>CM072999.1:125068059-127624725 GCA_037038555.1 Rhynchonycteris naso
CCACCGGGTCTGTTCTGTCTGGGAAGTAAGAGGCATATATGGAGGTAAATGTAGACTCGTAGCTAGCTCGATGTGGCAGGGGTTCAGAGGGCCCTGCTGGGAGACCCAGAGTTGGGAAAGCCAGGGAGCATTGAGAGTCCTGACCAAGACCAGAGGGTTGTGTTTTAAGATAAACCAGCTTCTGATTTTAGGACCAGTATGCCAAGCAGCAATCTGTGAGGCAGGAATCATCACCCCAGATACCCAAGGAACCAGAACAAACCCCCTTTCTTGTCGCTTTTAGATCACATACACCATGCCTATACCCTGAAGCCATTTTAAAAATGACCTGGAGACAGAGACAGTAATGTGAAACTTAGCAGTTTGCCTTAAAAGTCAGAGCATTTTCTAAAAGGGGAAATTTGAGTATCATATCATATTGAATTTATCAGAATGTACATTTAATGATTTTTATTTATTTTACTTGTTGATTTATGTATTTATTTTTGGTATACTCTGTTGCAGAGAATAGTGAGAAAAAGAAGGTTAGAGAAAACTTGATATTATATATATATATTTACATTGTAGGGCGGAATGGACAATTTTGACAATTTTGTGATCATGTCACTGACTGTGTACTGGGTCTTCTGCATAGGGATGACGCATAATGATTGCCCTCAAGGAGTGGACAGCCTGGTGGGTTAGGAGGACAACAAACAAGATAAACAATTATATGATTGCAAATTATGATGCACTTTATATAGAGGCAATGATGTGGGTGAGGGGTGGACTCAAAGAGGACTATTCTGAAAGGTGGAACCTGAGCAGAGACCTGAGGAGTGAGTAGGTACCAGGCAAAATAATGAAATTTGCACATCAGGAGAAAAACATCCTGTACCAATATCTCACCCAGCCTTGTGTCCAACGATGAGGGGGCCAGAGGGTTCTAAGGGAGGTATGAGGTGTGACTAGAGAGGTAAACAGTGTTAAACCAAGGCAGGCAGTACAAGCCATGGAAAGGATTTTGGATTTCAGTTCAGAGGCAATGGGAAGGTTTTGTGCAGATGATACAAGAGAGAACATCGTTACCATTTCAACAACAGGGTGTGGTATGAAGGTTGGAGCCAGGGAAGGCATGTGTGTCAAATTTTGGAGAAGGTTTTGTCAGTAGTTTAGGCCAAAGATGACAGTGGCTTGGACCAGGATAATGACAGTGGAGAAGAAGAGTAGCAAACATGTTCAGAAAATGTTTTATTTTTCTCTCTTCTTGAAACCCTAATTGCATTGTACCTTCTCTGTCTACTTTGCTCTCTCCCCACAGCTTTGCTCTAAAAACAGATGGTACTCTTTTTCTTTTTCTGGAGCCTAATAAGTGTGGGAAAGGAAGTGATTACTGTAATTTTAAGTAAACGGCCTAAAATTGAATATTAGACATCACAGTTCTCAGAGGTTTTAGTTATTTGGTCTTGAGAGTCCCTCGGCTGGTGCCCTTCCCCAGAGTCTCCACTCTGCTGACATTTCTGGGGACTTTTTTTGGTGACAGAGACAGAGAGGGACACATAAGGACGGACTGACAGGAAGGGACAGAGATGAGAAAGATCAATTCTTTGTTGCAGCACCTTAGTTGTTCATTGATTGCTTTCTCATATGTGCCTTGACTGGGGGGTTGCAGCAAACTGAGTGACCCCTTTCTCAAGCCAGTGACCTTGGGCTCAAGATGATGAGCCCATGCTCAATTCCTTGGGGACTCTTCTTATCTTAGCAGCTCCCATCATATACCAGGCTCTGATGGCTACCTCTGATGTATACTACAAATGACCCATTACTGAACTTTCTTAAACGAAATATCTATCTATTCCAGAGATAAATGTCAAGAATCACCTAAAAGACAGAAACAAGCTGTTGCAATAATTTAAAACCATTTCCCCTGTGATGTTACATTAGGTGGGAGCAGATAATACCTGGCTAGCAGAATTGTTAGGATTAAAGGTTATATGAGGAAGACTAGGAGCTTGAGGTACAGGAGGATTGAAAATAAAAATGAGGCTGCTTCTGTCATGCTAACAATTGGCCACATTCAGTGAATGCAGGACTAGGGGAGGCTTGGACTTGTGTTGCACAATTGTCTAAATTTGATAGAGATCCCTTTATAATTGCAAGAACCCCATAAGTGACCATATAATTGTTGTATTGAACCAGAATGAAAACAAGAGTTTTATAATTCCTCTTGTTGAGGACCCCCAACCAATTTACCTATCAAGACAGGGCACTGTGACAGGATGCAGAGCTCTTTTTATTATGATGCTTATAGCACAATACATTCCTTTGCTGTGGAGCTAATGAACTGTGTATAATACTTCAAAAACATTATACTGTTTTTCCTCTCTGGCTTTGCTTATCTATTTCTCTTGTCTAGAATGCCCTTCTTTTGTATAAGATACACCCAAATTCCTGCCTTGCTCATCTGATCTCAAGTCCTGGCTTTATACATCCCGCCTTATCTGCATCACTCCATTATTGAACTGTTTCTTCTATATTCTGAGTATCTTGTAAATATTCTCATTACAGAACTTTATACCTTATGCTGTAACTCCTGCTAAATTATAAATCTCCATTTTGGAATCCTCATTTTCTCATATAATGCTTGTTACTCAAAAATAACTGAATGAATAAAGGAAGTAAATTTGCTGTTGTAACTGGAATTTCTATAGTGTGTCTGACCATGATAGGTTAAGTGCATAAGGTTTTTACTAACAAGGCCCTGGACCTGTTGTTTTCTCTCTGCTTTCTCTTTTCCTTTTTCTTTCTGATTTTCTTTTGGTGACTCTGCTCAGCCACACTCTCTTCTTTGCTGTTCTTCAAGCACACTGACAGGCTCCTGCCTTAGGGCTTGGCATGGCTGTTCTTTCTTCCAGGAATGTGCTCTCCTCACCTCCTGATGGCTTTTTGCTCTCCTCCTTCCAGTCTTTGGTCATATGTCACCTCAATCATCACAGTTCTTTCCCCCTCCTTGCACCACTGATCCCATGCCCTGTTTTATTTTGTCTTTTTCCTTAGTAGTAATTGCCTTTTAATAGAAGAATATACTTCTGTTGGTTGTTTATGGTCTCTCTTTTCTTGCTAGACTGTAAACTTTTATGAGGACTGTGATCATACTCTGCTTTCTTCACTGATAGGTTTCACTAATGTATCCCTAATAGTATACAGTGGAACAGTGTTTAGAACATTGGAGACAGTCAGTGAATATTTGTTGAATTATAAATGCATTAATATTCAAATATACTTCTTAGGGAATTCCTTATTAAGCTATTATCATATGTTACTAGTGCCCTAGTCTGTTCAGGCTGCTATAATAAAACTCCATAGACTGGGTGGCTTGTCAACAACAGAAATTTCTTTCTCACAGTTCTGGAGGTTGAAAGTTTAAGATCATGGCACCAGCAGATCTGGTGTTTGGTGAGAACCCACTTCCTAAATGGTCCCTTTTGTCCTCACATTTTTACTTGTGAGAATCAATGAGTGGCCCTTGGATGGCTATAAAATATAGCAGGGGAGGCAGAAGGGGAGAGAGGGTGCTAAGTCTGAGTTCTAGCCTTTGTAAACAAATTGAGGCTTTTTGCACAAGCTTGCTTAAGGTTAATCCTACCTAAAAGACTTGTTTTTATCTTAATTTTTCTCTGAATTTTTGCTATTAGTATGTTTGGCAGCAGACTACATGACAGCATAAACCTGAAGACCCCTTTTTTACCAGCTTGATAAACTTAAGAGTGTTCCACAATTTTTGTTTTAGAGCAAGTGGACTCCACATAAAGAGGGCTTTAGGTAACACAAAATTAGACCTCAGTGTTTTTTACCTAACTCTGGTTAAGTTATACAAAGTTGAGATGAAATAACTTATATGTAACACCTATTTAAAAAATGTGAAAACACCTATTGTATATGATTATGTGTGTGTCTGTGTATGTTCCCCATTGTACTGACACACAGAATGAAAACTACTTCTATATATCAACATTTCCCCTTGTTCTTGAATTCCTTTTTGTCATTCTTTATCTTTATATGAATCGAGCAAAGATTTGGTACTCAACATGCAGGAGTCTTTCCTTGTCTCCTATAGTATATCAAGCATATGACACAGAAAACAATAGTTGAGATATAAATTAAATAATTAATTTATATCTCAGTATTCCTGACCCAGATAAATTAGTGGAAAATACATCAAAATACATTTCAATAAGCTGACCATATGCTCATCTATGATGTTTTGACTCCTCCCAAAAATATATCTTTATCCTACAGGTTTGAGAACTGTATTAATACTGCAGGTCTCAGATGCATGATCCAGTATATCACCCCTGGATAAACTTGGCTGATATGTCTTACCCAGGACTAAACAACATTAACACCAAGTGTTTTTCAATGCCATTGCAGAAGTAAAGATTAATATGATAATATTAAAGCAGAAAGCAATCTAACTTAGAATGCTGAAAGTGCCTATTTAATTTCTCTTCTTAATAAAAAGAAGCACTTTGGAGAAATTTATCTTTATACCTCAGGTCGTAGACTAATGACATAATATAAATATGAAGAATCATTTTCCTCTGAGGTGTAGTAATAAACATTTAGACAGGTACATCAAAGATATCTTCTTTCTCTCTTCTTCAATATTTATTATGGAGACCCCATTTGAATCATTTAGAAAATAAATATAGAAGCACAGTTCTTCCACTCTATGGAAGAGCTAACCCAGAGCTCTTTTATTCAGAGAGTTTATACTCACATTAGATAAGGGCTGTTACATGTTTAGAACGTATTTATAATACCTCAGTAAGCAGTCTGATGTAAATGTGCATTATTTATTATTAATCACCACTGTAGTCAGTTAGTGGCCCTAACCCAGTATTCACAGCCCAAGGGTGGTCAGTTGGGATATAATGAGCAAGGCTACTCTCCTCTCAAGAAGCACCACTACAAGTGCTTTAGCTCTCTTTATCCTTAGCACCAAAGATTAGCTAATAAGCACATTAACAATAGATTTTCATTGGCCAAAGTAATTGTTTATAATTAGCATAATGAATAACATAAACAAGGTACAGGGTGAAAGTAGTGGTTTAACAATATTAGATTGGCAAAAATATTCTAGAGGCATTCCTCATGTTCCCTAAACAGAAGATGAAATTGTAGTTAGCTCACTATCCTTCACCTTGAGGAATGACACTAGAAGCTTCCTGCTGAGTGATGTGGGGTGCTGTCATCACAATGGAGGATTCTGACCACCTGAGCCCATTATTAAGCTAACCGAATTCTGCCTCTGGAATGGGTTCATACATGTCCCTCTATCCAAGAGGAGTTTTTACTCAATATATGGTTAAAATACTTAAGAAGTCAGCAACCTAGGAACTTGTTAAACTTATAGTGCAGGTTGTATAATCATTTGATGCCTGCTTACTAATAAATATGTGTATGTCTATGTACGGAAGTATTTGATTTCTCGACTATTTGGTTGTGAGTATAAAAAAGAGAAGAAAAGAAGTTGCATATAAAGAAGTCTGAATGCTGATGAAGAGAGCAAAACACTGAAGGAGGAGAAGAGAGGGACAAGAGGCAGGGAATTTGCTTGTGAGCAGAAACAGAATAAAAGAAGCAAGAATGCTATGGGTATAAGCAAGGAGGATTTCTGTTAAAAGCCTTCTTGTGCAGTGCCCTCAATTTTTTTTGCCTAAATAAGAAGATCAACTGTGGTGGCCTTACAACTCAATTGTTTCTTGAAAGGGGATAATTTTTGGTGATCACAAGATCCTTGATGTGGTCTTGAGAGGAAGTGACTAGGGTAAACTAAAAAATCTCAGACTAAAAGCAGCTCAAATATTGTGTGATAAGGTTGTTGGAGGTTTCATAGAAGTCACATTTTCCTAGGATTATAATAAATAAGGGTGAAAAATTAGATTGTTGGGAGTTATATTTAGTTAAACTCTAATTAATGATAAATGAGTGTCATGGAAGTTAAATTTTCCCTAGATTATAATAAGTATCAGATGGGAAGGAAAACCTTGAAAGAATCTAAAGAACTCAGTGAAAGAGGGGAATGAGTTTACACAGAACAGATGACTGAAGCTCAGAGTTGAATAAACATATTCATGTTATTACTGACTGACAGCAGAGTGTGCCATGAAATGCTTTAAACTCTTAATATTTGTTAACTCATTTAATTGTTTACAGCCCTATAAAACAGATACATTATTTTTTCCATTTATTCAGTTCTAGAGACATTATAAAACTCATTTAATATTAGACAACTAGTCAGTGGTGGAACTGGGATTTAAACCTAAGTATGTAGTCTTGCTCTAAAGCCCGATCCCCTATCACTTTGTCATTTCACCCTTATAAGAATGGAGGAGTATGCCTGACCAGGCGGTGGCGCAGTGGATAGAGCGTCGGACTGGGATGCGGAAGACCCAGGTCTGAGACCCCGAGCTTGCCAGCTTGAGCGTGGGTCCATATGGATTGAGCAAAAAAGCTCGCCAGCTTGGACCCAAGGTTGCTGGCTCCAGCAAGGAGTTGCTCGGACTGCTGAAGGCCCACGGTCAAGGCACATGTGAGAAAGCAATCAATGAACAACTATGGTGTCGCAACGGCAACGAGAAACTAATGATTGATGCTTCTCACCTCTTTCGTTCCTGCCAGTCTGTCCCTATCTATCCCCCTGTCTGACTCTCTCTCTGTCCCTGTAAAAAACTAAAAAAAAAAAAATTAATTAATTAAAAAAAGAATGGAGGAGTAATGGTTTGGAAGTAGCAACGGGAGTTTCTGCCATCAGCACTCTGGAATTTATATAGCCCCTCCTACAGAGTTAATCACAGCAGTGGAGACTATCTTTTGTAAAGCTTTAGTATGTAAGGGAATTTATGTACAGCAGAGAAGAAATTCTGGAAAAGCTAGGTAAGAAATGGTGGAATTCCAACAGTGAAACATTGGTTGTAATCTAAAATGTCTTCCAGCAAAACATTGGTTATATGACCTGTGGTGTAAAGCTATGATAGAAAATTCTACATCCATGAAAAAATAGAATATTTGATGATATAGAAATACTCGAGATGTAGTTACTGAAAAAGTTTGTCACAAAACAAAATACCATGGTACTATTTTATAACTGCAAAATTTATATGCATAATTCTGGTTGTACATATAACACAGTAGCAATGATAGAATAAAATTCACTCAATAAAGGGTAAAGGTAAGGAATTGTTATAAAGTGCAGTTTTGCTCATTCAAGGATGAATTATTTCCATATCTCATGGAACTAGCTCCCTGGAGCCACAAGCAGTTAATGTTCTAATCTCTCTAAATCTCAGGGATTTTATGATCTTTCTTCTTGCTGGTTTCTGTACTGTTGGGGACCAAAACAGCCAACAGGACTTTTAGAGTTTGGATATCTGGGGGACAGAGGTGCTGGGAGCTGACTGTAAGCTGACAGTCTGCCCAAACCTCCACCTCACCTGCCTGATTAAGTTGCAAAAGGCTGTGATGCTTGTCCTGCCTTTTATGTTCCCCAAAAGGACTGGAAGGAAGTTACTTCTTTGTATAAGGTTGTGTATTTTAAGTATTGGTGGGGAGTTTTCTACAAATGTTGGAGTTCTTGGGTTGCCTTGGAAATGTCATTGAATTGCTAATTTCCACCTTGCCCAGAATAATAAAGAAAGATGAGGCTAGGGCGGCCATGTTTTGAGGCTCTGCCAGGGCAGGAGTTACTGCTGGCAAGGAGCTGAGGCTTCCTCCCAAACCCATCTTTTATATGTCTTTAGTTCTTCGTTCATTAATTTTGTACTGTTCCCACTTGAGACCCTGGAATATACTCGTCGTTCGGGTCATGACACTATGCTCCTTTCTGTCTCCTCCACCCCTCCTTATATGCTTAAAAATATACAGCTCACAAAAATTAAGGAACATTTTATTGCTTTATATTCATTTTGAAATATGCCCTAATTTTTGTGAGCAGTATATATATAAATTTGTGAGCAGTATATAACATTATAAGTCTCACTGAATATTAACTCAACTTTTTGAGAGCGTATAAAGAAAATGGAATTTTGGCCAGTCAAGGATTGGCTTTCTAATCTAATCATCCACGCCTTGGAACATGAAGTTTTGCATTAAAGCAAGGTATCTGATTGTGCCCCATGTCCTGGGGCTGTAGGCAGAAGAAATTTCTAGAAAATGGTCATCTAGATGAAGTAGTCAATGAATGCCCCATGTCTGTAATCTGTGTATATTTGGATGTTGGTATTCCTGTGGGTAACTTTTATTTTGTTCTTTCTGCTTTTAAAATATTTTTTTTTCTTTTTGAATCAGTGATATGGTGTCCTTGGGATATATTCCTAAAAGTGGGATGGCTGGGTCAAAAGGCAGTTTTATTTTTAATTTTCTGGGGAATTTCCATACAAGAAAAGCACTCTCTTGTTTATGGCAGCATTGTTTACAATAGCGAAGATCTGGTAATAGCTCAAGTGTCTGTCAGTGGACGAGTGGATTAAAAAACTGTGGTACATATATATAATGGAATACTATGTGGCCACGAAAAAGAAGGAAATATTACCTTTTGCAACAACATGTATGGACCTGGAAACTATTATGTTAAGTGAAATAAGACAGGCAGAGAAAGAAAAATATCATATGACCTCACTCATTTGAGGAATCCAAGGAACAATGTGAACTGAGGAATGGAATTAAACCTGAAGGGAAGGGGGAAGGAGGCTACTAGGAGGGGGACAAGAGATATGTTGAGGGAAATACGGGGGAGAGGGGATGCAATCGGGGCAACACTAGAATCTATGTAAACACAATTATTTAAATAAAAAACATATTTTCTAAGTCATCTATAATAATTACATATTTTGTTTCACATAACAGAAGGAGATAGAAGAGAAAAAGTACAGAGCAGTTAGGAAATATGAACAAGAATATTGGAGATGTAGATGGATTAAATATAATTGGCTTCAACTATGTGTGGTAGCATTTGTCTGTGAATAACAGACTAAATTTCAGGTGGCTAAGTCTGTCTTGAGATTTCTAAAAAGAGACCAGGGCTCTACTGAGGGTGAAAGTTTGCAAGACTTTAAAGGAGGGCCCTCTCCCTACCACTTAAGAGTATTTCATGAACATTGTTAAAGTTCTGAAACCCATAATACAAAGACTTGCCCACTTATTTATTCTGATTCTCATTGTAAAGCATCTTATTTTATATTATTCTAAATTACATGTTTTTAGACTCAAATATAAGGTTCTGCAAAATATGAGAAAAGATTTGAAAGTCTGATCATTTTTAATCGGGATCCTTGATGGTACACTATGTGGGGGGCCTAGATATTTCCAGTAGAGTTCTATCCTTTTGTTCACTTATTTCTGCTGTATTGATTCAACAGAATCAGCTCTGATGTTTCTGTGTGGAAACATCACACAAAAAAGAAATGTAAGGGGTAAAGTGGTAACTATCTTAATCAATTGAGCAGAATAATCTTGGGATCATATGTTAGAAAGAATTTTAAAAAATTATTTATTGATTTGAGAAGAGAGAAATAGTGATTTGTTGTTCCACTATTTATGCATTCATTGGTTAATTCCTGTATGTGCCCTGACTAGGGATCAACCCACAAACTTGGTGTATTGGGACTGTATATCGGGATGCCCTAACTAACAGAGGTACCCAGACAGGGCACCTTAATGAGAATTAGAAGAGAAATACTGTAGAATGTATCCCTACTTAGCAATTCTACATAGTATTGTGGGCATCTTTATCATACATATTTCCCCTGCTTGGTTCATATATCCAAGAAATCAAAGGTACATGTTTGCATCCTGAGTGTCAAGGACTGGCTTTTATAACCTGGATTTGGCTGGCCTCTCAGACCTCACCTGATGGCACCCCACTCCCTGGTTCTCCCTTGCTTACTCCACAAGTCCTCATTGTAGGTTACTGCCTATTTCCTGAACATGCCAAATTCATTCTGTAGTTTTTGGTTTTGACCTTCCCTCTGTCTGAAATGTTCCTCTTCTGGTTCTGCAAGCTGGGCTCTTTCTCATCATTCGGTCTTAGCACAAATTCTCAGTGGTTATTCCAGTGCAAAAATTGTTATTTAGAAATAAATGATTTTTGTAAATAAACCCTCCACATATGAATTTGCTTGGAGTATGCCATCTGTTTCTTTTTGAAATTCTGACTAATATATACTCTTGGTTTATCAGACAAAAGAATGCTTAGTATTTTTAACATTCAGCATTGTTTTTTCTGCTATGACTTTTCAGAAACCCCTCTCTCCATATCTGATAGAACTAACTACTCTCTTCTTTGTTCCCATGTTTCATATAACTATGTCTACCTACCTATCTATCTATTATCTATCTATCTATTATCTATCTATTATCAATCATCTATCTATCATCTATTATCTACCTATCTATCATCTATCTATCTAATCTATCATCTATCTATCTATTTATCTATCATCTATCTATCATCTACCTATCTATCTATCCATCACAGCACTTAAAATACTTTGTTTTATCTTGGTGGTAAAGTATCCATTGTTTTTATTGGACCATGTCCTTGAGGAGAGGGCTTGGGTCTTATTTGTCTATAATGTCATATGCAATGCTGACATCTTAGTGGCCACTCAATCATTGATGACCAGTCAATCATTTCACTCAATCATTGCATGAATGACTCTAAAAAGTACCAAGTGCCATATGCATTCCAAGAGTTTGTATTTTATCTTGGTTTCCAAGAGCTCAAATCCAGTACTGCACTGCTGGTTAGGAATCTTAGTGCATTAGCACTTATTCTGAGAAGACAGTAATTGACACAATGCCATGATGCAGTCTTGCTGAAGGGGCAAAGGAAGCAGGCCAGGATAACTGTGGGGTTTCAAATTGTGGGGTTTCAAATTCAGTGGGGAAGTTAAGACCATGGAGGAAGGTGACTAGAGAAAAAACACAGCAAAGAGTTTAAGTAGATAATATTAAAATATCCATCCCAAATGAATGTTAATAAATTACACACAGTCTTTTTAGTGAACAAAACTAACCTATGATTAACAAAACTTTGTGCTAAATGACTGGTATTTCTGGTTCTGAGTGAAATTTCAGTGCTTTTAAGAAGGTCCAAGCATTGTCTTCTTTATGAAATGGGTTTCTACCTATTTTTCTTTTACAATTGAAACATCAAAGGACTAATAACCATGATGGAGTGTGTTTCATAAAGGTAATATGTTATGGGTGATTACAAAGTATGTTCCAGTTTTATATTAAGTACTGTTACATATTTTATACAGAATTATGTCTTTACTATACACAAGCAAGCTAGCAACAATTTAAATATACTCCAGATATGTTATTAATAATTGATGGCCCTAACATTAGCATTAGCAGAAATATATATTGTTCTTCCTTACTTCTGTGATATTAAAAGAGTAAATTAAAATTCACTCACATAGCAGAAGATTTAAAAGAAATTAGTTCTACTACTTCTTTAAATGTCTTTGAGACAAATTTACATAACATATGCTTCAAATAATGCCATTTATCCAAACCAAGTCTTCAATAGAAGTCTTATTACTACTGGCTTCTAATCTTTCAAGTCTGTTGCACATTAATCTGTATAAATTATTTTATTCTTTCTTCAGGGAATGAAGACTACACTGAAGTCTAGAAAGCATGTAATGACTTTTTCAGTTACTCGGTGAAAGCTTTAGAGTCAATATTTCACAAAATTCTGAATGTCAAACTTGTGTCTTTGAGACCTCAAAAGGCTAAATCTATAGGAATATAGCTGATCCTAGGCATGGGAAAGTAAAATTCACCTATAAGGTATGTTATGAGGAAAAATAATAAAGGTCTACATGTCAATACATATCTTCTCTATTAATCTAAGTTTATGATGTTTACAATTTGTCACTAATATCACTTATTTTGAATTAGAACAATCCTCTAATAGACTCTTCTCTAAATACAAACATTTTACTCCTGATAGTGAAATCCTATTAATCAACAATCACCAATGAATTCATATGCACAGATTAGTGTGTAAGTGAAAGTGGTGTCCCCAGAATTCCTTCCTTGGTGCTTCCGTCTTTCCACTTCAGTTCTTACACTTGAGCAGGTCACCTGCAGCAGGGTCACCTCTGTCACTCACTGAAATGCATGCTGGGCACCTGCTGGTACTGTTGCATCAGAGACTCCAGGGGCAATGTTGTGGAATATGAACATTATTGACCTATTTGGGTACTACCTCTTTCTCTTTTTAAAAATTGATAGAATTTGCACACCATAAATTTAGATTTTTTAAGTGTGTACAATTCAGTGGTTTTTAATATATTTATCAGGTTGAATAACTATCGCCATTAACTAGAAAAGGTTTGAGGCAAGTGCTATAGAGTATTCAACTGTGTGGGACAGTTAGTAAGCGAGAAATTAAAAGAATTAGATTAACTGCTAAATAGTTTGCATGGTCATATTAGATGTATCATACTTTCAATTGTGACATTCATGATTTTTCTGAAAAAATTGTATTGATGGGGTTGAGAGTGGGGGAAGAGATTAAGTAGTATTGTTCTGAATTTATAAGATGAGTCCTTACTCAATGCAGTATCTTTGTTGTGTACATGTGGCATTTACACTGAAAAACATATTAATAAAGAATGATTCATACAAAATAATACACATTTAATGGTAGTCTTTGTGGCTCCCAGATGAAATAGCTACTTTCCTTTCTGTAATTCTTAATCTAAACTGTGTAGACAACTGCTTTGTATATCATCAAAATTGAAAGTGGACCGTACTAAGCTCAGTCTCTCAAGGGCTCAGCACTTTCTTTGTGGACAGGGGTAAGACTAGCTAATAATGGCCTCCTCACTAAATGCACCTAAACAACATTTATCAGTAATAACTCTGAAAGCAAAGCATAGTACCCGTTTAAGTCACAAGCATTAACAATGAAATCCTCACCCTCCCATGATACTAGTTTTTATATTTTTAGTAGAAATCTAAGAATATTATTTTCATATATATTCGAATGATTAGTTGCTTTTTAGTATCTGCCAAATTTCTGTGGGGTTATTTTTCTTTCTTTCTTCTTCTTTTTTTCTTTCTTTTTCTTTTTCTTTTAGTTCTTTCATGGATTTTCTCTTTTTAAAAGTTGGAATAAGAAATGGGTAGGGTCAATATAATGGGAAGGTCAGAGCGATACTTTTAAGCCACTAAAAGTTTGGAATTTTGAAAAATGTAGTTGAAATTCAAATGGCTGTTTTTTTTATGGCACAAATTAAAGTGACTATTTTGATATGGTTTGGATTAGATCATTTTATGACTAGATGACTTGTGTTTGATAATAATTGGTACTTGAGAGCAGAGTTGCTTTTGAGCCATGTGTGGATAAACCATTTAGAGATTTGTCTAATCTTTGTTTCATACTTCATACTTGAAAGCTACTGTCTGACCAATGACCTACAAAACTGCTCACTTTGAAAAATAAGACTGATTTAGGGAAACCAAATTCCAAATATATAAGTAATTTTTCAATCAATTACTTGACTAACTAAACAATTTTTTTTAACATACTGCTTTGGATATAAACAAAATTTGAATATGAAAACTATCCCCCATCTCACTGGTGAATAACAGATTTGCCTTTGGATATCTTAATGAAGCCTTGGAGAATTATCCTTCTCTCCTAAGATATCATGTGTTTAGAGTAAGACTGCAAATTCTACTTTCCCCCAAACTTATAAGTGTCTCAGGAGTGGGGATTTTAATAAAAACATCTCCTCAACCTAAGCTATTGCATCCAACCTAACACTAGAATACTTGTTATTGGCAAGTTGAAAAAAATTAAATCATGAAAGATTTACATGAGTGATGTAAGGTTCAAAATGTTTTATGGCATGTTCATTCACACTAAATCAGCCTTTGCCTTTAGACTGTTATTGCAAGACACTTATGCAAATCCAAAATGACAAGAGTGGATTTAAGATGATTTTCAGCATCTGAAGATTAGCAAACAATGACAGACTCATAAAGTACCATGCTGTTACCAAGAGGGAACCTCCCCTGATGCTGCAAGCTGGAGCTGACTGGAATGAGAACAGACAGATTGAAGCTATTAATTTCATTGCTGTTATTAAAGCAGTTGGATTCCTTGCTTCTAGGATCCTTCACATCCCTCGCATGGGCTGTGGGAAGTTATGGTATCCTTGGCGTACATACTGCTCTGCTCAAGTGTTTGTGTTCCTGGTTCTCCTCTTTTCCTTATTGTATTGTGTTGAACTTAGCGTAAAAGAGTTTTACATGCAAAAGCTTAATAGAAAAAAGCAGAATGGTTATGCGATGGATTTGACAAGTTGTCCACAGAAGTTGACTTTTCTCATAAAAGAGAGCCAATTTTGCTATGTACTTTTTAATCATTTAATAAATATGTAATTAATTGTCTGTTAATAGAGTTTATTGTTTCTCCTGTTTTCATGTTCTCCTATTAACTGCATCTATAAATAGGATCAAGGTGTAAAATATAAAAAAGGAAATAGATAATTATAGTAAAACACTCTAAGTGCTATGGAACTGAATTGCAGTTATTATGGTGGTTGTGACAGATTTTACTTTCCATAGACGGCAGCACCAGCATTGTCCTACATGCTCTTCTACAATGTGGCTTGAGCACCCCCATCAAGAGGAGGAGTCTAATTTTCCTTCCTCTGATTCTGGTATGGCCTCTCTTTGGTCCAATAAAATGAGACAGAAGTACTGCTGCAGGACTCCTGAGGTCAGAAGGGGGACACCTTCTGCCTTGGACTCTTGGGCCTCTCATTTTCTGGATGCTCCCTCCTAGAATGTTCCATCTTTGAACCCAGCGTCCTGCACTTGCCTGTGACCTGAGCAAGTGAGACTGCTCTGAGGCCCGTGTCTTAGGATGTAGTTGCAGTTTGGAACACCTTCCTTGGAATTTTCTAAGACCCTTCTGGTGTCTAGCACTGTTTGGGGCTGGCAATGCCATTAGAACAGGGTACCTTAGGCTGAAATAAATGCTGTGTGAGGCCCCATGCCTGTTTCTCTGGCTGGGCTCAGTTTCTAAGGGGAGGATTAATGAGTAATTCAATCCTGATGTCCTGTGCTGTATTTCTGTCTTAGGATCATGTGAGATTGGGCTGTCAGAATGTATTGACTTGGGTGACTCAGCCTCATATTGGAAACAACAGCTCAATGGCTCACTGCTTGAGAGATTTCATCACTGTTTTGTGGACTGAGTTGTCATCAACATTGCCACTGCAGTGCAGACATCAGCCTGTAGCATTGTATAAGTCTTCAGCTGGACTGGGTGAGAACTGGACACATCTTATGCCAATGGAACTGCTTTTTCAACTCTGCCCACAGCACTTAATAGAAAACTATGAGAAAGATGTACACTACACACACACACACACACACACACACACACACACACACCTAACACACAAGGAAAAGAAAATAAAAGCAGCCTATACCATTAAGTGAAAACACAATCGGCAGAACAAGACTCAGAGGTCTCTATGAGGTTGATTATTGAGTAAAGTGTAAGTACCAGAGTAAGGTAGCTGATAAGAAATTGACATTCAAAAACGTTTGTATTTATTATTTCAGTGTCAAGGAATAACAACATTTAGACTGTGGGCAAAGACACAGGTGTCTGAAGCAGAGTGGAGTGGAAGCCCTGGCCTTCCAAGGAAGTGGAGGAGTTTATATATAAGAAAAAAAATTTAAAACAGAAACCAAATTTAATCGTGTGTAACTAGATATTTATATACAGTATGTCCTATGCCCTTAAACCCAAATGAAGAACATTTCTCATTTATCAGTCTTAAAATAAATGTAAGTAAAATGCAATTAATAGTCAGAATCCTGAAATTCAGCAGTGAAAAAAGAAAGCTTTCAAAGGATTTGGAGCATCTACTCATACAAGTATGTCAGTTATGTTTTAATTAATGATTTAAATAATAGTCTCTTTAGAAATAAAAAATATTAGGAATGGTATTTTATTCCAGATGTGATTTGTACAGTTTTAGCCCTGAATATATATTATTTGCAACAACAAAGCTCCTTTCTGCTGGTCTACCTTCCACCTCAAGGTCAATGTAACATTTTAATTCATAAGTAAATCTGTCTTGAGAAACTTTACATATCTTAAAGAAACCTTAGCATTTAAATCAATTTTTGCAATGAATGTCCTATTTTTTGTTACAATACTATTTTTTTGTTAAGAAAAAGGAATTAATCATTCCCAATCAACAATTTCATTTGGTAACTAATAATAACAATTTGGGAATGAAAAAAACTTCCAGTCTTTCTACCAACACCCAATTCCTCGTGTTCCTCTTGGTTAATGTGGTAATAAAAGGGCTTGTATATGTTACAGCATTGAGAGGAACATTAATAAAAATAACATAATTTGGTTACTTGGTCTAGAAAGTACTCATATACGAACATTGTTCCATCTAGGGAGGAGTAGCTCCTGTCTTTTATGACCTAATGGCTGATAATTCTGTGATAGCTCAAAGATAGAAATAATTGACAGTTATCGACCCATTGAAATAAAGATACATTACAGCAGAAAAATTCTGAGGCAGAATGACTACAAAGTATGTGAAGACTTTCTGAGCCCAAGTATCATATAAAAATACTTAGGAATGGTAATGAGGTACACATTATAAATGAGCTAGCAAAAAGAGGCGGCTTCCAGAAAAACAAAAAAGATTCAATTAATTATGAAGAGAATAATAATCTTTTAGCCTTAAAAATAAACATATTCTTCCTGACTATTAAAAAGTCTGGATTTGACTTTTGCATTTTAAATAGAATTTTTAAAAACCTGGTGGGCTGGACAAAAGGTTCAAAAAAAAGGACTTAAAAAATTCGTGAAGAGATTTAAATTTTAGGGTGACCATACATTCCACTCATTTATACTTGTTATTCCACTCTATTTGTGAATGGCAGGTATATGGCCTCCTTACTTTATAATCATTTTCTAGTGGGTGAACTGGTTATGAGGATGATAGTCAGCAGCTTTTTCCCCATCTACCTTAGTATCTTAAAGAAGCTGGGAAAGGAATAGAATATTCTTTCTCTAGCTCTAGTCTTACCATATAACCCTTATTTTAGGAAAACCCATCACAGGCTTTAAAAATACCTAGAATAAAGTTCAAAATGTATAATATGGATTACAAAGCAATTCAGTCCATTCTTGAACCTTCCCGTGCTTATCTCCCCAGGCTCATATCGTTATGGTTCTTACCTCATTCTTAACTCCCTTTTGTCATACTAAACTGAAATTTTTTTCAAACCACACTCTTTCTTGTCTGCAGACTTGGGTCAACAAACATGTCCTACTGTCCTACTAGAATTTTCTCTCATCCCAAGCATCCCCACCTACCCTTCACTTGATTAGCTCCTAATTACCCTGGTGGCAGAAAGCAGTTTTTAGACTGCTAACACCTGGGTTGGGTATCACGGATCTAGGTACTTTCAGTTTACTGCAGCCATGACACTCATCTCATTGTGTTTTAATTCTTTGTTTATTTTACTCCATGACTAATTATAGTGATCATTTCACAAGGACAGGGACTACTGTACAGTCAGTGTGTAGCTTTGTGCTTGGTGTATAATAAAAAATTAATGAGTATATGATGAATTTGTTTGTTAAATTAAAACACTCTCTAGAATTAAGTTTTTCTGTGTTTATACAAGCAACTGGTAATATCAGAACAAAAATAAATTTGAGCCAAATATATAATTCTTGATTGATCAATCATAGAAGCTTTTAGGCTATCTGTGCATTTCCAATCTGAACTTTAACTGCCCCAGACAATGTCTGTCTTGAACCTCTGGGGATTGACATACCACACTCCTTTAGCAATGTTATGGTATTGTTATAAGAATACTTGATAGTTCAGAATTTGTAAGAACTAAGTATTTAGAACTATAAGGTCTAATTAATCCCTCATGTATTCCAGATACTTTTTTTTCCACAAGAAAGGGTATTTAGAACAGCAATGTACTTGCTATTACTAGAAAAGGCGTACTCTTGTTTGGCAAATGGATATTGCTCTATGGAAGCATATCGTTGGCATATACATCCAATAATGTATTATTCTATGAGTAGCTAATTAACAAGCATGGCCAAGTTTCTTCATATGAGACGGTTTTAAAAGAATTGAACTTTTAGTCTTAAAATCTTTTTAGAAAAATATATAGATCAGTTTGTATTCTTACATATCAGGTTGATATTATCTAAGTCATTTATATAAAGAGAGGTGATTCAAGTATTGAGGACTACTTTAATATCTTAAAGCTATTCTCCCTACAGGTATTTAATTATAATGGATTACAAAACTTATAAATTCTTACTATATTCTATAAGATGCTTACTTAAGTGTATTTCATGGATTAACTCACATAATTTTCACAAAAATCCTATGAAGTAAGCATATTGTTATTCTTATTTTACAAATAAGGAAAATAAATCACAGTAGGATTAGATACTCTATAATAAATTAACATAGCTACTCAGTAATGGAGCTGCAATTTGTGCCCTGGTAGACTGGTTTTAGAGCCTGAGTACTTAGCAACTGTGCTATTGTTATGAGGTTAAATATAAATAGTTCCATTAAGAGGTTAATGGGAGAGATTTTTTATTTTGAAGTAGAACAAGTCATCTGACTATAGTAGACTAACCTAAGAAATAGGAGAGGGGAAACAGTGTAAACAACCAGAGATTCCATGGGATGGTCACTGAGGTTTTACATTTTCAAAAGGGAAATGTACCCATGAAGCTGGAAGACATTATAGATGGAATCAAATAGACCACCTCCAAACACATGTCCATTTACACATTATTTTTTAATTTAATAGTGATTCCTTAAACTATCTCAGAATATCTATCCATTTCAACAATGCATACAGTGAAATATACAAAATATAAAATATGATCCTTTTTGCAGGATTCCTATTACAAAAAGCATTTAAAATATAAACAAATAAAAGTGTTTTAAGGTTATTGCTGGAATATTATTTTAAGATTGGGAGATTGGTATTGATAATATAGACAAAAGTTAATAGATCCCATACCTGCCATGAAGTTCTTACCAGCGTTAAGTATAGCATCACACATAATTTTTAGGCTCACTAAAATTTGAGAATCACTAAGGCATTAATATTGGAAAAAATATTTTTTTGTTTTTATGTGTTACATTAGACTATACAGTTTTTAACTTTGGGGTGGGCCATTCATCCCTTTGGCAGTCAACTGAAGTCTATTGTAGATATATGTTCCTAAAATACGCAAAGCAGACATGGGGCATAGTATAGTGAATGTAAAAAGTTTAATTGAGTTTCTAAAAATTTATATTGTGAAATCCTAACTCCTAGTACCTTAAAATGTGATTTTATCTTAAATACAGTTGCTTTACATGTCACTAGTTATGATGAGGTTAAACTCAAGTAGAATGGACTTCTATCTGCCATGATTAGAGTCCTTACAAAAAG
Source organism: Rhynchonycteris naso (assembly GCA_037038555.1). Lineage (NCBI taxonomy): Eukaryota > Metazoa > Chordata > Mammalia > Chiroptera > Emballonuridae > Rhynchonycteris > Rhynchonycteris naso. The sequence continues at coordinate 125,087,596 of CM072999.1, forward strand.
AGATACACTCATAGGGGAAACACCATATGAAGCTTAGACTTATGTTACAAGTTAAGGAACTTCCTAGAGAGGCCTGAAAATCTCTAGTTCTTGTAAAGAGAGTATGGCTCTGCTGACACCTTGATCTCAGATTTCTGGTTTCAAGAACAATGAGACAATACATTTCTTTTGCTTAAGCCACTCAGTTTATGGTACTTTGTTATGGCTGCACTGCAAATTAATACAGTGGGGAAGGAAGATAATCTTTCCCAAAATTGCATAGAAGTAACAGATATGTTAAGGTTCGATTGCCCAGAATTGTTCTAGAAGTGGAGGGATAATTGGGAAGTGAGTTATATTTAGAAAAACAGTATTGTTTATGGAAAATGAACTTTAACATTAGAAATACCTGCATTCAAAATCCAGCTCTGCTAAGTCATCTAAAGCACATTAACCTCTGAGTCTGGGTGTTCTCTTCTGTTGAGTATAATGATAATAAAAGTCTACCTTATGTAGTTAAGGAGATGGCAAAGGGAAAACAAAAGATTATAGTGTTATGTACTATGGAAATTTGACAAAACCTCTCATTAGTATCTATTATTATTATTATTATTCATCAATTAATGTTAAGCCAATAATTCCCCTACAGAAAAAGAGTGAGGCTAGATTTATTATTGCTTTCCCTCCCTTCTATTAGACATGAGAATCTTGCAACCTACTTCGTTGGAGGGCCAGAGGAGAGTTATGGAAGTATCTTTCTGAGACTCACCAGGCAGTTTATTGGTAGATAGAATTTATAGCTTTGTAAATAAATGATTTAACTTTTAAATAAATATTCTAGTTTATCTACAGTTCAGTGCAGCACTGACTCACTCAGAGAGCAGGTTCACCAAATAAAACATTTCACATTTCCAGCTTAGAAATGTCTACTCATAAAACCTTTTTTTTTTTTTTTTCTGTCCCAGGACATTTTACTCTGTATATATAAACTAACACAGTGAAACAGCAGCCCACTCAAATACATTATTTTTGATAACATGTTTATTTATTTTCCTATTTGTGTATTATATATAACATATATACATATATGTATGTATATAAATAAAAATGAATAAATAAATATGGCTCAGTTTGTCAAAATTGTTTCTATAATTTTTTTAAAAACATTTATATTGGAACATGAATATGTTAATTATTTGTCAAGAATATGAGATTCAATAACTTCAAATGTGTTCAATAATTTCATATTAAATAATATGTTAACCAATCTCATTTAAAACATTTACATTTTTAGTGTATCAAAAACCACAGTGTGAACTGAATATTCTTTTTTTTTTTTTTTTTTTTTACAGGGACAGAGAGAGGTATAGATAGGGACAGACAGACAGGAACGGAGAGAGTTGAGAAGCATCAGTCATTAGTTTTTCATTACCATTGCGACACCATAGTTGTTCATTGATTGCTTTCTCACATGTGCCTTGACCGCGGGCCTTCAGCAGACTGAGCAACTCTTTGCCGGAGCCAGAGACCTTGGGTCCAAGATGGCGAGCTTTTGCTCAAGCCAGATGGGCCTGCACTCAAGCTGGCAACCTCGGGGTCTCGAACCTGGGTCTTCCGCATCCCAGTCCGATGCTCTATCCACTGCGCCACCGCCTGGTCAGGCTGAATATTCTTAAATATAGTTTTTTCCAAATGTCTTTATTTCCAAAAAGTCCTGAAAATCTGAGTTATTTATACACCTCATGAACCACAGTTTCAGGTGACTGATATATAAGAAAAAAAAATCTAAGAAATCTGTCTAGCGATTTATTTTCACATAGAGACTACTGTAACTGAATTTTAGTAAAAAATAAGTTTGTTGTTAAATAGCCAATAGATTTATGACATGTGAAAACCAAATATCAGATGTCTTGTTTTAGTGTTTCATAGACTATGCTTTTGGTTGCTTGGACTTTAACTTAGGCAGGTAAATACCATTGCCTAATCATTGTCATCATTATTATAATAGCTAACATTTGTGAAATGCTGCAGTAGGTGCTTTTTGTATTCTTTTAATAAAGATTTTCTGTAGTATGTGTAGAAGGTATTACCATGTTCATTTGGGATAGGAAAAAATCAATCTAAGAAATATTAAGTAAGTTTCCACCATCACACAGTAAATGGAAGAACAAGTTGAAGGTCAAGCCCAGGCTGTCTGACTTCAGAGAACAGGTTCTTATTCATTATAACATAAGACTGCTTCAGACTTTCAAGAATTTCCAAAGTTCTAAACTTATTAACAGATGGGTCAACTGTAATTTCTCTTAATTAGGCATGTCTTACACCTTCCTTCAGGTTTAGCCCACATCAAAATTTTGTTTGACTTTCAGAATGGTGCTCACTTCCCATTATATACCTGAACCCTGATAGTACATTTCAGGGCACCGTAGAGTATATATCTTTGAGAAGGGAAGACCATGGCAAACCTTGACCATCTGTCATGCTCCTGATGCTTGCTGGCAAAGATGCTGTGTTCTGTACCCATTTACTCCAGAACCTTAGGATTTATCCAGAAATTAGGTAGTCAAAATTTATTTTAAACCATCACTGATGATGCCTGATGTGGAAAATTTAGGGTATTTTTTGTTTTGTTTGTTTCTTGGTTTCAATTTGGTTTACCATGAGAAGCATATGTGATTGTTAAAATCTTATAAACTTGTCATCCAACCTTGGTATAATTCCAAGAAAGTACTATCAAAAGGCAATATTAAAAATATCAGACATTTTGTACAAAAAATATTTTCACACTGACTAGAGGCAAAGAAAAAAAATATTTAAACAATTTAAATGTTTAATAACTATTTTAAATATTTGTATAATATTTAAAAATTTACATAATATTTAAATGTTTAATAACTATTATGAGAGATCGAATAAATTTAAACAATGCTAAAATCACAAATAAAGTTGTTCAATTTGATTTAAGAAATTAAATAGAAAGTTTGGGTAACTACTTTTCTTTTCAAGTATTTATTTCAGTATTGTTAGACAGATTTACCTGAATTTAGTTAATGAAAAATATATTTTATCCTTGGTTTGAAAAATTGGCTAAAAGGAATAGAGTGCAGAAAGTTTGTAACAATCTTCAACAATTAGAAGCTGTCCTTATTTGTAAAGTTTATGTTCTTGTCAAACCATTTGGCTTATTTTCTAAATGTATTAGATTTTAAACTGTAATTTTAAGCTATATTCAGAGAGGTTTGTATCTACAACTCAAGAATATGAAAACATGAATTTTGAGAGTTCCCACCGATGTACTTTATTATATAAAGGCCAGAGTGAAAGAGAGAAAGAGAGAGAGAGAGAGAGGAGAGACTATAAATATGATTATGAATTACTTCCATTTTTTTTCTTGTTTGGATCTCACTCATGAGAATGTTTGCAAACCAGAAAAGTAATTGTTAGCTAAACTTTGGTTCTCCTTAATGTCTATTTAATAACATTCAAACCTGCTTGCATCAGAGTCTTTTGTTTAACGAGACAGGGAATGATATTTTGTCTTTGCTAAATCTAAAGTTCCGTGTAGCATCAGGATTACATCTTTAATATGGGGTTTGGGACTGGAGAAAGTGGTTACATCATTAAGAAAAAAGAGAGGAAAGAGCACCTATTAGAATGCCTTGAAGAGAAGTTGACCCCTAGTAAGTTATTTCTCTCCCCCTCTTCCCAAGTAGTAAGAAAAGACAGGGAGAATTCTGGAAAAGTTAGAAATCATCTAAGAGGAAGAGCAGAAATAAAGCTGACAAAAGAAATAAATTATGCTTCAAACAGGGACTGATATCTGACATTCTTTGGTTAAATAACATAGTGTTACATATATATGCAAATGTCTCTCAGGCTTTGCAAAAATGATACATGGGAATGCACATTTTGATTATCTTATTTTTTCATTCTTAATAAGATTCCTATAATGATAGACTCAAGATGGTACTGAAAGTCAATTCTCCAAGGGCCTGTCACATTTCTGAACATTTCATGAGTGAAGCACTTATGGATCTTTATTCTAGATTATCTCTTTAAAGACATATAAATAGTGAACAACCTTGAAAAATAGAAACAGTCTCCCTGCACACTATAAAAAATTCGGTTTTTCTAAGCTCAGTTTCTTTCTTGCCTTGCAACTCACTGTGTGTATGTAGGCATTCATCTGAGTCTGTTTGTATTCACTGGAACTGAGGGAAAGGAACTGCTGCAGACATCATGATAGTTGTGTTGCTTGATGTACCATAAATAAGAAAAGTCTTATTTTTTTTTCTGACCCAGGAATCTTGTGTCTTCTGCCAACATTCGTGAAACTGGCAGGCTAGTATGTTGTGAGTATGGTGAACTCAGGAACTTCAGTTATTACAGATAGGTTTCCAATAAACACCTGTTGAATAAATTAAAAGCTTTCTTGGTAAAATAAAAATACAACTTTATTCATATGAGGTTGAATTACAACTTTAAAAATGGATAAAGTGAAGTGTATCTACATTAATTTGATTCAGAATTATTCTTCAGAATTGAAAAGGAAAAAGTCATTCTGATACTTGTTAAAATGGTAAGGAAGACTTTATTGAAGACTCTCGCAACAGTGATATTGTAATAGGGGAGAGAGACTGAGTTCAACTCCAAGCACAGCAAAGACAGCGTGCATTTCTTTCTAGTTAGTGAGCAGAGTGAGGGGGCTGGCAGATGCAAAATTACTAACTTAAGGCATAAAGATTAGAAATACTTCCTAAACAGGCTTAAAAGGATTTTTGCTGAAGACAGGTCAAGGATAAATAATAAGAAATTTGATCAGATATTAAAGATGGAAAATTTTCACTAAACTGACACAATCTGATTCTTACTAAGACTGATGTAGGCAAGACAAAGACAGGATTGGTGCTAAACTTTCAAAAAAGAGAGTTTAGAGGAGATAAACCAAAGTTTGGTCAAACAGAATCTTTGTCAGAGATCAAAGGTCATGGGTGGATAAACTCTTGTTATTTGTGTGGTTGGGAGACAAACATAGGGTAATGGGCAGTGTGGTTCCTGCATAGAAAAATACATCTATATTATTTAATATTCATGTTTTGTATGGCTTTTGCTGACTTTACAGGAAGTAAATGTTCATCACAATATTGCAACTCAGATGACACCTCAATTAGAAAACATTCCTAGATCAACCAAATGAGAAATATTTCTTACTTCTAGGAATACCTGCTGCATTTAGCTGTTTGTGAAACTAAAGTTTGGGGACTCATAACTTATTGTTGTGTACTTTAGCTTGCAGTATGTGACTTCTAAGTTGTATTATGTAAAACTTTATCAACTTCCCAAGATTTAAAGTTTATTAGAGTTTTTAGTTATGGTATTACTCATATTTGTAATCTAAACAACAGCCAGCAATAGTTTACACAATTCCTTAGTCAAAGCCAAGTATCAAATATCAAAACTCTCATTCTCTCTCTTTCTGCAAATATGTGTATATGTGTGCAAATATACACAGTCTGTGTATACATACCTATACATACACACATGTTTAAACTTCTGTTTTTCAATGTACAGTCATCCCTCACCATATTGTGGTTCACTTTTCATGGTCTCACTGTATCTCAGACTTTTAAATTGTATATATATCTAAATTTGTATCATGGATTTTTCGCTATATTGTGGGATTTTGCAGTATATATGTATTTTTATATTTTTTATTTTAATTATTTTTGTGTTAAAATAAGCATTTTCTAGCCTAAAAATTTAAAAAAATGTAAGAAATATAAAAATATTAATTAAAACATATTAAAAATATTAATTTGAAATAAAATACATAGCACACAACAGATGATCTATAACACTCTTCTTGGCTGCACAGTACATTCATCTCATCATCATTACCCTCATCATCATCATTACAGCACAGCTAATTAATTCATCATCATCTTCATAGTTCAAGTTGCAGTATATTCACTGATGAGTACCCACATAGAATTTTATATGTTGATAAATTTACATAGATTTAAGAGTATAGAAAGTGTTTAAGAGCATAGGAAGTGTTTATAAGAGTGTGAGAAAGGTTAATAATAGCCTGACCAGGCAGTGGTGCAATGGATAGAGTGTCAGACTGGGATGCGGAAGACCCAGGTTCGAGACCCCGAGGTTGCCAGCTTGAGTGTGGGCCCATCTGGCTTGAGCAAAAGCTCGTCAACTTGGACCCAGGGTCACTGGCTCCAGCAAGGGGTTTCTCGGTCTTAATAGTGTGAGAAAGGTTTATAAGAGTGTGAGGAGGGTTTATAAAGCCTTAAAATATACATAAATAATAAAATAAATGTAAGGTCACTACTTCGTGAATTTTTGCCTATCATGTGGGGTTTTAGAACCTAATCATCACTGTACTGTGTATAGGAAAACCAGGATGGACGATGGCCATTGCAATAATCATATTTAATGTACCACTATGAAAAAACTAGAGATTACAAAATTCTAAAAAGCATAACTTGAGTTACAATGTTTTCTTTTTGAATTAGCAGCTAATGGGTGAACTGTCTTTGATATTTCCAAAACAGCTGGGTGCAGTATTATGGGCCTTAACCACAAAGGGAGTTTGATTTCAGTTTTTATTATTTTAGCTTTGTTTAAAATATATATTTATTTTTCCTGAACCACAGGATGTCAGCATTGATTTCTGTCAAGTACCTTAAGGGTAAGAGCCATGTTTTTTCATACCAGTATAGCTCATGAAGCACATCAAATCATTTCCCAATAAATGTTTGATCAATAAAAATGAAAGTCTTAGATTTATTTTATAAATTATGAATGATGTTTTTTATCTGGTTATTAAAGAAATACATATTCATTGTGCAAAAATTTGAGAGGGGAGTTATGGTATATATACACAAAGAAATAAAAAAAATTATAATTTTAATATCAAGGTAGCCATTTCTAATGTAGATGTATTTTACTTCTTTTGTTATATGTATTTCAGAACTTTCATTATTATATATGGCTTAAAAATGAAATTATATAGACAGTTTTAAATTACAATTGCTTCATGGTATGTTATAAATACCTTCCCATGACTTTAAATATTTATTAATTTCTGTGTGCTATAGTTTATTTGGCTTTATGAATATAATACAATATTTTTAATCAACTATCTAGTTTTGAAATTTAATATTTGACTAATCTATTTGTTATTGAAAATGCTATTTTGAAGAATATGACAGTGAAAAAATTTGTTTATCCATTGTCATTACCTTAGCTGTAACCAAAATATGATACTAATTAAAATTACTACTAGCAGTGATAACCTCTGACAATTAAAAAAATATCATACACTATTAAATTATATTAGAATCACCTGCATACTCCTTGTCCAACTTTGCAACACATATATATTAATTCTTATTTTTTTCTACAACAGATATGAACTATTAAATCTCACCTTAAAAGAAATAGATAATGTAAATAACCCTATTAATGGAATTGAATTTGTAAAGGAGTTGATTTGTACTTAAAAATCAGCTCACAGGCCTTGGCCTGTTGGCTCAGTGGTAGAGCATTGGCCTGGTGTGTGAATGTCCCAGGTTTGATTCCTGGTCAGGGCATAGAGGAGAAGCACCCATCTGCTTCTCCATACTTTCCCCTCTCCTTTTTAACTCTTTCTCCCTTTGCCTCCCACAGCCACGGCTTCATTGGAGCAAAGTTGGCCCAGGTTGTGAGGATGGCTCCATGACTCAGAGGTGCTATAATAATAGCTCTGGTTGCAATGGAGCAATGCCCCAGATGGGCAGAGCATCACCCCCTAGTCGACTTGCCAGGTGGATCCCAATTGGGCACATGTAGGAGTCTGTCCCTCTGCCTCTCTGCTTCTCACTTCAAAAAAATCCGAAAAATAAAAATTGGCTCACAAAGAATACTCTAGGCCCAGGTGGCTTCCCTAGTGAATTTTACCAAACATTTATAAAATAAATAATATCAATTATATTTAAACTCTTTCAGAAAAGTGAAGAAAGGCAATACTTGAGAGAAAACTAATTTTTAACAAAAGTGCAAAGGTAATTCAGTGGAGAAAAGTTAATATTTTCAACAAATAGTGCTGGTAATTTCAAATTTGAAAGCAAAAAAATAATCATAAATTTAAATATAAACCCCAAACTCTAAAACTCCGAAAAGAACTCACAAGAATAAAATTTTGTCCCCTTGGGTTAAGCAATCATTTCCTAGCTATCACTCCAAAATCATGATCCATAAAAAAAGAAATTGATATGTTACACTTCACAAAACTTTAAAACTTCTGTTCTTTGATTTGCATGGTTAAATGCATAAAAAAGCATGACTGGGAGAAAACATTTGAAAATATCCACATATTTGATAAAAGAAAATTTATGCAGAATATACTGCAGAATATTTAAAGAACTCTTAAAACTCTATGATAAATAAAACAATATAAAATGAACAAAGATTAACATAACCATCACATAATAAGTTATGTAATAGTTATTAGGCATATGACAAGATGCTCAACATTATTAGTCCCTAGGCAAATGCAAATTGAACCACAATGAAATACCATTAAAAACATATTGGATTGGCTGAAATTAAAAAGACTGACCATACCAAGTGTTGATAAAGACATACAGGAAATTTCTCACAGCTGGTGGGAATACAAAATGGTACAAACAGTTTGAAAAACGATCTGGCAGTTAATCTTAAAAGCTTAAAAATATACCTACATATGATCCAATTATTTCAGTCTATCTTTTACTCAAAAGAACAGAAACCACACGTCCATACAAATACTTGTACACAAATATTCATAGCAGTTTTAATTGTAATAGTCAAAAAGAAGAAACAATTTAAATATCCACTGACAGTGAAATGGATAATTAAGTTGTGGCATATTTTTAGCATGGAACACTACTGAGAAATAAAAAGGAATGAACTAACATTCATTGTATATTGGGCATATACCTGTGTATATTTATATATGTGTTTTTACCATAATAGATGGTTCTCAAAGTTCATTTTTGTAAAATCCAAAAACAAAACCAAAAAACTAGTTTGATCTATTGTGGTGAAAATCACATCAGTATTTGACTGGGGAAGGAAGGAGGCAGAAATAGGGAGGGATTACAAAGGATTATGAGGAAAGTGTGGGGGTGAATGATATGTTCTTTATAGTGATTACTGTGAGTTTTATGAATATATAAATGTGTCAAATGTTTCAGATAGTACACTTTAAGTATGAGTCAATATTTGTCAACATGTCAATTATACTTCAATAAAAATGCTAAAAATTTTTTTTTTAATTTTTATTTATTTTCTCTGGAAATTTATTTTGATCAGTAATTGTCATTTGTATATGATCTTGTGCTGAGTCAACTGTGTAAAATACTTTCTATTATTTTCACTTAAGTTCTTTCCAAACAAGTCACGTCAAACCAAAATATTTCTAATGTAAACAAAATTAAAGACAGCTGGCAATCTTATACAATAAATAAAATGTTGTGAGGGCATGCTTATCTTCTATATGTCTTATTACTATTTGTACTTTAAACTGCCATTTCTTTCTCTCAGATATTAAAAATGTTTTACATGTGATTATGTTCTAGACATGTGTTTACAAATCATTAAGCTTGCATGTACTGTGCAATTATGCCTGGAATATGCTTTGCTTGGGGAATGTATACTATATGGTGGGGGAAAATGTCTCAAGGTTCCTGGTTGCCAAATATGAAGAATATTGTTGTCTTTTCACAATATTCACAGAATAGAGTTATTCTCAGGAGGGGTGATTTACAAACTGACAAATCTAGGACAATCTCTTGAGTTCTGCACACAACCAGGATGAGGATCTGGCCATGCTGCTACTGTCACTCATTTCTGACATAAAGAGGAAGATCAGAAGTCTAAATTCTCTGTGCCAGGTCAGGCAGCTGGGTTGTTATGGCATATGCCTCTTGACTATTCCTGAGACAGAAGCTTAGGTTCTTCCTTTCCACTCCACCTTGTTGGCTAAGCAAAATGTCATTTTTTCTTTCTGTCATATTAAATTTATTTGAATCAAAGGCTGACATAAACTTACATAGAGTGTGACTCTCCTTTTGAGAAACTGGGTTAATAGCTTCTCTGAGATAGAGTGAATGCCCATGATTTGTTAGGCATATGTGGAAATAAAAACCTTTAAGATCTGCACACTGTAAAAATGTCTCAGGAATACTTTTCTGAGCAGCTCATTATTTTTGTCTAGACAACCTCCTAATGGTGACAATAGTATTTCCGTGTGAGGATGAGGCTGAAAAGATAATATAGAATATCTCCACACTGTGTACACCTGACATTTGTCATTTACTTACTTCATTCTGGTAGCTACAATTTGAGAATCATTTTATGGTTTGTTCTGAGCTGTGGCTTAAGAGTTGCCTGTAGAGCTGGATGTCATCTTGATTTGTCTATCACTGTTTTCAACAGTTGTGTCAAATTGTTTGAAAATGTTAATCAATGGCTCATCGAAAGCCTTTCTTCAGCCTCTCTTGTTTTTGATGACCTCACTTTGGTTTACTTTCACAAGAGCTCTTGGACTCCTGCTGTTGTTTTTCTGTGGAATTCTCAGTGAATGTTAAAGTAGCTGTGTGGTTCATCTGTACTCTTCACGGCTGGGTTGAGCTATTTCCCAGTAACTCATCACAACTTATCTAATCTTTTCACAGAAAGTGGTATCAAGAGAACTCTCAGGATCCTGAACATGTTGTTTGTGGCAGTTTCAGGTTCCACAGCTGAAGAAAAAGGGGAAGTGTTGGTGATTCTCAGACTAAATCAATTCTGAAGCTTATTGTTGGGCTATTTCCAAAGTACATGTCAGCTTTATGATTTCAATCTGAGAGCACATACCATATTTATTCATTTATTCAACAAATATTCCTTACTTTTTTGAGAAAAGGAGAGAGATAGAGGCAGAGAGACAAACAAGAAAGGAGAGAGAGAGACACACAGGAGAGAGAGATGAGAAGCTTCAACTTATTGTGTAACTTAGTTGTTCATTGATTGTTTCTCATGCATGTCTTGACCAGAGGCTCAAGCCAAACCAATGACCCTTTGTACAACCCAGCAACCTGTGAGCTCAAACCAATGACCTCTGAACTTAAGCCAGCAACTTTGGTGTCATGTTAATGATCCCGCGCTCAAGCCTGAACTTAAGCCAGCAACTTTGGTGTCATGTTAATGATCCTGCGCTCAAGCCAGACACCTTGTGCTAAAACTGGCAAGCCTGTGCTCAAGCCAGATGAGCCTGCACTCAAGACGGCAACCTTGGGTTATCGAACCTGGGACCTAGATGCTCTATCTACTGAGCCACCACCAGTCAGCCTCCTTAATTACTTTTTGAGTCATGTACAAAGACTTCAGTGAAGAAAATGAAAAAAATATCATTTATCATAGGGTCATTGCCTAGTAATGATTTTAGTCTGAACAATATCTTATACATTTTGGAGCTTTAACCTGCATACCTCTAATTGTGACTTTATTTGGAAAGAAAGTTATTACAAACTTTAAGATAAGGTTATATTGAATTAGGGTGGATCTCTAATCGAATATGACTATTGTTCTTATAAAAAGAATACCATGCAAAAGTGCAGACATGTAGGGTGAATACCTATGATGATAGGCACAGATTAAAAATTATGCTGCTACAAACCAAGAAGCACCAAAGATTTCCCACAAACAACCAGAGCTGGAAAGATACAAGAAAATACTCCCTGCAGGTTTCGGAGGGACCATGACACTACTGACACTTTGATTTCATCCTTGTAGCTTCCAGAACTCTGATACAATACATTTCTATTGTTTAAGTTGTCCAGTTGGTAGTACTTTGTTACAGCAGCCCCAAGAAACTGATACAACAGGGGTTCAGTGTTTTTATTAGATTAAGTTATTGCCTCTTTGGAAAAATTTTTTCTCTTAAGTTGTCAGTCCCCTTGGGTCACTTACTCTAATGAATTTTTGATAAAAAAGGCATGTAATCTCTCCTGAAGATAAATCAATGATGAAATCCTAAGCTCTTGAATTTGGAAAGATTATCCATGATCTCTGGTTCATCCTTCTTTTTAATGTAGTGCTTCTTTCCATAATATAAGATAAACCATGTTCCCTACCAGAGTACAAAATATATATGTATCTGTAGTGGTCACTAATTAGTGGTCACAGAATGGTACATTCCATTTAAATATTTTTTATTTCTATTTTTAAATTATGATTGCTGCATATAACATAAAATTTTCTATATTAATCATTTTAAATTTATAGTTAGTGTTAAGTATATTCAATTGTTTTGGAACCAATTTTTTTAAATTTGCAAGAACATTTTTTTCATCTTATAAAACTTCAGTTCTATACCTATTAAACTCCTTTTTGCTCTCTGAAATCTCCTCTAGAAAGTTCTATTTCTAGTGATTTCTAGGAGAGAGAATTGTCTTCTTAGCTACTGACCTGAGCTCATTCTTATTTTCCCCTTTGGAGTTAACTCTGTTGGCATAACCCTTTTTCTTTGTGAAAACCCTACAAATTATTAGTTTTTGTTATTTACCTTCCAGTAACTCACAGTCTAAGAATTATCCACATTTAACCATGCAGTAAAGCCTTCTGCACTTTGTCTGATGGTCCTTGTATATTTTATTTTTTGGTCCATTTCCACAATGATTACTCTGGTCTAATTCACTAACTACTCTTTTATTTTTTTAACTTATAAATTAAATTTAATGGGGTGACATGGACCAATAAGAGTACATAGGTTTCAGCTATACATCTCTATAACATTCGAACTGTTCATTGCGTTGTATGCCCATTTGACTGCACACTAACTACTCTTTATGTCCTTTCTTTTCTATTAATCTTTCAACCTTTTGAATTTATCATCTAGCTGATCCAGGAGAGTATTTCAAATACATTTTTTTTAATTTCTTTTTTTCATTTATTCATTTTAGAGAGGAGATGAGAGAGAGAGAGAGAGAGAGAGAGAGAGAGAGAGAGAGAGAAAGGGGGGAGGAGCTGGAAGCATCAACTCCCATATGTGCCTTGACCAGGCCAGTGCTTCAAATACATTTTTATAACACATTTTTCTCTAGAACTTGGGTTAGTCTTCCATTTCCTATGTGAGTCAATCTAATTTCTCAGGTCAGTGTTCATGATCTTTTATCAATTCCCCCTCCATTCCTATCCAAATCGGGTATTGACCCTTCTGAATATGCCTCTCTTCTGCCTGCATCAATCCACAAATTCTTAGGAGGTATGGTGTTTCTCTGAACAATTCAAACAGACAGACCTATGACTGCATTTTGTCACTTCCGGGTGTGTGACCTTGGCCAATCATTTTAGTTTCTTGAAACTTAGGTTTTTCTAATCTATAAAGTGGAGATAATAATAACAGAATCTACCTTACTATATTTTGAGGAGAATTACATGAGAAATGATTGGTGAAACATTTCATAGTGAAGAATCAATAATTTTGTTTTCATTTTGTTATTATTTCTATACATTTGACAAGATGACCATTTTATATATATAGATCTTATTTCTTTAGCTGAAATGTATTAATTCTTTAGAGGCAAGAGCAAAACTTCTGCCTGACCAGGCAGTTACACAGTGAATAAAACATCAGACTGGGACACTGAGGACCCAGGTTCGAGGCCCTGAGATTGCCGGCTTGAACACAGGCTCATATGGTTGGAGCACAGGCTCACCAGCTTGAACCTGTGGTTACTGACTTGAGAGTGAGATCACAGACATGACCCCATGGTTGCTGGCTTGAAGCCCAAGGTCGCTGGCTTGAGCATGCAGTCACATACTCTGCTGTAGCTCCCCTATCAAGGCACATATGAGAAAGCAATCAATGCAGAACTAAGGAGACTAAGGAGCGACAATGAAGAATTAATGCTTCTCATCTCTCTCTCCTCACTTATCTGTCTGTCCCTATCTGTCCCTCTCTGTGTTTCTCTCTCACTGTCTCTGTCACACACACACACACACATACACAAAAGAACAAAATTTCAAACTTCTTTTGAATTCTCCATAGCCATTAGTACAATGCTGCCTACATTGCATGAAATTAAATTCTGTAATTAACAAATACACAAAGATTGTTTTTCCTAATACAAGGAGAGTTAGACAAAGAGATTTAGTGGAAGGCTGGCATATGCCATGTTTCAATATCATTTTTTTTATCCTTATTAAGATATTTACAGATGTGTATTATAAAGTGAAACATTATATGTCTCATTAGGGCACTCATTAGTATCAACATTGAAGATGATTTGACAATAATATGGTTAGGACATCTGTGAGCCAGCTACAGGATGACTAATGATTAATTACGTGTATTTACCGACATTTTTTTATATATGTAAATAAAACTCTTGATTAAGGTGCAATTTTTGAAGTTTACTTTTTGAATCATTATGATGCATGCCATAGAAACTCTTCATTTGGAGCAAAGGTTTGTGATAGTCTCCAAAGTGTGAGTTTTTTCAATGTGTGGATAAATGCATCTATGTAATTACAAAAGGGTCTGCATTTGCCACAATCTATACCATCATTTATTGTTTATGTAATGTCATTTCAAATGGAATTATAGCTAAAACTAATATTTCTTTGAAACAGAAGTCATGTGATGTAACAAATATTCACATATGGAAATTTGTGAGTAGTAATTAATGACTATGAATGCTCCTTTTGAATTTTCTTAATGTTTAGCATGCATAGGTTTAGTATGCTAAACATTAAGAAAATACTTAGTGTTCTTAATTAAATATGTGTGGTTAATTTCACAGCTAGATAATGAAGTGTGTTTTATATTACCTAGTTTCTGTTTTTTCTGCTGTACATAGTTACCTTCATTGCTTATCATGTGCTTTCTTACTGTGATTCAACTTTTAAATGAATTCATTAATTTAGCAAATATTTTTACATACCAGACACTATATAAGAATAAGAAAGATGATGGTGAATTAAAAAAAAGACATAATTACTGCATTTTAAAGAGCTTACATGATTAACTAATTAAAATAAAAGTAAAAATGACTTTAATTTTTGCAAAGAAACAATGTGCACTATATATGTGATGTCAAAAACGGTTGTCTAAAAATAGTTCATGTAATTGTCATCATCTAACTGCACTAACTCAGATGTCTTTTAGAAATTTCTATCCAAATTGATAAGAACAGTGAACTACAATGCTTTTTTGTGGCAAAACAGAGTAATGAATTTTCTTATTTATCACACAAATTAAAGTATATTGCATCCAAATATTTCTATATTTTTAGAATGCTTTGGTTTATTTTTATTGAACTATTAATTATGTCTCAATGTCTGTGGTTTTATGATTTAAAATGAAAGTAAGGATTGTGATTCAAAATTATTTTCTAGATATAAAAACATTATTTTTAATGCCTTAGCTTGTTTTCTTGCATTATTCCGCATTTATTCTAAAACTTTAAAAATGCCTATGCCATTAATATTACTTTATAAATCCAGATTTTCATGTGTTCATTAAGTGTTATGTTGAACATAAGGGTTTTTATTGGTAGTGATTGAAAATAGTAAAATGTATTTTTCCATAAATAAAGATAATGGCACATTATTTAATTTATAGTACTAATTTTTATTAAATATAAATTGACTACGAAATAGATCTCTTAACGACTATGTAAGAATTAGATGAGAATTGACCTATATTTGTTATTCTCTGATAGGTAAATAATTAACAATGTTTTCTACATGTTGGGCAAACAAGTGTGTTAGGCTTGCTCACTTGTATTTTACCTGATTGGTGCATGAGCACAGGGCAGTGCCATGTGTGTATAATCTATGTAAGGCTGCTGGTGCTTGCCCTCAGGGCAACAGATTGCATATTGTGGATTGCCTGCTCCCAATTGGGAGGGGGTATTGTTTGCTATTGTTTGCCAGAGAAGGGTTTATTTTCTCCAATCATGTATTGGCTGGTGAGTTTAGAGCAGTGGTTCTTAACCTGGGTTCTATCAAACCCTAGGGGTTCAATGAGTCAATCTCAGGGGTTCGGAGAAGCCTCAGCCATGGAGGCCAGAATAAAGTAATACCGTAATTTGTTGTGAGTTCATGCACTTTGTTGGTTTTGTTCTTTGAGCAAGGTAATGTTCATGCACAGCTCATTTTGTGCACCAGTAAAAAAACATATACCTATGTCTTGAATTTAGAAAAAGAAATCATATTGTATTTATCACTAAAGAAGGGTTCGGTGAATGCGCATATGAAACTGGTGGGTTCGGTACCTCAAAAAAGGTTAAGAACCACTGGTCTAGAGAGAGAGAGAGAGAGAAGCAGTGTTCCCTGCCTGCTTGCTCATTTGCCACTGCAAGACTCTAATAAATGGAACGACTCACTATTTTCCGGCTCCACAGTTCCTTTATTGTCTCCCTGAATCCAGTGTGAATTTACATAGCCATGGCCACTGACCTTACACCTAGTGCAGCCAGCAGGATTCAGATCAGATTGGTATGGAGCCACTGCCAACCTTGAGGGGTGGCATAAAGGAGTGGTCATTCCTTTCTAGTATATGTTTCCCCATGGTTCTCCTTTTGGGGACTGTTGGCTGGTTGTATTTTATAGCCCTGTGAGAGAAAATTGAGAGCTCTGTGTGAGAAGCTGCCTGAGGTAGAAAGCTCCAGGATGAGCTGCAGTTCTGAGAACTGCAGGTCAGGCTGCTGGCTGAGAAGCAATGGTGCCTGAACCTGGAGCAATCTCTGAACAAGGAGTTACAGGTTCATGAGCTTCAGTTTGCCCTGGAAGTGGAACACTGGCACCAATAGTTGGTGGATAAACAACTGTGGGTTCAAGAGCTTTGGGTCTCAGCTTCAGGATGAGAGCCAGCAGCCACAGGAGCTGAAATGATCACCAAAGGAGTAGCAGTGTCCGGACCGGTGGAGTGGCTTTGAGTTGGCTGGAGCAGATGTTTCCAATTCCTCTTCTAAGGATGAGGAGGCTCAGGCTAAAGCTGCCATCCTCAGACTCAGAGCCCAGCTGGTGGTTGCCCAGGAGATAAAACCCTAGGCAGAACTGATGAACTTGGGGGCACAATCCAGGCAGAAACCCACTGAGTCCCTGGTAGGGTTGCTGTGATTGTGGGACATAGCGGGTGGATGGCATCATGCTCTCTGGCACAGAGATGGAGAAATTGGCCGCCATTACCACACACTCCTCCTTAATGCAGCATCTTCAGAATTGCCATGACAACAAGGTTGAAGGAGGAGTCCTGAGACCCCATGAGGAATTGGCAATACGCTGGTCCCTTTCTAACGTACAGCTGGTGTTGGCATCAGAAAGTAATAGGTGCTTTTTTGCAGCAGCTAAGAGAAGTGTCAAGGCGGCTCGGGCCTTGAATGTGTTTGACCACACCAGGCCCTGTGAGCTTGCTGCGGGGTTTAGATGGGGGCTTGTGGCAATGGACATAATGCTTGTGAAAAGGCTCTGAAGCCCATTAATAAAGAGCTGTATGCCTAGTTGCCTGTAATGAACCTTTATCTAGGTGATTTGCACAGACAGGTAGACTTTCTACCATGGACTAATCATTGAGAGGTGTAATGGATTCTTGGACAAAAACTAGAGAGGGGCATTGGCTCCCTTGTTAGATAGACATGCCACTTTTGGACAATATGAGAGACCCTGATGGAGGGCCCAGCTCCAGCAGATGCCCTCCTGCACTGGGAAGCTATTCTCATCCAGTTGCAGAGTTGCACCAAAGACACTTTACAGTTTCCATGGACACAGCCCTGGACTATACAGGCCCTCCCACCTATCATTGGGCAGGGAGCTAGAGAAGGACCTCTAATTAGCACCTTGGGCAGAGTGCTCAGGGAGACATGTGAAAGGCACCTTTGTAATTATGCTAATTGTATAACTTGTGCTAATGCTGTGGTCTGTGTTCATGTAATGTACCTCACATCTCGCACAGGAACCATCAAGAAAGAGACCCGTGGTGTAGACTGTGAAGCAAGCAACACTAAAGAGGTAGAATGTTGGGCAAACAAGTGCTTGCTTGTATTTTGCCTGATAGGTACATGAGCACAGGGCAGCACCATGTGGGTATATTCTATGTAAGGCTGTGGGTGCTTGCCCTCAGGGCAGCTGGATGCAAATAGTGGAGTGTCTACTACCATTGGGAGAGGCCATTTTTTGTCAAAGAAGGTTTTTTTTCCCCCTCAGCCTGTTTTGGCTGGTGAGTCAGGAGAGAGAGAGGGAAGCAGTTTTCCCTGCCTGCTTGCCCATCCACCATTGCAAGACTCTAATAAATAAAATGGCCCACCATTTTCTGGTTCCACAGTTTGTTTACCATCTGCCTGAATGCAAAGTAAACATGCATGGCCATAGCCATTGACCTTATACTACAGATTTCAATTTACTCAGAATTTGAAAAAATAATCTATCTTTTTTTAAAAATTAATTTAATTGAGTGAAATTAATAAATCAGGGTAAATAGATTCAGAGAAAACATCTCCAGGTTATTATGACATTTGATTATGTTGCATACCCATCACCCAAAGTCATATAGTCTTCCGTCACCTTCTATCTGGTTTTCTTTGTGCCCCTCCTCTCCCCCCACCCCCTCCCTTCCCCGCTCCACCCCAGGTAACCACCACACTCTTGTGCATGTTCTTGAGTCTCATTTTTATGTCCCACCTATGTATGGAATAATATAGTTTTTTTCTGATTTACATATCTCACTCAATATAATGTTATCAGGGTTCATCCATGTTGTGGTAAATGATCCGATGTCATTATTTCTTATGGCTAAGTAGTATTCCATAGTATATATGTACCACATCTTCTTTATCCAATCATCTACTGAAGGGCTTTTTGGTTGTTTTCATGTCTTGGCCACTGAACAATGCTGCAATGAACATGGGGCTGCATGTGTCTTTACACACCAGTGTTTTTGAGTTTATGGGGGTATATTCCCAGTAGAGGGATTGCTGGGTCATATTGTAGTTCTATTTTTAATTTTTTAAGGAACCACCATACTTTCTTCCATAGTGGTTGTACTACTTTACATTCACACCAACTGTGGATGAGGGTTCCTTTTTCTCCACAGCCTCTCTCATTTGTTATTACCTGTCTTGTTGATAATAGCTAATCTAACAGGTGTGAGGTAGTATCTCATTGTAGTTTTGATTTGCATTTCTCTAATAGCTAATGAAGATGGGCATCTTTTCATATATCTGTTGGTCATTTGTATTTCTTCCTGGGAGAAGTGTCTATTCATGTCCTCTTCCCATTTTTTCATTGGATTGTTTGCTTGTTTGCTGTTGAGTTTTATGAGTTCTTTGTATATTTTGGATATTAGGCCCTTATTTGTGCTGCTGTTTGAAAATATCATCTCCCATTTAGTTGGCTATCTGTTTGTTTTGTTGTCAGTTTCTTTTGCTGTGCAAAAGTTTCTTAGTCTGATGTAGTTCCATTCATATATTTTTACCTTCACTTTCCTTGCCTTTGAAGTCAAATTCATAAAGTGCTCTTTGTAACTAAGGTCCATGAGTTTAGTACTTATGTTTTCTTCTATGTAATTTATTATTTCAGGTTTATATTTAGATCTTTGATCCATTTCGAATTAATTTTAGTACAAGGGGACAAACTGTAGTCGAGTTTTATTCTTTTGCATATGGTTTTCCAGTTTTCCCAGCACCATTTGTTGAAGAGGCTTTCTTTTCTCCATTGTGTGTTTTTGGCTCCTTTATGAAAAATTATTTGACCATATGTATGTGGCTTTATTTCTGGGCTCTCTATTCTGTTCCATTGGTCTGATTTTTCTGACAATACCATGCCGTTTTGATTATTGTGGCTCTATAATATAATTTGAAGTCAGGTATTACAGTATGCCCCAAGCTTTGTTCTTTTTCCTTAGTATTGTTCTAGCTATTTGGGGATTTTATAGTTCTATATAAACCTGATGATATTTTGTTCCATTTCTTTTAAAAATGATATTAAAATTTTAATGGGAATTGAATTAAATTTGTATATTGCTTTGTGTAATATAGACATTTTGACTATATTTATTCTTTTTATCCAAGAACAAGAAATATTTTTCTTTTTCATTATATCTTTTTTGATTTCCCTTAACAATGCTTTGTAGTTTTCATTATATAGGTCCTTTACATTCTTCATTATGTATATTCCTAGGTATTTTATTTTTTTTAGTTGCAACCATAAAGGGAACTTTTTTTTTCCAACTCGTTTTCTGATGTTTCATTGTTGGCATATAGGAAGGCAATGGATGTTTGTTTATTAATTTTGTATTCTGCGAACTTACTGTATTAGTTTGTTTCTAGTAGTCTTTTGTGGAGTCTTTGGGGTTTTCGATGTACAGGATTATATCATCTACAGAAAGTGAAATCTTTACTTCTTCTTTTCCAATATGAATGCCTTTTATTTCTATCTCTTGTCTGATTGCTCTGGCTAGAACTTCCAGCACTATGCTTAATAGGAGTGGAGAGAGTGGACAACCTTGTCTTGTTCTTAATTTTAGGGAAAAAGTCCTCAGTTTTATGCCATTTAATATGACATTAGCTGATGGTTTATCATGGATGGCCTTTATTATGTTGAAATATTTTCCTTCTATACCCATTTTGTTAAGTGTTTTAAACATAAAATGATGTATTTTGTCAAATGCCTTTTCTGCATCTATTGATAAGATCATATAGTTTTTGTTTTTTGTTTTGTTGATATGGTGTATTACATTAACTGTTTTACATATGTTGAACCATCCTTGTGATTCTGGGATGAATTCCACTTGATCATGATAAATTATTTTTATAATGTGTTGTTGTATTTGATTTGCTAGTATTTTAGCATCTGTATTTATTAGAGATATTGGTCTGTAGTTTTCTTCTTTTGTGTTGTCCTTGCCAGGTTTTGGTATGAGGCCTCATGAAATGTGTTTGGCAGTATTGCTTCTTCTTTAATTTTTTGGAAGACTTTGTGTAGAATAGAAACTAAATCTTCTCTGAATGTTTGATAGAATGAACTAGTATAGTTGTCTGGCCCTGGACTTTATTTGGGGGGGAGGTTTTTAATATTTTTTTCTATTTCCTTCTTGCTTATGGGTCTGTTTAGGCTTTCTTCTTCATGACTTAGTCTAGAAAGATTGTATTGTTCTAGGAATTTATCCATTTCTTCTAGATTGTTAAAATATTGGCATATAGTTTTTTATAGTATTCTATAATAATTCTTTGTATATCTATGAAATCTGTAGTAATTTCTCTTTTTCATTTTTTAAAATTTTTTTTTACAGGAACAGAGAGAGAGTCAGAGAGAGGGATAGATAGGAACAGACAAACAGGAATGGAGAGAGGTGAGAAGCATCAGTCATTAGTTTTTCATTGCCATTGCGACACCATAGTTGTTCATTGATTGCTTTCTTACACGTGCCTTGACCATGGGCCTTCAGCAGACCAAGCAACTCCTTGTTGGAGCCAGCAACCTTGGGTCCAAGCTGGCGAGCTTTTGCTCAAGTCAGATGAGCCCACGCTCAACCTGGTGAGCTTGGGGTCTCAAACCTGGGTCTTCCGCATCCCAGTCCGACACTCTATCCACTGCGCCACCGCCTGGCCAGGCTATCCTCTACTTTTTTTTTTTTTTTGATTTTGTTTATGTGAGTCCTTTTTCTTGTTTTCTTAATGAGTCTTATTAAGGGTTTATCAATTTTGTTTATCTTTTCAAAGAACCAGCTCCTTGTTTTATTAATTATTTCTATAGTTTTTCTGTTCTCTATTTCATTTATTTCTGCTCCTGTTTTTATTTTTTTTCTGCTGCTGATTTTGGGTTGTCTTTGTTCTTCTTTTTCTAGTTCCGTAAGATGTGAAGTTAAGTGGTTTACTTGGGCTCTCTCTTGTTTGTTCATATAGGCCTGTAGTGATATGAACTTCCATCTTATTACTGCTTTTGCTGCATCCCAGAGATTCTAATATATTGTATTGTTATTTTCATTTGCCTGCATGTATCTTTTAATGTCTGCTCTTATTTCTTTTTTGACCCACTCATTTTTAAAAGTATGTTGTTTCGTTTCCACATTTTTGTGTCTTTGTTTACCTCTTTTTTGAAGTTGAATTCTAGTTTCAAGGCTTTATGATCAGAAAAATATGCTTGGTAGAATTTCAATCTTTCTGAATTTGTTAATGTTATTTTTGTGGCCTAACATATGGTCAATTCTTAAGTATGTTCCATGTATACTAGAGAAAAATGTATACTCTGGCACTTTGGGATGAATGTCCTGTAGATGTCTATCATATCCAATTCAAGTGTTTCATTTAAGGCCAATATTTCTTTATTGATTTTCTGTTTGGATGAATGATCTAGAGCCGTCAGCGGTGTATTGAGGTCTCCAAGTATGGTTGTATTTTTGTTGGTTTTTGTTTTTAGGTCAGTCAGTATCTATCTTATATATTTTGGTGCTCCTTGGTTTGGTGCATATATATTAAGAAGTGTTATGTCTTATTGATTCAATGTCCCCTTTATCATTATGAAATGACTGTTTTTGTCTCTGATTACCTTTGTTGTCTTGTAGTCAGCATTGTTATGAGTATGTTATACCTGCTTTATTTTGGATGTTATTTGCTTGGAG
This sequence comes from Rhynchonycteris naso, assembly GCA_037038555.1. Classification (NCBI taxonomy): domain Eukaryota; kingdom Metazoa; phylum Chordata; class Mammalia; order Chiroptera; family Emballonuridae; genus Rhynchonycteris; species Rhynchonycteris naso. The sequence goes on from CM072999.1 coordinate 125,110,214, forward strand.
TTTTGTTTTCCAACCTTTCACTTTGAATTTGTTTTTATCCTTGTAGCTTAGATGTGTTTCTTGTAGACAACATACAGTTGGATTTTCTTTTTTAATCTATTCTGCCTTTTTATTGGTAAGTTCAATTCATTTACGTTTAATGTAATTATTAACATTTGAGGGTTTCCTATTGCCATTTTATATAATGCTTTCTGATAGTGTTGTATCTTGTTTGGTTCTTCTCTTTTATTTTTCTATCATTTGTTTTGTTTGGTTGTAATCCATAATTCTTTTCTCTGTTTCTTTTTTTTTTTTCAAGCCATATACTTCTGTGTTGGTTTTTTTAGGGGTGGTAACCATTAAATAATGGAAAGCATACATATCATGTACATTGTAGTACATTATCTCATGAGTACTTCTGCACTCCATTCTCCTTTGCTACTGTTAATCTTTGTCCTCTCCACTTTTTTGTTTCTTTGTCACAGATTAATCTCATTTTTATTGTGACCTTGATGGAGTTTTACTTGTAGTTTTGTTTTGTTCTTTGTGTCTAGTCAAAAAACCTCCTTTAGTATTTCCTGAAGTGGGGGTTTTCTGGTGATAAATTTCCTCATCTTTTCTGTATCTGTGAATGTTTTTATTTCTCCTTCGTTTTTTTTTAATTTTTTTTTATTTATTCATTTTAGAGAGGAGACACAGAGTGAGAGAAAGAGAGAGAAAGGGGGGAGGAGCTAGAAGAATCAACTCCCATATGTGCCTTGACCAGACCAGTGCAGGGTTTTGAACTGGCGACCTCAGTGTTCCCAGGTCGACGCTTTATCCACTGCGCCACCACAGGTCAGGCTCTCCTTCGTTTTTGAAGGATAGCTTTGATGGGTATAGTATTCTTGGCTGGAAGTTTCTCTTTCAGAACTTTAAATATTGGGGTCCACTCTCTTCTAGCTTGTAGAGGTTCTGCTGAGAAATCTGTTGATAATCTAATGAGCCTTTCTTTATATGTTGTATTCTTCTTTTCTTTGGCTGCCTTGAGAATTTTTTCTTTGTCATTGGTTTGTGGCAATTTCATTATAATGTGTCTTGGAGTAGGTTTGTTAGGGTTAAGATAACTTGGTGTTCTGTTTGCTTCTTGAATTTGAGGCTTTAGTTCATTTCATAGGCTTGGAAAGTTCTCGTCTATTATTTGTTTGAATATGGTCTGTATTCCATTTTCTCTCTCTTTTCCTTCTGATATACACATTATTCTTATGTTGCTCTTTCTGATGGATTCAGACAATTCCTATAGGGCTATCTCATTTTTTAAATTTGTGAGTCTTTCTTCTCTTTTCTCTGTAGTACGTCTAGGTGCCTATCTTCTATGTCATTATCTCCTCTATCTGGCCTGTTTTATTGGCTAAGCTTTTTACCTTGTTTTTCAGTTCATGAATTGAGTTTTCCATCTCTGTTTGATTTGTCTTCATAGTTTCTATTTCCGTGGTGAAGTATTTTTTCTGTTCATTGGATTGTTTTTTGAGCTCCCTAAATTGGCTTTCTGTGCTTTCTTCTATATCCCTGATTATTTTTAGGACTTCAATTTTAAATTCTCTGTCATTTAACTCCAAGGTTTCTAATCTATTGAAATATTTTTAATATTTTTTTATCATCTATCTGAGCTACATCACTGTCTTTTGTATCCATGATATTTGATTTCTTTTTCTTTAATGGCATTTGATAGTGGTATTTTTAATAGCACTAATAAGAATTGATAAAATAATTTTTTTGAGAAAATGCAGTGAAAAATTAGAAATTCTATTGTTTTAAGTGAAACAAAAATACATGGAATGGAGGGCCTGTGTTGGGGGAGTTACAAAGAAGCAAAAACAAGGCAAGAACCCACAAAATGCCACAAGAAAAAATTTGTATCAAGGATAAAATAATTTGGTTTTTGGTGAGATTCAAATGAGAGAAGAAGTGAAAGAGAAAAGAAGAATCAAAAAGAGAGAAAAAAATTGAGTTAACTATTTTGGAATGTAACACTCATAGGAAAATAAAAGAATGGAAAATGTAACACTCATAGGTAATAACATTCAAAATGAAAAGAATAAAATGGAAAGAAGATAAAACGACCAAGGTTGAAGAAAAATAAAAAGATAAAAAATACAGGAAACAAAATGGAAAATGTTATAAAGACTGGATTTTTTTCTGGTTTTGAGAAGTTATCTTCTTCCTTTATCTTTCTTCTCTCTCTCTTTGGCTGGAGGTGCTGTACCCCAGGTTCTGCCCCTGTGGCACTCTTAGGCAGAGATTTGCTGTTGTTGCTATGGTGATGACATAAACTAGGCCTCATTCCCATTGGTAGGTGGGGCTTGTTAGTGTTAGCAGGCTCCAACAATGGGAGAGTCCATTTTCCCAGAGCCTCTCCCCAAATCTTTTTTTTCTGAACCAGCAGCCTGGGACCCAGCTGTGAAGTTGCCCCAGCCACTGCCTGGAAAACAAGAGGCTCTAAGAGCTGCTAAATTCACCCTCAATCCCCACTCAACTTGGGGTTCTGGGTAAGGTTTTGCCAGCCGGTCCCGTCAGAGTAATTAGGCAGGACTGGGAGCTGACTGCCTTTCAGGTGTATTTCTATGAGCCTCCAGGCATGTCTAGTGTGCCTCAGCACTCTGCAGGTCTGCTCTCCAGGGGCTGTCTGCAAGCTGCCTGTGCGCCCTTCCCCCCACTACTTCTGCAGTTCCCTTCTCCAGGAGTGTGCTTTGTTAGCCTGTATGGCTGGCAAAGGTGCTGCACCCAGACAGGTCCGGGTGTAGAGAAGCCATCTTTCATGCACTTCCTGCACACTGTTGTTTGGGAAGCCAGGATTATTCAGAAACTCTGGTCATAGACCAAACAGAAAGCCACTACTGACAGTCTCTAACCCAGCCCCTCCATCTGGTAATGCACTCTACCATGCTCAAAGCACCAGGGGGATCCACTTGTATACTGTCCGCACTCACCAACTGGGATACCGGGAGTAAAGGCAACTGCTTGCCCACCTCTGCTGGAGTCTGCTGCTGGCGTTAGCTCTGCGTGGGTTGAGCCGCAGGCACATTCTCTCCTCAGCTTGAATGTCTCTGCCCTAGCCCAGCTTTTTCCCTGCCCCCAACCCTCACTTTCTCTCAGTTCCAAGTGAAAACAGCCCTAGCTCAGGTCAGCAAGGAAAGCAGAAAACTTCATTCTCCGTCTTATTTCCTTCAGAGTTTGTTATATATTCAGCTACCTTTTCGCCCAATCGTACCTTTGTTTGATGTATGTATATTTCAGATGCTCTTGAGATTGTTTTTCTCTCTCTAGTTGTTGAATTTGTTGAAGTTTCGATGAGAGGTATCAGGAGCACTCCTCATGGCACCATTTCTCTGACGTCATTCTCAAAAATAATCTATCTTATATTACATTTCTAAACCCTATCTGGGGTTAGGGGACAAAGCAAGATGGAGATGGAGTAGGCGGATGTACCAACTTCCAACTCCCAGAACCAAAGTGGATTATAACACAATTTTAAGAACCATCATCTGGATAAACCAACTTTGAACTAAACTAAGTGGACTCTTCAACCAAGGAACACTGAAGAAGCCACATTGGTAGAAATAGCGAAAATGCAAAGAGGGCTGCCAAGCTATTCAAAGTGAACGGCAGCCCGGAGAGACCTGTGTGGTGGGAGGAGAGTTTGGCAGAGAGGCAGAGACCTGGGTCCCAGGAACAAAGCCCCAACTAGCAGTCCCAGAACCTATAAGAGGCGTCTGGACAGTATTGAGCTGTGAAACAAGTGAGGATACTGTTTATGAGAAAGAGACAGTTTTCTCAGACCCAAGATTCTTTTTAAAGGGACAGAACAGAAAACCTCTCTCACAACCATGCACCCGGGGCTCCAGGGAACAGGGACAGAGGAGAGGACCAGAGCAGCAGGAAGAGAGTGTGGACTGAAGGCACAGGGACAAACACTCTGAGGGACAGCCACCCTAACCCCTGGGCTAAGTCACTTCCCTAATCAATAACAAATATTTCCCCTGGAACTAGCAATACCAGCAAAGGGAGACAGGACACTAGCCAAACAAGCTCTCCCGCAGCAATTAGAGCAGAGCTGCTTAGATGGAGGGAGCTCCCAGGTCTACAGTATGGAGTGTTAGAATCTGAACTGTGGGGTCACTTTCTACTCTGCTGAGGGTTGCAGGAGGGATGGTGACGGCAGGACGCTGAAATGAGGTTCTGTCAGCAGGGGCAGAAGCCCAGTCGGTGTGAGCTCGGTCTAGCCCAGCAGGGGTGAAGGGGACGCGCTAAAGCAGTCCTGCAGCTGCAGGCCCGCCTGTATCCCCACCGGCAGGGGAAAGCAGGAGCCCAGGAATGGGCAGAGATCTGCTCTACGACACTGCACAAGCTGGCCCTGACCACGGGAACATGTCTAGGACCAGGCACAGACGGGGGCTCACGGCTGAGCTCACGCCACCAGCCCTGCCCAATCAAAAAAACCATGGTGTGCCATCCTGCTTGTCTGAGTTGGCTCCGAGCGCGGGGGCGGGGTAGAGCCCGGGACAAGCAGAAGTTAGCAGCTGAGCTCAATCCAGCAGCTATGCCTGCCCCAATAAACCGTGGTTTATGACCCTGCCCAGGAGGGCCCTGGCCTCAAGGGTGGGGCTAAAGCTCCAGATGGGCAAAGGCTCACAGCTGAGAGCACGTCAAAAGCCCCACCCAACCCCCAAAACTATGGAGAGCAGGCTCTGACTTCGGGTGCTGGGCAAAAGCCCGGAAACAGGCTGGGTCCGCAGCTGAGCAAAGGTGCTCACCTCTACTCTTGGTGTTGAGGCTTATGGATTGAGTGACGGCCCCTCCCGCAGAAGAGAGGTGGAAATCACAGCAATAACCGCAGTGGGCCGGCACTGTCAACGCCCATATCCAACCACCCTAGGCAGCAGCAGAGGGGGTGGTGGGCCTGCAGACAGACCACACCTAGAGAATACAAAGGCAACACCTACTGGACTTCAGGGGCCACAACTTGCTTATGCACAGATAAAATGGGCAGGCAGAGGAATGCAAACAAAATGAATCAAGAGAAATCCTCAGGGAAGGACCTGAATGAACAACATAGAACCAAATTACTAGAAGCAGAATTTAGAATAATGATAGTTAGGATGTTCAAAGAAATTAGAGCTACAATGGATAGTCACTATGAACACCTAAATAAAGAGATAACAAGTATAAAAAACAAAATTGAAATAATAAAATAGAATCAGACAGAAATGACTAATATAGTATCAGAACTGAAGACCAAAATGGAAGGAATTAAAAGCAGGATGGATGCCACTGAGGATCGAATCAGCGAGTTAGAGGACACAATAAATAAAGGCACAGAAGCAGAAAAATAAAAAAGGAAAAGAGACTCAAAAAATGTGAGAAAATTCTAAGGGAGCTCTGTGACAACATGAAAAGAAACAATATTCGCATCATAGGGGTTCTTGAAGAAGAGGAGAGAGGACAGAAAATGGAAACTTTGTTCATTCAAATCATAGTAGAAAACTTCCCTAAATTAAGGCTGGGAAACATTCCACATGTTCAAGAGGCACAGAGAACTCCATGAAAGAGAAACCCAAAGAAATCTACACCAAGACACATCATAGTTAAAATACCAAAGCTAATGGATAAAGAAAAAATTTTAAAAGCTGCTAGAGAAAAAAAGGCTATCACCTACAAAGGAGCCCCTATAAGTATGACACCAGACTTCTGAACAGAAACACTTGAGGCCAGAAGGGAATGGCAAGATATAATCAAAGTAATGCAGAACAAGAACCTACAACCAAGACTACTCTATCCAGCAAGGCTAAGGTTTAAAATTGAAGGAGAAATAAAGAGCTTCCCAGACAAAGAAAACCTCAAGGAATTCATTAAAACCAAACCAATTCTGCAAGAGATACTAAGGGGCCTGTTGTGAACAGTTCAAATGGAGGAAAGAATATAGCAAAAGAAGAATACAACTTTAAAGAATAAAATGGCAATAAACAACTACATATCAATAATAACCGTGAATGTAAATGGATTAAATGATCTAATCAAAATACATTGGGTAGCTGCGTGGATAAAGAAACAGGACCCATACATATGCTGTCTACAAGAGACACACCTTAAAACAAAAGATGCACATAGACTGAAGGTAAAAGGATGGAAAAAAATATTTCATGCAAATGGAAATGAAAAAAAAAGCTGGGGTAGCAGTACTTATACCTGAGAAACTGGACTTTAAAACAAAGGCTGTCATAAGAGATAAAGAAGGACACTACATAATGGTAAAGGGAACACTTCCACAGGAAGATATAACTATTATAAATATCTACGCACCAAATATAGGAGCCCCGACATACATATATCCATATGTTTGATGTATATAAAGGGCGAGATTAACAGCAATACTATCATAATAGGGGATTTCAATACCCCACTAACAACACTCGATAGATCCTCAAGAAAGAAAATTAATAAAGATACAGCAGACTTAAAGGATACACTAGATCGACTTGATTTAATAGATATCTTCAGAACTTTTCACCCTAAAGCAGTAGAATATACATTCTTCTCAAGCACTCATGGTACGTTTTCTAGGATAGACCACATGTTAGGACACAAAAATGGTCTCAATAATTTTAAGAAGATTGAAATCATATCAAGCATTTTCTCTGATCACAATGCCATGAAAGTAGAAAATAAACACAGAAGAAAAATTGAAAAATACTGAAACACTTGGAAACTAAATAGCATGATATTAAATAATGAATGGATTAACAATGAGATGAAAGAAGAAATAAACCCTATCTGGGGTTATTGTTCAGGGTTGGCCTGTGAAATATACTTTTTTTTTCCATTTTTCTTTTTACAGGGAGAGGGAGAGTCAGAGAGAGGAATAGAGAGGGACAGACAGACAAAAATGGAGAGAGATGAGAAGCATCAATCATTAGTTTTTTGTTGCGACACCTTAGTTTTTTATTGATTGCTTTTTCAGATGTGCCTTGATTGCGGGCCTTCTGCAGACCAAGTAACCCCTTGCTCAAGCCAGCGACCTTAGGTCCAAGCTGGTGAGCTTATTTGCTCAAGCCAGATGAGCCCGCACTCGAGCTGGCGACCTCAGGGTCTTGAACTTGGGTCCTCTGCATCTCATTCTGACACTCCATCCACTGTGCCACCGCCTGGTCAGGCGAAATATGCTCTTGAAATGAAAATAAAATGACAATTAGAATTTACTTTTCCATTTTGGGTCTTTGTATTTTAAATGGTGTCATATTTCATCTATTTTCTAGTGGATATAGTGTAAATTTGGGAGTGAGAAATGCTTTAAAATTCAATTCATGGCTTTTCTAATTCTGCTCATTCTTGGTTACATATAAACTCTGGTGATATTTCTTGGAAATACAAATTACTCTTTGTTGTGGTGTTGCAGAAAATTATAAATAATTGTAGCTTTTTCTTTCTTTTCCAAGTTATTTGTTTAGAAGCTCTTTCCAGACTAGAAGATGGTTGAAAAGAATATAATGTTCTCTCCCCCAACTTCGATTCTTGGTACTGTCAAAATCTCCCTGGAGATTATTCCTTAGTATATTATGAAATTTACAATGTCCCGTTCAATTTAATATAGCATAACTGTGTGATGTGTTATTCAAGGTTTTTTTTAAGAGTTTGATTCTCACATCATTATTTAGAAATAGATTGAGAATATTATTTTGTAACTTTATACTTTACCAGATGCTTTAGATGTTAGGTCTCCTTTCCAATATTCTGATGTATTGTACCAAAGTGTCCAATCTAAAATTCCTGGGTTAAAATGATCTCAAACATAATTATGATTTTGTTCAAGATAGTAGGCTATCTTATAACACTATCTTCTTCATACTAACTAGTTAATTTAGTAACTTGTGAAATATAACAAAAGGATTTTATTTAGATGATATACCTAACAGATGGTCAGAAAATTTATGTGCAAATATGAGGTAAATGTGTCTTGGAATGTAATATTTACGATACATATGGCAACTGGGTATTGTTATATGACAAAATATATATAAAATAATAACCAATCTACTGGATAGATAGACTACATTTTCGGTAGTGGTTTAAGAAGAAATATGTGAATAAATTTGTAAGAATGGCAATAAAAAATGCTTTCATTCAGGGAAGACTCACAGGCCTTTGCTTATGCTACTTTTTTTTTTCCTGTCTGAGTCTATTTCAGTTTTTATTCCAACCCATTCAAATTCTTCATATTTTCTGAGAAATCAAACATAGAGCAGATGAAATGAGGACTCAGACAGGACTTATCTGAGTGAACATTGGTAAAATCTTTCCAGACAGCAACTTCACAAGATGTATCAAAATATAAATGAATGCAACTCTCAGATCTCACAATTCTACTTAAAATAATAAAACAAACACCTGAATAATTATAAATGTGAATTTTTATACATCATCATTAATTATTTAAAAACTAGCCATCTGACATCTGCCAATAGAATTAGAATGTTAGGTAGCAGAAAAGGTAATGATTTATTTCTATTGATCTGGAAAGATTTGTTTAACACACTGCTATGTGAATAACTCAAATTTTAAAATATGTTAAGTGTGATTATTTCACCATGTGCATGCATATACACACATACCCATATGCATACATTGATAAATACGCAGTATCTTGGTCTGATATTATGTAAATTGAGGATAATAATAGTTCACAGTTCACAGACCACATGTTCTATTGAAAATGCCATTATGAATCTGGTTTGAATGCCCTATGTTTCTATGGTTGTACTTTGAGCACTAAGCATACATTATATAGCTTTTTTGCTTATTGTTGTTTTAAAAAATATTGCTGAGAGCAATCATTGGGAAAAATGTCATTTTTTTCCTCAGTGCACTGTCATAAAATAATACAGATGGTTCCCTGTTTTATATGAACTCTATGCTCATCATTGATTATTTTGGATTTAGAGGCATCAAATAATTCTTTCTTTATGATAATGTGTCTTACCTTAAAAGCTTTTTCTAAATGCTCAATTTTTGGAATTATTCTAATGAACAATGTGTTAGGAGTGGGCTAATTTACAGACATTGTTCTCTACTCTGTGTTGCTTGGGTTGTTGAGGATGATAATTTAGAGCTAATGGTCAATTAAAAAGTAGACCCCTGTAATGTTTCCATTTTGAGACTGAAAGGCAGTGAACAATCACTGTTTATGTCTTTGGAAGCTAATACAGGGAGTTACACAGAGAGCTCCCATGCAATGAAATCATGTAAGCAAGAACCGCACATCTTTAAAAGAGCTCTAACCTAAAACATTTAAAATGTTCTCAACCTAAAATGTTCGAGCACATGAAAATGCATTCTTAAATAGTTACTAGCATGACTTGACTTAAGGCAAAGTGATACTGAATTATCAGAAACGATAATCAGACAAAGGTAAAAGTCTTCATATATAGACAAAAAAAATAATAATTGTTAACACTGCCCATTTTAGATACTTGTTACATTTGGAGAAGCACGTAAACTCTTTGAGTAACTGTGGGGTAACTGAGGTGAGTGAGGGGCTTTAACCTAGTAACCTCAAACATCTTTAGGAGGCTAATATTCCTTTACATTGGACTAAACTGAGAATTATATCAGAGACTCCTGTCTGATATTTTTAGCACAGTCACTTTCCTACTCTGGCTTCCATTCTACTTTGTGCTCTTCTTATAGAATGCACCCCCTTTGTCTTGTATCATGCAGAGTTTTTTTGTATGTGCCAAACACCTATTAAATTAGAAATTTCTTGAGGATGCAGACAATTCTTTGATCATCTTTTCCACAGACCTTAGAATTGACTTAGCAGGCAGTCCTGTAGTAAATATTTATTAAATTGAATTTAATTCCTTTTATTTACATGTCTCTCAAAGATTAGATTGACAGATTTTGGACATACATAAGATTACTTGATCTGTGAATTCAAACCAGATTCATAATGGCATTTTCAATAGAACATGTGGTCTGTGAACTGTGAACTATTATCCTCAATTTACTTAATATCAGACCAAGATACTGCGTATTTATCAATGTATGCATATGGGTATGTGTGTATATGCATGCACATGGTGAAATAATCACACTTAACATATTTTAAAATTTGAGTTATTCACATAGCAGTGTGTTAAACAAATCTTTCCAGATCAATAGAAATAAATCATTACCTTTTCTGCTACCTAACATTCTAATTCTATTGGCAGATGTCAGATGGCTAGTTTTTAAATAATTAATGATGATGTATAAAAATTCACATTTATAATTATTCAGGTGTTTGTTTTATTATTTTAAGTAGAATTGTGAGATCTGAGAGTTGCATTCATTTATATTTTGATACATCTTGTGAAGTTGCTGTCTGGAAAGATTTTACCAATGTTCACTCAGATAAGTTCTGTCTGAATCCTCATTTCATCTGCTGTCTCACCAGCATTTAGTATTACCAGTCTCACTAATTGTTACAAGCTGCTTAATAAAAATTGATGGGTAGCATGTCATGACTTCAATTTTTATTTTTTTTGTTTCAACTTAAGCTTTTCAATTATATTCATTCAAGATTTTTAATATTCATTTTGTTAAATGTATGGAAAAGAGTAGAATTGCCTAAGAAAAGGGCATATCATCTATGTATCATCTATCTATCTATCTATCTATCTATCTATCTATCTATCTATCATCTATCTATCTAATCTACCATCTATTTAGACATCTATCTCTGCATATTCTCATAGTTTCTTCTTTTTTTCCCCTATGAGTTATAGTTAATTGTTATAATTAAATTTTCCCAGATTGACCAGTGAAGGCCCTTTTATGCTGGCTTTTCTGTTCTGTTGATATTTGCTACTTTTTTATAATTTTACTTCTTGACACAGCAAGATTTGGAGGAATGAAGGATTAAGAAAATGCCATTTGGCAACAGTCAGTAATGACTGTTTTGGGCAGAATCATTAATGTGCACTAAATGAGAGACTAAAAATGTGATGAGAGGAAGAATGCATACATAGTCTCAAAATATCTCCCACAGATACTTATAATTAAAGGAAATATGAATACTTTTAAAGTGGAGAAACCTGATGATTCTATCTTAACCAAATAATTAAGGTTAACATCACCAGTAATAGAACAAACACGAATATTCACGCATCTCCTGATATGGTATGCTGAGAAAGCACACACACACTTGGTGATACGATTTCTCCAAAGACATAAACTGCTTCTAATCATGAGAAAACGTCACACAATCCAAACTTAAAGTACAGTTATATTGACCTATATTCAAGAATGTCGGGGTCATGAAGGACATACAAAAACTGAGGAACATTTTCGTGTGTTAAGTGAGTTAGACAACACCTAAAATCCATGACACATAAATGTCTCATTTGATCCTGAATTAAATCCTAGATTAGAAAAAGAAAAGTTGGCCCTAGCCAGTTTGATCAGTGTTAGCCCAGCACATGGATGTCCTGGGTTCAACTACTGGTCAGGGCACACAAGAGAAGCAACCATCTTCTTCTCCACCTCTTCTCTTCCCCTTCTCTCTCTCTCTCTGTCTCTCTTTATTTCTCTCTCTTTCTCTCCTGCGGCCATGGCTCTGATTAGTTTGACCGCATCTGCCCCAGGCACTGAGGATGGCTCTATATATCCCCATCTCAAGTGCTAAAAATAGCTCAGTTGTGAGCATGGCCCCTGATGGGCAGAACATCCACCCCAGATGGTGTTTTTGGGTGGATCCCCAGTTGCAGGAGTCTGTCTCTCTATTTCCTCTCTTCTCACTTGGAAAAAAAAGAAAAAAAATTGGGGAAAAAGATTTATTTTGCTATAAGGGACTCAAGTGAGGTATTGGCAAAATTTGAATACAAAGTTTAGATTAGATTGTAGTTTGTTTTCTGATTAATAATTTTAACTGTGATTATGTAAAAGAATGTTTTTATTTTATGAAATACGTACCAACTCATTTAAAAATAAGACACAATGAGGAAAGATGGCGATGGAGTAGGCAGACGTACCAACTTCCAACTCCCAGAACCAAAGTGGATTATAACTCAATTTTAAGAACCATCATCTGGATAAACCAACTTTGAACTAAACTAAGTGGACTCTTCAACCAAGGAACACTGCAGAAGCCACATTGAGACTTGTAGGAATAGCGAAAACTCGAAGAGGGCTGCCCAGCTCCCCGGAGCAAACGGCAGCCCGGAGAGACCCGCGTGGAGGGAGGAGAGTTTGGTGGAGAGGGAGGGACCTGGGTCCCAGGAACCAAGCCCCAGGCTGCAGTCCCAGAGCCTAGAAGAGGCATTTGGACAGTATTGAGCTGTGAAGCAAGTGAGGATACTGTTTGTAAAAAAGAGATAGTTTTCTCAGACCCAAGAATCTTTTTAAAGGAACAGCGCAGAAAACCTCTCTCACAACCACGCACCCGGGGCTCCGGGGAACTGGGACAGAGGAGAGGAACAGAACAGCAGGAACAGAGAGTGGACTGAAGGCACGGAGACACTCTGAGGGACAGCCATCCTGAACCCTGGGCTAAGTCATTTCCCTAATCGAAACCGAATATTTCCCCTGGATCTAGCAATACCAGCAAAGGGAGATAGGACACTAGCCAAACAAGCTGTCCTGTGGAAATTAGAGCAGAGCTGCTTAGAGAAAGGGAGCTCCCAGGCCCAAAGTGTGGAGACTTAGGGCACTTCCATCTCCCTGAGGGTTGCTGAAGGGTATGGTGGCGGCAAGATGCTGAAACATGGTCCTGTCGGCATGGGCGGAGGCACAACTGGTGTGAGCTCGGTCTAGCCCAGCAGGGGTGGAGGAGACAAACGAAAGCAGTTCTTTAGTTGCGGACCTGCCTGTAATCCCACCTGTGGGGAAAAAAATAGGCAGAGATCATCTCTACAAACCTGTGCAAGCCAGCCCTGACCGCGGGGACGGGGCTAAGAACAGGAATAGGCGAGGGGCTCATGGATGAGCTCACGCTGCCAACCCAGCCCAGACGGAGAAACCGCAGTGTGCCATCCTATGTGCACGAGCAGGCTCCTAACGAAGGGGCGAGGGAGACCCGAAGACCAGCGTAAGTTTGCGGCTGAGCTCACACTGCTAGCCCAGCTCTGCCGGAGAAACCGCAAATTACATCCTATGTGCCCGAGCTGAATCCAAACGTGGGGGCAGAATAGAGTCCGGAATGATGGGAAGCTAGCAGGTGAGCTCACGCCAGAAAACACGCCCGGCCCAATAAACTGCGGTATGCGACCCTGCCCAGGAGGGCCCTGGCCACAAGGGAAGGGCTAAATTTTAGATGGGCAAAGGCTCACAGCTGAGAGGACGTGAAAAGCCCCACCCAAATCCGCGAAACTGTGGCAAGCAGGCTCTGACTGCAAGGGCTGGGCATAAACCTTCCGGAAACATGCTGGGGCCACAGCTGAGCAAAGGTGCTCACCTCTGCCCTTGGTGCTGAGGCTAGTGGCTTGAGTGACAGCCCCTCCTGTGGAAGAGAGGCGGAAATCACAGCAACAGCCGCAGAGAGCCGGCACTAGCAACGCCCATACCCAATCACCCTAGACAGTGGCAGAGAAGGTGGCAGGCCTGCAGACAGACCACACCTAGAGAACACAAAGGCAACACCTACTGGACTCCAGTGCCCAAAACTTGCTTATACACAGATAAAATGGGCAGGCAGAGGAATGCAAACCAAATGAATCAAGAGAAATCCCCAGAGAAGGACCTGAATGAACCACATATAACCAAACTACCAGAAGCAGAATTTAGAATAATGATAGGATGTTCAAAGAAATTAGAGCTACAAAGGATAGTCACTATGAACACCTAAATAAAGAGATAACAAGTATAAAAAATGAAATTGAAATAATAAAAAAGAATCAGACAGAAATGACAAATACAGTATCAGAATTGAAGACCAAAATGGAAGGAATTAAAAGCAGGATGAATCACGCTGAGGATTGAATCAGCGAGTTAGAGGACACAATAAACAAAGGCACAGAAGCAGAGAAGAAAAAGGAAAAGAGACTCAAAAAATGTGAGGAAACTCTAAGGGAGCTCAGTGACAACATGAAGAGAAACAACATTCGCATCACAGGGGTGCCTGAAGAAGTGGAAAGAGGACAGGAAATAAAAATTTTGTTCAATCTAATCATAGAAAAAAACTTCCCTAAAGTAAGGCTGGGAAACATTCCACACGTTCAAGAAGCACACTGAAATCCATTAAAGAGAAACCCAAAAAGATCTATACCAAGACACATCATAATTAAAATACCAAACCTAATGGAAAAGAAAAAATCTTAAAACCTGCTAGAGAAAAAAGGCTATCACCTATAAAGGAGCCACCATAAGGATGACATCGGACTTCTCAACAGAAACACATGAGGCCAGAAGAAAATGGCAATATATAATCAAAGTAATGCAGAACAAGAACCTACAACCAAGACTACTTTATCCAGCAAGGCTAACGTTTAAAATGGAAGGAGAAATAAAGAGCTTGTTAGACAAAGAAAACCTCAAAGACTTCATTAAAACCAAACCAATTCTGCAAGAGATACTACGGGACCTGTAGTGAACAGTTCAAAGGGAGGAAAGAATATAGCAAAAAAAAAAAAAAAAAAAACTTTAAAGAACAAAAATGGCAATAAATAACTACATATCAATAATAACCTTAAATGGAAATGGATTAAATGATCCAATCAAAAGACATAGGGTAGCTGCGTGGATAAAGAAACAGGACCCATACATATGCTGTCTACAAGAGACCTACCTTAAAACAAAAGATGCACATAGACTGAAGGTAAAAGGATGGAAAAAAATATTTCATGCAAATGGAAATGAAAAAAAAGCCAGGGTAGTAGTACTTATATCTGACAAAATGGACTTTAAAACAAAGGCTGTGGTAAGAGATAAAGAAGGACACTACATAATGATAAAGGAAACACTTCAACAGGAAGATATAACTATTATAAATATCTATGCACCAAATATAGGAGCCCCGACATTCATAAAGCAGACTTAGATGGATATAAAGGGCGAGATTTACAGCAATACTATCATAGTAGGGGATTTTAATACCCCACTAACAACACTCGATAGAAATTCAAGAAAAAAAATTAATAAAGAAACATCAGACTTAAAGAAGACACCAGATCAACTTGATTTAATAGATATCTTCAGAACTTTTCACCCTAAAGCAGTAGAATATACATTCTTCTCAAGCGCTCATGGTACATTTTCTAGGATAGACCACATGTTATGACACAAAAATAATCTCAATAAATTTAAGAAGATTGAAATCATATCAAGCATTTTCTCTGATCACAATGCCATGAAACTATAAATTAACCACAAAAGAAAAACTGAAAAATATTCAAACACTTGGAAACAAAATAGCATGATATTAAATAAAGAATGGATTAATAATGAGATGAAAAAAGAAATAAAAAAGTTTCTAGAAACAAATGATAATGAGCATACTTCAAAACAAAATTTATGGGACACAGCAAAAGCAGTACTGAGAGGGAAGTTCCTTGCACTACAGGCATATCATAAGAAGCTAGAAAAAGCTCAGATAAGAAACCTGACCCTGCAGCTAAAAGAACTAGAAAAACAACAGCAAATAAAACCCAGGACAAGTAGAAGGAAGGAAATAATAAAGATCAGAGCAGAAATAAATGACATAGAGGCTAAGAAAAACAATACAGAGGATCAGTGAAACCAGAAGCTGGTTCTTTGTAAAGGTAAACAAGATCGATGAACCTTTAACTAAACTAACCAAGAAAAAAAGAGAGAGGTCTCAAAAAATAAAATTAGAAATGACAGTGGAGAAATAACAACTGACACAACAGAAATACTAAGCATTGTAAGAAAATACTATCTAGAACTCTATGCCAAAAAATTAGACAATCTAGGTGAAGTGGACAAATTTCTTGAATCACATAAACTTCCCAAAATCAATCTGGAAGAATCAGAATACGTAAACAGACCAATTACAACAGATGAGATCAAAACAGTTATCAAAAAACTCCCCCCCAAAAAAGTCCTGGGCCTGATGGCTTCACAAGTGAATTCTATCAAAAATCCAAAGAAGAACTAACTCCTATCCTCCTTAAGCTACTTAAAAAATTCAAGAGAAATGAAGACTTCCAAACTCCTTTTATGAGGCGAGGATAATTCTGATCCCAAAACCGGGCAAAGACAACACAAAGAAAGAAAATTATAGGTCTATATCCCTGGTGAATCTAGACGCTAAAATTCTCAACAAAATATTAGCCAACCGGATCCAGCAATATATGAAAAAAATCATACACCATGATCAAGTAGAATTTATTCTGGAGAGTCAAGGCTGGTTCAATATTCACAAATCAATCAACGTGATTCATCACATAAACAAAAGGAAGGACTAAAATCACATGATAATTTCAATAGATGAAGAAAAGGCTTTTGATAAAATCCAGCACTCATTCATGCTCAAAACTCTAAGTAAAGTGGGAATACAAGGAACATTCCTTAACATGATAAAGGCCATCTACGCCAAACCCACAGCAAACATCATACTAAATGGACAAAAATAAAAGCAATCCTCTTAAGATCAGGAACCAGGCAGGGGTGCCCCCTTTCACCACTCTTATTCAACATAGTTCTGGAAGTCCTAGCTATAGCAATCAGACAAGAAGAAGAAATAAAAGGTATCCAAATTGGAAAAGAAGAAGAAAAATGTCACTATTTACAGATGATATGATATTATATATAGAAAACCCTAAAGTCTCATTCAAAAAACTACTGAACCTTATAAATGAATTCAGCAAGGAGGCATGATATAAAATTAATACTCAAAAATCAGAGGCATTTCTATATACCAACAATGAACTGTCACAAAAGAAATTAAGGAAACAATCTCCTTCACTATTGCAGCCAAAAAAATAAAATATCTAGGAGTAAATTTAACCAAGGAGGTTAAGGACTTGTACTCGGAAAATTATAAAACATTGATAAAAGAAATCAAGGAAGATACAAACAAGTGGAAGCATATACCGTGCTCATGGCTAGAAAGAATAAACATCATTAAAGTGTCTATATTACCCAAAGCAATTTATAAATTCAATGCAATACCAATTAAAATCCCATGACATACTTCAAAGATATAGAACACATATTCCAAAAATTTATATGGAACCAAAAAAGAACACGAATAGCCTCAGCAATCTTAAAAAGAAAAAATAAAGCAGGAGATATCACTCTTCCAGATATCAAGGTTTACTACAAGGCCAGTATACTCAAGACAGCCTGGTACTGGCATAAGAACAGGCACATTGATCAATGGAACAGAACAGAGAACCCAGAAATAAACCCACAGCTTTATGGACAACTGATATTTGACAAAGGAGGAAAGTACATACAATGGAGTAAAGACAGCCTCTTTAAAAAATGGTGCTGGGAAAATTGGACATGTACCTGCAAAAAAATGAAACTAGACCATCAACTTACACCATTCACCAAAACAAATTCAAAATGGATAAAAGACTTAAAATAATCCGTGAAACTATAAGCATGTTAGAAGAAAACATAGGTAGCAAGCTCTCCGACATCTGTAGCAACAATATATTTGCCGATTTATCTCCATGGGCAAATGAAATAAAAGGCAAGATAAACAAATGGGACTCTATCAAACTAAAAAGTTTTTGCGCAGCTAAAGACAATAAAAACAGAATAAAAAGACAAACCACACATTGGAGAACATATTCGACAGCACATCTGATAAGGGGTTAATAACTAAAATTTATAAAGAACTTATAAAACTCAACACCAAAAAGACAAACAATCCAATCAAAAAATGGGCAAAAGAAATGAATAGAAATTTCTCCAAAGAAGACATACAGATGGCCAAAAGACATATAAAAAAATGCTCAACATCACTAATCATTAGAGAAATGCAAATTAAAACCACAATTAGATATCACCTCACACCAATCAGAATGGCACTCATCGGCAAAACAACACAGAATAAGTGCTGGCGAGGATGTGGAGAAAAGGGAACCCTTCTGCACTGCTGGTGAGAATGCAGACAGGTGCAGCTACTGTGGAAAACAGTTTGGAGATTCCTCAAAAAATTAAAAGTCGAACTGCCTTTTGACCTGGCTATCCTACTTTTAGGAATATATCCTAAGAACACCATAACACTGTTTGAAAAGAAGAAATGCACCCCCATGTTCGTGGCAACATTGTTCACAATAGTGAAGATCTGGAAACAGCCCACGTTTCCATCAGAAGACGAATGGATTAAAAAGCTTTCGTACATATATACTATGGAACACTACTCAGCCATAAGAAATGATGATATCGGATCATTTACAACAAAATGGATGTATCTTGATAACATTATACGGAGTGAAATAAGTAAATCAGAAAAAAAAAACTGAGAACAGCATGATTTCATACATAGGTGGGACATAAAAGTGAGACTATGAGACATGGACTAGAGTGTGGTGGTTACGGGGTGGGGGGAGGGAGGGGAGGGTGGAATAGGGAGAAGGGTAGGGGCACAGGGAAAACCAGATAGAAGGTGACAGAGGACAATTTGACTTTGGGTAATGGGTATGCAACACAATTGAATGATAAGATAACCTGGAGATGTTTTCATTGTACATATGTACCCTGATTTATTGGTGTCAGCCCATTAAAGTTAATTAAAAAAGAAAAAAAAATAAGACACGTTATGTCTTCAACTTATTCTCTAATTTTCAGGAAAAAGTAAATAATATGAATGTGAACATATGTATGTTTACATATGTGTATATATAGTATACTATACATATGTATGTATGTATATTTATATACATATATATATATATATACATATATATATATTGACAGAGAGATTGAGAGTTAGAAGCTGGTAGGAAAATAAGGAGAAAAGGAAAGTAAATATTAACATTTGGGGACTTTAGTGAGGTATGAGAACTCTTTGTATTGTTTCTATAAATTTTTTATTTTTTAGATTATTTCAGTACAAAGTTTAAAACATAATTGATTATATTTGAGTATATTCTGCTATCAATCTTTATTGATTTATATGTTCTTTAATGGAATAATAACAGTCCTTTTACAGAAGTTTTTAATATGGGCAGCATTTACCTTACAGTAGCCATGTTGATCTCCTGCTAGTAACCCTTAATGATAAATAGAAATGTCATTAAGAGATCTATGACTTAATATAGATTCACTTATCATGTGGCAAAGTAGCTATCATATATTTTGTGTATTTTGATTTCTGTACATGAATAATACTATCTTATCCTAATTTCATTTGGGTTATTAGAAAACTCTTAAAATATGCTTACAATATTTCTTGTTTAACACCAGATACTAATTTTTTATTGGTATGGCACTAAAACAACATCTAATGTTTTCTGGCATGAATGATGATGACATTGTAGCTTTGTCACATGCCATGGAACTGTTGGGATAAGGCTGCTATCCTGAGTTTCTTCCAGCACTTTTAACAGCTTCATAAAAGGGGTTCAGAATAAACATGCCTTACACTCTCTTTCACACAAAAGGGAGCTCTATTGAAATAAGACCATTGTGAATTTTAAGCTATAATAATCATTTTTCAAAGATGAGTACTTATTCTAAAAGTCTATGGTTGCCCTATTACAGGATACATTGCTTATCCCATAATAAAACTTAGGTTCAGAAGCAAGACAGCTGCAAGTTGAAGTTGACTCTTAGTGAGGACCATAGAGTTTTGGAAATAAAAATAAAATCTACATTACTTAGGCAATATGAGATAGTGCTGGGAGGAAAAATAGCAGACAGTGCTAACTGAAGGAAAAAGGACACAGTAAGGCATGTTCTTAAAGGTAGAACTAAGTTAGAAATTTTAAGACAACGATGTAGTAAATTATGCAACAAATCTTCAATTGAATTTAAATTATAGTGGCATTAAAATACCTCCCCATTTAGCAACATCTCCTAAAGCCGAAGGTAGCTCTAATACTTTGTGATGCATTCTAATTGTCTTCCAAAGCCTTCTTTGGGTGCTTTTATTAACTTTTGTAACCTGATCCTCAACCTAATCCTCAGCCACAATTGAGCTGCTACAGAATTATGACCCTGTTCCACAGTAGATCACCTAATTAAATGACACAATTTTACTAATTCCCAGTCTTTTCTCTATTCTGGGAATATGGAGCAAAATGCATCATGAAGAAATTTGGTGATCTTGGAGTATTGTATATTTTAGATTTTACTTCTTTCTTTGAATAATTTTATTTCCCCAGATAAAATAATGCTCGTTATTTGTGGGTGTCTATTAGAACATTCAGTTTGATTTATTATTTTCTTGATGAAAACTTTTTAGAAAGGTTTACATGAAATATTTGAGGGTATTTTAAGATCACATCCACTAATGTTGTATGAAAGAAAGCTCAACACTATTGTTGGAACCAGGTAAGCTTTCTTAGCTTTGCCCCTGCTTCATGCAGTAGAGTACATGAGGAAGCATTCAGAACTATTCAGGAAAAAAAGTGGCTAGTCTCTGAGTGACATGGGGCAAATTGGCAACCATTTGGAATGACACTTTAGATTACTTTCAGAAAATAAAAGTACACATCATAAAACCAGGTAAGATAACCAACGCAGTTACAAATTTCCGTTTTATTTTTCCTCTGCATGCATTTTTGGTTATTACATAGTCATGTATTGATGGCTGATGAATGACTTCAGGATGGAAACATGGAAACCAAGTGGCAGATATGTTTGACCTCTCATTCAGTGATAGGAGAGCCATGTGTGTCTGGTGATGACTGGTATGTGGCTAGAGGACATCTCCCAGCTCTTCTTCCATGGGACTAAACTGAGAGCAGACAGTTGTCCCACCTCCAGCCATGACCTTCTGTTCTTTCCCTTTTAGCTTGATGTTGAGATCCAGTTGAAGGTATAAAGTTAAGAGTAGATTTTTGTCATCAAGAGTTACAAAATAGCCTGACCAGGCAGTGGTATGGTGGATAGATCGTTGGACTGGGATGCGGAGGACCCAGGTTCGAGACCCTGAGCTCGCCAGCTTGAGCACGGGCTCATCTGGCTTGAGCAAAAGCTCGTCAGCTTGGACCCTAGGTCACAGGCTCCAGCAAGGGGTTGTTCGGTCTGCTGAAGGCCCGCTGTCAAGGCACATGTGAGAAAGCAATCAGTGAACAACTAAGGTGTTGCGACGGCAACAAAAAACTAATGATTGATGCTTCTCACCTCTCCTCTCCTGTCTGTCTGTCCCTATCTATTCCTCTCACTGATTCTCTCTCTCTCTGTCTCTGTAAAAAACATAAAAAAGAGTTCCAAAATAAATAGAATGAAACCCTACTACTTGGAAGTACACTGAAATGTTAGTGTGAGTTAAAAATAAGTTTTTATATACTAGGTTATTAAAATAGTTTTTTTCTGTTAATAACCAGAGTTACCCTAACTAATATAGCAGGTGATAATTAACAGCATGACAAAGTACAGCTGAATTTAAAAGTGAACAAAGAAAGGATACAAGGGTAGGTTAAACAAATTAATGACAATAATAAGAAATAAGCATATAAAGGAAGCAATGATGTTAAAAAAAAAACAACATAAAGTAGATGGAAGAAAAAAATTAAGTATAATTTAATATGAATGGACTGTAACAAGTTACCACAAACCAAGGGGCTTAAGGTGACAGAAATATATCTTCTCCCACTTCTGAAGGCCAGAAAACTGAAATCATGGTCAGCAGAGATGTGTTCCCTTCAGTGATCCTAGCGATCAGCATTCCTTGGTTTGTGGCTGCATCATTCCAATCTTTGCCTCTGTTTTCATATTACCTTCCCTTCTGTGTGCATGTGCTCTCTTATAAAGACACTTGAGACAGCATTCCAAACCCTCCTGGATAATCTAGGACAACCTCCTCATCCGTGAATCCTTAACTTCATGACCTTTTATATAAATAAGGTAACATTTACAGATTCCTGGAACTAATACTTGATAGCTCTGGCTGTATTCAACAGCCTACAGGGATTTATCAGAAGGGAGCCACATGCCTTCTGGGGGAAGCAGGGGCACATCAATCTGAGCCATGCAGATAAAGCTATTAGAATTGAGAAAAGAAGGACTCATTTGGATTCAGGTTTGGGGAAAAAGTTTCATGAAAGTAGGATCTGAGGTGCATTAAGAAGGTTGTAAAAGAATTTTGTGGAGAAGGTGTCAGCAGAGCCCTGGAGCTAGGAATGTCTAAGATGAATTCCAGGACAATGAGGAGGTCTATAGTCAAATATCTGGCAAGTATCACTTGGGACAATGTTCATCTACTGTTAAGTAAATAATATCACTTCAGACTGTGCATGAAAGTTTAAGTGTAAGGCAGCATTCTAAAAGAAAACAAAAACCCAAAACAACAACAACAAAAAAAACGCCAACAAAAACCCTGTGTTCCCTGGCAGATGTTGAAATAGCAGGTCAGCAATTCCAAATGTTCTTCCATATGCACACTGAGAAGGCCATTTGTCTCCCTATATTAGAGCTTTAACCTGCACCATCAATAAGAAGTCTCTGAGATCCCCCAGGGTGGAATATGGCTGAAAGATATAAAATACTTCTGGGAAAATTGAGGAAACCTCTAAGGATCTGAGAAGTAGAGCCTCTGTTTTAGAAAAATAATCAATCTTGAATGATGCTGTTTTGTCATAAATATAAATCTTTATTGTCCCAAGTTCCTTCATCAGTGTGTTCAGCTCAGGTCCATGTCTCACAGCAGCTGCTAACTTTTTGTTTATTCTTCTGGGGAATATCATCATTTTTCTTCATTCTCTCTGACATCTTGTCCATTATATTCTGAATTTGCCCATAAGACGGAAAAAAAAATAGCTCAGTCTTCTTTTAAAAACAAAGTGCGAATTGAATAAATTTAGAAGATGCTTGGCATGCCTGATGCTGATCGAAGAGTGTCTCTCTTCAAATTATTTACTCCTCTCTCCTGCCTAAAGGAGACTGGCCATTTATCTTGGTTCATTCATGCAACTAGCTCTTGGCATCATGCACAGAGCCAGATAATCACAAGTATACTTGGGCTTAACTATAGCTGAGTAAAGACATTATGGGAAATCTTA
This sequence comes from Rhynchonycteris naso, assembly GCA_037038555.1. Lineage (NCBI taxonomy): Eukaryota > Metazoa > Chordata > Mammalia > Chiroptera > Emballonuridae > Rhynchonycteris > Rhynchonycteris naso. The sequence goes on from CM072999.1 coordinate 125,133,343, forward strand.
TCTATTCTCTGTTTTGGAAGGTGAAACCAACAGTCCTACACCAGACAAATTATATTTGTAACTTGCCATTTTCATGTTTAAAAATTCTACCCTAGGGTAATTAATTGTGTGTTTGTGTTTCCAAGGAAAGTATCTCAGTGTAGTGGTCTTTAACACCGTTCTGCTTTCTTTCTTTCTTCCTTCCTTCCTTCCTTCCTTCCTTCCTTCCTTCCTTCCTTCCTCCCTTCCTTCCTTCCTTCCTTCCTTTCTTCCTTTCTTCCTTCCTTCCTTATCCCTTCCTTCCTTCTTTTTTCTTTCTTCTTTCTTTCTTTCATTATTAATTTAAATGGGGTGACATTGATAAATAAGGGTACATATGATCAGAGAAAACATCTACAAGTTATTTTGACATTTGATTATGTTGCATACCCATCACCCAAAGTCAAATTGTTTTCCATCACCTTCTATCTCATTCTGCTTTATTTTCACAGGGGTGGGGGAAATGGTAATTCTCAAGCAGCTCTGGCTCTCAGCTGCCTATCAAATGAAATGGTTCTTTCAAGCAGCAGTTTTCACAGTGAACCCCTTTTTTTCTATAAGGATCAGAGTACTCTTCTAGGAAGTAGAGTCGAGAGTACTCTTCAAAGCACCTTCTAGTCTTCCTTATCCCTTCTTAGCTTTTGAAGAATATTAAGGATACTGCTGCTTCTTTGAGTTTTTCCCAAGTGCAGTTCTGACACTGAGGCTTAGGTCTCACCTGGGCTTGATTACCCAAGTTGTAAAGAAGTTGGTTAGAGAGAGAAAACTAATATCCCAGACTCCCTCTGACTCTAGTTTATGAACTTCGACTATTCCTGAAATCTCAGCCTGCTACTCCACAGTCTTAGACCTGACCTAAAGAAAACATAAAATTGGATAGCTCCACATTTAGATGAAAGAAGTTTTAAGATGTGAACGATACCAAAAAGAGTTAGGAACAGAATTAGTTAAAGATAGAAAAGGCTGGAAGATTGATGGCCAAGTAGTATAATTTTTTTTCTTTACAGGGACAGAGAAAGAGGAATAGATAGGGACAGACAGGAACTGAGAGAAATGAGAAGCATCAATCATCAGTTTTTTGTTGCGATACCTTAGTTGTTCATTGATTGCTCTCTCATATGTGCCTTGACTATGGGCCTTCAGCAGACCGAGTAAACCCTTGCTCGAACCAGCGACCTTGGGTCCAAGCTGTTTTTTTTTTTGCTCTAGCCAGATAAGCCCACACTCAAGCTGGTGACCTCAGGGTCTCAAACCTGAGTCCTCTACATCCCAGTATGATGCTCCATCCACTGCACCACTGCCTGGTCAGGCTAAGTAGTATAATTTTAAATACTTATGTTTGCTCTGGTAATGTGAGAATCACAAAAACTTTTTAAGTTTTGACACATGATTTCCTGTTGTGATGCCAAATTTACATATAAGTTTTAAGTGTTTCATGGCGATACTATATTCTACTTGAATCATAACATATGTGGTATAGTTTCCATAGGTTACAAACTTCGCTATGGTTTTTTAAAAAAAATTTCCAATATTGATGAATTTCTATCCTGACCTATATTCCACTTGGTAGCAGAAAATTCATCCTAGTTAGTTCTACATAAACATATTCAATTAGGGCATTCTAAATTAATTCTAGATTTCCTAAGCCAATTCTTTCCTATTCCTCTGTGATAGGCAGAAGTCTAAGATAGACATTACAATTCCTGCCATATAGAATTTATATGCTTCCCCTGCTATTTATTAAAGCCTTAATATAGATACTGTTATAGATTGATTTTAAAGATATAATTAAGGTTTCAAATGAATTGACTTTAAGAAAGGGATATTATCTGGATGAGTCTGAACTAACTGTGTGAGCCCTTTAAATTTGGGTCTAGATGTCAGAAACAGAGAAGTTAGAGAGGTTGAGCAGGATTTGATATGAGGGAGATTCTTCATGGACTGCATTACAGACAGAAGGGGCCACATGGCAAGGAAAGTTTCTAAGAGCTGAGTAGCCTGTTTGGTGTCCAGGAGTGAAAAGCAGCTGCTACGAACAGCCAACCAGGAACTGGGTTCTCAGTCCCATAGCAAAAGAAACTGAGTTCCACAACAACCCCAATGAGCTTGTATACAGTCAGTATTCATAGCCACCATCACAGCCACCTGACCTCTGCAGGTTCAGATATGATTCAGACTGATGGTAATAAAGCAACAGAGTCAAAACCTGGTGGTCAGTTTTTCTTTATTCTAGACTCGCACTCAGCAAGCGAGTAAAAACAAATATACTGGGCTCCAAAACCCATTCATTCAGCACTCACAAAGCTACTGACTCATCCGAGTTTTCCTAGAATCAAAGGCTTCCACCTCACAAATCTTATTCACCTCTGTTTCCCATCTCCTTCTCCTCCATGAACTGGCTTCTCCTTCTATCATTCTGCCATTTTGGCTGCCTTCTCCATGTGTCCTCTGTGTCCTGCCTCCATGGGTCCTCCTCCCTATAAGGACGTAATCACTCTCCCCAAAATGGTCTCCTAACTCCACCTTTTAAAACCTTTTGGTGCAAAAGGTTTCTCCCAATACACATTGCATAATAAAGCCCATCCCAAGTAAGAAGGGCAACTAGCTGTATCACGCATGAGAATGTCACCATGTGAGAGCAGTGGCCATCTTTAACAGTAAGGGTGAGAAAAAATAACTTTATCTTCCCAACAGCTTAGAAGCAGATGTTTTCCTGAGCCTTCATACAACAACTCAGCCAGGCAGACATCTTCATTTCAGCCAGCCCTATGATACCCTGTTCAGACAACTCACTGTGGTGCTCTAGTCTTTTGACCCATTGAACTGCAAACTAATAGGAGTGCAGCCCCCTAAATTTATAGTAATATGCTACATAGATATAGTTAACAAATATACCTTATCTTTGAGGTTATATGTAAATTCTAACATGCCCACATAGTATCAAGGTCTTGGCTGGGAGGGAGATCAGGGGATAACACTAGGCAATCAGTTGTTGTTGTCCCAGTTAGAAACCCACTGCCTCATCATTATCTACTCACTGCTCCTGTCTCCACTCAGCATGCCTTCCACACTGACCCTGCTGTCTGTTTCAATCCATGTTGGAATCTGCTGCTCCATCCCCTCTGTCAACATAAGAGATTTTCAAACCTGTAAGAAGTTTTATGAGTTTATTTGAGCCCAACCGTTGACAACTGACAGAAAGCAAAATCTCAATGGATTGAGAAAGTGCTCTGGACAATGGTGGTTTCACACATCAGAATCAAAGGGAAAGACATAAGAGGGTTGGATGAAATTGATGATAGATTAGGAAGGTGAGAGAAAGCAAAGCAGGGGAATCTCTGGGAGTGGATAAATAGTAAAAAATATATATATATTGAAATTTTTTTTTATAGGCAGGAAAAAGAGAGTTCATAGTTAATTAACATGACAACAGTAACAATGAAGGGGATTTGTTGTTTCCTGTTCTGGTGAGGTGGCTGCCTCCTGAGGGGTGCAGGAAGAGAAGATGACCCTGACATTTCAAAGGCATGTTATCAGGTATGTTACTGTAGATGCAATAGATGACAAACAGGCTCAGTAAGGTAAGCATTGACCTTTGTTAGAGAAAAATACTTCCCTAGGACATGACTGCCTACCATGAACTGCTTCAGTTAGAAAGTTTTAATTTCAGATCATCCTGTGTGGTTACTGTAGGTCTCTGAGTCTACAAGACCACCATGCGAGCTTTCCCTGGACTTGTCAGGTTCAGCATGTGGCTCCTTTTCTGCCCACACCTCTGTCCAGTCCATCTGCCCTTCTGGTCTGTGCCTCCAGGTTCTCTTTGAGGCTGCCCTCAGGATGAGATTCCTGGAGTTCTGCAGGCATTTCCAATGCATTGTTCCTCACTTGCTGAATGTGGAAATTCTCTCTGAGGTTGAAAATATTCTTGGAGATTTTTTGGAGAAGAAAGAAAAGAAAAAAGAAATTTTCCTGTGTACTCTCAGCACTCCAGACTTATTTGAAGTACTGCTGTTCACAGCTCTCCATTCTTTAATTCCCACACCAACTGTTTTCTGCAAAAGAGAGTCAGGGTACAAATTCCCTTCTTTTAGAGATTAGCATTCATATCCAAATCTATGACTTTCTTTCTCAATGCTTTCCAAGAGAATTCTGTATCCTCTTGAATGGAAAAAACCTGTTCAGCAAGTGTTCTTCCAGTTCTATTTGTGTTATTTTGGTATAATTTAAAAGCCAATAGTTCCACTCATTTGTCTTTGTTTTTTCTGTGATAACTCCATTCTAAAACACTGAGTGCTGCTTAGGAATGATGGGGTGTAAAATGACAATAGGAAAGAAATAAACGAAGTCATGCTTTAAATATTTCTTCATCACATATATTTTTCTAGTAAATTAACAAAGTGTTAAGTTTAGATTCAGGGCTTGTTTAAATCTAGAACCCCTTTAAAACTCAAATTCCCCTCACCCAACTTCCCACTAGGATTCAAAACAAAACATTCTCATCTCCCACTGTGAGGTTGTAGTAATTTTGCTTGCTATTTTCTCTCTTAATGATTTCCTGGCCTTCATTTTGATATATAGCACAAAGTTTACCTTTGCAGAAGTGTCAGGGAAAGCTTACATTGGGAAGGGACCTGACAATTAAGGGAGTTTAAATCACAATAGTTGTTTGTAAAAGCCTAGCAACAGGCTCAGATTTGCTGATCTATCTTCTGATAGATCAGCTCCCATCCTGAGGGCAGTGCAAACCCCTGGGAGGAGGAGCTACTGGCTTGATTGAAGTACCAGCCTGGGACCTTTGAACCATCTCAGGCTTTCCTTTAGACAGTTGAGCCAGGAGATAAAAATTTGGAGGAGCTGTGGACCACTGCAATCCACAAACAAAAAAATATTACCTTGTACATATAGAAGCAGAGACATCAGCCGCTTTTTTGAAGACTCCTAACTAACCTATATAAATCCTGCTCTGTCCCTCCCTGGGGTCAACATAGCTTTGTCTGTCTTGGTCAGCCCGCATCCAGGCAAATTAAATACATTTTCCTTTCAGAAGATACCAGCCTTATGTTTTTGGTTCGGCTCTCCCTAGTGCCACTATAGATCTGGGAAGGGGTTTAGCCTGTCAGCTATCTCATATGGGATAAGGCAGTCCAAATAGAGTTCTCTCTAGGTCAGACATCGTTGGGGGTTTATACCGACCTGCCAGTTGCCAAGAGAAGCTGAAAGGAGGCTTTCTTTCTTCCCCACAGCCACCTTCCATTTGGGTGCAAGGGGCTTAGCCTGTCAGCTCTCCCGTATAGGATAAGGTAGTCCAGTTGGAGTTCCTCCAGGTCTGACCTAGTTGGGGGTTTATATTGACCTACCAGTTGCCAAGAAAGACTGACAATAGGCTTTTCCCCTCCCCAGTGGACTGTCCCCCCAATTTCAACCTTTCATAAAGATCTTTTTAAAGAGAGAATGAGTATTTCTCAAAGTTTGTAGGACAGGATATTTAAAACAAAATTGTTTTAGAAAGATAAATGATTAGGTTAGTTAGCATGCTATTACATAATATTTTTCAAATATTTATTAAAATAAATATTTTTATTAAGATATTTCAAATATTAATCCAGAATTCAGTTTTTAAAAGGGTAATTGATAAATGTGAAACTTCAAAAAGTTCTGGGGAAACTGATGTGTTTTGATATTTGACATGCTACCCTAACACAATGGATTCTATATTTTTTCTCCCAAAAGAAAATTTGTACTAAATAATGAATATAGTTGAACAAACTAACTAAAGGATTTGTAGAATAATAAACTATTAGAACTATAAGAAGATTTAGTGATAGTTTATTTTAAATTTCAACCACTAATGCCACACTATGTATACTTACCTCACCTTTGTTTATAAAGAACATTTATTAAATTCTAGCCTGCAGTATAGATCAGCAGGAGTTTAAACTATTATTTAAGTCAAAAATTTTAAATTCATCTATACCCCATGTGGCAAAAAAGCTGGTTATGGAAAGTTTAAATTTTGGTTTCTAAAAATTTATCTTTAAGAAAGTAAACTACATAATGAAGAATTTTAAATTTTATATTTTTACTCGGTCTCTGTGATTATTCTTATTTCACACCAAGAAAAACTGAAAATTGTTTTATTAAAGATTTTACTTTTATTGATTTTTTTAGAGAGAGAGTAGAGAAACAGAGAGAAAGGGACGGGGAGAGGAACAGGAAACATCAACTCATAGTAGTTGCTTCTCGTATGTGCCTTGACCTGGCAAGCCCAGGGTTTCAAACCAGAAACCTCAGTGTTCCAGGTCAATACTTTATCCAATTCAAAACCACAGGTCAGGCAAGAAAAAATTGGAATTACAAAAGCTCTTACTAGTCATTTCATCTATGACTAGGCTTTTCAGTTCAATGCCTTTTTAAAATTTATAATGCCTTGCCTATATGGTAATCAATAAATAGGACAATTTAAATGCCTTTGGATCAGTGGCTTCATGGAAAAAGATAAAATGAGCTGAGAATGATCAGAGCAGCTGTGCTTATCATAAGTTTGCTAGTGCATCGGATCTATTTTTACTATGTAGACTATGATAAATTAAATGGCATGGACAAATGTACTAACTGTATATTAACAATGCTGTTAGATTATTTTTGAATTGTTTTGTCTGGAATTTAATTCCATTTTCATGTTAAGCTATTATTCATTTAAAAATGTCCCCTAGTTCTTTAATTACAATTATTATTTTTGAATTGTACTTGAACTATTTTGGCTTTTCTTGAGATAATGTTAACCCTTTGGTCAAATGCTGGTAATGCCTGGACACTTTAAATAGATTAGATGTTGTCTTGATATATTTAATAAAGAATGGTCTTACAGGATCCTAAAATTGTATGAAAATACTAACATATGCTTTAAAATTTTTAAAGCACAACCAAAGTTCATTGTATTTTTTTTTACTATTTTTATGATTTAAGTTCTAAATTCCACTGATATTTTTATTTTAAATATAAGTTTAGCTAAATTGAGTTAACCAAACTCATTAAACTTCCTTTTATCCTTTTTCCTTGACTTGCATTTCTGGATACAGGAGCTGGGTGTCAATACTGATATTACAAATGTATTGCAAGTCATGCTGGGTAAGCACATTCAGATTTTAAATGCCATGTTTAGCATGTGAAATGGTTCAGTCGTATTCATCCTGAAATAAAGGACTCTCTCTCTTATATAGTCTTTCTCTCCATGGACACTTAAAGCCAGTTCCTACCTGGTTTGCCTTCGAATTTCATTGCATAATTTGTTGCTTGATTTTATCAGATTGACAGATGCATCCATGATGTACATGCAATTATATTGGATCTGTAATTCCCTGTGCTCAGTAGACATGTTACTCTTTCTCATGGTTGACTAACAAAAAGTTTTCATTAAACCTTATGGTGTTTCATGTTTGCTGGTGCAGAAGTTCAGATGAGGTGATGGATTAGAAGTAGAAAGTTTTGTTTTTTTATATATATATTTTATTATTATTAATTTTAATGGGGTGACACCAATAAATCAGGGTACATATGTGCAATGAAAACATCTCCGGGTTATTTTATCATTCAATTGTGTTGCATACCCGTCACCCAAAGTCAAATTGTCCTCTGTCACCTTCTATCTGGTTTTCCCTGTGTCCCTCCCCTCCTCCCTATCCCGCCCTTCCGTCCCTCCCCCCACTCCGTAACCACCACTTCCTTGTCCAAGTCTCACAGTATCACTTTTATGTCCCACCTATGTATGAAATCATACTGTTCTCAGTTTTTCTTTTTTTCTGATTTACTTATTTCACTTCTTATAATGTTATCAAGGACCATCCATTTTGTTATAAATGATCCGATGTCATCATTTCTTATGGCTGAGTAGTATTCCATAGTATATATGTACCAAAGCTTTGTAATCCACTCGTCTTCTGATGGATATTTGAGCTCTTTCCAGATCTTCACTATTGTGAACAATGCTGCCACAAACATGGGGGCGCATTTCTTCTTTTCAAAAAGTGCCAAGGTGTTCTTAGGGTATATTCCTAAAAGTGGAATAGCTGGGTAAAAGGCAGTTCGATTTTAAATTTTTTGAGGAATCTCCAAACTGTTTTCAACAGTGGCTGCACCAGTCTGCATTCCCACCAGCAGTTCAGAAGGGTTCCCTTTTCTCCACATCCTCACCAGCACTTATTCTGTATTGTTTGCTGATGAGTGCCATTCTGACTGGTGTGAGGTGATATCTCATTGTGGTTTTAATTTGCATTTCTCTAATGATTAGTGATGTTGAGCATTTTTTTCATATGTCTTTTGGCCATCTGTAGGTCCTCTTTGGAGAAATGTCTATTCATTTCTTTTGCCCATTTTTTGATTGGATTGTTTGTCTTCCTGTTGTTGAGTTTCATAGTTCTTTATAAATTTTAGTTATTAACCCCTTATCAAATGTGCTGTCGAATATGTTCTCCCATTGTGTGGTTTGTCTTTTTATTCTGTTCTTATTGTCTTCAGCTGTGAAAAACTTTTTAGTTTGATATAGTTCCATTTGTTTATCTTGCCTTTTATTTCATTTGCCCATGGAGATAAATCGGCAAATATATTGTTGCTACAGATGTCGGAGAGCTTGCTGCCTATGTATTCTTCTAAGATGCTTTTGGTTTCACGACTTATGTTTAAGACTTTTATCCATTTTGAGTTTGTTTTTGTAAATGGTGTAAGTTGATGGTCTAGTTTCATTTTTTTGCAGGTAGATGTCCAATTTTCCCAACATCATTTGTTAAAGAGGCTGTCTTTACTCCATTGTATGTTCTTTCCTCCTTTGTTAAATATCAGTTGTCCATAAAGCTGTGGGTTTATTTCTGGGTTCTCTGTTCTGTTTCATTGATCAATGTGCCTGTTCTTATGCCAGTACCAGGCTGTCTTGAGTATAATGGCCTTGTAGTAAACCTTGATATCTGAAAGAGTGATATCTCCTGCTTTATTTTTTCTATTTAAGATTGCTGAGGCTATTTGTATTCTTTTTTAGTTCCATATAAATTTTTGGAATATGTGTTCTATATCTTTGAAGTATGTCATTGGTATTTTAATTGGAATGGCATTGAATTTATAAATTGCTTTGGGTAATATAGACATTTTAATGATGTTTATTCTTCCTAGCCAGGAGCACAGTATATGCTTCCACTTGTTTGTATCTTCCTTGATTTCTTTTATCAATGTTTTATAATTTTTCGAGTACAAGTCCTTAACCTCCTTGGTTAAATTTACTCCTAGGTACTTAATTTTTTTGGCTGCAATAGTGAAGGGGATTGTTTCTTTAATTTCTTTTGCAAACAGTTCATTGTTGGTATATAGAAATACCTCTAACTTCTGAGTATTAATTTTATATCCTTCCACCTTGCTGAATTCATTTGTAAGGTCCAGTAGTTTTTGACTGAGACTTTAGGGTTTTCTATATACAATATCATATCATCTGCAAATAGTGACAGTTTTACTTCTTCTTTTCCAATTTGGATGCCTTTTATATCTTCCTCTTATCTGATTGCTGTAGCTAGGACTTCCAGAACTATGTTGAATAAGAGTGGTGAAAGGGGGCATTCCTGCCTGGTTCCTGATCTCAAGGGGATTGCTTTTAATTTTTGTCCATTTAGTATGATGTTTGCTGTGGGTTTATTGTAGATGGCCTTTATCATGTTAAGGAATGTTCCCGATATTCCTACTTTACTGAGAGTTTTGAGCATGAATGGGTGCTGGATTTTATCAAATGCCTTTTCTGCATCTATTGAAATTATCATGTGATTTTTGTCCTCCTTTTGTTTATGTGATGAATCACATAGATTGATTTGCGAATATTGAACCAGCCTTGCCTCTCCAGAATAAATCTCACTTGATCATGGTGTATGATTTTTTTCATATGTTGCTGGATCCGGTTGGCTAATATTTTGTTGAGAATTTTAGCGTCTAGATTCATCAGGCATATAGGCCTATAATTTTCTTTCTTTGTGTTGTCTTTGCCCGGTTTTGGAATCAGAATTATGCTTGCCTCATAAAAGGAGTTTAGAAGTCTTCCTTCCTCTTGAGTTTTTTGAAATAGCTTGAGGAGGATAGCAGTTAGTTCTTCTGTGAATTTTTGATAGAATTCACTTGTGAATCTATCAGGCCCAGAACTTTTCTTTTTTGTGAGTATTTTGATAACTGTTTCGATCTCATTTGTTGTAATTGGTCTGTTTAGGTGTTCTGATTCTTCCAGATTGATTTTTGCAAGGTTATATGATTTAAGAAATTTGTCCATTTCACCTAGGTTGTCTAATTTTTTGGCATATAGTTCTTCATAGTATTTTCTTACAATGCTTAGTATTTCTGTTGTGTCAGTTGTTATTTCTCCACTGTCCTTTCTAATTTTATTTATTTGAGTCCTCTCTCTTTTTTTCTTGGCGAGTCTAGTTAAAGTTTTATAAATCTTGTTTACCTTTTCAAAGAACCAGCTTCTGGTTTCATTGATCCTCTGTATTATTTCCTTAGCCTCTATGTCATTTATTTCTGCTCTGATCTTTATTATTTCCTTCCTTCTACTTGTCCTGGGTTTTATTTGCTGTTGTTTTTCTAGTTCTTTTAGATGCAGGGTCAGGTTGCTTATTTGAGCTTTTTCTAGCTTCTTATGATATGCCTGTAGTGCAATGAACTTCCCTCTTAGAACTGCTTTTGCAGTGTTCCATAAATTTTGAGTTGATGTATGCTCATTATCATTAGTTTCTAGAAACTTTTTTATTTCTTCTTTGATCTCATTGTTAATCCATTCATTATTTAATATCATGCTATTTAGTTTCCAAGTGTTTCAGTATTTTTCACTTTTTCTTTTGTGGTTAATTTCTAGTTTCATTACATTGTGATCAGAGAAAATGCTTGATATGAGTTCAATCTTCTAAAATTTATTGAGACCATTTTTGTGTCCTAACATGTGGTCTATCCTAGAAAATGTAGCATGAGCGCTTAAGAAGAATGTATATTCTACTGCTTTAGGATGAAAAGTTCTGAAGATATTTATTAGATCAAGTTGATCTAATGTATCCTTTAAGTCTGCTGTTTCTTTATTGATTTTCTTTCTTGACGATCTATCCAGTGTTATTAGAGGGGTATTGAAATCGCCTACTATGATAGTATTGCTGTTAATCTCGCCCTTTATATTTATCAAAGTCTGCTTTATGTATGTCGGGGCTCCTTAATTTGGTGCCTAGATATTTATAATAGTTATATCTTCCTGTTGAATTGTTCCCTTTATCATTATGCATTGTCCTTAGTTATCTCTTACTACAGCCTTTGTTTTAAAGTCCATTTTGTCAGATATAAGTACTGCTACCCCGGCTTTTTTTTCATTTCTATTTTCATGAAATAATTTTTTCCATCCTTTTACCTTCAGTCTATGTGCATCTTTTGTTTTAAGATGTGTATCTTTTCGACAGCTTATGTATGGGTCCTGTTTCTTTATCCATGCAGCTACCGTATGTCTTTTGATTGTATCATTTAATCCATTTACATTTAAGGTTATTATTGATATGTAGTTGTTTATTGCCATTTTATTCTTTAAAGCTGTATTCTTCTTTTGCTCTATTCTTTACTCCCTTTAAACTGTTCACAAAAGGCGCCTTAGTATTTCTTGCAGAATCGGTTTGGTTTTTATGAATTTCTTCAGGCTTTCTTTTATGGCAAGCTCTTTATTTCTCCTTCAATTTTAAACCTTAGCCTTGATGGATAGAGTTGTCTTGGTTGTAGGTTCTTGTTCTGCATTACTTTGATTATAATTTGCCATTCCCTTCTGGCCTCAAGTGTTTCTGTTGAGAAGTCTGATGTCATCCTATTGGGGGCTCCTTTGTAGGTGATAGCCTTTATTTCTCTAGCAGGTTTTAAAATTTTTTCTTTATCCATTTGCTTTAGTATTTTAACTATGATGTGTCTTGATGTAGATATTTTTGGGTTTCTCTTTAATAGAGTTCTGTGTGCTTCTTGAACATGTGGAATGTTTCCCAGCCTTAATTTAGGGAAGTTTTGTCCTATGATTTGATTGAACAAAGTTTCTATTTCCTGTCCTCTCTCCTCTTCTTCAGGCAACCCTATGATGCAAATGTTGTTTCTCTTCAGGTTGTCACAGAGCTCCCTTAGAGTTTCCTCACATTTTTTGAGTCTCTTTTTCTTTCTTTTCTCTAATTCTGTGTCATTGTTTATTGTGGCCTCTAACTCGCTCATTCGATCCTCAGCGTGATTCATCCTGCTTTTAATTCCTTCCATTGTGGTCTTCAGTTCTGATACTGAATTTGTCTTTTCTGTCTGATTCTTTTTTATTATTTCAATTTCATTTTTTATACTTGTTATCTCTTTATTTAGGTGTTCATAATGATTATCCATTGTTGCTCTAATTTCTTTGAACATCCTAACTATCATTATTCTAAATTCTGCTTCTGGTAATTTGGTTATATCTGGTTCATTCAGGTCCTTCTCTCTGGGGATTTCTCGTGATTCATTTTGTTTGCATTCCTCTGCCTGCCCATTTTGTCTTTGTATAAGCAACTTATGGTCACTTGAGTCCAGTAGGTGTTGCCTTTGTATTCTCTAGGTGTGGTCTGTCTGCAGGCCTGCCACCCCCTCTGCTGCTGCCTAGGGTGGTTGGGTATGGGCATTGCCAGCTCCGGCCCACTGTGGCTTTTGCTATGATTTCTGCCTCTCCTCTGAAGGTGGGGCTGTCACTCAAGTCACAAGCCTCAGCACCAAGGTTAGAGGTGAGCACCTTTGCTTAGCTGTGGACCCAGCCTCTTTCCGGACTTCTGCCCAGAACCCCCAGTCAGAGCCTGCTCGCCACAGTTTCACGGGTTGGGAGGGGCTTTTGACATGCTCTCAGCTATGACTCTTTGCCTGCCATAGCTTTAGCCCCCCCTCGAGACCTGGGCCCTTCTGCTCAGGGTCGCAAACCAAGGTTTATTTGGCCAGTGTGTTTGTTGGCTTCCACTCAGCTGCGAGCTTCCGCTCGTCCCAGAGTCTACCCTACCCCACATTTGGAGCCCGCTTGTGCATGTAGGATGGTAAACCGAGATTTCTCCACCCGGGCCAGGATAGTAGCATGGGCTCAGCTCCAATCTTCCACTTGTCTCGGGGTCTACCCCGCCCCCGCGTTCGGAGCCCGCTCGCACACGTAGAATGGCAAACCGTGGTTCCTCCGGCGAAGCTGGACTGGTAGCATGAGCTCAGCCACAAGCCCTGCCCATTCCTGGTCCTAGCACCATCCTGACGGTCAGGGCCGGCTTGCACAGGGTCACAGAGCATATCTTTGCCCATTCCTGGCCTCCCGCTTTGTCCCCGCAGGTGGGATTACAGGCTGGCCCACAGCTCCCGGACCACTTTCATGCATCCCCTCTGCCTGCTGCCCCTGCTGGGCTAGACCAAGCTCACACTGGCTTGGCCTCTGCCCACGCCAACAGAACCGCGATTCAGCGTTCTGCCGCCACCATACCCTTCAGCAACCCTCGGCAGAGTTGGAAGGGACCTAATACTCCACACTGTAGGCTTGGGAGCTCCCTCACTTGTTTCACAGCTCAAAACTGTCCAAACACCTCTTCTAGGCTCTGGGACTGTAGGCTGGGGCTTGGTTCCTGGGACCCAGGTCCCTTCCTCTCCGCCAAACTCTCCTCCTGCCACATGGATCTCTCCAGCTGCTGTTTGTTCCGGGGAGCTGGGCAGCCCTCTTCGCGTTTTCACTATTCCTACCAGTCTCAATGTGGCTTCTTCTGTGTTCCTTGGTTGAAGAGTCCACTTAGTTTAGTTCAAAGTTGGTTTATCCAGATGATGGTTCTTAAAATTGAGTTATAATCCACTTTGGTTCTGGGAGTTGGAAGTTGATACATCCGCCTACTCCATCACCATCTTGCTCCTCCCACAGTTTTTATATAATACTGCATAATGTCTTTGCTGAAGTTTAGATGTTTAATAGCAAAATCCTCTGTTAATTTTTCAAATAGCCAATGAAAAACTAATCCTTAAATTTAGTCCTGATAAGAAAAAGGCTGAATATGTGGAAGTTATTTCTAGTTAATGGTATGGTGGTAAAATTGATGGGGGGGGGAGAATAAAGTTAGGGAAAATGCTCTGTGAGTTGGTTGAAAACTGGGTCTGATTTTTGTACTTTCCTAGGTTAATGCTCATTCCAGGGTAAGTGATCCTCAGAGATTCATGAAAATGCCACACACATTTTTGTTTCTGTAAGGTTTCAGACTCCAGAAGACTGCCCCAAAACTGCTTAGAATGAATTCTTCAAATTGTTTTCCATTTTATTCTAAGAAACAATGAGAACAATCCATATTAGATAAGCAAAAGATAATATAGAATGTAGCCTACCTAAAGAATCAGAAATATTTCAGTCAAGGTTTAAAATAGCTTTGCTGAGATGTTTACTGACATATAATTGACTGTGCATGTTTAAAGGGTACAGTTTTTAACATATTATATATCTAGAAACAATTCCTTTAGGAAATATATGATTTACAAATGTTTTCTCACATGTTTCTTCTCATTTTTTTAAACAGTATCTTTCAAAAAATACACATTTACTTTTTTATGCAGTCCAATTTATCAGGTCATTTATTTTTATGGATTGCCTTTTGGTGTTTTACCTAGAAACCTTTGCTTATTTAGGTCACAAAGATTTCACTTGTGCATTTTCTTCTAATATTTTTATAGTTGCAGCCTTTATGTTTTTGTTCTTTATCCACTTTGAGTTAATTTTTTGGTAAGATGTGAGGTATATGTTCATGTTAACTTTTTTTATATATATGAACATACCATTTTTCCAGCACTGTTTGTTGAAAAGGCTGTCTTGCCTTTACTGAATTGTCTTAGTAACTTTGTGGGTGTATCTCCAAACTCTTCCTTCTGTTTCATAGAGTTATTTTCATCTCTTTACAATAATGCCACACTAAGTTACTCTAGATGTATTAGAAGTCTTAAAATTAGATGGTGTTAGTTCTCCAATTTTGCTTATTTTTCCTCAAGGTGTTTTGATATTACAGGTACTTTGCACTTTCATGAAGATTTTAGAATCAGTTTGCCACTTTCTACCTAAACCCTCCTGTGACCTGGATTAGGATTGTATTAAATCTATAGATCAATTTGAGAGACTTGATATCTTAACAACATTGAGTTCTCAGAGTCATCAACATAATCTATCTCTTCATTTATTTAGTCTTAAATTTTACTCAGCACTATTTTGTAATGTTTAGACCTTGCACTATTTTGTTAGCTATATATCTGAGTGTGTCATATATTTGTGATTACTGTGAATGGTATTGTTTTATAAAATTTCAACTTCCAAGTCCTTAATGTTATTGTATAAAAATGAAATTATTTTTTGCATATAGATTTGTATCCTGCAACTTTGCTAACAGTTTGATAGATTATATTGAGTTTTCTATATATTTAAATAATTTTATACTAATAGTTTTATCTATC
The DNA here is from genome assembly GCA_037038555.1 of Rhynchonycteris naso. Taxonomy (NCBI): domain Eukaryota; kingdom Metazoa; phylum Chordata; class Mammalia; order Chiroptera; family Emballonuridae; genus Rhynchonycteris; species Rhynchonycteris naso. The sequence continues at coordinate 125,148,850 of CM072999.1, forward strand.
ACTATATTTGACATTTATGGGCCATGAGCACTTAGCAGTTGCTTTGGCTAATGTCACCTATAAAGGATTTAACAAATCTATAACAATTAACATTTATACCCCAAGCAGAGAGTGTGAGAATGTGTGGTGCCATAAGAATTATGGCTGGGACCCAAATGCAGTTAGAAATAAAATAATCACATTTCTTTTGCCAAAGACCATGACAAACTTGAAATTTTAAACAATTTCTTATACATTGTTAATGGACAGTAAATATTAAATACTAGTACAATTAAGTCGCCTAAAACTTTTCCTTCCCATATTGATTTCTCTTCATATAACATTTATCTTCTAAAGAAACAGGATGATGCAAAGTAATGCACTTGGGGCAATGACAGTGTATATGTTACAGATCATTGTTTTCTGTTTTTTGTCCTGTGTAACATTATAGAGAGCTATTATTTGGATTAGCAGCAGTGTTCTGCCTTTATCAAATATGTATTTAATGAAAGTATTTGGGTTATTTTCTCCTGCATAATGTCAAGTATTAAAATTTGGCTCTTTTAAGATGTTTACAGAGACCTAATCACAGCCAATAATCGTCACTATTTATATTTAGCATATAGCAAAATTGTTATATCTTTTGATTGTTTTTTACAAAGTATTTAAATGTCAATAATAAATATATTTTCAATGGAAAGGAAGGTCCAAATGACCCTTGAACAATGTGTGATAGAGGCACTGACCTCCACACAGGCAAGAATCCAGGGATATCTTCTGACTCCCCCAAAACTTAACCACTAATAGCCTAGTGTTGACCAGGCCTTACTGATAACATAAACAATTGATTAACACATATTTTGTATGTTATATGTGCTCTGTACTGTATTATTACAGTAGGGTAAACTAGAGAAAAGAAAATGTTATTAAGAAAATCATAAGACATAGAAAATACATTTAGAATTATAAATTCAAAGAGAATTTTGTGTTAACTCCTACATTTTGTTTTGCAGAAAGACACTTAGAGCCAGAATAACATCTTATCTTTGAAAGTTCTATAATAATAGATAAAATAATTTCTTATCTTAGGGATTTACACTTTATTTATACCAGCTTAACAAAATCCTCTTGGGAAAATAAAAACAAAAGAAAAGGAGAAAATTCTTTGTTTGCATAAGGCAAGATATTATATTACTTTAAATATCAATCTGATGAATATTTATTTGAATACCTGAATTTATTTGATCCTGAGATGCCAAAGGAACAATAACTTCAGTCTAAATCATAAGAACTTGAGGCAGGAAGAGGCTACCGAAAAATTAGGGATGTTACTTGAGGTTAAGTTTCATATTGCAAAGAAATTGAGGGGGGAGACTTAATAGAGATTATATAGATAAATTTGTTATTTTGAGTTTTTTCAGAGCAGAGCCTGAGACAATGATTTTGGTGCAGAGATTATTTAGACAGTGATCCCAGAAGTAGGATTTAGAAATCAGGAGAGAGAGATAAGTATGGAGAGAAAACCAATGTTCAGGTGTGTTATCAAAGTTACTGTGGAGAAAAGCAAACATTATATTTCACTGGGACCTCTGAGAAATGCACAGAATGCCTCTCAAAAATTTCTACTTCAAGGACAGGAGGTAGAACATTTATCTACAGGTTCCAAAATATTATTTGCTGAAGGTTGCTTGGGGATGGAGGGTAGGTCCTAGCTACCTCTTGCTTCTGAGTAGTACTGGTGTGAGATGAGAGACCTCTGAAAACATCTGAGAGGAGTTGAGACTGAAAGCAGAGAGATACACAGTTTTCACTTGAGGCTGGATGCTGATGGTATGCAGTGAGACTGAACCTACACGGAATTGTCCTTGGAACTATGTCTGAAATCAGAAGTGGAGGGCTGTGAGGCTCTAGCAGTGTCTGATATATAATAAAATGAGCTTCTTACTTCATGGAACCAAGAGTTCTAACACAGAAAGGTCAGTAGAGATGAGGTAGAAGAGAGCAAAGATGGGAAGTTGGGAGCAGAAACTAGATGTGTATAGTTTTTTGGGCAATACATTCTATATCACTTGGTGACTATCTTCCCTTTTGTAGAATTTTTCTTTTCAGAGTGATCAGATCACCAAATTGGGAGTTGTAATGGCTTACAGTAATGCCCATGGGACAATTTAGTTTACATTAAAAAGGTAGAACTTGACTCTAAAACGTAGTATGTGGGAAAAAAAAAGAACATACCCTCTAGAAAAAAATGGCAACATACAAGAGAAAGTAAAAAAAGTTCAAAGAGGATAAAATAATAAAATAAATTTAAAAATGAGTTCAGTGAGCTAAGAAAAGAAATTGAAGATAATAAAGTCATTACAAAAATAAAAATCATATTGAAAGCAATCAGACATAGAATACATGATGAAAAAAGAGCCAATGATAGTTAATAATGCAAATAATATTTACTTACTACATATCAAAGGCTTTTCTAGGGGTCTTATTGTTTTAGGCTTATCAGATACCTAGAAGATATTTATTAGTTGGTATTATTATTATCTATGTTACACAGATGAGAAAACTGAGACACAGATATCATGCCCCAACTACATCTTTTTATTAAGAGTCCAGACTGTACACAATTACATATGTGCCAAATCTCTCCAGCTTCATACCATCACTGGTACAAAATGTGGAAGCAAAGGGATGTTTGAGGAAATGACATGGACAATATCATGAAAGCAATTAGCCATAAAGACTAGAGAGTGAAGATAAAATGTTTGCATAATGATTGTATCTGAGGAGATTCCAAGATGGCAGTGGATTAGGCAGACATGCAAACTGTCACCTCCCAGGACCAAACTAGATTACAAAGTAATTTAAGAACAATCACTGTGAAAAAACAACTATGGACTAAAAGAACAGGACTCGAAAACCAAGGAGCACAGAAGAAACCACACAGAGATTAGTAGAAAGTGTGGGTATGTGGTGTGGGCTCACCTGCTCCCAAGAGCAAGGGGCAGCTGAGGGTCCAAAGAAACTCTCACAGTAGGGAGAGAGGCACTGAGAGGCAGGGGTCCTCAGCCACAGGACAGGAGACCCAGCCTAGAGACTCAGAGACTGGAGGAGACAGCCTGACAGCATTGAGTAGGAAGAAGAGCAAAATTTCTGTCTGTGGCAAATGGCTTGCATAAAAGTGGAAACTGTCTTAAATGACCAGTTCAGAGAATCTCACTCATGGCTGCTTGAGTAGGGCTCCAGATGTGAGGAGGGCTGATAGGATTGGTCTTGCGTGAGGAGAGTGGGGAGATTGAGGCTCAGGAACACAAATGGTGATGGGGAGAAAAATATCTGTGCTGAGTCATTCTCCAATACTGAGGTGGCCATATAAAGGGGGAGGAACCTAATGTAAGGCAAATTAACCCACCTCCAGAAATCTCTCCAGCTCTAATCATCACGAAAGGCCATTCAGTAATGAAAAAGTCAAGGGGAGGGGCAGTGACTCAGGTTTCTGGGGAGACATGAGCTACAACTCCCCCTTTTGATATGGAAAATGTGCCCTGCCCCAGGAGAGTAACTAGGCTGACCACAACTTCTGGTTCGCAGAGGTCACACCAATCGCATTCCTGTGGATTTAGCACGCAGAAAAAAAAAAGGCCTGGATAGAGATTTAACTGGGGCCAAAGATATGGCCACTATCTTAGTCCTAATCACAGAAGTTTCCCAGCAAACACAGCAGGGAAATTAAGACTTTTATAAGGCTACCTTGTTAGGGAGAATTAAAATCTAAGCAATCAGCAGAGGCTGAAAGGTTAAGGCCTAGAGGAAGGGCTGCCTTACCTTTACCATCCTCAGTTGCCCTAACCCAGCAAGCTTGCAATTGGCACACAGAAAAAATATGGGATGACGGGGACATGCAGTCCAAATGAATCAACAAGAGAAATCCCCAGAAAAAGAACTGAATGAGATGGAAGTAACCAAATTGTGGGATGCAGAGTTTGAAATAATGATTGTTAGGATGCTTAAGGATCTTAGAGCTACAATGAATAAAATAATGAGCACCTAAATAAAAAAATAGCAAACATCAAAAAAGGACATTGCTATCATAAAAAAGAATCAATAATAAATGACAATTATAATATCAGAAATGAAGAGTATACTAGAAGGAATCAATGGCAGGCTAGATGAAGCAGAGAATCAAATCAGCAACTTAGAGGACAAGATAAATGAAAAACACAGAAACAGAGCAGCAAAAAGAAAAGAGGATAAATAAGTCTGAGGAAACATCAAGAGAGCTCTGTGACAACATGAAGAGAAATAGCATCCACATTATAGAGGTTCCTTAAGGAAAAGAGAAAAAACAAGGGATAGAGAACCTATTTAAAGAAATGATAGCTAAAAACTTTCTTAAGTTGATAAAACAAAAAGTCACACAAGTTCAAGAAGAAAAGAGAGTCTCATTAAAGAGGAACCCAACAAGACCTACACCAAGACACATTATAATTAAAATACAAAAGTTAAGAGATAAAGAAAGAATAATAAAAGCTGCAAGAGAAAAGCAGTCAATCACCAATTAAAAGGTAAAAGACTATGGGATTTAATAAAATAATAAGAACTCAGTTGCATTCTACATACAAGAACTAAACATTTCTATGACACTTATGTAATGTTTAAAAGTGAATAAATTATATAGAAGAGATTAATGACCATTAATTGATTTTTATTGAGCTAACTGATATATAAAGTATTAATTTCAGAGGGGGAAGATGGCGATGGAGTAGGCAGACATACCAACTTCTAACTCCCAAAACCAAACTGGATTATAACTCATTTTTAAGAACCATCATCTGGATAAACCAACTTTGAACTAAACTAAGTGAACTCTTCAACCAAGGAACACTGCAGAAGCCACATTGAGACTGGTAGGAATAGCGAAAACGCGAAGAGGGCTGCCCAACTCCCCGGAGCAAACAGCAGCCCGGAGAGACCTGCATGGCGTGAGGAGAGGTTGGCGGAGAGGGAGGGACCTGGGTCCCAGGAACCAAGCCCCAGCTTGCAGTCCCAGAGCCTAGAAGAGGCATATGGACAGTATTGAGCTGTGAAGCAAGTGAGGATACTGTTTGTGAAAAAGAGATAGTGTTCTCAGACACAAGAATCTTTTTAAAGGGACAACGCAGAAACCCTCTCTCACAACCACGCACCCGGGGCTCTGGGGAACAGGGACAGAGAAGAGGAACAGAGCAGCAGGAACAGAGAGTGGACTGAAGGCACGGGGACAATCTGAGGGACAGCCATCCTGACCCCTGGGCTAAGTCATTTCCCTAATCGAAACCGAATATTTCCCCTGGATCTAGCAATACCAGCAAAGGGAGACTGGACACTAGCCAAACAAGCTTTCCCGCAGCAATTAGAGCAGAGCTGCTTAGAGGGAGGGAGCTCCCAAGCCTACAGTGTGGAGACTTAAGACACTGCCATCTCTCTGAGGGTTGCTGAAAGGATGTTGGCGGCAGGACGCTGAAACACGGTCCTGTCAGCTTAGGCAGAGGCACAACCGATGTGAGCTTGGTCTAGCCCAGCAGGGGCAAAGGGGACGCGTGAAAACGGTCAGGCAGCTGCGGTCCCGCCTGTGACCCCACTTGTGGGGAAAAATACGGGCAGAGATTGGCTCTGCAACCCCGCGCAAGCCGGCCATGACCGCGGGAACGGGACTAGGACCAGAAACTGGCGAGGGGCTCGTGGCTGAGCTCATTCTGCCAACCCCGCCCGGACAAAGAAACCGAGGTGGTTTGAAATCCTACGTGCCTGCAAGCTGGCTTTTGTGGCTGATCTCACGCTGCTAGCCCCGCCCGGCCAGAGAAACCCTGGTGGTTTGAAAACCTTCGTGCGCGCAAGCTGGCTTTCAAGGCTGACCTCACGCTACTAGCCCCGCCTGGCCAGAGAAATCCCGGAGGTTGGCCATCCTACGTGCGCGAGCTGGCGCCAAACGTGGGGGCGTGGTAGAGTCCGGATTTATCAGAAGCTAGCAGCTAAACTCACGCCAACAAACACACCCGCCCCAATAAACCGCGGTTTGCGACCCTGGGCAGGAGGGCCCCGGCCTCGAAGGTGGGGCTAAATTCTGGATGGGCAAAAGCTCACAGCTGAGAACACGTCAAAAGCCCTGCCCAACCTGCAAAACGGTGGCAAGCAGGCTCTGACTGCGGGGGCTGGCCATAAGCCTTCCGGACACGGGCTGGGTCCACAGCTGAGCAAAGGTGCTCACCTCTGCCCTTGGTGCTAAGGCTTGTGGCTTGAGTGACAGCCCCTCCCGCAGAGAAGAGGCAGAAATCACAGCAATAGCCTCAGTAGGCTGTCTCTGACAAAGGCCATACCCAACCACCCTAGGCAGCGGCAGAGGGGTGGCAGGCCTGCAGACAGACCACAACTAGAGAACACAAAGGCAACACCTACTAAACTCCAGTGCCCAAAACTTGCCTATACACAGATAAAATGGGCAGGCAGAGGAATGCAAACCAAATGAATCAAGAGAAATCCCCAGAGAAGGACCTGAATGAACCACATATAACCAAATTACCAGAAGCAGAATTTACAATAATGATAGGATGTTCAAAGAAATTAGAGCTACAATGGATAGTCACTATGAACACCTAAATAAAGAGATAACAAGTATAAAAAACGAAATTGAAATAATAAAAAAGAATCAGACAGAAATGACAAATACAGTATCAGAATTGAAGACCAAAATGGAAGGAATTAAAAGCAGGATAAATCACGCTGAGGATCGAATCAGCGAGTTAGAGGACACAATAAACAAAGGCACAGAAGCAGAGAAGAAAAAGAAAAAGAGACTCAAAAAATGTGAGGAAACTCTAAGGGAGCTCTGTGACAACATGAAGAGAAACAACATTCGCATCATAGGGGTGCCTGAAGAAGAGGAGAGAGGACAGGAAATGAAAACTTTGTTCAATCAAATCATAGCAGAAAACTTCCCTGAATTAAGGCTGGAAAACATTACACACGTTCAAGAAACACACAGAACTCCATTACAGAGAAACTGAAAAAAATCTACACCAAGACACATCATAGTTAAAATACCAAAGCTAATGGATAAAGAAAAAATCTTAAAAGATGCTAGAGAAAAAAAGGCTTTCACCTACAAAGGAGCCCCCATAAGGATGACATCGGACTTCTCAACAGAAACACTTGAGGCCAGAAGGGAATGGCAAGATATAATGAAAGTAATGCAGAACAAGAACCTACAACCAACACTAGTCTATCCAGCAAGGCTAACATTTAAAATTGAAGGAGAAATAAAGAGCTTTCCAGACAAAGAAAGCCTCAAGGAATTTATTAAAACCAAACCAATTCTGAAAGAGATACTAAGAGGCCTGATGTGAACAGTTCAAAGGGAGGAAAGAATATAGCAAAAGAAGAATACAATACAGCTTTAAAGAATAAAATGGCAATAAACAACTACATATCAGTAAGAACCTTAAATGTAAATGGATTAAATGATCCAATCAAAAGACACAGGGTAGCTGCGTTGATAAAGAAACAGGACCCATACATATACTGTCTACAAGAGACACACCTTAAAACAAAAGATGCACATATACTGAAGGTAAAAATATGAACAAATATATTTTACGCAAATGCAAATGAAAAAAAAGCAAGGGTAGCAATACTTATAGCTGACAAAATGGACTTTAAAACAAAGGCTGTAGTAAGAGATAAAGAAGGACACTACATAATGATAAAGGGAACAATTCAACAGGAAGATATAACTATTATAAATATCTACGCACCAAATATAGGAGCCCTGACATACATAAAGCAGACTTTGATGGACATAAAGGGCAAGAATAACAGCAATACTATCATAGTAGGGGATTTCAATACCCCTCTAACAACACTGGATAGATCCTCAAGAAAGAAAATCAATAAAGAAACAGCAGACTTAAAGGATACACTAGATCAACTTGATTTAATAGATATCTTCAGAACTTTTCATCCTAAAGCAGTAGAATATACATTCTTCTCAAACACTCATGGTACGTTTTCTAGGATAGACCACATGTTAGGACACAAAAGTGGTCTCAATAAATTTAAGAAGATAGAAATCATATCAAGCATTTTCTCTGATCCCAATGCCATGAAACTAGAAATAAACCACAAAAGAAAGAGTGAAAAATACTCAAACACTTGGAAACTAAATAGCATAATATTAAATAAAGAATGGATTAACAATGAGATCAAAGAAGAAATAAAAAAGTTTCTAGAAACAAATTATAATGAGCATATATCAACTCAAAATTTATGGGACACAGCAAAAGCAGAACTGAGAGGGAAGTTCATTGCACTACAGGCATATCATAAGAAGCTAGAAAAAGCTCAGATAAGCAACCTGACCCTGCAGCTAAAAGAACTAGAAAAACATCAACCAATAAAACCCAGGACAAGTAGAAGGAAGAAAATAATAAAGATCAGAGCCGAAATAAATGACATAGAGGCTAAGGAAACAATACAGAGAATCAATGAAACCAGAAGCTGGTTCTTTGAGAAGGTAAACAAGATTGATGAACCTTTAACTAGATTCACCAAGAAAAAAAGAGAGAGGTCTCAAATAAATAAAATTAAAAAGGACAGTGGAGAAATAACAACTGATACAACAGAAATACAGTGCATTGTAAGAAAATACTATGAGGAACTCTATGCCAAAAAATTAGACAATCTGGATGAAATGGACAAATTTCTTGAATTATATAAACTTCCAAAAATCAATCTGGAAGAATAAGAACACGTAAACAGACCAATTACAACAAACGAGATCGAAACAGTTATCAAAATACTCACAAAAAAGAAAAGTCCTGTACCTGATGGCTTCACAAATGAATTCTATCAAAAATTCAATGAAGAACTAACTCCTATCCTCCTCAAGCTATTTCAAAAAATACAAGAGGAAGAAAGACTTTCAAACTCCTTTTATGTGGTGAGCATAATTCTGATCCCAAAACCGGGCAAAGACAACACAAAGAAAGAAAATTATAGGCCTATATCCCTGATGAATTTAGACGCTAAAATTTTTAACAAAATATGAGCCAACCGAATCCAGCAATATATGAAAAATATCACACACCATGATCAAGTGGGATTTATTCTGGAGAGGCAAGGCTGGTTCAATGTTAACAAATCAATCAATGTGATTCATCACATAAACATAAGAAAGGACAAAAATCACATGATAATTTCAATAGATGAAGAAAAGGCATTTGATAAAATCCAGCACCCATTCATGCTCAAAACTCTTAATAAAGTGGGAATACAAAGAAGATTCCTTAACATGATAAAGGCCATCTATGACAAACCCACAGCAAACATCATACTAAATGGACAAAAATTAAAAGCAATCCCCTTAAGATCAGAAACCAGGCAGGGATGCCCCCTTGCACCACTCTTATTCAACATAGTTCTGGAAGTCCTAGCTACAGCATTCAGACAAGAAGAAGAAATAAAAGGCATCCAAATTGGAAAAGAAGAAGTAAAACTGTCACTATTTGCAGATGATATGATATTGTATATAGAAAACCCTAAAGTCTCAGTCAAAAAACTACTGGACCTTATAAATGAATTCAGCAAGGTGGCAGGATATAAAATTAATACTTAGAAATCATAGGCATTTCTGTATACAAACAATGAACTGTCAGCAAAAGAAATTAAGGAAACAATCCCCTTCACTATTGCAGCCAAAAAAATAAAATACTTAGGAGTAAATTTAACCAAGGAGATTAAGGACTTGTACTCAGAAAATTATAAAGCATTGATAAAAGAAATCAAGGAAGATACAAACAAGTGGAAGCATATACTGTGCTCATGGCTAGGAAGAATAAACATCATTAAAATGTTTATACTACCCAAAGCAATTCATAAATTCAATGCAATACCAATTAAAACACCAATGACATCCTTCAAAGATATAAAAAACATATTCCAAAAATTTATATGGAACCAAAAAAGAACACGAATAGCCTCAGCAATCCTAAAAAGAAAAAATAAAGCAGGAGATATCACTCTTCTGGATATCAAGGTCTACTACAAGGCCATTATACTCAAGACAGCTTGGTATTGGCATAAGAACCGACACATTTATCAATGGAACAGAACAGAAAACCCAGAAATAAACCCGCAGCTTTATGGACAACTGATATTTGACAAAGGAGGAAAGAACATACAATGGAGTAAAGACAGCCTCTTTAACAAATAGTGCTGGGAAAATTGGACATCTACCTGCAAAAAAATGAAACTAGACCATCAACTTACACCATTCACAAAAACAAATTCAAAATGGATAAAAGACTTAAACATAAGCCATGAAACTATAAGCATCTTAGAAGAAAACATAGGCAGCAAGCTTTTCGACATCTGTAGCAGCAATATATTTGCCTATTTATCTCCACTGGCAAATGAAATAAAAGGCAGGATAAACAAATGGGACTATATCAAACTAAAAAGTTTTTGCACATCTAAAGACAATAAGAACAGAATAAAATTACAAACCACACAATGGGAGAACATATTCGACAGCACGTCAGATAAGGGGTAATAACTAAAATATATAAAGAACTTATAAAACTCAACACCAGGAAGACAAACAATCCCATCAATAAATTGGCTAAAGAAATGAATAGTAATTTCTCCAAAGAAGACATACAAATGGCCAAAAGACATATGAAAAAATGCTCAACATCACTAATTATTAGAAAAATGCAAATTAAAACCACAATGAGGTATCCCCTCACACCAGTCAGAATGGCACTCATTAGCAAAACAACACAGAATAAGTGCTGGCGAGGACGCGGAGAAAAGGGAACCCTTCTGCACTGCTGGTGGGAATGTAGACTGGTGCAGCCACTGTGGAAAACAATATGGAGATTCCCCAAAAAATCAAAAATCAAACTGCCTTTTGACCCAGGTATCCCACTTTTAGGAATATACCCTAAGAACACTATAGCACTGTTCAAAAAGAAGAAATGCGCACCCATGTTCCTGGCAGCATTGTTCACAACAGCGAAGATCTGGAAACAGCCCCAGTGTCCATCAGAGGATGAGTGGATTAAAAAGCTTTGGTACATTTATAGTATGGAATACTACTCAGCCATAAGAAATGATGACATGGGATTATTTAGAACAAAATGGATGGACCTTGATAACATTATACGGAGTCAAATAAGTAAAGCTTAAAAAAACTGAGAACTGCATGATTTCATGCATAGGGGGGACATAAAAGTGAGACTATGAGACATGGACAAGAGAGTGGTGGTTATTAGGTGGGGGAAGAGAGGAGAGGGTGGGAGCGGGGGTGGTGAGGGGCACAAAGAAAACCAGATAGAAGGTGACAGAGGACAATTTGACTTTGGGTGATGGGTATGCAACATAATTGAATGACAAGATAACCTGGAGATGTTTTATTTGAACATATGTACCCTGATTTATTAATGTCACCCCTTTAAAATTAATAAAAAAAATTTTAAATAAAAAAGTATTAATTTCAGGTGTAGAGCATAATGATTTTTATATAAGTTGTAAAATGAGCACCACAGTAAGTTAGTTAACATTCATAACCACACAGTTACAATTTATTATTTTTTTATGATGAGAATGTTTAAAATTTACTCTCTGAACAACTTTCAGATAGACAATGTATTGTTAATTATAGCCACCATGCTGTACATCACATCCCCATTACTTATTTTTTATAACTGAAAGTTTGAACATTTTGACCTCCTTTACTCATTTCATCCCTTCTCCCATGCCCCTTGCCCACATCTGCAATCACCAATCTCTTTTCTGTATGTATGAATTTAGAGTTTTGTTCTGTGTTGTTTCAGATTCTAATCTTGGCAATTTAATTAATCTATCTGAACTCTCATATATCTGTTTTCAGCTGCATGGCCTCTAGCAGCTGGTTAATTTCAAGTAAAAGTGAGATCATACATTTGTCTTTCTCCATCTGACTTACTTAACTTAGCATAATATCTTCTAGGTTTACCCCTGTGGCCTCATTGACAAGATTTCTTTCTTATATATGGCTGAATAATATCTCATTGGGTATATATATCACTTGTTTTTTATCCATCATTCATTAATCATACTTAGGTTGCTTCCATGTTTTATCTGTTGTAAATCATGCTGCAACAACCATGAGGTGGTGTGTATATCTTTTCAAGTTAGAATTTTTGGTTTCTTTGGATAAATTCCCAGAAGTGGAATTTATAGATCATATGGTAGCTCCATTTTTAATTTTTTAAGTAACCTTCATACTGTTTCCACAGTGTATGTACTGATTACATTTTCACCAACAGTATACACGTGTTGCCTGTTCTTCACCTCTTTAGAAGCATTTGTTTTCTCTTGTTATTTTGCACTATAGCCACTCAAACAGGTGTGAGGTGATATCTTTTTAGGGTATTGTTTAGTGATATTTAGCACCTTTCCTTGTGTCTGCTTGTTATTGTACATCTTGTTTGGAAAAATACCTATTCAGATTTTCTTCCCATTGCCCATTTTTATATTTGTTTGTCTTTTTTTCTTTTGGTAGAGTCCTTTTTGGGGGGCCATTGAGTTGAATTCTTCATATATTTGAGATTTATCATATATAAAATTTGTTAATACTTCTTACTCTGCAGGTTTAATTTTCATTTCGTTGGTGCTTTCCCTTCTATGCAGAAGCTTTTAAATTTGATGTCATCCCACTTTTTTCCTTTTGTTTTTGTTGTATTTAGTGTCAAAATTATAATATCATCACAAACTAAAGTTAAGGAAAATAGTGCCTATGTATTCTTCTAGAAATTTTATGGTTTCAAGTCTTAGTTCAAGTCTGTAATCCATTTTGAGTTAATTTTTGTGTGTGGTGTAATAGAGTGGTCTAGTTTCATTCTTTTGCGTGTTGCTGTTTAGTTTTCTTAACACCATTTATTGAATAGACTATCTTTTCCCTATTGTGTATTTCTGGCTTTTTTTTCTGTAAATTAATTGACCCTATATACATGGGTTTATATCTGGGCTCTTCACTCTCTTCTATTGATTAATGTGTTGGTTGTTATACAATTTTATACTGTTTTGGTTACTATAGCTTTTTAATAGAGTTTAAAATCAGAAATCATGATGTCTTCACCTTTGTTCTTAGTTTTCAATAGTTTTGAATTGTTTTATTTCTTTGAAAAATGCCACTAAGATTTTGATAGTTACATTGGAAAAGTAACTGAAATTTCAGAACAGAAAAGATTTATCATCAAAAAAACAATTATCATACCTTTAATTGCTGAAATATTACTTGCTCATTCTAACCTATATGCAAACAGAAAAAGTTGTAAAATACACACTTGAAATTGAAGTTTACCAAATTTTGGCTAAAAATTCCTTTTGTCCTTTTGTATCTAGATCAGGGGTCCCCAAATTTTTTACACAGGGGGGCAGTTCATTGTCCTGCAGACTGTTGGAGGGCTGGACTATAAAAAAAACTATGAACAAATCCCTATGCACACTGCACATATCTTATTTTAGAGTAAAATAACAAAATGGGAACAAATACAATATTTAAAATAAAGAACAAGTAAATTTAAATCAACAAACTGACCAGTATTTCAATGGGAACCATGGGTGTAGATGCATCATGAGCTCCTCTCACTGACCACCAATGAAAGAGGTGCCACTTCCAGAACTGTGGTGGGGGGCAGATAAATGGCCTTAGGGGGCCGCATGCTGCCCATGGGTCATAGTTTGGAGACCCCTGATTTAGATGTCTTGTGCAAGGACAACAATGTTTCCAGGAGCCTGCAGGAGCAACAAATTTATCACCTGGGCATAGTCTTAATGGTTTTTTCTGACTGTGGTTTTGTTCTAATCTACCCTAAAAATTCTAGAAAGAACTACATTAACTGGTCTCCCAGGACCTGCTTTTCTATCTGTCAACATAGTCAATACATATTAGTCAGTGGCCAGCTTCAACCATTTGGTTGATAGTATTACTAAATCCACTCACAGTTAATGGCTGAGAATAGAAAATTCATTCTTTTTTTTTTAGTCAGGCCTTAATAATAGGCATTTAAAGACATTTCTTTAATTATTGAGATGGTGGATCAAGTACATTTTACCCCAACCCCTGCAAGTATAACTTCTGTTAAAGTTATCACCTCTTTCCCAATATGACTATGTAGTGTTGGTTAACTAAGCATGTGACCCTTTCAATTTGATCACTCAAGAAAGCCCATATATTACTTAGCGCATCTGAAAGCAAGTTCAATTGCTTTCGCCTTCATTTATTACCCTACTGAACAGAAATTACTCTTAGCTTTCCTAATTAAAACACTGTGACTGTGCTGTAAGTTTAGTTGTATACAATGCTAGCTAATAACAAACACTTCCCTTGGACATAAACTTTCAAATCTCATTTAGATAGTCTCTGTGGTCTTAGAAAGAAAAATAGTGATCACCACATCTTTGGTCTATAGTCATATATAATTCATCCCAAAAATTCACAGAAAAAGCAAATTAAAGTAATTTTTAGAGAAACAACCCCAAAATAAATAATCTTAATAGCACATTTAATTTGAATTAAAAGTAAAGTAGTTCTGTTCATTAGATTTCACATATAAGTGGAATTACATGGTACTTGTCTTTCTCTGACTGGCTTATTTTACTCAGTATAATGATCTCTAGGCCCATCCATGCTGTCAAAAGAGTAAGATTTCCTTCTTTTTTATGGTTGAGTAGTAGTTCATTGTGTAAATATACCACAGATTATTTATCTATTCATCTACTGGTGGACACTTGGACTGCTTCTAAATATTGGCTATTATAAATAACACTGGCATGAACAAAAGGGTGCATATATTCTTTTAAATTAGTGTTTCAGGTTTCTTTTGAACAAACAAAATAGAAAGCAGACTCATAGAAAAAGAAAACAGACTGACAACTGGCAGATGAGATAGGAGTTGGGAGACTGGTGAAAAAGAAAAAGAAATTAAACAAAGGAAAAAACTCATAGACACAGACAACAGTATGGGGATTATAAGAGAAAAAGGAAAAGGGGTGAGGCAGAAGAGGGTTAAGGGGAGGTAAATGATGATGGAAGGACTTGGGGTGGTAAACACACTATACAACATACAAATGATATATTATAGAATTGTACACCAGAAACCTATATACATTTTATTAACCAATTATACCCTAATAAATTTTTAAAAATTTAAATAAAAAATTAAGTTAAAGAGGGCTGACTGTTGGATAGCTTGAAAGTCAACTATCACTTCAAGCATCCTAGAAATATTGATAAATATTACACATCATAGCATGCAGGTGGGTTTTCCTAGATATCATATTACTTAATTAAAAAATAAATTGCAAATAAATGTAGTTCTCAAAATTTGTACATAAATAAAATAGGTTTATCTATTCAGAACAGTCAGGCAACTTGAAACTGGAGTTCTGATATATGTGCTTAATTGTGAATATTATTATCTTTGAAATTGGTGACTTTTCCTTAATGGACTATAAGAAATAAGATAGGTACATATGAGTCTGGAGAAAAAAATTTTTTAATGTTAAATGAGTTTAAGCTATTGTAATTATTTTTTAAATTGTTGAGCTTTTTCAAAAGTTAATTAAAGAATAATGAAAAGGACATTTTTATTTATTATCAATAAACATTGAGAGTTTAAATGAAATTTTAGACATATCTTAGACACTGAAATAATTTATTTATTATTGAAAAAACACTGATTAATAACATTTTATGTTTCAGGTATACAACATCATTATTCAATATCTGTATACACTATAGGTTTTCACAATCAAAAGTCTAGTTTCCATCTGTCACCAATATATTTGACTCCCTTTACCTGTTTAGCCTCCTCTCACCACCATCCCCTTCAAATAATCACCAATTTGTTCTATGTAACTATGATTTTGTTTTTATTTGTTAGTTCAGTTATTAAACATTCCAATATGAGTGAAATCATATGGTATTTTTTTTCTATTCATCTGACTTACTACACTTAGCATAACACCCTCAAGATCCATCCATGTTGTTGCAAATTGCTGTATCTCATCTTTTTATGACTGAGTAATATTACATTGTACATATATACCACACTATATATATTCTATTATATATATATATATACACACACACACACACACACATATATATATATATATATACATATATATATAATTTATATATAGAAATGGATGTATATCCATTTATCTGTTAATGGACATAAATAAACTTTTAGATTGTTTACATATTTTGACTATTTTAAATAATGTTGCAATGCACACATCTTTTTGAATTAGAGTTTAGATTTCTTCAATTAAATAAACCAAAAGAGCAATTGCTGGATCATATGATAGTTCTTTTCTCTTTCTTTCTTTCTTTTTTCTTTTATTCTTTCTTTATTTCTTTTAGTAGTTTTTTTATTTTTGTGTGTGTGTGTGTGTGTGTGTGTGTATGTGTGTGTATGTGTCAAGAAACTTCATACTGTTTTGCATAATTGGTCTATCAATTTACAGTTCCACAAAGAGGGTGCCAGGGTTCTTTTTCCTCCACATCCTCATTAACACTTGTTATTCTTTGTCTTTTTGATATGTAATTGTGGTTTTGACTTGCGTTTGTATGATGATTAGTGATGTTGAATATGTTTTCATGTGCCTCTAGGCCATTTGTATCTGTTCCTTGGATAAATGTCGAGTCAGATCTCCTGCTCTGTTTTGATATTTTTTCTTGTTGAATTATATAAGTTCTTTATATATTTTAGATTTTACCCCTTATTAGGAATATTATTTTCAAATTCAATGGTTGCCTTTTTGTTTTATTAATAGATTCCTTTATTGTGCAGATGCTTTTTAGTTTGATGTTTTCCCATCAGCTGATTTTTGCTTTTGCTTCCCCTGCCTTTGGAGTCAAATTCACAAAAACATTACTAAAATCAATGTCCAGAAGCTTAGTACATATGTTTTC
This sequence comes from Rhynchonycteris naso, assembly GCA_037038555.1. Taxonomy (NCBI): domain Eukaryota; kingdom Metazoa; phylum Chordata; class Mammalia; order Chiroptera; family Emballonuridae; genus Rhynchonycteris; species Rhynchonycteris naso. Next base: position 125,165,828 of record CM072999.1, read on the forward strand.
TTATATGTATTTTATTGTTTCAGATCTTACATTCAAGTCTTTAGCCATTTAAAGTTAATTGTTTTGTGTGTTGTAAGATTGAGTTCTAATTTTATTATTTTTGTGTGTGGTTGGCCAGTTGTCCCAACACTATTTACTGAGGAGAATTTTCTTTCTTCCATTACATATTCTTAGCTCCTATGTCATAAATTATTTGTCCATGTATATGTGGGTTGATTTCTGGACTCTCAATTCTGGTTTGTTGGGCTATGTCTGTTTTTCAGACAAGTGACATAGAGTTTTGATTCTTTTCTTTCTTTTTTTATTTTTTTAATTAATTTTAATGGGGTGACATTAATAAATCAGGGTACATATATTCAAAGAAAACATCTCCAGGTTATCTTATCATTCAATTATGTTGCATACCCGTCAACCAAAGTTAGATTGTCCTCTGTCACCTCCTATCTGGTTTTCTTAGTGCCCCTCTCCCACCCCCTCTTCCCTCCCCCCACCCAGTAATCCCCACATTCTTGTCCATGTCTCATAGTCTCACTTTTATGTACCACCTATGTATGAAATCATACTGTTCTCAGTTTTTTTCTGTTTTGCTTATTTCACTTCGTATAATGTTATCAAGGACCATCCATTTTGTTGTAAATGATCCGATGTCATCATTTCTTATGGCTGAGTAGTATTCCATAGTATATATGTACCAAAGCTTTTTAATCCACTCATCCTCTGACGGACACTTGGGCTGTTTCCAGATCTGCACTTTTGTGAACAATGCTGCCACGAACATGGGGCACATTTCTTCTTTTCAAACAGTGCTATGGTGTTCTTAGGGTATATTCCTAAAAATAAGATAGCTGGGTCAAAAGGTAGTTTGACGTTTAATTTTTTGAGGAATCTCCATACTGTTTTTCACAGTGGCTGCACCAGTCTGCATTCACATCAGCAGTGCAGGAGGGTTCCCTTTTCTCCACATCCTTGCCAGCACTTGTTCTGTGTTGTTTTGCTGATGAGCGCCATTCTGACTGGTGTGAGGTGATATCTCATTGTGGTTTTAATTTGCATTTCTCTAATGATTAGTGATGTTGAGCATTTTCACTTTGTAGTGTAGTTTGAAATTAGATTTTGTGATAGATACCTCTACCCTTGTTCTTTTTTCTCAGGATTGCTTTGGCTATTAGTGGTCTTCTGTGTTTCCATACATATTTGAGGACTCAGATTTGAAACCCTGAAGTCTCTGGCTTGAACGTGGAGTCATAGACATGACCACATTGTCACTGGCCTAGGTCCAAAGGTTGATGGCTTGAAGCCCAAGGTCATTGGTTTGAGCAAAGGGTCATGGGCTCAGCTGGAGCTTCCCAGTCAAGGCACATATGAGAATCAATCAATGAGCAATTAAAGTGCCACAACTATGAGTGGATGCTTCTCATCTCCCTCTCTCTCTCTATCTTGCTAAAAACAAAAACAAAAACAAACAACAACAACCTTGAAAAAATGCATATTTTTTTGTCATTAAAAAAAACTCATAACCACAGTCTGCAGCATGGTGGTTACCAGAGGGGAGGGGTGTAAAGACGAGGTAGTAAAAGCTAAAAGGGGCCAAATATATGGTAACAGAAGGAAATGTATCTTTGGCTGATAAACACACAGATGATGTATTATAGAATTGTACATTTAAAATCTATATAATTTTTTAAATATTTTTTTACAGGGACAGAGAGAGTCAGAGAGAGGGATAGACAGGGACAGACAGGAACAGAGAGAGGTGAGAAGCATCGATCATTAGTTTTTTGTTGCTGTCGCAACTCCTTAGTTTTTCATTGATTGCTTTCTCACATGTGCCTTGATCGCGGGCCCTCAGCAGACCAATCAACCCCTTGCTGGAGCCAAGGACCTTGTGTCCAAGCTGGCGAGCTTTTGCTCAAGCCAGACGGACCTGCACTCAAGCTGGTGAGCTTAGGGTCTCGAACCCGGATCTTCCGCATCCCAGTCCAATGCTCTATCCACTGCACCACCGCCTGGTCAGGCAAAATCTATATAATTTTATTAGCCAATGTCATCCCAATAAATATAGTTTGAAAAATAAAGAAACAAAATAAACATTAATTATAATAGAAGCAAAAGCAAAACATCTATTAATGTTCATCTTATGAGAATGGCTTAAAAATCCCTCTGGCAAACTCATAGAGTGAAATATGGTGCAGGCATAAAATGATATTGTTCATGTTAAAGGATATTTAATTATGTAAAAGGCATACCCAGAACACTATGTTAGATATGAGTGTGTACATTTGTGCATTTAAGCAAACGTATCTGTGTGTTTGAGAGAGAGAAAGAGAGAGATACTTGATATGAAGTTTGGCTCTGAGTCCAGAGTGATTGGGTAGTATTCTACTTCCATCACTTCCTAACTCTATCTTGAGTAAGTTACTCAACATCCTTTGTGCCTCAACTTCCTCATTCATATGATGGGGTAAAGATAAAACCTTTCTCCTCTGATTGTTAGGATGCTTAAATAAGTTTATACAACATAGATATAACAAATGCAAACACAATATAAAGTTAGGTAGTGATTAGTGTTAGAGAGGTTAAGAATAGCAGGTTAGAGGAGGCAGGCCATGGGAGGGATGTTGTTGTGAATGGGATTGTCAGGGAAGGCCTCTCTGAGGGGCTGATGTTTGAGCAGAGAACTGAACAAAGTGCATGATAAAGCTGTGAGTAGTGAGTGAAGAACAGTCCAGTCATGGAGTAGATAAAACTTCCCTGTGGTAGGAGTGAACTCGGCATGTTTGGGAAATCCCAACTTCCTGCTGTGCTGGAGTAGAATGTCTAGAAGGTCGCAGTGGAGAATATGGGAGAAAGAGAGAACCTGGGACAGGTCATTTGGGCTGTGTAGGCATGGAAAGGAATTAAGACTTTCTTTTATGTGTAGCAGGGAGCTATTTGAGGGCTCTGAGCAGATCAACAACTTGGAAAGATAACAGCAGTAAAACAGACCATTCTGGGATAATGAATTATTTATATAATTCTCTTTTTGCTGTATACATTATCCAAGTTGCTTACAATGGACAAATATTTCTTCATAAGAAAATAAATTGATTATTTTTAAATGAAAGTTTTGGATAACTAGGCACATAAAATAATTATTGTTTTTACCATTTTCTCCAATTTTCAAAAGGACCTGACCTTTGAATAGACATACGAGGTCTATTTTTACTAACCAGTTATTTTTCTGGTCATCCTTTGTGCCCTTTACCTTCTTTTTGAAAAAGTTATATGCAATTTTTTTTCAGTCATATATTTTTTTAAAAATTTAAATTTATTGGTGTTACATTGATTAATAAGATTTCCAGTATACAGTTCTTATTATCTGTATATTGCACTATGTGACCAACACCAAAAGTCTTAAGTTATATTTAGTGATCTACTCTTTTTCAGACCTGGAAAGCAGTTCACTTTTATCTTTCTGGAAACATCAGTTTATCATTACACAAGAATATCTTCACATTCACTACGGGAAAGAGAACAATGTTCATACCCTTCTCCCTTGGCTTTGTTTTCAGGACCCTATTGTAAGTGCCATTGTTTTCAAAATACCTTCATTCCATTGTGCAGTCAATGCTTCAGTCAATGTGAACAAGCCATTGTTGATTTTCTAGATCAATAGAAAGCATGATAGTTACTGTTAAAAAATGACACATTTGAGCTACTATATTATCTGCTGGCTGACTTTGGGGAAAAAAAAAACTGTCACACTGGCAGTGAAACATGGCATTTCACAAAGATGGGACTCTTCTTACTTTGTGTCACACTGTGAGAAGAATGGGTGGCCTTAAAGTGTGCTGCTCACAGAGAACGTAGAGAGCACTTAGGTGTTTACAGTTACAGTTACAGTTACATGAAGAGCGCATGTCTTATAGTCATTGTTTTGAATAGCTACTTTGTATCTTACACTGATGCTTTTAGCCAGAAGTCTTGGAAATACATGAAACATATTCAGTCACAAACCAACTCAAGTCTGATCTCCTGGGTAAGCATATGTTTAAAATTAAAAAGTGAAAGTGAATAGAAAGGAAATTAAGTGTTATATGTCAGACATTTAGTATAACACACTGTGATTTTAAGTATATATAATATAATAGCATAATGTTGATATATTTAAAAAATAATGTTTATGGTCAGGAGAAACATAAGAGCATATTGCAAAGACCTCTCTGTTTAACAATGTTTTTTTTTCCCCATAAGATACTACTGTTTGTCCTGGACTATGCCTCAGAGAAGTAGACAGAAATAGAGCACCAGTGTACTCTCACATGGCTCCAATTCATCCCTTCTGCTCTTTATTTCTTTTGGGAACCAAACAAAGGGTTAGAACAATAACTATGTTTTAACCTAGAAAATAATTATGGCCCCCCAGAGATTACCTCATAAACTCCGAAAGTAAGGTGTTAAGTGACATTAAAGCAACATTAGTATAAATATTAGAGTTAATATTTTCTGAGTTTCTACTACATGCTAGGCAAAGTGCTAAGGGTGTTATATACATAAGTCATTTCATCCTCACACTAACCTGTATAGCAGAGACTATTGTTATCCCTATTATAATATGAAAAAAAAAAGAAATCAAAGGAGTTAAATACATTGTCCGTCCATATTGCACAACTAATAAATGACAGAATGTGAACTGAAACCCAGGTAGATCCTGTATCTGGTTCCAGATCCTATATTCTTAGTTATTTTGCAATTTAGTGTGACACTATGCACCCATGGTATTCTTGGAAGCATAATTTTGAGCTTGCATTATGCATAATAATTTATCTATCAATTCAATTCCATATGATGACATTACTCATGACTCTTTTAGAACTCAAGATAACACAGAGAAACAAGGTGAGTAAAATCAGCTACATGATTTTTCTCCATCTGCCAAGAAGATATTTCTAAAGGTACATACTTCCCTAACTGGTTTCTTTAAAAGAAAAATCTATCCTAAGTGCTACTCCTGTCTTCAAGCAAGAGGTTTGCACAATATTTAGACTATATAAGCGACTGTGTGAATGGGGCTAAGGCACTTTCCTTAGGATTCATGATTACTTCTTTTCCTTAAACAGAGTGAAGAAGCTTTTTATTATCCCTGTAGTCTAGGAACCCAGCTCCTTTTACAACCACATGTTCTCTCAATATATCTTAAATACACAAAGGCTCATTGAGCTCATATATTATGTTCAGATAGATAATTAGAATAATCAAAATTGACTTACAGCCTCTGAAGAATTATTTTTGGAGGAAGCAAGATGACGATGGAGTATGAGGACATACCAACTACCAACTCCCAGAACCAAAGTGGATTATAACTCAATTTAAAGAACCATCATCTGGATAAACCAACTATGAACTGAACTAAGTGGACTCTTCAACCAAGGAACACAGAAGAAGCCACATTGAGATTGGTAGGAATAGCGAAAACGTGAAGTGGGCTGCCCAGCTCCCCGGAGCAAACGGCAGCCCGGAGAGAACCGTGTAGCGGGAGGAGAGTTTGGTGGAGAGGGAGGGATCTGGGTCCCAGGAACCAAGCCCCAGCCAGCAGTCCCAGAGCCTAGAAGAGGTGTTTGGACAATTTTGAGCTGTGAAACAAGTGAGGGAGCTCCCAACTTACAGTGTGGAATATTCGGTCCCTTCCTACTCTGCTGACGGTTGCTAAAGGGTTTGGGGCGGCAGGACGCTGAAACGCGGTTCTGTCGGCGTGGGCAGAGGCCAAGCCGGTGTGAGCCCGGTCTAGCCCAGCAGGGTCGGAGCAGACGTGCAAAAGCGGTCCGGAAACTGCGGGCCCGCCTTTAATCCCACTTACGGGGACAAAGCTGGAGGCCAGGAACGGGCAGAAATTTTCTCTGCAACACTGCACAAACCGGCCCTGACCGCGGGGACCAGGCTAACCAGGGACGGGCAGGGACTCGCGGCTGAGCTCAAACTACCAGCCCGGCCCGGCCAGAGAAACCGCGGTTTGCCAATATAGGTGCATGAGCGAACTCCGAACGCGGGGGCAGGGTAGAGTCTGGGACGAGCGGAAGTACGCAGCTGAGCGGAAGCCAGCAAACATGCCAGGCCCAATAAACCTGGGTTTGCGACCTTGCGCAGAAGGGCCATGGCGTCGAGGTTGGGGCTAAAGCTCTGGACAGGCAAAGGCTCACAGCTGAGAGCACGTCAAAAGCCCCGCCCAACCCACGAAACTGTGGCGAGCAGGCTCTGACTAGGTTCTGGGTGAAAGTATGAAAATAGGCTGGGTCCGCAGCTGAGCAAAGGTGCTCACCTCTACCCTTGGTGCTAAGGCTTGTGGCTTCAGTGACAGCCCCTCCAGCGGAGGACAGGCAGAAATCACAGCAAAAGCCACAGTGGGCCGGTGCTGGCAACGCTCATACCCAACCACCCTAGGCAGCAGTAGAGGGGGTGGGGGCCTGCAGACAGACCACACCTAGAGAACACAAAGGCAAAACCTACTGGACTCCAGTGCCCACAACTTGCTTATACACAGACAAAATGGGTAGGCAGAGGAATGCAAACCAAATGAATCAAGAGAAATCCCCAGAGAAGGACCTGAATGAACCAGATATAACCAAATTACCAGAAGCAGAATTTAGAATAATGATAGTTAGGATGTTCAAAAAATTAGAGCAACAATGGATAGTCACTATGAACACCTAAATAAAGAGATAAGTTTAAAAAACAAAATTGAAATAATAAAAAAGAGTCAGACAGAAATGACAAATTCAGTATCAGAACTGAAGACCACAATGGAAGGAATTAAAAACAGGATGAATCACGCTGAGGCTCGAATCAGCGAGTTAGAGACACAATAAACAAAGGCACAGAAACAGAGAAGAAGAAGGAAAAGAGACTCAAAAAATGTGAGGAAACTCTAAGGGAGCTCTGTGACAACATGAAGAGAAACAACATTCGCATCATAGGGGTGCCTGAAGAAGAGGAGAGAGGACAGGAAATGGAAACTTTGTTCAATCAAATCATAGCAGAAAACTTCCCTAAATTAAGGCTGGGAAACACTCCACATGTTCAAGAAGCACACAGAACTCCATTAAAGAGAAACCCAAAAAGATCTACACCAAGACACATTATAGTTAAAATACCAGAGCTAATGGATAAAAAAAAAAAAATTTAAAAGCTGCTAGGGAAAAAGGCTATCACCTACAAAGGAGCACCCATAAGGATGACATCGGACTTCTCAACAGAAACTTGAGGCCAGAAGGGAATGGTAAGATATAATCAAAGTAATGCAGAACAAGAACCTACAACCAAGACTACTTTATTCAGCAAGGCTAACGTTTAAAATTGAAGAAGAAATAAAGAGCTTCACAGAAAAAGAAAGCCTCAAGGAATTCATAAAAACTAAACCAATTTTGCAAGAGGTACTAATGGGCCTGTTGTGAACAGTTTAAAAGGAGGAAAGAATAAAGCAAAAGAAGAATACAGCTTTAAAGAATAAAATGGCAATAAACAACTACATATAAATAATAACGTTAAATGGAAATGGATTAAATGATCCAATCAAAAGACATAGGGTAGCTGCATGGATAAAGAAACAGGACCCATGCATATGCTGTCTACAAGAGACACACCTTAAAACAAAAGATGCACATAGACTGAAAAAAAAGGATGGAAAAAAATACTTCATGCAAATGGAAATGAAAAAAAAGCAGGGGTAGCAATAATTATATCTGACAAAATGGACTTTAAAGCAAAGGCTGTAGTAAGAGATAAAGAAGGACACTACATAATGATAAAAGAACAATTCAACAGGAAGATAAAACTATTATAAACATCTATGCACCAAATATAGGAGCCCCGACATACATAAAGCAGACTTTGATGGATATAAAGGGCGAGATTAACAGCAATACTATAATAGTAGGGGATTTCAACACCCCTCTAACAACACTGGATAGATCCTCAAGAAAAAAAATTAATTAAGAAACAGCAGACTTAAATGAGACACTAGATCAACTTGATGTAATAGATATCTTCAGAACTTTTCACCCTAATGCAGTAGAATATACATTTTTCTCAAGCACTCATGGTACGTTTTCAAGGATAGACCACATGTTAGGACACAAAAATGGTCTAAATTTAAGAAGATTGAAATCATATCAAGCATTTTCTCTGATCACAATGCCATGAAACTAGAAATTAACCACAAAAGAAAAACTTAAAAATTACGAAACACTTGGAAACTAAATAGCATGATATTAAATAATGAATGGATTAACAATGAGATCAAAGAAGAAATAAAAAAGTTTCTAGAAACAAATGATAATGAGCATACATCAACTCAAAATTTATGGGACACAGCAAAAGCAATTCTGAGAGGAAAGTTTATTGCACTACAGGCATATCATAAGAAGCTAGAAAAAGCTCAAATAAGCAACCTGACCCTGCATCTAAAAGAACTAGAAACAACAACAAATAAAACCCAAGACAAGTATAAGGAAGGAAATAATAAAGGTCAGAGCAGAAATAAATGACATAGAGGCTAAGGAAACAATACAGAGGGCCAACAAAACCTGAAGCTGGTTCTTTGAAAAGGTAAACAAGATTGATGAACCTTTAATTAGACTCACCAGGAAAAAAAGAGAGAGGACTCAAATAAATAAAATTAGAAAGGACAGTGGAGAAATAACAACTGACGCAACACAAATACAAAGCATTGTAAGAAAATACTATGAAGAACTATATGCCAAAAAATTAGACAATCTTAAGTGAAATGGACAAATTTCTTGAATCATATATCCTTCCAAAAATCAATCTAGAAGAATCAGAACACCTAAACAGACCAATTCCAACAAATGAGATCGAAACAGTTATCAAAAAACTACCAAAAATGAAAACTCCTGGGCCTGATGGCTTCACAAGTAAATTCTATCAAAAATTCAAAGAAGAACTAACTGCTATCCTCCTCAAGCTATTTCAAAAAATTCAAGAGGAAGGAAGACTTCCAAACTCCTTTTATGAGGCGAGCATAATTCTGATTCCAAAACCGGGCAAAGACAACACAAAGGAAGAAAATTATAGGCCTATATCCCTGATGAATTTAGACGCTAAAATTCTCAACAAAATATTAGCCAACCGGATCCAGCAATATATGAAAAAAATCATACACCATGATCAAGTGGGATTTATTCTGGAGAGGCAAGGCTGGTTCAATATTTGCAAATCAATCATTGTGTTTCAGCACATAAACAGAAGGAAGGACAAAAATCACATGATAATTTCAATAGAAGCAGAAAAGCCATTTGATAAAATCCAGCACCCATTCATGCTCAAAACTCTCAGTAAAGTGGGAATACAGGGATCATTCCTTAACATGATAAAGACCATCTACGATAAACCCACAGCAAACATCATACTAAATGGACAAAAATTAAAAGCAATCCCCTTAAGATCAGGAACCAGGCAGGGATGCCCCCTTTCACCACTCTTATTCAACATAGTTCTGGAAGTCCTAGCTACAGCAATCAGACAAGAAGAAAAATAAAGGCATCCAAATTGGAAAAGAAGAAGTAAAACTGTCATTATTTGCAGATGATATGATATTGTATATTGAAAACCCTAAAGTCTCAGTCAAAAAACTACTGGACCTTATAAATGAATTCAGCAAGGTGGCAGGATATAAAATTAACACTCAGAAATCAGAGGCATTTTTATATACCAACTATGAACTGTCAGCAAAAGAAATTAAGGAAACAATTCCCTTCACTATTGCAGCCAAAAAAATAAAGTACCTAGGAGTCAATTTAACCAAGGAGGTTAAAGGTTAAGGACTTGTACTCGGAAAATTATATAACATTGATGAAATAAATCAAGGAAGATGCAAACAAGTGGAAGCACATATAGTGCTCATGGCTAGGAAGAATAAACATCATTAAAATGTCTATATTACCCAAAGCAATTTATAAATTCAATGCAATACCAATTAAAATACCAATGACATACTTCAAAGATATAAAACACATATTCCAAAAATTTATATGGAACCAAAAAAGAACACGAATAGCCTCAGCAATCTTAAAAAGAAAAAATAAAGCAGGAGGTATAACTCTTCCAGATATCAAGGTTTACGATAAGGCCATTATACTCAAGACATCCTGGTACTGGCATAAGAACAGGCACATAGATCAATGGAACAAAACAGAGGACCCAGAAATAAACCCACAGATTTATGGATAACTGATATTTGACAAAGGAGGAAAGAACATACAGTGGAGTAAAGACAGCCTCTTTAACAAATGGTGTTTGGAAAATTGGACATCTACCTGAAAAAAAATGAATCTAGACCATCAACTTACACCATTCACAAAAACAAATTCAAAATTGATAAAAGACTTAAATGTAAGCCCTGAAACCATAAGCATCTTAGAAGAAAACATAGGCAGCAAGCTCTGCGACATCTGTAGCAGCAGTATATTTGCCGATTTATCTCCAAAGGCAAATGAAATAAAAGGCAAGATAAACAATGGGACTGTATCAAACTAAAATGTTTTTGCACAGCTAAAGACAATAAGAACAGAATAAAAAGACAAACCACACAATGGGAGAACATATTCGACAGCAAATCTGATAAGGGGTTAATAACTAAAATTTATAAAGAACTTATAAAACTCAACACCAGGAAGACAAACAACCAATCAAAAAATGGGCAAAAGAAATGAATAGAAATTTCTCCAAGGAGGACCATCAGATGGCCAATAGGCATATGAAAAATGCTCAACATCACTAATCATTAGAGAAATGCAAATTAGAACCACAATGAGATATCACCTCACACCAGTCAGAATGGCACTCATCAGCAAAACAACACAGAATAAGTGCTGGAGAGGATGTGGAGAAAAGGGAACCCTTCTGCTCTGCTGGTGGGAATGCAGACTGGTGCAGCCACTGTGGAAAACAGTTTGGAGATTCCTCAGAAAATTAAAGGTCGAACTGCCTTTTGACCCAGCTATCCCACTTTTAGGAATATACCCTGAGAACACCATAGCACTGTTCGAAAAGAAGAAATGCGCCCCCATGTTCGTGGCAGCATTGTTCACAATAGTGAAGATCTGGAACCAGCCCAAGTGGCCGTCAGAAGACGAATGGATTAAAAAGCTTTGGTACATATATACTATGGAATACTACTCAGCCATAAGAAACGATGACATCGGATCATTTATAACAAAATGGATGTACCTTGATAACATTATACGGAGTGAAATAAGTAAATCAGAAAAAAAGAAAAACTGAGAACAGCATGATTTCATACATAGGTGGGACATAAAAGTGAGACTATGAGACATGGACAAGAGAGTGGTGGTTATGGGATGGGGGGAGGGAGGGAAGAGTGGGATAGGGTGGAGGGGAGGGACACAGCGAAAACCAGATAGAAGGTGACAGAGGACAATTTGACTTTTGGTGATGGGTATGCAACATAATTGAATGATAAGATAACCTGGAGATGTTTTCATTGTACATATGTACCCTGAATTTGGTGTCACCTCATTAGAATTAATAATATATATATATATAAAGAAATGCAAAAAAAAAAAAAAAGAATTATTTTTGACTGTAGATGCTAGCAACTGAGTGCTTTCATTAGACCCAAAGAGAACACAAACTTAACACTGGTAACAGCAATTGCAGAAGTGAGAGCCTTTCCTCTTTGTGCATACTTACCATTTGTCAAATGTCCAGGCTGAGCTGCTATTTAAGCCATGCTAATACCTTTCTGGAAAATTTGGTTACCCATTGGAGGGAGTAATCTTCTTCCTATTAGTTTCTAAATTTATTTTAACTTCCATTGACACAAATTAAAATGGGAATCTTGTTGTCTATTGATTTTGTAGGCAGTTTTTTTTTCTCTCCCTAGAATTTATTTTTGAAGACTTTACTTTTATTCAACTAAATACTGCCAGTTAACTAAAGTCTTGGCTTTTATAGACTAAGGAGAGAAGAATCTAACATAAATTAATCATGACTTAATTGACTTAACTAATTCAAGTTCCCTTCAGTCAATTGCACAATATTCTAGTCTTCCCCATGAAGACTAAATGGTACATTGTTTCAACAGTATCAGCATCTTTAGCCTAAACATTCTCTGCAGTCCTAAGATCTAAAGTTTTAGTATTCTTGGAATTATCTACAAATGTTATCATAGTCAGGAAGACTAAATGCATTGACCTCAAATTAGAGCTGACCAAGTTCTTCTGTTATTAATATCATGCATGGGCTAACATCTTTATTTGCTAATAACTGTTACACACAAACATACACACACAGCAACAACAATTTGTATGATTGCAACTTAAATTTCTTTCTCCTACCCAAAGAGAATTTAAAAGTACATTAACTTCTATTAACTTCTTTTTTTTTTTTCTATTTCTGAAGTGAGAAGCAGGGAAGCAGAAAGACAGACTCCTGCATGTGCCTGACAGGGATCCATCTGGCACGCCCACTAGGGGGTGATTCTCTGCCCATCTGGACCATTGCTCTGTTGCAACCAGAGCCATTCTAGCGCCTGAGGCAGAGGCCATGGAGCCATAATCAGCACCGGGCCAGCTTTGTTTCAATGGAGCCCTGGCTGCTGGAAGGGAGAAGAGAGATAAAGACAAAGTAGAGGAGAAAGTATGGAGAAGCAGATGGGTGCTTCTCCTGTGTGCCCTGACCGAGAATCAAACCCAGGACATCCACACACTGGGCCAATGCTCTACTGCTGAGCCAACTGGCCAGAGCCAAAAGTACATTAACTTCTTAATGCTACCACTTTATTGCTATAAAAAAAACCCAAAAAGCATTTAGCAAAATTAGCTAAGTCATCTATGGTAATACTAGTTTTCTCAAGAAATGCTTAAACAAAACAGATAGTATTGATAAACCTGGTAAAAAAAAAATCATCAAAAAAATTATGTTTTCATGGTTTCATTCTCTAAGGATCATATATAAGAATGCAAGCAATAATATGTAAAAATACAAAATATTCAAGGTTTTTATATTTTAACCTTTATATAGCTTTCTTAAATTTGTAACAACCTTTAAAGTTAAATAATTATTCTCTCTTACATTGGTTGAAGAAAAATATGTAAAGAAAAAACTAAATGTTGTGTTATATTTTCCCCCAAAATCAGTACTTCTTTGATTGGAATAGTACGGGGTATAGAAGGATGCAAATATATATATAGATTAGAATAGCTATGCAAAAATTGGGTTTCTTGAGCAGATATTTGTGGGGTTTTTTTCTGTTTATTTAGCTTTGCTGTTTGCTTAATTTTTGTTTTGTCTCATTTTACTTATTTTTATTTTATGTTTTGTTGGTTTTTTTATTGGTTTTGTTTTTTTCTACTCAGAGTCCTCTTCCAGTTTCTCTCCTAGAACCTAACAACTAAGAATTACCAGACTGACAGTATGAGTTCAGAGATGTCATTGACTCTTCAGTGACCATGATTATAAGCAATAAAACATCAAATAATGATAAGAATTGACTGTGGTTAGTTCTCAAAAGTCAAGAATAAAGGACAGCATTATGCAAATCACATTTAATCTTTAGTATTTCTTTGTATATCTTGTAATATGATTATGTTTTATTAAATTATTCTATAATATAGATGAAAGAGATGTGTGTAGTCAGATAAATATTTGTTTTATTTCTGTTACTTTTTATGTCAACTTGGGCAAAACTAATCCATTTATGCTTTCTTTTCTTCAACAGTAAAGTGGAATTTTATGTGCCTTAGATGTTACTAATGGTGAAATTAGTAAAATTTTGAAAAAGTAAAGCATTTTATAAACAGAAGCTGTTATGTTTTTGTGAAGAGGCCCTTTTTTGTGGTTGAGATGATAATAAACTCTTAAAGCCAAGCGTACATTACTTATAGAATTATACTCCCCAAAGATTTTCCTGATTTAATTAAAGTAAACCCAAAACAATCCTTTATTTGTAAATTGGCATGTGTGCGGTTGATGTAGAACATGGCCCTACCTCCTCCCAAGACGCCAGATGGCTGTCTGGCAAGCAGCCATAAGGAGGGCAGAACACAGCCTGGTCCCGGGAGGTTGCTGAGGGGAAGGTCAGACTTTTCATACACAAGCCTGAATGCTTTCTGTTCTTAGTGTTGCTCTCTCTTCTCCCTTCCCTCCTTTGGTGAATAAGAAGGAGGAAAGGAGCTGCTTAAGTGAAGTTCTTGTTTGCCCCCCCCCACCTCTATCTGCTGCCATCTGGGTTTCCCCTGCAACATGAGCAATAAACAATTATGTCCTCCGCCTCTGGTTCTCCTGGTGTCATTTTTCCCCCCTGGAATATCCAAGTACCAGGCTGACATCCCTGGCTTGGAACTCCTGCATTGCAGCATGTTTATTATGTATTTCAGGTCAAGTGTTTTCCACGTGTGTATGATAAGTAAGGGATAGGTAAGAACTGCTACCTAAACTATTAACGTACACATCAGAAATATGTGGAGGTAGCTTTGCTAAATATGTCCCTAATTCTCTTCTTTTTGCTTAGCCTTAAGTATTGAATCTGTGGCACTTCCATCTTTAATGTATGCAAATTTAAAAGGAGAAAGATAAGACTGAAGCTGCTATTTATAGGTTCTTGTTAAACCATAATTGCTGGTCTCACTGTACATATTTTCTTTTCATTTCCCAAGCCTACAGATGGGTTACTCGGAAAGGTTGGAAGATATGCTCAAACAGTAACTGGATGATGGTTTCCTATGACTTGGTGCGGTGAACACATAGTACAATATGCAGATGATGTATTACAGAATTGTACACTTGAAACCTATATAATTTTATTAACCTATGTCATCCAATAAGTTAAATGAAAAAACAAACAAAAAGTAAAGAGTTGCTTGAGACTGAAGACTTAGTAGCTTTAAAATGAGAAGGGTTGGGGGCTAAAGTAGAGATAGGCAGAGGTAGGGAAAATGGAGACAGCCCATTGCTAGGAGCAGAGGGCACATGATGCAATAGGCAGATGGTGGTTTGTTAAGTTGTGCACTTGAAACCTGTATGGTTTTGGGAATCAATTTCATCACAATAAATTTAATAATAAAGAAAAGAACTGAGCTTTCACACAATTTCACTTCCCATAAAGTTCTCACTAATAAGGTCATATCAAAATTGTACTAAAAAGCCAATTTGGTAGGCAATAGATGATCTAACATTTACAGCTAATGCTTGATTTACGACCACAATTGGTTCCGACAGACCAGTCATAACACAATTTGGTCATAAGTTGAGTAGGCTATATGTACAGTACTATGAAATGATGGCATAAAAATCTTTAAGTCATATTTTATTATAATTTTTTAATTATTGTTATATATCATAATTTTCTTTGTTCATTTTATGCCATTTGTATCATCTCTACACCATTTTATTTCTTATTTTTACATTTATCAGGTTTAAGTAAAACACTGCATTACCAGTACAACTGGTTTAATATTTGCAAAACATACAAAATTATAAAATACAGGTGCATACAAAAACTGCACCAGACGCGGAGCAGTCGTGGCTAGTGATTGTGGTTGTAAAGTCGAATGGTCGTAAGTTGCATAGGTCATAAGTCTATCAATACCTGTAATGTGAAGCTTCTGAGGAGACAAGGGGTTTTAGAAAGTTCTAAAGATGTGGTAAGGGAAAAGTAAAAAAAAAAAATACCTTTAAAAATAGACACAAATGTTCTAGTTATAAACTGTTGTTCCTTCTACAATAATACAAAAGTTGAATGTTCAAATTCTTCATCTCATTTTATAAAGATTTTATTTGCTGATTTTAGAGAGAGGAGAGAGAGAGGTAGAGTAGAGGAGCAGGAAGCATCAACTCAGCAGTTACTTCTTCTCTGTGCCTTGACTGGGAAATCCCAGGGTTTTGAACCAGTGACCTCAGCCTTCCAGGTTGACACTTTATCCACTGCAGCACCATAGGTCAGGCTTCTCCTATTTTAAATGACAACTTTATTGGATACAGTAATCTTGGTTGTAGGTTCTTGTTTTCTATCACTTTGAATATTTCTTGCCAATCCCTTTTGGCTTGAATTGTTTCTGTTGAGAAGTCAGACATCAGCCTTTTGGGGGCTCCTTTGTAGGTTATTAATTGTTTTTCTCTTGCAGCTTTTAGTATTCTTTCTTTGTCTCTCAACTTTGGCATTTTAATTATGATGTGTCTTGGTGTAGGCCTCCTTGGGTTCATCTTAAATGGGACTCTCTGTGCTTCTTGAACTTGTGTAAATTTTTCCTTCATTAATTTTGGGGGTTTTATCTGTGATCTCTTTAAACAAATTCTCTATACCTTCTTTATTTTCTTCCCCTTCAAGAACACCTATGGTGCTGATGTTTCTCTTCATGTTGTTACAGAAGTCTTTTAGAGTCCCCTCAGTCTTTATGAGTCTTCCCTTTTGCTGCTTTGCTTCTGTGTTTTTGTTTATCTTGTCCTCTAAATCACTGATTCAATCTTTCACTTTATCCAACCTGCTATTGATTTCTTCTAGTGCAGTGTTCATTTCAGATATTATTATATTTTCTACTTCTCACTGGTTCTTTTTTATGATTTAAATGTCCATTTTAATGCTTACTAAGTTCTCACTGTGATCACCCATTCTTACTCTAAGATCCTTGAGCACCCTAATAACCATTATTTTAAACTCTGCATCTGATAGTCTGGTTACTTTCTTTCATTTAATTCTTTTTCTGAAGATTTCTATTGTTTATTCATTTGGGTCATATTTCTTTGTCTGCCCATTTTGTTTGTGCATTAGGTGGCTCTGCAGTGACTCCCAAATATGGTGTGGTGTTTTTTTGAGGAAGATGGGCTTTGCCCTTTCTACCAATCTCGATGTGGCTTCTGTGACTCCTTGGGTATGGACTCCACTTCATTTAGTCCTAAGTTAGTTTTTCAGGATGATTGTTCTTAAATTTAGTTGGAACTCCAGTTTGGTCCTGGGAGGCAGCAGCTGGAATGTCTGCCTACTCTGTTGCCATCTTGAAATTATTATTATTATTATTTAAAAAGCTTTAAGATTTTCACCATTGAATGTGATGTTATACATGACCTTCAATATGTGGAAGTATGTTTATGCTATCCTTACTTTGGAGAGAGTTTGTATCATAAATGGATGTTGGATTTTGGCAAATGATTTTTCTGAATCTATTGACATGATTGTATTTGTTTACATGGTGTAACAAAATAATAGATATGTAGATGTTAAACCAACCCTGCATCTTAGGAATAAATACCATTTGATCATAATGTATAATAGTTTTAATGTATTGCTGAACTCAGTTTGCTAATATTTTGTTAAGTATTTTGCATCTATGATCATTAGAGATATTGACCTATTTTCCTACTCTCTTTAGGCTTTGTTTATTCTTATTTTTCTAGTTCCTTTTGGTGTAAAGTTATATTGTTTATTTTTTCTATTTACTTCTTAGTTACAACTGGAAAATTAACTTTTTGTAGGTATCTCAAACATACAAGACTAATATCTTTGTTCTCTTCTTGTCTTATAATAAGTTGAATCATATAAAAATATTTTTGTAAATAAAAGTAATCAAATCTTGGTAGTCTCATAGTTCAACATGACATACTTGTTTTTACTTTTTAATCTTATTTTGTGAAGGGCATGGTCCTTCTTTATATGTAGTACAAAGGGCATTAATTACTATCTATATGTGTAATCAGCATACTTAGATCTATGAGTATTTTTAATTGTTTTTACTTGGTTTCTTGAAAAGCTTATTACAAATATAATGGAATATTTATGTCAATAATCAGAGAGAGAATGCATTTATCCTATCTTCTAATGTTTTGAATATAGGAAATAATCTAGTTTAAACATATCTGAAGCACGTTTTAACTTCCAAGACTCAATATGATACTCAGTAATTAACATTAGTAAAACTTTTGTTTTAGGATTAATTATAATGCACAATTCAATGAACAGCATATTTATTATATACAAATTGTTTGATTCTATTTGCTTTTTTGACTAAAAGTCTATCAAAACCATGGAAACTACTTCTCCAACAGTTATTTAGAAGAAATATAAATTAGTTTCTACCAAATTAAATACTGACTTTAATAAACTGTAAGCACTTTTTCTATTATTGTCTCTAAGAAATATTTTATTATAATGTTTGATTCTTTTATATGTCCATTTGGTTACAGGTCATTAATTGCTGAAAGGGATTATTATACGTTACAATTTTAGTGCTATATTTAATTTTCTAAGAATACTCACTCTTTTTATAAAAACAATGTGACATCCCTGACAAATTGAAGTATTTCTGTACATATCTTGAAAACTGATATAAGTGCTAAAGAGTGCTTTACTATAACTGTGTGTAATGCAATCTGAAATTAAATTTTAGTTTAATAAAGTAGATTATTTCTTTAATTGAATGTCTATTTCCTTCAATTGAAAATATTGTCTTAAATAGAAGGAAATTAAAAATCAGTTTATATTCTGAAAACTAAAAGAAAACTTAGGTGCCTGACCTGTGGTGGCGCAGTGGATAAAGCATCGACCTGGGAACACTGAGGTCACCAGTTCAAAACCCTGCACTGGTCTGGTCAAGGCACATATGGGAGTTGATGCTTCCAGCTCCTACCCCCTTTCTCTCTTTCTCTCTCTCTCTCACTCTGTGTCTCCTGTCTAAAATGAATAAAATAAAATAAATATTTAAAAGAAAACTTAGAACATTTCCTACCAAATAGTTAAGTAATTTTCTGATATAATCAATTAGGGTAATTTGAAACTGACCTATTTTAATTTAAAATCTACAATTTATCAATTAACTTTTACACTAAACCATCAGACATAAACATAATTTTAATATAACTAAAAGTTTGTTGAAAAGCTATTAGGATGTTTAAATTGAATGTGGATAGAAATAAAGAGAGAAAAATGTTTTCCAAAATTATAATAGTTTATATTTTTATAACACATTAACTTATGGAATTAAAAAATAGTATTTTAAATTGTACAGTGCATTTTGAAAGTAATAATATGTATTATTGGCCCTGGCCAGTTGGCTCAGTGGTAGAGCGTCAGCCTGGTGTGTGGAAGTTCTGGGTTTGATTTTCATTCAGGGCACACAGGAGAAGTGACCATCTGCTTCTCCAACCCTCCCCCTTTCTCTTCTCTCTTTCTATCTCTCTGTTCTTCTCCTGCAACCATGGCTCAGTTGGAGCAAATTGGCCCTGGTTGCTGAGGATGGCTCCATGGCCTCACCTCAGGTGCTAAAATAACTTGATTGCCAAGTAACAGAGCATTGCCTGGTAAGGGGCTTGCTGGGTAGATTTCCGTCACTTAAGAAAAAACAAAAACTAAAACAAAAATATAATATGTATTATTGCTGAAGTAATTTAGAGGAAAGAGAAAAAAACAAAGGAAATAAATTCAAACAAATATAACCTAGGATCTGGTTCTGAAGTATTCCTTTTTTTGGGTTTTCATCAGCAATTTTAGATACTACATGTTTAGTTTTAGATGTGTTGTGCTTGAAGTGCCTGGTAGGTAGATATCTAGACATCCAAGTCTAAATATAGAATAAGCGGTTGGATATAGTAAAATAATAATGGCATTAAATGACAATAATTATTTTATATTGTATGTCAACTGGTGTCTTCAAGCTTTATTTGAATGCTCTTAACAGTACTTACAAGGCAGGTGCTTTTATTATCTGCATTTTATGAAAGCTTTTAAAAAGCTTTTTTATGGTCACACTAAGCTGAGATTTGAGCAAAGTAAATATGACTGTACAGCCCACACTTTTGTGCTATACTCAGGTAACTATGTATTAAAGACGGAGGAGGTTGAGACAGAGATATTTGTGAACAAACACTGATCAACTTCCTGTTTTTATCTGTACACATGTACCTTCCTTTCTCCCCTGTTGAAATCAGTGAAACACTCTTAGCCCATAACAACCATTTTTTACCACTTGGTTACTAGATTCCTTGTCTGTGGCTTACTCAGGGCTATTGCGTCTGTAGTTATAGCATATAGTTCCTCTCATAATCAGCATAGTTTGTCTCATAACAGTATTATCTCGTCTATCTGAAAATTACTATCAATATAAAAAAGTTTAGTTATCTTTCTCTTAAAAATAAACCCTAGTCCTCACATATTTTTGAGCTCCCACCACATATCTCTGCTTTTTTATTTTATTTTTTATGTTTTAACAGTTGACTTCTCCATTTGCATTCTCTTTCATCTGTTTCCCTTTCAACTTTTGTTAGAAAAACACCAGGAGTTTCAACTATACTGAACTGTGCTTAGAGAGACTGTAGGTGTAAGGATGCCATAGCATGATATGTACAGCCATATACTTAAATCTGAGTAGAAATAAATTCTTCTCAATTTTAATCTTTCTTCTAAATTATTTAATTCTTTTTTTTTGGATTTCAAGAGGTCATAGTTGCCTGAGACCTGTTGGTAAACCACTGAGGCAAAGATGCTGACAGTGGGGGAAGGCTGAACAGAAGGAGGCATGAAAATCCAGGGCAAGTTCTCCTCCTTTGCTGATTTTGTTCTTTTTCAAACATAGACTTTGGACAGTTTTTACTTTTCTCTTCTTGTATTCTCTTATTAATCCACTTCAGTTAAAATTTTTGCTTATCAATCTATTGAAATAGCTTTTGTCAAAGTCACCACTCTCTTTTATCTTGGTAAGTACAGTGGTCAATTCTTATTTCTCAGCAGTTTTTCCATTTTCCTTCCTTTTTAAATTTATTTTTATTTTTTTTATTTTATACGATATTGTCCTGGGACTTTTCATACCATTCTATGTTCATGACTATGTTTATACATCCAGCTTTAGTCTCTGAGCACAAGAATGATATACCTATCTTATCTTTTTAACAACTTCATATAGATGTGAAGACAGTATTCAAAACACCCTTTGTCTTTAATAAAACTCTCAATTTTGTCTCCATCTATCACTACCCATCATCCTGTTCCCATCCCAGCCTTCTACATCTCAGTAAATAATGCCACCATTTATCCAGTTACTAAATATATATAAAATAAGTCACTATTGACTTCCCTTTTTGTACATCTAATCCACCAGTAAACCCTGGAAACGCTACTTATAGTGTATTTTTCAAACTAGTTTATTTTTCACGTTCTCTATGATTACTACCTCTATGATTACTAGCCATCTAAATGTTCTGTTTGTCTCTAATCTTGCCTTCTGTACTAAATGGTCATTTTGAAATATGTAGCTCTACTACTGCTTGTATTCTTCTGATCATTTTACCGTGATGCTAAAATTCAAATTATTTTCCATAGTTTATGCAGTGATAAATGATCTGTCCCCTGCCTACTCTTATACCTTCACTCATACTAGTTTTCTTTTCTGTGTCCAATTTAACTTTCTTAGTTTCCTCCAATTTAAGTTTATTTCAAGTTTAGACACTTATATTTGTTATTATCTCTGGAACTCTGTGTTTTTACTGGATTACAAGGCTATATTACTTTTATCTTTCAACTTCCTTTTGAAATGATACTTCCTTATTTAGTAGGACCTACACTGACTAAAGTAACCCACTGTCTTGGATCTTTATTGATTCATTCATTCATTAATTGAATTATTGCTTTTTTACTTACAATTAGACTGTTAACTTTAAGAATAAAAGTGTTTGGTTAGGGAAAGGAGGATGGGGGGAATAGACAGTAATAGAGAAAGACTTGACTTGGGGTATGAACACATAATGCAGGATACAAATGATGTATTATAGAATTGTATATGTGAAACTTGTATAATTTTTTTAATATAAATATTTATTTATTTAGTTAGTTCATTAGTTAGTTAGTTATTGTGTTTATAGATTCTAGTGTCTCCCCGAATGCATCCCCCCGCCCCCGTATTCCCCTCAACATCTCCCTTTTTCCCCTCCCAGGAGCTCCCTCCTCCCTTCCCGTCAGGTTTAATTCTGTCCCTCAGTTCACACTGTTCCTTGGATTCCTCAAATGATTGAGGTCATATGATATTTTTTTTTTTCTTTGCCTGGCTTTTTTCACTAAACATAATAGTTTCCAGGTCCATCCATGTTGTTGCAAAAGGTAATATTTCCTTATTTTCATGACCCCATAGTATTCCATTGTATATATGTACCACTGCTTTTTAATCGACTCGTCCACTGACAGACACTTGGGTTGTTTCCACATCTTCACTACTGTGAACAATGCTGCCATAAAATGGGGGTGCATTTCTATTTTGAGTCAGTGATATGGTGTCCTTCAGATATATTTTTAAAAGTGAAAGGGCTGGGTCAAAAGGCAGATTCATTTTTATTTATTGAGGAATCTCCATACTGTTTTTCACAGTGGCTGCACCAGTCTGCATTCCCACCAGCAGTGCAGGAGGGTTCCCTTTTCTCCATATCCTCGCCAGCACTTATTCTGTTTTGCTGATGAATGCCATTCTAACTGGTGTGGGGTGATATCTCATTGTGGTTTTAATTTGCATTTCTCTAATGATTAGTGATGTTTAACATTTTATCATCTGTATATTGGCCATCTATATGTCCTCTTTGAAGAACTGTCTATTCATCTCTTTTGCCCATTTTTTTAAATATATATTTTATTATTATTAATTCTAATGGGGTGACACCAATAAATCAGGGTACATATGTAAAGTGAAAAGATCTCCAGGTTATCTTATCATTCAATTGTGTTGCATACACGTCACCAAAAGTCAAATTGTCCTCTGTCACCTTCTATCTGGTTTTCCCTGTGTCCCTCCCCTCCTCCCTATCCCACTCTTCCCGCCCTCCCCCCATCCCGGAACCACCACTCTCTTGTCCATGTCTCATATTCTCACTTTTATGTCCCACCTATGTATGAAATCATGCTGTTCTCAGTTTTTCTTTTTTTCTGATTTACTTATTTCACTCCATATAATGTTATCAAGGTACATCCATTTTGTTATAAATGATCCGATGTCATAATTTCTTATGGCTGAGTAGTATTACATAGTATATATGTACCAAAGCTTTTTAATCCACTCGTCTTCTGACGAACACTTGGGCTGGTTCCAGATCTTCGCTATTGTGAACAATGCTGCCACAAACGTGGGGGCGCATTTCTTCTTTTCGAACAGTGCTATGGTGTTCTTAGGGTATATTCCTATAAGTGGGATAGCTGGGTCAAAAGGCAGTTCAATTTTTAATTTTTTGAGGAATCTCCAAACTGTTTTCCACAGTGGCTGCACCAGTCTGCAATCCCACCAGTAGTGTAGAAGGGTTCCCTTTTCTCCACATCCTCTCCAGCACTTATTCTGTGTTGTTTTGCTGATGAGTGCCATTCTGACTGGTGTGAGGTGATATCTCATTGCGGTTTTAATTTGCATTTCTCTAATTATTAGTGATGTTTAGCATTTTTTTAATATGCCTATTGGCCATCTGTATGTCCTCTCTGGAGAAATTTCTATTCATTTCTTTTGCCCATTTTTTGATTGGGTTGTTTGTCTTCCTGAGTTGAGTTTTATAAGTTCTTTTTAAATTTTAGTTATTAACCCCCTATCAGATGTGCTGTTGAATATGTTCTACCATTGTGTGGTTTGTCTTCTTATTCTGTTCTTATTGTCTTTAGCTGTGCAAAAACTTTTTAGTTTGATATACTCCCATTTGCTTATCTTGCCTTTTATTTCATTTGCCCGTGGAGATAAATCGGCAAATATACTGCTGCTACAGATGTTGGAGAGCTTGCTGCCTATGTTTTCTTCTAAGATGCTTATGATTTCAAGGCTTACATTTAAGTCTTTTATCCATTTTGAATTTGTTTTTGTGAATGGTGTAAGTTGATGGTCTAGTTTCATTTTTTTGCAGGTAGATGTCCAATTTTCCCAACACCATTTGTTAAAGAGGCTGTCTTTACTCCATTGTATGTTCTTTCCTCCTTTGTCAAATATCAGTTGTCCATAAAGCTGTGGGTTTATTTCTGGGTCCTCTGTTCTCTTCCATTGATCTCTGTGCCTGTTCTTATGCCACTACCAGGCTGTCTTGAGTATTATGGCCTTGTAGTAAACCTTGATATACAGAAGAGTGATACCTCCTGCTTTATTTTTCCTTTTTAAGATTGCTGAGGCTATTCATGTTGTTTTTTGGTTCCGTATAAATTTTTGGAATATGTGTTCTATATCTTTGAAGTATGTCATTGGTATTTTAATTGGTATTGCATTGAATTTATAAATTGCTTTGGGTAATATAGACATTTTAATGATGTTTATTCTTCCTAGCCATGAGCACGGTATATGCTTCCATTTGTTTGTATCTTCCTTGATTTCTTTTATCAATGTTTTATAATTTTTCGAGTACAAGTCCTTAACCTCCTTGGTTAAATTTACTCCTAGGTACTTTATTTTTTTGGCTGCAATAGTGAAGGGGATTGTTTCCTTAAGTTCTTTTGCTGACAGTTCATTGTTGGTATATAGAAATGCCTCTGATTTCTGATTATTAATTTTATATCCTGCCACCTTGCTGAATTCATTTATAAGGTCCAGTAGTTTTTTGACTGAGACTTTAGGGTTTTCTATGTACATTATCATATTATCTGCAAATAGTGACAGTTTTACTTCTTCTTTTCCAATTTGGATGCCTTTTATTTCTTCTTTTCTGATTGCTGTAGCTATCAGAAAGTTGTAGGAATCAACCCTGCCTGATTCCTGATCTTAAGGGGATTGCTTTTAATTTTTGTCCATTTAATATGATGTTTGCTGTCGGTTTATTGTAGATGGCCTTTATCATGTTAAAGAATGATCCCTGTATTCCACCTTACTGAGTGTTTTGAGCATGAATGGGTGCTGGATTTTATCAAATGCCTTTTCTGCATCTATTGATATTATCATGTGATTTTTGTCATTCCTTTTGTTTTTGTGATGAATCACATTGACTGATTTGCGAATATTGAACCAGCCTTGCCTCTCCAGAATAAATCCCACTTGATCATGCTGTATAATTTTTTTCATATATTGCTGGATCCGGTTGGCTAATATTTTGTTGAGAATTTTAGCGTCTAAATTCATCAGGGATATAGGCCTATAATTTTCTTTCTTTGTATTGTCTTTGCCTGGTTTTGGGATCCGAATTATGCTCGCGTCATAAAAGGAGATTAGAAGTCTTCCTTGCTCTTGAATTTTTTGAAATAGCTTGAGGAGGATAGCAGTTAGTTCTTCTTTGAATTTTTGATAGAATTCACTTGTGAAGCCATCAGGCCGAGAACTTTTCTTTTTTGGGAGTTTTTTGATAACTGTTTCGATCTCATTTGTTGTAATTGGTCTGTTTAGGTGTTCTGATTCTTCCAGATTGATTTTTGGAAGGTTATATGATTCAAGAAATTTGTCCATTTCACCAAGATTGTCTAATTTTTTGGCATATAGTTCTTCATAGTATTTTCTTACAATGCTTTGTATTTCTGTTGCGTCAGTTGTTATTTCTCGACTGTCCTTTCTAATTGTATTTATTTGAGTCCTCTCTCTTTTTTTCTTGGTAAGTCTAGTTAAAGGTTCATCAATCTTTTTTACCTTTTCAAAGAACCAGCTTCTGGTTTCATAGATCCCCTGTATTGTTTCCTTAGCCTCTATGTCATTTATTTCTGCTCTGACCTTTATTATTTCCTTCCTTCTACTTGTCTTGGGTTTTATTTGGTGTTGCTTTTCTAGTTCTTTTAGATGCAGGGCAGGTTGCTTATTTGAGCTTTTTCTAGCTTCTTATGATATGCCTGTAGTGCAATAAACTTTCCTCTCAGAACTGCTTTTGCTGTGTCACATAAATTTTGAGTTGATGTATGCTCATTATCATTTTTATCTAGAAATTTTTTATTTCTTCTTTGATCTCATTGTTAATCCATTCATTATTTAATAACATTCTATTTAGTTTCCATGTGTTTGAGTATTTTTCAGGTTTTTTTTGTGGTTAATTTCTAGTTTCATGGCATTGTGGTCAGAGAAAATGCTTGATATGATTTCAATCTTCTTAAATTTATTGAGACCATTTTTGTGTTCTAACATGTGGACGATCCTAGAAAACGTACCATGAGCGCTTGAGAAGAATGTATATTCTACTGCTTTAGGGTGAAAAGTTCCGAAGATATCTATTAAATCAAGTTGATCTAGTGTCCTCTTTAAGTCTGCTGTTTCTTTATTAATTTTCTTTCTTGAGGATCTATCCAGTGTTGTTAGAGGGGTATTGAAATCCCCTACTATGATAGTATTGCTGTTAATCTCGCCCTTTATATCCATCAAAGTCTGCTTTATGTATGTTGGGGCTCCTATATTTGGTGCATAGATATTTGTAATAGTTATATCTTCCTGTTGAATTGTTCCCTTTATCATTATGTAGTGTCCTTCTTTAGCTCTTACTACAGTCTTGGTTTTAAAGTCCATTTTGTCGATATAAGTATTGCTACCCCTGCTTTTTTTTCATTTCCATTTGGTTAAAATATTTTTTTTCCATCCTTTTACTTTCAGTCTATATGCATCTTTTGTTTTAAGGTGTGTCTCTTGTAGACAGCATATGTATGGGTCCTGTTTCTTTATACATGCAGCTACCCTATGTCTTTTGATTGTATCATTTAATCCATTTACATTTAAGGTTATTATTGATATGTAGTTGTTTATTGCCATGTTATCTTTTAAAGGTGTATTCTTCTTTTGCTCTATTTATTCCTCCCTTTAAACTGTTCACAAGAGGCCCCTTAGTGTCTCTTGCAAAACTGGTTTAGTTTTTATGAATTCCTGAAGGCTTTCTTTTTCTGGGAAGCTCTTTATTTCTCCTTCAATTTTAAACGTTAGCCTTGCTGGATAGAGTAGTCTTGGTTGTAGGTTCTTGTTCTGCATTACTTTGATTATATCTTGCCATTCCCTTCTGGCCTCAAGTGTTTCTGTTGAGAAGTCTGATGTCATCCTATTGGGGGCTCCTTTGTAGGAGATAGCCTTTTTTTCTCTAGCAGCTTTTAAAATTTTTTCTTTATCCATTAGCTTTGGTATTTTTACTATGATGTGTCTTGGTGTAGATCTTTTTGGGGTTCTCTTTAATGAAGTTCTGTGTGCTTCTTGAATGTGTGGATTGTTTCCCAGCCTTAATTTAGGGAAGTTTTCTGCTATGATTTGATTAAACAAAGTTTCCATTTCCTGTCATCTCTCCTCTTCTTCAGGTACCCCTATGATGCGAATGTTGTTTCTCCTCATGTTGTCACAGAGCTCCCTTAGAGTGTCCTCACATTTTTTGAGTCTCTTTTCCTTTTTCTTCTCTGCTTCTGTGCCTTTGTTTATTGTGTCCTCTAACTTGCTTATTCGATCCTCAGCGTGATTCATCCTGCTTTTAATTCCTTCCATTGTGGTCTTCAGTTCTGATACTGAATTTGTCATTTCTGTCTGATTCTTTTTTATTATTTCAATTTTGTTTTTTATACTTGTTATCTCTTTATTTAGGTGTTCATAATGACTATCTATTGTTGCTCTAATTTCTTTGAACATCCTAACTATTTATTCTAAATTCTGTTTCTGGTAATTTGGTTGTATCTGGTTCATTCAGGTCCTTCTCTGGGGATTTCTCTTGATTCATTTGGTTTGCATTCCTCTGCCTACCTATTTTGTCTGTGTATAAGCAAGTTGTGGGCACTGGAGTCCAGTAGGTGTTGCCTTTGTGTTCTCTAGGTGTGGTCTGTCTGCAGCCCCCCCCCTCCTCTGCCGCTGCCTAGGGTCATTGGTTATGGGCGTTGCCAGCGCCGGCTCACTGTGGCTTTTGCTTTGATTTCTGCCTCTCCTTCGCAGGATGTATGTCACTGAAGCCACAAGCCTTAGCACCAAGGGTAGAGGTGAGCACCTTTGCTCAGCTGTGCACCCAGCCTGTTTCTGGACTTCTGCCCAGAACCCACAGTCAGAGCCTGCTCGTCACAGTTTCGCGGGTTGGGCGGGGTTTTTGACGTGTACTCAGCTGTGAGCCTTTGCCTGTCTGGAGCTTTATCCCCGCTCTCGAGGCCAGCGCCCTTCTGCACAGGGTTGCAAACCCAGGTTTATTGGGGCCTACATGTTTGCTGGCTTCCGCTCAGCTGCGAAATTCCGCTCCTCCTGGACTCTACCCCGCCCCTGAGTTCGGAGCCCGCTTGTGCACGTAGGATGGCAATCCGCGGTTTCTCCGGCTCGGCGGGGATAGTAGCATCGGCTCAGTTGCGAGCTTCCACTTGTTTCGGGGTCTACCGCGTTTCCGCGCTCGGAGCCCGCTCGTGCACGTGTAATGGCAAACCGCGGTTTCTCCGGCCTGGCGGGGCTGGTAGCGTGAGCTTAGCCGCAAGCCCCCACCCGTCCCTGGTCCTAGCCCGGTCCCCGCGTTCTGGGCCGGCTTGCGCAGGGTCGCAGAGCAGATTTCTGCCCATTCCTGGCCTCCAGCTTTGTCCCCGTAGGTGGAATTACAGGCGGGCCAGCAGCTTTCGGAGTGCTTTTGCGCGTCCCCTCCAACCCTCCTGGGCTAGACCGAGCTCACACTGGCTTGGCCTCTGCCCACGCTGACACAACCGTGTTTCAGCGTCCTGCTGCCCCAAATCCTTCAGCAACCCTCAGCAGAGTAGAAAGGGACCTAATACTTCACCCTGTAGGCCTAGGAGCTCCCTCACTTGTTTCACAGCTCAAAACTGTCCAAACACGTCTTCTAGGCTCTGGGACTGCAGGCTGGGGCTTGGTTCCTGGGACCCAGGTCCCTCCCTCTCCACCAAACTTTCCTCCCGCCACGCGGGTCTCTCCAGCTGCCGTTTGCTCTGGGGAGCTGGGCAGCCCTCTTCGCATTTTCGCTATTCCTACCAGTCTCAATGTGGCTTCTTCTGTGTTCCTTGGTTGAAGAGTCCACTTAGTTTAGTTCAAAGTTGGTTTATCCAGATGATGGTTCTTAAAATTGAGTTATAATCCACTTTGGTTCTGGGAGTTGGAAGTTGGTATATCCGCCTACTCCGTCGCCATCTTGCTTCTCTGAAACTTGTATAATTTTATTAATCAATGTCACCTCAATTAATTCAATGAAATATTTTAAAATTTCAATAAGCATTTACAAAAAAATTGAACTTTAGAATTGACCAAGGTTTTTTTTTTTTTTTACAGGGACAGAGAGAGAGAGATAGATAGGGAAAGACAGACAGACAGGAATGGAGAGAGGTGAGATGCATCAATCATTAGTTTTTCGCTACTATTGTTACACCTTGGTTGTTCATTGATTGCTTTCTCACATGTGCCTTGACCATGGGCCTTCAGCAGACTGAGCAACCCCTTGCTGGAGCCAGCTACCTTGGGTCCAAGCTGGCAAGCTTTTGTTCAAGCCAGATGGTCCTGTGCTTAAGCTGGCGACCTCGGGGTCTCGAACCTGGGTCTTCCGCATACTGCACCACTGCCTGGTCAGGCTCGACCATGGATTTTTATGAATATATGCTCATTATTTAATTTACTTCTATCAAGTAAGGAATGCATTATATCCCTCTTTTTTCTAGAGGCCTTACATAGTGCTTTAAAAATTGTGATGGAATTTACCCCTAAACAATTCAATGTCAAATTATGCAATGCCTTCTTTTATTATTATTATTATTACTATTATTATTATTGAATGAGAGGAGGGGAGGCAGAAAGACAGACTTTTACATGCGCTTCCACCAGGATCCATTCCACAAGCCCATTATGAGACAATGCTCTGCCCATCTGGGGCTATTGCTCTGTTGCTTGGCAACCAAGCTACTTTTAGTGCCTTAGGGGGAGCCCACAGAGCTGCAGCCATCCTTAACCTTGCTGGGGAACAGCTTACTCAAACCAATTGAGCCATTGATATGGGAATGTGACATAAATAGAATGAGAGAGAGAGAGAAAGAGGAAGGGTGGAAAAGCAGATAGTCACTTCTCCTTTGTGCCCTGATTGGATTAGAGCTTGGACATCTACACACCAGGCTGATGCTCTACCACTGAACAAACTGGACAGGGCTCAATGCCTTCTTTATATCCTCCATTGGACAGTTTAGTATATGATGTATTTTAGAGAATGTAATGTCACATCTATAAATTATCCTCTTTAAGTGAAGCTAAATTCATTTGATAATAGACTTGACAAGTTTGACATGTGAAGAAGAAATCCTTTTGAAGAAATAATAAATAACTGTATGACATTTCAGAATAAAGTGTTTCTTAACCTCTAACTCTGACATTTGAAAAATGTAAAAATTCAAGGGTACTGAAATTTCTTTCATCATTCATTAAGTTAATCAGAATGTATCTATATTAAGATTTAACCAATACTATTAAATAAATGCTGTGTGCTCGGTATTATGATGATTACTTTTGCTTATTTATCGTATTTAATTCCCACAATAGTTTGGTAGTTATTTTTATGATTTTTGGTTTTAGAGAAAGCCTTGTACAACAAGTAAGTTACCAAAGTCTTCTCACTCATAATTGGTTGTTCCTTACATTGTATTTTATTGTATCTTCACTGTCAGGAAATTATCTTTGTGAAATTTGTCATTTGTGACGATAGTTGTGTATCACTTAATAGGAATACTTTCTAATAGTGTGTCATTGGGTGATTTTGTCATGTGTGAGCATCTGAAAGGACAGTTTAACAAAACTATGGTGTGGCCTACTGCACACCCACACTATATGGTGGAGCCCATTGCTCCTCAAACACAAACCTGTACAGCATCTTACTGTACTGTATACTGTATGTAGCTGTTATATGATGATATTTGTGTATCTAAACATAAAATAGATATAGTGAAAATACAATAGAAAAGACAAAAATGGTATACCTGTACAGGGGCACTTATAAGTAGAGTTTGCAGGACTCCATTGCTCTTGGTGAGTCAGTGAAAAAGTGGTGAGTGAATGTGAAGCCTAAGACATTACTGTAGATTTTATAAACACTATACTCCAGAATCACCACAAACACATAATGCATTGTACTATGACATTATACCATCACTAGGAGATAGGAATTTCTCAGCTTCATTATAATTTTATGGAATCACTGTCAACTATGTGGGCCATTGTTGATCAAAAGATTGTTTGTTACCCATGACTGTAATGATGTATTTATTTGTTTTCTGCAAGTTTCTTAAACATTTTTACCTTTTGTCCTGAATATGAATTCTAGTACAGCGTTAAAGGAAATTAGACATACACCATTATATTGGGTGGTCTAGTTTGTTTTAAATCTGCAGTACCTGAGTCAAATATCACACATGGCTCTTCAACACATGCTCACAAAGCATGAGCTGTAACAATTTTCACAATGTTGTTTCCATAAAAAGCATTGATATTATCACTTTTAATGGCTATGAGCATATATTCAAAGAAAAAATACTGTCTACAATGAACTACTTATTAAAGTTTCTGCTAATTCTATGAAATTGTTTTATAACCAGTTTCTGACAAATTGCCTTTAATGTATAACTAAACTTGTTAAAAATATTTCACCTTAAATATGATATTTATTTCTCATTATTCTGCCTTGTAATTCAGCTATATATTATGCCTTTTTCCAGATTTTATTAATGTACTTACCTTTTTATTTTATTGGAGCATAAGAACTGAATTTGTACTGTTTGTTAACCTTAATATTATGAAACATTTTAAACATAGTACAGAGAAAGTATAATAAATCCCATGTACCCATCAAACAGCTTAATAAGTACAGCCCATCTTGTAATATATATATATATAATATATGATTTTAACAGCATCATACTGTTTGGGATAGGTCACATTTTTACTATATTCAGTTCAAAATATGACCAATTTGCACTTTTTATCTAATCCAGTTTTTGAACCTTGGGTTATTTATATGTATATTAGCTTAGTAAATGTGAATTTTTTTAGTTATAGTTTTGTTTTGAATTGCTAGCTAATTCCACTGTGATGAGAGAGCATATTCAATGGTTTTAGTCCTTTGAAATTTGTAGAAATGTGCCTCATTGTCCAGTATTTAAATAATACAGTAAAATAAATATGGATAAAAGTTCTGAAAACAGCTGAACAAAATGTTTGTTGTGCAGTTGCTAGGTGAAATCATTTATTGATATCAATTAAAGCTATAGTATTAATTGTTATTTCAATTACTTATAGCCTTATTAATTGTGTTTGTTGCTTATTTTATCAGTTTCTGACATAACACTTCACTAGATGCTGTAATGTGCTGCACACATTTCTGTGGAGGTCAGTGCTGTAGAGGCTGTAGAGAGTTCTTAGTTGCCAGCCCATTTCAGAGACTTTGCTCAAGTTGTGTACAGTTAACAAGTGAATCATTTAGGGATGTAAAGGCCTGGCTTCTTTGACCCCACTTGGA
This sequence comes from Rhynchonycteris naso, assembly GCA_037038555.1. NCBI lineage: Eukaryota > Metazoa > Chordata > Mammalia > Chiroptera > Emballonuridae > Rhynchonycteris > Rhynchonycteris naso. The sequence goes on from CM072999.1 coordinate 125,198,165, forward strand.
AAAGATTCAAATAATCACATCATTTTCAGAACTCCCATTAGAGTAGGCTAAGGCTTCTGTAAAGACTGCATTAAATTTCTACTTCTCCTCTGACCAGTTATGCTTCTTTCTGACCAGATTATGCTAATACCAAGAGTACTTCTCAACAAATCTGCTATGTGGCAATCTCAGGACTTGTTTCCAAAGAATCTGGCTTCCAGCACTTGGTGCCAGACGTGGTCCAAAAAGTAGCCATGGGTGTAAAATTCTGGAGCTGCATCATCTGCCACCTATCTAACAGTGGAGATGGCCTTCCTTGTTAGAGGAGGTAGGTGAAGGACAAAAAGATTCCACAAGGTAACAGTCCAATTGTTAAACTTTCCCAGATGTTGTACCATACTAGCATTCTGATAGAAGTGAATGCTTCTGCAGATAACATAGATCTGCACGTTGAGAAATTTGAAGGAAAATTTAACTATAGAAAAATGAAATTGGGAGGTTATTGTTAAACACAATTGATATTTTGAATAATTATTTTTTAGAAAGCTGAAAGTAGTTATTCAATTAAAAGATAAGTTGCAAAAACAAGTGGGTTGCATATATATATATATATATATATATATATATATATATATATATATATATATATATACTGCTAAAAAATTTAGGGGATATTTTATTGCTTCATATTTATTTTATGGTATCCCTAATTTTTGTGAACAGTATAGATAGCTTTTATTTTCTGCAGTTTGAAGAAAAAGAAATCTAAGGACCAGGACCAGGACTTAATTATAAAAGTACTGTATTATGTTCTCTTTATACATTCTTTTTATACCCAGATTGGTGAGAGTTTTTATCATAAATGGATGTTGAGTATTGCCAAATGCTCTTTATGAATGTGTTGAGATTATCATTCAATTTTAGTCCTTCATTTTGGTAATGTGGATTGATTTGCAGATGTCAAACTGTTCTTTGATCTTGGAAAAAATACCACTTGATCATGGTGTATAATTCTTTTATCATCTTGTTGGGTTTCTGACATTGGGTTGAGGATTTCTATACCTATGTTCACCAGAAATATTGTCCTGCAATTTTTTTTTCTTATGGTGTTCTTGTCTGGTTTTGGTACCAGGGCAATGCTGGCCTCATAAAATAAGTGTAGAAGTATTCTCTCCTCTTCTATTTCTTGGAAGAGTTTGAGAGATATTTGGTATTAATTCTTCTTTAAATGTTTGGTAGAAATCACAGAAAACCATCCATTGGCAGTTTTTTCTTTTTTTTTTTTTTTCTTTCTTTCTGTTTTTTGTTGTTTTTTTTTTGTGTGTGTGTGTGTGTGTGTGTGTGTGTAAATATTTCTATTGATTTGAGGAGGGTGGGGAAGGAAGAGAAGCGTCGACTCTCTGTTCCATTTAGTTTTGTGCTCACTGATTGTTTCCCCTACGTGCCCTGACTGGGGATCAAACCCAAGACCTTAGTGCGCAGTCACTGAGCCACACGATCAGTGTCTTATTGGGAGATTTTTAATATTCTTTCAAGCTTTTTTACTACCCATTAGTTTATTTAAATTTTCTGTTACTTCCTGATTCAGTCTTGGTAGATTGCATGTTTCTAGGAATTTATCCATTTCTAGTCTTTTCAAATTTTTGTTGATAATCATTTCTTAAAAGCCCTTGTATGTCTGTGGTGTCTGTTGTAATGTCTTCTCTTTCATTTATAATTTTATTTGAGTCTCCTCTTTTTTTCTTGATGAGTATAGCTAAAGATTTGTCAATTTTGTTTATCTTTTAAAGCAACCAACTCTTAGTTCCATTTTAGTCTTTTTAGACATTTCATTATTGTCTTTTTAGTCTTTATTTTATCTCTTTTCACTCAGGTCTTTGTTATTTTTTTTCTTTTAGTAACTTTAAGCTTTACTTATTTTTCTTTCTCTGATTTCTTGAGTTTTAAAATTTGTGTATTTGAGATTTACGTGTAGGCATTTTATTGCTATGAACTTATTCTTAAAACTTTATTACATCCCATAAGGTTTGGCATGTTGATTTTCTATTTTCATTTGTCTTAAGGTATGTTTTATTTGTCTTCTGATTTATTTTTTGATCTCTTTGTTGTCCAGTAGCATGTTGTTTATAACCACATATTTATGAATTTTTTTACTTTTCTTATTGTAACTGATTTCTAGTTTTATATCATTGTATCAGATGTTTGATACAATTTCACTCTTAAAACAACTAAGAGGTGTTTTATAGTCTAACATATCATCTATCCTGTACAATATGCCATGTGCACTTGAGAAGAATGTGTATTGACATTTTATATATATATATATATATATATATATATATATATATATATATATATATATATATTTCTTTTGTAATGAATGTTCTATATATGTCTTTTAAATTCATCTGGTTTAAAATGTCTTTTAAGGCCAGTGTTCCTTTCTAATTTTCTTTCTGGATGGTGAACCATTGGTATAATTGGAATATTAAAGTCCCCTACTATTATTGTATTGCTATTTGTTCCTTTACTTCCATTATACAATTATTTTATATGTTTATAAATTTGGGGTGCATAATATACAGCTCACAAAATTTAGGGGACATTTCAAAATGAATATGAAATGATAAAATATGCCTTAATTTTTGTGAGCAGTGTATTTACAATATTATCTCTTCTTGTTGGCTTGTTCCCTTAATCATTATATAGTAACCCTTTTTGTTTTTTATTGCAATCCTTGACTTAAAGTTTATTTTTTTCTGATATAAGTATAGCTCACCAGCCTTTATTTATTTATTTTTGGTTCATGCGTGCACAAAATATTTATTTTATCTCTTCACTTTCAATCTGTTTGTTCCTTATATCTGAAGTGAAGCTATTTTAGGCAGCATATAAATAGGTCTTAAAAAAACAATTTAGCCACTTATATCTTTTGATTTAAAAATTTAGTTCACTTACACTGAAAGTAATTATTCATAGGTATGTTTTCACTGCTATTAGTTAAAAGTGTTTTGGCTTTTTATAGTTTTCCTGCTTATCTCTTCTTCTTTTGCTCTCTGTGATTTGATGGTTTTCTTTATGGTATGTTTAGATTCCTTTCTCTTTATCTTTTGTGTAGCTACTATATAACTGAACATTTATACTACAAAAATGCAATTAAGATGACCATGTTGAAACAAGATTTTTGTCCGGAATCCCACTCTAAACATTGCAGCTTTATACAATAGTTTAGACACAGTAGAGAATCAATTATATTTTGGTTGAATATTTGAGAAAGTGTTAACATCTCTATAAGCATTATATAATTAATTTTAAAATGTACATTTTATATATAAACATGTATGTATTTATACTAATTTACATACTATATTTTTATATATAGATGTCGAATATTGATGAATGAGGTTCAGAAAACTGGTGAGTTGTGAGTTTCAAACACTTATATCACAGATATCCATTTAAAGTTTCATTTACTTCAAATAATAAACTAAGCACAGTTACTTTCCAAAATGAATTGCAGGTGATGTCACAATACCTAACATTGCCCATATTTGGTACTGATTATGGGGCCTATAAGTAGGATATTGCAAACAATCATATTTTCTCTGTCAGCATCTGACATTGTATGAAGGTGGCAAAATGATTCAAGAAAAAACTGTGTGAGAGGGACTGACTCACTGGCAAGTCTTGCTTTGAAGATGGAGCAACAGGCCACATGTCACAGAAGGTGGGATCTTTAGGAGCTACAAAGACAAGGATGCTTCTCTCCTGGAACCTCCAGAAGGAAACACAACCCTGAAGACACCTTGTTTGCAGCCCCATGGAGCCCACTGCAGTCTTTTTACCTCCGGAATTGTTAGTTAATAAATTTGTATTGCTGAGAAAAATTAAATAAATATAGAAACTAAATTGGTAATTGTTAAATTCTAAAGAAGTACTACATACAACTTTAGGAACTCAAAAGGAAAATATAACTAAAATTAACAGAACTATAAGTTGATAAAATGGCTAATAATGTTCTATTTGTTCTTTAAGAGGACCAAAAAATAAATACTTCTATTTATTTATATTTTCTTCTAATTTGTGAATCTCCATATCAATGTTTTACTCACTAACCAAGACACAACCTCATGGAAATCTACTTGTCACCTATTCAGTTAGGAAGGAGAACTCTGTGTCCTCTGCTTACATATGAAAAAATGGGGTAGGTATTACTTTAAGGAGAGTTTGCGTGTTTCTAAAGTAATGCTTATGTAAAATAAACCTACGTACAGTAAACACAGGGTGAGTCAAAAGTACATTTACAGTTGTTCATATGAAAAATAATGCAATAATTGATAAGCAATAATACAAGAATAAAATGTTTTGTGTACTCACAACTGTGCATTTACCTTTGTCACACCCTGTATATATATCATTCTGTTATCATTTCTTATGCTAAGTAGATGTTCAACAAGTACTTGTTGATATTAAGACAATTCAAACTTACTTGCTTCTCGGTCATGTAACTATTATGGTATCAAATGTTTAGGTAACACAGACTTACAGCTATACTTATGAATACACTTGAGAATCATAGTCTGAATTTTCTTTCATAAACATTAGTAATCTCTCTCTTATTATAGAATTTACAAGATTATCATTTTCTACCTAGAGAGGCTTAAAAATAATGAGAGCAAAAATTTAAATTTAATGCCCAAAAGATGTAGCTGTGCTGTTATATAAAGTCCACTATAGCCTGACCTGTGGTGGCGCAGTGGATAAAGCGTCGACCTGGAAACACTGAGGTCGCCAGTTCAAAACCCTGTACTGGTCTGGTTAAGGCACATATGGGAGTTGAGCTTCCAACTCCTCCCCCCTTTCTCTCTCTCTCTCTCTCTCTCTCTCTCTCTCTCACTCTGTGTCTCCTCTCTAAAAAAAAAAATGAATAAAATAAAATCCACTATAAAACTATTTGATAATGAATTTTATTCTATAGACATGAGATAGCATTTTCCTCCTGCCTGTCATGTTTCCTGAGCAGTTTTTATATTTTTAAAAGGAAAAGAAATCAGGGATTTTATTTTGTAATGCAAGACAATTTTATATGCTTTATCTATATTGAAAGCATTTAGCACTTACTGTAATTCATTCCAGTTATATTTTAAACAAGCTTTCACTAATTTGTGCATGAAACCAGATTATATAGGAAGTGAGTCAGTGCAATAGATATCTTGAATGCATCTACTTTTCAGAAACAACAGCTGCAATGGAAAAAAGATAAAAGGAAAATAAAAGTAACATACATTCATATTTTTGTGACAGGTACATCTCTGTTAGCTTATAAGGCCTAAAATGAACAACTACTGAATAAGAGATTTGGACTGATGAATCTAAAATCTGAGAATACTTGACATGCCTGGGAAGCCAGCCATGGGAAAGGCTGAAAAAGCCCACTCTGACATCAGCTCCATTGAAGAGGAGCAGAATCATTCATGGAGGATGATTTGAGGCACATTCATTTCACTCATTTCATTGTAACACAGGTGCACTTTATTTGCTAATAAAATTATGCCTAAGGTTTATCATTTTACTCTTACAATGGTTGCACTATGACTTTTGCATGATCTGTCTAAAAATATTAAGTATAATATGAATGCACATTTGGGTAACATGACCATAGCATTGAAAGAAAACAACGTTCTGTGCATTGGGTTTCACCCAGTGCCACGTTGCACAGTTTTGTAGAGGGAAATTTCTTTGAATGTTTCTTCATTTGGCTTTTACTTCCTATGTTTTTGGTTTACTCCCTTCCCCATCACTCAGGCATGTGAGATGATGGAGGTTTCACTGACTTTTTATCCCTGAAAAGTTACTGTCATTGACAATGTGATTTTAAAACAAAGTTACACCTTTAGCTAACTTGTAGTTTATTGCTATTTTAAATAAATTAATTGCTCCCAACCAACAAATGCAGGCTTTTAAAAATGCTTAATGGTATAATCAATGGTTAATCTTTCATTCCAAAGTCAGAAAGATTTCTGCTGGAATCTCAGCTGAGTCTTAATTGTTATGTGATACTAGATGGGTATTTTAATTTTTCTGACTCTCAAAAAATAAACACAGTTTACATATAATAATATAAACATAGTTTATAAATAATAAAATACTTCATAGAATTATGATAAGGATTTAAATCAGATCATGAACATAAAGAATTTAGAAAAATATCTAGCACTGAATATTAAAAGTTAACTATATTATATTTTCTAAATATAACTGACAAATTTAGACAAGAGTATAGGTGACAAACAGGGAAAGTCCTGGTTCTTCTGTTAACTCTAAAACCTGAAAAAGGGCCAGGATAATACGCTGTTTATGATTCAAACACATCTAAAACACAAGTGGTAGCTTTTTCCAACATAGCCTTAATAGTGTTCTATGGAACAAAGAATAAAATTCCAGACCAAAATTTTAACATAGAATATAAATGTTCACAAAGGAAATAAAAATAATTAGAAAACTCTAAGAAGAAACCACATATAAGAAATGAAATACTATCAAGGTGGAGGACAGAATATAACAGTGAGCTTATGGTTTGACCTTTTAAAGTAGAAAATAATACATATTGTTGTCAAAGTTGCTTTTAAATATTTCACTCATTAAATATCAAATTACATTTCAGGCATTTGATGTCTAAAAATAGTCAAAATTTCTGTAATATTATATCAGAGAAGTAAAATTTGAGAAAATACTAACAAAAGTTTTCTCTTTACATTTAAAATTATAAATTTTAGTGAGTCTACAAGGTATGTATTTGCAGTTGAATACTACATAGCTATAAAAATAAATTAAATCATGATACTAGTGAAAACATGGATGAATCAAGTGTATTATACTAAGTGAAATAAGTCAGATAGAGGAAAAAAAGTACTATATAATTTCAGTTGTCTGTAAAGTCTAAAAAACAATACATACAAACAAAGAAAAGTAAAACAAGAACAAAGTAATGATTGCCAGATGAGAGGAGAGGTGGGTGAAAAAGGTGAAAGGGATTAAGAAGTACAAATTAAATTAGTCGTGGGGATGTGAAGTACAGCACAGGGAGCGTTGTCAGTAACACTGCAATATACTGCTCACAAAAATTAGGAGATATTTCAAAACAAATATGAAGCGATAAAAAAAGAAGCATTTGATTTTTTTTTATTAAACAAGAGCATCAGAAAAGCAAACTATAACTCAAAGAATGTTGTTCAATTATGCAAATGAGATGCAAAAGCCAACTTTTATTTCATTGGTGAAAATGCACTATACAAAAGGCTGAAAGTACTGGAGTATCTGCACTTTCCCTGATCACATGATTTTTGTGAATAGTGTAAGTATGTATGGTGTCAGGTGGGTAGTAAAGTTACTAGGGTGATATTTTGTAAGATATATAAATGTCAAATCATTATGCTATACACCTAAAACTAATATAATATTATATGTCTACTGTAATTGAAAAAGTAAAAATTACCTAAATAGGGCTGACACAGCAGGTTATAAGAAAGTATAGATTCAAAAAAATCCAAAGCTGGAAGGTCACTCAGCTTCCAGATCAGCAAATGGAAAGGTGCAGTGAATGGGTACAGCTTCACAGCTAAAGAGCCATGCTCCTAATAATGAAGCACCAAGCAGAACTGCCACTATTGAAAAATGTTTCTGCTTATGTAGCCTTCTTTCGTTGGGTCTACTTTTTCAGCTTGGCTCCTTTTGCCTCCCTCACCCAAGGCAGATGCAGAAAAAAGGAAGACAGACCATGTTCACCTGTTACATTTAGTGGATGGACAAATGAGCCACCTTCAAAGAAAAGTAAACCTCAATAGAGAAAAGAAAGTGTCACTGGTATTGACAATACAATATCAATACTCACTTGGACACTTATTATATGACATTTGACAGGTAAACAGTCTGGACAAAAAAAAATAAGCTAGATGCATCACTCTCCCTGATTTTAAACTATAACACAAAGCTACAGTAATCAAAATAGGGCTGTATGGGCATAAATGCTGACTTCACAGATCAATGTGGCAGAATGGAGAGCCCAGACATTTACCCACACATATATATATTCAATTGATTTTTGACAAAGAAGCCAAGATATATGATGGGTAAAGAATAGTCTCTTCAATAACTGATGGTTGGAAATCTGAACAGCCATAGGCAAAAGAATGAAGCTGAACCCTATCTTATACCACACACAAAAATTAACTAAACTTAAATTAAATACTTGAATGGAGACCCTGAAACTGTATAAATTCCAAAGAGAAAACATAGGGGATAAGCTCTTTGACGCTGGTTTTGACAATGAATTTTTTTATTTGGCACCAAAAGCAGAGACAGCAAAAGCCAAAATAAGTATGACAATACCAAACTAAAATACTTCTGCCTAGAAAGGTGAACCTTTGTTAATACAAAAAAAAAAAAACAAAAAAAAACATATGAAATGGGAGAAAATAATTCTGAACCACATATAATGTAAAAGGCTAATATTAAAATATTCAAGAAACCCATATGCTGTACTTAATTGTAAAGAAAATTAATTACTCAATTAAAAGATCTGAATCTGTATTTGTCCAAAGAAGACATCTAACTGGCCAAAAAGTACACAAAATGTAGCTCAACATCACTAATCATGCAAACCAAAATGACAATAAGATATATCATCTTATGCCTATTAGGATGGCTCTTCTTAAAAGGACATAGGATAACTAATGCTAGTGAGAATATGGAGAAACAGAAAATACTGTACACTGTTGGTTGGAATGTAAACTAATCCAGCCACTGTGAAATACAGTATGGAGGTTCCTCAGGAAATGAAAAACACTTTGCTTACATATTTTCCTTTGACCAACTACCCTTCTTTTTGAGATTTACCAGTTTCTAGTTTGGGGTAATTTTCTATAAAAAAATCTTTCCTGAGTCTTCATTTGTTTATTGTATTCATCCACTTAGAATGAACACATTGTCCTGAATTTTAATTTGAATGCTATGGTTATAGAAGAAAGAAATCTTTATCTCACTTTATTTATCCTAGTTAAAAAATTAATAGATTAAGAAGTACATTTTTAATACTAAATATATAATTTTGCTTTTCACATTGTAAAGAATACAAAGCATTTTCTTCAATTAACTAAAAACATAGTTTGGCAGAAAAAATGACAGAAGAAATATAAAAATATTTGTCACATACTAGTAGTTTTCCTACTATATGTAAAGGTAGAGAATAATTATATCAACCTACTTTCTTTTCTCAACCATATCCACTCAGTATTCATATTGTCCCAGTTATCTTATTTTTATAGTATTTTTTTACTCAAGGAAATACAAAAAATAATCTTTAGATTTGCAATTGGTTAATATCTGTAAAGATATTTTTATTACTATGTATTAAATTTCTGAAGCTAGAAAGTTGAGATATCAGAGTATGAATCGTTATTCACTGGTTTGTAGATATAAGCTCAAAATCAGCAGCCTAGAATTTCTTGCTAATCAATATACCTCTCATACATTATGGAGGTTATCCTGATTACATTACCTACAAGAATGCAGAGTACACTACATAAGGTGATAGTAATTCTTAGGACATAGTGGTTCTTGAGCTGCCTCTTTACCAACATAGGCTGCTATTCCATAGAAAGTTGTTCTATTTAAATGATAATATTTATTCATTTACTTCTGCCAAAGCAGTCTATGATATTTATCTATTTATTTATTTTTGAGAAAAAAGGAGGTGTGGTATGCTGTAATAGCAGTGATTGGAAATAACTCGTGAAATGTCAAGGATTCTTTCTTTAAATAATAATTAGCAGATTAAATGCTAACAAGTACATTTAATAAGCCTGTTGCTCAGCACCTAAGCTTTTTTCAGCACCATTGAGCTGAAAAAAAGGCCATGGAGCAATCCTCAGCGCCCAGGGCCAACTCACTTCAATCAAGCCATGGCTGCAGGAGGGAGAGAGAGAGAGAGAGAGAGAGCGAGAGAAGCAAAAGGGGGAGGGGTGGAGAAGCAGATAGGCGATTCTCCTGTGTGCCCTGACTAGGAATCAAACCTGAGACATCCACACATTGGCTGATAATCTACAACTGAGCCAACTGGCCAGAACTTATTGCATTACTATTAATATTCAAGTTTCCTGAGTTAATATACAATGTTTTAGAAAATATTAACATTAAATTAATTAAATAATTAATCCAATGAATATTTAATACCTACTATAGACCATATACTAACCAAAGTAGGCATAATGCAGAAATTAAAACAAGTTCCCTGTCTTCATGGAGTCACCTTTAAATACCCATTCCCCCAAAAAATAAGAAGAAAGAAGAGTTTTCATTGACATTTCTGGAAAGTATATGTGAATTTATTAAACATCTAACATGTTCCAGGCAACTATGCTAAGCAGCAGCAACAACAAATTTTGTTGGAAAGATTCCTTCCCTCCAAAATGATATGAGAAGCTAATAGAACATAGCCATAGGTAAGTAGCAGACTTGAAAGTAGAGTCACTAGCAGAAACACCCTGTGAAAACTGAAAGCAACTGATAGATGAGGATATTTAGTAGAAGATAATGAAAGAAAAGGAATAAAACATGAGAAGATATGGTGACTTTCTTAACTTATTTTGACAGTAAATTCTTGAACAACAGATTAAATAAAATTGATTTAGCTTTTAATTTGTTATAGGTTGAATGATATGACAAGCTGTTAAGAGTAACAACTTCAGATTTCCAAATGTGGGAGTTAAAATGCACTTTAAGAATTAGGAAAGTGAAAGCTACAAAGTTGATTGAAATAAAAAGTTTACTAAATCAAGTTAATGCTGCATTTGAATAAATCAAGAATTATAAGGCTCTTACCGATGGTTAACTATCTGATCCAATAATTGAAAGTTTATGAAAATTAACTTTCTTTTTATCATAATTTATTTCTATATCTGATCCCTTCTAATAATGTTGGAATCAGAAAAAAAAGTTATTTCTTTGGGTAGCTTTTTAGATGATATAATTCTTTTCCATATAAGAGGGTACATTCTTCCCATGTCAGAACCTTGGCATATGCTCTTTCATAGGCCTGGTATGGTCCTTGAAGCCCATTAACTGTAAATTAGACTAATCAGCATTGTCACCTCCACGGAAATCATTTACTTCACCAAGTCAATGATTAGACATTGCAGGTATTGGTGAAGATGTAAATTTTCCCCTGGATTGTAATCTCATAATGGTAACAGCTCAAGAGTTTACTCTGCATTGTTTTTCAGCATTTTCACAGTCAGTGCAGAGTAGATAATCAGCAATTATTTACCGGATAAAGGAACCCATTATGTTTCTTAGACTTGCTGTCTTTTCAGAAAGAGACTGAACCTTCAGACTAGTGGATATATAACTCTGACTGGGGTAAGGGCACCAAGCATTTTCAATAGAATCATTACTGACATAGAATTATTGAGAACAAAAATTCTTTCTGTTTGTGATTTTCTAATTGATGCTATTCTAGAACCTGAACCCCAATTATTTGTATGTTTTGTATTATAGAAAGGTAAGTCTATAAAATTCTTAAATAATCCAATCAGAAAACCAAATATCCTATAAAATCATCAGTTGAAGAGTGAATTAGAATATAAAGTCCTCCACTATAGAAAGTCATTTAAAAATACAATAATAAAAACATCAAATGAGTCAATATAAAAACATAAAAAATGTTATTTCTTCCTGGACTCATACTCCTAGTGACAAATATAATTGATTTTTAAAGATTTTAGTGTCAGTGAGTGGCTTAATTATTTGATAGACTTGCTGCATGCTCAGTTATATTCTCTGCTTAGATCTGGGCTAACTTGGGAAAAATATTGGGATGCCAATGTTGTTGTTCCATGTGGGCTCTGAGAAAAAGCCATACCAATGCAAAGATAAATGCCCCATCTACAAGCAATACCTTCCCAATGGGTCTGCATGATTTGGTGTATGTGTAGATTTTAATATTTCTTCATAATTCTAGTCAGTTAGAATAAGAAATTAAGAATAAAAAAGTAGCCTGACCAGGCAGTGGCACAGTGGATAGAGCATCAGACTGGGTTGCGGAAGACCCAGGTTCGAGACCCTGAGGTTGCCAGCTTGAGTGCGGGCCCATCTGGCTTGAGCAAAAAGCTCGCCAGCTTGGACCCAAGGTCGCTGGTTCCAGCGGGGAGTTGCTTGGTCAGTTGAAGGCCCGCGGTCAAGGCAAATGTGAGGAAGCAATCAATTTACAACTATGGTGTCGCAACGACAACGAAAAACTAATGATTGATGCTTCACACCTCTCCATTCCTTTCTGTCTGTTCCTATCTATCCCACTCTCTAACTCTCTCTCTGTCCCTGTGGGGGGAAAAAAAAAGGATAAATAAGTACACGTTTTAAAAACTTTGAAAGATTAACAAAGTGAAAAAGAAAATAAGAGGTAAAAGAGGGGAAAAAAACCTGGTCTTCTGAGGGACATGAAATTTAAATCAGGTCCTGGCAGAACAAATCATCAGACCAAGCATCATCTGGACACATATTTTATTTTCCCTTTTAGAGAGCATATTCTACCTTATGACCCTTGCAGAATTTTTGTAACCCTACTGTGATTGTTATTTTTCTGTTTGTATGAAAAATTTAAAATATAGGCAATTGGGAATGTAGAGTTTCAAGTAAAGATCAAAATTATACATAGAAAAACAATAAATATGAACCAAAATAAACAAAAGATACAGGTTTTAAAAAGGTCAGATTGATTGCTAAAGTAATCTGTTCATCTGATCTATTCTCAATTCAGGAAAAGTTGAAAATTATATCTTTCAAATATCTGTCAGTTAAATGTAGCCATACTTAGAATGTATCTCTTTAGACAATTGATGTGAGGGAAGATGCTGAGATGCTGTTTTGTTTGAAAGCCATTAATCCAAGTTCTAGAAAAGTACGTCAATATAAAAGCTTAGAAGAAGAAATTAATAAAAAATAAACATTTTCACTTTCTCTCTAGAATTTAAAAATGTATTTTCCCTGAGAAATATAATTTAAAAAATATTGTTATACAAGCATACATAATAATATGTTGTAGTAAGCACATGGATGAAGAGGAAGACCAAGGACTGACAAACAATGATACTACTAAGATGATTATAATTATAAGAAGTCCAAATAGGTTTCAAATCTCCAAGAAATGATGGAAACATTGTCTTCTATAGGAACAGAACTAGCTCATCAGTCTCTTTTAAGAGAATTAGAAAACAAACAAACAAAAACAGATATTTCCTTCCTTGGAGCAGGCTCAGCCCAGCACCTGGGGCATGGTTCTGCAACACCCAGCCTATTAGCCCAGCACCTTTCTGTAGGACACAGTTAAGCCATCTAATTCTTGATCACGATGAAATATTTCCACTGCTACCTCAGGTAGAATGTTGGCAAAACTTTCATTTCACCTGACAAAGGTCCAGTATCTGATAAATACTTGACTGTAGGAGAAAAGTACTTGCTTGTGACTTTAAGGAAAATGACATATAACAAAACCAATTTGATCATAAGCTAATTGATATAATAAGCAAAAGTCAGGTTCCTAAGGCAGCTCATCAATATTATAATGAAATAAGTTGGCCCTGGTCTGTTGGCTCAGTGGTAATGTTGGCTCAGTGTATAGATGCCCCGGGTTTCATTCCTGGTCAGGGCACACAGGAAAAGTGACCATCTGCTTCTTCCTTCCTTCTTCTTCCTCTTCTCTCTCTCTTCCCTTCCAATGGTTTAATTAGTTCAAGCATGGCCCTGGGAGCTGAGGATAGCACTATCAGGGCATGACAGCTTCAGCCACTAAAAATAGCTCGTTACCCAAACCTCGGCCCCAGATGAGGTTGCTGGGTAGATTCTGGTTGGGACACATGAGCGAATCTGCCTCACTATCTCCCCTAAAAGGAGAAAGAAAGAAAGTAGAAAGAAAAAAGAAAGAAAGAAAGAGAAAGAAAGAAAGAAAGAAAGAAAGAAAGAAAGAAAGAAAGAAAGAAAGAAAGAAAGAAAGAAAGAAAAAGGAAGAGAAAGGAAAGGAAATGAAAGGAAAGGAAAGGAAAAGAGATGATTAGGTATAGTATAAATGGAAAGCATCAGACATACTCTGGTAAAATCAACATAAAAATACTGAGTTATCTGACATTTAGAATTTCTCAGTTCCATGAAGAACTTTTACTCATGTGCCAATACTGTAAATTTACCTCAATCTCATAATTATATGCTTAGAATACAACATTATGTTTTTGGTGAAGGAGTACTTTCAATCTAATTGCACTCTAAATTTTATAATTTATTTTCTGTGTAAGCCTGTCAATTGCATCTATATATAAAAGATCAGAGCCATAAATTGACTCTTTTTAGCATTTCGTATTTGAGAGAGATTTTAATGAAAGGCAGAATCCAAGTATGTAATTATTTGCTTCATTAGTGCCCCACTGAATGACCAGAGTTCTAATTTTCTATTGGTTAATACTAATGAGAAAGTAGGTTCTTCCCACCCAAAATTCTTACACAAAAAGAACTTAAAAGAGGAAAGAAAAGAAAATCTAAGGCACTCAATATCTAACTTTCTATATAAACAAGTAAAATCTATAACAGATTTTTAAAGTTTTTTTTTTTTTATATGACAAACATTGTTCTTTCTTTCTTGTGAGAAATAAAACGTAAGGCCTGTGATTTTTAAAAAATTTAAAGATAATTCTCCCCTGGTCTGGTAACTTAGTTGGTGAGAGCATCCTCCCAATAAGCTTAATCTTTAATGAGGGCACATACAAGGGCACATCAATCAATAAATTCATAAATGGGTGAGAAAACAAATAGATGTTTCTCTCCCTCTCTCTATTTCTCTCTCTCTCTTCTTCTGTCTCTCTAAAATAAATAGCAAATTTTAAAAAATATGTTTTCTGATTTATCCTTTAAAATTTCTATAAAGTTTTCTCCTTTTTGTAACATTTTGGGAGAATATAATGGATTTCTTGAACTTCTAAGACACCCTTCTTCTCATGAGATTTGGGAAGAACAAACAAAAAGCAGAAATGGTAGTTTTGAGAGTTTAATATATAATTACTTACAAAAACAGTGATTATTAAAGAAATAGACCTATTACAATGACTTTTTTCATACTTAGCAAAATTTATTTAGAAATCATGCTTATCTTCTTCTATACCAACATGTCAAAACAATATTTTTTAATTGGAATATATCAAATATATTAAATTCAATATCAGTTCTGATGGAAATAGAGTGAGCAGGGAACACTCTTTGGTCTCACTCACACCTGGCAAATATTGAACTCTGTAAACCATTAAATTCTATGTTATAAATTTAAAAAATACATCTTTTTAAGAAAAAATACATTTTAATATGGACTAATTGCATTTTTTTGTCTTTTAAATTAATTCAGAAAAACTGAGTATTTCCCAAGTAAATTAGAAAAAAAAAAGACCTTGATTTCTATAGTTCTAAAATTGTATGTCTTTAGAACTTCAAATTTCATTTTTTTTTTTTGTATTTTCTCAAAGTTAGAAGCGGGGAGGCAATCAGACTCCCACATGCTTCTGATCGGGATCTACCCTGAAGTCCACTAGGGGGCGATGCTCTGACCATCTGGGGCATTACTACATTGCAGCTGGAGCCATTCTAGCACCCAGTCAGAGGCCAACTTTGCTCCAAAGGAACCTTGGCTGTGGGAGGGGAAAAGAGAAACAGGAAGGAGAGGGGGAAGGGTGGAGAAGCAGATGAATGCATCTCCTGTGTGCCCTGATTGGGAATTGAACCTGGGACTTTCACATTCCTGATGCTCTACCACTGAACCAGCTGCGGGCCCTCAAATTTTATTTGATAAACAATGTTTAGAGTCAATGATGAATCCCATAAAATTGTGTCCATAAGATTATATTGTTCTGAAATTTTTCTATTGCCCAGTAATTTCATAGTTATCACAACACTGTAGTGCAAAGGTTGAAAAAAAATCAGTGATGCTGTAGTTGAGATCACAAACAAATTTAATGTGGGCATGGATGATGATGGCATTGAGGAGCTCTTGAAAGTGGTTCATGAGGAACTGACTAATGCAAAGTTGTTGGGACTGGAGCAGGAACGCATTGCTGATGAAGAGGCAAGAGAAAAGGAAACAGGAGAAGAAAAAGAAGGCAAACCCTTGAGAAAATTTACAGTGAAAGGTTTAGCAGAAACTTTTGCAGACCTCAAGAAACTCCTTAAAGGTTTTGAAACATAGACCCCAATGCTAAAAAGCTTTCATTAATAGAGAGGAATGTTCATGGTGCATGAACTGCTTAGAAGCAAAGCTGTGAGACAAAAAGAAACAAACCAAACAAACCATAATGAACAAATTTCTGAAGAGTAACAACTACCTCCTCAAGAAGATCTTGAGGCAGGTCCTTCGAGGAGTATTGCAGGAAAAGGTGTTGCCATCATAACAGGTGACAGCTCAGTTCACGTTACTGCCCCTGAAGATCTTCCAGTGGGCAAAGAAGTAGAGGTGGTATTGATGATCCTAACCCTGTGTTTTGAGTCTTAGTTTTTACCCCCCAAAATAAGTTTAAAAAGTAAAAATATTTAAAAATGGAAAAATGCTGATAGAATAAGGATATAAAGAAAATATTTTTGTAGAGTTGTACAGTGCACTTCTCTTTTAAGCTAAGTGTTATTACAAGAGTTGAAAAGATTAAAAAAGGTAAAAATACTATCAAGTAGAAATGTTACAGTAAGTCAAAGTTAATTTATTTTTTGTTTGTTTGTTTTTTTGTTTTGTTTTCTTTTTTTCCAGGGACAGAGAGAGAGTCAGAGAGAGGGATAGACAGGGACAAACAGACAGGAACGGAGAGAGATGAGAAACATCAATCATTAGTTTTTCGTTGCCATTGCGACATCATAGTTGTTCATTGATTGCTTTCTCACATGTGCCTTGACCGCGGGACTTCAGCAGACCAAGCAACCCCTTTGCTGGAGCCAGCGACCTTGGATCCAAGCTGGTGAGCTTTTGCTCAAGCCAAATGGGCCCGCGCTCAAGCTGGCGAGCTCAGGGTCTCGAACCTGGGTCTTCTGCATCCTAGTCCGATACTCCATCCACTGCGCCACTGCCTGGTCAGGCAAGTCAAAGTTAATTTAATATTAATGAAATAAAAATACTTTTATAAATTTGGTGCAGCCTAAGTATACAGTGCTTATGAAGTCTACAGTGGTGTACAGTAATGTCCAAGGGCTTAGGCCTTCTTATTCACTCACAACTCACTCACTGATTCACACAGACCAACTTCTAATCTGGCAGACTCCATTCTTGGTAAGTGCCCTATACAGGTGTACCATTTTTATATTTTATATCATATTTTTACTGTAGCTGTTCTGTGTTTAGATATGGTCAGATACATAAATAATTACCATTATACTATAATTGGCTACAGTAGTCAGTACAGTAACACACTGTGCAAGTGTATGGACTAAGAGAATAGTCTATGCTATATAGCATTGATGTGTAAGCCATTGTTAAACAACACACAATTCTCTATATGAATGAATATATATATCCAGATAATTTAGATTAGTATCTACCTTTTATTTGTATTGATTTGAATCAACACACTGAGATACTGACGCATGGATATAAAGAATACTGAAATTAAGATCTGTTACTTTCTGGGTATCATTTAGAAATTTCTCTTATTTTTCTCATGACACATAAACAGTTTTAAGATGTATTCTTCCATTACTAAATTACCTCAAAACTAATACAAGTATATTTAAAGAAATTTAACCAATAATGTGTTGTACATAACAAATTTTAAAGGCATTTTCTAATTTTACCACTTTCAATTATATATTATCAGTATTTGAGCCAGTTATCCTGCTAACTATAATAACTTTGATGTTGAGAAAGTAGTATTTAAAAACTTCCCTTTTTCACACAATGCAGTTCAGAGCATAAGATATGGGTATAGATCTAGTGAAATTAAACCTAACTAGTGCTAATAATTTTGAACTTTCAGATTCTATAAGATGCAGAGGAGTTCATCATAACATCTGTGTCCCATTGTGACTATTAATTTTAAGTCAACTTGGCTGGGCCACAGTGCCAGATGTGCGCTCAAACATTATTTTGGATCATTTTGGGAGGATGTTTTGAATGAAATTAACATTTAAATCAGTGGAATTTGAGTAAAGCAAATGGCTTTTCATAATGTGAGTGGGCCTCATCCAAAAAATTGAAGGTTTTAATAGAACAAAACAAATAGACACTCTTTCCCCCAAACCTCACTTCTTAGTAAAAGGAAATTCTAACAGCAGAATTATAACCTAGTCCCTTCCCTGAGAGGGTGGCCCGTTGGTCCACCCTACGGACTTTGGTGTTGCCAGCTAATTCTTTAAAATAAATCAATCAATTTCTCTCTCTCTTCCTTACTGCTTCTTTCTCTCCCTCTCTACACACTACACATGCGCGCGCGCACAAACACACACATACACACACACACACACACACACTATTAGTACTGTTTCTCTGGAGAACCCTCACTAATGCACACATCAAAAGAAGTTACTTTTGTTTTATATGCCTTTTGAAGATATCAGCTAAGGATTGTTTTATCTTTACATTAATCAAATCAAGCTCATTTCTTAACATAAAATCCAGTCTCAAAAATGTTGTAAAAAAGACAGTTGTAACTCATTGAAAATAATTTGATGTTAAAAATTATGTGGTTACATAGAGTGACTGAATAAGTAAGAACACAAGACCCATCTATATGCTGCCCACAAGTGACTCACTAGAGCTTAAAGACACACACAGACTGAAAGAGAAGAAGGAAAGATACTTCATACAATGAAAACCAAAAGAAAGTCGATTAACTATAGTTATATCAGACAAAATAAGCTTTTTAAGATAGAGACTGTAATAATAGACAAAAAAGGTCATTATAAAATAACAGGGTCAATACAAAAAAGAGGCTATAACATTTGTAAATATTTATGAACCCAACACTGAAACACCTTGATATATAAAGCGAATATTAACAGACACAAATAGAGAAATAGCCAACAACTATTATAGTAAAGAAACTCAATATCCCATTTTCATAAATAAATAAATTATTCAGGGAGAAAATGAATAAGAAACAAAATGGTTTTAAATGACAAGTTAGATCAGATAAACTTAAGAAACATTTCTAGAACATTCCATCAGAAAAGCAATAGCAATAGAATACAAAATTTTCTCAAATACATGGTATATTCTTCAAAATAACTCATTTTAGGGCACAAAATAAGTCTTAGCAAATATACAAGGGTTGAAATCATACCAAGTATATTTTTCAAGTATAATAGCATGAAACTAGAAATCAATTAAAAGAAAAAGACTGGAAAATTCACACATATGTGGAGATTAAACAACATTTTCCTGAACAACTCATGGATCCAAAGGAAATCTAGAAGAAATCAAAACTAACTTTAGAACAAATAAAACTGAATATAAAACATATCAAAATCTAAGGGGTACTGTAAAAGAAGTTTTAGGGAAGTTCATAGCAATAATCAGGTACATTAAAAAAATGGATGTCAAATAAACTAATAACTCAAGGAACTAGAAAAAGAGCAACAAATTAAGCCTAAAGTTAGTAAAAGGAAGAAAATGACAAAGATCAGAACAGAACAGAAATAAATGAAATAGAAACTAGAGATTATATATAGAAAAGATTATTGAAATTAAGAGCTATTTTTAAAAGAAACAGTGTATGCAAACCTTTAGCCAGACTCACCAAGCAAAGAGAGAACTCAAATAAATAAAATTATAAATGAAAGAGAAGACATTATGACATCACAGATATACAAAAGATTATAAGAGACTATTATGAAGAATTATACACCAACAAATTGGACAACCTAGAGGAAATAGATAACTTCTTAGAAATGCAAAGCTATTAAGACTAAATCATGAAGAAATAAAAATCCAAAAGACAAATGAATAATAAAGATGTTGAATCAGTAATAAAAAAAAACTGCCACAAAGAAAGGTGCAAGACTTGATGGTTCTATTGATGAATATTACCAATATTTAAAGAAGAATTAATGCTAATATTTCCCAAACTACTTCAAGAAATCTAAGTGGAAGGAACAATTCCAAACTCATTTTATGAGACTAGCATTACCCTGGCACTAAAACCAGAGACACCACAGAAAAAAATTACATGTCCATATCTCTGATAAACATAAATATAAAAATACTCAAAAAAATATAGCAAACAGATTACAACAGAAAATTAAGTGGATAATACATATTATTTAAGTGGAATGTATTCCGGGATGTGAGGATGATTTGACATCTGCAAATCAATGTGATACATACAGCACAATAACAAAATGAAGAAAATAAGTCATATATTTTACTAGACGCATAAAACATATTTGACAAAATTCAACATCTTTTGACGAAAAAACTCTCAACCTTCTAGGTATAAAGGGGATGTATCTGAACATACACCATGGGGAAATGAGAGAATTTAGCAAATGATGCTGGGAAAGTTGGGTAGCCACAGTAAAAAAAGAAGTTTGACCCTTATCAAATTACACAAAAGTCAAATCAAAATGAATTAATTCTTAAAACATAAGACTTAGAACTGCAAAACACCAAGAAGAAAATAGGTGTAAGTTTTATGACATAGGACTTGGCAAAGATTTGATGTATATGACACCAAAAACAGAGACGGTAGAAACAAATAAACAAATGGGACTTCATGAAATAAAAGAGCTACACAGCAGAGAAATAACAGAGTGAAAAGGGAATTCAGAGAAGAGGAGAAATATTTTCAAACCACACATCTGAAAAGGAGTTAATATTTAAAATATGTAAGGAATTTGTATAACAATACTTAAAAAAACCCTGATAACCTAAAGTAGGCTAAAGGAATAAATAAATATTTCCTACCAGGAAGACATAAAATTCAGCAACATATATAAAAAATGCTCAATGTCACTAATCGTCAGGAAAATGCAAGTCAAGGCCACAATGAGATATTACATCACAATTGTTAATATGATTATTATAAAAATATACAAAAGACACAAATGAGAATGTAAAGAAAATGGAACACTGGCACACTGTTGATGCAAATGTAAAATAGTGTAACCACCATGGAAAACAATATAGAGGTTCCTCAAAAATATGAAAAATAGAAATATCATATGACCTAGCAATGCCACTTTTGGATATTTACTCAAAAGAACTTAAATTTGAATTTCAAAGACATATATGTACTCCCATGTCCCCTACAGTATTATCCACAATAGCCAATATGTGGAAACAAATGTCCATTGAAGAATGAATGAATTAAAAAAAAACTGATACATACACATAGTGGAATATTATTCAGTTTTAAAATAATAAATAGAAAAATTCTGCAAAATACACTGACATGAGCAAAACTTGATGACATTAAGCTAAGAGAAATTAGCCAACCACAGAAAGACAAATGCTGCATGATTTGACTTATATGAGTGATCTAAGTCAAACTCATCTGTTTTGCTTATTCTAAAGTTATTTTCATGTGATATTTTATAACTTTAGATCTGATTTTAAATATACAGAATATTTGACATAAGAGACACTTTAGAACTTTTCTAGCCTAATGAATCATGCAAAAGAGAAATCTCATGTATAATATATGTAGATTCCAGGAATATACGTGCATTATTAAAGGAAAGAAGTAAAAAAACAATTGTATAAAATTTAAAAAGTTTCAAAATGGCACATTTCCCTTTTGAATAGTTCTAATCATAATAAAATTTTCTTATATATTGAAGCTAAATAGAATTCTTGCAGTTTCCACTCAATAACACCTTCTGGAAATACATGTAATTAAAATAGTACATTTGGTGTTAGGTACGTACAAAGCTATATAAATGAATTTTGTTATGTGTGCTCTTACAAAAATTTTAGTATTTTTGGTTTGAGGAAGACTTAGTTGAACTTTTATTTTTATATATAAACATTTTAAAAAATTTAACTGTATATGTTTAAACTGAGTAGTTTTAACTGTGTTTTATCCAGTATCTCCATCAGTAAACATTTTTGAATATGCAGTTTCATTAAAGGCTAATGGGCACTTTTTCACTTGCCCAGAGGTGAGCATGGCCCATAGAAAAATGAAAATGGACTCTCCTTTTCGCCAAACCTAAAGGCTGATCTAAGTTAGGCAGTTGGAGTCACAAGAAAAGGAAAAATATAAATTAAATTTCTTTATCTGGGAAAAAATTGTCAAATTCCCAGAATCAAAGCATAGAATGGTGGTTGCTCATAGCTGGGGATTGAGAAAAATAATTGTTAATCAAATGGCATAAAGTTTCAATCGAGCATATATATGCTCTATAACTCTGCAATAAAATGTATCCAGGAGGAGCAAGATGGTGACGAAGTAGGCGGACGTAACAACTTCCAACTCCCAGAACCAAAGTGGATTATGACACAATTTTAAGAACCATCATCTGGATAAACCAACTTTGAACTAAACTAAGTGGACTCTTCAACCAAGGAACACAGAAGAAGCCACGTTGAGACTGGTAGGAATAGCAAAAACGCGAAGAGGGCTGCTCAGCTCCCAGGAGCAAACAGCAGCCTGGAGAGACCGGTGTGGCGGGAGGAGAGTTTGGCGGAGAGGGAGGGACCTGGGTCCCAGGAACCAAGCGCCAGCCTACAGTCCCAGAGCCTAGAAGAGGAGTTTGGACAGTTTTGAGCTGTGAAACAAGTGAGGGAGCTCCCAGGCCTACAGTGTGGAGTATTAGGGCCCTTCCTACTCTGCTGAGGGTTGCTAAAGGGTATGGTGACAGCAGGACACTGAAACGCGGTTCCGTCGGTGAGAGCAGAGGCCAAGCCGGTGTGAGCTCAGTCTAGACAAGCAGGGGCAGAGGGCAGAGGGGATGCGCGAAAGCGATCTGGAAGCTGGGAGCCCGCCTTTAATCCCACCTGTGGGGACAAAGCAGGAGGCCAGGAACAGGCAGAGATCTGATCTGTGACCCTGCGCAAGCCGGCCCTGACCGCGGGAACAGGGCTAGGACAAGGAACGGGCGGTGGCTCGCGGCTGAGCTAAGGCTACCAGCCCCGCCTGGCTGGAGAAACCACGGTTTGCCATTCTCTGTGCGCGAGCGGGCTCCGAACGCGGGGGCAGGGTAGAGTCCAGAACGATTGGAAGCTCGCAGCTGAGCGGAAGCCAGCAAACATGCCTGGCCCAATAAACATTGGTTTGCGACCCTGCACAGAAGGGCCCTGGCCTCGAGGGCGGGGCTAAAGCACCGGACAGGCAAAGGCTCACAGCTGAGAGCACGGCAAAAGTCGTGTCCAACCCGTGAAACTGTGGCGAGCAGGTTCTGACTGCGGGTTCTGGGTGGAAGTCCGGAAACAGGCTGGGACCGCAGATAAGCAAAGGTGCTCACCTCTACCCTTGGTCTTGAGGCTTGTGGCTTGAGTGACATCACTCCTGCAGAGGAGAGGCAGAAATCACAGCAAAAGTCACAGTGGGCCGGTGCTGGAAACGCCCATACCAAACCGCCCTAGGCAGCGGCAGAGGGGGTGGCGGGCCAGCAGACAGACCACACTAGAGAACACAAAGGCAACACCTACTGGACTCCAGTGGCCACAACTTGCTTATACACAGACAAATTGGGCAGGCAGAGGAATGCAAACAAAATGAATCAAGAGAAATCCCCAGAGAAGGACCTGAATGAACCAGATATAACCAAATTACCAGAAGCAGAATTTAGAATAATGATAGGATGTTCAAAGAAATTAGAGCAACAATGGATAGTCATTATGAACACCTAAATAAAGAGATAACAAGTATAAAAAACAAAATTGAAATAATAAAAGAGAATCAGACAGAAATGACAAATACAGTATAAGACTCAAAAAATGTGAGAAAACTCTAAGGAAGCTCTGTGACAACCTGAAGAGAAATAACATTCACATCATAGGGGTGCCTGAAGAAGAGGAGAGAGAGGACTGGAAATGGAAACTTTGTTCAATCAAATCATAGCAGAAAATTTCCCTAGATTAGGGCTGGGAAACACTCCACATATTCAAGAAGCACACAGAACTTCATTAAAGAGAACCCCAAAAAGATCTACACCAAGACACATCATAGTTAAAATACCAAAGCTAAAGGATAAAGAAAAAATTTTAAAAGCTGCTAGGGAAAAAAAGGCTATCAGCTACAAAGGAGCCCCCATAAGGATGACATCGGACTTCTCAACAGAAACACTTGAGGCCAGAAGGGAATGGCAAGATATAATCAAAGTAATGCAAAACAAGAAGATACAACCAAGACTTTATTCAGCAATGCTAACGTTTAAAATTGAAGGAGAAATAAAGAGCTTCCCAGAAAAAGAAAGCCTGAAGGAATTCATAAAAACCAAACCAATTCTGCAAGAGATACTAAGGGGCCTCTTGTGAACAGTTTAAAGGGAGGAATGAATAGAGCAAAAGAAGAATACAGCTTTAAAGAATAAAATGGCAATAAACAACTACATATCAATAATAACCTTAAATGTAAATGGATTAAATGATCCAATCAAAAGATATAGGGTAGCTGCATGGATAAAGAAACAGGACCCATACATATGCTGTCTACAAGAGACACACCTTAAAACAAAAGATGCACATAGACAGAAGGTAAAAGGCTGGAAAAAAATAATTCATGCAAATGGAAATGAAAAAATAGCCGGGGTAGCAGTACTTATATTTGACAAAATGGATTTTAAAACAAAGGCTGTAATAAGAGATAAAGAAGGACACTTCAGAAAGATAAAGGGAACAATTCAACAGGAAGATATAACTATTATAAATATTTATGCACCAGCCTGACCTGTGGTGGCGCAGTGGATAAAGCGTTGAACTGGGAACACTGAGGTCGCCAGTTCAAACCCTTGCACTGGTCCGGTCAAGGCACATATGAGAGTTGATACTTCCAGCTCCTTCCCCCTTTCTCTCATTCTCTCTCTCACTCTCACTCTGTGTCCCCTCTCTAAAATGAATAAAAGATAAATAAAATAAATTAAAAAAAAAAGACATTTGTCTTTTAGAAAAAAAAAAAATCTATGCACCAAATAGAGGAGCCCCAACATACATAAAGCAGACTTTGATGGACATAAAGGGTGAGATTAAAAGCAGTACTATCATAGTAGGGGATTTCAATACCTCTCTAACAACACTGGATAAATCCTCAAGAAAGAAAATTAATAAAGAAACAGCAGACTTAAAGGATATACTAGATCAACTTGATTTAATAGATATCTTTGGAACATTTCACCCTAAAGCAGTAGAACATACATTCTTCACAAGCGATCATGCTACGTTTTCTAGGATAGACCACATGTGACAACAGAAAAATGGTCTCAATAAATTTAATAAGATTGAAATCATGTCAAGCATTTTCTCTGATCACAATGCCATGAAACTAGAAATTAACCACAAAAGAAAAATGGAAAAATACTCAAACACTTGGAAACTAAATAGAATGTTATTAAATAATGAATGAATTAACAATGAGATCAAAGAAGAAATAAAAAAGTTTCTAGAAACAAATGATAATGAGCATACATCAACTCAAAATTTATGGGACACAGCAAAAGCAGTTCTGAGAGGGAAGTTCATTGCACTACAGGCATATCATAAGAAGCTAGAAAAAACTCAAATAAGAAACCTGACCCTGCAGCTAAATGAACTAGGAAACAACAACAAATAAAACCCAGGACTAGTAGAAGGAAGGAAATAATAAAGATCAGAGCAGAAATAAATGACATAGAGGCTAAGGAAACAATACAGGGGATCTATGAAACCAGAAGCTGGTTCTTTGAAAAGGTAAACAAGATTGATGAACCTTTAAGTAGACTCACCAAGAAAAAAAGAGAGAGGACTCAAATAAATACAATTAGAAAGGACAGTGGAGAAATAACAACTGACACAACAGAAATACAAAGCATTGTAAGAAAATACTATGAAGAACTATATGCCAAAAAATTAGACAATCTTGGTGAAATGCACAAATATTTTGAATCATACAACCTTCCAAAAATTAATCTGGAAGAATCAGAAGACCTAAACAGACCAATTACAACAAATGAGATCGAAAGAGTTATCAAAAACCTTCCAAAAAAGAAAAGTCCTGGGTCTGATTGCTTCACAAGTGAATTCTATCAAAAATTCAAAGAAGAACTAACTCTTATCATCCTCAAGCTATTTCAAAATATTCAAGAGGAAGGAAGACTTCCAAACTCCTTTTATGAGGCGAGCATAATTCTGATCCCAAAACCGGGCAAAGACAACACAAAGAAAAGAAATTATAGGCCTATATCCCTGATGAATTTAGACAGTAAAATTCTCAACAAAATATTAGCCAATCGGATCCAGCAATATATGAAAAAATTCATACACCATGATCAAGTGGAATTTATTCTGGAGAGGCAAGGCTGGTTCAATATTCGCAAATCAAACAATGTGATTCATCACATAAACAAAAGGAAGGACAAAAATCATATGATAATTTCAATAGATGCAGAAAAGCCATTTGATAAAATCCAGCACCCATTCATGCTCAAAACTCTCAGTAAAGTGGGAATACAGGGAACATTCCTTAACATGATAAAGGCCATCTACGACAAACCCACAGCCAACATCATACTGAACGGACAAAAATTAAAAGCAATCCCCTTAAGGTCAGGAACCAGGCAGGGGTGTCCCCTTTTACCACTCTTATTCAACATAGTTCTTGAAGTCCTAGCTACAGCAGTCAGACAAGAAGAAGAAATAAAAGGCATCCAAATTGGAAAAGGAGTAAAACTGTCATTATTTGCAGATGATATAATATTGTATATAGAAAATCCTAAATTCTCAGTCAAAATACTACTGGACCTTATATATGAATTCAGCAAGGTGGCAGGATATAATATTAATACTCAGAAATCAGAGGCATTTCTATATACCAACAATGAACTGTCAGCAAAAGAAATTATGGAAACAATCCCCTTCACTATTGCAGCCACAAAAATAAAGTACCTAGGAGTAAATTTAACCAAGGAGGTGAAGGACTTGTACTCAGAAAATTATAAAACATTGATAAAAGAAATCAAGGAAGATACAAACAAGTGGAAGCATATACCGTGCTCATGGCTAGGAAGAATAAGATCATTAAAATGTCTATATTACCCAAAGCAATTTATAAATTCAATGCAATATCGATTAAAATACTATGACATACTTCATAGATATAGAACACATATTCCAAAAACTTATATGGAACCAAAAAAGAACACCATTAACCTCAGCAATCTTAAAAAAAAAAAAAAAGCAGGAGGTATCACTCTTCCAGATATCAAGGTTTACTATAAGGCCATTATACTCAAGACAGCCTGGTACTGGCATAAGAACAGGCACATAGATCAATGGAACAGAACAGAGGACCCAGAAATAAACCCATAGTTTTATGGACAACTGATATTTGACAAAGGAGGAAAGAACATACAATGGAGTAAAGACAGCCTCTTTAACAAATGGTGTTGGGAAAGTTGGACATCTACCTGCAAAAAAACGAAACTAGACCATCAACTCACACCATTCACAAAAACAAACTCTAAATGGATAAAAGACTTAAACGTAAGCCATGAAACCATAAGCATCTTAGAAGAAAACATAGGCAGCAAGCTCTCTGACATCTGTAGCAGCAATATTTTTGCCGATTTTTCTCCACGGCAAATGAAATAAAAGCAAGATAAACAAATGGGACTATATCAAACTAAAAAGTTTTTGCACAGCTAAAGACAATAAGAACAGAATAAAAAGACAAACCACACAATGGGAGAACATATTCGACAGCACATCTGATAAGGGGTTAATAACTAAAATTTATAAAGAAGTTATAAAACTCAACAACAAGAAGACAAACAATCCAATCATAAAATGGGCAAAAGAAATGAATAGAAATTTGTCCAAAGAGGACATACAGATGGCCAATAGGCATATGAAAAAATGCTCAACATCACTAATCATTAGAATAATGCAAATTAAAACCACAATGAGATATCATCTCACACCAGTCAGAATGGCACTCATCAGCAAAACAACACAAAATAAGTGCTGGTGAGGATGTGGAGAAAAAGGAACCCTTCTGCACTGCTGGTGGGAATACAGACTGGTGCAGCCACTGTGTAAAATGGTTTGGAGATTCCTCAAAAAATTAAAAATCGAACTGCCTTTTGACCCAGCTATCCCACTTATAGGAATATACCCTAAGAACACCATAGCACTGTTCGAAAAGAAGAAATGCGCCCCCAAGTTCATGGCAGCATTGTTCACAATAGCAAAGATCTGGAAACAGCCCAAGTGTCCGACAGAAGACGAGTGGATTAAAAAGCTTTGGTACATATATACTATGGAATACTACTCAGCCATAAGAAATGATGACATCGGATCATTTATAACAAAATGGATGGACCTTGATAACATTATACAGAGTGAAATAAGTAAATCAGAAAAAAAGAAAAACTGAGAACATCATGATTTCATACATAGGTGGGACATAAAAGTGAGACTATGAGACATGGACAAGAGAGTGGTGGTTACGTGGTGGGGAGATGGAAGGAAGGGTAGAATAGGGAGGAGGGGAGGGACACAGGAAAAACCAGATAGAAGGTGACAGAGGACAATTTGACTTTGGGTGACAGGTATGCAACACAATTGAATGATAAGATAATCTGGAGATGTTTTCATTGGACATATGTACCCTGATTTATTGGTGTCACCCCATTAAAATTAATAATAATAAAATAAAAAAAGATATCCTATACACTTAATATGTACAGTAGCTATTCAATTGAATTAAACCTAAATCACATGAACTCTTTTTTCAGTAAGATAGACTCAGAGGGGCATATTACTTAGGTTTATTTTTTTCCTGTGTGTGTGATAGCTGGATAAACATTAGTAAAAATTTCAGTCTCTTTGAAAACAAAAACAAACAAACAAACAAAAAAGTATTTATAGGCAATAATAATGTATTGTGCACTTAACATTTTAAGAGGGTAGATTTTAGGCTGTATTTTTTTAAAAATAAATAATAAAATAAATAGTATTTTCCCTTGTTTCTTCTTGCCGTGTCTATAAAACAAAGATGCATTTTCTTGTCTTCAATAAAGGGGCACTTGGTTATCTTTCTTTTTTATTTAAATTATTTTTTTTAGGTGAGATGCGGGGAGGCGGAGAGACAGACTCGTACATATGTCTTGACTGAGATCCAACCTGCAATTTTGATAATTGTGTTTGTTTAATCTTTCTATGGTGGGATGCTCTGCCCATCTGGGGCCATTGCTCTGTTGCTCAACAACTGAGCTATTTTAGCTCCTGAGGCAAGGCCATGGAGCCATCCTCAGTGCCTGGGGCCAACTTGCTCCAACCGAGTCATGGCTGCAGGAGGGTAAGAGAGAGAGGGAGAAAGAGAGAAAGGAGAGGAGGTGGGGTGGTCACTTCCCCTGTGTGCCCTGACCAAGAATCGAATCCGGGACTTCCACACACCAGGCTGACCCAGGCCTGCCGGAGGGAAAGAGAGAGACAGAGAGGAAGGAGAGGGGAAAGGGTGGAAAAGCAGATGAGTACTTCTGTGTTCCCTGACCCGGGAATCGAACCCAGGATTTCCACACGCTGGTCCGACACTATACTGCTGAGCCAACCGGCCAGGGTGGGATATCTTTCTTGATATCCATCATAAGTCCCCCAAGGATGAGAAAGATACATTTAAGGGCCAAATAAACTAGCTTACACTTGGCCAAACTCCAAGTTGCTAATTTTGATTAAGATTATCCATAGTTAAATGAAATCATTACTAACTTTACATAAGAAAAATAAAATAAAATAAGTCAAAAATAGCCTACCATCTTTTGTTTTAGCCTACTATTTTCCCCCTACTCAGTAGATAGTTAAAACATTGAAACTCTAAATTCTAGCTTTTTAAATTTATCACCTTATTATCACTAGAACAATGGGTAGAATTAACTGCCTATTTTAACTTATGATGTTCCTATTACATTCTTGCTTCTTACCTTTCTTTCATACAACTGAACAATTAAACAAAAAACGCATTAAAGTTAAGGATTTTGATAACTGTGTTTGTTTAATCTTTCTATGTTATTATATTGTTTCTACCCACTTGGGGTTGAAGCTGGTTCTGCTTCTTTGAACTGGAAAAGCCTGTGTAGGTGGCAAGTTAATCATTAGTACAACAGGACTTAAGATGGCTATGTAACAAGCAAAACCTGCTCCTGCCTTAGTGTGGATATAAGAATCAGTTAATATGGAAACCTAGAAAACATATACTATGTTCTAAGAATATTATTTACTATTCATATGTATCTCTAACTATCCATTAGATACTCTGATAAATGTTTTTGAGATATTTTAAGGATTTGCTAGAAGGTATTTCCATTCCCTTAAAACCTTTATAGTCTTGGTCCTGGCCAGTTAGTTCAGCTGGTTAGTGTCATCCCAAAAATTAAGGTTGCAAGTTCAATCCCAAATTAAGCTACATACATGAAGCAAGCAATGAATGCACAACTAAGTGGAAAAACAAATAAATGCCTCTTTCTCTCTCTTCCTTCTTCTCTCTGTATTAAAAAAAAATCCATGAATAAAAAAAGATTTATAGTCTACATGTTTGAGAAAAATAATTCAGTATTTTAAGAGTTATGGTTCTCAATAATGACAATGAAGACTATAGTTATGATTTCATGTAAAAATCTCCATTTACACAGTGCCTATCACATTGTTGATTATTTTTAAGCAGTACCACCTTTGAGCAGCAAACAATAGGAAAGAGATCAACCAACCAGCCAACCAAACAAACCTACCATTAGCACTAAAGTGTTCTCACATACTTCTTTTCAAAGATCTGGGACTTAATGTGGTATTGTCTTTGAAGTCCTAGACAGAAACATAATATGTAAGTTGCATATTTAGAATGGCAGAAACACACATGGAATAGAACACAGAAATCTCATAGGTTAAACATAGTTACAGAGACTAGAACCTAGCAGAGGGACCCGATGTCCTCAGGTCATAAAGTTATATTCTGGCAGAGATGGAATAGACTCAAGGACTCCTGATTTCCAGGTCAATACTCTCCCTTGAACACCAGCATCCTCAGAGTCCCCAAGATCACCTTCATATTCAATAAGTCACTAAAGGTACCTTCACAACTCATATAATCGCAGTAGCAGTTTATTATAATGAAAGGGTACAGATTAAATTCCACAAGGAAATAGTAAATAGGACAGAGTCCAGAAGAGACCAGCCCCAAACTTTCAGTTGTCCTCTCCTAGATGTCATATAGACAATACTTAATTTTTTTAGCAATGACATGTGACAACCTGCATGAGTACTGCCAGCAAAGGAAGCTCACCTGAGCTGTCCTGTGTGGAGATTTTACAGGAGTGGGAGTGGTGCAGGTTAGTCAGGTAGGCATGGAGCATGACTGACCTGGGTTACTGGACCTCTCAGCTCTCCTGCGATCAAACTAACATAGCATAGCTCAAGGCCCCCACAATAAATGACATTGTCAATATAAACTCTCTGACATGCACATGGCCCAGGTGTACAAAGACACTACTATCAGGCAGAATATTCCAACCTTTTATATTCTCTCCCAGGAGCTGATGAAAGACCAATCTTTTCTTTGGAATGTACAGGCTTTGAGCAACCTAATTCCAATGAGTTAGCCTTTTAGTGCACACTGACCACCCAAACCCTGTTGAGTGAACTCACTTCTGCGTACCACCTGACAGAATTGTCAGTGTTAAGAGGCAGCATTCACAGGGACCCAAGAGCTATTGGTAGACCTTTAATTTTTCTAAAATTCTCATCTATCCAACTATCTTAAAAGAATCTAAGGCAATTATAAGAAGAAATGGCCTTCCACTACCAAAAGCTTTGATCCTTGTAGGCCTGACTGGATCCTAGTTACTTTGATTTACTTCCTGTAAATCTAAGGCATCCTGGAATCAGGTTGGAAAGGTTGAAAATGTCAAACTCATGGAAGATTGGAAGTAGGACTCAGCAAGATCATCAGCCACAGTTTCTAACACTAAAAATGCAGAAGTAAAGTCACTGGAATTTTATAAGAACACTGTGTTTCCTTTAAATTGTGCCTTTAAAAAATTACAGATTCCAACCTTCATTTCTTAGATTACCAGTTATTTAATACATTTAATAAGTAGCTCTCTAAGGGAGATAAAGCCCTGATTTAATATTTTCTGACTTCTGTGGCGTAAATATTCTCACCATAGCTGATTTCAAACAGCTGATGTAAGGTTACTGAGCATGGAGTTGAAGAGATGTGCATAATAGGCTCTTGCAAATCCACATGAACCTCCCCCACCATACCATGGGATATTAAATTAGGCATAATTACTCTAAGTTTCAAGTGTTTAATTATCTGATGTAAGTACTTCCTATAGCAAGCCTTTTTACTTATTGACCTGTACTTATATGTCCTCAACTATCATGAAAGTTTTTACTGTATATTGGACTTTCACTCTCACTGATACCAAACAAAGCTGTGTTTTTGCTCAGATATATTCCAGTTAGTCTTTCTTTACTTTTATATTTTCCTTTTATTAATGCGATGCTTTAAGAAGACACCTAGATTTAAAAGATTATAAAACAAAATCCAAATTCCAAAATGATTTTTGGGCTTTGGGTTATTTACGGGTCACCATGTCTAAAAGTAGTTAGAATAAATGGGTGAGACACAGGGAAAAGTTTGCTGCAAGAGCAACAGAAATACAATTTTGGAGCACTATATTCAGAAAACCTTTGCGTTATTGAGCTACTTTAGTAAATGTGGCTAGTCTCCAAGAGAATCCTTTTGTCTAGTATAGAAATGCAAGTGCCTAGAAAGGAAAGCGATTCAACAGAAAAGGACAAACACAAAACCTAGAAAACTGTAAAAAAGAAGAGCTACTTTGGACAATGATCAGGACTCTGATTCTCTGTTTGCTGATGTCTCTAATGAGTTTTCTAGGTCCTTCAGAAGGCAAGATCAGTGATTAAACAAAATCTTCACATAACTGCAAACAATCAGTTTTGCATCTATCAAATAGCTCAATACACCAAGTTGTACACTTTCTTTTTCCTATTTCTTTCATTTTTGCTTTCCTAATTAAAGAATTTTATGCAGGTAGACTTAATCTGAAATCATCTCAAGGGAGAATAGCAAGTGCTATCGAATGCCAATAAATCATTTTCCAATACACTATGAATATTTAATAGCGTATTGGCTATTAATATTTCTGTAGTCAAGACTAATGGTGGATAAATGAGATTGTAACTTAGTGCTTTGTAACATGTGATTAATTTAAATTTTATTCATGTTGTGCTCAGTGAAATATTTTAAAACAATTCCATGTCTCAGAATGCAAAATATAAAAAGTGCCAACACACAAATGTCCAGACTATCGGTATTCCTCCTACCATCAGTCACTCTGGGCCAGCCATTGACCGGGTCAGCTACCTACTGCATTAAGAGGACAAAGAAAGTTTTATTTCAATTTTCCTAAAAAATCATTTTGTAAATTTTCAATATAAAATGTTATTCATAACTACATATTCAATTTAAAGTAAAATCTATCATAATTATGAGGAATTTTACAAATATGTTGTGCTAGAATTTAGATTATTTATGTATTTTCACACACAAGAAGAGAGCTATAAGCTATGATTCTTTTTTGTGTGATTATATGAAAAATTATCATCAATTATTTCATAACGAAGCATTTTTTTTCTAAACAGCCAATAATTAAGCATATAAAATATTATTTGTACCCTGGCTGGTTGGCTCAGTGGTAGAATGTTGGCCCAGTGTGTGGATATACTGGATTTGATTCCCAGTCAGGGCACACAGGAGAACTGACTATCTGCTTCTCCACCCATCCTGCTCCCTTTCTCCCTCTCTCTCTTTCTCTCTCTCTCTCTCTCTCTCTTCCCCTCCAGCAGCCATGGCTTGATTGGTTTGAGCACATCAGCCCTGGGAGCTGAGGATGGCTCCATGAAGCCTCCACCTCAGGCATTAAAAATAGCTCGGTTGTGAGCATAGGTCCAGATGAGCATAGCACGGGCCCCAGACCGAGGTTACTAGGTGGATCCTGGTTGGGGCACATGAGAGAGTCTGTCTCTCTATTTCCCCCCACTCTTACTTGGAAAAGAAGAAAAAAATAGATATATAATGTAATATAAAATATATATATATATATATAATATGTGTATAATATATATACTATTTGTGTTCATTCTTTGTTTTCTCCTAAAATCTGCATCCAGATATTAGACTATGTTACAAGTCAAATGCATCAATTTTAACATGGAAAATAAAATAGGAAGCATATACATAGCAAATGAATATTATTTTCTAAATATCAAAAGAGAGAAATTAAATAACATTGGCAATATATGTTTTAAACAGAGAATCCAAGGTAGCACATGTGATATCATATGACTTTTATATACTCTATATACTTAGGTCATTAAGTTAACATAAAAATACTTGATTTAATAATGTACAATCTAATTCTGATAAGAAATAAAAATAGTCTGAAAGTAATAAAGAGTATAATTTCTGCCAATAGAAACATGAACAAAATAGGTCCCCTTAGTCAATATTATGCAGTAAGGCACCTGAGTTAAGTCTGAGTACAAAGTAAGTTCTGATGAGAAAAATACATGCTACTCAAGCCTTTCAATATTACCTTTAGCTGAAAAATTAAAATATGCACTGCATATTTGTATTTCTCTCAAAAATAAAACTTGAGTGAACATATAAAAATGAACTTTGAGTGAACTAAGTTTAATGTATCTCACATTCCTTTTTAGGAGTATTATGTTAGCTGGAGAATAGTGGTTGTTTCAAAGCAAATATTATGTGACGAGTGCTTTAATATAATAAAGGACATTCTGAGGGATCTGGTTGTTTTACAAACTACAGAAGAAAAATATGGTATCTACTCTTCTTAGAGAATAGTTACTATATGCCAGGATGTATGCTAAGTGTTTTGATCATACTATATCAGCTCTTCTTCACCTAGATAGTAGGCACCATGATGGCAGGTATTTGATGCTCTGTTGTTTGCTAGGGTATCTCTAAAACCTAAAACAGTGTTATGAATCCCAATAAGAGTTTCTGAATAAGCAAATAAATGGGTCCATGCACAAAATTATCAGACAGACTACACACATGGAAATGGAAAAGACAAACCAGTTTGCCTCTAATCACACTGCTTTAGTAGATGTAAAAGTCAAAATTCAAAATTAGGGCTATCTTCCTTTAAAGCTAACCACGAGGCCATACATGTATCTATATAGAGTGTCATAGTATATTCTACTCTGCTTTGAATTTCAGTACAGTAATATATGGAAGGCTGATTTTATACTGAGAACAGAAACTTGATTTTTTTCCAGAGTGTTTTCTATTTGAGGAAAAATCAGGAAACTTTCAAATTCTTCCCCTAAAGTTTATAGTATTTGTCTAACACCTTATGAAGTGAGAAGATAAATGATACAGTCTGGGATTCTTGTATGCCATTGATGTTTCCACAGGCACAGATTCATCTCTCAATGGTGATCAATAACGTTTTCCATTTATAATAAGATCAACAGTAAGATAAATTCAGTGAGGGGAGGGAAAAAATGGGGGCATAATCCCTTGATGTTCATAAGAGTTTGGAGTTTCTAATCTACTGCAATAAATATGCCCAGTTTTCAACAGTTCAGGTAAGTGAAGTCACACTTATTTTGATAGCCCTACTATTCTCACTCTGAGCCCTTACCTGCCAAGTGAGGAAAGGCCTTCTCTTTCCTAACTTCTCTCCCATTATCCTGTGCAACTTTCAAGCCCCTACCTGAGGCTCTGACATTCCTACACTGCTAGTTTGCAAGTAAAGCAGGACTGGGTCTGTTCACACAGTCAAGAGAGCCCTTCAACGCTGTTTTTCAGCACGGACCACCCTGGGAGAGGGCGTTTCCACTGCCTTCTCTAATGTATTTAAGATTTCTTTGACTAACCTATTTGGATCTAGTGCTCTACTTACTGCGTGCCTCCTGGGAGCCAGAGATCTATGCTGCTCTCCTTGAAGCCCAGGAATCTGCTGAGATGTGTCCTGTACTGTGCTGCTTGCTTTATTTGTCCCCAGGGCCATATCCATCTATCTCTACAGCCACTGTGACAGCCTCTAGCTCACTGGCCGGACAACGTGGTTGAAGGCATTTATTGTCTCTAATACATTATGAGTGCATTTGCGGCACAGAATATGTTGTATTCTGTCTAATACAATACATTGGAAAGGACACAGTAAACTGAACTAAAAACCAAGAACAATAGAAATAAGGGTAACAAAACTTACTTAAAAATGGAAAAATGGGGGATATAAGCTACGGGATTCGGTAAGCAGATGTTACTCATTAAGCAGAACAGAGATGCAGTTTTTACCTACAGATGTCTTTTCTATCATTACCTGTCCTGCATATATATATGGTGAGATCAAGGACAATTTGTCCTACCAAGCATATAAGACACTTAGTAAATATTGGTTGTATGTAGAAATTGATTTTAGATTTCAAGAAACTATTACTGAAGATAGGTGACTTAAACCCAGTAGTTTGCTGGTAAATGTTTAAAACCTAAATTTTTAGAAATAGGAGAAACCAACCATTTCCTCTACTAAAAAAATAAAAAAGAAAGAAAGAAAGAAAGAAAGAAAGAAAGAAAGAAAGAAAGAAAGAAAGAAAGAAAGAAAGAAAGAAAGAAAGAAATGAAAAACCTGATTGGTAGTGTCTACAAGATTCTGTGGTGAAAATACTTCCTTCATAAAAGATTTCAAGCTACAGGTCATTTTACCACTGGATCATAAAATTACTGAAGCACATTTTTTTTCTGGAAAAGAAATTGCAGCTTGTGCTTCCTGAAAATTTCTATGGTAAAAAATTGCCTTTAAATACTTTATTTTTCTTTCTTCATTTCCAAGTGAGAGGAGGGAAGAGAGACAGCCTTCTACATGCACCCTGACTGGTATCCACCCAGCAACCCCTATCTAGGTCTGATGCTCTGCTCACCAAAGGCTGTGCTCATAACCAAGCTGTTTTTAGTGCCTGAGGTGGAAGTTCCACTGAACCATCCTCAGCATTTGGGGAAATACACTTGAACCAACTAATCCATGGTTGTAGAAAAGGAAGAGAGAGAGAGAAGAGGAAGAGGGAGGGGTGGAGAACTAGATGGTTGCTTCTCCTGTATGCCCTGACTAGAGATTGAACCCAGGACATCCACACACCAGGCTGATGCTTTACCAGTGAGCCAACTGGCCAATGCCTAATTTAATTAAAATTTTTTTTTTAAATAATGCCAGCTTTACTGAGCTTCTTAATATTTGAAAACATCCCCCATGCTTAATGACTTAGTCTTCAATGTCTACATAGCTATGCTTTGTTTTGAGTTGAAGCATACAAGCAAGTCTAGATTTGACCAATTCACCCAGTGAGTCTACAGCAAGGTCAAAAAACAAACCTGGGTGTGTATATGGTATCCCCTAAAAGATTTCAGAGACAGAAGACTTGAGTGTTCCTGAACCAGCAAACATTCCATTATATCAGTAAGACTGTGCTGAAACCAACCTTAGCTGTGTCTTTGCCTTATACACATGGAGCTGCCTTTGTGCTCTAAGTAAGTGCTCACAGAAATTAGGGGGTCAGGGAATGTGCAGATATTCCAGTATTTTCACCCTTTTCTATAGTGCATTTTCAACAACAAAATAAAAGCTGGTTTTGCATCTCATGTGCATAATTGAACATCTTCTTTTGTCTTGTTTGCTTTTCTGATGTTCTTGTTTAATAAAAAAAAATCAAATGCTTTGCAAATATTGAACCAGCCTTGCCACTCCAGAATAAATCCCACTTGATCATGGTGTATGATTTTTTTCATATATTGCTGAACCGGTAGGCTAATATTTTGTTGAGAATTTTAGCATCTAAATTTATGAGGGATATTGGCCTATAATTCTCTTTCTTTGCATTGTCTTTGCCTGATTTGGGGATCAGAATTATGCACACCTCATAAAAGGAGTTTGGAAATCTTCCTCCCTTTTGAATATTTTGAAATAGCTAGAGAAGGATAGGAGTTAGTTCTTCTTTGGATTTTTGGTAGAATTCACTTGTGAATCCATCAGGCCCAGGACTTTTCTTTTTTGGGAGTTTTTTGATAACTGTTTCAATCTCATTTGTTGTAATTGGTCTGTTTAGGTGTTCTGATTCTTCCAGATTGATTTTTGGAAGATTATATGATTAAAGAAATTTGTCCATTTTACCTAGGTTGTCTAATTTTTTTGGCATAGAGTTCTTTATACTATTTTCTTACAATACCTTGTATTTCTGTTGTGTCAGTTGTTATTTCTCCACTGTCCTTTCTAATTTTATTTATTTGAGTCCTCTCTCTTTTTTTCTTTGTGAGTCTACTTAAAGGTTCATCAATCTTGTTTACCTTTTCAAAGAACCACCT
Organism: Rhynchonycteris naso; assembly: GCA_037038555.1. Taxonomy (NCBI): domain Eukaryota; kingdom Metazoa; phylum Chordata; class Mammalia; order Chiroptera; family Emballonuridae; genus Rhynchonycteris; species Rhynchonycteris naso. The sequence goes on from CM072999.1 coordinate 125,236,750, forward strand.
CCTGGTTTCATTGATCCTCTGTATTTATTTTCTTAGCCTCTATGTCATTTATTTCTGCTCTGATCTTTATTATTTCCTTTCTTCTAATAGTCCTGGGTTTTATTTGCTGTTGTTTTTCTCGTTTTTTTAGATACAGGGTCAAGTTGCTTATTTGAGCTTCTCATGGTATGCCTGTAGTGCTATGTGCTATGAACTTCCCTCTCAGTACTGCTTTTGCTGTGTCCCATAAATTTTGAGTTGATGTATGCTCATTATCATTCATTTCTAGAAACTTCTTTCTTTTTTCATTGATCTCATTGTTAATTCATTCGTTATTTAATAACATGCTATTTAGTTTCCAAGTGTTTGAGATTCATCACATAAACAAAAGAAAGAACAAAAATCACATAATTTCAATAGATGCAAAAAAAAAGAATTTGATAAAATCCAGTACCCATTCATGATCAAAACTCTCAGTAAAGTGGGAATACAGGGAACATACCCTAACATGATAAAGGCCATCTACGACAAACCCACAGCAAACATCATACTAAATGGACAAAAATTAAAAGCAATCCCTTTAAGATCAGGAACCAGGCAGGGGTGCCCCCTTTCACATTTCTTATTCAACATAGTTCTGGAAGTCTTAGCCATAGCAATCAGACAAGAAGAAGAAATAAAAGGCATCCAAATTGGAAAAGAAGAAGTAAAACTGTCATTATTTGCAGATGATATGATATTGTATATAGAAAACCCTAAAATCTCAGTCAAAAACTACTGGACCTGATAAATGAAGTTAGCAAGGTGGCAGGATATGAAATTAATACTCAGAAATCAGAGGCATTTTTATATACCAATAATGAAATGTCAGCAAAAGAAATTAAGGAAACAATCCCCTTTACTATTGCAACCAAAACAATAAAGTACCTAGGAGTAAATTTAACCAAGGAGTTTCAGGACTTGTACTCAGAAAATTTTAAAACATTGATAAAAGAAATCAAGGAAGATACAAACAAGTGCAAGCATATACCAGGCTCATGGTTAAAAAGAATAAACATCACTAAAATGTCTATATTTCCCAAAGCAATTTATAAATTTAATGCAATACCAATGACACACTTCAAAGATATAGAACACATATTCCAAAAATTTATATGGAACCAAAAAAGAACAAAATAGCCTCAGCAATCTTAAAAAGAAAAAATAAATCAGGAGGTATCACTCTTCCTGATATCAAGGTTTACTATAAGGCCATTATACTCAAGACAGCCTGGTACTGGCATAAGAACAGGCACATAGATCAATGGAACAGAACAGAAAACCCAGAAATAAACCCACATCTTTATGGACAACTGATATTTGACAAAGGAGGAAAGAACATACAATGGAGTAAAGACGGCCTCTTTAACAAATGGTGTTGGGAAAATTGGACATCTACCTGCAAAAAAATGAAACTAGACCACTGACTTACACCATTCACAAGAACAAACTCAAAATGGATAAAAGACTTAAATATAAACCATGAAAACATAAGCATCTTAGAAGAAAACATAGGCAGTAAACTCTCCTACATCTTGTGCAGCAATACATTTGCCGATTTATCTCCCCCGGCAAATGAAATAAAAGGCAGAATAAACAAATGGGACCATATCAAATTAAAAAGTTTTTGCACAGCTAAAGACAATAAGAATAGAATAAAAAGACAAACCATATAATGGGAGAACATATTTGACAATACATGTGATAAGGGGTGATTAACCATAATTCATAAAGAACTTATAAAACTCACAATATATTTAGATATAATTTATTCATTTTTTAGAGGGGGGAGCAGAAAGATAAACTCCCACACATGCCTTGATTAGGCAAGCCCAGGGTTTTGAACCGGACAAACAATCCATTCAAAAAATGGGCAAAAGAAATGAATAGACACTTCTCCAAAGAGGACATACAGATGGCCAACAGGCATATGAAAAAATGCTCAACATCACTAATCATTAGAGAAATGCAAATTAAAACCACAATGAGATATCACCTCACACCAGTCAGAATGGCGCTCATCAGCAAAACAACACAGAATAAATGCTGGCAAGGATGTTGAGAAAAGGGAATCCTCCTGCACTGCTGGTGGGAATGTAGAGTGTTGCAGCCACTGTGGAAAACAGTACTGAGATTCCTCAAAAAATTAAAAATCAAACTGCCTTTTGACCACACTATCCCACCTTTAGGAATATACCCTAAGAACACCATAGCACTGTTCAAAAAGAAGACTTGCGATCCCATGTTCATGGCAGCATTGTTCACAATGTGAAGATCTGGAAACAGCCCAAGTGTCCATCAGAGGACAAGTGGATTAAAAAGCTTTGGTACATATATACTATGGAATACTACTCAGCCATAAAATGATGACATCGGATCATTTATAACAAAATGGATGTACCTTGATAACATTATACTGAGTGAAGTAAGTAAATCAGAAAAAACTAAGTGCTATATGAGTCCATACATAGATGGGACATAAAAATGAGACTCAGAGACATGGACAAGAGTGTACTGGCTACCCCGGGGGAGGGGGAGGTGAGGGAGGCAGTAGGGAGAGTGGAGGGGCACAAATAAAACCAGATAGAAGGTGACAGAGGAGAATTTGACTTTGGGTGATGGGTATGCAATATAATCAAATGTCAAAATAACCTGGAAATATTTTCTCTGAACATATTGCCCTGATTTATCAATTTCACCCCATTAAAATTAATAAAAATAAAACAAAATCCTCAAGAAAATTAAGCTTCTCCTTCTATAGAGAGGAGTATTTACATATATAATTGGAATTTTTCTGTAAGAGAAACTGATTTCTTGTATTTGCTTATTTAGTCAATTATTTATATCAATATAAACTCATATATATTTATTTTGTTCTTTGGGCTGTAATCCAATAATACGTTTTTGTTGTTATCGTAGTTTTTGCTCAAATTCTTCCAGCTTTCGTCAATGGTATGGAGCTCTTCCAGTAACTTTTTTGTCATTTGATATATTTCTATCCTTTTCTTTTTTTAAGCATATTTTTACTTTCTTGGATTAAAAGGTGCTCCAGCCTGAGGTTGCCGGTTCAAAACCCTGGGCTTGCCTAGTCAAGGCATGTGTGGGAGTTTATGCTTTCTGCTCCCCCCTCTGAAAAATGAATAAATTATATCTAAAAAATAAATAAATAAAAATAAAAGGTGCTCCAGGCTCATCTTGTAAAATTTCTTCCCTCGTCTTAAACTCAACTATTTGTCAAAGACCCTTGGTTCTGAAGGTCTCTTTCAAGGCTAACATAGATGATTTCTAGATTTCATAATATGGCTTGAGTAAGATGACAACCTGAGCTTGTCATTTCCTCCCTGTGACACATTAATAGCAATCAACAACAACAAACTAATTGCACAGTCCTTACAATCATCTTTATCCTTCTCAAATGCCAGAGCTATTGGACAAGCCAGTGCCTGCTCTTCTACCTCTGTATCCAACCCCAATTTCCCACAGTCTTAGCAATTGTAATGCTACAGAATTAGTTCTCAAAATTTGGCATCCTTCACAAATCCTTCAGAGGTTTGCCCTTTCCCTTTTTAGGGGAAACAGGAAGGCTAGTGGGTATTTTCCTTCCCCAGGTTGATTAGGCTCTGGTAAAACACTAGTTCATTAGGCTTTTCAAATAAGTCCCAAATGTTCTGTCCTTTTTAACGAGGCCTGACCTCAAAAACACAGCATTTCTCTGCAAAATACTTGATTGCATCCTCCAAATTCCCACAAATATTCCAGAGTCCAGCTAGCTCCAAAGAAGTTGGCTACTCTATCTCAATTCATTCTCATGCTTTGTTTTCTCACAGAATGATCTCACGCTTTGTGCATATCTACAGCTTTAAAGAGCACTTTCCGCAAAGTAGACTAACAAATATCTCATTTTACCTCAGAAAGGATTAGGTTAGACCTAGCTCGAAATCAAGAAGTCTTTTCCATTAAAAAAAAGAAAGCCATTATGTAAGAAAGCCATTACTTAATATAAGAAAAAAAAATTTTAATTGTGAAAATTTCAGGTGCAGTCTCTTAGAAAAAAGAAACTTATTTTTAATAAAACATTCCTAAATTATGTATGCAACCACTCACTGAATTTGGTTGGTTATTTGTGGCGGGTATAATTGGGTGCATAATTCCTCTGTTCCCCTAGTAGAGTCATGTGGGAAGATTTTCCCTTGCTCCAACTTAGAGAAGATGGCACAGATTGATGTATTCCAGAGAGCTGGGTTATTTTCTAAAACATAAATGATGTTAAGTCTCAACATTAAAATTGTAATCACTTTGAACTGATTGATGAGTTAAGAAACTCTTTGGGACTGAGGAATGCTGTGTACTTTTAATATCTATCTTGTGGGCTCTCTATTTATTATTTATAGGACAGTTTTTACAAATTTGACACAAGTGATTATATGTTGGCATATATAATTTGGTCTTATTTGTTTTTCAGTCATGCTCCTGTAACTAACCATACAAAAACTGTTTATGGACCACAATTTCATTTACAACAAACTTTTATATATAATCTACCATGAGCCAGATCCTGCTGGAGGCACACACACAAATACCCTGCATTTTCTTGCTCAAAGTGTTGCAATGCATATACATAAAAAATTGATGTCATGGAGGGATAGTCCTGGGAGTGTCTAGGGAGTTCTCAAAGAGTAGAAAATGTTTGAGGAGGCTTTGAGGAAAAAAAAGCACTTACCAGGGGAACCAAGGAGTGAGAACTATTTCAGGTAGAAGTGTGTGTGTGTGTGTGTGTTTACTGGGGAAACAGAAGTGTATATTAAAACTTGACAAACGCAACAGAACTAGGGGTTTGAAAATCTTTGGCAGAAGCTGTAGTGCAGGGTCCATTTGCTGGGTTAAAGAGGAATACAAGTAAAACAGAGACAAAGAGTATGTAGTAGAGGGTTTTATAGGCTGTGTTAAAGGACTTGGGACTTTATCATTTAGATCAGGGGTTCTGAACCTTTTTGGCTGAGAGAGTTATGAATGCCACATATTTTAAAATGTAATTCCATGAGAACCATACAATACGTTTAACACTAAATACAAGTAAATGTGTGCATTTTATGTAAGACCAATACTTTTAAAATACAATAAGTCTCTGAATTCTTTTTAATAATGTTGTTATGCTGTGGCTAACCAATAATGAATAAAGTACTTCCTACCATGAATGCGACTTCTGGTGCTGCATGGTTTTCTGATGGCTTTGTAGTCTGGTTGAGATGTGGTGAGGTTAAGCTTCATGCAGGCATTGAGATTTCCATCCATTAAATGTGATCGTAGGTTGGTCTTAACGTTCTTTAGATGTGAGAAAGACTGCTCACATGCATATGTAGAGCCAAAGATTGCCAGTACAGCAATACTCTCACAATGCAGTATGTGGTATGTGATGGGAAGTGCGTTCCAACATTTGACAATCTGCTGGTCTGTGGATTGAAGTTTTTTCATTTCTCCCCACTGTGTTTGCTCACCAACTCTTCTTGCTATCGTGCATGTCTTTCCAAATCTTCATTCAGTGACTTGAACTTATTTACCCACATGTCTGAGGCCTTAAGGTCAGCAGCTTGTAGCTCAAAATCTCTGACAGAGACACCAGGGATGGGACTCAGTTTGGTGCTGTTGACTGCACACTCGTGTGGATGAGTGATGAACTTAAAAAGACTAGTGCGCTCACGAAATTCTCCAAAGCGTGCTTTGAATGACTGCAAGAGATTAGATGTGAAGCCCACTAGCTGCTGGAGATCAAGATGTTGAGCAGGGTCACTTGCTGTGTATGCATCTTTAAATTCTCCCAGTTTTTCAAATTGTGGTAAATGACCTGTTTCATTGTCGGCGATGAAGAGTTTCAGCTTGTTTTCAAATCCAAACACTGCTTGTTGAAGGGATAAGACTGTATTTCCAACGCTTTGCAGTTTCACATTGAGCTGGTTCAGATGTTCAGTCATGTCCATGAGATAGTAGAACTTCAAAGGAGCCACTCAGTGTTAGCTAACTCAGGATGCTCAACATTTTTCATTTCAAGAAAAGTCCAGATTTTACTAAAACAAGCCGCAAAACGGCTGAGCACCTTCCCTCTTGACAACCAACGAACATTGCTGTGCAGAAGCAGACTGGGATAATTATTCCCAACTTCATCCAGCAGTGTTTTAAACTGGCTATCATTTAAAGCTCAGGCAAAAATAAAGTTGACCACCCAAATGACCAGCAACACCACCTCACCAAGTTGCTCATCACACATCTGAGCACAAAGCGGTTCCTGATGTTGAAATTAGTGAAAACTTAGGATGAGTCTCTTTTCATGTTCATGAAGAAGCCCTATGAATCCTCTGTTTTTTCCCAGCATGGACAGAACACTATCAGTACACACCGAAATAAGTTTATCCATCGGTAGATTTTTTCTTTTTTAGCGAACTCAGTGAAAGACTGGAATAAATCCTCCCCTCTTGTTGTCTCTTTCATAGGCAAAACAGGAAGACTTTCCTCACGTAGTGTGTCACTGACAGCATACCTTGCAATCATGCTGAACTGGGATAAATGGCTTACTCTGTTGATTCATCCAAAGTGAGAGAAAAGAATGGTGCTGCATTTATGTCCTTCATTTGTGTTGCCTCAATTTGATTTGCCATCATGATGGTATGATCATGAACAGTTCTTGCCGACAGAGGCATGTCTTTTATTCATTTGATTATCTTGTCTTTATCCGAAAAGTCGTCAAAAAGTTCATTGGCAACATCAAGCATGAATGTTTTGGAATATTCCCCATCTGTGAATGGTTTTTCTCACAATCGCTAAAGCACCAAGAAAGCTAACCACATTCCAGTCACCTCGTTGGGTCCAAACACGGAGTTGCTGCTGACTAGCTTGCACTCTGCACCGTAGCTCTTGACATGCTTTCTTCCTGCTGTCCCTCACTGGATATTTCAATGCAAATGTAGTATGGTGTGTGTTGAAGTGCCATTTTATATTTGACTGTTTCATCGATGCAATTTTATCATTGCATGTTAGACACACTGCACAACCTGCTCTTTCCACAAATGTGAAATCCTCTGTCCATTCCTGCTGAAAAGTATAATACTCCTCATCTTTTTTTCTTTTAGCCATTTTCTTCATCAAAAGAGTTTCTGCAATTAGCTAGCTGACTACTTGATTAAAAGGAGGGAAGTTTACTTCCTGACCTCACAATGACCCATGTACATTACACATTATCCAATAAAAATTTGGTGTTGTCCTGGAGGACAGCTGTGTTTGGCTTCAGACACCCTCAACCATGAACATGAGTGGTAGGAAATGAATGGATTGTAATAGATGAGAATGTTTTATATTTTTAACGTTATTATTTTTTTTATTAAAGATTTGTCTGCAATCCAGATGCAGCCATCAAAAGAGCCACATCTGGCTTGCGAGCCATGGGTTCCTGACCCCTTGTTTAGATGAACAAACACCACAGGGTTTTATAGGCAATTTGAACATTTAAAAACTGTCATCCTAGGTAGTGAAGCATGCTTTAGTGTAGAAAGCCAGGAAGCAAGAGATTAGTTGGGAAGCTGCTGATACTGTCCTGGTAAGAGCTAGTGAATAGAGTGTGGGAGTAGCATGGCTGCTAGGGAAAGACACAATCAGGATGATGTGGCTAGTTCAAAGGTAGTCTATGATGAAGACAAAATGCTTCTGTCCTAAGGAGATATAAATTTATATATATATATATATATATATATATATATATATATATATATATATATATATATAATGGCTGAGAGACAGGAGCAATAGTGATATAAAGACATTACAAAATATGGTTTAAACATGTTTTAATTGAAAAATCTATACTGTTTTGAAATTTGAATGCTTTAGAAATTAATAAATCTATATACTGAAGATATGGCTAAATGGCTAGTAAAGATATTTCTGGAACTTTAAGACTTCTCTTTGGTCTGAACTTTTCTTAACATCATTATATTATTAGAAATAAATAGCATCATCTTCTTGATAAAATAATAGCTTACGATAATGCTAAAGAGGAGGGGGCACTAAAGGATGGGTGTGGATTATTGGGAAAGTTAAAGAGGTTTTTAGTAGAAAACTAGCAGCAGTACAGGTAAGGTGGTAGGAACGAATAGGGCAAGGGTCCCCAAACTTTTTCCACAGGGTGCCAGTTCACTGTCCCTCAGACCATTGGAGGACTGGACTATAAAGAAAGCTATGCACACTGCACATATCTTATTTTAAAATAAAAGAACAAAACGGAAACAAATACAATATTTAAAATAAAGAACAAGTAAATTTAAATCAACAAACTGACCAGTATTTCAATGGGAACTGTGGGTGAGGATGCATCCTGTGCTCCTCTCACTGACCACCAATGAAAGAGGTGCCTCTTCCGGAAGTGCAGCGGGGGCCAGATAAATAGCCTCAGGGGGCTGCATGCAGCCAGCCAAGGGCTGTAGTTTGGGGACTCCTGGGATAGGGTGTATGGAAAAAACAGGGAGGATAATGATTTGATTGAAGCAGAGAAATTGTACATGAGTGTATGGGGTTATCCTGTATCATAGAAGATCATTAGCCTGGCTGATGTATTCACACGTTAGCTAGTAGACTAATATTTTTGTCATTATTTTGTGTACATTTATTCCATTTCAATCAAGTCGTTTATTATTTTACATACTCAGGGTCTCTAATTTCAGTATGTTTGAACATAACAGATACACTGTGATTTCTTTTCTTACCTTTCTTTCTTCTTCCTTCGTTTTTGTTTGAAAACAAAATGACATACTTGCATGTTTGTTCCATTGTCCTGGATTAGTTAGCAATTTAATGAGCACATTACTATAAATTTATCAAAAGTGAATAAAAGATATTTCAGTACAGCCTGACCAGGCAGTGGCACAGTGGATAGGGTGTTGGACTGGAACATGGAGGACTCAGGTTCAAGACCCTGAGGTCGCCAGCTTGAGCATGGGCTCATCTAGTGTGAAGAAGGCTCACCAGCTTGAGCCTAAGGTCGCTGGCTTGAGCAAGGGTTCACTCGGTATGCTGTAGCCCTCCCTCCCCCCAGTTAAAGCACCTGTGAGAAAGCAATCAATGAACAACTAAGGTGCCACAACAAAGAACTGATGCTTTTCATATTTTTCCCTCCCTTCCTGTCTGTCTGTCCCTATGTGTCCCTCTCTCTGACTCTCTCTGTCTCTGTCACACACACACACACACACACACACACACAATAAAAAACACCCCATATTTTAGTACCAAATACATGGCTCTTTTAAATTATTTTCTTTCAATATGCAGTCTTAATTTTCTCTGATTATTTTACCTTACCATTTCTTCTGTGTTTTAAAATCAAAATTGAGTCTCCATAGCTAAGGGGTTAGAGCACTGGTCTTGTAAAACAAAATTGAGTTATATTATGTACATTTTGGTAGAACAAGAAAATATTTATTGTATGCAAAGAGACCCATACACTGTACATTTATTATGTGATGATCATAAAAAGCCAATATACAAATTATGAAGAAAGTATAATTAAAAGTCAACCTTAAAATATTTTATTTTTTTACCCATTTGTAACATGTTTTTTTGGCATTTTCCTGTGAATGTAGGCAGGTATTTTTAATCTGTCTCTTCTCTCTAAACCAAATCATTTATACTTTGGATTTCTAAGTACATACACACAACATAGCTTCACTAATCAAAACACAGATGGGTAAAGGCACAGATTAGCATAAATTACTTGTTAGTTTTCTTGTCATTGGCCATTGACATTTTATGTTATTTCAGATTGAGTAATTTCTTGAGAGGAAACAACAACAAAACAAAACAAAAGAACAGATTTTTTTCTTGCTAGAAACGGCAAATCTATTTATTTTAGTCTAAACTAATTTTGACCCTGATAAAATAAGATTATAAACTAATCAATATGTCCTTAAAGAGCTTATAGAGCTAGGAAGGCCTCAAAATAGAAATATAAAAATACATACTACGTTTTAAGGCAGATGTGAGCAGAATGATAACTCTTCCTTGAACTACAAACCTGACTGAATGATAGAACAAAATTGAAATTTTACATGGATGGACCTTGAGAATATTATAGTAAGTGAAATAAGTAAATCAGAAAAAGTAAAGAATTATACAATCTTACACAGAGGTGGGATATAAAACTGAGACTTAGATAAAGGTGAAGTGCTTACAAGAGGGAGGAAAATAAAGGTGCACAAATATACGGTGATGAAAAATGATTTGATTTTGGGTGATGGGAACACAACACAATCAACACTTCAAATGCTATATAAATGCTTACTTGAATAAATCCTATGTAATCTTATTAAAGAGTATCACTAATTAAATTTAATTTCTAAATAAAAAAAGAAATTTTAGTAATGGCTAAAATTTTATCTTGATTTTTATCACCGGGTATTGATTTTGTCTTTTTTTTTTGATGGGGGACATTTTATTTTCATATAATTTCAATATTAAATACAAGGTATGAGAATAGTACAGGCACCAACTCTGCCAACTCTATATATTTGTCACCAGCACTGGGATTTTGTGTGTATGCTTCTCTGCTTAAATTCAAGGATATGACGTAGTTACATTTGGCAGGGGGATAGCTCATCTTTAAAATGAGCATTAAATATATTAGAAATAGCAGAAGTTTAAGTAATTTCTTACATATCATTAAACTAAAGCAGTACTTCAGTGGCACTTCTAAGAATTTCTTCATCACTGAAAGGGTTTTTCTTATCACTAATTGTATTGGACAATTGTTGCAAGCTATCGGCAGATAGGGCTGTGACACTGTGTTTTGAGCTACAGAAAATTTTGTGTGTGTCTACCTTTTGCTCTTCCTTTTCAGAAATTCTGTAACATCTCTTTTGAGGTTGCTTATTTTGTCAATTAATTAGACTTTTGGATGGTTGAGAATTTTGTCAGTCAACTATGTATATATAGTAAATACTGTTTCTAAGGCAAAGGTAAAATTTTTATATAGTTGTAAAATTCCATTATATTCTACTGCCAAAGAAACATTAAAAACTTTGTAGCAACTCATTTTTTAAGGAATAAACATTTTCAAGTTTAAAAAGAATAGTACAAGGAACACCTATATACCCTTTGTCCGGGTCTGACTTCATTTTTTTCTATTTCTCTCTCTCTCTTTCTCTTGCTGTCTCTTTCTCTCTCTCCCTCCCCCTTTTCCTCCATCTCTATCTTTTTTGAATCATTTGTATGTTCTAAACAATTCAGTGCTTGCTTAAAAAACAAGGGGCACTCTCTTACATAACTACAAAATACTAAATTTAATACTGATACAATACAATCTAATTCACAGTCATAATTCAGGTTTCATTATCTATGTAGTACCTTTTATGATTTACTTTCCCAGTTCAGAATCTCATTTAATCATTTATTACATTTAGTTGCCATAAATATTTATTCTCTTTAAAAGTTTGTACCAGTTTTATAAACTTATTTTTTCTTAAACTTGATATATTTGAAAAGTACAGAAAGTTATTTTGTTGAATGTTTCTCAAGTAAATTAGTCTTGTATTTCTTCACAACTTAGATTCAGATTGTACATGTAAAAATACATGCTACATTTTAAGGCAGGTGTGAGAACACTCTCCCTTGAGCTACAAATCTGACTGAATTATAGAACAAAATGGAAATTTTACGTGGATGTTTTTTATCTCAAAAGCTGTTTATATCTTGAATTAAGACTGCTCAAAATAATTATTAAATCACATTTAATACTTGGAAATATGACTGGTGAGTAGAAATTTTATAGAAATGAGTGTATTGTATGAGTAGCCATTTAGATTTTCTTTCTGACCTGTGTGAACCAAAAACCTATGGAGCCTGAAAACCTAAAACTCTAAAGAAAAAAAGAAATGTGAAAGAGATGCAACTTTTTCAAAAATGAGTTGCTACAAAGTCCTTGGAAGAATGTATTTAGTTTTCCAACATTACTGAAGTAAACAGGGCTCAGGTACACTACACTATCAATTATAAGGAACCTCTGGGGAAGTAGAGGAGATCAATGCAACCAAAATTTTCAGCTCAGATATTAATTCCATCTGTTTGTCTCCAATGCCTTTGCAAACAGAAATTTGATCTGACAATTGTTTTTCAATCCATTTAATGTTTTTTCCTATTTTTGGCAGAAATGATATCAGGAACTGGAAGAAAACTAAATAATCACAGTAAATTAGATAACTGAGAGATAGCCTGCATTCTTTTAGCAGCCTAGTAATACAGAGTCAAGTAGAAAACATGCAAACAGTTTCCAAATATCACACTGTTAATGAAAGATCCAGGAACCGCCATCCAGTTCCCTTAGAATTTCTAAGATAGCGTTTTTTCTTCCTCTAGCGTACGTTGCTATTGGGTTAATTAGTAAAACTATGACACCATATAGGTTTCTTTAGAACATGAAGTATATTTATATTCAAATGGAAAATATTAACATAAACCAAAACACGTGTGTATCTTTTATATCTAAACATGATCGCAAGGGAGTTTCACTGCACTTGAAGAAGAGAAATGACTAGTAGACAGTTAACAAAAGGCTTGATGCATTAGATTGCAGAAGACTTGGAGAATAAAAAGGCAATCGCAGGAGAAAATCACTACTCTGGTGGGGTGAAAGATAAATTCAGGCTCATTAGAAGTGGCCAGATTATTGCTCACTGGTCAAGGAGAAAAAAAGATAGAAGAACACAAAACAGGGATAATAGAATTTTTAAATACTTAGTTTGAAAAGATGAAATAGATACGTTAAGTATCTATTGATTTTAAGAAAATAAGAAATTTAAACTGAGAAATGAGATTTTTTTTAACAGATAAAGTATTTTAGCATGTCTTAGTTGAAGATAAAGAGGTCCAGTTACTCTAGGTTTTGAGGATACGGTAGCTTAAGGTCTTAATATGTTTGTATTTTTAATTTAGAAAATTAGATTTAATGGGATGATATTGAACAATAAGAGTACATAGGTTTTAGGTAAACATTTCTATAGCATTTGCACTGTTTATTGTAATTTGTTTTAGGGTTGTTTTATTCTTTAATTTAAGAAATGCATACTTTATTGGTAATGTGTATAGTATTTGTCCTGCAAACATCTCTTTGTCACTATTCAGTTCGGTTATGGATATAAACTCCTGTAATGGACTGAAAGATCAATATGTCTAGGACTCTACAACATTTTTAATATAACTAATAAATTTTGTTCTGAACAATAAAGTGTATTTTATTCAAGATCATTGTACTAAATAATTAGTTGAAGCTTTTGGTTAAAAATATCTAGGTCAACACTTTTATTGATACTTCTTTGAAACTTATCATATTTTTCTGAATTTAAAAAATAATTTTTTTCCTGTTATTCTTTGCTTGTGTTGAAACTACTTTACTGCATTTTCAGTATATTTATCATTCTTTTAATATTACTTGAAATATGTGCAGGAAAACATCATACCTCAAATTAACAAATTAACATTGGTAGCTTTTCAAAAGCCATTAGCATAATATAATTAATTAGTTGTAATAAAATAAAATATGGCAAGAAACAATTTGAGAGACTAGTTTGGTATTTTTTAGACAACAATTTTAAATAATTTTTTAATAAATTTATAGAGCTTAATTTTTGCTTAAGCATTGCTATATTGAAAAACTAAAATTAGTGAATATTTTATAGTTAAGAAACGTAAATCATTATATATATATATATGAGGTTTATTAACAGTTTCCAAAATATCCAGATGGCTTATATTTTCTTGATTTATTAAAATTTTTGTCAAGTATGATTGTTTTAAATATCTTTTCAGTTCATAATGGTCTCATTATCAATCTTTATTGTTATTATTACTAATAGTACTATTATAATTATTATTTTGCAAATATATTTGATGATCAATATTCTTAAGATTTTGAAAATTAATAGAATTATAAAGAAAATATAATTTGTTTTTTCTTTTTGTATTGTTTTCAAAGAATTTCTAAGGTTTAATTTTACTGAATTTATAATTATAAATATGAAAGTTTAATTTTAAGAAAAATTAATATTAATAAAGCATCTTCTTTTATTAAAATAGTTTTTCTGTGAGCAAGGATTTCATAGAAAATTCTATATGTGTAGCAAAATTTCTCTGCAAAGAAAATAAAATGGATGTTTCAGGATGATTATTTGAGGAATTAATAAGCATGACATATTTAAATCTGTACATGAACCAAGTGAACATGCAGTAATCATTGAATTATTATCAATGTTTTTGTTCCAAAGTAATAATTTTTTAGTCAACCAGATTATATTTGATGTGTTAAAGTAGTAAAATATTGAAATATTATTTCTCTTGTATTCATTTACTTAATCAAACAACCCTTTATTAAAAATGTACAATTTTCTACACACTGTACTAGTGCTAAAAAAGATATAAGGTATAGACACTGCTCAGAATTTACTCAGAATCCAGTGGGAATGGCTATTGAATGTAAACATGCTATAATATAATAAGAGATTTAATAGAGTCACTAGGTACCACTGTATGGTTTGGGTTTCAATATCCATATACTATAATAGAAAGGTTATTTGATATCAAGAGAAAAACTTGACCATTGGGTTTTCCAACTAAACACTGGCTCCTTCATGACTATTGACTTCCTAAGACTTAGAAGCTCTTTGAAATTAAAATGTTTATAGCAGCATTATTAACAATAGCCAAGATATCGAAGCAACCTAGGTGTCCATCAACAGATGAATGAAAAAAAATGATGTAATATGTATAATGTATATTATATGTATATAATGGAATATTATGCAGCAGTCAAAAATAAAATATTACCATTTCCAAAAACATAAATTGATTTAGAGGGCATTATGCTAAGTAAAATAAGTCAGGCAGAGAAAGACAAATACAATATGGTTTCACTTATATGTATAATCTAAAAAAATCAAAACAAACAAACAAACAAAATACAGACTCATAGAGAAGAGACCAAAGAGATGGTCACTAAAAGAAAGGTGTGGGAGGAAAAGGTGAAGGGGGATATAGTCAAGAATATTGTGATAAGTTTACATGTTAACAGGTGATTACTCAAGTTATTAAGGTGAACACATTGTAAGGTATAAAAATGTTTAATCACTATATTATACACCTGAAACTAATATAACCAATATACAATTATGTATTAACTAAGTTAAAATGAAATTTTTAAAAATGTAGGGCAGAATTCTGAAAATTCTTTCTAAAATTTCTGATCTTGTCTAAACATAGCTTTTTTAAAAAGGGATTTGGGGGGTATAATGGATATGTAATAAATTGCATATACTTAAATTGTATAATTTGATGACTTATGACATACAAGTATTTTTTGAAACCATCATCACAATAAAGACAGTAAACATATCTATTCCTTTAAAACTCACCAAGTTCACTATTACAGAAATATAATATTTTCTTCCTTTCCACACAGCCATTAATGGGTTTTCTTTCACTGTAGATTAGTTTGCATTTTCTAGAATTTAATATAAATAAAATTGTAATGTATGCACTCACTGTGTCTAATATCTTTAACTTAGAATAATTTTAAAATTTGCTCATGTTTTCCATAAATACTTTTTTATTGTAAGGATTAGTATATTATATAGATAAATCTAATTTGTTTATCCATTAGCCTATTAATTATGAACTTTCTGTTTCTTCTTGATTATTACAAATAAAGCTTCTATGAAAACCCATAAACAAATCTTTGCATAACTTTTTGTTTTCGTCTCTCTAGGTAAATTTCTAGGAGTGAGAAACCTGGTTCATGTAATAGGGTTATGTTTAAGATTTTACAAAACTCTTAAACTTCTCTCCAAAGTAGAAGGATCGTTTTAAATTGCCTCCAGCACTAAGAGTTGCATTTGCTCCCATTTCACCAACACCTGCTATGATCAATCTTTTTTATAGTAACCATTTTAATAGCCATGGTCATGGAATTAATTTGCATTTCCCAGTTGATTATAATATTGGCCATCTTTTGTGTATGTGTGTGTGGTTATTTTTCATTCATATATACAGGTAGTGAAATTTTATTCAGTCATTTTGCTCATTTTTAAATTGAGATGTTTGCTTTTTGTGTTGAGTTCTGATAATTCCTCTTATATTCTGGACTGAAGTTCTCTATCAATCAAATAATTTGCAAATAGTTTCTGCCACCTTCTGACTTTCTTTTTTATTCTATAAATGGTGTCTTTTAAACAGCCAGAGTTATCAATTTTACTAATCTTTTTCTTTTGCATATGGATTTTGCTTTTGGTGTCATACTTTAAAAAAATCATTGCCTAACCCCAACCCAACCAAGGTTATGAAAATATTCTTCCAGAAATTTTATAATTTTAGACTTTATATGTACATTTACACAATCTATTCTGATTTATTTGTTTGAGATGTGAAGTATTAATTAAGGTTTATTTTTTGCATCTACATATCTAATTGTTTCAGCACCATTTGTTGAAAAGATTATTCTTTCTCCACTTAATTGTCCACACTTCTTGTCAAAGATTAATTGACCATATATGTGTGGGTGGGACTTCTTTTTTTTTTTACTTTATATTCTACTCACTTCTCTATTTGTCTCTACAACATACCAGATTGTCTTAATTACTGTATATTTACAATAAATCTAAAAGACAGGTATATAAATACTCTAACTTTTCTTTTTAAATTATCTTTACTATTCTGGGTTCTTTGAACTTCTATTTAAATTTAGAATCAGTTTATCAATATTTATATAAAGGCCTACTGGGATCTAGATTGGCTTTGGTTGACTCTA
Organism: Rhynchonycteris naso; assembly: GCA_037038555.1. Taxonomy (NCBI): domain Eukaryota; kingdom Metazoa; phylum Chordata; class Mammalia; order Chiroptera; family Emballonuridae; genus Rhynchonycteris; species Rhynchonycteris naso. The sequence goes on from CM072999.1 coordinate 125,253,593, forward strand.
TTATCAACATAAGGAGAATTAATATGTTAATAAGTGTTTACTTTTCCTATACACGTTGTATATCACTCTACTTATATAGATCTTTTCTAGTTTTATTTCTGAAATGTTATATCATTTTCAGTCTATTTATTTTGCGCATATTTTGTAGATTTATCCCTAACCATTTTTTATTTTTGAGGTTATTACAAATACATTTTTTAAATTTAAATTTTGATTGCTCATTCTTAGTAACAGAAATATAGTTATTTTTGTAAATTGATATTATATTCTGCAATTTTGATAAACATAGTTATTAGTTCTAGAAGCTAAAAATTCTGATTTTCTGCATAGATATTTATGTCATCTGTGGATATAGACAGTTTTACTTTTTTTAAATCTGAATGGTTTTTATTTTGTTTTCTTGCTTTATTGCTCTAAAACCTCTTGTACAATTTTAAGTAAAACTGGATTAAAGTATATATACTTTCATTATTATTGTTATCAATACTTTGGAAAGGGAGACAGTCTTTTGCTATTAAATATAATGTTAACTGAAAATTTTCATAGCTGAAATTATGCACCATTTTATTAGCTTACTAAAATATGTATATATTACTACAATTAGTATTTAGCTTTGATATAGAATATAACTGTTACACAGAAATAGTTTTATTATTTATTTTTTTTAGCTTTGTTAGGTAATTCTAGAACCTAATTAATTTTAAGAGTTACTATCTCAACTTTGTGTGAACTTAGGGGACTGTATCAGATGTTCTGGTTGTTTTTCTTCTCACTGCTAGTGTCCCTGCATGTCTGTGCTCATTAAGTCTCGCTGAAAGCCTGGTGACTGTGTCGTTCTCTTCTCTCCAGGATTCTGTTCTGCACACTGTAGCCTCCTTCATCTCCATGTGCTCTCCAGCTCTGTTTCCTCAATAAAGGGTCCTTCTCTTTGTGCTACAACCTGGAAACAGTGTCCAGACAGTAAGGTGGAACAAGTTCAGTGTCAACTTTTTTGTTGTTGTTGTTATCATCTCTCAGGGATGCCTGAGGTCCAAATTTTTGAAAAATGTTGTTTTATGTATGTTTTCCAGTTTTTAAAAGTTGTTTTATGTAGAAAGTAAACCTGGTCTCTCTTTTGTGCCATATTGACTGGAAACAGAAGAAAATATAAAGTTGTAAACTTCACTTTAAAATGCATTATAGTTTGACCAGTGGTAGCTCAGGGAATAGAGCATGGAGCTAGGACGCTAAGGTTCTAGGTTCAAAACCTCAAGGAGGTCAGCTTGAGCTCATCCAGCTTTAGTGCAGACTTGCTAGCTTGAGCATGGGGTGACTGGCTTATGTGCGGGATCATCAATATGATTCTGGGTCTCTGGCTTGAGCCCAAAGGTCGCAGGCTTGATGCCCAAGGTCACTGTTTTGAGCAAGGGAGTCAATGGCTTATCTTCAACCCCCTGGCAAGGCAATCAATGAACAACTAAGGAGATGCAACTATGAGTTGATTTTTCTCATCTCTCTCTCTCCACCCTTTCTCTCTCTACCCCTTCTGTTTCTCTGCCTCTGCCTCTCTCAAAAAAATTATTTTAGATTTTAATTGTAAGAAAAAAATTTAAAAAATAAATATGCATAATAAATTAACATAAGCTTACATCAAGTGAGGAATAGATTTTAGAAACATAGGTCAAGGAGGGGGTGTCTATATGTTCACTTTAGATTCTTTTGATTTTATTATATATATTTGGGTCCATCTCTTTTCTATGTTTTTTCTTCTTTCCCTCCTTCTTTTCTTCCTTTCTTTCGGCTACCAGTATACAGTAAATAGATGGGAGGCATTACATATGTGACAAAGAATTAGAGATCCCTTTATAAGTAAAGAATCATCCAGAATATTATTCTAAGCAATACAAGTCAACAGGAAAGGTCAAGAACAATACAATTTCACTCATAGATGGAATATAATACTGAAAGCAACACATGAACAATAAGAAAAACAAAAACAAAACTCAGATACAGACAACACTATGCTAATTATCAGAGGGAAGAGGGGTGGAGGGTGGTAAAGGATGTAAGGGTCAAATATATGGTGATAAAAGACAGATTGATCACACAATGCAATATACTGATGATGTATCACAGAAATGTACAGTTGAAATATAATTTTATTAACCAATGTCACCCCAATACATTTAATTTCTTAAATAAGCAAATAATAAACCGGCAAATTTATCATAATATACCACCAAGTTACATTTTAAGAATGATTCAACAAATTGAGCAAATATTAGAAAAAGTTGACTTTGTTTAATAAGAAATTTTATCTAATTCTTTTCTTATACCTATATTTCTCAGAAATCTGGTACTGAATAAATTAAAATTGTGCCAAACCTTGCAACCCTATACATTTCTACATTTTTTGATTAATGGCTCCTTCATCCACTGCCAGCCAGGATTCTACAGACATTAATTTTAGCTTGAACAGTTGGTTGTTATGCAGGTGGCAGGCTGTTCCTGCCACACAATTTACCTGTGATGCATTGATAAAAGAATGATGGTTTAACTCTCAAATTTTATCAAAAAGTGATGCATGCTTTCTTGAAAAGGAAAATATGAGAAGATCATAATTTTGTTTGTGTTATAATTTAATACCTTGTTTAATCTCAGAGTCCTCACACTTTCAAACTGAATATTATCTGATCTGATAAAAAGAAAAAGAGACAGAAAAAATCTTTATAGACCTAGATGACAGTGTCAGGACTGTGGGGGTTTGGGATGGTGGTGGCAGGAGGTGAAGGAGGGTAGAAGGGGGATAAATGGTGATAGAGGGAGACTTGACTCAGGGTGGGGAACACTCAATGCAATATACAGATGATGTATTGTAGAATTATGCACCTGAAATATGTATAATTTTACTAGCCAATGTCACCCCAATAAATTCAATTAAAAAAATTGCTTTTGATCTATTCCCCTCCAAAATAAATAAAATGACTTTAGTGGAAAATAGAGGAGAGCAAAATTAGAAAGTATTTCTACTTATTTAGGTCTAGGGGCAAAAATATCCATATGTGTGAAGTGCAGATAACTGATTTTTAACAGAATACATCAGTTTATATTTTCAAGCCAACATCATAAGTTATTCCCTTTGTGATTCTTCATTAATGATGTATGTCTTTATTTTCCATTATCATTTGCTTAGGTAACTTACTTTTGATAGTCCAGTAAGGGAGTGAAACTGGAGAGATAATGTTATAATCTATCTAGTCCTGAAATGATTAATAAGGCTATTGGAGCTCTTAAGTTTAGATTCAATTTCTACTGCTCAACTAATTTCCATGTAGCTGTTGCCTGATTATTCAACTTTTAAAATCCTTATGATTTTCATCTTAATTTGGTTTTATATTATCTAACCCATCACCATTTTAGGAAATGATGAGAGGATGTGTGTACAGTACTTGTTAAATAATTCTTAAGAACAAATACTAGTTGCCTTTACTTTCCTTTATTGTCAAAATATGTATTGTTATAGTGGATTTTTTTCCTAGTGTATATTCCATGAAGTTTATCCTTTATCATAATAAAACACATTTATGACCACATTTAATGAAGAGCCTATATTGAAGTAAAAGAGTTATTTGCAATCAGGTTGTATCAGGATCTAAGGCGTGTGATAAATGAGTGAGAAGGGCATGATCTTTAAAATCAGAAGCCTGTATTCCAATTCTGCTCCATCATTTTTCATCCCAGCAAGATATCACTCAAATGCTGCAGTCTTCAATGGCCTGGCAATATCATTGATTTGCAGTTTTGAGAGTGTAAAGTATTGTATATATATTCTCTAAGTTTTGTGGTTACAGCACATTAGGTGTGAGTGGTACCTCATCAATGGTGATTTGCTTGATGAAGTTGCCTTCTTGTTATTGCAATACAGGCTAGAAGAGTAAATGACATTAACTTCCAGCTTCAAGATCCAATTCATAAAGAGTTTGTGGTAGCCACAAAAAATATTAGTTTTCTTGAAATATTTTATAGTTTTTGTTATTGTGAAAATAAGATGACTTTAGAGACATTAGATACTGACATGGTAACAAAGATTAGGACAATTTTAATTTTTTAGAGATTAGTTTTTCTTTTTCTTAACTTGCAAATAAAGTTTTGCTGTTGCTTTAAATCTTCTTTTCTTTTCCATAGGAAGAGCTAAGCATAATTGGTATATTAGTTCCAAAATGAGAGAAACAGAGCTTTCCAACAGACCTTTGCTAGCAGGTGACACTTAGGCTAATTTAGCTTTTCATTGCAATTACTCTGATATCCCTGACTCTTTATGTCTTGCCAACCAATGATACCTGACAGCCTATACCTGTAGACACCTGCCACCTGAAACAGGAATAAGTCAGCCTGTGGAGAAGACCACATCAATTCTGTCTACTACAAGCTTAGTTTATTTTTATTTTCTTCCAGTTCCTACATCCTGAACCTATTTTTATGCAGCATCTTCTATGTCCTAAGAAAATGTAAACAAGGACCAAACATTAAGGGGTCACTGAAAAGCAGCCAGTAGCCTCTCATCTCAAGTGAAAAAAATTTTCTAGTGGTGCTAAAAATTCAGAATGTTAGAAGGATGACTCACCTTCTCAGATGACATATAGCTGGGCACAAAATAAAGCTCAACTCTTGGCCACCTGGTTAGATAGTAATGGTAAATGTGCTAATGAGATCTAGGTATGAGCTACTTGCTAGGGTTTATAATGATGAAAATAATGGCCACTATTTTGAAGCAGAAGTGGTATATAACAAGGTTTCATAAGTACAATTTTTAAATGTAATGAGCTCGGTGGTTTATTGTAGTTTATCCACTTGAAATGTACTCTTTCTTCTATTTCATCAATATAAGAGAGACCAGTCAGAATTTAACGGTGTTCAAGTGAAATGGTATTTCAATTTAACTTCATTGACTCTGGAACACTTCAACACTTTTCATCACTTGCTTAACCAGCTTATGTCAGTATATAACCAGTATATAACGTTAATAAAAAAAGGAGCATCATTGTAATGAAAAAAGTTGTATATCTCCTCCAAAAATTAGGGTTTCTTAACCCTAAATTAGGGTGTTTTATTTCTCTAAACCATATTGTAAAAACAGAACAAACAAAAAAATCTTTCTGTTTTATTGGAAACTAGAAAAAAAAATTCCTGCAAATCATATCTTACATTTTAGGGGTTACTTTTCCTTAAGCTATCGAAAGAGGAATGTGGAGCATGTAGTTTAATGCCATGAAACTAACAGATTCTGTGTCAATAATGCCTGGGGTGTGAATCTGGCAAAAGATAGAGAGGCTGTGAAGAAAACCGCTCTGATTCTTAAGGTTCTGCTTAAGTTGTGTGATGTTAATGTCCTACGCCTTGAGTTAGACTGTTTGCAGTGAAATTCCTAATCTGCCACCTCCCAGTATTGTTTTCTTGGACAAACAATTTAAACTCTTTGTGTCTCAGTATTTTTATTCATTAAAATGAAGATGTTGGAAAAATTAAATCAGTTAATGAATGACAAGAACTTAGAACAGTACTCGTCATATGTTAATCTCCCCACTATAACTGCTATCACTGCTGCTTTCACGAAGAAACTAATGACAAGGTTCACTCAGGGGCCAGTGAGTAGGGAGGCCTTGGGGACTGTTCCATAGAGACACTATGTATACATTGTGTCTGGGTTGTGAGAAAAATATTTTTGTCCCTTTGAAAAATTAAGACACACATGAGAAAGAACAAATAATTTGAAGTGAATCAGTAAAATTTTCTTTGCCTGAATTTACACTCCGAGTATGAAATGGTGGTGGTGAAGGGACAGATTAGCATATTAATTCAAAGTTTAAAGACTGACCCAACCCTGGATGGGTGGGCTCAGTAGACAGAGCTTGTCCTGCTACACTGAGTTCGCAGATTCCATCCCCGGTCAGGGCACATGTGAGTAGCAACCAATGAGTGCTCAACTATGTGGAACAACTAAGTAGAATAACTGAATTGATACCTCTCTCTCTCACTCTCTCTCTCTTCCCCTTTTCTAGCCCTCCCTCTTTTCCTCTCTCTCTCAAATCAATGGAAAGATTAAAAGAAAAACCCAACCTGTGGATTATAATGGATTATAGGTCCTGCCCTAAGAAAGATGCAGACAAAAGCATAAACTGAGAATGCTGAGGATGTTTCTAAGGTGGAAATGCCCTTACTCTTAATAATTAGCAATACAGCATTTAGCCCAGAGCATGATGGACAGAGCAGCCGGGGTCTAGTCTATAACCCTTTCATTTATCTTGATAGTTCATGTTACTCTTCACAACCCATCACTCTCCTTTATCTTACCAGGACATTTCTACAAATTGATTTCAACTGAATTCTAAAATACATTTTTACTTATTCCTGAGAGCAAAGATGGTGCCTTTATAACAATTTAGAAAAATTCTTAGTCTTTACTGGAATATATGAAGTTCAATACAGTGTGGTTAGAAAGCTATCAAGATCTTGAATTTGTAGTTTGCTTGTTAGATTAACAGACTGTTTAAGTAAAATGTTAGCTTTCCACCTCTTTTTTTCAATGTTGAATAAGTGCAGTCTTACTGAGTAAATACACAATAAAGACTGAGTGTGGTACTATTAGTAGCCAGGTCAGGGGACAATACTTCTTTTCAATATTTCCATTATTGCTTCTTTCCTAAATCAAAATAATTGGTCCTTTATAAAGAACCTTGCTCAGCATAATAAAATTGATATTCCATTAAAATAAAAGGTCCAATGCATATGAAAAATTATATCAGTGGGGTGGGGGGAGGGAGAGCAGAATAATTTAATTGTATCTGACCCCAGTACTGTATCTGTATTTCTTCAAGTTATTTAAATGTTACATTTCACATTTGATATAGCATAATGCATATAGCACTTGCCTACTAGATGTCAAAACTCTTTACATACCCTTAGTTTACATGGCGAGAAGCAGCCAATTTGAAGAGGAATAAAAGGTACATAAAGTTATCATTAACAAAATATAATATATTTTACTTATGAAAAGTATTATCTTTTATTTAAAGAGGCGTTGTGATTCACTGTTAAATGGAGCATTGTCTAAAATTTTTAATCATTCATACTGCAAATAAATTATGTTACCCATATAATGTTAAGCTTAGAGTTATTAAAGAACCTAAAGTAAGATGATACACCCAACATCTCTACATAGAATGTATAGCAGACAGGAGGGACATGCTAGGAATGTGGTGGTGTGATAGAACAGGAAGAGTTCATTTACCTGGCACAAACACAGCCAAACTCTACATACAGAAAATTGCATTGAGAAATATTGGTTATTTTATTGTGAATGGCAGCATCCAGGAGAACATGAAGCTAAAATCAAAAGCTCAAAGTCCCTGATGGTGTGTAGCTTATTGATTATTTAGGGAAAAATCACAGGATACTGTCGGTTGAGGATCTGAGTCATGCTGGAAAGCTGATTGGTTGGAGGTGAGGTAATAAATCATTTCTCCAGGTCTTGTGGACAGCTCTGAAGGCTATTTCAAGTCCCTCTGTCTGATTTCATGGAAAGTAGCCAGGGGGTGGTCTACCTTAGGGCTTGGGAACTGAAACAGAATTTAGGTCAAAGTGTTATCATTAGCCTGCCAGAGGTCTGGCCATGAATTTCATCAGGTCGGGGCTTCTGCTTCCTTGGTGACTACTGATTATAGTGGAAAGGCTAGGTCTGTGTGTGTGTGTGTGTGTGTGTGTGTGTGTGTGTGTGTGTGTACACACACACACATACATACACATATATATATATGTATGTATGTATATATGTATATATACACACATATACACATACACAGGGTGGTTTACCATCATGAGCATGCCAAACACAAAGTTTATTCTTATGTATTAATTACTGTATTATTTTAAATGCAAACAACTGTAAACCTATTTTTGTTCCATCTTGTTTAGAGAGAAATAATTTCTAGAGCTAAGATTTAAAACTACAATTAAAGTCATTGGACCCTCAGTTTCAGTAGATTACCGGACACTTTAAAATAATCCATTCTGATTGCATTGTAGATTTAAAAATTACAGGAGAAAATAATCTATGGAGATAAAAGAGATGCTTGTTTGTCATTACTAATGAATATGTTAGATTGCAACTCAGCTCTACTTGTTACTTCTGGACCAGTGTACCTGTATTGTCCAGAGACTGGAAAGCTAACATTCCATTTAAACTGGACTGTTTGGTTGGTAAGATTACAACTGTAATCAAGGTTTGGCCAATTGGTTGTATTTATATGAAATTTAGAAGGAGAAAGGAGGTAGAAGGTGGCAAGAAGCAGAGCTCTGGGCATCTATCTCTTCTGCTGCTAGAAGTTATAGCAGGCACCTTCTGGTTGTAAAATTTGTAACTGTAGTGATTTCCTGATATTAGCAGCTTTATGTTGGGGATCTGGAGCTGTGGCTTCATAAGTTCTGAAGGAACTTCCTGAAATTTCAGCTTCCTCAAATTTGTTAAGTCATTTATTGTACTGTATTAAATACTTCCTGCTTAAACTAGCTAGAGGGAACTGCTTTTTCTCCATCTCATCTATGATAACCCCAGGAGTTGCAGCAAATAAAACTTTTAAGAATTTGGGATTTGGGGTTTTGGTTGTATTTGGATTCAGTTATAACTTCAATAACATCAGAGAATAAAACACTGGTAACTCATATTATACTCTGCAAAACACATAAATGTAAGTATGGTCATCTGAAATGCAATGTGTGTTGAAGGAATATTTGCCAGGCATGGTTTTCCCTTCCATAGACTATTATGGTGAAAATGTGGACTACAGTGTCTACGAGCCAACTGGCATCAGCAAAATGTTGCTACACTAGAGGTTGGGAATGATCAACTAGTTGAGACTAGTGGACTTAAAAATACCACCAGGGTCCAGCAGATGGGGAAGAAGATTGACTGCAAAGTAGTATAGACATTTTTTTGTGGTGATAGAAAATTTTGATACCATATAGTGATGGTCATATGACTGAACAAATTTGTCAAAAACATCAAATTATACACTTGAAATTGGTTAATTGTATTATGTATGTTGTACCTCAATGAAACTAATGCAAAACAAATGTTCTACTCTGTCACCAACCCTAAGTTTATCATGTTTCTGTATCAGTGTATTAAGAAAGCAGGGATGGACCAGGAGAGTATTATGCCAAGTGAAGTCAGTCTTCAGAGAAAGACAAATACCATATGATTTCACTTATATGTAGAATCTAATGAACAAAAAAACAAACAAAAGGAAAACAAATTTATTGATACAGGGAACAGACAGCTGTCAGAGGGAATGGGGATAGAGAGACTGAGTGAAAAAGTTGAAGAAAGTGAAGAGAATTAAGCAGTACAAATTGGTAGTTGCAGAACAGCCACAGAGATGTGGTTTGCAATGTGGGGAATATAGTTAATAATGTTGAGAGATCTAGGTAGGGAGCCAGATGGGTGCTAAGGGTAGCAGGGGGTTACTCTGTAGAGTGCATGGTTTTTCATCTAGTTTGCTGTACATTTGAAACTGGTGCAGAATGGCCCTGGTTGGTTGGCTCAATGGTAGAGTGTCACCCAGTATGTGGATTTCTCAGGTTCAATTTCTTGTCAAGTCACACAAGAGAAGCAACCATCTGCTTCTTCACCTCTCCCCCTCTCCTTTCTCTTTCCCTCCTTCTCTTTCTTTCCTGTAGCCATGGCTCAATTGGTTCAAACGCATCACCCCAGGTATGAGGATAGCTTCTTGGATCCTCCACATCAGGTGCCAAAAATAGCTCTGTTGTGAGCATGGCCTCAGATGGGCAAAGCACCAGCCCCAGACGGGGGTTGCTGGGTGGAACCTGGTCAAGGTCCATACAGGAGTCTGTCTCTGTATCACCCCTCCTCTCACCTGGGAAAGAAGAAAAAGAAAGAGAGAGAGAGGGTCAAAAGAAAGAAGAAAGAAAGAAAGAAAGAAAGAAAGAAAGAAAGAAAGAAAGAAAGAAAGAGAAAGAAGGAAGGAAGGAAGGAAGGAAGGAAGGAAGGAAGGAAGGAAGGAAAGGAAGAAAAGGAAGGAAAGAAAGGAAAGAAGGAAAAGAAAGAAAGAAAGAAAGAAAGAAAGAAGAAAGAAAGAAAGAAAGAAAGAAAGAAAGAAAGAAAGAAAGAAAGAAAGAAAGAAAGAAACTGGCGCAGAATGGTGGTATTGAATGTGTTTGGAAATAAAATAAAATAAGAGCCAGAAAAAATAATTCTAATACTTAGTGACTTTGTTCTATGTTTAGTGTAAAGCATTTTTTAAAAGTGTTGTATAGCAATAAAGTTAAGATTTCCACTTATTAGCTGATTCTAAAACTGTTTGATCTTTAGTGTACTGCAGTTTTTTGTGTGAAGCTAAATAAGCCAATTTAAGCTCTTATCTTCATTGAGTGATAGCATATGCATCAGCACCAGAATGCCCTACAGATACAGGTGTTCCATCTGAAATGGTTTCAATAATAAAATGGTAAATATTTAAAATGTGAAATTTAATTATGTTCAGCTGTGTATCCATAGTCATCTTTTCAAAGAATCCCTAACTTCCATCAACAGGAGATATTAATAAAAACATTTTTTAATTCCTGTTTTTAAAGTAAAACAGTGTTTACTGGAAAAAGTTATAAATTTATTTTCCTTTTTAATGAATTTCATTTTAGTGTTTTCTTTAAAAATATAGGGTTCAAGACAAATTTTCACTTCCCAAATTTTTGTTTAGGGAAACTAAAACACATTAAAATTTTTATAAGTATTGGCACTTTAAAATAATTTAGAAACATCAGAAAACAAACTCAAAATAGCAATTCTCTTCACGGTTGCAACAACAAAAAAAATTAAATACCTAGGAATAAACATAACAAAGAATATAAAGGGCCTACATAGTGAAAACTACAAAGCATTGTTAACAGAAATCAAAAAATACAATGAAATGGAAAAATATTTCTTGTTCCTGGACAGGAAGAATAAATATAGTCAGAATGACTATATTACCCAAAGTGATATGCAAATTTAATGCAATTCCTATCAAAATTCCAATGTCATTTTTTATAGAAATAAAACAAAAAATCATCAGATTTATATGGAACTATTAAAAACCCCAAATAGCCATAGCAATCCTAAGAAAAAAGAACAAAGCTGGGGGTATTACAATACCTGACTTCAAATTATATTATAGAGCCACGACAATCAAAACAGCATGGTATTGGCAGAAAAATAGATACTCGGACCAATGGAATAGAAAGCCCAGAAATAAAACCGCATATATATGGCCAAATAATTTTTGATAAAGGGCCCAACAACACACAATGGAGAAAAAAAGCCTCTTCAATAAGTGGTGCTGGGAAAACTGGAAAACCACATGCAAAAGAATAAAACTTGACTACAGTTTGTCCTCTTATACTAAAATTAATTCAAAATGGATCAAAGACCTAAATATAAGACCTGAAACAATAAATTACATAGAAGAAAACATAGGTACTAAACTCATGGACCGTGGTTATAAAGAGCATTTTATGAATTTGACTCCAAAGGCAAGGGAAGTTATGGCAAAGATAAATGAATGGGACCACATCAGACTAATAAGCTTTTGCACAGCAAGAGAAACTGACAACAAAACAAATACCCAACTAAATGGGACATGATATTTTCAAACAACAGCTCAGATAAAGCCCTAATATCCAAAATATATAAAGAACTTATAAAACTCAACAACAAACAAACAAACAATCCAATAAAAAAATGAGAAGAGGACATGAACAGACACATCTTCCAGGAAGAAATAAAATGGCCAACAGATATATGAAAAGATGCTCATCTTCATTAGCTATTAGAGGAATGCAAATCAAAACTACACTGAGATACAACCTCACACCTGTTAGATTAGCTATTATCAACAAGACAGGTAATAACAAATGTTGGAGAGGCTGTGGAGAAAAAGGAACCCTCATCCACCGTTGGTGGGAATGTAAAGTAGTACAACCATTATGGAAGAAAGTATGGTGGTAGCTCAAAAAAAATTAAAAATAGAACTACCATATGACCCAGCAATCCCTCAACTGGGAATGTACCCCCATAACTCAAAAACACTGGTACGAAAAGACATATGCAGCTCCTTGTTCATTGCAGCATTGTTCACAGTGGCCAAGACATAAAGACAACCTGACCAGGTGGTGGCGCAGTGGATAGAGCATCGGACTGGGATGTGGAAGACCTAGGTTCGAGACCCCGAGCTCACCAGCTTGAGCACGGGCCCATCTGGCTTGAGCAAAAAGCTCGTCAACTTGGACCCAAGATCACTGGCTCCAGCAAAGGGGTTGCTCGATCTGCTGAAGGCCCGCGGTCAAGGCACATGTGAGAAAGCAATCAATGAACAACTATGGTGTTGCAACGGCAATGAAAAACTAATGATTGATGCTTCTCACCTATCTCCATTCCTGTCTGTCTGTCTCTATCTATCCCTCTCTCTGACTCTCTCTCTGTCACTGTAAAATAAAATAAGACATAAAAACAACTAAAAAGCCCTTAAATAGATGATTGGATAAAGAAGATGTGGTACATATATACTATGGAATACTACTCAGCCATAAGAAATGATGACATCAGATCATTTACAACAACATGGATGAACCTTGATAAAATTATACTGAGTGAAATAAGTAAACCAAAAAAAAAAACTAAGAACTATTTCATTTTATAAATAGGTGGGACATAAAAAAGAGACTCAGAGACACGGACAAGAGTGTGCTGGTTATGGGGAGGGGGGGAGATGTAGATGGGGGGGAGGGGAGGGGCACAAAGAAAACCAGATAGAAGGTGACGAAAGACAATTTGACTTTGGGTGATGGGTATGCAACATAATCAAATGTCACAATAATCTGGGGATGTTTTCTCTGATTATATGTACCCTGTTCTATCAATTTCACCCCATTAAAATTAATAATAAAAAATAAAAATAAATAAATATATAAATAAAATAATTTATAAACTTCTTCTCTAAGGTTTAGGCATGCATGTACATGTACAAATGCCATCATAAAAGTGACATATTTTGCTCTAAAACAAAGCCTATTCAAAAGAGTCATAGTATGAGTAAGTCAAATGATAATATACACAGAAAAAGATAAGCAAAGGAAGTATTTCAGTGAAAATTTATAAAACAAGAAACAGAAATAATACTTTTGAGGATATATTCTAGACTACTCAGGAATATAAAAATAATCTAATGTGGTCTATGTGTAATATTCAATTTACTGAATTGCCATGGATTTCCGAGTATTGTTTTATTATATTAGGTATTAATGATTGGAAAGAATGAAAAGTCATAGTAAATCAGTATGGATTCTGCTCAAGGAACATGCCTTCTAATAGAAACAAAACATTCTATTTTGTTTTAGTGTGTGTGTGTGTGTGTGTGTGTGTGTGTGTGTGTGTATAATATTGACATTAATATAACCTGGCACAGAAGCAAACTAAAGTAGTGACAAGACCTCTTCAGACATCTGTTGGAAGTATTATTTTGCTAAAAGCAGATAATTTGCTAAATGCATTCCTGATGTTTCTCTGAGAATTTCTTCTGTTTGAAGTTTTGGAGAAGGGCTGATGGAAGAGTTCATCCCTAGTCCTCACTCTGAGTAGCAAGACTTTGAACCACTTTAACTTATGTATTCTAGTCTTGGTTCTGCCCTTAAGGAACTATTCTTAAGGTATACATGACAGAAGGATGAACAGGCAAGGCAGACTGGAGGCAAGGTGTCCTTGGAGTCACAATGAATGACTCTCAGTATTTGAGGAGTCTTTCTGAATGTGAAGATGAACAATCTGAGGATCACAGATTGTTCATCTGAGGATAAATAAGTTAATCATACAAATAGAGGTTAATGGTGTAAAAGCACAAGCAGTTCAGCTTTACCAGATGTGAAGTTTAAGGCCAAGGTAGATCAAGATGAGATCTTTAAATTATGTTTAACAAATTGATTCCCATAAAAAGTAAAAATTCATGAAAAGTGTTTAAGGAAGGAAGCCATGTGGTCAGTACAGTGTTTCAGATAGGTCATATTGGTTACTGCATAGATGATATTTTAGAGGTATAGAAGATATTTCTGAGGAAGTAAGACTAAACTATAAAAATCATTCAGTTTAAGGAGAGGTGCTACATCTTGGTTATATAACATTTTTAAGGGAGAGAAAGAATCTGTAACAGAAGCCTGCAGATAATCTTCCTTCATATCTCATTAAATAGGATGTAATTGTATGCTCATAATCAAGTGGGTCATTATGAAGAGAAATAGGATGACAAAGATTGGACAATAGAGAATTTGGCCTTGAACCTGGATAAAGAGCCACTTCTTCATGAGTCATTGAGGAAAAATGTGGAGCCTTAAATTTCTATAAGAACGTATATAGAAATATCTAGTTGTGTGGTCTATCTATCTATCTATCATCAACAGTGTGTCCATAAAGTCATAGTGCATTTTTGACCGGTCACACGGTCAAAAGTGCACCATGACTTTACGGACACACTGTATATCAGGGATCCCCAAACTTTTTATGCCGGAGGCCAATTCACTGTCCCTCAGACCGTTGGAGGGCCACCCATACAGTACTCCATACACTGACCAGCAGTGAAAGAGGCGCCCCTTCCGGAAGTGCGGCGGGGGCCAGATAAATGGCCTCAGGTGGCCACAATTTGGCCCATGGGCCGTAGTTTGTGGACCTCTGATATATCATCTGTCTGTTTATCTATCTATCTATCTATCTATCTATCTATCTATCTATCTATCTATCTATAATCTATCATCTGTTTATCTATCATCATCTATTTACCTATCTGCCTACCTAACATCTATCTATTTTAAATAAAATGTTTTGTTTGCATATATTCAGTGTAGTAAATGTAATTATGTCCAATTCTTTTTATTTTTTTAATAAAGTATTTAGTCCATTTATTAATATGAATTTCAGTTAACAATTTTAGTGTTTCTATTTTATTTGTAGTTGATTTTTTAAATTTAATTAATTGTGTTTACATAGATTCTAGGGTGACCCTGAATGCATCCCTCCACCCCCATATGACCCTCAACATCTCCCCTGCAGCATCTTAGTTGTTCATTGACTGCTTTTTCAGGTCCCTACCCTTCCGCTAGCCTCTCTTCCTGCCACATGAGTCTCTCCGGGCTGCCTTTCGCTCCGGGGAGCTGGGTAGCCCTTTCCATGTTTTCGCTATTCCTACCAGTCTCAATGTGGCTTCTTCAGTGTTCCCCAGTTGAAGAGTCCACTTAGTTTAGTTCAAAGTTGTTTTATCCAGACGATGGTTCTTAAAATCAAGTTATAATCCACTTTGGTTCCGGGAGTTGGAAGTTGGTACGTCCACCTACTCCATCACCATCTTGCCCTCTCTCCTAGCTGGCTCTTAAGTCAAGGGTTTTGTGGGGGTTTTTTTGCCTCAAGAATCTTCTTCCTAAGAACAGAGCAAGAAAAGGGGAAAGTATTAACTTTAAAATAGAGGAATTTGGCAAATGCTACATTCAGCAAGTGCTAAGTTACCCTCACTAGATATCATGTATGTGTGTGTGTATGTGTGTGTGTGTGTGTGTGTGTATGTGTGTGTATTTAACTAGAGAGACAGAGACAGAGAGAGGGACAGATAGGGATAGACAAGCAGAAAGAGAGAGAGATGAGAAGCATCAGTTCTTCATTGCAGCATCTTAGTTGTTCATTGACTGCTTTTTCATATGTGCCTTGACCGGGCGGAGGGGTGGGTTGAAAAACTGATGGTAAAATGACTAATGAGTAATGTTTTTCTTTAATGTATTCTAGTCATATCAAGATTAAACCTAGCAAAGTATTATAAATGCTTTTCTAACTTACTAGTTCATTCAAATCACATTTACTGAGTATATTGCGTCAAGTAATATGGTAGGTGCTATAAACTGATTCATGGAAAACTGACTGACTCCTTGTATACAAGAATGGCAGTGTGTCTGTTTTCAAAAGAAAAAACTCATGTCCATTATCTATGGGTGTTCTTATCAGTATAAAACTTCTAAAAAATAATCTCAAGTTGTCTTGATGAGCATATAATCAAAGCAAAGGGAATTAGGTTGTCTTTAGTGATATTTCATTCTGTCAACAGAAAAGCCTGAGGAACTATCTTGGCTTACAACAAAGTAGATTTCCTTAGTGAATTAAATATCTGTGTCTACCAGATAATTTTCTTTTTCCTCTGGACTGTATTGATTAGTTATAAATTCC
This sequence comes from Rhynchonycteris naso, assembly GCA_037038555.1. Lineage (NCBI taxonomy): Eukaryota > Metazoa > Chordata > Mammalia > Chiroptera > Emballonuridae > Rhynchonycteris > Rhynchonycteris naso. The sequence continues at coordinate 125,269,875 of CM072999.1, forward strand.
ATGTACTTTTCTATTATTTACTAATGTTCACGATATCATTACTTCTAAAATAAGATTACAACACAATTGAATGAGTTTCATCTTTTCTTAGTCTGGGATACGTTCTAATACTTTTGACTGAATTTGCTATCACTTTCCTCCAATGACAACATTTACAAAGCTTTCTCTTACATTATTTCTGATGATAACTAAGTTGTCCACCTTATGAGGGATTGTGCTTGCTTTTTACTACATTTATTTTAAGTGTACAACCTTATCTCAAGATATTGAGGCTCACTTGATGACTTCTATATACTTATTAAAGTGTCTAAAGTTTCATTATGCATCTTGGATTTTATCAAAAATGTTGTTTTAAATATAAACTAAATATAAAATACTGATACATGCTGCAATGTGCATAAACCTTAAAAACATGCTGAATTAAAGAAGCCATTTCATATTTACATGAAATATCCAGAATAGGTAAATCTATATAGATAGAAAGCAGATTAGTGACTTGTATTTGCCAGGGACTAAAAGAGGAAAAATGAGAGTAATTGCATAATAAGTACAGATTTCCTTTTGGGGGTGAGAAATATATTTTGAACTAGATACAGGAATAGTTACACAACATTATTAATGTAGTAAATGCCACTTAACTATTTATTTTAAAATGGTTTGTTTTTATATATTTAATAATTTTATTTAGAAAATTAAATTTAATGGGGTGACATTGATCAATAAGACTACATAGGTTTCAGGTAAACATTTACATAGCATTTTCTATTATGTTAATTTCATCTCAATAAAATTTTTTTAGTAATAAAAATGCTAAGTTGGAGAGTATTTTCCTAACACATGGGGATTTCTGAGCTTTAATTCAGTTTAAATTTCTGAGATTTAATTCAGTTCCATTAGTTTGGTGTCTGTTTTCTTGCCAATATCATGCTGTTTTGATTATTGTTGCTCCAGTAAGAAATTAATATCCAAAACATATATTTAAAAAACTTATACAATTCAATAGCAAAAACAAAACAAAACAATAAACAATCCAACTTAAAAAGTGGGCATAAAACCTGAACAGATACTTCAACTGGGAAGACACACAAATGGACAACAAATATATAAAAATATGCTCATCTTTACTAGCTATTAGGGAAATTAGAATGGCTATTATCAAGACAAGTAACTACAAGTGAGGAAAAAGTTGTAGAAAAAAAGAAACCCTCATTCACTGCTGCTGGTACAGCCATTATGGAAAATAATATGGAGGTTTCTCAAAAAATTAATAACATGATCCAGCAAACCCTCTTCTAGGTATCTATATAAAAAATTTGAAAATATTTTTGTAATGATATACATACCATTATATTTATTGCATCATTATTTACAGTGATGAAGACATGGAAACAACAAAGTGTCCTTAAATAGATAATGGGTTAAGAAGATGTGATACATATGTACAATGGAATACTACTTAGCTATAAGAAAAGATAAAATATTGATATTTGTGAAACATGTATCTTGAGAATATTAAGCTAAACATGTAGAAAAAGTCAAGAAACATATTTTATAAACTGTGGGATATAAAACAGAAAGCACCAAATGAAAAAATAAACAAACAAACAAATCTGATAGACACAGACAACATTATGGTGGTTACCAGAGAGAAGGAAGAATGTAATATAGTAACAAGTAAAGGAGGTCAAATAAATGTTAATAGAAGGAGATTTGACTTTGGGTGGCAAAAACAGAATGCAATATACACATGTTGTATCATAGTATCATAGAAATGTACACTTGAAACTAATAAAACTTTATTAACCAATGTTACTTCAATAAATTTAATTAAAAAATTAAATACCAAGAATGTTAGAGATTAAGGTAGAATAATAAACATTATATAAAAGTAGAACAATAATGAAATAAATAATACAAACACACATCAGACTGTGATACAGTTTTAATGCAAAAAGAAAATGGTCATGATATGCTTATGTAATGCAATTGGCCAATTGACCCAATCTTTCTAACAAAGCAATAGAAGTAGAAAACTGACCTTGTTTTCAGATATGTTGGTTTTGAATGATTTTTTTTATATTTCTAGACAAAAAAGTAAAGCAGATAATTAGAAATTCATGTTTGAAGTTTTTGAAGTTGACAACAGTAGCAAAAATTAGCAATATATATTTCATAATCAAAAGCATAATGGTTACAGGTGAATAGACTTAGATGAATAAGTACCCAGAAGAAGGTACAGAGAGAATAAAAGCAGTGCCCTCAGGCATACATACTTCTGAAAGAGAAGCATAAACAATGGTGAAAAGAAAAGTCAGCATAATTCTCTAAGAATGTGAAGTCAGAGAACAGAACTATTTATAGAGTTAAGTCAATAATCATCATATACCTATTTGTCACATGCTCCACTCCAGAGAAACAGCAAAGACCAATTAATTATATGTGCACGATAAGAACAAGGATCTTATCAGTTTGGTGTGATATGCTATTTAATAGAAGGACATAAGGAAAACAAGCTTCACTCAATAGAGTATTTTAGTAGTCTTTTCAGATACTTGTGAGTGGTCTTTTCTAATACTACACTAAACCTCATCAAGTGGTAGTTTTCTAAAGGTTAACTTAGTCCAGAATCTGAAACTATATCAATGAACTTTTATTTCTCTTTTAATATTAAATTCATAAAGTACATGTACTTTAAATGGATTGTTTAATCCATGTATGATTTTATAACATTATGTTGGGGCATTTAAAAAAATACTAGTTTATTACACAATATAAAAAATATGCACTAGTATTCTTACCAACATAGCAAAAAAATACTTAAGTATCGGAAACCTGTCATCCCATAGTGGAGGACACATGTTGTCTAAACTATTCTTTTACTTCATAGATCACATTTTTTATTGTCAACAAATGTCAGTTGTTTTTCTCAAGCAAAAGTCCTATTTTATTTTTGTGAAAATCTCTGTCAAATGCCCATATCTAAATAATCTTACTTTGTTGTTAGCTATTTTCTCAAGTAAAGAAAAAGGACGTTTTATTTCAAAAGTGACTAATTCAACTCACATCCCAAACACTCACTTGAGTTCTTTTCCCTAAGAAAAACACTTTGCATGCAGCAAAAATGTCCTCTTTATATCGGCCACTATCAATCAGAATGTTTTTAAAATGCACAATCAAGAGTTAAAATTTATTATGATAATAAATGTTTTACTGCTAATCAATGACATTCTTAAGTTAAACTGCATTTTGTTGTCTGCAAGTGCAGGGCAGTGAAGAATAAAATGACTGGTGATACTGTTTGCTGCCACTGCCTTGATTTGTACTAAAGTACCTTCAGTTTCACCCGCCATTACTTTTCTACCCCACTGAATATATCAACACAGTGAAAGGCTGAAGTTGTCTTACTAGTATTAAAAAAATAATTTTGACCTCAATGACCTTTGAAAGCATCTCAGTATCCCCCAACGGACCACATTTTAAGGTCTTCCATGGAAAAGAATAAAAAAATGAAGTACTGATGTGCTTCTTCCCTGAATTAAAAACCTTTTGCTTGATGAAAATAAATGGAGTGGGGGTGGGATATCAAGAAAAGTGGTAAATCTCTACAATAACGTTGCAGATAAGAAGAAAGAGGCCTGACCAGGTGGTGGTGCAGCGGATGGAGCGTTGGACTGGGATGCAGAGGACCCAGGTTCAAGACCCTGAGGTCACCAGCTTGAGCTCAGGCTCATCTGGTTTGAGCAAGGTTCACCAGCTTGAGCCCAAGGCCACTGGATTGAGCAAGGGGTTACTCTGTCTGCTGTAGCCCCCCAATTAAGGTACATATGAGAAAGCAATCAATGAACAACTAAGGAGCTGCAATGAAAAATTGATGCTTCTTATCTCTCTCCCTTCTTATCTGTCTGACCCTATATGTCCCTCTCTCTAACTCTCAGTCTCTGTCACACACAAAAAATAAATAAATAAAATTAAAAAAGAAAGAAGAAAGAGAGTTAAAGAAGGTTTAAAAAAACAATATACTAAAGTACTAGTTGAGGCTGGAAATCATAAATTGACAAATCAGCATATAAATAAAATAAATAGAAAGATTCAGGAATGTGGATTATCAACGGTAAAACAGGGATACATCATGAGGGAGAGGAAATTGAAAGCATTATTTAAAAATTGCAAGTGTGACAATTTTATAATTTGATTTTGATGAAAATTGCTTCGCTCTTTAAATTTGTATTCCCAGACCAAACACTGGACACTTGTCATAGCTGTATTTGCTGTCTTTGTATCACAGTAATAAGATATATAGACCTAAATATTATAAAGTTAATATATTTGAGATGCTTAATACCTTATGATTGGAAAAAATGCAGGTTTTTTAATAAAGAAACTATTAGTTTGTGTTTACCCTTATTAAATGTGTGTTGTATAAAAACCTTTATCAAACATAGAAAGCTATCCTAGTATATATTTTCTTGTGGTTATAATAACTGGTATAATGAAACAATTAATATTTTATGTTCTAAGAGTAAGAAAAGGGTATAATAACATTTTATACCATTATTCTACATTTTACTATTATTATTGAAACACCTGACATCAGAAAATTGTCATATTTGTTTGCTAAGTATGAATTAATACAAAATATTCAATCACTGGAAAGTTTTTATCTGACTTATAAAAAGTTTGATTTTTCAAGGTTATCAGAAGGAAGGCACAATCCCAGTACTATCAATGTGCCTCTATTTTTTTCTATGAACTTTATCATTTAAAATAACAGAAAAATATATTTTCTGATATTTTGATATGCATAAAATAACCTCTAAGTTTAATATTAAATATTAGCCATCTCCTGACAATCAATCTAAGTGTCACTAACTGTTTTTACCATTGACACAAGAAAGGCAAGAATTTATATTCAGTGATCTTTTCAATAAAAGTATTACTTTCTTCACACTTAAGAAATCCTGAGAATATTTCTTAGAGTTTGAGGCCAAGTTGCATACAAAATAGTATGGTTCATTTCTGATGTCTTGACATGGTGAATTATATTGATAACTTCACAGATCTTGCACAATTTTAACATTTAATGATTACAAGTTCCATTTAGGTTATTTTAATGTGCTGCTTGCTTTATTTAACATATGTTTATGTTTTATTCAACATATAATTTCATCCTATTTATTATTGAAATTGGTTTATAATTTTCATCTTCTGTGCCTTTTTCCTTAGATTTTTTTTATCAGTGTCATGCTCAACTTATAAAATGACATTGCAAGTTGCCACCGCTCCTCCTCCCCCCCCCCCAGGGTTTTTTTTTTTTTTTTGCTCTGCAACAGTTCAAATAACACTGGAGTTCCTGCTTGTTTATCAGTTTTGTAGACTACCTTAATGGATATGAAATCCAGCCTACTCTTTCTTGGATATCTTTCTAAAAATATTCTATATTGTTAGCAATTTGTCTGTTTTGATTTTTTCTTTCTTTTGTAGTAAGTTTTATTAGTTTGTAATTTTGTATAAAGCATTTTGTTTAAAAGAATCCACTTCTGAATTTATTTGATCAAAGTAGCCATTTATCTTTCTTTAAGCACTTCCTCTACCTGTGTTTATATTCCTTTATTTTCTCTTTTACTTGAAATTGGTTAACTAGTTAAGTTAACTAATATTTATTTGCTTTTTTCAAAAAGTCACTTCCAGCATTTATTGATTGATTGGTTCAATTATTTTTCCAAATTCAATTTTTCTCCTTTCCATCCTACAATTTCATTATTGTTCTAAAATTTTTATTAATTTTAAATGGGGTGACATTAATAAAGCAGGGTACATGTATTCAAAGAAAACATCTCCAGGTTATCTTGGCATTCAATTATGTTGCATGCCCATCAGCCAGAGTCGAATTGTCTTCTGTCACCTTCAATCTGGTTTCTTGTGCCCCTCCACTACCCCTTCTCCTCCCTCTCCTCCCTGCCCCTTCCCCCCCGGTAACCACCGCACTCATGTTTTTAATTCATTTATTTTAAATTTTCTCCTATTTATTAGCATTATTATTTATAGTTATGAACTTTCCGTTCAGCACTATTTGAACTATATTACATAGACCCTGATCTACTATTATAGATATATTTACCATATTTCTCCATGTATAAAACAATCTTATGTATAAGATGTACCTTAATTTTGTGGCCCAATATTTGGGAAAAAAATGTATTACATAAAGCTATTGAACTCAAGTACTATTCATAGTAAAATTCATACCACTCCTCATCTGCTCGAAAAGGCAGAAAATGCAAGTAAAATATCTACAACCACTGTATAAGATGCACCCAGTTTTTAGATTCCATTTTTTTTGAAAAAAAATCCCCATTTTATACATGAGGAAATACGGTTTATTGATTTGTATTTACTTATTGATTTGAGGTTTGCATATTTTCTATAACAATTTGAGTTCATAAAATTAGCTCCTAGAAAGCAGAGAAGCAAGTTATGGTTGTTATTTTTTAGTTTTTTATTTATATTTTAGTACATTGTGATCATTGATAGATATCTATATGTGCATATATATTTATAGTTTAGAATCATTAATGTTCATAAACTAATTTAAGAATCAGCATATTATTGTTTAATGGAAAAAATAACAAATGTTTTCAAATTTCTAGTCGATATAGCCTCTCAACTATCTGACATTGCCATTGGAGTACAAAGCCAGCCATAGACAATATATGAAAGAATGAACATGCCTGTGTTCTCATAAGATTTTATTTACAAAATCAGGCAACAGACCAGATTTGGCATGTGAGCCATAATATACCATTCTTTCCTTACTTATGTCCTACTACATAGTCATTCTGTGAATGCTACACAAACACTTGAACAGAACCATTATCTATATTTAGGCGCAGAATTTAATAGTTATAGATGTTGAAGTGATGTTGAGTTTACCATTCCTTACCTACAATTGTGTATTTTAATAAAGGTATGTTAATTCATTTCACATTCTATTTCCTGCCAGCCATTTTTATTTTGTGAATGTTGGGAAAAGACTGTCATGATAGATGGTCTTATGCCAAATTTGAATGTATCTCTGGCATTTACATTCCAATTACTTATTTGTCCAACCCCTTGAGACTATCCTTACATCTCAAATGCTCCACAGGTCAATAGCACTTGTACTAAAAGAGAAGTAATGAAAAACTGTGGCAATGAGAAATTATGGTTCCTCATAATTGCCAGGAGCCTTTAAAGCCTATTAGCTAATTACAGGTAATCAAAATCATGAATATGTCTTGGTCTTTGAGAAGCATGGTGCAAAGACAATAAAGTTACAATGTTAAATATTAAAACCTCCCTAAACAAACAAATGTACAAACCCAAAACCTTAACTTAAAGTAACTCTTAAGGATAAAAACATTAATGCATAAAAAGTAAAATAAAAACACTCATATGTAAGAGATATTTAAAATTAGTTTGTTTCATATTAATGACTATTAACTATTTGTCCAAATGCTTTACTTATCACTGTAGTGAATACAAAGGATATGTCAGACATAGCCTCTGTACTTAAAAAGTTTATACTCTAGCCACGGACATATGACTAACATTTAGGAATGATTCGTTTAAAAATAAAAAGCAGTCTATATTTGGAACACTTAATTCAGTAAAGACAGAGAGGTAGGCTTAATTCTTAGAAATTAGACAAATGTCGTATAATTAAAATGATGGGTTAAAAGAACCAGCAGTGATATTAGCAATAATTTATTCAAGGCCCTTTCTTCATTTTTCAGAGGCAGAAAAGTATGCACTGAGGTTAATTAAGTAACTTGTCCAACGTCACAGGCCAGGTGAGTGTTTCATTATGTCTAAATGTTCCATATAAAATCTTCCATGAAGACTTCTTCTATTACAGTCCAGCATCCTTGTTAACCAAACTGATTTTCTAGTCTTCTGTTTTAGAATGGCTATCCAAATATTTTCTGCTGATAGTTATATGAGCATGAAGCATTAGTAATAGTACTGGTTAAATATTCCAGAATAAATCACTTGTAATACAGTTTTTCTTCCATTTATAAGCTGGGAAGGCAGATGGCAAGTGGAATCCACGTAACCAGTTGTCCCTGACTCATGTATACCCAGGACCATATCTGTTAGCAGTCAGCGTGGCTTCTTCTTCCTCTGCTAATGAGCTCAAACCCCTTTGGTTTCAACTCCACAGTCAAAGCCTTTAGTTGGAGAGGGACTGTCAACACTTCACCACTTGAAAGGGAAAAATATGCTGTATTGTCCTTGCAAAGTAGTTTTTAAAGCTGTGCAAATTAATTAAGAAAGCTAAATTAAATTTTTTATTTTTGTGTGCATGCAATCCAAAACCTAAGTGCACACTAAATATCCTGTATATTAAAATATTATGTTTCTTAGACTAGTGGCAAAATATAAATTAAGATGATATTTAGGACATGGTAATTAAAAAACAAAACAACTTTATTATTAACAACTGTCCACAATAAGTTAGCAATTAAAATGCTATTCTTGTGTAATGTGTAAATTAACATATTTATACTTAACAACCCAATGAATTTTAAGATTTAATGCAAAGAATAAATAGTCGCATCAGACTTTATACAGAGGTAATGCAGAGAGGTTAAAAATGAGCTTTAATTGGCTTAGCTAATTGTTATTACAGAGTTTGGTGCCGATGTTTTCTCTTTAACATAATAAAGTGAGTGACTGTAGTCTTAGAAAATAGAAATCAATATAGTGCTTCTGTCTTTTATTTTGAATCAGAATTTCAAACTACTAGAGCTAGGAGCCATCCACCCAGGAAATACGCAATGATTAAAAATCAAGAATAACTTACAGACAAGGATTCCATGGAACAAGCAAATTGTTTGCAATCAACACAAATGAATTTTCTATAAGCACCAAAATTAATAGTCTCATATTTTGATAAAATAGTTTTAGTAGTAAGCATAACTTTTTAATGCTCAAGTTCAATAAATATGTTATGTTAAAAGGTAAAGGGAATTAAGATTGCAGGTGGAATTAAGGTTGCTTATCAAAAATATTTTCCTGGATTATAAAGAATAGGCAAAGAAATAAATTATCCTTGTATTAGTTTCCTCTTGTTGCTGTTGCAAATTACCATAAGTCTGGTGGTTTAAAACAACACAACATTATTATTGTATTAAACACTGTTCTCCAGAGAAACAGTAAGCTGTGTGTATACACGTATATGTGTATATGTATGTGTATATATAGAGAAAGAGAGACAGAGAAAGATTTACAGTAGTTTTGTTGTGAGAGTAAATCTAAAATATACATGACAGGTAGGCAACCTAAAGAAGAGTTACATTGGAGCTTGAGCCCCAAGGCAGTCTATTGGTTGAATTAATTCCCTTTTCCTTAGTGGACATCAGTCTTTCTCTTAAGACCTTCAACTGACTAGATGAGACTCACCCACATTACAGAGGGGAATAGCCTTTACTTAAAGTCTGTTGGTTTAAGTGTTTTTCTCATCTACAAAACACCTTCACAATAACATCTGGACTGGTATGTAATCAAATATCTGAGTTTCCTGTTCTTAGCCTAGGGAAATTGAGACAGAAAATTAGTTTTCACAGCCATCTTAAATTTCTGAAGTTCAAAAGTCTAAAATAGGCCTCACCCAGTGCCAAAGGGCTACATTCCATGTGAAAATTCTAGGGAAGAATCTACTCCCTAGCCTTCTCCGGCATCTGTGGGCAGCACATATTTCTTGGCTTGTGACTCTCTTTCATCTTCAAAGCCAGTAATGGCTGATTGTCTTTATCATGCTGCATGAGACACTGACTCTTCTTCTGCCTCCTGCTTTCATTTAATGAGCCATTGGGCTCACCAAAATAAATTCAATTTCAAGGTTAGCTAATCAGCACCTTTAATTCCACCTGCCATTTCAATTACCCTTGCCACTAATGTAACACAAATTCCATGGGTAAGAAGGACACATTTGAGGTCACAATATCCTGTCTCCCACACTCCCCTAGGCCTTCAGAAAGCAAGGCAGCCCCACAGACACCTTGATTTCAGTCCAATCATTAGCCAAGACAGAGATTCAACAATCAGAACTGTAACATAAAAAATTTGTGTTGTTTCAGTTACTAAATCCATGGTAATTTACATCAGTGGGCACGAAAAACTAAAATACAGTGTGTCGGTAAAGTAATGGTGCACTTTTGACCGGTCAAAAGTCAAAAGTGCACCATGACTTTATGGATACACTGTAGTTGTCATAATGAAGGAAGGAGAAGTTTAGGCAGCAGAATTTGTATTTAAACATAATATGAACTTCCTGAGGAATTTTCAGTAAGCCAAAGGGATTCAGACCTTTCATGAACTTTAAGCTTAATGTTTATAAGGTGATAAAGCCAAATCATAAGAAACAGAAAAAATAAATGGTGCACAAAAGAAGAAAGAAAATTGAAATTGACAGTAAACTTGGAGGTAGATGTTACTGTATTCTAATCTTCCCAAAATGCGTTCCTGAGTATTAGTGTTTTGTGAAATATTTGTAGATTTTCAAGCAAAAACAAAACTTCTTCCAAATTAAATACTTCTGAGAAATTTAGATTTTATTTTTCTTAACACAAGACTTTGTTGTGTTTATATGCATTGAAAATATTTAACAGGCTGTACAGTGTTTCAAAAACTTTTTGACTATGTAATTTAATATTTTCCTTCTAATTCTGCTGACCATAACTTTGGAAATGCTACTACAAACAGATTTGGTACAACGAATATTTTATTAGAGCTACCATTAAAATAATAAGTATCTCTGACCAACTGATTTCATACACTTAATGAGAAATGAGTGCAGCTATCTAGCTAATAAGAAAACTGTAAAAAGAAGCTCACTATATCAACTAAAAACTTATACTGAACACCACCCACAGGCACAGATTTGTTTAGTAAGAGTTACAATGAAGTTAAACAGCACATGAAGCAGCTATGGACCATTGTATAGCCAGATAAACTGGAGAAATGATTTGGGCTCATTCTGTAGTAGAAACAGTGAAAATCAATGTAAACCTATTCTTGTTCTCCCAGTTCCAGTCAATGCATTCTCTCCTGTTGAGGCGCATCTGCAGTATGGTGCTCCCCAGTTAGCTCTGCTTCCTACACCCACTCACCTGCATTGCAGGTGCAGCCACAAAGTAAAAAAGGAAGAGGCAAGTAAACAACCATGGGAGAGCCATAGGGTTGCAACTGGAAGACATATCGATCTTTGTCAACAAAACAACATAATCCCGTTGTAACTACAATATATACATATCAATTGAATGTACACTAAAGAGGTTGTGTCAGTAGAAACCAAATACATGAGATAGACAGTAAGTTCTAACAGAAACTAGGAGAAATAGGCCCTGGCAGGTTGGCTCAGTGGTAGAGCATTAGCTCAGCATGTGGAAGTCTCGGGTTCAATTCCTGGCCAGGGCACACAGAAGTGCCCATCTTCTTCTCCACCCTTCCCCCTGTCTTTCCTCTGTCTCTCTTTCTCCTCCCTCAGCCAAAGCTCCATTGGAGCAAAGTTGGCCCGGGAGCTGAGGATGGCTCCATGGCCTCTGCCTCAGACACTAGAATGGCTCCAGCCGCAAGGAGTAACACCCCAGATGGGCAGAACATTGACCTCTGGTAGCCAGGCCAGGTGGATCCTGGTAGAGCGTATGCAGGAGTCTGTCTGACTGCCTTCCTGCTTCTAATTTGGGAAAAATACAAAAGAAAAAGAAAAAAACTAGGTGAAATAGAAACAATATAGATAAAGTGGCTTGGATGTGTGGGACCACTGATATATTAGTTGGGTCTTTTAGATTTTGGTTTTCAGAAAGAGAAGGAAAAGGCATTTCTACATGAAGAAACATGAGATAAATGCAGAAGTAGGAGAGAGGAATACATTCAGAGCACAGTTAATCATGCAAGAAAGCACTATAGAGAAAGAATTAGTCAAGTTTCTTCTGTATTTATTTTAAGTGTACACTATCACCTTCTTAAAATAGGTCATAATTAATGTGTGTTTGGGGGGGGGGCAGTGTTAACGAGATGCAAGGCAGTAAGAGTCTGAGGGCCAAAAATCTAAAGAGAAAATAAATCCCACAGAGAAAAGCCATCATAAACAGAGTGAATATCACATGACTTTAAAGCAAGAGAACAATAGAAACAGTTCAACAAAAGACCCGAATATTAGAGTTATCAGAAAGAGATTTAAAATATTGGTGATGAATATATCAAAACACTGTATGACAAAAGGAAAGACTTAGCAGAAATTTATAACATAAGAAGGAAAAATTGTAAAATTCAAAATAAGTATAACAAGTTAAAAATTTCTTCGATGTTCTTAGCAATAGCAGAATTAAACATAGTTGAAATAAGAACAAATAGAAGATGACTGAGGAATAAAACATGTGACTGAAGTATGAATAAATGAAATGAAAAACAGGGAAATAACATGATAGACATAAAGAATATAGAAAAGGCTTCTACTAAATGAAATTGGAGTATGAGAGTGGAGAGAGAATAGAGAATGTGATATTTAAGTTTGGATGGCAGAAAAATTTCTAAAACTGACAAAAGACATTATGTAGGAAAGTGTTAATAAAATACACCTGATTTTTTGAAGGGCCTGCTTGCAGGTGTGGCCATGCTGCTGTCTGGCAATTTAGCTTTTGAAATATTCTCTAGCATTGTTCTTACAGTGTAGCCTCCTTAGTGAGTATAATGTGATTTATGGTGAACACCTGCTTTCCTTTGGAAAGTCTGGAATTTTGGTGATCAGAGAGTGCCTATAGTCCCAGACCCAAGAAAATACTTTTAAAATTATTTATGTATTTTTTGTTTGTTTCATCCAGTGAGAAGAGGGGAGGCAGAGACAGACTCCTGCATGCACCCCCACCAGGATCCACCTGGCAAGCCCACTGGGGGTGATGCTCAGCCCATCTGGGGAGTTGCTCCCTTGCTTAGCAATCAAGCTCTTCTTAATGCCTGAGGCAGAGGCCATGTAGCCATCCTTATTGCCCAGGGGCAACTAAGTCCAATTAAGCCATAGCTGCAGGAGAGGAAGAGAAAGAGAGGGAGAGAGAGAGAAGTGAGAGGAGGAGGGGTAGAGAAGCAGATGGATGCTTCTCCTGTGTGCTCTGACTGGGAGTCGAACCCAGGACATCCACACGCCAGCCAACACTCTACCCCTGAGCCAACTGGCCAGGGCCAAAACTTAAAATCTGAATCTCAGCCAGGCTTTCCTGGACAGAAACATTACATGCATATTGCTACATTTCCACTGCTGGAGAAATGAGCATGCTCAGTTTGACCTTTCCTGGGCCAGGATGGAAACGAGCAGAGCATAGGAAACATGTGCCTGAATTTCTTCCAATGTTGCCTTATGTGCACTTTCCCCTTACGGGTTCAGCTGTTCATCCTTACTGCATCACTACAATAAATCATATTTATTAATGCAACTATCTGTTAAATCAGTCCTTCTGGCAAAGAACCAAATATGAGAGTGGTTCTTGGGATTACCTAATAAACAGGTACCTACAAATGCAAGAAAGTCAGCAACCTTAGACAGAGTAACTAAGAAGAAAACTGTATCTAAGCACATCATAGTAAAATGTAGAAAAACAAAGACCGAGAACATTTTTAAGACAGTGAATGAAAAAATGACACATTACTTTCAGAGGAACAATATGACATTCTCAGCTGGTGTTAGCACACACAATGGTAGTTAGAAAAATAATGGAATACAATTTTCAAAGTGCTGGAAAAAAACTACTAATCTAGAAATGTATATTCAGATAAAAATTCTTCTAAAACATAGCATAACTCCTTTGTGTTCTGTCTACCACCAGAACAGCAGCTTACATTTTGTTCCCAAGTCAAAGGTTGCACTGTGACAACTGCTTATAATGATGGGCTGTGGCTTTTCAGAACTACTCTCATAGGTGACAGTTACGCTTACAAGAGGAAGCAATAGCATTGCATTCACTATAACAACTAGGGGGGAGGGAGAGATAAAATAAATTTTAAAGAGGTAAAAAAGTTGTGTGAGTCAAGGTAACTAATAAAATTTAGTTCCAGAGAGGAAAGAACCCTTTCTAGGCAAGCTGAGATCACCAGCCAGTGTCTTCTTGAAAAACATTTGTCAAGCCTGGGCAACTGTTAATTATCAGGCTTGACATAGTCAATGGGACTCTACTAGGAGTAACAGAAAGTAACAGAACATATGACTAGGTAGGCTGCCAAACGGATTAGAATGTTGAGAATCCCTTAAAGTTGCAAGACCAGTTTTTCCCATAAGATATCTGTTGAGTGCCAGATGGCATGAAAGACTAGAAAGCCATTCCAGAAAGACAGAGTAAGATTTCCCACAAAGGGACAAAACCATGTTAAGTAAAGGGTCATGTCATATTATAAAGCCTGCCCAATTCTTATACCAAAACCTAATAAAAAACATTGCAAGGAAAAAGCATAATAAAGTTAACAGATAAAAATTATTCATGAATATATAACAAAGTGAAACAATTAAAATTTGAATCAAATGATATATAAAAATTATAACATTTAACAAACTGAGTTAATCCAGTGATTCCAAGTAAGCTTGACATTAAAATTCAATCAGTGGAATTCACCACATTAACAAAAAACAACAACAAATATATGATTATCTCATTAAATGCAGAAAAAAACATGATAAAATTAAACAGCTCTTTATCATTAAGAAAAAGAAAATCCTCAGAAAACTAGAAATAGAAGTTGCCACTGAGATTAGTAAAGATCAAACTATTTTTTCAATAAATTGCATATCTATTTTTTAAAAATTCTTTTTCTTCTTCTTCTTTTCCAAGTGAGAGGATGGAAAATAGATAAGCTGACTCCCGCATGCGCCCCAACCGGGATTGACCTGGCAACTCTCATCTGGGTCTGATGTTCTGCCCATCTGAGGTCATGCTTGCAACTGAGCTATTTTTAGCACCCAAGGCAGAGGCTCTACGGAGCCATCCTCAGCACCCAGGCTGATGTTCTTAAACCAGCTGAGCCATGACTGTGGGAGGGGAGGAGAAAGAGAAAGACAAGGGTCAGAGGGAGAGGTGGAGAAGCAGATGGTCGCTTCTCCTGTGTTCCCTGACTGGGAATCAAATGCGGGATGTCCACACACTGGGCTGAAGCTCTACCACTGAGCCAACCAGCCAGGGCTGATTCATTTTCTTAAACCATACAGCAAAGTCAGTTTCAGGGGGATCACATTTCTAAATATGAGAGGTCAAACAATCAGGTTCCTAAAAAATAATACAGGAAATTATCTTTAAGAATTTGGGATCAGGTTAAGGTATCTTATTAGGACACCAGGAATACTAACGATAAATGAAATTATTGTTCGTTCAACTGCAGAAGTTTATTTTTTTTTTTACATGGACAGAGAGAGAGAGAGAGAGAGAGTCAGAGAGAGGGATAGATAGGGACAGACAGACAGGAACGGAGATAGGTGAGAAGCATCAATCATTAGTTTCTCATTGCCGTTGCAACACCATAGTTGTTCATTGATTGCTTTCTCACATGTACCTTGACCGCGGACCTTCAGCAGACTAAGCAACCCCTTGCTGGAGCCAGCGACCTTGGGTATAAGCTGGTGAGCTTTTGCTCAAGCCAGATGGGCCCGCGCTCAAGCTGGAGAGCTCAGGGTCTCGAACCTGGGTCTTCCACATCCCAGTCCGATGCTCTATCCACTGCACCACCGCCTCGTCAGACTGCAGACGTACTTTTAAAAGTCTTATTTTTAGACATTAAAAAGTTAAAAAGTAGGGCACAGAGTGGAATAATGTATTCTTAAAATATATAACCAATGAACTATTTATATCTAAACCACAGAAAATTAGCTGATAATTAGTAGGGAAAAGAGACAATCAAAATAATCATCAATAGTAGCAAATTGACAAAATTATAAAAAACATTTACAAGAACTTCAAAGGAAGAAGTCCAAATGGTCAAAATTCAAATGCTCTTGTTCAGTAATTGTCAATGAAAAGTAACAGAAATAGATTATGATATGCAGCTACATTCTCATAACCAGAATTGCTATAATGAAAAATATTGAAAGTAATACATGTTGGTAAGGACATGGAACAACTGGAACTCTCATATAATGTGGGTAAAAGTACAAATTGATATAACTTCTTTGGAAAATATGTGATATTTATGAAAGACAAACATGGATATATCCCATGACCTATTCAATTTCATTCTTAGGTTTACTACTAATACTAAGCATACCAAAAAATATAAATATATTAAAGGCAACATTTTTGAAATAATAAAAACTATAAAATAGTTTATCTACAGTAGAGTGAGTAGATGGAAAAATTGAATAAATTCACAAAATGGAATACTATCCAGCAATAAAAATCAATATAGCACTGTCATACACAATAATATTTATTAATCTCACAAGCATAACTTTTAGTGAATGATGCAAGAAACACAAAGAGATATCAACTATAACATTTAATCTATATAAAAGTCTTAAAACAAAATCAAGAGTAATCATATTGTGTTAAGCTAGGAAAGTTACTTTTAGGGAAGAGGGTAGAGTTAGTGGCTTGAAGGGCTTCTGAGGTGCTGGTATTTTATGATTGGTATGGAAGATATATGAGTAAGCCCATACATTACTAAGATTTGGATTTTGTACACATATCTGTACATATATATTTTACTGCAATTAAAAATTAGTTCAGAAAAAGAATTAGTTAGAATATTTCTTTCACTGTTTTTCTAGCAATATATAAATAAGACAGATTCTTAAAGGAAAAAGTAATCATAACCAATAAACACTAATTAAGTGATGTGTAGATTTTAGAGTTGTAAATAGGACTCTCTTCAACATGACTTAGTTAATAATTTATCAGAAATTATAGAAATCAGTTGATGGTAATTGTATGGTAAGATGACAACCTGGATGAGAAAAACACACAGTAGGATAAAACTGTATCCAAAATAATCCTGAAAAAGTCAGATTCAATATTTTATGGTACAATATTTTTAAAATTACACTGAATATAAATAAATATGGAGTCTGCAGTTGATTCAAAAGTATACTCTGAACTCTTATGGGCAAAGAGGAATAAAAGTAGAAAGATCTACTGTTTTAGATTAGACTGTCTGAGAGTAGACAATTAGACCAAGTTTAAAGTACAAGATGTTTATTAAGGATCAACATATGTGAAAAGGCAAGGTGGGGAGGGGAAGGAGCAGTACTGGGTAGAAGAGTGACAGAGAGCTTTGGCCAAGCCAGTGAGGGAGCTGGAGGTAGTATCATCAGTATCAGTTATCACTCCTTGGGGAGAGCTGGATAGGTCTTTATACATCTGCCCCCTCAGTGGGCTGCTGTGGGAAGTGGCTTTAGTTAAATATGTCTTGCAGCTAATTATGATGCTGAAGGAACTAACAGCTGGGGGTGGTCTCAAATCTCATTCCTTTCACCAGGACCTAAGGTTGAAGAGGAATCTGAGTAGAATGTTCCCATGTCTATGGCACACATATATATGTAAAAGACTCTCTCTCTCTCTCTCTCTCTCTCTCTCTCTCTCTCTCTCTATATATATATATATATATATATATATATATATATATATATGCATATGAAGAGAGTAAATAGGACAGTGACTATTAACTACACTGGGGAGGGGAACAACTTTATTTTCATTTTCTGTTGCATAAGGTTTTAGAACTTTTTCTATATATGTCTACATCACTGATTCCAAATCTAAAATTTGTTTATTGGTGCATGCTCTAGTTTTTATGCAATTTTAATTTATTTTTGTTATACTTAATGGCATACATTGGTTTTTAAATTGGAGTTAAAAAGAAGCAACTCTTAAAAAAAAAAAGCAACAACTCTTGGTCTGACTAGGCGGTGGTGCAGTGGATAGAGCGTTGCACTGGGATGCAGAGGACCAGGTTCAAAACCCCGAGGTCGCCAGCTTGAGCATGGGCTCATTTGGTTTGAGCACAGCTCACCAGCTTGAGCCCAAGGTTGCTGGCTTGAGCAAGGGGTTACTCGGTCTCCTGTAGCCCCACGGTCAAGGCACATATGAGAAAGCAATCAATGAACAACTAAGGTGCCACAATGAAGAATTGATGCTTTTCATCTCTCTCTCTCCCTTCCTTTCGGTCTATACCTCTCTAACTCTCTATCTCTGTCCAAAAATGAAAAAAAAAAAAAAAGCAACAACTCTTGGATTGAACATAACCACAAGGCAATTAATGTTTTACAAACATCACTTTTACATAATTGTAGTTGTTTTTAAGTGTAAAAAATTATTATCTAATAAAACACCCTCCTATTTTGTTTTAAGATTGAATCATGGCTTCTTTTAGTAGGCATAAATATAAGAATACTCCTGACACCTTCTGTTATATATGTGGCTGTTACGCACTTCAACGTTAAAGGCCCAATATTTCATCATTTGTGACACGTGCATATATTGCCTATTTTCAAGTTCCCCTTGGGGATCTAAGATAAGAATCGGGATCTTCATATTGTATGTCATAATTGTGAGGAAATGCTTTGTGACTGTACAAAAGGAAAACACAAAGAAATGCTTTTTGGTATTCCTATGGTTTGGCGTAAACCTAAGGACCACAACAGTGACTGTTATTTCTGTCTGATCCATACAAAGGGCATTGGCAAGAATGGCATATGATCGCATATCCTAATATTCCTTAAGCAATAAGACCTATCCCACACTCTGAGACACTTTCAGTTCCAGTTTTCAATAGTTTTATTTCTTCTAAGGATGAAGAAAGTGAACATGGTGATCAAGTGTATTTTGATAGGATGCATGAGGAAATGCTTGTAGAATCTGAAGGATCTTCTTCTAATGCCAAGGAGTCATTAACCCCTCAGCAGTTTAGCCAACCTGAATTGAATGACTTAGTAAGAGATTTGGACCTATCAAAGAAAGCAGCTGAGTTATTAGCCTCCAGGCTTCAAGAAAAGAATGTACTTTACCAGTCATCTAAAGTATCCCATTTCAGAAAGCGTGAACAAATTTCTGTGAACTTTGTTTCCAAAGACAAACACTTTATTTACTATCATGATATCAGGCCAGCTAGGGGTTACCACTTACAGTCCAACAGAAGGGCGGCTATTTCTTGACAGCTCTCAAGGGAGTCTGAAATGTGTTCTCCTACACAATGGTAATGTTTATGCAGCAATTCCAATTGGTTATTCAACTCATCTGTGAGAAAATTATAATGACATAAAAATTGTCCTCGACTTTTTGAAGTATGAGGAGCATAACTGGATTATTTGTGTGGATCTTAAAATGGTAAATTTCCTGCTAGGACAACAGAGAGGTTTCACAAAGTATCCTTGCTTTCTGTGTTTGTGGGACAGCTGAGCCCGGGAGAAACACTGGACACAGAAGGAGTGGCCGAAACATGAAGTTCTGGAAGTAGGGATGCAAAATATTGTGAATGAACCTGTAGTTAATCGAGACAAGATCATATTTCCCCCATTTCACATCAAACTTGGCTTAATGAAGTAGTTTGTTCAGGCTTTAAATAGAGAAAGGGAATGCTTTCAACATATTATTTCTGCTTTTCCTGCCTTGTCTTTTGAAAAGATAAAAGCAGGTGTATTCAATAGACCTCAAATTTGAACCCTCATATGTAATGAAGAATTTGCCAGGGAGATGAATAAGGAGGAGAAAGCAGCATGGCAGTCTTTTGTGACAGTTACAAAGAACTTCTTTGGCAATAAAAAAGCAGAAAACTGTGAACTTCTGGTTCAAATGATGATGTTGGCTTTCCACGACATTGGATATAACATGAGCATTAAGATTCACTTCCTGAACAGTCACCTTGATAAGTTTCCCAAAAATCTTGTAGCTATTAGTGATGAGCAGACTACTGCTGGAGCATCAAACGAGATTGTCCTCAACAAGTACACAAACGCAAGAGGTACAAAGCAAATTTTTGCCTGAATAGAATTTAAATAAGTTTTGCACAAATTTTATTATTAAAATGTTTTAATATGTTCTATTTTGAAATTGTAGACAAATTCTGATGCAATCATATCTTTTAGTGTATTATTGTATTTGCTGCATTATACAAATTATTATATTTTCACAAAGATGATGCTCAAGAAGACATTCTACTTCATTATGTTATGTTAAACTAAATGTTGAAAATTTTACAATAAGATGAAAACTTAAAATCTTGTATTGCAAAATGAGTGTAGCTTACAGAGAAAAACTAATGTCAGATTTGAGATCAGCACACTTGATAATTTAAGAACAAGTGTTTTTGTGGATCCAACAAAAATTTTGTTTCCCAGTGATATTCATGAAACCATGTCATGTCATCTATAAAAATTGCCATTCCTATACCAGAGAAAGGAAAAAGTTAGGGGGTCTTTGTAAATATCTGAAAACCTATAAGGTGGATATGACATTTTTAAACCGTATGTATTAGAGATGAAAATTAGGGCCAACTGACAAAAATTACTTAAAGGTATATATAGGTACTAAATAATGAACAATATTGAGTAATATCACTTAGACTACTTTTGTGAAGTGGTAAGCTCCCCATCGTCGGGCATCCAGGCAAACCTGGATAACCATTTGTCTGAAATACTATAAAGAACATTTAAAATCAGAGAGAGGACTTGACTACTGACAGCTGTGGCTTATATGAGGTTTGATAGTCCATGATTTTCAGTAGCCATGGGTCAACGTAATTTCTAAAACAAAAATGTAAATGAGTTATGCATCATGCAAACTAGAATTAAAAGTATTAGAAAACTTTTACTTTATAAGTAGAAATATTCTTATTAAAGATAAAAATTATCATAGACAATTATAGTAAAACATGTTAGTTTCATAAAAGATCAAATAAGAGATGGCATTGCTTGACTAAGAATTATGAAGATGAAAGTGCTATCAGAACTGGACAATGTGGAGAAGACAGGTCAAACTGAGTTTGGATGAAAGATTCCAACTATGCATGGGACATGTAATAAAATACTGGAGTGGTAAGACAGGGAAATTATACACAAGATTTGATGAAATCAAAAGATAATGTCAATATATTTTATTTGACTTGATTGCTTCAAAGATTTTATAAGCTGTGATGAAGTTGCTCAGTCACATTTCATTACAACCTTATGTGCACAAAGCAAAAATAACAAACTAGACAATTCATTGGGAAACAAACAAACTTCAAAGAATAATGAACAGACTTAACACCTTAGTCCCATCAAAATAGATTTGATCATTTCAGTTTGTGTTTTTACATAAGATGCTGCCTTTGTTAATTATTTTAGTTGAGTGTGTGCAAAAGCTCAACCTTCAGAGAGCAGGCTGGACCAAAATGTCATCTTTCTTTAAAAAAAAAAAAAAAAACCTCTATAATTTATCTGCTCTGTTAAGCTGCTGATTCCAAAATACTACATTGTTTTGCTGTATTTTAAAATCCTGATTAAAATGTTATCTTTTAGGCTGGTATGTTTTAGAACTGAAAGACTTAGAAATGTCTAGTCCTTGCTTCCATAATTATCTCTCTGTCCCACCTTCCAAAGATGAAAGAAAAAAATATATTTTGCTTCTCTACTAATGTAAATTCGAGCTCCCTGCATTGAGAGTTCTGGAGTGCATATTGCAACTGGTGGGAAAGTAGAAGCTGGTGGAATTGCTGCTCTTGGCCTTGACATTAGAATAAATGATTAAAATAGAATTACACTTCTCTGGTGGTTTTAAACATTGGCCAGATGCCCAAGTTCAGTGGTGGGCATTCTGAATAAGCTTAAGCTCTCTCCTGACACGCTGCACCACTGAGCACAGCTTCCCCCCCCCTGCCTGTTCATTCAGATGCGCAGGGATTGACATACTTATCCCACCTTGTTGCCTGTGAGTACTTAAGTAATTAAAGAAAAGATTAACCTGCAGGTAAGGTGAACACTGGAGATTCTTACATTAAATGTCACTTCTTGCAGCCTTTCAAAAATGCAAAGACACAGGTAAGATCAAAATGAAATCCATACTATATCAGTACTTTTCAACATTTGCTAGAAGACTGAATGAAATTTGTATATATGTAACATATCATGAACCAAATGCAGTTTTGTAGATTTTATATTTAATTTATAGCCTCAGGCATTGCAGTCAAGAGATATAAGAGTTGCAAAAGGTTCAGGGGGAAAAGATCTATATAAGTTTTTGCTTTATGTAGCAGACCAAAAACCAAATGTTATTTTAAAACAAATTTAAGAAAAAATTCTCTTTCCCTACTTACACTCTCCAATGAATAAGTAGCTTGGTTGCACTTTTACAGATTCAGTTATATATTGCTACATAGAATATAAATGATCATAATGTAGTGATTGAGACTGCAGGTACAGAGTTACCAGAACTGTAATTGTGACCTAGGACATATTTTTAACATGTCTTAGCACATCTGTGCTTCAGTTTTCTTATCTGTAAAAAACAGCTATTCTCTCATAAGGTTGCTGTGAGACAGCATGGCTTAGTGCATAATCAGCACTTACAACAGTGGCAGACACAGAGTGGTTGTTTGGTCAATGTAACTATGATATAGTTTTTAAAAATAGATAGTGAGCATACTGAGTATTCATGAAACCATGGCATGCATGGAACACCTCGTGTTTATCCTAGAGAAGGAAAAATGGAGGTGAGATCATAGCTATCTTCAAATGTCTGAAAAGTTAAGTCATTAAAACTTTAAACCTAATGTATTGATCAGAGAATAAAAAAAATGCCAACAAAATTATATACATGTACATATATGTATATACGTGTATGTATATGTTAATATTTTATATGTAAATGTGTATATATGTATAGACATATACAGACATCTACACATACACACACATACAGACACATATACACTAATCATCTTTCTGTTCCCAACCAAAAGTCATGCCCCCAAGGGTTTTGAAGTAATATAAATTTAAACAGAAATCATTTGGATGACATAATTTCATCTGTACTTTTAAAACCTATGTAGTCTATGAAATGAAATCAGAAAATGTACAGATCTTAGCCCTTTAAAAGACTGAAGTATTCACATAGACATCACAAAGTTAAAAAATAAATTGTCTAGCCCCCCCCCCGCCATTTTATCTACTCTCTCTGAAAAAATATAGTTTCTTATAATCCAGTGAACAAAGAGATGTGGGGAAAAACAAAACCAAAAAAGAAACAACCTTTTTCTTGAGCTCTATTACGCTATTCTTTAAGGTTACAAGGAAACCATAGTTAGATGATGACTCAGCCAAATTTCAAGATTTAGGACTGTATGCACTTAATAGAAAAAAGAAATCTCCGTACTCCTCACACTTATTGAGGTCTTATTACGATGGCTTAACAGAGTTTAAAAAGTCATGATACAGTTCCAGGTGCACATTAGAATCACATGGAGACTTGGGGTACACGTTGATTTCCAGATTTCATCCCCAGGGATTCTGATTCTGGTATGAATATAGAACTGGTGTTTTTGAAAGCTCTCCTGGTGATTCTAATATGCACCCATGGCTGAGATGCATTGTAAGAGTCTGAATTTGTTCAACAGATATATTCTAACATAATTAATTAAGGAGGAAATATACAATAAAAAATTATTACATAAGTTTATAACCATTTACAACCACGTTACCTTGTAGAAGGACAACAGATTTGAACTCTTATAACAAAATTCCCTTTAAAGATATAGTTGATACCAGGTTTCTGTATGAATATTAACACAGCTATGTCAAACATATAATAGCAAAGCCCAAATGTTTCATCACAGTGCAACCTCTGGGAGAGCGGATGTAAGGTATTTTTCCCTGCCGAGAAAGAAGGAACAGGAGGGCCAAGAGCCACAAAGTGTGAAATAACAAATGGCTTTATTAAGTATCGCGCATCCCGCCTGACGATGTCCCCCAGCCCCAGGGTTCAGAGGCTAGGTGAGTCACCTTAATTTGACTGTGTGAGAGGTAATTAAAGGGGTCCTCTAAGGTGAGCGAGTAGTTATGATGTGGTGAAATCTCACTGGCTGGTGAACAGTCAATCTTTTCCCAAGGTCTTCTGGGAACTTTCTTTTGGCGCACTTGGTTGTGTGGGTGGCCCTACCAAAGTTCCCGGGGTCTGAGTTCCCCATCTGACCTTCCCCATTAGCCACCCCACAGTGGGGAGAATACCAACTAGGCGAAGAAGAGGGTCATGACTAAAACAAGGTCTCTGCTTGCAAGAAGCTCAAAGTTGAGTTTTGACATAAATTAGGATAGCTTGAGCATGGAGCTAACATTTACTTATTGAAATTTTACTATGTGCTAGGCACTGTTCAAAGCACATCACATAAATTAACTTCTCACTTAACAGTTGATGAATGGAGAAATACCGAGACTACAGAAATAATCCAAAGTTATACTGCTACTAATGGTGAATTTAGCATTTTAACTCCAACAATATACCTGGTGAGCCTGCACTTGTAAGTACTCTATCATACTACTCTTCAAGCTTAAAACCTCTCTGAGCCTTTGTCACTCAATGATCACTGTGTCTTAAGGTGAAAATCTATATAGATTTACTAAAAAAAGAAGGGTTATTTTGAAAACAAATTGTTTGATACCTTATTAGAAGGAAAATTTGCGATGTATTGCTTTGCCTTTTAAAAAAGAGTTTTGAGCAATCTCTAAAAAAAAGTTAGTGATATTTAATTGCCACCAATAATAAACAATTCTTAGTAATTTATAATCTACATAATTTTATTGAAGTATATGAATAAAATATTCAAAGAATTAAAGAAAAACCAAAGCACCAAACCATGGAAAGTTCAAGGACCAAGGAAATCTAACAATACAGAGAGTAGAAACATGGAGAGTAGTCTCTAAACCCTATTGTTGGAATAAATCATATTCAGCCATTTCCTTTCCTTGTCTTACTTCACTAAATATCCAAATTTCAGAGAGTCTGATTGGCTGAGCTTATGTCCCATGCCCACATCTTGGCCAAAAGAGGTATAGTACCTTGATAATTAAATCCACCATGTCCCATGACCATTTGCAATTAGGGAAAGTAATTCTCCAAAGAATTCAAGGTGTTATTATAAATAAATATAATAAGGGCAGCAAGCAATAGGAACAGCTGTCCAATAAACCTTGACTGCTGTTGAAATAAAACAATGATTTTGAGAAGTCTTAAAAAATTAGTCTGCTGTTAGTCAAAAACTGCCCTTGAAGAGGAAGATGGGAAGAAGGCAAAATGTCATTAATTTACAAGATAGGTACAAAGACAATCACTATACATCAATAAGCTCATTCATCCTTCCCCAACCCCTGCCTTTCTACTCCCTCACATTATGCTCTTCCTTAAATAATTAAGGCTGCAGGTGATTAACCCAAAAACTTCCATCATTGAAAATTATTTAATGTGAGGCTAGGAAAAGCTCTTTTTTTTAATTTAGCTAAGTTAAAATTTGAGATTCTTTGTCTTTTTTCCCCTTGACTAATTTCCTTCAGAGGGCAGCAACTCACTCTTCAGGTAAAACAGGACAAGCTGCTGTCCAAGGACGACATTTGTGGTTAAGTCTAGGCATCCTCTCATCACTCTTGCATTTGTGATGGCATTTTCTCATATTTCTGTGCTAAAGACCCTCTGTTGCTCATAAAAAAAAGTCCCAATTCCTAGTCATACCAGATTTTCCAGCTGCACATTACTCTAAAACTCAAGGTTTATCTACTCTGTTGTGTTGCCTTTTCCCTGAAAAGAAAAGGAGAGTAGATGTAATTACCTCTGGAGAATTGGGGGAGTAAAAAGAGATGGCCCAAGACTTACTTCTAAAGAAAAATCAATTCATATGGAAGCCAGAGCTAAAGGGCTGCCTGAAAGGCAAAGAAAATTAGAATAAAATAAAGAAGTAGGCTGAAAATCATCAGGGTTTATGTTATTGAAGAAAGATTATAGGACACTTGGCACAATGACTATCATGGAACAGCCAACTTAATAAATATTCAATGATTAGCTAAACATAATAACATAGCATAAAATAAGAAATCTTGTATTTCTTCCTTAAAGAAAGGATGAGAGCCAACAAACACTAACCACTCTCTTTAGATGCATTTTAAAATAACCTATTCCTGACCCAGAGGTGGTACAGTGAATAGAGCAACAACCTGAGATGCTGAGGACCCAGGTTCAAAACCCTGAGTTCACTGGCTTGAATATGGGCTCATCAGTTTGAGGGCAAGATTGCTGGCTTGAGTGTGGCATCATAGACATGACCCAATGGTCACTGTCTTGGGCCCAAGGTTGCTGGCAAGGGGTCACTGGTTCAGCTGTAGCACCCCCCCCCCCCAATGAAAGCACATATGAGAAAGCAATCAATGAACAACTAAGAAGCCACAACTACAAATTGATGCTTCTCATCTCTCTCGTTTCCTGTCTGTCTGTTTCCCCTCCTCTCTGTGTGTGTCTCTCTCACTAATAAAAAAGAAATACTAAGAATAGTCTATGAAAAATAATAAATATAAACATGAAATCACTCAAATGACCTTTTTCAATTTTGTTAAGACTGATTCAACTTGAGACCTGTACTTTGAATTGTGTGGCTTTATTAAAATTAACTCATGGCAATAAATACAAGATAATTTGATGATTATATACTTATTTAAGATCTTATTCATACTGTCTTCTTTCTCAGAAAACTGCTTACAAGTAGAAGTTGCCAAATCACAGAGAGCCTTAACAACATGATCCATCAAAGATGGAATTGCTGACTAGATCCTGCATTTAAATTTGGGATAAATTCAGAATGAAGCTCTCCATAAATACATTACTTTTTTCGATAGACAACATAGACTACATTTCTGGACACATACACAAATGTTCAAAGCATAGAAATTACTATAAATAATAACTTGAAAAGAAAGTTTTAAATCCAATAAGCACCCTTTAAAGAAAGGACAAGGATCAGACTTTTTCAAGACAAACCATTAGGATAATTCTGTGAGATAATATTATAAAATATAAGAATCATGCAATTAAATTTTTATAGGTCTAGATTATTAGTGCTATTTTGTAGACTGCAGGTTATATATCATTAATCAAACTGGTCAGTTAGGGGATAAAGTAGAGAAGAAAGGTAAATAAGTGATAGCGTTTTTTTCACTTGAAGTCATTTAAATGTTTAGAATTGATATGTTAGTTCCATAATCAAAGTCAATATCCCTAATATATTCCATTAGATTCCATTTACAGAGGCCTTCATTAATTAAGACCTTATCCATGTTTTACCATTTACAATAACTTTAGTAAAGAATAGGAACACATTTTCCTAGCCAACATGCATTATTTTAAAATTCACACTTTTAATCAGCCACAGAGAATTTTATTGGAATTATCTCTCACTATAGGGCACAATTTATATTATTTCTAGTATGTTAATTTACCCTATCTAGTGACTGAAATATTCTCTCATATGAAACTGAATGAAGGAACATATGAATTGTGTATCCAATAACCAGTCATCTACAAAGCACCTTGATTAACAAGGACACTTTTACCTCTGTTCCATTTCATTCATACTCCACACTTCAGTAATCTAGTCCAATACCAGAGTCTATTGTATGGTGTTATCAGATGTACTTTCTGATATTTGAAGAAGTCTCCTTAATCATCTTGTTAGAATATCAATTTAAAAACCCAAGCAAGTTAGAACTTCTAAAGAAAGTACTATAGTATAATGGTGATATTTTCCCCATTATGTGAAATTATTTGCCCCTAAATTGTGTGACAGGTCAGTACTAGAGTTAGGTTTTATCAAACAACAGTTTAGACTTTGTGGCCTGAATAAATAATTTAGGAAAGAAAAGTTGTGTTTAACATATTGACTGTGATCCAGAATACAAGCCATATTTTCATCACATTTTTCATGCTTTATATTTGGGGGCGGGGGAGGGTTAATACCCTATGACTTCAAGCATAAAAATTTAAAAATAAAGAAAACTTTTCCTTTTTATGAACAAAGCTACTTATAATCATATTCATATTGGAGAAAGGTATACTTTTAACAAAAATTACATTACTTTTTTCATGCTTAAATCTTAATTATTACTCCCAACTCCTTTCTGATAAAGTTGAAAGTCATTAACCTGCACACTTACTGGAGGCCCCCACTCATCAGCTATTCTTCCCTCCTACCAGGCTACTAACACCCACAGTTGGAACTGTTGCCAAATATTTATTAACATGGTGACTGATCTTGAGAACAGATTCCCTTCTATCATTTTACCTGTCTCCTCCTCATCTCACAGACTAGCTCATATAAGGAACTGTATGTATGCCTTTACTCACTCACACCCCCATGCAGTCCTCAAATGACTGTAGTTATGCTGCTCACATATCCCTTACCAGAGACTAAAATAGAAAAGCAATCACCCTGTGATCAATTATAGCCAATGAGAAGAAAGGGAAATTTCCTGAATGTTAATGAGAATCATTTCGTTTTAAAAAAGAGAATATATAATGTTTATAGCTCTGGATATTAGTATGTGAAGATGTGATGCAGGCATCTTGCCAACATTACAGGGACTTACTGAAAGTCTGACAATGTCATTCAAAAAATGGAAATAATTTGATAATATGAGTTGCCTCAAAGTTACCTTATTACTTCTTGTTATGTAAGATTGGAAAAAAGTAAATCACTTTTTTATTGAAGCACAATTGAGGTAGTTTTTTGATGTCTCCCCAAAGGCCCATGGTGCCTAACTGATAGGTCTGATCAAAGACTCATGGAGGTCTGGCCCTAACTCTCTTCAGCCTCATTGATGGCCAGTGTCCTCTCTGTTCTCTACATTGTCACCATGTTGGCTTACTTTCAGCTCTCAAAAAATAGTTAATCTTCACCTCAGAGTCATTTCACATGTAGTCTACCTTCCTGGAATTCTCCTGTTCCTGCTCTACTGCCTAGTAAGGTCTCAGCTGAAATGTCACCTACTCAGTCCTTTTGTATATATGTCATAGATGACACTGTCATTATACTATCCATAGTACCTCTAATTACCATTTAGTGTCATCCATGTCCACTTCATTTTCAGCTATAAAGGACAGCAGGGAAGCTGTGTCTGTCTTAATCAATTTAATTACCACCACTAAACATAGTATTTGGTATATAGTATGTGCTAAATGAATTTTTATTCAGTAAAACTAAAATTACAAATCAATAGAAGACTTCTCAAGTATTATGCCTGCATGTATTTTCATTCTAGAGCCTACTGACTGAGAAAAGCATCATTTCCAACATAAGCAGACCAGGTTAAGAAGACCAGCCAGTCAGGAAGGGTGGCTGCTAGACATAAAGTCACCAGTTCTGAACCACAATCTTTCCTGAACCCAGAGACTTAAGCTAAAATAAAGAACAGAGGAGATGGGTAAATGCAAATCCAAGGGAAAAATGACATTCGAACATAAACTGCATATTCACCCAGGTGTCTTCTTTGCTGGTAGATGCCTATAATATATCCATTAGTCTGTGTGAGACTCAGAAAGATAAAGAAAATATCAAAAGCACTGGAGTGCAAATGGATTGATTCAGTACCCATTATAAGCAATCAAAGCTGGAGGAGTCAAAGGGTTTCTCTCCTCACACCATTTTTTCAAATAGTATAAACTTCCCAAGAATACACAGCACACCCAGTCACTGTTTGGGTACTGAAACCCATCCCAGGAAGTCCCCACCCCTCTCACATGCTGGGTCTATAAACCCTATCTTTGAATGCCTATAACCCCATCTTTTTATTTCCTGGACTGTCTTGTTAACATATAATTATATCTGTGATTATGGTTTGACCACACTTTTCCATGGTATGGATTATATCCTATAAAAACAATGTATCATTTCTAACAAGTAGCAAATTGAGGTCGGCAAGGTAAGAAGAATTCGGAAACCATTTCTGTCGAGCACCACCTGCTGAAGAAAACTTCTTATACTGAGGGATGTTTTTGTATGAAATGAGGCCAAAATACCAAAATCCTCCTCAGTTAGGCTGAGGATATAATTTAAACTGTAACTTTCCATCCTGTGAAAGATGGACTCAAGTATCTTTTTATAAATCAGATCTTTTGTAAACGCTATTGAGAGATCAATGGGAAAGTGGTCTGTAAAAGCCTACATTCTTTTCTGTTTAAAATACCACACTTTTCACTAAATATATTGTCATGAATTTTGATTATAAAAGCCAACACAAAACATAAAAGCTAAAATGATAAAATTTCTGGAAGAATATATTGGATATCATTTTTGCAACTTTTATGGAAGCGAAAATTTCTAGACTACAATAAGCACTAACATTAAAAACTGATAAATTAGAGTTCATCAACAATAAAACATTCAACTTTTCTACTTAATGTTAAGAAAGTAAACAGGTGAACCTGGCCAGTTGGCTCGGTGGTAGAACATAGGCCCAGTGTGTGAAAGTCCTGGGTCCAATTCCTGGTCAGGGCACATAGGAGACTCCACCATCTTCTTCTCCACTCCTCCCCCCTTCTCTCCCTAGTTCTCTCTCCTCTCCTCCCACAACCATGGCTCAAATGATTCGAGCAGTTTGACCCTGGGGCACTGAAGATGACTCCATGGCCTCACCTCAGGTGCTGAAATTGCTCCATTCTGAGTATCAGAGCAAGAGAGCAGAGGCCCCAAGATGGGCATAGCATTGCTCCCTAGTGGGTTTTCTGGGTGGATCCCAGTCGGGGTGCATGCAGGAGTCTGTCTATCTGCCTCCCTGACTCTCACTTAATAAAAAAATC
This sequence comes from Rhynchonycteris naso, assembly GCA_037038555.1. NCBI lineage: Eukaryota > Metazoa > Chordata > Mammalia > Chiroptera > Emballonuridae > Rhynchonycteris > Rhynchonycteris naso. The sequence goes on from CM072999.1 coordinate 125,300,687, forward strand.
ATAAAATAAAATTTAAAAAGAAAGGAAGGAGGCAAACCACAGGCAAATAGAAAATGTCTGCAACACATACAGCTGAAATGTATTTGTAAGAGCTCTTACAACTCAGTAATAAAAAGACAACAAAATAACTTTTAAAATAAAAGACAATTTGGAAAATGCACAAAAGTAAATCTATAAACAAACATGTGATGAGATGAGCAGCATTTTCATCATGAGAGAATAAAATGTAAACTATAAAGCAATATCAGTAGGTATCCATAAAAATAGCTAACATTTAATAGGCTGACAATACCAAGTGTTAACAATTATATGGAACAACTAAAACTCTTATGTTTCTGGTGGTGGTGCAAAATTGCACAACTACTTTCTAAAACTAGCAGTTTCTTGTCAAGTTAAACATAATTTTATCTTATAACTAAGCAATTCTAGTCCTAGGTATATACACAAGAGAAACAAGTCACTTGCCTAGAAGAAAAGTATCCATAAATGTTAATAGCACCATTATTAATGATAGAAAAAATGTGGAAATAACATATTCATCAAAAAGAGAATGGAAAAACACATTGTCATATTCATATAATGTAGTCAGAAATACAAAGGAATAAACTACTGATACACACTACAACATGAATAAATCTAAACAAGTCAATATTTTGATCAAAAAAAGACAAATATGGAGAAGATAGTGTATGACATGACTTGAGTTAATGTCTAAAAGAACTAAATTAATTGATAAATAAGATGAGTGGTAGGAACATGATTGGGGTGGGATGATTGAGGACAAAAGGTCCTCAAACAGGATAATGGTGAGAGATGAAGAACACCTTTCTCAAAATTTGTAAAATTTGACACTTAAGATTATACCTCAAAATGATTACTATATAAGCCAGTGGCTCTTAACCTGGGTTCTATTGAACCCTAGGGGTTCAATGAGTAGGTCTCAGGGGTTCAGAGAAGCCTCTGCTGCAGAGACCAGAATAAAGTAATACCATAATTTGTTGTGAGTTCATGCACTTTGTTGGTTTTGTTCTTTGAGCAAGGTGATGTTCATGCACGGCTCATTTTGTGCACCAGTAAAAAAACCTATATGTCTTGAATTTGAAAAAAAAATCATATTTTATTTATGACTAAAGAAGGGTTCGGTGAATGCGCATATGAAACTGGTGGGTTCGGTACCTCAAAAAAGGTTAAGAACCACTGAATATGCATAATGTTTTTACTAAAATATTTTCTATCTTCAAATATTATAAACCTTGAAATATCATAAAGCAAAAAAATATAAAAATGAATACCTCTTCCAAAGAAAAACAATTTGAAATAGTTTGGTAATATGTATATTATTACTCTATAACCTTGTGTGTGCCGCCCTATACATAGTATGTATGTGTGAAAGATATTTTTATTTTACAAAAGTAGGGAAAGCTACAAATAAGACAAACTACTTTTCTACTTGTTTTTTTCTAAACTAACTGTTTTTGATGCTCTATGTCAGTGCATATAGCATTCTAATGAATGAAATTCAATTTTCTAATGAATACCATCCTAGTGATATGGTAATTTAACTGATAGTTGCACTATAATTTATTTTGCTAGTGTCCATTGGTGGAAAAAATCCAACATCTACTTCCAGATAATTTAAGTTGACAAAATAAATGAGTCACTCTTTTAATATAAAAACATCTTTATTGACTGCTTCAGCAAAACAGTGTTTTGTATAATTTACTCAGATTGAGAATAAATTTATATCAGTCATTCATACTCTCACAACTGTTGAGAAATTCTAACAGTAAAAACATTGCATGACAAAATGTAACGTTCTTAAGAGACCATTTATATCAGATGGAAAAATTGCAGCTTAGATTGGTAAAGAAACAAATTCAAGGTTGTAAAAATTGTGGTTGGCGGATTGTGGTTGCTACCAGATCCCTTGATCTTTATTCTATTCTACATGTCCTTTGTGTGTGCAGAGTTCACTAACCTGGAAGAGGCTTCCATCCATTATCTTGGCATCATTAACATTATGCATAGACACCTGAAATTACCAATCTTACCTGAATTTGAATAATTCAGAAAGATGGCGCTTATCTTTCAGAAATGTTTCTTTATACTTCACGATTTAACGTACTGCAACAGCATGATGCATCTAATGATTTTTTTTAAAGAAAAAAGCTCTCTGCTGACAGCATAAACAGAAACAAGCTTATTTTGAGAGAGCAGGTGCTGCTTTTTCATAGAGGAATGTCGCTTGCTGAAATAATGCAGCAAGCTGGCACCGCTGCGAATGGATAAACATCTACGGGCTTTGTGGACTGGCAAACACAGGGCCATTCTACTGCTGCAATTATCAATAAACCAAACAGCCCATCTCCGCTGTTATGAGAGTGAAAATTTAAGCCAGTCTGCAAAGGACTTATAGAAATGAGCTGCACAGATTGTCTTATTTTAATGAATGGATAGATGGCAGATGCCAGATTGTTTTGTCACTGTATATGGAATTTGTAAGTTTTTTTTTAGGATTTAAAAAAAAATTAATTAATACTTCATTTTAAAAAATGTAATTTCCCTTTAAACATGTACTTTTTACAAAAATAATTTAAGACATAACAATGAAGATTCATTTAAATAAACTTCCCAGTTTCCCCCTCTTAACAACGTATTCATAAATACTTACCTTCTCTCAAAGATTTCAGTGCCCTAAATTTGGTCTGAAAGAATAAATGTGTACTTGGGAAAGGATTATTGCTCTGCCAGTGATCTCAGGAAAATCATGAATTGACAGAAATATAGAAATAAAGGATGTCTTTCTTTTGGAATGATTTTGGATCTTTTATCAGTTTGGATTTTTATTTTAGTGCTTCAGGAAAAGCTGACAAAATCTCTTGTCTGAGATTTATTATTTATCCTCTTGTCTGTACTTTTCTTGCAGACCTATAATTATATAACTCTTTTAGGCTGACCTCAAGAATTCCTTTCAAGTTAAGTATAATAACTTGTGTGTTGTATTAAAAAGATTTTAATTTTTTTTCATTTACAGAAGTGTTGCAAAAATAGTACAGAAAGTTCCCATATCCTCTTCACCAGCTTCCCTTTCTGCTAACATGTTATATACACATAGAACATTTATCAAAACTGAGTGAAGTTTATGTTAGGCTTTGTAATTTTTAAAGGCAAATAATATAATTCAAAAATGCTGCTAAATGATAAAAATATACAGTACAAGCACCAGAAGCTAAGATCAAGTATGGGGAAACCTCTGAGAAGGGAGAAATACTTCCAACCAAATGGAATACTTTAACGTGTTCATGTTGAGTGGCAGTTGTTTCAGGACCTGGGCAGGTATTAGGATCCAGACATGTAGGAGTGCAGCAGAGGAAAAGAGACCTTGTAAGGCTTTTAAGGTCTTTTTTTAAAAGAATAATATAAAAAAACAAAAATTTAAGTGTAAATGAAGTGAAAATATGTGCCCTATAAAAATTTAAATGTAGAAATCAAGAGGTCTTTTCAATGGTTTTCCAATGTAATTATCCCACTTTGATATCATTAGAGGAATTATACATTGTATGAAACATATAATAATCAATAACTAAAAGAAGTCTGCAAACCTTAATCCATTGGTAAATTATTAAATAAAACATTAAATTAGATACTGAACTCTTTCATGTCCTAAACTCAGGTAATTATAATTCTGCTCTCACACACACTTTCACACTTACATAGTAGCATCTTAGCAGGTGACTAGGTCATGTCCTTAGGGTGTCAATTAATCAAATAACAGAAACTTCCATTTTCTTTAGCACTTTAAGTTGGATTAACGCTGGTTTCCATGAGGATCATGGAAATTAGCTGAAATTGTTGCATGTAGTAAATGCAGTCAGTCATGTATTATTTTATTAATATCATTTAGAATTTATATAGCACCGATGTTTTAAATCTGAGTAAAAGTAGATATGGGCCAGTCACAAAGGCAGTAAGTTGCTACAATAATTTCCAGTTTCTCCAGGGTGAAAGGCTATTGTTGCTAAGAACAGTTGCTGATATCGATTCTCCTACAAAGATGATCTAATTCCTACTTTGAACTATTGTATGTAGAAAGGATAAAGGTGCCACATATAATTCTTCAAATTGATATTATTCTCAGAAAGAGTGAATTTATATTCTTCTATGAAACTTCTAGATCCTTGAAAGCAGCTTAAGCAGAGGGAAGAGAATAAGAGTTGCTCTCATCCTCACTCAAGTCCAGCAACATCCCAGATTCTGAGTCATTCTACTTCCAGAACAAAATCTAGATCTTTGAAATGGAGCACCGAACTGATCACATATTATGTCTTTTTGTTTACTTGTTTGTTTTTACTTTGATTTTTCCTTCTTTGAAGCCATGGATAACTCAATTCCAAAAGTGATTTCCACCTCTTTTCTGTCTGCTCAAATTTTATTACTTGTACATGCTTCATTCAGCATTCAAAATGTGAAGCCTGAACTGACCACTTTCCTTTGCCGTGTTCCCTCCTCCTTTTTTGTTCTATAGCACTTATTGGACCTTCATATATTGCATTTATTATTTGTTCCTGTACCTCATTTTGCCTATTTTGCCTGTTTTTCCCAACTAGACTGCATTCTCCTTAAGGACAGATATAATGAATTTATTAACAATCCTTCTTACGGTAAACTTTCTTGAAATACGAGAAGCCTGATCTTTCTAAGTTATTTGATTCTGCTCTATTAGGGCTACTCTAGGCAATGACCACTACAGAACACTATGCAGCACCTAAATCACCAATTCATTTTCATTCATCAAGTAATTATTAAGGTTTCAATAAGTACAAAACACCATATTAGGCATATACAAAGGTGATTCATTTGCAGATTCTGTCTTTATGGGTTTTGCTGCTTAAGAAGAATAATAATGCATATACAGAGATAGTTATAATATAAGTGGGGAGCCTGTATGTGTTTAAGAGTCACAGTTAAAAGGCTCTTGATGTTCTGAGGTGCACTTGCATTGAACCTTGTAGGACAGAAAGATTTTAAAATGAGAGAATTTTAGAGGCCATTCCTAAAGATGCTGCTTATACCACTGCAGGAAAACATAAAGCATCCATAGGGATCAGTACAGAGTCAAAACTTATAGTAGAAAATAAGTAATTCTATTTCATTTTGACAAAAGAAACCAGAACCAGGTAATAAAGGATATTGAATGTGACATTTATACATTTTGATTTTATTCTGAAAGCAGGAGGTCTTTTTTAATTTGGTAAAATTATAAACACTGTTTTCATAAGATTATTTCTATAGTAAAATGTAAGACAGGAATGACAGAATGTTCTGGAAAGCTGATGTCTTAGTGTACTTGATAGTTTGGAGAACAAGCTTTGGAAATAAAAAGTAGGGGATGGATGAGAAATACTACAGAAGGGGAATCAACAGAACACATATGGATCATCCTTCAGCAAACTCTCCTTCTGTTCTAGGGACCTGCATTTAAGGTAAAAAATATACTAAGACTTAAAAACAATTTAAGAAATCTTTACCAATGTTGTTCAAAACAAGTTAAGAAAGTATATACTAAAGAGAATATTTTCTTTCCAAAGGGGCAAAAAGGGAATTTGAAATAAATATTTTAGAAAAAACTATAAAGTTGAATGTACTAAAAGAAATTTACAACACTCAGACATACTATAGAAAAATTAAACCCACTCCAAACCAAGAAAAGGTTAAAAGATGGCAACTCAGATGTCAGGTGTTTATTGAGTCACACACTAGCTATATTAGAAAGACATTCAGGTGGTTCAGGAAACGAAGCTCTTAAATGTCCACCAAAGATGAACACAGCCCTGTATACCAGGAGCATGTGTAATCCATTAGCTTATGAGCCAAATGAGTATGATATGCTAAAATTCAGATAATCTCCTATGCTCTTTTCATTTTTTGTCTTGTTTAGCATCCAATAAAATCATAATTTTAAAACATTTCTGTGGCTCTTACCTTAATATATGATTCTGGTCTCATGGTACATTATTAATGACTTTGGGGAGATGAACATTTTGTACCTGGGTAAAATGAAGAAAAGGGCACTGGAATCTGAGACAAAGATATTTCCTTGCAAAGCAAAATAACATGTGGGGGATGCAGTCGAGGTTACCCTAGAATCTATGTAAACACAATTAATTAAATAAATTTTTTAAAAAAGATGTATTTAAAAAAAGTCAGTAATACCCAATAATAAAAATTGCCAATAATAAACTGCTCATAATTTTAAAATAATGTTTACTAGTAAGCTAGGACACTTATTAACTTGTATTAATCAAGGTAGTGACATTGATGTGCACATCAAATTTGTTTTCTATGTACCATACTTTTTCCTGTGAAGTATAGTATCATAATTGAGCATGCATATAAGGAGGTTGCTCCTCAAACTTATGTAATACAATTGGTGCTACAGCTATAGGAACATAACTGCAGAAGGGTTGTATGTCAGTGAGGGGGACATATATATTCAAACATTTAGCATACTTTTGGCCCTGAGAACATGAGAATATATAGATATCACAATGCCACTCATATTCAGTTATTTAGCCCTGAGACCACAAAAATATATGTATATACATACAAATATAGGTATACATGTATATAACATACATATATGTGTTTATATTATCAGAGACTGTGTATAAATAATATATAATACATAATAAAATATATATTTAGTATAAAAGACTATTTCTATCTAGTCTCTGATCTTTTTTTTCTTTTAATATATTTTTTATTAATTCTAATGGGGTGACACCAATAAATCAGGGTACATATGTACAATGAAAACATCTCCAGGTTATCTTATCATTCACCCGTGTTGCATACCCGTCACCAAAAGTCAAATTGTCCTCTGTCACCTTCCATCTGGTTTACCCTGTGTCCCTCCCCTCCTCCCTATCCCTCCCTCTCCTCCGTCCCCCACCCCATAACCACCAATCTCTTGTCCATATCTCTTATTCTCACTTTTATGTCCCACCTATGTATGTAATCATGCTGTTCTCAGTTTTTCTTTTTTTCTAATTTACTTATTTCACTCCGTATAATGTTATCAAGGTACATCCATTTTGTTATAAATGATCCGATGTCATCGTTTCTTATGGCTGAGTAGTATTCCATAGTATATATGTACCATAGCTTTTTAATCCACTTGTCTTCTGACGGACACTTGGGCTGGTTCCAGATCTTCGTAATTGTGAACAATGCTGCCATGAACATGGGGGCGCATTTCTTCTTTTCGAACAGTGCTATGGTGTTCTTAGGGTATATTCCTATAAGTGGGATAGCTGGGTCAAAAGGCAGTTGAATTTCTAATTTTCTGAGGAATCTCCAAACTGTTTTCCACAGTGGCTGCACCAGTCTGCATTCCCACCAGCAGTGCAGGAGGGTTCCCTTTTCTCCACATCCTTGCCAGCACTTATTCTGTGTTGTTTTGCTGATGAGTGCCATTCTGACTGGTGTGAGGTGATATCTCATTGTGGTTTTAATTTGCATTTCTCTAATGATTAGTGATGTTGAGCATTTTTTCATATGCCTATTGGCCATCTGTATGTCTTCTTTGGAGAAATTTCAATTCATTTCTTTTGCCTATTTTTTGATTGGGTTGTTTGTCTTCCTGGTGTTGAGTTTTATAAGTTCTTTATAAATTTTAGTTATTAACCCCTTATCAGATGTGCTGTCGAATATGTTCTCCCATTGTGTGGTTTGTCTTTTTATTCTGTTCTTATTGTCTTTAGCTGTGCAAAAAACTTTTTAGTTTGATATAGTCCCATTTGTTTATCTTGTCTTTTATTTCATTTGCCTGTGGACATAAATCGGCAAATATACTGCTGCTACAGATTTCGGAGAGCTTGCTGCTATGTTTTCTTCTAAGATGCTTATGGTTTCACAGCTTACATTTAAGTCTTTTATCCATTTTGAGTTTGTTTTTGTGAATGGTGTAAGTTGATGGTCTAGTTTCATTTTTTTGCAGGTAGATGTTTAATTTTCCCAACACCATTTGTTAAAGAGGCTGTCTTTACTCCATTGTATGTTCTTTCCTCCTTTGTCAAATATCAGTTGTCCATAAAGCTGTGGGTTTATTTCTGGGTCCTCTGTTCAGTTCCATTGATCTATGTGCCTGTTCTTATGCCAGTACCAGGCTGTCTTGAGCATAATGGCCTTATAGTATACCTTGATATTTGGAAGAGTGATACCTCCTGCTTTGTTTTTTCTTTTGTGGATTGCTGAGGCTATTCGAGTTCTTTTTTGGTTCCATATAAATTTTTGGAATATGTTTTCTATATCTTTGAAGTATGTCATTGGTATTTTAATTGGTATTGCATTGAATTTATAAATTGCTTTGGGTAATATAGACATTTTAATGATGTTTATTCTTCCTAGCCATGAGCACGGTATATGCTTCCACTTGTTTGTATCTTCCTTGATTTCCTTTATCAATGTTTTATAATTTTCTGAGTACAAGTCCTTAACCTCCTTGGTTAAATTTACTCCTAGGTATTTTATTTTTTTGGCTGCAATAGTGAAGGGGATTGTTTCCTTAATTTCTTTTGCTGACAGTTCATTGCTTGTATATAGAAATGCCTCTGTTTTCTGCGTATTAATTTTATATCCTGCCACCTTGCTGAATTCATTTATAAGGTCCAGTAGTTTTTTGACTGAGACTTTAGGGTTTTCAATATACAATATCATATCATCTGCAAATAGTGACAGTTTTACTTCTTCTTTTCCAATTTGGATGCCTTTTATTTCTTCTTCTTGTCTGATTGCTGTAGCTAGGACTTCCAGAACTATGTTGAATAAGAGTGGTGAAAGTGGGCAACCCTGCCTGGTTCCTGATCTTAAGGGGATTGCTTTTAATTTTTGTCCATTTAGTATGATGTTTGCTGTGGGTTTGTCGTAGATGGCCTTTATCATGTTAAGGAATGTTCCTTGTATTCCCACTTTCCTGAGAGTTTTGAGCATGAATGGGTGCTGGATTTTATCAAATGCCTTTTCTGCATCTATTGAAATTATCATGTGATTTTTGTCCTTTCTTTTGTTTATGTGGTGAATCACATTGATTGATTTGCGAATATTAAACCAGCCTTGCCTCTCCAGAATAAATCCCACTTGATCATGGTGTATGATTTTTTTCATATATTGCTGGATCCGGTGGGCTAATATTTTGTTGAAAATTATAGCGTCTAAATTCATCAGGGATATAGGCCTATAATTTTCTTTCTTTGTGTTGTCTTTGCCCGGTTTTGGGATCAGAATTATGCTCGCCTCATAAAAGGAGTTTGGAAGTCTTCCTTCTTCTTGAATTTTTTGAAATAGCTTAAGGAGGATAGGAGTTAGTTCTTCTTTGAATTTTTGATAGAATTCACTTGTGAAGCCATCAGGCCCAGAACTTTTTTTGGGGGGGAGTTTTTTGATAACTGTTTCGATCTCATTTGTTGTAATTGGTCTGTTTAGGTGTTCTGATTCTTCCAGATTGATTTTTGGAAGTTTATATGATTCAAGAAATTTGTCCATTTTATCTAGATTGTCTAATTTTTTGGCATAGAGTTCTTCATAATATTTTCTTACAATGCTTTGTATTTCTGTTGTATCAGTTGTTATTTCTCCACTGTCCTTTTTAATTTTATTTATTTGAAACCTCTCTCTTTTTTTCTTGGTGAGTCTAGTTAAAGCTTCATCAATCTTGTTTACCTTTTCAAAGAACCAGCTCCTGGTTTCATTGATCCTCTGTATTGTTTCCTTAGCCTCTATGTCATTTATTTCTGCTCTGATCTTTATTATTTCCTTCCTTCTACTTGTCCTGGGTTTTATTTGTTGTTGTTTTTCTAGTTCTTTTAGCTGCAGGGTCAGGTTGCTTATTTGAGCTTTTTCTAGCTTCCTATGATATGCCTGTAGTGCAATGAACTTCCCTCTCAGTACTGCTTTTGCTCTGTCCCATAAATTTTGAGTTGATGTATGCTCATTATCATTTGTTTCTAGAAATGTTTTTATTTCGTCTTTGATCTCATTGTTAATCCATTCATTATTTAATATCATGCTATTTAGTTTCCAAGTGTTTGAGTATTTTTCAGTTTTTCTTTTGTGGTTAATTTCTAGTTTTATGGCATTGTGATCAGAGAAACTGCTTGATATGATTTCAATCTTCTTGAATATATTGAGACCATTTTTGTGTCCTAACATGTGGTCTATCCTAGAAAACGTACCCTGAGCGCTTGAGAAGAATGTATATTCCACTGCTTTAGGGTGAAAAGTTCTGAAGATATCTATTAAATCAAGTTGATCTAGTGTATCCTTTAAGTCTGCTGTTTCTTTATTGATTTTCTTTCTTGAGGATCTATCCAGTGTTGTTAGTGGGGCATTGAAATCCCCTACTATGATAGTATTGCTGTTAATCTCGCCCTTAATGTCCATCAAAGTCTGCTTTATGTATGTCGGGGCACCTATATTTGGTGCGTAGATATTTATAATAGTTATATCTTCCTGTTGAATTGTTCCCTTTATCATTATGTAGTGTCCTTCTTTATCTCTTACTATAGCCTTTGGTTTAAAGTCCATTTTGTCAGATATAAGTACTGCTACCCCCGCTTTTTTTTCATTTCCATTTGCATGAGATATTTTTTTCCATCCTTTTACCTTCAGCCTATGTGCATCTTTTGTTTTAAGGTGTGTCTCTTGTAGACAGCATATGTATGGGTCCTGTTTCTTTATCCATGCAGCTACCCTATGTCTTTTGATTGGATCATTTAATCCATTTACATTTAAGGTTATTATTGATATGTAGTTGTTTATTGCCATTTTATTCTTCAAAGCTGTATTCTTCTTTTGCTATATTTTTTCCTCCTTTGAACTGTTCACAACAGGCCCCATAGTATCTCTTGCAGAATTTGTTTGGTTTTAATGTATTCCTTGAGGCTTTCTTTTTCTGGAAAGCTCTTTATTTCTCCTTCAATTTTAAACGTTAGCCTTGCTGGATAGAGTAGTCTTGGTTGTAGGTTCTTGTTCTGCATTACTTTGAATATATCTTGCCATTCCCTTCTAGCCTCAAGTGTTTCTGTTGAGAAGTCTGATGTCATCCTTATGGGGGCTCCTTTGTAGGTGATAGCCTTTTTTTCTCTAGCAGCTTTTAAGATTTTTTCTTTATCCATTAGCTTTGGTATTTTAACTATGATGTGTCTTGGTGTAGATATTTTTGGGTTTCTCTTTAATGGATTTCTGTGTGCTTCTTGAACGTGTGGAATTTTTCCCAGCCTTAATTTAGGGAAGTTTTCTGCTATGATTTGATTGAACAAAGTTTCCATTTCCTGTCCTCTTTCCTCTTCTTCAGGCACCCCTATGATGCGAATGTTGTTTCTCTTCATGTTGTCACAGAGCTCCCTTAGAGTTTCCTCACATTTTTTGAGTCTCTTTTCCTTTTTCTTCTCTGCTTCTGTGCCTTTGTTTATTGTGTCTTCTAACTCGCTTATTCGATCCTCAGCGTGATTCATCCTGCTTTTAATTCCTTCCATTGTGGTCTTCAGTTCTGATATTGTATTTGTCATTTCTGTCTGATTCTTTTTTATTATTTCAATTTCGTTTTTTATACTTGTTATCTCTTTATTTGGGTGTTCATAGTGACTATCCAATGTTGCTCTAATTTCTTTGAACATCCTAACTATCATTATTCTAAATTCTGCTTCTGGTAGTTTGGTTATATCTGGTTCATTCAGGTCCTTCTCTGGGAATTTCTCTTGATTCATTTGGTTTGCATTCCTTTGCCTGCCCATTTTATCTGTGTATAGGCAAGTTGTGGGCACTGGAGTCCAGTAGGTGTTCCCTTTGTGTTCTCTAGGTGTGGTCTGTCTGCAGGCCTGCCACCCCCTCTGCTGCTGCCTAGGGTGGTTGGGTGTGGGTGTTGTCAGTGACAGCCTACTTCGGCTGTTGCTGTGATTTCCACCTCTCCTCTGCAGGAGGGGCTGTCACTCAAGCCACTAGCCTTAGAACCAAGGGCAGAGGTGAGCACCTTTGCTCAGCTGCTGGACCAGCCCGTTTCCAGCAGATTTACGCCCAGCCCCCGCAGTCAGAGCCTGCTCGCCAGTTTTGCGGGTTGGGCAGGCCTTTTGATGTACTCTCAGCTATGAGCCTTTGCCCGTCCAGAATTTAGCCCCGCCCTCGAGGCCGGGGCCTTCCTGCCTAGGGTCGCACATTGTGGTTTATTGGGCTGGGCGTGTTTGCTGGCGTTAGCTCAGCTGCTAGCTTCCAATCGATCAGGACTCTGCCACGCCCCCACGTTTGGCGCCAGCTCGCGCACGTAGGGTGGCCACCAGCCGGGGTTTCTTTAGCCGGGCGGGGCTAGTAGGGTGAGCTCAGCTGCAAAAGCGCTCACTTGCGGGGAGGGGCCGCGGAGGCCGCTCACGTGCCAGGCGGGGCCCATAGCGCAGGCCCAGCCGCGGAAGCCAGGCGCCAGGCGATATCGGTCGCGCGGGCCCAGCCGCATAAGCCGCTCGCGCGCCGGGCGCTGCCTCCCGCGCGGTCCCGGCCGAGGAAGCCGCGCCGCCTCTCGCTGGGTCCCGGCGACCTCTCGCGCAGTCTTGGCCACGGAAGCCGCTCGCGCCGGGCGCCGCCTCTCGCGGGGTCCCAGCGACCTCTCGCGTGGTCCCGGCAGCGGAAGCCGCTGGCGCGCCGGGCGCAGCCTCTCGCGGGGTCCCGGCGACCTCTCGCGCGGTCCGGCCGCGGAAGCCGCTGGCGCGCCGGTTGGGGCCAGTGGCGCGATCTCAGCCGCGGAAGCCGCTTGCGCACACAAAGGATTTCAACCCACCGTGGTTTCTCCTTTTGGGTGGGATTGGCAACATGAGCTCAGCCCCGGTCCCCTCGCCCTTCCCTGGTCTTAGCCCCGTCCCCGTGGTCAGGGTTGGCCTACGCAGAGTCTTAGAGCCGATCTCTGCCCATATTTTTCCCCCACAAGTGGGGTCACAGGCGGCCCGCAGCTGTCGCACGTCTACTCCGGCCTTGCTGGGCTAGACTGAGCGCACCGCCTTCCGCCCACACCGACAGGACTGCTTTTCAGCGTCCTGCGGCCAACCGCCCCTCAGCAGCGTTTAGAGAGATAGCAGTGTCTTAAGTCTCCACACTGTAGGCTTGGGAGCTCCCTCCCTCCAAGCAGCTCCGCTCCAATTCCTGCAGTAGAGCCCGCCTGGCTAGTGTCCCGCCTCCCCTTGCTGGTATTGCTAGTTCCAGGGGAAATATTTGTTTTCGATTAGGGAAATGACTTAGCCCAGGGGTCAGGATGGCTGCCCCTCAGAGTGTTCTCGTGTCTTCAGTCCAATCTCTGTTCCCGCTGCACTGTTCCTCTCCTCTGTCCCCATTCCCCGGAGCCCCGGGTGCGTGGTTGTGAGAAAGGGTTTCTGCGCTGACCCTTTGAAAAAATTCTTGGGTCCGAGAAAACTCTCTTTCACAAACAGTATCCTCTCTTGCTTCACATCTCAACACTGTCCATACGCCTCTTCTAGGCTCTGGGACTGTATGCTGGGGCTTGGTTCCTGGGACCCAGGTCCCTCCCTCTCCGCCAAACTCTCCTCCCGCCCCGCGGGGCTTTCCGGGCTGCCGTTCGCTCCGGGGAGCTGGGCAGCCCTCTTCGCGGTTTCGCTATTCCTACCAGTCTCAATGTGGCTTCTGCAGTGTTCCTTGGTTGAAGAGTCCACTTATTTTAGTTCAAAGTTGGTTTATCCAGATGGTGGTTCTTAAAATTGAGCTATAATCCACTTTGGTTCTGGGAGTTGGAAGTTGGTACGTCCGCCTACTCCATCGCCATCTTGAACCCCCCTCTAGTCTCTGATCTTTTATTAAATCCCTTTAATTGTAGTATTAGAAATGACAAGAAATCAAAATTTTTGTATTGTCAATTAACTGTAATTGAAAAAGACAAAGAAGATTCAGCATGTGGCATTAAAAATGGCTAGTGTATTTCAACTCTTACAGCTCAAAAGCATCAGTCACTGTCTTTACCTCCCCTTGGCTTGTGTTTCTGTCTCCTGTAAAATCAGGGAAAGACTTGGAAGGAGACATTATAGCATCCACTAACTCTTTAGCAGAAAAACTTATTCCTTCCAGGAATCCTGAACACAGAAACAGGTATATATTTTGTGTATTTCTTTACCTAAAATGATACCTTTGTTGTATTGAAGAATATGAAGCATTCACCATAACTATTTTATTTTATTCCAAAATCACCCAATACCTTGATTCAAGTTGTTTATTAGTTACAACTCACCATTACTGTCCTGATTGGTAATCATTACAGAAAAAGAGCGTTTTACTGTGCCTTAAGTACTTACTCATGGGCAGAAAAAACCGCAACTCAGTGTGAAATTATGTATACTTTGTAACTAAGTATAACAGCAAGAAAAATTATTTTCCTCCCTTAATTATTTACTTTGAATTATTTATGTCAAGATAAAATAAAATAATGGCTTTCAGAATCCATGTTTAATGAACTTATTTACACTCAAAATGGGAGGTTTTCTTTCATTCAGTCAACATTCCTGGAACAATGCAGCTCCATGTTGCAGAGTAGTACAGACGAGGGCAAAGTGGAAAAACTAATCTAATAGATGCTTTCCCAGAAGAACATAAGACAAAAAATAACCCTGGGAAAATCAGCAAGAAAATCACAGGAACAATAATATTTTTTTTTAATGAAAAAAGAAAAGTCAACCAAATAAATTCCAAAAGTATGGGTATCTAAAAATTGAATGTAATTGCCTGGAAGGTCAAGATGAATAAATTTATGACTGATGAAAAGAGACTGCAAATACCTTACACCTGGATATCAGGGTCCGAGAGGCTTCACCCACTCGAGACTAGTTACTGAATGCACATTGTGGAAAGCAGATGGAAAAGGTTTTCACTTTTGTATCGAATCATAATATTATTAAAATAAATCATAGTGATTTTGTCAAGAGAGGAAAAATATTTGCTTACAGTATCTAACTGCTTTTGTAGAACCATAAAGGCACAGGTGAAGGAAGGAGGGAGGGAGAGAAAGAGAGAGATTGAGAGAGAATCACTCTGTAGACTCTCCCTCCACATCTGAAGCATCAAGGCAGTGCTAACTTTGCATACAACATTACTATCCTTAGTACTACTATTAGCACCACATGTTTCCAAACAATAGGCAAAGAGCACTCTGAAAACAATTCTTATGGCCCCTGACCTTCTTGCTTCCTAATCCCATGACAATTATGACAGTTTATACTGGTTGTGGTGTATATTCTGCTGCTTTCATCCATGTGAAGAAACAAGTCTACCAAAAATAATTAAAACCCTCTGGCTAATTACTTAGATTTTGATAACTGGCAAAGAAGGGAGGTTGTGTGGGAGCTTGCAGACAGGCAATGCTGAATGAGGGAAAAAGATACTCACTGAACTAAGATTACTGTGTGTAAAATTGCTGAGCAAAAAAAGAGTATGTGTATTGGTTAAATTTTTCAGGAGAGTGTCATTTTCCTTTCTCCTTATGCTAAGAACATTCTGTTTTCAAAGCTCATGGTCACTAGAAGTTGAAAATCCACTAAAAAGCACATTTCAGCACAATTATATGTCAAGTCTTCCTCAATGGAATGCAGGCCATCTTTGTGGAAATTGATATCTTTGAAATAAGATGTGTGATAACAACAGTCCATACTTCTGATGCAAGTTAATTGCATCAATATGTTGCGATAATACAGTACAATTAGCACATCTTACTAGACAGAATCTCAGGAGGGGCATCCAGTTAACTCAGGTCACCAGGCCTCTTGTTTAGACCGGGCTTTCAGTCTGCCCCAAAGATGACTTCATACAGTCGCCTGTCTTCTGAATTGCAAGAAATCTTTTTTTAAAGAAATAAAGCAATTTTGAAAAGGTTATGGGAAAATTACTGTATCGACTTGATTCAGATTGTGCTATGCTGATAAATCTCTACCAGTGTGTCAGGAAAACATTGTTTAAAATTGAGCAGAGTGACTAAAAAATGCAAAAGTTCATCATTTTGTTTTCTGTAAGTATTTCATTTGCTGATTATAACAAAGCTAAGGGACATTACAGTTGACTATAGTCTCAAAAAATATCAGAAAACATGAAAATCCTATTTGATAAGGGTCTATTTAAAGCTGAGAAGATTATTGGAATAGCACAACCATAGCAAAAACCTAGCATGTAATTTTAGAAAATCTAAAATACCTTCAAAAATGTGGCAAGGAAATAGGTTTTAGATATATAAAGAAATTTGCAGTATCATGGAGGGGTTCTTTAGTTCATCTGTTATCCCAAATAGAAAAGTAAACAAGGCCTGACCTGTGGTGGCAAAGTGGATCGAGCATCAACCTGGAATGCTGAAGTCACCAGTTCAAAACCCTGGGCTTGCCCCGTCAAGGCACATATGGGAGTTTATGCTTCCTGCTCCTCTCTCTCTCTCTCTCTCTCTTTCTTTCTTCTCTAAAATGAATAAATTAAAAAAAAAGAAAGAAAAGTATCACTGAACAGAAATGTTGAAATAATCAACATTTGCTTGTACCATCCCCTGCAGAGGAAACTAGTGACTCCCTTTGCCACTCCACAGCATTTACTCACTACCTTTACAAACACTTGTCACATTACAACATAATTGCTTATTGCTAAACCTGTTCCAAAACAATGTAATTTTTTTAAAACAAGGAATGTGTCCAAATTCACCTTTTTATCCTCTTGCTTGTACAGTTGGCTCCTCAGTAAATATTTGTTGAATAAACAGAGAAAATGTACGAATAGCAAAGGTAATAAATCGCGTTATTCATTATTCAACACAGATATTGTTGTTTATTTGGTTTTTTGGCAGTTATTTCAAAGGAGGGCCTCCTTGAATTTAAACTCTTATATGAAATGCTCTGGCTCCCCATATGGTATGTAGCCAGTAGGAAAAGCTGTGAAGTCAAACTGAACATGAGTCACCAAAGTTCATACAGATGCCAGGAGATGCTCCAGACTGATAGAACATACACGACATCCAAACTAAGGTAATGCATCGGCACTGACATGTCTCCTGTGGGAGATATAATGCCAGGTAGTGTTTTGTAAGTCTGTGTCAACACAATGCCTGCATCTTCAAGTTCTGTCAGCAATTTTCTGGCAACTGCATTGGAGTTTAGAGACAGGTCTCTTGGCCTCTAACTTAAACAAAGATTTGGTCCTAAAGTGGCTAAGCTATTGGTTAAAATCTAAAGTAGTTTGTGCCACTGGGAAAAGCATAGTTATCTGGAAGCTGGAGACCACATGCAATGGGCTGAATAATCATGAGTCCCACATACAGCTTTACATATAGTGAAAGTTTGACTTCGAGGTTAGGTGACTTAATTCTGAGATACAGGATGCTTTTCTTTACTGTTTCAAGTCAGGATTGATTCCACAAACATTGATGGTGGGAGCTGAGAACCTCTACCAATAAGAAACACATGCAAAGTAAGTGATAAGGCAGAGTTCAACACGTTTGCTAGGACTCTTGCAGTCAGCACATTCAGTTCTTCCTTCTGCACCTCCCACTGCTGAATTCATGAAGTGAATTCAAATAGGACACAATTAGACACCTTTTAGCCTCAGAATGGTTCTGGTTCTTTGACCCATTTTGCATTCTGCAAAATGCGTTTTCCTTTTGTCCAGTCACAAAGCATTTCCTCACTATTATGACTCGCAATATGAGGAGCCCAATTCTTGTCTTGATCGCCAAGAGGAACTTGCAAATAGGCAATAGATGCACGTGTCAGAAATGATAAAATATTGAGCCTTTGACATTGAAGTAACAGCCGCATATATAACAGAAGGTGTCAGGACTATTCTTACATTTATGCCTACTTGAAGAAGCCATGATTCTACCTTAAAACAAAAAAAAAGAGGATGTTTTTATTAGATAATAATTTTTTACATTTAAAAACAACTACAATTATGTAAAAGTGATGTTTGTAAAACATTAATTGCCTTGTGGTCATGTTCAATCCAAGAGTCGTTGCCCTTTAACTCCAATATAAAAACCAATGCATGGGTCTGACCAGGTGATGGCGCTGTAGATAGAGCGTCAGACTGGGATGCATAAGACCCAGGTTCAAGACCCCGAGGTCACCAGCTTGAGTGCGGGCTCATCTGGCTTGAGCAAAAAAGCTCACCAGCTTGGACCCAAGGTCTCTGGCTCCGGCAAGGGGTTACTCGGTCTGCTGAAGGCCCTCGGTCAAGGTACATATGAGAAAGCAATCAATGAACAACTAAGGTGTCACAACGAAATACTGATGATTGATGCTTCTCATCTCTCTCTGTTCCCGTCTGTGTGTCCCTATCTGTCTCTCTCTCTCTGTCACTGTAAAATAACAACAACAACAACAAAAAACAATGTATGCCATTAACTGTAACAAAAAGAAATAAAAGTTGAATAAAAACTAGAGCATGCACCGAAAAAAGGATTTAAGATTTGGAATCAATGATGCAGAATTATATAGAAGCAGTTCTAAAACTTCATGCAGCAGACAAAGAAAAAAAAATTGTTCCTCAGTGTTATCCATTCCTATTTGAACTATACTTATTTGGTTTGACTTCTGCAACTAATTTTTGACTACTCTAATCTTGTACTCATGGAGTGTTTTATCTTTGCTTTGGAAACCTGAAGACATTGCTCATGGACTATGTGTATATATTTGTATCAGATTCAGTTCTGAGTAAATCTCCTTTATATTTATTTATTTATTTGTTTGTTTGCTTGTTTATTTATTTTGAGACAGAAAGAAGGGAAGGGAAAAGGAAGCATTCATTTGTTGTTCTACTCAGTGTACATTGTCCTGTGTATGCCCTGACCGAGGATTGAACCCACAACCTCACTCCAGGACGACACTCCAACCACTATTTGGCCAAGGCTTATTTTTATTTATTTATTTTTTTTTCAGAGACAGAGAGAGGAAAGGAGAGAAAGGGGAAAGAAAGGAGGAGGGAAACATTCATTGTTGTTCCACTCAGTAGTGCACTCATTGGTTGCTTCCCATGTATGTCCTGACAGGGAAATGAGCCCACAACCTTGCCTTTGGGGAGAATGATCTTAACCGACTGAGCTAACCAGCCTGAGCCCCTTTTGGTTTATGAAACACACATTTCTATATAGGTTTGCAAGATCCTTTCGGCTTCTCAGTGTCCCATCCTGGAGGAACAGAGATGAGATGACTCTCACATTTTTCCTGCTAAGTGTCCCTGGCTGTGCAACTGCAGGATGAATGGTCAGACTTTGATTACACTTAACTTTAACCTAAATCCTAAACGCATGAGCCACTGTCAGCACAGCTAAGGCTCTGTGCTGGCTACTTACAATTCTACCTCAATATCTATCTCTTCTCCCAAAGCATATGAAATATTTATTCAGGGTGCCAAAGCAAGGGAGGCGGATCATTGCAGATATGGCTTCTGTTTTGCTATTTAGACAAATATAATCAGTATATCCAGATGGTAGGGCTACCAAGTCCCTGGGAATATGATTCCGCATGCTGCTTGCACAGAAGTGACAAATCACCGTTCACGTGGATCGCGGAGCCAGGAACACAGCCATATTCCTGCAAAGACCGCACGCTGCAGAAGGTTATGTGGTCAGGTGGCGCTGTTGAGACCCATCTTCTTGCCTCCCTGGGGGAATGGTGATAATAAGGGATCAAGAAAAATATGAGTTAAATATGGAACTTTAAAAACAACTTCATAAAAAGGTTATTCAAAACTGCTATATTATTTCAAACTTTTTAACATCAGCCTGCTTTGATAAACTATATTCAAATAAATTGCCAAAATATTTTAAAAGCTTATGCTTATGATGAAGATGCTTGGGACATATTTAACAACTGCCTCAGTTTTTTCTTTACAGTGAATTGTACAGTCAACCACGTGAATTTTGTTGATATTTCTAAGTCTATTTTAAAATGATCCTCAAAATTAATAATTGACCTGAAAAAATCCTGTTACACATATGGGGTAAGAGAAATGGGGGTGATTTTTCCAATTAATCTCTCTATATAAATTCTCAGAAGTAAGAATACCCAAGTAAGGACTGGCATTTAATATTGCAAAATATTAGTAGTCAAGAGAATGTGTTTAGCTTTTTCATTTCTGTTGTTCTTCTAAAATTAAAACTAATTTATAAATATTGTATCTTCAAATGTAGTAAAACAAAGTAAAATGATAAATTAAATTATATCAAACAATAACAAAACAAAACCTATCTTAATGACTCTTTAATTCTTTAAGAAGTTTTTGGTTTTTTTTTTTTAAACAGGGACAGAGAGAGAGTCAGAGAGAGGGATAGATAGGGACAGATGGCAGGAATTGAGAGAGGTGAGAAGCATCAATCATTAGTTTTTCATTGCCGTCGCGAGACCTTAATTGTTCATTGATTGCTTTCTCACATGTGCCTTGACCATGGGCCTTCAGCAGACGGAGCAACCCCTTGCTGGAGCCAGCGACCTGGGGTCCAAGCTGGAGAGCTTTTGCTCAAGCCAGATGGGCCCGTGCTCAAGCTGGCGAGCTCAAGGTCTCGAACCTGGGTCTTCCGCATCCCAGTCCGAGGCTTTATCCACTGCGCCACTGCCTGGTCAGGCGATTCTTTAAGAAGTTTTATAAGGAAATCCTACCACACCATGAGCTTTGATTAAGTCCCCACAGTTGACATGGCTTCTCAGTCTACAACCTGCCCTTGATGTTTTCAGAAGAACCCTGAACACATTGTAGGAATTTCACACGTTAAGATTCTCAGTAGAATGGGAACATACAAGTAGTATTTTAATTTACATAAATATTTAGCTACCCAAAATTGATTGTGCCTAGAAACTTTTATAAAAACCCCAAATTTGCTGTGAAATGCTAGGGATATACACAAATAACAATACCTAATATTGAAATAAACACATGAACAAATTAATCAATGCACTGAAAACCTCATGACATTTTTCTCATAAAAATTTCCTTATTCCATCTTGGGCTATGGTAGAAAAAGAATCATTTTATTCACATAGGGTCTATTTCCCATGTGGCTATAATACTCTTAAGAATTAAAAACCACATACATATTCACTTAATCTTCTAAAAATTATTTCAAAATTGTACTATATGTAACTGGTGACTTGTGAACATTGGGCTTTAGAAAACATATTTTTCAAACTGATTTCATTCCAAATGAAAGGAAATATTCTAATAATCTATGATCATGTCTTAGATTAAACATTCTTACTATACTGAAAAAATACTTTTCTCATTGATATTGAATACTTAATATTGATCTCAGTTGATCACTATCCTATCAGGTTTTACATTTTCCATCTCAGATACATGTTTTCAGTAATTTGCTTTCAGAACAAGAGCAGATGCCATTTATCCTGATGAATTATATTTATAGAACCTATGAGCTATAAAACACCATATTTTATTTTTCACTTTTGCTATATTAGTTAAAACCATTCAATGTTTCTTGAAGGAGTGATTTTAGCTAGCATTTATCAATAACAATTCTAGAACAGTTACAAACTATAAAACCTACAGATCTATTATATTGTTTTCAGGCAGCTTCCAGAATGACTATCGTTGATAAAAAAATTGAATTTTATTTGATGAATTTTATACTGAAATATATTCTTATGTTTGTAAACTATTATGCTAATTTTTCTCAAACTTTAAAACTGATCTTAAATACATAGATTTTTTTTTCCTAAAAGTTTTGTTTAGGCTTTTGGCCAAAACCAAATTGTGACCTAACATCTAAATAAAGCTAAAGTATTTTTTCTTATGCAGAGTGCATCTTCCTCATAATTTCTTATATAAGAAGCGAAAAAGTGAACTTTAATAGTGTTGGGCAGATAAAATATATTATGCTCACTTTGTTAAGGATGGCGCTGCCCACGTAGACGTGCAGTGCCCAGGTGATAATATTAATGCCTTTCTTGCTTGGGAATGGGCGTGGTTGTACTAATGTGTGTTGGGGGAGAGCGTTCATGCCAAAAGGTTTTAGAAGGTGGAGCTAAGAGGCTAGTTGGGGAGAGTGGTCACGTTCCTGTAAGAGGAAGAGCCCATGGTGTAGCCGGGCAGGGAAGCCACGTGGAGGAGGCAGCCAAAATGGCAAAATGGGGGAAGGAGAGGTGAGTTCATGGAGGAGAAGGAGATGGGGAACAGAAGTGAATAAGACTGGTGAGGTAGAAGCCTTTGATTCTAGGAAAACTCAGATGAGTCAGTAGCTTTGTGAGCACGGAATGAGTGGGTTTTGGAGCCTAGTGTGTGTTTTTACTTACTTTCTGGGTGCCAGCTAGAATAAAGAAAAATAGATCATCAGTTTTCAGCTTAATTGTTTCTCTACAATCTGTGTGAATCAAATGCGAACCTGGTTGGCCAGGCGGCTTTGATGGCAGCCGTGGTTACAGGCTCTACAAATAGCATGGCACTGAAGCAATATTTTCTTTCATCTGCTACTTTATAGGTATCAAATGTGAGAACTCTAGAAACTAACATTCTTTTACTACATTTGTTTCCAGAATAGATTTAAAATAAAAATAGCTGTAATAATGTAAGGACATCATGACTCTTCCCAGCAAGCATTTATATTGCTATTATTCAATCGCAATATTTGAAACTGTGTAAGAAGCAAATCCAAAGCTCCGAGACTAACAGGTACTTTAGTAGCCTAGGAAAAGCAACAAAGAATCTTATCAATATGTTTTTATTTTTTTACAGTTTATTTTTAATCGACTTTATTGGGGTGACATTTGTTAACATAATTATACAAGTTGAAGGTGTCCAATTTTAGGACCCATCTCTGTATGCAGTATTTTGTGTTCATCCCCACCCCCCATATTAAGTCTTCACTATTGATATGTTAAGATCTACCCATGTGTCTCTTAAAGCCCCTAACTCTTTATATACATGTGAAGGAGTTCTCAAGCATAGGCTGGTGCCATTTCATTGTTGTTCACTAACAGGATAGGAGCCAGAGTTTTCTAATCAGCTTCATTGTCCATTTCTTCAGGTGTCAGAACACCTCCCTGTTTGCAGGTAAGGAGGAGATTATCTTGAGCCAATGAAACTGGTGGTGAAAGACGACTAGCCACACAACCTACGTAAGTCTCTGCAAACTCTGCAGTCAATGTAAGAATCTTTCTGCTGGACCATCATGCATAGTTATTTGTCAATGGAGGGTTTGATTGATAGCCCCCAAATGAAAACGGATGGCTTAAGTTTTCTGCATTGCTGAGCCACAGGGCTATGCAGAATGGTGAAGAATGACCTGCTAGAGTCCAGGTTCCCCACAACTCCCTGTGGCTGGCCAGCGTGGGTGAGAAGAGTCTGCTTCTCTGAAATTTATGCCCACCTGTTCCCCGCCTCCTGGGAGTCCTTTTCTAAACTTTAGGAATGGAGACAATATTGTCTGATACCTCCTCTATTCACTTTTCACCAGTATGCTTCTGGCATGAATTCTCTTCCTAGCGTTCCTTAATCCTTCCTTTGTGATTCTTCAGAAGCGTTTTATGAATTACATTACTAATTCCAGAGACTATGTATATAATCCTGGCCAACTAGAAAATTTACCAAATTTAAGAAAGTATACATACAGAACAAACTGACAAAAATTTGTATTTCTAGACATTATCTCCCTATATGTAGATGAGAATACTGAATTGTATTAAGTAACTCAAAAAAATTATAGTTACTAATTTGAAAGAGAGTGGCTCAAAACACAGATTAGTCTAATTCTAACATTTCTGATTTGAAATACTAGGTTTTACATTATTTAATTCAATTCTCAAAAGAAACCCATACAATAGTAGTTTTTTCCTTGCCAATGTAACAAATTACAACAGATAAATTAAAACCACAAATTAAAACAACATTACAGCTTAAAACAACAAAAATTCATTATGTTACATTTTGGAGTTCACAAGTTTAAAATGGGTCTCCAGGGAATAAATTTGAATGAAGTACCTGCAGGGCCAACCCCTAGTGAAAGGTCTTGAGGAGGATTTGCTTCCTTGCAGCTTAGATGTTTTGGTTTGTGGCTCCTTCCTCCAAGTTCAAAACCAGAAATGGCAACAGACTCTTTCTCACACCCTGTCACTTTGATACTAAACCTTCAGCCTCCCATTTTTACATTGGAGTATGTTTGTAATTCATTGGGTTCATCTGGATAATCCAGGTCAATCTATTTACTGATGATCATCTTTAATCCCAAATGAAACTGGAATCCACCCTTTCCATAGTTGTGGAGTTCACAGGTTGTGGAGATTAGGAAGTAAACTTCTTTAAGTATCAATTATTCTGCCTGCCCAAAATAAGAATGATTCTCCTCATAACACGAGAGAAATGTGAGGCTTCCTTGGGGACTAGTATCAAGGTTCTTTATGACCAGACTTTGGAGACAGTGTGAAAAGGGACCCTTACTAACAGTCTGGCAAGAATTATGGAAAACAGTGGTGACTGTGAAGAGAGAGGATTAGCGGAATTAAGACCTGGACTTCCCTCTCCTCCCTCCCAGCAAACTCCTCCTAGTCCTCCACTTTCAAGAAGTCAGCCACAGACAAAGGCCACACAGGACGTTTGCTGAGTCCAAACAGGTCAGCTTGTGTGGATAGCAGAGTAGAGAACAGCAGAAAGAGGCTCTGGAGGGGCACTGGAAGACACTCAGGAATTTTCCCATGCAGGTTTGTTGATTTATGCATTTGTAATACCGATAGTCATTGCTGGTTTCAAGTTTCTTCTAAGAAGCACGTCTTCAAAGTTTAAATTTTATGAGCAATTAGTTTGGAGGCAGTCAGAATGAGATCTCCACCCCCTCCATGACCCCTTCCAGAAAAATGGTTTCAAGCTTCCAAATGTGTGTAGTTACTGAGAGTGATTTATGATTGAGCTTCTGCTGGCTGCATGTTAGATAGGTCTTTAGGTGTATGTAGTCCAAGGCTTCATAGGCTTCAATTATTGGAAAGGTGTTATAGTTTAAAAGTACTCAAATTGAATCTTAGTTGACCATATAATAATGACATAATTAAAGCACTGAACACTGAAATAACCATTAAAATCACAATCTACTATAAATCATTTATTAGAACAACACACATAAATTGATAACACAACCTAGTAATGAGCATTATAAAAATATACATTTAATACAGTGGTTTTCTCAAGATGGCAACATAGGTTGTTCCAAACTTCAGTCCCCTTCCAGACCAGTTAGTAGCTAACCTATACATAAGAAAACATTGTGAAAATCCCAGAACCCAGGTGTGAGGCTGAAGGACCATTGGGATTACCAAAATCAAGAAGAATCATATTAGAAGGGTAAGAGGAGCAGTTTCTGTATGGCCCCTCCCCAGACAGGCTAGAGCCAAAAGAGGACCCCTCCCACACTGGGCTTTCAGATTCTTTAGTAGAAAATTCAGTGAATAACCTAGCTAGACCTGCAGCTTCTCCAGTATTAAGTGATGCCTCTTGAGAGGCATCCGCAGGTCTTGCCCCATGGTATCACTGGGTGAATCTGTGGGGCTCAACCACCAGGGACTAGGGAAAAAAGGAGAAGTGGGTGAAGTTTACGGCAGCAAAAGCTCAGATTGGGAGGACCATGTTTCTGCTTGTAGCTCAGCCCAGTGCCTAAGCAGAGATCCCAGCCAGCTGCTCTGCTTAACTGCAGAGCCAACTCCATTGCCCAATCTGATCAGGGAGCTCGGCCGGATTTGGGTCCCCAGCCAATGGGCCGTACTAGGCTGGAGCATTTTCTACAGCCCCACACAGGCAGTAGCCCTGTCCAACAGCTGAGCTAACTTACAATCCTGTTCCACTGGGAAGCATGACCATAGACTCTCAGCAGCCTTGAAGAACATATTATAGCCTGCTTTGCTGGGAAGAAAACGCAACCAATTGCTGAACATAGTTCCCAGTCCCACCTGCCTGGGAGACTAGCCAAAGACCCAAGTACCCAGAAGCCCATTCTATAGCCCTGCTCTGGAAGGGAGCCAAGCCAGCAGCCATGCCCATCTGATGAGCATAGCCCTGATGCAACCAACATAACCCAAAAAGTGAACAGTGTTCTGGTCAGTCTCAGAACCCAGTTTATGGTACTTCCCAGCTGTGGAGCTCAGCCTACAACCCTGCCTGACTACTGAACACAGCTTTTAACTTCACCCCTTAAGGGAGCCCAGCCAGTGAACCCATCCAATTGCAAGGTATAACTTGTGACCCCACCCATGAAGCAGCCTAGACAAAAACCTGGATTCAAATCAAAGCCTGGTCTCAAGCCCCTCTAAATTGTGAGATATAAGTGGAGACTCTGCCTGATGAGAGAGTCCAGCCAGTAACCACAATCAATAAAAGAGCAGTCAATGGACTATCCAGTTGTTCTATCAACTTTGAGGTACGGCCTATGGCCCCACCTCATGACAGAGAACTACCTGAAGCCCCATCCAAAGGCAAATCCCTCACTATAATCCCACCTGAAGTGGGAGTCATCAGCACCAGCTGGTCAGGGAGCATCACCTGAAACCCTGCCCAATCACAGACTCCAAATAGTGGCAATTAAGTCAGTAACCCTGCCTAATGTGAGGGGATTGTAGATCCTGTCTAGTAGTGCCAGTGGACCCCAAAACCAAGTCAGCAAACCTACCAACAATTCCTGCCAGTGGGAAACCCCCAACCAAGCAAGAACATTACTCTGATACCAAAGACACTATAAGAATTTTCAAAATAACATTGAGTATTCTAACATGGCTGGCACAGAAATATTAGACACACACACAAAAAAATTAGTGACTAGCCTTGTCAAACCAAAGAAAACAGTGTTGACAGTGAAACTGGGCCAAGAAACAGACAGTAACATCAGCCACAAACTGCCTAAGAATTTCATCAAATCCCTGCTAAAGATAGATTACAGATTAACGTCGGAACCAAATTACATACATTTAATATTCTATTGTTTACTCATGTTTAAGTTTGCTGTTAGAAGACCTATAAATAATTCATTTGGGTTAAGTAATCTTTTTTAAAGTTAGGTTTTTCATTTTTTTTTTTTTTTTTTACAGGGACATAGAGAGAGTCAGAGAGAGGGATAGACAGGGACAGACAGACAGGAATGGAGAGAGATGAGAAGCATCAATCATCAGTTTTTTGTTGCAACACCTTAGTTGTTCATTGATTGCTTCCTCATATGTGCCTTGACCATGGGCCTTCAGCAGACCGAACAACCCCTTGCTCGAGCCAACGACCTTGGGTGGGTCCAAGCTGGAGAGCTTTTGCTCAAGCCAGATGGGTCCACACTCAAGTTGGGAACCTCAGGGTTTCAAACCTGGGTCCTCTGCATCCCAGTCTGAAGCTCTATCCACTGCATCAGGCTGGGTTAAGTAATTTTTGAGTAATGCTTTTGTTAGCATTTTTAAGACCTGAACAAAGATTCCTCTCTTCCACTGTTAAAAAAATAAAAAAAATCTTATCAGAGCTGAAGTGACTCAAGAGTATGTTGTAGCCAATGTTCTTATGGTGTACAAAATGGACAGACCAAGTTAGTAATACTTGACTCAGAATGCTTTCTTGCAAGACTATTTGTGAGTGCAACAGATAAAAGCCAGTTAATGGAGCTCACGTATGTCCTGAGTGTCCTTGCTCATAATGGCTTTGAAAAACATTGCCCATTATCTTCTCTCTTCACTAAAAGTACAATGCATGTTTGCAGCTGACAGTAATTATTTTAAGCTTATTTCTTTTATATATGACTTATTTTCAGTGAAGAAAGAAACATGAAATATTTTAGATTGTTAAGAGAACAGTTTCTTTCCAAATGCTAATTTATAGAACTGGTTTTTCTGAAGCAGAAAGATTTTTTAAAAAGTTTCCATAAGGAAGGTGATAAAACTGTAGGAACTTAAATTTTACCGTTTTACTGTCTATGACATCTCCAAGTTCCAACCTTCCTACAATGTTATCCTGTCTCTTGTTGCCCAGATTATCTAATTAAGTGGCTTTCTAGTTTATCATGCATTTTTCGTATATTTTGACTTCTTATGTTCCAAACTTTAGATCACCTACCTCCTCTTTGCAATTTGTCTTCTTGTTCTAATTACCTACCTATTTTCCAACCCACTGATTATTCAAACTTATCTCTTTCCTATATCAGTCTGGTTGCAATTTACTCTAATCAACTTCGTAACTCCTTAGCAGAGAAAACACCAATGGAAACTCAACTCTAACTTTCTAATACTTTGCTTTTTCTCCTATAACATAATTTCTCTCTCAAGCTAATGATCCTACTCACTATGATCCAATTTTCCCAAATTCAGGCTCCATATATGCTTTCCGTCCCACATCTTTGGTCCACACATTTTTACATCCCCAGTCAGAAAAGAATATACATTCCCTGCACAGTATCTTTTTCATGGCGAAGAAACAAACAAAAAAAACAAACAAAAAAAAACCCACAAACAAAACAACAACAACAACCCCAATAAAAAACTGGCAAATGTTAAATATTCTAATTGTTTCTGAATTTTAGTAAAAATAATTTGTCTTTAAATAAATTACAATTGAGATAAACATAGAAAACCTAAATGTTCTTGTTGCTGCAGTTAAATGGAAAAAAAAAATGTAGGAAGCAGAAAACCGGGTTTTTACTGTAGACATATGACAAAGAGTTTAATTCTCCTGAACTGAGTTTTTGCATTTGTAACACAAGCATGATTGTATCTGACTTACATGTGTCCACCCAGAGTTTACAGGAGAATCAAATAAAATTAAAATAAGTGAAAACTCCTTGAATATAGTATGAGCTTAACAATGTAGAAGAATATGTAGAGGAGCATGAAATTCAAAGTTAATGACCCTATCTTATACAATATATCTTAAAATAGTTTTCTAGTTGTGGTGATAGATTTGTAAAAAAAAAATATAAGCAATGCTTTCTCCGTCAATAAATCTTTGGATTCTTCCTCATAATAAATTACTTTGGTGCTTTTTCTATACGCTTTTACACTTAGCACCATAGACATTCATAGGATTGTGCCCATGCAGAGTTGTTCTGGAGGTTTTTCTGGCCAAGAGAGCCTACTTTGTCATCTGCTCAAAAAGTTACCATTTTGCATCTTCTGGGTAGAAGTCTTAAATGTACATTTTTCACTAGCTCTCATACTTCCCAGTAGGATTAGTCTACAGCAGTGGTTCTTAACCTGGATTCTATCGAACCTTAGGGGTTTGATGAGTCAGTCTCAGGGGTTTGGAGAAGCCTCTGTGGCGGAGGCCAGAATAAAGTAATACCGTAATTTGTTGTGAGTTCATGCACTTTGTTGGTTTTGTTCTTTGAGCAAGGTGATGTTCATGCATGGCTCACTTTGTGCACCAGTAAAAAAACATATACCTATGGCTTGAATTTGGAAAAAAAATCATATTTTATTTATCACTAAAGAAGGGTTCGGTAAATGCGCATATGAAACTGGTGGGTTCGGTACCTCAAAAAAGGTTAAGAACCACTGGTCTACAAGAACTCAAAAGGGCAAATGGTGTGATGAATTCTTGGCTGCCTTGCCTTCCCTGTTTTACTGTCACAACATTTACAGGTGATCTCCTGACATCATCTAAAAAGATAAATATAGAAATATATATTTTTAAAAACCTCAAAACTGCGTGACCAGGTGGTGACACAGTGGGATAGAGCGTCATCCTGGGATACTGAAGACCCAATTTCAAAATCCCGAGGTCACTGGCTTGAGTGTAGGCTCACCAACTTGAGTGCAGAGTTGCCAGCTTGAGCGTGGGATCACAGACCCCATGGTTGCTGGCCTGAAGCCCAAGGTCACTGACTTGAGCCAAGTTTACTGACTCAAGCAAGGGATCATGGGCTCAGCTGGATTCCCCCGGCAAAGACACATATGAGAAAGCAGTCAATGAACAGCTAAGGTGCCCCAAGTTTGAGTTAATGCTTCTCATCTCTCTCCCTTCCTATCTTTCTGTTCCTCTCTCTTTCTTACTAAAAAAAAAAAAAAAAAAGACTCTCACCCAGCCCCCAATTTTCAAGGGTCACAGTTCTATCTACTTCTTACATACATGAAAACTCATAATCACAGCACAATCTGTGCAGATAAAGACATTAGATGGAGCCAGCTACACTTAATACCATAGCTAACTAGCTTTTACATGTCAGGCTCACAAAGTTTATAGTCAAATCAGTGCTCCCAAAATAATTATTTTCATGTCATGATTTTAGGAAATGCTCTCAAATACTTAAAACTATGAATGCTAAATCAAGAATGCCAATGTTATTAATTAGTCCAGTGCTATTAATTAGTTTTGTTTTAATTACTGTATTTTTTCAGCTTACAGCCTCCATTTAGATTATGCAGTGCTTATGGGCATTTTTCTCTTCATCCCTGGATCCTAATAAAGTGCAGGCATATAACATAAACTCAGCAAATATATGTTGAATATGAAATGAAAACTATAATTTTGACCATTACATTGAGAACATATACCTTAAGCAATATGTAACATTGAAAGTGCAAGCAGTCACTGGACCAGATGCCAACATGGAGGAGAGTCAAATGGGTCAGTTAAGACCTGCTAGTGAAGCAGGACTGTCTGTGCATTCACAATGGACCCCTGGTTGCCTCTGTGACCAATACACATTTATTTTATGATCCCTTCAGTCAGCACTGGTTTACTAAGGGTTTACTCTGTGCTACACAGTATGAATTTACAGATCAACCAACAAGAACAAATGTATACTTGAAACAACGTAAAAGGAGGAATTTCATTGCTATAGTTGCTGGTATCTGAAAGCTACACTGTTGGGTTTCAAGAAATTTATTTTTTCCTTTATTTTTCCATTGATTTGAGCAGGGGGTGGTGTGGAGAGAGAGAAGTATCATTTTGTTGTTTCACTTAGATGTTCCATTTACTTGTGCACTCACTGATTGCTTCTCTTATGTGCTCTGACTGAAGATCAAACCCGGGACGTCAGCATTCTGGGATGACATTCCATCCACTGTACCACCTGGCCAAGACCCCCAAAATTATTTTTAACTTTTGTTTTATGGCTGCCTGCTTAAATAAGATGGTCAAATAAATTACTGGAAAGTTTTCCATTTCTCTACCAGAACAAATTTCTATTAAAGGCCTAAATGTTTATTTTTTGAATATCTTTAAAACAGAAAAAATTCCTATCTGTCAGAGATTTGAGTTATCATAGTTGATCCAGATGTAGAAAGATAAAGGTGATGACCTGGCAGCTTCCTTTTCAGTATCTGTCTCTTGAAAAGAAAGTTAAGAGAATAAAGAACACCACTTCTGACTTTGCCAAAAGTCCAGCCAACATATGGAGATGCTTGTACCTTCAGGTGTTTAATTTAGTATCACACTGCTGCCCAGTCTCTCCCCTCTGATGGGACTGAAACTCCAGACAAGGGAGGAAAAGCCTATTAAAAACTGGCATGATTATTCTACAGCTTTCAATGCTGTAGACTGTTTCTTCAACAACCCTGGCTGGACCCTTTGCCTCCTTGTGAGTTTCTCTAAAGAGAGTAATGTTAGCCTGACCTAAATTACTGGGTTGCATGAGCCAATCTAACTAGAAAATATAATTTGCATGAGAGGTACCAGAAATGAAGTACAGAATTTACTGTGAGGACTTTATGACAGAGAAGGGGAGAAGTAGGGATGTTTATGAAGTAGCAAACAGCTGACTTAGTAGCTCCAGCATTTGTAACAGCTTCCAGCCACTGCCTCTTTTTTCCTGTGGGTGGACTTAGTGAGGCTTCTGTGCATATGGAAATAATTGTGCGGTAGTTAGCTCTATCCAGACTAAGTGTTCAACACTTCATCTCAGTTGTGCACTGATAGAGTATAATTTGGAGATTCAGAAGGGTGCATGGAATGTATTTAAATTTAGAATCTGACACAATAGTGATTGCGAGGTGCTCAGAAAGAAATTCAGGAACAAAGGGAGTGGCTTTTGAAGTGGTTGAATTGATTTGCAGAAACAGAAAGACTGTACCTTGTGATGTGTCCTCTGTGCTGCTCTGTACTATTAGGATAAATGACTAAATGAGAGAGGGGTAGCTCTGCAGAAATGTCATAAAAGCTAGAATTCCAAGAGAGGCAGAGAGGAGAGGTGACTCTCATTACAATGAGCCAGGAATCAAGTATGAAAGTCATATGAAGAATACCTATGTCTCATATCTAATTTCCTGCCTATTGAGTCAAAAATTGTCTCCAGGTTTTATAGAGGATAAATATAAGGTATTTTACTTGATCTTGTCCTTATTTTAAAAAAGCTGTGTCCACAATTTCTTTAGTTGCTATCTATTTCCATTTAATTCTGTTCTTTACTGATGCCACACTTTTTTCCTGTGACTTGCTTTGTTAGCATTAAGCAGTTCTGCACAAATATTCAAGAAGGGCTCAAGGCAAAATAAAGAGGTCTGCAAGAACACCACCAACAACAAAAGGTTTGGTGTAAGCAAAAATCATTGTGATTGTATGGAGACATTTTACTACCTAGGTCTCCTCTTTTGCTATTTTTTTCTATAAGACTTCAGCTAATTTTTTTAGTCATTAAATTAGGCAGATCCAAATGGAATTCCTGGAATGATGACAAATTTTAGTTGGAATCAGCATCTGAGTCACATAATTTTTTGGCTACTTTTAAACAACAATTATTGTACATATATCTGAGGCTCGTAACTCATTTGTGAGACAGAGTTACCTAACAATCCCAGTGATGAAGATAGGCAGAACAACCAGCATATTTAAAATAGAAGAGGTAGTGTGAGGTTTTCTTTTCGCTAATAATAATTTTCTATCCCACTAGGCTCAACCACATCCCAGACTCTTTATTCACATTTTCTAAGAATGTCTTTATTCAAAACAAGAAGATAAACTACCAGAGATTATCTCTGCCTTCCTTCCTCACAATCTGTTTCAAATTTATTTCATTTGTTTCTATACAATTATAAAAGTTTCCTAACAAAAGAATCATACATTGTCCTAACACATTTCTTTTTCTTACTTTTTCTTGACAAAAGAATTGGCAATCAAGGTTTTCTTTCTGGTTTACCAGTTTTCAACTCATGTAGCATGCCATCAAATAGGCCCATCAAAGAGATGATGGAAAGGTCCTATCTGAGTATACACACTATGTGTATATGCCCTTCTCCTGTCAGTGATGGGAAAGGATGTCAATAATAAGACTCAATTTTCATACCCACTTGGGGAACTCTGACCCTGAACAAAGGCATCTTGTTTACTATGCATGGGGTCTAGAGACCGCTCCATTGAATTCTGAGTGAAGTCAACTTTAAAGTTAAGAGTGGGGGTCTCTGGGCCAAATAACTAAAATATCCTTAATAAGAATGGGAGAAAAAATTGCCTAATGAAACTTGGAAAAGAATAATGAGAAATGGAGACCAAGGATGTGCAGGGACCAAGTCAAACAAAAGTCCAGCAGATCATGCTTGCTTAAGGACAGAATGACATCAGGAAAAAGGAGTGATTGCCTCATCACTCCTAAAATCCTGATATTTATGAAAAGATCTAAAAACCTGAAATATCAGGCTATCTTCAAGGATTTAAATAACTTCTCAGGGCTTACATGATACAATTCACACTTGGTTTGTACATTTGTTTTTCCCAAGGTCCCCTAACAGTCTTCTTTCCCCTTAGTGTTCCCCCATCTACATCCTGAAGAATGATTCTTGGTGCCTGACCAGGCGGTGACGCAGTGGATAGAGCGTCGCACTGGGATGCGGAGGACCCAGGTTCTAGACCCCGAGGTTGCCAGCTTGAGTACGGGCTCATCTGGCTTGAGCAAAAAAAAAAAAAAGCTCACCAGCTTGGACCCAAGTTCACTGGCTCAAGCAAGGGGTTACTCGGTCTGCTGAAGGCCCATGGTCAAGGCACATATGAGAAAGCAATCAATGAACAACTAAGGTGTTGCAACGAAAAACTGATGATTGATGCTTCTCATCTCTCTCCATTCCTGTCTATTTGTCCCTATCTATCCCTCTGACTCTCTCTCTCTCTCTGCCCCTTCCTCCAAAAGAATGGTCCTTGAGGTTCTTTTCCAAGCTCCTTCGTCTTCTCACTGAGTAAACTCTTTCCAGATCATCTATTCCCGTGATTATAACCACTACCATCTATCGAGTCTCTCTTGAATTCAAACCTGTCTTTGGAGATCCAGCCACAATATTCAAATGCCTTCTCCAGAGTTCACTAGTGACCACACTGTGTCTAAATTTGAAATGCTCATCTTTTGTCACCACTTGAATTCTTTATCCCTTCATCTTCATCATGCTTGATAACCTTTTCTTTGCCAGTAGTCCATATTCTCTATATTACTTTCCAAGTCTATACATTGTACTTTCTTTGTCTGTTTTTAACATTTATTTATTGAAACAGACTGTGCACCAGAAGCTGAATTGGGATAATTGGATACAAAGTTACACAAATGAACAGGAATTCTCATGGAGTTTATAGTCTAGTTGGGGAGAAATACAATGAACAGGTAAGCAAATACATAAACATAAACTAAGTGTTTAGTGCTTTTGCTAAGTGCTAAAGATTATAATCAGGTTGCCAGGACAGAGAATAATAGTAGAGTGTATATTTTGTAAAGTCCCCAGGAAAGTTTCTGAGGATATGGTCTTGAAGCCCTTATCTGAAAAAGGGTAAGAGAAACAGTTCATTGGAAAGAGTGGTCCAGGCCAAAGGACAAAAAGGTTCAACTCTCCAATACTAGAGAGTTCACACTGTTCTGTATGAGGCTAGTGAAGTGGAAAGAAGAGTGAATGTAAGGATGGCATACGACGTGCTCATTCGCTGGCATTTATTGAACAATTCTCATGGCCCAAGTATTGTGCTAGAAGTTTAAATGAGTTATCCCATTTCACAATCATACTTATTTTATGATTTTTACCCTAGTTCTGGGAATTAGGAAATTGAGTCACAGGAGGTTGAGTAATATACTCAAGGTCACACAGGTACTATGTGGTAAACTGAGATTTAAATAAAGGCAAACTCACTCTTTTGACACTACGTTATATTGCCATTTATTGTTACTTAGAAGCCATGTTTAGTAGGGACTTTCAGGGCATGACAAGGAAATTGGATTTTATTTTCATTGGAATTCAAAAGACACTGATGGTTTTCAGAAGGGAGACAATACTAACTCCCTATGATTCTCTGGTTCAACTCCATTGACAAGTTCTCAGTTCACACCTGGTCCTTGGCTCCTTCCAGTCACTCTACATGAGTCCTCACCTGTAGTAAATTCACATTCCTCATCACCATCAAATTTTAATACTCCCTAAGCATGTCACAACCCAGCTTAACATTCTTACATTGACATTCATAGTCTCTGGTAATAAAATTCACTCTTCAGTACAGCACATATTTGTACTTTATGCACTGTCATCTGCCTTTCTTTCCAGTCTCATTCATGCCATGTTGTGATTTCGTCTAGGGCTCTTTCCCCATTAGACCTCTCAGAGAGTCTCAATGGCTCTTCTCTCTCTGCCCATGATAAGGGAGAGGACCTTGCAGGTGAGCATTACAATGATTTTGCTAAAATAGACAATTTTTCTTGCCACACCCATCATTACGCATGCTCCTCCCTCTGGTAAACACATGCTCTGTTCTGCCTTGACAGCACCTCCTAATCACACTGCTTCCTACTCCTCATCCCACTGCCTCTCCTAGCTAATGTCATGTGCGACACATTTTTAAAGACTCAACTCTGGAGTCATCTTCCCCGGGAGGCCATCTTCACACAGTATCCTCTACATATGTATATCCCAACATGGTCATACTACATTTTAGTTGTTGTTTGCTTATCTTTCTCTCCAATATTTATGACTTCTTTAATTTTATAGATTTTGTCTTGTTAATCTAATCCAATGCCTAAAACATGATATAAGCTTCAATTAAAAAAATGGTTGTATGAATGATAGAGATGGAAAAATATCACAATAATTCAAAAGTTAGGTCAAATGCAGTTCATAAAGATCAAGGCTGCAATGGCTGGATGGCTCAGTGGTAGAATGTCAGTTCAACATATGGAAGTCCCAGGCTTGATTCCCAGTCAGGGCACACAGAAGTGCCCATCTGCTTCTCCATGCCTCGCCCTCTTGCTTCTACCACTCTCTCTCTTCTCTCCTGCAGCCATGGTTTAATTAGAGCGAGTTGGCCCAGAACGCTAAGGAGGGCTCCATGACCTCTACCTCAGGTGCTAAGAAGAGCTCAGTTACTCAGAAACAGAGCAATGCCAAGATGGGCAGAGCATTGCCCCTAGTGGGCTTGCCAGGTGGATTTCAGCCAGGACACATGTGGTAGTCTATCTCTGCCTCCCCTTCTCTCACTGAATTAAAAATAAAATAAAAGTTCAAGGTTTCATGATTTTTTTTTCAGGAACCATATGCAAATATAAATGATGACATCTACAAACTAATTCTACTATTTAACATCCTCCAAACAAAAGCAAAACTGGTACTTAGTATATAAATTAATTAGTGAAAAATGTTTAAATATCTTTTTTAAAAGCAGACATAATTTGAGTCATATAGTTTACAGTATAAAAATTTGAAGAGGGATATATAAGTAATGATAAAAAGTATAATGCTAGCCCTGGCAGGTGACTCAGTAGATAGAACATCAGCCGGAGTATGGACGTCCCAGGTTCGATTCCCAGTCAGGGCACACAAGAGAAGCAACTTCTCCCTCCTGCCTTCTCTCCCTCTTCCACTCTCACAGCTAGTGACTTTATTGGTTTGAGGATGACCCCAGGTGCTGAAGATAGCTCTGTTGGGGTGCATCAGTCTCAGACACTAAAAATAGCTTGGTACTTGAGCGCTGGCCCAAGACAGGGTTGCCAGGTAGATCATGGTCTGGGTGCATGTGGGAGTCTGCCTCATTATCTCCTCTCTTTTCACCTAAAAAAAAAAAGTATAATGCTAATATATTCAAAGTATTATATAATATGTATAACTCTTTAATGCACACTTTTTTAATATGCTCACAGCAACCTGTGATTTGTGACAGGTATTATTTGCAATCAGCATTTTAAAAGTTAGGTGCTGAAGTTTCTGATAGATATAGCAAAGCTGCCATTGATTCAGCAGCTGAGAAGTTCAGTGCAGAACCCAGGTTTTCCAAATCTAAATAAAATAATTTATTTAATGTTGAACTAATATTAGTGTAGATTTTATAATCCATTCTAAAAGTGTTTACTTGAGGGGGAAAAGTTCCACCCATCTAGTTTGATTTAAGAGTAAAATAAAATAGCCTGTGGCAAGACATTCATTTTTATTTTTAAGTTTGCTACAGTTTCCAAAGATAAGACTTTAGAAACCTCTTGAATTTTTAGCATATTAATCTTACAACAAACACTATAATCTCTCAGATTTTTTCTGAGTCTTAAACAAACATCTTTTTCCTGAGATTCATTGTTTATCCCAGGGCATTCTGCCATTCCCTGGACTAGAAAATGCAAATATCATTCATTTACCTTTTTTACCCTCTCAGCATAAAGTGAATTTTAGATAATTTATTTCTCGACCAGATTTAAGAGTTTTATACATATTTGTGGAGGTGTTTTCTTCTGTGACAGTGGAAAACTATGGCACTCTGACTTGTGATTAATTTTTAACTTTATGTTCTAGAAGAAGGGTGGGCAGACTGCAGAGAAGCACACAAACAGCTGTTGTCAGGTTTATAGGAAAGTATCTCTAAAAAACAAGACATGTTTAGTTGTTTACATTGAAACATAAATGGAAAAGTGCCCAAGGAGGAAGAATAATTAAATGTTTTTAATAATTTAAGTCCCATTCATTATAGAATTGTACATTTTGCATAAATATTTAAGAAAATTTTTCA
The DNA here is from genome assembly GCA_037038555.1 of Rhynchonycteris naso. Lineage (NCBI taxonomy): Eukaryota > Metazoa > Chordata > Mammalia > Chiroptera > Emballonuridae > Rhynchonycteris > Rhynchonycteris naso. The sequence goes on from CM072999.1 coordinate 125,338,589, forward strand.
AGAAAATAAATATATCTAATTTTCATCCACTTGAGGAAAGTGTAGGAGCAATAATAAAAGTAGTAACATAAAAAAGAGTGTTTAGTTGAAAATACCTTCCAGCAAACATTTCTTTAGCTGCTGCCTTAGGGAGGCTGGAGATGCAGACACACTTTTCAAACTAGGGTGGAGACTGAACCAAGATGTCCCTGCCTCTCAGACTGAATTCACTGCCCCTCAACATCACCTTGAAGCAGTGAGTGGTACTGAACCGTCCATTAACATCATCAGTTTTTTCTAAAGAGCCATCAGGCAATTACCCTCTCAGGAGCATTTATCAACAGATGTCTTCTGAGACTTACTATTTCAACAATAATGTTGTATTTCTGACTTGGGGGAGCTGACACTGTAGTGTTCTAACACTCAAAATCTAGAAAGCTCAGTGGCAGAACCTGACTTGAAACCAGATTTTCCAAATCTAAAAATACGACATGCTTATTTTGAAGTGATTTAGTGTGCTTACAAAATTCTTATAAAATAACTTTCAAAAAAAAATTCCTGGAATCTTTTCCACAGTCCTTATGTAGCTTTCAGAGTCATTTGTAGATAACTTAGACTCTTTAAAGTTATTACTTAGCTAGAAATAAATGCATATAATATATATTTATTTATTGATTAATTGATTGATTTTTATTGATTTTTAGATAGAGGAGACAGAGAGAGAGAAAGAGAAGGGAGTAGCAGAAAACATCAATTCATAGTATTTGCTTCCCTTATGTGCCTTGACCCAGCAGCCCAGGGTTTCCATCTGGCAACCTCAGCATTCCAGGTCGATGCTCTATCCACTGCATGACCACAGGTCAGACACATGATATTTAAAGAGTATTTTAAATAAACTAGAGTTTTAGTACACTCTGAAAGAGAAATAAACAAAATTTAGGTATTTTCTCTCCCACACCCTATTTTTCTGATGAGCAAATCAAAAATTTATTAGTTCATAAAAATTATCTGAGGTCAGAGTCTGGATGCAATGTACATGTGAATCGCTTCAGACACTAAACATAATCTCTATAAAGAAAATATTTAAGCTGATGCTGGGTTTTGTCAGTAGGCTGAGAGCATGCGGTTTCCACTAGAAATTTAGGGCAGTCATTTTAAACACTTTAAGGAACAAACTGATTTATCCCAGTTGGAACACTGTAGCTGGCCTATAGTAGGATCTCAGTACAAGTCCAATGCATTGAATGAATGAATGGTACTATATTAGATCTTAAATGCAGCTAAATTAGGCTCCCAGATGACTACTTTTTGAATAGCTTTATTTGGGATTGTATTTTAGACATGGAGATTTTAGTTGAACTCCAAGATCTTCTTTAAATCATTTTCCCTAAATTCTGTTGTGGGGGAAACAGCTGTGTTAGGCTTGCTCGCTGGTTTAACTGCTGCAAGCACATTGCCTGCTTGGTATGTGGGCATGTGACAGTGCCACGTGGGTGTGGTCTCTGTAAGGCTGCCCTGCTCTCCCTCTGATGCAATTCTTCCAGATTGCTCTCCTGCCACTGTGAGCTGTGGTTTTACCCTGCTCCCTTGCTTTTCACTGTGAAAATCAGACTTTCCTTTACTTATTAGCTCTTATCCTTTTGTTGTTTATTCGCTCACTTGTCATTGCGAGCCTCCGAATACGTTTAGCCCAATGATTTCTGGCTCTACAGTTTCTCTGCAGTCTGCCTGAATTCCTTGAGAACCTGCCTGGTCTCAGCCACCAGCATTTCATCTGTGTTTCCCAGATTCAAGACAAAGGCTTTATAATATTTTTGGTTGTAGAAACGCTTTTGTTTGTTTTTCTTGGATATATTTCCTGGTGTTCCTTTAGAATTGTATAAGCTTTTACTATTCAGGATATTGTCTCAAATGACTAATTAAGAAGAGCAAAATCATTGGGTGAGGTACATTGAGGTACATTTTGCTTCTTTAATGTCAGAGAGTTCTTTCTTTTGATTCTGAGTTCCTATGTGTTTTGTTTCTTCCCCCCCCCCAATTAAGTACAGCAGACTAACTTATTTACTGTGAACCATTTTTTTCACATGGGTCAAAAGCTCGCACAAGTTAATTCTTATGAAAAATTAAAATGCCTGACTTGTGCAAAGAGTACGCATGCATTCAATCATTACTGAAATGAAAACAATTAGCCCTGCTGGTGCCAAGAGGGCCTCACATATTCCCAATAGATAAGACACTTGATTTTTTTAATCAAAAAGGTATGAAAGATTGTGAATGGCATGAAACTCTGCTATCCTGACCAAGTAGACACAATGACAAGTTCACACAAACCTTGCTACACAGCAGAACTTTGTTTGAATTTCACTCTTCTAAAAACAGATGATACAGAGGACATATACTAAACTTCAAAATTTTCTGCCATGTTTCCAAAGATTACAAATTGGAGAGTATGTGAAAACTAAGGCGTTTCTACTGAAAGAATAGACTCTAATAATTTTACCATGGCAATGGGAATGTGTGTATTTATTTCTCCTACTGAGTGCACTGATTGATATTCATGTGAAAATGACTCTTTTTTTCTCTTTTTCATCTCAAAGTCAATCCAATAATAAGTTTTGTCTGCTGTTCTTTTTAATCTATACAGCATCTGACCACTTCTGAACATCATCACACTGTCACCCTGGTCCAATTCACACTCTTCCTGTTCTGGACTCTTAGTTGGCCTTCCTTTTACATTTTATTTCTATCCCCATCCCATTACTAGTTTGCTCTCTATTCTGCAGCCTGAGTGATTCTTGTAAAGTAAATCAGATCACAATATTCCCTGCTCAAGTTCCTCTAATCACTTTCCATCTAACTCACATAAAATCCTTGGTGCTGACCAGGGCACACAGCCTGCCCTGCTTTGAGCTCATTCTCACCACCTTGCCCCTTTTTTTATTCTCTTTAGAGTCACTGGCCTTTTGAAGTTTCCCAAAAGCACTAACCAACTACAACCTGGGAATGTCCCCTCAGCCTAAGAGATCAAAGATAGACAAAACCAGTGCTGAGGGTATATGTTATTCAGTAATGACTGAATAGTGCAATAGAGAAGAAAGTTCAATGTGAACTGAACTCAACTTCATTGAAACAAAAGGCATAAAACTTTTTAAAGGCTAAAGGAAAAGCACTGAGGACATGAAATGGGGTTGGTGCATGTGACTAGGCCAGATGGGTTTGTTAACTGTGGTTTATCCAGAGTAGAAATAAACATCTTATATCTTTATGATAGGATATTTTGTTACAAATTAAAGCAAGCCGCCTACCAAAGTTGAACCTTTTCCCTACCACAGGAACTGGGGATGAGAATGAGGGTTCTCTTAGGTCCTTGAGAAGACTATTCTGAGTGGTAGGTGATTTAAGAAGTAGAGAAAAGCCTTACTAAGCTGTGGCACAGTGGATAGAGCAACAGACTGGGATGCAGAGTACTCAGGTTTGAAACCCCGAGGTCGCCTACTTGAGCATGGGCTCATCTGGTTTGAGCAAGGTTCACCAGCTTGAACCCAAGGTCGCTGGCTTGAGCAAGGGGTCACTTGCTCTGCTGTAGCCCCTGGTCAAGGCACATATGAGAAAGTAATCAATGAACAACTAAGGTGCCGCAACAAAGAATTGATGCTTCTCATCTCTCTCCCTTCCTGTCTGTCCCCATCTGTCCCTCTCTCTGTCTCTGTCACATACACACAATAAAAGACGTAGAAAAAAGATTCATAATTCCCAGGTTTCTAAAATAACTGCTCTAAGAGAGAGTTCAGGGACCTATCTACCTATAATCAGATTTTGATTAGAAAAATAGGAATTTTTATATAAGTTCTCTGTATCAGGTTATATACATATAGGTTATAGATGTAAACAGCTTATATACATTGATGTGCAAATATATAACATATCTGTGTACTGTATGTCACTTAAATTAGTATATAAATTAGATGAAGGGCTTTATCTTATTCACTATAGAATCCTCAATGCCTACAATTGCACCTGGCACATTGTAGAAACTTGATAAATATTTGTTGATTAAAAAATAAATTATTTTAAAACATTTATTTAGAATTAATTATCTATATGACACTGTGATTCCCATCTAGAATATAAAGAAATGCCACAGAGCCTCAGACATTAAAGAGTTCCTGGCTTTGTGAAATAAATAGACATGAACATAAATTATTACACAATAGCAAGATACTTGCTGGAAAGTAATTAAGTGCAAAATGCTGTAGAAATTCTAAAATTTGAGCAACTGTTTATTGAGAAAAAGTAATATATCAAGAAAAATGTTGAACAAGAGTTGATTATTTGATTAGTCTTGAAATAAGACAACAAATGCATTTGAATATATTTCTAATAAAATTTAGTGTATTTTTCCCAAATGCTGTATTGATGATTTGTGATTACAGACGTTTTTATTTTCCCTGTTCTAAAAGCTCTTCCTATGGAAATTTGACAGCTGGTAGCATGGCAAAATTACTGGCTTAAATCTTATTCTCAATGCAATTTTATTTTCCTTCTACATTTTATTGCAAATACCTGACATTTCATTAAGAAACATGCCCACATTGCTCTTAAGCCTTGAGGTTACCCAAGGTTATACATTTCTTTGTTTATTTATTTATTTATTTTATCCCGAGTGACCACTTGACTGGGTCTAAGGAAGATGACTGTTTTATTGCCACTAGCACACATGGCAAGAAGAAAGAAATCCTATAATCCCCCAATTTCCTTTTGTGTAAACCATAATGCATTTTAAAAATTTGACCTTAAATATGCGTTCTTACAAAGTCATTGCACATATGTACATTAACACTGAACAGAAAGGATATTATTTTAAACAGATTTAGCAGAGATTTAAAAGCATACCTATAGTTTATAAGGTTTTCTTTTAATAAATTGTATCATATTTACAGCACCAAAGTAGTGGTAATTAAGTTTTTTGGATGGGAAGTGGATATAGGCATTGCATAGAATGGAATGCTATGATAGTAGTCATTAAGATGGAACTCTGTCTACATTGGAAAATCAGTCCAATGACTAATTATGGGTCAAATTTTTATGTTAGATAATGAAGTATATATGGTTAGTGTGACTGTTGTAGTCAATAGTAATCAAGAGAGATAAACTTTTAAGAAAATTATACATAATCAATCTTTCCAGATAGTCAATAAGCATAATATATCTTAGCATTTATTTTCTCAGTGCTTTTAAGATGATATTAATAATATACATCATCAAGTCATTCTGATTCATTAAAAGTAATGCTGTCACAATGCCTTCAGTCATTAAATTTCAATCATAAACTTTGCTCAAACAACATAATTGATCAGTAGTATTCTCATTTGCTTCAGGCTCACTGTTGAATTTTTTTTTTTGCCTTTTTTTTATTAACTTTAATGGGGTGACACCAATAAATCAGGGTACATATGTACAATGAAAACATCTCCAGGTTATCTTATCATTCAATTGTGTTGCATACCCATCACCAAAAGTCAAATTGTCCTCTGTCACCTTCTATCTGGTTTTCCCTGTACCCCTCCCCTTCTCCCTATCCCACCCTCCCCTCCCTCCCCCATCCCGTAACCACCACACTCTTGTCCATGTCTCATAGTCTCACTTTTATGTCCCACCTATGTATGTAATCATGCTGTTCTCAGTTTTGTTTTGTTTTTTCTGATTTACTTATTTCACTCCATATAATGTTATCAAGGTACATCCATTTTGTTGTAAATGATCCAATGTCATCATTTCTTATGGCTGAATAGTGTTCCATAGTATATATGTACCAAAGATTTTTAATCCACTCGTCTTCTGACGGACACTTGGGCTGTTTCCAGATCTTCACTATTGTGAACAATGCTGCCACGAACATGGGGGCGCATTTCTTCTTTTCGAACAGTGTTATGGTGTTCTTAGGGTATATTCCTAAAAGTGGGATAGTCGGGTCAAAAGGCAGTTCAACTTTTAATTTTCTGAGGAATCTCCAAACTGTTTTCCACAGTGGCTGCACCAGTCTGCATTCCCACCAGCAGTGCAGAAGGGTTCCCTTTTCTCCACATCCTCGCCAGCACTTATTCTGTGAATTTTTAAATACTATAAAAACCCTAACCAGAAAGTGAAAGGTTAGTATCGTCTGCATTTCCATTGATCATCCTGAAAGGATGCCTTTTCAATCCAATGAGTGACAGTGCAAAGAACAATTGATTTAGGAAACAGGAGACTTGGATTTTATACTATAAAACTCAGCAAATTGTTAAATATTCTTTGGGGCTTACTAATTATGAATTTGGAAAACTATTTTTCTTCATACCTGTAGCAGTGAGAAACTACATGAAAAACACAAAAAGTTTAATTTATATGAAATGGTTTGCATTCTTCTCAAGACATAAATTTAAAACACCAGTGTTCCAAAGTAATTAGTTTCACTGGCCCTTAGAGTAAGAATAGTCATGCATCACTCTCAAATTAGACATTCAGAAGCTATTTCATACTGCTATAAAATAAATAATGCTGATTCCAGTACACCCCAAGTCATTGTGAACCAAACTACCTTGTGTTTTTCAAGTACTTGGATTCTGTTTAGTAAAACACAGATTATAGTGTTCTAAGAATTAATTCTTAGAAAATGTTTTAAATACTTAATAAGTCCTATTCAAGACCAAATAACTGCTTTATAACTTCATCATAGTAACACAATGTAAATACGTCCTAAATAAACAGTCTCCCAGGTTTTGTCTTATGTCTGCAACACCTTTTTCATTGAGCCTCTATGTTGAATAAGTCTAACTGCTGGCTTCATCATTCCATGTGGTCTTTGTAAGCAACATTTAAAAATATCTGTGTATCAATTTATTAGGTGCTTATGCCTTTCCTTACTCATCTATTTGCTTATTGATAGTATGAGATTATCACCTATTTTTTCCTCTCATTATAAATTCATGATAAGTATTTGTGCATAATTTTCTTATTCTTGTACTTAATATTGTTTCCTTAAGACAGATTTTTAGATGTAGAATTTTACCAGGCCCAAGAACATTAAAATGTTAAAGGCTCCCAAATATATGCTGCTAAATTGTTTTTTAATAGGATTTTACCACTTTGCATGCTCATGACTAGTGCTTGTTTTACTGCACTCTCAATGCATTATCAGCATTAATAAGAATATTATCCTTAAAATTAAATCAAACTGATAAAAAAAACAACAATTGGTGATTCTTAATTTATACAAAAGTGATATAATGAAGCTATAAACAGATTATACTATCTATTCAGGAGATTTGGGGTTAAACATTGTGTACTGTAAGTTACCTTTCTTCTTTCTGAAATGTATAAAGTGAAAGAAAAGAAATAAACATTGTATAACGCCCCCAAACAAAATCAGATCAGAGATAACAACAGTTTTAACAGGTTTTAGAAGTTGGAAAATGAATATGAAGTAGAAGGAAAATATCAAGGACAATTAACATGGTTCTTGTTGGAAGGGTTCTCACGCTGGAGTACCAGGAATGTAGGGGTGGGATGATATGTTGATTAAGGAGGGTGAACTGAAAGTGTTTGCAATAATCTTTACACCCAACAGTGTGCAGCCAAGCATCTGCTTCTCTCACTTCCTGCTAAAGAATAGAGGCTTATTTGGCAGAGAAATTAAATTAGAGGCTCCATACCTGAGGATACCAAGGACAGAGGAAAAGAGAAAAGGAGACTGGCATTAAAAAAGCACTAATAAATCAAAGGCCAAATCCTCTTTTTATATAATGTAAGAAAACTGTTAGTGTCCTAAATTAATAACACAAAGAATAATAATATGTATTTTATTTATAACCTAATAGGTATATGTCAGAAAAATAGTTATAAAATTTAAAGTAGGGATATTTGGGGATAAGAAGAGGTGAGAAAAAATTTCATAGTTAATGTTTTTCTTCTTCTCTTTTTCAAGTGAGAGGAGAGGAGATAGAGAGACAGACTCCTGCATGCACCCTAACCAGAATTCACCCCACAACCACTGTCTGGGGCCAATGCTCTGCCCATCTCGGGCCATGCTCACAACTGAGCTATTTTTAGCACCTGAGGCAAGGCTCCACCAAGCCAACTTCAGTGCCCAGGCTGATGCGCTCAACCAATAGAGCCATTGTTGTGGGAGGGGAAGAGAGAGACAGCAGGGGGAAGGGGGTGTTGAGAAGCAGATGGTCACTTCTGTGTGCCCTGACTAGGAATCAAATCCGGGACATCTGCATGCCTGGCCAATACTTGACCACTGAGCCAACCAGCCAGGGCTATCGTTAATGCTCTTAATATACATGTATTACTGTGACTTAAAAAATATATGCAAAAATAAAACATGGGAAAAAAATCTATCTTTTTGAATGGAAGACCGAGCAGTTATAACACTAAAACAGCTCTTAAATAACAAGCTCCCTGCATTGCTGAAACTTATCCTATATAAGTCCATTGTCCCTGATTTGTTATATTTTTGTCCAATTAAAGAACTTACTGCATTAAACAACATGAATATACAAGGGCATAACAGATTGTTTAATTCTGAAGCCTACTAGAATTGTTACTAAACACCCACTCAGCAATACCTGGAAAGAAGGTCTCTCTGTTTCTGAGTTAGCAATGAATGGGTCAAAAGAAAATCAAACATGAAGTCTAAAACTACCTGGACACAAATGAAAATAAAAACACAGCCTTACAAAATTTATAGGATATGGCTAAAGCAGTTCTAGGAGAAAGTGTATTGCTATAAGGGCCTACTTTAAGAAGCAGATAAAATCCAAAATCAATAATTTATATTTGCACCTAAGGAAACTAGAACAAAATGAATTTAACAAAACCCAAAGTAAGTAGAAGGAAGGAAATAAAAAAGAAAATCAGAGCAAAAACAAATAAAATTTAAAATTAGATAATGATAATAAAATTAAGAACTGGTATTTTAGAATGATAACTAAAATTGACAAGCCTCTAGCAAGGCACCTTAAGCAAAAAATAAAAATAAAAATAAAGGAGAACACAAATAAATAAAAAATGAACAAGCAGAGATTACAGTTGACAACACAGAAATATAATGGATCATTAAAGAATAGTATAAACATCCTGACCAGGTGGTGGTGGAATGGATAGAGCATCAGACTGGGACACAGAAGACCCAGGTTCAAAACCCCGAGGTTGCTGGCTTGAGTGCAGGCTCATTCAACTTGTGTGCAGGCTCACCAGCTTGAACATTGGGTAGTTGGCTTGAACCCAAAGGTCACTGGCTTGAAGCCCAAGGTCGCTGGCTCGAGCAAGGTGTCACTCATTCTGCTGCAGTCCCCTAGTCAAGGCACTTATGAGAGAGCAATCATTAAACAACTAAGGAGCTGCAACAAAAAAGTGATGCTTCTCATCTCTCTCCCTTCCTGTCTGTCTGTCCCTAGCTGTCCCTCTCTCTGACTCTCTTTGTCTCTGTTTAAAAAAAATAATAGTATAAACAGTTATATGACAACAGAAGAAATGGATAAACTTTTAGAAATGTATAACCTTCAAAGGCTAAACCAGAATGAAACAGAACCTGAACAGACTGATTACTAGCAATGAAATTGAAGCAGTAATCAAACATCTCCCTACAAAAAAAAGCTCGAGGGCATACAATTTTACAGATGAATTCCACCAAACATGTAAAAAATCAGTACCTACCCTTTTCAACAGATTCTGAACAATTGAAAGGAAAGAAACACTTCCAAATTTATTCAATAAGTCCAAGATGACTCTGATATCAAGACCAGACACTACAAAAAAAAAAAATAATAAGAATTACAGGCCAATATCCCTAGGGAAGATAGATGCCAAAATTCTCAGCACATTACTAGCAAATCAAATTCAACAGTACATTAACATGATTATACATCATTTTAATGCAGTTTGTACCAGAAATGCTAGGGTGGTACAATATCAGCAAATTAATTCATGTGATTCATCACATTAACAAAACCAAGGATGAGAACAACACTATCATATCAATAGATGCAGAAAAAGCATTTGATGTAATTCGACAACATTTATGATTAAAACAAACTAAATAAAAATGAGTATAGAAGGAACTTACCTCGACTTGTTATTAGCTCTATATAACAAACCCACAGCATCATCATAATGCTGCAAAGCTTAAAGCTTTTTTTCTAAGATCAGTAAAGGACAAGCACCACTGTTTTTTAATATGGTATTAGAAGTCCTAACTTTAGCAATCAGGGGAAAAAAGGCATCTTGGTCTAGATTGGAAAGAATAAAGTAAAACTGTCACTACTTACAGGTGACATAATATTATATTTAGAAATTTTTATAAAATCCACCAAATAATGGATATAAAGAAGAATTTGGTATTGAGATACCAAAATAATACACAGAAATGTCTTGTTTCTATACTTTAACAAGAAACAATCAGAAAGAGAAATTAAGAAAACAAAATGTAATTCAAAATTACATCTAAAAGAGTAAAATAACTAGAAAGAAATTTAGCAGTAGAAGTAAAATACCTATACTCTGAAAATTAAAAGACATTAAAGAAATAAATTGAAGAGGACAAAAATAAACAAAAGGATATACTGTGCTTATGATTTAGAAGAATTAATCTCATTAAAATTACCCTACTACAGTGGTTCTTAACCTTTTTAGAGGTACCGAACCTACCAGTTTCATATGCACATTCACCGAACCCTTCTTTAGTGATAAATAAAATATGAGTTTTTTTCCAAATTTAAGCCATAGGTATATGTTTTTTTTACTGGTACACAAAATGAGCCATGCATGAACATCACCTTGCTCAAAGAACAAAACCAACAAAGTGCATGAACTCACAACAAATTACGGTATTACTTTATTCTGACCTCCGTGGCAGAGGCTTCTCTGAACCCCTGAGACCGACTTATCGAACCCCTAGGGTTCGATAGAACCCAGGTTAAGAACCACTGCCCTACTACCCAAAGCAATTTGCAGATTCAATGCAATTTCTATCAAAATACCAATGACATTCTTCTAAAAATTCTAAAATTTATATGAAACTATAAAAGTCCATAAATAGTCAAAGCAATCTTGAGAAACAAGAACAAAGTAAAATTATCACACTCCCTAATTGTAAACCATGCAACAAAGCTACAGTAATCAAAATAGCATGGTACTAACAAAAACAGGCACTATGATCAAATGGAACAGAATAGAGATCCCGAAAATAAAACTTTGCTTATGTTGTCAACTAATCTATAACAAAGGATGTAAGAATATGCAATGAAGTAAAGTCACTTTAACAAGTGATCTTGGAAAATTGTACAGACACATGGCAAAAGAATGAGACTAGATCACTTTCTTATACCAAATACAAAAATAAACTCAAAATGGGTTAAAGACTTAAATTTAAGGCCAAAAATTACAAAATTTCTACAAGAAAACATAGGTAGTAAAGTATTTGACATAGATATGAGTTGTTGGATACATTCTCTCAAACAGCATAAACAAAATCACAAATAAACAAATGGGACTTCATCAAATTAAGAAGCTTTCTGCATGACAAATGAAAACAACAAAACAAAAGCACAACCTATTTATTATGAGAATATACATATTTACAAATTATGTATCTGATTAGGAGTTGCTATTCAAATTATATTAAAAAACTCATATAACTCAAAAACAAAAAATAATCAAATAAAAAAATAGGTAGAGAAAATGAAAAAACATTTCTTCAAAGAAGATACACAGATAGCCAAAAGAAATTAGAAATGATGCTCAATCAACATCACTAATCATCAGGTAGATGCAAATCAAAACCACAATGAGACATCATCTCATACCAATCAGAATGGCTATTTAAAAAAATGTCAACAAAAACATGTTGGTGAAGATGTGGAGAAAAGGGAACCCTTATGCTCTGTTGATGAAACTAAAACTTGGTGCAACCACTATGAAAAATGGCAATTCCTCAAATAAACTAGAAATAGATCTATCATAAAAATCGGAAGGAAGGAAGGAAGGAAGGAAGGAAGGAAGGAAGGAAGGAAGGAAGGAAGGAAGGAGGGAGGGAGGGAGGGAGGGAAGGAGGGAGGGAGGGAAGGAAGGAAGGAAAGAAGGAAGGAAGGAAGGAAGGAAGGAAGGAAGAAGAAAGAAAGAACAAGAGAGAGAGAGAAAGAAAAAGCCCCACTAATTTAAAATGATATTGTACCCTTCTTTATTTGCACCATCACTTAAAATAGCCCAGATATGGAAGGAAACTTGCTGCCCACAGATGAATAGATAAAGATGTGGTACATATATACAATGAAATATTATATAACAAGGAAAAAGAATAAAAGCTTATATTTGTGATGACATAGATGGACCTAAAGGATGCTAAGTAAAATAATTCAGAGTAAGATTATTACCTTATGGTTTCACTTATATGTGGAATCCAAAAGAAAACAAAACAAAACATAAACAGAGTCATAGAGACAGAGATCAAAGGGGTGGGTACCAGAATGGAGGGGTTGGGAAATGGGTGTAAAGAAGAGAGTATTGTTAATAATATTGTGTGGATTTCATGGTGACAGATGATTATTGGAATAGCATGGGTGATCACATAATGAGGATAGAGATATTGTATCACTACAATATGCACATAAAGCTAGTATAACAATATGCACATAAAACAGCTATACTTCAATAAAATATTTCCACTCTCACTCTGCACATTATATCTGTCATTTTACTGTACTTTTTTTTGGCAGCAATTTTTTTATTAATATATATTTTATTATTATTAATTCTAATGGAGTGACACCAATAAATCAGGGTACATATGTACAATGAAAACATCTCCAGGTTATCTTATCATTCACCCGTGTTGCATACCCATCACCCAGAGTCAAATAGTCCTCTGTCACCTTCTATCTGGTTTTCCCTGTGCCCCTCCCCTCCTCCCTATCCCACTCTTCCCTCCTTCCCCCCATCCCATAACCACCACTCTCTTGTCCATGTCTCATATTCTCACTTTTATGTCCCACCTATGTATGTAATCATGCTGTTCTCAGTTTTTCTTTTTTTCTGATTTACTTATTTCACTCTGTATAATGTTATCAAGGTACATCCATTTTGTTATAAATGATCCGATGTCATCGTTTCTTATGGCTGAGTAGAATTCCATAGTATATATGTACCATAGCTTTTTAATCCACTCGTCTTCTGACAGACACTTGGGCTGGTTCCAGATCTTTGCTATTGTGAACAATGCTGCCACAAACATGGGGGCGCATTTCTTCTTTTCGAACAGTGCTATGGTGTTCTTAGGGTATATTACTATAAGTGGGATAGCTGGGTCAAAAGGCAGTTCGATTTTTAATTTTCTGAGGAATCTCCAAACTGTTTTCCACAGTGGCTGCACCAGTCTGCATTCACACCAGCAGTGCAGAAGGGTTCCCTTTTCTCCACATCCTCGCCAGCACTTATTCTGTGTTGTTTTGCTGATGAGTGCCATTCTGACTGGTGTGAGGTGATATCTCATTGTGGTTTAAATTTGCATTTCTCTAATGATTAGTGATGTTGAGCATTTTTTCATTTGCCTATTGGTCATCTGTATGTCCTCTTTGGAGAAATTTCTATTCATTTTTTTTGCCCATTTTTTGATTGGATTGTTTGTCTTCCGGGTGTTGAGTTTTATAAGTTCTTTATAAATTTTAGTTATTAACCCCTTATCAGATGTGCTGTCGAATATGTTCTCCCATTGTGTGGTTTGTCTTTTTATTCTGTTCCTATTGTCCATAGGTGTGCAAAAACATTTTAGTTTGATATAGTCCCATTTGTTTATCTTCCCTTTTATTTCATTTCCCCATGTAGATAAATCGGCAAATATACTGCTACTACAGATGTCGGAGAGCTTGCTGCCTATGTTTTCTTCTAGGATGCTTATGGTTTCACAGCTTACATTTAAGTCTTTTATCCATTTTGAGTTTGTTTTTGTGAATGGTGTAAGTTGGTGGTCTAGTTTCATTTTTTTGCAGGTAGATGTCCAATTTTCCCAACACCATTTGTTAAAGAGGCTGTCTTTACTCCATTGTATGTTCTTTCCTCCTTTGTCAAATATCAGTTGTCCATAAAGCTGTGGGTTTATTTCTGGGTCCTCAGTTCTGTTCCATTGATCTATGTGCCTGTTCTTATGCCAATACCAGGCTGTCTTGAGTATAATGTCCTTATAGTAAACCTTGATATCTGGAAGAGTGATACCTCCTGCTTTATTTTTTCTTTTTAAGATTGCTGAGGTTATTCATGTTCTTTTTTGGTTCCATATAAATTTTTGGAATATGTGTTCTATATCTTTGAAGTATGTCATTGGTATTTTAATTGGTATTGCATTGAATTTATAAATTGCTTTGGGTAATATAGACATTTTAATGAGATTTATTCTTCCTAGGCATGAGCACGGTATATGCTTCCACTTGTTTGTATCTTCCTTGATTTCTTTTATCAATGTTCTATAATTTTCTGAGTACAAGTCCTTAACCTCCTTGGTTAAATTTACTCCTAGGTACTTTATTTTTTTGGCTGCAATAGTGAAGGGGATTGTTTCCTTAATTTCTTTTGCTGACAGTTCATTGTTGGTATATAGAAATGCCTCTAATTTCTGAGTATTAATTTTATATCCTGCCACCTCGCTGAATTCATTTATAAGGTCCAGTAGTGTTTTTTGTTTTTTGTTTTAAACTTCTTTTTATTTTATTCATTTTAGAGAGGAGAGAGAGAGAGAGAGAGAAAGGAAGAGAGAGAGAGAAAGGGGGGGGCTAGAAGCATCAATTCCCATATGTGCCTTGATCAGACCAGTGCAAGGTTTTGAACTGGCGGCCTCAGTGTTCCCAGGTCGACGCTTTATCCACTGCGCCACCGCAGGTCAGGCAGTCCAGTAGTTTTTTGACTGAGACTTTAGGGTTTTCAATATACAATATCATATCATCTGCAAATAGTGACAGTTTTACTTCTTCTTTTCCAATTTGGATGCCTTTTATTTCTTCTTCTTGTCTGATTGCTATAGCTAGGACTTCCAGAACTATGTTGAATAAGAGTGGTGAAAGGGGGCATCCCTGCCTGGTTCCTGATCTTAAGGGGATTGCTTTTAATTTTTGTCCATTTAGTATGATGTTTGCTGTGGGTTTATCGTAAATGGCCTTTATCATGTTAAGGAATGATCCCTGAATTCCCACTTTACTGAGAGTTTTGAGCATGAATGGGTGCTGGATTTTATCAAATGCTTTTTCTGCATCTATTGAAATTATCATGTGATTTTTGTCCTTCCTTTTTTTTATGTGATGAATCACATTGATTGATTTGCAAATATTGAACCAGCCTTGCCTCTCCAAAATAAATCCCACTTGATCATGGTGTATGATTTTTTTCATATATTGCTGGATCCGGTTGGCTAATATTTTGCTGAGAATTTTAGCGTCTAAATTCATCAGGGATATAGGCCTATAATTTTCTTTCTTTGTGTTGTCTTTGCCCGGTTTTGGGATCAGAATTATGCTCGCCTCATAAAAGGAGTTTGGAAGTCTTCCCTCCTTTTGAATTTTTTGAAATAGCTTGAGGAGGATAGGAGTTAGTTCTTCTTTGAATTTTTGATAGAATTCACTTGTGAAGCCATCAAGCCCAGGACTTTTCTTTTTTGGGAGTTTTTTGATAACTGTTTCGATCTCGTTTGTTGTAATTGGTCTGGTTAGATGTTCTGATTCTTCCAGATTGATTTTTGGAAGGTTATATGATTCAAGAAATTTGTCCATCTCACCAAGATTGTCAAATTTTTTGGCATATAGTTCCTCATAGTATTTTCTTACAATGCTTTGTATTTCTGTTGTGTCAGCTGTTATTTCTCCACTGCCCTTTCTAATTTTATTTATTTGAGTCCTCTCTCTTTTATTCTTGGTGAGTCTAGTTAAAGGTTCATCAATCTTGTTTACCTTTTCAAAGAACCAGCTTCTTGTTTCATTGATCCTCTGTATTGTTTCCTTCGCCTCTATGTCATTTATTTCTGCTCTGATCTTTATTATTTCCTTCCTTCTACTTGTCTTGGGTTTTATTTGTTGTTGTTTTTCTAGTTCTTTTAGATGCAGGGTCAGGTTGCTTATTTGAGCTTTTTCTAGCTTCTTATGATATGCCTGTACTGCAATAAACTTCCCTCTCAGAACTGCTTTTGCTGTGTCTCATAAATTTTGAGTTGATGTATGCTCATTATCATTTGTTTCTAGAAACTTTTTTATTTCTTCTTTGATCTCATTGTTAATCCATTCATTATGTAATAACATGTTATTTAGTTTTCAAGTGTTTGAGTATTTTTCAGTTTTTCTTTTGTGGTTAATTTCTAGTTTCATGGCATTCTGATGAGAGAAAATGCTTGATATGATTTCAATTTTCTTAAATTTATTGAGACCATTTTTGAGTCCTAACATGTGGTCTATCCTAGAAAACGAAGCCTGAGCACTTGAGAAGAATGTATATTCTACTGCTTTAGGGTGAAAAGTGCTGAAGATATTTATTAAATCAAGTTGATCTTGTGTATCCTTTCATTCTGCTGTTTCTTTATTAATTTTCTTTCTTGAGGATCTATCCAGTGTTGTTAGTGGGGTATTGAAATCCCCTACTATGATAGTATTGCTGTTAATTTTGCCCTTTATATCCATCAAAGTCTGCTTTATGTATGTCGGGGCTCCTATATATGGAGCATAGATATTTATAATAGTTATATCTTCCTGTTGAATTGTTCCCTTTATCATTATGTAGTGTCCTTCTTTATCTCTTACTGCAGCCTTTGTTACAAAGTCCATTTTGTCAGATATAAGTATTGCTACCCCTGCTTTTTTTTCATTTCCATTTGCATGAAATATTTTTTTCCATCCTTTTACCTTCAGTCTATGTGTATCTTTTGTTTTAAGGTGTGTCTCTTGTAGACAGCATAGTATGGGTCCTGTTTCTTTATTCATGCAGCTACCCTATGGTTTTTGATTGGATATTTAATCAATTTACATTTAAGGTTATTATTGATATGTAGTTGTTTATTGCCATTTTATTCTTTAAAGCTGTATTCTTCTTTTGCTCTATTCATTCCTCCCTTTAAACTGTTCACAAGAGGCCCCTTAGTATCTCTTGCAGAATTGGTTTGGTTTTTATGAATTCCTTCAGGCTTTCTTTTTCTGGGAAGCTCTTTATTTCTCCTTCAATTTTAAACATTAGCCTTGCTGGATAAAGTAGTCTTGGTTGCAGGTTCTTGTTCTCCATCACTTTGATTATATCTTGCCATTCCCTTCTGGCCTCAAGTGTTTCTGTTGAGAAGTCCGATGTCATCCTTATGGGGGCTCCTTTGTAGGTGATAGCCTTTTTTTCTCTAGCAGCTTTTAAAATTTTTTTTTTTATCCATTAGCTTTGGTATTTTAACTATGATGTGTCTTGGTGTAGATCTTTTTGGGTTTCTCTTTAATGGAGTTCTGTGTGCTTCTTGAACGTGTGGAGTGTTTCCCAGCCTTAATTTAGGAAAGTTTTCTGCTATGATTTGTTTGAACAAAGTTTCCATTTCCTGTCCTCTCTCCTCTTCTTCAGGCACCCGTATGATGCGAATGTTGTTTCTCTTCATGTTGTTACAAAGATCCCTTAGAGTTTCCTCACATTTTTTGAGTCTCTTTTTCTTTTTCTTCTCTGCTTCTGTGCCTTTGTTTATTGTGTCTTCTAACTCACTTATTCAATCCTCAGCGTGATTCATCCTGCTTTTAATTCCTTTTATTGTGGCCTTCAGTTCTGATACTGTATTTGTCATTTCTGTCTGATTCTTTTTTATTATTTCAATTTCATTTTTTATACTTGTTATCTCTTTATTTAGGTGCTCATAGTGACTATCCATTTTTGCTCTAATTTCTTTGAACATCCTAACTATCATTATTCTAAATTCTGCTTCTGGTAATTTGGTTATATCTGGTTCATTCAGGTCCTTCTCTGGGGATTTCTCTTGATTCATTTGGTTTGCATTCCTCTGCCTGCCCATTTTGTCTGTGTATAAGCAAGTTGTGGCCACTGGAGTCCAATAGGTGTTCTTTTTGTGTTCTCTAGGTGTGGTCTGTCTGCAGGCTCCCCACCTCCTCTGCCGGTGCCTAGGGTGGTTGGGTATGAATGTTGCCAGCGCCAGCCTATTGTGGCTTTTGCTGTGATTTCTGCCTCTCCTCCGCGGGAGGGCCTGTCAGTAAAGCCACAAGCCTTAGCACCAAGGGTAGAGGTGAGCACCTTTGCTCAGCTGCGGACCCAGCCTATTTCCGGACTTCCGCCCAGAACCCGCAGTCAGAGCCTGCTCGCCACAGTTTCGCGGGTTGGGCGGGGCTTTTGACGTGCTCTCAGCTGTGAGCCTTTGCCCGTGCGGAGCTTTAGCCCCGCCCTCGAGTCCAGGGCCCTTCTGCGCAGGGTCGCAAACCCAGGTTTATTGCTCCGGGTGTGTTTGCTGGCTTCTGCTCAGCTGCGGACTTCCGCTCACCCCAGACTCTACCCCGCCCCCGCGTTCAGATCTCGTTCGTGCACGTAGGAATGCAATCTGTGGTTTCTCCGGCCGGGCGGGCATAGTAGCGTGGGCTCAGCTGCGAACTTCCACTTGTCTCTGGGTCTACCCTGTTCCCACGCTCGGAGCCCGCTCGTGCTCGTATAATGTTAAACCGCGGTTTCTCCGGCCCTGGGGGGGGGGCAGTAGCATGAGCTCAGCCGCAAGCCCCTGCCCGTCCCTGGTCCTTTTCCGCTCCCCGCGGACAGGGCCCGCTTGCGCAGGGTCCCAGAGCAGATTTCTGCCTGTTCCTGGCCTCCCGCTTTGTCCCTGTAAGTGGGATTGACGGCGGGCCCGCAGCTTCCGGACCGCTTTCACGCATCCCTTCCGACCCTGCTGGGCTAGACCGAGCTCACTCTGGCTTGGCCTCTGCCCACGCCAACAGAACCGCGTTCAGCGTCCTGCCGCCCCAAACCTTTCAGCAACCCTTAGCAGAGTAGAAAGGGACCTAATACTCCACACTGTAGGCCTGGGAGCTCCCTCACTTGTTTCTCAGCTCAAAACTGTCCAAACGCCTCTTCTAGGCTCTGGGACTGCAGGCTGGGGCTTGGTTCCTGGTACCCAGGTCCCTCCCTCTCCGCCAAACTTTTCTCCCGCCACGCAGGTCTCTCCGGGCTGCCGTTTGCTCTAGGGAGCTGGGCAGCCCTCTTCGCGTTTTCGCTATTCCTACCAGTCTTAATGTGGCTTCTTCTGTGTTCCTTGGTTGAAGAGTCCACTTAGTTTAGTTCATAGTTGGTTTATCCAGATTATGGTTCTTTAAATTCAGTTATAATCCACTTTGGTTCTGGGAGTTGGAAGTTGGTACGTCCGCCTACTCCGTCGCCATCTTGCTTCTTTACTGTACTTTTTAAAAAGATATAATTTATATAAAATTAAAACTGTGTACTCTATAATTTGTATTCGGCATTCCTATACACTAGAATATATATAAGAATTTGCCTGAGGAGCTTAATAGAAATACAAGGGACTGCTCTTACCCATACTTTTTGTTCAGTGGGCTTGGAGTAAGGCCTAAAATGTTTACATGTATAACAAGTTCTCTGATGCAAGAAAATTGAGAACCACATTTTTAAAAAAAACATTTGTTTAGGCATGATTTTCTTTTGTGTGAAATGTGACCTGACATTTTCTACCCAGAATATAGTGTCATATCTAAAAACATGCAATTTATTTAGTATGAATATGTAGAGATATCTAATCCATAAGTGAACATAAAGATAAACACTTCAGTTTCTGAATTATTGAAATTCAAGCTTAGGGCCCTGGCTGATTTGCTCAGTGGTAGGTTATCGACCTGGAGTGTGGATGTTCCATGTTCGATTCCCAGTGAGAGTACACAGGAGAGGCATCTATCTGCCTCTCCACCCTTCTCTCACTTCACTCACTCTCTCTTTTTCTTCCTCTCTTGCAGCAGTGGCTCGATTGGAACAAGTTCGCCTTGGGCGCTGAGGATTGCTCTATGGCCTGTGCCTCAGGTGTTAAGAAGAGCTTGTTTGCTGAGCAACAGAGCAATGCCCAAGATGGGCAGAGCATCACCTCCTAGTGGGCTTGCCAGGTGGATCCCGGTCAGGTTGCATGAAGAAGAAGAAGAAGGAGGAGGAGGAGGAGGAGGAGAAAAAAAAACAACAAAAAAGGAAGTTCAAATTCAGACTATGAAGAAAATAACACCAGTATCAGAAAACCCTCTAAAATAAAAAGGAGCATAAGGATAATCTGATATTTATCAATTGAGTGAATCCTTACTTAACAAATGGAATATCATTAAGGATTTAAGAGAACCCAATGTAATGGAATCTTTTATACATAATCTTTCATTTTCATGAATACAAAAAGAGAACACATTACTTGTGCTAACCGCAATTGAAGTAATTTGAAAGATACAAAATGGGAAGAATGCATAATATAAGTTAGTTTTAATGATTAAAGATAATTTAACACACTTCTACTAATTGTGATGTTTATTATATCTGACTGAAAAGGAGGAATTTTTCTCCATGTTTTTTACTTGATTTCTTTATGTCTTAAAATATATTATTATTCTTACTTTAAAAGCCAGTGAGCATTTTTGGCTATATTGATGAAAAAGGAACAGGATGATTTTGTTAATCATGCCTAATACCTCTTTGGTTTAAATGCCAGAATAATCTAATAAGGTCAAATGACCAAGACATTTGGTCCTTTGCTGATAGTGTCCCCAGGGCCCCCTGCATCTGACCAGAGTGGGGACTGAAAATTTTCACAAAGCCATCTAAGCACTATGATTGGACGTCAGCTTTACATATCATTGTCTCAGTTTGAGATCATATCAGTTTCAGTCTTCAAACTGTAGGCAACTGAAATTTAGTGTCGATTTCTATTCTGGACATATGTATGATTTGATTTTTATGTTGTGAAATATGTAATAGACAAAGTTCTACATTTTATAATTTTATTTCCTATGACAAAGTAAATAACCTGATGAGATAGTGTTGGGCAGATAAAATATATTATGCTCACTTTGTTAAAGATGGTGCTGCCCACATGGAAGTTTGTTGATATTAATGTGTGTTTGGGGACAGGCTGTGGGCAGGCTGGGTCGTTATAGCCTGAGGCTTGGTTTTAAGAGTAAGCTTTTCCCCACACCCTTGACTGATTGGATGATGTGGGGTGGTGCGCTCTCCTGAGGAGTCCCATTATGCCTCAGATGGGTGGCTTTGTATCAGAGACTTTCTTGTTTGTATAATTGGATTAAAGGTTTTGAATCTATGCTATAAAGTGGGGCAGACCAGGAGCTTGCTCTCTTGGTTCCTGAGGTTAGTATCAAAAGAGAGGAGAGCAGATTAAGGCCAGGTGGAGGCAGGAGAAGCAGCCAAGATGGCAGAGTGCTGAGGGAGAAGCCAGTTTGTGCAGAGTTTGTGCAGAAGGAGATGGGAAACAGAGGTGAATAAGTCTGGTGAGCTAGAAACCTTTCATTCTAGGAAACTCGGATAAGTTAGTAGCTTTGGGAGCACTGAATGGGTGGGTTTTGGAGCCCAGTGTGTGTTTTTGCTTGCCCGCCGGGTGCAAGCTAGAATTAAAGCTGATGGCTCACCAGTTCTTGGCTCCGGTATTTCATTACCGACTGTCCGAATCTAATGCGAACCTGCATGAGCCAGGCAGCTGTGATCCTGACCCCGGCTACTGGCTTTACATTTGGTGTAGTCTGTGGCAGGATTCAATACAGATTGGCATGGAGCCACCATCACCTTTGAGCAGTGGAATAGAGGACTGGCTGCTGTTATGGTTCCCTATGGCTGTTTTTTGGGGGACTGTTGGCTGGCTGACTTTTACAGCCATGCGTGAGGAAACCGAGAGCTCTATGGAAGAGGCTTCCTGGGACCTGCAAACTGAGCAGTGGAAGGAGCTGGAGGAAATGTGGGAGAAAGAGATGCCGACCCTGGAGCTGGAGCAAGCACAGGAGGAGGCTGACCAGGTTCGTGAGATTCGCCTGGAAATGGAGTAGCTGCCGGAGGAGGGATCACAGGTTCATGAGTTGCAGATTGCCCTGGATGTTGTGGAGAGCCAGCAGTGGCAGGAGTTGGAGGCTGAGGCCGGGGCTGGAGCTGCAAGGCCTACTGAGCAGAGGCAGCGGTGGCCCGGAACTCGAGCCCAGCAGCAGGAGCTGATGTTTTCAGTTCCTCTTTGGAGGATGAGGAGAATCTGGCTGGAGTTGAAATCTGCAGTCTCGAGAAGGTGAGAACCCAGCTGCAAGGAGTAGCTATGCTCCTGGTAGGTCTGCAACTTTGGGACATAGGGGTGGATGCCATCATGCTCCCCAGAGCAGAGATGAAAATGCTGACTGCCATTGCCACATGCTTCTCTTTAGGACAGTGTGAGACCTGCCATGACAGCAGGAATGAGGGGGGAGGCTAAGGCCCCATGTGCGTGGATTGATTTTCTGGACTATGACCGGAGTGAGCATTGGCTCCTTTGTTGAATA
Organism: Rhynchonycteris naso; assembly: GCA_037038555.1. Classification (NCBI taxonomy): domain Eukaryota; kingdom Metazoa; phylum Chordata; class Mammalia; order Chiroptera; family Emballonuridae; genus Rhynchonycteris; species Rhynchonycteris naso. The sequence goes on from CM072999.1 coordinate 125,361,106, forward strand.
GACTTATGGATTTTGAACAATGTGAAATACCCTGATGGGGGTGGGGTGGCTTTGCTGGAGGCCTTCCTGACCCAGGAAGCCTTTCAAATAGCAAGAAAGATGGCTGAGGACATTTTGCGCTTTTGGCAAAGTGCTCAGAGACTGGTGAAATGTGTGTACCTTTATAATTGTTGAAATTGTATGATTTGTCATGCTGCTGTATTTGTGTAATGTGCCTAATTTCCTTGTACAGGAATGACAGTGGTATAGATTGTGGGTAGTAAAGTGAGCATAGGGGTGGATTGTTGGGCAGATCAAATATATTATGCTCACTTTGTTAAAGATGGCGCTGCTCACATGAAAGTTCATTGATATTAATGTGTGTTTGGAGACAGGCTGTGGGCAGGCTGGGTTGTTATAGCCTAAGGCTTGGTTTTGAGAATAAGCTTTTCCCCACACCCTTAACTGATTGGATGATGTGGGGTGGTGCGCTCTCTTGAGGAATCCCATTATGCCTCAGATGGGTGGCTTTGTATCAGAGACTTTCTTGTTTGTATAATTGGATTAAAGGTTTTGAATCTATGCTATAAAGTGGGGCAGACCAGGAGCTTGCTCTCTTGGTTCCTGAAGTAGAAGAGAGGAGAGCAGATTAAGTCCTCGTGGAGGCCAGGAGAAGCAGCCAATATGGCAGAGTGCTGAGGGAGAAGCCAGTTTGTGTAGAGTTTGTGCAGAAGGAGATGGGAAACAGAGGTGAATAAGTCTGGTGAGCTAGAAACCTTTGATTTTAGGAAACTCAGATAAGTCAGTAGCTTTGTGAGCACTGAATGAGTGGGTTTTGGAGCCCAGTGTGTGTTTTTGCTTGCCCGCCGGGTGCAAGCTAGAATTAAAGCTGATGGCTCACCAGTTCTTGGCTCCGGTGTTTCATTACCGACTGTTTGAATCTCATGTGAACCTGCACTGGCCAGGTGGCTCTCATAGTGGCCCTGGCTACTGGCTTTACAGATAGTAAGGTCTTTTGAAGACTCAGTCAACTGCCAGACAATGGTATTTACCATGGAGCAAATCGGAAGTGATAGAACAAACTTTACCTCCACGCGACCTGAGGAATGTTTTCTCAAGATGCTCATCCTCCAAGCTGTCTTGGAAAAGCTGTATGAAGGCAAGGCATCTCTCACATTCTTATCTTAAAGTGAATCTATGGGTTCTAGATGTGTAGAAGAGAACTCCCCTCTTAATTATTATTATTATTATTGCTTTGGCTACATCCTCAATATTTTTATATGCTGTATCATCATTATTTAGTGAAAATTTTTTTTCTAATTTCTCTTGTGACTGACTTTTAAAAAGTTTTTCATCCATAGGTAAAAGTATTTGAATTCATTTCTACAAATGTGAAGACTTTTTAGTTATTTTTTTCTTTATTGAGCTCTAAAGCAATTCTACAGTATTCACAGAACATACACTATCCTATTTTCGATCTTTGAAATGTATTGACAAGTAATTTATTTTCTAGACTATTTTGATAAATGTTCCATGTGTGCTTGAAAAAATATATTTTCTACATTTGCTAGATATAATAAATATCAGTTAGGTCAAATTTATTATGTTGTTTAATGTACTATAACTATCTCTTTTGATTTATATAGTTTAAAACTGTGCTGTTAAATTTATATGAATTTATTGCTACATATTTCTGTTAAATTACCTGTCATTATGAAATTTCCTACTTTATCTCTGCTGTTACTTGTACCTTAAAAATATTATTCTGTGATATTGTTATGTATTAATATAAATTAAAAATATAATATATAAAATGTTAATACAGCCAGAACAGCTTGTGTGTGTGCATGTATGTGTGTGTGTGTGTGTTTGTGTGTGTGTGTGTGTGTGTGTTTAGTGTTGGTGGTGCAAATGGCACCAGGTGTTAGACTGGCAGTGTTAGACTGCCTCAGTACTTGACTGCTGGCTAAGAAATAATGCAGAGGAAATTTATTTAGAAAGTTACAGAGGCAGAAGAAGTGACCTGAAGAAAAAATGGACTTAGACAACAAGTTACAGAGACAAGAGAGAGAAGGGTAAAGGTAATGTGCCTGGCGGGGTCAGGGGAGAGAGACATGGAAAGTGATGGAGGACTCCTAAGAGGGAGAGCCCACTAGGTCCTCTGCCCTGAGGGCTTTTAAGGGTGGAGAGCTCAGGGGAAGTCCCAGGGAAGGTTCTCAATAGGCTATTCATCACATTTCCAGGTGTCTTCTCAGGTTCAGTTTTCACTGCTTGGTCAGCACTAGAGCAGGGGGTCATTAGTCAATACAGCTGATCCTGAGCTCAGCTCTGGCATCACTTGTCTGTTTTTGCTGTTTTTCTGGGCTTGGAGCTGAAACACACCTGAGGCCAAGCTGTATTTGATACAGGTCAGACCCTCACTGTCCTGAGGGCTTAATCCTTAAGGGTTCTTCTCTGTCCCCTTGTTCATTCCCCTGATAAGGGGGTTGAACCCACATTACTAGAAACACACCAGAGGAGGAAAGGTCAAGGGAGAGTCTGAACTGAATAACCATTGCTATTAAAGGTCAGGGATCTAAACCACATGACCACTGATATGCTAGAGGAAGAAAGGTTACCCTAGGGGGAGGTTCTTGTCCTCCCAGTTATACCAATTGTTAGGTAATCAGACTTTCTGCCCTGCTGACCTTTAGTATCTGGTCCATCATCTTAGCTCTGCTTGTTTCTGTCTAACTGCCTATCACATATGTATTGTTTTACCTCCAGATATATTATAAACACCACAGTGATCTGTTAACATTGTTGCTTTAAGCACTTGGTAGTTTTTTATATTTACCCTTCATGCATTTACCTCTTATTTTTTTCTACTTTCCACTTTTTTGTTGTTGGGCAAATGAGTTTGTAAAGTTTGTGTTTTTTGAGTTTGCTCACTTTTATTGTTAAAAATTGTGCTGTGCTTGCCCTCAGAGCAGTGAAGTTGATTGCAAATTGTGGACTACCTTCCTGCTTGGGAAGGGCTATTGTTATTATAAGGTTTGCTGGAGGAGGGGTTTCATGCCAGATAGGTTTAAAAAGAAAAAGAAAAGATAAAGGAGAAGGAGAAAGAAGAAGGAAGCCAAGACGGCAGGGTGCTGAAGGAGAAGCCAGTTTGTGCAGAGAGGAGAAGAGAGAATGTGTGTAGATGGGGAACCAGAGATGACTGAGACTGGTGGGACCTTTGATTCTAGGAAAAACCAGAGAAGATTCTCCTGGTTGTGGAACCAGAGAATGTGTCAGGGTTCTGGAGCCCTGTGTGTGTTGACTAACTGGTCAGTGCGAGGCTAGAATAAAGAAATGGCCCACCAGTTTTTGTCATCATTGTTTCTTTACTGTCTGCCCAGATCTAATGGGAACCTGCACATGAATTGTAGCGACAGTGATGACTACTAGCCATACATCTGTCTAACCTTATTTTCCTTGGTGCTACTGAGTTTGCAAGAACAAAGCAGTCACACAAATTATTGGTGTGGCCACTTCTAGGGAAAGGATTCGACAGCTAAATTTTATCTTTTTCATATCTAAGAAAGACTGGGCACTATAGAAAGTTTTTGCCATTTTTATGAAATTTTTAAATAAAATATGAATCATAAAACCTAAAATATATAAAATGTGAACACATTTAGCCTGTCAGTATTATAATAAATATCTGCATGATTTCAGTTAATGTTATTGTGAGTGTTGGGTGAATGAGTTTGTAAAAAATGATTTATGAGTTTGCTCACTTTTATTGTTAAAAATGGTGTTGGTCTGTGAAACTGCTAATTATTTTCCTGCTTAGGAAGGGCCATTGTTATGCTAATGTTGCTGGAGAAGAGGTTTTTGGCACCAAAGAAGTTTTAAAAGGGAAAAAGAACTAGGAAGAAGGAAGCCATATTTTGCAGAATGAGGAAGAAGAGAAGACAAGATGGCAGGGTGTTGAAGACGAAGCCAGTTTGTGCAGAGAGGAGAAAAGAGAATGTGTCCAGATGGGGAACCAGAGATGACTAAGACTGGTGGGAGCCTTTGATTCTAGAAAACATTGTAGAAGATTCTCCTGGTTGTGGAACTGGAGAATGTGTCAGGGTTTTGGAGTTCTGTGTATTTGCTCGTTGGCCAGTTCGAGAGTAGAATAAAGGAATGGCCCACCATTGCTTGGCTCCACTGTTTCTTTACCATCTGCCCAAATCTAATGGGAAGCTGCACCTACCTGGCAGTGACAGCAGCCGTGATTACTGGGCCTTCAGTGGGGCAGTTGTGTTAGGCTTGCTCTCAGGGTACCAGCTGCAAGCACTTTGCTTGATTAATGTGTGAGCATATGGCAGAGGCATGAGTGAATAGTCTATATAAGGTTTTGGGTGCTTGGGCTCAAGAGAGATGAGAAATGGGGGATTGTGGATGGCAGATTGCCTGCCCACCACTGTGAGGGGTCATTTGCTGTTTGTTTGCCTAAGAGGCAGTTTCCCCTGCCTTTGTGCTTATCCGCTGTTGTGAGACTTTATTAAACAAAATGGCCTAACCCTTTCTGGCTCCACAGTTTCTCTACATGATGCATAGATGTTAACCTATTCAGATAGATGAAAAATATTTAATAAAATGAGGCGTTGGCTAATAGGAAGGCATGCCTCTTCCTCATATGTGTTTGTTATTCTCATTAAAAAAATACAAACATGTATGCAGAGGGTAGAGGGTGTTATATTGAGCGGGATGGTTGAAAACATGTCAACACAAATTAAAAGTAAGAATTATAAAAGGAGAAAATAAAACTATGTAAGGTAAGTGTTAACCATCACCATAATTGAGCACACTTAAAGGAGATAGTTCCATATGTCCTGTGCCTTTGGCAATTATACAGAAACGGTGTTATGAATTCTTTGTCAGAACCTATATATTCAGCAGTCCTCTGGGAGACTGCTTCAGGCTGTGTGATTATAAAACTGTCAATATCATCCTCTTGAGAATGTATCAGAACAGTGCCATAAAACAATTTCCCTTTTATTCCTCATCTAGCATGAAGCCTGTGATTCCTAAGGAAGCAAAGGTTCTTTCCAAGGCCCAGTTTACTCAATAATTAGAAGCCAAACTGAATAAATTTCATTTCGTTATGATTTTGAATGCCAGCATTTCAGAGACTTCCCACTTGGATATCTCTAAAGTACCTTGACCTCTAGAAACTGAGGGTGGGTCATTATCTTCTCCATCTCACATTTCCATCTTGTCTTGAACTCTGTTAAGAAAAAGCACCAGTACCCTCATATTCCCAAGTCAGAAACACTGGAGTCATCCTAGTCAGCAGAGATCTTTATGTAGTAAGGTACCAAAAAGCTACAGAATTAATATTAATAGTTTAGGAAGCTTAAAGAACATTTTATTAATTTGGGCTAGGCATGCAGAGAGATTTTGTAGATGTATTTCTATACTTGTGTGATTAGCACCAATTCAGGATAGCCAATAGCATTGTATTGTAAATGAAGAGGGAAAGGAAATTTAAATTTCTGTTCTTCCGCCCACATCTATAAGGAAGCAGGTAAATTATTGAAAAAAAACTTTTATTTAATGAGTCATTTGAAGGCATTTTATCCCCTAGCCCATGAAAACTATCTCTCTCCTCCTGAAAGTATGTAATTAATGTATATATCTCTAAACAAAGGAATGGCAAATGAACACTAGAAAATTTAGGAATATCTTTTAACATGTGGGATAACATCTTTGCTACTGTGTTACCTTATAAGTTTTAATGTATAGAAATGTTTTTATAGGTCCTACAAAAAATATTGTAAGCTTGCTAATAAATTATGTCCCATCCCCTTCGTCCTTTTCCCCCCAACCTGCGAATGTGTGAACAAAGGTGTATAACCTGCCAAAGGGCTGGGCCCAGGCTTGCACATGTATTGGGTTTCCAGAAGGCCCCATGTAAGCCATATGTGGCTGGCATACTTAATAAATCTCCTCCTTTAATAAAACTCTTCAAAATTCATCTGGACTTGGTGTCTCTAAGTAAACCCACAGAATTGAGGTACAGGTACTTTACAACATTTACTAAAACATATCATCAAAAATACTGCTTATTGGAAAACCAGATAAAAGGTAACAAAGGACAATTTGACTCTGGGTGATGGGTATGCAACACAATTGAATGATAAAATAATCTGAAGATGTTTTCATTGTACATATGTACCCTGATTTATTGGTGTCACCACATTAAAGTTAATAAAAAGAAAAAAAAAGAAAAAAAAATACTGCTTATAGCCTGACCTGTGGTGGCGTAGTGGTAAAGCGTCAACCTGGGAACACTGAGGTCGCCAGTTCAAAACCCTGCACTGGTCTGGTCAAGGCACATATGGGAGTTGAGCTTCCAGCTCCTCCCCACTTTCTCTCTCTTTCTCTCTCACTCTGTGTCTCCTCTCTAAAATGAATAAAATAAAAATTAAAAAAAAATACTGCTTATTTATTCTTCCTAAATAGCTCTTGTACTTATCCTTTTGTGTTTATCATGTAACTGTGACATTGTGAATTGCTTGGGCAGGGGGGTGGGGGTGGGATCCCAAATTGTTATTTATGAACTGTGCTACAAATGTAGGAGATCTAGTCTTTGCATCCCTTCTATAATTGCAAATCCTTCTATTTATTCTCAATTGACCCTATATTTATATCTCATAGTGACTATTTCAAATTTTCACTAGTTCATGAATAATTTCTTTTCTTTCTTTTTTTTTTTTTTACAAATAAATGACAAAGATTTATTCAAGGGTCTTAGGGTTTGCAAACCAGGACAGAAACTAGGCTATACACAGAGTGTCTCAAAGAAGAAAGAAAATATGAGCATTCTTTTATTTTTAATTAACTTTAATGGGGTGACACCAATAAGTCAGGGTACATATGTACAACAAAAACATCTCCAGATTATCTTATCATTCAATTGTATTGCATACCCATCACCTAAAGTCAAATTGTCCTCTGTCAACTTCTATCTGGTTTTCCCTGTGCCCCTTCCCTTCTCCCTATCCCACCCTCCCCTCCCTACCCCCACCCCGTAACCACCACACTCTTGTCCATGTCTCATAGTCTCACTTTTATGACCCACCTATGTATGAAATCATGCTGTTCTCAGTTTTTTTTTTCTGACTTACTTATATCACTCCGTATAATGTTATCAAGGTGCATCCATTTTGTTGTAAATAATCCGATGTCATAATTCTTATGGCTGAGTAGTATTCCATAGTATATATGTACCAAAGATTTTTAATCCACTCATCTTCTGACGGATACTTGGGCTGTTTTCAGATCTCCGCTATTGTGAACAATGCTGCCACAAACATGGGGGCACATTTATTCTTATCGAACAGTGTTATGGTGTTCTTAGGGTATATTTCTAAAAGTGGGTTAGCCGGGTCAAAAGGCAGTTCGACTTTTAATTTTTCAGGAATCTCCAAACTGTTTTCCACAGTGGCTGCACCAGTCTGCATTCCCACCAGCACTGCAGAAGGGTTCCCTTTTCTCCACCTCCTCGCCAGCACTTATTTTGTGTTGTTGTGCTGATGAGTGCCATTCTGACTGGTGTGAGGTGATATCACATTGTGGTTTTAATTTGCATTTCTCTAATGATTAGTGATGTTGAGCATTTTTTCATGTCTTTTGGCCATCTGTATGCCTTCTTTGGAGAAATTTCTATTCATTTCTTTTGCCCATTTTTTGATTGGGTTGTTTGTCTTCCTGGTGTTGAGTTTTATAAGTTCTTTATAAATTTTAGTTATTAACCCCTTATCAGATGTGCTGCCGAATATGTTCTCCCATTGTGTGGTTAGTCTTTTTATTCTGTTTTTATTGTCTTTAGCTGTGCAAAAACGTTTTAGTTTGATATAGTCCCATTTATTTATCTAGCCTTTTATTTCATTTGCCTGTGGAGATTAATCGGCAAATATATTGCTGTTACACATGTTGAGAGCTTGCTACCTATGTTTTCTTCTAAGATGCTTATGGTTTCACGGCTTACGTTTAAGTCTTTTATCCATTTTGAGTTTGTTTTTGTGAATGGTGTAAGTTGATGGTCTAGTTTCATTTTTTTGCAGGTAGATGTCCAATTTTCTCAACACCATTTGTTAAAGAGGCTGTCTTTACTCCATTGTATGTTCTTTCCTCCTTTGTCAAATATCAGTTGTCCATAAAGCTGTGGGTTTATTTCTGGGTCCTCTGTTCTCTTCCATTCTACAATGTGCCTGTTCTCAGGCCAGTACCAGGCTGTCTTGAGTGTAATAGCCTTGTAGTAGACCTTGATATCCGGAAGAGTGATACCTCCTGCTTTATATTTTCTTTTTAAGATTGCTAAGAGTATTCGTGTTCCTTTTTGGCTCCATATAAATTTTTGGAATATGTGTTCTATATATTTGAAGTATGTCATTGGTATTTTAATTGGTATTGCATTGAATTTATAAATTGCTTTGGGTAATATAGACATTTTAATGATGTTTATTCTTCCTAGCCATGAGCACGGTATATGCTTCCACTTGTTTGTATCTTCCTTGATTTCTTTTATCAATGTTTTATAATTTTCTGAGTACAAGTCCTTAACCTCCTTGGTTAAATTTACTCCTAGGTATTTTATTTTTTGGGCTGCAGTAGTGAAGGGGATTGTTTCCTTAATTTCTTTTGCTGATATTTCATTCTTGGTATATAGAAATGCCTCTGATTTCTGAGTATTAATTTTATATCCTGCCACCTAGCTGAATTCATATATAAGGTCCAGTAGTTTTTTGACTGAGACTTTAGGGTTTTCTATATACAATATCATATCATCTGCAAATAGTGACAGTTTTACTTCTTCTTTTCCAATTTGGATGCCTTTTATTTCTTCTTGTTGTCTGATTGCTATAGCTAGGACTTCCAGAACTATGTTGAATAAGAGTGGTGAAAGTGGGCAACCCTGCCTGGTTCCTGATCTTAAGGGGATTGCTTTTAATTTTTGTCCATTCAGTATGATGTTTGCTGTGGGTTTGTCATAGATGGCCTTTATCATGTTAAGGAATGTTCCTTGTATTCCCACTTTACTGAGAGTTTTGAGCATGAATGAGTGCTGGATTTTATCAAATGCCTTTTCTGCATCTATTAAAATTATCATGTGATTTTAGTCCTTCCTTTTGTTTATGTGATGAATCACGTTGATTGATTTGCAAATATTGAACCAGCCTTGCTTCACCAGAAAAAAATCCCACTTGATCATGGTGTATGATTTTTTTCATATATTGCTAGATCTGGTTGGCTAATATTTTTTTGAGAATTTTAGCATCTAAATTCATCAGGGATATAGGCCTATAATTTACTTTCTTTGTGTTGTCTTTGCCCGGTTTTGGGATCAGAATTATGCTCGCCTCATAAAAGAAGTTTGGAAGTCTTCCTTCCTCTTGAATTTTTTGAAATATCTTGAGGAGGATAGGAGTTAGTTCTTCTTTGAATTTTTGATAGAATTCACTTGTGAAGCCATCAGGCCCAGGACTTTTCTTTTTTGGGAGATTTTTGATAACTGTTTCGATCTCATCTGTTGTAATTGGTCTATTTATGTTGTCTGATTCTTCCAGATTGATTTTTGGAAGTTTATATGACTCAAGAAATTTGTCCATTTTACCGAGATTGCCTAATATTTGGGCATATAGTTCTTCATAGTATTTTCTTACAATGCTTTGCATTTCTGTTGTATTAGTTGTTATTTCTCCCCTGTCCTTTTTAGTTTTATTTATTTGAGGCCTCTCTCTTTTTTTTTTTGGTGAGTCTAGTTAAAGGTTCATCAATCCTGTTTACCTTTTCAAAGAACCTGCTTCAGGTTTCCTTGATCCTCTGTATTATTTTCTTCGCCTCTATGTCATTTATTTCTGCTCTGATCTTTATTATTTCCTTCCTTCTACTTGTCCTGGGTTTCATTTGTTGTTGTTTTTCTAGTTCTTTTAGCTGCAAGGTCAGGTTGTTTATTTGAGCTTTTTCTTGCTTCTTATGATATGCCTGTAGTGCAATGAACTTCCCTCTCAGTACTGCTTTTGCTGTGTCCCATAATTTGTGAGTTGATGTATGCTCATTATCATTTGTTTCTAGAAACTTTTTTATTTCTTCTTTGATCTCATTGTTAATCCAGTCATTATTTAATATCATGCTATTTATTTTTCAAGTGTTTGAATATTTTTCAGTTTTTCTTTTGTGGTTAATTTCTAGTTTCATGGCATTGTGATCATAGAAAATGCTTGATTGATTTCAATCTTCTTAAATTTATTGAGAACACTTTTGTGTCCTAACATGTGGTCTATCCTAGAAAACGTAGCATGAGCTCTTGAGAAGAATGTATATTCTACTGCTTTAGGATGAAAAGTTCTGAAGATATCTATTAAATCAAGTTGATCTAGTGTATCCTTTAAGTCTGCTGTTTTATTATTAATTTTCTTTCTTGAGGATCTATCCAGTGTTGTTAGTGGGGTATTGAAATCCCCTACTATGATAGTTTTACTGTTAATCTCGCCCTTTATGTCCATCAAAGTCTGCGTTATGTATGTCAGGGCTTCTATATTTGGTGCGTAGATATTTATAATAGTTATATCTTCCTGTTGAATTGTTCCCTTTATCATTATGTAGTGTCCTTCTTTATCTCTTACTATAGCCTTTGTTTTAAAGTCCATTTTGTCAGCTATACGTACTGCTTCCCTGGCTGTTTTTTGATTTCCATTTGCATAAAATATTTTTTTTCATCCTTTTACCTTCAGTCAATGTGCATCTTTTGTTATAAGGTGTGTCTCTTGTAGACAGCATATGTATGAGTTTTGTTTCTTTATCCACGCAGCTACCCTATATCTTTTGATTGGATCATTTAATCCATTTACATTTAAGGTTATTATTGATATGTAGTTTATTGCCATTTTGTTTTCTAAAGCTGTATTGTTTTTGTTTTTTTTTTTTTCCTATATTCTTTCCTCCCTTTTTACTGTTCACAACAGGCCCCTTAGTATTTCTTGCAGAATTGGTTTGGTTTTAATGAATTCCTTGAGGCTTTCTTTGTCTGGAAAGCTCTTTATTTCTCCTTCAATTTCAAAACGTTAGCCTTGCTGGATAGAGTAGTCTTGGTTGTAGGTTCTTGTTCTGCATTACTTTGATTATATCTTGCCATTCCCTTCTGGCCTCAAGTGTTTCTGTTGAGAAGTCCGATGTCATCTTTATGGGGGCTCCTTTGTATGTGATAGCCATTTTTCTCTAGCAGCTTTTAAGATTTTTGCTTTATTCATTAGCTTTGGTATTTTAACTATGATGTGACTTGGTGTTGATTTTTTTGTTTTCTGTGTGCTTCTTGAAGGTGTGGAATGTTTCCCAGCCTTAAGTTAGGGAAGTTTTCTGCTATGATTTGATTGAACAAAGTTTCCATTTCCTGTCCTCTCTCCTCTTCTTCAGGCACCCCTATGATGCAAATGTTGTTTCTCTTCATGTTATCACAGAGCTTCCTTAGAGTTTCCTCACATTTTTTGAGTCTATTTTCCTTTTTCTTCTCTGCTTTTGTAACTTTGTTTATTGTGTCCTCTAACTCACTGATTCAATCCTCAGCGTGTTTCATCCTGCTTTTAATTTCTTCCATTGTGGTCTTCAGTTCTGATACTGTATTTGTCTATTCTGTCTGATTCTTTTTTATTATTTCAATTTCGTTTTTTATATTTGTTATCTTCTTATTTAGGTGTTCATAATGCCTATTCATTGTTGCTCTAATTTCTTTGAACATCCTAACTATCATTATTCTAAATTCTGCTTCTGGTAGTTTGGTTATATCTGGTTCATTCAGGTCCTTCTCTGGGGATTTCTCCGGATTCATTTGATTTGCATTTCTCTGCCTGCCCATTTAATCTGTGTATAGGCAAGTTGTTGGCACTGGAGTCCAATAGGTGTTGCCTTTGTGTTCTCTAGGTGTGGTTTGTCTGCAGGCCTGCCAGCCCCTCTTGCGCTGCCTAGGGTGGTTGGGTATGGGCGTTGCCAGCGACAGCCTACTGCAGCTGTTGCTGTGATTTCCGCCTCTCCTCTATGGGAGGGGCTGTCACTCAAGCCACAAGCCTGAGCACCAAGGGCAGGGGTGAGCACCTTTGCTCAGCTGCGGACCCAGCTTGTTTCCAGATGGCTTACGCCCAGCCCCCGAAGTCAGAGTATGCTTGCCACAGTTTCGCGTGTTGGGCGGGGCTTCAACGTGCTCTCAGCTGTGAGACTTTGCCCGTCTGGAGCTTTAGCCCCGCCCTCGAGTCCAGGGCCCTTCTGCGCAGGGTCGCAAACCCAGGTTTATTGGGCCAGGCGTGTTTGCTAACTTGAGCTCAGCTGCAAACTTCTGCTGGTCCCTGGGTGTACCTCCTCCCCGTGTTAGGAGTCTGCTCGCACACACAAGGTGGCAAAGTGTGGTTTCTCTGTCTGGGCTGGGTTGGCAGAGTGAGCTCAGCCGTGAGCCCCTTGCTCGTTCCTGGTCCTAGCCCCGTCCCCGCGGTCATGGCCGGCTTGCGCAGGGTTGCAGAGCAGATCTCTGCCAATATTTTTCTCTGCAAGTCGGGTCACAGGCAGGCACGCAGCTGCTGGACCGCTTTCGCGCATTCCCTCCACCCCTGCTGGGCTAGACCAAGCTCACATCGGTTTTGCCTCCTCCCATGCCGACAGGACCACGTTTCAGTGTCCTGCCGCCACGATACCCTCCAGCAACCCTCAGAGAGATGGAAGTGCCCTAAGTCTCCACATTGTAGGCTTGGGAGCTCCCTCCCTCTACGCAGCTCTGCTCTAATTGCCACAGGAGAGCTTGTTTGGCTAGTGTCCTCCCTCCCTTTGCTGGTATTGCTAGTTCCAGGGGAAATATTCGTTTTTGATTAGGGAAATGACTTAGTCTAGGGGTCAGGGTGGCTGTCCCTCAGGGTGTCCTCGTGCCTTCAGTCCACACTCTGTTCCCGCTGCTCTGTTCCTCTTCTCTTTCCCTGTTCCCCGGAGCCCCGGGTGTGTGGTTGTGAGAGAGGTTTTCTGCGCTGTCCCTTTAAAAAGATTATCGGGTCTGAGAACACTATCTCTTTTTCACAAACAGTATCCTCACTTGCTTCACAGCTCAATACTGTCCAAACGCCTTTTCTAGGCTCTGGGACTGCAGGTTTGGGTTTGATTCTTGGGACCCAGGTCCCTCCCTCTCTGCCAAACTCTCCTCCCGCCATGCGGGTCTCTCCGGGCTGCCTTTTGCTCCAGGGAGCTGGGCAGCCCTCTTCGCATTTTCGCTATTCCTCCCAGTCTCAATGTGGGTTCTGCAGTGTTGCTTGGTTGAAGAGTCCACTTAGTTTAGTTCAAAGTTGGTTTATCCAGATAATGGTTCTTAAAACTGAGTTATAATCCACTTTGGTTCTGGGAGTTGGAATTTGGTACGTCCGCCTACTCCATCGCCATCTTTCCTACCCATGAATAATTTCTTTTAATTTACATCTCTATTATCCAGGGAAGGAGACAGGCCCTAATCAAGTGGTTTACCTGTTAACAAATCCTAATATTCTAATTATACAGTGAAAGATACTAGGTGGTAAAAGATCTGAATGCAAAACTATCTTTTTTCCGAAGAATTCCATGATTAAAAGTCAATGATTTCTTCACAGAAAATACAGGATGCTTGCTTAAATGTGGTGCTAGTTTAATTAAAGTAAACAATTAGACCTTGTTATATTAGTGATAAATACATGAATTTACCAGACATTCCAAATGCCCTTTTGTTGTTCCTCCTGACTATCTGACCTCACCCTTACTGCCTGACTAACTGACCTCACCCTTACTTACTGGATTATTGCTCTGAAGCAGAAAAGTTCCAGGAAGCTGATCAATGGCCCCAAGGAGGAGAGTTCCAGGAAGTCGAAATCATAAAACTGCAGAAGGGAACATACCAGAACTGTTGACTCAATGCACACTTGCTCAAGGCTCTCCCCTAACCTATAAAATTTTGCCTCAGAATCTGTTTCGATGCTCTTCTCCCAGAAAAGTGCCCTGCAGGTCTCTCTCTACTCTAATAAAGCCTGTACACCTGGTGTTCGAGTGCCATCTCTTCTTTACATCTGGTGCTGAAACCCGAACAGGGTACTGGCTGCCTGGACGATCCCCTTGCTGGCTGAACTTACAACCAGGGAAGAAGTGGACAGCAGTAGCTCGTCTGGGCTAACTCCCTGATTCTGTTCGGCTGTGTGAGCGCAGTTCAGCAACTGGCAGTCCAACCCTGTCCCAAACCCCTGCCAACCGGGCGGTAAGGAGTTTCCCTCTTTCCCTTCTTTGGTTGGCTTTTGATTTGGCTTCTGGGCTCTTGATTTGGCTTCTGTTTCTATCGAATGGTCTATTGTGACATGCCTCACACTCCGAGGGGTTTACTCAACTCAGTCCCAGTGGACTTCTACAAAAGTCTAGGCGTTTAGCCAAACCTCTCCACTCTCTTGGGTTCATTGCCAGGTGGTGATGACCCCTTTCTCGGATTTCCCTCTTCTCAAAGATTTTTCTCCTCTTGAGATTATGAGAAGAGGCGGGACACCCTTTCTTGATAACTGTTCTCCATGATGGGTTCTTCACAATCCAGACCATCAGACCAAACTCCTTTGGGATGCCTCTTTAAAAAACCTCACCAAACTCAGTCTCTGTAACATGGCATGGCCTCAGTACAGATTAGATAATGGCTCCCACTGGCTTGAAAATGGAATTTTTAATATTAACATCCTCCGGAACCTAAATAATCTTGCCACCAGATGGGGGAGGGCCTTAGAAATTTCTTACGTACAGGCTTTCGTTCTTCTACCTTTGCTCCTGTCCTTAATCCCTGTGTCTCCTGTTCTACACGCAGGCCATTTCTGGCCAAAGATCTCTTCACCTAAAACCCCCACTCCTAATCTTTTCCTCTCTGCGAACTCCCAACTCTCTCACCCCTCCTGCCTGTCCCCAGGGATGCCCCTCTCTCAGAACCTCTTTCTCTGGTCCCTCTGCAGATCTCTTTCACTCTGGTCTCTTCCCTCCAGAGAACCCCCTCTTCTCCCTTTGTCGAATCCTGTTTCTCATTCACTTGCAAATACCAATCTCTCTTTCTCCTTCCCTGCTGGCCAAGGGCTGCTCCCTTCTCCACTGCATTCTTAAACTCCTTCCCCCCTCCTTAGAAACTGCTGCTCTGTCTCCTCTTCGACCCCTCCTCCCTCCTTGCAGGCAGCAGCAAGGGGTGCCTTTCTCCCCATTGTTTTCTCCACCTCTCCTCAGAGCTCTAAATATTTTGACTCCTCTAACCATGTGGCACCACCACCAGCATTTCAACATCTTCCTCCCCCTCCTGCAGATTCTGACCCTCCTTTTTTCCACCCAGCTATTCACATTGTCCATCCATCTGCTTCCTCTCTTCCTCCCCTCTATGCTGACAACTCCCTGCCATCTCAAAAAGCTTAAAAAGGCAGAGTTGTCTAGTAAGCTGTGTGAGTAAGTAATCTGTTTTGTCTCTTTGTCAGAAAATGTGCGCTTATTTAAATTACTTAATTTATAAAATTTTTGTTTAATGTGTAACTGTGTCTGTTTCTAAGGCCTTAAACCAATAATTACCCACCTCTTAAATCAAGGTTCACTCATACTCATGGACTTTCCCTGCAATACCCCCATCCTTCCTGTTCAAAAACCTTCAAAGGCTTAACACCTCATACAAGACTTACACCTAATCAATGAGGCAGTAATTCTACTCCATCCAGTAGTCCCTAATCTATACAAATTACTGTCACACATTTCCTCAAACACCACTCACTGCATGGTCCTAGATCTCAAGGAAGCCTTCTTTACCATTTCTCTACACCCTGATTCTTACTTTCTGTTTACCTTTACTTGAACTGACCTGGACACTATTGCAACCCAGCAGCTCACATGGACTGTTTTACCCCAGGGGTTCAGAAACAGCCCACACCTGTTTGGGCAGGTACTAGCTCAAGCAATCTCAAAACTAGTACTCTCTTACAATGTGTAAATAACCTACTCCTCTGCAGCCCCTCCCTGCCTTCCTCAAGGAGACACATCACCACCCTTCTTAATTTCCTCACCATAAAGGAATATCATGTCTTCTCTGCTAAGCCTCTACTTCACCCTCAGTCCATAGTCTATCTGGGCATCACCTTAATCCCCACTACCTGAGGTCTCACCCTAGATTGAACTCAGACCCTCCGCAGTCTCTAACCACCTACCACCGCAGATCAAATCTTTTCTTTCCTCGGTCTAATAGGCTTCTTTAGACACTGGATTTCCAATTTTGCTCTCTTAGTCAAGCCCCTCAGTGAGATCTTCTGAGCATGGCTTTTAAGGTCTATAATGGCCAAGGTAGTAACAGAAAAGGCAAATAAGGCCCAAAAGAGGTCAGGAAATACCAGCTTTTGACATATGCTCTAAAAGGCTCCAGCATCCCAAAGGGCTTCATAGAATTCCATCAGGGCCCTGCTTCAAGAATGGAAAGAAAGGTCATTGAACTGAAGCCTGTGAGGCTTCTCGGCCCCACCAAGGGACACATCTTTGCTGTGGGAAAAGGGACACAAGAAGGTAAGCTGCCCCCTTGCTCCATGGAGGGAGGGTTCTGTCTCTTCTAGCCCTGCTCCAGCTACCTGTAACCTGACCTTGCTCAGCATGCTGGAAATTGCCACTGAATGCCCAAAGACATCGTTCACGATCTAAGGTATTTCTTCTAAGTAGCAGATAAACTAATCTCATTTCTTGTAAACACAAGGGCCATCTACTATACCTTACTTGAATATTTAAGTTTTATTCATCCCTCAAAAGTCTCTACTGTGGGTATTGACAGTTTAATTTTGTTGCTTTATTTAATGTATAATATCTCCTTTATTTCTCTTGTCTCAATGCCCCATGCCTATTGTATGCTGGAATCTGCTGCTAATTCCAGCTAGAAGCAGTGGTCACTAGGACTTAAACTCTAGCTGCAAAATAAAATAAATTTAACCACCCTTTCCCTAAGTACTTGCAGGATTTACAGGTTACTCAGAAAACTATTCAAAGACTGTCCAAGAGGCACTTCCAGCATTACATTACCCAAGAACTAACTTTCATGTGGACAGGTCCACACACCATAATCCTGACAACTCCCACTGCTGCTAAAGTAGAAAAATGGCATGCCTTACTCCAACCACAAACCGGAAGCTGGTTGGTCTATATATGGTGAATATATGGAGAAACTAAGGACTCTTTTAATCAGACTTTGGGAAAAGAAAAACTAGGGTAAAAAGAAAGTCAACTTTATTGTCACTAAAGGTTAAAGATTTTTAAATCAAGACTTCTGACTAGAAAGGTATTGTTTGGTTTTGATAATAGAAGGTATAAGGTATGGAAATACTTTTGAAAGAAAAAGAAAAAAGCAAGTTGTTATGAAAGCCAGTTATTTCTGGATAAGAAAATTTTTGAAAGCTGAGGGTTTAAATAAGTTGTAGAAGGTTTGTGCAGGTTGTAGAAGGTTTGTACAGAGAAAAAAGAATTTGGACAGTCAGAAAACTGGTTTTTGAAGAATGTTTAATTGGTCAACCTAGCTAACAATCCTCTACTCTCCCAACTTATTGGAGTGGCTCTTTCCTCCACCCTGACCATCTGGAGCTCAGAAACAGAGAAACAAAACCAACCCCTTGTCCATCAATTCTTTATCCACCTCTTACCTGTATCACCCAATCAGGGGTTTTCTACTTGTGTGGGACCAACACCTATATGTGTCTCCCTACCAATTGGATAGAATCCTGTAGCCTAATCTATCTCATTCCAAATATCAATCTAATCCCACCCCATAAGCCTCTTCCAGTTTCTAGTACACTACCCATCAATCTAAGGACCAAATGAGCTATACAGCTGATTCCTCTTCTTGTTGCTTTAAGAATTTCTATAAAAATAGGTCTAGGGGCAGGAGAACTGGTCATTGCCCTGTCTTATTCCTATTCTCTCTGCAAACATCTAACCCCTACTCCCAACCTTTCTTGTGGCTAGGACTCATCAAACAGGGCATCCAAGTTCTCAACCTCACTTCTGTATACAACACTTTTTGAGACAAACCTCCCATCACCACAGTTCCTTTACCATACCCACTCAACACCACCAAAATTCCAGACCCCTTCTCTCTCGCTGGAGTTCCTCTTTTCCAAGAAGACCCCACTTCAAACTTGTCTGTTTGCTATACCTATCAGCCTACTGCATTATGTAATAAGAATATCCCAATCAAAACTTTTTTTAACCATCCCTAACAGAACTCACTTCTGGTGCAATTGAACCATTCTAAAAACCCTAAACACCTCTTTCCTCCTCCCTTGTGTCCCAGTAATAATTGCACTACAGCTAATATAGAGAGGAAGAGTTCTCAAACCAACTGAGGACAGGCAGAAATAAATGGGCTACCTTCCTCCTGGTCCTCCTTGGCCTTACCCTTGCCATTTCTATAGCGGCTATAGGAATAGGTGGGGCTGGCTTAGGCCATAGTATATGGACTACTAACCAACTAAAGGCAGACCTAGAACAAGCCCTTGATAATTCAGCTACCTCTCTATCCTCCCTCCAAAAACAACTGACCTCTCTAGCTCAGGTAGCTCTATAAAACTGGAGGGCTTTAAATCTATTAACAGCAGAGAAGGGTGGTACTTGCCTTTTTTTATAGGAACAGTGCTGCTACTACATCAACGAGTCTGGCCTGGTCGAGGAAAATATCAACTCTCTTGAAAAACTTCATAAATGAATCTACAATGGCCAGGCCGGTACTGACCCCTACTCTGAACAATGGTAGAAAAACCCCTTATTCTCCATTCTAGCACCAATTTTGAACCAATCCTAATTTTATGCTTAATTTTAATGCTTTCCCCTTTCTTAATCAAGTTTCTACAGGCCCGAATGAGAGAAAGCTCCAGAGTGACCTACAATCAAATGCTTTCACAACCCCTACTCCAACTGTCCCAGGGAGAGGTCCACAAAGGAGGCCCCCAATAGGGATAACAGCAGGAAGTAGCTCCAGAAGATGGCTGGCCCGAGACAAACCTCCTTCCTGGACCTCATACCCTTTCCTTCCCTCCACCTCCTTTTCTTTATATCACACCACAGAGTTGAGAAATGATGGATACATGAATTTACCAGAACTTCCAACTGCCCTTTTGTTGTTCCTCCTGACTATCTGACCTCACTCTTACTGCCTAATTGACCTCACCCTTACTTACTGGACTATTGCCCTGAAGCAGAAAAGTTCCAGGAAGCTGGTCAATGGCCCCAAGGAGGAGAATTCCAGGAAGCCGAAATCGTAAAACTGCAGAAGGGAACATACCAGAACTGCTGACTCAATGCACACTTGCTCAAGGCTCTCCCCTAACCTATAAAATTTTGCCTCAGAATCTGTTTCAATGCCCTTCTCCTGGAGAAGTACCCAGCAGTTCTCTCTCTCCTCTAATAAAACCTGTATACCTGTTCGAGTGCTGTCTCATCCTTACAATTAGAGTCCTCAAAAACAGTTTAATTATGTGCTGTGTCAGGGCCTCCACCATTATGGCCACTCACATGCAGGTTCTCATGGAATTCAGGCAGATGGTAAAGAAATGGTGCAGTCAGAGGATGGTGGGCCATTCTTTTTATTGGTGTCTCACCAAGACAGGCAAGCCACAAGAAAAGCCAAGGGAAAAGCAGAAAACCTGCTTTTCCCATGGATGGCCAGGGATCAGGGAGGAGAAAAGAAACAAATCTTTCTGAACCTCTCAGTGGTGGGGGCAGAATTTCTCTTCCAGTAAACATTAGCAAAACAATGGCTCCTTCCAATCAGGAAGGCAACCCACAGCCTCACAGACCACTATACATGGTATTGCCCAGCCCCCACTGCAAACAAGCTAGCAAACATATACATCATATTTACAAACTTATTTGACCAACATACTGTTTGAGCTTAATAGATTTTGAGATAAAAGTAGGGATGCTTCAAGAAGAAATAATTCTTATTTAAGTATTTTTTTCTAAAAGTCACTGAAAGTACAAAATTATTCTTGTTTCTGCTTTTATGCTAAACTCATCATGCAAACAAGGCTTTAGTCTATGACTTTTAAAAGAAAGTCTTGGAAGTTATACAGAGACTGCAAACCCATTTTGTTTTTTAGCTATGAAAGGGAGCCATTTTCTTAGCCAGTGAATACAACTGACTAATAATGGTGACCTCTTCAGATTAAAGTATTCACTCTAACTTGTCACCCATTACCTCTCTGATTATAGCTTTAATGTTGACATTGAAAATATTTTTGAATCTCTACAGATCATGTAAAAGGGACATTGTATCTCACTGTTTTTCATTACAATGTTTCTGATATTTAGCATGAGACACAGACATTAAGACACTAAAGGCCCGGGGCTTAACATTGTAGTTGTAAGCCCTAAAAGTTATAAGTAAAACATTTTGTTTGTAACTAGATGAAGAACTGAGTGTGAGAATTTTAGAATAGGATATGTTCCATTTAAAATTAAAAATTTTATCTCTGAAAGTGGCTTTTTTTGTGGTATGGAATTTGAAATCTATAAATGTAAAAAAGTACATTAAAACATCTGTTTACATCTAATTTTGAGAGGAAATAAATATGCCAGCTACATTATAGTTATAGAAATTTGATAATTATGTAAAGTTGGGTTTAAAAATACAGTCTGCTAATTTTAAATAAACTAATCTTTAGGGTGAAATATTCATTTACTATTTTATGTCCATTGTAGGGCATTTTTCAATATTAACATTCCATTTTAATGATCTATGCAATTGTCAAGACAATGATATTGAGATTAAGCTAAGTAGCCCAGTAGGGAGCAAGGGTAGGACAAATTAAAATACATGTATCTTCATAAGCTTATCAAGAGTTTACCCTTTCAGTTAAGGGGGTTCTAAGAGGTACATTTAGAGGAACCCACCTGCAGCTCTAATATATCATTCCAGGGAAACCTCTGTAGCAGTGGGCATTTCTTTTTGAGGACTGTTTGATTAAAAGTCCCTGAATGTCCACTCATAAGCCTCTGAAGAGGTATCTTTAGCATACCCTTATGTCCATCCATGTAATATATACAGCTCAATAGTTTATATATATTCAAAGAGCTGTGCACAATCTCCACAATATAAATTGAGACTACTTTTTCATCTGAATCTAATCTCTATTGCTGTAGGTTTGCTGATTCTGGAATTGTAAAATTCCATTTATATGAAGTTCATATAAAAGAAATTATACAATATGTGGTCTATAGAGACTGACTTTATTCACTTAGCATGATGTTGTGTCTCTTATGTTTCACTTCTTTAACCCTGCCAGCATGAGTTTCATTTCAGGGCTTGCGGCAGATGACCAACCACAAAGAAATGTCCAATGAAGTCATGAACGGTTGAAACTGCTGACAATTGAAAATGCACCAACATCCAAAATTAGTGGAAAAGCACCCCTGTGCCCAGCGATAGCGGCAGCCAATCAGCAAATGCCCTACCACCCTTCCTACTTCCCTACCCTAACCCTTAAAAAGTGGCCTAAAGACTGTAGCCGGTGCTGCTCTCCCTTACAAGACAGCCTGGCAGGTTTCCTTTCATTAAAGGCTGTTACACTGGTCTTTCAAACTCAGATTGATTCTATCAGGGTTAGTACTTTATTCTTTTCTATGGCTGAGTAATTGCATTATCTGGATATTGCACTATTTGCATATCCATTCACCATCTGATGGACATTTGGGCTGTTTCCACTTTTTGGCTATTAAGAACAATGTGACCATAAATATTCACATACAAGTTTTTTGCATAAGCATATGTTTTGATTTCTCTTGGTTAGAAACCTAAAAATGATATTTCTGGAAACAACCAAAAAAGCCCTTCATAAAAGATTGGATAAAGAAGATATAATACATATATATTATGGAATACTACTCAGCCATAAGAAATGATGACATCGGATCATTTGTAACAACATGGATAGAACTTGATAACATTATACTGAGTGAAATAAGTAAATCAGAAAAAACTAAGAACTATATGATTCCACACATAGGTGGGACATAAAAATGAGACTCAGGGACATGGACAAGAGTGTGTTGGTTATTGGGGGTGAGGAGGGGAAGGGAAAGGGTGGGGGGAGAGGAGGGGCACAAAGAAAACCAGATAGAAGGTGACGGAAGACTATATGACTTTGGGTGATGGGTATGCAACATAATCAAATGTCAAAATAACCTGGAGATGCTTTCTCTGAACCTATGTACCCTGATTGATTAATGTCACCCCATTAAAATTAATTTTAAAAAAGTATTTCTGGGTCAAATTGCTTTCTGAAGGGGCTTTATAATTTTATTTTTCCAACAAAAATAAATAAAGGGTCCAATATCTACACATTTTGCCACCACTTGTTATTGTCTGTTTTTCTAATATAGCCACCCTCATCTGTAAGATGAGGTATCACATTGTTGTATGATTAGTATTTCCCTAATGATAATGTTGAGTATATTTTCATGTGAGTATTGGCCATTTATAGATCTCTCTTTTTTTTTTTTAGATTTTATGTATTCATTTTAGAGAGAGGAGAGAGAAAGAAGGGGGTAGAAGCAGGAAGTATCAACTTCCATATGTGCCTTGACCAGGCAAGCCCTGAGTTTCCAACCAATGACCTCAAGCATTCCAGGTTGATGCTTTATCCACTGCACCACTACAGGTCAGGCCATTTATATATCTCTTTGGAAAATATCTTTTCAAATTCTTTGCCTGTTTAATAAAAGTTAGATTTTTTAAAAATTAATAATTTCTCTCTTTTTTTGAGCGGGGGTGGGGGTGGGGCAGAGACAGGACAGACAGATAGAAAGGGAAAGAGATAAGAAGCATCAACTCATAGTTGCGGCACCTTAGTTGTTTATTGATTGCTTTCTCATATGTGCCTTAACCCTTGGGCTTGAGCCAAACCAGAGACAATTGGGCTCAGGCCAGCGACCATGGGATCATGTCTATGATTCCCCGCTCAAGCCAGGAACCCCTTGCTCAAGCAGATGAGCCCATGCTCAAGCCAGCTACCTTGGGATTTTGAACCTAGGTGCTCAGTGTCTCAGGCCGATGCTCTATCCACTGTACCACGTACTGGTCAGGGAACAAATTAATAGATAATTTCAAAAGCAGTTTTAGTTATAGGAATTAGAACAGAAAGCACAGGAAATTCCTGTATATTTCTTTTCCCACTTATGTGCAGTTTCCTTTGTTATTTACATCTTTAAGTTTTCCAGAATTCTGAAATTTTAATTTAGTATTAATTTAATAATTTCTAACGGTTGATTAATATATCCTCTATTTGATGGAACATATTTTCCTTTATCTTTTCAGTGTAATTGCCTCAATTTTTTGAACATATTTTTATTTAAGATTTATTTATTAATTTTAAAGAGAGGAGAGAGAGAAAAAGCTGTGGATATGGAGCAGGAAGGACTGAATCATAGTTGCTTCTCCTTGTTCCTTGATCAGGCAAGCCTGGAGTATTGAACCAGAAACCTCAGCATTCCAGGTGGACATTTTATCCACTGTGCCACCACTGGTCAAGCAGAAAAAAATATTTTAAATACTTTCCCTGAAGTCTTTCTTGCTGAGTTCATCACTGGGCCCTTCAAAAACAGTTTCTACTGCCCCTCCCCTCCTTTTTTTCTGCCAATGAGTCATGTTTTTCTGTTTCTTTCTATGTCTCTTAAACTTTGTTGAAGACTAGAAATTTTATTTAATACATATATTTTAGCAACTCTGTATATTGATCCCTACCTTCACCACAAGGGTGAGTTGAATTTGTACAACTGACTGCAATCAGCTAGGCATGAAGTAGTTTTGAAAATGTTCCTAAGTATTGGTTCTACAGTTTTACCCCAGTTACATAATTTAGAGAAACCTATAATCATCTGCACAGGGAGCTGTTCACAAGGATGTTAATTATATTAATATTTGCTAGAAGAAAAACAGGAAAAAAGCAGCTTAGATCTGTCAGCTGCATCAATAAATGAATTAGACTCTTTTTAGTTACTGCTGTGTTCTGTATACAAAATAGGATATAATTTTAAAATTGTTAATATAGGTTTTGATGAACACTCAGATTTTTATTCTTTTACCATGATTCTATTATATTGTGTGTATATATAAAATATTTGGCAATGAGTGAGTAAAAGGAGAAAAATATTATTTACAAAAGACTTGTATGGTAAAATAATAAAGTAATGTTAAGTACTTCAGGCTGAAGAAAAAGTATTTCAGTTAGAATTTGTATATATGCAAATGAACAAAGAGTTACAAATAAGGTAAATGCATGTTACAATATTAACAGAAAGACTCCACAGTATTGAAAAGACAAACTTTTCTTTTTAAGAGAAACATTTCCCCTCTATTTTTAACAATTTATTAACTTTCAGAGATGAGAGAGAGAGATAGGCAGTATGGGAGAATCAGGTATGTGCCTTGACTGGGCAAGCCTGGAGTTTTAAGCCAGTGACCTCAGTGTTCCAGGTTGATACTTTATCCACTGTGCCATCACAGGCCAGACCTGGACTTTAAATATAAAGACAGAGATAGGTAAAGAGTAAAAAGGTGTGAAAAGGAGAAAGATGGCGACAAAGTAGGCAGACGTACCAACTTCCAACTCCCAGAACAAAAGTGGATTATAACTCAATTTTAAGAACTATCATCCGGATAAACCAACTTTGAACTAAACTAAATGGATTCTTCAACCAAGGAACACAGAAGAAGCCACATTAATACTGGTAGGAATAGCGAAAACGCGAAGAGGGCTGCCCAGCTCCCCGGAGAAAACGGCAGCCCAGAGAGACCTGCATGGCGGGAGGAGAGTTTGGCGGAGAGGGAGGGACCTGGGTACCAGGAACCAAGCCCCAGCCTACAGTCTCAGAGCCAAGAAGAGGCGTTTGGACAGTTTTGAGCTGTGAAACAAGTGAGGGAGCTCCCAGGCCTACAATGTGGAGTATTAGGTCCCTTCCTACTCTACTGAGGGTTGCTGAAGGATATGGTGGTGGCGGGACACTGAAACGTGGTTCTGTCGGCATGGGCGGAGGACAAGCCAGTGTAAGCTTAGTCTAGCCCAGCAGGGGTGGAGGGGACGCGCGAAAGCGGTCCGGCAGCTGCGGGCCTGCCTGTAATACGACATGTGGGGACAAAGCAGGAGGCCAGGAATTGGCAGAGATCTGCTCTGCGACCCTGCACAAGCCAGCCCTGACCGTGGGGACGGGGCTAGGACCAAGAATGGGTGGGGGCTCGCGGCTGAGCTCATGCTACTAGCCCTGCCTGGCCTGAGAAACCGCGGTTTGCCATCCTAGGTGCGCGAGCTGGCTGCGAATACGGGGAATGGGTAGACCTCGAGACGAGTGGAAGCTCACAGCTTAGCCCATGCTACTAGCGCACCCCGGCTAGAGAAACTGCGGTTTTCCATCCTGCATGCATGAGCGGCCTCCAAACGCGGGGGCGGGGTAGAGTCCTGGAGGAGCGGAAGCTCGCAGCTGAGCAGAAGCCAGCAAACATGCCCGGCCCAATAAACCTTAGTTTGCGACCCTGCGCAGAAGAGCCCTAGCCCTGAGGGGGGGGCAAAGGTACAGACGGACAAAGGCTCACAGCTGAGAGCACGTCAAAAGCCCCGCCAAACCTGCAAAACTGTGAGGAGCAGGCTCTTACTGCGGGTGCTGGGCGGAAGTCCGGAAACAGGCTGGGTCCTCAGCTGAGAAAAGGTGCTCACCTCTAACCTTGGTTCTGAGGTTTGTGGCTTGAGTGACAGCCCCTCCCACAGAGGAGAGGCAAAAATCACAGCAAAAACCACAGTAGGCCGGCGCTGGCAACGCTAATACCAAACCGCCGCAGGCAGCAGCAGAGGGGGTGGCAGGCCTGCAGACAGACTAAACCTAGAGAAGACAAAGGCAACACCTACTGGACTCCAGTGGCCAAAACTTGCTTATACAAAAACAAAATGAACAGGCAGAGGAATGCAAACCAAATGAATCAAGAGAAATCTCCAGAGAAGGACCTGAATAAACCACATATAACCAAATTACCAGAAGCAGAATTTAGAATAATGATAGTTAGGATGCTCAAAGAAATTAGAGCAACAATGGATAGTCACTATGAACACCTAAATAAAGAGATAAGAAGTATAAAAAACAAAATTGAAATAATAAAAAAGATTCAGACAGAAAAGACAAATACAGTATCAGAACGGAAGACCACAATGAAAGACATTAAAAGCAGGATGAATCACGCTGAGGATCGAATAAGCGAGTTAGAGGACGCAATAAACAAAGGTACAGAAGCAGAAAAGAAAAAGGAAAAGAGACTCAAAAAATGTGAGGAAACTCTAAGGAAGCTCTGTGACAACTTGAAGAGAAACAACATTCAAATCATAGGGGTGCCTAAAGAAGAGGAGTGAGGAAAGGAAATGGAAACTTTGTTCAATCAAATCATAGCAGAAAACTTCCCTAAATTAAGGCGGGAAACACTCCACATGTTCAAGAAGCACACAGAACTCCATTAAAGAGAAACCCCCAAAAATCTACACGAAGACACATCATAGTTAAAATACCAAAGAAAATGGATAAAGAAAAAATCTTAAAAGCTGCTAGGAAAAAAAAGGCTATCCCCTACAAAGGAGCCCCCATAAGGATGTAATCAGACTTCTCAACAGAAACACTTGAGGCCAGAAGGGAATGGCAAGATATAATCAAAGTAATGCAGAACAAGAACCTACAACCAAGACTACTCTATCCAGCAAGGCTAACATTTAAAATTAAAGAGGAAATAAAT
This sequence comes from Rhynchonycteris naso, assembly GCA_037038555.1. NCBI lineage: Eukaryota > Metazoa > Chordata > Mammalia > Chiroptera > Emballonuridae > Rhynchonycteris > Rhynchonycteris naso. Next base: position 125,387,885 of record CM072999.1, read on the forward strand.
AGCTTCCAGCAAAAAAAGCCTCAAGGAATTCATTAAAACCAAAACCAATTCTGCAAGAGATACTAAGGGGCCTGTTGTGAACAGTTCAAAGGGAGGAAAGAATATATCAAAAGAAGAATACAGCTTTAAAAAATAAAATGGCAATAAACAACTATATATCAATAATAACCTTAAATGTAAATGGATTAAATGATTCAATCAAAAGATATAGGGTAGCTGCATTGATAAAGAAAAAGGACCCATACATATGCTGTCTACAAGAGACACACCTTAAAACATAAGATGCACATAGACTGAAAGTAAAAGGATGAAAAAAATATTTCATGCAAATGAAAATAAAAAGAAAGCCAGGGTAGCAGTACTTATAGCTGACAAAATGAACTTTAAAACAAAGGCTATAGTAAGAGATAAAGAAGGACACAACATAATGATAAAGGGAACAATTCAGCAGGAAGATATACCTATTATAAATATCTATGCACCAAATATAGGAGCCCCAACATACATAAAGCAGACTTTGATGGATATAAAGGGCAAGATTAACAGCAATACTATCATAGTAGAGGATTTCAATACCCCACTAACACTGGATAGATCCTCAAGAAAGAAAATCAATAAAGAAACAGCAGACTTAAAGAATACACTAGATCAACTTGATTTAATAGATATCTTCAGAACTTTTCACCCTAAAGCAGTAGAATATACATTCTTCTCAAGCACTCATGGTACGTTTTCTAGGATAGACCACACATTAGGACACAAGAATGATCTCAATAAATTTAAGAAGATTGAAATCATATCAAGCATTTTCTCTGATCACAATGCCATGAAACAAGAAATTAACCAATAAAAGAAAAACTGAAAAATACTCAAACACTTGGAAACTAAATAGTATGATATTAAATAATGAATTGATTAACAATGAGATCAAAGAAAATAAAAAAGTTTCTAGAAACAAATAATAATGAGCATACATCAACTCAAAATTTATGGGACACAGCAAAAGAAGTTCTGAGAGGGGAGTTCATTGCACTAGAGTCATAACAAAAGAAGCTAGAAAAAGCTCAAATAAGCAACCTGACCCTGCATCTAAAAAAACTAGAAAAACAACAGCAAATAAAACCCAGGACAAGTAGAACGAAGGAAATAATAAAGATCAGAGCAGAAATAAGTGACATAGAGTTTAAAAAAACAATACAGAGGATCAATGAAACCAGAAGCTGGTTCTTTGAAAAGGTAAACAAGATTGATGAACCTTTAACTGGACTCACCAAGAAAAAAAGAGAAAGGACTCAAATAAATAAAATTAGAAAGGACAGTGGAGAAATAACAACTGACAAAGCAGAGATACAAAGCATTGTAAGAAAATACTATGAGGAATTATATGCCAAAAAATTAGACAATCTCGGTGAAATGGACAAATTTCTTGAATCATATAACGTTCCAAAAATTAATCTGGAAGAATCAGAACACCTAAACAGACCAATTACAACAAATGGGATCGAAACAGTTATCAAAAAACTCCCAAAAAAGAAATGTCCTGGGCCTGATGGCTTCACAAGTAAATTCTATCAAAAATTCAAAGAAGAACTAACTCCTATCCTCCTCAAGCTATTTCAAAAAATTCAAGAGGAAGGAAGACTTCCAATCTCCTTTTATGAGGCGAGCATAATTCTGATCCCAAAACCGGGCAAAGACAACACAAAGAAAGAAAATTATAGGCCTATATCCCTGATGAATATAGACGCTAAAATTCTCAACAAAATATTAGCCAACCGGATCCAGCAATATTCGAAAAAAATTATACACCACGATCAAGTGGGATTTATTCTGGAGAGGCAAGGCTGGTTCAGTATTTGCAAATCAATCAATGTGATTCAGCACATAAACAAAAGGAAGGACAATAATCACATGATAATTTTAATAGATGCAGAAAAGGCATTTGATAAAATCCAGCACCCATTAATGCTCAAGACTCTCAGTAAAGTGGGAATACAGGCATCATTCCTTAACATGATAAAGGCCATCTACGAAAAACCGTCAGCAAACATCATACTAAATGGACAAAAATTAAAAGCAATCCCCTTAAGATCAGGAACCAGGCAGAGATGCCCCCTTTCACCACTCTTATTCAACATAGTTCTGGAAGTCCTAGCTATAGCAATCAGACAAGAAGAAGAAATAAAAGGCATCTAAATTGGAAAAAAAAATTAAAACTGTCACTATTTGCAGATGATATGATATTGTATATTGAAAACCCTAAAGTCTCAGTCAAAAAACTACTGGACCTTATAAATAAATTCAGAAAAGTGGCAGAATATAAAATTAATACTCAGAAATCAGAGGCATTTCTATATACCAACAATGAACTGTCACCAAAAGAAATTAAGGAAACAATCCTCTTCACTATAGCAGCCAAAAGAATAAAATATCTAGGAGTAAATTTAACCAAGGAGGTTAAGGACTTGTACTCAGAAAATTATAGAACATTGATAAAAGAAATCAAGGAAGATACAAACAAGTGGAAGCATATACCGTGCTCATGGCTAGGAAGAATAAACATCATTAAAATGTCTATATTACCCCAAGCAATTTATAAATTCAATGCAATACCAATTAAAATACCAATGACATACTTCAAAGATATAGAACACATATTCCAAAAATTTATATGGAACCAAAAAAGAACACAAATAGCCTCATCAATCTTAAAAAGAAAAAATAAAGCAGGAGGTATTACTTTTTCAGATATTCAGGTTTACTACAAGGCCATTATACTCAAGACAGCCTGGTACTAGCATAAGAACAGGCACATAGATCAATGGAACAGAACTGAGGACCCAGAAATAAACCCACAGCTTTATGGACAACTGATATTTGACAAAGGAGGAAAGAACATACAATGGAGTAAAGACAGCCTCTTTAACAAATGGTGTTGGGAAAATTGGACATTTTCTTGCAAAAAAATGAAACTAGACCATCAACTTACACCATTCACAAAAGCAAACTCAAAATGGATAAAAGACTTAAACGTAAGCCGTGAAAACATAAGCATCCTAGAAGAAAACATAGACAGCAAGCTCTCCGACATCTGTAGCAGCAGTATATTTGCCGATTTATCTCCACGGGCAACTGAAATAAAAGGCAAGATAAACAAATGGGACTATATCAAACTAAAAAGTTTTTGCACAAGTAAAGACAATAGGAACAGAATAAAGAGACAACCACACAATGGGAGAACATATTCAACAGCACATCTGACAAGTGGTTAATAACTAAAATTTATAAAGAACTTCTAAAACTCAACACCAGGAAGACAAACAACCCAATCAAAAAATGGGCAAAAGAAATAAATAGAAATTTCTCCAAAGAGGACATACAGATGGCCAATAGGCATATGAAAAAATGCTCAACATCACTAATCATTAGAGAAATGCAAATTAAAACCACAATGAGATATCACCGCACACCAGTCAGAATGGCACTCATCAGCAAAACAACACAGAATAAGTCCTGGCGAGGATGTGGAGAAAAGGGAACCCTTCTGCATTGCTGGTGGGAATGCAGACTGGTGCAGCTACTGTGGAAAACAGTTTGGAGATTCCTCAGAAAATTAAAAGTTGAACTGCCTTTTGACCCAGCTATCCCACTTATAGGAATATACCGTAAGAACACCATAGCACTTTTCGAAAAGAAGAAATGCGCCCCCATGTTCGTGGCAGCATTGTTCACAATAGTGAAGATCTGGAACCAGCTTAAGTGTCCGTCAGAAGACGAGTGGATTAAAAAGCTTTGGTACATATATACTATGGAATACTACTCAGCCATAAGAAACGATGACATCGGATCATTTATAACAAAATGGATGTACCTTGATAACATTATACGGAGTGAAATAAGTAAATCAGAAAAAAAAGAAAAACTGAGAACAGCATGATTACATACATAGGTGGGACATAAAAGTGTGAATATGAGACATGGACAAGAGAGTGGTGGTAATGGGATGGGGGGAGGGAGGGAAGAGTGGGATAGGGTGGAGGGGAGGGACACAGGGAAAACCAGATAGAAGGTGACAGAGGACAATTTGACTTTTGGTGATGGGTATGCAACACAATTGAATGATAAGATAACCTGGAGATGTTTTCATTGTACATATGTACCCTGATTTATTGGTGTCACCTCATTAGAATTAATAATAATATATATATATATATAAAAAAGCTAGATAAAGAACATTAATTATAGGTTAGAAAATAATGAAGATGAGAGTACATATTAATACAATAACAAAATAACAAATAATAGAGAAAAATTATTAGAAAAACAGTGCATCTTTGTAAACAAAAATTAAATTTGTAAACCTTAAGCTAGGCTAATGATGAAGAAAAGAAAAAAGACACTAAGCAATAGTATTAGAAATAACTATGACAACATCATGACATCATTATATATTCTAGAGCAGTGGTAGTCAATCTGGTTTCTACCACCCACTAGTGGGCATTCCAGCTTCCATGGTGGGTGCTAGTGGAGCAACCGAAGTATAAATACAAAGATAAATTTAACTACAGTAAGTTGTTTTATAAAGAGTTATTTTGCCAAACTTAGTGAAAATCCAACATAAAGTACTTGGTAAGTAATTCTTATTATATGCTTTAATTTGCTGTAACTCTGCTTTATAAATTTTATAAAGTAAAGTTACTTCCCCACTTTATAAATCACCATTACTGTGGAACCAGCGAGCAGTTAGAAAATTTTACTACTAACAGAGATATAAAAGTCAACGTTAGGTATAAAAAGGTTGACTACCCCTGTTCTAGAGCATAAGGGTAATGATAACACTGGGGAACAAAATTTTTGTTGCATCCACAAAAACACTTGTTCTTAATTCGAGTGTGCGGATCTCAAATCTGACATTAGTTTTTCTCTGTAAGCTACAGTTTTTTTGTAATTCAAGATTTTTTATTTTTATCTTATTGTAATATTTTCAACATTTAGTTTAAAATAATGAAGTAAACTGTCTTCTTGGGCATCATCTTTGTGAAAATATAATAATTTATATAATGCAGTAAATACACTAATACACTAAAAGATATGATTGCATCAGAACTTGTGTACAATTTCAAAATAGAGCATATTAAAACACGTATTTTAATCATAAAATTTGTGCAAAACTCATTTAAATTTCTATTTAGGCAAAAATTTGTGTTTGTAGCTCTTGGGTTTGTGTACTTGTTGAGGACAATCTCATTTGATGCTCTAGCAGTAGTCTGCTCATTACTAACAGCTCCAAGACTTTTGGGAAACTTATCAAGGTGACTGTTCAGGAAGTGATTCTTAATGCTCATGTTACATCCAATGTCGTGGAAAGCCAAAAGCATCCTTTCAACCAGAAGTTCTTAGTTTGCTGCTTTTTGGTTCCCAAGGAAGTTCTTTCTAACTGCCACAAAAGACTGCTATGCTGCTTCCCTCTTCTTATTCATCTTCCTGGAAAATTCTTTATCACGTATGAGAGTTCGAATTTGAGGTCCATCAAATACACTGCTTTTATCTTCTCAAAAGACAAGGCAGGAAAAGCAGAAATAATATGTTGAAAGCATTTACTTTCTCTATTCAAAGCCTGAAGAAACTGCTTCATTAAGCCAAGTTTGATGTGAAGTGGGGGGAAAATGATCTTGTCATGATTAACAACAGGTTCATTTACAATATTTTGAATCTACTTCCAGAGCTTCATGTTTCGGCCATTTCTTTTGTTTCCAGTGTTTCTCCTGAACTTGGCTGTCCCACAAACACAGAAAGCAAGGATACTTGATGAAACCTCTCTGTTGTTCTAGCAGAAAATTGACCATTTTAGGATCCATACAAATGATCTAGTTATGCTCCTCATACTTCAGTAAGTTGAGGACAATTTTTATGTCATTATAACTTTCTCACAGATGAGTTGAATAACCAATTGGAACCGCTGCATAAACATTACCGTTGTGTAGAAGAACACATTTCAAACTCCATTTGGAGCTGTCAAGAAATAGCTGCCATTCTGTAAGTGGTAACACCTAGCTGGCTGAGAAGACTACTGATATCATGACAGTAAACAAAGTGTTGGTCTACAAAAGGAAATCCAAAAAAATTTGTTCATACTTCCTGAAATAGGATACTTTAGCTGGCCAATGAAGTACATTCTTTTCTTGAAGCCAATAACTCAGCTGCTTTTTTGATAGGCCCAAAACTTAGTATACTAAGTCATTCAATTTGGATTGGCTAAACTGCTGAAGGGTTAATGACTGCTTGGCATCAGAAGAAGACCCTTCAGATTCTACAACCATTTCCTCATGCATCTTATCAAATTACACTTGATCACCATGTTCACTTTCTTCCTTCTTAGAAAAAATAAAACCATTGAAAACTGGAACTGGGAGTGTCTCAGAATGTGAAATAGATCATATTACTAAAGGAATATTAGGATATGCGATCATATGCCATATTTTCTTGCAGATGTCCTTTTTATGGATAAGAGAGAAATAACAGTCACTGCTGTGGTCCTTTGTTCACGCCAAACCTTGGGAATACCAAACGGCATTCCTTTGTGTTTTTCTTTAGTCCAGTCATGAAGCATTTTCTCATAATTATGACATACAATATAAGGAACCCAATTCTTGTCTTGATTGCCAAAGGGAACTTGAAAATAGGCAATATATGCACGTATCACAATTGATGAAATATTGCGCCTCTGACATTGAAGTGTGTAAGAGCCACATATATAACAGAAGGTTTCAGGACTATTCTTACATTTATGCCTACTAGAAGAAGCCATGATTCAATCTTAAAACAAAATAAGAGGGTGTTTTTATCAGATAATAATTTTTTACACTTAAAAACAACTACAATTATGTAAAAGTGATGTTTGTAAAACATTAATTGCCTTGTGGTTAGGTTCAATCCAAGAGTCGCTGCCCTTTAACTCCAATTTAAAAACTAATGCATGCCATTAACTGTAACAAAAGGAAATCAAAATTGCATAAAAACTAGAGTGTACACCAAAAAATAAATTTCAAATTTGGAATCAGCGATGCAGACGTATATAGAAACAGTTCTACAACCTCATGCAACAGAAAGAAAGAATTGTTCCCCATTGTAATGGAGGATCAAGATAAAGAGAAAACTTACCTAATGTTAACTTCAATTAAATTAAATCCAATTTATCAAAACATTAATAATATTTCATAGAACTTTTGCTAGAACACCTCATTACATCACTGGAGAAAGAAAAGAACTTTATTTTCTACCTTATCATATATGAAAAACTAACCCACACTGGTTTATAGAAGTAAATAAAAACCTAAAATTATAAAATTTTAGAAAAAAAAAAGGAAAAAATCATTGTGAACTAGATGTCAACAAAGAATCCTTTGAACAACACAACAACAAATTTTAAATAAATCAATATATTGAACTTATTAAACTTTTTTTCAAAAAGCAACATTAGAAAATGAAAAAGCAAACCAAATGATAGAATAAAGGACAAATAACCAAACAAAATGGACATAAAGCTCTCAATATCCATTAACTTCAAAAAAATAAAAAATATGTTACTGCATATGAATATGTTTAGCATATCGAAATGCTAAAGTATTGGTGAAGATATGGAGCAAATGGAATTCTCATACATTTCTGGTAAAAATGCAAAATGTTATAGTCACTTTGAAACTCATCTTCCAAGTCATAAAGTTGAACTAAATTTATTCAATAGTCCCATTTCCAAATATTTTTCCAAGAAAAATAAAAGCATAGGACTGCATAACAACTTGTACAGGTTCAGATAAATTTATTTACAAAAGCCACAAACTGGAAATAGTACATAGTTTATGTATCAGGTGAATGGATGAACTGATCCTTGTATATTCACTCAATGGAACACAATACATCATTAAAAAAGAATACACTACTGAGACATGTAACAAAATGGATGGATCTCAAAAACCATTATGCAAAGTGAATAAAGGCAAGAACAATGAAGTGTGTACTGTATAATTCTATTTCTATGAAGTTCTAGAAGAAGCAACAATAATCTGTAGCAGGGGTGCTTAATACGTCAATCGCGATCTACTGGTTAATTGTGAAGGAAGTGTGGGTAGATCGCTTGGCATTCAAAAGACATTTGCCTTTTGATTGGCATACAGGGTAGTCAATCTGACATCTGAACTTTTGACACCCTACGCATGCTCTTTAAAGCGCGCTAACTTGTTCAGTTACATTGCTGCGTAGTTAGCCTTAAATTTATTTAAACTAAATACAACAAAGGGTATTAAAAGGGGGATAAAAATGAGTCCTGTAGCTGGCCCATGTAAGAAGCCTAAAACCTACCACTTTCATACAGAATGGGACGGGATTTTTTTCACTATGTCATATTCTAAGTGCGTTTGCCTCATCTGTCTGTGTGCCATTGCTATTCCAAAGAAGGGAAATGTGGAGCAGCTTTTTCAGACTGTTCATAAAAACTATGACATGGACTTCCCTCCAAAAAGAGAGCTGAGAAGGAGGAAGGTGAAAGAAGAATACACAATATTAAATAGTAATAATAGTAACTTAAATAATGATAATATAGAAGAAATAAATTTATGGTTTTCATTTTTATTGTAGGTAGATCATTTTGACTTGGTCATCTTATAAGTAGCTCGCAAGCTGAAAAAGTGTGGGCACCCCTCATCTATAGTGATAAAAGTAAGATTAATAGTTGCTTAAGATTGTGTTTATGAGGTTTTATGTTATTTGTCAAAATTTATCTCAATCTATACATTTACTTCATTGTGTTTTGCTGTAAGTAAATTACAGTTAAAATAGATTTTGAAAGTAATATATGGCACAGGCAAAATACATAGAAATAGAACAAAAGCAAAATTAATAAAAAGTAGGTCTTTCTACAGCCCTGAGGTAAATATTGTAAACCATTTAGAATGTATTTCCCAGAAATATTATTTGTATATGTATAAAATTATAGATGCAGAATTGAGTTTTTAATATCAAAGAAATATTTTATACATGAAAGAGCACTTACAGAAATTTGTCTTTATATTAAATTTAATAAAATTGTAAATTTTTATAATTTTTATTTTTTACATTTTATGAAAATAGAGGCCAAAAATAATGAATATTAAGTTTGATTTCCTCACTACTTCCAGTCCTTAGTCAATTTCAATGTTTTGAATATAGTTACAAGCCAAGACATAACTTTTATGTTAATAGAGCATATCTGGGCTTCTTCAAACTCACTACCAACAGAATTGAAGAATAAATTTTGGAAAAGGTGTATGTAAAATGTAATAATCAGAGTTTGAGATAGAGTTGTGTTGTACATTTGTGTAGCAAATTACAATTTTAAAAAGCACTTTGCTTTACCAAATTTCTGATAGTCTTGCCACTTAACTTATAAGGGTTATATTTTCTTTAAAAATCAGTAAGTGAAGTGCTATAATTTTTACTACAGATTTATGTCATGCTGAAAAGTTCATATATCATTGGAAGATTAAACATAAACTACACAATTTTGAGAAACAGATAGTAAACTAACAAATTTCATTCTGCTTTCCTTCAAAATGATTTTTTAGCACTAAAATTTCTTGTTATATTCATATACATATTTAAACACTGGAGAATAAAATTAGTTGTCTATTCAAAAAAAAAAACAAGCCACTTTATCTAATGAATTTGTTAAATTGTAAAAATACATGTTCTTATCTGTCTCAAGAATTTTCTTCTTACTTACCTGTATATTGATGCTTTTTCAGCAATAAATCATACATATTATTTAAGATTGATGTAAATTCATAAGTTAAAATAATATTTTCACGGAACTGGCAAAGTACATAAAATTTTATTAGACATCTGATTATCTTGATAAGATCTCTACTTTTTCTCCTCTGTAATTTTATCAGACAAAACTGATAAAACCTCATGTAATTTCTATTTCAAGATACAGATTCATAAAATAGATGTTAGTATTAAAATGAATTATTAATTAAGCCAGAAGTAGGTAAATCTTTTTAGCCTGTCAAAATTATCTAAATTGCAGAATAACTTGTTTCCAACATTGTACTGTCTCCTTTTATATTAATCTACATTTAAATGTCAAAAGCATCAAGGCATTAAGTGATATTACCTTATGAAAGCAAGTTCACTTTATTAAAAAAGTGTCTAAATTAGGCAGTCACTCTTGGATGTCTTCAGTCATTATTTTGGAGCATATATTTGGTTGTACTTTAAAACAACTGCTGAACTCACTGTGTTTTGAAGAGAATCAGATGCCCACTGTTAAAAGAACCAAGAATGGCCTACACCAGGGGTGATCAACCTTTTTATATCTACCGTCCACTTTTGTATCTCTGTTAGTAGTAAAATTTTCTAACCACCCACCGGTTCCACAGTAATGGTGATTTATAAAGTAGGGAAATAACTTTACTTTATAAAATTTATAAAGCAGTGTTACAGCAAGTTAAAGCATATAATAAGAATTACTTACCAAGTATTTTATGTTGAATTTTTGCTAAATTTTGCAGAATAAATCTTTCTTTTTCTTTTTATTTATTCATTTTAGAGAGGAGACACAGTGTGTGTGTGTGTGTGTGTGTGTGTGTGTGTGTGTGTGTGAGAGAGAGAGAGAGAGAGAGAGAGAGAGAGAAAGGGGGGAGGAGCTGGAAGCATCAACTCCCATATGTGCCTTAACCAGACCAGTGCAGGGTTTTGAACTGGCGACCTCAGTGTTCCCAGGTCGATGCTTTATCCACTGTGCCACCACAGGTCAGGCGCGGCAGAATAAATCTTTATAAAACAACTTACTATAGTTAAATCTATCTTTTTATTTATACTTTGATTACTCCACTACCGCCCACCATGAAAGCTGGAATGCCCAATAGTGGGTTGTAGGTACCAGGTTGACTACCACTGGCCTACACAAACTAAAATGGGACCTATTAGGGCAGACTAGGCAACTGAGGAAGAAAACAGTTTGTACAACATTGGAGAATTAATCATAAAATAGAATACGAGGATAGAGTTCAGTCTTCCAACAGAATCAAGACACAGCCCATCATTCTCAATATGGTCAACTAAGTGGGTGCAACACCCAATATTCTGTATTCCATATGCACCCAGGGGTTTTGAATCAAAGTTCTGAGAAACAAAATGAAAATTTATATTTTTATTTAAAATGTTTCATCAATAACATGAGACTAATTGACCTATTTTTAATTATAAAATTAAATTAAGGATAATTTTCACATTTAATTTGATTACAGTGTCCCTTTAGTCTAATATACCATTGATTCTATATTCATTTCTAATTAATAATAAAGTTCAAACTCCCATATTACTCTCATGAACAATGTATTAACATATGAGGAAATTAATTTAAAAATTTTTTTTACAGGGACAGAGAGATAGTCAGAGAGAGGGATAGATAGGGACAGACAGACGGAAATGGAGAGAGATGAGAAGCATCAATCATCAGTTTTTGTTGTGACACCTTAGTTGTTCATTGATTGCTTTCTTATATGTGCCTTGACCATGGGCCTTCAGCAGACCGAGCAGCAAGCCAGCGATCTTGGGTCCAAGCTGGCAAGCTTTTGCTTAAGTCAGATGGGCTCATGCTCAAGCTGGTGACCTCGGGGTCTTGAACTTGGGTTTTCCGCATCTCAGTCTGACGCTCTATCCACTGTGCCACCGCCTGGTCAGGCTAATTAAATTATTATAGTTTACATTAGCACATTCAACCACAATTATAATATTTTTGTATTTCAAATATTTTAATGTTTTACTAAATAAAAACATTCTTTTCTGAATATGGCCGACTTGATTAACTGAAAATTTCAAAACATTGAGCTTGAGAAGAAATGAATGTATTTACTATTTAAAGTAATCCACTTTAAACTAAGGGTAAACTTAGTAATGGCTGAACTAATAACTTCTTATAATGATTGCTGCTCTCGCTTCATGTTAGAATTTAGAAGAGAATATGTTAATTTTATGGAAATAGTTTTTCTTTTTGAAATAATAGTACAAAGACAACTAAACCTGTTCTTTTAAACCATGACTATTTTGTCATCAAAAATGATCAGAACTGGACTTTTGACTTTCTTAAAAATGAAACCCACACACTAGAAAGCATAAATTCACGGTCCTTGTGCCATAAGTCCTGAGGATGCTGTATGCTTGGTTGGCCCTTTTCTGGCATGACATCTAATGGTCCCATGCTATCTATTGTTTGCACCTTGAAAAAATTGCCAGCCTTGCAAATAAGTACACAACAATTTATCAGCACAAAATTGTTTTGTGAGTCTGTCTTATTCTATAGTTGAGCCAGTTAATGAAAAATAACTTATTTTATCCCAGTAGCCTAACATAAATCACTGCTTGTTCTCAACAAATGTCTGAAGCAGTATTGTCAAAGTTGATAGCAGAACAGTCTAAGCAAATTAAAATAATGCTAGCATTTATTTGTTGATTTTTTAAAAAATGTTATAGACATTATGCCCATAAAGTTTTGCATAATTTTGGCCTATATGATATAACCCTTACTTGCAGTTAAATGTATCATATTGATCACATGCATTTTTCCTCTCCTTCTTCCCAAAATTCCACAAAAACTGGTTAAAAAAATAAAAGTAATCTGGAAATTACAAAAGTTGTAAAAATTTATATTCTCTGAATAAACCACCAAATAGCTAATAATTAAGCTACTACTTGGGAATTAGGGTGTGTTGGGGAAACAACAAAAATCAGGCTCATTCTGGTCATTTATATCCAGAAAGGCTTTGATTTTCACACTTGAAGACAGATTACAAAGGTCACAAGAAAAGGATAGCTTGAATGGTGTTAGACTCCTAAAGAACTCTGTCCAATAGGAAGTGAGAAATTTGATAAGTACCAAGGCTTAATTTATGTCATAATGCTATTCTACCAAAGTATATTATTAAACCTAGGAGTGAAAAGAAACTCCAAGACCTTCTGCTCAAACATTAGTTTATGATGAAGTAGGGTCTGGTTATGCTAATGACCTTAAGTTCTTTATTATTTTTTAATTTCTTAAATTAACTTATTCATTTTAGAGAGAGAGGGAGAAAGAAAGAGAAACATCAATTTGTTGCTCTACTTAGTTGTATATTCATTGGTTGCTTCTTATATGTTCCCTGATTGGGAATCAAACCCACAACATTGGTGTATCAGGATAAGGCTCTAACTAAATGAGCTACCTCAGGGCCAATCCTAGGTTCTTCGGAAAAACAATTTCAAAGCATTTCTGTCTTTGGCTATTTTTCACTTTTTTGTAGATGTCCATCTTAATAGGTGCAATCAGTTTACATAACACCAGTTTGAAATGCAAAGGTCCACTTATACTAGATTTTTTTCAATAAATATAATCAGTGTAGGCCTTCCATATCCATTGGTTTTCAATCTGTGAACTCAACAAACCACGAATTGAAGACAGTATTTTTAATCCACAGCTGGGAATCTGGATGCAAAATGCTGACTAAAGTTAATAAGCAAGTTTTTGACTGCATAAAGATTTTTATGTTCAAAGATTTTTATGTTCATTTACTTGGGTAACATTATAAATAAGCTTATTTATTTATTTATTTATTTATTTATTTATTTATTTATTTATTTATGTGTGTGAGAGAGAGGCAGGGAGAAAGGGACAAGAACATCAAGCAGTTACTGTATGTGCCTTGACTGGGAAATTGAACTGGCAACCTCCATGCTCAAGGGACAACGCAGAAGCCAACTGATCTACCTGGCCAGTGCTTAATTTTTATTGATTTTTGAGAGATAGAGAGAGAAAGGAAGAGACAGTATAGGGGGAATGGGAGCATTAATCTGTTGTTCCACTTATCATTGGTTGCTTCCCATGAGAACCCTAACCTGGCATCGAACCCACAACCTTGTCATAACCTACTGAGCTAACTGGCTCTGGTATAAATAAGCATTTCAGCAAGCATAAGATACTACTTTTATCCTTTACCTTAGTTGATTATGGTATACATTTCTTTTGTATATGTTAATACTGTGTAATTTGTTTCAATGTCTAAAAAATTAGAAAACATTGTTTCATGATATAATCCTTGTGATTTACAGAGCAATTTTCAAACTACATCCAATCCTAGAATTCTGCAGAGATAGCAAAGGGCTTTGTTAAGGGCTAGTATGTTTATGTGTAAATGTATAAGTGTATATTAATATCTATGCATGTTTGTATATACATGTGTATACATGTGTGTATGTGTGTATGAGTGTATGTGTACACATGTGTGAATGAACACATATGAAAATGTGTAGCTCTTGTGTTTGTGTATGTAGGGGGTGATTCAAAGAAATGTTGCTTTAGAACGCCATAACATTCTTACCTCACGGGATTTGTAATTACATTTGTTTTATTTTTTAAGCCTCTTAAAAATTTGTATTTAGGAAAACAATGTTAAAGATTTAAATATAAAAGAAGCTCAGGAAACAGAAAAATATCATTTAAAACTACTTTTCTAAAATTATTAGCAGTATATGCACATTAAATCTGCATACTATAATCTCTTAATTTAATTTTACCAAATATATTCACCTTCTCCCTATTTAACATTTTTTCTAAGCAAGCTAGCTTTCCACAAATTGCCATGTTTTCATTAAGATTTCTTATTTTCTCTCTTCTTGAAGAATGATAATAAACAGAAAAATTGGCAAAAGCCAATGATCAGAAAGGAAAAGGAAATGGGATAGGAATAGATAATCCATAAATTACACAATAAACTTTGGAGTAATTGAATTGATTCTAGTTCAGAAATGGTTTAACCTAAAATATTCTTTCATCTATAGTCTGCATATTTGCATATGCTTTAATAGAAATCAAAGCCAAATCACTTGGCAGAAATATCTTTACCCACTATATTTTGTCATTGTACTAGTGACTTTTAAGCCATTGATGAATTCATTGGATTTTAAAATAATTAACATATATAATTCCCAGGATCGCTGGAGAGTGGGAAATACTAGTGGAAACATTACCATGCACATAAAAATATTGATATAGAAAACATTGCTATTTAATTTTTCAGACAGGTGGCAATAAGGAAAAACTAAGCTGCCTTGATTTTTCCTTTCAAAAATTAAATTTTAAAATGAGAATGTGGACATTTTCATAAGTAATATGCACACTATATTCTGCTTTCAATTTTAAACTCTCTGCACTTTACATTCTAAGGTCTTAAACTTGGCATCAGTATGAACACGTCATCAGACGGGGAAGCTTCAGCTTGGGCTTCAAAGTTGGCCACCTGTTGTAGTTTTCTAGAGCTTCAGGGGTGGTCTGAGACCTACCTAGATTTACAGGAAAATTCTGGCTGTAGGTTATTACACAAGGACCCCTCATGCATAGCCTCTAGGAACAAAGAAAGGTCACCACAGTCTGAAATAAATTAGCTAGGCTTGGCAGTCAACTGGTAAAACCACCCTCCTGGCTTCAGGGGAAACTACAGCAGAATGTCTCAACCCACCCTGAGGAAATGACTGAGTCATTGTTGCAGCCATTTTTTGTGACCCTTTTTTTTCATGTTCAATTGAGTTCAAATTTATATATATATATATATTTATATATATATATATATTCTTTTAATAGATGATTGAGTTCATATTCCATAGGTTTAAAAACTTTCCATAACTTAGTAATTTTTTAACTATTATCACCATGTCAACCTTCTCTACAAAACCCCAGGTCTATATATTCACTTGCTTTTTGACATTTCTCTTGAATGTCACACTGGCATCTCAATTATTTTATCCCCAAATTGAATTCTTATTTTCTTTTTCCAAAAACAAATTATTTTGGTGTTACTCTTAATAGAACATCACAACAATATTCAAACTTTTTCATTTCATAGCACACATAAACTGATTACTAAAACTCTGCCACAAACCAAAAGTATATTCTATTTTTAACTGATATGACAAAAAGACAGGTATAATTTTTATTTACTTACAAATAATAATAATAATAACTACCTACTTTTTTTTTGCTCCAAAGTACTTTAAAAAAATAAGTTGTCTATACTTGTTTATAAGGATTTATGCTACAAAAAATTAACCGATCACAACAACCTCATTATGTGATGTGACCAATGAGATGCAACTCTATTATATGACCTACGTATTGATGGTTCAAGACAGGGTGTCCACTATTGTTGTGTTTGCTGCTGTAATTTTTTTTAATTTTTATTAATTTTAATGAGGTGACATTAATAAATCAGGGTACATATGTTCAAAGAAAACATCTCCAGGTTATCTTATTATTCACTTATGTTGCATACCCATCACCCAAAGTCAAATTGTCCTCTGGCACCTTCTACCTGGTTTTCTTTGTGCCTCTCCCCTCCCCACCGCTCTCTCTTTCCTTACCCCACCACATAACCACCACACTCTTGCCCATGTCTCGTAGTCTCGCTTTTATGACCCACCTATGCATGAAATCATGCTGTTCTCAGTTTTTTTGTTTTATTTATTTTACTCCCTATAATGTTGTCAAGGTCCATTCATTTTGTTGTAAATGATCCAATGTCATCAATTCTTACAGCTGAGTAGTATTCCATAGTATATATGTATCAAAGCTTTTTATTCCACTCGTCCTCTGACGGACACTTTGGCTGTTTCCAGATCTTCACATTGTGAACAATGCTGCCACAAACATGGGGGCGCATTTCTTCTTTTCGAACAGTCCTATGGTGTTCTTAGGATATATTCCTAAAAGTGGGATAGCTGGGTCAAAAGGCAGTTGAATTTCTAATTTTTTGAAGAATCTCCATACTGTTTTCCACAGTGGCTGCACCAGTCTGCACTCTCACCAGCAGGGACAGAGGGTTCGCTTTTCTTCACATCCTTGCCAGCACTTATTCGGTGTTGTTTTGCTGATGAGCGCAATTCTGACTGGTGTGAGGTGATATCTCATTGTGCTTTTAATTTGCATTTCTCTAATGATTAGTGATGTTGAGCATTTTTTCATATGCCTATTGGCCATCTGTATGTCCTCTTTAGAGAAATTTCTATTCATTTATTTTGCCCATTTTTTAATTGGATTGTTTGTCTTCCTGGTGTTGAGTTTTATAAGTTCTTTGTAAATTTTGGTTATTGCCCCCTTATCAGACGTGTTGTCGATTATGTTCTGCCATTGTGTGATTTCTCTTTTTATTCTGTTCTTATTGTCTTTAGCTGTGCAAAAACTTTTTAGTTTGATATAGTCCCATTTGTTTATCTTGCCTTTTATTTCATTTGCCCGTGGAGATAAATGGGAAATTATACTGCTGCTACAGATGTCGGAGAGCTTGCTGCCTATGTTTTCTTCTAAGATGCTTATGGTTTCATGGCTCACATTTAAGTCTTTTATCTATTTTGAGTTTGTTTTTGTGAATGGTGTAAGTTGATGATCTAGTTTCATTTTTTTGCAGGTAGATGTCCAATTTTCCCAACACCATTTGTAAAAGAGGCTGACTTACTCCATTATATGTTCTTTCTTTCTTTGTCAAATATCAGTTGTCCATAAAGGTGTGGATTTATTTTTGGGTTCTCTGTTCTGTTCCATTGATCTATGTGCCTGTTCTTATGCCAGTACCAGGCTGTCTTGAGTATAATGGCCTTGTAGAATACCTTGATATCTGAAAGAGTGATACCTACTGCTTTATTTATTCTTTTTAAGATTGCTGAGGCTATTCGTGTTCTTTTTTGGTTCCATATAAATTTTTGGAATATGAGTTCTCTATCTTTGAAGTATGTCATTGGTATTTTAATTGGTATTGCATTGAATTTATAAATTGCTTTGGGTAATATAGACATTTTAATGATGTTTATTCTTCCTAGCCATGAGCACGGTATATGCTTCCACTTGTTTGTGTCTTCCTTGATTTCTTTTATCATTGTTTTATAATTTTCCAAGTACAAGTCCTTAACCTCATTGGTTAAATTTACTCCTAGGTACTTTATTTTTATGGTTGCAATAGTGAAGGGGATTGTTTCCTTAATTTCTTTTGCTGACAGTTCATTGTTGGTATATAGAAATGCCTCTGATTTCTGAGTATTAATTTTATATCCTGCCACCTTGCTGAATGCATTTATCAGGTCCAGTAGTTTTTTGACTGAGACTTTAGGGTTTTCTAAATACATTATCATATCATCTGCAAATAATGACAGTTTTACTTCTTCTTTTCCAATTTGGATGCCTTTTATTTCTTCTTCTTGTCTGATTGCTGTAGCTAGGACTTCTAGAACTATGTCGAATAAGAGTGGTGAAAGGGGGCACACTGGGAACGGAGTTTCTGATCTTTTGGGGATTGCTTTTAATTTTTGTCCATTTAGTATGATGTTTGCTGTGGGTTTGTCATAGATGGCCTTTATCATGTTAAGGAATGTTCCCTGTATTCCCACTTTACTGAGAGTTTTGATTATGAATGGGTGCTGGATTTTATCAAATGCTTTTTCTGCATCTATTGAAATTATCATGTGATTTTTGTTCTTCCTTTTGTTTATGTGAGGAATTACATTGATTGATTTGCGAATATTGAACCAGCCTTGCCTCTCCAGAATAAATCCCACCTAATCATGGTGCATGATCTTTTTCATATTTTGCTGGATCTGGTTGGCTAATATTTTGTTGAGAATTTTAGTGTCTAAATTCATCAGGGATATAGGCCTATAATTTTCTTTCTTTGTGTTGTCTTTGTCCGGTTCCGGGATCAGAATTATGCTCGCCTCATAAGGAGTTTGGAAGTCTTTCTTCCTCTTGAATTTTTTGAATTGGCTTGAGGAGGTTAAGAGTAAGTTCTTCTTTGAATTTTTAGTAGAATTCACTTGTGAAGCCATCAGGCCCAAGACTTTTCTTTTTAGAAAGTTTTTAGATAACTGTTTTGATCTTATTTGTTGTAATTGGTCTGTTTAGGTGTTCTGATTCTTCCAGATTGATTTTTGGAAGATTATATGATTCAAGAAAGTTGTCCATTTCACCCAGGTTGCCTAATTTTTTGGCATAGAGTTCTTCATAGTATTTTCTTACAATACTTTGTATTTCTGTTTTGTCAGTTGTTATTTTTCCACTCTCATTTCTAATTATATTTACTTGAGTCCTCTCTCTTTTTTTCTTGGTGAGTCTAGTTAAAGGTTCATCAATCTTTTTTCCCTTTTCAAAGAACCAGCTTCTGGTTTCATTGATCCTCTGTATTGTTCTTTAGCCTCTATGTCATTTATTTCTGCTCTGACCTTTATTATTTCCTTCCTTCTACTAGTCCTGGGTTTTATTTGTTGTTGTTTTTCTAGTTCTTTTAGATGCAGGGTCAGGTTGCTTATTTGAGCTTTTTCTAGCTTCTTATGATATGCCTGTAGTGCAATCAACTTCCCTCTCAGAACTGCTTTTGCTGTGTCCCATAAATTTTGAGTTGATGCATGCTCATAATCATTTGTTTCTAGAAACTATTTTATTTCTTCTTTGATCATTGTTAATCCATTCATTATTTAATAACATGCTAATTAGTTTCCAAGTGTTTGAATATTTTTCAGTTTTTCTTTTGTGGTTAATTTCTAGTTTTATACCATTGTGATCAGAGAAAATGCTTGATATGATTTCAATCTTCTTAAGTTTGTTGAGACCATTTTTGTGTCCTGACATGTGGTCTATCCTCAAGAATGTACCATAAGCGCTTGAAAAGAATGTATATTCTACTGCTTTAGGGTGAAAAGTTCTGAAGATATTTATTAAATCAAGTTGATCTTGTGTATCCTTTCAGTCTGCTGTTTCTTTATTAATTTTCTTTCTTGAGGATCTATCCAGTGATATTAGTAGGGTATTGAAATCTCCTACTATTATAGTATTGCTGTTAATCTCACCCTTTATATCCATCAAAGTCTGCTTTATGTATGTCGAGGCTCCTATGTTTGGTGCGTAGATATTTATAATAGTTATATCTTCCAGTTGAATTGTTCCCTTTATCATTATATAGTGTCCTTATTTATCTCTTACTACAGCTTTGTTTTAAAGTCCATTTTGTCAGATATAAGTATTGCTACCCTGGCTTTTTTTTTATTTCCATTTGCACGACATATTTTTTTCCATACTTTTACCTTCCATCTTTGTGCATGTTTTGCTTTAAGGTGTGTCTTTTGTAGACAGCGTTTTTATGGGTTCTGTTTCTTTATTCATCCAGCTACCCTATATCTTTTGATTGGATCATTTAATCCATTTACATTTAAGGTTATTATTGATATGTAGTTGTTTATTGCCATTTTATTCTTTAAAGCTGTATTCTTCTTTTCTAGATTCTTTTTCCCATTTGAACTGTTCACAACAGGCCCCTTAGCTTCTCTTGCTGAATTGGTTTGGTTTTTATGAATTCCTTGAGGCTTTTTTTTGTCTGGGAAGCTCTTTATTTCTCCTTCAATTTTAAACGTTAGTCTTACTGGATAGAGTAGTCTTGGTTGTAGGTTCTTGTTCTGCATTACTTTGGTTATATCTTGCCATTCCCTTCTGGCCTCAAGTGTTTCTGTAGAGAAGTTGGATGTCATCCTTGTGGGGGCTCCTTTGTAGGTAATAGCCTTTTTTTCTCCAGCAGCGTTTAAATTTTTCTCTTTATCCCTTAACTTTGGTATTTTAACTATGATGTGTCTTGGTGTAGATTTCTTTGGGTTTCTCTTTAATGGAGTTCTCTTGTTTCTTGAACTTGTGAAACGTTTTCCAGGCTTAATTTAGGGAAGTTTTCAGCTATGATTTAATTGAACAAAGTTTCTGTCCCTTGTTCTCTCTCCTCATCTTCAGGAACCCCTATGATGCGGATGTTATTCCTCTTCTTATTGTCACAGAGCTCCCTTAAAGTCTCCTCTGATTTTTTGAGTCTCTTTTCTTTTCTGCTCTGCTTCTGTGCCTTTGTTTATTGTATCCTCTAACTCACTGATTTGATCCTTAGCTTCATTCATCCTGCTTTTAATTACTTCTATTTTTGTCTTCAGTTCTGATACTGTATTTGTCATTTCTGTCTGATTTTTTTTTATTTCAATTTCCTTTTTTATACTTGTTATCTCTTTATTTAGGTGTTCGTAATGATTATCTCTTGTTCTTCTAATCTCTTTGAACATCCTAAGTATCATTATTTTATACTCTGCATCTGGTAATTTCGTTATATCTGGTTCATTCAGGTCCTTCTCTGGGGATTTCTCTTGATTCATTTGGGTTGCATTTCTCTGCTTGCTCATTTTGTCTGTGTATAAGAAGGTTGTGGCCACTGGTGTTTAATGGGTGTTGCCTTTGTGTTCCTTATGTGTGGTCTGTCTGCATGCCCACTATGGCCTCTGCCGCTGCCTAGGGCAGTTGGGTATGTGCGTTGCCAGCACCAGCCCACTGCAGCTGTTGCTGTGATTTCTGCCTCTCTTCCTTGGGAGAAGCTGTGTTCTGGTGCCTGGCTCTACAAGCCTCAGCCTGTCTGGGCCTTCTCCTCACCCCCACAGGTGGGGTTGCACACTGCACTCAAGTCACAAGCCTCAGCACCAAGGGTAGGGGTGAGCACCTTT
Organism: Rhynchonycteris naso; assembly: GCA_037038555.1. Lineage (NCBI taxonomy): Eukaryota > Metazoa > Chordata > Mammalia > Chiroptera > Emballonuridae > Rhynchonycteris > Rhynchonycteris naso. Next base: position 125,409,452 of record CM072999.1, read on the forward strand.
GCTCAGTTGTTGATCCAGCCTGTTCCTGGGCTTCGCCCAGCCCCCACAGTCAGAGCCTGCTCACCTCAGTTTCTTTGGTCTGAAGGTGCTGCTGGCGTGTGCTCAGCTACGAGCCTCCGCCTATCCCTGGCTTTAGCTCCCCCCCCCAATGGTCAGAGCCAATTCATGCACGCATGCAGGATGGCAAACTGCAGTTTCTTGGGTTGGTGGGGCTGCTGGCATTCACTCAGCTGCGAGCCTTCACCTGTTCCTGGCTTTAGCCCCGCCCCTGCTTTCAGAGCCAGCTCGCGCAGGGTCACAGAGCATATCTCTGCCCATTCCTGGCCTCCTGCTTTTCCCCCATAGGTGGGGCTGCAGGTGGGCCCGCAGCTGCTGGACCTCTTTTGCACCTCCCCTCCACCCCTGCTGGACTAGACTGAGCTCACATTAGCTGGGCCTCTGCCCCTGCTGACAGAACCGCACTTCAGCATCCCCCCGCCACCATTCCTCCTGCAAGCCCTCAGCAGTGTGGGTGAGTACACTGCAGCTCAGACCCTAACACTCCATACTCTATGCCTGGAAGCTTCCTCCATCTAAACAGCTCTGCTCTAAGTGCCATAGGAGAGCTTGTTTGGCTGGTGTCCTGTCTCCCTTTGCTGGTATTGCTAGTTCCAGGGGAAATATTAGGGAAGTGACTCAGTCCAGGGGTTAGGGGGGCTGTCCCTCACAGTGTTTCTCCATGTGCCTTCCAGTCCACACTTTCTTCCCACTTCTCTGGTCCTCTCCTCTGTCCCTGTTCCCTGGAACCCTGACTAAGTAGTTGTGAGAGAGGTTTTCTGCACTGTCCCTTTAAGAAGAATCCTGGGTCTGAGAAAATTGTCTCTTTTTCACAAACAGTATCCTCACTTGTTTCACAGCTCAATACTGTCCACACGCCTCTTCTAGGCTCTGGGGCTGCAGGCTGGGACTTTGTTCCTGGGACCCAGGTTCCTTCCTCTCCGTCAAACTCTCCTCCTGTCACGCGAGTCTCTCTGGGTTGCCGTTCACTCCAGGGAGCTGGGCAGCCCTCTCCGTGTTTTCGCTTTTCCTACCAGTCTCAATGCAGCTTCTTCAGTGTTCCTTGGTTGAAGAGTCCACTTAGTTTAGTTCAAAGTTGGTTTATCCATATGATGGTTCTTAAAATTAAGTTATAATCCACTTTGGTTCTGGGAGTTGGAAGTTGGTACATCCGCCTACTCCATCGCCATCTTGCTGTCTCTGCTATTGTCATTTTTAATTTAACAGCTTAAAGGTAAAGAGGCCAGTGCCCCTGACTAAATACTCAGATCAGATATTGCATGTTTTAAAATTTTTTGCGGAACACAAAAATATGACATGGTTTAAAACACAAACTTTTTTTTGCCTGACCAGGCAGTGGCACAGTGGATAGAGCATCAGACTGGGATGCGGAAGACCCGGGTTCAAGACCCCGAGGTCACTAGCTTGAGTGCGGGCTCATCTGGTTCAAGCAAAAGCTCACCAGCTTGGACCCAAGGTCGCTGGCTTGAGCAAGGGATTGCTTGGTCTGTTAAAGGCCCGCGGTCAAGGCACATGTGAGAAAGCAATCAATGAACAACTAAGGTGTCACAAAAAAAAACTAATGATTGATGCTTCTCATCTCTCTTCGTTCCTGTTTGTTCCTATCTATCCCTTTCTCTCTGACTCTCTCTCTGTCTCTGTGAAAAAAACAAACAAACAAACAAAAAGAATACATTTTATTTTTCTCTCTCACAGTTATGGAGCCTGAGAGCCTAAGATCAAGGTACCGGTAAGCTGGTGTCTGGTGAGTTTTCTCGTTCCTGTTTCCAGATGGTGGTCTTCTCCTGGTATCCTTATATGATGCAGACAGAAAGAATAAGGAAACTCTCTAGTTTTTCTTCTTATAAGGGCAGTTATTCTATCATGAGGGCTCCACCCTTATGTTCAAATTACTTCCCAAAGGCCCTGTTATGCAGATAAAATATATTATGCTCACTTTGTTTAAGATGGCACTGCTCATGTGAAAGCTAGTCGTCCAGGTGATTGCTTGGAATGGGCATGATTACGTTAAAATGTGGAGGGGACAGGATGCAAGCAGGCAGAGTCATTATAACCTAAGGCTTAGTTTTAAGACTAAGACTTTCCCACCCTTTTTGATGTGGGGTGGTGTACTCTTACGAGGAATTCCATTTATGCCTTAGATAAGTGGCTTTGTATCAAAGACTTTCTTATTTGTAGATTGAATTAAAGGTTTGAATTTCTACACTATACAGTGGTGCAGACTGGGTGCTTGCTTGCTCTTGGTTCCTGAGATTAGCATTAGAGAGGAGAGCAGAGCAAGGCCACGTGGAGGCCAGGAGAAGCAGCCAAGATTGTGGAGTGCTGAGGAAGAAGCCAGTTTGTGCAGAGTTTGTGCAGAGAGACGGAGATGGGGAACAGAGGTGAATAAGTCCGGTGAGCTAGAAACCTTTGATTCTAGGAAACTTGGATAAGTCAGTAGCTTTGTGAGCACTTAATGAGTGGGTTTTGGAGCCCAATATTAATTTGGAGTGTGACACAAATATGTAGTTTATAATATCAACTCACATTCTGTCATTTTATAATCTTCCCTGAGTCTTATCATGCCACCCTTGTCTAAGTCCCTGTCATGTCTCTATTAGACTAAGTGCAAATATAAGACCGGCCACAGAAATGCTTTGATAAAATTGAATGCTTCTAATTGCTCCAAAGATAAAATTCAGAATTATAAGACATGCAAAGGCTTTCAAATGCAACCCTAAATTTTATCTCCATTCTCTGTTTTTTTTCTATCATATTTCTGCCACTCAGAATTGCACTTTTCTTTGCTTCTTCCACATACATATTTATTTCTTTCCACTTTTAGAAACTTAATTTTTTGCTGTTCTGCCTTTCTAATTTCTTCTTTTCCTACATCTAACCATGTCTTATGTTGCCTGTCATAATCCTACTTATCAAGAAAGTACCATTTCCTTAGGAAAGCCTCACCTTTAATGTTGTCTAACTGCCCCCTTAATTAGATTTTATCATCTAATATTAATGTGTGAAACACTATATTTTTCCTCATACTACTGTTAAAATATGTTTTATACATAGTCTGAAGTGTTTCTAAAAAAGTAAATTTAGCTTTTAAGAGAAAACATATGCTTTGAAATCCCTTATAAAGGAATAGATGAGAGATAAATATATTTATTATGTCTTATTAAGTCCAGAAGAGCCAATTCCTCCAAGATGAAAACAGATTGTAGTTTCTTCTAATATGCTTAATATGAAGTAATTGTTTTATATTTTGATGCAACATAAATGAAAAATATGTATTTTCAGACACTGTCATTGCATTCCACATGACAAAGTACCATGCTATTAAAAGTCCTCCAACCCTAGACTTTCTACCCCTTCATGTAAGAAATCTGTAATTGCTTGAACTATTTAAATTTATGCACATGGCATGACAACCACCCCCCATAGAAGGCAGAATTTAGCTACCAAAAACAGAAACAGGGACATTAAGAAATCTCCACACTGAGACCGGGGCACAGGTGTCATGTATAAGACTGAGGTTAGACCAGGGAAACAAAGAACACCCCTTGCATCCACAACAAGCTCAGCAACCACTAAACGAACAATCAGCAACGTCACTCTAAGAAAGAAGCAAGACTCCTGAAGAAGTAGGAACAGATGAAAACTAAGGGTAGAATTTTAACCCTAAATTAAATCTTATTTCACCAGCCCCCACTCTAGGCACAGGTATCTCTTTAGTACTTTACAGATATCTGACCTCTTATTCATGTTATCTGACTTGCTATTTCTGAAGAAAAGTCTACTTTGATGCTTATCTTTGTTCCACTTTCTACAATATATCTTCTTCTGTTTCCTTTTAACATTTTTTTCTTTATTTCTCTTCTTTTCAGCAGTTTGAATATTATGTGTTTGTGATTGTGTGTATATGTGTGTGTGTGCATGTATGTTTATCTTGCTTAGGTTTCTCTGTTTCCTGGTTTTGTAATGATGTATTATTTCATTATTTTCTTGAAACTCTGTGGTATCATATAATGAAATAATTCTGCTCTGTTCTTTCCTTCTTCCCCTTATAGGATTCCAATGTATTGACCATGTGATATTGTCCCAAGTATTTATTTTCTTTTCATTCTTTTAGTTCCTTTGTGTTTCACTTCAGGTAATATCTACTGATCTATTCTCAATTTCTTGATTGTTTCCTTTCCTGTAACAAGTCTACTAATAAATGTAACAAAATTGTTAAACATCTTTGTGATATTATACTTTATTAGCATTCTTTTTTAATTCTTATAGATTCTGTCTTCTGAAATTTTCCATCAATTCATGCATATTATTTACTTTTTTCACTAGATTCCTTAATATGTTAATCATTGACATTATTAAATACCTATCTTATGGTTTCTACATTTGAGTATTCTGTGATTCTAGTTCAGCTTTTTTGTTTAGTTTCCTTTTCTGTTTGTCTTATAAATTTTGACTGAATGCCAGGCATGTTGTGTAGAACAGGAGAGAAAAAAACTAAATAGAATTTATGCCTACTAATGGGCATATCTTTTCTCAAACTGTTAATGTAGAGAATTTATTTAAACTAGTATAGAGGTAAGTTGGATTTGGATTTTGTTGTTGCTGTGTTAACTTCAACATTTCTTAGAAATTTAAAAAATAATATGTACAAAAAAGTAATTTGTACACCATTCTTATAACATATGCATCAAACACCAATTTTATAAATGAAGAAACAAGATCAAAGAATAAAAGAGTGCTCAAGTTTACACATCTTGTTATTAAGTATCTTAAAAAGTCAGGTGTAGTTCAAAGCCATTACTCTTAATGGCTACATATATAGTTTTTGGAATCTTAGAACTCATGAACACCTATGATAAGATAAAAGTTCTTGCTCGGTAAGAAAGTATAGTAGTGCTTCAAGTTAATCTAAATGAGTATAAGTCACATATCTTAAGTTTGTTACTTATAAGCACAAAGGGGAAATTTGTAGTGACATTTACTGCATTAATTTTGGTCATCTTTAATTTATCATATAGAATAAGAAGTCCTTTAAAGTCTAAAAAATGTAAAATAGTCCAGTGTTCTCAAAGGAAAATACATGCATATAATAAACTATACAGTATAAAACTGACATTAGTAACAATAGTAGAATACATTTTGAATTAATCATTTGTTCCCTGAGAGAATTGCTGGGCCACTAAAAAATGTGTCATAGTTAACTACTTTTTTTTTTCTGAAAAAGGCCAAAAGAGAGCGACAGGAAATAGAGCTCTGCCCTGACTGGGGAATCAAACCAGCAACCTTTCTGCTCCAGGAGGACACTCCAACCAACCAAGATATCCAGCCAGGGCTTAGATTTTTGTTTTGTTTTGTTTTGTTTTAATTTATTGATTGACTTTTAGAGAGAGAGGAAGGAAGAGAGAGGAAAGGGGAAAGAAAGTATTTATTTGTTGTTTCATTTAAACGTGAATTCACTGGTTACCTCCCATATGTGCCCTGACCTGGCATTGAACTTGCAACCTTATTGTTTTGGGTCAAGGCTCTTAACTGACTGAGCTAACTGGCCAAGGCCCTTTTTATAAAAAAAGAAAAAATTATTTTCTTAATTTCAAGATAAACCTCCATCCAAAATTTGGTTGATATTGAAACTAAGGATCACAAACAAACAGAAACATACACTCAAAAAGATGAAAAGATTTATTAGATAATAAACGTTTCTGGGGAGAATGAATGGCTCTTTAGTAGGTCCTCAAATGGCTTCTGAAAGAAGAAAATATTATTAGCTTGTGATCTTAGGGTGGTTAGGTGGGGGGTTTGGTGAGGGATCTCGCATGTGGCTTCTATTTCTTACCAGTACTAAAGGAAGCATCATCAGGCTTCCTTATATGCTTGTCCAGATGAAGTAGGGCATTGGGAAAGAGGAAGTGCACAAAAGCTTTAAGGCTGTCATCAATCAAACATCAAAAATGGAGCCACAACCTGACCAGGTGGTGGTGCAGTGGATAGAGCATTGGACTGGGACACAGAGGACCCAGGTTCGAAACCCCAAGGTCACCAGCTTGAGCATGGGATCATAGACGTGATCCCATGGTCGCTGGCTTGAGCCCAAAGGTCACTGGCTTGATGCTCAAGGTTGCTGGCTTGAGCCCAAAGTCACTGGCTTGTACTAGAGGTCACTCGCTCTGTGGTAGCAACCCCCTCCCCCCACCCCGTCAAGGCACTTATGAGAAAGCAATCAATGAACAATTAAGATGCCACAACGAAGAATTGATGCTTCTCATCTCTCTTGTTTCCTGTCTTTCTGTCCCTCTCTCTGACTCTGTCTCTGTGTAAAAAAAAAAAAAAAATGGAGCCACATTTTTTGTTTGATGAAACTACTAATAGATAAATGATAAAATCATTTTGCATTTATTTCTTTAGAATGTTTCTTTTGCTTCTTATCTTCCTTGCCCCAGCAGGTGTTTTGGGGTCTTATCAACCCAGGATATGTGTTAATTTTTTAACTTTGAGAGTTGTGGGACCTGCAAGTAATGTGACTTCAAAACTAGACACAAAAAGTAAACCTTTGGTTACAAATTATTAAAGGAGATGTTTTAAGTTTTCTACCCAGATCCTTATAAATTTCTATTATTATTATTGTTATTATTATTATTATTGACCAGGAAACAAAAGTGTGCCTTTTATTAAATATGTAGTTATATCCAGAGCCCTGTATATAAATGATGATCTCAATTTAAACTACCCACCTTATTTCTTTTCCTTAACTATCCTTTGAAACCCAAGGCTCTATCTAGGTTCTTAAAATTGGCAAGCATCATCAAGAAATCAGTATTTCATAACCTACTTAGTATTTTATTTTTCTGTATCTTCTTATTTTGAACATCTGTCCTTTCAGAAATACTTTAGTGTCTTTATTATTTAGAAAAATTTTCTAGGTTTGAATTCACTTTTGGGACATTTATTTCACATAGTAGAAATGGAAATTGGCCTTGGCCAGTTAGCTCAGTCAGTTAGAGCCTCATCCTGAAACAACAAGGTTGTGCATTCAATCTCCAGTCAAGACACACACAGGAAGCAACCAACGGATGCATGACTGAGTGGAACAACAAATAAAACAAATGAATGCTTTCTTTCCCCTACCCTCTCTCTCCCTTCTCTCCGTCTCTCCGACAAAAAAAAAAAAAAAAAAAAAAAAAAAAGAAAGAAAGAAAGAAAGAAAGAAAGAAAGAAAAGAAAATAATATAAGAAATCAATCAATAAATATAAAATTAAACCTTGGCCAGATGGCTTGGTTGGTTGGACTGTTGCTCCAAAGTGCAAATTTCTGGCCAGGGCATGTACAGGAACAGATGAATGTTTCTGTCTCCCTGCCTCATTCTCTCAAAAGAAAATTAAAAAGAAATGGTTTTCTATTCTATTCTATTCTCCGTTTAGACAGGTATAGCGAATTTTTAACATAGCATTTACTTTGTATATTAGAAGGAAAAATATCAAAAAAATTAAAATAGATAAATTATTTGAATATTGCAACTGAAAAAACTAATAAATCATGCATCTTCATGTGGATGTTTATGAAATATTTACTTTCCTTTATCATTTACATAATTTGTAAGATGCCTTTGATTTTTGTTTTATTAAAATTGATAAATGCAATGTACAAAAGAAAGGTAACTGCAAATGTTTTGTGAGTCATAGTATTTTTTCAGATCCTTCTAAATTTGGGGTACATGTACACAGATGAGGAAAATTAGTAACATTTTATTGTCTTTTATTTATTAATTTAATTCAAGAAGTATTTTGGGGGTACCCATATGTATGAAAAAATGTTTTCAGTACTTTTATAGTGGTAAGAAAAAAAGTCATACAATTTTTAGATTTATAGAATAAATAAGATTATTATGTACAATTGGAATTTTATATATAAAAGCTAATATTTTTTTTCCTTAACTTTTTTTTTAAAGGTTTTAATTTTATTTTATTCATTTTAGAGAGGAGACACACACAGAGAGAGAGAGAGAGAGAGAGAAAGAGAGAAAGGGGGGAGGAGCTGGAAGCATCAACTCCCATATGTGCCTTGACCAGACCAGTGCAGGGTTTAGAACTGGCGACCTCAGTGTTCCCAGGTCGACACTTTATCCACTGCGCCACCACAGGTCAGGCAAAAAGCTAATATTTTTTATGATTACTTTCATTCTGAAGAAAACTTCTCAAATGATTGTTTTATAAAACCAAATATAACTAAAATGAGAAATATTAGTATCTATTTAGAAACCAGATCATAAGAAAATTATCAATTGTTGAATAAATGACAAAATGTTTTAAAATAAAGTTACTAAAACCTTCCATTATCAATATTTAACAAACATTTTTATAACAAAAAATTTAATTATTCAGTTGTTAAAAATGGTTTTTTTTATTTATTAAATGATAATCCGTAGAATACATCACAGAACACACTACCTTTTACATTTTATACACAAGGTTAATTTAAAATTTGCTGTTCTAACTTTGTTAATATATGAATATTTGATAACATTGATATCATCAATATTACATATATAAAACTGCCCTGGAATTATACATCAAGTTTTTAAAAAACAGTCAGCTAAATTATACCCACCATGTGCTCACCATAGACTTGCTTGTTTTTCCCCAGAATATCTTGATGTGTAAAGTTGTAACGTACATTATATCTTTAGACATGTCCATACTTTGAGGATCCACAAGCCAGCCAAAAAACATATATATAGTTGATTCAATTAATCACACATTACTACATTTTTTAACTATAGAATCAACTCCAAGCAGTTCAAAAGGTTTAATTAAATAATTTTATTCTATTGAAACCACCCCATAAATAATTTTCTTGTTTCCAATGCGTAAATTTAAAAATGATGATAAAGAATATCTTTTTAGCATTTTTAAGACGCAGTAAATTATTGAAAAACTTGTAGGGGCTGTGTCACGCCTGCAGCAACTTAATGATACTAATATGAATGCTTTCAGAAGCATAAATTAACTTTAGATTTAATTGTAAATGATCTTTTATACTTATTGACATTTATCTTTTGCTATTCCAGGATGAAATTGAAGCTTTTCTGGGCATATCACTGTTGAGGCATTATTAAAGATTCTGTGACATATAAAACAAATATGCCACAGAAACCTGACATATTTGTTTTTGTTTAAGTAATTAAACTAGATTTTGGTTTCTTTTACTTTTTATGCATTCTATTTTTCCTTTTTGAAATGTGATTGCTACATATTTTATAGTTCATGAAAGCTATAGCACTATTATATTTAATTTTTAATAGAATACAATAGACTATTTAATTCACAATGCAGACTGACAGCATGCAAGATAAATAAGTAATGAAAATTATTCTAAATCCTTTGTATATTATGTACTAGCTGTACCCAGCCATGCGTTGCTGTGGCTCAGTCTGGTTAAATGGAAAAGAAAGAAAAGAGAAAGCACACATTTCTAACATGTTTAATTTCACAATGCTTGTGGGTATACAATATTTTTTGTTGTTCTATTGTCTGTGCAGATATAGAGATTGTCTGGTTTGCCGACTCTAGAACATGCATCATATAATTGTCCATGTGAGAAGCAATTCGTGTCTAGATCTAAACCACACAATTCTAAAGATTGGCCCTGAGTTTTGTTGATGGTGATTGCAAACGCCAATTGAATTGGGAATTGTAATCTCTTAAATTGAAATGGCATATCCGTTGAAGTCATAGGAATGAGAGGAATGAGGACATCTTCACCTTTGAAAGGTCCTGTAAAGATTGCTGCTTCTACGATGTTGCTCATTAATTTTTTACAGTGCATAGACCGAAACACTTCATGGTTTACCATGAAATCCATCAGCGATTTCAGCTTCTGTCTGAAAACACATGCTGTGATGTTATGCCTATCCACCAGCAATTGCCCAGAAAGTAAGAGCTGTTGTATATTGTCCCAAGCTGGATTGCATGTGAATGTAATGAATAGGTCTGGATGACCATAGTGACAAACATAAGCAATTGCATCTTGAGCATACTCATGCATATGACGTGGACTGCCTATATATGAATATGGCAAAATCGTTAGTCTTCCAACATTAGTTGTATTACCGTCATTTACAACTGCATCTCGCAAATGAACGTATTCTTAAGAGCAAAGCTTGGTCTGATTCAAACGGATGAATATCAAACGTTCTGTTTTGATTTTTGCATACATATCTACAATGTATTGGTGAAACAATTGACGGCATTTCAAAATGTGATTGTCTTCATTCTCTCAAATCATTAATCGGTATGCAGTTCATTGCACTGCATTTCATATTTGTTTCTTTGCCACTGACTGATTTATCATCTTAATGTTGAAGTGGTATCCATCGGCATCATCCCATAAAATGATTGTAGCGCATTGTAGCATTGATGAGTTTCTGCAACTTTTGTCAATTGATTATTTCTCTAATGAAAAACAATATCTCTAGGTTGGAAATGATCTCTGACTATAACAATGCCACTTCGTCTATAGTTGGAGCATTGAATCTTCGCACGTTCTCCAGCAGCTGTTTTGTCAGCATGAATAACAATCTTGTGTGCATCAGATGGCATCATGTCAATTGCTGTTTTGAACAAACACACTAAATTGTCTTTTTTGTGAAGAAGCTCTTGCAGTTGGGAAACGATGGACCTTTTTATGCTGGTAGAAATTCTGCAGCGTGCATTCAATTCAACATTGCCATCACCAATGAAATACATTTGTAGAAATTTATGTTGACTATCTGGGAACGAAAGCAGGGAGCTGGCTATGATAAATTTGTCCTTTCGCTTTGAAAGTTGGCATGAATTGAGCTGTTACGATTTCTACACCAAACGACGTCATTTGGAAGCATGAATTCTGTTTCCTGATGTTAGATAGGAAATGCTGCTTTGATTCAGTGGTGTATCTGGCAAGCAAAGTTTTTAATGGCTCTGGCATTTTAATTTTTCTGGCGGTGCAGCACATTCCTTTCATTTCTCCATTAAATTTCAAAGCCTTGCAATAAGGACACACTTCAGTCATAGTGCTGGTGAGAACATACCGGCTCCAACTATAATCATCAGCTGAGTTGTACCGGAATGCAAGGCGATTGTAATCGCGTGATTGCTGAGCATGGAGTAGTGTTTGACACTGATCTGCTGTTTCTTGTTGACGTCTTTCAGCCACTCTCAACCTGTTGCATTCATTCTGATGAGAACGAAGCAGATCTGAAGCTGCAGAACATGATCTTCGTGCTTGCAATGGTGCATCCTCAAGTCTGGCTGCATGTAAATGGATTATAAATTGGAAACATTGAGACAGAATTGTAAAATATTTAGTATAGCGTGTGTTGCTTTTACATCCAACAGATGGCGCTGTTTTTCAAAAAAAGCATGTTTTTACCTGTCACAGGTGTGACATTTATATCTATATAATAGAACATATATAAAATAGAGTGCACATTAAAATGCAACATTGTATCAAAATTTCAAATCAATCAGTGAAGAAGTTTCAGAGATTTAAGATTTTGAGCAAACATTTACATTTTTATTTATATAGATTGGTTCAGTTCACTTTGTCCAGTCTAGGGATTATGTCACCTAAAGTCAAATGGTTACTCCTTGGAGTATTAGCTGTAGCTAACAGGGAGTATGTTTTTTTAGAAGTCAAGCCAATTTCCCTATGAAGATAAGTAGGCAAACACTATAAAAAATATCTATTTTTAAATTCTAAATATTAAAAAATATAAGACATATCTTCAAATATCTATTAGCATTAAATATTGTTATAAAGTTAGAAAAAATATTTTAATATAAGCATTTAATTTATAAATTTGGAAAAAGAACTAAAACCAATATAAGGAAAGGATAAAAGTAATAATCAGTGAAATAAAACCAAGAAAGCTTAAGAAGTGATAATAATTTTACAGATAGTTATTTAAGAAAAATAATAAGTAAGTATCACCTGGCCTGGAAGTTTTACTTGAATAAAAGACAGAAAATGAACATAACTAGACTTTTAAAAAAGCACTGATAGATTGAAAATACAAGGACTTAAACCTACAATAAGTAACACAACAAATCTGATAGTCCAATTGAAGAGATTATTATAAAATGTATAAATGAACACAATTTACTCATTATGTAGTAAAATACCAAATAGACCAATAACCTTGGTGAATATTTTTACATTAGCAAAGAAATACAACAATAAAGATTCTGGTACCAAAATATTTCATAAGAGTGTTATTTTCAGCTATTATGAAATAGCTAATCCTTGTTCCATATAAACTAGTCTGAAGCACAGAAGACATAATCAGCTCAATTTTGTGAAGGTAGCATATTCTTTACCCTTAAACATTAGAAGACAAAAGGAAAATTATAAAAGGCAAATCACAGTTAAGAACATGGATCAAAAACATAAATTGAATAGGAACTTACAAACTAGGCCATCTAATAATGAATTTCAATTTAATAAGCTTTATCTCTAAAATGTAGGACAGTTAATTAAATCTAATAAATTTGATACCTCACTAGGTTCCATTAAAATGGTACATTTCATAATACACTAAAATGATCAGTAAAATTGAGCAAACATTTCTGTTAAGAATCTTTAGAAAAATGTCTTAGAAAAAATAAAATATTTAAAAATACCCAAAAAAGGCAGAAATAGAACATATATGCTTCTCAAGTGCATATGAAACACTCACTAACAAAGACTACATTCTAAAAAATGTATCATTTGGTAAGGTATACTTAGGATAAAAGTAAACATAAAAGTATTTTTATAAATAAAATTTAATAGTATATAAAACAATATCTTTTATACTGTGAGATACTTCAAATCAGAACTGAGTGGTTGTAATGGTATCACTATACAGTTTGGGCCTTGTGAAAACCTGGGTGCACTATAAGGCTATAGGGAATAAACTCTGGTTACTGAAACAATGAAATTACTTCAGGTTTTCAGAGATATTTTCTCCCCTGAGCTAAACATTTTGAGATGCTGTAGAACCAATACTTGGTACATAGTGGCCATGCTTTTGTTCTGGTTTATGTGGGGTTTTAACAAAAATTTCTAAAACAAACATCTTAAATAATAATTTGTATATATCTTGGTAATGTGAGAAGAACTGCCAAAAGGGAGAAGAGAGAGAGAGACATGCAGAGGAAATGGTGAGATCATTGACTGAACAGTCACCCATAAGAAATTCTGATGGGAAAGTGGCCCTGGAGAGGTGACTCAGTGGATAAAGCATGGATCCGGCACACTAGAGGTCAGGGAATTTACCAGAAGCAACCAATGAGTACACAACTAAGAGGAACAACCTAGTGTCGGTTGATCTGACCTCAGGACAAATTTTACTACCTCATATCTTCTGCAACTTAGTAATGTCAAAAGAAGAATTGGTTGAAAAAGTATTTCTCAATATTCAAATCAATTATAAGAATCATGATTGGCTGAGTGAATGAGCTATTTTTGTGGCCAAGAACATAGACATCTATGAACTTAACAATATTATTCAGTCTAACATTCAAAGCAAGGCAGTCACATACAAGTCTGTCGACACTTGCGGAAGCAGATGAAGCGGTTAATTATCCAACAGAATTTTTGAATTCACTCAATCTGCCAGGGATGCCACTACACGTACTGCAATTGAAAATTGGTGTGCCAATTATCATGTTGAGAAATATCAACCAGCTAAAGCTTTGCAACGGCACGCGGCTTTCAGTAAAATAATTAATGAGCAATGTCGTAGAAGCAACAATCTTGACAGGACCTTTCAAAGATAAAGATATCCTCATTCCTCACATTTCTATGGTTCCAACGGATATGCCATTTCAATTTAAGAGATTACAATTCCAATTCAATTGGCGTTTGCAATCACCATCAACAAAGCTCAGGGCCAATCTTTAGAATTGTGTGGTTTAGATCTAGACACGAATTGCTTCTCACATAGACAATTATATGTTGCGTGTTCTAGAGTTGGCAAACCAGACAATCTCTATATCTGTACAGAAAATGGAAAAACAAAAAATATTGTATACCCACAAGCATTGTGAATTTAAACATATTAGAAATATGAGCTTTCTCTTTTTTTTCTTTTCCATTTAACCAGACTGAGCCACAGCAACACCTGGCTGGGTACAGCTAGTTACATATATATGAATAAATATATATGTACAAATAGCACATATACACATACATATGTGTATTAGATTGTGTATGTATATATCATAATATCAACACACATATATTATATATGCATATATGTAAATATATATTTTAACTTATAAATATATTTTCTATTATATTAATATTATGTATCTAAATTGGCACTTGGTTATTCATTCTTAGTGTCATAAGATTATGCTACATTTCAGAATTTATTTTTTACATATAATTTTTTATTCAATTCTTTCAACTCTTTGGGGATATTTAAAATGAGTCTATATTCTATAAATTGTAAATTATAATATATATACTAATCATACTTAGTAAACTATAGTTTACTTTTTCCTATGTTATAGGATGACTTCTTTATAATCTTCTACCAATTTTGCATTTTTATCATTTTTTCTGATACTTTCAGTTATTTTAGTTTTATACATTCTGATAATATATTCACAATTAAAAATCTCCTTTGTGCACCAAATAGTTTACTAATTCATGTAGAGATTGATAGTCTTTTCCTGACTTTATTTTTACATTGCTTTGAGACTATTAATTCTGCTACCTGCTATTTTATATACTTGTTTATGTTTTTTTGTGTAAATATTTATAGTCGTTTTTTAGATTTACATCTAGCAAACCAAAATTGTAAACTGGCTTAATAATAGTGCCTACTTCCTAATCATATAAAGATTGTGAAAATGCAAATTAAATTCTGAATGTATGCTCCATGCATACAAAAAAACGTTGCTATTTTATGTTATATAAGTTAATTATTATGATCATTATCTGCATATTTCATTTATTCTTGCTGTTATTAGTTTGGTTTCTGTGATTTGCAAAATGACCTATATTTTCTTTTATTTTACATTTTCCAATGATTTGTAATTTAATTTTTATGCTTGATACATTTATGTTACATAAAAATATATTTTATATTTATATTTCACTGCTTATATTTTTACCAATAGTTTTCTAAATTTTGAAATCAATAATAATATCTTTTTACTCCATTTTAGGTAAAATTAAGCACTTAACATGTTTTTACCAAATATTAACTCACATCCTTGTCTTTGTTAATACATAAGAAATGTAAACCTATTATTATTTATACAATTAATAATTAAATTATTTATATATTCTTTCCTATGAATGATGTGTTTAATGTATATTATGTTTGAGCAACAAAATCATTCACATTTCCCTACATATTTAGTTTCTTAAATATTTCATTATTTTGTCTTTGCAGTAATAGCAAACATTCCCAATATCTCAATATTATAAACTGAATATTTATGGTTCCTCCAAATTTATATGTTAAAGTTCTAAACCCCCTCCCACTTTTTGAAGATATTAGAAGGTGAGATCTTTGGGAGGAATTGTAATTAGGTCATGAGGATGAAATACTCATGAATAAGATTAGTGCCCTAATAAGAAGAGACAGGAGAGAACATTTTGCTCTCCCCTACTCTTCTTTTCCTCCATCAAGTAAGAATATAACCAGAAAATGGTCCAGGAAAAGGACTTCCACTAGACAGTATATCTGCTTAATCTTGGAATTCACAACCTCCAAAATTGTGAAGAATATATTGTGTTTTGTTTTGTTTTATCAATCTACAAAACTCAAGGTGAACATCTATATCTTACTATGTGAAGCTATTGTTTCACTATGATTGTGCTAAGTTTTTAGGACTTAGCTGCACTTAGTAAGATTTGCTTCCACATGTCTTCTCAGTCTGAAACCCAGGGTAAAAAAGTAGGCACAAGTTGTCACATTCTTTTCACAAGGTGAAGGATAAAAGTAAGATAACAGAATGAAATCATGCAAGTACATGTAAAAATTCTACTTAGATGATGCATACACCAGATCAAGTCATTTTTAATTGGTCAATGGAGATCACATGGCCAAAACAAAGTTCAGTGGAAAATATATATTTTCTACAGGAAAATACAGCATGAACAGAGAAGAAATAATCTTGAATATAACCAACCACAACTACCTAGTATAAAACTTCTTCTTCCCTGTCTTTATTTTCTTATTAAAGTACATCAGACACTTGCATTTTCAAAGAGCATATACATAAGTAATATATATTTTCACCTTTGTACCTTTGTGCTTTTAAAATACCTTTTGATAGTTTTTCCTTAGGTTGGTAGGAAACCTTTGGGGCACTAAAATTTTTTCTAAAAACATATTTGATGGTGCTTTAGATCCAGGAAAAATAATAAAAGTAGTGTAAAAAAAGTCATAATTTCTATATTTAATAAAAAAATGAAATAAACTTTCTTAAAATATTAAACAAAAACAGAGTAACAGAATGAAAACTAACAGAACATAGGTAATGGATTTCAGAGACTATTTCTCTACATTAGCTTAGTCACATGTGACTGAGAGATCATGTAAGATGATGATTGAAAATAATTCATTAGAGTGAGTAAGAAGGATATCATTACTTTCTTGATGAGCGTATTTTTAAGAGAGTGATAAGAATACATTAATCTAAAATGGATAGATGTGTAAATGAGAAAAGAGAGAGCATAAACACCCCTGTGGGTCTCACAACATATTCTTGACCGCTCCTACCCTATAAGAGTGATCCCTATCTCCATATGATGGTCAGAGTCAATAAACTTCACCAGGAAAGCTGTTGTCTTCCCTTGCCTACCAGCCTCTTGATGCAATAAGCCTGAAGTTACCAAACTGCAGCCTTTACTTAAAGTCATCCAGAGCCACCACTAAATGACATTGCTGTGTGGCAGCTGTCGGTTCAGTTTGTACCCACATGCTGAATTGACCCTTCTGTGACCAAATTGAAACTTATTTTCCCATTGTCAGCTGTACATACCCTCACTGTGCCCAGCCATAGGTATGAATTGAGGGAATGGCGTTAGTGGAAAAATAGTATGTAACATGAACTTCTGAGCTGGCTATTTGTACATTTTACTTGTAGCCTTGTGCTTTGATCATGACAATACGAAAGCGATGTCCATCCTACCAAAGATTGCCACTGAGTCTTTCCAAAAATTGTGATTATTCTGAGAGAACCCAGCTCGTGATGGGAAGTTCTGGTTTCAGAGTTACTTGATGTCCCATATATTTCAGGGCACAGTATCAGGCCATCATAGTTTCTCAAATAATATATAGTTCTCTGTTGCAAATGGCATGGGTTTTACTCCAGAACTTAAGGATCTACATTGTGATTCTCCCACACTTTATCTTTATTATTAATACTTCTAGGTTCTTAATTTTTATAGCTCAAGCTGCAGGATAGATTGCACTGAAGTCTAGAACTCCCAAGGAGTTCTTGATTTCTCTGAGCCCCATTTATATCTCCTTCACCAGAAGGATTGGAGCAGTGATGTCAAATGCAAAATATGCTACCTCCAGAACCCAGAGGCCTTCCAAGTATTGTGTCCTCTTAGTCATGTGAACACACAAACCAGGTGTTCTAGTATGTGTTTTAATCTGAAAAGAGCATTCTTTCATGCCCCAAACCCCTGGACTCCAAAAAACTTCAGTGGTGTTGCAAGTCTCTAATAGGGCTATCTCTTGTCATCCGGGTTTACCAAGAACTTATCATACCAAGGACTCTAATGTACTTCAGTTAACTCTTGTTCTTCTGTTCTGATTAATAAGTGTCATTGATACAGTAAACCATTGTAATGCTTTTGCAACTAATATGGTCATATTCATTTACGAAATATGTTAGAAGAGTTAACTCTGAGACAAGATTTTATTTATCTCATGTGAATACAAACTGCTTCTGGTCTGGTTCTCCTTCCTGTTAGGTATGCAGAAGGCATTGCCTATGAATGACCATATACTATGTATCTCAGCTTCAGCTGTGTTATCTGCTAGGCAGAAAGATACAACTGGTGTAACAACTAGAGCTGAGTTTACTACTTGGCTAAATTGTGGTAGTACATAGTCATGTTCAAAAATTCATCTTGTTTTTGTAGAAGCCAGATTGGTGAATTAAATTGAAAATGATGGATACCATCACACCTCAACCTTTGCAATTTGAGGGTGACATTATTGTCTGTATTCCTTGAGGAATTATTGGTACGCCATTTTAGTTGGGGAAATTTAAGGCCTCCATTTGGCTTCCTCACTATAACTCTTACCTCATAGTATGGGAGAAGGATCCCATTTGAGGGTTCTGCTAAATACCAGAAAAGTCCATTTCAAAACTATAAAGATGACCAGTTGGGATTAGTATTTAGATTCAGAGGACTCAGTGTGAACCAGTCTTGGGCCAGGACTTCACATATGCTCTCACTTTAAAAAGGTAGTAAAGTTGTAAAAATTCTTTATATATTTTTGATATTGACCTCTTTGTTAAAGCTGTTATTTATAAATATCTTCTTTCATTTTGTTGGTTGTATTTTTGTTTTCTTGAGTTTCTTTTGTTATGCAGAGTCTTTTCAGTTTGATATAACCCCATTCATTTATTTTTTTCTTTTATTTTTCCTTTGCCTTTGAGGTCAAATTCATAAAATCGTCTCTGAGTCCAAGGTCCAAAAGTTTACTATTTATGTAATTTATTGTCTAGGTCTTATATTTAAAACTTTGACCCATTTTGTGTTAATTTTTGTACATAGGGGCAAATAGTAGTCTATTTTTATTCTTTTATATGTGGCTTTCCAGTTTTCCCAGCACCATTTATTGAAGAGGCTTTATTTTTTCATTGCATGTTTTGGGCTCATTTATCAAAAATTATTTGTCCATATACATGAGGATTAAATTCTGAGCTCTCAGTTTTGTTTCATTTGTCTATGGGTCTGTTTTTCAGATAGTATCATGCTCATACAACTCAACACTATAAAAAATTCAACTAATGAATAAGCAGGAAAGGTGAAGGTATTATGCAAAGCACAAAAAAATAACATAGACACAGGCAACAATATGAAGATTATAGGAGGGAAAAGGAGTGGGGGGAGGTAGAAGAAGGTAAAAAGGGGATAAATGGTGATGGAAGGAGACTTGAATTGGAGTGGTGAACATAAACTATGATTTGCACTTAATGTATTATAGAACTGTGCACTAAAACCTGTATAAGTTTATTAACTAATGTCATTCTAATAAATTCAATAAATATTTACATAAGTAAATAAATGTAAAAATACCTCGTATGACCTTTGTGATTAGGTCATGAAGGTGGATTAGTGTTCTTATAAGAAAAGACATTAGAGAGATGATTGGTCTCTTCACCATGTAAGGATACAAGAAATAATCATTTGCAACCCAGAAGAGGATTCTCACCAGAACTCAACTATGCTGGCACTTTGGCCTTGGATTTCTAGACTCTAAAACTGTGAAAAATAAATGTCTACTATTTATAAGTCAACCAGTCTATATTATTGTGTTACAGCACCCTTAATTAAGATACTTCTTCCTTCTTTTCTACCCTACCTCTTCTGGGGTCCTGTTGCAGCCTGCTACTGTGTTCAACACTGTTTCTATTTCATGCTGCTGGCCCTTGAATTCAAGCCAGGAAATTTATTAGTCTTGCACCCTCACGTTTTTTACAATAAGTGGAATTTGCAGGAGGATAACTTTCTCTTGCTACTATTGTTTGCCACTTGCAAATTCTCCTGTCCCTACTATCCTGTCACTTGAACAAACTGTCATGGACTCTGAGGGGCAATGCAATTGCAGGTTTCTTCCTCCTCTGAAACAGTTTTTCCCTCCAGTCATTGAGAAGCAGGCTTGAACTTGCACTAAGACTCAGAGATTAGACAGCGGATTCTGACTTGTATTGGGAAAGCTTGCTCTCAGTTTACTGAAGGACTTTTGAAATCTATAGATTAAGCAAATTTGTGTTTGGCTGCCATCTAGTTTGCCTTTTGAAATGCTGTATTCTAAGAATCATAAAGATTTAATATATCGGTGTCAGAGTAGATTTTAAAATATGATTAACATTTTTAAAAATTTCATGGTATTATTATTTTTTCCCAGGGGAATATTCAATTTTTAAAAACATTTTCAAGAATTTAATTAGGTTTTCACAATGAGATATCACCTCACACCAGTCAGAATGGCACTCATCAGCAAAACAACACAGAATAAGTGCTGGCGAGGATGTGGAGAAAAGGGAACCCTTCTGCACTGCTGGTGGGAATGCAGACTGGTGCAGCCACTGTGGAAAACAGTTTGGAGATTCCTCAGAAAATTAAAATCGAACTGCCTTTTGACCCAGCTATCCCACTTTTAGGAATATACCCTAAGAACAACATAGCACTGTTCGAAAAGAAGAAATGCGCCCCCATGTTCGTGGCAGAATTGTTCACAATAGCGAAGATCTGGAACCAGCCCAAGTGTCCGTCAGAAGACGAGTGGATTAAAAAGCTTTGGTACATATATACTATGGAATACTACTCAGCCATAAGAAACGATGACATCGGATCATTTATAACAAAATGGATGTACCTTGATAACATTATACGGAGTGAAATAAGTAAATCAGAAAAAAAGAAAAACTGAGAACAGCATGATTTCATACATAGGTGGGACATAAAAGTGAGAATATGAGACATGGACAAGAGAGTGGTGGTTATGGGATGGGGGGAGGGAGGGAAGAGTGGGATAGGGAGGAGGGGAGGGATGCAGGGAAAACCAGATCGAAGGTGACAGAGGACAATTTGACTTTTGGTGATGGGTATGCAACACAATTGAATGATAAGATAACCTGGAGATGTTTTCATTGTACATATGTACCCTGATTTATTGGTGTCACCCCATTAGAATTAATAATAATAAAATATATATATATATATAAAGAATTTAATTAGGTTTTAGTAAATGTATAGATTAAATTGAGATTAAATAACATTTAAAAAAGTTCTGATAAGCCCTGGCCAGTTGACTCACATATGCTCTCACTTTAAAAAGGTAGTAAAGCGTCTCAGCAGTAGAGCGTCGCCTGAAGAGGGTGTGTGCATGTCCGGGTTTGATTCCCAGTTAGGGCACACAGGAGAAGCCACCATCTGCTTTTCCACCCCTTCCCCTCCCCCTCCTTCCTCCACCTCCTGCAGCCGTGGCTCGATTGGTTCCAGTGCATCAGCCCAGGGTGCTGAGGATGGCTCCATGGAGCTTTCACCTCAGGTGCTAAAAATATTTTGGTTGTGAGCATGGCCCCAGATGGGCAGAGCATCAGACTCAGACAGGGGTTGCCCAAGGGCACATGCAGGAGTCTGTCTCTCTATATCATTTCTTCTCACTTGGAAAAGGAGAAGAAAGAAGTTAGAAGTTTTTATAATTTTCTTTATACATGTTTTACATATTTCTCTCTATATATATCTATGTCTATCTATCATCCCAGATGTTTTATATTTTAATTGTTTTAGTGAATAGTATTATTTTTTAAATTGCTTATTAGTGGTTAAGAAAAAAATTACATTTTAAAAGCATATATATCTCTTTATTAAACCATTTTGATTTTAATAATTTTAAATTGTATTTCCTGTTTTTCTAAACAATATATATATTGCTTAAATGCAAGTTTTATTTTTTCTTTATTGACATATATAGCTTTTTTTCCTTATTTCATTGCATTGAATACAGCTACCTGTAATACATTAACTTGTATTCAATTGCATTCAAATATTTATTATTATTCAAAATAGTGCTGTTCTAGCATTTCATTGATAAAAATTATTGTTATTTCACATTTCCAGGAAATATACTTTAAATGAAATTTTCTTCTATTTCAGCTTTGCTAATTTTATTAATTTAAGGAGTTTAATTTTATAAATTGCTTTTTAAGCAAGATTACCATTTTTATTCAATTTCTTCAGCCAACTAACATGCTGGATTAAGTTAACATTTTTCTAAAGTTGAATCACACTTGTATACTGGAAAAAGCTGGAGGTGATAATTATTTTCAATGTTCTGGACAGCTTATAAAGTATAAATATTACAGTCATCTCTCACTATATTGTGGTTCACTTTTGGCAACCTCACTGTATCAGAGATTTTTAAATTCTGTATATCTAATTTTGTATCGTGGGTTTTTTACTATATCACAGGATTTTGTGATATATAGGTATTTTTATATATTTATTATTTTAATTACGTTTGTGGTAAAATAAGCAAAATAAGTGTGAGTAAGGTTAATAACAATGTTGGGAAGGTTGGTAAGAGTGTGGGGAGGGTCTATAAAGCCTTGAAATATATATATATTGAAATATATATAATAAAATAAATATAAGGTTGCTACTTCACGGGTTTTTGCCTAACACGGGAGGGGCGGGGTGCAGGTTCTGGAACCTAACCCCCGCAATAGATGAGGGACCTCTGCACTTGCTTTTCACGGTTTTCTAGCTCCTAGACATCAAAGGTTTAGTCTAGGTAACAATTTCTTTATTAGATTAAAATATATTTAGATGTTCCTCTAAGTTAATTGTCTATTCTATACTTGATTTGCTCTAGATTATGTCTCATTATACATACCTTTTTACTTTACTTTGCAGAATATTTTCATAGCAACTATTAATCCCAAAATATAATGAGTCTTGTATCAACATTTATCAGGGTATACAGTTGAATTCAGATAAACAATGCTTGCTGAAAATCTACATAGTCATAGAGTCTGTGACAGAACTAAATTTGAAATTCCCATTCTTTCAAGCAACCGTCCAGGTATATTATAACATTTTGTGGAACTAACACTGTCAGTGTAGTTGGTTGGCTTCTGTTATCTATTCTGCTGTTATAAAAAAGCAACTCAACTTTATGGGTTTATTTTCTCATGTATATGATTAAGAACATTTGGAAATGATTTCAGTCTAAGACTACTGACTATATTTCTAACATAAAATGTTATTTCAAAATATATATAATTTGCAATCTAATATGAGAAGGTGGGAGAAAAATCTTTTGAATGATAATCTAATTTCCTTTTTTTTTTTAGTGACAGAGACAGAGAAAGGACAGAAAGGTATAGACAGACAGGAAGGGAGAGAGATGAAAAACATCAATTCATTGTGGCACTTTAGTTGTTTATTGATTGCTTTCTCATGTGCCTTGACTGGGGGGCTACAGCAGACCAAATGACACCTTGCTCAAACCAGCAACCTGGGGCTCAAGCTGGTGAGCCTTGCTCAAACCAGATGAGCCTGTAGTCAAGCCAGTGATCTTGAGGTTTTGAACCTGGGTCCTCCGTGTCCCAGTCCATCACTCTATCCACTGTGCCACTGCCTGGTCAGGCAATAATCTAATTTCTTAAGAAATAAAGATTTGGTTAAAGAAGCAACTATTGCCTGGGGTCTCTGGGTTGAGCATGGGATCAATAACATGACCACATAGTCACTGGCTTGAATCTAAAGGTCACTGGCTTAAGCAAGGGGTCACTTGCTCTGCTCTAGCCCCCCAATTAAGGCACATATGAGAAAGTGATCAACAGACAACTAAGATGATGCAACAAAAAATTGATGTTTCTCATCTCTCTCCCTTCCTGTTTCTCACTATCTGTCCCTCTCTCAGTCTCAGTCACACACACACAAAAGAAGAAACTGTTACATTTTATAAACAAAATTGGAGAATAGTATTATAAACTATGACTTATAGTAAATTTAATAACCTCAACTAAAAGTAGAATGGTAATATACAGAAAAATACTAAATATTTTCAAGGCTAATTCATTAAAATTAACTGATTTATTTTAGAAACATTAACAAATATATGTTAATAAATTATGTATTTATGATAAAAGTACTTAATTAACAGATGTGTCATCAATAGATTTATTATTCAAAATATCATAGATTTGCCTAAAACAATTTGTGGTAATTGAGGATATATTTTTCAAAGTAGGAAATAATAGCGAACTGAGTATTTTTCACTTATTTGACTATTTAGAATTTTTTATTTATTATTTTTATTATTTTGTCTCTTCATTATAATTTTTTTTTTAAACAGGGACAGAGAGAGAGTCAGAGAGAGGGATAGACAGGGACAGACAAACAGTAACAAAGAGAGATGAGAAGCATCAATCATCAGTTTTTTGTTGTGACACTTTAGTTGTTCATTGATTGCTTTCTTATATGTTCCTTGACCATGGGCCTTCAGCAGACCGAGCAACCTCTTGCTGGAGCCAGCGACCTTGGGTCCAAGCTGGCGAGCTTTTGCTCAAGTCAGATGGGCCCGCGCTCAAGCTGGCAACCTCGGGGTCTCGAACCTGGGTCCTCCGTGTCCCAGTCCAATGCTCTATCCACTGCACCAATGCCTGGTCAGGCTTATTATAATTTAAAGAACATGTATTCTTTTATAAGGCTATGCAAATATCTGTAAAACACTAATTTTGATGCAAATTATATAACATAAAAATTTCCTGAAGAAAACATTACATAAAACAAAAGCAAATTTGCATGTTTAGCCTTTCAAACTGATTCATGAACTTATAAAAAGCAATTAGATATATAACATAATAAATACATATAAGAAAGTCACAATGAAAATGAAATATTCATTTTTAAGGTTCTATTCTAGAGGAATTTAATCGTTATAAAAATGTTTATAATTGCATGACTTATAGAATTTAATTTTATATACTTATTATATTATTAATTTTAAGATTTATTTATAAAGTATTAAGGAAATCATTTTATTTCCAAGAGAATTGTGCCATGAAAAACACATATTCACATTTTATTTCTATTCTATTCATACTTATTATTTTCATCTTTTTTTAGATCTGAATCAAATTCATGTCAGAGAGTTAATTTAATGGTTTACTAGAATTTCAAAGTTTAGTTTTCAAAGTAAGCATTTTATTAATAGTTATATGAAAAACTCTGAAGTTCTATCATAACTGTTTTTCATTCTTGGGACTTGTAAATGAGTACAATGTATAATCCCTTAGTGTTCTTAATATTAAAGCAGTATTCACAATATCAAAACCAAGTTCTAAAGACTTTAAAATATGCTTATATCTATGATTCTGGAAAGCAAAAATTATAATGAAAATATATGAACAGATTATCTATCTGATCACTTGACTGGTAGAAAAAAAAAATAAACCCCACAGGAGAAAAAATAATCAATAGAAAGACAAATTCTTAATGGTGCTTGTTGAATTGGACTTGATAACACAGGAATTTGACCTTCTTCCAATTAGTAATGCATTTTAAACATATTATGTATTATTAGAAAAAATTACAGCATAATGTATATGGGTATATATGTGTGTATCTTAACTATAAATGTTCATTGTCAACTTTTCATATATAAAAAAGATGTAGCTAACTATATAAGACTCTTGTCCTTGTCAAGTCCTTGAAGTCATCCTGACCCAGGTTAGCAAGATAGTGTCTTGGCAATGTGTGTTACTCAGAGATGGAATCTATAGTTATTCTTGTTATAGTTATAAAAGAATGAGGCTGCTACAATTCTCCAGAAAAACCAATATATGTCAGCCCAAAAGTCTAAATAAAGTTGAACTATTTGACTCTCTGCCAGTAAGTAGGTGTGTTAGTTTCTTACTGCTGTTTGAACATATTACCACAAACTTAGTGACTTACCACAGCGCATGTATTATTTTATAGTTATGAAGGTCAGAATGTAAAACAGGTCTCACTGGGCTAAAATCCAGGTGTCAGCATGGTTGCGCTTCTTCCCAAAGGTTCTGGAGGATAATCTGTTTCCTTGTTCTTTTCAGCTTCCAGAGGCCTCCTTGGCTTGTAGTTCAATTCCTCCATCTTCAGAGTCAGCAGTATAGCAATGTTAAATCGCTCTCTGACTGTAATCTCTTGCCTCCATTTTCTACCTTTAAAAGACCTTTGTGAAAGTATGGGTTTTACTGTATAAACCAAGTATCTCCTTATATTAAAGTCAGATAAATAGTTGCACTAATTCCCCTGAAACTTTAATTCCCTTTGCAGTGTAAGAGAATATATTCACAGGTTGTAGGAATAGAACATGGGCATCATTGGGAAATATCCAATGTTCTACCTACCACAGCATATTATAATGCCTTGTCAAGTATTACATTATTAATAATTTTAGTGTCAACCAGAGAAGAATTGAGCCTACCAGTTAGAAGATAAATCAAATATATGAGAAGAAACACTGGGCTAGGAGTCAGAAGGTATAAATTCTAGCTCTAATTTGCCCTGGAATATATGCTTTGCTTCCATAAAGACATACTGATATTCAAATATACATAGGTAATCTCTAAATTCTCATTACACCCTAGAATAAGAATTGATGTTTATAAAGAAGAAAGAAGGTCAAGTCAAAAAAGGGGCTTGTGCCTGACCAGGTGGTGGTGCAGTGGATAGAGCGTCAGACTGAAATGCAGAAGACCCAGGTTCGAGACCCTGAGGTCGCCAGCTTGAGCACGGGCTCATCTGGTTTGAGCAAGGCTCGCTAGCTTGAGCCCAAGGTTGCTGGCTTGAGCAAGGGGTCACTCAGACTGCTGTGCCCCCCCACACAAGGCACATATGAGAAAATAATCAATGAAAAACTAAGGTGTCACAAAGAAGAATTGATGCTTCTCATCTCTCTCCCTTCCTGCTGCCTGTCTGTCTCTGTCTCTCTTTCTGACTCTCTCTGTCTCTTTCACAAAAAAGGGGGAGCTCGTAATATTAAATGACTTAGAGAGAGACCTAGAATAATACTGAATATAAGACTCAAAAGGGAACATAGCAGACTTTGACTTTCATAATCAAAGAAAATAATCTTAAACTATACATATTTTATCATTTTTTTGAGCCACACACTGAAAGCCTGATAAGCAACCCTCAGTGACTACATGGCCCATAGTCTGGAAGAAACAATGTCTGCAGGTTATGTAAATCTCCCAAAGTTTTGCTATTTATGACAGAGAAAAAGTTGAAAATAGTGTGTTCTTACTTCTCTAAAAGCAGGGCATGTGATGTGAAAAGAAATGAGAGACCAATCTTTCTGGGAATGTTCAAATTTGTGTATATAGAGAAAAAACACAAACATTCAGACAAGTTCTGAAGTATTTGAAAACTTTGATGTCTAAACTGCAGAACCACACAAACACATCTCGAAATTAGTAGATGGGTAAAGTGACTAAGTGTTCAAAGTTGAGGGAGGCCTTGGGACTTTCATATAAATTTTTATCTAGATCATTAAATTTCCTTTTATAACTTAATATAAAATTAATCTCAATATAATCTCAAAATTAGATTCTTACACTGTGTTTCAGTTATTAATGAGACTACTTAGATTAAGGAATGAACCACTGAAAACATTACATAAGCGAACTCCCCTTAGATGTTGATAAGATTAGGATACCTGAGCACATTTAAGAGTGTGTGTGCAGGCCCTGGCCAGTTGGCTCAGTGGTAGAGCATTGGCCTGCTGTGTGGGAGTCCTGGGTTCAATTCCTGGTCAGGGCACACAGGAGAAGCTTCCATCTGCTTTTCCACCTTTCCCCCTCTCCTTCCTCTCTAATCTGTCTCTTCCCCTCCTGCAACCAAGGCTCCATTGGAGCAAAGTTAGCCCGGGCACTTAAGATCGCTCCACGGCCTCTGCCTCAGGCCCTAACGTGGCTCTGGCCGAAACAGAGCAATGCTCCAGATGGGCAGAGCATCGCCCCCTGGTGGCATGCCAGTGGATCCCAGTCAGGCACATGTGGGAGTCTGTCTGACTGCCTCCCCACTTCTAACTTAGGGAAAAACAAATTAATAAAATAAAGAAAAAGAGAGTGTGTGTTCAACTGTGTGAACACTTTAAAGTAATATTTGTTATCTCTAGCTAACATGATTAATGCATGATTAAAACTGAAGATTTATTCACATTTTAATTTATCAAATATTTAACTAAATTTATTATGATAAAATTATAAACGTATACTTAAAGGATTCATTCAGGAGACATCTTACAAATAAAAAGTTTTTGTTGAATTAGTGGTAGTAGAGATCAAGAATGTCCTTTCTCTATGTATGATAGGAATTAGCAAGACCCAAAAGGACACACTCTGAGTAATGAGCTGTTTGGAAGGCAGTGCAGATAGAGACTTTAAGAACAAACCCGGCTATTCCTGAGCACCCCTGTGCATACCAGAATGGCTTCATGTTCATAATGGGGAGCTAAAACCAAGGGTTCAGGCTGCTGCTGAAGGGTCGCTTCTGAGATCCATATACAAAGTCAGGCTCTAAAACGTACTCTTTACATAACACTGTGTTGCAATGAGTAAAGCTGTAAAAATATTGTACTATATTTTCTAGTATCCAGAGGGTATATAAAGGCTGGCAAATAAATAAATAAATAAGATTCCTATTTACTTCCTTTACCCTTCAAAAGTAGTTTACAAATAAATTAAGTTATTTTGCAGTATTTCCTGTACTAAATTGCATCATACATCCTGAAGGAAATGCACAGAGCATGAAAAATAAAATAACACTGTACGCATCAGAGCATACTAATAAAACACCATCCTGAATTTCTCAACAAGAAAACCACCTCAAGCTAGAAACAGTGGAGTATGATAGAAAAATGAAAAACTGAGGAGACTCTGATGACTCCCTCACAGGGCTATTTTGCAGCAAGATTTATCACCAGGGCCTTACTGAGTGTATATGCAATTACCGCAACAGTCATAATACCCTCACTGATGATTATTCAAGGCTGTGCTTATATTTATAAAATAAAAGTCATGTATATCTAAGTCAGCAATTTCCTAATGGATATTTTTAATTACTTATTCTTAGAATTTATTTATTGTGTACCTTGAGAATTGCAGAGCCATTTTTCAGCTACCTTATGTCTCTACCAGTTCTGACATTAATACATAAGATTTAATTAGCAAGGCTTGTAGACAAAAATTTTTCTATTAAACACTCAAGCAAGCTTTGTATCTAATAGCTATTTAACTAAATATTCTAGATAGCAATTTAAAACAGGATGCTAAAGAGTAACAATTCCAGTTTTGATCACAGAGTAGATTATTTTACATCCTCGACTTCAAGTTTTTAATGAACATGCTTTTAACTTAGTTTTGTAAATATTGTAATCATAAGACAATGTTGGTGGTTCACCATAAACAAACTTTACTATCAGCTTTGACAAAAAAATTCACGCATCCTGTCATTTTTTATAAATAAAAGCCTTTTTATTATTTGTTCTACATTAAATGAGGTCTACTAAAAAGAAAACAATAGAAAATTTTTCAGCGGGCTAAAAATTAAATCTAAGTATTATGTAAACTAGTTGATGCAATTCTAAGTGGTTTTTGGTATTTTTTTCCATTAAAACAAAACAAAACAAGCAAACAAACAAACAAAAAATAAATTTCTGCCTTTAATATAAACTTTTACTCTTTGTAAGGCCAGGAGCCACCGCCATGGACAGACAGTAAAAGAACTGTGGAACCAGAGGATGGTGGGACATTCTGTTTATTAAAGTCTCTTACTGGCAGATGAGCAAACAGGCAGGGAAAATCATTTCCCTCTCACTCAGGGCTCCCAAAGCCCTGACTCATCCTTCGGAATCTCCCAGTCTCACAAGTCCCTGACCAGCCTCAGCACCTTCTCTCTCTCTTGCTCTCTCTAGCAAAACAGGCTGGAGTGGGGTTGGGGACCCATCTTCAGCAAACAATAGGAAATGATCATTTCTCCCAAGCAGGAAGGCAATCACAATTTGCAATCTGCTGCCCTGAGGGCAAGCACCCGCAGCCTTCCATAGACATGCATGGGCTGCCCCAGTACAATGCAAAATAAAATGGAGCAAACCTAAACACACTTGTTTACCCAACTCTCTTTAAATTGACAACAAAGATGTGAATATTATTTATTATTTAATTTTCATTACTTGCGTACTGAACATTTCCTTTGGCACAATTGCAAAAATGAACTACTGGATACCATGAGAGATGCAGGTAGGATACAAAATAAAAATGAGTAGATGCATTTACTGTATATTTATAATAATAATGAGTTGTTTTCATTAATAAATATTAAGCTCTGTTATGTATTTTGAAAGTAAAGAGGCTTACTTCTGCTACAAGTGGTAGGATTATGTAGAAAGAAACGAAAAGACACAATTCCAACCTTTGTTTCTATTCTAAAAAGGAGGAGATAGAATTTTATTAGAAAGGAGTTTGCTGATAAAAATAAGCAAGGAAAGAGTAGTTGCCTGGTTGTTCTTAGAAGGAAAAATAATTTTCTAGGACAATGAGTGCAAAAAGAAACAAAGAACAAGTTGGAACTTAGCATTCTTTAGAGTGCCTTTGCCATTTGTTTGGCTGTCAGAGTGAGACATGACTCAATAAAGCTTTCACATTGAAAATTAAATGAAAATTAGTGGCTTTGTTTAATATTGTTACTATATTACATGCACATAGAAGATATATATCAAGTACAATGTAGTGCTTTATTCAAATAAGGAGGAACTCATAATAATTTTCTATCTTTCCCTGAATTTGTTTATAGAAATTTGAGTAAGCTATAAGCAAAAATAGATGAGTAGTCAGACAACTGCATATAAATTGTGGATTTATTCCTTTAGTTTTTCTGATATGAAACTTGATTTTTATAAGTCTTTCTTTTCTAAAAAACTTTTAGGTATTGAAGAGGACTAACTCCACCTTATATTAAAAAAGATCTACAAAGTCATATCTTAAGAATCTTCATATATTTATACATTTATTCATTTCAACAAATATTTACTGAGGGACTACTATTTATAAAATACTATTCTAGGAGCTGTGAACTGTTAGAATTCATGGAGTCTGAAAAGATCAGCATACAGGCTTTTATTGAAAGGAAACCTGCTGGCTGGCTCGCAAGGGGAGTTGCGCTAGGTACAGGGTTGAACAAGGCTATAAGGGTTTTGTTTTTTTTTTTTTTTTGAAAGGAAGGAGTGAGAAGGGTCATGGGCATCATCCAATTGGCTGCTGGACAAAGGATTGTGACATCAGACATTCCTTTGGGGTTGGTCATCTGCTGCAAGCCCTAAAACAAGACTTACTGGCAGGGTTAAAGAAATGAAATATAAGATTCCCAACTATTTGATATATAAAAAAAAGAAAGAGAGTGGTTCCTAGAGAGGTCTCAAGGGAAAAGGGACGGAGGTCATCTTCTTCTGTGACCTCCTCCTGCTGAGTAGGGGTGGTGAGGAGTGACTGCCTCTCTAGGATCCCTCTCAGTGGGTGTAAGGCCAGGAGCCGCCATCGTGGCCATTCACATGCAGGTTCCCGTTGGATTCAGGCTGAAGGTGAAGAAATGGCAGAGTCGGAGGATAGTAGGCCATTCTGTTTATTGGTGTCTCTCCAAGACAGGCAAGCCACAAGAGAAGACAAGGGAAAAGCAGAAAACCAGCTTTTCCCATGGAGGGCAAGGAATCAGGGAGGCCCCTGCAATGGTGATACCAGGAGCCGAGAGAGCAAGCTCCTGGCCTGCCCCACTTCATAGTGCAGAATCAAAATCTAATTGTACAAACAAGGAAGTCTCTGAAACAAAGTCACCCATCTGAGGCATAATGGGATTCCTCAGGAGTGCACCACCCTACATCATCCAATCAGTCAAGGGTGTGAGGGAAAGCTTAATCTTAAAACTAAGTCTTAGGGTATAATGACTGGGCCTGCTCACATTCGAGCCTTTCCCCCACACCCATCCCAAGCATAAGGGCAAATAATATCACCTGGGTGATGGGCTTCCATGTGGGCAGCGCCATCTTTAACAAAGTGAGCATATTATATTTTATCTGCCCAACAATCCACCCCTATGCTCACTTTACTACCCACAATCTACACCACCGGTATCCCTGTACAAGGAAATTAAGTACATTACACAAATTACAGCAATAGCACAAATCATACAGTTTCAACAATTACAAAGGTACATTGCATAAACAGAAACAGTACCAACTACAGCAATAGGATTAACAAATCAAAAGCTATGGGTGAAATGACAGAGCTGTCAATGGCACCAAGAGAGGCAAATCTTTTCCCTCTGGCAGAATACAGGACAGAGTTTTACCTGCAGACAGCACCGTAGCTGGTACCAGAGGCCGCCCTGAGAGGGCATACCAAACCTTATTGGCCAATACACCAGCATCTACTGGTTCTATGTGTAGTAAAATAGGAGAACTCATTATTGGCCATAAAGAAATTACAAAGGTGCCCTTCATTATGCTGTCCCTCTGAGCACTCAAAGGATAATACACTTCTACCTTAGGTGGCCAGGTGCTGGGTGCCCAAGGAGTTAACTGGAGGTCCACCTCTAGCCCCTTTCCCCATGGTGCCAACAAGGCCACCCATCTCAGATGGGGGGCCTGGACAGTCCAGGACCAAGTCCATTGAAGCCGTTGGCCTTTAAGAAGGGCTATTGGGGCAGGCAAGAGCACATTGCCCTGCTGTCCAAAGCCTGGCTTTAGTAAAATGTCCTTGGTGCATATCTGCAACTGAATGGGGGCAGCTGCCCGATGTAGGAGGGCCTCTACTGGAGCTGGGCTCCCACGTCGAGGTCTCTCATTCAAAATCCGGAGTACTGTCCATAAGCGGCGTGTCCATCCAGTAAGGGAGCTGGTGTTCCCCTCCTGTCGCAGTCCCTGGTTTAAGAGTCCATTATACTGCTCAATGATACCAGCAGCCTGGGGGTGGTAGGGAACATGGTATTTCCAGTCCACCCCCAGCTCTTGAGCCCATTGCCTCACCATTGAACCAGTGAAGTGGGTACCATTGTCACTTTCAAGGACCAGCGGTTGCCCATATGCAGCACTCAGGCGGTCCAAACCCTATATGACTGCCCTCTGGTCAGGATTACGGGCGGGATAAGCAGCAAGCAGACTGGTGGCAGTATCTACACAAGTGACTGCACACTGGTACTCTTCTGACTTTAGTAAGGGTCCAATGATGTCTATCTGAAATCGTGTCAGTGGAACATGCCCCTCTGGATCTGTCCAGGTGACACCAGTGGTCTCCGAGGGTGCTCCTTGGAGCACATTACACATTGCTCACAGGCTGCAAGTACCTCTGCATAGGACACAGGCAAGTTTCATGCCTTAACCGTAGCCCACATAGTTTTTTGTCCTGCATGGAGCAGGCACCGGTGGAGCCATTGTGCCACATCACCTGCAGGTGCAGTCTCCAACCATTGCACCTTTGTCAATGTATCTGCCTCATCATTCCCAGGATGGGCTAGAGGGGCATGCCCCGTGACATAATATACTGTCATCTGCTTCTGATGTCCTATTTCCCATAAGTCCTGCCACATGGCCTGACCCCATAGTGGACGGTGCATTACCATCCACTGGTTAATGTGCCAAGTAGCAATCCAAAGGGTCAGTCCACGATATACAGCCCAGCTGTCAGTACAGATCACCAGAGGTGAAGGTTCATTATGGGCAACTAGCCAAACAGCTCTTAATTCTGCCCATTGGCTGCTTTGGCCTGTACCCGTGTCCATCCAAATAGTCTCAGTGGCCGGATGGAAGGCTATGGCCGTCCACTTGGCAGGTTGGCCCCTGCTGAAACCATCAGTATACCAGGCATTCATGGGGATGGGCACCCACCCCTCCTGGTAGGGACTGACTTCAGGTTCTGCCTCCTGAGCCCCAGCTGCACCTGACTCTAAGGTTGCATAGGTGACTGGACCCAAGGCTTCCTGCAATTCTGCCCTCAACGGGCTGGTGCTAAGAGCACAGCATTGTTGCAGGTAGGCACCCCACTTGGCCAGGGTGGACATTTGGGCCATACCACTACGTGGTTTTGTCGCCCAATCTCTCGCCCATCCTGCAATAGGGTATGTTGTCTTGACTGTAACTGGTGTTGTGGTTGTAATACTCTCAGTGGCCAGGAGGGCAGCATACACAGCTGCCAGCTGCTTCTCTAACAATGAGTAACGAACTTCAGCACCTTTCCACAATTGGGACCAAAACCCAATAGGTTGCCGTAAGCACTCTGTTCGTTGCTACAAGCCCCATCCAAACCCCTCCGAGGTTACATGAACATCCAGCTCACAGGGCCTGGCAGGATCAAACACATTCAAGGCCTGTGCCACCTTGACAGCTCTCTTAGCTGCTGCAAATAAACCTTGCGCCTGCTCAGTCCAATCCCAACGAATCCCTTTCCGAATAAGGTTGTACAAGGGGCATAGTAACTGAGCCAAATGGGGTATAAATGCTCACCAATACCCCAACAAACCTAAGAATTCCTGTAACTGTTTTACCGTAGTGGGCACGGGGTATACTTGGATCTTATCTATAACTGTGTCAGGGATAACTTTTGTCTTACCCGACCAGACAACTCTCAAGAATTTAACAGATAACCCAGGTCCTTGTAATTTGTTCTCATTGACTGCCTAGCCTAATGCTTTCAAATGGGATAGCAGGGTAGGGACGGCTTGCTCCAATTCTGGAAGAGAATCAATCACTAGTTAACATAATATCATCAATATAATGATACATGCGAACTGCCTCTGGCTGTTTCCATTTAGCCAGGTCGGCAGCCACCAGCCCATGGCACAAGGTGGGGCTATGCATATAGCCCTGGGGTAATACTGTAAAGGTCCATTGTCTCCCTTCCCAACTGAAGGCAAATTGGTCTTGACTTTCTGCAGCTGTATCAATGGAGAAGAAAGCATTGGCTAAGTCTGCCACAAAGTGGTATGTCCCCAACTCATGGCTTAACCGATCCATCATGTTAGCTATCGAGGGAACAGCAGCGTGCAAAGGGGGAACAACTTTGTTAAGTTCTCTGTAATCTACTGTCATTCTCCAGGTTTCGTCTGGTTTGTGCACAGGCCATACCGGGGAGTTGTAAGGACTGTGTGCTGGCAGGATGATCCCCACTTTTACTAGTTCGAGGATTGTCCCTGTGACTTCTTCATAACCATCTGGCAGGCGGTACTGCTTGGTGTTAGTCACACGCCAAGGGATGGGCAATTGCAAAGGGGAATGTGATGCATGTCCCCGCAACACTGCCTTCACAACCCTCATCCGCAGCCAGAACTCCCCGGCTGTAGTTTCCAACCATAGTCCTTGCAAGACATCTATCCCCAAAATATATCCAGGAATAGGAGATACATATACCTTATATGGCTTAGGAGGCAGTCTTCCTATCCCCAATGGAATAGTTATTGGCTTCACTTGAACAGTTTGGCCCCCATAGCCATCAATGGCCACTGGGGTCCCAGCAAACCTCTCTGGGTTCCCATAGAGGAGGGAACATTCTGCACCTGTATCCACCAAGGCCAACACCCATTGTACATTGGAAGGGGTCCAGTGGATAGCCAGTTCCACGTGTGGCCTCCAGTCCCCACCCATCCCCATTAGACAGGTCCCTCGGCCTTTTTCCTATTCAAACTGGTACAATGGGTCTTGGGAGTTCTCCTCTCCCTCGGCCGTCTCTATCATATAATCTTGTAACCGAGCTGCCCGTGCCCCAAACGTTTTATTGGTAGCTGCTGGGGCCCTTTGTCTCAATGGCTGGAACTTCTGTTCTGGTTTAAGCTGCCGCCAAAGCTCCAAAAGAATTTTATTAGACTGGCCATCCAATTTCCCATTATCTGCTCCAGCCACAATCAAATCTACCCACATCTAACCTTTATAGGCCTGTTTCCCTTGTTAGTTGGGGGGGGGGGCAACATGGGCAGCAGCCCTCACTGCTTTATGATCCCTAGCAGCTTCCAACTCTCCCAAATCTGCTACCATCTGTGTAACTGCATTGATGGGCTGCCCCACATAGGGGCCTAAGATAGCCACAAGTGACCCAAAAAGGGCTGACAGGGCGCTAGCAAGAATAAATTCCCTCATTTTTTCCATAAACACTTCCTCATCTGGCCCACGGGACCCAGGGTTGAAAACAGCATTCTTCATACCTAGTTTCCGAAGGACCTTTACTAACTCGCTGTAGCACTGTCACTGACTCATTGCCCCTGGCAATTCTCCAGCATTCTGCCAGACCATACAAATGGCAGCCATCACCCATTCTAATAGGGTATGGTCTCCTGGGTTGCCATAGCAGTTCTAAAGACGTTGCCTCAAGGAGGAGTGTGTGGTAATGGAGGCCAATTTCTCCATCTCTGTTCCGGAGAGCATGATGCCATCCACCCCTATGTCCCATAATCGTAGTAACCAGGCTACCAGGGATTCAGTAGGTTTCTGCCTAAATTGTGCCCCCAACTCCATCAGCTCTGCCTGGGTATAGGGCCGGACCACAGAGTGTTCCATTACCTGGGCAGGAAGCTGTGGCTGCCCCTGAGGGACTCTACGCTGCTGGGTTATTACCTTCTTGGTGACCACTGGTCAGGTTCTCAGTGTATGTATGGCAGCTTCAGCCTGAGCCTTCTCATCCTCAGAAGAGGAGTTGTAAGCGCCTGCTCCTGCTGACTCAAATCCAGTCCACTGGCACGGGTGCTGCTGCTTCTTTGGTGACCATTTAGGCTCCTGTGGCTGCTGGCTTTTGGCTAGAAGCTGAGAATCGAGCTCTTGAATCCGCAGTTGTTTCTCCAACAACTGCCAGTGCAAACGTTCAGCTTCCAGGGCAAACTGCAACTCGCGAACCCGTAATTCCTTCTCCAGTACTCGCTCCAATTCCAGCCTTTTCTGCCGTTCAATTTGCAATTCATACTGAAGCTTTCAACCTCGAGCAGCTTCTTTCACAGAACTCTTGGTTTCCTGTTGAGTAAAAGACATGCAGCCCACAGCTACTAAAAGGATAGCCATGGGAAGCCAGAACTGCCACCAGTTTTCTACTCCACCTGTAAAGCCAGTAGTCGCGGCCACCATCACAGCCGCCTGGCCCGTGCAGGTTTCCATTAGATTCGGACAGTTGGTAATAAAACAATGGAGCCAAAAACTGGTGAGCCATCAGCTTTAATTCTAACTTTCACCCGGCGGGCAAGCAAAAACACACACTGGGCTCCAAAACCCACACATTCAGTGCTCACAAAGCTACTGACTTATCTGAGTTTCCTAGAATCAAAGGTTTCTAGCTCACCAGACTTATTCACCTCTGTTCCCCATCTCCTCCAGCACAAACTGGCTTCTCCCTCAGCTTTCTGCCATCTTGGCTGATTCTCCTGGCCTCCATGTGGCCTTCATCTGCTCTCCTCTCCAATACTAACCTCAGGAACTCAGGAACCAAGAGAGATCAAGCTACTGGTCTCTCCCATTTTATACCATAGAATCAAAACCTTTAATCCAATTATTCAAACAATGAAATCTCTGTATAATGGGATTCCTCAGGAGAGTGCATCCTCACCACCCTACATCATCCAATCAGTCAAGGGTGTGGGGGAAAGCTTACTCTTAAAACTGAGCCTTAGGCTATAACGACTGGGCCTGCTTACATTACAGCCTTTCCCCCACACCCATCCCAAGCATAAGGGCAAATAATATCACCTGAGTGATGGCCTTCCATGTGGGCAGCACCATCTTTAACAAATTGAGCATATTATATTTTATCTGCCCAACAGTGTTGTTCACTCAGTAATGGGGAGTATGGGTATAGAAGCATTTGGTTAAAAGTGACTCGGGTAACTTCCCAGATGTGATTTTGTAAAAATTTTCGGAAGAAGGGGGCTAACATAAGTAAGAGGTATATCATTAATAAAGGACAGAGGAAGGAGATGAGCCAGGCAACAAGAGGAGTTTTTCACCATGAGTTGTCCAGCAGGTCGACGGTGGGTCTGCTCTTATGGAGTTTTTTCTTGTAAAACCAAGTCCCACATCCAGTTAAGGAGTTCATCTATCTCTGTGCTGTAAGGTCGGAACCAGGCGATGTCTTGAAAACCTGAGTGAGGAAGTTAAAAAAGCCTTGCAAGGTAATAATTGTGAGTTGCTTTTTTAGAGACAGAGGCCTGTTGGCGTGGAGATGTAGGTTTTAGAAGTGTTGTTCATGTATGGTTTGTTGTGAGAGAGATGAGTCCAGTGTGAATCCCCTTCTATTTTGACAGCGGTGGGGGTGGACAGGATCACAGTATGGGGCCCTGTCCAGCTGAGCTGGAGGGGATTTTTCCCCATGTTCTCTTGCAAACCTGATTCCCCAGGGAGGATTGATAGGTGTGAGTCTGTGGTTGGGAAAGGTTGAAGAAGCTTGCGTACTTTCTTTTCTAGTTTGGCTCGCATGTGTGCCAGCGAGGGGAAGTATGAGCCCATTGTTGGGTTGGAGGGGGTTAATAGGCTGAAATCCAGCATGAATGAGTGGCCATACATAATCTCAAATGGGCTGAGGTTAAGTGACTTTTGGGGTATAGCCCTAATTCTCATTAAGGCCAAGGGAAGAAGCTGAGGCCAAGTCAGGTTGAGTTCAAGGATAAGTTTTTTAGATGGAGTTTAAGGATTTGGTTGGTCCTTTCTACTTTCCCCGAGGATTGAGGGTGGTATGGTATATGTAGCTGCCATTTTAGTCCTAAATAAGATATGGTAGATTGAGTGATGTGGGAGATAAAGGCTGGTCCATTGTCTGATTGGAAGGAGGAAGGTAATTCGAATCTAGGGATAATGTGCTCAGTTAGAATAAAGACGACCGTATTGGCATCCTCTCTTTTTGCTGGGAAAGCCTCGATCCAGCTGGAGAAGGTATTTACAAGGGTAAGAATGAGTTTGTTTCCTTTGTGTGGTGGCATATGAGTGAAGTCGATTTGCCAGTCTTGACCAGGGAGGGCCCCCCTTGCTTGATGAGTTGGGAATGACTTTGGATGTATTCCTCCCTGCGAGGGGTATGGGGTACAGATAGAACATGAGAAAGTGATGGATTTTAAGAGGGTAGGTAGATTGGATCCCATTAGGAAAGTGGAAATGTAGAGGAGAAGAGGTTTGTGTTCTATGTGGAAAGAATTATGGATGTCTCATAGGATGTCTTTTGTTTGGATTTGGGAAAGGATAATTTTTCCTTCCTGGGTATACCAGTTTCCTTGTTTGGAGGGTTTTATAAAGGGAGGTTTCCTTTGTTGAGTATTCAGGTTGGTAAAGTGATAGAAAATATATGTGAGAAGTGGCGGGTTGGGTAGCAATTATTTTTGCTACCTGATTTGCTAGATTATTTTTAATGTTGATAAAATTTGAGGGTTTTTTTGGTGGCCTTTGCAATGTATTATGGCTGCCTATTTTGGTAAAAGGGCCGCGTTTAAAAGTTTTTGAATAAAGGTATGATTTTGAAGTGGGTTTCCCTTAGTTGTGAGAAAGCCCCACTCTCGCCAGATGGTGGCTGCTGAGTGGAGAATGTGGTAACAGTATTTAGAGTTGGTGTAGATATTGACTGACTTATTTGTTGTGAGGGTGAATGTTTTAGGGAGTGCTATCAGCTCAGTTTGTTGGAAAGTGGTGTTTTAGGGTGGGATTGAGCTTCAAGTATGTGATGTGAGTCAGTGATGATAGCATAGCCTGGTAGAGTGGTTCCATGGTTTGTCTTGATAGCGCTACCATCTACAAATAGTGTAGTCAGGAGAAGAGAGGGGTTCTGAATTTATGTGTGGGAAGGGTGCACTGAAATGAGTGACAGTTTCAACGCACAAATGTTTGGGTGGTTGTGGAGTATGGGGGAGGAGAGTGGCTGGATTTAGGCTGAAACAGGGTTGTAAGGAGAATTCTAAATTTTTGAGGAAGATAATGTGAAGCTGCTGAAGACAAGAAGAAGAGAGATGAGAGATAGCTTTGTGGGAGAGAAGGTTTTGTAGGTTATGAGGTGATTTGATAATGACCTTCTGTCCTAGGGAGAGTTTTTTGCTTTCAAGTGTTAGGAGTACGGCAGCAGCTAGGACCCATAAGCAGTGTGCCCAACCCTTGTAGGTAGGATTAAGTTGTTTGGACAGGTAGGCAATGGGGGCAAAGGAAGGCCACTTTTGGTGTTCTAGCATCCCAAGGGCAAGGCCCTGTTTCTCATGGACATATAGGAAAAATTCAGAATGAATGTCAGGCAGGTGTAAGGCCGGCACCTGAAGTAAGGCTTTTTATAGTTTTAAGAAGAGTGTTTTAATGGGGCATTTTGGATCTAGGAGTTCATTAGGGTTCCCCTTGGTGGCCTCATAGAGTGGTTTAGCTAGGAGGCTGTAATTTGGAAGCCAGGACTGAAGAAAACCTGCTATTTCCAGGAAAGAGAGAAGTTCCTCTTTATTGGTGGGGGTGGAATTTAGGTCATAAGATGTTTTGGGTTGGTGGTGATGGCTTTGTGGCCCTGTGATAACTGTATTCCTAGATAAGTGATGGGTTTTTTGTGTGTGTGTGTGAAAGCTGGACTTTGGAGGAGGATACTCTGTAGCCTTTTTGTGCTAAGAAGTTCAGTAGTTGGTTGGTATTCTCCTTGGATATTTTATGGGACTGCAAAGGAGGAGGTCATCTATATATTGTAAGACGATACTCTGGGGAAAGGAAAGAGATTTGAGATCTGTAGCTAGGGCCTGACCGAAGAAGTGAGTGCATTCCTGAATTCTTGGGGTAGGACTTTTCAAGTTAGTTGTTGTGAGTGCATGGTGTCAGGATCAGTCCAAGTGAAGGTGAAGAGGTCTTGGCATTTTGGATGTAAGGGAATGGTAAAGAAGGCATCTTTTAGATTCAGAATGGTGAAATGAGAAGTATTTGGTACATAGTAGAAAGAATGGTATAAGGGTTGGGTATGAGGGGAGTGGTGGGTAAGACTGCAGCATTAATGGCTTGCAGATTTTGGATTAAATAATAAGTGCCATTAGGTTTGATTACTGGTAAAATGGGTATGTATTTATAGGATTCCAGAGTTTTCTGTTTTGCGAAGGCAAATTTCAGGGTTGGTGTGTAGGGTTAGGTAGATTTTTCCAATCTTCTGATTGGCAAAGATCTGCATGTGGTTCTGTAAGAAACTAGTGAACAAACATAAGAGGCAGGGTCTGAAAGTTAGAAAAATAAATAGGAGAGTGAGTTGACCAATGAAAGGCAATAGTCAAGACACCCAGTTTGGGCGAAACGACTGATTCCATGACTTGGTTTGTTGTTGGGCTTCAGAGAAAAAGAGAGAGAGAGTGAGAATAATACAGCACAGTGGCCAGTCCCCCTGCCCCAGACCTATTTTTATAGAAATTCTTAAAGCAACAGGAAGAGGAATTATTTGTATAGCTCATTTGGTTTTTAGATTGACAGGTAGTATATTAGGAACTGGAAGAGGCTTATGGGATGGAATTAGGTTGATATTTGGGGTGAGGTAAGTTAGGGTACAGGTTTTTGTCTAATTAGTAGGGAGACACATATAGGTGTTGTTGGTCCTATACAAGTAGAAAGCTCTTGATTGGGTAATATAGGATGAGAGGTGAATAGAGAATTAATGGAAAAGGGGTCGGTTTTGTTCGTCCAACTCTGGACTCCAGACGGTTAAGATAGAGGAAAGAGCTGCCCCAATAAGTGGGGAGAGTAGAGGATTGTTAGCTAGGGTGACTAATTACACATTCTTCAAAAACCACTTTTCTGACTGTTTAAATTCTTTTTTCTTTGTACAAACCTCTTACAACCTGCACGAACAATTTGTCCTGCGGCATTTTAGAAAAGTCCCTATTTTTGGAAAGAATGCATGAAAAGCTAGGGAACAGCAGGAGAATGGAAAGGGAATATACAGTTTTCGGTGGGGAGACCCCGCCTCGACCTGGAAGTGCTCGCACTGCCCCAAGAGCTGGCTGCCCCATGTGGGGCCCGAAACAAAGAACTTCGGGTGGGACATACCTGTTGGGGCGCGGCTATCAAGTCCCCTAACTACCCATAGGCCCGCGTCCTGGACACCAGTATGTGCTCCGGGCTCTGCGAGGCGCAAGCCGCTTGGTCTCCAGTGGGCAGTGGGGCTGGACACATGGAACGCAGCCACCACAAGGAGGAGTCCAGGTGCGGAGTGTGAGCGACTGCTCATGTGTGAGCACGCCGGTTGTGCTGCCCT
Source organism: Rhynchonycteris naso (assembly GCA_037038555.1). Taxonomy (NCBI): domain Eukaryota; kingdom Metazoa; phylum Chordata; class Mammalia; order Chiroptera; family Emballonuridae; genus Rhynchonycteris; species Rhynchonycteris naso. Next base: position 125,451,485 of record CM072999.1, read on the forward strand.
GCCTGCTCCCGCCCACTCATGCAGCTCCGGCATCGGTTTCGGGACCATGTAACCTGATCCCTCTGACTCACTCAAAATTTCCCATATAATAATATTTCCCAAAATGATCTTTTTAATGAGGTATCATTATTAAATATATATATTGATAAGAAAAAGGTTAAATTTGGGGCATCAGCAAAAATCACAATAGAGAACAAATGCTTAGAAATATTTCATCATTTTGAAACAAACCATGTTTGATACAATAATGCACTAAAAATTGTGGAATATGCGCTGTCTTTATCAGGAATTAATGCTGTGACTGAACGCGTTTTTTTCTACTGTAAACAAAGTGTGGACATCAGGAAAATCACAATTAAGTGTTGAGACTTTGAAAACCATTTTACGTGTGAAATATAATTTAACAAATTCTTGTGAAAAATTTCATGACCTTTTAAACAATGACAGCAATCTACTAAAAAAAATCACACAAATGAGAAATATGCCAAATAATAAAATAATACTATACATCATTTTTTAATGTATTATATTTGTAAATTGTACTTATGTTGAAATTTTAAAAAAATATATTACAATACTATTTTTGTATTTTATGAAAACATTTTGCTCCATAGAGACCAAGTTTTTAATCAAGACGCTGCCCCCCCATCAATGGTGTCCCACTTTACCAATTTTAAAATCTGATCACCTTAATCTAGAGTTTAAGTCCTAGTGACCACTGCTTCTAGCTGGAATTAGCAGCAGGTCTCAGCCTACAATAGGCATGAGGTATTGAAATAAGAGAAATAAAGGAGATACTATACATTAAATAAAGCAACAAAATCAGATTGTCAATACCCACAGTAGAGATATTTGAGGGGTAAATAAAACTCAAATATTCAGGTAAGGCATAGTAGATGGCCCTTGAGTTTATAAGAAATGAAATTAATTTATCTGCTACTTGGAAGAAATACCTTGGGTTTGTGAATGATGTCCTTGGGCCTTCAGTGGCAATTCCCAGCATACTGGGCAAGGTCAGGTCACAGGTGGCTGAAGCAGGGCTAGAAGAGACTGAACTCTTCCTCCACAGAGCAAGGGGGCAGCTTACCTTCTTGTGTCCCTCTTTCCACAGCAAAGATGTGTCCCTTGGTGGGGCAGAGAAGCCTCACAGGATTCAGTTCAATGACATTGTTTTTCACTCTTGAAGCAGGGCTTTGATGGAATTCTATGAAGCTTTTAAGATCATAAGCCAAAAACTGGTATTTTCTGACCTGTTCTGGGCCTTATTTGCCTTTCTGTTACTCCATGGTCATTATAGACATTAAAAGCCTTGCTCAAAAGATCTCACTGAGGGGCTTGAGTAAGAGAGCAAAATTGGGAATCCAGTGTGTAAAGAAACCTATTAGACCAAGGAAAGAAAAGATTTGATCTGCGGTGGAAGGTGGGTGGAGACTGCGGAGGGTCTGAGTTCAATCTAGGGTGAGATCTTAGGTGGTAGGGGTTAAGGCGATGCCCAGATAGACTATGGACTGAGAGTGAAGTAAGCCTTAGCAGAGAAGAGATGAAATTTCTTTATGGTGAGGAAGATAAGAAGGGTGGTGGTGTGCCTTCTTGAAGCAGGCAGGGAGGGGCTGTAGATGAGTAGGTTGTTTACATATTATAAGAGAGTGGTATGTTTGAGATTGCTTGCTGCTAACTTTTGAGCTACTGCCTGCCCAAACAGATGTGAGCTGTTTCTGAACCCCTGGGCTAAGACAGTCCACGTAAGTAGCTGAGCTGCATTAGTGTATAGGTCAGTTCAAGTAAAAAGTAAATGGAAAGTAAGAGTTAGGGTGTAAGGAAATGGTAAAGAAGGCATTTTTGAGGTTTAGGACCATGAAGTGAGTGGTGTTTGACGAAATGTGTGACAGTAACCTATAGAGATTAGGGGCGACTGGATGCAGGAAAATTATTGCCTTATTGATTAGGCATAAGTCTTGTATTAGGTGATAAGCCTTTGAAGGTTTTTGAACAGGAAGGGTGGGGGTATCTGTTGGGCAGATCAAATATATTATGGTCACTTTGTTAAAGATGGCGCTGCCCATGGGAAACCCATTGCCCAGGTGATATTAGTTGTCCTTATGCTTGGGATGGGCGTAATTATATTATTGTGGGGGGGGGGCAGGCTATAAGCAGGCAGGGTCATTATAGCCCAAGGCTCAGTTTTAAGAGTAAGCTTTTCCCCACACCCTTGACTGATTGCATGATGTAGGGTGGTGCACTCTCATGAGGAATCCTCCCATTATGCCTCAGATAAGTGACTTTGTATCAGAGACTTCCTTGTTTGTATATGGGATTAAAGGTTTTGATTTCTATACTATAAAGTGGGGCAGACTGGAAGCTTGCTCACTCTTGGTTCCTGGGATTAGCAGTAGAGAGGAGAGCAGAGAAAGGCCATGTGGAGGAGGCCAGGAGAAGCAGCCAAGATGGTCTGAGGGAGAAGCCAGTTTGGGCAGTGTGTAGAGAGGAGATAGGGAACAGAGGTGAATAAGACTGGTGAGCTAGAAACCTTTGATTCTAGGAAACTTAGATAAATCAGTAGCTTTGTGAGCACTGAATGAGTGGATTTTGGAGCCCAGTGTGTTTTTTTGCTTGCCCGCCAGCTGCAAGCTAGAATTAAAGCTGATGGCTCACCAGTTCTTGGCTCCATTGTTTCATTACCATCTGTCCGAATCCAATGTGAACCTGCATGGGCCAGGTGGCTGTGATGGTGGCCTTGACTACTGGCTTTACACTTGGTGTAGTCTGTGGCAGGATTAGATACAATTTGTTATGGAGCCACCACCACCTTTGAGCGGTGGAGTAGAGGACTGGCTGCTGTTATGGGTCCCCATGGCTGTCCTTTTGGGGGCCCTAGGCGGGCTGGCTTTTACAGCCATGCATGAGGAAACCAAAAGCTCGGTGAAAGAGGCTTCCCGGGACCTCCAAACTGAGCTGTGGAAGTAGCTGGAAGAAACGTGGGAGAAACAGATGCCGACCCTGGAGCTGGAGGAAGTGCTGAAGGACGTGGCTGACCAGGTTCGTGAGATTTGCCTGGAAATGGAGCAGCAGCTGGAGAAGAAATCACATGTTTGTGAGTTGCAGATTACCCTGGACATGGTGGAGAGCCAGCAGCAGCAAGAGGCCAGGTCTTAGGTCGGAGCTGGGGCTGCAGCACCTGCTGAGCAGAAGGTGGCAGCGGCCCAGGCCTTGAGCCCAGCAGTGAGAGCTGGTGTTTTCAGTTCTTCTTTAAAGGATGAAGAGAATCAGGCTGGAGTTGCGATCCACAGTCTCCAGAAGATGAGAACCCAGTTGAAACGGCAGGGATTTTGCCTGCTAAACTGCTGTTAGGTCTGTGATTTTGGGACATAGGGGTGGATGCCGTCATGCTCCCCAGAGCAGAGATAAAAATGCTGACTGCCATTGCCACATGCTCCTCTTTAGGACAGTGTGAGACTTGCCATGATGGCAGAAACGAGGGGAGAGGCTAATACCCCATGTGCGTGGACTGATTTCCTGGACTATGACCAGAGTGAGCACTGGCTCCTTTGTAGAATGAACTTACGGATTTTGGACAATGTGAAATACCCTGATGGGTGCGGGGGATGGCTTTTATGAAGGCCCTCCCCAACCCCAGGAATCCTTTTAAATGGCAAGAGAGAAGGCCGAGAACATTTTGCACTTTTGGCAAAGTGCTCAGAGACTGGTGAAGTGTACCTTTGTAATTGTTGAAATTGTATGACTTGTCATGCTGTTGTAATTTGTGTAGTGTACCTAATTTCCTTGTACAGGGATGCTGCTGGTGTAAATTGTGGGTAGTAAAGTGAGCATAGCGGTGGATTGTTGGGCAGATCAAATATATTATGCTCACTTTGTTACAGATGGTGCTGCCCACAGGAAACCCATTGCCAAGGTGATATTAGTTGCCCTTATGCTTGGGATGGGCATAATTATATTATTGTGTGTGGGGGACAGGCTATAAGCAGGAAGGGTCATTATAGCCCAAGGCTTAGTTTTAAGAGTAAGCTTTTCCTCACACCCTTGACTGATTGCATGATGTAGGGTGGTGCACTCTCATGAGGAATCCTCCCATTATGCCTCAGATAAGTGACTTTGTATCAGAGACTTCCTTGTTTGTATATTGGATTAAAGGTTTTGATTTCTACACTATAAAGTGGGGCAGACCGGGAGCTTGCTCACTCTCGGTTCCTGGGATTAGCATTAGAGAGGAGAGCAGAGAAAGGCCCCGTGGAGGAGGCCAGGAGAAGCAGCCAAGATGGCGGAGTGCTGAGGGAGAAGCCAGTTTGGGCAGTTTGTGCAGAGAGAAGGAGATGAGGAACAGTGGTGAATAAGACTGGTGAGCTGGAAACCTTTGATTCTAGGAAATTCGGATAAGTCAGTAGCTTTGTGAGCACTGAATGAGTGGGTTTGGAGCCCAATGTGTTTTTTTGCTTACCTGACAGGTGCAAGCTAGAATTAAAGCTGATGGCTCACCGGTTCTTGGCTCCATTGTTTCATTACCATCTGTCTGAATCCAATGAGAACCTGCATGGGCCAGGTGGCTGTGATGGTGGCCTTGACTACTGGCTTACAGTATCGCAGTGAGAGTCCATGGGGATGAGTAAACCTTGATTTAAGAGGTAAGTAATTAATGGTTTAAGGCCTTAGAAACAGACACAGTTACAAAGTAAACAAAGATCATATATACAAATCATAAATTAAGAAGTTTAAATATGCACTCATTTTCTGACAAAGAGACAAAATAGATTACTTACTCACACAGCTTAATAGGCAACTCTGATTTTTGAGTCCTTTTTGATGGCAGGAAGTTGTCAGGATAGAGGGGAGGAAGAGAGAAAGCAGACTGATGGATGGCGTGAACAGCTGGATGGAAAGAATGCGGGTCAGAATATGCAGGAGAGGGAGATGGGAGAAGTGATGGTGGTGCCAGGCAGTCAGGAGTTAAGAAGATTTAGAGCTCTGAGGAGAGGGGGTGGGGACAAAAGGAGAAAGTCTTAATTGCAGCTTGTGAGAAGAAGGGAGGGGAGTAGGAGGAGTGGAATGCACAGTAGCAACCTCTGAGGAAGGGGTAGAGGGTGACGAGAGAGGAAGAGCCACAGTCTGTGAGGGGGGGTTTGGGATGAAGGAGAGATGCAGCAGCAGTTTGCAATGGTGGGGGGGGGTAGGGGTAGGGGGGAGGGGGGAGGGGGGAGGTGGAATGGGTTAAAGTGCTAGTGGAGAAGGGAGGGACCCTGGTATTTTCAAGTGAATGAGAGATAGGATTCTGTGATGGAAAGTGGCTTTTTGGAGGGAAGAGACCCAAGCCAAAAGAGATTTACAGAGGGATCAGGCAGGAGGGGGAGAGATTTAGGAGTCTGCGGATAACAGGCAGCACAGAGATTAAGAACAGGAGTGAAGGTAGAAGAAAAAAGCCTGTACATAAGGAATTTCTGAGGCCCTACCAGTCCGGTGGCAGAGATTTTTGAGATTTTTGAGTGTACTGTAATCAAAAGTAGTGTTTATATTGAGGCCACACGGTCCGCGAGGCTGAATGTGATGAGAGTTTTTAAGAGGCATCCCGAAGGAGTAGTCTCTGAGGGTCAAGATTGGGAAGAGCTCATTGTGGGCAGAGAATAGAGAGAGAAAGAGCATCCTCTGACTCTTTCAGCTATTCTGAGTAGAGTAGGTGTGGGATGTGAGGAAACCAATTGTCATCGGAGACCTCAGTTCCAGAGTAGTAGAGAATAACCTGGCTAGGTACCTAGACATTTGTAGAAGTCTGTAGAAGCAGGCTGCCCAGAGTAGAGGCCTCCCAAACTGTAAACCTCAGAGAGAGTAGAGTGATGGTGAAGGAAGGAGAGAAGCCTGCCGGAGATTGGGAATGAGCAAAAATTCCTTACCTTCTGTTCTGGTAGAAGTTCGTGACAAGGTCGGATAGCTGGCCAATCAAGCTATGTCCACACAGCCTGTAAAGCCAGTAGTCAAGGCCATTTTCACAGCAGCCTGACCCATGCAGGTTTGCATTTGATTCGGACAGTCGGTAATAAAACAATGGAGCCAAGAACTGGTGAGCCATCAGCTTTAATTCTAGCTTGCACTTGGCGGGCAAGCAAAAACACACACTGGGCTCCAAAACCCACACATTCAGTGCTCACAAAGCTACTGACTTATCCGAGTTTCCTAGAATCAAAGGTTTCTAGCTCACCAGACTTATTCACCTCTGTTTCCCATCTCCTCCTGCACAAACTCTGCACAAACTGGCTTCTACCTCAGCACTCTGCCATCTTGGCTGCTTCTCCTGGCCTCCATGTGGCCTTAATCTGCTCTCCTCTCTAATACCTCAGGAACCAAGAGAGAGTAAGTTCCCGGTCTGTCCCACTCTATAGTGTAAAATCAAAACCTCCAATCCAATTACACAAACAAGGAAGTCTCCAATACAAAGCTACCCATCCAAGGCACAATGGGATTCCTCAGGAGAGCACACCACCCCACATCATCCAATCAGTCAAGGGTGTGGGGAAAAGCTTACTCTTAAAACTAAGCCTTAGGCTACAACGACCCGGCCTGCCCACAGCCTGTCCCCGAACACACATTAATATCAACGAACTTCCATGTGGGCAGCGCCATCTTTAACAAAGTGAGCATAATATATTTTATCTGCCCAACACAGCCAAACAGAATCATGGAGCAAGCCTGGAACAAGCACCCGCTGCCCACTGCTTCCCTGATAGTAAGTTTGGCTGGTGGAGGGGGATTCTTCAGGCATCCGGTGACTTGTCCTGGGTTTCGGCACCAAATGTTAGAATCCATGGAGTTCAAAAAGATCAGCGTACAGGCTTTTATTGAAAGGAAACCTGCCAGCTGGCTCTCAAGGTGAGTCACGCTTAGTACAGGGTTGAACAAGGCTATAAGGGTCTTTTTTTGAAAGGGGGAGTGAGAAGGGTTGTGGGCATCATCTAATTGGCTGCTGGACAAAGGATTGTGACATCAGACATTTTGGGGGGGTTGGTCATCTGCTGCAAACCCTAAAACGAGACTTACTGGCAGGGTTAAAGAGATGAAACCTAAGAGGAACATAACATACCGACCAGAGTCTTCAGTTTATTTATATCCATGTATTCCTCTCCAATAAGACACCTTTATTTGTTTTCTCCTGATTTTAAAGCCTCTGACTATGTAGATTTTTTTTTTTTTAAGTGAGAGAGAAGGGAAATAGTGACAGGCTTCTGCATGCACCCAACCAGGGTCCACCTAGCACTCCCGTCTGGGGCTGATGCTCTGGCCATGCTCACAATGAGCTATTTTCAATAGCAGTGGTTGAGGCTCCACAGAGTCATCCTAGAATCAAAAGGTTTCTAGCTGCACCAGTCTCTGAGCACTTTGCCAAAAGTGCAAAATGTCCTCGGCCTTCTCTCTTGCCATTTGAAAGGCTTCCTGGGGGAAGGGGAGGGCCTCCATAAAAGCCATCCCCCATGCCCATCAGGGTATTCCACATAAAAGTAAATAAATAAGTAACAAAGTACAGCTCCTGAAAAACTATTAAGGAAGATTTGGCAATTATAAAAATAGCACATTATAAGACACTTAAATGCTTTCCCATATGACAACAATGACCAGAAATAGCAGTAAAGACTGAGCTATGGCATCAAATATTCTTAATACAAGATAATAAATACTCAAAAATGAGATAATAATTTCTTTGAAAATCACAAAATATATTAGGCTTCATATGACAAAGAAAATAATTGCACAGACTATACATGATATTTTGTTGTTAATTTCATCAATGCTATATTTTACCAAAAAGATGGTGTCACTTAAATGCTTATCTTGAAATTATGGGTCAGGCATTTCTATACAAATGTCTCTTAATAATAGATGTAGGGCTTCCAGTCAAGATGGCAATGTAAACAAATGCAGTACTCCCATGCTCCCACAATCACATCAAAATTATGATTAAACTACAGAACAACTGTCATTCAGAACCACCTGAAAACTAGCTGAATAAAAGTCCTACTAAAGATGTAAAGAAGCCACATTAAGACTGATAGGAGGAGCAGGGATGTGGAACAGAATAGTCACATACCCATGTGTGTTAAATAAAAGTCTAGAGGGATATCTTGGAAGAATTTCCTGAAGAGCAAGGGTTCTCAAACTCAAAGCAGGTGCCCCCAGCCTAGGCTTCTAGTAGCAGAAAGAGAAGTCCCCCAAACTTCTTGCTATAAAAACCTGGTCAGACTGTGGCTGAGTGAGGCAGAGGGCTGCTGGAATCCCAGGCATTCCTCTTAAAAAGCCTGCACACAGACTTACTCATACTCACTCCCTCTGAGCTCTAGCACTGGCCCTCAAAGGGCAACAGGAACATACAAGGAGAAACTGAATTGTCCTGCATCAAGGAAAGACTGGAGGAGTAGCTTTCATCCAGACAGAAGTGCTGGCAAAGGCCTGTCCTTTTATTTTGAGCCCACCCTCCACAAAGCCAGCAGGCAGGCACCATTTCTGAAATTCCATCAACCTGGTATACACTGTTTGCCTGCCCTGGTGATTCCCTGACACTGGCTCCATCAAAATTGTGGGTCTATTCTAATTTTTTAAGTGGCTTTTTCATATGATGAGCTGTCTTGGCTCATGTTTTAGACTTTCCTAAAATCTCTCAAAAAGGCAACATTTATCCTTGGCTTGTCCCATACCTCTAGATAAGTGGCTCCAAGCATGGTACTAAAAATAGTCAGACTTGGCTCACAGCTTTGCTTATCCTAGGCATTTCCAAGCCCAGTACAATTAGCAGCCATCTGCAGGTTGTTTGGTAGCTCACACCAGGAGACCTTGGGCAGACTTTGGCCTGCACCTCCCTGGAGCTCCCAGACCCAGTGTACCCAGTGGACAGCTTCAGACCACATGAAGTACCACCCAAACACATCTTCAAGTGACACACTCAAGGGGAAGATTCAGTGGGCACCAGAGCTCCACTGAAGCAAGTCCTGATCTGTGGGGTGGGCCTCTGCACAGTTGATTATGCATGGTGGTCCCAGCAGCTCTATGTATGGATAGGAAAAAAAAAAGGGAGGCTGCCAAAATAAAGAGACAAAGAAACATGTCCTAAATAATAAGAGAAAGAACAAAACTACAGAAAAAAGAACAACAAAATGGAGACAAAAAATCTACTAGATGCAGAGCTCAAAACACTTGACACAATGATACTCAATGAACTTAGGAAAAAAGCAGATGAACTTACTAAGAACTTCAACAACATAAAAAAAGAACCTGAAAACCATACAAAAAATATTCTGAAATAAAATACTAATTGAAGTGAAGAATAATTTACAAAGAATCAATAGTAGAGTACATGATCCCAAGATTTAAATCAGCAATTTGAAATATAAAGAAGCAAAGACACCCAATCAGAACAGCAAACATAAAATTAAAAAAAAAAAAAAATGAGTATAGCGTAAGGAGCCTCTGGGACAACTTTAAGCAGACCAATATGCACATCATGGAGGTACCAGAAAAAAAAGAGAGAGAGCAAAATATTGAAACCTATTTGAAAAGATAATGACAGAAAACTTTTCTAACCTGGAGGTGGAAATGGACATACATGTTCAAGAAGCACAGAGAGTCCCAAACAAGATGAACCAAAAAGGCCCAAAGTACATCAAAATTAAAATGCAAAAGGTTAAAGATAAAGAGAGAATATTAAAAACAGCAAAAGAAAAATAATAGGTTAACTACAAGGGAACTCCCATAAAATTGTCAGTTGATTTCTCAACAGAAACCTTGTAGGCCAGAAGAGATTGGCAAGAAATATTCAAAGTGATGAAAAGCAAATATCTATAACAAACTTGTATTACATGAAGTGTTAAAGTGTCTTCATTAAGGAGAAGAAGAAAAAGAAAAGATCAAAAGCACAAAAAAACATGAACAATAAATGGCAATAAATACATATGTATTAACAATTGAACCTAAAAAACAAAATTAACAAATAGAATAAAAACAGACTCATAGATACAGAAAACATTTTAAGGTTGCCAGATGAGCAGGGTGTTGGGGAAGGTGAGAAAGGTGAAGGGATGAAATTGTGCCTTAGAAACAGTTAGAATGTTGATATCCTTACAAAATGATAGTTATAGAATAGTAAGGAGAATGTAAAACCCTGAATAGGGAATACAGTCAATCATATTGTAATAATTATGTAGGGTATCAGATAAGTATGAAATTAATCAGAACAAGCAGTTAATAACATATAATGTCTAATCATTGAAACTAATATAATATTATATGTCAACTGTAATTGAAAAATTAAAAAAAAATAAATATAGGTAAGAAATTTTAATAATGAAACAACTTATTTTTTTACTTTAAAATTATTTTAATAAATAACTTATTTCAATATTAATCAAGTAACATATAGAGAATATGCTATAGGATTCTTGTGTAGATCATCTAGACAAGTTATCAATGTGATGTTTGCCCTAACAGGGCAAGATTAAGATAATGCTATATATAGAAGTTATAATAAATATTTATTTTAATTAGCCAGAGACAGACTTTTAGTTGCTTCTAATTCTGATTTCTCTTCTTTCACAGCATTAAATATTTACTTGGGTACATGAATTTCAAAAACAAAGATTTCATTTTTAGTTTTCTTATAGCTAATATTAATGATATAAGAGGGTAGTGTCATTTGGAAGCTTCTGGGAAATTTTATCAAGTACTGGAGAGTGGCTTCTAGCAACCAAACTGCTTAGGTTTGAATAGTGATCTCCACTCTGAGTTTTTATTGATTAGTCATATTTTTTATTGCTTAACATCTCTACTCATCAGTTCCTTTATGTGTAAAATGAAATGATAGCATAAGCTTCTTCATAGTGTTGTTGTTGCAATTATCAAATGAATTAACACATGCAAAGTCCTAATGCAACGGCTAGCCCATACTTAGTGCTTAGAAAATTTAGTTATTATCCTGTAAATGCATGCCTTCTCACTTTTGATGAATTAAATATTTTAAATGATGTTTAAATTGTGCCTTAGAAACAGTTAGAATGTTGATATCCATACAGAACCAGGGTATAAAGAGGAAAGGTTACTCAAACAAAAACGTTTAATCTACTGTCATCTGTGCAAGCTCTGCGAGAAATCTTCAGCTAAAGTGACAATAAAAGAATACAAATTTGAAAAATGGCATCCCTTCAGTGTTTTCAATACCAGCCATTTAAGTTAGAATGTTTAAACTAAAAAAAAATAAATAATTTTTAAGAAACAACAGCAGCAAATACATACAGACTTTTAACCTATCCATCATCCAGTATTAAAAACCCTGTACTTGGGCCTATCCTGTAGTAGCACAGTGGATTGAGTGTTGACCTGGAATAATGAGGTCACTGGTTCAAAACCCTGGGCTTGCCTAGTCAAGGCACATCCATGGGAGTTGATGCTTCCTGCCCCCCTTCTCTCTTTCTCTCTCTGTCTCTCTTCTCTGAAATTAATAAAACAACAACAACAACAACAAACCTGTACTTGGGAAGAGTAAAGAATTTCTCCATTCACTAACCTGATGTATTTAAGTTTAGCTTAAGTAATTTTAACATTTGGCATTTACAGCAAAGTCCTTGGCTCAAGTGTAATTATCTGAAATTAAATTATTTTTAAGATTATTTCTATGAAAGCTTTTCTTCATACAAAATGTTTCCATAAACTTAATTCTCTTCCTGGGAAAATGCTCCTCTATTGCTGAAGAGTGCCTCTTTATAGTCATTGAAGAGTTCTCTTCCAGGTCTTGGCTTTCTGCACCCATTTCAAGACACAACTAGGTTGCATGATTGGCACTATAAAGGGTATTCTCTGGCCTCTGTCTCATGTTCCTTATTGGGTTCTTCATTAAGGTCACTGTCTCTGTCCTATGCCTAACGTTTTCAGCTTTTGCCCCTCCACTTTTTCTTTTTTTGTGCTCTGAGACATAAGATCATTCCACAGCTTCCTTGATGTACAGAAGCACTATTATTATGCCAGACTAAGACAAGGTTTTCCTGAGCACAGTGCACAGTCCTTTACTATGGTTGTGCCATGCATCTAGATGTCAGCTTGTGATACAAGATGTCCTCATAATATCTAGGGCTCCGCCAGAGAAATGAATTCCTTCCTTCATAATCTGCCACTGTCTGTATTCTCTTTACTTATTCATATTTTTCTTGTCTTCTTACAAAACTAAGAGAACAGTTTTCAATCTCAGCAATCCTGACATTTTTGGCTAGATAATTCTTTGTTAGAAGTGGTGAGACTGTCTTGTGCATTATAGGATGTTTAATAGCATCTCTGGTTTCTACCCCGAGATGCCAGTAGCACCATCCTAACAAGCTTCAGTGTGAAATTTAAAAAGTCCCCGCCTTACTCTCTGAAGCATTTAAATGTGTGAGAAGCTCTCTGAGATTTTTAAAAAGGACTTCGGTACTTTAGCAACAAAAAATGGTAAAGACTTACAGTGTATTCTTTGTTTTTCATCTAATTCTGAGAAAATGATTCCAAATCTGCTTAATTGAATGAAATGATGGAACGGTGGAGGGGAAGAGCCAATTTCAGAAGTAAATTATCAACTTGTATTTTAGAACTATTACTATGTCACACGTAGTTGTTGTCCTTAGAAGTACACTCTTCTCTTTTGTATTAATGGGAAATTAAAGGGTATTTAAATTATTTTTGGACCAAAGGAGGAAATCAAAATAATTTTCTGCAGATACAATTTTTCCTACAACACATCTAGCCTCTTATCTCAAGATATTACTGTGCATTAAGTCCATGCCTATTATTATGCACATACAAAGTCGGTCTCTTCTTTGCACTTTTATGCCATTTTAGTTATTTTTCATTCCCAAGGCTCAGATTCTAAATGAAACTCTACTATCATTCTCACCAATCCTATTTCTCTAGTTGTGAACACAACTGAACCATCTGATTTTAGAACACTCTTTGCTTCAAATCTGACATCATTAATACATGTGGACTGTTGTATATCTAAGCTCACACTGTAATTCCTTCCTTTCATTGACTAGGGGACTTATTTTATCTTTTCCATCTTGTGGGGTTTCTCTTAGCTTAATTATTTTTCTATTGCTACTATTTCCTTTCTCTTACATTTTATAAACTTTAAATCTAAATTTTCACCCTAATTTTTATTTTATTTATTTATTTATTTATTTATTTATTTATTTATTTTTACAGGGACAGAGAAAGAGTCAGAGAGAGGGATAGATAGGGACAGACAGACAGGAATGGAGAGAGATGAGAAGCATCAGTGATTAGTTTTTTGTTGCCGTCGCAACACCTTAGTTGTTCATTGATTGCTTTCTCACATGTGCCTTGACTGCGGGCCCTCAGCAGACCAAGAAACCCCTTGCTGGAGGCAGCGACCTTGGGTCCAAGCTGATAAGCTTTTGCTCAAGCCAGATGGGCCCGCGCTCAAGCTGGTGAGCTTGCGGTCTCGAACCTAGGTCTTTCGCATCCCAGTCTGACGCTCTATCCACTGCACCACCGCCTGATCAGGCATCCTTATTTTTATTCTTTTATTTACTTATTTTTAGTTCTACAGTAATCATCTGAGGTAGTCCAAAGTTTTAATTCTTGTGTATTATCAAAATGTTTCTGTGTATCTCATTTCCACTAAATCAATTGTTGTTGTTTTTTTAATTCATACTTATACATTTATAGGGTAATTTTGCTTAGGAAAAATATGTTAGTGTCGTTCTTGGCTTTGTTGTTTCCTCTCACAATCTACATTTGATCTGTCAGGGAATTCTGATGACTCTTCCCTAAAAATATAGCCACAAGTCAATGATTCTAGTTTATTATTTGACATTTCACAGTATTAGGAATTGTGAAAATAGATGCTCAATAATATTTGTTGAATGAAGAATATACAGATAAAAATAAAGATGTTACTATGCGTTAATACTATATGGTTCACATACCAATAGGCAAGTGTATATAAAATCAATAGCAATGATAATTACAGTATGCAATAATTTATTTTGCCTATAAGAAATAGCAACAATATTATAGTCATATGAACTATCATTTTATTGTTTGCTAAGAAAGTTTTGGCAGTATCATCAGATAATCAGTCATTATGGCTATAAATTCAAATATTTATCTCTTACTGAAAAAACATCTTAATTGTACACTGGTGAGTTCAGCAAATTGGGTAATTGCAGTTTTAAAAAAACAATTTACCAAATTCTTCTCTAGGATTATTTTTAATGGGTTAAATAGAAGTGAGCATTTTTCTTTCCAGTATTTTTCTTGTGACTCCATATATTTTCTCAAGATAACTTAAAACATTTTTTCCCATTGTTAGTACATATTAAATAAAAATCTGAACTAAATAAAAATTTTATGTAAAAATTCACTGGTTTCTTTAGGTATCCTAAACTACTATACATTTCTTTTTCTTTCTTTTTCTAAATTGTTTTTTTCCTTTCCTTTTCTTTTCTCTTCCCTTCCTTTCCTTTCCCTTCTCTTCATTTTCTTCCCTTATATCCCTTTTCCTTTCCTTCCTTTCCTTTCCGTTCCTTTCTTTTGCCACAGATAAGATGATGCCTAAATCTTGGAATTAAATAAATTGTACTTGTTCAATAAATTAACAAATCTGTACCATATGTGATTAGTAAGTCAGAATTACATATTTATGGTATTTGAGATGTTTTGATTCTATTTTCTCTTTAGATATTTATATACAAAGGCTGGCACACTATTTCTTTGAATTATACAAAATACTGTTCTACAACCAGGAATGTTTCCTTCTGCACAGTTTTTATCTTTTCAGTGTCATGGTCACTTACTCTTAGAGACATATCCCCATCAGTTACATCTAGCCAATAGTTTTTTTTGTCAGTGTGGTCTAGTTTATCAGATTCCCTTGACAGTTGCCTTGTATGTAAAGAATATACTCGTCAACAATATTAATTAGGTATCAGCTAGGTAAATTTGATTTAGCAGCCTGAAGATTTTGCCAGATATTTAAGTGGGTCAAGTGCTCATTTCTTACTCTTGCATTACTGAAAACTGTATACAGAATTTATTATCTATTTATGTCAAGCAAAATGACTTCTCATATATTCCTTAATTGATGTTATGTGTTCTTCTGTTCTCTGTTGTTCTCTGCAAAATAAACATTTGCTTCATTAATTATGTCCTTGGAGAGCTAAACACCTGTTATTTTCTTTCATATTATTCACTCTAAGTAAAATATTGTTTTATGTAAACATATATAGTTTCCTATTGTGTTTAAGGTATGAGGGCATCTTTGGTATCTATACTTTTATCTAGGCTATCACGTAAATACCAAAGTAAATTACAAATACAATTAAGTTTGCATTAATAGTCACTTTTAATGAAAATTCTCTTCATACAAACATGTATATAGATATATTAATCATAAAAATAAGAAAATAAAATGGTCAAATAAAATTTAAAATAAAAAATGTGCTAATATTAATTACAGTTTTTAGTTGGTGAGAAAATTTAGTCAACCAAGGTACTGGAGAGAAAAGTATAACTGGAATAATTTTTTATATCATTCTGTAATTGAAAATATTTAAATAAACAAATATATAAAATATAATAAAAATAGTTTAATAATTTCTTTAATAGTACTGTGAAAATTAGTGTCTTCAATGAGTACTGATCACCAAACTTGCTTTCTAAATATTTAATATAAGGTTTTGTTTTGTATCCTCCAAAATCTAGTTAATATTAAACTGCTTCATTAATAATGTTAGATAAAGTGCAGCTTACATATGGTAATTAAAATACACAGATACATTTTCTAATATAGAATATAAAGACCTGCTATGATAAAAAAAAGAATATGGGCTTTGGTATAGATATTTGATAGCACAGGCTAGTTTTATCCAACTAGAACCTAATTGTATGTTGTTTCCTTACGATGAGGCTACCTTCCATAAAAAAAAATACTTGGAAAACCTCACCAAAAATAAAAGTCCAGGGCCAGATGGCTATACTAGTGAATTCTATCAAACATTCAAAGAAGACTTGGTTCTTATTTTACTCAAAGTCTTCCATAAAATTGAAGATGAAGCAATACTGCCAAATATATTTTATGAGGCCAACATAACCCTCATACTGAAACCTGGCAAGCACAACACAAAAAAATGAAAATTATAGACCAATATCTCTAATGAATACACATGCTAAAATACTAAACAAAATACTAGCAAATCAAATACAACAACACATTAAAAAAAATAATTCATCATAATCAAGTGGGATTCATCCCAGAATCACAAGGATTGTTCAACATACCTAAAACAGTTAACGTAATACACCATATCAACAAATGTTTAAAACACTCAACAAAATAGGTATAGAAGGAAAATATCTCAACATAACAAAGGCCATTTATGATAAAGCATCAGCTAACATCATATTAAATGCATAAAAATGAGGACTTTTCCCCTAAAATCAGAAACAACACAAGGTTGTCCACTCTCTCCACTTTTATTCACCGTAGTGCTGGAAGTTCTAGCCAGAGCAATCAGACAAGAGAAAGAAATAAAAGGCATTCATATTGGGAAAGAAGAAGTAAAGATTTCACTTTTTGAAGATGATATGATCCTATACATCGAAAACCCCAAAGACTTCACAAAAACTACTAGAAACAATAAACTAATACAGTAAAGTCACAGGATACAAAATTAATATACAAAAGTCCATTGCCTTCATATATGCCAACAATGAAACATTAGAAAAGGAGCTAAAAGAATAATCTCCTTCATGGTTTCAACAACAACAACAAAAATAACTAGGAATAAACATAAAAAAGAATGTAAAGGACCTATATAACAAAAACTACAAAGCATTGTTAAGGGCAATCAAAAAAGATATAATGAAATGAAAAAAATATTCTTTGTTCTTGGATAGAAAGAATAAATATAGTCAAAATGACTATATTACCCAAAGCGATATACAAATTTAATGCAATTCCCCTCAAAATTCCAATGTCATTTTCTAAAGAAATGAAACAAAAAATCATCAGGTTTATATAGAACTACAAAAAAAACCCAAATAGCCAAACAATCCTAAGGAAAAAGAACTAAGCTGGGGCATTACAATACCTGACTTCAAATTATATTGTAGAGCCATGATAATCAAAACAGCATGGTATTGGCAGAAAAATAGACCCTCAGACCAATGGAACAGAATAGAAAGCTCAGAAATAAAACCACATATATATGGTCAAATAATTTTTGATAAAGGGGCCAACAACACACAATGGAGAAAAGAAAACCTCTTCAACAAATGGTGCTGGGAAAACTGGAAAGCCACATGCAAAAGAATGAAACTCTAATACAGTTTGTTCCCTTGTACTAAAATTAATTCAAAATAGATCAAAGACCTAAATATAACACCTGAAACAATAAATTACATAGAAGAAAACATAGTTATTAAACTCATGGACCTTGATTATAAAGAGCACTTTATAAATATGACTCCAAAGGCAATGGAAGTGAAGGCAAACATAAATGTATGGGACTACATCAGACTAAGAAGATTTTGCACAGCAAGAAAAACTGATAGCAAAACAGAAAGACAGACAACTATGTGGGAGATGGTATTTTCAAACAGCACAGATAAAGGCCTAATATTCAAAATGTACAAAGAACTCATAAAACTCAACAACAATCCAATAAAAAAATGGGAAGAGGACATGAACAGACACTTCTCCCAGGAAGAAATACAAATGGCCAACAGATATATGAAAAGATGCTCATCTTCATTAGCTATTAGAGAAATGCAAATCAAAACTACAATGAGATAACACCTCACACCTGTTAAATTAGCTATTATCAAACAAGACAGGTAATAACAAGTGTTGGAGAGGCTGTGGAGAAAAAGAAACACTTATACACTGTTGGTGGGAATGTAAAGTAGTACAACCATTATGGAAGAAAGTATGGTGGTTCTTCAAAAAATAAAAAAATAGAACTACCATATGACTCAGCAATTCCTCTACTGGGTATATACCCCCAATACTGAAACACACTGGTACGTAAAGGCACATGCAGCCCCTGTTCATCGCAGCATTGTTCACAGTGGCCAAGACATGGAAACAACCAAAAAGCCCTTCAATAGATGATTGGATAAAGATGTGGTACTTATATACTATGGAATACTACTCAGCCATAAGAAATGATGACATCAGATCATTTACAACAACATGGATGGAGCTTGATAACATTATACTGAGTGAAAAGTAAATCAGAAAAAAGTAAGAACTATTTGATTCCATACATAAGTGGGACTTAAAAATGAGTCTCAAGGACATGGACAAGAGTGTTGTGGTTACAGTGGTGGGGGGAGAAAAGAGAGGCAGGGTTTGGGGGGACTGGATGGGCACAAAGAAAAACATATAGAAGGTGATGGAAGACAATTTGACTTTGGGTGATGGGTATGCAACATAATCAAATGTCAAAATAACCTGAAGTTGTTTTCTCTAAACATATGTACCCTGATTGATCAATGTCACCTCATTAAAATTAATAAATTAAAAAAAAAGAAAGATACTTGTGAGTAGATATCTTAAAGCTGAATAATGTTACAGTTAGTATAATAATCAATCATAGAAAAGGATCAGAAATAAAAGTAAAAGTTATTCTTTATTAACATGCTAGGAGCGCCATTGATATTAATGCTTAGTTAATTCAGGGCTGAACAATACTGATTGCAAATTTCTATTTACTAAAATGTACACAGTTGCTTATCAAGTCTCTGACATTTAATCATTATTTCATGCAGTGATATGTATATAAAGCTTTATTTTTGTTAAAGTGCTTTCTCCTACTTCTCAAGTTTGTTTAAAGACATTGTTTTAGAAAGATTTTAGTGATCATGTGCGTCAAGCTATTTCAGTTTGGTTCTTTCTGACGCAATTGACAGTAAATGTTTGTGTAAGTAGCAAAGATGAATTAAATGAACTTAATAAATATGGAATTGATTAAATGTACTTCAATAAACCTAAAATATTGTTCACATGATTTAGAGAAAAACAGAACTGCTATCACGAAATGTTTTATTATTTTATTCATTTGTAAAATATTATTGAAATTACTGTTTTTACATAATTTTTACATAAGCAATTAATATATTATGCTTATAAAATCAAATTTGCTGCCCTGTTGTAGTCATCCTATATATTTTTGGAAACTATTTGTAATAAAAATGTGGATATATTTATATTTTGGAAATGAAAGAGGAATATGTAATTAGCATTATATTATATAATTCAAAGAGAAGATAGAAAAAAACTTTTGAAAAGCATCTATAAGAAAGTTTTAAAATATTCAACAGATATAAAGACCAAAAGATATATGGCTTAATTTGTTTTCTTTTTTCTCATACTTTAGCTTTTCATGTCTTTTACACATAAAATAGAATGCTATATCTGATACAGAAAAAAAAAATTATTTTCTGTGAAGGCTTTGCTTAAAAGTAAATTATTCCCACACATTTTATGACTTTTCTTATTAACGGCATTAAATTATTTGGATTTTGACAGCTGTTTTTACAGTCTGACAGTAATTGATAATAAGCACTGAAACACAGTAATGAAAGAAAAAATTATGGACTATATATTATTTCTAAGTCATAGATCTATCACACAACTTATTACAAACATACTTGGTGGATTGGGGGGAAGCAGAAGACTCAGTTATAAGCTTTGAGTTTGGTTAGAAATGTGTTTTATGGTATATATGTGTGCATATTTGTGTGTGTTAAAATTTGGCTCCAAATTAATTGTGTAAATTTTATACATAAAGACTTCGATTCAACAGTTTGGTTACAGAAAATAAAGTTACATACTTCAGAGCAAGAAGGAAAGGTAAAACTAAAATAATCTGAATATTGAAAAAAGGCTTTATTTTTTAGTAGTTTTTTAATAAACAGATCACTAAAATGTAATTCTGTCATTTACATGCATATGACAATATTAAAATACTGACCTTTTAGCCAGGAACTGTTGCTGTGATTTCCTAAACAGTAAAAAAGAGCTGCCCGCTTAACTACAGTGCCCCAGAAAATATTTTGTAAACTAAAGTGTGTGTCATAAAACTGTACTGAGTGGTTCAGAACCTGGGTCTGGAATCAGAAAATGATGTCTAATTAGCTCTTTAAATATGGAGAGCTATATAATTTTTTGGAAATGAGTCAGTTCATATGACTTTGCTTTTAAAGTGTTAGCCTGTTTTAAACTTTATTATTATATTGGATTGTCAATAAAATACCCTTCAGTAATTCTACAGTCAGAGAACTAAGCCTCCTTTTGATAATTGAAATAAAAAATATACATATTTTTCAAATATGAATGTCCCCATTTCTAGTAATGGTAAAATTATTTGTCATGGAATCAATTCATCCACCAACAAAATCTAGGAAAGAGAACAAACTTTAAAACAAACAACACCTGTTTCAAGTAATTATAGAGCAAACAAGCCACCCAGATATGTGAGAGCTCCAATCCCATTGAAAACAAAATGCCTCCATATGAGCATAAAATTTCATCAAAGATTTTGGACTTTGAGAAGTTTGTTGACTTGTTATTGAGATTGTGTATAAAACATTAAAGTGAAATAAACTAATGAGTACAGTAATTAAGACACAAGAAAATAAGTATAAATTTTAGTAATTTTATAAAACTGGGTCACAAAATTTGGATATCAGAGATTGGCAAAGAAAATAATTACATATTCATATTTTTTTCAAGAACCTTAGAAACACTATTACCAAAAATGTTAGTACAAAAGCAGAGACTGGACAACTCTTACAAAAGAAAAGTTTAGTTTCAAACTACATCTATCTCATATTGTGTAAAATTTACATGCAACTATACAATTTCATACCATGAATAGAAGGAAATCTTTCCTTTTAGAGAATAATTTTAGACAAGACAGGTCTTCAAATCAGTCCTATAAATTTTTACACACAAAATCATGAATTCATTGAAAACATATGTGAAATCTCATAAAAACAGTACCGAGTCCTCAAAACCTAAGTGAAAAATATAAAACAGGCATACAGAAACAGACATATAAGTGAACTAGAAGTTGGATTAATCAAACAAAGACTTTAAGTAGTTTGCTAATCATTCAACATAATAATGAGAGATTTCTGAGATGGTGACAGAGTAGGCAAATATTCCAACTGCCACCTCCCTGGACCAAATTGGAATACAGCTTAATTTAAGAGCAATATCTTGAAAAACGAACTTTGGACTAATGAAGAGGAGCTATAACCAAGGATCACAGAAGAAGCCACACCAAGACTGGTAGGAAGGGTGGAGATGCGGAAAGGGTGACCCCACTATCAGGAGTGAGGGGTGGCTGAAGGTCCAGAGAAACTCTCAGTGTGGAGAGGTTTGCCTTAAGAAGGGATGGCCTTAATCCCCAGGCCCATTTCCTCACACAGCATTTGGAGGTGAAAAGAGCTAAGGTTTCTGCCTGCCAGAAAGAGACTAGAGTTCTTGGAGACACAGACTTTATCTTAAAGGGTCGGCGCAGAAAGTCTCATTCACAACCACTTACCCAGGGCTCCAATGGGGGTGAACTGAGAGGACTAGAGTTGCATGAGGAGAGTGTGAAGTTGGTGGCCCAGGGGAAGACACCATGGGGGATGGCCACCAGAACTCCTGAGCTGAGTTATTTTCTAATACTACAGATGCCATTTTTCTTGGGTGGAGCAGTCCCCTCTGAGTGCATCAGCCTGTGGAAAAGCAACTCCCCCTCCCTCAGGAGTCTATTCTGCCCCACCAATGAAGACAGGGTTGTTCTGAGAAGCCAGGTAGCAGGGGGCCCATCACTGATTCAGTTATCTGGAGTTAAAGCCGGAGCTTTCCCTGCATGCTCCCAAGTCTATGATGCTTCTGCCTCATGAAAGACTCAGTAGAAACTGTGAGGACTGTTGGCAGAGCACATCTCTAGTGTCAGAGTTCACACCAATTGGACTTCTGAGTCTATACGCTACTGACATCTGTGAAAATCATCTGGACAGACAGACACCTGGGGCTGAGGGGCAGAGCCACACCCACCACCTTTCCTAATCCCTGAATTGCCACAGGCTCTAGAGTCCATTAGAGGTGTTTTTCAGTGGCCAAACCCAACAAGCAGCCAGCAGACAGAGATTGCAGAAGGTGAGATTCAGGGAACATGGGTCGTCTTAGAAGACCTTCCCCCAGGCCCAGTGTGGGTAAAAGCCAGCTTAGGTGTGTGGCTTGGTATTTACATGTACACCTGGGCCCAGCAGAGGCAGTCACAAAGCCCTGCATTGCTTGTAGATTCAAGAAGATTGCTGAAAGCCAGTCATGGACAGTGACTTCTATTGGTCTGCGCTGGGTTTCCTCAAGGGTGGCCCAGGGCTGGCCAGCTGTAAAGAGCATCTGTTGAGGACCTAACAACCCTTGCTTGTGGCGTGTCCTTCAGAAGGTTTTCTCACACCTGGCACAGCTGAGGCAAGTTCCTTTCTGTGATCAGCACTGGCACAGTGGCTCATGTGCATTGGATAGTGTATAACTTTAAGGAAGCTGGCCCAGGTGCTGGATATCTTGCCTCTCTGGGCTAGATTCCACAGGGGGAAGGGAGAGAAGCTTGGAGCGTGGGCATTTAAAGTGTGAGTCCCTGAGCCCAAGCCTATTGTTGGGTCTGATTGAGGGGCTTAGCCATTTTCTAGGGGACACAGTCAGCTCCAAGAGAGGACTCTCTCAGTCTCTCCCTGAGACTGGGGTCTCACCAGCTATAAGAACTTCTGCAGAGGGTACTGTTGGCCCCATTCAATCTGATCTTGCTGCATACCTTGCTAGGGAGAAAAAAAAATTGAGTATCCAGCAGTGGCTGAAGGATTAGGATCTGAACTAGGAACCACTATCCCCATACTGAGTTCCTGACCAAGAGACCCCCGAAGTAGGGGGTCCCACTAATGTTGTATTTACAATGTCAGCTGCCTTAACCCTTCAAGCTTGCAATCTATAGAAGAGTTGTTGGGGGAGGCCAGTTTGAGCCCACACTACATACAGTCCCTCTACAGAAGACTCTGTGGGAAGGCCAGACAACAAGAGGAGGTGAAGCAGCTGAAAAGTAGAGGCAAATATTACTGAGCTTGGGGTTTTTAAAGAACTGCTGTCATCTCTAAATAGAAAGAAGCTGATCCTTATACAAAGGTTGGCCCCACCCTCCCTACCTAGTCACAGGAAACACAGACACAAACAGTAAACAAAGCACAGCTCCAGACAGGTAGTCCACGGTAGGTTATAAACAACAGCTGACAACAACCCAAGAAGACCTAGAAGCAGCGCAATCAGTAGTGGGTGCTAGACAGCACCAATCCTAGACTCAGCTAACTACACAAGCCACACGCACAAAGGAGGAGTCCAGCAGGCACGGGACATTGTGGAGAATAAATATGCCCATGGGACAAATACTACACAGTGTCTAATATACATGATAAAGGTTGATCTTTTGAACCAGCCATCCTGAAGGGATAACCACACCCATGAAAGGACCAACTGCATTCAATACTCACATACAACAGTAGGAAAAATAGTATCCTTAAGAAGCACACCTAAAGCAAGAAAATCAGGTGGCCTGGAAATCAGTACCACCAAGTTCATCTTCCTCATAAAGACACTAAAAAAAATTGCAAAATCAGACCACAATACCTAATATACAAAAAAAAAAAAAAAATGGGCAGACAAAAAAAATATGACCCAAATAATTCAAAAAGAGAATGCCCAGAAAAAAAACTAAATAAAATGGAAGTAACCAAGCTACTAGACACAGAGTTTAAAATAATGATTTTAGGATGTTCAAGGATCTTAGAGCAAAAATGACTGATAATAATAAGTACCTATATAAAGAAATAACAAGCATCAAAAAAGACATTGAAATCATAAAAACAAACCAGTCACAAATGACGAATAATACAATATCAGAAATCAAAGCTGCACTAGAAGGAATCAATAGCAGGTTGGATGAAGCAGAGGATCAAATCAGCAGTTTAGAGGATAAAATAAGCAAAAGCTCAGTAGCAGAGCAGCAAAAAGTAAAGAGGCTAAAAAAGACTGAGGAAACTCTAAGAGAACTCTCTGACTACATGAAGAAAAACAACATCCCCATCATAGGGATTTGTGAAGGAGAAAATAATAGAATAAACAAGATAAGAGAACTTGTTTGAAAAAATCATAGCTGAAAATTTCCCAAAATTAATGAAGAAAAGAGTCACATAAATGCAAGAAGCATCGACAGTACTATTAAAGAGGAACCCAAGTTGGCCTACAGCAAGACATATCATAATTAAAATGCCAAAGTTAAGGGATAAAGAAAGGATACTAAAAGCTGCAAGAGAAAAGCAGTTAATTACCTACAGAGGAGGCTCCATAAAGATGATATCTGACTTCTCAACAGAAACAGTTGAGTCCAGAAGGGATTGGCAAGAAATATTCAAAGTGATGCAAAACAAAAACCTACAACCAAGACTACTTTATCCAGCTAGGCACTCATTTAAAATTGAAGGAGAAATAAAAAGCTCCCCAGAAAAAAATAGATGCAGTAATTTATTACAACCAAACCATTACTGCAAAAAATGTTAAGGGATCTGCTCAAAAAAGAGCAAGGAAACAAATAAATTGAGAAAAAAGGAATTGTAGATTTAAAAAATAAAGTTGCAATAAATAAGTACATATCAATAATAACCATAAATGTAAAGGAATTTAATGCTCCAATCAAAAGACATAGAGTAAGTAGCTGCACAGATTGAAAAATAGGACCTGTACATGTACTGTTTACAAGAGACCCACCTCAAAATAAAAGATACACATAGACAGAATGTGGAGGGATGGAATAAAGAATTTCATGCAAATAGAATAAAGAATTTTATGCAAATGAAAAAAGAGCTGGGGTAACAATACTTATATCTGACAAAATAGACTTTAAAACAAAGGGATAAAGAAGTCACTACATAATGATAAAGGGGGCAATCCAACAAGAGGATATCACCATTGCAAATATTTATACACCTAATGTCGGAGAACCTAAATACATAAAGCAGATTTTGATGGACATAAAGGGTGAGATTGACAGCACTACTATAATAGTAAGATATTTTAATACCCCACTAGCATTAATGAATAGATCCTCCAGGCAGAAAACTAACAACAACAAAAAAAGTGGCCTTAAATAACACACAAGATCAACTGGATTTAATTGATATCTTTAGAACTATTCACCCCACCCAAAGCAGCAGAATATACATTCTTTTCAAGTGCTCAAGGGACATTCTCTAGGATATACCACATGTTAAGACACAAAACAAGTCTCAATAAATTTGAGAACATTAAAATTGCATCAATCATGTTCTCCAATAACAATGGCAAAAACTAGAAATCAACTACACTAGAAAAACTGAAAAACATTCAAACACTTAGAGGCTAAATACCATGTTATTAAATGACACATGGGTTAACAATGAGATCAAGGAAGAAATCAAAATTTTCCTTGAAACAAATAAAAATTAAAATACAACCACTGAAAATCTGTGGAACACAGAAAAACCAGTCCTGAAAGGGACGTTTATAGCATTACAGGTGTACCTTAAGAAGAGAAAAAACAAATAAACTTTACCATGTACTTAGAATAAAACTAGAAAAAAAAAAAAAACAACAAATCAAGCTCAAAGGAAGAAGAAGGAAGAACATAATAAAGATCAGAGTGGAAATAAATTAAGGCTAAAAGTAAATACAAAAGATCAAGGAAACCAAGAGCTGGAACTTTGAAAAGGTAAACAAAATTCATTAACCTTTAATCAGACTCATCAAGAAAAAGAGAGAGAGTACTCAAATAAATAAAACTAGAAATGAAAATGGAGAAGTAACAGCTGACACCACAGAAATACAAAGAATTGTAGAAAAATACTGGGAGGTCAATATGCCAAAAATTGGACAACTTAGGTGAAATGAATAAATTCCTAAAAACATACAATCTTTCAAGACTCAACCTGGAAGAAATCAGAAAACCTAAACAGACTGATTACAACAAATAAAATGGAAAGTTATCAAAAAACTCCCAGCAAACAAAAATTCTGGATCACATGGCTTCACAGGTAAATTTTACAAAACATTCAAAGAAAAACTAACACCTGTCTTTCTCAAGCTATTTCAAAAATTCAAAAGGAAGAAAAACTTCCAAGCTACTTTTATAAGGCACACATTATTCTCATTCCAAAACCGGTTAAAGATCCTATAAAGAAAGAAAACTATAAGCCAATATCCCTGATGAACATAGAAGCTAAAATTCTCAACAAAATATTAGCAAACCAGATGGAGCAATAGATTAAAAAGATCATACATCATGATCAAGTGGAATTTGTTCTGGGTAGGCAAAGCTAGTACAATATTTGCAAATCAATAAATATGATTCATCCCATAAACAAAAGGAAGGGTAAAAATCTCATGATTATATCAATAGATGCAGAAAAAGCATTTGATAAAATCCATCACCGATTTATGATCAAAATTTCCAGCAAAGCGGAATACAGGGAACATACCTCAGCATAATAAAGGCTATCTATGACAAACCCACAGTCAACATCATACTCAATGGAAAAGAATTAAAAGCAATCTCCATAAAATCAGGAAAAAGGTAGTGGTTCCCCCTTTCACCACTTTGACTCAACATAGTTCTGAAAGTCCTAGCTACAGCAATCAGACAAGAAGAAGAAGAAATCAAAAGGATTAAAATTGGAAAAGATGTAAAACTATCATTATTTGCTGATGACATGATACAGCACATAGAAAACTCTAAAGCCTACATCATAAAACTACTAAACCTGATATATGAATTTGGCAAGGTGGCAGAAAATAAAATTAATATTTAGAAATCATTGGCATTTTCATACACCAAAAATAAACTGTCACAGAGTCAAATTAAGAAAACAATCAATTCCCTTCACTATTGCAAGAACAAAAAAATAAAGTGCCTAAGAATAAATTTAACCAAGGAGATAAAAGACTTGTACTTGGAAAATTATAAGTCATTGAAAAAAATAATCAAGAAAGATACAAATAAGTGGAAACACATACCATGTTTATGTATAGTAACATAAACTTATTAAAATGTCTTCACTATCAAAGCAATCTATAAATATAATAAAATTTTTATTAAAATATCAATGGCATACTTTAGAGATATAGAACAAATATTCCAAAAGTTTATATGGAACAAAAAAGAACACAAAAAGTCTCAGCAATCTTAAAAATTAAAAATAAAGTGGGAGGTGACATATTTTCTAATAACAAGTTATACTACGAGGCATTGTACTCAAAATAGCTTGGTAATGGCATAAGAACAGGCATAAAGATCAATGGAAAATAACAGAGAACCTAAAAATAAACCCACGCCTTTATGGTCAATTGATATTTGACAAAGGAGATAAGAGAATACAATGGAGTAAAGACAGTCTCTTTAATAAATGGTGTTGGGAAAATTTGACAGATACATGCAAAAAAATGAAACTAGACCAACAACTTACATCATTTACAAAAATAAATTCAAAATAGATAAAAGACTTAAATGTAAGTCGTAAAACCATAAACATCTTGGAAGAAAACATAGGCAGAAAACTCTCTGGTATCTCTCAGAGCAATATTTTTGTACATATATCTTCACAGGCAAGTGAAATAAAGGACAAAATAAACAAATGGGACTATATTAAATTAAAAAGCTTTTTCACAGTAAAATATACCATCAACAAAATAAAAAGACAACCAACGCAATTGAAGAACATATTCACCAACACATCTGATAAAGCATTAATAACAAAAATTTATAAAGAACTTCTAAAACTCCACACCAGAAAGGTAAACAATCCAATTAAAAAAATGGACAAAAGAAATGAATAGACACTTCACCAAAGAGGACATACAGATGGTCAATAGGCATATGAAAAAGTGCTCAACATCACTAATCATTAGAGAAATGCAAATTAAAACCACAATGAGATACCACCTCACACTTGTCAGAATGGCACTCATTAACAAATCAACACATGATAAGTGCTGGCAAGGATCTGGAGAAAAGGGAACCCTCCTGCACTACTGGTGGGAATGCAGACTTGTGCAGCCACTGAGGAAAACAGTGTATTGTTGCCCAAAAAATTAAAAATAAAACTGCCTTTTGACCCAACTATCCCATTTGTGAAAATATATCCTGAGAATACCAAAAGAAGATATGCACCCCCATGTTTATTGTAGCATTGTTTACAATAGCCAAGATCTGGACAGCCCAATGTCAGTCAGTGGATGAGTGGATTAAAAAGCTGTGGTACATATATATAATGGAATACTATATGGCTGTAAAAAAGAAGAAAAAAATCTTACCTTTTGCCATAGCATGTGTGGACTTGGAGATTATTATGATAAGTGAAATAAGCCAGCAGAGAAAGACAAATATCATATGATCTCATTTATATGTGAAATCTAATAAACAAAGTGAACTGAGGAACAGAATAGAGGTAGAAGCTGAGTCACAGGTAGCAGAGGGACAGCCATCAGAGGGAAGAGGGATATGGGAATGAGATAAGAGAAGGTGGATGAATTAGTGAAATAATATACTTAAAACATAGATACAGATAACTGAGCAGCAAATCACAGAGGGAAGAAGGGAAGGGAATTAGAGGGAAGGGGGCAAAGGGGAGTTAATGGGGGACACATGGCTAGGGGGTGAGAATGTTTTCTTAAGTGGGACACTTGAAACCATGTTAATACAATAAATTTAAATTAATAAAAAATATTTTAAATAATTATAATGATGAGTAATTTCTCCAGACATGGCAATCTATGAGAAAAGACTGTCAAGTGGAAATTGTGTAATGTAAAAATATAATGAATAAACCAAGATATAATAGTTAAATTTAAAAGTAGATTAGGCAATGGCATAAGACTGAATTGGTGAACTGGAAGACAAGAAGTACATAATTTTTTATTAAAACATTGAAAAAGAAAAAATAATTCTGAAAAAATATGATAGACATAGTGAAAATTAAAAATAGTTTATTTGTGGTCAGAGAGATAGAAAAAAGAAGCAAGAGAAAAAACTCTGAAAACTTTCAAGAAAAAAGAAATCAAGCTTCAGATAACAGAGGCCCTATGAATTCAAGTAGGGGCAGACATGCAGACACACCCACACATCCCTTCAGTGGAGCGACTATAATTCTAAAGATCTCTTATTTGTGAAAAATTAGAAAAAACTACTAAATAACATGCATAAAATATGAAAATTAGAAAAATTAAACTGAATGATAAAAATAAAACATGTTAAAGATACTATAGTGAAATAATATATAATCTTATCTATATGTATTTTAAAAAAGAAAAGGCTGAAATCATTATATTTGACATAAAAAACAGAGACAAAATTAAGCCTACAGACAATAAAAAGGGGATAATAAAGGCAAGAAAAATACAATTATGGATAAAATAAACTTATAAAGAGATAATTAACAAAAGAAAAAGGTAATTATTTGAACTGAAAAATTTGATAGTTTTGGCAAGATTCATCAGTGATAAAACTGATGTATGAAGTAAAAAACAAAGCATAACTCATTTTATAATAATGATTTAAAATTTTAGAAAAAAAAATCTTTCTTAAAAAACATACTTTAGCCTGACCAGGCGGTGGCGCAGTGGATATAGCGTAGGAATGGGATGCGGAACACCCAGGTTCAAGACCCCGAGCTCGCTAGCTTGAGCGCAGGCCCATCTGGTTTGAGCAAAAGCTCACCAACTAGTACCCAAGATCACTGGCTCCAGCAAGGGGTCGCTCATTCTGCTGAAGGCCCACGGTCAAGGCACATGTGAGAAAGCAATCAATGAACAACTATGGTGTCGCAATGTCAACGAAAAACTAATGATTGATGCTTCTCACCTCTCTCCGTTCCTGTCTGTCTGTCCCTATCTGTCCCTCTCTCTGACTCTCTCTCTGTCCCTGTAAAAAACAAAACAAGAAAAACCTATCTTAAACAAAAAACATACTTTACTAAATTTGACACCGAAGAATATAGAAATTAGTTAAATAATTTGATTTAATAAGCAATAACTTTCTCATAAAGAAAAATCAAGGTTTAGATAGTTCACCAGTATATTTTTTTTGATTTAAGAAATATGGCTTATTTTTTCTCACATGCTGGAATTTAATCATAATAAATTATTTATTGCTCTGATATTTCTTTTCTCTTTTTAATAATTTTAATGGGGTGACACTGATAAATTAGGGTACATATGTTCAGAGAAAATATTTAGAGGTTATTTTCACATTTGATTATATTGCGTACCCCTCACCCAAAGTCAAATTGTTCTCTGTCACCTTCTATCTGGTTTTATTTGTGCCCCTCTCCTCCCTACCCACACCCTTATTTCCCTCCCCCCCCCAATAGCCAGCACACTCTTGTCCATGTCTCTTAGTCTCATTTTTATGTCCCATCTATGTATGGAATCATATAGTCCTTAGTTTTTTCTGATTTACTTACTTTACTCAGTATAATGTTATCAAGGTCCATCCATGTTGTTACAAATGATCCAATGTCATCATTTCTTATGGCTGAGTAGTATTCCATAGTACATATGTACCAAAGCTTTTTAATCCACTCATCTTCTGACGGACACTTGGACTGTTTCCAGATCTTCACTATTGTGAACAATGCTGCCACAAACATGGGGGCATATTACTTCTTTTCAAACAGTACAGTGATTCTAGGATATATTCCTAAAAGTGGAATAGCTGGGTCAAAAGGCAGTTCAATTTTTAATTTTTTTGAAGAATCTCCATACTGTTTTCCACAGTGGCTGCACCAGTCTGCATTCCCACCAGCAGTGTAGGAGGGTTCCCTTTTCTCCACATCCTTGCCAGCACTTATTCTGTGTTGTTTTGCTGATGAGCGCCATTCTGACTGGTGTGAGGTGATATCTCATTGTGGTTTTAACTTGCATTTCTCTAATGATTAGTGATGTTGAGAATATTTTTATATGCCTATTGGCCATCTGTATGTACTCTTTGGAGAAATTTCTTTTGCCCATTTTTTTTTTTTTTTAACGGGGACAGAGAGAGAGGGATAAATAGAGACAGACAGACAGGAACAGAGAGAGGTGAGAAGCATCAATCATTAGTTTTTCATTGCCGTTACTACATCTTAGTTGTTCATTGATTGCTTCCCCACATGTGTCTTGACTGCAGGCCTTCAGCAGACCGAGCAACCCCTTGCTGGAGCCAGCGACCTTGGGTCCAAGCTGGCGAGCTTTTGCTCAAGCCAGATGGGCCCGCGCTCAAGCTGGCGAGCTCGGGGTCTCAAACCTGGGTCTTCTGCATCCCAGTCTGACACTTTATCCACTGCGGCACTGCCTGGTCAGGCACTTCTGCCCATTTTTTTATTAGATTGTTTGTCTTCCTGGTGTTGAGCTTTATAAGTTCTTTGTAAATTTTGGTTATTAACCCCTTATCAGACATATTATCAAATATGTTCTCCCATTGTGTGGTTTGTCTTTTTATTCTGTTCTTATTGTCTTTAGCTGAGCAAAAACTTTTTAGTTTGATATAGTCCCATTTGTTTATCCTGCCTTTTATTTCACTTCCCGTGGAGAAAAATCCGCAAATATATTGCTGCAAGAGGTGTCCGAGAGCTTACTGCCTATGTTTTCTTCTAAGATGTTTATAGTTTCACAGCTTACATTTAAGTCTTTTATCCATTTTGAGTTTGTTTTTGTGAATGGTATAAGTTGGTGGTCTAGTTTCATTTTTTTTGCAGGTAGATGTCCAATTTTCCCAACACCATTTGTTAAAGAGGCTGTCTTGACTCCATTGTATGTTCTTTCCTCCTTTGTCAAATATCAACTGTCCATAAAGGTGTGGGTTTATTTCTGGGTTCTCTGTTCTGTACCATTGATTTATCTGCCTGCTCTTATGCCAGTACCAGGCTGTCTTGAGTAGAATGGCCTTGTAGTATACGTTGATATCTGAAAGAGTGATACCTCTCACTTTATTTTTTCTTATCTTATTGCTATGACTAAGACATTCAGAACTATGCTGAATAAGAGTGGTGAAAGGGGGCACCCCTGCCTGGTTCCTGATCTTAAGGGGATTGCTTTTAATTTTTTCTCATTATGCTGTTGGCTGTGGGTTTGTCATAGATGGCCTTTATCATGTTAAGGTATGTTCCCTGTAATCCCACTTTTCTGAGGGTTTTGATCATGAATGGGTGCTGGATTTTATCAGATGCTTTTTCTGCATCTATTAAAATTATCATGTGATTTTTGTCCTTCCTTTTGTTTATGTGATGAATCACATTGATTGATTTGTGAATATTGAACCAGCTATTGCTCTGATATTAACATAATCCTCTGCTAAATAACTTTCAATCATTTAGAATAGGAATATAAAGACAGTCACTTCAAAGGGTATTTTTACTTTCTGATTATAACTATTATTTTTATTACTCTACGATGAGACAGGTTTCATAAATACAAAGAAAAAATTTAATACACTTTTCTGGGTGATATTCAATACATAATTGTATATGAAGAGATTTTTGTCCTGACTATTTTATAAAGATGTCTTTTACCCTTTGAAATGCCAGCATCTGACAGTTTTGAACTCCTTACTTTGTTGAACAAGCTCTAACTCTAGGAAATTATCAAGAGTATATCTATGATTGACCTTTAAAACAAGCCTTGCCTTTTGTTGAAATTTTTAAGTCTCTATGGCGTGGTTCCTTGCAAAGACACTTTTTCTATTATTAATTATTTTCTATTATTTCTATTATTAATTATTTTTTACTTAACTATTATAATTATGTAGCTTTTCAATTTTCAAATAATTTTACTTTGTTTACAACAAAATATCACTCTAAGATATAACTTGTTTGTCCTGACAGTTACATCATCAGTTAATAACCATGTGTGTACTATGGGGTTTTTGCCTTTCCAGTGGTACTGCTTGTTTTGATTTATATTAGTTGTACATAAAAGCAAATTGACAAAATTCTGTGCTTATATTTCTTTTATTTTATCTGTAACATATAGTAGGTATGTATCATTTTAGACAAATCAATTTCCTTCCTTGTGTCCCAGATTTCTGTCAGTAAAACATATGGTTTTGGATAACAACCTGCTGAGCTTCCTTCTGTTGTCATTGTGTGTTATGTATTTTCAACAAGGGTGATATTATCTCCAAGGATGTGAAAATGTTTCTTGGGGAGATGGAATCTTAGATATAATAATAGTATGTGGCCCCCTAAAGGGCCACCACATATAAATATCTATATAGTAAATCATGGTATTAAAATTCCATGGAAATAGAAGATAGATCATGAATAGTAGGTCTAGAAAGGATCTTTAGGAGGTGATAAATTTTTTTAAAAGTTGAGCCTGACCAGGCAGCAGTGCGATGGATAGAGCGTCAGCCTGGGATGCGGAAGACCCAGTTTCAAAACCAAGATTGCTGGCTTGAGCACGGAATTATAGACATGACCTGTGGTTACTGGCTTGAGCCCAAAGGTCACTGGCTTGAGCAAAGTGTCACTCGCTCTGCTGTAGCCCTCTGATAAAGGCACATATGAGAAAGTAATCAACAGACAACTAAGATGCTGCTCATCTCTCTCCCTTCTAGTCTTTCACTGTGTTTTTGTCTCACACACATGCAAGCGCTAAAAAAATAATATTGAGAAACACCTCTCAATTCATTTTTGCACCTCAATTTCTGGGCCCAGATTAAATCATTTTGACTACTCTCATTCTTTTACCATTTACACAATATAATATTTATTTGAGTCATAAGTAGAGATTGTTTGTATTATTCAGGCCTATTTTGAAGCCGTTATATCCAAAAAATGACTTGAACCTTAAAGAAAATGCTCCACAGCAATA
Source organism: Rhynchonycteris naso (assembly GCA_037038555.1). Lineage (NCBI taxonomy): Eukaryota > Metazoa > Chordata > Mammalia > Chiroptera > Emballonuridae > Rhynchonycteris > Rhynchonycteris naso. Next base: position 125,485,443 of record CM072999.1, read on the forward strand.
AATTCATAAAATGTGGTGAAATGCTACTGCTTGCTAATAAATATTATTTTTGTGCTGAGGTTTAGGGAATTATTGTTAGTTCTGAATTATAGGCATGATTTTAAAACAGAGCAAAAAAAAAATAGTGTGGTTCAAGTTACTACCTAGATATTTAGGTTTCTTTTACTTTTAAATATTAAAACAAAGTATACCAATAAATGAGTGCTCTTTCTCACCAAATTTTAATCCAACATTTTGGAGACAAAATAAGCATATGTGTTTGTTAAATTTCAGTACAGAAAAGAAAATAATTACCCTTTGCTTTTCATGAGGCGAATAAAAAATAAATAAAAAGCAAAGTAAATAGAGCAAGTGACCAAGGATAATAACAGACTTGTTATCAACTGTAATCAGTTTTCAAAAAGGCTTTAATGAGATTATACTCTTGAAAGTTTTATATTTTAAACCAGAAAAACAGGTTATGTATTGAAATTATAAAGTTATTATCAGTGTGGTTCTAAGAGCCCAAGAGAGTGGATAAGCCTTTATTGGCTGCTAACCACACGCTGTGGACTCTAAGTCAATGGCCTGTGCTAACCGTCGCTTCCCAATTCTGCAGAGAGCTGTAACTGAAATACTCACACTGTCTCGCTGCAATTTACTGACCAAATGCCAATTTCCAACAAAAAACAATTCATCAGTGATTAATACAGGTAACCATTTCAAAATCTTAGACTAGTAAATAAAAATAGCTAAGTTGCAGTTAATTAAGAGAATAATTAATTTTTATTACATTGTAATTACAATGGCATTTTGCACATACACATACATACACATACAGGTACAAAATATCTAATATAAATAGATAATGAATATGTTAAACAGTATAATGCTCCACAAAGATGTAGAAGTGTTCAAATCCCCTGAAACCGTGAATATGCTATATTACATAACAAGGAAGATAATTCCTCCTTGCAAATGGAATTGAGGTTGTTGATCAACTGACTTTAAAATAAATTATTCTGGTTTATACTTTTGTCCAATCTAATTTCAAGGATCTATAATGGGGAAAAGAGAAACAAAAGAATTACAACTTGAAAGATAGGATCTTGAGAAAGATTCAACTGACCAATGCTTACAGGCTTTGAAGCTAGAAGGAACCACAAGCCAAGGACTGAAGGAAGCTTTCTAGAAACTAGAAAAGGCAAGAAAACTGATTCTCTTAGACCCTCCATAAAAAAAATGCAGTCCTGCCATTTCTTTTAGCTGAGTGAGACCCTTGTGGACATCTGAGCTTCAGAAATATGATATTTTTGTTTTAAGCCAATATATTTGCGATAATCTGTAAAAGACAAAAGATTTATGCAATCTAAAGAGAAACCAGAGTTGTTTGGTGGTAATTTGTTATGTAAAGCTGCAATAAGAAACTAATATAGATTGGCACATTTTTAAAGAAATTTTGTAGTAATCATATTATCAGAGGTGAAGCATGAACTTATGAAGGCATCCTTCTTCAAGAACTGGGCATATTCATTGTCTAACTCACTAATGAATCTTCAACATAAATATTGTATATCAGAAATAAATATGGGAGATTTGATCATTTTTAAACCACTTGTTACGGGCATTTAAAAGATAAATTAGCCTGACCAGGCCATGATGCATTGGATAGATTGTCAACCTGGGACACTGAGGACCTAGGTTCAAAACCTTGAGGTAACCTGCTTGAGCGTGGGCTCATCTGGCTTTAGCATGGAATCATAGAGATAACCCCATGGTCACTGGCTTGAGCCCAAGGTCTCTGGCTTGAGCAAGGGGTCACTGACTCAGTTGAAACCCCCCAGTCAAGGCACATATGAGAAAGCAATCAATGAACAACTAAAGTGCCTCAACTTCAAGTTGATACTTCTCATCTCTCTCCTTTTCTGTCTGTCTGTTCCTTAATGTCCCTCCCTTTTGCTCACTCTTGCTTAAAAAAAGAAAAGAAAAGAAAATGATAAATTATTCTATTTTGAGGATATTGTTCTTTCTTTACAATTATGATTGTATATTTATATACTAGACACATTAAATTAACCAATTATCCACTATTTTTGTTATTTTCTGGTTAAATAGGGCTGTTATGAAAAGGAAATGTTATTTCTGGGTGCATTTGTTTGTGTAAAGAAGACAATTTACATGTAACAATTAAGATAAATTTCTCTTCTTTGTTCTTTCTTATAGAGAAGTGCTGATGTTAGCAATGTTTAAACAGTGAAACATTCGTTCTCTTTAATATATTCATACCACCACAAATTCTCTTAGAGCAGACAACATCAAGGAAAAGAGAACATATTGCACATTGCTCAAAGCTACACAAAACCATTGATATGTAAAAAGTTATCTAGTGACAGTTTTTATTTTACAAATCAAATACTCTTTTACAGAGAAAATTAGAAAGAAATCCAAGCACTGCAAAATCTTAGGTATTTTTTCCCATTTCTGTAAAATGAAATTAGATTAAATATTTCTAGCTTCATCTATTTGAAGCCTGTTTTTATTGTAAGTGATGGAAAGATGGTTGCAGTTACAACCACATCAAATAGTAAAAGGTATTACTCTGATAGATTCAGCCACTTTTGAAGCTGGGAGGATTTTCAAAGTCATCAAATCCATACATACTCAGCTAAAGTTCAACAATATATTGAATGAACTATTAAAATGTATAGCATCTTTATTTGTCAGGGTTTTAGAGATCTCAGATATTAATGTTGTGACATTAGCTTTTTAGTTTGCCTATTTATAGTTGAGGTAAACAATACTAGTTGTTTTGCTTTGTTTATTTTTTATAGTAAAATTTTATGGATTTGAAGATTGTTTAAAAGATTACCTTTCTCTGTTCCATTTCTAATTAGATAAGAGAGATATTGTTATTCTGAATTACTTAGGTTACTGTGTTCACCATCTGTTTTTTTCACCAAAACCTTTGAGTTTACCCCCGTTTTCTAAAGAACATATTAAGAAAAATTTCTTTATTTTAAAGACAAAACATCTACTTATATTCTCATTAACACCAGTACTTTTCAATTAATATGATAAAATTCTGTCAAATTATTATCTGCCATTGTATATTTGTCCCTCTTTACTCAATATGAAAAATACCTTTCCACACTGTATCCTTTTCCCTTCCTCATTGTTCATTGTCTTATTCCAAATAACACTGTGTGCTTCCAAAAAAAACCCATTTGTTTCTTAATGTAAAAACTATGGGCCTTACTCATTCGTGTTCTCAGCTTCACTGAAAAGGAAATGTACTTACTATGGAAGGTTTTCTGGGTCATGGAGAGTCCCTCGTATTCCTTGAGCAAAAACTGAAAATAAAATTTAATTTACTCTAAGATTGTGAAAAACGTAACTAGCAATACGAAAAGATGTCTTTTATTTCTCTACTTTTGTCGGTTGAATTAAAACATCCTCCTCATTTAAAGATGACTACATTATCATGTGATGGCATTGCAATGATGGAACCATTGACATCTGCTCTGGAAGATCGCCTGGACTGACATACTTCTCATCTTGAGATTTTTAACTCAAGTTGGAATAACTGAGTAAAGTATCACTCTTTATTAAAAGTACCTTATTATAGATCAGAGATAGCTTTCACATCACTCATTCAGTACACATATCTTCCATAAATTCCTGTCTAGAAGATACAATTCAAAGTATGAAAAGGAATAAAACATGTGGCATTCTAAAGTAGATCTTTATTGCCATGTGATTTCTTTTTCTCTGGGCTCAGAGTCAAGTATACCATTTCCTTTGTGCTTTGAATGCTTACCATTTCTTTACTTCTTTGATTTCTCTTATTAGTTTTAACCATGAAGAAGGGTAAAGAGCATCAAATTTATTTACCCTTTACCTGGGTGTTGTAGATCTTGAGGAAAGAACCACAATTTATTTTAGCTAACTTGCAGAGGAGTGACTATGAGGAATAAAGAATTCCAGGAATAATAACTCAGACATTGACACAGTGTATGCTATAGCCAGGGTTAGATTATCTTGGATCATCTGGATTCAAACAGATTAATTCATGAATGGCTCAAATATACAGAAGCCCATTCTTCAATTGTATGGATGGTTAGTGTTAGACAGAAAATAAAGTCTTAATTTGAATTTTACTTTAGTGATTGTCCCAATAGAGCCCAAGATCTATGTCAATCAGGCATCCCTGATTCTACTTCTCCATGCAGTGTGACACTCCTGCTTATCAGCAGGGCTGGCAGCCTTTTTGAGCCTACTCTTGAGGCGGCTATGAGGATACTAATGATAAGTGCCAACACTAACTGCCACCAGAGGAAAGACGTGACTGACACAGAGTTAGTTGCAATAATCACACAGGCAATTTATTACTCACAAATCTGTTTGGCGTGCCTGCGTACAGTTTAAGGGGCCCTGTTGGCATGCTCCTTTTGGTTGTTTTGGTCAGAGCTCAGAGCGGAATAGAGATAGTCCATGTTCACGTTGCAGTCTGGGGGACTACTGCAGCAGGGGGCCCTCAGATTTAGCACCATTTCTGGCCAATGCCTTCTAACAGGTGTCAATCTACAGGATTATCACCTCAAACCACCTTTTTGGGAGTTCCTCACAGGGAATCCCCTCTGTCAATCTACTGAAATGTTTACATCAAACCATTTTTTAAGATGTTCTTAAATAACACCAAGCCACTTCTTATCTAGGTATTACTTCACACACATACAAACAAGGCCCTGCTTGTAAGTCAGAGCCTATCACATCTACACCCACTATATTAATTCCTATCCAAATGGCATAACTTTATTTAATTTTAATAATTATTTTAATACTATTTTAATTACTTTTATATATCTTCCATATTTTTATATTTCTATATATTTAATTACTATAACTTATATTACTACAACAGTGATTACATAAATATAGTGTTATAATATAAGACTCAGGAAACACAATAATAAAAATCCCACATTTTTACAGCATGTTATTTAAGAACATGAATTATGCATCACAAGGAAATTTTTTTTTTATTTTAATTGTACCTATATGAGATAGTAGATGTTAACTAAACCTATTGTGGTAATCATTTCACCATATATGTAAATCAAACTATCATGTCGTACACCTTAAGCTTATATAGTGATATACATCAATTATTTCTCAATAAAACTTGAAAAAAGAACACAAGTTATGCAGTTAAAAGTAATGGTTAAGCTCTCCAAGTAACAATAACAGTACATATTTCACAAGACTGTCAAGAGGATTAAAGGGAATAGTTCAAGTAAAACTCTTGAACTGTGCCTGGATTATGTAAATTATTTGCTAAATATTAGCTATCTTTCTATACTGGGACCCAGCACTTTGCTTAGTATGATATATAATCTCTTTACTTCAAGACCAACTCCTAGACAAATTAAATTTATTTTCATTTATAGATTGTCCAGTGTGTATACACAGGACATCTTATACAATTATGCTATAGAGTTCATGAAAACAAAGTATGTGACAAGAAAAAATAATGCCTTTGGTACATACATCAGCATTATAAGTTAAAGTATTAATGAAATTTTCTTGGTGTGTTTTCATTTTAAATGGAAACACAAAAACATTGCATTTCTTACCCAACATCATGTTAGTTTTTATGTATGGCTTCTACATTTTGAGTGGATAAATTGAGCAAACATAATAATATGATAATATAATAAATAACTACAATCTTCTGTCACACTACACACCCATGCACAGACACACACACTACACAACATATTCAAATACTCTATATATGTGGAAAATAAGGCCATCTAAAAAGGGTCCAGGATAAAGTCTCATAAATTGAAACTTTCCCTATATAATACTAACATAACTCTTCAATTTGATCAAAAGTGAAATGTAACTCATCAGTTTCATGGGAGGCAGAGTTGCTTAAACAGACTTATGATTTCAGTCATCATGTTTGAGCTGAACACTCTAGAGAGTGAGTCTGCTGGGATCAGTAGCTTTCAGCCCTGCCTTGATTTACATTGGAATGATATAGCCTTTTGGTAGTACAATCATTCAAGAATTAGAGAGAGTTATCAGATTTTATAAAAAAGTGAACCACCACCTATATTTTGTAAAAACATACAACAGAAAATGATGTACTCTCTGTTATATAAGTAATGTGTTATATACACAGGATAAATGGGCTAAAATTTTGTTTCTTATGTAGCAATCTCAGATCCAGAATAACAATAATATATTCATAACTGTGACCATATTTTCATTTCCATAGCTAAAGGTAAAACTTTTCCCCTTATATTTATACTTCTAGACAATCTGGCATTTAATTATGGGGGAATTTCAACTTCCAATATACTAAGGAATATGCATCTATATAGAAATATTCAACTACTTAAAAATGACCTGGAAGTAATTCTGCATATCTTTCATAACTAACAGAAATACCAAACAATCATTTCTAACTAGCTAAGCATGACAAGTTTAAATTCATATACCACAAGCCTGATCGTTTATGCTCCATTTATTTCCATACTAACCATAGAAGAGTCAATGAAATGTGACTGTTATTTTGAAGATTGATTACTGAATTAATTAGCACATGTTTTTTGAATTGTTTTTTCCCAGTAGAGTTATTGTTTCTAAGAATCTAAAGAAAAGATACTTGAACATAAATAGCATTAAGACATGAATAATGGTTCAAGTAAGATTAGCAGAATTGAAAATGGTGTTTTTTAAAGAACCTATGTTTAGGGGGGATGGCAAGATGGCAATGGAGTAGGCAGATGTACCAACTTCCAACTCCTGGAACCAAAGTTTATAATAACTTAATTTTAAGAACCATCATCTGGATAGAACAACTGTGAACTAAACTAAGTGGACTCTTCAACCAAGGAACAGTGAAGAAGCCACATTGAGACTGGTAGGAAAAGTGAAAACATGGAAAGGGCTGCTCAGCTCTCTGGAGCGAATGGCAGATTTGTGGGGCAGGAAGAGAGTTTAGCAGAGAGGGAGGGACCTAGGGCCCAGGAGCAAAGCCCCAGCCTGCAGCCCCAGAGCCTAGAAGAGGCGTTTGGATAGTATTGAGCTGTGAAACAAGTGAGGGTACTGTTTGTGAGAAAGAAACAGTTTTCTTAGACCCAGGATTCTTCTTAAAGGGACAGCACAGAAAACTCCTCTCACAACCACTCACTGGAAGCTCTGGGGGACAGGGAGAGAAGAGAGGACCAGAGCAGCAGGAAGAGAGTGTGGACTGGAAGTTACAGGGAGAAACACTGTGAGGGACAGCCACCCTAACCCCTGGGCTGTGTCACTTCCCTAATTGAGAACGAATATTTCCCTAGAACTAGCAATACCAGCAAAGGGAGACAGGACACCAGCCAAACAAGCTCTCCTGTGGCACTTAAAGCAGAGCTGCTTAGACAGAGGGAGCTTCCAGGACTACAGTATGGAGTGTTAGGGTCTGAGCTGCAGTGCCCCTACCCACACTGCTGAGGGCTTGCTGGACGGATGAGGGAGGCGGGACACGGAAATGCGGTTCTGTTGACAGGGGCAGAGGCCCAGCTGGCGTAAGCTCTGTCTAGCCCAGCAGGGGCAGAGGGGATGCACGAAAGCGGTTCGGCAGCTGCGGGCCTGCCTGCAGCCCCACCTGTGAGGGAAAACCGGGAGGCCAGAAATGGGCAGATATCTGCTGCTGAACAGCGGCTGCCGGTACGCAACATAACCTGGCCTCCGAGGTTTGCGACCCTGCGCAAACCAACATTGACTGTGGGGACGGGGCGAAAGCCCAGGACAGGCAGAGATTTTCAGCTGAGTACATGCCAGCAGCCCCGCCCAGCTAGAGAAACCATGGTTTGTGATCCTGAGTAAGCCAGCTCTGACCACAGGGGCTGGGAACCCAGGAACAGTGTGGAAGCCCAGGAAGAGGGAGGGTTCACAGCTGAGCAAAGGTTCTTACCCCTACTCTGGGTGCAGAGGCTTGTGGCTACACTGTGGTGCACAATACCACCTGTGGGGCGAAGCTAAGGCCCAGGCAGGCTGAGACTTGTAGAGCTAGGCACGAGAACACAGCCCCTCCTGTGAAAGAGAGGGGGAAATCACAGCAACAGCCGCAGTGGGCCGGTGCCGTCAATGCCCATACCCAACTGCCCTAGACAGCGGGAGAGGGGGTGGTGGGCCTGATAACAGACCAAGCCTAGGGAACACAGAGGTAACACCCATTGAACTCCAGTGGCCACACTCCTCTTATACATAGAAAAAATGGGCAGGCAGAGAAATGTAACACAAATGAATCAAAGGAATCCCCAGAGAAGGTCTTCAATGAACCAGATATAACCATATTACCAGATGCAGAGTTTAAAATAATGATAATAAGGATGTTCAAAGAGATTAGAGCAACAATGGATAGTCATTATAAACACCTATATAAAGAGATAACAAGTATAAAAAAGAAAATTGAAATAATAAAAAAGAATCAGAAAGAAATGATGAATACAGTATCAGAACTGAAGACCACGATGGAAGGAATTAAAAACAGAATAGATGAAGCTGAAGATTAAATCACCAGGTTAGAGGACAAAATAAACAAAGGCACAGAAGCAGAGCAGAAAAAAGAAAAGAGACTCAAAAATGTGAGGAAACTCTAAGGGAGCTCTGTGACAACATGAAGAGAAATAACATTAACATCATAGGGGTACCCAAAGATGAAGAGAAAGAACAAGGGATAGAAACTTTGTTCAATCAATCATAGCTGAAAACTTCCCTAAATTAAAACTGGAAAACGTTTCACACATTTAAGAAGCACAGAGAACTCCGTTAAAGAAAAACCCAAAGAAATCTACAACAAGATACATCATAATTAAAATATCAAAGCTAACTGATAAAGAGAAAATTTTAAAAGCTGTTAGAGAAAGAAAGCCTATCACCTACAAAGGAGCCCCCATAAGGATGACATCCATCTTCTCAACAGAAACACTTGAGGCCAGAAAGGAATGGCAAGATATATTCAAAGTAATGCAAAACAAGAACCTACAACCAAGACTACTTTATTCAGCAAGGCTAGCGCTTAAAATTGAAGGAGAAATAAAGAGCTTCCCACAGAAAAAAAAACCTCAAGGAATTTATTAAAGTCAAACCAATTCAGCAAGAGATGCTAAGGGGCCTGTTGTGAACAGTTCAAAGGGGGGAAAGAATATAGCAAAAGAAGAATACAGCTTTAAAGAATAAAATGGCAATAAACAACTACATATCAATAATAATCTTAAATGTAAAAGGATTAAATGATCTAATCAAAAGATATAGGGTAGCTGCATGATAAAAAAACAGGACCCATACATATGCTGTCTACAAGAGACACATGTTAAAACAAAAGATGCACACAGACGGAAGGTAAAAGGATGGAAAAAAATATTTCATGCAAATGAAAATTTAAAAAAAGCCATACTAGCAATACTTATATCTGACAAAATAAACTTTAAAACAAAGGCTGTAGTAAGAGATAAAGGAGGACACTACATAATGATAAAGGGAACAATTCAACAAGAAGATATAACCATTTTAAATATCTACGCATTAACCATAGGAGCCCCAACATACATAAAGCAGACTTAGATGGATATAAAGGGTGAGATTAACAGCAATATTATAATAGTAGGGGATTTCAGTACCTCACTAACATCACTGGATAGATCCTCAAAATAGAAAATTAATAAAAAAACAGCAGACTTAAAGGATACACTAGATCAACTTGATTAAATAGATATCTTCAGAACTTTTCACCCTAAAGCAGTAAAATATAGATTCTATTCAAGCACTCATGGTACATTCTCTAGGATAGACCACATGTTAGGAAACAAAAGTGGTCTCAACAAATTTAAGAACATTAAAATCATATCAAGCATTTTCATTGATCACAATGGCATGAAACTAGAAACTAACCACAAAAGAAAAACTGAAAAATACTCAAACACTTGGAAACTAAATAGCATGTTATTAAATAATGAATGGATTAACAATGAGATCTAAGAAGAAATAAAAATGTTTCTAGAAACGAATGATAATGAGCATATATTAACTCAAAATTTATGGGTCTCAGCAAAAGCAGTACTGAGAGGGAAGTTCATAGCAATATAAGCATACCATGAGAAGCTAAAAAAGCTAAAATAAGCAACCTGACTCTGCACCTAAAAAAACTAGAAAAACAACAGCAAATAAAACCCAGGACAAGAAGAAGAAAGGAAATAATAAAGATCAGAGCAGAAATAAATGACATAGAGGCTAAGAAAACAATACAGAGGATCAATGAAACCAGGAGCTGGTTCTTTGAAAAGGTAAACAAGATCCATGAACCTTTAACTAGACTCACCAAGAAAAAAAGAGAGAGGACTCAAATAAATATAAATAGAAATGATAGTGGAGAAATAACAACTGACACAACAGAAATACACAGTTTTTTAAGAAAATACTGTGAAGAACTCTCTGCCAAAAAATTAGAGAACCTAGGTGAAATGGACAAATTTCTTGAATCACATAATCTTCCAAAAACCAATCTAGAAGAATCAGAACACCTAAACAGACCAATTCCAACAAATGAGATCGAAACTGTTATCAAAAAACTGCCAAAAAAGAAAAGTCCTGGGCCTGATGGCTTCACAAGTGAATTCTATCAAAAATTCAAAGAACTAACTTCTATCCTTCTCATGCTATATCAAAATATTCAAGAGGAAGAAAGACTTTCAAACTCCTTTTATGAGGCGAGCATAATTCTAATCCCAGAACCAGGCAAAGACAACACAAAAAAGGAAAATTATAGCCAATATCCCTCATGAATTTAAATGCTAAAATTCTCAACAAAATATTAGCCAACCAGATCCAGCAATATATAAAAAAAATCATACATCATGATCAAGTGGGATTTATTTTGGAGAGGCAAGGTTGGTTCGATATTCACAAATCAATCAATGTGATTCATCACATAAACAAAAGGAAGGACAAAAATCACATGATAATTTCAGTAGATGCAGAAAAGGCATTTGATAAAATCCAGCACCCATTCATACTCAAAACTCTCAGTTATGTGGGAATACAGAGAACATTCCTTAACATGATAAAGGCCATCTACGACAAACCTACAGCAAACATCATACTAAATGGGCAAAAATTAAAAGCAATTCCCTTAAGGTCAGGAACCAGGCAGGGGTGCCCCTTTCACTACTCTTATTCAACATAGTTCTGTAAATCCTAGCTATAGCAATCAGACAAGAAGAAGAAATAAAAGGCATACAAATTGATAAAGAAGAAGCAAAACTGTCATTATTTGCAGATGATATGATATTGTATATTGAAAACCCTAAAGTCTCAGTCAAAAAACTACTGGACCTGATAAATGAATTCAGCAAGGTGGCAGGATATGAAATTAATACTCAGAAATCAGAGGCATTTTTATATACCAACAATGAACTGTCAGCAAAAGAAATTAAGGAAACAATTCCCTTCACTATTGCAACGCAAAAAATAAAGTACGTAGGAGTAAATTTATCCAAGAAGGTTACGGACTTGTACTCGGAAAATTATAAAACATTGATAAAAGAAATCAAGGAAAATACAAACAAGTGGAAGCATATACCGTGCACATGGTTAGGAATAATAAACATCACTAAAATGTCTATATTACCCAAAGCAATTTATAAATTCAATGCAATACCAATTAAAATACCAATGACATACTTCAAAGATATAAAACACATATTCCAAAAATTTATATGGAACCAAAAAAGAGCACAAATAGCCTCAGCAATCTTAAAAAGAAAAAATAAAGCAGGAGGTATCACTCTTCCTGATATCAAGGTAAACTGCAAGGCCATTGTACTCAAGACAGCCTGGTACTGTCATTAGAACAGTCACATTGATCAATGGAACAGAACCTAGAACCCAGAAATAAACCCACACCTTTATAGATAACTGATATTTGACAAAGGAGAAAAGAACATACAATGGAGTAAAAGACAGCCTCTTTAACAAATGGTGTTGAGAAAATTGGACATCTATTTGCAAAAAAATGAAACTAAACCATCAACTTACACCATTCACAAAAACAAACTCAAAATGGATAAAAGACTTAAATGTAAGCTGTGAAATTATAAGCATCTTTGAAGAAAATACAGGTAGTAAGCTCTCCGACATCTGTCGCAGCAATGTATTTGCCAATTTATCTCCACGGGCAAATGAAATAAAAGGCAGGATAAACAAATGGGACTATATCAAACTAAAATGTTTTTGCACAGCTTAAGACATTAAGAACAGAATAAAAAAACAAACTACACAATGAGAGAACATATTTGACAACATATCTGATAAGGGGTTAGTAATCAATATTTATAAAGAACTTATAAAACTCAACACCAGGAAGACAAACAGTCCAATCAAAAAATGGGCAAAAGAAATGAATAGAAATTTCTCCAAAGAGGACATACAGATGGCCAATAAGTATATGAAAAAATGCTCAACCATTAGAGAAATGCAAATTAAAACCACAGTGAGATATCACCTCACACCAGTCAGAATGGCTTTCATCTGCAAAACAACACAGAATATGTGCTGGCGAGGATGTGGAGAAAAGGGAACCCTCCTACACTGCTGGTGGGAATGCAGACTGGTGCAGCCACTGTGGAAAACAGTATGGAGATTTCTCAAAAAATTAAAAATCGAATTGCCTTTTGACCCAGTTATCTCACTTTTAGGAATATACCCTAAGAACACCATAGCACTGTTTGAAAAAAAGAAATGCGCCCCCATGTTTGTGGCAGCATTGTTCACAATAGCGAAAATCTGGAAACAGCCCAAGTGTCCTTCAGTGGACGAGCGGATTAAAAAGCTTTGACATATATATACTATGGAATACTACTCAGCCATAAGAAATGATGACATCGGATCATTTACAACAAAATGAATGCACCTTGATAACATTATACAGAGTGAAATAAGTAAAACAGAAAAAAACCTTGAGAATTGCATGATTTCATATATAGGTGGGATATAAAAACAAGACTATGAGACATGGACAAGAGTGTCATGGTTACGGAGTGGGGGGAGGGAGGATATGGCGAGAGAGGGAGTGGAGGGGCACAAAGAAAACCAGATAGAAGCTGACAGAGGACAATTTGACTTTGGGTGATGGGTATGCAACAATTGAACGACAAGATAACCTGGAGATGTTTTCTTTGAACATATGTACTCTGATTTATTAATGTCACCCCATTAAAATTAATAAAAAAAGGAAGAAAAAAAGAGAGAAAACCAATGTTTAGCAATTAAATATATAAATGAATTACCATTGAGATAATATAGATTAGGAAAAAATAAATATATAAAACTTTTTGTCAGAAAATGATTTGACAGCAACTTTAAAAGTTTCATCAGATGAACTACGGGCCACAGATTCAATTCCTGATCAAGAGATCTGCAAATCCTGCTATGGAAAGGTGTTTGGGCCAGAATGCTACAGTTACCCCGAGATCCTGCATGCACAACGTGGATGGTGATGAGGGGCTGGGCATCAAGCCAGAGAGCATTCAGCCTTTCAATGAACCCAAACACTTCTAAATTTGCTCAGCAATACAGAGATACTAAGAAGTGTTCCAGGTGTGGAGATTCCATATATCCTGCCAAGAAGATTATTAGGGTGCTATAGACCTAGCAAAACAATTCTGTTTTCTAAGTGCCAAGTAAGGGAAGAGTCTTGCGGCAATGACACTAAGAAAATAGATAAAATTTATTGTAAATGATGTTATACAAAGAATTGAGGTCTGAATGCTTTGGCCATGGCCAAGAAACAGGACCCCTCGTTCATATTCAGTACAAGTGTAAACACTCACTGAGACTCTACATAGTGTAATACTAAACAATTGTGAAATTCCACCAACACTTAAGTACTGCATATTACCGTGTGCTTGCACAGGTTGGCTGACTAGTAGGAAGAGAGCATTGTATCCTTGTATTCTTTTGCTTTTTCATCAGGAACCACTTTTTCTTACATTTCAAATAAAACAAGTTTTTTTTAAAAAAACAACTTCCCTGTGCAATATTTACTATTTAGCTATAATATTTTAAAACATTTAAATTAAATAGAATAATTATGAAAAAAAGCTTGTAGTTTATTGAATTTCAATCTTAGTTGCACTGTTTTGCAATTGAGACCAGACCATCAGTTTCAATACAGATTAATTTTTATACCCACTTTTTAAAATACATGTAGGCTGTAAAAGGCACCAAAAGAAAAAGTCAGATTGTCTAGTAGGAAAACCCTGGGTTGGAGGAGTCCTCACACTGTAAATGCCATGGTCTATGTAAAAAGTAGAGAGGGTTACAGATATCCAGGGAATGTGTATTAGGAGAATCTGATTCTTCCCAATAAATGCTTGACATTTCCTTCATATCCTACTCCCTCAAAAATCACTAATTTGCTCACTGTTTAAAACCCACTCTTTGAAGAGAGATTTTATGCTGGCTGTATCAGACTGAGTCACTAATTTTGTGTTTATTCTTCCCCAATGATGGACATTGAAATCTCTCTGTCACTTTGCTTGTAATATCCCATTTTGTTTAAAACATTTCTCCCCTTCTTGATCTTCTAAGAACAGAAAATCAACCCTCCAAGCATTAATTAACTATTTAATCTTCTAATCAACTCCTCTTTATTGTTTAGATTGAATTTTGATCTTACTTTATACAGTTTATATATTACCCTGAAGTAACTTATAATCCCTACACCTCACAGCTAATGACACTAAATATTTACTTTTTCTCCATAGCACATGTTTGATGCTTGTTGGCAGGAGGGAGGTCTTGTTAATTGCCGACCTTCAAGGCTGGCAGAGGTCCTATCTCATCTTTTAGCATTATTATGGCAGTTAATTAATAGGGAAAAAATGCAATACACCATACACTGGTTTTTCAGGCTTCCCGTTAAAGGGTGACACATTACCTCTGCCCATGTTTCATAAACTAAAAGAAATCACTTAAACATACATAACTCAAACAAGGCGTACTGAGTGCAGTCCTACAGTATGCCCAATAGAAGGTCTGACATTTGTGATGATCGCTGTGGTCATTAAGGGAATAAAAACTGTCATATTTATTACAATATGTCCTGTTTGTACAGCTTTTAGATTCTGTATATCCTGAATGCCTATTCTATGTCTAACAACTTCTAAGTTATTTATTACAAATTAGCATAACACACTAACCTTGCTCTTGAGAACAGGAAATCAACCCTCCAACCATTTGATAATTAAACATTCAGTCTCTGATTTGCAAAACAAGAGCTAGTTTGAAGAATCAATGGGATTTGGGGATCATATTTTTTCATTGTTTTTTTAAACTTTGAGGTAAAACATTCAGCAAAGTGTTTCATAGCCAAGTGTAACACCCATTGAGAATAAATGGTAAAAGTGAGCACAGGTTTAGGAAGGGTCTACTGCCTGGCTAATTAGCTTTCCATGTTTTTAAGGCAGGAATGCATCCAGACAAATTGAAAAACTGTATCATAACACTGAGGAGGAACTTAAATTTCACACTGGATCATGTAAAACATAAATAAAATCCAAGAAGTAATTTTTATTTTATTTGACCATGGCAGACCAAAATACTCAGATTTCCTCTTCTAACACAGAGACACTCTCATCTCTGCCCAAATATAGATGGTTGTGGAGGTATTAGTGGCAGATCTGATTAGACATGAGAGAACAGTGACATTTGCACATGGGCAAAGACTCCCAAAGGCTGACTGACAACTCTGCTTTAGCAATTGTTTCTGGAAGGGAAAAAAATGAGGTTCTGATATCACTTGTCACCGTTGCTCTAATGAACACTATTGGATCTGACTGCCAATGTTCCCTACCCCTCCAGCTGTACCTAAATAGGGAGAACATTTGTCTTTTGTGCTGGTGTCATATCTGTGCCCTGCATATAGATCCTTTCTTTCTGGGTGGTAGTAATGTGTCCATATAATTTTCTTGCACTTCCCACTGCATTATCTTACAACTGGTTTTATGTTTTATTATTTTGCATTAGTTTCACTGAAGCTCTTAGAGTCTGTAAATTTTCATCTAACTTAATTTTCCTGCTCACTTCTTTAAACATATAAGAAATTATCTTAGTGCAATGGAGATAGGTGGACAAATGGCAAAACCACATTGCAGAAATGATAAATGAGAGAGAAGTCTTAGGAATGTAAAATCATGTTTTCATTTCTATAATGAGGAAGAGGGTGCTGAGCTCTGCTTTAATATAATTTAAAATAAAATTTTAAAATTGTAAATTAATCAAGTCAAGATTACTGTAATAATTTTTACCTATAGGGATTGCTTTTGTAGGTCGAGCATAGTGAATTCTTAGTAAACGTTCTTCATGAGAATGATGATCATCCTTCAGTGCATGATGCCAATAAATCCTGAGGTTATAGGTACAAGGTTTGTGTGGCTTATGCTTCAACAGAAAGATTGGTCAGAATGTGGAGCAAAAAAAAATGTTGATTGATCAAGGGGGCCTAGTTTGAGAAGAGGGAAGAACTAATTATCAAATCCATTTTAAGAGAGCTCAAAGCTCTTGTATATCAAGGGAAGGGAGATTGGATGAGATAGGAGGTGGGTGGGGACTATAGATTGCCAGGCCCAAAAAGGGGCCCAAGGAAAAGATGAAATTTCTAAATTCCTTTATTCCTGATGGGTCTGTTGATTCCCACTATTCTGGGTTTGGATACAAGACTCCTGTACTTGATGCATATTTCTCTTCCATTCATGAGAAAGGGGTTGCTCAAGCCTCTAGCAGCATTTCTTTAGTTAATTAGCATATCAGAGCAGGAACTTTAGCCTGTAGGTCCTCAGCAAGTGCAAGTATTTCACTGTATTATGCTGATATGTGGCAATACTGTAGGCAGCTCAAGTCCAGCCTGCTGGCCAGTGCCTCAAAAGACTTTGATGGCAACAGGAATTAGGACAAAATTATGTAGTGAAGTATTTCCCACTCTGATCCACTTTAAACATTTACATAAGGCCATTGTTGGGCAGATCAAATATATTATGCTCACTTTGTTAAAGATGGTGCTGCTCACGGGAAGCCCAATGCCCAGGTGATATTAGTTGTCCTTATGCTTGGGATGGGCATAATTATATTATTGTGTGTGGGGGACAGGCTGTAAACAGGCAGGGTGGTTATAGCCCAAGGCTTAGTTTTAAGAGTAAGCTTTTCCCCACACCCTTGACTGATTGCCTGAGGTAGGGTGGTACAATATCATGAGGAATCCTCCCATTATGCCTCAGATAAGTGACTTTGTATCAGAGACTTCCTTGTTTGTATATTGGATTAAAGGTCTTGATTTCTACACTATAAAGTGTAGTGTAAGCCTTCTTTCTTGTCATTTGAAAGGTGTTCCAGGGCAGAAGAAGGGCCTCCAGCAAAGCCGCTCCTCACCCCCATCAGGGTGTTTCACATTGTCCAAAATCCGTAAGTCCATCCAGCAAAGGAGCCAGTGCCCAGTCCAGTCGTAGTCCAGAAAATCAGTCTAAGCACATGGGGACTCAACCATCACCCTCATTCCTGCCGTCCTTGCAGGTCTTACACTGTCCCAAAGAAGAGAAGCACATGGCAATGGCAGTCAGCATTTCCATCTCTGCTCCAGAGAGCATGATGGCATCCACCCCTGTTGGGCAGATAAAATATATTATGCTCACTTTGTTAAAGATGGCGCTGCCCACATGGAAGTTCGTTGATATTAATGTGTGTTCTGGAACAGGCTGTAGGCAGGCCAGGTTGTTATAGCCTAAGGCTTAGTTTAAGAATAAGCTCTTCCCCACACCCTTGACTGATTGTATGATGTAGGGTGGTGCACTCTCCTGAGGAATCCCATTATACAGAGACTTCCTTGTTTGTATAATTGGATTAAAGGTTTTGAGTCTATGCTATAAAAAGGGAGAGAGCAGTAGCTTGATCTCTCGCTTGGTTCCTGAGGTAGAAGAGAGGAGAGCAGATTAAGGCCACATGGAGGCCAGAAGAAGCAGCCAAGATGGCTGAATGCTGAGGGAGAAGCCAGTTTGTTAAGAGTTTGTGCTGGAGGAGATGGGGAACAGAGGTGAATAAGTCTGGTGAGCTAGAAACCTTTGATTCTAGGAAACTCGGATAAGTCAGTAGCTTTGTGAGCACTGAATGTGTGGGTTTTGGAGCCCAGTGTGTGTTTTTGCTTGCCCGCTGGGTGCAAGCTAGAATTAAAGCTGATGGCTCACCAGTTCTTGGCTCCGTTGTTTCATTACCGACTGTACAAATCTAATGCGAACCTGCACGGGTCGGGTGGCTGTGATCCTGACCGTGACTACCGGCTTTACAACCCCTATGTCCCAAAATTGCAGACCTACCAGGAGTATAGCTACTCCTTGCTGCTGGGATCTCACCTTATGGAGACTGCAGATCACAACTCCAGCCCAATTCTCCTCATCCTTCAAAGAGGAACTGAAAACATTAGCTCCTGCTGCCAGGCTTAAGCCCTGAGCTGCTGCTTCCTTCTGCTCTGTGGGTCTTGCAGCCCTACCTCCAGCCTCAGCTCCGGCCTCAGCTCTGGCCTCAGCCCTGGTCTCCCGCTGCTGCTGGTTCTCCACAAAATCCAGGGTAATCTTCATCTCACAAACCTGTGATTCCTTCTCCAGCATCTGTTCCATTTCCAGGTGAATCGCACAAACTAGGTCAGCCTCCTCTGGTGCTTGCTGCAGCTCCAGGGTAGTAAAGCCAGTAGTCACCACCATCACAGCTGCCTGGCTCATGCAGGTTAGCATTTAGATTTGGACAGTCAGTAATGAAACAACGGAACCAAGAACTGGTGAGCCATCAGCTTTAATTCTAGCTTGCACCCAGTGGGCAAGCAAAAACACACACTGGGCTCCAAAACCCACTCACTCAGTGCTCACAAAGCTACTGACTTATCTGAGTTTCCTAGAATCAAAGGTTTCTAGCTCACCAGACTTATTCACCTATGTCCCCCATCTCCTCCTGCACAAACTCTGCACAAACTGGCTTCTCCCTCAGCACTTTACCATCTTGGCTGCTTTTCCTGGCCTCCTCCATGTGGCCTTTCTCTGCTCTGCTCTCTAATATTAACTTCAGGAAGCAAGAGAGCAAGCTCCTGGCCTGCCCCACTTTATAGCATAGATTCAAAACCTTTAATCCAATCTACAAACAAGGAAGTCTCTGATACAAAGTCACTTATCTGAGACATACTTGGAGGATTCCTCATGAGAGTGCACCACCCTACATCATCCAATCAGTCAAGGGTGTAGGGAAAGTCTTACTTTTAAAACTTGCACGTGGGCAGCACCATCTCTAACAAAGTGAGCATAATATATTTCATCTGCCCAACAAGGGTCAGCATCTCTTTCTCCCACATTTGCTCCAGCTCCTTCCACTGCTCAGTTTGTGGGTCCCAGGCAGCCTCTTCCACAGAGTTCTTGGTCTCCTTATGCATGGCTGTAAAAGTCAGCCAGCCTACATTCCCCAAAAGGACAGCCATGGGAAACCATTATAGCAACCATTCCCCTTCTCTACCGCTGAAAGGTGTTGGCAGCTCCATACCAATTTCCAAATCCTTCCACAGACTATGCCAAGTGAAAAGCCAGTAGCCACGGCCACCATCACAGCTGCCTGGCCCATGCAGGTTCGCATTAGATTCAGACAGTCGGTAATGAAACAACGGAGTCAAGAAATGGTGGGCCATTGCCTTTAATACTAGCTTGCACCTGGCAGGCAAGTAAAAACACATACTAGGCTCCAAAACCCACTCATTCAGTGTTCACAAAGCTACTGACTTATCCGAGTTTTCTAGAATCAAAGGTTTGTAGCTCACCAGCCTTATTCACCTCTGTTCCACATCTTCTTCTCTCTGCACATACTGGCTTCTTTTTCAGTGCTCCACCATCTTGGCTGCTTCTTCTGGTCTCCATGTGATCTTACTCTGCTCTCCTTTCTTCTCTCTGCCCTCCACCTAGAACGCAATCACTTTTCTCCCAGCACAATGTGATTTCTCTTTTTAAAACCTTTTGGTGCAAAAGTACTCCCCCAACCCACATTAATACAATCATGCCCATCCAAAAACAGGAAGGGCAACTAATGTTATCACCTGGGCAATGAGTTTTCACATGGGCAGTGCCATCTTTAACAAAGTGAGCATAATATATTTTATCTGCCCAACAATTACCATTGTCCGAATTTAATGCAAACCTGCATTGGCCAGGCGGCTCTGATAGTGGCTGTGGCTACTGGTTTTACAACCATATTTCAATGCCTTTCTGTACCTTGCTTCTATTTCATTTATAATAATAACAATAATAATAGCCGTAGAAAATTTCTCCTCTAGGTTTTTATGTTAATATTATCTCTCGCATTGTCTTTTATTTACATGAAGCAAACAAGGGTTGTTTTGACAATCATAGTAAGACAAGAAAATTGACCTTCAATTTTTTCATTTATTTGGATCTTCATCATAAGGTTTAGCTAGGAGTAGATTTGCTTTCTCACAAGAAAAATAATATTTGAAAAACTATAAAACACCATCCTTTTAAAAGAAAAAAGGGGGGATAATTAACGATGAATACTATAATTTTAAAGACTTGCACTCTGATTTGAAAAATATTCTCTTTTCTTGCAATACTTATGGTAGTAAACCTGGATGCTAATGTCTCTCTGAATTGTGCTATATGTACAATTCTGATCAAGAGAAATATAATAACTATATTTCATTTGCTGGCAAACGTCCATATTAAGCAGACCATTTTAGTATTTATATTTTCATTTCTATTGCAAAAACAAAGAAAGAATATTGGTGTTCTATAACCATTCACAATTAAGTACAGTACTATGTACATATAAATAAGCTTAGTTCAATAGGGACTTGTTGAACAAATAAGTCTGTAACAAGTGTTTTTAGGTTTGCATAGTTGTATTGGGGCAGCAATCTGTGGGGAGAGGTGATTGTTTGCTATTGTTTGCTGGAGAAGAGATTCTTCTGCCCTGCCAGTTTTACTGGAGAATGCTGAGTTGTTTAGGAGCCCTGCTTAGGCTGGTAGGGCCTATGAGTCTGGGGAAATCCAGAGAAGTAGTCCAGAGAAGAAGTCCGGGTTGTGGAACTGGAGACTGAGTTGGGGTTTGGGGGCTCTGAATGAAAGAGAAGTGGTCTTCTCTGCCTGTTTACTTGTTTGCCATTATGAAACTTTAATAAACAGAATGGCTCACCATTTTTGGCTCCATAGTTCCCTCACGGTATGCCCAAATCCAATGTGAACCTGCACCTGCATGGTCATGGAGGTGGCCACCAGCCTTACAGCACTATTATGTAATATGCTATGGATAAGTTGGTAAACAAAGGCAGGGACCTGAGCACCTTCTAGATAATACAGAAAAAGAAGTAAATGCCATAGGAAAGAAATAGCGATAATCAATTGGGATTAGGTCTGCAATGTTGTGTGGCATGGCTTTTCAGAAAAAGTAATGTTGAAACAGAGATCTACATGGAATAGAAGTTAAATAAGGGGTTAGAGATAGACCACAAATATTTGTGTAGTTTGTGCATATGTGCATATGTGTGTATGGTTTCAGTTAGAAAGAAAATATGAGAGGAAGGAGATATAATAATGAAAGTCTAAGCTATATAAAGATATAAAAATTTTATCAAAGAGCAGGACTGGCTCTTTAACTTGTGGGAACCAGTACAAAAATGAGAATATGGGATTTCTTGTTAAAATTTTTTTAAGAACGTCAGACAGTAGAGCAAAGCATTAAGCCAGGCATGAGGCCATTCTAAGAGTGGGACAGTGTAAAATTGCTATGTCAGATGCCCACGAAGCTGTTCTCATCTAAAAACAGAAAGCTATAAAAAAACCTTAAGTATGAGAATGCTAAAAGATCATTGAGTTTTAGAAATGCGCTTCTTCCTCCATCATAGACTGCAGCTTGGAAGGGAAGCTATATTTGAAGCAGGTAGACTTGCCCTGAGGGCTATAAAAGTAATTCAGATGATAGATAATCTTGGTATAAATTATAACAGTGAACATAAAAATGGAGTAATTTTAAAAATTTTAAGATATAGGATTTAAAAGAAAGAATACAAGAATTATGACAGACTGGTGGCAGAAATACAGAGTCAAATTCAACAGTACACTTCAAAACATGTTTAACTATAAGGAATATAAGAAAGAAAAGGGAGTATTGCCATCTAATATACTAATATAAATTGCAATAACCATTGTATAGATACTATGAAATAAAAAAGAGATCTACATTAAAAATAGAAACTAGAAATCATTGATTTCCTCAAAAAATTTGAAGTGATGGAACTCTTGAAAAATTTAGAGACTATGTACAGTGAGTACATAGAATAAGGCTAAGAACAGAACTTGGAGAAAAACTAATCTGAAAATAATAAGCAGGAAGATAAATCCTGAAAATAAACAAACTGTAAGGTCAGTGAATAATGGGGGATGGTCACATGAGGAACTCAGACCCGGGACTTTTGGCTAGGGCCACCCACAACCAAGTGCACCAAAAGAAACTTCCCAGAGGTCCTTGGGAAAAGAGCGACCATCCATCAGCCAGTAAGATTTCAACACATCATATTAGCTCGCCCACCTTAGAGGACCCCTTTAAATACCTCTCACGCAGTTTAATTTGGGCAACTTCCCTAGCCTCTGTCCCCGGGGCTAGGAAACCTCATCTTATGAGATGTTCTCTGTACTCAATTAAACCTTTTATTATTCCACACTTCGTGACTCTGGTCCTTTTCCTTCTTTCCCAGCTGGGAAAAATACCTTACACAAACAATAACACATATAGGTGGAAAACCAGAAAATTAGGTATCATAGGAGCTTATGAAAATGCTTTTCGAGAAACAATGTATTGTCAATGTTGTAAATGTTGCTAAAAGGTCAAGTAAGATAAACACTGAAAATAATTTTGTGATAAAAAATTCACAGTGGTCTTCAAGAATTTAGTTTCCATAAAATATGTGTGAGTGTTGATGTAGGGTGATGAGAAAACAATAGTGTAGACAATTCAAGAAGACTGGCTCTGAAAAGGTCAGAAATGAATAAGGTGATCATAAAGTCAAGTTAGAGGAAGAATATAAAAGGAATAAATAAACCTTGAATAATGGTGACAGGAAAATGTAATAGAAGAATGGTTCCCAAAAAATGCTTATGTCCTAATATTGAAACCTGTAAATATATTAACTTACATAGCAAAGCAAATTTGCAGATATGTTGAATTTAGTGTCTTGAGATGGAAAATATTCTTGGATTAGTTGGGTGGACTCAATATAAAAATAAAGGTTTTTATAAGAGTTAAACAGGAGTGGCCTGACCTGTGGTGGCGCAGTGGATAAAGCGTCGACCTGGGAACACTGAGGTCGCCAGTTCAAAACCCTGCACTGGTCTGGTCAAGGCACATATGGGAGT
The DNA here is from genome assembly GCA_037038555.1 of Rhynchonycteris naso. Lineage (NCBI taxonomy): Eukaryota > Metazoa > Chordata > Mammalia > Chiroptera > Emballonuridae > Rhynchonycteris > Rhynchonycteris naso. The sequence goes on from CM072999.1 coordinate 125,508,914, forward strand.
TGATGCTTCCACCTCCTCCCCCCTTTCTCTCTTTCTCTCTCTCTCTCTCTCTCACTCTGTGTCTCCTCTCTAAAATGAATAAAATAAAAATTAAAAAAAAAAAAGCCACTGTGTAGCAATGGAAGTAGAGATTAGAATCATTTGATGGCTATCTGAGGACCATAGTTGAAGAAATTCAGGCAGCCTTAAGAAATCAGAAAACACTAGGAAACAGATTCTCCCTTAAAGCCTCTAATGAGGAACGGAGTCCTCCTGACACGTTGGTTTTAGCCCTTTAAGACCAATTTTTAGACTTTTGACCTCCACAACTGTAAGATAATAAATGTGCTTTGTTCTAAACCAATAAATTTGTTACAGCAACAATAAGAAAATAATACAGAAAAAAATGTAAAATACAGAAGAAGGGCAATCATTGGTGGAATAGTCCTGAGAAACAGAAGAGCTAATCAGAAGAAGCAGATAAGAATTGAGTACAGGCAGGTGAATAGAACCAGAGAATGAGGTTATGGGAAAACCAGGGGTCAGGGAGCTAGAAGAAGTTGATGGAATGTGAAAAGAAAAAGATATAATAGTCATATGAGAAGTTTGAGAAGCAAGCTAGAGGTTTGAAATAATTACAGAATAGATTAGAAAGAAACCTTGGAAAATACACTATAGAGAATTTCTGGGAAGTGTTAATGATATTGTAGAGATGAAAGTTTACACACAGAGAGAAGCACCTGCCTGCTTGGTTAGGCAATTTTATTTGTAATTTTTTATATTTTTTAATTTATAAAATTCAGAGGGTTGAGTTGATTTTTAGATGAGTCATTTGAGCAAAGGAAACTGTACCACTGACAAGAATGTTGCTAGAACAATTGGCCATGAATTCTAAATGTATCTGCTCTAAACTGCTGCTAAGAGAAGTTAAGACATTTACCCAAGAAAACAGCTAGTAAAAAAAAAACAATCTTGCACTCATAAACCCCCATTCATCCTAATCTCAAAATTCTAATTCTCAGCTACTGTCTCATGCATCTGTTATTGTATAGCAAAATTATTAGGAATGTAGAATCTAGTAGAAGATAATAGGAGACTAAAGAAGAAATAAAGAAATTGAAATAATCACAAACTCAGTTTTGTTCCTCCAAATAATCTTGAGTTGTTTTAAACACCGATTTAGAATTACTTCTCTATTCATAAATATAACTAGTGCTGAATACTTAGGATGCAATGCTACTCAACATCAAGAATACCTTGTATGTATTTCATTTGTTAAAACAGATAAAATATTTTGAGAAATATATTTTACCCTATTGGTAATTATTAAATGCAGAAGAAACTTCTGAAGTTAAGTATATATTTTAACACAAAATTATAAAAATGCATTATCTGAATTTTCTCAAATTGGCTAATGTGTTGCTTCAGGCTCAGGAAGAGCAAGAAACATTTATTTTTAGTGTGTTCAGGATCCTTGTCTTTAAAGACCTATTTTACTATTTTAAATTTTTTGAAATTTTGAAATTAAATTTAATAAGATGACAATGATCAATAAGAGTCCATTGGTTTCAGGTGAACATCTCTATAGCATTTTAACTGTTGATTTCATTGTGTGTCCATCACTCAAAGTCAAATCATTTCTGTCACTATATTTGTCATTCTTTCCACTCCTCTTTCCTCTCTCTCCTTCGGTTAACCACTTCACTTTTATCTATGTCTATGCATCTCAGTTTTATATCTCACCTATGTGTGAAATCATATAGTTCTTAGCTTTTTCTGATTTACTTATTTCACTTAGTATAATGTTCTCAAGGCTCATCTATGTTGTCATAAATCACAACTATGTTACTATTATCTCTATCAATGACTAGTTTGGTAAGGTTAAACAGACTGTCCAAGCCCTAGTACTAGGCATGTGCACATGTCTGACTAATCAGAATTTTCCATTTTATGGACAAGTAATTAGTCAAATAACATTGTATGGCTTATGTTGGGACTTTTACTGGAAACATTTGGAAAAACACATGTTTTTTATTTTTTTCTCTGTTATGCCGACCTCTAAGGAACACACAAATTGGCAGTTACCTGGAACTACTTGTTGCTTTACTTTTGAACAGCATCTATCTGAGAATGAAAGCAAACAAAATCAAGAATGGGAGAGATAAAGACTTCCCATGACTCACTGAGTTCCTGAAACCAGCCATGTTGTCTACAGACCAAGTTGTGTTGTCAGTTGTAACCAAAATACCACAACCAAACAAACAAACAAAAAAAGCAAAGTAAGTGTATGTTGTCTTTATTAAGTATACACTCATGAAAAAAATTATTAGTAGTTTATTTTCTCTTTATAAAAGTTTTAATCATGCTCTTATTTTAACAATGGTTTTATGTCAGAGAATTTTTATACAGTTTCAAGTTCAGTGAAAATTTGTTTAACAAAAAGAAGTTGTGTCTATTCAAGTTATTATGCAAGTGATGTATCTAAGAGAGTATGTTATAAAAGGACTAAAAATACAAATTTTAAATCATAAACTCAGGAAATAATAAGCACAAAGCCATAATTAAAAATTTAAGAAAAGATGTTGTTTTTTATTCACTAGAATGATCACTAGTCTGTCTGTAGCAACATAATCCAAGACAATAATATAAAGAAAATATTAATTTTGGAAATTTTAATCCTGTTTCTTTTTAAATCTGACAATGTAAAGAGAAAGACTTTTTATAAAGTTTATAATAATTTAATTTCTGTATTTAAATTGTTTCTTTAAGGTATTTTTCTCTTTATATCTCTCTAACATTTACAATGTAATTTAACATTTAAGAGTGTATCATGTAATAATTAAAATATTTTAGAATATTTAAGGTAGAATGTTTATTATTAAATAGCAAATAATATTTAATCTTATAAAATGTCTTGCTTAGTCTATGGAAAATTAATATTAATGCTAAATAATTATGATTTAATATCCTAATTAATAACCTTAACAAAAGATGTTCTAATAAGAAAGCATATAACTACATTTATTTACTATTTCAGGAAAACTCAAACCTCTATGACCTATAAATATCCTTAGTGACAAATTCAGTGGAAGCTGACTTGTAGTTTAGCTAACCCTCATTTTCAATGATTATTTTTTGTCATTTAAAGCAGTAAGTTTGAGAGTAAAGTCAAGTACAGGGGGTCCTCAGGGTACGATACAGTTCTGTTCTTATGACAGTGATGTAACCCTAATTTTGGTGTAAGTCAAAACACACCCTAACCCAGGCATGACCAACACTTTTTTCCCCTTGGCCAGATTAGAAAAAACTTTTTTCATGGGTCAGACAAAATATTAAAATTTAAAAATGTTAAATACAAAAACGATTCGTTTAAGTAAACAAAATTTTATTATGTAATTTGTTTATGAATAAATGTGAGTGAAAAAAATTTAATATACAATATTATTTTAATAAAAATATATTTTAATGAAAATATAATTACATACCATATAAATATCCAAACTGTATAGCAATCAATCGAAACAATATTTAATTAATAGAATGAGCTTGAAGGTGTTATATCTCAAATAAAACAATTATTTTGTTTAACAAACAGCCTGGACACGTTTTCAGTTATCAACTGCAGCTATTGTCTATGTTACAATTCCACTTGATTCAGCACACTTGAACACAAAAATAATGAATTGTTTGACCTTGAGTGCGCACTGGCAAACTCCACCTAAAAGAATGTGGGTTTCACATCACCGCTAAACATCAGTTCATATCCAGTAAAGAAAAGTACAAAAGTTGTGAATCTTTATAGTGGATTTCTTTTTTTAATAAAGTAAGAAGTATCTTAAATCCATTTGACCAATTATAAACACTGAGAAACTTTTCTTTTTCATTTTCTGTTGCATGTGGTTTTAGAACTTTTCCTATATATGACTGCATTGCTGATTCCAAATATGAAATATGTTTTATGGTACATCTCTAGTTTTTATGCAATTTTAATTTCCTTTTGATATAGTTAATGGCATGCATTGGTTTTTAAATTGGAGTTAAAGGGCAACGACTCTTGGATTGAACATAACCACAAGGCAATTAATGTTTTACAAACATCATTTTTACATAATTGTAGTTGTTTTAAAATGTAAAAATTATTATCTGATAAAAACACCATCTTATTTTGTTTTAAGATTAAATCATGGCTTCTATGAGTAGGTATAAATGTAAGAATAGTCTTAACACCTTCTGTTATATATGTGACTGTTACACACTTCAACATCAAAGGCCCAATATTTCATCATCTGTGACACATGCATATATTGCCTATTTTCAAGTTCCTCTTGGAGATCAAGACAAGAATCAGGTTCCTCATATTGTGTGCCATAATTGTGAGAAAATGCTTTGTGACTGGATTAAAGAAAAACGCAAAGGGAAGCCTTTTGGTATTCCCACAGTTTGGCGTGAACCTGAGGACCACAGCAGTGACTATTATTTCTGTCTGATCCATACAAAGGTCATCAGCAAGAAGAAATGGCATATGATCACATATCCTAATACAACCTTTACCAATACAACCTATCCCACACTCTGAGACACTTTCGGTTCCAGTTTTCAATCATTTTATTTCTTCTAAGGACAAAGAAAGTGAACATGGTGATCAAGTATATTTTGATAAGATGCATGAGGAAATGGTTGTAAAATCTGAAGGGTCTTCTGATGCCAAGCAGTCATTAACCCTTCAGCAGTTTAGCCAACCAAAATTGAATGACTTAGTAAGAGATTTGGGCCTATCAAAGAAAGCGGCTGAGTTATTAGCCTCCAGGCTTCAAGAAAAGAATGTACTTCAGCAGTCAGCTAAAGTATCCCATTTCAGGAAGCGTGAACAAATTTCTGTGGATGTTTTTTCCGAAGACAAACACTTTGTTTACTGTCATGATATCAGTAGTCTTCTCAGCCATCTAGGTGTTACCACTTACAGTCCAACAGAATGGCAGCTATTTCTTGACAGCTCTAAACAGAGTCTGAAATGTGTTCTTCTACACAACAATAATGCTTATGTATTGGTTCCAATTGGTTATTTAACTCATCTGTGAGAAGATTATAATGACATAAAAATTGTCCTCGACTTACTGAAGTATGAGGAGCATAACTGGATCATTTGTGTGGATCTTAAAATGGTCGATTTCCTGTTAGGACAACAGAGAGGTTTCACGAAGTATCCTTGCTTTCTGTGTTTGTGGGACAGCCGAGCTCGGGAAAAACATTGGACACAGAAGAAGTGGCCAAAACGTGAAGCTCTGGAAGTAGAGATGCAAAATATTGTGAATGAACCTGTAGTTAATCGAGACAGGATAATTTTTCCCCCACTTCCCAACAAACCTGGCTTAATAAAGCAGTTTGTTCAGGCTTTGAATAGAGAAAGTGAATGCTTTCAACATATTATTTCTGCTTTTCCTGCCTTGTCTTTTGAGAAGATAAAAACAGGTGTATCCGATGAACCTCAAATTCAAACTCTCATACAAGATGAAAAATTTGCCAGGAAGATAAATAAGGAGGAGAAAGCAGCATGGTAGTCTTTTGTGGCAGTTACAAAGAACTTCCTTGAAAACAAAAAAGTAGAAAACTTCTGTTTCAAAGAATGCTGTTGGCTTTCCGCGACATTGGATATAACATGAGTGTTAAAATTCACTTCCTGGACAGTCACCTTGATAAGTTTCTCAAAAATCTTGGAGCTGTTAGTGATGAGCAGGCTACTGCTGGAGCATCAAACGAGATTGTCCTCAACAAGTACACAAACGCAAGAGCTACAAACACCAATTTTTGCCTGAATAGAATTTAAGTAAGTTTTGCGCAAATTTTATCATTAAGGTAAGTGTTTTAATATGTTCTATTTTGAAATTGTAGACAAATTCTGATGCAATTGTATCTTTTAGTGTATTAGTGTATTTACTGCATTATATAAATTATTATATTTTCACAAAGATGATGCCCAAGAAGACATTCTACTTTATTATGTTAAACTAAATATCGAAAATTTTACAATAAGATGAAAACCTAAAATCTTGAATTGCAAAAGAAACTGTAACTTACAGAGAAAAACTAATGTTAATTTTGAGATCAACACACTTGAATTAGGTAAGAACAAATGATTTTGTGGATACAACAAAAATTTTGTTCCCCAGTGTTATTGGAAGTTAACCCTAGATTAGTCATGTGTGGAATTCTTTACCGCGTATCACTATCTTTTATATTTTGATTTCCAAAAATCAAAGATGCTTCCACTTCTGAGTAGCTGAGATTTTTAAGTAGCGAAGAATATTAAAAATTTAATCACAGGCCGCATAATCTGGCCTGCGGGCCATATGTTGGCCATTCCTGCCCTAGCCTAACACAAATGGAACACTTGTACTTTTAACAGTCCAAAGTGGCATAGAGAAGTTACTCCCCATATGCCAGATTATTGCGTATTCTTCTTCAGAGTCTAACCAAACTAGTTTGCCCATGTAGTCTGTAAGTACGACCCTAAAGGCATAAGTTGAAACATTCACATCTATATTTTTTAAGTTTTTTATGGGAGTGAGCATTGTAAACTTGAAATGTCGTATGTTGAAACTATTATAACACAAGGACCCCCTGTATAGCGCTATGAATAATGCAAGACAAAACATGTTAATATGCAGCTAAATTACTGATCACATGGAAATAGTCTATGTGCTAAAGGTTATAGTACGTAAGAGAACAAACATACACACTCATGCACTAATATTACAGCAAAAAGATTTAGTCTAAATGTCCTCCTAACAGTTATTAAGCCAAGGCATTGGATCATTTCCTAGAAGTGCTTTTATCTATATATTCTGCTTAGCATTTGGTTTGTTTTATATTTGTTATTACCATTAATTACTTTCTAAAAAATTTTTTTTTCAATAATCTGTATTTGATAATGGCCATAGGTAAATATTAAAAAATACCTAAAATTTGTTTTCTATTTATCTTTAAATTTACATTTCATCAGGCCTTAACAAGATGTATGGAATCTCCACTGGACAGAGTAAATAAGTAATACTGACCATAAAGTATAAACTTATATGAACTTGTGCTATCCAGTATAACTACTATTCAATTATTTTCTTACTCATTTCTCCTAATCATTGAACAGGGATGAATAACCAGATGGTCCCTTACTATTTATAAATCAGTTATACAAGAATAAACAGTACTAATTTATAAAAGAAAAGGGTGTGTAAACTGAAGAGAGCTTTTTGGCCACTCAACTTGGTCTCTGCACCTTGTAAGACAGCATTTATCTCAAAGAACTCACTACTGTCTGAAATCTGATAAAGACTTAGATACACAGACTAACTTGGGGGGCACATTTTAAGGGCATCTATGTTTTTATGCTGGACCCATATTAACTAGGCTCATAAGACTGATTGCAAAAAGCTCAAATGTTAATATAATAATTTATAATAAAATTGAAAATGTGACAAGAATCCTGAAGTTAGTGTTTATTATTCAACATCAAATAATATTTTCCTTATTCAGTTTACTAACATGTAAAGTCAAGTTATAATCCAAATGATAGTTAATAAAATTTACCATAATGTGAAATATGACTCATAAGCTTCCTCACCAAAGGTAAGTTATATCACAGCACTACATTATCAGAAATTTGGTTGGTGGTCGTGAAAACAGAACTAGGGAATTAGTAGATATTGAGAAGTCTCTTTAGCTACCTAACAATAAATACTGTCCCTCAGTGTGGAAAACCAAAGGAACATGAATGCCGAATTCTACATACCCACAAGTCCCTTCTTTATGACCAACCTCAGAGAGACTCTACAGTGCTTATTTCTACTTGTATTTTACCCTAATGTGTCCAACATATCTGGACATTGTGTTCCTTTTATAATAATGGAGTAGTGTCTTTATAGCATTTAGCCAAAATGTGAATTTAATTAATTTAAATAATTGCTTAGTCAATACCTGTTAAACTGTAAGCTCCCAAAGTCAGGTCTTTTACCTGCTTTGATTATTACTTTATTCCCCATGCTTGACAGAAAGAAAGCAGTAGGCAATTATTATTATTATTATTATTATTATTATTATTTGGTATGTTATAAAAATAGTGGAATTCATCCAGTTCACACCAGTTCAGCAAAACCAATACCTAATTTTTTGTTGATTTCAGTGAACTAGTTGTTAAAATGGCTCTTGTACTCAGAGTTCTCTCTAACGTGGGTGCCTGGGCAGCTGCCCAATGTGGAAATTACAAATTTACATTCCTTACACTTTTTTAACATTCGCCTGAGCAACAGCATGTTCTAAGCACGTGTTGTAATGTTCATTCTGTCTATAGGTTAAAGAAAAATTGCAAGTGAGGATGCCAATCAAGAGCAATATGGAAATATTTTAAATAACAGTTTTATTGTCTTTTGTCAGGTATTATTTAATATTCTTTCATTAATATTTTAAAACTCTTTCTTATAACATAATCTAGTTTAATGTACCTCTTTTATTGTTCTTATTTAAGTATTAAATGCATGAAGTAATAAACTACCTTTCAGTATATTGTTTTTTTATACTTAAAGTGGTCATTAGGGCAGAAAACTGGTTGTTAAATTATTTGAATCCCACCACTGGTTATAAACGACAAAAAAGCTTCAATCTCTAAACTTGTTTGATGCTGTAGAATAAATGTGTCCCTCCAACAATTTATATTTTGAAATCCTCATATCCAACATGAAGGGCCTTTGAGAAGTGATTGTGTCGTAAGGGTGGAGCCTCATGAATGCGACTAGTTTTCTTCTAACAGATACCTCATAAAGAGTCAGAGAGAAAGCTCCATAAACCAGAAAGAAGGTTTCATTATGCTCGTGCCTTGATCTTGAACTTCTGAACCCCTAAAACTGTGACAAATTTTTATAGTTTAATAGCTACCTACTATATGGTGTTTTGTTTTAACAGCCCAGATGGACTAAAACAATTAGATATATGCTTGATAAAATTTTGATTTATTAAATTCAAATCTGGTTTCCATGATAGCACTGTCTTAAAATTACTGTAACTTATGTTCTGGGTTTTTTAGTATTTGCATAATCTAACTATTTACTCTTATATATGGCAAAATTTATTTAATGTTAATTTTCTAAAAATTATAAGGCAATCATATATTTTGAAGTTGTTGAGTGTTCACTCCTATTATTCCACTGTACTTTCCTCTGAAGCACCAAAATTCTAGCACAGAAACATTTTGTTTAAATGTACATGCTCACAGCAGTTTTTTTCATTGTTAAAATTTAATAAGTTGTTTAAATACATTTTTATTCAATTAATTGTGAATAGCAAGATATCAAGTAAGTCTACTTAAGAAGTTATTCATAAAAGAATATGTAATTTTGGGAGAATATAACTCTATTTTTCTATCTGAAAGCCTGAAAGGACAGGTCTAGGTATCTCATTCAGTTAGAGTTCTTCAAAATGAATGAATGAGTATAAAATAAACAAAAAATTAGAGACAGTTATTACAGTCACTGTAATTATTTAAATATCCATACCTTAGAGAGCTATGAAGAACTCCTAATGTATTAACAATTTAGTTCTGATATATTTCAACTTATAAAACTAAGTAATTCTGAGGTTTATTCAGATTTTAAATATATAGAAGCTATGAAATATACAATATTTTGCATAATGACTGCTCAGAACAAATATCTTAGTATTTATGTGGTAACACATCTCTCATACAATATTTTTTAAATTGGATGTTTACTTTTATGTTTTTTAAAATATAGAACAAATAAAACAAAAAAGAGCCAAGGTTAATTTTTAAAAGACATGATGATAGATATTTATACAGCACTGTAGAATTTTATTTAAATAATGTTTGGTCTATACAATATACAACATGCCATAATGCTATGCAAATAGCTGATAATGGGAAATAAACAAATACTGCTACATAGAAAGCAAAGGCATTTATTACCCAAAGACTACTAGATAAATACTGATGACTGTTAAGAACTGTAAAGAATCTGAAGTTTTAACCTGTTCATAAACAGTTTGGTCTGGCACCATGGTATGGAGAGATGCTGGGAGAAGGCATACAACTCCTAGGCTAGAGTTTTCTTTTTAGCAATAGCAGTGATCCAAATCACATGACAATGAAGGGATGGTTTCATTACAAAAGAGGAACCCTGAGCATAAGCATTCTTAATTTTTTATAGTAGACAGTAAGTGTGATCACCTCTTTCTTTAGTAAGGGTCATTATATTTCCCAAGGTTATTTGCTATAACAACATCCTCGAAAGAGGGTCTGAAAAATAAACAAACAAAAATACATTAGTGCCTTGCTAGTTACATGTGCAGAAATATGGAGATCCATGAGAAATTGTATGCCAACAATGACTCTTTAAAATAAGTAAACAAGGATCATCATTGGGCATCTTACAAAAAATTTAGATTTCTGGAATAACCAAAATACCTGTACTTGCACTTTTGGGTAATGAGGGTGACCACTGTGAAATGTACCCTCTCATTTATAGAGTTCTGTTTTTAGCTAACCACTGATTTAGCAAAACTTCCATCAATTCTCTAGAGTGATTTTGTTTTGTTTTCAAAATAGAAACAAAATTTAAAGGTTTTGGGCAGCACGAAATAAACAGGTCTATAAAAGGGGTAAAAGAAGATTAATTGATTTAGAATTAAAAGAATAGTAAAATCTCTGAAATGGACTTACCTAATCCTATAGAAAAAACAACAGCAAGTCCATTAACGTAGCTATTCCTATCCTCGTGACATGTGTTATGTACTTATTCAATCAAACATAGATTTAGTGCATAGATTGTGGCTAGAGTTACTCTTTTGAAAAAGCATAAAACATTTTCAAAAACGGTAGAAAAAAACCTGAATTTTAGAATATTAGAATTTCTAAAGTATTTGGAACTTCCGAGTCTCACTACTAATATTCATAATCTGAACTATTAACTATCTCTGTCGACATTCTGGAAATAGCAACATCTTATTTATTTTATATTTTTACAAAATAAATTTGTATAAAAATTAGAATGGGCTTTTAAAATTTGGGTACTGCAGTCTCTTTTTCAAATGTTTACATTACCCTTACTGATGATTCTGAAACATGACATCTACTGACTCACTTTTTAATATAACAAATAATTATTGAGTACCTACTATATGCAAGTGGCTGTTCTAGGCAAGAAAGCTCTGGGTCTCAACTTGTCAGAATAAACAAAATTCTGATTGAATTTACAAGTAAATGGAAAATAATATTATATGATATTTTGAAATAAAATGAATAAACAAGATATTCTAATGGAATAATGGAGGAGGACACCTACATGTTGAGAAAATGAAGGGCTTCTCTACAAATGAGACATGAGCTGAAAACAAAAATTACAAAGGTATGAGTACAGCAAGTGCTCCATTTACAACCACAATTGGTTCTGACAGACCGGTCGTAACATGATTTGGTCAAAAGTTGAGTAGGCTATATGTACAGTACTGTGAAATGATGTTATAAAAATCTTTAAGTCATAGTTTATCATAATTTCCTTTCATTATTGTTATATATCCTAATTTTCTTTGTTCATTTTATGCCATTTGTATCATCTCTACACCATTTTGTTTCTTATTTTTACATTCGTCAGGTTTAAGTAAAACACTGCATTACCAGTACAACTGGTTTAATATTTGCAAAACATACAAAATTACAAAATACAGGTGCATACAAAAACTGCTCCAGACACAGAGCAGTTGTGGCTAGCGATTGTGGTCATAAAGTTGAATGGTCATAAGTTGCATAGGTCAGAAGTTGATCAATACCTGTATTGTAAAATTCTTAATAAAAGCAGTTCAGGCAAAGAATGGAAAGGACCAGTGCTAAGTCCCTGCAATGAGGAAGAGGAAACAAGAGGAAATGTTATTAGGATAGTGAATGGAGAAAGTTAAGAACAACTGAAATGAGACAGCTGGTGGGCCTAAAGGCAGTAGTAAGAGGTTTAATTGTTTTTTTTTTTTAATGCAAAGTCACTAAAAAATTTTCACAGTGGGTCGGAGGCACTATTTAGTTAGATTCTTAAAACAATACTGTCATTCTAAATTCTTTATAATAATGAATTGAATGGGTACCAGAAATCATGGCAGGAAAGTTGGTGTGTTTAGAAATATTTGAATTATTCCTGAAGTTTTTGAAAGCACTTTATAATGAATCAGATAGGAAAATAGAGAGAAAAATAGAGGGTGTTCCTAAGTTATGGGTTCTGTAATAATATTTACTAAGAAGGGGATTCCTGGGGAAGGTTACAAGTAAGAATGTGTATGGAACATGTTAAATTTGAGATGCCTATTAGATACTCAACTAAAGATGCATAATTAACCACCTGAACATATAAATTGAATAATAATCACATATAAATACTATTTACAGCCATGGTGTTGGCAATAAATCAGGATGGAGGATAGATAGGGGGAAAAAAGTAGTTTAATTCTGGGGCATGCCCATATTTGAAGTTGTAAATTGGTCTATTCTGGAAAGGAGAAGAGAAAGGGAGAAGAGAAAGAGAAGTCAGGGACATATGATCTTAAGAAATCTAATAGAGACACTGTCCTAGAAAGTAGGGAGGTTGATGAGTTTTCAAATAAGATGAGGCTAAAGAAATGTTGTCAAGTTTGGCAACATGATTTTTTTTAATCATTGTGGTTAATTAATGTAGTCTCAGTGGTAGTGAGGACAGAAACCCAACCAAAATTGGCTGACCAGTAAATAGAAATGAGAAAATAAGACATCAATTATAAATGCTGCTTTGAATATTTGAAGAGGAATAAAAATTTACATGTTATTGGAAAGGTCATGTTGTCAAGGAGGAACTGGTTTTTTGGAAAGAGGAATTATAATTCATTTACTAGGAGACACTAAACAGCTCATGTTAATAACCCAGTAGAGCAGGATAATTTGATAATTCAAAACAAAATAATGTGAGGTTAGTAAGTTAATATTTTGAGTAAAATCAAGTTATATTTTGAGAGCCACAGAGGGGGGAAAAGAGACTTTGATAAGAATAAAGGAATAAGAGATAAGAGAGATGAGAAGCACAGATTTGTATTGGTTGAAAACATAGTTCATTTTCTATGTTAGATTCTATTTTCTTAATGAAATATCAAGTAAAATCATTACTTGAGAGTGAAAAGGATGAGAGATGATGATGTGGAAGGAGGGACAGGCCCCCTCTTTCCTGAGAAGGAAGAAACGACAAGTATACAAGGGAAAGAAACCAGCTGGGGTAACCAAGTCAGCCAGTGATAAATTATCTACAGTGGTATCTTGAGATACAAATTTAATTTGTTCTGTAACTGAGCTCGTAAGTCAGTCAACTCATATATCAAACTGCAGATACTGGACCTGTGCGCCAATGCGCCAACTAGTGGCAGCTTCCCGAATCATGACTCGTATCTCCGAATTTTGCTCGGATCTCGAACAAAAATACAGACCGGGTCATATCTTAAAAAAATTTGTATTGTTGGTCTGTTCATATCTCAAGGTACCACTTATAATACAAAACACAAACTGCAAGATCTGTATGTAACTATGGCCAGTGATCTCAAAACCCCCTTCTCCTTGTTTACCCCACCGAAATTTTTTCTCCCCTCTCCTTGACTCCTGGGAAACCTTAAACAAAGAAATCACATGCCCATTGCTTATATACTGAAATGGTATATAACCTGTAAGAAAATCAACTTTATGGAGTCCGTGTTTTGGAGCTACAAGCCCCCCATGCCAGCTTAATAAATTCTACTTTCTTTAATAATTGAGTTATCTGAGTGTCTATCCTCTGTCAGGTTGCTTCCTGCAACAATGAGAACTTAGAAGATAAAGAAAACAGTACCAACAGAAAAATTTATTTTCTTTCAATGCCATAAATTTGTGTTTTTAGTTGTGAACTAATAGTGAAAGTGACCATCATACTTGTAAAGTGGTCCCCACCTACATACAGCAGTTTAGTAGCATGTGCACAGATGAGAGACCCTGCACTTAAAAGTGATGAAGGTTAAGTAGGCAAGAGTCATGACTGTTTTCAGTGCAGTCATTTTAATGATAAGTCAGTACATATGAATTGGATAAAAATGAAAGTATAGAAAACAGCATTCTGATGATTAAACAAAATGAATACAGTGAAGAAAATAAATTGGGGTCAGTAAGAAGTAGTGGTAGGAAAGTGGAATGATTAAAAGAAAGCTTTTAAAAGTTGAGGGCATCCTGTCTACTTCTAGATCTGAGAGATGTAGGCAAAACCTTTTCCTCATGGAACAGTTAAATCTTCAGTAAGATAAGAAAGTAAGCAGAAGTAAAATACTGGCTTATGGATGGTTAATTATTGATTCAGAGCTTTTTAGGGCATAGTGCTTTAATCTTGGCTCTCACAGAAGATAATATCATAGTTAGGGATGTCTAAGACAGTAGCAAAGAGTTCAGGTAATAATGTATTGTAAAGCCAGTATCCATGGCCATCATCACAGCTACCTGGCCCATGCAGGTTTGCATTTGATTCAGACAGACAGTAATGAAACAATGGATCCAAGAACTGGTGGGTCATTAGCTTTAATCTTAGCTTGCACCCGGCAGGTACGAAATACATACAGTGGAAAAACACTTTCCTTTTGTAAAGCCAGTAGCCAGGGCCACCATCACAGCCGTCTGACCAATGCAGGTTCGCATTAGATTCGAACAGTTGGTAATGAAACAATGGAGCCAAGAACTGGTGAGCCATCAGCTTTAATTCTAGCTTGCACCTGGCGGGCAAGCAAAAACACACACTGGGCTCCAAAACCCACACATTCAGTGCTCACAAAGCTACTGACTTATCCGAGTTTCCTAGAATCAAAGGTTTCTAGCTCACCAGACTTATTCACCTCTGTTCCCCATCTCCTCCTGCACAAACTCTTAACAAACTGGCTTCTCCCTCAGCATTCAGCCATCTTGACTGCTTCTTCTGGCCTCCATGTGGCCTTAATCTGCTCTCCTCTCTTCTACCTCAAGAACCAAGCGAGAACTAGCTACTGGTCTGCCCACTTTATAGCATAGATTCAAAACCTTTAATCCAATTATACAAACAAGAAAGTCTCTGATACAAAGCCACTCATCTGAGGCACAATGGGATTCATCAGGAGAGTGCACCATCCTACATCATCCAATCAGTCAAGGGTGTGGAGAAGAACTTACTCTTAAAACCAAGTCTTAGGCCATAACGACCTGGCCTGCTTATATTACAGCCTTTCCCCCACACCCATCCCAAGCATAAGGGCAAATAATATCACCTGGGTGATGGGCTTCCATGTGGGCAGTGTTGGGATTGCGGGGGCATTAAGAATTCATGTCTAAGACAGAATGACCCTGAGAAGAAACAGGGCCCTGAGAAGAAGCAGGGAAGATAAAAGGCATAGGCCATAAATGACCCTTAGAAGAGACAGGGCCCTGAGAAGAAGCAGGGAAGATAAAAGGCATAAGCCATAAATGACCCTGAGAAGAAACAGGAGTTAGGCACAATTAACTGCACCCACAGCCTGCTATGTCTGGCTAAGATAAGCCTGCTATGTTTGGCTAAGATAAGCAAAACCGTTATAGAAGGTTTAAGCAGTAATTGCATGAACTGTTTGTCTGTTTTAAAATTTTTCCACTGTCCACCTTGTTACAAAGCCATGTGACTGTGTGTAATCTTCTGCCCACCTATAGCTAACTGCCAAGTTTGCTTCTGTATCCGATGCTTGCTTGCTCAGCTATATATGCCATAGTCTGTAAGTGCTCGGTGTGACTCCATTGACAGCCTTTTTGAGTGCTGTAGGAGCTCACCCCTGCGCAGGTTTGCATTTTTGGCCATAAATATTCTTTGAACTCCTGAAAGTCTTCGATGTTTGTTTCTGCACCTGGCGAATGCAACAGGCAGCACCATCTTTAACAAAGTGAGCATATTATATTTTATCTGCCCAACACCTTTCCATTCAGGGCTCCCAAAGCCACTGACTTATTCAAGTTTCCTAGAATCAAAAGTTTCTACCTCACCAGTCTTATTCACCTCTGGTCCCCATCTCCTTCTCTCTGCACAAATTCTGCACAAACGGGCTTCTTCTTCAGCACTCCACCATCTTGGCTGCTTTTCCTCTCCTCCATGTGGCCTTTTTCTGCTATCCTTCAGCATAAGCTCTTTTGCCCCATTTTATAATGTAGAAATCAAAACCTTTAATCCAATATGCAAACAAGAAAGTCTCTGATACAAAGTCACTTATCTGAGGCATAATGGAATTCCTCATGAGAGTGCACCACCCTACATCATGCAACAGTCAAGGGTGTGGGAAAAAGCTTAGTTTTGAAAAAATCTTAGTATTAAAAGGGTGGAAAAGGTTTAGTCTTAAAACTAAGCCTTAGGCTATAATGACCCTGCCTGCTTACAGCCTGTCCTCCACACCCAAAGCAGACTATAAGCTAGAGGTCCCCAAACTTTCTACACAGGGGGCCAGTTCACTGTCCCTGAGACTGTTGTAGGGCTGCCACATACAGTACTCCATACACTGCCCACCAATGAAAGAGGTGCCCCTTCCAGAAGTGCGGCGAGGGCCGAATAAATGGCCTCAAGTGGCCGCAATTTGGCCTGGGGGCCATAGTTTGGGGACCTCTGCAAGCGAGCAAACATATTTTTCATATTTGCAAACTTATTTGACCAACATGAATAAACTGAAATGCCTGGTCTCTGGAAACTACTAATGTTTTCTGTAAAGCCAGTAGTTGCGGCCACTATCACAGCCGCCTGGCCCACACAGATTCGCATTGGATTTGAACAGTTGGTAATGAAACACAGGAGCCACGAACTGGTAAGCCATCAGCTTTAATTCTAGCTTGCACCCGGCGGGCAAGCAAAAACACACACTGGGCTCCAAAACCCACACATTCAGTGCTCACAAAGCTACTGACTTATCCGAGTTTCCTAGAATCAAAGGTTTCTAGCTCACCAGACTTATTCACCTCTGTTTCCTATCTCCTCCTACACAAACTCTTAACAAACTGGCTTCTTCCTCTGCACTCTGCCATCTCGGCTGCTTCTCCTGGCCTTCACGTGGCCTTACTCTGCTCTCCTCTCTGATACTAATCTCAGGAACCGAGAGAGAGATCTAGCTACCGGTCCGCCCACTTTATAGCATAGATAATCCAAACCTTTAATCCAATTATACATATAAGAAAGTCTCTGATACAAAGCCACCCATCTGAGGCATAATGGGATTCCTCCCTACATCACCACCCTACATCATCCAATCAGTCAAGGGTGTGGAGAAGAGCTTACTCTTAAAACAAAGCCTTAAGCTATAACAACCCGGCCTGCTTACATTACAACTTTTCCCCCACAGCCATCACAAGCATAAGGGCAAATAATATCACCTGCGTGATGGGCTTCCATGTGGGCAGCACCATCTTTAACAAAGTGAGCATATTATATTTTATCTGCCGAACATTTTCCATAGCAAATATTGGTAAACAGTGGGATTTCCAATGATTGCCACTGAGTCAAGTAGGCCATTAGAGCAAACCTGGTGTTTTGGGTTTCTGTAACCATTAGTCTGTTTCCTAGTTAGGATTGTTACAACTCTCCTCAATTGGAATGTGATAGCAGATGTGTCCCCCCTAGATTCTAGGTCAGTGTGGCTAAAACTATAAAATTACAAATAAAATAGACATAGCTCAAATTTTAGCTATATAACATTATTGCTAGGAGAGTCACATAACTTTAAACCAGGGATATTTCAGTTGTTAAGAATGAAAATAAAGTAAACATAGAAAGAAGACAGGTAATTACTCTTATACTGGAGGGGTAATGACTAAGTAAAATGAGGTATAAGAAAATATTCAAAGGATGTCTAAACATAGTTTTCCTTTCCTACCTTTCTCCTTATGAAAACTTGTACCTCCTTTATCCCTTTTTTCCCCCATTAACACAGTTGCACACTTCTCTGTAATAAGCAAAAAATGATTATAATTTTAATAATTGACAGAGGTAGAAATAATAAATTATCTAAGTAGTTTTTTAATTATTAAAATGAATAACTATGAACATATTAAATCATCAGATCCAATAATTGTATCTTTTATATTGAGATTTACCAATATAATTTTTATGATTTAGAAAAATATTAAACTTCTTTAACAGTTTGGATACACAACTGTTAGTACTTCAGTATTTCTCTCTTTTTTTCTTAAATGGAACTTTATAGGTTAAAATAGTTAGAAATATAAGACAAACATAATTACTCTCTTGTCAAAGAGTCAACTTGCACTTGGAACAGGATCATCAAAATAAGAAAGGCAGTGATATTTAGCTTATATTTTCAGTGTCATGGCTAAGGCATTTTTTATTGTGTGTCGCAAATGTGTGAATGATACTGTTTTTTGCTTTGCAAATTCTCATCAGCTCCCTTGATTAATTATGCATTTACTAAGCTCCCACAAAGAACATGACACTATACCTAGCATTGAATTTAATCATTTCTTCAAGCTGATGAATCAGCACTATTGAATGAAAGGATGAGCTAAAACTTTAGTACAATGCAAAGATAAAGCTTTCACCCAAGGTAATTCATTCTTCCTGTCAATGCTTTTGTCTTTAAGATGCAGGTAATTAGGCCTTGTCTTTGCTTCACTTAATAAAATACTCCCTGTGTTTGTGTCATTCTTCCTACTTTTCTTTTCCTTTCACTACATCCACTTAAAAATTTTAAGTGGATTATTTTTCACTTAAAGAAAAGGGTTAATTCTACTCATTTATTTCAAAAGAAAAACTGATAACTTTATAATATTAAAAGAAAATTTTTTGGAACTATATTCTTTCTAAATCCTTGTCAGAAATGCAAGAGAGAAATTGCTTTAAAAGTTAAGCCTATGATATGACCCAGAAATTTTATTTCTCAGCATCTAGTCTAAGAATTTTAAATACTAATTTGAAAAGACATATGCACCCATATGTTCATTGACACATTATTTACAATAGCCAAGATATGAAAGCAACTCATTGACACATGAATGAATGAAGAATATATGCTACATGTTGGGCAGATAAAATATATTATGCTCCCTTTGTTAAAGATGGTGCTGCCCACGTGGAAGTCTGTTGATATTAATGTGTGTTGGGGGGACAGGCTGTGGGCAGGCCAGGACATGATAGCCTAAGACTTAGTTTTAAGAGTAAATTTTTCCCCACACCTTTGACTGATTGAATGATATAGGGTGGTGCACTCTCATGAGGAATTCTCCCATTATGCATCAGATAAGTGACTTTGTATCAGAGACTTTCTTATTTGTATATTGGATTACAGGTTTTGAATCTACACTATAAAGTGGAGCAGACCGAGAGCTTGCTTCTCGGTTCCGAAGATTAGCATTAGAGTGGAGAGCAGAGAAAGGCCACGTGGAGGAGGCCAGGAGAAGCAGCCAAGATGGTGGAGTGCTGAGGAAGAAGCCTGTTTGTGCAGAGTTTGTGCAGGAGAAGATGGGAAACAGAGGTGAATAAGTCTGGTGAGCTAGAAACCTTTGATTCTAGGAAACTCGGATAAGTCAGTAGCTTTGTGAGCACTGAATGTATGGGTTTTGGAGCCCAGTGTGTGTTTTTGCTTGCCCGCCGGGTGCAAGCTAGAATTAAAGCTGATGGCTCACCAGTTTTTGGCTCCGTTTTTTCATTACCGACTGTTCGAATCAAATGCGAACCGGCACGGGTCAGGCTGCAGTGATGGTGGCCTTGACTACTGGCTTTACACTATATAATCTCTTATATTTGAAATTTAAAGATCAAAGTAAATGAACAGTTAAAACTGAAACAAATGCATAGACACAGAGAACACACTGATGGTTCCCAGAAGGAAGAAAAGTGGAAGGATAAGCAGGAAAGGTCAAAGAAATTAAGAAGTACAAATGTCCAGTTATAAAAATAGTCAAGATAATATAAGTAAGTAGAGATTATAGTGTGGGTCAAATAAGTTTGCAAATATTATGTATATGTTTGCTTGCTTATAGTTTGCATTGGGTGTGGGGAACAGGCTGTAAGCAGGCAGGGTCCTTATAAAGCTCAGTTTTAAGACTAAGCCTTTCCCACACTTTTAATCCTAAAATCCTCTAACACTAAGCTTTTTTCCACACCCTTGAATGTTTCATGATGAGGGGTGGTGCACTCTTATGAGGAATCCCATTTATACCTCAGATAAGTGACTTTGTATCAGAGATTTCCTTACTTGTATACTGGCTTAAAGGTTTTGATTTCTACATTATAAAATGGGGTCGACCAGGAGCTCTCTTTCTTGGTTCCTGAAATTAGCATTCCAGAGGAGAAGCTGCCAAGATGGCACAGTGCTGAAGAATAAACCAGTTTGTGCAGAATTTGTGTGAGAGAAGCAGATGGGGAACAGAGGTGAATAAGGCTGGTGAGGTAGAAACCTTTGATTCTAGGAATACTTGGATAAGTCAGTGGCTTTGGGAGCATTGAATGTAAAGGGAAGTGTTTTCCCACTGTATGTTTCTTGCCTGCCAGGTGAGAGCTAAGGTTAAATGTAATGACCCACCAGTTCTTGGCTCTGTTGTTTCATTACTATCTGTTCAAATCAAATGCAAACCTGCATGCGCCAGGTGGCTGTGGCTACTGGCTTTACATATAGTCAACAATATTATAGCTATGCATGGTGTCTAATGGGTTTTAGACTTGATAATTTCTTAGGTTATATAAATATTCAATCACTATGTTGTACACCTAAAACTAACATAACATTATATACCAACTGTAATTTAAAAAATTTAAAAGTTAGGGTGTCTCTATTTTAAGGTTTATACAAACTGGATCATCCGTCCTTTTGCTAGATACCTGATATATACCTGAATTCATAATAACTCTGTAAAAAAAATATCCTTATATCATCTGTAACTTTATATTGCTAGTATAATCTGAAAATATTCAGTTCACTTTATAATGAGGTAGATACAAGTCCAAGGTGCTAGAAGTACTCTGCTATTGCTTAGTATTTTTCACTGACCTGCTCTGAAGGTACATACCCTCATTAAAATACTATTATTAGGAAAATGGTACTTTTTGCCTTATCTCTATCTACTACAGGATAAGTAAGTGTAGTAAAAGCTGCAAATTTAATATTAATATTCTAGGAAAAAAATCAGATTTTTCTGTCTCATCCTTCTTTTGGAGAGGGAAGAGAGAAGAATGTAAAAGTTTCTGCCTTGTAAGGACAATGAGTCATTTAGTTTTAAATCTAAAATAAAGGTTAACTGAGGAACTTCTCTTTCAATAAAAGACAGAATTACATACCACCCTACATTAATTGTGGTTTCTCCTCCCTTTCTGGAATATTGAGAGTAACATACCTCTGGGCAAAGGAGGGAAAATGGACACTGAAAAATTTGTAAATGTCTTTAATTATATTATCTTAAAAGTTTTAATATTTTGGTGAATCCCCTTGTAAAACCAGTAGCCCAGTAGCCACAGCCACCATCACAGCCACCTGGCCCATGCAGGTTCACATTGGATTTGAACAGATAGTAATGAAACAACAGAGCCAAGAACTGGTGGGCCATTACCTGTAATCCTAGCTTGCACCTGGCGAGCAAGTAAAAACACAAACTGGGCTCCAAAACCCACTCATTCAGTGCTCACAAAACTGCTGACTTATCCGAGTTTCCTAGAATTAAAATTTTCTAGCTCACCAGACTTATTGATCTCTGTTCCCCATCTCCTTCTCTCTACACAAACTGGCTTCTTCCTCAGCACTCCACCATCTTGGCTACTTCTTCTGGCCTCCACGTGCCTTATTCTTCTCTCCTTTCTAATGCTAACCTCAGGAACTGAGAGAGAGAGCAAGTTCCCAATCTGCCCCACTTTATAGGGTAGAAATTCAAACCTGTAATCCAATCTACAAACAAGGAAGTCTCTGACATAAAGTCACTTATCTGAGGCATAATGAGATACCTCATGAGAGTGCACGACCCTACATCAAAAAGGGTGGGAAAGGCTCAGTCCTAACACCAATCCCCGGCTTCAAGGATCCTGCCTGCCCATAGACAACCCTCAACACACATTAATATCAACTGGTTTTCACGTGGGCAGTGCCATCTTTAACAAAGTGAACATGATATATTTTATCTGCCCAACAATCCACCCCTATGCTCACTTTCCTGTCCACAATCTATACCACCAGAATCCCTGTGCAAAGAAATTAAGCACATTACACAAATTATGACAACATGACAAATCATACAATTTCAACAATTATAAAGGTACATTTCACCAGTCTTTGAGCACTTTGCCAAAAACGCCAAATGTCCTCTGACTTCTTTCTAGCCATGGGAAAAGTTTCCTGGGACAGGGAAAGGGCCTACAAAAAAGCTGCCCCTCACCCCAATCAGGGTATTTCACATTGTCCAAAATCTGTAAGTCCATCCAACAAAGGAGCCAGTGCTCATTCCAGTCATAGTCCAGGAATCTGTCCACGCACATGGGACCTTAGCCACACCCCTCATCCCTGCCATCCTGGCAGGTCTTACACTGACCTAAAGAATAGGAGCATGTAGCAATGGCAGTCAGCACTTCCATCTCTGCTCTAGAGAGCATGATGGCATCCACCCTTATGTCCCAAAATCGCAGACCTACCAGGAGCATAGCTACTCCTTGCTGCTGGGCTCTAACCTTCTGGAGGCTGCGGATTGCAACTCCAGACCAATTCTCCTCATCCTCAAAAGAGGAACTGAAAACACTAGCTCCTGCTGCCGGGCTCAAGCCCAGAGCCCCTGCTGCCTTTTGCTCTGCAGGTCTTGCAGTCTCAGCCCCGGACTCCCTCTGCTGCTGGCTCTCCACAACGTTCAGGGCAATCTGCAACTCACAAACCTGTGATTCCTTCTTCAGTGGCTGCTCCATTTCCAAGTGAATCTCACAAACCCGGTCTGCCTCCTCCAGTGCTTACTCCACTCCAGGGTCAGCATCTCTTTCTCCCACATTTGCCAGCTCCTTCTGCTGCTCACTTTGCAGGTTCCAGGCAGCCTCTTCCACAGAGCTCTCGGTTTTCTCATGCATGGCTATAAAATTCAGCCAGCCTATGGTCCCCAAAAGGATAGCTGTAAAGCCCGTAGTCATGGCCACAATCAGAGCCGCCTGGCCAGTGCAGGTTCGCATTAGATTCAGACAGTCGGTAATGAAACACTGGAGCCAAGAACTGGTGAGCCATCAACTATAATTCTAGCTTGCACCCAGCGGGCAAGCAAAAATACACACTGGCTCCAAAACCCACTTATTCAGTGCGCACAAAGCTACTGACTTATCCGAGTTTCTTAGAATCAAAAGTTTCTAGCTCACCAGACTTATTCACCTCTGTTCCCCATCTCCTTCTCCAGCACAAACTTTGCACAAACTGACTTCTCCCTCAGCACTCCACCATCTTGGCTGTTTCTCCTGGCCTCCACGTGGCCTTAATCTGCTGTCCTTTGTACTACTAACCTCAGGAACCAAGAGAGAACAAGCTACTGGTCTGTCCCACTTTATAGTGTAGAAATCCAAACCTTTAATCCAATCTACAAACAAGAAAGTCTCTGATACAAAGTCACCCATCTGAGGCATAATGGGATTCCTCAGGAGAGCGCACCACCCCACATCATTCAATCAGTCAAGGGTTTGGGGAAAAGCTTATTCTTAAAACTAAGCTTTAGGTTATAATGACCCAGCCTACTTACAGCCTGTCCCCCAAAACACTTTAATATCAACAGACTTGCATGTGGGCAGCGCCATCTTTAACAAAGTGAGCATAATATATTTTATTTGCCAACAGTAATCATGGAGAATTATAACAGAGCCAGTCCTCTACTTCACCACTCAAAGGTGGTGGTTGCTCCATACCTAACTGTATCAAATCCTGCCACAGAATACGCCAAATGTAAAGCCAGTAGCCGTGGCCACCATCACAGCCACCTGGCCCGTGCAGGTTTGCATTTGATTCGGACCGTCGGTAATGAAACAACAAAGCCAAGAACTGGTGAGCCATTACCTTTATTTAATTCTAGCTTGCACCTGGCGGGAAAGTAAAAACACACACTGGGCTCCAAAACCCACTCATTCAGCGCTCACAAAACTACTGACTTATCCGAGTTTCCTATCATCAAAGGTTTCTAAGCTCACCAGACTTAATCACCTCTGTTCCCCATCTCCTTCTCTCTGCACAAACTCTGCACAAACTAGCTTCTTCCTTAGCACTCTGCCATCTTGGCTGCTTTTCCTAGCCTCCACGTGGCCTTACTCTGCTCTCCTCTCTAATGCTAACCTCCGGAACCAAGAGAGAGAGCAAGCTTCCGGTCTACCCCACTTTATATTGTAGATTCAAACTTGTAATCCAATATACAAACAAAGAATTCTCTGATACAAAGTCACTTATCTGAGGCATTATGAAAGGATTCCTCATGAGAGTGCACCACCCTACATCAAAAAGGATGGGAAAGGCTCAGTCCTAAAACCAAGCCCCAGGCTACAAGAATCCTGCCTGCCCACAGCCCACCCCCAACAGACATTAATATCAATGGGTTTTCCCATGGGCAGTGCCATCTTTAACAAAGTGAGCATAATATATTTTATCTGCCCAACACCCCTAAACAAGTGTTATAAGCTTGTACCATGATTTCATGCTCATCACCCTCAGCCTATATGTAATCAAAAAGATATAACCAGCCTCTGAGATGTATTTGGTGCACACAATTTGGGTCTGCAAATGTCCCATTGTTAACCGAAGACGCACAACTAAGACGCTAGGACCAGGAGTACAAGTAGAAGGAAAAGTTTATTACAGACAAAAGAAAAAGAGTTTAGTACACTCGCGAGCGGGCACTAGGCAAGTATGCTGCCAGGCGCGCCATACAGCGTTTTCTCAGCATTTTTATACTTTACTTTTTAGGGAAGGGCGGGGGGGCAGGGGATTTAGGTATTTGCTTTGATCAAGCGGTGTCTCGGTGTCTCGTAAGGTGGGTTTGAGCAATGTCCTTATCTGTTTACAGCAGGATGCAGTTTATCTAGTTCTTGTCTGTGTACAGCAGGGTGCCTGTCTCACAAGCCCTAAAGGTCATATGGAATTTTTCCTAGTTCTTGTTTTTCCCTTACATTTCCCCCTCTTGTTCTGTATATCTCTAATCCTAGAGATTAGTGTTTTCAACTAGTCTCTCATAATGCTGTCGTACTATCATTAATTTTACTGCTCCTATCTGCCCTTGCAAGAAAGTGGTTAGCCTATTCAGGACACATGGTCCGACAGTGACAACTAGAAGTAATACTATAAGGGGCCCTGCCAAGGTGGAGATG
Source organism: Rhynchonycteris naso (assembly GCA_037038555.1). Taxonomy (NCBI): domain Eukaryota; kingdom Metazoa; phylum Chordata; class Mammalia; order Chiroptera; family Emballonuridae; genus Rhynchonycteris; species Rhynchonycteris naso. The sequence goes on from CM072999.1 coordinate 125,534,257, forward strand.
AGGGTTGTTAACCAGGGTGATTTAGAATACCACCCTTCAAACCATCCTTGCTGATCTTGTAGCCTTTTCTCCCTTGCTTTCAGCCTTTCTTTCAGCTTACTCATAGAATCTCGTACTACTCCGGTGTGATCAGCATAGAAGCAGCATTCCTCCTTTAGGGCAGCACATAGTCCACCTTCTCTCAGAAATAACAAGTCTAGGCCTCGCCTATTCTGTAATACTACCTCAGATAGGGAAGTTAGTGACTTCTCTAAAGCCTCTATAGATTGCTCTATAGCTTTTAAGTCCTGTGTAATGGCAGATTCAAGTAGTGCCATCTGTCGAGGTCCTTCAACTAGGGCCGCAGCCCCTGTTCCTACTTCTGCTAATACTCCTGCTCCTAACAGGGCTGCTAGAGTGAGGGTAACAGGCTCTCTTCTATATCTAGTTCGCCCCTCAATTGCTTCTTCAAAGTCTTCATTCCCATGGTAGGTCAGGCGGGGAAAAACCCTGACCATTACACAGAAATCCTGAGAGTTATTAAAGGCTTGGGTGGACACACAGGGGGTTAAACCTGTTCTGCATGCCCACCGTGTTCCTTCCTCTGGGATCAGATAAGAATTATTGGGGGAGACTGAAATGGTCTGGAGACATCGTGCCTTGTCTAAGGCAGATGGAGTTCCTAGGCATATTCCTTGTCCTGTTACCTCTGGAAGGGTGAACATATGGCGCTTATTCCAATTACATTGGGAAGAACTACTATTTTCATGATAACTCCCATTAATTGCAACTCCTTCGTAGTAGGGAGGTTCTGCCTGCAAGCAGATCCAGCATGAGTCAGTTAGGTTGGGGTAGGTATGATTTAGAGCCTTGTAACTCCCCTCTACTAAATCTAGCAACCGCTGTCCCGTAGTTTCTAATTCTGACGGGTCTGTAGGCAGGGGTATACACTACTGGCTGAGTTGGAGGCTGTATTTGTTGGCGATGGGGTGACTCGTGCAGGGATTGGACGAGCTTTTCCAGGTTTGGGGGCTCCCTGATTGGCAAGTACTCTATTAGGTCCTATTGGACTTCCCTTGGTAGTACTTAGCTGAAGTCTGATTTTAAATGTTACACCAATGTCTGGACCTGGCACATACATTCTTAACCCCCATTGTCTACCTTTTATCCAGGTATTGTCCTGTTTTCTTCCATGCTGAGTGAAGGTAATATTTAACGGGTTGCAGGTAAAGTTAAGACAAGGTCCTTCACCTATCCAAATGCCTGGTCGTCTATTACTTATCCCTGGTCTCTGGCTAGGGACCCCTCTGGGTAGACACCGGGAGTTTTTGGTTCCTACTTCTTTTTGAGTTACTCGCACAACCCTGATCCAATCCCAGGAGGATGCGGGCCTCCAGTGAGTCGTCCCAGTAGTCTCACAACCCCAAGCCTTACAGTAGAAGGCTTCTAGTCCTCCGCATTTCCAAGCGATGTTCTTATTACGACCGTCCCGGGGACAGACATAAAAGTCAGTCGTCCTGAGAGTCGAGCGGAATTCTGGGTGAGAGCATCCAAAGCCTACAGCTCCTATTCCACTAGTTGGGCATTCACATTTTCCGGACTCACAAGGAGGGGGGTTACCCGCGTCTGTGGTTGGGATGTCCCAGGTCTCTAACCCTGCTGCTAACTGACAGAGGTCTGGATGCAGAGATGGCCACCAAGTCCAAGGGGGATGATTATCAGAAGTTATTTCCCATACTATGTCACTAGTCCCTGATATCACTTGCCATGTCTGCCGGGTTGGCTGATGAGGATTCGTTGCGGCGGCGGACACGCAGCTTGAGGGGGCTGTCCGTTTTCTCCACTGTCCATTGGTCATCAGGAGCAGGAGCAGGCTTGAGGTGCGAAGCATGGATCCAAGCAGTGATGCCATCGACCTTTACAGCAGTGGGTGTGATGAGGAGGACCTGGTAGGGTCCCTTCCAGCGAGGTTCGAGTGTACGGTGCTGGTGTCTCCGGACATAGACGTAGTCCCCAACCTGGTGACGATGTGGGGTTCCGTCTCCTGCCGGCTGGTAAAGGTCAGATAACTGCTTCCACAGGCAATGTTGCACTTTGGCTAGGGCCTGTAACCTAACAGACAAGGGTGTATTCGGGATATTCATGTCAGAGGGGGATAAATCCCGAATGGGCGGAGGGGTTCCAAAAAGTATTTCAAAGGGAGTCAGGTTAGTTTTGGCAGAAGGGGTATTCCGTGCCTGGAAAAGAGCGTATGGTAGGAGCATTACCCAATCTCTATGGCCAGTCTCTATGACTAATTTAGTTAGGGTCTCTTTAATCGTCTATTCATTCTCTCTACCTGTCCTGAACTCTGGGGTCTATAAGCACAATGAAGTTTCCAATTAATCCCCAATATTTTGGCTACCCCCTGGCTTACCTGGGCCACAAACGCCGGTCCATTGTCAGACCCTATTACCTTTGGAAGGCCAAACCTGGGAAAGATTTCTTCCATGATCTTCTTAATTACTACCGCCGCCGTCTCATGTTTGGTAGGGAAGGCTTCTACCCATCCTGAAAAGGTGTCTACAAAAACTAAGAGATACCTTAGTCCATACTTGGCAGGTCTTACCTCGGTGAAGTCTACTTCCCAATATTGGCCCGGTCTGGTGCCTCGGAGACGGGTTCCACTGGTTCCATTGGCTGGGTAGGCATTTACTATCTGGCAGGCCTTGCAGGCTTCTATTACTTCCTTTGCCATTTGCCTCTTTTCAGAGGAGGTTAATGTCTTATCATCCTGGAGCAGTTGTACTAGTTTATCAGTCCCAAGGTGGGTGAGACGGTGGGCCATCTGGAGGAACGTCCGAATGTCCTCAGGTTCCTTTAGGTGGGTCGAGGTGGAGGATGGCTCTGCTTCTATGGCGAGGATGTTGGAGGCAGTCCTCATGGCTACCGCTCATGCCTCTTCATCCGCCCTCCTGTTGCCTTTGGCTACTGGGTCCTGCCCTTTCTGGTGCCCAGGGCAATGGACAATGGCCAGCTCCCGTGGGAGCATGACAGCATCTAAGAGGGCTAGGATTTCTTGTTTATGTTTAATATCTTTACCTGCTGACGTGAGCAGGCCCCTTTCTTTGTAAATTGCCCCATGCACATGTGCAGTGGCAAATGCATACCTGCTGTCCGTGTAGACGGTGGCCTGTTTACCACTGGCCAGTTCTAGGGCTTTTGTTAGAGCTATTAGCTCTGCTTTTTGGGCTGAGGTTCCTGGGGCAAGTCTCTCTGACCAGATTACTTTTTCCTTGTCTACTACTGCAGCCCCAGCTCTGCGTTCTCCTTCGCACAGAAAACTGCTCCCATCAGTGTACCAAATTAAGTCAGATTGTGGCAATGGTGTGTCCCGTAAATCCTTTCGAATCCCAGTCTCCTCGGCTAGGATATCCCTGCACTGATGGTGGACAGTTTCCCCCTCTTCCCTGGGTAGCAGGGTGGCTGGGTTCAAAACAGTTGGAGAGCCGAAGGTGATCCTGTCTTTATCTAACAGGAGGCTCTGGTAATGAGTAATGCGGGCATTAGTTAGCCAGCGGTCCGGAGGTTGTCTGATTATGCTCTCCAGAGCATGGGGGGCGACAATAGTCAATTTCTGGCCCAGAGTCAGTTTGTCAGCATCTTTTACCAGTAGGGCTACAGCAGCGATCACCCGTAGACACCCTGGCCACCCTTTTGCGACTGCGTCTAACCTTTTAGAGAGGTAGGCTACTGGTCGCTTCCAGGGTCCCAGAGACTGAGTCAGTACTCCTTTAGCTATCCCTTCTTTTTCATCTACATAGAGAGTGAATGGCTTCTCTATGTTGGGGAGTGCCAAGGCCGGGGCTGATAACAGCGCTCTTTTGATTTGGTCAAAGGCCTTTTGCTGTTCATTTCCCCATGTATACTCAGTTCCATCCTTTAACAGGGGGTACAGAGGGGCAGCTAGTGAGGCAAAGCCGGGTATCCACAGTCTGCAGAAACCTGCTGTGCCCAAGAATTCCCTGAGGCCCTTCCGGTTCTTTGGGGGCGGGATTTGAGTAACAGTCTTTTTCCTGGCCTCAGTTAGCCATCTCTTACCGTCTCGGAGAGAGTAGCCCAGGAAGGTGACCTCGGGTTGACAGATCTGGGCCTTCTTGGCAGATGCTCGGTATCCCAGTTTGGCCAGTTCGACCAGCAGCTTCTCAGTTCCCTGTTTGCATTGCTCTATGGTGGCGGCTGCAAGTAACAGATCATCAACATACTGTAACAGAGTTACCTCAGGGGTGGAGGCCCGGTAGGCACTCAAGTCCTGATGCAGCGCTTCGTCAAAGATGGTAGGAGAGTTCTTGAAGCCCTGGGGTAGCCATGTCCATGTTAGTTTTCCGCTGAGTCCATTCTCAGGGTCAGTCCATTCGAAAGCAAACAGGGATTGGCTGTCCTCATGCAGGCGCAAGCAGAAGAAGGCATCCTTCAGGTCCAGCACTGTATACCATTTCCTATCAGGACTGAGGGTACTGAGGAGGTTGTAAGGATTTGGGACCGTTGGATGTATGTCTATCACCCTACTGTTAACCTCTCTTAAGTCCTGGACTGGTCTATAATCCCCTGTCCCTGGTTTCTTCACTGGCAGCAGGGAGGTGTTCCATTCTGATTGGCAATGCCTTAGGATCCCTTGTCCTAGCAGCCTCTGGATATGAGGCCTGATGCCTTCCCGGGCCTCCTTACTCATGTAGTATTGTCTGACCCTTACAGGAGTGGCGGAGGGCTTTAAATATACTACTACCGGAGGCCTTTGTATTGCTAACCCTGGCCCTGCCGTTTCTGCCCAGGCCTCTGGGAAGCTCTGGAGCCATCTGTCTGTTGTCGAATGGGGTCCGGGGGTAGGGGCTTCATATAGTTTATATTCATCTTCAGCAGACAAGGTCAGCATGGTCACAACAGGCTGACTGACAAGAGGGTTACTGAATCTTACTTCTGGCCCCTGAGGTTTGAAGTCAATACTTGCCCCTAACTTGGTAAGCAGATCTCTCCCCAGCAGCAGGGCGGGGCATTCTGGTATGACCAGAAAGGAGTGCTGTACTTTTCCTTTCCCCAGGTCCATCGTCCTTTTAGTTGTCCATGACCTATGCTGGCATCCATTTGCCCCCTGGACTAAGGATTTTTTATTTGAAAGGGGTCCCAGCGGGCTCTGCAAGGCGGAGTAAACTGCTCCTGTATCTACCTCAAAGTCGATTGGTGTCCCCTCCACGTTGAATGTTACCCTGAGTTCGGGGAGGGGGTCCGAACTCCGACGCCCCTAATCACCTAGGGCAAGAATTTCATCAACTTTCTTCTTTTTCTTGGGGCAGTTTTTTACCCAGTGCCCTTCTTCTTTACAGTAGGCACATTGGTTAGGCCCCAGTTTTGGCCTTTGGCGCGGGCCTGAGGTACTATTCTTTCCTTTTCTGTCCTGTTTTCCCACTACGGTAGCCAAAATTTTAGTTAACTCTTTATTCCTTCGTTTATCTCTCTTATTCTCTAATTCTTCACGTTCTTTCTCTAATCTTTGTTCCTTCTCTTCTGCTGTCTCCCTTTTGTAATAAACTTTGTCAGCTTCTTTGACTAAGTCTCTCAGAGCCATATCCTGTAACCCATCTATTCTCTGGAGCTTCCTCCGAATGTCAGTAGCTGACTGTCCTATAAAAGCCATAGCCAGTGCCCCTTTCTGTTCTTCAGACTCAGGGTCGAAAGGGGTGTACCTCCTATAGGCTTCTATTAGTCTCTCTAAGAATCTGGATGGGGATTCCTCTGGTCCTTGAGTTACTTCTCTTACCTTAGCCAAATTAGTGGGGCGTCTCACCGCCGCTCGGAGACCCATCATCAGAGTCTGGCGATAGAGTAAGAGTTGCTGCCTACCTTCAGGTGTATTAGGGTCCCAGTTAGGCCGCCTCAGGGGAAAAGCCTCATCTATAACGTTGGGGAGTTGAGTAGGGCGACCATCAGGTCCAGGAACTAATTTTCTGGCCTCAAGGAGAATTCGGTCCCTTTCTTCTGAGGTGAAGAGGATACCTAAAAGTTGTTGGCAGTCATCCCAAGTGGGCTGATGGGAAAACATAAGAGATTCGAGAAGGTCAGTAAGTTTGACAGGGTCCTCTGAAAAAGGCGGATTATTGTTTTTCCAATTGTATAGGTCTGAGGAAGAGAAGGGCCAATACTGAAGTGCCGGCATATTCCCCCCTTGTCCATCAGGGACAGGGGGTCCGAAAGACCGGAGGGGCAGGGTGATGGCCACGTCATCTGGAGTCTGTGCTCTCCGGCTCCGGGTGCCCTGGGCCGGACCTCCTACTGATGGTCTCTGATCGCCCTGATGCGGGGCCCCAGGCTGAGGACCAGCAGCGCCAGTGGGGGCACCCCTAGGATAGGGAGGCGGGAACTCTGAATCAAAAAGAATAAGGTCAGTTTGAGATTCAGGGAGAACAGGGGAGGGGAGAGAGGGATATAGGGATGGAGCAGGCGCCGCTGGCACTGGGGGTTTGAGTGGGAGCATAGAGCAGCTGTTCGGATGAGTTGGAGAAGGTCTAGAGGGGTCCGGGGTGGTGGAGAAAGTTATTGGAAGGGAGGGCGTAGGGGGAGGAAGGAAAGGTTGGACCCAAGAAGGAGGGTCATTCGCCAGGTCTTCCCAAACCCAAATATAAGGCTGTTGATCCGGATGACTATGAGGTCCTGGACTGAAGACAATTGTTTTGACCGCCTGTATGGTGTCCTTATGAAAAGTTCCAGTGGTTGGCCAACCTACTCCGAGGGTGGGCCATTCGGAGGTACAGAAAGTCTGCCACTTGCGCTTCTTAACTAGGAGAGACAAGTTATGGGCTCAGGTATTAACCTCAGACCAATGAGACAAAGTCAGGGACAGTGGGGTCGACGACCTTTGTCCCATGTTAGTCTCGAAGAAATAGAGAGACAAAAAGAAAGCAACAAAGAAGACAGTAACAGAGACAGACAGACAAAGCCGGCTGCGCCGCGAACGGCAAAATAAAAAGAAAAATAAGTCTATTGGTCCGGACCTATGAGCTCGGTTAGAAACTGGCAACGAAATTACAGATTCTGTCTGAGACAGCAGATGGACTTCCAAGCGTCCTTGGTCATCCGCACACTCCAGGGCGTCCCCCGGAGTTGTGGCCTGCGACCCTCTGACACGTCTGTCGGTCGCAGTCAGGAGAGACTCACGTCCTTGCCTGACAGCCACCGCCAGTTTCACTTACCAGAAGTGGGCGTCCGTCCGATGATTTCCGAAGAGATTGAATCTCGGTGGAACCTCCAAATGTTAACCGAAGACGCACAACTAAGACGCTAGGACCAGGAGTACAAGTAGAAGGAAAAGTTTATTACAGACAAAAGAAAAAGAGTTTAGTACACTCGCGAGCGGGCACTAGGCAAGTATGCTGCCAGGCGCGCCATACAGCGTTTTCTCAGCATTTTTATACTTTACTTTTTAGGGAAGGGCGGGGGGACAGGGGATTTAGGTATTTGCTTTGATCAAGCGGTGTCTCGGTGTCTCGTAAGGTGGGTTTGAGCAATGTCCTTATCTGTTTACAGCAGGATGCAGTTTATCTAGTTCTTGTCTGTGTACAGCAGGGTGCCTGTCTCACAAGCCCTAAAGGTCATATGGAATTTTTCCTAGTTCTTGTTTTTCCCTTACACCATGTCATATTTAATAAATTTGCTCCTTTAATAAAACCCTTCAATATTCGTCTGGACTTGGTGTCTTTATGGTAACCCTTGGAATTGAGGTACAGATACTTTACAACATAAGAAAAAGACTAGTAGTTATGAAATAAATCACTTAAAAACATTAAAATCAAGGAAAATCCTGTCCAGATGCCTGTTTATGAGTGGTAACTGTAAGGGAAAGACAAGAACTAGGAAAAATTCCATATGACCTTTAGGGCTTGTGAGACAGAAACTAGATAAACTGCACCCTGCTGTAAACAGACAGGAACTAGATAAACTACATCCTGCTGTAAACAGATAAGGACATTGCTCAAACCCACCTTACGAGACACCGCTTGATCAAGGCAAATACCTAAATCCCCTGCCCCCCGCCCTTCCCTAAAAAGTAAAGTATAAAAATGCTGAGAAAACGCTGTATGGCGCGCCTGGCAGCATACTTGCCTAGTGCCCGCTCGCGAGTGTACTAAACTCTTTTTCTTTTGTCTGTAATAAACTTTTCCTTCTACTTGTAATCCTGGTCTTAGAGTCTTAGTGGTGCGTCTTCGGTTAACATTTGGAGGTTCCACCGAGATTCAATCTCTTCGGAGATCATCGGACGGACGCCCACTCCTGGTAAGTGAAACTGGCGGTGGCTGTCAGGCAAGGACGTGAGTCCCTCCTGACTGCGACAGACAGACGTGTCAGGAGGTCGCAGGCCACAACTCCGGGGGACGCCTCGGAGTGTGCGGACGACCAAGGACGCTTGGAAGTCCATCTGCTGTCTCAGACAGAATCTGTAGTTTTGTAAGGACGCTTGGAAGTCCATCTGCTGTTTCAGACAGAATCTGTAATTTCGTTGCCAGTTTCTAACCGAGCTCATAGGTCCGGACCATAGACTTATTTTTCTTTTTATTTTGCCGTTCGCGGCGCAGCCGGCTTTGTCTGTCTGTCTCTGTTACTGTGTCTTTGTTACTGTCTTCTTTGTTGCTTTCTTTTTGTCTCTCTATTTCTTTGAGACTAACATGGGACAAGGGTCATCGACCCCACTGTCCCTAACTTTGTCTCATTGGTCTGAGGTTAATGCCCGAGCCCATAACTTGTCTCTCCTAGTTAAGAAGCGCAAGTGGCAGACTTTCTGTACCTCTGAATGACCCACCCTCGGAGTAGGTTGGCCAACCACTGGAACTTTTCATAAGGACACCATACAGGCGGTCAAAACAATTGTCTTCAGTCCAGGACCTCATAGTCATCCGGATCAACAGCCTTATATTTGGGTTTGGGAAGACCTGGCGAACGACCCTCCTCCTTGGGTCCAACCTTTCCTTCCTCCCCCTACGCCCTCCCTTCCAATAACTCTCTCCACCACCCCGGGCCCCTCTAGACCTGCTCCAACTGATCTGAACAGCTGCTCTATGCTCCCACTCAAACCCCCAGTGCCAGCGGCGCCTGCTCCATCCCTATATCCCTCTCTCCCCTCCCCTGTTCTCCCTGAATCTCAAACTGACCTTATTCTTTTTGATTCAGAGTTCCCGCCTCCCTATCCTAGGGGTGCCCCCACCGGCGCTGCTGGTCCTCAGCCTGGGGCCTCACATCAGGGTGATCAGGGACCATCAGTAGGAGGTCCGGCCCAGGGCACCTGGAGCTGGAGAGCACAGATTCCAGATGACGTGGCCATCACCCTGCCCCTCCGGTCTTTCAGACCCCCTGTCCCTGATGGACAAGGGGGGAACATGCCGGCACTTCAGTATTGGCCCTTCTCTTCCTCAGACCTATACAACTGGAAAAACAATAATCCGCCTTTTTCAGAGGACCCTGTCAAACTTACTGACCTTCTCTAATCTCTTATGTTTTCCCATCAGCCCACTTGGGATGACTGCCAACAGCTTTTAGGTATCCTCTTCACCTCAGAAGAAAGGGACCGGATTCTCCTTGAGGCCCGAAAATTAGTTCCTGGACCTGATGGTGGCCCTACTCAACTCCCTAATCTTATAGATGAGGCTTTTCCCCTGAGGCGGCCTAACTGGGACCCTAATATGCCTGAAGGTAGGCAGCGACTCTTACTCTATCGCCAGACTCTGATGATGGGTCCCCGAGCGGCGGCGAGACGCCCCATTAATTTGGCTAAGGTAAGAGAAGTAACTCAAGGGCCAGAGGAATCCCCATCTAGATTCTTAGAGAGACTAATAGAAGCCTATAGGAGGTACACCCCTTTCGACCCTGAGTCTGAAGAACAGAAAGGGGCACTGGCTATGGCTTTTATAGGGCAGTCAGCTACTGACATTCGGAGGAAGCTCCAGAGAATGGATGGGTTACAGGATATGGCTCTGAGAGACTTAGTCAAAGAAGCTGACAAAGTTTATTACAAAAGGGAGACAGCAGAAGAGAAGGAACAAAGATTAGAGAAAGAGCATGAAGAATTAGAGAATAAGAGAGATAAATGAAGGAATAAAGAGTTAACTAAAATTTTGGCTACCGTAGTTGGAAAACAGGACAGAGAAGGAAAGAATAGTACCTCGGGCCCGCGCCAAAGGCCAAAACTGGGGCCTAACCAATGTGCCTACTGTAAAGAAGAAGGGCACTGGGTAAAAGACTGCCCCAAGAAAAAGAAGAAAGTTGATGAAATTCTTGCCCTAGGCGATTAGGGGCGTCGGAGTTCAGACCCCCTCCCCGAACTCAGGGTAACATTCAACATGGAGGGGACACCAATCGACTTTGAGGTAGATACAGGAGCAATTTACTCCGCCTTGCAGAGCCCGCTGGGACCCCTTTCAAATAAAAAATCCTTAGTCCAGGGGGCAAATGGATGCCAGCATAGGTCACGGACAACTAAAAGGACAATGGACGTGGGGAAAGGAAAAGTACAGCACTCCTTTCTGGTCATACCAGAATGCCCCGCCCCGCTGCTGGGGAGAGATCTGCTTACCAAGTTAGGGGCAAGTATTGACTTCAAACCTCAGGGGCCAGAAGTAAGATTCAGTAACCCTCTTGTCAGTCAGCCTGTTGTGACCATGCTGACCTTGTCTGCTGAAGATGAATATAAACTATATGAAGCCCCTACCCCCGGACCCCATTCAACAACAGACAGATGGCTCCAGAGCTTCCCAGAGGCCTGGGCAGAAACGGCAGGGCCAGGGTTAGCAGTACAAAGGCCTCCGGTAGTAATATATTTAAAGCCCTCCGCCACTCCCGTAAGGGTCAGACAATACTACATGAGTAAGGAGGCCCGGGAAGGCATCAGGCCTCATATCCAGAGGCTGCTAGGACAAGGGATCCTAAGGCATTGCCAATCAGGATGGAACACCCCCCTGCTGCCAGTGAAGAAACCAGGGACGGGATTATAGACCAGTCCAGGATTTAAGAGAGGTTAACAGTAGGGTGATAGACATACATCCAACGGTCCCAAATCCTTACAACCTCCTCAGTACCCTCAGTCCTGATAGGAAATGGTATACAGTGCTGGACCTGAAGGATGCCTTCTTCTGCTTGCGCCTGCATGAGGACAGCCAATCCCTGTTTGCTTTCGAATGGACTGACCCTGAGAATGGACTCAGTGGACAGCTAACATGGACACGGCTACCCCAGGGCTTCAAGAACTCTCCTACCATCTTTGACGAAGCGCTGCATCAGGACTTGAGTGCCTACCGGGCCTCCACCCTTGAGGTAACTCTGTTACAGTATGTTGATGATCTGTTACTTGCAGCCGCCACCATAGAGCAATGCAAACAGTGAACTGAGAAGCTGCTAGTTGAACTGGCCAAACTGGGATACCGAGCATCTGCCAAGAAGGCCCAGATCTGTCAACCCGAGGTCACCTTCCTGGGCTACTCTCTCCGAGACGGTAAGAGATGGCTAACTGAGGCCAGGAAAAAGACTGTTACTCAAATCCCGCCCCCAAAGAACCGGAAGGGCCTCAGGGAATTCTTGGGCACAACAGGTTTCTGCAGACTGTGGATACCCGGCTTTGCCGCACTAGCTGCCCCTCTGTACCCCCTGTTAAAGGATGGAACTGAGTATACATGGGGAAATGAACAGCAAAAGGCCTTTGACCAAATCAAAAGAGCGCTGTTATCAGCCCCGGCCTTGGCACTCCCCAACATAGAGAAACCATTCACTCTCTATGTAGATGAAAAAGAAGGGATAGCTAAAGGAGTACTGACTCAGTTTCTGGGACCCTGTAAGCGACCAGTAGCCTACCTCTCTAAAAGGATAGACGCAGTCGCAAAAGGGTGGCCAGGGTGTCTACGGGTGATCGCTGCTGTAGCCCTACTGGTAAAAGATGCTGATAAACTGACTCTGGGCCAGAAATTGACTATTGTCGCCCCCCCATGCTCTGGAGAGCATAATCAGACAACCTCCGGACCGCTGGCTAACTAATGCCCGCATCACTCATTACCAAAGCCTCCTGTTAGATAAAGACAGGATCACCTTCGGCTCTCCAACTGTTTTGAACCCAGCCACCCTGCTACCCAGGGAAGAGGGGGAAACTGTCCACCATCAGTGCAGGGATATCCTAGCCGAGGAGACTGGGATTCGAGAGGATTTATGGGACACACCATTGCCACAATCTGACTTAATTTGGTACACTGATGGGAGCAGTTTTCTGTGCGAAGGAGAACGCAGAGCTGGGGCTGCAGTAGTAGACAAGGAAAAAGTAATCTGGTCAGAGAGACTTGACCCAGGAACCTCAGCCCAAAAAGCAGAGCCAATAGCTCTAACAAAAGCCCTAGAACTGGCCAGTGGTAAACAGGCCACCATCTACACGGACATCAGGTATGCGTTTGCTACTGCACATGTGCATGGGGCAATTTACAAAGAAAGGGGCCTGCTCACGTCAGCAGGTAAAGATATTAAACATAAACAAGAAATCCTAGCCCTCTTAGATGCTGTCATGCTCCCACGGGAGCTGGCCATTGTCCATTGCCCTGGGCACCAGAAAGGGCAGGACCCAGTAGCCAAAGGCAACAGGAGGGCGGATGAAGAGGCGGATGAAGGAGCGGTAGCCATGAGGACTGCCTCCGACATCCTCGCCATAGAAGCAGAGCCATCCTCCACCTCGACTCACCCAAAGGAACCTGAGGACATTCGGACGTTCCTCCAGATGGCCCACCGTCTCACCCACCTTGGGACTGATAAACTAGTACAACTGCTCCAGGATGATAAGACATTAACCTCCTCTGAAAAGAGGCTAATGGCAAAGGAAGTAATAGAAGCCTGCAAGGCCTGCCAGATAGTAAATGCCTACCCAGCCAATGGAACCAGTGGAACTCGTCTCCGAGGCACCAGACCGGGCCAATATTGGGAAGTAGACTTCACCGAGGTAAGACCTGCCAAGTATGGACTAAGGTATCTCTTAGTTTTTGTAGACACCTTTTCAGGATGGGTAGAAGCCTTCCCTACCAAACATGAGACGGCGGCGGTAGTAATTAAGAAGATCATGGAAGAAATCTTTCCCAGGTTTGGCCTTCCAAAGGTAATAGGGTCTGACAATGGACCGGCGTTTGTGGCCCAGGTAAGCCAGGGGGTAGCCAAAATATTGGGGATTAATTGGAAACTTCATTGTGCTTATAGACCCCAGAGTTCAGGACAGGTAGAGAGAATGAATAGGACGATTAAAGAGACCCTAACTAAATTAGTCATAGAGACTGGCCATAGAGATTGGGTAATGCTCCTACCATACGCTCTTTTCCGGGCACGGAATACCCCTTCTGCCAAAACTAACCTGACTCCCTTTGAAATACTCTTTGGAACCCCTCCGCCCATTCGGGATTTATCCCCCTCTGACATGAATATCCCGAATACACCCTTGTCTGTTAGGTTACAGGCCCTAGCCAAAGTGCAACATTGCCTGTGGAAGCAGTTATCTGACCTTTACCAGCCGGCAGGAGACGGAACCCCGCATCGTCACCAGGTTGGGGACTACGTCTACGTCCGGAGACACCAGCACCGTACACTCGAACCTCGCTGGAAGGGACCCTACCAGGTCCTCCTCATCACACCCACTGCTGTAAAGGTCGATGGCATCGCTGCTTGGATCCATGCTTCACATCTCAAGCCCGCTCCTGCTCCTGATGACCAATGGACAGTGGAGAAAACGGACAGCCCCCTCAAGCTGCGTGTTCGCCGCCGCAACAAATCCTCATCAGCCAACCCGGCAGACATGGCAAGTGATATCAGGGACTAGTGACATAGTATGGGAAATAACTTCTGATAATCATCCCCCTTGGACTTGGTGGCCATCCCTGCATCCAGACCTCTGTCAGTTAGCAGCAGGGTTAGAGACCTGGGACATCCCAACCACTTTCTTGCAAGGGCAGATAGGAGCAGTAAAATTAATGATAGTACTACAGCATTATGAAAGACTAGTAGAAAACACTAATCTCTAGGATTAGAGATATACAGAACAAGAGGGGGGAATGTAAGGGAAAGACAAGAACTAGGAAAAATTCCATATGACCTTTAGGGCTTGTGAGACAGAAACTAGATAAACTGCACCCTGCTGTAAACAGACAGGAACTAGATAAACTACATCCTGCTGTAAACAGATAAGGACATTGCTCAAACCCACCTTACGAGACACCGCTTGATCAAGGCAAATACCTAAATCCCCTGCCCCCCGCCCTTCCCTAAAAAGTAAAGTATAAAAATGCTGAGAAAACGCTGTATGGCGCGCCTGGCAGCATACTTGCCTAGTGCCCGCTCGCGAGTGTACTAAACTCTTTTTCTTTTGTCTGTAATAAACTTTTCCTTCTACTTGTAATCCTGGTCTTAGAGTCTTAGTGGTGCGTCTTCGGTTAACAGTAACTATATTAACAAACGTTTTGCTGTCAATCACAAGGAAATGTTCACCGAAGGGTAAGGTTTTTAAGTACATAAAGATGGGGTTCATTGTTCTTTCATTTGGAACTTTGAAAATAAAGATAATGCTAGCTACCATTTAATACAATTTAGTAATCAGTTAGTGTTTTGTTTTGTTGGTTGGTTTTCTTTTCTTCTCTGTTCCTTTGTGTTGGGCAAATAAGTTTGTAAAATGTGCTTTTTAGGTTTGCTGGCTTATATTTTGCATTTGCCTGGGCAGTGTCATGTGTATGTAGTCTGTGAAAAGCAGTAGTTTTTGCCCTCAGGGCGGCAGATTGCAAATTGCAAATTACCTTCCTACTTGGCAGGGGTCATTGTATTGCTAATGTTTGCTGGAGAAGAGATTTTTTTCCCCCCAGCCTTAGTTTCGCAGGTAAAAAGGAAGGAATGCAAATGTGGAACTGAAAGTGAAGGGCTTTCTGAGCTCAGCTGAGGCTAGAGGGGGACTTTGATTTCAAGAGGAGCCAGAGAACTTGTCAGGGCTTTGGGAGCTCTGAATGAGAGGGAAGCGGTCTTCTCTGCCTGTTTGCTCATCCACCAGTACGAGGTTTTAATAAATGAAATGGCCTATCACTTTTTGGCTCCACTGTTTTTTTACTGTCTGCCTGAATCCAATGAGAACCTGCGTGGCCTCTGAAAGATTGCCGGGTGCCGCCGATGAACGAACGAAGAGCCGAAACAGCCAAATGAGCAAAAGTTAGGCTTTATTGGGAGGACTCCGGGCGAGTTCACTGACCCTCGGATGTGAGTCTGTGAAGGCGCGCCCGGGGAGGGTTTTTGGGTTTTTTATATCTGCAGAGGGGGGAGGATGGTAACGGTCGACCGGTTTGGTGGGGCATGCAGTTCATGGAACAGCCTTGGGGACAGTTTCGAGAATTTGGGTGTGTGCGGTTTGAGCAAGATTAACAACTGCCAGACGGTTTGAGTAAGATTAACAACTGCCGGACAGCTCAGGGCAAGGGAGGGTTTCACTACCCAACCCAGAGGCAACTACTGGACAGCCTCAAGGGCAGCAGCCACTGGCCATACACTTTGCTTTGCTTGATGAATCAAATTGTATTTTACTTTCTTTGACTTGGTTAAGAATAATATTTACATAATAAGGAATCTTTGACAGGTAATATAGCAGGAAGAAAATCAGGATCTTCAGTGTCTGGAACAATTTGAGATACAACTAAACAAAAGGAAGAGAAAGACCCAAAATACAAAATCTTTTACCAATATTTTTTTATTGAAAATAATTTAATAAGAGTAGTTGCGGAAGGGTTAAACTGAAAGGAGGATAGAAGAAAGTATAATAAAAATCTGTAAAAACTATAAAAATATACCTCACATATTTTTCTGCTGGATACAAACATCAGATTGGTCACAATCTGCTTCACTGGTAAGGGTTGGAGCCAGGACTTCAATAAAATTTGCTAACATTGTATGAGTAGTATATTCTTTTTTTACTTTTCCCTTGCATTGAAAATTGCCAGAATTGTAATGTCAAGAGCCTTGATAACATTGATACACTTTCTCTAAATAAGGAGTTTAAGAATTAAGTTACTTTAAGATAGGTAGAAACAGAATATCAGCTCTGATCCTATGATGGATTCAGTCATTTAACCTTAAACACTCTATGCCTTGGATTGGGGACTTTAGTTAAAAGCCCTGAGTGAATGTTTCTTCAATGCAAACATCAGTAAACTGTGAGTAAGTGACCTTTGTGCAAACACAAAGGAATGCAAGTGAACATGCTTTAGAAAATTAGCCTAGAAGTTCAAGAATGCTTCTCCCTTTATGCTTGTTAATTAGCAAAAGAAAAAGAATGTACTGACCCAAATAAGCCCTTTCTCCATGTAAGCAAAAAGTCTATAAGTCATTCTTTCCCCTTATCACCTGATCTCCCTCCACTGTAATCCTGTTACCTTTGTTCTGCTTCTGATCAATAAAAGCTGAGGAGGAAGGAGATTCAGGTCTTCTTTGCCTCCTCCTCTTCCTCTTGACATCAGTTTGTGTCTTGAATAGGTTTCTTCCACATGACACAGGTAGTTCCCAATGGGCTGGAGGACTACAATCCTAAACTTTTAAAATCCTTTTCTTGCCTGACCTGTGGTGGTGCAGTGGATAAAGCGTTGACCTGGGAACACTGAGGTCACAAGTTCAAAACCCTGCACTGGTCTGGTCAAGGTACATATGGGAGTTGATGCTTCCAGTTTCTCTCAGACTCACTCTGTGTCTCACCTCTAAAATGAATAAAATAAAAAGAATAAAATCCTTTTCTAAAATTTTCCTTTCTTTGCATAAAGATGGTTCATTTAATACTATGTTGGTGTTGGGCAGATAAAATATATTATGCTCACTTTGTTAAAGATGGTGCTGCCCAAATGGAAGCCCATTGCCCAGGTGATATTAGTTGTCCTTATGCTTGGGATGGGCATAATTATATTATTGGGTGTAAAGCCAGTAGTCGAGGCCACCATCACAGCAGCCTGACCCATGCAGGTTCACATTAGATTCGGACAGATCATAACGAAACACAGAAGCCAAGAACTGGTGAGCCATCAGCTTTAATTCTAGCTTGCACCTGGCAGGCAAGCAAAAACACACACTGGGCTCCAAAACCCACACATTCAGTGCTCACAAAGCTACTGACTTATCCGAGTTTCCTAGAATCAAAGGTTTCTAGCTCACCAGACTTACTCACCTCTGTTTCCCATCTCCTCCTGCACAAACTCTTAACAAACTGGCTTCTTCCTCAGCACTCTGCCATCTCGGCTACTTCTCCTCCACATGGCCTTAATCTGCTCTGCTCTCTAATACTAACCTCAGGAACCCAGGAACCAAGAGAGAGAGAGATCAAGCTACTGCTCTCTCCCATTTTATAGCATAGACTCAAAACCTTTAATCCAATTATACAAACAAAAAACCTCCCTACATCACCACCCTACATCATCCAATCAGTCAAGGGTGTGAAGAAGAGCTTACTCTTAAACTAAGCCTTAGGCTATGACCTGGCCTGCCTACATTACTGCTTTTCCCCCACAGCCGTCTCAAGCATAAGGGCAAATAATATCACCTGGGTGACGGGCTTCCATGTGGGCAGCGCCATCTTTAACAAAGTGAGCATATTATATTTTATCTGCCGAACATTGGGTGTGGGGGATAGGCTGTAAGCAGGCCAGGTTGTTATAGCCAAAGGCTTAGTTTAAGAGTAAGCTTTTCCACACACCCTTGACTGATTGGATGATGTAGGGTGGTGCACTCTCATGAGGAATCCTCCTATTTAGCCTCAGATGGGTGACTTTGTATCAGAGACTTTCTTGTTTGTAGATTGGATTAAAGGTTTGGATTTCTACACTATAAAGTGGGACAGACCCGTAGCTTGCTCTTTCTTGGTTCCTGAGGTTAGCATTAGAGAGGAGAGCAGATTAAGGCCACGTGGAGGAGAGGAGAAGCAGCGAAGATGGTGAAGCATTGAAGGAGAAGCCAGTTTGTGCAGAGTTTATGCAGAGAGAAGGAAGGAGATGGGGAACAGAGGTGAATAAGACTGGTGAGCTAGAAACCTTTGATTCTAGGAAACTCGGATAAGTCAGTAGCTTTGTGAGCACTGAATGAGTGGGTTTTAGAGCCCGGTGTGTGTTTTTACTTGCTCTCCAGGTGCAAGCTAGGATTAAAGCCGATGGCTTACCAGTTCTTGGCTCCGTTGTTTCATTACCAACTGTCCGCATCTAATGTGAACCTGCATGGGCCAAATGGCTCTGATGGTGGCCTTGCCTAATGGCTTTACAGTTGAGCAAATGAGTTTGTAAAATTTCTGTATTTTGAGTTTGCTCACTTTTATTGTTAAAAATGCTGCTGGGGCCCTGGCCAGTTGGCTCAGTGGTAGAGCATCGACCTGGCATGTGGAAGTCCCTAGTTCAATTTCCAGTCAGGGTACAGAAGCGCTCATCTGCTTCTCCACCCTTTTCCCACTCCTTCCTTTCTATCTCTCTTTTTTCCTCCTGCAGTGAAGGCTACATTGGAGCAAAGTTGGTTTGGACACTGAGGATGGCTCCATGGCCTCTGCCTCAGGTGCTAGAATGGCTCCAACCACAATGGAGCAGTGCCCCGATGGTCAGAACATTGCCCTCTAGTGGGCATGCCAGGTGAATCATGATTAGACGCATGCAGGATTATGAGTTTTTTCCCCGCTTCTAACTTCGTAAAAAATAAAAATGGCACTGGGCAGTCACGTGTGTGCTTGCCCTCAGAGCAGGGCAGTTGATTGCAAATTGTGGATTACCTTCTTGCATGGTGTAAAGCCAATGGCCAAGGCCACCATCACAGCCGCCTGGCCAGTGCAGGTTCACATTGGATTCGGACAGTTGGTAATGAAACAATGGAGCCAAGAACTGGTGGACCATTATCTTTAATTCTAGCTTTCACCAGGCAGGCAAGTAAAAACACACACTGGTCTCCAAAACCCACTCATTCAGTACTTACAAAGCTACTGACTTATCCAAGTTTCGTAGAATCAAAGGTTTCTACCTCACCAGCGTTATTCACCTCTGTTCCCCATCTCCTTCTCCAGCACAAACTCTGCTCAAACTGGCTTCTTCCTCAGCACTCCACCATCTTGGCTGCTTCTCCTGGCCTCCTCCTCGTGGCCTTTCTCTGTTCTCCTCTCTACTGCTAATCTCAGGAACCAAGAGAGAGCAAACTCCTGGCCTGCCCCATTGTATAGTGTAGAAATACAAACCTTTAATCGAATCTACATACAAGGAAGTCTCTGATACAAAGTCACTTATCTGAGGCATAATGGGAGGATTCCTCATGAGAGTGTACCACCCTACATCATCCAATCAGTCAAGGGTGTGGGGAAAAGCTTACTCTTAAAACTTGCACGTGGGCAGTGCCATCTTTAACAAAGTGAGCATAATATATTTTGTCTGCCCAACACTTGGGAAGGGCCATTGTTATGCTGATCTTTGTTAGATGTGGGGTTTAATGCCAAAAGTTTTAAAAAGAAAAGGAGAAGAAGGAGTCTTGGGCAGATAAAATATAATATGCTCACTTTGTTAAAGATGGAGCTGCCCACATGGAAGCCCGTCACCCAGTTGATATTATTTACCCTTATGCTTGGGATGGGTGTGGGGGAAAGGCTGTAATGTAAGCAGGCCAGGTTGTTATGGCCTAAGGCTTGGTTTTAAGAGTAAGTTCTTCTCCACACCCTTGACTGATTGGATGATGTAGGGTGGTGCACTCTCCTGATGAGTCCCATTGTGCCTCAGATGAGTGGCTTTGTATCAGAGACTTTCTTGTTTGTATAAATGGATTAAAGGTTTTGAATCTATGCTATAAAGTGGGCAGACCAGTAGCTAGTTCTCACTTGGTTCTTGAGGTAGAAGAGAGGAGAGCAGATTAAGGCCACATGGAGGCCAGGAGAAGCAGTCAAGATGGCTGAATGCTGAGGGAGAAGCCAGTTTGTTAAGAGTTTGTGCAGGAGGAGATGGGGAACAGAGGTGAATAAGTCTGGTGAGCTAGAAACCTTTGATTCTAGGAAACTCGGATAAGTCAGTAGCTTTGTGAGCACTGAATGTGTGGGTTTTGGAGCCTAGTGTGTGTTTTTGCTTGCCCGCCGGGTGCAAGCTAGAATTAAAGCTGATGGCTCACCAGTTCTTGGCTCCATTGTTTTATTACCAACTGTTCGAATCTAATGAACCTGCATTGGCCAGGCGGCTGTGATAGTGGCCACGACTACTGGCTTTACAAGGAGAAAGAAGAAGAAAGCCAAGATGGCAGGGTGCTGAAGGAGAAGCCAGTTTGTGCAGAGAGGAGATGAGAGAAGGTGTGCAGATGGGGAACCAGAGGTGACTGAGACTGGTGGGGCCTTTGATTCTAGGAAAAACCATTGAAGATTCTCCTGGTTGTGGAACCGGAGAATGTGTCAGGGTTTTTGAGCCTTGTGTTTGTTGACTCGGTGGCTGATGTGAGGCTAGAATATAAGAATGGCCCATAATTTTTTGGGTCCACTTTTTCTTTACCATGTATCTAAATCTAATGAGAACCTGCATTTGAATGGCCATGATGGTAGTGCCTACTGGCCCTATGTACCGTCTTTGTTTATTTAAGTTCAAAGTCTAATAGAAAACTTAAGTTCCAGTACTCTGCCTCTGCTACAGCCATCACTTCTGTCTTGGAACAATTTCTGATTTATATTTGCTCTTGTTGCTTTTATCTTGGCGCTTTTTAACTGGAAATTTTTTTTTGTATTTCTGTTCTCAGATATAATGTCTTCATTTTACCAGCTGTTCTTCAGAGTTCTGAGAACTTCTTGACTTGTTTTTAAACCAAAGGCTACCAAATTCAAACATCATACCTTCAAGCTGCATTGTGTTATCTAATAAAAAGAGTTGCTATAACAGCAAATTTTGTTCCAAGTTCAATAATTGCCTCACTGTAGCCATCTTTATGGTACACCAGGATACTTTCAATGGTTTTTGAACCTTGGACCTAATGACTTATGTTGTTTCTGCCTACTCTAATATGCTTGATGGCAAAATTTTTGAATTTGAAATTTTGAATGAGATACACTTAAATTTGGGCAAAAGTAATTCAAATTATACATCTCCTTGAGAAACTGTAAGGATAGACTTCTTTATTCTCTCTTTTTTCTTTTTAGGTAAGAGGAGGGGGATTGTAAAACAGACTCCCAAATGTGCCCTGACTGGGATACACCTGGCAACCCTGTTTGGGATTGATGCTCGAGTATACAGCTATTTTTAGCACCTGAGGCTGATGTTTTTAGACCAACCAAGCTACCCTCAGTGTTCAGGGGCATGCTTGAACCAATCAAGCCACTGCCTATGGGGAGGAGGGAGAGAAAGGGAAGAAGGAAGGGGAGAGAAGCAGATGGTTGTTTCTCCTATGTTCCCAGACTAAGAATCAAACCCGAGATGTCCATACACTGGGCCCACGCTTTATCCACTGAACAACCAGCCATGGCCGACTCCTTTATTCTTTACTATTATAGACTATTACTCTGTCCTGCAGAGTACAAACATTTAAAACGCAAAAGCTGCTACTCATAAACAAACTGTTGATGGCCCAGCAGAAAAGTATTCTTCAACATTTCAAGTTCCATCACACTGCCTTATTTTATTTATAGTTTATACATAGGTGCTACAGAATTCCAGTTCATTAATTTTCACAAATAAGCCATTTCTTTTCTTTAATGTTTTAATACCTTTCTCCTAAGTATTTAATCATAGCTTATAGCAAAGATCTGTAAAAGCAATTAAAAGACAACACATGTTTGACAGTCTTGTCTTTATCTCATGAGATAAGAAAGGTCAGACTCTGAGTACTAGAATGGAAATTGCCAAAGGAATACCAGATGTTTTGTGAATAAGCACTGTGGAGTCAGAGGTAGTAACTCTGTTATTGGAGATAGAATAGCATTCTCTTTAAAAGACATTAGGAACCCCCTCCCCCTTCCCTCTCCCAGTGTAACAATTCAGTCATTTACAGGTGGGGAGAAGAACGTGCCCATGGATATATACATTAAAAAGAGTAAAAAAAGTAGACAATAGCAAAAAAACTTGTTTTAAAGGCCTTTCTTCTAAGAAAGTAAAATAATTAAACCTATTGAATGTGGAGTTGCTTACACAACTCAGTGGACTCTACTTATCTCTCTCTCTTTCAATCTTCAGAGGGTAAAAGAAAGGATGGTAGGTATTCATGGTGATTAATTACAAACACATGCCTCTCCAGAGTCATATCGTGGTGATAGATGTCTGCATTGTGCTGAAGTCCTCTAATTAGGGCTGACTGAATATGGTAGATTAAAATTCTAAGTATTAGACATGGGAAAAAAACTCCAACTCCCATTCAATTTCTATTAGCTTATAGTCACTTTGTATATGCAGTCATCAGAGAAATATTCATACGTTTCCTAAGAAATTCAGGTACAGCTCAGGCATGATAAAATTTGACAGTTATTTTAATTAAACAAACTGGATTCTTTCAGTGGTACCATCTGTATAGAGGCAATGCCTTTAAAATGTTAAGATGATGGAGGAAAAATGGAATATTGTCTAAATTGTTGTGTTTATTTTGTTTGCTCCTTAGTTTTAAATATTTGACCCAGTTAGTCTAAGTTATACGTTCATACCTTGCTTGGATTTTTGCTTACTCCTCTCTTCTCTTATTTTAAATGAAAACACATTATGTGTTGTGGAAAAATAATGCAAATAAATTTTCATTCTATCTGCTTTTAGTTTCTAAAGTTTTTTTTTAAAGGGAAAGCTTTTTAAAGTATATAATATATATAAAGAAAGAAAAGTGTGTAATTAGAATAATTAGTAAAAATGGCAATGAAGAACATAATTTCAGCAGAACACTAATAATTATTATTAGTAACTTATAAGCTTAAATCAGTTAACAGGTTTAGTAAACTACCTAAAAATCTGGTTCTTTAGTCTCCATACTGAATTTATTTCCACCAAGTCATGAGAAGTGGGACTCTCTCTGGTGGTTGATTTCTATGCTTGTCTATTCTTCCTCAGCTTGAATTCCAAGAGGGCAAGCCTGCTTAAATGAATTCAACAAGATTGACTGGAAGGGTTTGGGTTGAGAGAACATACAAAGAGAGGGCCATTAGTCTAAAATCTGCACCCACCTATAAAAATTTCTGTTACCAGAACTCCTGGACACTGTTCCTCTTTGAAAATGCAGATTGAGCCTCAAGCAAAAACTCATATTACTGAGCTAAGCCCAGATTTGAAAACTATCACTTGCTTGCCAGCTGAAAGTCTAATGAAAAACTTCATTATCAAAATGACAATCTGAAAGTGGGAAAAATGAAAATCAAGCCTTGATTGAGCACTTCGCAAAATATAGTAAGTAGCTTCCCCATTTGGTCTAGCTGTATCCTTTGCATTTGGAGGCATCAGTTATGGTTGGCACTTTGCATTACTTTCCAGAACTGTATTTGGATAGTAGTGATGTGTGAAGAGAGTCTGCTCCTGAGATCTTCCCTGATCTCAGGAATGAGCATTGTCCTCTACTAGTTTTAATTTTTTATTTTTATTTTATTTTATTTTATTTTATTTTTTTACAGGGACAGAGAGAGAGTCAGAGAGAGGGATAGATAGGAACAGACAGACAGGAAGGGAGAGAGGTGAGAAGCATCAATCATTAGTTTTTCATTGCCATCGCAACACCTTAGTTGTTCATTGATTGCTTTCTCATATGTGCCTTGACTGCGGGCCTTCAGGAGACCAAGCAACCCCTTGCTGGAGCCAGCGACCTTGGGTCCAAGCTGACAAACTTTTGCTCAAGCCAGATGGGCCCGCGCTCTAGCTGGCAAGCTCGGGTCCTGAACCTGGGTCTTCTACATCCCAGTCTGACGCTCTATCCACTGCGCCACCGCCTGGTCAGGCATGTCGTCTACTAGTTTTATCATTCTATTGACTTAGGCTAATAAAGAAAGTATTGAGCTTACATTTCTGCTTTTAGTGTGTATCTACCATTAAAGGAAGATTTGTGCCACCTGTGATCTCAAGATGGTTCTGGGAAAGTGATCTGTACACCAGAAAGCACAAGTTAAGGGTAAAAGTTATCCCTTGCACAAAAAGGGTTTTGTGCAAATTATAGAGAAAATTTTATCAGGTGTATCTTCTTGCTTGGTATTTCTATTTTTGTTCTTCTATGCCTCTTTCTATCCTTTCTGCTTCTTAACATGGCCAAAAAACTCTAAAAATCCCCGGGTTAAAATATTGCTATTTCCTGCTGCCAAGTTATCATTATACGCCAGGCTTTTCAATTACTGTTTATCATTAAGTTTAAAACCTGTTATAGAAACAGTTTTTATTCCATTTTTTGGAACTGATGACACTTAATCTTTTAATTTCACATATCATTGGTTCAACTTTATTTAGTAGATAATAATTTAAGTCAAGATATTATAAATCAAAATATAAAAAAGACATGAGATACCATTGTCTAATAATAGGAAATGTGAAGATAACTAATTATTAACATCTTTCCAGAGAAAAGTAATATGACTTGAATAAATTAAATCCATCTATCTATCATCTATATCATCTATCTATCTAATCATCATCTATCATCTAAAATCTAACATATCTGCCTACATGTGTAACTAATATATTCTATCCACAACTTTATAAAGGTTTATGAAAGCCTGTGTGCAAGTTGTTATTTTTTCAAATTTGAAATTATTTTATACATGAGTAAAACTTTTACTATAAAACAACCAGCTTCAAAACTAACATGTGTGATAACATGACAGATAAAATACTATTTTAATAATTCTCTAAAATATCAGCTTCTATATAGTGATTTACATAAGAATATGCACAGAATTATAAGTTTTATCATGTACATAATTGCATCTCTTATGTTGGTGAATTCATTGCTTAAATTTCAGGAGAACAAGAACTTAGTAAGCATTGTGTTGATTCAAGTAGGTAATAGATTGAGGAGCAATTGGAGCTGAGAAGTCTTTTCTAAATAATTCTCTATTTTGTTAGTTACTCTCTTTCTAATCTTCCAAATAGACCAAGACTATTTTGTGTTCATTCTATTACATTTTGGATGAGTGAAACTCAAACAGCTTCAGAGACCAATGTTAATGTGACAAAAATCTTCATTAATAGGGAGGTAAAGACAAAGATGACTATGGAGAACTGATATGAGAGATGCAGATTTTCTCAGTAGAAGTAAAAAGTCTGAATTTTAAAGTAAAAAATAAACAACTTTAATGTACTTATCTATCCATCATCTATCTATCTTTATTTATATATCTGTCTAACTATCTATCTATAATCTAATATATTTATCTTCTCTTTAGAAAAATGTCTATTAAGAGTTTTTGCTATTGTTTTAAATTGACTTGTTTATTTTTCATTTTCTTTAATTTATTGATTTTATTAATTTTAATTTTAAGGGGGTGACATTGATAAAGCAGGGTACAAATGTTCAGAGAAAATCTCTGCAGGTCATTTTGACATTTGATATAATGTATACCTATCACCCAAAGTAAAATTGTCTTTCGTCACCTTCTATCTGGATAAATTGTGACACTCTCCTCCCTCTACACCCTCCCTCCCTTTCCCCTCCCCCCTTCCCCACCCATGATAGGCAGCACACTCTTGTCCATGTCTCTGAGTCTGATTTTTATGTCCCATCTATGTATGGAATCATTTATTCTTAGTTTTTTCTGATTTACTTACTTCACTCAGTATAATGTTATCAAGGTCCATCCATGTTGTTACAAATAATCCGATGTCATCATTTCTTATGGCTTAGTAGTATTCCATAGTATATATGTACCAAAGCTTTTTAATCAACTCGTCCAATGAAGGACACTTGAGCTGTTTCCAGATCTTCGCAATTGTGAACAATGCTGCCACAAAAATGGGGGCACATTTCTTCTTTTTGAGCAGTGCTATGGTGGTCTTAGGGTATATT
Organism: Rhynchonycteris naso; assembly: GCA_037038555.1. NCBI lineage: Eukaryota > Metazoa > Chordata > Mammalia > Chiroptera > Emballonuridae > Rhynchonycteris > Rhynchonycteris naso. The sequence continues at coordinate 125,560,222 of CM072999.1, forward strand.
CCTAAAAATGGGATAGCTGGGTTAAAAGAGAGTCAGTTCAATTTTTAATTTTTTGAGATATCTCCATACGGTTTTCCACAGTGGCTGAATCAGTCTTCATTCCCACCAGCAATGCAGGAGGGTTCCCTTACCTCCACATCCTTGCCAGCACTTAATCTGTGTCGTTTTGTTGATGAGCGTCATTGTGACTGATGTGAGGTGATATCTCATTGTGGTTTTAATTTACATTTCTCTAATAATTAGTGATGTTGAGCATTTTTTCATATGCCTATTGGCCATCTGTATATCCTCTTTGGAGAAGTCTATTCATTTCTTTTGCCCAGTTTTTGATTGGATTGTTTGTCTTCTTGATGTTGAGGTTTACAAGTTCTTTATAAATTTTGGTTATTAACCCCTTATCTGACGTACTGTCGAATATGTTCTCCCATTGTGTAGTTTGTCTTTTTATTCTGTTTCTTTTTTTTTTTTGTCTTTAGCTGTGCAAAAGCTTTTTAGTTTGATATAATCCCATTTGTTTACCCTGTCTTTTATTTCACTTGCCCATGCAGATAAATTGGCAAATATATTGCTTCGATAGATGTCGTAGAGCTTACTGTCTCTGTTTTCTTCTAAGATGCTTATGGTTTCATGGCTTACATTTAAGTCTTTTATCCATTTTGAGTTTGTTTTTGTGAATGGTGTAAGGTGATGGTCTAGTTTCATTTTTTTTGCAGGTAGATGTCCAATTTTTCCAACACCAATTGTTAAAGAGGCTGTCTTTACTCCATTGTATGCTCTTACCTCCTTTGTCAAATATGAGTTGTCCATAAAGGTGTGGGTTTATTACAGGGTTCTCTGTTTTGGTCCATAGATATATGTGCCTATTCTTATGCCAGTACCAGGCTGTCTTGAGTACAATGGCCTTGTTGTATAACTTCATATCAGAAAGAGTGATATCTCCTGCTTTATTCTTCTTTTTCAATATTGCTGAGGCTCTTCGTGTTCTTTTTTGGTTCCATATAAATTTTTAGAATATGTGTTGTATATGTTTGAAGTATGTCATTGGTATATTCATTGGTATTGCATGAAATTTATAAATTGTTTTGGGTAATATAGATATTTTGATGATGTTTATTCTTCCTAACCATGAGCACGGTATATGCTTCCACTTGTTTGTATTTCCTTGATTTTTTTAATCAATGTTTTATAGTTTTTCGAGTACAAGTCTTTAATATCCTTGGTTAAATTTACTCCGAGGTACTTTATTTTTTTTGGTTGCAATAGTGAAGGGGATTGTTTCCTTAATTTCTCTTTCTGTCAGTTCATTGTTGGTGTATAAAAATGCCTCTGATTTCTGAGTATTAATTTTATATCCTGCCACCTTGCTGAATTCATTTATCAGGTTCAGTAGATTTTTGACTGAGACTTTAGGGTTTTCTATATACAATATCATATCATCTGCAAATAATGACAGTTTTACTTCTTCTTTTCCAATTTGGATGCCTTTTATTTCTTCTTCTTTTCTGATTGCTATGACTAGGACTTCCAGAACTATGTTGAATAAGAGTGGTGAAAGGGGGCACCCCTGCCTGGTTCCTGATCTTAAGAGGATTGCTTTTAATTTCTGCCCATTGAGTATGATATTTGCTGTGGGTTTGTCGTGGATGGCCTTTATCATGTTAAGGTATGTTCCCTGTATTCCCACTTTTTGAGAGTTTTGATCAAGAATGGATGCTGGATTTTATCAAATGCTTTTTCTGCATCTATTGAAATTATTATGTGATTTTTGTCCTTCCTTTTGTTTATGTGACGAATCACATTGATTGATTTGCGAATATTGAACCAGCCTTGCCTCTCCACAATAAATCCCACTTGATCATGGTGTATGATTTTTTTTTATATATTGCTCTATCCAGTTGGCTAATATATTGTTGAGAATTTTAACATCTAAATTCATCAGGGATATCGGCCTATAATTTTCTTTCTTTGTGGTGTTTGCCTGGTTTTAGAATCAGAATTATGCTCGCTTCATAAAAGGAGTTTGGAAGTCTTCCTTCCTCTTGAATGTTTTGAAATAGCTTGAGAAGGATAGGAGTTAATTTTTTGAATTTTTGGTAGGATTCACTTGTGAAGCCATCAGGCCCAAGACATTTCTTTGTTGGGAGTTTTTTGATAACTGTTTTGATCTCATTTGTCTTAATAAGTTTGTTTAGGGTTTTTGATTCTTCCTGATTGATTTTTGGAAGATTGTATCTTTCCAGGAATTTTTCCATTTTATATAGGTTGTCTAGTTTTTTTGCATACAATTCTTCATAGTATTTTCTTACAATATTTTGTATTTCTGTTGTGTCAGTTGTTATTTCTCCATTCTCCTTTCTAATTTTATTTATTTGAGTCCTCTCTGTTTTTTTCTTGCTGAGTCTAGTTAAAGGTTCATCAATGTTGTTTACCTTTTCAAAGTACCAGCTCCTAGTTTCATTGATCCTCTATATTGTTTCTTTAGTCTCTATTGTATTTATTTCCTCTCTGATCTTTATAATTTTCTTCCTTCAACTACTTCTGGGCTTCACTTGCTTTTGTCTTTCTAGTTCTTTTAGATTCAGGGTCAGGTTGCTTATTTGAGCTTTTTCTAGCTTCTTATTGTACGCCTATAGTGTTATGAAATACCCTCTCAGTACTGCTTTTGCTGTGTCCCATAAATTTTGAGTTGATGTATACTCATTATCATTCATTTCTAGGAACTTTTTTATTTTTTATTTGATCTCATTGTTAATCAATTCGCTATTTAATAACATGGTATTTAATTTCCAAGTGTTTGAATATTTTTCAGTTTTTCTTTTGTGGTAAATTTCTAGTTTCATGCCATTGTGATCAGAGAATATGCTTGATATTATTTTACATACTTTTCTTTTTTTTTTTTTTTACAGTAACAGAAAGAGAGTCAGAGAGAGGGATAGTTAAAGACAGACAGAAACATAGAGAGATAAGAAACATCAATCATTAGTTTCCATTGCCGTTGCGACACCATAGTTGTTCATTGATTGCTTTCTCACATGTGTCTTAACCACAGGCCTTCAACAGACCGAGCCACCCCTTGCTGGAGCCAGCGACCTTGGGTCCAAGCTGACAAGCTTTGCTCAAGCCAGATCGACCCGTGCTCAAGCTGGCAAGCTCGCGGTCTTGAACCTGGGTCTTCCGCATCCCAGTCCAATGCTCCATCCACTGCACCATTGCCTGGTCAGGCACTTGATATGATTTTAATCTTCTTAAATTTGATGAGACCACTTTTGTGTCCTAACATGTGATCTATTCTAGAGAATGGACCATGAGCACTTGAAAAGAATGTATATTCTGCTGCTTTAGGATGAAAGGTTCTGAAGATATCTATTAAATCGAGTTGTTCTAGTGTATCCTTTAAGTCTGCTGTTTCCTTGTTAATTTTCTTTCTTGAGGATCTATCCAGTGAAGTTAGTGGGGTATTGAAATTCCGTACAACTATAGTATTGCTGTTGATCTCGACCTTTATATCCATCAAAGTCTGCTTTATGTATGTCGAAGTTCCTATGTTCAGCACATAGATAATTATAATGGTTATATCTTCCTATAGAATTGCTCCCTTTATTATTATGTAGTGTCCTTCTTTATCTCTTACAACAGCCTTTGCTTTAAAGTCCATTTTGTCAGACATAAGTATTGCTACCCTGGCTTTTCTTTTTCATTTTCATTTGCATGAAAAATTTTTCTTTATCCTTTTACCTTCAGTCTATTTGCATCTTTTGTTTTAAGGTGTGTCTCTTGTAGACAGCATATGTTAGGGTTCTGTTTTCTTATCCATGCAGCTACCCTATGTCTTTTGATTGGATCATTTGATCCATTTACATTTTTGGTTATCATTAAAATGTATTTGTTTATTGCCATTTTATTCTTTTTTTTTTTTTTTCAGGGACAGAGTGAGAGTCAGAGATAGGGATAGATAGGGACAGACAGACAGGAACAGAGAGAGGTGAGAAGCATCAATCATTAGTTTTTTGTTGCCGTTGCAACACCTTAGGTGTTCATTGATTGCTTTCTCACATGTGCCTTGACTGCGAGACTTAAGCCGACTGAGCATCCCCTTGCTGAAGCCAGCGACCTTGGGTCCAAGCTGGCGAGCTTTTGCTCCAGCCAGATGGGCCCACGCTCAAGCTGGCAAGCTCGGGATCTCAAACCTGGGTCTTCTGCATCCCAGTCTGACACTCTATACACTGTGCCACCGCGTGGTCAGGCACCATTTTATTCTTTAAAGCTGTATTCCTCCTTTGCTATAATACTTTTCCCCTTTGATCTGTTCACAACAGGCCCCTTAGCTTCTCTTACACGATTGGTTTGGTTTTCATGAATTTCTTGAGGTTTTTTTTTTTTTCTGGGAAGCTTTTTATTTCTCCTTCAATTTTAAATGTTAGCCTTGCTGGATAAAGTAGTCTTGGTTGTAGGTTCTTGTTCTGAATTTTTTGAATATGTCTTGTCATTCCCTTCTGGCCTCAAGTGTTTCTGTTGAGAACTCGGATATCATCTTAATTGGGGCTCCTTTGTAGGTGATAGCCTTTTTTTCTCTAGCAGCTTCTAATATTTTCTCTTTATTACTTAGCCTTGGTATTTTAATTATGGTGACTCTAGGTGTAGATTTTTTGGGATTCTCTTTAATGGGGTTCTCTGTGCTTCTTGAACATGTGAATCATTTTCCAGCCTTAATTTAGGGAAGTTTTCAGCTATGATTTGATTGAACAAAGTTTCTATTTCTTGTTCTTTCTCTTCATCTTCAGGAACCCCTATAATGCGGATATTATTACTCTTCATTTTGTCACAGAGTTCCCTTAGAGTTTCCTCACTCTTTTTGAGTCTCTTCTCTTTCTTCTGCTCTGCTTCTGTGCCTTCATTTATTTTATCCTCTGACTCACTGATTGGATCCTCAGCTTCATCCATCCTGCTTTTAATTCCTTCCATTGTGTTCTTCAATTCTGCTATTGTATTTGTCATTTCTGTCTGATTCTTTTTTATTATTTCAATTTCCTCTTTTATACTTGCTATCTCTTTATTTAGGTGTTCATAATGATATGCATTTTTGCTCTAAGCTCTTTGAATATCCTATCATTATTTTAAACTCTGAATCTGGTAATTTGGTTATATCTGGTTTGTTTAGGTCCTTCTCTGGGGATTTCTCTTGATTCATTTGGTTTGCACTTTTCTGTCTGCCCATATTGTTTGTGTATAAGAAGGGTGGAGTCCAATGGGTGGAGTCCAATGGGTGTTGCCTCTGTGTTCCCTAGGTGTGGTCTGTCTGCAAGCCCACTAAGCCCTCTGTTGCTGTGTAGGGTCATTGGGTATGGGCGTTGCTGGCTCCGGCCCAATGCAACTTCTGCTTCAGTTTCCTCCTCTCCTCTGCAGGAGCTATGTTCTTGTGCCTGGCTCTACAAGCCTCAGCCTGTCTCAGCCTTCACTTCACCCCCACGGATGGGTTTGCACACCCCACTCAAGCCACAAGCCTAGGTACCAAGGACAGAGGTGAGCACCTTTACTGAGCTGTGGTCCCTGCTTGTTCCCGGGCTTCCACCCAGTCCCCACGGTCAGAGCCAGCTTGCTCAGTATCGCAAACCTCAACTCCTCAGGCTGGGTGGGGCTGTTGGCGTGCACTCAGCTGCGAGCCTCTTCCTGTCTCGGGCTTTCACTCTGCCCCCACCATCAGGGCTGGCTCAGGCAGGGTTGCATACCTCGAGGCCAGGTGATGCTGCACGCTTGCTCAACCCTGCTCAGCAGCAGTTCTCTGCTCGTTCTGGGCTCCCGTTTTTCCCCTGCAGGTGGGGCTGCAGGCAGGCCCGCAGCTGCCAGACTGCTTTTATGCATCCCCCTCCACCCTTGCTGTGCTAGACCAAGCTCACGGCTGACCTTCCCAGTCTCTGCCCCCGCGGACAAAATCACGTTTTTGCTTCCTACTGCCACCATCCCTCCAGCAAGCCCTCAGCAGTGTGGGTGGGAGCACTACAACTCAGACCCTAACACTCCATACTGTAGTCCTGAATGCTCCCTCGTTCTAAGCAGCAGTGCTCTAAGTGTTGCGGGGGAGCTTGTTTGGCTGGTGTCTTGCCTCTCTTTGCTGGTATTGCTAGTTCCAGGGGAAATATTCATTTCCGATTTGGGAAGTGACTCAGCCCAGGGGTTAGTGTGGCTGTCCCTCAGAGTGTTTCTTCCTGTGCCTTCCAGACCACACTCTCTTCCCACTGCTCCAGTCCTCTCCTCTCTCCCTGTCCCCTGGAGCCCCGGTTGAATAGTTGTGAGAGAGGTTTTCTGTGCCATCCCTTTAAGAAGAATCCTGGGTCTGAGAAAACAGTCTCTTTCTAATAAACAGTATCCTCACTTGTTTCACAGCTCAATACTGTCTATATGCCTCTTCTAGGCTCTGGGGCTGCAGGCTGAGGTTTTGTTCCTGGGACCCAGTTCCCTCCCTCTTCGTTAAACTCTCTTTCCACCACACAAGTCTCTCCTGGCTGCCGTTCACTCCAGGGAGCTGTGCAGCCCTTTTCATGTTTTCACTTTTCCTACCAGTCTCAATGTGGCTTCTTCAGTGTTCCTTGGTTGAAGAGTCCACTTAGTTTAGTTCAAAGTTGGTTTATCCAGATGATGGTTCTTAAAATTAAGTTATAATCCACTTAGGTTCCAGGAGTTGGAAGTTGGTACATCCGCCTATTTCATCACCATCTTGCCATCTCTATTTATTCATTTTTGAATGCAATTATTTTATACACTCTAGATACACATCTCTTGTCAGGTAGATAGTTTATAAACATTTTCATATATGGGTTGCCATTTTTAAAATTTTTATTAATATTAATTTATTGTGTTTACATGGATTCAAGTGTCCCACTAAATATAATTCCTTCACCCCCACCCCTGTGTCCCTTTTTATACCCCCTTTCCCCTTTCCTTGACCTTCATCCCCTTTCCTTCTAGGATTTGCTGTCCTGTTATCTGTATCTCTGTGTTATGTATATATAATTTCACTATCCCTTTACCTTTTCTGATCCCATCCTCTCATCCTCCTTCCCTCTGACAGCTGTCTTTATGCTGCCTTTGACCCCACCTCTGCCTCTATTCTGTTTCTCAGCTCACTTTGTCCATTAGATTTTACATATAAGTGAGATCACAGGATATTTTTCTTTCTCTGCCTGACTTTTCTCACTTAGCATAATAATCTCCAGGTCTATCCATGCTGTCACAAAAGGTAAGATTTCCTTATTTTCACGACTGCATAGTATTCCATTGTGTATATGTACCACAACTTTATAATCCACTCGTCCACTGATAGACACTTAGACTGTTTCCAGATCTTGTAGCTATTGTTAACAATGCTACAATGAACATGGGGGTGCGTATCTTCTTTTGAATCAGTGATTTGTTATTCTTGGGATATATTTCTAAAAGTGAGATAGCTGTGTCAAAAGGCAGTATTATTTTTAATTTTTTGAAGAATCACTATACTGTTTTCCACAGTGGCTGCACCAGTCTATATTCCCACCATCAGTGCAGAAGGGTTCCCTTTTCTTTGCATCCTCTATAGCAGGGGTCCCCAAACTTTTTACACAGGAGGACAGTTCACTGTCCCTCAGATCGTTGGAAGGCCGGACTATAAAAAAAAACTATGAACAAATCCCTATGTACACTGCACATATCTTAAAGTAAAAAAACAAAATAGGAACAAATACAATATTTAAAATGAAGAACAAGTAAGTTTAAATCAACAAACTGATGATTATTTCAATGGGAACTGTGGGTGCGGATGCACCCTGTGCTTCTCTCATTGACCACCAATGATAAAGGTGCTTCTTCCAGAAGTGTGGCGGGGGCTGGATAAATGGCCTCAGGGGGCTGCATGTGACCCGCAGGCGTAGTTTGGGCACCCCTGCTCTACAGCACTTATTATGTGTTGTTTTGTTAATGAGCGCCATTCTGACAGGTGTGGGGTGGTATCTCATTGTGATTTTAATTTGTATTTCTCTAAGATTAGTGACCTTAAACATTTTTTCATATGCCTATTGGCCATCTGTATGTCCTCTTTGGAGAAGTGTCTATTCAGTTCTCTTGCCCATTATTAATTGAGTTGTTTACTTTCCTGGTGTACAGTTTTAGAAGTTCTTTATAAATTTTGGTTATTAAGACCTTATCAGACATATTGGCGAATATATTCTCCTATTGTGTGATTTGTCTTTTTATTTTGCTCATGGTGTTTTTTCCTGTGCAAAAGCTTTTTAGTTTGATATAGTCCCATTTGTTTATCCTGTCCTTTATTTCACTTGCCCATGGAGATAAATCAGCAAAAGTATTGCTACAAGAGATGCCAGAGTGTTTACTGCCTATGTTTTCTTCCAAGATGTTTATAGTTTTATGACTTACATTTAAGTCTTTTATCCATTTTGAATTTATTTTTGTGACTGATGTAAGTTGATGGTCTAGTTTCAATTTTTTTTTTTTTTGCAAGTAGATGTCCAATTTTCCCAACATCATTTGTATAAAAGGCTGTTTTTACTCCATTGTATGCTCTTACCTCCTTTGTCAAATATCAATTGACCATAAAGGTGTAAGTTTTCTGTTCTGTTCCATCGATCTGTATGCCTGTTCTTATGCCAGTACCAAGCTGTTTTGATTACAATGGTCTTGCAGTATAACTTGATATCAGGAAGTGTGATACCTTCCACTTTATTCTTCATTTTCAAGATTACTGAAGCTATTCATGTTATTTTTTGGATCCATATAAATTTTTGGAATATGTGTTCTATATCTTTGAAGTATGCCATTTGTATTTTAATAGAAATTGTATTAAATTTATAGATTGCTTTGGGTAATATAGACATGTTAATAATGTTTATTCTTCTTATTCATGAACACAGTACACTTTCACTTGTTTGTATCTTCCTTGATTTCTTTTATCAATGTTTTATAATTTTCCAAGTACAAGTATTTTACCTCCTTTGTTAAATTTACTCCTAAGTACTTTATATTTTGTTGTTGCAGTAGTGAAGAAGATTGTTTCCTTAATTTCTCTTTCAGACAGTTTGTTGTTAGTGTATAAAAATGCCACTGATTTCTAAATATTAATTTTTTATCCTGCCACACTGCCAAATTCATTTATCAGGTCCAGTAGTTTTTTGACTGAGACTTTAGGATTTTCTATGTACAGTATCATCTCATCAGCAAATAATGACAATTTTACTTATTCTTTTCCAATTTGGATGCCTTTTATTTCTTTTTCTTCTCTGGTTGTTGTAGCCAGGATTTCCAGAACTATGTTGAATAAGAGTGGTGAAAAGGGACATCCCAGCCTTGCTCCTCATCTTAAGGGGATTGTTTTTAATTTTTGCCCATTGAGTATGAGGTTGGCCATGGGTTTTTCATAGATGGCCTTTATCATGTTGATGTATGTTTCCTGTATTCTCAATTTGCTGACAGTTTTTATAAAAATGGGTGCTGGATTTTATCAAATGCTTTTTCTGCATCTATTGATATTATCATATGATTTTTATCTTTCCTATTGTTTATGTGATGAATCACACTTATTAATTTGCAAATACTGTACCAGCCTCGCCTTCCCAGAATAAATCCCACTTGTTCATAATGTATGATTTTTTTTATGTATTGCTGGATCTGGTTTGCTAATATTGTGTTGAGAATTTTAGCATCTAAGTTCATTAGGAATATTGGCCTATAGTTTTCTTCTGTGTAGTGTCTTTACCTGCTTTTAGAATGAGGATTGTGCTCGCCTCATAAAAGGAGCTTGGAAGTCTTTCCTCCTCTTGAATTTTTTGAAATAGCTTGAGAAGGACAGGGTTCTTTCTTCTTGGAATATTTGGTAAAATTTGCTTGTGAAGCCATCCAGTCCAGGACTTATGTTTACTGGAAGATTTTTGATAACTGTTTCAATTTTATTTGTTGTAATTAGTCTGTTTAGATTTTCTGATTCTTCCAGATTGAGTTTTGGAAGACTGTATGTTCCTAGGAATTTATCCATTTTGCCTAGTTTGTCCAATTTTTTGCATACAGATCTTCATAGTATTTTCTTAAAATCCTTTGTATTTCTGCAATGTCAGTAAAATATTTCTCTATTTTCATTTTATTTATTTGAGTTCTCTCTTTTTTCTTGATGAGTCTGTTTAAAGGTTCATCAATCTTGTTTACCTTTTCAAAGAACAAGCTCTTGGTTCATTGATCTTCTGCATTGTTTTTTACCCTCTATGTCATTTATTTTCACTCTGATCTTTATTATTTACTTTCTTTTACTTCCTCTGGAATTATTTGTTGTTCTTTTTCTCATTCTTTTAGATGCAAGGTTAAGTTGTTTATTTGAGCTTTTTCTTGTTTCCTAAAGTATACATGTAATGCTATGAACTTCGTGGCTGCTTTTGCTGTGTCCCATAAATTTTGAGTTGTTGTATGTTCGTTCTCATTTGTTTTAAGAAAAATTTTTATTTCTTCTGTGGTCTTGTTGTTAGCACATTTGTTATTTAATATCATGCTATTTAGCCACCAAGTGTTTGAATATTTTTCAGTTTTTCTATTGTAATTGACTTCTAGTTTTATGCCACTGTGATCAGAGAAGATGCTTAATATGATTTCAATCTTCTTAAATTTATTGAGATTCTTTGTGTGTCCTAAAATGTGATCTATCTTAGAGAATGTGCCATGAGCACTTGAAAAGAATATATATTCTGCTGCTTTGGGGTGAAAGGTTCTGAAGATATCTACTAAATCCAGTTGATCTAGTGTGTCATTTAAGAATGCTCTTTGTTAAGTTTCTGTCTGGAGGATCTATCTATTAATGTTAGTGGGTTACTAAAATCCCCTACTATTATACTATTGCTGCTGACCTCTCCCTTTATGTTTATTAGAATCTGCTGTATATATTTAGGTGCTCCTATATTAGGCACATAGATATTTACAATGGTTATATCTTCCTGTTGGATTGCTCCCTTTATCATTATGTAGTGACCTTCTTTATCCCTTACTATAGCCTTTGTTTTAAAGTCTATTTTGTCAGATATAAGTATTGTTACCCCCACTTTTTTTCATTTCATTTGCATAAAATACTTTTTTACATCCCTTCACTTTCAGTCTGTGTATTTTTTGTTTTGAGGTGGATCTTTTGTAAACAGCTTATGTGAGGACCTTGTTTTCTTATCCATGCAGCTACCCTATGTCTGTTGATTGGAGCATTTAATCCATTTACTTAAGATTATTATTGGTATGCAGTTGTTTATTTTCATTATATCTACTATCTTCTTTTTCTTATTTCTTTTTTTTTTTCTTGCTCTTTTTACAGCAGGTCCCTTAACATTTTTTGTAGTATGGTTTGATTGTAATGAATTCCTTGAGGGTTTTTTGTTGTTGTTGTATTTGTTTTGTTTTGTCTGAAAAACTTTTTATCTCTCCTTCAATTTTAAGTGATAGCCTTGCTGGATAAAGAAGTTTTAGTTGTATGTTCTTGCTTTGCATCACTTTGAATATATCTTGCCAATCCCTTCTGGCCTCAAGTGTTTCTGTTGAGAAGTCAGATGCTCTGTAGTTAATTTACTGCTTTTCTCTTCCATATTTTAGTATTTGTTCTTTGTCTCTTAACTTTGGTACTTTAATCATAATGTGTCCTGCTGTAGGCCTCCTTGGGTTCCTTTTTAATGGAACTCTGTGCTTCTTGAATTTGTGTGACTTTTTCCTTCATGAATTTAGAGGAGTTTTCAGGTATGATTTCTTCAAACAGGTTCTCTGTCCCTTGTTCATTTTCCTCTTCTTCATGAACTATTGTGATGTGAATGTTGTTTCTCTTCATGTTGTTACAGAGCTCTCTTAGAGTTTCATCAGACTTTTTGAGTCTCTTTTCTTTTTGCTGCTCTGCATCTGTGCTTTTGTTTATCTTGTCCTTTAAATCTCTAATTTAATTCTCTGCTTCATCCAGCTTGCTGTTAATTTCTTCTAGTGCAGTCTTCATTTCTGATATTGTATTTGTCATTTCTGGCTGGTTCATTTTTGTAATTTTAATTTCCTTTTCAATGTTTCCTATCTCCTTATTGAGGTGTTCATTATGCCCATCCATTGTTGCTCTAAGATCCTTAAGCATCCTAAAAATAATTGTTTTAAACTCTGCATCTGATAGTTTGGTTTCTTTTATCTCATTCAGTTCTTTTTCTAGAGACTTCTCTTGTTGATTCATTTTGGTCACATTTCTCTATTTGCCTATTTTGTCTGTGTATTAGGAAGTATTGTCTGACTTTAAAATTTTAGTGGGGTCTTTATGAAGAGGATGGCCTCAGTAGTACTGACCTCCAGGCCACATGTTTTTCTATTTCTAGAAATGCTTCTCAAGGGTACTATTTTCCCTCTTGTTGTATTTGTATGTATTAGTTGCAGTTGAACCTTTTATGGGTACCATTATCCATTCAGGCTTGCTGGCTCTAAGGGTCAAACTTGATCATGTGTATTACACACTGTGTAATGTCTGTCCTGTTGGACATATTTATTCTCAACAGTGTCTGGTGCCTGCTAGACTCCACCTTTGGATGTGCTGCTTGTGTAGGTAGTTGAGTCTAGTGTTGGTGCTGTCTGCTACTCACTACCAGTAGTGTTGGCTCTAGTTCTTCTTGGGTTCACATCAGCTGTTATTTGTAACCTTCTATGGGGTACCAGTCTGCAGCTACTGTATGTACTTTTGCTCTTTGTGTCTGTTTTTTGTGCCTAGGTACTGTGGAAGTGGCCAACCTTTATATAAGAATCAGCTTCTTCCTGCTTAGATATGACAGAAGCTCCATAAAAGCCCAAAGCTTTGTAAGATTTGTCACCACTTTTCAGCCACTCCTCCTTCTCTTACAGGTGCCTGGTCTTCTCACAGAGTCTTCTTCAGTAAGACTGTAGTGTGGGCTCAGATTGGCCTCACCCAACCAACCCCTCTACAGGTTGCACACGCTGTGGGTTAGGGTAGCAGAGATTGTAAATGCAGTACTTATAGGACTTTCTACTTCAGGAGTCTCTTGGAGCTCAGTATGGGGAATGTGGCCCCTACTCCGGAGCTTGATTCTTCAGCCATGGCTGGATACTCAAATTTTATTTCTCCCCAACAAGGTAAGCAACAGGATCAGACTGAGTATAGCCAACAGTCCCTTCTGCAGAAGTCCTGTCAGCGAGTCTCAGGGAGGAAGATGGAGAGAGTCTTCTCCTGGGACAGACTGTTCCCCTCCTTAAGGTGGTTAAGCCCCTCAACCAGATTCAACAATAAACTCACAGGGACCCACATGTTAAATGTTCATGCTCCAAGCCTTTACCCCTGTGGAATCTAGCCTAGCAGGACAGAATATCCAGTGACCAGGCTAGCTGACTGTAAAATTCCACCTTATCCAATGCACCCGAGCCACTTTTACAAGTCTTGATCACAGAGAGTGGAACTCACCTCAGCTCGGCCAGGTGTGAGGAGCTTTTCCTTAGGATACCTCTCTAGCAAGGGTTGTTAGGTTCTTAACCAATGCATTTTATAGCTGGCCCCTGGATGTGTCAAACCTGGGCCTCCCTAGCAGAAACCCAGCACAGACCAGTGGGAGACAATGCCCGTGACAGGACCTCAGCAACCTTTTTGGAGCTACAAGCAATTCAGAGTTTATGATTACCTCTTCTGGACCCAGGTGCACATGTAAATACCAAGCTGCACTTCTAGGCTGGCTTTTACCCACTATGGTCCTGGTAGAAAGTCCACTCAAATGGCCAAGTTTCCCTGAGTCCTGCCTCCTGTAGCCTCTGTCTACTGGCTGCTTGTTGGGCTCAGCTGCTGAATAAACCTCTGCTAGAGTCTAGAGCCAGTGGCAATTTAGGAATTAGGAAGGGTGGTGGGTGTCACTCTGCCCTCGACCCCAGGAATCAGTCTGTCCAGATGTTTTTCACAGAACTCAGTAGGGTGTGGCCTGAATAATCCAGTGAGTGTAACCTCTGAGAACTAGATGTGTGGTCTGCCCACTCTGGACAGTTTCAACTGAGTCTCATGTGAGGTGGAAGCATCAGTCATGGACTCGGGAGAGTGTGCGGGGGAGCTCTGGTCTCAACACCAGAAAACTGAGTCACTGATGTGCCCCCTGTTTCCTGGCCTCTCAGACTGACCCATCACCATGACAGGTAGGAGAGCCTTCTGAAGGCAGAGCAGCTGCTTTTTCCCAAGTTGATGTCACTCAGAGGGGACTGCTTCACCCAAGAAAGATGGTGACTATAGTACTGGAGAATGACTCAGATTAGGGGTTCTGGTGCCTGTCCCCCATAGTGTCTCTCTCTGGGCCTTCAACTTTATACTTTTCTCACACAACTCCAGTCCTCTCAGCTCTCCCTCACTAGAGTCCCGGGTAAGTGATTGTGAATCAGGTTTTTCTGAAGGGCCCTTTTAGACAGTGTGCATCCGAGAATTCTCTTTTTTGCAGACAGAAACCCAGTTTTTTTCACAGCTAAATGGTGTCTGTGTGACTCTTTTAGGCTCTGGGGCTCTTGGCTGTGGCTCTGGGCCTGGGGATGAGCACCCACATCTCTCAGGGTGAACCTCCCTGCAGTGAGAGTTTCTCTGGACCTTTATCTGCCACTGGCTCCTGGGAACAGAGCAGCCCATTCCATGTCTCTTCCCTTCCTACCAGTCTTGGTTTGGCTTCTTCAGTGATCTTTAGTTATAGACTCCTCTTAATTTAATCCAAAATTGGTTTTCTAAGATGATTGTTCTTAAATTAAGTTGTAATCCAATTTGGTCCTGGGAGGTGGCAATTGGAATGTTCACCTACTCTGTTGCCATTTTAAAATTTTTTCATTCCCTTTTAAAGGCTGTTCTATTAGTACCAAGCAGGACAAAAGTTATTTAAAAATAACAAAGACCAAATATATCAGTAGCTTAAACAATATTTACTTTTATTTATCTTACAGGTAGAAGTCTTGGGTGAGCCTTCTGATTGTCTTTATGTCAATTCTCCTGTGTAAAATCTTTGGAAACAAGTTATTTTATCTTGTTTTTGTCCTGGGAGTAGTTTTTATTTCTGAAGTTGTGTTAATAAACCAAAGGGGTTATTTTGACTCCACACAGCATACCCATTCAAAAGAAAAGGCTGAAGAAGGAGGGCCAAAGGACACACTGCATCTTACTGAGCAAGAGTTCCATCTGCTTGTATCATATTGGTTATACCTGAGTCATATGTAAACATAATTGCAACTGGGTTAAGAAATGCAGAACCCAACTACAATGAAAAATTTTATTACTGTGATAAAGGGGAAATATATATTGGAGGCAGCAATCTCTGACATTGTCTACTAGAAATTAAATTTGTGAAACCTATATTGTTTTATTATGTCGCCTAAATAAATTCAATTAAAATAATAAATAAATTTTAAAAGAAGTTAAATTTGCTAAAGCTAAGAAATGTGCAGGTGGCATATAATAAATGATCTGGCTTCAGACTTTATTTTTAACTAGCTTTGTAAAAAAGGTAAGTCAAATAACCACTCTGAGCTTTAGAAGTCATATGAGTAAAATGGAAAAATAATGACATTTTTCTTGGAAGATTATTATAAGGACTGATCATATTAAAAAAAAAACAGATTGAAGCCTTATATATAATATCTGGTCAATAAGTTTTATTCTCCCTTTCTTATAACTCCTATTCTTGTAAACTAGTTTGTAATCCTATAAGGGCTTTAATAATTATATAAAAATTGACCATCACTGTCCTAGAGAAAAATCACGAGTCACAAGTGTGCCTATATTTAGGTATATATTTTCCAATATACACTTTTAAAATTTAAAAAGAATAGAATAAAATTAAAGTCATTTTATTTAATTCTTATACTGTCAAAATGTTATTTTAATATGAAATCAATATAAAATTTTTAGATAATTTTTATCTTTTATGTGCTAAATTTTTTAAGTTGCTATGCCTTTAAGTTGCTATGCCCAGGGTTTGGAACTGGCAACCTCAACGTTCCAGGTTGATGTTTTATCCACTGCACCACCACAGGTCAGGCTGCTATGCTTTTTAAATATATAAACCATCTTAATTTGTACTAGCCACATTTTGAGTCTCAAAAGTCACATATACTTATGACTACATATGCTATTTTTACCTGAAGCAAAAAAAAAATTCCTAATACTAATGCCTAATTGTTTTCAGATATACTGAAATACAAATTATTATCTAAAATACTTTCTAATTATGTATACATTAGGGAAAAAAACTGCTAATTAATCAGTTAGAACAGGCAAAGGGGAATATTGGGTACACATTTGAAGATAAAAAATTCTTGTACAGAAAACTTACATTAAAATTTAAAAGTATTAAACATATTGATGTACATATATTTTTGTATGTTCCATCCATTGAATCTTCAATTAAAATATTCTCAATTTAGCATAAGTCAACTTTTTAATTTAAATACAAATGTTACTCTGGCTGGATAGCTCAATTGGTTCAAGCATTGTCTTGAAGCACAGGGGCTGCAGGTTTAATCCCTAGTCAGGGAAAACACAGGAATAGCTCAATATTCCTCTCTCTCTCTCCTTCCTCTCTTGCTAAAGTCAATAAAAAACTAATAATAATAAATACAAATACAAACTTACTTTACTTCATCATAAGAAAAATATTAATGAGATTTTATGGTTCCAATAAAACTTTAATTATTAAAAACAAGTTTCTCATCTCAACATTGAGGATACATAGTAATAATTAGTTAATATGTAAAATAGTCACAAAATCAATGCTATTAAACATAATACAATTGTACCACTGAGTTGGAAAAGTTAAATCAACACTTGATTTTGCCATGCTAACTAAATCCATGTACTTAAAATCATTGTACTATCTCACAAATAGAAACAGATAGATTAAATATAGGCAATTAAAATGCACACAACTAACTGATAATATCTTTTTTCTTTTTTTTAAATTCAGTGAGAGGACGGGAGGCAGAGACAGATTCCCACATGTTCCATGACTGAGATCCACTTGGCAAGCCCACTAGGGGTCGATGCTCTGCCTATCTGAGGCATTGTTCCATTCCTCAGCAACTGAGCTTTCCCTAGTGCTTGAGGTGGTGGCCATGGAGCCATCCTCAGCACTGGGGCCAACTTGCTCAAATGGAGCCATGTCTGAAGGAGGAGAAGAGAGAGGGAGAGAGAGAGAGACAAGATGGGGACTGGTGGAGAAGCAGATGGGTGCTTCTCCTGTGTGCTCAGACTGGGAACTGAACCCAGGACATCAGCAGTAGGCTGGTGAGCCAACCAGCCAGAGCCAAATCTCTATGTCAGTAATTAAACAAAATTTATCAACTCAATGTATGTACTTTTATTGATAAATTTAATAATTTTATGACAGTATTAATTTATTTTTATGCTTAAAATTTACTAGAAAATTGGAATGAATTTTTTGGTTTGTATATAAAGGAACTAAGGCTTAAGGAAGTTGACTTAACTTACATCTGGTTAACTAGTTTGTATCAGAAGTATTATACTACAGTTAACTTATAAAACTAAATTAAACATCTATATAGATGTTGAAGATTTTAATTTTTGAGAAATATTGAAAAGACAGATTTTTATTCCCAGTTGCAATTATGCCCTAAAACACATGCCACTCTCCTGTGTTTTAAATATACACTCCTTTTCAAGCCATCTATACACACTTGCACCGATCCTTTCAAGTTTCTTAGGGCATTCACCAGACCCAACTGATCTCAGTAAAGTTGAAGATAGCACTTTCATTACAGGAATTGCAAATAGTCTCTGGATTGGCTTATCAATAACTGAAATTTACTGTCACAGTCTGAGGTCCAGAGTCCAAAGTCAAGGTATTGGCATGGCGACACCCCACCAAACAGCTCTAGCAGAGAAACCTTCTTTACCTCTTCCATCTTCTGGTTTGTGGCAGCTAATTCCAATCTTTGCCTCTGCCTTTACATGGCTTCTTCTTAATCACTGTGTGTCCTTCTCTGTCACTTATTAAGGATATTATTATTGAATTTAGGGTTCACTCTAATCTAGTTTAATCATATCCCAATATTTAGTTTAATTACATTTGTAACTAATTATATTGACGGGTGCCAAAGATTACAATTTAGACATAACTTGTTTTTTTCCTTGGGGTGGGGCAGTATTCAATCTACTAAAATACTTCAAAATTTTTATTTGTACCACTTATTTTTACAATACAAAATAATACATTTTATATCAATTATGGTAATGTCATTTTGGCTTCCATTTGAGTAAGAGTATCATATTTTACTGTTATCATTCATAATCAGTTTGGTTTGGGGAAACTTTTCAGATTTTTTGTATGGCATTAATCCATCTGGTATGTGGTATTTCTTATGATTTATGACCTTGACTGGGAAACTATTGGAGGAGGGACAATTTCAGGGGTTTCAATGTGACTTTCTCTGTAATTTTAGTTTTACAACCAGGTCTTAGTCCAGATTTTCAACAAACATACCCTCTGGTTGTGGGAGATTTTCCTTAAATGTTGTAATAAAGAACTCCTGGCTTTTATACTCTGCCTCCAGTTAATAATCAGCTTTTCTTCCTTAGTGACTACCTCCCTTCCTAGTAACAACCAATTCCAAATCCTTAGACTTTCCATTATCACCACATCTCTCAAATACTGGATATATGACATAAGCTAATCCTTGCTCCCCTTTCTGCACCTTATCCCAGTCCACCAATGTGGATTTATATTATTATCTTATAATGTGATAATCTCACCTGCCAGAGGTTACCATTTGACTAAGTACTACCTTCAAAGGGGGTGAGTTTGCCATTTGTCTAATCGTGTTTTAATTGAACTGTCTTTTTCATAGAATTTGCTTCCTAAGAGCACTTCTCTTATCAATTTTTAATTCAAAACAGACCTTGTAACAGGATTTAAGTTCAATAAGCTTATTTGAGAGGTAGAAGAAAACCTTATAGAAAAGTTTGGGAGTCATACAGAGGAAGCAAGGCAGCCAATAAAGGATTCATTATCAGGGATGATGAAGTTTAACACACAGGGAACAGAGAAGCAGAGTAAAACTCACGTCTCATCGTTAACCCACCTGACAGGAAAGAGACTTAAGATCTTTGTATACTCCCCCTAGCCATTGACTGAGGATTATTTCCTGAGCTTGCTACCCATGAAGGCTTTGTCCTTTCATGACTTCAGAAGAAAGAACAAATCTGGCAAGAGATGCAGAGGCTGGAGTTAGGAATTCATGACAGTAGACTGAAAGGGCTTGTGGATATGGGCATGGCTGCACAGCGAACTTTTCTCCAATGTCCTCGAAGTTTTTTCTTCTCACTTTATGTTCCCATTATCCTCAGATAACTATATTAAAATATTTATTTTGTCATATTTTTATGATGATTTTTCTCTTCTAAAGTGTAAGCTGGGTCAGAACTATTCTTTTAATTTATTTATACTTTTATCAGTAACTGACAGAGTATTTGACACATAGTAAACTCTCAAAAATACTAATTAAAATTAATTAATGTTATATAAAACAATGCACTTTTTTGTGATTATCTGAATTGGTGATATTGTTTCCTTAGAGAATAGGTAAGAGTTTCTGACTATCTATTACTTTCTCTCCATTCACACAAAGCTGGAAATTGGGTATCTGATTGACATTTCAGAAATGTTGAGAACCTATAATATTTATAAAGGAAGGTTTTAGATTTAAAAATATATATGTCTGGCTTATTCTGGGAGCAATAAATACTTCTCCACTGATCTAGCTTTTCCAAAAGTGCAGAAAAAAAAACATTTTTTATGGAAATGATTTAAGGACCCTAAACATAATTTGGGCAAGTGTGGATGGTGACACAAAAACAAAAGTGATCTCCACAACACAAACACTGTCTGTTTCCTAACACTTTGCACATGCATATAAAATAACAATTACATCTAAAACTAAAGGTAAATTCCAAGAGAGAGAGAAAAAAGATACTCTATGCCTTATCATTTCTTAAGGGACTGTATCATATCATATACTGTCATATTTTCCATGCTTTTTTTTTTTTGTATTTTTCTGAAGAAGTGAGGAAGCAGAGAGACAGACTCCCGCATGTGCCCAACTAGGATCTACCTAGCATGCCCAACAGGGGGCAATGCTTTGCCCATCTGGGGCATTACTCCATTGCAACCAGAGCCATTCTAGTGCCTGAGGTAGAGGCGATAGAGCCAGCCTTGCTGTGGGAGGGGAAGAGAGAGCTAGAGAGAAAGGTGAGGGGGAAAGGTGGAGAAGCAGATGGGAGCTTCTCTTGTGTGCCCTGGCTGGGAATTGATCCTGGGACTTTCACATGCTGGGTCGACACTCTACCACTGAGCCAGCTGGCCAGGGCTTTCCATGCACTGGTATCTTTACTATATACCAGGAATTAAATAAAATCCTAACTTATTTGGGTTCTGTTATAGTTGTAGTAGCTCAATATGTTCAAATGTTATAATGTAAAATGTGTAGGCATAAATAACACTCCTTAACATTTAAACAGAGTCAGGTCCTCTCACCTGATTCTGTTCTTAGAAGAGAGATGAAATCTTCCATAAAGTTTAAAATGGATTTATATTAAGTTGCTGTTGTGTTAATGTCAGTGTTTGGAAATTGATGCAATAAGAAAATTTAAAGAAAATAAAACCTCCTATTAAAATAGATTATCAGCTTTGAACAGAAAGCTCAGCTCATAAAATATGCTTAAAAATTATTTGTAGAATGAATTGCCCTATATTTCTACTCAAATTTTCTTATAGCACAATTATATAAAATTTCTATGAAACAACAAACTTTCTGGCATTACAAAACAAAGCAGAAAAAATCTTCTGGGATATATTTTTAAACCCGAATAAAACTTATGGCCATTTTATTTCTTATGCCTTCAGAGCTATGTTAAAAGATGAGAAAAATTACTAAATTATACTACCTACTGATTTTTTTTATTGGTAAACTAAATATCATAGCACAATTTATTTCTCTGTTATAAATGTGAAGGAAGTTTATCTAGTTAGCTGATTGTTGGAAATGTGCACTAAATATATCTGAAGAAGAATATTACACAAGATAGAATCCATTAGGCGCCTGACCTGTGGTGGCGCAGTGGATAAAGCATCAACCTGGGAACACTGAGGTCGCCAGTTCAAAACCCTGCACTGGTCTGGTCAAGGCACATATGGGAGTTGATGCTTCCAACTCCTCTGCCCTTTCTCTCTCTCTCTCTCTCTCTCTCTCTCTCTTTCTCTCTCTCACTCTGTGTCTCCTCTCTAAAATGAATAAAATAAAAAGAAAAATTAAAAAATTAAAAAAAAGAAAGAATCCATTAGAATATTTCCTTTGATAAATCAAAAGCTTTCTAAGAATTCATAATGATCTATTTAACAGACTAAAGATATAATTTGTTCAGTGTTGTTCTACATTATAAGAGTTCCATTTTAAATTACTAAATGGCTTGAATTAAAACATGCTATTAAAAAATGACTCACACATTGGCCATGGAACTTATATTTGATAAAATCTTGAATACTCAGCCTTATTGTCTAGACATGAGGGCAGTTCTCTATGGGGTAGGTTAGTGGTATAGTATAATGGTACAGTATCTTATCGGTCTTAGACTTTTCTTATTTTCAGCAAATAACACCAGTAGCTAAAGTTAAAATTCTTTAAATCACACAGTCTACATTCCTCAGTGTAGCACATCAGTCAGGGAGCTATAAGGGGTGACCTTAAATTCCATGCACCTCATCTTGGCTCTAATATCCTGCAGCTCTGATTCAGACCAGCAGGAAAAAAGGACTTGGGGTATGAGGATCTTCAATTTGTTTACTCAAGTGGCAGAAAAATGGTATTCTAAATTCCCTAGGGATGCCATTACAAATGACCACACACTGGTTAGCTTAAAAGAGCAGAACTGTTTTTCTCACAGTTCTGAAAGACAGAAGCCAGAGGTCTGAAATCAAGGTAACAAGAAAGTAATTGCCTTCTAGAGCCTGTAAGGGAGAATCCATTGCAAGCATCTGTATGACAATCTATGTTTCCTGGCAGTCTTTGGGCTCACCGGCTTACATGTCACTCCAGCCTCAGTTTTCACATTGTCTCCTATCTGAAGTCTTCCTTTGCCTTTCTCACACTCAAAAAGAGGGGTTGTATTAAAATTTTGAAAGAGGAGAGTTTTTTTTTAAACAGACTTTTTGGATACTTTAAAAATCAATATTTTTGTGTGTGTATAACGTATCAGTGAGTTTGTGTGTGTGTGTGTGTGTGTGTGTGTGTGTGTGTGTATTTTGAGAGAGATGGTTGAAAGGGAAATACTTAATCATAACAAATGTATCACAAAGGCAAAGAGGCAAGATATGCTTAACTAAGGGCTGAGGGAAAGCGTATTTAATTTTACAGATCAAGGGTAAAATTTGGTAGTTTTTTCTTTGAGGTTGATTGTCATTCAAAAAGAAGACTGTGTGTTATTTACTCTGAGAAAAATAATTCTTGAAAAACCGATATGGGAAATCCAGTGACGAATTATTTTTAAAATGGTTACTCCTCACTTTTCAAGGCATATTTTTTTTTTATCATAATAGCTTAATACTTGCTACGCTAAGATAATTATTTAAAGAAGTACATTTCTTGTTTCAATCAAACTAAGACATAAATGTAGTTTTTGTTTTTTTTATTAATTTTAATGGGGTGACACCAATAAATCAGGGTACATATGTTCAAAGAAAACATCTCCAGGTTATCCTATCATTCAATAATGTTGCATACCCATCACCCAAAGTTAAATTGTTCTCTGTCACCTTCTATCTAGTTTTCCCCATGCCCCTCCCGTCCCCGCTATCCCACCCTCTACTCCCTCCCCCACCCCGTAACCACCACACTCTTGTCCATGTCCCATAGTCTCACTTTTATGTCCCACCTATGTATGAAATCATGCTGTTCTCAGTGTTTTTCTGTTTTACTTATTTCACTCCGTATAATGTTATCAAGGTCCATCCATTTTGTTGTAAATGATCCGATGTCATCATTTCTTATGGCTGAGTAGTATTCCATAGTATATATGTACCAAAGCTTTTTAATCCACTCATCCTCTGACGGACACTTGGGCTGTTTCCAGATCTTCGCTATTGTGAACAATGCTGCCACGAACATGGGGGCGCATTTCTTCTTTTCGAACAGTGCTATGGTGTTCTTAGGGTATATTCCTATAAGTGGGATAGATCTGGAAGTCCTAGCTACAGCAATCAGACAAGAGGAAGAAATAAAAGGCATCCAAATTGGAAAAGAAGAAGTAAAACTATCATTATTTACAGATGATATAATATTGTATATAGAAAACCCTAAAGTCTCAGTCAAAAACCTACTGGACCTTATAAATGAATTCAGCAAGGTGGCAGGATATAAAATTAATACTCAGAAATCAGAGGCATTTTTATATACCAACAATGAACTGTCAGAAAAAAAAATTAAGAAAACAATCCCCTTCACTATTGCAACCCAAAAAATAAAGTACCTAGAAGTAAATTTAACCAAGGAGGTTAAAGACTTGTATTCAGAAAATTATAAAACATTGATAAAAGAAATAAATATGGTTTTAAAAAGTTAAATGCATGGCAGTTAAAAATACACAATGCTAACTGTAAAGCCATTATTTGTGGCTGCAATCAGAACTGCCTGGCCAATGCAGATTCAAGCTTGATTCGAACAAATGATAAGGAACCAACAGAACCAAGAACTGGTGGTTCATTTTCCTTTATTCTAGACTTGCACTTGGCAAGCTAGTAAAAACAAATACAGTGGTCTCCAAAACCCACTCATTCAACGCTCACAAAGCTACTGACTCATCCAAGTTTTCCTAGAACCAAAGGCTTCTACCTCACAAGTCTTATTCACCTCTGTTCCCCATCTCCTTGTCCTCCACAAACTGGCTTCTCTTTGGCCCACTCTACCATTTTGGCTGCCTCCTTCACATGGCTTACCTCTCCCCTGCTACAGCATGGGCTCCTCCTCTCTGCAATAATGTGGCCATTCTCTCTCAAATGGACTCCTAGCTGCTCCTTTCAAAACTTCTTGGTGCGAAAACCCTCCCCCAACACACGTTAGCAAAACCACACCCCTTCCCAAGCAAGAAGGCAATCAGCTTCCCCATGTGGGCAGCGGCCATCTTTAACAGGGTGAGCAAAATATATCTTATCCGCCTGATAGTAATGTTCTTCTAGCTCACCTCCGGAAAGCATACTAATATGGTTGTAAACATAAAATAGAATTAAATATCCCAGGATAAAAAGAGAAAAACAGGCCAACACCAGATAAAAGACACTGGAAATGACAACCAAATTTTGGAAAACTGATAGTAGATGGAAGAGTAACATCTGATTTAGGACACTGGGAACTGCTCAAATCATAAACTGCAGAGTAAGGAGTAAATTAGGTACAAGGTGGTCCAAGCTCAAGAACTTTCAAGTTTCTCAGAAACTGGAAATAGGGAGCTAAAAATGTCTTTGGTTAAAAGTTTGTATAAGAAAAAGTTGGACTCTTAGATACATTCCCATCCTATTTCAGGGATAATATAGGGTACTATAAACCAAGTTCTGTTCCCAGTGTAAGATTGTTTGGGAGTGTGGGCTAGGATGTTCTCGTTACAGAAACTCCCATCCTTGTCTATCGTGAACGGACCTCAAGGATGCGCAGCTGTCTGGGTGACCATTAAACCGCAGATGATAAACCTGACAAAGAATCTTTCAGCAGAGACCTTCCAAGAACTCCATGTGTACATCAGAGACCTAGCAACAGGAAACATCCAACCTGAATCCACCTCTAAAACTCCTATAAATCACCCCTTAGACTGTACCAGCGGGCGCCTCTCTCTCCTCTCCAGAGAGTGCCTTGGTGCTCTCTCTCTCCTCTCCAAAGGGTGCCTCAGCAGGATGTTTTCTTCTAATAAAGCCAATGACTCCTACTTGTGCCCAGTCTGATTATTTCCTATCATTCTGGTGCCGAAACCCAGGACAAGGTACCGGATGCCTGGACGATCCCCCTCCACCAGCCAAACTTACTACTAGGGAAGCAGTGGGCAGCGGCTGCTTGTCCTGGACTTACTCCCTGATTCTGTTTGGCTGTGTGGATGTAAGTTGACTGGCTGGCTACCCGACCTTGTCACAAACTCCTGCCATATCAGAAGGTATGGAATTTCTGCTCTTTCCCAATCTCTGGCAGGCTTCTCTCCTTCCCTCACCCTCACTCTACTCTCTGAGGTTTACAGTTTGGGAGGTCTACTCTGGGCAGCCTGCTTCTACAGACTTCTCTGAAAGTCTGGGCACCTAGCCAGGTTGCTCTCTATTACTCTGGAACTGAGTAGGTGAGGTGACGATTGGTTTCCTCACGTCCCACACCTACTCTACTCAGAATAGTTAAAAGAGTCAGAGAAAGCTCTTTCTCTCTCTCTATTCTCCACCCATGATGGGCTCCTCCCAATCTCAGGCCTCAGAGACTACTCCTTTGGGATATCTCTTTAAAAAACCTCACCAAACTCGGTCTCTTTAACATGGCGTGGCCTCAATACAGACTGGATAATGGCTCCCACTGGCACGAAAATGAAACTTTTGATGTTAACATCCTCCAGAACCTAGACAATCTCTGCCACCGGACTGGGAAAGCCTCAGAAACTCCTTACGTACAGGCTTTCTTTATTCTACCTTCACTCATGTCCTTAATCTCTGTGCTTTCTGTTCTCTGCAGACTCCCAGCTTTCTCCCCCTCCTCAGAGGTTGCAACTGTGCATTCCACTCCTCCTATTTCCCCTCCCTTCTTCTCACAGGTTCTGCCTATCTCTTTGACCCCTCCTCCCTCCTTACAAGCAATGGTGAGAGGTGTCTTTCTCCCCTTGTCCCCTCCCTTCTTCTTACAGGCTGTAACTAGGTCTTTCTCCCCCTCCTGCAGATTCTGACTCCCCTTCTTTTTATTCAGCTACTCACGCTGTCCATCAGTCTGCCTTCTCTCTTCCTCCCCTCTATGCTGACAACTCCCTACCATCTCAAAAAACTTAAAAATCAAAGTTGTCTATTAAGCTGTATGAGTAAGTAATATGTTTTGTCTCTTTGTCAGAAAATATGCGCTATGTAAAATCTTTATTTACTGTATAACTGTGTCTGTTTCTAAGGCCTTAAACCAATAATTACCTACCTCTTAAATCAAGGTTTACTCATCCCCACGGACTCTCCCACCAATACCGCCAACCTTCCTGTTCAAAAGCCTTCAAAGGCTTATTGCCTCATACAAGATTTATGCCTAATCAATAAGGCAGCTATTCTCTTCCATCTAGTAGTCCCTAATCTCTACAATTTATTGTCACACATTTCCTCAAACACCACTCACTTCACGGTCTTAGACCTCAAAAATGCCTTCTTTACAATCCCTCTACACCCTGACTCTTACTTTCTGTTTACTTTTACTTAAATTTACCTGTACACTAATATAGCCAGCAACTTAAACAGCCCAAACCTATTTGGGGCACTGTCTAGCTCAACACTTAGCAGCATGCAATCTCAAACCTAGCACTCTCTTACAGTATATAAATTACCTACTCCTCTGCAGCCCCTCCCTGCTTACCTCAAGGAGACACACCACCACCCTTCTTATCTTCCTCACCATAAAGGAATTTTGTATCTTCTCTGCTAAGGCTCAACTTCACTCTCAGTTTGTAGTTTATCTGGACATCGCCTTAACCTCTACCACCTCAGATCTCTTCCTAAATCAAACTCAAACCCTCCACAGTCTCCAACCACCTACCACTAAAAATCAAATTCTTTCTTTCCTCGGTCTAATAGACTTCTTTACACTTTTGTAGACTTCTTTACAAAATTGGATTCCCAATTTTGCTTTCTTAGTCAAGCCCCTCTGTGAGATATTCTAAGCATGGCTTTTAAGGTCTATAATGACCAAGAAAGTAACAAAAATGGCAAATAAGGCTCAAAACAGGTCAGGAAATACCAGCTCTTGACATACGCTCTTAAAGGCTCCAGCTTCATAGAATTCCATCAAAGCTTTACTTCCAGTGCAAAGAAAGGTCATTGAATTGAAGCCTGTAAGGCTTCTCAGCCTCACCAAGGGACACATCTTTGCTGTGCAAAGAGGGACATGAGAAGGTAAGCTGCCCCCTTGCTCCATGGAGGGAGGGTTCAGTCTCTTCTAGCCCTGTTCCAGTTACCTGTGACCTGACCTTGCCCAGCATGCTAAAAATTGCCACTGAAGGCCCAAGGACATCATTCACAAGCCTAAGGTATTTCTTCCAAATAGCAGATAAATTAATCTCATTTCTTATAAACACAAGGGCCATCTACTATACCTTACCTGAATATTTGCATTTTATTTATCCCTCAAATATCTCTACTGTGGGTATTTACAATCTGATTTTGTTTCTTTATTTAATGTGTACTGTCTTCTTCATTCCTCTTAATGCCCCATACCTATTATTGACTAGGACTCACCAACCCCTTGTTCATCAATTCTCTATCCACCTCTCATCCTGTATCACCCAATCAAGGGCTTTCTACTTATGTGGGACCAATACCTATATCTGTCTCCCTACTAATTGGACAGAAGCCTGTAACCTAACGTATCCCAAATATCAACCTAATCCCACCCCATAAGTCTCTTCCAATTCCTAATACACTACCTGTCAATCTAAAAACCAAACGAGCTATACAGGTAATTCCTCTCCTTGTTACTTTAAAAAATTTCTATAAAAATAAATCTAGAGGCAGAGAAACTGGCCACATCCCTGTCTTATTCCCACTCTCTTTCTTTTATATATATATATATATCAAATAGTCGAGAATTCTAGGTATCATCAGACCCCAATTCAAATATCTCTTAAAGATCCCTCTCATTTTTCTAATGTACCCCAATTTCTCGTAAACACCTTACTGGTCTAAAACCACTCATTCAAAGACTCCTGTAGGCAGGACTCCTAATACCCACTATCTCCCTGATTCTGTTCGGCTGTGCAAGAGCTGTTGAGCGCTCGGGAGCTTGTCCCTGTCCCGACACTCCTGCCAAACCAGGAGGTAAGGTATCTCATTCTCCCTGCATCTAGCTGTCCCTTGCCCCTGAGTCTTTGAGTCTTACCTGTTCCTTCTGTATTCTGGGTGTTTCTCCCATATTCTGGAGTTGTGGTCTGTCTGTCCGGGCTCCATCTCACTGGACCTCCAATGCCCCTTTGGAACTGTCTCTCCGGGCTTCATCTCAGTGGATCTCCAATGCCCCTCCATCCAGGCTCTGTCTCAGTGGACCTCCAGTGCCCCTTCAAAAATCTAGGTACCTAGTCGGCAACTCCTCCTGTCTGTTTATCTGTTGAGAATAGCGGGTAGTGACTTCTATCCTCCTCGGACCCTTCCTCTCTGTTGAGGAATAACCTGATGGCTACAACTTCCCTGGGGATGCCCAGGAAAAGTTGTCCCGTCAAATATGGGAGATTCACAATCCAAACCAGACTCTAAGACTCCCCTGGATGCCTCCTAAAAAATCTCATCAGGCTTGGCCTAACCGACCTTAAACCAAAAAGACTGATTTTTCTCTGCAATACGGCTTGGCCTCAGTACTAATTGGACAATAACTCTCATTGGCCTGAAAATAGCACTTTTGACCACAACATTCTAAGGGACCTTAACAATTTCTACCAATGCTCTGAAAGGTGGTCTGAGATACCTTACATGCAGACTTTCTTCTGCCTCCAATCCTGCCCCTCTATCTGTTCTTCCTGCTCTATTTATCAAGTCCTTCTTGCACACTCTCCCTCTCCTTCTGATTCTCTCGGCACTAATTCCTTTAATCCCCAGAATCACAATTCTCTACATCCAATTACTAAATCAACTCCAACTTCTCCTCTTAATCCTGAATCTCATCCACCACCCTATTCTAATCCTAATATCAATTCACCCAACTCTACCTCCACACTGGACTCTCCTTCTTCCATTTCACCTCCACACTTTCATCCTTGCAAACCTCCCCAGTCTAATTCTGGTTTATACCCACTCCAGGAGGTTGCAGGGGTAGAAGGAATACTTAGGGTAGTAATCCCTTTCTCCCTCTTTGACCTGAGCCAAATTGAACATTGCCTGGGGTCCTTCTCCTCAGACCCAGACAAATACATCAAAGAATTTAGATATCTCACTCTCTCATATAACCTTAATTGGCATGATATTAGCATTATCCTCTCCTCCTCCCTCTCAGTTAGTAATAAGAAAAGGATATAAACCACTGCTCAGGAAATAGCAGAAAAGAAACACACCAGAAATGGCCCGCTGCCCACAAGCAGGCAGGCAGTCCCCACTAATGAGCCTAACTGGGATTATCAAACCAGTAGTTAAAAGAAAATATCAACTCTCTTCAAAAACAGGACATACTCTACAACCATTGGTTCAGTACTACTACTCTTTCTGACCAGTGGTAGCAAAACCCTCTGTTTTCCATGCTGGCTGTTATTCTAAAACCACTTCTAATCCTCTGCCTTATACTAATGTTTACTTTATTATTTTTCAAATTCCTGTAGGCCCCCACCAAGGAAATCTCCAGAGTCACTTATAATCAAATGCTCCTTTACCCTTATTCACCACTTCCCCAGGGAAACTCCAGGAGGGACCGCATCTACGGTAGGGATACCAGCAGGAAGCAGCCACCCCAAAGCCTGAGATGGACCTCCTGGAGCGTCCCCTACTCCCTTCTTCTCTCACCTAACAACTATTTCTTCAATCATACCAACACAGCCACTGGGCAAATCAACTTCAAACCCTCTCTAAATTCTTCCTTTTCTGTTCCCAGGCAATTGAGGAACTTCTCCAGCTCACCTGCTATCTTGGTTAAATGACTTAACCTGGCAAAAAGCCTTTCAAATCTTTAAACCACACAAATACCTAGTCTTTTCTTTTTTGTTTCTATTTTTATTAATATAAGAAAAAGTCTAGAAATGTAAGATCGTTTGGGAGTGTGGGCTAGGATGTTCTCGTTACAGAAACTCCCATCCTCGTCTATCGTGAACGGACCTCAAGGACGCACAGCTGTCTGGGTGACCGTTAAGCTGCAGAAGATAAACCTGACAAAGAATCTTTCAGCAGAGATCTTCCAAGCATTCCATGTGTATGTCAGAGACCTAGCAACAGGAAACATCCAACCAGAATCCACCTCTAAAACTCCTATAAATCACCCCTTAGACTGTACCCACACGCACCTCTCTCTCCTCTCCAGAGGGCGCCTTGGCAGGATGCTTTCTTCTAATAAAGCCTACGATTCCTACCTGTGCCCAGTCTGATTATTTTCTATCACCCAGAGACCCTGAGAGAGTAGAGAGGCTTATGTACTATAAATGGAGAGTTTATTTGAAAATGTACCTGACCTTTTCCCCTATATTCCTTCAGAAAGGTGGAGAGCTTAGTGATATTCCCAGGGAAGAAATTGAGAAATCTATCTCAAGAAATCTATCTTTGACCTGACAGATCAAAGGAAAAAAAATTAACAGAAACCTGTATCTGGAGCCTTACAATGAAGTTTTTATTTTCAAGTCACACAAACACACACCCATGTGTGTGCATGCAATCACACACAACACAACAGACACACACACATACACAGGTTCTAATATAATTGTGAGTACCAAAGATTGACAGATACTTGAGATATGTACCAAAAACTGTCAGAAATAAATCAAACTTATACTCATAAAAGTA
Organism: Rhynchonycteris naso; assembly: GCA_037038555.1. Lineage (NCBI taxonomy): Eukaryota > Metazoa > Chordata > Mammalia > Chiroptera > Emballonuridae > Rhynchonycteris > Rhynchonycteris naso. The sequence continues at coordinate 125,590,950 of CM072999.1, forward strand.
TACTTTGAGAAAACACAGCCAGACATCATTGTGAGGAGCGAAAGTAAATTTAGACATGAAGAAATTTATTACTTTTAGAGGAATAAAAGAAGAGATTGCATTCATAAAATAAAAACAGACGGTCATAAAACAAACAATTATAGAACAAGAAAGAACTCTTGAAAATAATAAAAAGATGATCATGGGTATTTATAAAAGAACAAGAGAAATGTTGAAAATAAAGTTGAGAAGAATCTTATAAAAACTGACAAAGAAACAAAATAGAAAAATATAGGTCCATTATAGTCTAAAGGATTGCACAGCTGATTAGGAGTAGTTTCTGGAAAGAGAGAAGATGGGAACTGGGATCTTATTATTGTCAAAGAAATAATTCAAAAGGTTTTTTTTCAGGATTATAGGCAAAGAGCTTTCAAATTGTGAGATTCCACAAATGTCCAGAATAATACATGAAGTACACATGCACACACACACACACACACACATTCCACAACAACTGAAGAATAGAAAAACAAAAAAATTCTTAAACTTGCATATAGAAAAAAATACAGAGTAAATGTTATCAGATTTCTTAATATCAGAAAAATAAGCTAGAAGACAATGAAAGAATGTCTTCAGATTTAGAGAAAAAAAAAGATACTCCAAACTTAGTTACTATCTATCCCCCAATCTATAAATTGATACTGAGTTAGTATTTTTTATATATATATATTTTATTATTATTAATTCTAATGGGGTGACACCAATAAATCAGGGTACATATGTACAATGAAAACATCTCCAGGTTATCTTATCATTCAATTGTGTTGCATACCCATCACCAAAAGTCAAATTGTCCTCTGTCACCTTCAATCTGGTTTTCCCTGTGTCCCTCCCCTCCTCCCTATCCCACTCTACCCTCCCTCCCCCCATCCCATTACCACCACTCTTGTCCATGTCTCATACCCTCACTTTCATGTCCCACCTATGTATGTAATCGTGCTGTTCTCAGTTTTTTCTTTTTTTCTGATTTACTTATTTCACTTCGTATAATGTTATCAAGGTACATCCATTTTGTTATAAATGATCCGATGTCATCGTTTCTTATGGCTGAGTAGTATTCCATAGTATATATGTACCATAGCTTTTTAATCCACTCGTCTTCTGATGGACACTTGGGCTGGTTACAGATCTTCGCTATTGTGAACAATGCTGCCACGAACATGGGGGCGCATTTCTTCTTTTCGAACAGTGCTATGGTGTTCTTAGGGTATATTCAGATAAGTGGGATAGCTGGGTCAAAAGGCAATTCGATTTTTAATTTTCTGAGGAATCTCCAAAATGTTTTCCACAGTGGCTGCACCAGTCTGCATTCCCACCAGCAGTGCAGAAGGGTTCCCTTTACTCCACATCCTCGCCAGCACTTATTCTGTGTTGTTTTGCTGATAAGTCCCATTCTGACTGGTGTGAGGTGATATCTCATTGTGGTTTTAACTTGCATTTCTCTAATGATTAGTGATGTTGAGCATTTTTTCATATGCCTATTGGCCATCTGTATGTCCTCTTTGGAGAAATTTCTATTCATTTCTTTTGCCCATTTTTTGATTGGGTTGTTTGTCTTCCTGGTGTTGCGTTTTATAAGTTCTTTATAAATTTTAGTTATTAACCCCTTATCAGATGTGCTGTCGAATATTTTCTCCCAATGTGTGGTTTGTCTTTTTATTCTGTTCCTATTGTCTTTAGCTGTGCAAAAACTTTTTAGTTTGATATAGTCCCATTTGTTTATCTTGCCTTTTATTTCATTTGCCCGTGGAGATAAATCAGAAAATATACCGCTGCTACAGATGTCGGAGAGCTTGCTGCCTATGTTTTCTTCTAAGATGCTTATGGTTTCACGGCTTACATTTAAGTCTTTTAGCCATTTTGAGTTTGTTTTTGTGAATGGTGTAAGTTGATGGTCTAGTTTCATTTTTTTGCAGGTAGCTGTCCAATTTTCCCAACACCATTTTTTAAAGAGGCTGTCTTTACTCCATTGTATGTTCTTTCCTCCTTTGTCAAATATCAGTTGTCCATAAAGCTGTGCGTTTATTTCTGGGTTCTCTGTTCTCTTCCATTGATCTATGTGCCTGTTCTTATGCCAGTACCAGGCTGTCTTGAGTATAATGGCCTTATAGTAAACCTTGATATCAGGAAGAGTGATACCTCCTGCTTTATTTTTTCTTTTTAATATTGCTGAGGCTATTCGTGTTCTTTTTTGGTTCCATATAAATTTTTGGAAAATGTGTTCTATATCTTTGAAGTATGTCATTGGTATTTTAATTGGTATTGCATTGAATTTATAAATTGCTTTGGGTAATATAGACATTTTAATGATGTTTATTCTTCCTAGCCATGAGCACGGTATATGCTTCCACTTGTTTGTATCTTCCTTGATTTCTTTTATCAATGTTCTATAATTTTCTGAGTACAAGTTCTTAACCTCCTTGGTTAAATTTACTCCTAGGTACTTTATTTTTTTGGCTGCAATAGTGAAGAGGATTGTTTCCTCAATTTCTTTTGCTGATATTTCATTGTTGGTGTATAGAAATGCCTCTGATTTCTGAGTATTAATTTTATATCCTGCCACCTTGCTGAAATCATTTATAAGGTCCAGTAGTTTTTTGACTGAGACTTTAGGGTTTTCAATATACAATATCATATCATCTGCAAATAGTGACAGTTTTACTTCTTCTTTTCCAATTTGTATGCCTTTTATTTCTTCTTCTTGTCTCATTGCTGTAGCTAGGACTTCCAGAACTATGTTGAATAAGAGTGGTGAAAGTGGGCAACCCTGCCTGGTTTCTGATCTTAAGGGGATTGCTTTTAATCTTTGTCCATTTAGTATGATGTTTGCTGTCGGTTAATCGTAGATGGCCTTTATCATGTTAAGGAATGCTCCCTGTATTCCTACTTTCCTGAGAGTTTTGAGCATGAATGGGTGCTGGATTTTATCAAATGCCTTTTCTGCATCTATTGAAATTATCATGTGATTTTTGTCCTTCCTTTTGTTTATGTGGTGAATCACATTGATTGATTTGCGAATATTGAACCAGCCTTGCCTCTCCAGAATAAATCCCACTGCATCGTGGTGTATGATTTTTTTCATATATTGCTGGATCCAGTTGGCTAATATTTTGTTGAGAATTTTAGCGTCTAAATTCATCAGGGATATAGGCTTATAATTTTCTTTCTTTGTGTTGTCTTTGCCCGGTTTTGGGATCAGAATTATGCTCGCCTCATAAAAGGAGTTTGGAAGTCTTCCTTCCTCTTGAATTTTTTGAAATAGCTTGAGGAGAATAGGAGTTAGTTCTTCTTTGACTTTTTGATAGAATTCACTTGTGAAGCCATCAGGCCCAGGACTTTTCTTTTTTGGGAGTTTTTTGATAACTGTTTCGATCTCATTTGCTGTAATTGGTCTGTTTAGGTGTTCTGATTCATCCAGATTGATTTTTGGAAGGTTATATGATTCAAGAAATTTGTCCATTTCAGCAAGATTGTCTTATTTTTTGGCATATAGTTCTTCATAGTATTTTCTTACAATGCTTTGTATTTCTCTTGTGTCAGTTGTTATTTCTCCACTGTCCTTTCTAATTTTATTTATTTGAGTCCTCTCTCTTTTTTTCTTGGTGAGTCTAGTTAATGGTTCATCAATCTTGTTTACCTTTTCAAAGAACCAGCTTCTTGATTCATTGATCCTCTGTATTGTTTCCTTAGCCTCTATGTCATTTATTTCTGCTCTGACCTTTATTATTTCCTTCCTTCTACTTGTCTTGGGTTTTATTTGTTGTTGTTTTTCTAGTTCTTTTAGATGCAGGGTTAGGTTGCTTATTTGAGCTTTTTCTAGCTTCTTATGATATGCCTGTAGTGCAATAAACTTCCCTCTCAGAACTGCTTTTGCTGTGTCCCATAAATTTTGAGTTGATGTATGCTCATTATCATTTGTTTCTAGAAACTTTTTATTTCTTCTTTGATCTCATTGTTAATCCATTCATTATTTAATATCATGCTATTTAGTTTCCAAGTGTTTGAGTATTTTTCAGTTTTTCTTTTGTGGTTAATTTCTAGTTTCATGGCATTGTGATCAGAGAAAATGCTTGATATGATTTCAATCTTCTTAAATTTATTGAGACCATTTTTGTGTCCTAACATGTGGTCTATCCTAGAAAACGTAGCATGAGCGCTTGAGAAGAATGTATATTCTACTGCTTTAGGGTGAAAATTTCTGAAGATATCTATTAAATCAAGGTGATCTAGTGTCTCCTTTAAGTCTGCTGTTTCTTGATTAATTTTCGTTCTTGAGGATCTATCCAGTGTTGTTAGAGGGGTATTGAAATCCCCTACTATGATAGTATTGCTGTTAATCTCGCCCTTTATATCCATGAAAGTCTGCTTTATGTATGTCATGGCTCCTATATTTGGTGCATAGATATTTACAATAGTTATATGTTCCTGTTGAATTGTTCCCTTTATCATTATGTAGTGTCCTCCTTTATCTCTTACAACAGCCTTTGTTTTAAAGTCCATTTTGTCTGATATAAGTATTGCTACCCCTGCTTTTTTTTTTATTTCCATTTGCATGAAATATATTTTTCCATTCTTTTACCTTCAGTCTATGAGCATCTTTTGTTTTAAGGTGTGTCTTTTGTAGACAGCATATGTATGGGTCCTGTTTCTTTATCCATGCAGCTACCCTATGTCTTTTGATTAGATTATTTAATCCATTTACATTTAAGGTTATTATTGATATGTAGTTGTTTATTGCCATTTTATTCTTTAAAGCTGTATTCTTCTTTTGCTCTATTCATTCCTCCCTTTAAACTGTTCACAAGAGGCCCCTTACCATCTCTTGCAGAATTGGTTTGGTTTTTATGAATTTCTTGAGGCTTTCTTTTTCTGGGAAGCTCTTTATTTCTCCTTCAATTTTAAACGTTACCCTTGCTGGATAAAGTAGTCTTGGTTGTAGGTTCTTGTTCTGCATTACTTTGATTATTTCTTGCCATTCCCTTCTGGCCTCAAGTGTTTCTGTTGAGAATTCCGATGTCATCCTTATGGGAGCTCCTTTGTAGGTAATAGCCTTTTTTTCCCTAGCAGCTTTTAAATTTTTTTCTTTATCTATTAGCTTTGGTATTTTGACTATGATGTGTCTTGGTGTAGATCTTTTTGGGTTTCTCTTTAATGGAATTCTGTGTGCTTCTTGAATGTGTGGAGTGTTAACCAGCCTTAATTTAGGAAAGTTTTCTGGTATGATTTGATTGAACAAAGTTTCCATTTCCTGTCCTCTCTCCTCTTCTTCAGGCACTCCTATGATGCGAATGTTGTTTCTCTTCATGTTGTCACAAAGCTCCCTTAGAGTTTCCTCACATTTTTTAAGTCTCTTTTCCTTTTTCTTCTCTGCTTCTGTGCCTTTGTTTATTGTGTCCTCTAACTCGCTTATTCGATCCTCAGCGTCATCCATCCTGCTTTTAATTCCTTCCATTGTGGTCTTCAGTTCTGATACTGTATTTGTCATTTCTGTCTGATTCTTTTTTATTATTTCAATTTCATTTTTTATACTTGTTATGTCTTTATTTAGGTGTTTATAATGACTATCCATTGTTGCTCTAATTTCTTTGAACATCCTAACTATTATTATTCTAAATTCTGCTTCTGGTAATTTGGTTATATCTGGTTCATTCAGGTCTTTCTCTGGGGATTTCTCTTGATTCATTTGGTTTGCATTCCTCTGCCTGCCCATTTTTTCTGTGTATAAGCAAGTTGTGGCCACTGGAGTCCAGTAGGTGTTGCCTTTGTGTTCTCTAGGTGTGCTATATCTGCAGTCCCCCCACCCCCTATCCCGGTGCCTAGGGTGGTTGGGTATGAGCGTTGCCAGCACCGGCCCACTGTGGCTTTTGCTGTGATTTCTGCCTCTCCTCCGTGGGAGGGGCTATCACTGAAGCCACTAGATCAGCACCAAGGGTAGAGGTGAGCACCTTTGCTCAGCTGCTGACCCAGCCTATTTCCGGACTTCCGCCCAGAACCAGCAGTCGGAGCTTGCTCGCTACAGTTCCGCGGGTTAGGCAGGGCTTTTGACGTGCTCTCAGCTGTAAGCTTTTGCCCGTCTAGAGCTTTAGCCCCGCCCTCGAGGCCAGGGTTCTTCTGCGTAGGGTCGGAAACCAAGGTTTATTGGGGCGGGCGTGTTTGCTGGCTTCCGCTCAGCTGCGTACTTCCGCTCGTCCCGGACTCTACCCCGCCCCTGCGTTCGGTGCCCGCTCGTGCACGTATGAATGCTATCCGCGGTTTCTCCGGCCGGATGGGGATAGTAGCGTGGGCTCAGCTGCGAGCCTCCACTTGTCTCGAGGTCCACCCCGTTCCTGCGCTCGGAGCCCGCTCGCGCACGTATACTGGCCAACCGCCGTTGTAGCGTTAGCTCTGCCGTGAGCCCCTGCCCGTCCCTGGTCCTAGCCCGGTCCCCGCGGTCAGGACCGGCTTGCGCAGGGCCTGCCCGTTCTTGGCCTCCCGCTTTGTCCTTGTAAGTGGGATGAAAGGCGGGCCCGCAGCTTCCGGACCGCTCTCGCGCGTCCCCTCCGACCCTCTGGGCTAGACCGATCTCCCACTGGCTTGGCCTCTGCCCACGCCGACAGAACCGCCTTTCAGCGTCCTGCCGCCCCAAAACCTTAAGCAGCCCTAAGCAGAGTAGGAAGGGACCTAATACTCCACACTGTAGGCCTGGGAGCTCCCTCACTTGCTTCACAGCTCAAAACTGTCCAAACGCCTCTTCTAGGTTCTAGGACTCCAGGCTGGGGCTTGGTTCCTGGGACCCAGGTCCCTCCCTCTCCCCCAAACTTTCCTCCCGCCACACGGGTCTCTCCGGGCTGCCGTTTGCTCCGGGGAGCTGGGCAACCCTCTTCGCGTTTTCGCTATTCCTACCAGTCTCAATGTGGCTTCTTCTGTGTTCCTTGGTTGAAGAGTCCACTTAGTTTTGTTCAAAGTTGGTTTATCCAGGTGATGGATCTTAAAATTGAGTTGTAATCCACTTTGGTTCTGGGAGCTAGAAGTTGGTACGTCCACCTACCCCGTCGCCATCCTCTTTTGCCCATTTTTTGATTGGGTTGTTTGTCTTCCTGGTGTTGCGTTTTATAAGTTCTTTATAAATTTTAGTTATTAACCCTTTATCAGATGTGCTGTCGAATATGTTCTCCCATTGTGTGGTTTGTCTTTTTATTCTGTTCTTATTGTCTTTAGCTGTGCAAAAGCTTTTTAGTTTGATATAGTCCCATTTGTTTATCTTGCCTTTTATTTCATTTGCCCGTGGAGATAAATCGGCAAATATACTGCTGCTACAGATGTCGGAGAGCTTGCTGCCTATGTTTTCTTCTAAGATGCTTATGGTTTCACTGCTTACATTTAAGTCTTTTATCCATTTTGAGTTTGTTTTTGTGAATGGTGTCAGTTGATGGTCTAGTTTCATTTTTTTGCAGGTAGATGTCCAATTTACCCAACACCATTTGTTAAAGAGGCTGTCTTTACTCCATTTTATGTTCTTTCCTCCTTTGTCAAGTATCAGTTGTCCATAAACCTGTGGGTTTATTTCTGGGTCCTCTGTTATGTTCCATTGATCTATGTGCCTGTTCTTATGCCACTACCAGGCTGTCTTGAGTATAATGGCCTTATAGTACACCTTGATATCTGGAAGAGTGATACCTCCTGCTTTATTTTTTCTTTTTTAAGATTGCTGAGGCTATTCGTGTTCTTCTTTGGTTCCATATAAATTTTTGGAATGTGTGTTCTATATCTTTAATGTATGTCATTGGTATTTTCATTGGTATTGCATTGAATTTACAAATTTCTTTGGGTAAAATAGACATTTTAATGAAGTTTATTCTTCCTAGCCATGAGCATGGTATATGCTTCCCCTTGTTTGTATCTTTCTTGATTTCTTTTATCAATGTTTTATAATTTTCCGAGTATAATTCCTTAACCTCCTTGGTTAAATTGACTCCTAGGTACTTAATTTTTTTGAGTGCAATAGTGAAGGGGATTGTTTTCTTAATTTTTTTTTGCTGACAGTTCATAGTTGGTATATAAAAATGTCTCTGATTTCTGAGTATTAATTTTATATCCTGCCACCTGCTGAATTCATTTATAAGATCCAGTGTTTTCAATATACAATATCATATCATCTGCAAATAGTGACAGTTTTACTTCTTCTTTTCCAATTTGGATGCCTTTTTTTTCTTCTTCTTGTCTCATTGCTGTAGCTAGGACTTCCAGAACTATGTTGAATAAGAGCGGTGAAAGGCGGCATCCCTGCCTGGTTCCTGATCTTAAGGGGATTGCTTTTAATTATTGCCCATTTAGTATAATGTTTGCTGTAGGTTTGTCCTAGATGGCCTTTATCATGTTAAGGAATGTTCTCTGTATTCCCACATAACTGAGAGTTTTGAGTATGAATGGGTGCTGGATTTTATCAAATGCCTTTTCTGCATCTATTGATATTATCATGTGATTTTTGTCCTTCCTTTTGTTTATGTGATGAATCACATTGATTGATTTGCGAATATTGAACCAGCCTTGCCTCTCCAGAATAAATCTCACTTGATCATGGTGTATGATTGTTTTCATATATTGCTGGATACGGTTGGCTAATATTTTGTTGAGAATTTTAGCATCTAAATTCATCAGAGATATAGGCCTATAATTTTCTTTCTTTGTGTTGTCTTTGCCCGGTTTTGGGATCAGAATTATGCTCGCCTCATAAAAGAAGTTTGGAAGTCTTCCTTCCTCTTGATTTTTTAAAAATAGCTTGAGGAGGATAGGAGTTAGTTCTTCTTTGAATTTTTGATAGAATTCACTTGTGAAGCCATCAGGCCCAGGACTTTTCTTTTTTGGCAGTTTTTTGATAACAGTTTTGATCTCATTTGTTGTAATTGGTCTGTTTAGGTGTGCTACTTCTTCCAGATTGATTTTTGGAAGGTTATATGATTCAAGAAATTTGTCCATTTCACCAAGATTGTCTAATTTTTTGGCATATAGTTCTTCATATTGTTTTCTTACAATGCTTTGTATTTCTGTTGTGTCAGTTGTTATTTCTCCACTGTCCTTTCTAATTTTATTTATTTGAGTCCTCTCTCTTTTTTTCTTGGTGAGTCTAGTTAATGGTTCATCAATCTTGTTTACCTTTTCAAAGAACCAGCTTCTGGTTTCATTGATCCTCTGTATTGTTTCCTTAGCCTCTATGTCATTTATTTCTGCTCTGATCTTTATTATTCCTTCCTTCTACTTATCTTGGGTTTTATTTGTTGTTGTTTTTCTAGTTCTTTTAGATGCAGGGTCAGGTTGCTTATTTGAGCTTTTTCTAGCTTCTCATGATATGCCTGTAGTGCAATAAACTTCCCTCTCAGAACTGCTTTTGCTGTGTCCCATAAATTTTGAGTTGATGTATGCTCATTACCATTTGTTTCTAGAAACTTTTTTATTTCTTCTTTGATCTCATTGTTAATCCATTCATTATTTAATAACATGCTATTTAGTTTCCAAGTGTTTGAGTATTTTTCAGTTTTTCTTTTTTGGTTAATTTCTAGTTTCTTGGCATTGTGATCAGAGAAAATGCTTGATATGATTTCAATCTTCTTAAATTTACTGAGACCATTTTTGAGTCCTAACATGTGGTCTATCCTAGAAAACGTAGCATGAGCTTTAGGGTGAAAAGTTCTGAAGATATTTATTAAATCAAGTTGATCTAGTGTCTCCTTTAAGTCTGCTGTTTCTTTATTAATTTTCTTTCTTAAGAATTTATCCAGTGTTGTTAGAGGGTTATTGAAATTCCCTAGTATGATAATATTGCTGTTAAACTCACCCTTTATATGCATCAAAATCTGCTTTATGTATGTCGGGGCTCCTATATTCGGTAAATAGATATTTATAATAGTTATATCTTCCTGTTGAATTGTTCCCTTTATCATTATGTAGTGTCCTTCTTTATCTCTTACTACAGCCTTTGTTTTAAAGTCCATTTTGTCAGATATAAGTATTGCCACCCTGCTTTTTTTTCATTTCCATTTGCATTAAATATTTTTTTCCATCCTTTTCTCTTCAGTCTATGTGCATCTTTTGTTTTAAGGTGTGTCTCTTGTAGACAGCATATGTATGGGTCCTGTTTCTTTATCCATGCAGCTACCCTATGTCTTTTGATTGAATCATTTAATCCATTTATAATTATGGTTATTATTGATATGTAGTTGTTTATTGCCATTTTATTCTTTAAAGCTGTATTCTTCTTTTGCTCTATTATTTCCTCCCTTTAAATTGTTCACATCAGGCCCCTTAGTTCTCTTGCAGAATTGTTTTGGTTTTTATGAATTCCTTGAGGCTTTCTTTTTCTGCGAAGCTGTTTATTTCTCCTTCAATTTTAAACGTTAGCCTTGCTGGATAAAGTAGACTTGGTTGTAGGTTTTTGTTCTGCATTACTTTGATTATATCTTGCCATTCCCTTCTGGCCTCAAGTGTTTCTGTTGAGAAGTCCGATATCATCCTTATGGGGTCTCCTTTGTAGGTGATAGCCTTTTTTTCCCTAGCAGCTTTTAAATTTTTTTCTTTATCCATTAGCTTTGGTATTTTAATTATGATGTGTCTTGGTGTATATCTTTTTGGTTTTCTCTTTAATGGAGTTCTGTGTGCTTCTTAAATGTGTGGAGTGTTTCCCAGCCTTAATTTAGGGAAATTTTCTGCTATGATTTGATTGAACAAAGTTTCCATTTCCTGTCCTCTCTCCTCTTCTTCAGGCACCCCTATGATGCGAATGTTGTTTCTCTTCATGTTGGCACAGAGCTCCCTTAGAGTTCCCTCACATTTTTTAAGTCTCTTTTCCATTTCTTCTCTGCTTCTGTGCCTTTGTTTATTGTGTTCTAACTCGCTGATTCGATCCTCAGCGTGATTCATCCTGCTTTTAATTCCTTCCATTTTGGTCTTCAGTTCTGATACTGTATTTGTCATTTCTGTCTGATTCTTTTTTATTATTTCAATTTCATTTTTTATACTTGTTATGTCTTTATTTAGGTGTTCATAATGACTATCCATTGTTGCTCTAATTTCTTTGACCATCCTAACTATCATTGTTCTAAATTCTGCTTCTGGAAATTTGGTTATATCTGGTTCATTCACGTCCTTCTCTGGGGATTTCTCTTGATTCATTTGGTTTGCATTCCTCTGCCTGGCCATTTTGTCTGTGTATAAGCAAGTTGTGGCCACTGGAGTCCAGTAGGTGTTGCCTTTGTGTTCTCTAGGTGTGGTCTGTCTGCAGGCCCCCCACCCCCTCTGTCGCTGCCTAGGGTGGTTGGGGTATGTGCGTTGCCAGCGCCGGCCTACTGTGGCTTTTGCTGTGATTTCTGCCTCTCCTCTGCCAGAGTTGCTGTCACTCAAGCCACAAGCTTCAGCACCAAGGATAGAGGTGAGCACCTTTGCTCAACTGCGAACCCAGCCTATTTTTGAACTTCCGCCCAGAACCCGCAGTCAGAGCCTGTTGCCACAGTTTTGGGGGTTGGGCGGGGCTTTTGACATGCTCTCAGCTGTGAGCCTTGCCCGTAGGGACCTTTAGCCCTGCCCCCGAGGCCAGGGCCCTTCTGTGCAGTGTCGCAAACCCAGGTTTATTGGACCAGACGTGTTTGCTGGCTTCCGCTCAACTGCATACTTCTGCTCGGCCCGGACTCTACCCTGCCCCCGTGTTCGGAGCCCGCTCGTGCACTAGGATGGCAATCCGGGGTTTCTCCGACCGGGCGGGGATAGTAGCATGGGCTCAGCTGCAAGCTTCCACTTGTCTTGGGGTCTACCCCGTTCCCACACTCAGAGCCCACTCCCGCACTTATAATGGCAAACCGTGGTTTCTCCGGCCGGGCGGGGCTGGTAGCGTGAGCTCAGCCGAGAGCCCCCGCCCGTCCCTGGTCCTAGTCCGGTCCCCACGGTTAGGGCCGGCTTGTGCAGGGTCGCAGAGCCGATCTCTGCCCGTTCCTGGCCTCCCGCTTTGTCCCCGTATGTAGCATTACAGGTGGGCTCGCAGCTTCCGGAGCGCTTTCGCACGTCCCCTCCGACCCTGCTGGGCTAGACCGAGCTCACACCAGCTTGGCCTCTGCTCATGCCGACAGAACGGCGTTTTTGCGTCCTTCTGCCCCAAACCCTTCAGCAACCCTCAGCAGAGTAGGAAAGGACCTAATACTCCACATTGTAGGCCTTGGAGCTCCATCACTTGTTTCACAGCTCAAAGCTGTCCAAACGCCTCTTCTAGGCTCTGGGACTGCAGGCTGGGGCTTGGTTCCTGGGACCCAGGTCCCTCCCTCTCCGCCAAACTCTCCTCCTGCCACGCGGGTCTCTCCGGGATGCCGTTTGCTCCGGGGAGCTGGGCAGGCCTCTTCGTGTTTTCACTATTCCTACCAGTCTCAATTTGGCTTTTTCTGTGTTCCTTGGTTGAAGAGTCCACTTAGTTTAGTTCAAAGTTGGTTTATCTAGATGATGGTTCTTAAAATTGAGTTATAATCCACTTTGGTTCTGGGAGCTGGAAGTTGGTACGTCCGCCTACTCCGTCGCCATCTTGCTTCTCTTGATACTGAGTTAGTTTTAATACTATATTTAGACATAGTAGAATTCAAAAAGCTAGGTCCTATACATCAGTTCCTGTAAACTACAGACAATGTGCTCCATACAAAAGCTGTAGTACAAGCAGAAAAAGGACACCTATGGCATCCTGGTAAGTAACAAGTTTTCATGTAAGAAAGACATGAGAGGCAATTCTAGGATGATGGAGAGGAAGATACAATATACTAGCTGTACTCCAGCCTCAGGAGGCAGCAAACAACTGAATCGGGGAAGTCAAGGAGTACCTCCAAAGAAAGGAAGTGGGGGAGGGGTGAAGAAAGACCAAACAGAAACTGACAGACTTCACTGTGAGTTTGAATGTTTTATAAAACACCTTCCCGCTTTTTGTCAGGAACGTTTTGCATAAATATCTAATGGATTTCTCTTTGAACTTAATTTCGTTTAGGTTGGGTTTCTCTAAGATTACAGGTATTAATAAATATGGAAATACATAACCAGAATCATGGCATTGCGATGGTTGAAAACTAAAAGAATGTGGAACTTTCTGAACCTAAGTTGTGTAAGCAGAAGTGAGAATAATGGCCCCTCAGGGCAGTGGTTATCAGTCCCTATGACCCAGTAGTTGAGTAGTTTTAAACTACTCTGGCTCTCTCCTGGCTCAGACTCCATGCCCAGTGAGGCTGCATCCCCTTGGATATGGTCACAAAATGCTAAAATACTGAATGTTTTTTCTACAGCTAGTGCTCGACTTATGACCATGATTGGTTCTGACAGACCGGTTGTAACACAATTTGGTCGTAAGTTGAGTAAGCTATATGTACAGTACTGTGAAATGATGTTATAAAAATCTTTCAGTCATATTTATTGTAATTTTTTCATTATTGTTATATATTCTAATTTTCTTTGTTCATTTTTTGCCATTTGTATTATCTCTACACCATTTTGTTTCTTATTTTTACATTCATCAGGTTTAAGTAAAACACTGCATTACCAGTACAACTGGTTTAATATTTGCAAAATGTTACAAAATTACAAAATGCAGGTGCATACAAAAACTGCTCCAGACGCAGAGCAGTGGTAGCTAGTGATTCTGGTCATAAAGTCAAATGGTTGTAAGTTGCATAGGTCATAAGTCGATCAATACCAGTACTTGGAAAGGTTTTCATTAATGTCCTATAAGTAAAAGACAACTTCAAACCCTGCTGAACCAACAGGAAGCAAATAAGGAAAAGCAAGGCAATTCTATAAGGACACACCCAGTATCTGTGTTTAGTACCTTGAAACAAGCAATAATCAGAGTATAATGAATTTTTATAGATAATCCAAGTAAAATATGTTGACCTATCCTAAAGTTAAGGAACTGATTAGGAATCTATATACTTTTGGAAATTTGGGAAGAGGAAGTGGGATAGTAGGAATGAGTCAAATCATCAGTAAAACCGAATCTCAGATCCTTTCCAAGTACTGGATATACCCTGCTTGGCAGGGTCATGCTATCTTCCATTATTGGGCCCACTATTTTTAAACCATTTATTAACTTCTGTAAGTCACAAAGTAACAGATTCTTTAAGTTATAATATCCTCATCTATAAACTAGTATTATTCAGGAAACATTATATTTAGCTAAAATGTAACCAATACATGCCCACAGGGAATTTGCAACAGTGGGAATTCATAGTACTTTTTCTGGAAATTAGGTATCTCACCATTGTTCTGTTTATTGTATTGGACTAATATTTTTTTCCTACTGACCTTCCTGTGGGATTTTCCTCTTTCCACACCCCATGGTTTCTACTGCAGGGTCTGGATCAGTCATATTTGCAACCTTTGGCCTTTTCCCTATGATTCACCAGAAAGTGGATCCATACCCAGTCTGATCAAAGTCAACAACCTCCTCTAAAAATTCTAATTTTAAGAACTGCATATAACTACGTTGGACAGAATTCTGTTCTATATTTTGTTAAAGCTCAGAGCAAAGTCTTCCTATTGTGTTATAAAATTCTTTTAACTTATTAAACTATACATTTTTTATCCTTTGAATGAGTTTCTGTTCCATAAAATAAAAAATTTCTTTAGTAATTTGATAATTTAACCAATTATTAAATTTATTAAATTATAGTTTCTATAAGATAATTATATTTAACTCACATTATTACAACAAAGAATATTTTTGTATATGTAACTTGCTAACTATATTAAGGTTGCATCTACCATGAATGTTGTGTCAATGTTCACACTGACATAAACTTTATTTTATTTTTTTATTTCTTTAGGTGAGAGGAGGGGAGATAGTGAAACAGACTCCCACATGAACCTCAATGGGGATCTACTCAGCAATCCCATCAGAGGCCAGTGCTCAAATCAACAGAGCTATTTTTAGTGCCTGAGGTTAATGCACTTTGACCAAGCAAGCTATCCTCAGGTCCAACCAATCAAGTCACTGGCTCTGGGAGGAGAAGAGGAAGAGAAAGAGGGAGAGGGAGGGAAGGAGAAGCAGATGGTTGCTTCTTCTGTGTGCCCTGAACTTGAGTAAACTTGATTTTGTATAAAATGCAGTAAAAGAATAACAAATTGGGAGAATAAAAAGCTTATAGCTTTATTTTTCTCAAATATCACAAATAAAGAATAATATAGTATTATATGAAAAAATCTCACAGAAAACATCTCTAATTATATGACTATTTCTAGTTCTACTTCTGAATCAGATAAACATAAAAAGATAACCTTCTTATTTCTGAATCTGATTTAAATTTAGTCCATTGAAAGAAGTTAATAAGTTATGAAACACCTTCTGAATACCAGCAGATATAAATAACAAGTCATTACTATTAATAAAAATTTAGTGCTATATTTTCATTTCTATCTAGACATTGGTTGGTAAAATAAAATAAAAAACATCAATGTAGTCTTGAAATTGCTTGTTAAGTTATTGTCCTCTAAGACAATACATTACCTACAATGTTGAATTTATCATGCATTCTGAAGTCCTAAAGTGAACTTAGAGGAAATAGCATAATTAAGATCAAGATGTAAAGGTTTGTAATTCCAAATGGTTTCTGATAAACGTAACTACCACAATCTAAAAGGCAAGTTAACAGATGTTAGTTTTAGATCAAAGGAGTTTTCCCTTTGCTATTTTATGGCAGTGCTCAGTATTATTTTAGTATTGCTTATTTCGAGAAATGGAAGGGATCTGTAGAAACAGCAAATATATTTGGGGGAAATGGGTGTGAGTAAATTTAAAGCACATACATGCCCCATACGTGGTCTTCTTACTACCATCATTATCGCAGACCATAGCCTGCCCTATACTCTAGTTCTTGAGTTCCAATTCATTTCACATGCAAGTTAGCTTTATCTTCTCAAATGAGAGCTGATATGATTCCCTTACCTTAAATTAAAAATTTTTTGGTTAAGCAAACATTTGTTAAACAAACATTTGTTAAACAAATATTAATGCCTCAAAATTATTGAGGTGCTACATATATAGTATTGAAAAGGCGTGTACCCTGTCCTTAATAATTTCAAAGTCTAATTAAGGAAGACTTAAAAACAGTTAACTTTGCTACAGAAAAGAAATCATATATACATGATTCTAGGAGCCTTAATCCCTCATTTGGCTATTGCAGATAGGGCCTTTAAGGAGATGACTGAGATAGAAATGTTTATCTAAAGCTGATGTACTATATTGATCAATGTCACTCCATTAAATTTAATTTTCTAAATGTAATATTAAAAAAGAAATAAAACAAAGGAGATGATGAAGGGAAAAGCCTTGATCTTGCATAACTGGTGTCAAAAAGGAAGAGATAATAAGAAGGTGACCATCTGCAAACCAGGGAGAGAGGTCTCACTGGAACTTGACCATGCTAACCCTCTGATCCTGAACTTCCAGTATCCATAACTAAGAAAAAATAAATTTCTGTTGTTTAAGTCACCCAATGTATGGTAATTTGTTTTGAAAACCTGGGCTAACTAATCTACACAAAATGGAAAAAATTAACCCCGGGTTGGGGACACAAGATAATAAAAATATTTACAAAGAAGGTGACTATGGTAGATAAAATAATACCCGCAGCTCTTGGTATCTTAGTCCTGGAATATTGCAATTAAGTTACCTTACATGGCAAAAGAAACTGTATAAATGTCATTAAGTTCATAATCTAGACATGGAAAGATTAATTATGATTATCCCTATTCTGGAATCTTGTAAATATGTTACTTTACATGACAAAAGAAATTGCATAGATCCCATTAAGTTAAAATTTAGGGAAGGAAAAATTAAACCGGATTATCTCAATGGGCCCAATTAAAAATATTACATTGCTTGCTCTGAAGATGAAAGAAGACATTAGGTGCCAAGCAATACAGGTGTACTTTAAAAAAAAAAAATGAAAAAGGCAAGGGAGCAGATTGTCTCCTAGACTCTACATGGAATGTAGCCCTGCAGAAACTTTTTAACCTCATAGATCCCATTTCAGACTTCTGACCTCTGTAACAGTACATAATAATAAAATTGTGTTGTTTTAGGACACAAAGTGTGTACTAATTTGTTACATAAAAATAGGAAACTAATACAGTGGTCTTTGAGCTGGCTTTGGAAGTTAAGGAAAACAATTACAAGCTTTCATTACACAGACATCAGCATAAAAAGGAATGGCGTTTAGGTGACCGCAGGTGGTTCAGTTTGATGGAATATAAGAGGCCAGCTGGAAAGGGAAAGTGATGAATGTTGGGGACCGAAATATAAACAGGGTATTTTTACAATATGGATATCTTGGGGACAGAGGTGCTGGGCCTAACCTCCCACCTCACCTGCCTCGTAAACAAAGAGCTAAACCTGATTCTCGCTTGTCCCACCCATGTTCTCCAGAAGACGCTGGAAGCAAGTTTCTTATTGGTGTAAAGTTAGATTTGAATGGTATGGTGGGGGTTGTCTTTGAGTTTTCTTGGAAACAATTGAATTGCTAATGGACCATTTTTTTTCCCCTGAATAAAAACTGATGCACTTTGGGGAGTGGCAATTGCATCAGTTTAGGAGCAGTAGAGACTGTTCACCGTGCTGTCCTCCCAAACCCATCTGTATGTATATATCTTTAAGTCTCTATCATTTATTCAATTTCATACCTTTTCCCATTTGAGACCCCGTAATGGACTCGTTGTGGCTGGAACATGACAGATGAAGCCAGAAATTATTGTCAGAGTGTAGAATTGAGGATCTGATAGTTCTTGCAAGTTACTTGAATTTTGTTGTGAAGAGTGAGGGGAAGATTTTAGATGGTGGTATCAAGCTTGGAGATGGCACTTATCAGAAGACTAATGAAAAGGCAGTGTGAGAAATAAGAGTTGAGGATTTGGAAAGAAGATGATTCTGACAGTATGAAGGCCAGTTGGAAGATTAAGTGTGACCTCAACTTCATTCAACAGATCCATCTCTAGCCTCCCTAAACAGACCCGATAATTTTTTATCTCTTTGCTGTGTGTTCAATCTGTCCAATAATATCTCTTATTCATGCAACAGTTGATAAAGTTAAAAGAACAATATACAGTTTGAGATTTTTATCTTATTATATCAATTTATATATCTGGATATTGAAATTTATACTGCCCCTAGAACCAACTAATTGGAATACTAGACTATAAGCTCTAGCCAGGTAGCTCAGTTGGTTAGAGCATTGTCCCAATATGCCAATGGGCAGGTTTGATTCCTGGCTAGAGCACATATAAGAATCAACCAATAAATGCATAAACATGTGGAAAAACAAATCTTTCTCTCTCTCTCTCTCTCCTTATCTCCCTTTCTCTCTCTATTTCTTTTTCGCTATCTTTAAAACCAATAAGTAAAAATATTTAAAAACTAAAGAAAAACTGCAAGAATACAGATGGGTTTTTTTTCAGGTATTGTTACCCTCTCCAGATCATCCATATTTTCTGCCCCAAAAGGTCAGTACCTCTCTGTCCTTCTATAGTAATTGTACATAATCACCACTATACATTTGCATTGCTACTTTGCATGTTGATGTTTATTGGTAGACTGTAATTTGTTTAAAGTAAAGAGCAATTTCTTTATTTTTAGATAACTGGCAATTACTAGTAAATCATAAATGCTCAAGAAATGGTTATGGAAAATATGATAAATAAGTGATAAATGAATGACAACTGCTGTAGTGATTATTTCTATATCATTTATCTTCATAGAGAAACCATTTGAATTTTGCAAGGAGAAAAAAAGGTCAATATCAAATCATATATATATATATATATATATATATATATATATATATATGATACAAAATTTAGAATTGAGGAGGGCAAGTGGCCATGGGATATTTCACATAAGAACAGCAGGCATGATGAGATGCAGTAGCCTGTGCATTTCATTCTGATCAATAATCAGCAAATAAAAGCTCTTGAGCACTAACCAGTCCTCCACAACATCCAGCCATGTCATGTTGGTGGGTACTGTTCACAGCAGTTGGTTTGAAAGAAAACAGAGTTCTCAGGATAAAATGATAATTAAATTTTTTTTCTTATTGTCATAATTATTACAATTTTATGACTTTGACAAATTATTTATGTGATAATTACTTAACTATTTTATCTATTTATATACTTGAGAAAGTAAACTGATCTGTTTTCTAATTAATGCAGAAAATCTTACTGTTTTCAAAATCTACTATATCAGTAATAATATAAAATTTATGAGAGCTAATTTCATTAATATTAATAAAATTTTAGCACATAAATTTCATCAAGTACTATGGAAGTACAAAAGCTTGCTAAAAATTCTAAAATATCTCATGTGCCAAGGACATTAGCACAAATGGATAATATCAAGAAACAAACTTTTGAAGCATGATCATTTCAATTACATCCAACTGTGTTAAAAAATATTTGTCATTATACCATAGGGAAAGTAGCCTCTTGTAGAGAATTGAAATAGAGTCAAGAATTTTTTCTATTTTGTTAAAAATAAAAGCATTGTGATACCTACAAATAAAAAAAAAATCACTAAATATATGTCAGTATAAAATATTTCTGACAGCTCTGTAATTTCATTTTAAATTATATATTTTAATGTTCTTTTAGTGTATGCTTTCAATGAAGAGGAAGACCTCAGTTAAGTACTTCCTCTCCTAAATAACCTAATTCTGATAAGTTAATTTTTGCTATGCTTAGAAAACCTTATAAAATAGCATAGAAAGTAGTGGCAGCAACTTGAGGAAGTGATATTATTACCATAGTAATAGTAATTTTCCTCAACAAGCTGTGTTAGCCTTAGGATGAGCTGGACACAGCATTCATAAGGTAGCACCTCTTTTGATTTTGGAATTATCACTCTATTTTACAAATACACATGTATATGTATTAACTGAAGTTATTTACTAGGCAAGATACAGAAATTAACATTGAAGCATGGATGAAATAGCCATTTCTATTTTCCTCTTTTATAAAAATGTTATAATCATGTCAATGTGAATGAAAAAAATATTGAAGGCAAGTTAGTTCAGAAAAAATTATAAGAAGGAATAGAAAGAGAAAATTCATTTATTTGGAATGACTGTCAACTTCATCAAAGCACATAGAATATTACTTTGAATAACTTCAGTCCATATATTTATATTTTCAAAACATTTATCCATACACTTATTAAATGCTTATTATGTATGATTACACTGTAGTAGATACTAGAGGTAGAATTAGGAATAAAAATAACCATTAAAATATACTGTATTGAGTGCTAAGAAAGAAATTATAGGGTGAGGGAACATGTTGAGGGACTTAATCTAGACAGAGAATAGGGAAGTGTGGAGAAGAGAATGGGTGAAGGCTTCTTTCGAAAGTAATATTTAAGATATGAAGGAGAAATGAGAGATGTTTTATTAGATAAGGAATAGATAGGGGCTGATGGATGTGAGGAACTAGTCAGAGACAACAGGACTGTTAATTACCTGAGTCAGAATGCACTAGGGAAGTTCAAGAACTGTAAGGCCAGTGTAGCTAGAATACAAAGGGGTAGAGTAAAACAAGGGGAACATAGAAAAATAATAAAGAAGCCTGATATATATATATATACAGCATTTGGCTAGCATCCTAAGAGCTATCAAACCAGTGAGTCAATGCACTGAAGGGAGTGACATGATCATAGCTACATTTGTAAAACATTATTCTAGGTTCAATGTGGAAAAGAATTAAAGTGGAGAATGGATGACACTCAAGTAAATTTTTTTTGTGTTCCAAGAATTATTTTAAAATGAAGGTTTTTAGGTAATGGCCTAGAAAAAACAATCTGCTTCTTCAAGGTCAAACTCTAGTTAGTCTAACCTTTTATTTTTATTTTCAATTTTTAAAAAGACTTTATTCATTTAAGAGAGAGAAAGAGAGAGAAGGGGGGAGGAGCAGGAAGCATCAACTCCCCTATATGCCTTGACCAGGCAAGCCCACGGTTTTGAACTGGCAACCTCAGCATTCCAGGTCAGCATGCCATCCACTGCGCCACCACAGGTCAGGCTAGTTAGTCTAACTTTTAAAAAAAATTTACTAAAAATTAAATTTAATGGGGTGATATATATCAATACGAATATTTAGGTTTCAATTCAGGTGACCATCTCTATAGCATTTGAACTATTGATTGTGTGTGTGCCCATTATTCAAAGTCACATCATTTTTTGTCACTTTATATTTGTCTTTACTCCTCTCAACTCTAACTCACTCCCTCTGGTAACCACTTCACTTTTTTTTTTATGTCCCAATATGGATGACTTTAATTTTTTGCTATTGACTGATTGCTCAGGGTAGGACTTTCAGTATTGTGTTGAATAAGAGTAGAGAGAGTGTGCAGCCTTGTCTTGTTTTTGATTTTAGAGAAAAAACCTTTTTTTCACCATTTAGTATGATATTAGCTGATGATTTGTCATGTATGGCATTTATTATGTTGAGGTAATTTCCTTCTATACCTATATATGGATGTTGTATCTTATCAAATGCTTTTTCTGTATCTATTGATAAAATCATATAACTTTTGCCCTTTGTTTTGTTTATGTGGTGTGTTACATTGATAGATTAACATATGTTAAACCATCCTTGTGCTCCTGGAATGAATCCCACTTTATTGTGATATATTATTTTTAATGTATTGTGGTATTCAATTTGCTAGTATTTTGTTTAGAATTTTTGCATTTGTATTCATTAGAAATATTGGTTTGTAGTTGTCTCTTTTTGTGTTGTCCTTGTCTGGTTTCAGTATCGGTGTCATGCTGGCCTCATAAAATGTGTTTGGAAGTATTGTTTCTTCAATTTTTTGGAAGACTTTGAGAAGGTTAGGTACAAAATATTTGAATGTTTGGCAGAATTCAGCCATCTGGTCCTGGACTTTTATTTTGGGGAAGGTTTTTCATAGTTGGTTCTATTTTCTCTCTGCTTACAGGTCTATTTAGATTTTCCACTTTTTTGTGATCCAGTCTAGGAAGATTGTATAGTTCTATGAACTTATCCATTTCTTCTAGGTTGTTGAATTTGGTGGCATAATCTTTCAAAGTATTCTAGAATGAACCTTTGTATATCTAAGATATCTGTGGTAGTTTCTCCTCTTTTATTTCTGATTTTGTTTATATGAGTCACTTCTCTTTTTCCCTTAGTGAATCTAGCCAGGGAGTTGTCAATTTTATTGATCTTTTCATGAAACAAGCTCTTTGTTGTATTAATTTTTTCTATAGGTTTTTGTTCCCTATTTCATTTAGTTCTGCTCTAATTTTTGCTATTCCCTTTCTTCTGCTGACTTTGAGTTGCCTTTGTTCTTTTTCTAGTTTTTTCAGATGTGATGTTATGTTATTTACTTGGAATCTCTCTTATTTCTTTATATAAGCTTGTAATGATATAAACTTCCCTCTTATTACTGCTTTCTCTGCATCCCCAATCTTTTGATATTAAAAGAGATATTTTTTAAGCTACTAATAAATTTTCACAAAAATTCCTAAAAATAAATTAAAGACTTGAATATAAGACCAGGCACCATAAAATTACTAGAAGAAGACATAATGGTAACCTTTTTGACAATGGTCTTAGCAATGTCTTTGTGGATCTGATTCCAGTAGCAAGGGAAATAAAAGCAAAAATAAACATATTATACTACATCAAGCTACAAAACTTCTGCACATCAGAAGATACCATCATCAAGTAAAAAGGCAACCTACTGAATGGGAGAAGATATTGGTAAATCATACATTTGACAAATGGTTAATATTCAAATATATAAAGAACTCACACTTAACAACAAAAAGACAAACAACCCAATTAAAAAATAAATAAAGGACATAAATAGACATTTTTCCAAAAAAAAAGAAAGTCACAGTTGACCAACAGGCACATAAAAATGTTCAACATCATAATTACTGAGGTAATAGTAAATTAAAACCACAATGAGATATAACACCTGTTGGAGAAAAGCCAAAACACTGAGTGACTTTCTGTTCCCATCCTGAGGAAGTGAAGGTCGAGACCAAGAATATGTGACTGAAAGCAGTCACATCCAGGGAAGGCCCAAGGACGTGGGTGCTTGGCCCAACTGGAGCTTTTTGCAGGTCAGAAATCAGACAGCAGATGGTGTGGTGTTATGTCTCAAAAGGGCAAGAGAAATATAATCAGTTTTTCAAAACTAAATAATAAAATTATACACTATATTCTGCTTGTTAGTTTCTTACACAAGATGACATATTTCTGCTTAATAAATTGGATAGCTCATCTCTCTAAGGCACCTCAATCCTGGAGAGATTGCAGTCCTCCACTTGCAGTGTTGTTCCTGCCTCATTCCTTTGTAGCTCCTCTTCATGAAACCCTGAACATTAACAACAATGCCCACTCAAAAGAATAACTGTTATCAAAAAGATGAGAAATAACAAGTTTTAGAGAGAATGTGGAGTTAAAAGAACACCCATACACTGTTGGTGAGATTGTAAATTGATGCAGCCACTGTGAAAAACAGTGAAGATTCTTTGAAACAATAAGAATAGAACTATGTACTTTATTAAGCAACCCTTTCACATCAGGGTAATCTACCAAAGAATATAAAAACATTAATTTGAAAATACATGTTTATTAATTTGAAAATCTTATGTTTATTACAGCATATTCATAATAGTCAAGCAATTGAAACAATCTAAGTGCCCATTGATGAATGAATGGATGAAGATGTGTTCTATATACATACACATGATGGAATACTCCTCAGTCACAAAAAGAAGAAATTCTTGCCACTTACAAGAATTAGGAAGGACCTATAGGGTATTATGCTAAATTAAATAAATCATATGGGTAAAGGCAAATATTATATGGCTTCACTCACATGTAGAATCTAAAAGAAGCAAAACAAACAAACAAAAACTCAGCTATAAAGAACACACTATTGGTTACCAGAGGAGAAGAGAGTCAGGGCTGGATGAAATGGGTAAAGGGAGTCATGGATATAGTGACTGATGCTAACAAGACCTGTGGTGATCACTTGCTATTGTGCATAGATGTTGAATTATAATGCCCTACACTTGAAACGTACATAGTAAAACCTTAAAAAAAAATAAAGTTTTCAGTAGGGCTGGGAACATTTAAAAATAAAGCTATTGGCCTGACCTGTGGTGGCGCAGTGGATAAAGCGTCGACCTGGGAACACTGAGGTCGCCAGTTCAAAACCCTGCACCGGTCTGGTCAAGGCACATATGGGAGTTGATGCTTTCAGCTCCTCCCCACTTTCTCTCTCTCTCTCTCTCTCTCTCTCTCTCTCTCTCCTCTCTCTCCTCTCTAAAAAATGAATAAAATAAAATAAAAATTAAAAAAATAATAAAGCTATTGATTATATTATGATAAATATTTGTATTTATTTTCATATGCAAATAATTTCTGGGTAACAGCAATGGAACATAGAAAAATTTCATAATTCCCCTATTCTGAGAAACAAAAATGTAAATAAATAAATAAAAACAATGACAATACCTAAATTTTAACAAAATTCATCACATATAACTAGAAGAAAATGCTTTGTCCTATATATTGATCTCATTTTTTTATTTGAAAAATTTATAATACACCAAATATACCAGATAGTAAGTAAACATGAAAGTTATGTCATGGATCTCAACACTTAGACATCATACATGTTTAAACCATAGCTCCATTCTTGAAGGTGCTGTGAGGCAAAACTGACATTTAATCTTTCGGTTTAATAGTTAGTTCTCTGTACTAGTTTTTGTTTGTAATGCAGTGAAGTTTGTATAATTACTCAGAACTTGCATCCTTTTGACAGATTCATCAATAAAAGTGTACAAGACCCTAACATCAGTTTAAATTAGCATTTAGTGACACTTAAAGGTAAGGTTTTGATTGGTAGAAGGATATTTCACATTCAAAGTACATATTGTATGTCACCTTTAATTTACTGCCATGGCAAGTTCCATGCTGACATTTCTGTAAAGGTGAAGTCATTATTTATTCACCTCAGGCCAAGAACATGGCATGCCTTTTAATTTCTAGCCTATTGCCTATTGTTAGATTTAGCTGAAAATCCTTAGAACAGTTTTTGCATTAACTCCACTGGCCCAAATGCAGATGTTTACCCATGAATCATGTGCATACTCAAAACTTTCAGGCTATTAGTATATAAAGAATACTCATAGGTCAAATATAATTTGACCTCATTTTCAAAAGAAGAAAATCAGACAAGATATTATTGAAGTTCTAAAATTCTATATCATCAATTGCAAATGGGTAATACATTTAAGCAGAAAGCAAACTGAAGTATTGTAGTACTTGTTAATAGGTGCTAATTTTAAAATGAAGACATACCTGTCTCCTGGGATTAGAGGCTTAGTTATCAAACATAAATCTTGCAGAGTAGATTTCTTGAGCTGGTATTTTCTGGATGGCTTTGGACTTGCAACAGCATGATCTTGACTACACTTTTAGCTTTGTTCACTTAAGAATATTTTTTTCTGAAAATAATAAGAATAATTTTTCCTGAAAATCATCAAAGCATTAAAAAATAAGTGAGACAGAAAGTAATAACTTTGTGTATAATCCAAACCTATATAATGCAAATATTTTGTGTATTATATATACATAATATACATATTTATATGTAAGGCTTTATATATAATATCCACATTTTTTATAATCACAAATATTTTCAGACATTAACTCATATTGCTTCTTATCTTAATACTGGCTTTCTGTCTTTGACTTATGATGTTTTTTAGTTACAGTTACATTCAATATTATTCTATATTAGTTTCAGGTATAAAGTGTACTGATTAGATATTTATATAACTTACAGTCACCACCCCCCTACCCAGATGAATCTAATACCCACCTGGCACCATACACAATTATTACAGTATCACTGACTATACTCCTTATGCTATACTTTACATCCCCATGACTATTTTGTAACTACCAATCTGTACTTCTTAATCCCTTCACCTTTATTACCTGCCTTCTAATCCTCCTCCCATTTGGCAACCATGAGTTCATGCTCTGAATATATGAGCTTGTTTCTGTTTTGCTTATTTATTTTGTTCTTTAGATTCCATATATAAGTAAAATCATATGGTATTTATCTCTCTATTTCTGGCTTATTTCATAGTGCATAATATCATCTAGGTCTGACTTACAGTTTTTTAATAGTATAAAAGACACTACTTCAGCTGAGAATAGATATGCTTCTGTTGAATATTTAAAGTGTATAAGTATAATGGAGAATTATGGTTTATATAAAATGCTTGTTGCCTGTAAAGATGTAAAGATGATGTTTTCCTGTCAGCAGCACATGTATCTTTTCCATTGGTGTTTTTTCAGTCAATGACTAGAAATTTTCCATGTGTGATGAGAGATTTTCTATTAATGACTGGACATTTTATCTGACAAGCTTTTTGATTCAAACAACCAGCAAAGCTTTATAGGATGGTGATGCTTTCAAGGTAGCTCCTGGTCACTAAAAAATGACACTGGGGTGAGGGAGAATTATATAAAAGCTGAAATAACTACCATAGGTGCTGTGTTGATATGCAAAACAAAAATACTATTATTAGAATACATTTTAATACATTTTTCAGATATATTAAAATAAACGTGATTACCTTTATGTATGGCTTTCTTTTATTCTTTGCTTTGTACCTTGCTCTATGTAAAACATAGTTATTAAATCTACAATGGAAGCCTTTTCTAAAGTTTGGCTTATCTTATATATCAATGTTAGCATTCACCTCTACAGAATTCTGTTTTGACTAATAAAGTAAAAAATGAAGGAAAAGAAGCAGAGTCTGGCAGAGCAATACCAATATGATGTCATAAATACAAGAAGTCGGGCAATTGGCTCTTTGTCAGAAAACGGCATTAGATGAAAGTCAGTAAGTACAGATTACTTTTAGGGTGGCATTTTTTTGGTAGTGCTTCAAATATTTAATTTAATTCAAACTGCCTTTGAAATGAGTTCTGCTTTGATGTGTGAACATTGTTAGAAGGGTCATGAACACACAATGGTTGTACATTCAGGGCAAGTGGGTTCAGTACTAGTATGAGCAGTTACCATGTAGAGGAATGGATTTAGGACTCAGGCAGAAATCACAGCATACTGGCATTCAGAATTCATAATGTCATAGATCTAAAAGCCATGCAACTTACTAATAATGTTGCCACTACCTATCATTTTAAAATTGTATTCATAGTAGTTATTGCAATCTGATGTAATAGTTTACCTGTTTCTTATTAATCTCTCCATTCCCAAAATAATTTTTCTGGAAACTGGGGCCTTAGATGAATTAATTTTTTCTGTAGATCCAACAACTTGAGCAGACACAGAGCACATGGTACACATTCATTTAAATGTTGTAAGACTGAATGAAGTATATTTTTAGTCTTTATGCTTTTCTGTATTTTAAAATTTTTTACACATGTAGTATATATTTCTTTTATAAAGGGAACCCACAAGAAAGTTATAAACCTCTCTTTATTTGTTTTTGTATCATGTGATTAAAGTCTGATCATGGAAGCTAAAGGGCTAAAAAAACAACCTAGTATATTATTGTGTCTATAAAATCAGCAGTGTTTGGAATAAATGTATTTTCATTTATAATATTTGCACACAATTTAAGGATGTAAGAAGAGATTGAAAAAATATTATTTTTTAAATAAATTTTATTTATTTTTCTACATTTAAATTGTATACTTCTTTGAAAATCATAACTTTATAAAATAATTAATTATATACTTTTAAAAATTTCTCTCCACCAATGCAAGCAGGACCTATACACATTTCTTTTCTTTTTAATTTTAATTTTTAATTTATGGTGTTGACGTGGTTTCAAGTGTTCCACTCAATATAACACCCTCTACACAATACATTGTGCCCTCCCATGCCCCACGCAAACTCGCTTTACAATGAATGTTTATTTTGGATTTAATGTGAAGAAATTTTCAGGAGCCCACAAATAAAAACACATTATATTTAAAAATAAAATTTTATCATTAACATGATTCTCAGTCCAACAGAAAGTATGTGTGGGAAGTTGGAGGTATATGTAATTTTATAATTTAGTCAGACACCTATTCTCAGATAGACATTCTTATTGTTAAAATGACACTGAGGAACAATTTTCTTTTGTTTTCAGTTGCATGAGGTTTTAGAACTTTGTTTTACATATTTCTCCATCGTGGATTCCAAATCTTAAATTCTTTTTTTGGTGCATGCCTTAGTTTTTATGTAATTTTAATTTCCTTTTATTACAGTTAATGGCATGCATTGGTTTTTTAATTGGAGTTAAAGGGCAATGACTCTTGGATTGAACATAACCACAAGGCAATTAATGTTTTACAAACATCACTTTTACATAATTGCAGTTGTTTTTAAATGTAAAAAATTATTATCTGATAAAAACACCCATTATTTTGTTTTAAGATTGAATCATGGCCTGACCAGGCTGTGGCGCAGTGGATAGAGCGTCGACTGGGATGCGGAAGACCCAGGTTCGAGACCCCGAGCTCTCCAGCTTGAGAGTGGGCCCATCTGGCTTGAGCAAAAGCTCGCCAGCTTGGACCCAAGGTCACTGGCTCCAGCAAGGGGTTGCTTGATCTGCTGAAGGCCTGTGGTCAAGGCACATGTAAGAAAGCAATCAATGAACAACTAAGGTGTTGCAACAGCAATGAAATCTAATGATTGAGGCTTCTCACCTCTCTCCATTCCTGTCTGTCGGTCCCTATCTATTCCTCTCTCTGACTCTCTCTCTCTGTTCCTGAAAAAAAATAAAAATAAAAAAAATAAAAAGGTTGAATCATGGCTTCTTCAAGTAGACATAAATGAAAAAATAGTCCTGACACCTTCTGTTATATATGTGGCTGTTACACACTTCAATGTCAAAGGCACAATATTTCATAATTTGTGACATGTGCATATATTGCCTATTTTCAAGTTCCCCTTGGGGCTCAAGACAAGACTAGGGCGCCTCATATTGTGTGCCATAATTGTGAGAAAATGGTTCATGACTGGACAAAAGAAAAACGCAAAGGAATGCCTTTTGGTATTCCCATGGTTTGGCGTGAACCTAAGGACCACAGCAGTGACTATTATTTCTGTCTGATCCATACAAAGGGCATCAGCAAGAAAAAAAGGCATGTAATCGCATATCCTAATATTTCTTCAGCAATATGACCTATCCGACACTCGAGACTTCCCGGTTCCAGTTTTCAATGGTTTTATTTATTCTAAGGACAAAGGAAGTGAACATGGTGATCAAGTTTATTTTGATAAGATGCATGAGGAAATGGTTGTAGAATCTGAAGGGTCTTCTTCTGATGCCAAGCAGTCATTAACCCCTCAGCTGTTTAGCCAACCCGAATTGAATGACTTAGTAAGAGATTTGGGCCTATCAAAGAAAGCAGCTGAGTTATTAGCCTCCAGGCTTCAAGAAAAGAATGTACTTAACTGGTCAGCTAAAGTATCCCATTTCAGGAAGCATGAACAAATTTCTGTGGACTTTTTTTCCTAAGACAAACACTTTATTTACTGTCATGATATCAGTAGTCTTCTTAGCCAGCTAGGTGTTACCACTTACAGTTCAACAGAATGGCGGCTATTTCTTGACAGCTCTAAACGAAGTCTGAAATGTGTTCTTCTACACAACAGTAATGTTTATGCAACAATTCCAATTGGTTATTCAACTCATCTGCGAGAAAATTATAACAACATAAAAATTGTCCTCGACTTTCTGAAGTATAAGAAGCATAACTGGATCATTTGTGTGGATCTTAAAATGGTCAGTTTCCTGCTAGGACAACAGAGGTTTCACAAAGTATCCTTGCTTTCTTTGTGTGTGGGACAGCCGAACTCAAGGGAAACAATGGGCACCGAAGGAGTGGCCAAAACGTGAAGCTCTGGAAGTAGGGATGCAAAATATTGTGAATGAACCTGTAGTTAATCGAGACAGGATCATTTTTTCCTCACTTCACATCAAACTTGGCTTAATGAAGCAGTTTGTTCAGGTTTTGAATAGAAAAAGTGAATGCTTTCAACATATTATTTCTGCTTTTCCTGCCTTGTCATTTTTTTTTTTTTTTTTTTACAGGAACAGGGAGAGAGTCAGAGAGAGGGATAGATAGGGACCGACAGACAGAAACAGAGAGAAGTAAGAAGCATCAATCATTAGTTTTTCGTTGCCATTGCACACCTTAGTTGTTCATTGATTGCTTTCTCACATGTGCCTTGACCATGGGCCTTCAGCAGACCGAGCAATCCCTTGCTGGAGCCAGCGACCTTGGATCCAGGCTGGTGAGCTTTTTGCTCAAGCCAGACGGGCCTGCGTTCAAGCTGGTGAGTTCGGGATCTCGAACCTGGGTCTTCCGCATCCCAGTCCAATGCTCTATCCACTGTGCCACCACCTGGTCAGGCCTGCCTTGTCTTTTGAGAAGATAAAAGCAGGTATATTCGATGGACCTCGAATTCAAACCCTCATACATGTGGAAGAATATGCCAGGAAGATGAATAAGGAGGAGAAAGCAGCATGACAGTCTTTTGTGGCAGTTACAAAGAACTTCTTTGGCAACAAAAAAGCAGAAAACTATGAACTTCTGGTTCAAAGGATGCTGGTGGCTTTCTATGACATTAGATGTAACATGAGGGTTAAGATTCACTTCCTGAACAGTCACCTTGATAAGTTTCCCGAAAACCTTGGAGTTGTTTGTGATGAGCAGACTACTGCTGGAGCATCGAACGAGATTGTCCTCAACAAGTACACAAACGCAAGAGCTACAAACACCAATTTTTGCCTGAGTAGAATTTAAATAAGTTTTACACAAATTTTATGATTAAAATATGTGTTTTAATATGTTCTATTTCAAAATTGTTAGACAAATTCTGACACAATAATTTCTTTTAGTGTATTAGTGTATTTACTGCATTATATAAATTATTACATTTTCACAAAGATGATGCTCAAGAAGACATTCTACTTTATTATGTTAAACTAAATGTTGAAAGTTTTACAATAATATGAAAACCTAAAATCTTGAATTTCAAAAAAACTAGCTTACAGAGAAAAACTAATGTTAGATTTGAGATCAGCACACTCGAATTAGGTAAGAACAAGTGTTTTTGTGGATGCAAGAAAAATTTTGTTCCCTAGTGTAATAAATAGAGATTTAAGTGCATATAAGTATGATCATAATTTAGTAGTATAGAGCTGAAGGTGAGATCTATATTTTATAAACCTGATAATCTTTTAGTGGTCAGTTCCAAGTCAGATTTAACTTTGTTTTACCCATTAGTCCCTCACCATACTGCTAATCAAGAGGCAGAAGCAATATGGAGCTGAAAATAAAGAATTGATAGGTATCTAGAAAACCAGGTTGTGATTTGAAATCATATCCTAGTTATGCATATATTGGATATGGGCCAGATTATCTGAGTTTATATTTCAACTTCAAATTATGAAAGCTATTTGACCTCCCAGTGCTTTAGCTTCCTTGTCTTCAAATGAATAGAAAACTACAACCTTATATAATCATAATAAGCAAAAATGTCAATATTTATAAAGGTGTTAAAACAGTTTCTGCCATAGAATGAGTTTTCAAATTTGCCTTTAGCATTGTAGTGATCAGTGCAGCTTGCTTTTAACTTTTTCCTGACAGAATAGTGGTGAGACAATCATATACTTTACAAAGTGTTCCCCCCATGTATGTATATGGCACAATGCATAGTTATTACAATATTATTGACTCTATTCCCTATGCTGTACTTTACATTCCTGTGACTATTCTGTAACCACCAAACTGTATTTCTTAATGCCTTCATCTTTTTCACCCAGCTCCACAATCCACTCATCATTATTTTAGAAGCTGAATAGTATTTCATCAAATCACTTCTTTATTTTCAATGAATTGGAAATAGATTAGGCGGTAAAATATCATCTAAAAATGGGACCATATGATACAAGAAACTTTCTTTTGTTTGTTTCAACAGTTGAGTCTTGCTGAGCTTCGAAGAGATTCTGCCCAGTTAGATGGACCATCAAAAAAACAGGAAAGTCTCAAAAATGGTGATGAGGAAGATTCGGCACTTAGAAATCAGACTCCACTGTCACCAAGGAATAGGATCTAATTCATCATTAATAAATAAACTGATTTGTCCTAACTGTCTTTGTCAGGAAGCTTAAAGTGTCTTTTCTTTTTCAGAACATATAGGTACACTCTTCTGTGTAGAACCCTCATAGTTGGTTGACCTATGAACTTTGCTGAATAGAAAAGTAAATAATTTTTTTCAGACCTTAAAGCAATTTCTGTGAACCTGACATTAGGAAATAAGGTCTGGTTTAAATTGCTCCATTTGTTGCAACTAATGGAGCAATTAAACCTGCCTACCACAAATAACAGTAATACCGAGGAATTAAATTTGAACTTGAAGTGAAATACGGTGCTTAGTAAGGCTATAATATTGCTAACCTTATCAAGGGGAAAAAGCAAAACAGATTTCCAAAGTGGCATTTTAAAAAACAAAAGAAAACAAAATACAGTGATTCCTTGTCTATCCAACCCTCCTCTCCTCGCCCTGCGATAGGCAAAAATCTGCAGAGTAGCGACCTTATATTTATTTTATTAATTGTATATATTTTAAGGCTTTATAAACCTTTCCCACACTCTTATAAACCTTTTGCACACTATTACTAATCTTTCCCACACTCTTATATAAACACTTCCTATGCTCGTAAACACTTCCTGCACTCTTAAATCTACGTAAAATCCCGCGATATAGCAAAAAATCCATGATACAAAATTAGATACATACAATTTAAAAATGCGATACAGTGAGAGTGGGAAAAGTGAACTGCGATATAGCGAAGGATGACTGTAAAGCTAAAATCTTAATGTCACCCTGCAAAGCAATGCTAAATGTAGGCAGCTGTCATGGTTGCTATCTGCACACATCTGCAACTTTGTTACTAAAAAGCGTCAGCAAAACCACTAGCACCTATGCTCCTTCATCATCATTAAGGCACCGTATATTCTCAAAGAGAGTCTAGGAAATTCTAACCAATGATCCTTTGTGATTGAGCAGTTTTGGGGACATAAACCTAAGTCACGGAGGTAAAATCTAACTGGCATTGGAACTGAAGTCTGCAGGGATCCCAGGCCTGGTCAGGTTCTCTGTAATGGGCGGAAGGACTTTCCGTGTCAGTGCAGCACTGGATGAGCGCTGCTCCTAGACCCCGGCAGCCTTAGCCCCACCAGCGCATGCAGCAGGAGGAGGATGCCCCAACAAAACAGCAGCTTCCTTCAGGGGTGCCGCAAGCCCTTCTCAGCGAAACGCCCCAGTCCAGCCCTCCACCGGGCTGGCCGGGGTCTCTTGTGAACCGTAAGTGCCTAATGAAAGAAGGAGAGGCCCTGGGAGTCCCTTGTTTGGAAAAATTGTTGTAAATAGAAACAGAAAAAAAAATCTGGGAACCAAGCAGGGAGTGCGACTGATCCCTAAGCAGAAAACATGATTGCAGACCCCAGGATTTCTAAAGCCTTTGGTGGGAGACCTGAGACCAGGAATGCCAACACCATGTGGTCATGCTTTGGCTGGGTATCAGGATATAGAGCCAGGAGGATGCTCTCCCTCTCCTCCCTGCCCCTGCCCCTGCCCCTGCCATGGCCTTTAATTGAAGACTCCAGCAGCAAGAAATGACCTGCCAACCTTGTTGATGAAAACTATAAAAATCCTAAAATTTATTAAAAGGAAGCAACAAGATATGGAGGTTAAAGTGTGGCCTTCGAAGCCTGTTTGACTGTCTGGGTCCCCTGCTTACTTGTGATCACACCTAATCTCTAATCCTCAACCTCCCTTTCTGTAAAACCTGGATAATTGTAGTGCCCGCCTGATAAGGTTGTGAGTTAAAGCAACCACAGGTAACTTTTTGAAACAGCACCTGGCACATACCAAGCACTCAATAAAGTGCTCACACATGTTTTGAAATGAAGGATGAGATAGAAACACTTCTTCATTATACTGATATTGCAATAAAAAAACATGTAAATGCTTTAGAGTAGCTTTCTTACATGATTTCAGTAACACATTCAGTCATCAGAACAGCTTTAAGTTATGGTTTTAGGGCCAAGATAACATGATTTTAAATTCTGTGGATTAAATAATAGCATTTCTTTGGAAACCCACACTGTGGTGCAAATGGATAAACTTGGAAAATTTGACTCTTTCCTAACCTTTGATAATTCTTTTCATTCATCAGAGAAAGAAATCTATGGTACATTTAAAATCATATTTAAAAGACATGTCCAAACACTCCAATAGAATATAAAAAAGTACTTTCTAGAATTCAAGGCATCAAAGAGGATTAAGAAACACAATTTTTTCAGAGACTTGGGGTGGGAGTAGGGGAAAAGAGTTGGAGATCTTGGTAAAAAGCACAAATTTTTAGGTACAAAATGAATAAGGTTTGAGGAGTTAATGTAATGCATGGTGACAATAGTTGGCAAAACGTTTGCATAATTCAATTTTGTTAAGAAAGTAGAACTTAAATGTTCTTAACAAAATTTAAGAAAAGATAAATATGTGAGGTGATGGATGTGTCAATTAACCTCATGGGGAATCCTTTGACAATGTATATCTGTAGCAAATTACCACTATGCACACTTTATTGCTTTTGTTTGTTTTTTTGAGAGAGTCAGAGAAAGGGGCAGATAGGGACAGACAGACAGGAAGGGAGAGAGATAAGAAGCATCAATTCTTCGTTGTAGCACCTTAGTTGTTCAGTGATTGCTTTTTCATATGTACCTTGACCGGGGGCTACATTAGAGTGAGTGACCCCTTGCTCAAACCAGTGATCTTGGGCTCAAACCAGCAACCATGGGGTCATGTCGACGATCCCAAACTCATACCAGCAACCTTGCGCTCAAGCTGGTGAGCCTGTGCTCAAGTCAGATGAGCCTGCGCTCAAGGCAGCAACCTCAGGGTTTTGAACTGGGATCCTCTGTGTCCCAGTCTGACGCCCTATCCACTGTGCCACCACCGGGTGAGGCACCACTATGCACACTTTAAACTTTACAATTTTATGTCAGTTATACCTTAATTAAAGCTGAAAAAAGGTAACCCACTTTTCTTCATTTTCCAGCTTAAATAGAATATTCAACATTAACATTACTACTTTTGCATGTAACAGGCAAAAAAATAAAATCTTGCTGACTCAAATCTGATATATCTGAAAGAAAATTCTACAAATTTCTTGATATTGCCTACGTTTGATTCAAACATCCAGAACTGGCTGAGTTGCTGCCCTTCCAAACAATCTATAAAGTGAATTAGAATTTTTGAATTTAAGGTAAATAAATGGTAACAGGAAAATATGGCTGGACATGGCCCTGAGTAATGGCTCAAGTCATCATCTTAAAGTTGAAATAGAAGCCACTAGGGAAGATTACCCTTGGGAAAAGGGCCTAGTTTCTGTTCTGTACTGCTCTGTAGGGAAATAGCCATAGAATCCTGCCCTGAAACAAGTCTTTGGTGCTGACTTTGGAACGCCAAGTTCTGCAGGGGCAGAACACTGCCCCAGCAAACACTTATAAAATTGTTTAAAGGAAACAGCTGATCCCTATGGCCTTGTCCCTAAATGCCTGAAAGGTACTAGACTAGTTAATCAGCCTTCTCTGCACCTGAATTCCTTTTAGGCTAATATGACCCAGGCTCTGCTAATTTCCTTGATGAGTAAAGAAACAAATAAATATGATGAGCCTGCAGAGATCTGGACTCTCAGTCCTAGGGGCGGGGAGCCCCTTGTGCCCATCTTTTCTCTATGTTGTGTCTTGTGTGTTTTTTCTTAAGTCCTGCAGCACCTTCCTTTTGTGCACACTTTTTGCCAAGATGGTCTTGGCATTGCCCCCTGCTGGCTAATGCTGTTACATTGATCCTTCCTGTGCTTCTAGACAAGACTTGATGGGATGCCATGTTGTTACTCTTGGGAGGCAGGGCACTGCTCAAAGTATCTATTGAACTAAAGGCAGTTGAATTTGGCTGAGACCCTCTCATCAAGGAAGGCTAGCCCTGGGGAGTGGGTTTGAACAGCAGCAGAGAAACAACTTCACTAAGGCATATTAGAGCTGGTTAGTGCTTCCTAATCAAAGGCATAGGATCTTTAGTGGAAGGGAAGAGATTGAGGAGTAGTGGAATTTGAGAGTCAGGCAGGTAGAAAAGCAGTGAAGACCCCATTCTGAGGGCTACAATCCCTGCAGGTAGAGAGGGACTGCTGCTGTGTAGAGGAACAGAAGGTGAACAAAAACACATCACTGAGTTTGGAGGTACTCTCAGTACACTATGGAAGATGTATGTGAAAATGAATAATTATGTTACCAAATGACAGGGAGTCTAGTTCTTTTACCCAGAAACTTTTTCTTTCTTACCTTTTCTGAACTATTTCTTATTGAATGAATTGGAATGATATTGGTTAATAAAAGTATATGGGTTATAGGTGTATAATTCTATATTAACTGTATATTGTATTGTTTGTCAAGACTTGACTTTCTGTAACCTATCAAAGTAGTTCTTTGGTCACAACCCTTAGAGTTTATGTTGAAAATATGTGCCAATGTAGACAGAAGATTATAAAACATCTCGACGTATACAAAACTAAACTCAACAGATAAGAAACTCATAGCCAATCTTACTTCATGTTGGGCAGATAAAATATAATATGCTCACTTTGTTAAAGATGGCGCTGCCCACATGGAAGTTCTTTGATATTAATGTGTGTTTGGGGACAGGCTGTGGGCAGTCCGGGTCATTATAGCCTAAGGCTTAGTTTTAAGAGTAAGTTTTTCCCCGCATCCTTGACTGATTGGATGATGTAGCCAATTCTTGGCTCCATTGTTTCATTACCAACTGTCCGAATCAAATGCAAACCTGCATGGGCCAAAC
This sequence comes from Rhynchonycteris naso, assembly GCA_037038555.1. Lineage (NCBI taxonomy): Eukaryota > Metazoa > Chordata > Mammalia > Chiroptera > Emballonuridae > Rhynchonycteris > Rhynchonycteris naso. Next base: position 125,627,962 of record CM072999.1, read on the forward strand.
GGCTCTGTTTGTGGCCACGAATGCTGGCCATACAGGAACTGTGTGAAAATAGAAGTGCAGATTGCTAGTAACAAAATAGTCATGGGAATGTAATGTACAGCATAAGAAATATAGCCGATACTGTTATAACTATGGATGGTGCCAGTTGAGTACTGGAAATATCAAAAGGGAAACGTTGTAAAGTATATAATTGTTTGACCACTATGCTGTACAAATAAAAGTAATACAAAATAATAGTGAATGTAAAGTGTAAATGAAAAAATATTTAATTAAAAAAGTGTATGTTAATTATTATTTTTAAATTTAAGGATCATTTTTTCATATAATAAAAGGTTTTTGCACTTAAAAAAAAGATAATTAGAAATTTAAACACTGCATAGGTATTTGATAATATTAAGAATTTGCCAAAAATTTTTAGGTATAACAATAATGAAGTGGTTTTGTAAAAAATAAAATAAAACTTTAAAAGAAATAATTTTTTTTTAAGTGAGAGGAGGGGAGATAGTGAAACAGACTCCTGCATGCACCCACAGCCAGGATCCACACAGCAACCCCTGTATGGGGCCGATGTTTGAGTCAACCAAGCTATTCTCAGTACCCAGGCAGATGCTCAAACCAATTTAGCCACTGGCTGAGGGAGGAGAAAAAGCAGAGGAGGGGTAGCAGATGGTCACTTCTCCTTTGTGCCTCGATCAGGAATTGAACCCAGACGTCCATATACCAGCCAGTGCTCTATCTACTGACCCAACCAGCCAAAGCCTTAAAAAAGCAATTTTTAACATATAGTTTTATAGGTAATTACTGAATCACTTATGCATAATATTGTACCAAGATTAGAATTTGCCTCAAAATAACATGGGGGCTATAGAAATGAAGAGGGGATAGATGAAGTGTAAAGCCAGTAGTCATGGCCATTATCACAGCCGCCTGGCCAGCGCAGGTTCACATTAGATTCGAACAGTTAGTAATGAAGCAACGGAGCCAAGAACTGGTGAGCCATCAGCTTTAATTCTAGCTTGCACCCAGTGGGCAAGCAAAAACACACACTGGGTTCCAAAACCCACTCATTCAGTGCTCACAAAGCTACTGACTTATCCGAGTTTCCTAGAATCAAAGGTTTCTAGCTCACCAGAATTATTCACCTCTGTTCCCCATCTCCTTCTCCAGCACAAACTCTGCACAAACTGGCTTCTACCTCAGCACTCTGCCATCTTGGCTGCTTCTCCTGGGCTCCTCCATGTGGCCTTAATCTGCTCTCCTCTCTAATACTAATCTCAGAAACCAAGAGAGCAAGCTCATGATCTGCCCCACTTTATAGTGTAGATTCAAAACCTTTAATCCAGTATACAAACAAAGAAGTCTCTGATACAAAGTCACTTATCTGAGGCATATTGGGAGGATTCCTCATGAGAGTGTACGACCCTACATCATCCAATCAGTCAAGGGTGTGGGGAAAAGCTTACTCTTAAAACCAAGCCTTAGACTATATCGACCCGGACTGCCCACAGCCTGTCTCCTAACACACATTAATATCAACCAACTTCCATGTTGGCAGTGCCATCTTTAACAAAGTGAGCATAATATATCTTATCTACCCAACAATCCCCCAACCTCCTTCTCCTGTAGCAACCATCAGTCTATGAGTCAGGTTCTGTTTTCATTCGACATAAACTCTTCTTTTTTCAATTGACCTAAAATTATTGTGTTTAAGGATAGTTGTAAGTTTCTGGGGAGTAACTACATAGATCCAACACGATAAACGTACTGCATGAACACAAATGCCACTAACTATGAATGTCATCCTACATCTTTTTATACATGTTTATTTATTTTTCTTTTGTCTTTTTTTTAATATAAATTCTTAACTATGTTGATGTTCATACCCATTTTTAACAAGTTTTGGCTATTTTATTTTGTATGAAATTATTTCATTTATTGTGGATAATTAATGATGTAATGTTTTATTATCTATAGTTTTTAACAATATTAGAGTAGTAAAAAATGTTTCATACATCAAATTTATTACATAATTTAAGCAATATATAGATGTGGAAAACAGATTTATCATTTATGTATATAACAAGGTTTTGTTTGTTTGTTTGTTTTTATTAAGTGAGAGAAAGGGAGGCAGAGATAGACTTCCGCTAGTGTCCTGACCAGGATCCACCCAGCAAGCCCCCTAGGGGGTGATGCTCTGCCCATATGAGGCATTGCTCTGTTGCTCAGCAACTGACCTATTCTTAGCATCTGAGGCAAAGGCCACAGAAGCCATCTTCAGCACCCAGGGCCAACTAGCACCAATTAAGCATTGGCATGAGAGGAGAAGAGAGAGAGTGAGAGAGAGAGAAGTGAGAGGAGGAGAGGTGGGGAAGCAGATGGCCACTTCTCCTATGTGCCCTGACCTGGAGTGAAACCCCAAACATCCACATGCCAGGCCTATGTCTACCATTGAGCCAACCGGCTAGCGCAAGTGTTTTTTTATATAATTATTTTGTGCATAAAAGAGGAGAGGATAAAATCAGCAGTAGCAAAGGAGGATGGAGTGCAGAAGCACTCATAAGATAATGGACTCTAATAAATATGATAATTTTTCTTTTAATAACCTAATGATAACCACCCCTAAAAATACAACTACTGAAACACATAGCTTAAAAAAAGAAGAAACAGAAGATAGAAGTATGGAATACCACCAAACAAAAACAAATGACAGAATAACAAAAAAGAACCAAACAAGACACAAAGCTATCGGAAAGCAGTATATAAAATGGCAATAGAAATCCTCAAGTGTCATTATACTAAATTAAATGGATCACCAATAAAGAGGCACAGCAGGAAAACCCAAGAGTATGCTGCCTTCAAGAAACACATCTAAGATAAAAGGATAAAAATAGATTCCAAATTAAAGGTTGGAAAAAGATTCTCCAAGCAAATAATATCCAAAGAAAAGGAGGTGTAGCCATACTCATATTTGACAGCCCTGAATACAAGACAACTAAGGTAACCATAGACAAAGATGGACATTTCATAATGATAAAGGGGACATGTGTCAAGAAGATATAACACTTCTTAGTATATATGCACCAAACCAAAAAGCACCAAAATATATAAGACAACTACTATCTGATCTAAAAGTGCAAATCAAAAAACCATAATCATACTTGGAGACCTCAATACTCCATTGAAGGATTTAGATTGTTCATCTAAACAGAAAATCAATAAAGAAATATCAGCCTCAAATGGACATAATAGACAACTAGAGGTCATTTGATCCTAAAACAAACATCAGAGTATACATTTTTCTCCAGTGTACATGGAATGTTATCAAGAATAGACCATATGCTACGCCACAAAACTAACATCAACAAATTCAGAAAGATTGAAATTATACCTATAATCTTTTAGATGTCACAAAATCAAACTTAAATAACTTAAATATGATCTAAAGAAGCTTCACACATTGCTGCTGTTTAATGTGGTTCTTACCTTTGTTTATATCTATTGTTCTACTTTCATCACGACTTTTCTTCTTTCAGTTTATTTTTTGAGAAAATCAAGATATTTTTCCCTTAAAGTTTCCCACTGTATATATTTTGCAGATTGCATTTATATGCATTTGAAAGTGGTTCTCTGTCCTCTGTAGTTTGATATAGAAGCTTGATAAACTAAAGGCGCAAGTGTTTTGGCAAGACTACTTTATAAGTAATGGGTGAGTTCTTCTAGCTGTAAGCACAAAACATCTGGTTCTCTCCTACTATAGTTAACAGGCTTTGATACCCAATACCAGAATTCACTAAGTTACCAGAAGTTTAGAAGCATACTAATCCCAGCATTCCTTTTTCATTTCTCTTTTTTTTCATTAATTTTTAATTTTACTGGGGAGACATTGATAAATCAGTGTACATATGTTCAGAGAAAACCTCTGCAGGTTATTTTGACATTTGATTATAATGCATACCCATCACCCAAAGTCAAATTGTCTTCCGTCACCTTCTATCTGGTTTTATTTGTGCCCCTTCCCTCCCCTGAGCCCCTCCCTCTCCTCCCCCTTAACCCCCTCTCCCTGGATAGCCAGCACACTCTTTTCCATGTCTCTGAGTCTCATTTTTATGCCCCATCTATGTATGAAATCATTTATTCTTAGTTTTTTCTGATTTACTTATTTCACTCCGTATAATGTTATCAAGGTCCATCCATGTTGTTGTAAATGCTCCAATGTCATCAATTCTTATGGCTGAGTACTATTCCATAGTATATATGTACAAAAGCTTTTTAATCCACTCGTCCACTGAAGGACACTTGGGCTGTTTCCAGATCTTCGCTATTGTGAGCAATGCTGCCACAAACATGGGGGCACATTTCTTCTTTTCGAACAGTGCTATGGTGTGCTTAGGGTATATTCAGATAAGTGGGATAGCTGGGTCAAAAGGCAGTTTAATTTTTAAATTTTTGAGAAATCTCTATACTGTTTTCCATAGTGCCTGCACCACTATGCATTCCCACCAGCAATGCAGGAGAGTTCCCTTACCTCCACATACACACCAGCACTTAATCTGTGTTGTTTTGTTGATGAGCGCCATTGTGACTGGTGTGAGGTGATATCTCATTGTGGTTTTAATTTGCATTTCTCTAATGATTAGTGATGTTGAGCATTTTTTCATATGCCTATTGGCCATCTGTATATCCTCTTTGGAGAAGTGTCTATTCATTTCTTTTACCCATTTTTTGATTGGAGTGTTTGTCTTCCTGGTGTTGAGTTCTACAAGTTCTTTATAAATTTTGGTTATTAACCCCTTATCAAAGATATTGTTCAATATGTTCTCCCATTGTGTAGTTTGTCTTTTTATTCTGTTCTTATTGTCTTTAGCTGTGCAAAAGCTTTTTAGTTTGATATAGTCCCATTTGTTTATCCTGCCTTTTATTTCACTTGCCAGTGGAGATAAATTGGCAAATATATTGCTGCGATAGATGTCGGAGAGCTTACTGCCTATGCTTTCTTCTAAGATGCTTATGGTTTCACGGCTTACATTTAAGTCTTTTATTTATTTTGAGTTTGTTTTTGTGAATGGTGTAAGTTGATGGTCTAGTTTCATTATTTTGAAAGTAGATGTCCAATTTTCCCAACACCATTTGTTAAAGAGGCTGTCTTTACTCCATTGTATGTTCTTTCCTCCTTTGTCAAATATCAGTTGTCCATAAAGGTGTGGGTTTATTTCTAGGTTCTCTGTTTTGGTCCATTGATCTATATGCCTGTTCTTATGCCAGCACCGGGCTGTCATGAGTACAATGGCCTGTAGTATAACTTGATATCAGAAAGAGTGATATCTCCTGCTTTATTCTTCTTTTTCAATATTGCTGAGGCTCTTCGTGTTCTTTTTTGGTTCCATATAAATTTTTAGAATATGTGTTCTATATCTTTGAAGTATGTCATTGGTATTTTCATTGGTATTGCATTGAATTTATAAATTGCTTTGGGTAATATGGACATTTAAATGATGTTTATTCTTCCTAACCATGAACATGGTATATGCTTCCACTTGTTTGTATCTTCCTTGATTTCTTTTATCAATGTTTTGTAGTTTTTTGAGTACAAGTCTTTAATATCCTTGATTAAATTTACTCCTAGGTACTTTATTATATTTGTTGCAATAGTGAAGGGAATTGTTTCCTTAATTTCTCTTTCTGACAGCTCATTGTTGGTGAATAAAAATGCCTCTGATTTCTGAGTATTAATTTTATATCCTACCACCAGGCAGAATTCATTTATCAGGTTCAGTAGTTTTTTGATTGAGACTTTAGGGTTTTCTGCATACAATATTATATCATCTGCAAATAATGATAGTTTTACTTCTTCTTTTCCAATTTGGATGCCTTTTATTTCTTGTTCTTGTCTTCTGATTACTGTGGATAGGACTTCCAGAACTATGTTGAATAAGAGTGGTGAAAGGGGGAACCCCTGACTGGTTTCTGATCTTAAGGGGATTGCTTTTTAATTTCTGCCCATTGAGTATGATGTTGGCTGAGGGTTTGTCATAGATAGCCTTTATCATGTTAAGGTATGTTCCCTGTATTTTCACTTTGCTGAGAGTTTTGATCATGAATGGGTGCTGGATTTTGTCAAATGCTTTTTCTGCATCTATTGAAATTATCACGTGGTTTTAGTCCTTTCTTTTGTTTATGTGATGAATCACATTGCTTGATTTGCAAATATTGAACCAGCCTTGCCTCCCCAGAAAAAATCCCACTTGATCATGGTGTATGATCTTTTTCATATATTGCAGGATCTGGTTGGCTAATATTTTGTTGAGGATTTTAGCATCTAAGTTTATCAGGAATATTGGTGTATAATTTTCTTTCTTTGTATTCTGTGCCTGGTTTTGGAATCAGAATTATACTCGCCTCATAAAAGGAGCTTGGGAGTTTTCCTTCCTCTTGAATTTTTTGAAATAGCTTGAGAAGGATAGGAGTTAGTTCTTTGAATTTTTGGTAGAATTCACTTGTGAAGCCATCAAGCCCAGGACTTTACTTTGTTGGGAGTTTTTTGTTAACTGTTTTGATCTCCTTTGTTGTAATCGGTCTGCTTAAGGTTTCTGATTCTTCCAGATTGATTTTTTTGGAAGATTGTATGTTTTGAGAAATTTGTCCATTTCATATAGTTTGTATAATATTTGGCATACAATTCTTCATAGTATTTTCTTACAATATTTTGTATTTCTGTTATGTCAGTTGTTATTTCTCCACTCTCTTTTCTAATTTTATTTATTTGAGTCTTCTCTCTTTTTTTCTTGGTTACTGTAGTTAAAGGTTCATCAATGTTGTTTACCTTTTCAAAGAACCAACTTCTGGTTTCATTGATCCTCTGTATTGTTTCTTTAGTCTCTATCTCATTTATTTCTGCTATGATCTTCATTATTTCCTTTCTTCTACTACCCCTGTGCTTTACTTGCAGTTGTTTTTCTAATACTTTTAGATGCAGCATCCTGCTTATTTGAGCTTTTTCTACCTTCTTATGGTATGCCTGTAGTGCTATTAACTTACATCTCAGTAATGCTTTTGCTGTGTCCCATAAATTTTGAGTTGACGTATGCTCATTTTTATTCCTTTCTATGAACTTTTTTATTTCTCCTTTTATCTCATTGTTAATCCATTCAACATTTAATAACATGATATTTGGTTTCCAAGTGTTTGAGTCTTTTTCAATTTTTCTTTTGTGGTTAATTTCTAGTTTCATGTCATTGTGATCAGAGAAAATGCTTAATATGGTTTCAATCTTCTTAAATTTGTTGGGAATGCTTTTGTGTTCTAACATGTGGTCTATCCTAAAAAATGTATCGAGCGCTTGAAAAGAATGTATATTCTGCTGCTGTAGGGTGAAAGGTTATGAGGTTCTCTATTGAATAGAGTTGATCTAGTGTATCCTTTAAGTCTGCTGTTTCTTTGTTAATTATCTTTCCTGAGGATCTATCCAGTGAAGTTAGTGGAATATTGAGATCCCCTACTACTATAATATTGCTGTTGATCTCGCCCTTTATATTCGTCAAAGTCTGCTTTTTGTATTTCGGTGCTTTTATGTTCGGCGCGTAGATATTCATAATGGTTATATCTTCCTGTTGAATTGCTCCCTTTATCATTATGTAGTGTCCTACTTTATCTCTTACTACAGCCTTTGTTTTAAAGTCCATTATTCAGATATAAATATTGCTACCCTGGCTTTATTTTTTTTTCATTTCCATTTGCATGAAATATTTTTCTTCATCCTTTTACCTTCAGTCTATTTGCATCTTTTGTTTTAAGGTGTGTCTCTTGTAGACAGTATATGTATGGGTCTTGTTTTCTTATATATGCAGTTACCCTATGTCTTTTGATTGAATCATTTGATCCATTTACTTTCAAGGTTATTATTGATATGTAGTTGTTTATTGCCATTTTATTCTTTAAACCTATATTTTTCTATTACTATATTCTTTTTCCCCTTCGATCTGTTTACAACAGGCCCCTTAGCATCTCTTGCAGAAATGGTTTGGTTTTAATGAATTCCTTGAGAGTTTTTTTGTTTTTGTTTTGTTTTTTTTTGCTGGAGAGCTTTTTATTTCTCCTTCAATTTTAAAAGTTAGCCTTGCTGAATAAAGTAGTCTTGGTTGTAGGTTCTTGTTCTGAATTTCTTTGAATATGTCTTGCCATTCCCTTCAGGCCTCAAGTGTTTCTGTTGAGAAGTTGGTTGTCATTTTTAGAGGGGGGGGCTCCTTTGTAGGTGATAGCCTTTGTTTCTCTAGCAGCTTTTAATATTTGCTCTTTATCACTTAGCCTTGGTATTTTAATTATGATGTGTCTTGGTGTAGATTTCTTCGGGTTTCTCTTTAATGGAGTTCTCTGTGCTTCTTGAACGTGTGAAATGTTTTCCAGCCTTAATTTAGGGAAGTTTTTAGCTATGATTTGGTTGAACAAAGTTTCTATTCCTTGTTTTTTCTCTTCTCCTTCAGAAACCACTATAATGTGGTTGTTATTACTCTTCATGTTGTCACAGAGCTCCCTTAGAGGCTCCTTAGTCTTTTTGAGTCTCTTTTCTTTTTTCTGCTCTGCTTCTGTGCCTTCGTTTATTTTGTCCTCTTACTCACTGATTTGATCCTCAGCTTCATCCACCCTGCTTTTAATTCCTTCCATTGTGGTCTTCAATTCTGCTATTGTATTTGTCATTTCTATCTGATTCTTTTTTATTATTTCAATTTTCTTTTTTATACTTGCTATCTCTTTATCTAGGTGTTTGTAATGGCTATTCATTGTTGCTCTAAACTCTTTAAACATCCTAATTATCATTATTTTAAACTCTGTATCTGGTAATTTGGTTATATCTGGTTCATTCAGGTCCTTCTCTGGGGATTTCTCTTGATTCATTTGGGTTGCATTTCTCTGTCTGCTCATTTTGTCTGTGTATAAGAAGGGTGTGGCCACTGGAGTCCAATGGGTGTTGCCTCTGTGTCCCCTAGGTGTGGTGTGTTATCAGGTTCCCCACCCCCTCTGCCTCTGCCTAGAAAATTTGGGTATAGGCATTGCCAGTGCCTGGCCTGCTGCGTTTGTTGCTGCAGTTTCCACCTCTCCTCCGCCCGAAGGGCTATGTTTTTGTGCCTGGCTCTACAAGCCTCAGCCTGTCTGGGCCTTCACCTCGCCTCCACAGGTGGGGTTGCACACCGTACTCAAGCCACAAGTCTCGGCACCAAGGGTAGGGGTAGCACCTTTGATGAGCTGTGGTCCCTGCCTGTTCCCAGGCTTCTTCCCAGCCCCAGGGTCAGAGCCGGCTCATGCAGGATCACAAACCCCGGCTCCCCCAGCCGGGCGGTTCTCTGGTGCGCGCTCAGCTATGAGCCTCCTCCTGTCCCGGGCTTTCGTCCCGCCCTCAGGGTCAGGGCCTGCTGGTGCAGGGTCACAAACCTCAGAGGTCAGGTGATACTGCGTGCCCGCACGCTCCTGCTCAGCAGCAGATCTCTGCCTGCTGGCCAGCTCGCAGCTGCTGAAACTGCTTTCGTGTGTTTTCTCTGCCCCCGCTGGACTTGACCAAGCTCATGCTGGCCTGCTGGGCCTCCACCCTCACCTACAGAACCGTGTTTCTGCATGCCTTTGCCTCCGTTTCTCCAGCAAGCCCTCAGCAGTGTGGGTGGGGGCACTGCAGCTCAGAGTCCATACTGTAGTCCTGAAAGCTCCCTCCTTCTAAGCAGCAGTGCTCTAAGTGCCACGGGAGAACTTGTTTGGCTGGTGTCCTGCCTCCCTTTGCTGGTATTACTAGTTTCAGGGGGAATATTTGTTTCTTATTTGGGAAGTGACTCATCCCAGGGGTTAGGGTGGCTGTCTCTCAGAGTGTTTCTCCCTGTGCCTTCCAGACCACACTCTCTTCCAGCTGCTCCGGTCTTCTCCTCTCTCCCCATCCCCCAGAGCTCCGGGTTAGTGGTTGTGAGAGAGGTTTTCTGTGCTGTCCCTTTAAGAAGAATCCTGGGTCTTAGAAAACTGTCTCTTTCTCACAAACAGTATCTTCACTTGTTTCACAGCTCAATACTGTCCATACGCCTCTTCTAGGCTCTGGGGCTGCAGGCTGGGGCTTTGTTCCTGGACCCAGTTTCTTCCCTCTCCACTAAACTCTTCCCACCACACGAGTCTTTCAAGGCTGCCATTTGCTCCCAGGAGCTGGGCAGCCCTTTCTACATTTTCGCTTTTCCTACCAGTGGTTTCTTTCTCAATGTGGTTTCTTCAGTGTTTCTTGGTTGAAGAGTTCACTTATTTAAGTTCAAAGTTGTTTTATCCAGATGATGTTTCTTAAAATTGTTATAATCTACTTTGGTTCCAGTAGTTGGAAGTTGGTATGTCCGCCTACTCCATCGCCATTTGCCATCCAAACCCTTTTTCATTTCTTATGTGGAATATGTCTACAAAAAGAAACTCTTTTAACTTACATTTGAATTTTACAGTCATAATTTTTATAGGCAAAAAAAGGATAAATACTTGATTATTTTCCTCTTAAATTGACTATCTTTAAAATGATATGTTGCTTAGTTAACATGCTTCAGTTATAAACAATTATTTATTTACTTTTTGTGATAAAGACAGAGAGAGACAGACAGATAGGGACAGAGAGACAGGGAGAGAGATGAGAAGCACATCTCTTCATTGTGGCATCTTAGTTGTTCATTGATTGCTTTCTCTCATGTGCCTTGACCAAGGGGGCTACTGCAGACTGAGTGACCCCTTGCTCAAGCTAGCAACCTTTGGCTCAAGCTGGTGAGCCTTGCTAAAACCAGATGAGCCTGCACTCAAGCTGGTGACCTCAGGGTTTGAACCTGGGTCTTTCACATCCCAGTCCAACGCTCTATCCACTACACCACCATTTGGTCAGGTTGAACAATTATTTTTTAACTGATAGGAACTCATAGATTTAAACATAGTTGAACTGTTTCAACCTGTTACAATTATTTTTCTTAACAATGTTGAAATTGTCTAATCTTCACTAATATGAGTTAGACGACGTTCACATGTCTGGTTAGCTTTCTTGCTCTCTTTATTCACAAAATGTTTTAAAATCATATTGTATACAGCGGTCCCCCATTTATCACAAGGGGGGGTTCGGTTCCAGAACCCCCTACAATATGTAAAAATCTGAGAATTAACAACCTTATATTTATTTTCTTATTTATATATCTTTTAAGGTTTTATAAACCCTCCCCACACTAATAAACATTTAACATTTTTCACACTGTTATTAACCTTTCCCACACTCTTTTTTCTTTTTTAATTTAGACAAATTTAACAGGGTGACATTGGGACATTGGTCAATCAGAATACATAGATTTAGAGAAAACATCTCTACATCATTTGGATAGTTGATTATGTTGAATACCCATCATCCAAAGTCAAATCTTCTTCTGTCAACCTATATTTTGTTCCTCTTTAATCCCCTTCCCCCATTCCCTTTCCTCTCTACCATCATTTCCCCCTGGTAACCACTGCAACCCTGTCTATATCTATGAGTCTCAACTTTGTGCCCCAACTATGTGTGGAATCATACAGTTCTTAGCTTTCTCTGATTTACTTATTTCACTCAGTATAATGTTATCAAGCTCCATCCATGTTCTCATAAATGATACTATATAATAATTTTTTATAGCTGAATAGTTTTCCATAGTATATAAGTACCACACCTTCTTTATCCAATCTTCTATTGAAGGGCATTTTGGTTGTTTCCATGTCTTGGCCACTGTGAACAATGCTGCAATGAACATGGGGATGCATGTGTCTTTATGTACCCATGTTTTCAAGTTTTGTGGATATATACCCAGTAGAGGGATTGCTGGGTCATATGGTAGTTCTATTCTTAATTTTTTGAGGAACCACCATACTTTTTTCAATAATGGTTGCACTAATTTACATTCCCACAAACAGTGAATGAGGGTTCCTTTTTCTCCACAGCCTCTTCAGCACTTGTTATTACCTGTTTTGTTAATAATAGCTAATCTAACAGGTGTGAGGTGGTATCTCATTGTAGTTTTGATTTGTATTTCTTGAATAGTTAGTGATGATGAGTAGTTTCTCATATATCTGTTGGCCATTTGTATTTCTTACTGGGAGAAGTTTTTTCATGTCCTCTTTCCATTTCTTTTTTATTGGATCGTTCTTGTTTGTTGTTGAGTTTTGTGAGTTCTTTATATACAATGTGCCTGTAAAGTCATGGTGCACTTTTTAACGGTCACAGGAAAGCAACAAAAGATGATAGAAATGTGAAATCTGCACCAAATAAAAGAAAAACCCTCCCAGTTTCTGTAGGATGATGTGGCAGCATGTGTGCATGTGCAGATGATGACATAACACTGTATATACAGCAGAGCATCCCACGGCCATGCCAGTCGAGATGTGGACATAACAAAGGAAAGTTCAGTGTGTTCTGTGGCTCACTAATTTCGAATCCATGACCAAAGTGCAACGTGAATATCGGCGCGTTTATAACGAAGTGACACCACATAGGAATAACATTACTCAGTGGGATAAACAGTTGAAGGAGACCGGCAGTTTGGTGGAGAAACCCCATTCTGGTAGGTCATCAGTCAGTGATGAGTCTGTAGAGGCTATATGGGATAGCTACCTAAAAAGCCCTAAAACATCTGTACATGCGTGTGCTTGACAATTACACCTAAGCAAGACTACAGTTCATAATATGTTAAAGAAACGTCTCTGTTTTACAGGGTACAAATTGCGGCTGTTGCATGCTATCAAACCAGCAGATAGACCCACATGATGTGCATTTGCTACAGATATGCTTCATGAGGTCGACAATGATGCAAGATTTTTGCAGAAGATTGTGTTTAGCAATGAGGCGACCTTCCATATCTGTGGACATGTTCATTGCCCTAATGTCCGAATGTGGGCTGCTGAACATTCTCATGCCTACATTGAGTACGAACATAACACCCTTAAAGTGAATGTGGCCTGATGCATGATAAGGTGATAAGCCCCCCTTTTTTTTCCGCAGAGCAGTTTGTGATGGCAAACCCCTATCTTGACTTGTTGGAATTGTATGCAGTGCCACAATTTCCAGAAGGTGTCATCTTTCAACAGGACGACTCTCCTCCACACTACGCCACCATTGTTCGTGAATTTCTGGATAGAATATTTCCCCGGTGGTGGATAGGCAAGGGTTCTGTCAAGCCATGACCACCACAATCCCCAGATTTGATGCCCTTAGACTTTTACTTTTAGGGTATGTGTAGCAACATGTGTACATTGAATGTATCAACGACATTAATCACTTAAAACAGAGAATCACAGACGTTATTCACTCTGTTACACCAGACGTCCTTACTCATGTGTGGCAAGAACTTCACTATTGTTTGGATGTGTGTAGGGCACCAAATGGAGCCCAAATTGAACTGCACTGAATAGGTATGAAACTGGGAGTTTTCTTTTATTTGGTGCAGATTTCACATTTCTATCGTCTTTTGTTGCTTTCCTATGACCGGTCAAAAGTGCACCATGACTTTACGGACACACTATATTTTGGATATTAGGCCCTTATCTGAGCTGTTTGGAAATATCATCTCCCATTTAGTTGGCTGTCTGTTTTGTTGTTAGTTTGTTTTGCTCTGCAGAAGCATCTTAATCTGATGTAGTCCCATTCATTTATCTTTGCCTTCACTTCCCTTGCCTTTGGAGTCAAATTCATAAAATGTTCTTTATGGCCAAGGTCCATGTGTTTAGTACCTATGTTTTCTTCTATGAAATTTATTATTTCAGATCTTATGTTGAGTTCTTTGATCCATTTTGAATTTTTGTGCAAGGAGGTAAACTGTAGTCAAGTTTTATTCTTTTGCATGTGGCTTTCCAGTTTTCCCAGCACCATTTATTGAAGAAGCTTTCTTTTCTCCATTGTGTGTTTTTGGCTCTTTTTTCAAAGATGATTTGACCATATATATGTGGTTTTATTTCTGGGTTCTCTATTCTGTTCCATTGGTCTGAGTGTCTACTTTTCTGCCAGTACCATGCTGTTTTGATTGTCATGGCTCTGTAGTATAATATGAAGTCAGGTATTGCAATACCTCCAACTTTGTTTTATTCCTTAAAATTGTTTTGGCTATTCGAGGATTTTTAATGGTTTCATATAAACCTAATAATTTTTTGTTCAATTTCTTTAAAAAATGACATTAGAATTTTGATGGAAATTGCATTAAATTTGTATATTGCTTTGGGTAGTATGGCCATTTTAACTATATTTATTCTTTCTATCCATGAATAAGAAATATATTTCCATTTCATTGTGTCTTTTTCAATTTCTTTTAATAATGCTTCGTAATTTTCAGTGTATAGATCCTTTACATTCTTTCTTATGTTTATTCCTAGATATTTTTTTGTTGTTGTTACTGTAAAAGGGATTATTTTATTGAGTTCTTTTTCTGAGGTTTCATTGTTGGCATATAAGAAAGCAATAGACTTCTGTATATTAATTTTGTATCTTGTGACCTTACTGTATTGGTTTATTATTTCTAATAGCTTTTCTGTGGAGTTTTTGGGGTTTTCTATATACAGGATTATGTCATCTGCGGAAAATGAAACCTTTATTTATTCTTTCCCAGTATGATTGTCTTTTATTTCTTTCTCTTGTCTGATTGTTCTGCCTAGAATTTCCAGTACTACGTTGAATAAGAGTGAAGAGAGTGGACAACCTTGTCTTGTTCCTGATTTTAGAGGGAAAGTTTTCAGTTGTTTACCATTTAGTATGATGTTAGCTGATGGTTTGTTGTAAATGGCCTTTATTATGTTGAGGTATTTGCCTTCTATACCAATTTTGTTGAGTATTTTAAAAGTAAAAAAACGTATTTTATCAAATGCCTTTTTTGCATCTATTGATAGAATCATATGGTTTTTGTTCTTTGTTTTGTTAATATGGTGTATTACATTAACGGTTTTACATTTGTTGAACCATTCTTGTGTTTTTGGGATGAGTCCCACTTGATCATGATTTATTTTTATGATGTGTTGTTGTATTTGATTTGCTAGTATTTTGTTTAGGATTTTTGCATATGTATTCATTAGAGATATTGGTCTGTAGTTTTCTCTTTTTTAGTTGTCCTTGCCAGTTTTGTTTTTTTTTACAGGGACAGAGAGAGAGTCAGAGAAAGTGATAGATAGAAACAGACAGACAGAAACAAAGAGAGATGAGAAGCATCAATCATCAGTTTTTTATTGCAACACCTTAGTTGTTCATTGCTTTCTCATATGTGCCTTGACCACGGGCCTTCAGCAGACCGAGTAACCCCTTGCTCGAGCCAGCAACCTTGGGTCCAAGCTGGTGAGCTTTTTTGCTCAAGCCAGATGGTCCTGCACTCAAGCTGGCGACCTTGGGATATTAAACCTGGGTCCTCCGCATCCCAGTTCGATGCTCTATCCACTGTGCCACCGCCTGGTCAGGCTTGCCAGGTTTTGGTATGAGGGTTACATTGACCTCATTAAATGTTTTTGGTAGTATTGCTCCTTCTTCAATTTTTTGGAAAACTTTGAAAAGGACAGGAACCAATTCTTCTTTGAATGTTTGGTAGAATTCACTAATATATCCATCTGGTCCTGTACTTTTATTTTTGGAGAGGTTTTTGATAGTTGTTTCTATTTTTTCCCTGCTTATTGGTCTATTTAGGCTTTCTACTTCTTTATGATTCAGTCTAGGATGATTGTATTGTTCTAGAAGTTTATCCATTTCTTCTAGATTGTTATATTTGGTGGCATATAATTTTTTATGGTATTCTGCAATAATCCTTTGTATATCTATGATATCTGTGGTAATTTCTCGTCTTTCAATTTGGATTTTGTTTATATAAAAATATTTTCTCTTTTTTTCTTAGTGAGTCTTGCCAGGTATTTGTTAATTTTTTTTTTTATTATTATTATTTTATTCATTTTAGAGAGGAGACACAGAGTGAGAGAGAGAGAGAGAGAAAGAGAGAGAAATGGGGGAGGAGCTGGAAGCTCAACTCCCATATGTGCCTTGACCAGACCAGTGCAGGATTTTGAACTGGCGACCTCAGTGTTCCCAGGTCGACGCTTTATCCACTGTGCCACCACAGGTCAGGCGGTATTTGTTAATTTTTATTGATCTTTTCAAAGAACCAGCTCTTTGTTGTGTTAATTTTTTCTATAGTTTTTCCATTCTCTATTTTATTTCTCCTCTAATTTTTATTGTTTTCATTCTTCTGCTGGTTTTGGTTTGCCTTTTTTCTTCTTTTTTTAGTTCCTTAAGATGTGATATTAGGCTTTCTCTTGCTTTTTCATATAAGCATGTAATGATATAATCTTTCCTCTTATTACTGCTTTTGCTGCATCTCAGAGATTCTGATATGTTGTGTTGTCATTTTTACCTGTCTGTATATATCTTTTGATCTCTTATTTCTTCTTTGGCCCATTCATTTTTTAGAAGTATGCTCTTTTATTTCCACATTTTTGTGGGTGTGTTTACTTCTTTTCTACAGTTGAATTCTAGTTTCAAAGGCTTATGGTCAGATAATATGCTTGGTATAATTTTAATCTTTCTGGATTTGTTGGTGTTGGTTTCATGGTCCAGAATATCGTCTATTCTTGAGAATGTCCCATGCACACTAGAGAAAAATGTATACTCTGATGTTTTGGGAAGAAATGTCTTGTAGATGTCTATTATGTCCATTTTTTCTAGTGTTTCATTTAAGGCCGATATTTCTTTATTGATTTTCTGTTTGGATGAACAATCTAAAGCTATCAATGGTGTATTGAGGTCTCCAAGTACGATTATATTTTTTTCAGTTTGCACTTTTAGATCAGTTAGTAGTTGTCTTATATATTTTGGTGCTCCTTGGTTCAGTGCATATATATTAAGGAATGTTAAGACTTCTTGATACACTGTCCCCTTTATCATTTTGAAATGTCCATCCTGGTTACCTTTGTTGTCTTGTAGTCAGCATTATCGGACATGAGTATAGCTACTCCTGCTTTTCTTTTTTGGATATTATTTGGTTGGAGAGTCATTTTCCAACCTTTCACTTTGAATCTATTTTTATTTTTGTAGCTTAGATGTGTCTCCTGAAGGTAGCATACTGTTGGGTTTTGCTTCTTAATTCAATCTGCTACTCTGTGCCTTTTTTTTTATTTTTATTTTTTATTTTATTCATTTTAGAGAGGAGACACAGAGTGAGAGAGAGACAGAGAGAGAGAGAGGGAGAGAGAGAGAGAGAGAAAGGGGGGAGGAGCTAGAAGCATCACCTCCCATATGTGCCTTGACCGAACCAGTGCAGGGTTTTGAACTGGCGACCTCAGTGTTCCCAGGTCGACAGCTTTATCCACTGCACCACCACAGGTCAGGCTATGTGCCTTTTTATTGGTGAGTTTATTCCATTTACATTTAGTGTAATTATTAACACTTGAGGATTTCCTACTGCCATTTTATATACTGCTTTCTGATAGCTTTGTGTCTTGTTTGGTTCTTCTTTTTTGTTTTTCTGTCATTTGCTTTTGTTTGGTGATGTTCCATACTTCTATCTATTGTTTCTTTTTTTTTTTTTTTTTTACAGAGACAGAGAGAAGGATAGACAAGGACAGACAGACAGGAACAGAGAGAGTTGAGAAGCATCAATCATCAGTTTTCGTTGCAACACCTTAGTTATTCATTGATTGCTTTCTCATATGTGCCTTGACCATGAGCCTCCAGCAGACTGAGCAACCCCTTGCTTGAGCCAGAGACTTTGGGTCCAAGCTGGCAAGCTTCTGCTCATACCAGGTGAGCCTGCACTCAAGCTGGCGACCTCAGGGTCTTGAACCTGTGTCCTCTGTGTCCCAGTATGACACTCTATCCACTGTGCCAATGCCTGGTCAGGCGTTTCTTCTTTTTGTAAGCTATGTGTTTCAGTAATGGCATTTTCGGATGTGGTTACTGTTAGGTTATTAGAAGAAAATTTATTGTATTTATTAGAGTCCATTATCTCATGAGTGCTTCTGCACTCCATCCTTCTTTGTTACTGCTGATCTTTATCCTCTCCCCTTTTGTGTTATTGTTGTCACAGATTATTCTTGTTTTTATAGTGGTTTTGTTAAAAATTGTTTACTTGTAATTTTGTCTTGTTTTGTTCTTTGTATCTGGTTGGATAACCCCCTTTAGTCAACTTAATTATTTTCTATAGTGGGGGTCTTCTGGTGATGAATTTTCTCAGCTTCCGTATGTTTACAAATGTTTTCATTTCCCTTTCATATTTGAAGAATAACTTTGATGGATATAGTATTCTTGGTTGGTAGTTCCTCTCTTTCAGTACTTTAGATACTGGAGTCTACTCTCTTCTGGCTTCTAGAGTTTCTGCAGAGAAATCTGATAATAGCCTAATGGGCCTAATGGGCCTTGCTTTATATGTTATATTCTTCTTCTCCCTAGCTATCTTGAGAATTCTTTCTTGGTCATTGATTTGTGATCATTTCATTACGGTGTGCCTTGGAGTAGGTTTGTTTGAGTTGATGTAACTCGTTGTTCTGTTTGCTTCTTGGATTTGAGGCTCTAACTCTTTCCACAGGCTTGGGAAGTTCTCATTATTAGTTTCAATATGTTCTCCATTCCCTTTCCCTCTTTTCCTCTTCTAAAATATCCATTATTCTTATATTGCTCTTCCTGATGGAGTCAGACAATTCACATAGAACTTTCTCATTTTTTAAAATCTGTGAGTCTCTCTCTTCTTCTCTCTATAGTATCTCTAGTTGCCTGTCTTCAATGTCACCGATTCTCTCCTCTATCTGGCTATTTGTTAAGCATGCTACCTCATTTTTCAATTCATGTATTAAGTTTATCATCTCTGTTTTTTTAATATAGTTTCAATTTCCTTGGTGAAGTACTCTTTTTGTTCATTAAGTTGTTTTTTGAGCTCACTAAATTGCCTCTCAGTGTTTTCTTTTATCTTATTGAGTATTTTTAGAACTTCAATTTTGAATTCTCTGTCATTAAGCTCCAAGGTTTCCATGTAATTGAAATTTTTCCTTGGGACTTTTCATCATCTGTCTGAGCTACGTTTCTGTCTTGTATATCCATATTTAATATTTTTTCTTTGATGGCATTTGTGGGGATAATGTTAATAATTCTAATATGGGATAATTATTTCTTTTTCTGTCAGGGGGAACTACACTACAAGATTTGCTTCTGCGAGATTCTTGGGTGATCTGTTAAGTCTTAGCTGTCACTTTTGTAATGACAAGGGCAGAGTCATCTCGTTGGTAGGAGGGGCTTATTGCTAGAGCTTTGCAATTTTATGATACTGACTGGCTGACCAGGAGGACTCCATGGCCCTCCCTCATGTCCCCACAGAGCAGGGGATCTAGTCTTTGGGTGTCCCCTCCTCTCACAGGCGAGAGCAGCTTGGAGACCTAGTGGATAGTGGTCCACCACCACTGCTATTTTCACAGCAAGGTGAGCAATGATAAACTGGGAGGCTGTGGTGACAAAGTCAAGTCCCTCCTCTGATATCACTCTAAACTTTCCAGGCATAGCCCTGGGCTGGGCAGGTGCTGCTCGCCACAAGCCAGTGTCCCCAAGTTTCGAGAGCAGCTGCGGCAGAGATCGCAGATCAGGGGCTTTCCATCCACACATGCTAAATTCCCTCCAGCAAGCCAGTGCCGGAGCTTCAGAGCTGGTGGGGCACAGATCTCAGATCCCAGATCCAGTGTATCTGGTACCACAAGGCTAAATTGTGCTGGTCAGGTGGGGAGATTAAGTGGCTCTAGTGTCCTGTGGGCCAATCTTCACTAGCCATCCGCCTGCAGTTCTTGGGAGCTTGCACTGGCTTTGTTTGCACCCCATGCCTGTAATAGCTCAGCCCTACAATCATGGGTGCAGCAGACGCCGGGAAGTGGCCCTGCTCCCTGGTCATCACCCCTTGCTCTGCTGCTTCCCTCAGGTTCTCCACCCGGCTCCTCCAGGTCTGAAACAAAACCTGTGCAAATAGTGCCTCCCTCCCTCAGTTCCATGAGGAAGGAGAGAGATTCAGTCCTCTGGTATTATATTTTCTTCTGTACTTTGGCCTGACTTCTTGCGCAATCATATCTTTGTCTATCTGGTGTGTGGATATTTCAGGTTCATCTTGTTTTTTTCTCTGCATATAGTTGTAGAATTTGTAAAAATTTCAAGGGGATAGATGCAGAATATCTCTCACGCCACCATTTCTCTGACCTTATTCTCATTTCCCACACTCTTAAAAACACTTCTTTTTCTCATTTTCTCACAAAAATAATAAATATATAAAAATACCTATATACCGCAAAATCACCTGACATAGCAAAAAATCCTCAATACGAAATTTGATATATACAATTTAAAAATCTGTGAAACAGTGAGACTATAAGAAAGGAGCCATAATATGGTGAGAGATGACAATATTCTCTGCTCCAGGAATGGAAGTATCTACTCACATTTTTTGTAAACAGAAATACTCTCATTTTTATGTCCTTCAAAGAGCATCTAATCAGGAAGCACACAGTGTCAATTGCTTCTCACTGCTGATGTTAATTTTGCCACCCAGTCAAGGTATTGTCCTAGTTCTCTACTTCATAATTACATTTTTTTCTTTAAACTAATAAGGAATTTGTAGGATAACACAGACCATGCAAATATCTTGTATCTCATTAAAAATATCTTTCATTTAAAAACCATTAATGATCCTTACTTGAACCAATTTTTATTATTATAGTTACAAAATAATATTTTCCAATGATTTTATTTAAGAAATTGTCAATTAGCATTCTACTATTAAAAAAAAAGCCTTTTTGTCTACCTCTTAAATATTCATTTATCAGTTTTTTGTGGTTGCTATATATGCATAGTTTCCTACGTTGTTGCTCAAATTGTTCAAGATTTGGCTAGTAGGTGTTACTTAACAACTATGTCCTGTGTCCTTGTAATATGCTTCCATTATTGTTGTTTCTTCTACTGCTGCTAATGTTGTTGTTATTATTATTTTAGTAGCTTTTTAATGGAATAACAAAGTTTTGAAGCTCATGTTGTATCTACTCTGTCCCAGCTCTGGAGTTACATTTCTGAAAACCAGAACAAATCTGACACAGAATTTGATAAGTACATTATTAGAGAGTAAAATTACAAGTCAATCTGTGCTATGAATGTAGATGAAAAAAATTCTTAACAACATCTAGAATACTGAATTCAGCATTGTAGAATTATTTTTAATTCCTAAAAATATCAAAAGTGAAAAATAAATTTCTGTGAAACTATGCCTATGGTATAATTAATGAAATTATAAATAACTGTAGGTGAAAAGAGAAAATGACACCAAGTTTCAGGGCAAGAACTTTCAGACTACATTTTACACTTGCCTGGGCTTTGTGACTAGCAAAGAGAGAATGTGAAAACTGTGGGAAAGACATAAGAGAGAGACTAATTAGAGGACCCTAACAGTGACCTTCAGTAGGCACCAAAAAGATCAAATCCATCCTAAATCTGAAAATACTGCAACTGTGTCTGGGAAGATCATGGCATAGACTATAAAGAAGCGATTTTAAAGTACACGTGATTTAAAGGCGGAGGCACTTATTTAGAGGGTAAGTGGGATTTAAAAGAGCAGGTGTCATATAAAGGGATAGGAGAGACAAAGAGCATATTTTGAAAAACAGTGCTTATAGAAGAGGGGGAAAAACAAATGAAAGAGAATTTTTTGTGATGCATTGTGATTTAAATTCAGTATAATAGGTTTCAGGTTGAGATTCAGTTATTTGTTTGTTTGCACATGGTTAACATTAATTAGTTTCTCCTTGCATTCTCTTCATTTTTTTTGAGGAGGTGTTGTTGTTTTGTTTTAGTTTAGTTTCTTTCAGTGAGAGAGACAGGGTGAAATTGCTTACTTTATCTCAGTCAGAACTTCCAATATGTTCTTTAATGAAGAAATACTGAGAGCAAGACTACTAAGATCAGGGCCACAGTAAAGACACCTACTATATGAACTGTTATTGTATTCATAGTATTTAAAAGTCATGAAATATATCCTTAACAATCTCAGAATCTAATTAAGGGAGATATTAAAACAGTTAATTTGGGCCCTGGCCGGATTAGCTCAGTAAGTTAAGAGTGTTGTTCCAAAGTGACAAAGTTACAGGGTCGATTTCCAATCAGGTTACACATGGAAAGTAACCAAAAAATGCATGACTGAGTGGAACAACAAATGAATGCTTCCCTCCCCCTCCCCTCTCTCTCCCTTTCTCTATCTGTCTCTCTAATAGTTAATAAAAATTAATCACTGGCCAGATAACTTGGTTAGTTAGAGCATCGGTTTGAACCATGAAGGTTGCCAGTTCAATTCCCCAGTCAGGACAAACACAGGAGCAGTTTGATGTTCCTGTCTCTCTCTATCCCTGCTTCTCTCTCTAAAAAAACAAAAACAAAAACAAAAAAATGTTAATTTGAGTACAGGAAAGACTCATAAGTATAATTTTGGGATACTTATTCACCCATGTACCTGTATTAAAGATAGGGCCAGTTTAATACTAAATAAAAATACCAACAAACTATTCTAAGGAATAAGTAAAAATGATAATAAAATTCATAAGAAAATATAAACATGCAAGAATTGCCAAAAAAGGGTGACATCATAAAGATGGTGACACTGATCATTCCAAACTTCAGTACCCCTCACAAGACCAACTAGCAACTATTCAAAAACAAGACACTCTTGTGAAAATCCCATAACTGGGGTGAGGCTGAGGAACCTGCCTGGATCACAGAGACCAAGAAAGTCCACATGAGAAGGCTAAGAAGAGTGGGTCCTCTCTGATCTCATCACTTCTTTCCCACACTGGCATAGCACTGTTCCTACAGAGGGCCCTGTGCCTACATTTTGTCCAGTAGGAAAAGAGAGCCCAAGGTGAACATCCAGCCTCAGGAGGTCCTGTTGGGTCTCCCCTCATGAAAGTCACTGGGAAAATCTATAGGCATTATGCCACGGGAAATCTGATGGAGATGGAGACAAGGTTGGGGTTTATAGCAACCAAGGTTTAGATTTTGTGTGTGTGTATGACAGAGACAGAGAAAGAAACAGAGAGAGGGACAGATAGGGACAGACAGACGGGAAAGAAAAGAGATAAGAAGCATCAATTCTTCATTGCAGCACCTTAGTTATTCATTGACTGTTTTCACATATGTGCCTTGACGGGGGGCTACAGCAGACCTAGTGAACCCTTGCTCAAGACAGCAACCTTGTGCTCGAGCCAGCAACTTTTGGGCTCAAACCAGCGACGATGGGGTCATGTGTATGACCCCACACTCAAGCCAGCGACCCCACACTCAAGCTGGTGAGTCCACACTGAAACCGGATAAGCCCGTGCTCAAGCCGGCGGCCTCAGAGTTTCAAACCTGGTTCCTCTGCATCCCAGTCCAATGCTCTATCCACTGTGCTGCCATCTGGTTAGGTGGTTCAGATCTTGATGAACTAAGTTTTTCCTGTAGCAGCAACCTAGAGGAAACACACCCACTGGTTTTGCCCATCTGCAGAACCAAGACAGTAACACCATTGGCCAGGGAAATTTGTTTGCAGTTTAGCCTAACTTGGGTCTCTAACAAATGAGACATACTAATTACGGAGCCCATTTAATTTAATGCTAGGGCAGAGAAGCAAGTCCAAAGCCCCATCCAACTGCTGACTATAACCTATAGTCCAGCCCCACTGTGAAATATGGAAACAATCAGCATCCAAAAATTACATCCTATGGACTGCCTGGAGAGAAACAAATTCACAACCTGCCCAACTGGTGAGTATTGCCTCCAGTCCCACCCGAAAAAAAGCCTTGTCGGAGAACCCAAGAAGCTGTGTAGCCCATGCTACAGTCCTATTTAGACCTGGAGCCAAGCCAACATCCCTGTTTAACTGCTGAGCATAATCTCTAATCTCCCAGTAAATAGGGAGCCTTCACAAGGACCCTGGAAAACCTCAGAACACAACCTACAGCCCTACCTTATAAATCACTTCAGCCTATGCTGTTTCACTGTGAACACAGTCTGAGGCCTCACTTAGGGAGTGTGCAGCCAATGACCCTGACCTATTGTGGAGCACAGTCTTGGCTGCATTTGACCAGGAAGCTAAGACAGTGATTTTGCCAAACCACAAAACATTGTCTTTGGCCCCACCAAACTACAGGATACAGATGGAGGTCCTTTTTGAACAGATAGCCTAGTCAGTAACCTTGCCCAAAAGTGGAGGACAGCCACTTGCCTACCTGATCTTGAAGCCCAAGCTACAGCCCCACTTAACTTCATAACATGGCATGAAACCCCTCCTGATCTCAAGGCACAGACTACAGCCCTGTCTGAGAACTAGAAACATTAGGTAAAAAGGAAGTTCTAAAATTCACAAACTAAGCTTACACATCAAAGAACTGAAAAAATAAAAACAAACTAAGCTCAAAGGTGACAGGAAGGAAGAATATCTTAAGATGAGAGCAAAAGAAAAAAATAGACAAACAATAAAAATTATTAATAAAAATGAGTTGGGGAAAAGAAAGAGTTGACAAGTTAGACTAACCAAAAAAAAAAAAAAAAGTAAACAAAGGAGAGACACACAGAATTCAAATAAGAGACAATATGACATAACACAGAAATACAGAAATACAAAAAAAAATCAGAGACTGAAAAATTATACATCAACTAAGTAGATAACTTAGAAGAAATGACTAAAGTCCTAAAAATATACAACTTATGAAGACTGAATCTTAAAAAATATAAAATATGAACAGAACAATAATAAATAAATTGATCAGTAGTGAAAACCTTCCAACAAAGAAAAGCCCAGAAAAGGATAATTTCCCTGGAGAATTCTACCAAACATTTGAAAAAGAATAAATAACATTTTTTTAAAAAACTCTGCCCCCAAAACAAACTGAAAAGGAGAGAACACTCCCAAGCACATTTTATGAGGTCAGCATTACTCTGATACCAGATAAGAAAAGAACACTGCAAGTCAGTATCCCTGAAATGAATTTACATGTAAACAATTCTTAACAAAATACTAGCAAACTAAAACTAACAGCACATTAAGGGGACCATACTCCACGATAAAGTAAGATTTATCTCTGGAATACAAAGATGGTTCAACATCTAAATTTAAAAATATAATAAATCACATTGTAGAATAAAAGATAAACATTGTATGACTATCTAAAACAAATAAGAAAAACATTTAATTAAATTTAATGTATTTTTATAATAAAATCTCTGACCAAATTGAGTTTGGCAGAAATGTACATCAACATAATAAAGTTGTATAATAAATATATGACAAGTCCACAGTTCACACCATACTCACTGGTGAAAAGCTGAAAGCTTTTCCTCTAACATTAAGAACAAAAAGAAAAGTGACCACTCTCACTACTCTTTTCAACATAGTACTGGGAGTCCTAACCAGAGCAATCAGAAAAAAAACATTAAAAGTATCCAAATAAGATAGGAAGAAGTAAACTTGTATCTGTTTGTAGATGGCCTAAACTTGTATATTGAAATTTATGTATTCTGTTTTTGTTTCTGTGTGTGTGTGTGGGGGGGGTTGACAGAGACAGAGAGAGTGAGTCAGCAAGAGGGACAGAAAGGGACAGACAGACAAGAAGAGAGATAGAGATGAGAAGCATCAATTCTTCATTGTGTCATCTTAGTTATTCACTGATTACTTTAACATATGTGCCTTGACTGGGGGGCTACAGCAGAGTGAGTGACCCCTTGCTCAAACCAGCAACCTTGGGTTCAAGCAGTGACCTTGGTCTTCAAGCCAGTGACCTTTGAGCTTAACCTAACAACCGTGAGGTCACGTCTGTGATTCTATGCTCAAGCCAGTGGCCCTGAGCTCAATCAGGTGAGCCCGTGTTCAAGCCAGATGAGCCCGCGCTAAAACCGGTGACCTTGGGGTTTTGAACCTGGGTTCTCCGCATCTCAGTCCAACACTCTATCCAACGTGCCACCGCCTTGTCAAACAAAACCTATGTACTCTTATTGATCAATGTCACCTTGTTATATTTAATTTTCTTAAAAAATAATAAAAATATAAATAAGAAAAAACTAAAAAATAGAAAACCCTAAAGATTTCTAGAAAACAGTATTGGAACTAATTTAAAATTTTAGTTTATTTGTAGGGTTTAAAATATCAGTAGAATTTCAAAATAATAACAACAACATTTCTGAAAAAGAAATAAAACAATTTAATTTATAAAAGTATCAAAAACAATAAAATACTTGGAAATAATTTTAATCAAGAGGTAAAAGATTTCTACATTAAAAATTATAAGTAAAATGATTTGAAAAAGATACAAATAAATGAAAAGGTGTTCATTTTTCATGATTTAGAAAAGTTAATATTTTTAAAATATCCATTCTACCCAATGAAATTTTTTACAAAAATATAAAACAATTCTAAAATTTCTATGGAAGCACAAATGACCCTGAATAGCCAAAGCAATCTTGAGCAAGATGAACATAACATATCATGCCTTCAAACTATATGGCAAATCTGTAGTAATGCCAATACCACATGGTATTGGCATGGAAACAGACACATAGACCAATGGAACAAAATAAAGAGCTCAGAGTTAAAGCTATACATATATGGTTAATCTTTCATAAGGAAGCCAAAAATACACAATGGATAAAAGACAGTATCTTCAATAAATAGTTTTGGGAAAACCGAATATCCACAATTAAAAAAAACAAACAAAAAACTGCATGTCTATCTTACACCATACTAAAATATTAACTCAAAATGGATTAAAGACTTACATGTAAGACTCTCAGAAACCATAAAAGAACTAGAAGAAAACATAGGAAAAGAGCTCCTTGACATTAGTCTTGGCAATGATTTTTTAAATTTGAAACCAAAATACAAGCAAAGCAAAAATAAGCAAGAAGGACTATATCAAACCAAAAAGCTTCTGCAGAAGAACAAAATCAATAACATTAAAAGACAGTCTATGCAAGGAAGGAAATATTTGCAAACCATATATTTGATAAGGAGTGTATTTAAAAATATATAAGAGATTCATGCAACAACATCAAAAACAAACAATTTGATTAAAATAATGGACTGAATCGATGAACAGCTAAGGTGTTGCAACAAAAAACTGATGATTCATGCTTCTTGTATCTCTTTGTTCCTGTCTGTCTGTCCCTATCTATCCCTCTCTCTGACTCTCTCTTTGTCCCTGTAAAAAAAAAAAAAAATCCTTAAAAGAAAAAAATGGACTGAAAAACTGAATAGATACTTCCAAAGAAGACATTTAAATGGTCAACAGGTATGTGAAAAGATGCTCAATATTACCACTCATTATTTAAATGCAAATCAAAACCACCATAACATATTGCCTCACACTTGTTAGAATGACTGTTATAAAAAAAAAAAGAAAAGAAAAGAAGTAGAAGTGTTGGTGAAAATGTGGAGGAAAGGGAGCTCTCATTCAGTGTTGGTGAGAATGTAAATTGGTACAACCAGCATGGGAAACAGTATAGACTTTCTCCCAAAATTAAAAATAAAACAATTGTAAGATCCAGCAATTTCACTTTTTGATATATATCCTAATGAAATAAAAATAGGATATTAAAGAGATATGTACATAATAATGTTCACTGCAGCATTATTTATAATAGCCCATGTATGAAAACAACCTAAGTCTCTGTTTACAGATAAATGGATAAAGAAAGTGATAAGTGATATATATATTTTTTTATATATATATATGAATATATATATATATATTTTATATATATATATATAAAATGGAATAATGTTTAGTATTTAGCCATTAAAAAGAAAAGGAAATCCTGCCTTTTGTACCAACATGGATAGTCCTTGAGGACATTTTGCTAAGTGAAATAAATCAGACAGAGAAAGGCAAATACTGTTTGGTCACATTATATATGTGGAATTTAAAATAGCAGAACTAACAGAAAG
The DNA here is from genome assembly GCA_037038555.1 of Rhynchonycteris naso. Lineage (NCBI taxonomy): Eukaryota > Metazoa > Chordata > Mammalia > Chiroptera > Emballonuridae > Rhynchonycteris > Rhynchonycteris naso. Next base: position 125,655,906 of record CM072999.1, read on the forward strand.
TAGTAGATTGACACATAGGAGTAGATTGATGGTTGCCAAGGACAAAATGGGAGGGTTCAGGTGGGGAAATGGCTTAACATGGTCAGAGAGTACAACCTTCCAGCCACGAATGAGTAAGTTCTGGAGATCTAAAGTACAGGATGGTGACAAAAGTTAACAATATGTGTTTTATACTTGAAATTTCTTATGAGAATATGTCTTAAAATATCTTACCACACACACAAAAATATGGTATATGTTCGAGGTGAAGGATATGTTAACAACCTTTTTGTGATAATCATTTCACAATATATATGTGTATATTTAATCATCGCCTTGAATACATCAGTATTACACATATTACATGTCAATTTTATCTCAATAAACTTTGGGGGAAAATCGAGCATCCCAACATAAAAATTAAATGAAAACAATCCAAGGGCAATAAAAGAATGAGTGATTAATTTGATTCATTAAAATGCATGGCAAAATTAATAATATCTAAAGGCAATACACAAACCAGTAGATCTCATACCACAAAGGGCTCATATCTTTACTGGAAAAACTCTTAAAAATTGAAAGACAAAGTGCCAACAAACTATATTGAGTTGTAAGTTGAACATAGATATTGTAAATTGGGAGCTGGTTAAAATATAAAACTATGAAATCAAATAAGATCACCTAGGGAAAGAGTATAGACAGAGGAGACCTAGAGTGACTGGTGGTTGGAAGACAAAAAGGAATGAGGGAATGTAATTAAGGAACAGCAGCCAACTGAGGATCAAATTATGTACATCATATGTTCCTTTTCCATCTGAATATCAAGAAATGGCTCAAGAGTGAGTCCTTCAATTATAAGAACATAAGGAGCTGTTAATAGAACAAAACAATCTACTGAGAAATATATTATTCAAGCCAGGTAGCTCATTGTTATTTTGTATCCTCTGAACAAGCAATCATCATCATTTTTGGATTGATTTAATAATTTCAGATTTTTGTTAAAGTAAATTAATTTGTATAACATCTAAATTACAGCTTCTACAATAAGATGTACTGACTCCATATTTTGTTCTACACACAGAACTCTCTATGAGGAATTGATTTTATAAAAACATTTAGGAAATTGTTATCTCTGTGTACAGAATATGAAAACCCAACTATTTAAAATACAAAACTTTTTTTCTAAGGTGTAACAAATCTCAAAAGAACATATCTTATTAAAGAAAACATTTTAATTTAGAACCAGCCATTTTAAAAACCATTTAAAGCAGATATTAAGTGAATATAAAAGCTCTGAACAGTGTTTCATCTGTGCTGTCTCATGCGTGGTGGCTTGTGTTAAACTATAGTGACAATAAATAGAGTCCATTGTGTTTGACAAACTATTTAAAGGAGCTATGGAGTGTAGAGGAACATTTACTGTTTTTAATCATTAGCTTAAAATGATTGATCAGCAGTGCTACCAGAGTGCTAGTCATTTAAATATAAAAGCACTTTGAAGTTTCTAATTTTAGAAAGAAATAATAAACAGCCAGGTTAATTAATCATCATGAATGCCTGAGTGTCGAGAAAAGCAATTCGTAATTTTGAGAAACAGAGGTATAAAGTAAAAAAAAAATCTCATCAAGTTAATGTGATTTTTCCTGAAATGTTATTTAAGTGGAAACTAAATCTGAGTCACTCTGACATAGATTGAGTATAGCAGATGAAAGAGCGAAAGCTCACTTACTTCCAGTTGTGAAGACACTTGCCATTTGTACTTGTCCTTTTAGAAAGCGATGCATCACTTCCAAAATGAGTTATCATATACATCATCCATTAATTTTTACAATAACCAAACTATGTATAGGGATGGGCAAAAATGGGTACAAGAAATGCACAGTTTATTTTTGTATTATTTGTTATTAATTATTGTTATTTTCCATGTGAACAACTATAAACTTACATTTGCCCACCCCTGCATATTAAAAGGCTTGGATATTTTTATACCCAATGTTTTCTTGTTGTTATGTTTAGATTGGGAATTAAGATCAGAAAAAATGAATGCTCCTTTTGATGATCAAAGAAATAGAGAATGACTGGAAGAATCAAAAATAATACTTTCAGTTTTCATTTCATTAATTTATTCCACAAGAGTAGATTTGTAAAGTGCTTATTTCTCACCTTGTAAAAATAAAATCTCATTTCTGAAAATTAATTACAAACCACTTTCTTGTATCTGCCAAAACCTTTTTACCCCTGATTTCAAATTCATCATCCCTACCCCACATTCGGAACTTATTTTTTGACTCCCTTACCATTCTCCTTAGTGATATTTGTCTTGTTTCTTCATGAGACAAGAAGTGTTTGGCCATCTCTATGTGGCTCACAGCAGGCTCTGCAGGGAATAGTCACCATCATTTCTCTTCCTCTTACCACCAGAAAGAGACTCTTGTGCCATAGACAATCCCAAGATGTCCCTGGAACAGTCATTCTGTTTGACTTTGGTGGGAAGTAACATATGCACTCTTGTACTGTGGCCTTGAGAACAAAACCGTAACTGCATTAGAAACTGGTAAAAATTAGCTTTCTTTAGTGACATATGGACAATGGTAAATGGAGAAACATGACTTCTGGATGCACTCCATTTCTCTCAAACAGAAAGGATCAATAAATATTGTTAAATGTGCTTTGTTCCTCTGGAAACTTCCCATCCCATGTTTATGAACTTGATAGGAACAAGGCTTCCCTCTGCTTTGTTCCTGTCAGTTTTAGTGACTCAGTCCATAGATGTTTACTCCTTCTTCCAAAGCAGGTTATCCATGCAGGTTCCCAAAACATTGTCTGCACATTCCTCATGACTGAGCACTGCAGATACTGACAGGCAGGGACCATTATGTAGCAGAGGTGCAGAGGAAACAGAGGGCGGGCAGGGGAGAGAAGGTGTTCCATACAGAACTCAACCTGGTACCATGCCTTACCCAGGTCCTCTGAGTGTCAAAATGAGGATCATTTTAAAATAATAAATACAAATATTAAATAAATAAATGACTAAGACAAATGACTAAGGTAAAACCAGTCTTTTCTTCCCCTAAGAATGGTAATTTTCAAGAGTAAAGATTCAGAGAGCGAAACTTTGTTTATAGAGATTTTTACAAAGTTATTTCAAACTAGTATTCTCAACACTTTAGAAGTCCTGTCTCTACTTTCTCTACTGCATCTTTTATTCTAGGACCTATGTTGCTTTTATAATGCACCTATTAATGTTTAGGAAGAAAGAAAACTTTTAAATGCACTGATGTTAAGAAGTTTATTACATGACTATTTTTAAAAGTAATTGATTTTTAAAAGTTAGAATAATAAAATCTAACCGTAAATGAATATAACATTTCAGATGAGATTATAGAATTACCAGACTATATGATAAACTTAAAGCCAAATTATAATTTTGAAGGAATGTTAATATAGAGAAATTGTTTATCCATAGTACTTGTTTTTTCTTTGTTTGTTTGTTTTTTACAGGAACAGAGAGAGAGTCAGAGAGAGGGATAGACAGGGACAGACAGACAGGAATGGATAGAGGTGAGAAGCATCAATCATTAGTTTTTTGTTGCCGTTGCAACACCTTAGTTGTTCATTGATTGCTTTCTCACATGTGCCTTGACCGCACCTTCAGCAGACCGAGCACCCATTGCTGGAGCCAGCGACCTTGGGTCCAAGCTGATGAGCTTTTGCTCAAGCCAGATGGGCCCACGCTCAAGCTGGCAAGCTTGGGGTCTCGAACCTGGGTCTTCCGCATCCCAGTCTGACACTCTATCCACTGCGCCACTGCCTGGTCAGGCCATAGTACTTGTTTTTAATGGAGTAGTAGGTCAGAGAATTGGAGTATAATTTAGAAGGCACAGTTTGAAGTGACATAGACTTTTTTCCATGTCCTGAAACATAGAAAAAGTCAAAATGTTTTAAAGATCTTAAATAAAAATAATTTCATTAATAGACAGTCTTGCTACAGTCAAGTGTTGCTAAAGAGTCGAACATTGTTATATGCATTTGTAATGAATTCACCTGAATTATACTTTAAAACTAGTAAAGGAATTCCATGTGAACTACATTATTTTTTTCTAATGACAATGTCTGTTGCATATAAGAATTTGAGGGCCCTTTTAAACACCAAGCTCCCCAAACAGCCTCACTCCAAAATATCCACCTGCACATCACAGTTTATGACTAGGTAGCCAGAACACTGCCTTAGAAGCAGCGCACATTACTGCAAATTACAGTTATAGACAGTTGGTAAGTAAATCACTGATGAAAGAATGGGTTGTTGACATTTTAAACTACTGAGAGGCAGAACTAATAGAGGTAGTTATTGTGTTATATGGGTATTGTTTTTCTAAAATGTATTTTAAAATACATTAGAACTTGAAAATATCAAATCATCTTCTCATGAAAACAATGGTGGTTTGGTGGTTTACAGAAGCAATTTCACTGATATACCTCCAAAACAATTTATTTCTAAAATTGCAATTGGAAGGTCAGAAACACACTTCACCCGTACAGGACAGTGACTAATAATGACTAAATATCTATTTGGTAGCTGTAAAAAGAGTAGAGCATAGAGGATTATATCTATATCTATATATTTGTACATATTTCTGTGCCTCTTAACTGTTTCCTTAATATTTGTATAACGAGGGGCAAGTTTCTATTCATTCCTTGTAGTTTTAAACTGTGCATGCCTAGAGGTAAGTGGAAGAAGTCCCGTGCTTACATCAGAAACTACCTTTGTTTCAGAATGTGCTTAAAATTGCTCTTTGTTCCTACAGTCAATGAAGTTAAGATAGTTTTACCAAGTGTATTCAGAAGGAGGTCTGTATTGAATGAAGCATTTACCATGAGAGGTGAACACCTCTGGCACTATATATGAGTATCTTCTGGTTTTTCAACTGTATGATATGTGTTCATGGTGAAATATTTCTGGTGGTGCATTTTAATTCTGATTAAAAGACATGCATGGGCTATGAAAGTTAGACAGAGTTGACTGTCCATAGAATTTTACATTTGGCCTTTGTCCTGAGTTTCCCAGCAAGGGCTCTTTTAATATCAATTTTTCTGACATATTTCATGATGTGGACACATTAATACTAGGAACCAGACTGTGATCACTGACATAAACTACCAAACTGCTGCCAGAGAACAGCAACTTCAGATCATTTACAGGGACTTAATGTAGTGAAGAATATTAACCTCATCAAGAATTTTTCTTAGGGGAAGCAAGATGGCGACAGAGTAGGCGGACATATCAACTTCCAACTCCAAGAACCAAAGTGGATTATAACTCAATTAAAAGAACATTCATCTGGATAAACCAACTATGAACTAAACTAAGTGAACTCTTCAACCAAGGAACACAGAAGAAGCCACATTGAACTGGTAGGAATAGCGAAAACGCGAAGAGGGCTGCCCAACTCCCCGGAGCAAACGGCAGCCCGGAGAGACCCGCATGGCGGGAGGAAAGTTTGGAGAGAGGGAGGGACCTGGATCCCAGGAACCAAGCCCCAGCCTTCAGTCCCAGAGCCTAGAAGAGGCGTTTGGACAGTTTTGAGCTGAGAAACAAGTGAGGGAGCTCCCAGTCCTACAGTGTGGAGTATTAGGTCCCTTCCTATTCTGCTGAGGGTTGCTGAAAGGTTTGGGGCGGCAGGACGCTGAAACGCGGTTCTGTCGGCATGGACGGATGCCAAGCCGGAGTGAGCTCGGTCTAGCCCAGCAGGGTCGGAGGGGACGTGTGAAAGCGGTACGAAAGCTGCGGGCCCACCTTTAATCCCACTTACGGGGACAAAGCGGGAGACCAAGAACAGGCAGAAATCTGCTCTGCACCCGGCGCAAGCCAGCCCTGACCAAGGGGACTGGAATAGGACCAGGGACAGGCAGGGGCTAGCGGCTGAGCTTACGCTACCGCCACTTCCCCCTCCCTGCCGGAGAAACCGCGGTTTAACATTATACGTGTGGGAGCGGGCTCCGAGTGCGGGAACGGCGTAGACCTCGATACAAGTGGAAGCTCGCAGCTGAGCCCACGTCACTATCCCCGCCCCGCTGGAGAAACCGCGGATTGCATTCCTACGTGCACGAGCGGTCTCCGAACGCGGGGGAGGGTTAGAGTCGGAGGCAGTGGAAGTCTGCAGCTGAGCAGAAGCCAGCAAACACGCCCGGCCAAATAAACGTGGGTTTGCGACCCAGCGCAGAAGGGCCATGGCCTAGAGGGCGTGGTTAAAGCTCCAGACGGGCAAAGTCTCACAGCTGAGAGCATGTCAAAAACCCAGCCCAACCCACGAAACTGTGGCGAGCAGGCTCTGACTGCGGGTTCTGGACAGAAGTCCGGAAATAGACTGGGTCCGCAGCTGAACAAAGGTGCTCATATCTACCCTTGGTACTAAGGCTTGTGGCTTCAGTGACAGCCCCTCCCGTGGAGAAGAGGCAGAAATCACAGCAAAAGCCACAGTGGGCCGGCGCTGGCAACGCTCATACCAAACCACCCTAGGCAGCGGCAAAGGGGGTGGGGGGCCTGAAGACAGACCACACCTAGAGAACACAAAGGCAACACCTACTGGACTCCAGTGGCCACAACTTGCTTATACACAGAAAAAATGGGCAGGCAGAGGAATGCAAACAAAATGAATCAAGAGAAATCCCCAGAGAAGGACCTGAATGAACCAGATATAACCAAATTACCAGAAGCAGAATCTAGAATAATGATAGTTAGGATGTTCAAAGAAATTAGAGCAACAATGGATAGTCATTATGAACACCTAAATAAAGAGATAACAAGTATAAAAAACAAAATTGAAATAATAAAAAAGAATCAGACAGAAATGACAAATACAGTATCAGAACTGAAGAACACAATGGAAGGAATTAAAAGCAGGATGAATCACGCTGAGGATTGAATAAGCGAGTTAGAGGACACAATAAACAAAGGCACAGAAGCAGAGAAGAAGAAGAAAAAGAGACTCAAAAAATATGAGGAAACTCTAAGGGAGCTCTGTGACAATATGAAGAGAAACAACATTCGCATCATACAGGTGCCTGAAGAAGAGGAGAGAGGACAGGAAATGGAAACTTTGTTCAATAAAATCATAGCAGAAAACTTTCCTAAATTAAGGCTGGGAAACACTCCACACGTTCAAGAAGCACACAGAACTCCATTGAAGAGAAACCCAAAAAGATATACACCAAGACACATCATAGTTAAAATACCAAAGCTAATGGACAAAGAAAAAATTTTAAAAGCTGCTAGAGAAAAAAAGACTATCACCTACAAAAGAGCCCCCATAAGGATGAAATTGGACTTCTCAAAAGAAACACAAGAGCCCAGAAGGAAATGGCAAGATATAATCAAAGTAATGCAGAACAAGAACCTACAACCAAGACTACTTTATCCAGCAAGGCTAACGTTTAAAATTGAAGGAGAAATAAAGAGCTTCCCAGAAAAAGAAGGTCTCAAGAAATTCATAAAAACCAAACCAATTCTGCAAGAGATACTAAGGGGCCTGTTGTGAAGAGTTTAAAGGGAGGAAAGAATAGAGCAAAAGAAGGATACAGCTTTAAAGAATAAAATGGCAATACGCCTACATATCAATAATAATCTTAAATGTAAATGGATTAAGTGATCCAATCAAAAGACATAGGGTAGCTGCGTGGATAATGAAACAGGACCCATACATATGCTGTCTACAAGAGACACACCTTAAAACAAAAGATGCATATAGACTGAAGGTAAAAGGATGGAAAAAATATTTCATGCAAATGGAAATGAAAAAAAACCTAGGGTAGCAGTACTTATATCTGACAAAATGGACTTTAAAACAAAGGCTGTAGTAAGAGATAAAGAAAGACACTACATAATGATAAAGGGAACAATTCAACAGGAAGATATAACTATTATAAATATCTATGCACCAAATATAGGTGCCCCAACATACATAAAGCAGACTTTGATGGATATAAAGGGCAAGATTAACAGCAATACTATCATAGTACGGGATTTCAATGCCCCTCTAACAACACTGGATAGATCCTCAAGAAAGAAAATTAATAAAAAAACAGCAGACTTAAAGGAGACACTAGATCAACTTGATTTAATAGATATCTTCAGAAATTTTCACCCTAAAGCAGTAGAATATACATTCTTCTCAAGTGCTCATGGTACGTTTTCTAGGATAGACCACATGTTAGAACACAAAAATGGTCTCAATAAATTTAAGAAGATTGAAATCATATCAAGCATTTTCTCTGATCACAATGCCATGAAACTAGAAATTAACCACAAAAGAAATACTGAAAAATACTCAAACACTTGGAAACTAGCATGTTATTAAATAATGACTGGATTAACAATGAGATCAAAGAAGAAATAAAGAAGTTTCTAGAAACAACTGATACTGAGCATACATCAACTCAAAATTTATGGAACACAGCAAAAGCAGTTCTGAGAGGGAAGTTTATTGCACTACAGGCATATCATAAGAAGCTAGAAAAAGCTCAAATAAGCAACCTGACCCTGCATCTAAAAGAACTAGAAAAACAACAACAAATAAAACCCAAGACAAGTAGAAGGAAGGAAATAATAAAGATCAGAGCAGAAATAAATGACATAGAGGCTAAGGAAACAATACAGAAGATCAATGAAACCAGAAGCTGGTTCCTTCAAAAGGTATACAAGATTGATGAACCTTTAACTAGACTCACCAAGAAAAAAAGAGAGAGGACTCAAATAAATAAAACTAAAAAGGACAGTGGAGAAATAACAACTGACACAACAGAAATACAAAGCATTGTAAGAAAATACTATGAAGAAGTATATGCCAAAAAATTAGACAATCGGTGAAATGGACAAATTTCTTGAATCATATAACCTTCCAAAAATCAATCTGGAAGAATCAGAACATCTAAACAGACCAATTACAACAAATGAGATCAAAACAGTTATCAAAAAACTCCCAAAAAAGAAAAGTCCTGGGCCTGATGGCTTCACAAGTGAATTCTATCAAAAATTTAAAGAAGAACTAACTCCTATCCTCCTCAATCTATTTCAAAAAATTCAAGAGGAAGGAAGACTTCCAAACTCCTTTTATGAGGCGAGCATAATTCTGACCCCAAAATCGGGCAAAGACAACACAAAGAAAGAAAATTATAGGCCTATATCCCTGATGAATTTAGACGCTAAAATTCTCAACAAAATATTAGCCAACCGGATCCAGCAATATATGAAAAAAAGCATACACCATGATCAAGTGGGATTTATTCTGGAGAGGCAAGGCTGGTTTAATATTCGCAAATCAATCAATGTGATTCATCACTTACACAAAAGGAAGGACAAAAATCACATGATAATTTCAATAGATGCAGAAAAGGCATTTGATAAAATCCAGCACCCATTCATGCTCAAAACTCTCAGTAAAGAGGGAATACAGGGATCATTCCTTTACATGATAAAGGCCATCTACGATAAACCGACAGCAAACATCATACTAAATGGACAAAAATTAAAAGTAATCCCCTTAAGATCAGGAACCAGGTAGGGATGCCCCCTTTCACCACTCTTATTCAACATAGTTCTGGATTTCCTAGTTATAGCAATCAGAGAAGAAGAAGAAAGAAAAGGCATGCAAATTGGAAAAGAAGAAGTAAAACTGTCACTATTTGCAGATGATATGATATTGTATATTGAAAACCCTAAAGTCTCAGTCAAAAAACTACTGGACCTTATAAATGAATTCAGCAAGGTGGCAGGATATAAAATTAATACTCAGAAATCAGAGGCATTTCTATATACCAACAATGAACTGTCAGCAAAAGAAATTAAGGAAACAATCTCCTTCACTATTGCAGTCAAAAAAATAATGTACCTAGGAGTAAATTTAACCAAGGAGGTTAAGAAATTGTACTCGGAGAATTATAAAACATTGATAAAAGAAATCAAGGAAGATACAAACAAGTGGAAGCATGTACTGTGCTCATGGCTAGGAAGAATAAACATCATTAAAATGTCTATATTACCCAAAGGAATTTATAAATTCAATGTAATACCAATTAAAATACCAATGACATACTTTAAAGATATAGAACACATATTCCAAAAATTTATATCTAACCAAAAAAGAAAACGAATAGCCTCAGCAATCTTAAAAAGAAAAAAGAAAGCAGGAGGTATCACTCTTCCAGATATCAAGGTTTACGATAAGTCCATTATACTCAATACAGCCTGGTATTGGCATAAGAACAGGCACATAGATCAATGGAACAGAACAGAGGACCCAGAAATAAACACACAGCTTTATGTACAACTGATATTTGACAAAGGAGGAAAGAACATACAATGGAGTAAAGACTGCCTCTTTAACAAATGGTGTTGGGCAAATTGGACATCTACCTGCAAAAAAATGAAACTAGACCATCAACTTACACCATTCACAAAAACAAACTCAAAATGCATAAAAGACTTAAATGTAAGCCGTGAAACCATAAGCATCTTAGAAGAAAACATAGGCAGCAAGCTCTCCGACATCTGTAGCAGCAGTATATTTGCCGATTTATATCCACGGACAAATGAAATAAAAGGCAAGATAAACAAATGGGACTATATCAAACTAAAAAGTTTTTTCACAGCTAAAGACAATAAGAACAGAATAAAAAGACAAACCACACAATGGGAGAACATATTCGACAGCACATCTGATAAGGGGTTAATAACTAAAATTTATAAAGAACTTATAAAACTCAACACCAGGAAGACAAACAACCCAATCAAAAAATGGGCAAAAGAAATTAATAGAAATTTCTCCAAAGAGGACATACAGATGACCTATAGGCATATGAAAAAATGCTCAACATCACTAATCATTAGAGAAAGGCACATTAAAACCACAATGAGATATCACCTCACACCAGTCAGAATGGCACTCATCAGTAAAACAACACAGAATAAGTGCTGGCGAGGAAGTGGAGAAAAGGGAACCCATCTGCACTGCTGGTGGGAATGCAGACTGGTACAGCCACTGTGGAAAACAGTTGGGAGATTCCTCAGAAAATTAAAAATCGAACTGCCTTTTTACCCAGCTATCCCACTTATCTGAATATACCCTAAGAACACCATAGCACTGTTCGCAAAGAAGAAATGCGCCCCCATTTTCGTGGCAGCATTGTTCACAATAGCGAAGATCAGGAACCAGCCCAAGTGTCCGTCAGAAGACGAGTGGATTAAAAAGCGATGGTACATATATACTATGGAATACTACTCAGCCATAAGAAATGATAACATAGGATCATTTATAACAAAATGGATGTACCTTGATAACATTATACGGAGTGTAATAAGTAAATCAGAAAAAAAGAAAAACTGAGAACAGCACGATTACATACATAGGTGGGACATGAAAGTGAGGGTATGAGACATGGACAAGAGAGTGGTGGTTATGGGATGGGGGGAGGGAGGGAAGAGTGGGATAGGGAGGAGGGGAGGGACACAGGGAAAACCAGATAGAAGTTGACAGAGGACAATTTGCCTTTTGGTGATGGGTATGCAACACAATTGAATGATAAGATAACCTGGAGATGTTTTCATTGTACATATGTACCCTGATTTATTGGTGTCACCCCATTAGAATTAATAATAATAAAATATATATTAAAAAAATATAAAAAAACAGCAAAAAAAAAAACCAGGGAGTATCTTTCAAAAACCTAGGTACTTAGAAGATAAGTATAAAATGTAACCTATAGCCCAAGTGTGAGCCTGTGCTGCTTTTGTCTTTGTTTTCATAAAGATCTGCTGCAGTCTTTAATGCCTCCAGTCTGGGGAGGGTCATCAGTCAGGTGGTTTGAAAATATTTCTCTGTATGGAAATGTATTTAAATAGACAATATTACTGGAAAGAGCTTACCTTGAAGGGGTTTACTCGTCCTTGGTTGCTAGAGGTAACTGCACCTTTCATAAGAAAGAAACCCTCACTTAATAATGGTAAAATACAGAAGACGTCTGACTTCTGTAATAAAACATGAAATATTTTAATCTATATTATATAAAAGTAAATGTACTCTGTAACTTTAAAACAATTAATAACTGTATATGACCTCTTTCCTATTTCTAAGACAAAATAAAAGCTTTTAGATGGGAAAATAAAAAAAGAATTTATCTTAAGTATGATGTAAAAAATATATTTATTACATCCTAGTAAAAATGGATGAAGAACATCGGAAGAGAACATTCTTTCATGGTTCTAATTGAACACTGAGCAGCAAGACATAGGATTTTCCCCATAATTTCTACTGATATGCGTGACCTCAGGTAAATCATTTTCTTGATTCTTCCTTTCATAATCCATCGTCAGCAGGTACATCATGACAATTTAAAATAATGTGCATTATTGTCATGTTAATAAAACATCTCATTTTGAGTATGAGGATTAATTATGCATTATTTTCAAAGACTTATAGTTAGACATCACTGTGTTCTTAAACTCTTAATTTTTTAATTATAGTTTCAAAATATTCTATGAACATAAAAATGTAGCAGGAAATGAAATAGTTTCTCATTTCCATTTTGTAAATGTTCGTTGTTCAACAATTTTCAATAATTTACACAAGTACGCTCTTTAATTTTCTTGTGACAGCAACTCTGAGGTACAAGCTACTTCACTATGTACGAATTTTTTCCCACAGGATGGGCTCAGCCTTCTCTGAGGGTAGGGAGAGGCAGCGGGTTACACTAAAGTGCATGCTGTTATATTTACTAGAATTCCCAGTCCACTCACACATGTCCTCATTTCTGTTTTTTCCCATTTGAAGATCTCTCTGATAAACCCATTGTCACAGTCGAAGTTAAGCAACGTAAATTTGGAATTTTTTATTTATTGGCACTGAGCACAACTAAACCAGTAGGATAAAAAACAAGGTCTATCAGTTAACAATTTCATTCATAACCTAAAACCTGTATATAATCTTGGCTTTCATCTGCTGTGAAAACTCCTACCTTGATCTTTTTCTCAGATGAGGCTGCCAAGGTGATGTGTTACTCCTTCATCTATAGTTATGCTTTGCTTTACTTCACTTATATGAGGATTTCTTTCATAACTGTATTGACTGAGGGAAGGGTCACACTTGCCCCAATCATGAGAGTGGCTATGCCAAACGCAGTGATTGCCAAGCCCTGCTGCCTCTGCTGATGAAGTGTTGCTCTTGGTTCATCCCACTTATGGTTAAATGTATGCAGAAACATTCTAATAACTTTCTGTGTCTCTTATGTTTAGGAATATTTTCTTGACAAAGGCACTCGATTAACTAGGCTTGACAATCATGAACTTTTTTGGACCAGGACTATTCACCAAAAATTTCTAGATTAGGACATTTTATTTTCATTATTTCAAGGTAAAAGCAAGCATAATATCAATACCATGAACTTTAGAATAACCTTTGACAAAATGCTATTATTATTGTAATTCTGCTAAATCAAAATTATATTTTTATATTTTTCTTAAAAAGGAATTATTCTAATTAAACAATGAAATATAGCCTGACCAGGCAGTGATACAGTGGATAGAGTGTCGGATTGGGACGCAGAGAACCCAGCTTCAAAACCCCGAGGTCACCGCCAGCCTGAGCGCAGGCTCATCTGCTTTGAGCAAGGCTCACCAGCTTGAACCCAAGGTTGCTGACTTGAGCAAGGGGTCACTCAGTCTGCTGTACTCCCACCCCAGTCAAGGCACATATGAGAAAGCAGTCAATGAACAACTAAGGTGCCTCAATGAAGAACAGATGCTTCTCACCTCTCTCCTTTCCTGTCTTTCTGTCCTTATCTGTCCCTCTCTCTGTCTCTGTCACAAAACAAACAAACAAAAAACAACAATGAAATATAATACAATACCAAAATTTCCTTCTATATTCTTTAGATCTCATCAATTTCTAGGGAAAGAATAAGTAATAATTTACATTATGTAGATCAGTTGTTCTTAATCTGGGTTATATCGAATCCTAGGGGTTCGATAAGTCGGTCTCAGGGGTTTGGAGAAGCCTCTGCCACGGAGGCCAGAATAAAATAATACCGTAATTTATTGTGAGTTCATACACTTTGTTGGTTTTGTTCTTTGAGCAAGGTGATGTTCATACACAGCTCATTTTGTGATTTTGGAAAGAAAATCATATTTTATTTATCACTAAAGAAGGGTTCTGTGAATGCGCATATGAAACTGGTGGCTTTGGTACCTCAAAAAAGGTTAAGAACCACTGATGTAGACTAACATCACAACAGGTATATCCTCAAAATCATGGTATACCTGAAAACTCACTTTTAGGCTTTAGGATGTTAAGTAGGTTGTACAAAATAAACAATTTCAATTTCTTTGCCCTAAGTATCATACTATTGCTGAATTTTTACTCCCTAATGAATCTAAGAAAGAAAATAACACTATAGTTCACCAAACTTATATAAAAATATTTTGAAAACTCGATATTTAAATTTATCAGAGATATTCTGAAAATCAACCCCTAGTCACTGAATGAGTAAAGGGCAAATCAGAAATTTTTTTATACATAAAAAAATAGCAGGACTGGCTGGATAAATATATTTTGTAAATTAAAAGATATTTCATAGTTCAAATTAACATTGAGTGAAATAAAAATTTATGCAGTAAAATATACTACTACTAATAATAAACTGTCTGCATTTTCTATTTTGCAAATATGGGGGAAATGGTAGATAAAACATGTTCACACAACTCAATTTTTAGGATGGTTTCCTTAGCATTTTAAGAGTTTCTGAATTAAAACTATGGTAAGTGGATCACTTACTAGTCAGCTGAGGTTCACAAGAATAAATGTTACATCATCACCTTATCATAAGAAAAGTAATTAGGACATGTTTAATTTGATGACTCTGGTCATTTTCTGATTGAGCATACAACAGAAGGATAGGACAAACTTTCTCAGTTATAAAGGCATCAACATCCTTTAACCTTATTTTAACTTGGAGACTCATGCAGTCAGGCAAGCATGCACTCTCCTGTTTTGCACACGAGAAAATGAACAATACTAGCACAAGCAGCAAATGAACAGTGATGCTCCCTTCCCCAAACTGCTGCTCCTTTGCCTGTGAGAGCTATAATCAGAGTAGAGCAAGGCAGGCTGCTCAGGGCTGGGTGGTATATGCCATAAAGAGCAGCATAGTGGCCAGCTGCACACTGGATAGTACAAAAAATAATGTTTTTGTGTCCTTCAACATTTTCTAAGGGTTTGCTGCCTAAGGCACGGCTGCAGCTATATTATTATATGTGTCAAATCTAAAAGTGTATGTGTAAGAGAGCGTCCTGGGAGTGGAAAGAGGAGCCATGCTCAGCGTGAAGGGAACCTAAATGGGATTTGTGTGGCTTGCGTTTCATTTGAGCTTCTCCAGCTGTTAAAAAAATGGAAGCAATATTGTCCTTTAACAGGTGACAAGCCTAAATGCAAGTAAGAATGTGAGAAGGAAGTAAAGAGAATGTCCTTTGTCTTTCCACCTGAGATTATGATGAGCCGAATCAAAATTTATTTGAGCAATAGAGTTCAAAAGATGTTTTAGGGATAAAATAATTAAGAATGAAAATCACCACATTTAAAATAATTGGGAAATACATAGAAGTTTACACACACGTGAACACACACGTATGTGTGTGTGTGAGTGTTTGTGTGTGTGGAAATTTTATGGGGCAAAATAAGTTAGGTGGAACTTACTTTCTATCTACGTAGTTCAGTGGTTCTCAAACTTTTTGAAGTCCGGGCACATTTAAAATCCTACAAATAATTGTAGGCACACTGTATACAAATTTCTGAGAAATATGTTATAATAAGTCAAATATTAAAGAAAAAAATATAAAGTCCAAGCATACTTTTATGGTAATTAAACAAAATAAATACAATAAAATTAAATTTATTCTGACATCAAAATAATTTTTATGTTACATTTTTGAGTTATGCTTTTTAGAATTCATAAAAAAGAGTTAAAAAATTTTTTAAATGACAAAAAATTTATATATATATAGATAGATAGATAGATAAATTCTTAGTTAGATTTAGTAAATTTGGCAGGTCCTGGCACAAATGTGTTAAGTTTTTTCATTTTTGTCTTTATGAGAAACATGAGCCTGATGTGTCTTAGCAATTTCTTCAATGTTTGGGCATATATTTAAAAGGCAAACTCTCATCTCCTCATCAATACAATGAAGAATTCCTCTCTTTCTACTCTTAATAGTGTTGAGTGCAGAAAACTCCCACTATACATATCATCTTATCTTTACACCAAACAAAGGATAGAAGAAACTTGCCTCCAGTCTTTCCGGGGAACATGGAGGGTAGTGTAAACAATAGAGCACCACAGCTTAACAGCCTTTTGCAATCTATTCAGGCAAGTGAGGTGGGGGGTTGGGCAGACTATCAGCTTACAGCCAATTCCCCCACCTCTGTCCCTCAAAAATCTAAATGCCAAAAACCCTGTTGGTTTTTTGGTCCCCAACAGGCACATGTTTCTCTGAAATACCATAGGGCGCACCTGGAAATCTTCTAGGGCGCACACATTGAGAACCACTGACCTAGTCTGTGAGCTGCCCAAACGACAGATCACAGTAAATACCTTTGGTCACAACAGTGATGTAGCTCTTCTGGAATTCGTTCATGACTTCCTAGCAGTTAGAGCTGAAGCTGGCAGTATAAGACTAGTGTAGAGACCCCAGAGACAAAGATATGAGCCACATCTAATCACATTTGTCCTTGTTAATGGTTTCCCATTACAATTAGAATAAATCAGCCTCAAAGCTCTAGCATGGTCTTGTCTTCCCTCCAGCCTCCACATCTCTCCCACCCAGCACTTTCTTACCTATGCTTTCTCTGCTCTAGTCTCATTGGCTTTTTCCTTCAAAATGGTCAAGACCACTTCCTCCACCTGGAATATTCCTCTTCAGATAAAGATATGGCTGCGTCCGTCATTCACTTCTTAACTTAAATAGTACTTCCCCCAAGAAGTCTTCTTGTATGCCCAATCTAAAAGTCCTTCATGCCTGTCCACTCACAAAACATAAACTTATTTTATTTTTTAAATAGCACTTACCTCTATCTGAGACAATTGTTTTTAAAAGATGGTTTCTTGTCTGCTTTCCTGCAGTTTCAGCTTCATAGGTGAGCTCCTAGAGTGGGAAGGTATGGTTTCTTTGTTTACCCAGTGCTGTCACAGAGGGAGCCCTCAATTAATGATCAAGCAGAGATTTGATCAGGTATGTATCTGATATTTGCTGGAACAATTAGACCTTAATCATGATTTAATTTTTAATAAAGAAAGTCATAGAAATCAAATTGTTTGATGCAGAAAAATAATGTAGTGATTTCATAAAGCTATAGTAAATCTGATTTACCACAAATGTTTTCAAATACAATGTGATCTTTTAACACAGTTCCAACTACTCTACAACACAAAGCTATTTTTAACTCAACACAAAGTTTTAGCTGTTATAAATTTACCTACACTTATATTAGAATTATTTCAAAAAAGTTTTGTTTCCCTCCTCCCACCCCGATTCTAAAACAAATTGGTAAAATACTGTTTATTGCGTTAGAGATGTCTAATAAAATAAATGACTGATCTCATGATTTTGGTTTTTGAAGCAGAAAACAGGACACATTATGCACAAATATATTTAACTATATAAAAGGAATCAGCATTGCCAGAGTAGTTTTAACACTTGCTTGATTTATTCTGACACCAGGCTGTTTATCCACGCCTATTCTAGGCCCAGTGAAATGGCATGAACAATAGATTAATTGCAATGTCTTTAAAGCCTTGTATTCTTTCTCTTCCTCTAATTGCAATAGATCTCTTCCTGTTTCTAGAACTCCAGTCTGCCCCCAACACACAGCTCATTCCTTGGATATAATCCAATCTCCTCAGTGACTTCAATGATGCAGAGCTGATCATATCTGTTTCTTTAGTGACATAAATCAATTGGCCCTGTCATTCCAAGGACAAATTCTTTAGTGTGGTACAAAATCTCTTCAAGACTTGAACCTCTCTCCCTCATACACCCTACTTCAAGCTATATCATTCTAATGATCCTTCTCTGCCTTATCTCTATGTGTCGGCACATATTGTTCATTCTGCAAGAAACATCCTATTGATTCTTACCTCTCTCTCAATTGTGTGCAGTTAATTCCTAGTCACCATTGAAATTTCAGCCTTCTTTTCTTTTGAGTACAGTGGCTCTGAGCCCTTTATCTATTTATCCTGCATCATATCACACATTGTATTTTTTTAAAGAATTGCATATTTATCTATCTGCATCAGTGAATTTTGGAAATATTTAAGGAAAGTGAACTTTGCCTTATATTTTATTTCTCTGGCACAATAATTGAAACATGATAGAAGTTTAATAATATATTTTACAAACAAATTAGGAAGAACTACGTGGAACAAGTTGGTGCTCTCTCTCACCTTTCCTCTCTATCTCTCTCAAAATCAATGAAAATGTTTTTTAAAAATTAATATATCAGAAAGAAGACAGAAAATAATGAATACTTTGAAATTAAATAGAATGACCTTTAGGCTTCAGGAAGAGAGATAACATTTTCTCTGATTCACTGTATCTATCCATTGGATCTAACATAAGTCTGACATTGATGAAATTTAATAAATATGTTACATAAGTGGAAACTAATTAAACATCAGGCAATAGATAATCTGGCAGTTCTAGTGAGTCTCTGTGGAAAGTCTACCCTTAAGTTCATAGTGTGGCACACAAGAAAGCTCTGCATTAAGGCTAATTGATGCCTCTAAATCTCACTCTCACTTCCTAAACATAGTAGCAGTTCTTGAAAACTGAAGAAGGCAGTCAACACAGTGTCCAACATGTGTTCTGAAACTTAATAAGTGCTCAATTAAATGCATGGTCTTACCTGACCAGGTGGTGGCACAGTGGATAGAAAATCGGACTGAGATGCAGAAGACCCAGGTTCGAGACTCCGAGGTCGCCAGCTGGACCACAGGCCCATCTGGCTTGAGCAAAATCTAGCCAGCTTGGACCCAAGGTCACTGGCTCCAGCAAGGGGTTGCTTGGTCTGCTGAAGGCCTGTGGTCAAGGCACATGTGAGAAAGCAATCAATGAACAACTATGGTGTCGCAACGGCAATGAAAAACTAATGATTGATACTTCTCATCTCTCTCCGTTCCTGTCTGTCTGTCTCTATCTATCCCTCTCTTTGACTCTCACTCTGTCCCTGTAAAAAAAAAAAAAAAAAAAAAATGCATGGTCTTCCCAGTGTTATTTTACTCCCATTCTTGCCTTTCCTCCATTTCTTCCCCCTTTTACAGCACTGGTGGATAAGAGATACAAATAATAAGAATAAAGAAGCAACAATGTGTTTTAATATGAGTAATAGCAAAATGACAAGATTTATTAACTACTCAGTTATTGTTAAATTTATGTGTCAACTTGTTTTGGCTAGAGCCCTGGTCAGCAAACTGCGGCTCGCAAGCCACACGTGGATCTTTGGCCCCTGAGTGTGGCTCTTCCACAAAATAGCACATGCAGGCACTACCTTGATAAGGAATGTACCTACCTATATAGTTTATTTATTTTTTTACAGGGTCAGATAGAGAGTCAGAAAGAGGAATAGATAGGGACAAACAGACAGGAGCGGAGAGAGATGAGAAGCATCAATTATCAGTTTCTCCTTGCGACACCTTAGGTGTTCATTAATTGCTCCCTCCCATGTGCCTTGACTGTGCGCCATCAGCAGACTGAGCAATCCCTTGCTGGAGCCAGCGACCTTGGGTCCAAACTGGAGAGCTTTTGCTCAAGCCAGATGGACCCGTGCTCAAGCTGACAACCTTGGGGTTTTGAACCTGGGTCCTCCGCATCCCAGTCCAATGCTCTATCCACTGCGCCACCACCTCGTCAGGCTATATAGTTTAAATTTAAAAAATTTGGCTCTCAAAAGAAATTTCAATCATTGTACTGTTGATATTTGGCTCTGTTGACTAATGAGTATCCTGGACATCCAGATAGCTGATAACACATGATTTCTGGGTGTGTCTGTGAGGGTGTTTGGAAGAGATTAGCATATAAATTGGTATGCTTTATTAAACCTGTATGGCTAGTGGCCATCACCGTCATGGACATGCAGACTCTCATCGGATTCATGCAGATGGAGATGGTAAAGAAATAGTGGAGGCAATAAATGGTGGACAATTTCATGTATTAAAGTCTTACACCAGCAGACAAGCAAACAGACAGAGAAAACACTTTCCTTTCATTCAGAGCTCCCAAAGCCCTGACTCATTCTCTGGTTCCACAACCCAGAAAATCTTCTCTGGCTCTCCTGGAATTAAAGGCCGCACCAGCCTCAGTGGAGCTCCCAAAGCCCCTCAGCTCAAGTTCCACATCTGCATTCCTTCTTCTCTTCCTGCAAACCTAGGCGGGGGAAAAAAAACCTCAGCAAACATTAGCAATAAAATGGCCCCTCCCAAGCAGGAAGGCAATCCACAATGTGCAATCTGCTGCCCTGAGAGCAAGCACCACAGCCTTTCACAGACTACATATATATGGCACTGCCTACGCCTGTGATGGTGAACCTATGATATGTGTGTCGGTGCTGACACGTGGCCGCATGCAGCGCATACCAGAGAAGTGTAGGGCCGCATGCTGAGAAGGACGTTTCATCCTCAGCTCCTGCACGGCCAGGTGCAGTAGCCAAAGATATAACATTTGCTGTAGTGTAGACACTTTGTGCTGGAAGTCTGTAGGCCAAAACAACAGAACTCCGGCACAGAGCGTCTAGTTCTGGGACTTCCGGTTAGGCTGTTTTTTTTCAAAATGACACACCACCCGAGTTATGCTCAGTTTATTGGCAAATTTTGACACACCAAGCTCAAAAGATTGCCCATCGCTGGCCCAGACCAATGCAGAATATAAGTGAGCAAACCTAAAAAACACATTTTACAAACTTATTTGCCCAACAAAATCCAAAACACCAAGTGGAAAGATTATATGTACCCTTACATTCATTGCAGTCTTATTTAAAATTGCCAAGATTTGGAAACAGCCCAAGTGCCCATCATTGGGTCAGAGATAAAAAAAAACTGTGGTATATTTACACAATGGAATATTACTCAGCCATAAAGAAATGAAAAGTTTACATTTTACAACAGCATGGATGGACCTGGAGATCACTATGCTAAGCCAGTCAAAGAAAGAAAAGTACCATATGACTTCACTTATATGTGGAATTGAATGAAAAAAATCTACTAACTCTAATGAACAAAATAAACTGACAAACAAAATAGAAGAAGACTCATAGATACAGAGAACAGACTGACAGCTGTCAGAGGGTATGCAAATCAGGGGTTGGATGAAAAGGTGAAGGGCTTAAGAAAACACTTATAGACACAGAAAACAATGTGGGCATTTCAGGAGGGAAGTGGGTGAAGGGAGAAAGAAGAGGGAAGAGGTTGTAAAGCCAGTAGTTGCAGCCAAGGCCACTATCAGAGCCACCTGACTCATGCAGGTTCACATTAGATTCGAACAGTCGGTAATGAAACAATGGAGCCAAGAACTGGTGAGCCATCAGCTTTAATTCTAGCTTGCACGCGGCAGGCAAGCAAAAACACACACTGGGCTCCAAAACCCACACATTCAGTGCTCACAAAGCTACTGACTTATCCGAGTTTCCTAGAATCAAAGGTTTCTAGCTCACCAGACTTATTCACCTCTGTTCCCCATCTCCTCCAGCACAAACTCTTAACAAACTGGCTTCTCCCTCAGCACTCTGACATCTTGGCTGCTTCTCCTGGCCTCCATGTGGCCTTCATCTGCTCTCCTCTCTAATACCTCAGGAACCAAGAGCAAGCAAGCTCCTGGCCTTCCCCACTTCATAGTGTAGAATCCAAACCTTTTATCCAATTATACAAATAAGGAAGTCTCTGATACAAAGTCACCCATCTGGGGCATAATGGGAGGATTCCTCATGAGAGTGCACCACCCCACATCATCCAATCAGTCAAGGGTGGGGGGAAAAGCTTACTCCTAAAACCAAGCCTTAGGCTATAATGACCTGGCCTGCCTACATTACAGCTTTCCCCCCACACCCATCCCAAGCATAAGGGCAAATAATATCACCTGGGTGACGAGCTTCCATGTGAGAAGCACCATCTTTAACAAAGTGAGCATATTATATTTTATCTGCCCAACAGAGGTGGTGACAGAGCGAGGTGACTTGGGGTGGTACATACACAATGCAACATACAGATGATGTATTGTAGAATTTTATACCTGAAACCTGTACAATTCAATTTACCAATGTCACCCCAATACATTCAATAAAATAAATAATTGAATAAATGAGTTGTGAACAAAAAAGGGGCCACATGCTGAACCTGACAAGCCCAGGGAAAGCCTGCATGGTGGCCTCACAGACTCAGAGACCTGAAGTAACCACACAGATGCTCTGAAATTAAAACTTTTTAATTAAAGCAGTTCATAGTCAGTAATCATGTCATAGGGAGGTATTTTTCTCTAACAAAGGTCAGTGCTTACTGTAATCCAACCTGTCTGTTATCTTTTGCATCTACAATAATCTACCTGATAACATGCCTGCAGGGCAAGAGTCCCACCAGGGCAGGAACCCACAAATCCCCTCATTATTATTGTTATCATGTTAATTAACTATGAACTGTCTTATTCCTGCCTGTATACAAGAAGTTTCAGTACTTTTTATCCAATCCCAGAAGATATTCCTGCTTTGCTTCCCCCCACCTCCCTAATCTATCACCAATCCAATCAAATTCAAGTAACCCCTTAGTCTTTGTATAAAATAAGTGATGAAACCACCAGAGCACTTTCTCAATCCATTGAGACTTTGCTTCCTGGCAATTGTTGACACTTTCTTTGGCTCAAATAAACTAAAAAAGTTCTTAGAAGTTTAGAAGTTTCTTATGTTGACAGAGTGAATGATGAATGAATAAATGAATGAGTGAATGATGAATGAATGAGTGAATGAAAAATGAATAAATGAATGAGTAAATAAATTGGTAGAATTTAAACATTTCTTTTTAATTTATTTTTATTTATTCATTTTAGAGAGGAGACACAGAGTGAGAGAGAAAGAGAGAGAGAGAGAGAGAAAGGGGGGAGGAGCTGGAAGCATCAACTGCCATATGTGCCTTGACCAGACCAGTGCAGGGTTTTGAACTGGCGACCTCAGTGTTCCCAGGTCGACACTTTATCCACTGCGCCACCACAGGTCAGGCTAAATTGGTAGAATTTAAATATCCCTTTCACCAATATGAATGTATACTGCTCAATCTATTGAAGGCTGAGTGAAACACAAAGGCGGAGGAAACACAAATTAGTTTTCTCTGCTTGAGCTGGGACATCCATCTTCTACTGCCCTTGGACAATGATGGTCTTGATGCTCAGGTCTTTAGACACAGATTTGATATTATGCCATGGACCCCCTAGTTCTCAGGCCTTTAGGTTTAGACTGGAAATACAGCACCATCTTCCCTGGGCCTTCAGCAAACGATGGTACTTCCCAGTGTCCACAATCGTATGAGCCAGTCTCTCATTATAAATCTCGATAACATCAGCTCTGTTTCTCTAGAGATCCCTGACTAATGTAGTTATCAAAGCATAACTGCTGAACTTCACAAATCCAGAAACAGTGGAAAACGCTTAAAGCTACACCACTGAATCTTTATATATAAATAAATTATATATTGGAATTAATATATTTGTAGTATATCTTTACAAATTGAACAGCACTGATTTCAGCCAAATACATATTTTAATAGAAGTTAAATTAAAATAATCAGCGATAGTGTAAATACTGAGAATATAAATTCATGTGCTCACAGAAATATGAATTGCAAGGCCACCTGCACATCAGCCGTGGAATCCAAGAATCTTGAGTAACATGTTTGTTGCTTCCAGCCTCAAATTCACGACATTAATTTTCTAATTAAACATGCTTGTCTCACTGTATTTTGTGTTGCTACAATCTGATTCTGTGCTAAACTAGTTTAAATTGTTTTAGGTTTTCAGCCCTTCGATTCATTGATATGCATTATACAACACACACTTTTTCTTTCCAGCACAACCAGCTAGGAAATTCTTCATTTGTATTCTGTACAGTTTGGGTAACAATCTGGGTTTTCTGTCAACACTCCATTATGATATGTTCAAGAGACTCATTTTCTAGAATGCCAGAGATATTTATAGACTTGACTGGCAAGAAGGGCCGATATGACTTTGCCAGTGTTCTAACAATTGCTTGCAGTATTTATATATGAGTCATCTCATAAGCAGCTCGCCATCACAGAACCTAATTGTTCATTGTAATCAGACAGTGATGGTAATAAATAGCCCAAATATAAAGTAAAATTCAAACAAACTTTGCTTGCATTCATGTGGATTGCACAACAATATTTTGAGATACCTAAACTTAAAGTGCTAGTACAGTCTTTGTGTGATCCTTCCCACACCCACAAAAAGTAGTTCATTGTCATAAAAGAAGCAAATTCTAGATAAGATGCTAACATGATAAAAAGTACTGAGGACCTTTTCTCTTAGTTTTATACAAGGATTTGTATAAATTCTCTCTCCTGGAAAAGAAAACTGCAAAATTAAGGAAGTAGTTGGAAAAAAAGCTCTGAGACAAAATTTAGGTCTTCTAAATTGGAAATAATAAAAGTTCTATAACCTAGAAGGCAAGTGTGTCATGGGAGCAAATGGAATTGGGTGACTTTGAACCCCCCAAAAGTGTTCATTACTTGTATTTTTTTTATTATTTATTTATGTAGAAGTTGACTATCATGTGATTGCTACACCAAATAGCAAGCTAGAACTTTTCATCTACCACTTTTTCTTCTCCCACTGTGTTCTCTTTCTCCCTTATACTCAACTCCTTCACTCTCAAATAGGGTCTTTAAATAATGGCTCTATTTAGAAGAATGTGTTCTCTTCTTTGACAACCTTCAATAATTTTTAATTGATTTTATTGGGGTGACACAGGTTAACATAATTATACAGGTTTTAGGTGTCAATTATTCAACAGATCTCTATATCCTTATTGTGTGTTCATTTTCCCAAAACAAGCCTTCATCTATCACCCCTTCAGTCCTTCCCCTCCTGAAATCACCACATTCTTATCCATGCCCATGAGTTTTATTTTCTTTCTTTCTTTTTCTACTTTATCCTTCAACCTTTCTTACTCAACCCTCCTTCCAACAGCTGCCAACCTGCTGGACTCCATGTATGAGTCTGTCTCTACTTTGCCTGTTAGTTCAGTTTTTTCATTAGATCCCACGTGTGGCTTATTTCACTTAGCATAATGTTTTCCAGGTCCATCCATGTTTTAACAAAAGGTTAAATTTTCTTTTTTTTAAGATGAGTAGTGTTCCACTGTGTAACTGTACCATAGTTTTGTTTTTTTTTTCCACTCATCTACTGATGGGCACTTAGGCTGTTTCCAGATCTTAGCTATTGTAAATATTGCTGCAATAAACATAGGGGTGCATATATTCTTTTGAATTGGTGTTTTGGGGAAGTGGAATCACTGGGTCAAAAGGCAGTTTCATTTTTAATTTTTTGAGGAAACTCCATACAGTTTTCCACAGTAGCTTCACCAATCTGCATTCTCACCAACAGTGCACAAGAGTTCTCTTTTCTTCACATCCTCACTAGCCCTTATTGATGATGCCATTTGACAGGTGTGAGGTGGTATCTCATTGTGGTTTGAATTATCATCAGTGGGTTCTCCTTTCATTTTATTGAAGTTTTCTTTTGTTTTGCAAAAGCTTTTTGATTTGGTATAGTCCATTTATTTATTTTTCCTTTGTTTCTCTTGCCCAAGAAGATATCTGTGAAAAATATGTTACAAGAAATGTCTGAAATTTAGCTACCCATGTTTCTATCTAAGACTTTTATTTTTCACAACTTACACTTAAGTCTTTAATTCCTTTTGAGTTTATTCTTGTGTATGATATATGTTTGTGGTTTAGTTTCTTTCTTTTTGCATGTTTCAGTCTAAATTTTTCAACACCATTTATTGAAGAGAATGTCTTTATCTTATTGTATATCCTTTCTTCCTTTGAGAAATATTAATTGACCATAAAGGCATAGGTTTATTTCAGTGCTCTCTGTTCTGTTCCATTGATCTATAAACCTAATCTTGTGCCAATATCATGCTGTTTTGATTACTATGGCCTTGTAGTATAGTTTGATATCAAGTAGTGTGATTCCTCCAACATAATTTATTTTTATAAAGGTTCCTGAACCTCTTTGGGGTCTTTTTTTGGTTCCATATAAATCTTTAATTTTTGCCTCAGTTTTTAAGGAAGTAAATAAATTTTCCCTGGTCTTGTTTCAGGTCTAAATTTCTTCTTGACAAAACTTTTTAACTGAAGTCCTGTTTCTTAATGCCTAAACTCTGGGTCTAAGAATATGTAGTTGCCAAGAGGTAAAGACTTCCATTTCAAAGATATTCCAAAGAAATATGGTATTATGGCAACTTTAGGTACAATTATTCTTTCTCTTTTTTTCTGGGAAATCTATATTTGGGTCTAATAGAGATTAAAATGTACTGTGAGAAGTCTAGTCTAGACTCTACTTGCCTCTGTAGGTTGTGGTTGCAGTTATAAGTTAGAAATAGAACTGAACTTATTTAGTAAGTTGCTTCTTAAGGAAAGAAAATAATTTTCTATCTAATAAAAGTGTGAAGAATTTTATGCCTAGAAAGGAGAAAGAGGTTTCTTGTTCTCATGGAATTGTGGAAGGCTGAGAAATAAGAAATTGTTAGCATGATATAAAATGTAGGAAGCCAGCAACTCAAGGGAAGAGTGATGATTAATTTTATGATTGAGTGACTAATGACCAGACTTTAGATAAGCACTATTCTGAACGGGTCTGTGAGGATTTTTCTAGATGAAATTAATATTTGAATCTATAAACTGACTAAAGCAGATTGCCCTCTCCACTGTAGGTGGGCCTTATCCAATTCATTAAAGGTCTTCAAGCCAGGACATCAGTGTTCTTGTCTTCAGACTGGATTTGAATTTATACTGTCAGCTTTCCTGGTTCCCAGGCCTACTGCGCAGACTTGGGGACTTCTCAACTTTTACAGTATGTAAGCCAATTTCTTATAATGAATCTCTTTACACACACATGCACACACACGTGCGCATACACACACACACTTCTCCTAGTGGCTCTGTTCTTCTGGAGAATCCTAACTACTACAGAACCCTTTACACAGAGTACTTCCTCTAGACATCAGTGACAAAATTGGGAAGAGACTCACTTGCCTACATTTGTGAAACACTTACCACCACTGGGGTGTTTACATTAAT
This sequence comes from Rhynchonycteris naso, assembly GCA_037038555.1. Taxonomy (NCBI): domain Eukaryota; kingdom Metazoa; phylum Chordata; class Mammalia; order Chiroptera; family Emballonuridae; genus Rhynchonycteris; species Rhynchonycteris naso. The sequence continues at coordinate 125,683,275 of CM072999.1, forward strand.
GGAGTGGGGGAACTGAGAAACTTTCACTTTGGCATTGAAATTGGTACTCTAAAAGAGGACAGTGGAGAGAGCACTGGATACCTGACAGCTTAAAAAGGAGGCTTGGCCAAAAATATTTAAATGGATTTGTTACTCAGATACAAATTCAGGGACTCAATAATAACTGAAAGTCAGTTAGAAGGCTACCTAAATCTGTGTATAGTTTTGGGGATTTTTTTTTTTTTAGTTTTGGGGGTTTTTTGTGACAGAGAGAGGGACAGATAGGGACAGACAGACAGACAGGAAGGGAGAGATATGAGAAGTATCATCAATGCAGCACCTTAGTTGTTCATTGATTGCTTTCTCATATGTGCCTTGACCGGGGGCCAAGCAGAGTGGGTGACTCCTTGCTGTAGTCAATGACCTTTGGGCTCAAGTCAATGACCATGGGGTCATGTCTATAAGCTCATGCTCAAGCCAGTGACCCATGCTTAAGCCAGTGAGCCTGCTTTCAAGCCAGAGACTTCAGGATTTTGAACCTGGGTCCTCTGTGTCCCAGTTTGATGCTCGATCCACTGCACCACTGCCTGATCGTGCTGTGTGTAGTTTTGATAATTTTTTATATTTAGAGTATAAACGTAAGTGGGACTTATGTGGACTCCTTTGTACATAATAGCTGCATACAATATTCTTGAACTTGGTTGACTGATTGCCTCTTTCACTCAAAATGTGTGTGGCCTCCTGCACTTTCTCTGTCAATGATACTGTCATCCAAAATGCTCCCAGTGATTTTACCCACAGCTTGAAAAAGATAGAACAGTTTCCACTTTTAGATACATAATTTTATTGAGTAGCCAAGGGAAGGGGGCAGATTACCTCTAGTTAAGAAAATAAAAGGAATAAAAAATATATATCCTTTTACTTGTTTGAGGTTAGAGTCAAACATTTCAGAACACTATTTTTCTAAAGATCCTTTCTGCCAACCATTACAAATGTAGCAAGTTAATCCAAAATGCTGCCTCATTAGGAATAAAGCAATTAAAAATAACTACAACTGCAGAACTGCTCTGCTGTTTTCAGATGCCTAATTACAGAAACTCTTCAGGGCAATGGAAATGTCAGTTCATTAGAACACAGCTTTTATTATTTGAAGCAGACTACAACCAATATAAAAGGTGCCATCTTGAAGTTAGCCATTTTTCATGACTGGCTATGTGACTGAATTATTATTTCCAAGTCCTTACCTATACATTGATACTATTTCTGGATCAGGTATATTCTCACTGGAACAATGTGAAGGATAAGAAGAGAGTAAATTTATGTTTAATAAGATGACTTCAAATTCCTACTTTAAGAAAAATTAACATATGCCTTTATTTTATAAAGACCATAAGTTCTCTTTTATTTTATCTATGCAATTTGAAGTTTAGATGCTGCTGGATAGTATTTCAGTTAGGCAACTGTTTTCTCTCTTTGCAATTCTTTTAATATCTTTGATTGTTCGTACTTAGTGGGGATGAGTAATATGAGGCACATATACTCAGGAAATGAAAATTGCATGTTCTTTTTCTCATTTGGAGCACACCTGACACACACCTTGGGTGATTCTGCGGGCCCGTCTGTAAGTCGGGAAGGCTGGCAGGTGACGGACCATAACACTTGTTTCATTCTGGCCGAGACACTGAGAGGAATTCTAACTGTGTGGTATTCAATACTGATTCCAACAAATGCATTAGTGCTTTTCCCATCATCACTATGGGTGTGTTGTTCCAGTGAAGTGTGCATTATCCTATTTTTCTGTGTTCAAACACTCAGACAAAACAACTTTTAAACTTTCTGTGGAAATCATTTGTTGACAAGCAATCTGGCGTCTAATCTTTATCTTTCAAAGAATGCTGGGGAATCTTCAGCACATTCTTCCCCCTCTCTGGACCTTGGTTTTCTCCCCAGTGTAAAATCAGACTTAACTTACATGGTTGCTACAGCCCCTTCCCTGTGGACATTTTACAATGTGATTTTAAGAATTCAATGTCTCCCAGCTGTCAGAAGAATCACATTTTCCTTTTGTACTCATTAAAGTAATCTGTACAGCTGTTCTCCTCTTCTACTTTTCTACTTCTGAGAACCACAGCCAGAGATGTAGCCTGCCCTCAGTCAGGGAGAAGGATCAAACTCTGAATTGAGTTAAGAATAAAGTTTTAAAAGTTCAAATAACCAAATATTTTATAAAAATAATCAAATAACTGCTGAAATAAGTGACAAAAATTTTGAATCGTAGCCAAAATATCTTGACGCCTTCCTGGTGAAAAAGGAGGATTCATCAGAATATATTTTTTGTGAGTTATTTAAAAAAACAAATTCATACCCTCAAGAGTTAAGACTCCTCTAAAATTCTAGAAAGAGCCAGTGTTTCCCTTTACTCAGCTTGGGGCACATATGGAATGAAATTCACTATGTGGCTTTAAGCCACAGACTACTTTTTTTAATTTCCCTGTTTCTCACAGCTGCCCAAAATTCTGTCTCCAAGTTGAAAAATTTGGAGAAAAAGAAGAGTATAAATGAGACAGAGATAATTTATTAAGGCATGGTAAAATTTCATTTTAAATCTAAATCTAACAGTTAATAATTCTTCCTTTCTGTTTTCTAGATATCTGCTTTCATTTCCAATTTTTCTGGAAATTAGTTGAATATACTTGGTCTGTGACTAATTTTGGAATAACAGGTCTCACATATCAGGGAGTCTGCCCATTGACTTACTCTTGATTACACTTGAATTTTAGAACATTCTTTGGCTGAATATAATATAACTAGCTGGTCCCTACGAGGAACTAGGAATCAGGATATAGAAAATGGCAAATTGACTGCTTCTTTAATCAATACAGGATCTTATATGCATCATTTAAATGTAAATATTATAAGAAAATAATCAGAAATAAGGAAGATACTATTGTAAACGTAAAATTTCTTAGTAGAAATTTATTAACTAAAATTAAATACCCAGACAAGTTGCAAAACTGAATCTTGTCAGAAAAAAAATTCTTCAAACTATGAAGAAATAACTAATTTTTTAATTATTAATTTTATAGAGAGAGAAGGGAAAGAGATTTGCTGTTCCACTTATTTATGCACTCATTGGTTGATTCTTCTACGTGCCCTGACTCAGGACTCAACCTGCAACCTTGGTCTACTTCAGTAGTTCTTAACCTTTTCTGAGGTACCGAACCCACCAGTTTTATATGTGCATTCACAGAACCCTTCTTTAGTGATAAATAAAATATGATTTTTTTTTCCAAATTCAAGATATAGGTATATTTTTATTTACTGGTGCACAAATGAGCCATGCATGAACATCACCTTGCTCAAAGAACAAAACCAACAAAGTGCATGAACTCACAACAAATTACAGTATTACTTTATTCTGGCCTCCGCGGCAGAGGCTTCTCCGAACCCGAGACCGATTCATCAAACCCATAGGTTCGATAGAACCCAGGTAAAGAACCACTGGTCTACTTAGATAACACTCTAACCAACTGAGCTACCTGGCCAGAGCTAAGAAATAACTAATCTTGAGTAATTTTTTTAAAATGAAATTGCTTCTATGCATTGTGGTTATCATTACCTTGACTAAGTGAACTGAAGTTTTTCATATCACACATGTTAAAAGTTTTAATCTCAGTTTCGCTTCTTTCTAGCTGTGTGAACTTGAGTTTAGTCTCACTTCCTCCTAACTATTTACTACAGAATGTGGAACATAGAAAATTCTCAAAAAATAAGTTATAAATATTAGGAAGTCAATAACATATGATTTTAATAGGTGACATTAACATACAAACACAGCCTGAGCACAGGTTTCTTACAGGCTTTGTTTGTGTATATGCTTTGTGGCCTCAGCCAAATTTTTTTAATGTATTTTATTATTATTAATTCTAATGGGGTGACACCAATAAATCAGGGTACATATGTACAATGGAAACATCTACAGGTTATCTTATCATTCAATTGTGTTGCATACCCGTCACCAAAAGTCAAATTGTCCTCTGTCACCTTCAATCTGGTTTTCCCTGTGTCCCTCACCTCCTCCCTATCCCACCATTCCCTCCCTCCCCCCATACCGTAACCACCACTCTCTTGTCCATGTCTCATAGTCTCACTTTTATGTCCCACCTATGTATAAAATCATGCTGTTCTCAGTTTTTCTTTTTTTTCTGATTTACTTATTTCACTCCGTATAATGTTATCAAGGACCATCCATTTTGTTATAAATGATCCAATGTCATCATTTCTTATGGCTGAGTAGCATTCCATAGTATATATGTACCATCGCTTTTTAATCCACTCGTCTTCTGACGGACACTTGGGCTGGTTCCAGATATTCGCTATTGTGAACAATGCTGCCAAGAACATGGGAGCGCATTTCTTCTTTTCGAAAAGTGCTATGGTGTTCTTAGGGTATATTCCTATTAGTGGGATAGCTGGGTCAAAGGGCAGTTCGATTTTTAATTTTCAGAGGAACCTCCAAACTGTTTGCCACAGTGGCTGCATCAGTCTGCAATTCCAACAGCAGTGTAGAAGGGTTCCCTTTTCTCCACTTCCTCGCCTGCACTTGTTCTGTGTTGTTTTGCTGATGAGTGCCATTCTGACTGGTGTGAGGTGATATCTCATTGTGGTTTGAATTTGCATTTCTCTAATGATTAGTGATGTTGAGCATTTTTTCATATGCCTATTGGCCATCTGTATGTCTTCTTTGGAGAAATTTCTATTCATTTCTTTTGCCCGTTTTTTGATTGGATTGTTTGTCTTTCTGTTGTTGAGTTTTATAAGTTCTTTATAAATTTTAGTTATTAACCCCTTATCAGATGTGCTGTCAAATATGTTCTCCCATTGTGTGATTTGTCTTTTTATTCTGTTCCCATTGTCTTTAGCTGTGCAAAAATTTTTTAGTTTGATATAGTCCCATTTGTTTATCTTGCCTTTTGTTTCATTTGCCCGTGGAGATGAATCGGCAAATATACTGCTGCTACAGATGTCGGAGAGCTTGCTGCCTATGTTTTCTTCTAAGATGCTTATGGTTTCACAGCTTACATTTAAGTCTTTTATCCATTTTGAGTTTGTTTTTGTGAATGGTGTCAGTTGATGGTCTAGTTTCATTTTTTTGCAGGTAGATGTCCAATTTTCCCAACACCATTTGTTAAAGCGGCTGTCTTTACTCCATTGTATGTTCTTTTCTCCTTTGTCAAATATCAGTTGTCCATAAAGCTGTGGGTTTATTTCTGGGTCCTCTGTTCTGTTCCAATGATCTATGTGCCTGTTCTTATGCCAGTACCAGACTGTCTTGAGTATAATGGCCGTATAGTAAACCTTGATATCTGGAAGAGTGATACCTCCTGCTTTATATTTTCTTTTTAAGATTGCTGAGGCTATTCATGTCCTTTTTTGGTTCGATATAAATTTTTGGAATATGTGTTCTATATCTTTGAAGTATGTCATTGGTATTTTAATTGGTATTGCATTGAATTTATAAATTGCTTTGGGTAATATAGACATTTTAATGATGTTTATTCTTCCTAGCCATGAGCACGGTATATGCTTTCACTTGTTTGTATCTTCCTTGATTTCTTTTATCAATGTTCTATAATTCTCGAGTACAAGTCCTTAACCTCCTTGGTTAAATTTACTCCTAGGTACTTTATTTTTTTGGCTGCAATAGTGAAGGAGATTGTTTTCCTTATTTCTTTTGCTGACAGTTAATTGTTGGTATATAAAAATGCTCTGATTTCTGAGTATTAATTTTATATCCTGCCACCTTGCTGAATTCATTTATAAGGTCCTTTAGTTTTTTGACTGAGACTTTAGAGTTTTCAATATACAATATCATATCATCTGCAAATAGTGACAGTTTTACTTCTTCTTTTCCAATTTGGATGCCTTTTCTTTCTTCTTCTTCTCTGTTTGCTATAACTAGGAAATCCAGAACTATGTTGAGTAAGAGTGGTGAAAGGGGGCAACCCTGCCTGGTTCCTGATCTTAAGGGGATTGCTTTTAATTTTTGTCTATTTAGTATGATGTTTGCTGTCGGTTTGTCGTATATGACCTTTATCATGTTAAGGAATGATCCCTGTATTCACACTTTACTGAGAGTTTTGAGCATGAATGGGTGCTGGATTTTATCAAATGCCTTTTCTGCATCTATTGAAATTATCATGTGATTTTTGTCCTTCCTTTTGTTTATGTGATGAATCACATTGATTGATTTGCGAATATTGAACCAGCCTTGCCTCTCCAGATTAAATCCCACTTGATCATGGTGTATCATTGTTTTCATATATTGCTGTATCCGGTTGGCTAATATTTTGTTGAGAATTTTAGCATCTAAATTCATCAGAGATATAGGCCTATAATGTTCTTTCTTTGTGTTGTCTTTGCCCGGTTATAGGATCAGAATTATGCTCACCTCATAAAAGGAGTTTGGAAGTCTTCCTTCCTCTTGAATTTTTTGAAATAGCTTGAGGAGAATAGGAGTTAGTTCTTCTTTGAATTTTTGATAGAATTCACTTGTGAAGCCATCAGGCCCAGGACTTTTCTTTTTAGGGAGTTTTTTGATAACTGTTTCGATCTCATTTGTTGTAATTGGTCTGTTTATGTGTTCTGATTCTTCCAGATTGATTTTTGGAAGGTTATATGATTCACGAAATTTGTCCATTTCACCGAAATGGTCTAATTTTTTGCATAGAGTTCTTCATAGTATTTTCTTACAATGGTTTGTATTTCTGTTGTGTCAGTTGTTATTTCTCCACTGTTCTTTCTAACTTTATTTATTTCAGTCCTCTCTCTTTTTTTCTTGGTGAATCTAGTTAAAGGTTCATCAATCTTGTTTACCTTTTCAAAGAACCAGCTTCTGGTTTCATTGATCCTCTGTATTGTTTTCTTCGCCTGTATGTCATTTATTTCTGCTCTGATCTTTATTATTTCCTTCCTTCTACTTGTCCTGAGTTTTATTTGCTGTTGTCTTTCTAGTTCTTTTTGATGCAGGGTCAGGTTGCTTATTTGAGCTTTTTCTAGCTTCTTATGATATGCCTGCAGTGCAATGAACTTCCCTCTCAGAACTGGTTTTTCAGTGTTCCATAAATTTTGAGTTGATGTATGCTCATTATCATTCGTTTCTAGAAACTTTTTATTTCTTCTTTGATCTCATTGTTAATCCATTCATTATTTAATATCATGCTATTTAGTTTCCAAGTGTTTGAGTATTTTTCATTTTTTCTTTTGTGGTTAATTTTTAGTTTCATGGCATTGTGATCAGAGAAAATGCTTGATATGATTTCAATCTTCTTAAATTTGTTGAGATCATTTTTGTGTCCTAACATGTGGTCTATCCTAGAAAACGTAGCAGGAGCACTTGAGAAGAATGTATATTCTATTGCTTTATGGTGAAATGTTCTGAAGATATCTATTAAATCAAGTTGATCTAGTGTCTCCTTTAAGTCTGCTGTTTTTTTATTAATTTTCTTTCTTGAGGATCTATCCATTATTGTTAGAGAGGTATTGAAATCTTCTATTATGATAGTATTGTTATGAATCTCGCCCTTTATATCCATCAAAGTCTGCTTTATGTATGTGGGGCTCCTATATTTGGTGCACAGATATTTATAATAGTTATATCTTCCTGTTGAATTGTTCCCTTTATCATTATGTAGTGTCTTTCTTTATCTCTTACTACAGCCTTTGTTTTAAAGTCCATTTTGTCAGATATAAGTACTGCTACCCTAGGTTTTTTTTCATTTCCATTTGCATGAAATATTTTTTTCCATCCTTTTACCTTCAGTCTATATGCATCTTTTGTTTTAAGGTGTGTCTTTTGTAGACAGCATATGTATGGGTCCTGTTTCATTATCCACGCAGATACCCTATGTCTTTTGATTGGATCACTTAATCCATTTACATTTAAGGTTATTATTGATATGTAGGCGTATTGCCATTTTATTCTTTAAAGCTGTATCCTTCTTTTGCTCTATTCTTTCCTCCCTTTAAACTCTTCACAACAGGCCCCTTAGTATCTCTTGCAGAATTGGTTTGGTTTTTATGAAATTCTTGAGACTTTCTTTTTCTGGTAAGGTCTTTATTTCTCCTTCAATTTTAAACGTTAGCCTTGCTGGATAAAGTAATCTTGGTTGTAGGTTCTTGTTCTGCATTACTTTGATTATATCTTGCCATTTTTATCTGGCCTCAAGTGTTTCTGTTGAGAAGTCCGATTTCATCCTTATGGAGGCTCCTTTGTAGGTGATAGCCTTCTTTTTTCCTAGCATCTTTTAAAATTGTTTCTGTATCCATTAGCATTTGTATTTTAACCGTGATGTGTCTTGGTGTAGATCTTTTTGGGTTTCTCTTTAATGGAGTTCTGTGTGCTTCTTGAACGTGTGGAGTGTTTCCCAGCCTCAATTTAGGAAAATTTTCTGCTATGATTTGATTGAACAAAGTTTCCATTTTCTGTCCTCTCTTCTTTTCTTCAGGCACCCCTATGATGCGAATGTTGTTCTCTTCAGGTTGTCACAGAGCTCCTTTCGTGTTTCCTCACATTTTTTGAGTCTCTTTTTCTTTTTCTTCTCTGCTTCTCTGCCTTTGTTTATGGTGTCCTCTCACTCCCTAATTCAATCCTCGGCGTGATTCATCCTGCTTTTATTTCCTTCCATTGTGGTCTTCAGTTCTTATATTGTATTTGTCATTTCTGTCTGATTCTTTTTTATTATTTCAATTTTGTTTTTTATACTTGTAATCTCTTTATTTAGGTGTTCATAATGACTATCCATTGTTGCTCTAATTTCTTTAAAATCTTAACTATCATTATTCTAAATTCTGCTTCTGGTAATTTGGTTATATCTGGTTCATTCAGGTCCTTCTCTGAGGATTTCTCTTGATTCATTTTGTTTGCATTCCTCTGCCTGCCCATTTTGTCTGTGTATAAGCAAGTTGTGGCCACTTGAGTCCAGTATGTGTTTCCCTTGTGTTCTCTAGGTGTGGTCTGTCTGCAGGCCCACCACCCCCTCTGCCACTGTCTAGGGCGGTTGGGTATGTGCGTTTCCATTGCCGGCCCACTGTGGCTTTTGCTGTGATTTCTGCCTCTCCTCTGCTGGAGGGGCTGTCACTCAAGCCACAAGCCTCAGCACCAATGGTAGAGGTGAGCACGTTTGCTCAGCTGTGGACCCTGCCTGTTTCCGGACTTTCGCCCAGAACCCGTGGTCAGATCATGGTCGCCACAGCTTTGCGGGTTGGGCGGGGCTTTTTACATGCTCTCAGCTGTGAGCCTTTGCCCGTCCGGAGCTTTAGTCCCGCCCTCGAGGCCAGGGCCCTTCTGCGCAGGGTCGCAAACCAAGGTTTATTGGGCCAGGCGTGTTTGCTGGCTTCCGCTCATCTGCGGACTTCCGCTCGTCCCAGACTCTATCCTGCCCCCGTGCTCGGAGCCCGCTCGTGCATGTAGGATGGCAATCTGCGGTTTCTCCAGCCGGGCGGGGATAGTAGTGTGTGCTCAAATGCGAGCTTCCACTTGTCTCGGGGTCTACCCCTTCCCCGCACTCGGAATCAGCTCGCGCACGTAGTATGGCAATCCGAGGTTTCTCTGGCCGGGCAGGGCTGGTATTGTGAGCTCAGCTGCAAGCCCCTGCCCGTCCCTGGTCCTTGCCCCATCCCCGCGGTCAGGGCCGGCTTGTGCAAGGTCGCAGAGCAGATCTCTGCTCGTTGCTGGCCTCCCACTTTGTCCCCAGAGGTGGGATTATAGGCGAACCTGTAGCTTCCGGACCGCTTTCGCACGTCCGCTCCGCCCCTGCTGGGCTAGACCAAGCTCACACTGGTTTGGCCTCCTCCCATGCCAACAGAACTGTGTTTCAGCATCCTGCTGCCACCATATCCTTCAGCAACCCTCAGCAGAGTAGGAAGGGCCCTAATACTCCACACTGTAGGCCTGGGAGCTCCTTCACTTGTTTCACAGCTCAAAGCTGTCCAAACGCCTCTTCTAGGCTCTGGGACTGCAGGCTGTGGCTTGGTTCCTGGGACCCAGGTCCCTCCCTCTCTACCAAACTCTCCTCCCGCCACTCGGGTCTCCCTGGGCTGCCGTTTGCTCCGGGGAGCTGGGCATCCCTCTTCGCTATTCCTACCAGTCTCAATGTGGCTTCTTCTGTGTTCATTGGTTGAAGAGTCCACTTAGTTTAGTTCAAAGTTGGTTTATCCAGATGATGGTTCTTAAAATTGAGTTATAATCCATTTTGGTTCTGGGATTTGGAAGTTGGTACGTCCGCCTACTCCGTCGCCATCTTGTTCCCGCCTCAGCCAATTTTTGGAGGATATGAGAGATAAACGGATATAAGTCCTTCTGTAATTTTAAATTTATTTTATTTTATTCATTTTAGAGAGGAGACACAAAGTGAGAGAGAGAGAGAGAGAGAGAGAGAGAGAGAGAAAGGGGGGGGGAGCTGGAAGCATCAACTCCCATATGTGCCTTGACCAGACCAGTGCAGGGTTTTGAACTGGCGACCTCAGTGTTCCCAGGTCGACGCTTTATCCACTGCGCCACCACAGGTCAGGCAAGTCCTTCTGTAATTTTAAAGAGAAGGATTAAATTAGGTATGTTTTTATGGACTCCTGACTCATGAGAGAACTTTAAAAAGAATTTTGTTGAAAATTCAGAGTGCTACATATAAAAAAGCCATTTAAAACAGAGGTACATTAATGTTTATGGTATACACATAAGCAAATGTAGAAAATTTGTGTTCTTTGTATTTCTTACATTATGCCCTTGACAGCTAATACCCCTGGATTGTTACTACTATAGTTTTAGGCTCTATTGATATAAAGTGAACAGATTATGAAACAATTGGTTGGTTGAAAAATTATAAAACAGCAATAGCAACTTCTAAATGCACTATGTTGCTATTGTTAAAGTACAGGCTGGGTGGTTGTGTAAAAAATTCAGTGGCTTAACCAAAGGAGCCATTGATCTCTTTCTCATGTAACCATTAGGAAGCAAGCATGCCAGCCCAGAGAATCTGTCATGAGAATTCATTAAGCATGGTTTTTGTATCTGAATTCAAAAGGGAAGGTCCAATTTCCATCTCATGCCCAGGGGGAGGAGGAAGAAATACCAAGAAAACAGTTCTGTGGGCAAATTTTCCCACTTGACACATCTCACTTCACAGATATTATAAAGATTAAAACTTAGGCACATGTAGCCACACACTATGGTCTTTAACTTAGAGTTTAGTAAGGTAATTAAATTGAAGACAGAGATGGTGAAAATGTTGGCTTAAAAAATCTATGTGCAAATAAATCTTGAGCTATAGTTACATTCACTAAGAACTGATTGAAAACAAATTAGGTTGTGAAGTTCTGAGTTTTCAAAAGAATTACATGGCCAACCACATGAAAAATTTGGCATGTAAAACCCAATGGTTTCCACATCAAAAATAACTTCAGGCCCCAAACCCACAAAAACAAAATGTGAAACATATAAATGGCAGACGAGGTCATATAATAGACTGTCCATGTCATATGTGATATGTGCAATAATAAAAACAGGAAGATTTATCTAGATGGAAAGTCTAGATTACAAAAGACAAATGAATAAAAAAGTCCCTCCGGCCCTGGCTGGGTAGCTCAGCTGGTTAGAGTATCATCCAGACATGCTCAGTTGGTGGGTTCCATCCCTAGTCAGGACACATACAAGACTCAACCAATAACGGCATGAATTGGAACAGAAAATTAATGTTTCTCTCTGTGTGTTTCTGTCTCTCTTTCTCCCTCTCTCTTTAAAAAGCAATAAAAAAAATTTTTTTAAGTCCTGCTCTGAGAGCAGAACTCAGGTCTCAAACAGGAACTTAACTCCATGGCCATAGAAGAAGGACCTCATAATTCTGCTTTGTATTCTATCAGCCATTGACAACTGTTTGAAAACCTTCTCTTTTCTAAAGGAGAAATTTTCTTGCTTTGTTTTTATTTACATATTTTTTTGTTTTGCTTCTGCATTTGTTTTGGTAGTTATTCTGTTTTTTTTCCCAAGATCACATATCACTGGAGGTGATGAATTACTCATTCATAAATCACTGGACCAACAAGAATCAAATCCAGACTGGAAGGTGAGAGAGGCTGTGACTGATTTCGGCTTGAGAATGAGATGGCCTCTTGGCCAGCTCTCAACTGCTGAACTCTGGAAATCATTTCAGAGTCCCACATTATGTATATACAAACTTTAGCATTTGCCAGGAGTGAACAACTTCTGGCAAATACAAACAATCAGGGGAATTTTCCAGGGAAATGGTGATAATGAGGAGGGAGTAAACCTCTCTTCTGCTTTGAGAGGACAGAAACCAGAAGAATACAGGGAAAGGAGCCAGCAGAGATAACTGAGTCAGCCAGTTATAAATGAACTACATCCCAGAGTGCTCTAAATGGTTGCTTAGAGCCACTTGCAACACAAAGCAAGAAAAGCAAGATCTGTATGTAGCTAGGACAAGTGCTCTGGAAACCCCATCAAAACTCCCCCTCCCCTCTCCTTGAGTTCTGGGAAAACTTAAATAAGAAAATCACATGCCCATTGCTTAGATACTGTAAAGGTTTATAACATGTAGGAAAATCTAATTCAGGGAGCTTGTACTTTGGTGCTACTAACCTCACTCAAGTGCTCCACCAGCTACTAATAAATTCTCCTTCCTCTGTTATACTGCTCACAAAAATTAGGGGATATTTCAAAATGAATATGAAGTGATATAAAAGCATTTTATATTTTTTATTAAACAAGAACATTAGAAAAACAAACAAGTCAAAGAAACTTGCTTAATTATGCAAATAAGATGCAAAAACAACTTTTATTTCATTGGTGAAAATGCACTATACAAAAGGCTGAAAGTACTGGAGTATCTGCATGTTCCCTGATCCCTTTATTTTTGTAAGCAGTGTAATTAAGTTGTCTGAATGTCTCCTCCGTCAGAGTCGTTTTCTTGCAACAATAATTTTTCTTATCCTAGGAGCTTACCTTCTCTGTCTTATTGTTTTAATGTTTTTAGTATTTCCTGTGACCTGAGAAATATTTTCAATCATTCAGGAACCTTATTAGGAATCATTTGGACACCTTTATTGAAGACTACTGAAGCCCTGAATGTAGCCTCTTTTGTTTTACCTAAATTTTTATTCACCTCACTATGGCCCTCTTTGAACATAGTTGTATCTTTGGAATATAACAGCACACATAATCTTGAATCTTTATAATTGATCTGACTCTTTTTTATCATACATGACATCACTTCCATTTGTTTTTACAATTATTTCAGTTACTTACCTATTACTTCAAGAAAATCCTTCCATCTGGACACTTTTTAAAGCCAATTAAACTGTTACAGCACTATGCTCAATTTAATAAGGTATTCACTTTGTGTTTTTAAATTACTGTCATATGCCTAATGTAACTGAGAGGATAGTCAGAACAGCAAACTCCTTCCTAAGCATAGTGAAGGCAGTAAAGTGTAACCCTCATTAGTACTTGGGAATAATTGCTTCTCTATATGATTAGGGGAATGCTGGGAGTTGGTTGTCTTCTTCTCAGAGTAGATAATTTAATGATATCTTATGCTGAACTCTTCTAAAATAATGAGCTCATAATCTTAAAGTTTTTAACATTTAATTCAATCACTGATAGGTTTAATGTTCTATTGAATTTTTATTGAAAGCTTTTTTAAAAATAAATAGTACAGCATCATATACACTTTCTTCTGATTGAGTTGTATTTCTTCAGGTAAGCTGCCTCAGGTTGTCTAATAAAACCTGAACTTTTTCATCAAATAGTACATAAAAGAACACATTAAGGTCAGTAAGTATAAAGAAAATTAATGGATGGTAATGGATATAAATCAGGTTGTATTCATAACAAACGTTGAATCTTTTTTTGAATCAAATGAAGGGAACAGTTTTTGGGTACTTTTTAAAAACGTTTTTAGATCTGGTTTCTTCATGTGTGATAATATATCCTATTGAACTCAAAATGATTTCAGATGTACTTTGGAGAATTTTTGCATATAATATATTTCAATAAGAATATTTTAGACTTGATGCCTTAAAGCATAATGCATTGAAAATATTTTCTACAAAGGTTTCATGACCAAAATAGAGAAAAGTCAATGATTAATAGAAATGATCATCTAAAATACCTGCAGAATCATGCAGCCACTGTGGAAAACAGTATGGAATTTCCTCGGGAAATTAAAAATGGATCTGCCCTTCACCTAGTGATCCCACTTCTGGGAATATATCCTAAGAATCCCCAAACACTAATTCAAAAGAATATATGCACCCCCATGTTCATTGAAACATTATTTACAATAGACAATATCTGGAAACAGCCGAGGTGTCCGTTAGTGAGTGAGTGGATAAAAAAGTTGGAGTAGTTGGTGATATGGTGTCCTTGGGATATATTCCTATAAGTGGGATAGCTTGGTCATAGGGCAGTTCCATTTCTAATTTTCTGAGGAATCTCTATACTGTTTTCTACAGTGACTGCACCATATCACCAACTGAAAAAAGAAATGCACCCTCATGTTTATAGCAGCATTGTTCACAATAGCGAAGAGCTAGAAACAGCCCAAGTGTCCATCAGTGGACGAGTGGATTAAAAAGCTGTGGTACATATATATTATGGAATACTATGGGGACATGAAAAAGAAGAAAATATTACCTTTTGCAACAATATGGAGAGACCTGGAAACTATTATGTTGAGTGAAATAAGCCAGGCAGAAAAAGAAAAATATTATATGACCTCACTCATTTGAGGAATCCAAGGAACATTGAGAACTGAAAAAAGGAGTTGAGACAGAGGAGGGATCAAAGGGACCAGAGGAAAAGAGGACAGAGTGAAAGGGGATGATAGGATGGGATAAACCTGAAGGGAAGGGGGGAGGGCACTGTAGGGCAATGTGAAGGGGAATATGAGGGATGCAGTCAAGGTTACCCTAAAATCTATGTAAACACAATTAATTAAATAAATTTTAAAAAAAGTTGGGGTAGCTTTAAACAGTGGAATACTACATAGCCATAAAAAGAAGGACGTCTTACGTTTTACAAGAACATGGATAGACCTAGAGATTATTATGTTAAGTGAAATAAGTCAGCTAAAGAAAGACAAATACCATATAATTTCATTTGTATGTGGAACCTAATGAACATACTAAACTGATGAACAAAATAGAGACAGAAATGTGGACACATGGAACAGATGGAAAGCTGTCAAAAAGGAGGGAGGGGAGGGGAGGGACAGGGTGAAAGAAGGTGAAAGGATTAGCCAAAAACTTATATACATAATGCATAGAAAAAGACAACAGAGTATCAATAACCAAAGAAAATAAGGGGGGTAGCTATATGGGGAGGAGGACAAAGAGAGGAAAATGGGGATGGAAAAAATCTTGTTTGGGGCTAAGAATGAACAATGTGTTAATGTAGATGGTGTAATATTGACTTGAAACATATGGTTTGGCATATCATGTCATTTCAATACATTTTTTAAAAATATCTAAAAACAGCATCATTTATATTTTGACCCTTGTCCTCTGAGGCATTACTCTATAGACCTGAATTGTCTTTAATTCCTATTAGACTGTACATATACATATGTTTTATGTTTTTAAAATTGCTCACCATGATTAATATTTTATATGAATTAAAACAAAACATATTTTTATTTAACACTGAGCTAAAGGTGATATACCAGGCACCACATTTATGTAAACCTTATGAGAATACAGCATTGGTGAGGTTAAGGCACTAGTTTAGTTATTCAAAACTGACAATAATGAATCTGGAATTTAAACTTGTCCTTCAGAAGCCACAATCAGCATTCATTTACACTCCAGTCCTTGTTCCTCCTAGCTTCCAATACTATTCTTTTCTTATGGAGTATAGTTGACATACAACACTATACTATTTTTAGGTGTACAAAATAGTTATTTAATACTTTTACTTGATAAAATAATCACCACTATATGTTGAATAGCATCTATCACTATACAAAGTTATTACAATATAAGTAGCTATATTCTCTATGCTGCACATTACATCTCAGTGATGTATTATTTTATAACTGGAAGATTGTACTTTTTTAAAATTTTATTTTATTTTATTCATTTTAGAGAGGAGACACAGAGTGAGAGAGAGAGAGAGAGAGAAAGGGGGGAGGAGCTGGAAGCTCAACTCCCATATGTGCCTTGACCAGACCAGTGCAGGGTTTTGAACTGGCGACCTCAGTGTTCCCAGGTCGACGCTTTATCCACTGCGCTACAACAGGTCAGGCAGATTGTACTTTTTTAAAAATATTTTTAAAATTTTTCAATTACAATTAACATACAATATTATATTAGTTGCACGTGTACAATATAGTGACATTTATATAACTTAAGACGAGTTCATTTTAATAAATCTAGTATCCATCAGACACCATACATAGTTACTATAATATTATTGACTATATTTTTATGTTGTACTTTGAAATGTGACTGATTTTTTAACTAGAAACTTGTATATCTTTAACCCTTTCCCCTATTCATCTATCCCCCCCAAACTCCCTTTCATCTGACAACTATCAAAATGTTCTCTATATCTATGTTTGTTTCTTTTTTGTTTGCTTATTTTGCTTTTTTTATTTTACATATAAGTGAAATCATATGGTATTTGTCTTTCTCCATTCAATTTATTTCATTCAGCATAATATCCTGTATGTACATTCATGTTGTCATGAATGACAAGATTTCACCATTTTTATGACTAATATTTCATGTATATATGTGTCACATCATTCTCCATTTGTCTATTAAATTCCCAGAAGTGTAATTACTGTGTCCTTCTTGTCTTTGCTTTAAAGTCTATTTTGTCTTATATATGTTGCTACCCTCACTTTTTATTTTGTTTCCATACTCATGAAATATATTTTTCAATTCCTTTACTTTCAGTCTCTGTCTGTTTTTTGATCTGAAGTGGATCTTTTGGAAGCATAATATGTATGGATCTTGTTTTCTTATCCATTCATTCAATCCTTTGATTAAAGTATTTAATCCTTTTATATGGAAAGTAATTATTCATAATATATAGTTATTATTATTTTAGTACTCATACTTTTAAAAATAATTTTACTTAAGAAATTAAATTTAATGGATGACATTGATCAATAAGAGTACATAGGTTTTAGGTAAACATTTCTATAGCATTTGAACTGGGCTTGCCTGGTCAAGGCATATATGAGAAGCAACTACTCACATTTTTAAAAATCTTTTTTATATGCTTAAAGAGTTTCCTTTAAAGAGGTCCATTTGTTTTAATGGTGGTGATGAACTCCTTGATATTTTTTTCTCTGAGAATCTCTTTTTCTGTCCTTCGATTTTAAATGATAGTTTTTTGGGGCAGAGTTATCTTGGTTGTGGGTCCTTGCTTTTCATTATTTTGAATATTTTATGCCAATCCTTTTCACCTTAAAAATTTCTGTTGAGAAATCAACTGACAGTATTATGGGAGCTTCTTTTTAGGTAACTTGTCTCTTGCTGCTTTTAAGATTTTCTCTTTGTCTTTTAACTTTGTCATTTTAACTGATTTTTTTTTTTTTTTTTGGTGTGGGCTTCTTTAGGTTTATCATATATCATACTTGCAGCAGAAGTTTGTACTTTTTTAATCCTCTATCTTTATTTTGCCCATCTCTCTACATCCCTCCCTCTAGCAACCATCAATTATTCTCTGTATCTATGAGTCTGTTTCTGTTTTGTTTTATCTGTTCTTTTATTGTTGTTATTGTTATTTTTTTTAGACTCCACATATAATAAAATCATATGGTATATTTCTTTCTCTGACTTATTTCAAACAGCATAATACCCTCTAGGTCCATCCATATTGTTGAAGATTGCAAGATTTTATTTTTTTTTATGGCTGAGTAATATTTTAATATTAATCTATCAGTGAACACTTAGAGTGTGCACATATATTAGTTATGATAAATAATGGTGCAATGAACCTAGGGGTGCATATATCTTTTCAAATTAGTGTTTTTGGTTTTTATGGATAAATATACAGAAGTGGTTTTGCTGAGTGATATGGTAGCTTTAGTTTTAATTTTTTTTTTGAAAAACTGCCAAACTTTTTTACATTGGCTCTACCAACTTGTCAATAATATTGTAATAACCATGAATGATCTCAGATGGGTACTAAACTTGTCATGGTGATCACTTCATAGGTATATAAATGTCTAACCACTCTACCATATACCTGAAACTAATATAAAATTACATTTAATTACAGTTGAAACATAAATTTAAAAAACAATTTAAAAATAAGCAGCAGACATGAATAGACATATTTTCAAAAGAAGACATAGAGACGCATAAAAGACACATAAAAAGAAGCTTAACCCACTAGTCACTGGGGAAACAGAAATCAAAACCAGAATGAAATATCACTTCACTCTTGTCAGAATGGTTATTATCAAAAACACAACGAATAACAAGTGTCAGTGAGAATGTGTATAAAAGGGAAGCCTTGTGCACTGTTGGTAAGAATATAAATTACAACAAATATCCATGTTTAATAAGTACTTTCTGTGTAGTGTGACAAAACTCAAATGGAAAGTCAAAACCCAGACCTTCTAAATTCTAGAAAAAAGCCAAGACTTACTCAATAGAATCACTCACTATTTGAACACCACTTTCAGGCATGCTATTGAACACAAATTGAGACTGAAAGCCTGACCATTAGACATCAAGTGGCTATATGACCAGAACTGTTCATCAAAAAACAGGGATTGTCAGATCCTTCTGGTATTCATTTTAGACAGGAGCATCAAAAATCTATTTTATGATAAAAAAAACTATGCTGTTAGAATTGGACCCAAGAACTTAGAGAAAGCCCAGAAAATTATATGAACAATTGATTTAGAACTCCATTATCTCTGCTGCAATGATCTCTCTTCCATAACTAAATCTATGGCCTCTTGGGGAAAAACTCAGGCCTGATTCACAGAGAGGAGACATGGACTGCTATAAGAATATACATGGGCTATGGGGTAATATAAATGCTTGGTTGCTCAGGACACAGAAGAGCAAAACTAAAAGATCAATGAAAAGAGGCTCTGGAGTAGAGGCATGTGATGGACCTAATAGAGAGGGTCCAACATGGAAGAGCAGCTGACAATATAGTAGTATATGACGTATCAGTGGAAACTGACCACACTTTATGCTCAGCTATACCATTGATGAACTCATGAATAAAGTGGACATGTTTGAAGAGATGGAGACTGTACAAACAGCTAACATCAAGTACTTCCTCTCATCAGTGCTGGTCTAACTACTATTGTATTGGATGTTTCATCAGCAGTGAGCTCTGAAGGAGAACTAGCCATTTAGTGTAAAGTTGAATACATTAAATTCCTTCCACTCTGGCATGGGTAGCAAATTTCCTTGTTGAAACTGATGCCTCATTCCAGACCTGTATTTCTTCCACTAATTCAAGTGTTTCTACAGTCAGCACTATTCAAGGCCTGAAAAAATAACAGATATACTACATGAAATAGAAATATTTCAGCTTCAGACCAGAACAGCAATTTTATAATAATGTGTGTACAATAACAGACACAGGTCTAAGTGATTCTTTCCTTCTACCATATATCAAAATACCAGGAAATATTTGGACTAAAACTGATATTCAATTAGGACATTAACTTGGGGATCAAACCAATTGTTGCTGTCTCTAAGGCAGCATTTAATATATTGTGCTATGTACTCTATATTTAAAAAACATAATCTTGGAACCAAATGATGGAATTAAGATAGGCTTTTTTATCTATCACCCTTAGTGACCCAATTGTATAAACTGTGTTCTGCTTTTTTACAAACTGAACTCTGCTGGTTAGGGGTCTTGGTTTTCAGCAGAGCAACATTATCATCAAAGAACACAAGTTTAAACCTGAGGCATTAATTTAATTATTTTAGATCACTGGGAACAAGGAATTATACTCGTGGGAGTATTTGATTCTCATGATTATGAAGTGGTAGAGCTACTGCTACAAAATAAGGGCAGGGAAGATCATGTTTGAAATGTGAAAAAATCAATGGGAGTCTTTTGGTGCTCCCATAGTTATGATAATGGTGAATAGAAAAATGCCTCAAGAAGGACAAGGCAATCAATCAAAACTCAGCTTCCTCAGAAGTGCAGATGTGAGTTGTCTAATCATGCAACATACAGTTCAGTTAGCTTACTTGATTGTATTCTTGTCTTTTTTATACATAATTTTTAAAGTTTTATTGAGAAAAAATTGGCAAATTGTTTCTTATAGTGTAAGACATATAACTAAATATGTTCTAATATATTTTATGGTGCTATAAATCTCATTAACCCTTTCAATAATAAAAATTAGAAAGAACATATTTACATATCTCTGAAAAAAAGAATATTTGGGATTAGCTCAGGTATCAAGTAATACCTAGAAAGATATTCATTCAATGTCATGTGGAATTTTATTTAGTAGCACTCACACACACACACCTTTTGTTGGTGCACATTATTTTTGGAAGTCCATGTCTATAGTTAATGTGCTGACTATTATGATACTTTAATTGAGATTTCCATTACGTTTTACTCTCTCATGCTTTGATGAACTTAGCTCAATGACATCTAATTAGATTCTCCAAAAGAAACACTTTGACTGTATTTATTTCACAAATTCAGAAATACTAAGTGGGTGATTTTCTATTTATATGAAAATATTCTTGCCTTTAACCCTCAACCTTTATCTAACAAAATTCTAATTAAAATTTATCTTAAGTGCTATTCCACAAGATTTATTCTGTGATGACTGAATGTGACCCATTCTGGGGTATTTTTTCTGTCACCTAGATCTTTAACTGTTTATACAGCCCTCATCAAAGAGCATGTTGTTTATGCTACACTATATTAATGGCTTATGGGAGCTTTCAAAGTTTATATTATTTAGTTTTAATTTACTTATATTAAATCCACAAGTCCAAGTTAACTACAATGTAACATGTATTGTACATATCAATATTTGTTTTCTCTATTATCCTACCTAAGTTTTAGATTGTAAATTACTGAAAGCAAGGTATTTATAAATTTAATACCAATCATTTGTTGTTCCGAAGAATCATCAAAGTCTTGTGTACATTAGCAAAATTATGTAGAATAAATGAGTCCTTAATAAACAGTAAGTTTCCTTTTGAATAAATGTTATTAAAGTATGTTTCCAGCCTGACCAAGTGGTGGCGCAGTGGATAGAGCATTGGACTGGGTGCAGAGGATCCAGGTTCAAAATCCCAAGGTTGCTGATTTGAGTATGGGCTCATCCAGCTTGGGCATGCACTCATCGAGCTTGAGCACAGGCTCACCAGCTTGAGCGCAGGGTCACAGGCCTGAGCGTGGGATTATAGACATGAAGCAATGGTTGTTGGGTTGAGCCCAAGATTGCTGGCTTGAGCAAGGGGTCACTCACTCTGGTGTAGCACCCCCTCCCACCTTGGTCAAGGCACATATGTAAAAGCAATCAATGAACAACTAAGGTGCCACAACAAAGTACTGATGCTTCTCATCTCTCTCCATTCCTATCAGTTTTTCTCTCTGACTCTCTTGTCTCTGTCAAAAAAAGAAAAAAAGTATGTTTCCATTACTTAACATAGTCTATTAATACTATGCTAAAATATTGCTTATTATCTTTATTCAAGGTTAATTAGATATCGGAGTAGTAGAAATATACTGTAGAAATTTATCTTTTTCTTGCAACTAAGACTTACTATATGAGAATTTAATTTAATTGTAAAAAGAGCAGGTAAAACATAGTCAAAGAAAGCAGATATTAACTTATTCTAGATAGTTGCTTTACAGTGAAGAACACAGATTTTTGTGGACCATCAGAGATATGACCAAAAGTGCTTTAAGAGTGATATAAAAGTGTTGCAATCTATTAGTGCTCAATTTGGAATACTAATTAATTTAAGTATATTTGTTTCAAACTAAATATAATTATGCAGAGAGAAGTTATGCACAATTCTAATACCCTTTAAATGTCATAAAATGTTTTTTTATAAGATTAAATTAATTATGTTTGAAAGGTAAGCAATGTCATTTATGTTAAAGTAGGGTGAATAACATTAAATGAAATAATAACTTTTTACTTAAAAATAAAACAGCAAAGTCCAACTAAAAGACAAATAAATGAGGAATGATAGCAATATTTGAAATTTTGAAATAAGCTACACAATATTTTGCTATGTCATTAAAATACTTATACTGGAAACTTTAAGTCATGTGTAACTGTGCATGTGTCCATAAATTACACTGTGTAGAAATAATTATTAAAATCTTAACATGTTTTCCAAATGTGAGATTATAATTTTTATAAAATGTTTACTATGATAAGCATAATAACTTTGAAAAAATTATATTAAATAGTTTTTTTATTTTATCCACTCTTAATAATAGACTAATACAGCAACATAGAAGCTATACATGGTAACTTGGAGACCATGGACTCTGACATACAGTACTAGCCAACAGAAACTGGAGGTATAAAAGAGTTTTGCAATTACATTAAATAGTTCAATGGGCAAAACCAGAAAAAATAATTCATGGCAGAAAGTAATTACACACACTTACTCAACATTCAGAAAAGGAAACCAAATAAAACATTGGAAAATTAGCAAAATTATTAGGATGAGTGTGTGCTCAGTAAGATACTGGCAGAGTTTGAGGAGAGAGCAGAATTTGAAGAGTATGACCAAATTTGAGAAGGATGTTAAAAGACATTTAATAAATATCTTGATTTGTATATCTGCAGTTTAGATGAAATGTGTGAGATGATTATCAATATCTAAATAACAATTGAAGCAAGAGAAACAATGGAAATCAGAAAGAATAATCAGAGTTAAAAGGGAAGATTAAGTATAAGCAGTACCATGATGTAAAGGAGAAAAGGTTAGGATTAGCCAGAGAAATTGGGGAAAAATTTGGAACATGGTCTATGAAGGAGGAGAAAATTCTACATTTTCCAAGCAATGCTAAGAGGGCCAGACATATATATTGTGATAAGCTAAGTAATGGACATAGAACTAATAAGACCTTGATGATCTCAGCAAGTGAATTTTAGTGAAGAGCATAAACACAGAAGTGAGAAAACCATAGAGCACCATCCCTGAAATATTAAAAAAATGAAAACCTAAAATTTATACCCTTTTTAATGCCTTTCAGAATTCAAGATGACATTCATATATTTTAAGATATAAAGTCTGAAGAAATGTATCAGAAGCATAACCATACAAGAGAGGGATTGAGCAAAAAAGGGAAAAGAAAAGAGAAAAAAAATCATGGACATAGACAACAGTGTAGTGATATTCAGAGGGAAAGGGGTGGAGGAGGAGGAAAGAGGTAAGGGAGGGTTGGGGGGGATAAATGCAGTGGTGGGATTCAAATAATTTAACTACCAGTTCTCTGCTCTAATAACCATATTTAGTATAAAAAAAGATATGCCAAAAGGTAGTTTATTATTTTATGCATTTAATACTTAAATAACAATAAAAGAGGTACAAAAACTAGATTATGTTATAAGAGTGATTTTGCTTGTTTGTTTGTTTGTTTTGTATTTTTCCAAAGTTAGAAGTGGGGAGGCAGTCAGACAGAATTCCTCATGCACCCTACGAGGATCCACCCGCATGCCCACCAGGGTGTGATGCTCTGCCCATCTAGGGTGTTGCTCTCTTGAGGCAGGAGCCATTCTAGTGACTGAGGCGGAGGCCATAGAGCCATCCTCAGTGCCTGGGCCAACTTTGCTCCAATAGAGACTTGGTTGCAGGAGGGGAAGAGAGAGAAAGAGAGAAAGGAGAAGGGGAAGGGTGGAGAAGCAGATGGGTGCTTCACCTATGTGCCCTGGCCGGGAATCAAACCTGGGACTTCCACACACCACACTGATGCTCTACTGCTGAGCCAACCAGCCAGGGATGTTATAAGAGTTTTAAAATATTAATAGGAAAATATTAAATAATACCTGACAAAAGACAATAAAACTGTTATTTAAGATATTTCCATATTGCTTCTTGATTGGCATCCTCATTTGCAATTTTTTTCACCTATGGACAGAATGAACTTTACTACGAGCACTTAGAATACGCTGTTGCACAGATAAATGTTTAAAAAGAGTAAGGAATGGCCTGACCAGGCAGTGGCACAGTGGATAGAACGTCGGACTGGGATGCAGAAGACCCAGGTTTGAGACCCCGAGGTAGCCAGCTTGAACGCGGGCCAATCTGGCTTGAGCAAAAGCTCGCCAGCTTGGACCCAAGGTCGCTGGCTCCAGTAAGGGGTGACTCGGTCTGCTGAAGGCCTTTGGTCAAGGCACGTGTGAGAAAGCAATCAATGAACAACTATGGTGTCGCAACGGCAACGAAAAACTAACGATTGATGCTTCTCATCTCTCTCCATTCCTGTCTGTCAGTCCCTATCTATCCCTCTCTCTGACTCTCTCTCTCTCTGTCCCTGTAAAATAAATAAATAAATAGATAGATAAATAAAAACATTAAAAAAAAGTAAAGAATGTAAATTTCTGATTTCCAGACTGGGTGGCTGCCCAGGCGCCCACCTTAGAGAGAACCCTGATTACAAGTGCCATTTTAACAACTGGTTCGCCGAACTCAACAAAAAATTAGATATTGGCTCTGTCAAACCGGTGCAAACCGGCTGAATCCCAGCACTGGATAAATGGTGATGGATGGAGACATGACTTGTCGTGGTGAACACACAATAAAGTGTACTGAGATGTGTTTTAGAATGGTATACCTGAAACCTGTATAATTTAGCTAACCAGTGTCACTCCAATAAATTCAATTAAAAAAAAAAGAATAACTTGTTAAGCGAAAAGAAATGATGCTAGTAATATATATCTACACAAAAGAATGGAGAACTTTAGAAGGGCAGTTTTTTTCTTTTTCTTTTTATTTTATTTTAATGCTTTAGCCATTAAATTCCTAGGCATTTAATCAAGAGCAAGTTATGTAATACAAAGACTTACAGAGAAGTGTTCACAACATCTTTTTTTGTAATTCCTCAAACTGTAAACATTTCCAATGTTCATCCATAGGCAAGTGGGTAAACAAGCTGAACATAAAACACTACTTAGCAGTAAAAAAAAAAAAATAAAACTAGTAACACATGCATCAACATAAGTTTAACTCAAAATAATTATTCTAAATGGAAGACACCAGGTAATAGAGAGTACAGACTATAAACTTTTATTTTTTCAAAGCCTGTAAAGATCAAACTACTCTATAGTACAGATAACAAATTAATAGTTGTTCCCAAGAGCTGCATTAATAATTTCAACTTCATCTAAAAATTATTTTAAAACTATTTATCCAATAAAGAGCAAAGACAGTTGTCTAATTAAAAGATGTCATAGTTTTAACAGTGTAAAGTCTTGAAGTTCAAATCCCAAAAAAGGAAAGAAAAGACACTGCTGTGAGAAAATTTCTCTGATAAAATTGAAAATTAAATACTTCACTCAAGGGAAAGAATATAATTAAAACAAATGTTTGGGTGCAAAATGTACTTTGTAATGATTAAATCATGTACACATAGACATTGGACCTTCCCATATGACATTACTGTGATTTTACTTTCACCAAATTTTACTTATCTTTTGGCAAGAGTACTTTGATTCACCACCATCACTGTCTTTGCTGGTTGTCCAAAGGAACTTTATCCCTTTGAGTAGTGAGTTTTTTTTCATGCTCCCTGACCCTTGGGAGTGAGTTTTTTTTAAAAAAAAATAAAATTAGTTCCTATTACTCTCTGAATGGTCAGGAGGCACAAGTACATACATGAACATTTGTATTACTCAAAGAGTTAAAATAACTTTTGTTTCTCCTTTGTTTCTAAGACACACTGAAATCAAAATGTCTTATCAAGTGGGAAAATCACGTCTCTCTAATTAAAAACTTGTAAAAAGTATCAGGAAATAATGTAGTTAGAATGTAATTTCTTTATAAAGAACTTATATAAAATATGCCTTATGTAAAATATAGATATGGTGGCTGCCCAATTACTTAAAATTTTAACTCAAAAATAGTAAATAATCAAATATTAGCTTTTTTCCATACAATTTTACAACATTTGAATAACAACCCAGGACTATTTTTAGGTTCTTTTCTCATATATTATATGCTATTTTATCATCTATCAATTCTTTCCTACTAATACCTCAGGGAAGAAACTATGATTTCAAATAACAAAATTATAATCATGAACAAACTCACAGTATGTAAAAGTTTCATTTATCCAGATATCTGACCATTTTCAGATTTTTTTCATGAACAAAAAAACTTCAGTAATAAGTATTTTAAATTGATTTGGATGACATTGGTTAATAAAATTATATAGATTTCAAGCATATGATTCTCTAATATATTGTGTTTGGGGGAGACAGATAATACCCTGTCTCCCCAAAAATATGACAGTGTCTTATATTAATTTTTGCTCCTAAAGACACACTAGGTCTTATTTTCAGAGGAGGATGTCTTACTTTTCCATGAACAAAAATTCACATTTATTCTTGAACAAAAAAATTAACATTTATTCATATACTCTAGTCACGTCATCACAAACATCAGCATAACCAGCCAAACTCTGAATTCCGTCAAGAATTTCTTGTGACTCTATATCCACATGCAATAATCTACTCTGTTTTCCCAAAAATAAGATAGTGTTTTATATTAATTTTTGCTCCTAAAGATGTGGAGCAAATATAAGGAAAGACCTTATATTTCTAAGCTTGAAAAAAATTGCACTAGCTCTTATTTTCAGGGGATGTCTTATTTTTGGAGAGACAGGGTATTATCTGTATATTTTAATGTGTGTTTACCACCCAAAGCCCAATCTCCTTTAATTACCATATACTTGATCTCTTTACCTTTTATTTCCTTCTCCATTCATATTCCTCTCTACTAACCACCATAATGTTGTCTGTGTCTATAAGTTTTTGTTTGTGTGTTTGCTTGTTTGGCTTTTTTATTTATCTCTTATTTTCAGTTTTATATTGCAAAAATAAGTAAAATCCTATGGCCCTCGATATTTTTTCATCTGAATTATTTTGATTATCATGACAATGTTAAGATTCATTCTTGTTGTTGCAAATGGCAGTATACCATCTTTTTAATGGCTGAATAGTATTGCAATGTTATACATATACCTTCTTTGTTCAATCATTTATCAATAAAAATGATACTTCGATTGTTTCCATGTCTTGGCTGTGGGAGTCAACATAGTTAAAATAGCTATATTACCCAAAGCAATACATAGATTTAAAGCAATCCCCATCAAAATCCCAATGGCATTTTAAAAAAAACAAAAAACATCAGCCCTGGCTGGTGATCTTAGCAATAGTGTTGGCTCGGTGTGTGAAAATCCTAGGTTCAATTCCTGGTCAGGGCACACAAGAGAAGCCACCATCTGCTTTTCCACCCCTCCCCTCCTCTCTTTCCATTTTTGCTCTCCTGAAGACATGGCTCAAATGATTTGATCAAGTTGGCCCTGGACACTGAGAATGGCTCCATGGTCTCACCTCAGTCACTAAAATAGCTCAGTTGCTAACCAACAGAGCAGCAGCCCAGATGGGTAGAGCTTTACCCAGTAGGGGGCTTGCCAGCGGATCCTGGTTGGGGTGCATGTGAGAGTCTGCCTCTGTCTCCCTGCCTCTCATTTAATTAAAAGAAATCAGATTTGTATAGAACTACAAAAGACTCTGAATACCCAAAGCAATTCTGAGAAAAAAGAATAAAGCTGGAGTTATCACATTCTCTGACTTCAAATTATATTACAAAATGACAATAATCAAAACATCATGGTATTGGCAGAAAAACAAATACACCAACCAATGGATCAAAATTGAGAGCCCAGAAAGAAACACACATGTAGATGAGAAAATAATCTTTGATAAATGAGTTAAAAAATACTGGAGAAAAGAAAGCCTCTTCAATAAATGGTGTTGGGAAAATTGGGAAACCACAAACAAAAAACAAAACTAGCTTGCTATTTGTCACAAAAACAGAAATTAACTGAAAATGGATAGGAGAACTACATATAAGACCTGAAACAATAAATTATGTAGAAGAAAACATAAGTACTGTACTAAACTTGTGACTTAGGTCATAGAGAATATTTTACAAATTTGACCCTAAAGGCAAGGGTAGCAAAAGCAAAAATAAATAAATGGACCTATATCAAACTAAAGGCTTCTACACAGCAAACAAAATTATCAACAAACCAAAGAGGCAACTCAACAAGAGTTAATTAAAAACAAACGGATTAAAAAATGAGGAGAGAACCTGAATAGACTCTCCTCCCAAGAAGACATACAAATGTCCAGCAGATTTATGAAGATTTTTAATTTCATTAGTTATTAGAGAAATTCAAGTCAAACAACGAGATGAAACAACTTTTGCCTTCTTCACTCTCCAGTTTCCCTTACTTGATATTTGACAAAGGAGTATAATAACTGTCTGCAGGTGAACCCAAGTGCATTGTAATGCATTTACTGGTCTCACAAGGGATGAATTCCATGATGCACAGAGATTACACAGATTAGCTGATTACCAGTTTTTCATTCTGAAAAAAGCAACAGAAAGGTCAGAGTGAGTATTAAATTTGTGGTCTTCCAGAGAAACATGGGTAGTAAAACCTAAAATTTTTCCAATGGCATGACTAGTTTCATTGCTAATGTCCCCATCCCACTACACACACATATGTACACACCAACAAAAAACATAAGATGCAGAAAGAAGACAAATACACATGCTATGTAAATTTTAAAAGAGGTGTGGAAGAAAAAAGTGCTAAGCTGTCAACTTTTCTACCAAATTCAATCAACTCTAGTATTAGAATTTCTTCTGAATTCCTTTAATGGACTACCTCATCACTAAGATAATGCTAGACCACAGCCAAAATGTTCTGAAAAGAGAGTTCACTGAGGTTTTGGGTTTAGATATAATTCACAAATTAAAGCAATGTTTTTTCAAATGTTACACAAAGGAAAAATTCTGACTTACAAGAAATCCAATTCTTTTAAAAATTATTTCAGAGCACTGCATGATATAAGAGAGCCTTCTTAGAAACTCTTGAAGAGTCATCATGTAGATAAATGCCTATCAGCTTTATGAGGTTTCCGGAAAAGTCTGGAACTATTGTTCTTAGAATTTTGGAGGGAGGTTTAAGATCATGGAGCTTTTGATAACACTCTTTCAAATGAAGCATTTGATGATACTAACACAATGAAAATTAGAATATCAAAGTTATGCTGATAATTAACATTGAATGAAAAATCTTTAGAAACAGTAGTTTGCTGTCTCACTTAAGGTTTTTTGGTTTTTTTTTTTTTTCAGAGACAGAGAGAGTCAGAGAGAGGGATAGACAGTGACAGACAGACAGGAACAAAGAAAGATGAGAAGCATCAATCATTAGTATTTTGTTGAGACACCTTAGTTGTTCATTGATTGCTTTCTCATATGTGCCTTGACTGTGGGGCTACAGCAGACTGAGTAACCCCTTGCTCAAGCCAGTGACCTTCAGTCCAAGCTGGTGAGCTGTGCTCAAACCAGATGAGCCCTCACTCAAGCTGGTGACCTCGGGGTTTCGAACCTGGGTCCTCTGCATCCCAGTCCGATGCTCTATTCACTGCACCACTGCCTGGTCAGGCTCACTTGAGTTTTAATTTTGAAAATTCTGACTTGTTCAGTTAAAAATCTTAAAATAGCTATTTTAATAGAATAAAAAAATTATTATTAAGCATGGTTCTAATATTTTTGCTCTTAAGAAGTAATCTTAATATAATGATTTTTAAAATACTAATGATTTTAGATGAAAATAAACTCCTCTCATATAAATGTTTATTTATGCCAAATATTTTTATATACACATTGCAAGAGTATAAATTATAATGTTAAAATTATAAATGAGTGTATTAGAATATAAAGGAATATTCTGATGAATTTGGAATAAAAGTATTTTAAAAAATGATATTATAGCACTAAATCAGTCTAATAATGTGTCTTATGAAATTACAAGTTCTATATTCTTTTTGTCTCACTCTCTTTTCTAAACCAATTTCAGAATAAAATATACTCAGTAGTTAAACCAATCATTTGAAAGAGCACATCTCCAGATAAAACAATGCAAATGACGAAAAGAGTAAATAAATTTGATTGTCGTTGCTACAAAAATATCTCTGAGATCAGTAAGGCATACTTACATGAATGGCGAATTGCTCGTGAGTATTTAAACAAAGATGTTTAATAATTCAAGATGCTTGTAAAGGTTATTTTATTCCTAACAGATAGGAAGTAAAGCAGAGAAAAAGTTTCTTCTGTATTTTTACCATCTTGAGAAAGTACTGCAAGAGAAACATCCTATTATTTGAATGTACACATTTTTTCAACTAGCTACATTCTATTTGTGTGCAGAAATAAAACAGAGAACTTGGGAAAAATATTTCTCTAGATTTTGAGAAAAATAACATGAGCTTTTCAAAGCCAAATAATATGTCTGCTTCAATTAGATATTGTCTAAGATTTATTACATAAAGATTGAGAGTTATGCCTGACCAGGCGGTGGCGCAGTGGATAGAGCCTCGGACTGGGATGCGGAAGAACCGGGTTCAAGACCCCGAGGTCGCCAACTTGAGCGTGGGCCCATCTGGCTTGAGCAAAGGCTCGTCAGCTTGGACCCAAGGTTGCTGGCTCCAGCAAGGGGTTGCTCAGTCTGCTGAAGGCCCGCGGTCAAGGCACATGTGAGAAAGCAATCAATGAACAACTAAGGTGTCGCAAGGGCAATGGGAAACTAATGATTGATGCTTCTCACCTCTCTCCATTCCTGTCTGTCTGTTCCTATCTATCCCTGTCTCTGACTCTCTCTCTGTCTTTGAAAAAAAGAAAGTTAAAAAAAAATTAAAAAAAGAAGATTGAGAGTTATATTTTTATAATAGCGGCAGTGTATAGGTAGAAAATAAGCACTATACTAAATATTGGTAAGAAAACAAATGATTACAACATTTCTGGTGGAGATAAAATTTTTCATGATATATACATCTCTAAACATATACATTTTCATCAGTTTTACCCTCTCTGTGTTATCTTAAGAAAATACTCATGGCTAGGTACAAACCATTACCTACAAGAATGTAAATTTTAAGTACCTCAAATGCCAAATATTGAATTGGTAAAATAATGTAATATATTTGTACAGTAAAATGTATTGATTGATATAGAAGTATATTAAGAACATATTGTTCATTGAAAAAAGTAGAATATTTTTTCACATATTTGAGATGTTTAAAAATAAATAATTATAGAAGACATGTACTGAATTATTTTCTTGCAGAAAATTAACTGCTTTTTTAAATTAGATATCACTCCACTAAAATCTTCAGGATTTATTTCAGCTATGACCTGTTTATAGATTATAGAATCTCCATCTCATCCCAACCACAACTGGTTAACCCAGACAACCAGTCTAAACCAATTATATGTTTCTCAAAATGTCTTCAGAGAGAGAAAAATTTTATCTATAATTATATCCGTAATGTGTAAATTTATGAGATGTCAGAAAGAACATCTGCTATATGGTCTGGAAAAAAGAGAAAAATATTCTTTAGGGAAAGATTTACAAAGCCAATACTCAGGGAAAACAAAGATCCTAGGATAAATAAAAGAACTTGCATCTCAGTCTGTGAATCTACCATGTCTGAGCCCTAGCTGCAGACTTGAGTTTAATGCAATAAAGACTTAGTATCTATATAATAAATTCATTTCACTATATGAAAAGAAACTCACTTTCAGTGAGTTTTTGTTACATGTCAATAAAAAATCTTGTCTATCAAAGTATCAGACAGATATTTATTTAAATGTTAATAGTGGTTATTAATATGTAGTAGAATAATAAACATTTACTTGGGACTGTGATAAATTATAATGTTAAATTTGTGGTAAATCATCATTTCTTACTTTACACATGGAAAAACTATCTCCTCTCCTCTCACTTAAAAAAACAACAACAAGGCCTGACCTGTGGTGGCGCAGTGGATAAAGCGTCGACCTGGGAACACTGAGGTCGCCAGTTCAAAACCCTGCACTGGTCTGGTCAAGGCACATATGGGAGTTGATGCTTCCAGCTCCTCCCCCCTTTCTCTCTCTCTCTCTCTCTCTCTCTCTCTCACTCTGTGTCTCCTCTCTAAAATGAATAAATAAAAAAAAAATTAAAAAAAAAACAATTAGGCCCTTGCCCGGAACCAGCATGGCTAGTAATTCCAGGTCCTGAGTGGAAATGGCACAGCATGAAATTAAGAAAATAAGCTTAAAGAGAAAAAATAATGGTCTCGGGAGGACTCTTTGCAATGCAGAAGATAGCTTGCAAAAAAGTGAGTCTCCACCCCCCCCACCTGCTTTATTTATAGGGCAAAGTGAGGTCGTTAGCAAATCAAAGAGATCATTAAAACAAAGTCACATTTCCAAGGCAACCCAAGAATTCTCCCAAGTGCAGAAAACCCCCACCATACATAACATCTTAACTTCACAAAACAAAGGATAAAAAGAAAACAGCCTCCAGTTTTTCCTAGGGACATGGGGGTTAGGACAGTACAAACAATCCAGCATCACAGCTGACATGGAGGTATGGAGAAAAACTTAGATTTTAGCAACTTAACCAAGCTAATGAGGTGGAGTTTGGGCAGACTTTCAGCTTATTGCCAGTTCCCCACAACTTGGTCCTCTAAAATCTAAACCACAAAGACCCTGTCAGCTTGCGGTCCCCAATAGGCCCTTGCCAGTTGGCTCAGCAGTAGAGCAGTAGAGCATCAGATCAAAATGTGGAAGTTCTGGGTTCGATTTGCGGTCAGAACACACAGGAGAAGCAACCATCTGCTTCTCTACCCTTCTCCCCTCTATCTCTCTCTTTGCCTCTTACTAGCCATGACTCAAAGAATTCGAGCAGGATAGCCTCAAGCACTGAGGATGGCCCCATGGTCTTTCCTCGGGTACTAAAATAGCTCAGTTGCTGAACAACAGAGCAGTAGCCCAGACGGGCAGAACATCGCCTGGTAGAGGGCTTGCCAGGTAGATACTAGTCGGGTGCATGCTGTAGTCTGTCTCTACCTCTCCACCTCTCACTTAATTAAAATAAATAAATAAATAAATAAAATGTAGATATTTTTGAAGAAATGTGAATTTAGAGAATATTAATAATGGAAAACACACACTTATTTTTCAAAATTTTAGAATACCTTAAAACTGTTGATTTATACAGTTCTGCACCACATAATATTTTGATCAACAATGAACTACATATTTGATGTTTGCATAAACTACAATGCCTCTGAAATATTCCTATCATCAGGTGACATTGTAGCCATTGTAATGATACAACACAGTACTTATTATGGTGATGCTACTGCAAACAATCCTACTGCAATGCCATTTTTATAAAGGTAAGTATATACAATTATACACAGTACGTAATACAAGATAATGACAATAAATGACTATGTTAATCATTTCCATATTTACTGTAGTATACTTTTTATCATTATTTTTGTGTGTACTCTTTCTACGTATAAAAATGTTTATGCTGTGTTAAGTGGACAGCAGTCTCATACATCTTCTGTTTACCTCAGCATTAATTTCTCTTGCACTTGATTTAATCTTGTGCCATTTTGTTCATCATGACTTTTAAGTGTACAAAATTCACTGACTAATGAGGACAGTAAGAAGCCATGTAAAATGATTGGCCTGAAAACAAAATTAAAAGAACTATGAATATGAAAAATTAGGGATGGTTTTTGCTCACTGTCAGGGAAGTCTCATTTTACCATACCTGTGATCCAGAAGAAGAAGAACAAAGTCACAGAAGCTGTTAAAGAATCTGCATGATTGAAGGCAATAAGACAAACAAAAATTTGAGAAGGGTCTATCAAACTTGAAGAAACTTCTAATGACTTGAATTTAGCACCAGACACAGAATTATGTCTCTCTTAGCACCATGATAATTATGACCAGAGCAAAATTTTTCTTTGCCATATTGAAAGAAAAGTTGGACCCAATTACAATGTTGAGTTCATTGCTAGCTCTGGTTGGTTGAACAATTCAAGAATTGTTATTAATTTCATAATGTGAAAGTGAGGAGTGAGTCTGTAAGTCCTAATGGGAAGGTGCTGAAGAATATTTGGAAATACTAAATAAACTGATTGTGGAGGACCTTTGCCTAGACTACTGCATCTGAGAAAGAAGGTGATGTAATTCTGGAAGGATTACAACATCTACAAGTGCATCAAGAACATGGCTCAGCCTGACCAGGTGGTGGCGCAGTGGATAGAATATTCACCTGGGATGATGAGGACACAGGTTCAAAACCCTAAGGTTGCCAGCTTGAGCGTGGGCTCACCAGCCCAACCACAGCATCCCCGGCTTGAGCCCAAAAGTCACCAGCTTGAAGGTCAAGGTTGCTGGCTTGAGCCCAAGATCTCACTTGAGCAAGGGGTCACTGGCTCAGCTGGAGCACCCCCACACGCACACACACACATCAAGATGCATATAAGAAAGCAATCTATGAACAACTAAAGTGCTGCAACTGCTAGTCGATGCTTCTCATCTCTCTCCCTTCCTGTCTGTCTCTCTTATACACACAAAATAAATAAATAGAAAGTTACCTTGCTCAGACTTGGCAAAATGTTACCAAGTATATGAATAGCATCTGGAAGAAGACATTCAAGTTATTTTTTCATGACTTTTAAAAATTTGTCAAGGTTGAGGAGGTTGCAAAAATCAACAAGGCTATTATTGAGATAACAAACAACTTTAACCTGGGTGTGTATGAGGACAGCATTGAGGAGATCCTAGAGGTGATTCCTGAGGAATTCACTAATGAAAAGTTGTTGGAGCTGAAACAAAAACACAACTAAAGAAGAGGCAAGAGAAAAAGAAATTGCACATGAAGGAAAAGTAGGATCCCAAAAAAATTCATAGAAGGGGGTTAGCAACAGCTTAGGCAAACCTCAATAAACTCCTTAAAATTTTGAAAACATAACCCCAGCACTGAAGGTTTTTGTTAGTACAGAAGAATGTTCATAATGCAATATATGCAAATCTGTGATAATAAAAGAAACAAACCAAGCAAACACCACGGATATAGTTCTGAAGAGTGAAAACTTCTCAAGAAGAGCTTCAGATAGGTCCTTCAGAAAGTTTTCTAGAAGATAGTATTGTTAAAGAAGATGCAAGCTCTCTGCATGCTTTTGCCTCTAAAGGCCTTTCAGTGAGACAAAAGTGGAGATGGAGACAGTGATGCTGGTGATCCTGACCCAGTAGGCCTAAGCTAATGTATGTGTTTGTATCTTAAAACCAAAAAAATTTGAAATGTAAAAAAAAAAAAAATTTAAGTAAAAAAATATATTTTAAAGTAAAAAACAAAATTTAAAGCTTACAGAATAAATATGTAAAGAAAGAAAATATTTTGCCTGACCAGGCGGTGGCACAGTGGATATAGCGTTGGACTGGGATGCGGAAGACCCAGGTTTGAGACCCTGAGCTCGCCAGCTTGAGCGCGGGCCCATCTGGTTTGAGCAAAAGATCGTCAGCTTGGACCCAAGGTCGCTGGCTCCAGCAAGGGGTTGCTCGGTCTGCTGAAGGCCCACGGTCAAGGCACATGTGAGAAAGCAGTCAATGAACAACTAAGGTGTTGCGACAGCAATGAAAAACTAATGATTGATGCTTCTCATCTTTCTCCGTTCCTGTCTGTCTGTCCCTATCTCTGAGTCTCTCTGTCCCTGTAAAAGAAAGAAAATATTTTTGTGCAGCTATACAAAATACTTGTATTTTGGGGGGTGGGGACAAAGACAGAGAGAGAGACAGAGAGATGGACAGATAGGGACAGACAGATAGGAAGTGAGAGAGATGAGAATCATCAATTCTTTGCTGCGGCTCCTTAGTCTCCTTAGTTGTTCATTGACTGCTTTCACATATGTGCCTTGACCAGGGGAGGGGGACTACAGAAGAGCAAATGACCCCTTGCTCAAGCCAATGACCTTGGGCTCAATCCAGTGACCTTGGGCTTTAAGCCAGTGACCTTGGGCTCAAGCCAGTGACCATCTGGTTATGTCTATGATCCCATGCTCAAGCCAGCAACCCTGAGCCCAAGCTGGTGAGCCCTGGCTCAAGCCAAATGAGCTCACACTCAAGCCAGCGACCTCAGGGTTTCCAACCTGGGTCCTTTGTGTCCCAGTCCAATGTTCTATCCACTGTGCCACTGCCTGGTCAGGCAAAGTGCTTGTATTTTAAGCTAAGTGTTATTATAAAAGAGTGTTTTTAATTAAAAAGTTTATGAAATAAAATAATCACAGTAAGTTAAGGTTAATTTATTATTTAAGAAAGAAAAACATTTAAAAATAAATTTAGTGTAGCCTAAGTGTACTTTGTTTATTAAGTCTACAGTGGTGTAATATCCCAGCTTTCACAGTCACTCATTACTTGCTCACTGACTTGACTTACCCAGAGCAACTTCCAGTTCTACAGGCTCCGTTCAAAGTAACTGCCCAATATGGGTATATAATTTTTTATCTTTTGTACCATATTTTTATTCCACCTTTTCTGTCTTTGGATATATAAATATTTACCATTGTGTTATAATTGCCTACAGTATTCAGTATGGTTACATGCTGTGCAGATTTGTAACCTAGAAGTAACAGGCTTACCATTTAGCTTAGGTGTATACTTAGACATATACCTCTGCATACAGTATATTATAGTAGCTGGTTTATGGAAATACCCTCTATGATGTTTGCACAATCACATAATTACTTAATGGTGCATTTCTCAAAACACATACCCATCACTAAGTGGTGCATGACTGTAGTTTTATATGTGTGACAAGACTCATGTGCACAAGTTTCTTTTCAGCATTTTCTATAATATACCACATCATTACGAAATAACTTAAATGTCTATCAACATAGGAATAATTATGATATATCCATAATATACAACTCTATACAAACAAGAAGTATATTAGTATGTTATATACAGTGTGCCTGTAAAGTTATGGTGCACTTTTGACTGGTCACGGTCAAAAGTGCACCATGACTTTATGGACACACTGTATATAGTATCTGTGTATGCTGATATTAAGCATTTAAAGATATTTTGATGAGTGGAATATAGCAGTTACATATACTAAAAAAAAAACCCATTAAATACACATATAGGTTTATTGATATTTTCAGATAATCTTTTGGAACTTTGCATGACACATGTTTATCAGTGGTTACTTCCTGGGGTAGGGAAGTAAGAGAATAGGGGAAAAAATTAAAACATATATACTTTTTATATTTTTGTTTCTTTATATGCCATTATCATATATTTTTTATAATACAATTTTAAAATTTGGGCAAATATATGTTGCCATAAATCATATGAGAAATCAAGAAGGCAGAGAAGGAGAGAAAGAGACAGACCAAAACAAAGACAGAGATGAGAGACAGAGAGGCAGAGAAATGAAATAAGGGGGAAAAAGCCACAGATTAAAATCGCTTCTCTCTGACTCTCAGACACTTGAGTGCATAGATTCTGTTTTATCTATATAGCTAGTATTCAAATTCCATTAGAAAGCTGGAAAAAAGTAAATTTATTATTCTAAATAAAGAAGATGCAATCCCTTTTCATTGGAATACTAAGGTATCTCCATTGCACACAAGTGAAGAATTTGTTTCTACCACATAGAATTGTATTCTCAGAATAGTCATGAAAGAAAGCTAGGTATAATTTTCAGCATTTTACTAGAAAACAAATTAACCCTACAATTCTCTTTCAGTTCCACTTCTACATCTTTGCCAATGAATTATGCCATTTTGTAGAAGGCTGAACAATGAAGCTTTCAGTGGCTACATGTTTTGAAAATCCAT
Source organism: Rhynchonycteris naso (assembly GCA_037038555.1). Classification (NCBI taxonomy): domain Eukaryota; kingdom Metazoa; phylum Chordata; class Mammalia; order Chiroptera; family Emballonuridae; genus Rhynchonycteris; species Rhynchonycteris naso. The sequence goes on from CM072999.1 coordinate 125,721,242, forward strand.
TTTTAAGATTAAAAGGCTATAGAACTGAAATACATTTGTTTATATGACAAAAATAGCAGTGCACTTACAAACAGAAGAAAAATTTTATAGATTATCAAAAGAGTATTCTATTTGTAATTTCTAAATTAAATTTTGTTCTCACTTCATAAAATGATAAAATATTAAAGCTGTTGTATTCAAGAAATGAGAATCTACTGATATAACCTAGAAACTGGCAGCAAATTCTAATACAAAAACAAAATATAATTTTATCTAGCGATTTTCTTGAGATTAAGAAGTACAGTGAGGAGTGATGTCAGAGAAATGGTGCTGTGAGGAGCACTCCCGATACTTTTCCCTAAAATTTCAACAAGTTCTACAACCAGAGACAGAAAAATCGATCCCTGGAACGTCTGTGGGCCCCACACACTGAACAAAAAGGTATGAAGGGTCGAAAAACAGACTAAATTTATAAGCAACCTGAAGGAAATAAGATGGAGAACAGAATACTCCGCCTCCCTCACTAACCTGAGCAAGGGCTGCTTTCACTTGAAACAGAGAAAGTGAGAACTTTGGGCATGAAAGGAGATAGACTGCCGCACAGACGTGCAAGCCGAGGAAAGAGTGGGCCCACCGTGGTTCAGCCCACACGAGATAACGCAGGCACTGGTCCTGGCAAAGGTGGTCGAGCAGCAACCTCCATTACCCTGATACCCTGGTTGGGGGGAGCGGGCAGTGTGCGAGATTCCCTGGGAGTGGGCACCCACGTTCTGGGACAGAAAGGCAGGGTCAGAGACTCCTGCGTGGGTTGCGAGCAGAGGAACAATATAATCCCTGCTCCACCAACAACAGTGCGGGGAGAGAGTGCAAAAGTGAACTTTTCTATGCCTGGTCTTCTCCGGGCGGGCGGGGTGCCCTCGACAGCCATTCAGGCTAGCGCTAGAGGAGGGGCATGCAGGCAGCTTGCAATCAGTCTCTGTAGCAAATCTGTGAATCCAGTCGCTCAAGTTAGCTTAACTCACAGTCGGCTCACCGCCCAACTGGCTGACAAGGTTTGTCTCAGCTCAGCGATCTAAGACAAGAGACGGGATATATTTTAGTGGTTCTTGCTTTATACATAGGGGCAGGGCAACTTTCAGCAGCCAATACAGGGTGAAAAACCTGCATACGCTGGTGGCTCTGATTAGCAGAGCTTTCATACTCAAGGCTGTGCGCTAAAAAGAGGGACTTGGCAGCTTTTAAGACCTCCTGTTCTGCAGGCAGCAACTAGGTCATCTTCTTCTTAGCCAAGACAGGTTACAAAGTGCAAAAAACCTGGAGAGAGTGGGCCCACAGAGTGCTAAGACATACTGGACACGCCTGGAGGCTCATGGAAAGACATCTTGAGAGTAATTGGCTCCCAGCGCTGCTTGATTATGCTGACGACTCTGACCGACAGAGCCTTACCCAGAGCTCTACGCTTAGTGGGGATAGAATGGGGATTTGCCAGTTCTTTGAGCCTCTTACTATCCAGGCAGTGGCAGCAGCAACCTCATAGCTGGATCACCAGGCTGCTAATTCAGAAAGGAGAGAGGCTCCAAGAAAACCGACTCTCCCATTGTTGGAGCTTGCAAATGCTAACGAGACCCGACTACCAAGGACACTGAGGCCTAGTACATGACATCACTATAGCAACACATCAACTGCAAATCTCTACCTAAGTGTGCCACAGGGGCTGAGCCTGGGGTACAGTGCCACCGACCAGGAAGAGGGAGAGGAAGGAAAAAGGAAGAAGATAACCTCTCAATATCAAGAAAAATCCACAAACTTTATAACTTTTTCCACTTTTCTTTGTTTCTTTTAACTTCTTATCTCTATTTATTTTCCTTTCTTCCACCTTGGTCCTTTTATCCTCTGCTCATCTTACTCTTTTCTCTTCATCTTGAACTACATTACCCGTAAGTGTTACATTTCTCATTTTTTTCTTTTCTTTTCTTTTTTCTCTATGAGGGTTATACTCCAAAACCCTTAACTCTTTTCTTATTTTTCTTTTCTTTTTCTCTTTTTTCTTTTCTCTCCCTCTCTCTTATTTTATTCTTTTCTCTTTTACTTTTCCTCTCATTTGATCCTCACTCATGAACAAACTTTTATTTTGGATTCAAATTTTATCTCTGTGGCATTTTGTGTGCTTTTTACTTCACTTTTAACTCATTAGCATTCCCCCCAACCCCGGCTCTCCATTCTATGTAGTTCTTGTTTCACTTAAAACAATAGCTTTATTTTTCTTTTTCTTGTATCCTTCTTATCCCTTTCACTATATCTCTCCTTCAACCATCATTTCAAAAAAAAAAAATTATATTATTCTTGATTCAAATTTTTTCCTTTTTTGCATTTTGTGGGTCCATACCTCCTTTTTGCCCCTTTATCACTTCTCCCCAACTCAGGCCCCATGTTATAGGTACTTTTTGTTCCATTTAGCACAGTATAATTCTCAGTTTTGCAAGGCATTTTTTCAAAAAGGGAAGGAAAGGAAAAAAATAATTTTTGTTTAATTTGTTTTTTTTATTTACTTCTTTTTTATTTTCTGACAACAAAACAAACAGACAGCCAACTAAATGGGAGATTATATTTTCAAACAACAACTCAGATAAGGGGTTAATGTCCAAATATACAAAGAACTCACAAAACTCAACAACAAACAAACAAACAATCCAATAAAAAAATGGGAAGAGGACATGAACAGACACTTCTCCCAGAAAGAAATATAAATGGCCAACAGATATATGAAAAGATGCTCATCTTTATTAGCTATTAGAGAAATGCAAATCAAAACTACACTGAGATACCACCTCATGCCTGTTAGATTAGCTATTATCAACAAGACAGGTAATAACAAGTGCTGGAGAGGCTGTGGAGAAAAAGGAACCCTTATCCACACTTGGTGGGAATGTAAAGTAATACAGTCATTATGGAAGAAAGTATAGTGGTCCCTCAAAGAACTAAAAATAGAACTACCATATGACCTAGCAATTCCTCTACCAAGGTATATACCCCCAAAACTCATAAACATTGGTACATAAAGACACATGCAGCCCATGTTCATAGCAACATTGTTCACAGTGGCCAAGACATGAAAACAACCAAAAAGCCATTCAATAGATGACTGGATAAAGAAGAAGTCATACATATATACCATGGAATACTACTCAGCCATAAGAAATGATGACATCGGATCATTTACAACAAAATGAATGGATCTTGATAACATTATACGGAGTGAAAAAAGTAAATCATAAAAATCTAAGAACTGCTTGATTCCATACATAGGTGGGACATAAAAAAGAAACTAAGAGACATGAACATGAGTGTGGTGGTTACAGGGGGTGGGGAGGAGAGGGAGGCAGAGGGAGGAGAGGAGGGGCTCAAAGAAAACCAGATAGAAGGTGACAGAGGACAATTTGACTTTGGGTGGTGGGTATGCAACATAACTGAATGACAAGATAACCTGGAGATGTTTTCTTTGACCATAGGTATACTGATTTATTAATATCACCCGATTAAAATTAATAAAATTTTAAATAAATGAAGTACATTGAAAAACCTTAATATTTATTAATCCCTGATTAAAGATATATTTAATGAGATATTTTTTATTTTAAAGTCATTTGCTTTGAGAAGAGTGTATCATTTGCTGTTCTTGACATAAATTCAATCTACTCTTATATTTTACAAATGCTTTCCTAGGTACAATATGACAGTAAGCCATTAAACAAAAAGGGATTAACTGTGAATGTCAGCATACATCCATTTCTTAATTTTGCAAACACTCTTTCATTCTCCATGATTGCGAGAGATAAAAAACATTTTAATGTTAATGTACATATCTGTTCTATTATATGTTGTAAAACGATGCCTTGTTCTTACAGGACAAAGCAATGAATGTATCCAATAACTCTGCACATTGTCAAACAGATAGCAGATTGCATGATGCTGATTAAGAATATAATCTTTCTTTCTTAGCATCTGTTTATTCACAATCTGAAAAAAACCATGCTGGCAAATAACAAACTGCTAGCACGTAGCTTTTCTATATTTTCCCTACTCTGAGTAATGAAAAAAGAGTTGGTGAACACTTTTATTCACCTATGTCTCTACTGCCTATTTTAAGAGCTGGTTATAAAATCAGTATTTATGACCAAAGTAGTATAACTGCATTTTCAAAAAGAGGTAATATATGTATTTTTCACTGTAAATCGCATAACTCTTTTATTTTTTAATTAAATTTATTTGGTTAACTTTATATGTAATACCAGTGGCTGCTGCTGTCATGACCATGCAGATTCACACTGAATTTGGGCAGATGGTAAAGAAACAGTGGAGCCAAAAAATGGTGGGCAATTCCTTTATTAAAGTCTCGCACCGCCAACAAGCAAATGCACAGGACTCTCAAAGCCCTAGCACATTAGTCGGTTTCTCCTATGAATCATTTACCCCAGTTTCTCCTAGAATCAAAGGCCACACCAGTCTCAGCAGAGCTCACAAAACCCTTCCTCTCTGGTTGCCCATCTGCATATCTTCTCTCTCTCTACACAACTGGCTTCTTCTTCAGCACTCTGCATTCTCTCCTCTCCTCTGCAAACATGGCTTCTTTTTGCTTCTTCTCCTTCTTCTCTCTCTTTTTAAAAGTTTCTGGTGGGAAAATATTGAAAACCTTTTCTCCAGAAAATATTAGCAAAACAGTGGCCCTTCCCAAGCAGGAAGGTAATTTGCAGTTTCACAGAGCACATATACCTGGTGCTGCCCAGCCCCCAGTGCAAACTATAAGCAAGCAAACATAAAAATCATATGGGAGTCTCTGCAAAACATAAAAGATGTTTAGGTATAAACATTTTTCTTATAATTTTTATTTTTCTGAAGCAGAGGGCCTGATCTTGGGACAACAAAATTTAAAGCATTAAGATATTTGGCTATTAGGTTATAAGAAAACGGATGCCTGAGCAACAAATTAGAAGGAAACAGCTCTTTCCCATGTGAGGAAATTTAGTTCTATTTTTAAAAAATGAAGAGCAAGATAAAGTTATCTCAAAGAGATAAAATCATTTTAGCTGGCCATGGCATCCCTGCTATTTCTGGGCAGATTGCACAGAAGGGAAAAGATGATCATTTATCATTTTAACAGTGAGAAAATCAAATTACAGTTTGACATTAATATTTGGCAGTAAATGCTTCATGGCATTTTAAAAATAAACACATCAAACTGAGCCAACTTTGGCAAAACTATTTATACAATCCTTGTGTCTTTACAGATCCAGCATTTGCAGATATTTTAAATCAGGACAAGTAAAAATATACTGTTCTGCAAACATAGGTATATTTTTATAATGGTTCAGCTTTTGCTTTTTACTATCCTCTTTCAAGTTATTGATTAACCAAAGACATTGGATTACTCATATATATATATATATATATATATATATATATATATATATATTGATTAAAAGAGAAATACATTTTATTCCTTTGTCTGTGCTTCCTTAGGAAAATCTCAACTATCATGTTAATTATAATATTTAGCCAAAAGAAATCATATCAATTTCAGAAAAAATGCTTAGAAATGGTTCATTGAGAAATGTCTATCATATTCCAGCATTCTTGTAGACTATAAAAATTCATGAATATGTATAACACAATTTTTAAGTGCTACATACATTTTAAAATATCTTTTGAAGGTGGAAAATGAGCATCTTCATTAAGATGACCCAAAGAGATAATCTCTTGAAACACATAATAAAAAAGGAGCAAACTTTCTGTTTACAGTTATGCTTAGAAATCGATGTTTTATTATTTACTATTACTATAAAATTAAACAGATATTAAAAACTTTATATATTAACTTTATTTATTATTTACTGAGAGTTTATGGTTATTTTAAATCTTAAAAAATAATTTTAAGTTAATACACAACAAATATAATTACTGCTATAATAATGCTTATCAGAATTGTTACTCAGTTTTGCTGAACATTAATTTACCTTTTCAAATTCTTAAATATTTAATAGATGAATAATGTCAGCTTATTTGATAAATAAAACCATAAAAAACATTTTGGAAGTTCATGCTAAAGAGAATACGTTTGATAAAACAGACAAATCTTATAAATAGAAACTGGAATCTTGTGCTACATTTAATTATAAAAACAAGAAAAAACATAATGCAGCTGCAGCTCTCTTTTTACTTAGATCAAAATTATTAAACCATTCTGATTTGTCCAAAGATCTATTTAATTATGTTAATCTGAATTCATAGATTGTTTTCTTTTTTAATTAAAAAAATAAATTATAATTCTTAATTATTTTTATTAGTTTCAGGTGTATATAACAGTGGTTAGATAATCATACACCTTATTTACAAAGTGTTCCCTCTGATATTTCCAGTATCCATATGGCACCATATTAGTTATTACACTGGTTTTGATTACATTTCCTATGCTGTACTTTAATCCCCATTAGTATTTTGGAAATTTCAACATAGAATGTTTCTGAGGAAGCACTTTCTGTAAGAACATTTTATTTCAATATTATTTTATATTATTAAAAAAATCTGTTTCTTTAGTTTCTGTGAATTTAGCAGTCTTCATGTGAATCTAAATAGAGTTCTTTTAATTTAAAATATGCCATAATTTAATTTATTAATATACTCCAGACATAGCAAAATTATTCACACTGGCCTAAAGAAAGGTAAAAACTTTCCTCAATGACACACGCAGAGACGTGGAGAGAATATGGCTTCAGAGTTGCAGCTTCAGCCACCAATAAAAGGTAAAGATGTCAAAGAACTACTCTCTTTTCCAGTAGACAAACAAATAAACAAAAATAAATACAGATTATATTCTCTGTCATCTTTGATATGACAAAGGTTTGAGCTCTATTATTTACCCGACAGTAATAACCAAATGGTCTACTATAACACTCAGTGTCCATCCATGGTTCCCCACAGTGAAAAATAAATTTTCCCGTAAATCAAAAACAAACAAACAAAAACACCCCATTTATCGGCTTAAAAAAAGACAAACTTTGAGATTTCCAGAGTCAGCACACTAAAATAAGATGTTCTCAAAATTAAATAGCCCTGTAAGTGCATATATTTTGTTAGCAAGGCAGTTTACTTGGCCCAATCTAGTGTGTCCACTTGTATGTTTCAGTGGAGGATCTACAAATGCACTAAACTCTAATTTTCAAAGGTTCAATAACATGACTTTCATGTCAATATAAAAGAAACATTTTTCACATATTTTTTAACTTTTTAATTAATGGGGATCAATTAAAAATATATTAAAACTGGTCAAAGATCATTTGATAAATTTAGATAGATAGACACGTAGATGCATAGATATACAGATAGATGAGAGAGATTGAGACAGGAAGATGGAAGAAGAAAGGAAGGAAGGAAGGAAGGAAGGAAGGAAGGAAGGAAGGAAGGAAGGAAAAAAGGAAAGAAGGAAAGAAGGAAGGGAAGAAGGAAGGAAAGAAAGGAACAAAAGGAAAGAAAAGGAAGGAGTATGCATGCATACAAGAAAAAATTAGCCTGACCTGGTGGTGGCGCAGTGGATAGAGCATTGGACTGGGATGCAGAGGACCCAGGTTCTAGACCCCGAGGTCACCAGCTTGAACGCAGGCTCATCTGGCTTGAGCAAAAGCTCACCATCTTTGACCCAATGTCTTTGGCTCAAGCAAGGTGTTGCTTGGTCTGCTGAAGGCCTGTGGTCAAGGAACATATGAGAAAGGCAATCAATGAACAACTAAGGTGTCGCAACGAAAAACAGATGATTGATGCTTCTCATCTCTCTCTGTTCCTGTCTGTCTGTCCCTATCTATCCCTTTCTCTGACCCTCTCTCGGTCCCTGTAAAATAATAAAAATTATAAATTAGGGTATGTTTCTATTAAGTCACTGAATACCAGACATCTCGAATATGGAATATATACATTCATCTGGGACATACTCATTTCCTCAGTACATCAGAGGAAAAAAGTACATATATCACTTGTTACTATACAATACTTAAAAAATTGTTCTGTTCTGATTCAAAATATTTAAAAGACTCACAGGTAGAGTAAGGCAAAGTTTCTTGGAGGAAGCACGTACATTTTTACTATCAGTTTAATACACTGGGGAGCAATCTTTTTTTAATTTTCTGTTGTATGAGGTTTTAGAACTTTTTCTATATATTTCTGCACCGCTGATTCCAAATCTGAAATACATTTTTTGGTGCATGCTCTAGTTTGTTTAATTTCTTTTTGTTACAGTTAATGGCATGCATTGGTTTTTAAATTGGAATTAAAGGGCAACGACTCTTAGATTGAACATAAACACAAGGCAATTAATGTTTTACAAACATCACTTTTACATAATTGTAGTTGTTTTTAAATGTAAAATATTATTATCTGATAAAAACACCCTCTTATTTTGTTTTAAGATTGAATCATGGCTTCTTTGAGTAGGTGTAAATGTAAGAATAGTCCTGACACTTTCTGTTCTATATGTGGCTGTTACACACTTCAAGATCAAAGGCTTAATATTTCATCATTTGTGACACGTGCATATATTACCTATTTTCAAGTTCACCTAGGCAATCAAGGCAAGAATTGGGCTCCTCATATTGTGTGTCATAATAGTGAGGAAATGCTTTGTGACTGGACAAAAGGAAAACGCAAAGGAATGCCTTTTGGTATTCCCATGGTTTGGTGTAAACATAAGAACCACAGCAGTGACTGTTATTTCTGTCTGATCCATACAAAGGGCATTGGCAAGAAAAAATGGCATATGATCACATATCCTAATATTCCTTTACCAATACAATCTATCCCACACTCTGAGACACCCCCGGTTCCAGTTTTCAATAGTTTTATTTCTTCTAAGGAAAAAGAAAATGAACATGGTGATCAAGTGTATTTTGATAAGATGCATGAGGAAATGATTGTAAAATCTGAAGGGACTTCTTCTGATGCCAAGCAGTCATTAACCCCTCAGCAGTTTAGCCAACCCAAATTGAATGACTTAGTAAGAGATTTGGGCCTATCAAAGAAAGCAGCTGAGTTTTTAGCCTCCAGGCTTCAAGAAAAGAATATACTTCACTGGTCAGCTAAACAATCCCATTTAGGAAGGATTAACAAACTTTTGTGGACTTTTTTCCAAAGACAAACACTTTGTTTACTATCATGATATCAGTAGTCTTCTCAGCCTGCTAGGTGTTACCACTTACAGTCCAACAGAATGTACGCTATTTCTTGACAGGCCTAAACAGAATCTGATGTGTTCTCTTACACAACGGTAATGTTTATGCAGCGGTTCCAATTGGATATTCAACTCATCTACAAGAAGATTATAATGACATAAATATTGTCCTCGACTTTCTGAAGTATGAGGAGCATAACTAGATAATTTGTGTGGATCTTAAAATTGTAAATTTCCTGCTAGGAAAACAGAGAGGTTTCACAAAGTTTCCTTGCTTTCTGTGTTTTGGTTTTCTTTAATTAATTTTAATGGGGTGACATTAATAAATCAGGGTACATATGTTCAAAGAAAATATCTCCAGATTATCTTATCATTCAATTATGTTGCATATCCATCACTCAAAGTCAAATTGTCTTTTGTCACCTTCTATCTGATTTTCTTGGTGCCCCTCCCCTTCCCCCGCCTCTCCCTCTCCTTCCTCCCCTCACTCCTTAACCATCACATTTTTGTCCATGTCTCATTGTCTCGCTTTTATGTCCTACCTATATATGAAATCATGCTGTTCTCAGTTTTTTTCTGTTTTACTTATTTCACTCCGTATAATGTTATCAAGGTCCATCCATTTTGTTGTAAATGATCCGATGTCATCATTTCTTATGACTGAGTAGTATTCCATAGTATATATATATGTACCATAGCTTTTTAATCCACTTGTCCTCTGATGGATACTTGGGCAGTTTCCAGATCTTTGCTATTGTGAACTTGCTGCCTCGAACATGAGGGCACATTTCATTTTTTCAAACAGTGCTATGGTATTCTTAGGATATATTCCTAAAAGTGGGATAGCTGGGTCAAAAGGCTGGTTGACTTTTAATTTTTTGAGGAATCTCCATACTGTTTTCCACATTGGCTGCACCAGTCTGCATTCCCACCAACAGTGCAGGAGGGTTCCGTTTTCTCCACATCCTTACCAGCACTTATTCTGTGTTGTTTTGCTGATGAGTGCCATACTGACTGGTGTGAGGTGATATCTCATTGTAGTTTTAATTTGCATTTCTCTAATGATTAGTGATGTTGAGGATTTTTTCATATGCCTATTGGCCATCTGTATGTCCACTTTGGAAAATTTCTATTTATTTCTTTTGCCCATTATTTGATTAGATTGTTTGTCTTCCTGGTGCTGAGTTTTATAACTTCTTTATAAATTTTGGTTATTACCCCCTTATCAGACGTGTTGTTGAATATGTTCTCGCATTGTGTGGTTTGCCTTTTTATTCTGTTCTTATTGTCTTTAGCTGTGAAAAACTTTCTGGTTTGATATAGTCCCATTTGTTTATCTTGCCTTTTATTTCATTTGCCCGTGGAGATAAATCCGGCAAATATATTGCTGCCATGGATGTCTGAGAGCTTGCTGCCTATGTTTTCTTCTAAGATGCTTATGGTTTCACGGCTTACGTTTAAGTCTTTTATCCATTTTGAGTTTGTTTTTGTGAATGGTGTCAGTTGATGGTCTTGTTTCATTTTTATGCAGATAGATGTCCAATTTTCCCAATACCATTTGTTAAAGAGGCTGTCTTATACTCCATTGTATGTTCTTTCCTCCTTTGTCAAATATCAGTTGTCCATAAAGCTGTGGGTTTATTTCTGGGTTCTCTGTTCTGTTCCATTTATCTATGTGCCTGTTCTTAAGCCAGTACCAGGCTGTCTTGAGTAAAATGGCCTTGTAGTATACCTTGATATCCGGAAGAGTCATACCTCTGGCTTTCTTTTTTCTTTTTAAGATTGCTGAGGCTATTCGTGTTCTTTTTTGGTTCCATAATAATTTTTGAAATATGTGTTTTATATCTTTGAAGTATGTCATTGGTATTTTAATTGGTGTTGCATTGAATCTATAAATTGCTTTGGGTAATATAGGCATTTTAATGATGTTTATTCTTCCTAACCATGAGCATGGTATATGCTTCCACTTGTTTGTATCTTCCTTGATTTCTTTTATCAATGTTCTATAATTTTTCGCGTATAAGTCCTTATCCTTCTTGGATAAATTTACTCCTAGGTACTTTATTTTTTGGGTTGCAATAGTGAAGGGGATTGTTTCCTTAATTTCTTTTGCTGACAGTTAATTGTTGGTATATAAAAATGCCTCTGATTTCTGAGTATTAATTTTATATCCTGCCACCTTGCTGAATTCATTTATCAGGTCCAGTAGTTTTTTGACTGAGACTTAGGGTTTTCTATGTACAATATCATATCATCTGCACATAATGACAGTTTAACTTCTTCTTTTCCAATTTGGATGCCTTTTATTTCTTCTTCTCGTCTGATTGCTGTAGCTAGGACTTTCAGAACTATCTTGAATAACAGTGGTGAAAGGGGGCACACCTGCCTGGTTCCTGATCTTAAGGGGATTGCTTTTAATTTTTGTACATTTAGTATGATGTTTGCTGTGGGTTTGTCATAAATGGCCTTTATCATGTTAAGGAATGTTCTCTGTATTCCCACTTTATTGAGAGTTTTAATCATAAATGGGTGCTGGATTTTATCAAATGCTTTTTCTGCATCTATTGAAATTATCATGTGATTTTTGTCCTTCCTTTTGTTTATGTGATGAATCACATTGATTGATTTGTGAATATTTACCAGCCTTGTCTCTCCAGAATAAATCCCACTTGATCATGGTGTATGATTTTTTTCACATATTTCTGGATCTGGTTGGCTAATATTTTGTTAAGAATTTTAGCATCTAAATTAATAAAGAGATATTGGCCTATATTTTTTTTATTTGTTTTGTCTTTGTCCGGTTTCAGAATAAGAATTATGCTTGCCTCAGAAAAGTAGTTTGGAAGTCTTCCTGCCTCTTGAATTTTTTGAAATAGCTTGAGGAGTATAGGAGTTAGTTCTTCTTTGAAGATTTTGGTAGCCATCAGGCCCAGGACTTTCCTTTATTGGGAGTTTTTTGATAGCTATTTCTATCTCATTTGTTGTAATTGGTCTGTTTAGGTGTTCCGATTCTTCTGGATTGATTTTTGGAAGATTATATGATTCAAGAAATTTGTCCATTTCACCGAGGTTGCATAATTTTTTGGCATTGATTTCTTCACAGTATTTTCTACCAATATTTTGTATTTCTGTTGTGTCAGTTTTTATTTCTCCACTCTCATTTCTAATTTTATTTATTTGAGTCCTCCTTCTTTTTTTCTTGGTGAGTGTAGTTAAAGTTTCATTCATCTTGTTTACCTTTTCAAAGAACCAGTTCCTGGTTTCATTGATTCTCTGTATTGTTTCCTTTGCCTGTATGTCATTTATCTCCTCTCTGATCTTTATTATTTTCTTCATTCTACTAGTCCTGGGCTTTATTTGCTGTTGTTTCTCTAGTTCTTTTAGATCAGTGGTTCTTAACCTTTTTTGAGGTACCAAACCCATCAGTTTCTTATACGCATTCACTGAACCCTTCTTTAGTGATAAATAAAATATGATTTTTCTTTCCAAATTCAAAATGTAGGTATATGTTTTTTTACTGATGCACAAAATGAGCTGTGTATGAAAATCACCTTGCTTAAAGAACAAAACCAATAAAAACCATGAACTCACAACAAATTACGGCATTATTTTATTTTGGCCTCCATGGCAGAGGCTTCTCCGAACCCCTGAGACCGACTCATCGAACCCCTAGGGTAAAACAGAACCCAGGATAAGAACCGCTGTTTTATATGCAGGGTCAGTTTGCTTATTTGAGCTTTTTCTAGCTCCTTGTGGTATGCCTGTAGTGCAATGAACTTCCCTCTCAGTACTGCTTTTGTTGTGTCTCATAAATTTTGAGTAGATGTATGTTCATTATCATTCATTTCTAGAAACTTTTTTATTTCTTCTGTGATCTCATTGTTAATCCATTCATTATTTAATATCATGTTATTTAGTTTCCAAGTGTTTGAGTATTTTTCAGTTTTTCTTTTGTGGTTAATTTCTATCCCAGAGAATGTACCATGAGCGGTTGAAAAGAATGTATATTCTACTACTTTAGGGTGAAAAGTTCTGAAGATATCTATTAAATCGAGTTGATCTAGTGTATCCTTTAAGTCTGCTGTTTCTTTATTAATTTTCTTTCTTGAGGATCTATCCAGTGATGTTAGTGGGATATTGAAATCCCCTACTATTATAGTATTGCTGTTATTCTCACCCTTTATATCCATCAAAGTCTGCTTTATGTATGTCGGGGCTCCAATGTTTGGTGTGTAGATGTTTATAATAGTTATATTTTCTTGTTGAATTGTTCCCTTTCTCATTATGTAGTGTCCTTCTTTATCTCTTACTACAGCCTTTGTTTTAAAGTCCATTTTGTCAGATGTAAGTATTGCTACCCTGGCTTTTTTTTCATTTCCATTTGCATAAAATATTTTTTCTATCCTTTTACCTTCAGTCTATGTGCATCTTTTGTTTTAAGGTGTGTCTCTTATAGACAGAATATGTATGGGTCAGTCCTGTTTTTTTATCTACACAGTTACCCTATGTTTTTAGATTGGATCATTTAATCCATTTACGTTTAAGGTTATTATTGATATGTAGCTGTTTATTGCCATTTTATTCTTTAAAGCTGTATTCTTCTTTTGCTATATTCTTTTCCCCCTTTGATCTGTTCACATCAGGGCCCTTAGCATCTCTTGCTGAATTGCTTTGGTTTTAATTAATTTCTTGAGGATTTTTTTTGTCTGGGAAACTATTTCTCCTTCAATTTTAAAAGTTAACCTTGGTGGATAGAGTAGTCTTGGTTGTAGGTTCTTGTTTTGCATTACTTTGAATATATCTTGCCATTTCCTTCTGGCCTCAAGTGTTTCTGTTGAGAACTTGGATATCATCCTAATTGGGGCTCCTTTGTAGGTGATAGCCTCTTTTTCTCTAGCAGCTTTTTAAATTTTCTCTTTATCCCTTAGCTTTGGTATTTTGACTATGATGTGTCTTGGTGTAGATTTCTTTGGGTTTCTCTTTAATGGAATTCTCTGTGCTTCTTGAATGTGTCAAATGTTTTCCAGCCTTAATTTAGGGAAGTTTTCAGCTAAGATTTGGTTGAATAAGGTTTCTATCCCTTGTTCTTTATTTCTTCTTCGGGAACCCCTGTGATGCGGTTGTTATTTCTCTTCATGTAGTCACAGAGCTCTCTTAGAATTTCCTCAGATTTTTTGAGTCTCTTTTTTTTTTCTGCTCTGCTTCTGTGCCTTTGTTTATTGTGTCCTCTAACTCGCTAATTCAATCCTCAGTGTCATCCATCCTGCTTTTAATTCCTTCCATTGTGTTCTTCAGTTCTGATACTGTATTTGTCATTTCTGTTTGATTTTTTTTTATTTCCTCTTCCTTTTTATACTTGCTATCTCTTTATTTAGGTTTTCGTAATGACTATCCATTGTTGCTCTAAGCTCTTTGAACATCTTAACTATCATTATTTTAAACTCTGCATCAGGTAGTTTGGTTATATGATTGATTCAGGTCCTTCTCTGGGGATTTCTCTTGATTCATTTGGGTTGCATTTCTCTGCCTGCCCATTTTGTCTGTGTATTAGAAGGGTGTGGCTACTGAACTCCAATGTGTCTTGCTTCTGTGGTCCCTAGGTGTGGTCTTTCTGAAGGCCCTCCATCCTCTCTGCCACTGCCTAGGGCGGTTGGTTATGGGCGTTGCAGGCTCCGGCCCACTGAGCATGTTGCTGTGATTTCCGCCTCTCCTTTGTGGGAGGGGCTGTGTTCTGGTGTTCGGCTCTACAAGCCTCAATCTGTCTGGGCCTTCACCTCACCCCCACAGGTGGGGTTGCGCAGCGCACTCAAGTTGCAAGCCTCAGTACCAAGGGTACGGTTGAACACCTTTGCTCAGCTGTGGACCCTGCTTGTTTCTGCGTTTTTGCCCAACCCCCGCAGTCAGAGCCTGCTCGCTGCACTTTCTTGGGTTGCGCTGGGCTCATGGCGTGCACTCAGCTGCGAGCCTCTGCCTGTCCCGGGCTTTAGCCCTGCCCCCGCAGTCAGGGCCGGCTTGTACTGGATCTCCAACCATGGTTTCCCGGGTTGGGTGGGGCTGCTGGCATGTGCTCAGCTGTGAGCCTCTGCCTGTGCTGGACTTTAGCCCCGCCCCCACCTACAGAACCGAGTTTCTGTGTCTTGCCACCACCGTCTCTCCTGCAAGTCCTCAGCAGTGTGGGTAGAGGCACTGTAGTTCAGACCCTAACATTCCATACTGTAGCCCTGGAAGCTCCCTTTGTCTAAGAAGCTCTGCTCTAAGTGCCACTGGAGAGCTTGTTTGGCAGGTATCCTACCTCTCTTTGCTGGTATTGCTAGTTCCAGGGGAAATATTCGTTTTTGATTAGGAAAGTGACTCAGCCCAGGGATTAGGGTGGCTGTCCCTCAAGAGTGTTTCTCCCTGTGCCTTCCAGTCCACTCTCTCTTCCTGCTGCTCCAGTCCTCTCCTCTGACCCCATTCTCTGGAGCCCCGGGTGAGTGGTTGTGAGAAAGATTTTCTGCGCTGTCCCTTTAAGAAGAATCCTGGGTCTGAGAAAACTGTCTCTTTCTCACAAACAGTATCCTCTCTTGTTTCACAGCTCAATACTGTCCAAACACCTCTTCTAGGCTCTGGGGCTGTAGGCTGGGACTTTGTTCAAGAAGATAAAATCAGGTGTATTTGATGGACCTTAAATTTGAAACCTCATAATGATGTAGAATTTGCCAGAAAGATGAATAAGGAGGAGAAAGCAGCATGGCAGTCTTTTGTGGCAGTTACAAAGAACTTCCTTGGAAACCAAAATGTATCAAACTATGAACTTCTGCTTCAAAGGATGCTTTTGGCTTTCCACGACATTGGATGTAACATGAGCATTAAGAATCACTTCCCAAACAGTCACCTTGATAAGTTTTGCAAAAATCTTGGAAGTGTTAGTGATGAGCGGACTACTGCTAGAGCATCAAATGAGATTGTCCTCAACAAGTACACAAACCCAAGAGGTACAAACACAAATTTTTGCCTGAATAGGAATTTAAATGAGTTTTGCACAAATTTTATGATTAAAATAAGTGTTTTAATATGTTCTATTTCAAAATTGTAGACAAGTTCTGATGCAATCATATCTTTTAGTGTATTAGTGTATTTACTGCATTATATAAATTATTATATTTTCACAAAGATGATGCTCAAGAAGACATTTTACTTCATTATTTTAAACTAAATGTTGAAAATATTACAATAAGATAAAAACCAAAAATCTTGAATTACAAAAAAACTGTAGCTTACAGAGAAAAACCAATGTCAGATTTGAGATCAGCACACTTGAATTAGGTAAGAACACGTATTTTTGTGGATCCAACAAAAATTTTGTTTCCCAGTGTTATTGGATCTGATTAATTACTTAATGCATTGTTTTCTTAAAAATTCATTTTTAAAAGAAAAATAATCAGGTATCTGAATCACATATAAATTAAGCTCTTGAATAATTTAGTGTTCTGAGCCTCTCAGATCCTTGGCTATGTAATTTTGATGGCCCTATTGCTCTCTGATGACAACTACCTGAATTAAAGGCTTAATTATAAAATGGAAGCGTTAAGAGGCTAACCTGGACAATTCATTCGTATTTCAGTACACAAGAAGTTCATAGCTGATTGTTTAGTAATTGTCAATTTTATTGAGGCACTTAAGGATTCTTCACATAAGAGGATTTTTCTGTTATTTATAAGCAAGTAAGACAGTTTAATAAAATGAACAGATATGTGGTCCTGACATTCCTCCACAGCTCTGCCCCTTTTTCCTCTTGGGAATAAAAATAATGTCTAGAATCAGAGAATGTTTGGTGTTGGAGTAACAGAGATTTAAGCTGTTGCTTTTGTTCTTTATGGTAACAACTGAAAGGATTGCAACCCTACATTCTTACTGTTACATTTGCCACTAAAGATCGAGTGAGACATTTATTTTTTGGTCTGAAGAACACTGGAAGAATACTGCATCAACTTTTTACTACAACCTATTTATTGAACCAACAAATTTAACTTTCTACCTCTAAAAGAAACATTAAGTAGCCCTGGAGCATACCAATGGACAGCATGTAGTGGCCTACAAATTTCTTTGGTCACTCTTTAGCAAAGATTCATTTGCCTGATGAAAGACATTGTGGAAAGCAGGAATATGTGATAGCAGTTTTCTTTGGATTTGTCAGAGGGGTTCTGTTGTTCTTCAGACAGTGCTTAAAGCTAAGGGTTTTACTAAAGTCTGTCTGAGGCAATGAGTATTCTTTGGCCGTTGAAATTTAATGCATGCTTATTTTATCTAATCAGATTTTCTCATTATACTAATTTCTCAAAGAAAATGTTAACCCTCACCAGATAGATATGAAGACTTGGAAAAACATCAAAAGTCTTGGATAATTTTTAAATCTGTACAAGAACAGGATTCAAAGTATCACCATGGCCTTTAAGAAAAACATCATAAAGAGAAACCAGAAGAACATCATTATTGGTAATGAAGAATCTATGCTAGTTATATATATTTATTATAAGGACATTTTAAAAATAAAGCATGAGAACATCTTAATATACAGGTTTGCTATGATTATATATTTAATTTGGAAGGTTTGTCTGTTAGTACCACTGCACTATTTATTGATTATATTGGTATTTTTAATGCTTCTATTGCAAAAATTACCTAAATTAATAACAGATTAAAATGGGGTCCCCAAACTTTTTACACAGGGGGGACAGTTCAGACCATTGGAGGGCCGGACTATAAAAAAAACTATGAACAAATCCCTATGCACACTGAAGATATCTTATTTTAAAGTAAAAAACCAAAATGGAAACAAATACAATATTTAAAATAAAGAACAAGTAAATTTAAATCAACAAACTGACAAGTATTTCAATGGGAACTATGGGTGCAGATGCATCCTGTGCTTCTCTCACTGACCACCAATGAAAGAGGTGCCCCTTCCGAAAGTGCAGCGGGGGTCTGATAAATGGCCTCAGAGGGCCACATGCAGCCCTTGGGTGGTAGTTTGGGGACCTCTGGGTTAAAACAACACTGATTTACCCCTTGACAGTAGGGCTGGAGGTCAGAAGCTGAAGAAGAGTTAGTAGGGCTGCATTTTTTGGGTGGTTCTAGGGGACAATCTGCTCCCTTGCCTTTTCCAGCCTCTAGAGGTTGCCTTTATGTTTTTAGCTCTTGGCTCTTTCTCCATCTGCAAAGCTGATGGAGTAACATTTTCAAAACTCTCTCTCTCTGATTTCTGCTTCTACCTGCAAGGGCCCTTGTGACTACATTGAGCATGCCTAGATAATCCAGGATAAGCTTTTTATCTCAAAAATCCTTACTTACACACATTTGCAAAAGTCTCTTTTGCCATTGATTGTAACAAATCCCCAAATCAGGGGCATCCTTGGGGAGCCATTTTCTGCTTATTACACCAGTGTGTTTTTAAGAAGCTTCTTTCACGATGCTGCTTAACAACATACAGTGATGATTCTTTTTTGATTTTTGAGTCAATACATCACTGTTTCTATTGCTATTTTTATGCTCATCTCCCTATACTCACTGGTATGAAAATCTTGTCATATAACCCTTATTAGGAAGTAGAGGAAGAAAGAGGAATAATAAGGAGATCTCAGAGGGGAACAAGTAAGAAATGAATGAGGATGAGAATTGCTTTGAAAAACCAGTATTTGGATCACAAATAATAATAAGATAATAAATTTTTAACATAATGTTTTTATTCTAATTTCTAAACTTTTATTTCATTAGTTTCCAATTGCTGTATAACTAACTACTATATGACTTAAAATAATATGCATTTATTGAATAGTTTCCACAGGTCAAGAGTCTGCATAAAGTTAGTATGTTCCTCTGTTCAGAGATCCATATGCAATCAAGGGTTTGGCTGGGATGTGCTCTTATCTGGTGGCTTCACTAGGAAAAAGTTATTTCCATGCTCATTCAGATTCTTGGTAGAATACATATTCTTGTGCTATCTAATTAATGGTCCCTCATTCTTTTTTTTTAGACAATTAAATATAACAGAGTGACTGGTCAACCAGAGTACATAGATTTAGAGAAAACATCTCCACATTATTTAGACAGTCGATTATGCTGTATACCCTATCACTCAAAGTGAAATCATCCTTTGTCACCCTATATTTGTTTCTCTTTATGCCCCTCCCTGTACCCCCTTCCTGGTCCTCTTATTTTCTCCCCCTGGTAACCACTGCACTCTTATCTATGTCCATGAGTCTCAATTTTGTGTCCCACTTATGTATGGAATCATACAGTTCTTAGTTTTTTCTGATTTACTTATTTCACTCAGTAAAATGTTATCAAGGTTCATCCATGTTGTCATAAATGGTACTATGTCATCATTTTTTATGATTGAGTAGTATTCCATTTTAGATTAGCTATTATGAACAAGACAGGTAATAACAAGTGTTGGAGAGGCTGTGGAGAAAAAGGAACCCTCACCCACTGTTGGTGGGAATGTAAAGTAGTACAACCATTATGGAAGAAAGTATGGTGGCTCCTCAAAAAATTAAGAATAGAACTACCATATGACCCAGCAATCCTTCCACTAGGTTCCTGATTCTTAATGTTGAAAGCCACTATCCAATTCTAGAGGTCATCCACAGTGACCTGCCATGTGGCCTTTTCCATAATAAATAAAAAAAACATCTTATTCATTGCAACAATAATACACTATAATATGATAAATGCATAATAAAAAATTTGTAATATTTTATATTGTAATTATGCTTACTACTTTTTAATAATAATTGTAAGAAAAAGTACTCATTTAGATACAAATACATCATATCACACACAATGGATTGACTCTGTATCAATTGAATACAGACATTTACAGATTAGTTTTCAAATATCAAAAAGGAGGACATGTAGGAGGACAGTTTTTGAGGGAGGAAAAAACTTACAAAAGAAAGACTGTCCTCCCTAAAGGAGGACAATTGACCACCTTAATATAACACAATCTAGGCAGTGACGTCCCATCACTTTTGCTTTTCTCTTCCTTCTTTTTTTCTTTTGGTTCAAAATAATTTATGGATTCATAACATTCTCATCAATCTGAGATGAAAGTACCCTTGATTCTCAAAGGTATTATTCTTTTGTTATCAATGCAGTCATCTTTTCAAATGCTACTACTGAGTACTTAACTATATGCAAACTATCCAATGTTACACTATAAAGATGAGTACAGTATGAGTCACTACCATCAAAACTGAGTCGTCTGCTAATATATATAAGGGCATAATTGTAATATAATGAAATAAATATTATAGTAAAGGTGTATTTGTGCTGGTGCACAAGAGGGAAATATTAAGCACCCTTGGTATAAGGAAAGGTCTCACTGGAAATGTTTATTGTAGTCTGGGATGGGTTCTTAAGGATAAATTAACATTCTATGGAGATTAGGGAAAAGGTTGTATTGTGGTGATGAAACCTTAGATGAGTAGAGAGAACAGTACACCAGAAACATGGGACCAAGCCATAGACTGGGATCCGCAAGAAACAGAGCGAAGTAAGGAATTTTTAGGAGGTAATTCCAAGATGCGGAAGCAAAGAACTGAAATGAGAAAGATGATATAAGGATGCTTGATTGCATAACTGAGGTGAGAACTAGGAGTTCTATTCTTCCAGAACCTCTTAGAAAAGAATAGAATGCCTCCATGAATTACTTAACTGGAGCATTTCTATTCTGCCTCTCTCAGCCCTAAGATGAGGTTTCCTTCAGTACTGCTTAGTTCCTTTCAAAATCTGACTGTGCTTGCTTGTGGCTTACGGTGACACACCTGGCACTAGAAAAAGTACTAGAATAAAATAGAAAGATGTTATTCATGATTGATCTATAACCATGCCAGATGAATTCTCACAAAACTGCAGGTAAAATTGGAGGAGGGATAAGGGATAGAAAGTGGTGAACTAAAGATGTCAACTCCTGAGGTTAAAGCAATAAGGTGTGTTCAAGGAATCTATAGTAATTTAGTAGAGTTGAAGTACTGGGTGTGAGACAGATATAGTGTAGAAAAAGCATTTTGAATGTTAGCACAGTAAGATATGAAGGAACAGGTAACTTAGCTCAAAAACAAAACAGTAGAACTAGGAATTGAAAAAGCTATAAAAATAACTCATACTAAATAATTTACCAATATTGATGTATTAATTCTCTCTAATATGCTTCAATATATATGTTTCTTGATTGGTTCTAAATGTATCATTATATCATTCTAAAAGTAAATATACATATATGCACACACATACATATATATATATATTATGTGTTAATAAATCAAATATTAAAATATCATTTAAAAATAATTTTTAATCTTTATTTAATATTTTTCCTGAACACATGTTTTAATTTACTTAATTTTTTTATTGACTCACTTTCTTTTTCAACTTTATAACTGAAGAATAAGCATCTCTATGAATAAATAATTTCCCCTAGAGTAGGACTCAGAAGTAGAATGATTCGGCTAAAGACAATTGTTAGTTTAAACATACTAGTATTTTCTTGTATGTTTTTCCCAAAAAGATTGCAATGAGTTGTAGTTAATTCAAGAATAGATGCAGCATTATTTATATTAGCCAAGACATGGAAACAACCAAAGTGTCCCTCGATAGAGGATTGGATAAAGAAGATATGATATGATACACACACACACACACACACACACACACACACACACACACACAATGGAATACTACTCAGCTATAAGAAATAATGACATACTGCCATTTATGACAACATAGATGGACCTTGAGAACATTATAATGAGTGAACTAAGTAAATCAAAAAAAGCTAAGAACTATATGATTTCATCATAGGTGGGATATAAAAATAAGACTCATGGACATAAAAATGAAGTGGTTACTGAGGGAGAGGGTTGGGGGGTTGGAGATAAGGGAAATAAAGAGGGACAAATATGTAGTGACAGAAAAGATGATTTAACTTAGGCACACACAGCAAACAGTTCAAAAGCTACAGAAATGTTTAACTGAAACCTTTGTACTTTTATTGATCAATGTCACCACATTAAATTTAATTTTCTAAATAAAATTTAAAACAATAAAATAAAGAATGTACAATGATAGTGATGACTATGTGAACACCGGTAATAGTGATTACAGAGATAATAGTGTTGCAGCTCTACTTTTCAAGATTACCCAACCCTCTTGAACCACACCCCTCTAGTATTTATACTCTTGTATAGTTTCTTCCCCTTGACTCCAGAGTAGTTTTAAGACTCATTTATAACAAAAAGAATGTATTTTACATGATGATATATGCCTTTAATGACTAGTTTAAAATACTGTTATAGCTTATTGCCTGACCTCAAGTTACTCATTCTGTGGAAAGCCAACCTTCATTTGAGAAAACTACTTCTTCTGAGACTGTTATGTTGGAAGAAATTTAAGCTGCCAAGTGGAAAGGTCAAATGGAGAGAGAGGAGCCTGTCTAATACCAAACCATGTCTGACATTGTAGATGAGGTACAAGACATGTGAATCTAGAAGAAGTCATCTTAGATGTCCAATGCTGTTGAGACTTCAGATAATTCCAGCTTAGTTACCACTGATTGCAGGAAGGAGTCCAAGTGCGAACTGCCTCATTGAGCTCAGTCAATACATGAAACCATAAGAAATAAAAAAAATAAATCATTATTTTGAGCCATCAAGTTTTGTGGTGTTTTGGTAAACACTAATATATAACCAGAAAATAATAATTATAACAAAAAATAAATATATGGTATATTGAAAACTTAGTATATTCTAGACATAATAAGGATTTGACAAATATTAACTACTATAATTTCATTTCCAGCAACCCTGACCTATACATCATAATTTTATATTTAATACTGAAATGTAGGCTTAAAAATGTTTTGTAATTTGCTGAAGGTCACACAGACAAAAAGTAAGAATAAACTTTAACATATCAATATGAATCTAACTCTGCTTTTAATCATGTCTTTATCAAAGTATCTATATCACTGATTTTCTACATTTTTCATCTTATGACACACATAAAGTACAATTCTGCGGCAAACCAAAAAATATATTTTTTGCCAATCTGCCAAAAAATACGTGTAATTTTTATTCACCCACACTGGACAGCTATTGTTGTGTTGGCTGTTGTTACTTTTTGTTTGTTTGTTTGTTTGACAATTTAAGAAAGAATAGATCAGTGCCCCTGATTAAATAGTCAGGTATTGCGTGTTTTAAAATCTCTTGTTGCACACTGGTTGAAAATCACTGATCTATTGCAATGCCCCTTAACAGCATGTAAAATTTGAAAAGTTTATTGGTCGAGAATGAATTCACATTATGGTTTTATATTTTATACTTTTACTTAATTTTTTTATTTAAGTATAGTTGGTGTACAATAGTATATTAGTTTTAGGTATACAACAGTGGTACAACATTTATATACCTTACAGAGTGATCCCACATTAAGTCTAGTAACTATCACCAAGCAGTTATTACAATATTACTGACACTCTTTCCTATATTGTACACTATATCTCTGTAGCTTATTTATTTTATAATTGGAAGTTGGTACCTCTCATTTACCCTATCCTTTTCTACAAATCCCCCACTCCCCTCCTCTCTGGCAACCATCAGAAAACATGAATAGACATTTCTCCAAAGATGATATAAAGATGGCCAATGGACATACATAAAAGATGCTCAACATCACTAATCATCAGAGAAATGTAAATCAAAACCACAATGAAATACCACTTCACACTTATGGCTATTATAAAAAAGTCAACAAATAACAAGTGTTGGTAAAGATGTGGAGATAAGGAAGCCCCCATTTATTGTTGGTAGGATTGAAAATTGGTGCAACCACAATGAAAAACAATATGAAGATTTATTGAAATATTAAAAATAAAACTACCATATAACCCACAAATTTCATTTCTGGTTATTTATCCAGAGGAAATGAAAGCACTAATTTGGAAAGATATATGCATCCTTAGGTACACGGTAGCATTATTTTCAATAGCCAAAATATGAAAGCAGCCTACATGTCTATCAATTTGTGAATTATTATTCAGCAGTAAGAAAGAGTAAAATCTAGTATTTGTGACAGCATGGATAGACTAGAAAGTATAGAGGTAAGTGAAATAAGTCAGAGAAAGACAAATATGATATAATTTCACTTATATGTGGAATCTATAAAACAAACAAAAAAAACAACGAAAACAGACTCATAAGCATTTGGCGGTATACAGTTACTTTTAAAGTGATATACTGCTCACAAAACTTAGGGGATATTTTAAAATTAATATGAAGCAATAAAACATCCCCTAATTTTTGTGAGCAGTATACATTTTTCAGTCTAGAAAAATGGCAAATGAATCTGAGGATGAATAGTATCTATAACGTGATAATGGTATTTATATAAATCACTTTTTAAAAGGCTTTTTGTATATCTCACTTATTTCCCCCAACTAGGATAAGAACTGTTTTCAGCCACATTTTGCAGGCAAGCATTTAAGCATAAAAGCATTCAATATCTTACCCATCTAGTACATGGCAAAGTCAGGCTTTGAACAAAGGCAGTCTGGCTCTAGGGCAGTGTATATTTAAGCAGTGTACACTCTGCCACATAAACATAGTGTAATGTTAATATATAAAACAAAAATTCTGGCTCTCTTAAAATTGATTGGACTTCATGGCATAGCATGACCCCCAGCTGTGGGGACCAGGGTCAGTGGGGAGAGCTCCTGGTCCTAGGAAAACTGGTTTAAGGCAGTCTCCTGCCTGTCACACAATGATGCTCCTGGGGAGCCTGTGCTCAACCATTATGAAGAACCTTGCTCTGGGTCTGGGGTTCCCTTGTAGCAGATCAGCTTTCTGTTAGATCGCCAAAGGAAGGCCACACAAGCCCTGATGAATTTGAACAGAAATTTATGCATCTACATACAGATGGGCTGAGATCCTAGTGGCATCAGCACCACGTGTCTAGGGATTTAAGCTTTCATAGGGTTAGTGAGCAAGGCTTAGTCAGGAGGCTAGTTTTGGTGTGAAATTTTGGTGCTGGTTGAGGAGAAAGGCTTAATCTGGAGGTTGCTGCCTGAGGAAGTTGTCCCAGTGGAAGTTTGAGTCAGGGGATGTGGGATCTCAGTCAGGTTTTCTCAGGTGGGGAGTAATGGGCACTGCCCTGGTGCAAGATTTCTTCAAGTTTAACCTGAAGTGTTTTGGTAAGGGGTCTTAGAGCTGAATCTAACCTTTCTTGATGTGATCTATTTTAAATCAGCCCTGGCCTGACTGGTGGTAGTACAGTGGGTAGAATGTTGACCTGAGACACTGAGGTCCCAGGTTTGAAACCCTGAGGTCACTGGCTTGAGCATGGGGTCATCAATATGATCCAAGGTCACTGGCTTGAGCAAGGGGTCACTTGCTCAGCTTGAGCTTCCTCCCTCACATCAAGGCACATATGAAAAGCAAACAGTGAACAACTAAAGTCAAGCAACTGTGAGTTGATGTTTCTTACCTCTCCCCTCCCTCTCTCTCCTTTCCTGTCTCTCTTTCAAAAACAAAATTATTCCTAACACAAGGGTTTTTAAATTGTAAATCATGGAAGGAAGGAAGGAAGAAAGGAAGGAAGGAAGGAAGGAAGGAAGGAAGGAAGGAAGGAAGGAAGGAAGGAAGGAAGGAAGGAAGGAAGAAAGAAACGGAGGGAAGGAGGGAGAGAGGGAAAGAGGGAGAGAGAAAGAGAGAGAGAGAGAGAAAGACAAAGAGACAAACAAACTTGATTGGAAGCATCACAGAGTACTAGTATTAATTTTTAAGAATTCCTGTAGTCACAGTAGCCAAATGTAAGGCCAGTGGCTGCCACCATCATAGCCATGAAGGTTCTCACTGGATTTGGGAAGATGCTAAAGAAATAGTGGAGCCAAAAAATAGTGGGCCATTCCTTTATTAAACTGTCACACCGGCCGAGGAGCAAACACACAGAGAAAACACTTCCCTTTCATTCAGGACTCTCAAAGCCCTGACGCATTCTCTGGTTCCACAACCAAAAGAATCAGCTCTGGTTCCTTGTTGGTCAAATAAGTTTATAAAATATAATTTTTTATGTTTGTTTGCTTACAGTTTGCATTAGGGGCTGGGCAGCATGAAGGTATATGTGGTCTGTGAAATTGCAAATTACCTTCCTGCTTGGGAAGGGTCATTGTTTTGCTAATGTTTCCTAGAGGAGAGGTTTTCCCACCAGAAAGTTTTTGAAAAAGAGAGCAGGAGAAGAAAAAAGAAGCCATGCTTGCAGAATGAGAGAGAAGGAATGCAGAGTGATGAAGAAGAAGCCAGTTTTGCAGAGAAAGAAGCCATATTGGCAAGGAAACAGAAGGTGTGCCGATGGGGAACTAGAGGTGAGGGGCTTTGCAAACTCCGCTGAGAATGGTGAGGCCTTTCATTCTAGGAGGAACCAGAGAAGATTCTCCTGGCTGTGGAACTGGAGAATGCATCAGGGCTTTGGGAGCCCTGAATGAAAGGGAAGTGTTTTCCCTGCTTGTTTGCTTGTAGGCTGGTGCGAGGTTTTTTGTTTTTTTTTTTTTTTCAGGGACAGAGAGAGGGATAGATATGGACAGACAGACAGGAATGGAGAAAGGTGAGAAGCATCAATCATTAGGTTTTCATTGCCGTTACAGTACCTTAGTTGTTCATTGATTGCTTTCTCACATGTGCCTTGATCACGGGCCTTCAGCAGACCGAGCCACCCCTTGCTGGAACCAGTGACCTTGGGTCCAAGCTGGCGAGCTTTTGCTCAAGCCAGATGGGCCCGCGCTCAAGCTGGCGAGCTCGGGGTCTCGAACCTGGGTCTTCCGCATCCCAGTCCAATGCTCTATCCACTGCGCCACCGCCTGGTCAGGCAAGGTGCGAGACTTTAATAAAGGAATGGCCCACCATTTTTTGGCTCCACTGTTTCTTTACCATCTGCCCAAATCCAATGTGAACCTGCATGTGCATGTTGATGATGGCGGTGGTCTCTGGCCATACATTACTCCTAGAATCAAAGGCCCTAGCAATCTCATCAGAGCTCCCAAAGCCCCCCAGCTCTGGTTCCCCATCTGCACACCTTCTTTCTCTCTGCACAAAATGGCTTCTTCCTCAGCACTCTGCATTCTCTCCACTATCCCTGAAAAACTGGCTGGGCTCACAAAGACCTCTCCTCCAGCGATCATTAGCGAAACAATATCCACTCCCAAGCAGGAATGCAATCTGCAATTTGTAATCAACTGCCCTGCTCTGAGAGCAAGCACACACATGGCTGCCCAGTGCCATTTTTTAACAATAAAAATAAGCAAACTCAAAAAATACAAATTTTACAAACTCACTTGCCAAACATTCCACACCTTTTGCTCACTTTGCAATCCAAACCACAGGTATTCCTGTGCAAGGAATGAGGTACATTACATAAACAAATTACAGTAACAGTACAAGTCATACAATTTCAACAATTACAAAGGTGCCCTTCACAATATTGCTCTGAGCACTTTGCTCAAAGTGCAAAATATTTTTGTAGCTTCTCTCCAACTGGATGAAAAGCTTCCTGGTGCAGGAGGGCCTCCACCAGGGCTCTCCCCCATCAGGGTCTCTCATATTATTAAAAAGATACATGGCCATCCAGCAAGGGAACTGGTGCCCCCTTCTGGTCACAGTCTAACAGTTAGTCCATGTACATGGGGCTTCAGGCCTCCCCCTTGATCCCTGTCATCATGGCAGCTCTGAAGATGCTGCCCCAAGAAGAAGCATATGGCAATGGTAGCCAACATTTTTATCTTTGTTTCTGAGAGTATGATGCCATCCACTCCTATGTCCCACAATCATAGCAAACCTACCAGGGGCTTAGTAGGTACTCTTTGTTGCTGTTTTACCTTCTGGAGTCTGCAGATGGCAGCTTCAGCCTTCTCATCCTCAGAAGAGGAGCTGGAAATGCTTGCTTTCACTGACTCAGAGCCACTCTGCCATCATGGCTCCATCTTAGGCTCCAGATGCTGCTGGCTTTTGTGAAGCTGAACCATATGGTTGTTCCTCCAAAAACTGCTTCTGCCAATATTCAACCTCTAGGGCTAACTGCAACACATGAATCCATGCAGCCTCCTTCTCTAATGCTTGCTCCAGTTCCAGGCAACATTGGTGCTGCTCGGTTTGCAGACCTCAGGCAACCTCTTCCACAGAGCTTTCAGTTTCTTCTCTCAGGCTGGTAAAAAAACAGCCAGGCCACGGTCCCTAAAAGGAGAGCTAGTGGGAACCATAACAATAACCAGTCCTCTACCCACCCCTGAAGGGTGGTGGCTCCAAACCAATCTGATCTGAATCCTGCTGACTACGCCAGATGTATGGCCAGAGGCCACTGCTGTTGTGACCATGCAGGTTCTCATTGGATTCAGGCAGATGGTAAAGAAACAGTGGAGCCGAAGAATGGTGAGCCATTCCTTTATTAAAGTCTCACACCGGCCGATGAGCAAATGCACAGGAAAAATACTTCCCTTTCATTCAGGGCTCCCAAAGCCCTGACACATTCTCTGGTTCCACAACCAGGAGATCTTCTCTGGCTCCTCCTAGAATGAAAAACTCAACCAGTCTCAGTGGAGCTCCCAAATCCCTCAGCTCCATTTTCACATCAGCACTCCTTTTCTCTCTGCCAAACTGGCTTCTTGTTCAGCACTCTGCATTCTCTCAGCTCTCCCTGCAAAACTGTCTGGGCCTACAAAGACCCTTCCTCTAGCAAACATTAGCATAACAATGACCCTTTCCAAACAGAAATGCAATCCACAGTTTGCAATCTACTGCTCTGCTCTGAGAGCAAGCACACATGTGGTTGTCCAGCACCATTTTACCATTTTTTAACAATATGATTCCACTTATAGGAGGTATCTAAAATAATCAAATTCTTAGAAACAAACAGAAGAATGGTGGTTGAAAGGGACTCGGGGAGAAGGAAATAGGAAATTGCCATTCAACTGGTATAAAGTTTTAGTTATGTGAGATGAAGAAGGTCCAGGGGTATGCAATAATACATTATGACATTGTGTTTCTACCTTACAGTACTGTATCATGCAGCTGAAAATTGGTTAAGAGGGTAGATATCATGTTAAGTGTTCTAACCACAATAAGAAAAAAAATAATGTATTACTGGAGATTATATTCCTGGAGATTAAAAATTAATACATTATATACTACATACTTTAGAGGACAGATACAAAAACTGACTGGTCTGCAAAGCACATCTATGTCAGCTTAACTTTTAATGGTCATCTCCGTAAGTCTTAAGAGAAGATCTTTTTGTTCTGTTAAGGCCATTGTTATTGTTTTTATTTTTTTAATTAATTTTAATGGGGTGACATTAATAAATCAGGGTACATATGTTCAAATAAAACATCTCCAGGTAATCTTATCATTCAATTATGTTGCATACCCATCACCCAAAGTTAAATTGTCCTCTGTCACCTTCTATCTGGTTTTCCCTGTGCCCCTCCTCTCCCCCTCTTCCACCTTCTCTTCCCTCCCCCCACCCCGTAACCACCACTCTCTTGTCCATGTCTCATAGTCTCACTTTTATGTTCCCCGTATGTATGAAATCATGCTGTTCTCAGTTTTTTTCTGTTTTACTTATTTCACTCAGTATAATGTTATCAAGGTCCATCCATTTTGTTGTAAATGATCCGATGTCATCATTTCTTATGGCTGAGTAGTATTCCATAGTATATATGTACCAAAGCTTTTTGTTTGTTTGTTTGTTTGTTTTGTTTTTTTCTTAAATATATATTTTATTATTATTAATTCTAATGGGGTTACACCAATAAATCAGGGTACATATGTACAATGAAAACATCTCCAGGTTATCTTATCATTCAATTATGTTGCATACTCATCACCCAAAATCAAATTGTCCTCTGTGACCTTCTATCTGGTTTTCCCTGTGCCCCTTTCCTCCTCCCTATCCCACCCTTCCCTCCCTCCTCCCACCCCGTAACCACCACTCTCTTGTCCATGTCTCATATTCTCACTTTTATGTTCCACCTATGTATGAAATCATACTGTTCTCAGTTTTGTTTTGTTTTTAAGTCTCAAGAGTAAATGAAATCCTGGAAACTCTGCAAGATATGTAACATTTATCTAAGGAATGACAAAAATCAAGTCCTATTGCCTATTATCATTCTTTATCAGTACATAATTAAATCTGTAGTGTTTCACCGATTGTCTGCCGTGCCGTCGGCAAAGGCTCAGTGTTTTCTGAATGCAGATTTATGACTGGAGATGAGAAGTGAACCTGGAGACAGAGTTCCCCCACAGAGTGCTCGGATTCCATGTGGCCTTAGTGTCAGCAGGAAGGACAGTGATATCTCTCTAAGATTCTTACTGTGAGTCTCAACATTTTTGAGGTCAGTAAGTGGAAAATCAGGTACAATGTCAGGCTGAAGGAAAACATGGAATCCCATTTAGGGGTCCTGTATAAAGATGCCTACCTATTTGCCTAAATTCTTACTTTTCTGGATGCTTTATTTTTTATTTAAAATCTAGGTTCACCAATTTGTACTTATTCTGCATAAAAGCATCAATTTATTTGAACTCTAAACCACCTGTTTAAAAAGAAATGATTCTAATTGTATTAAAATACTTAACTCCAATAGGCTACTGTGTTAGTTGATAGGACTTCCAAAACTAGGACTAGAAAATTGTGCTAACTGAAATAGTTCCACAGACTAGGTGGCTTTAACAACAGAAATTCTCTGCTTATGGATGGCCATCTCACTGTGCATCACGTGTTTTTATCCCCATACGAGTTCTTGTCTTATTTTCCTCTTTTAATAAAGACACCAGTCATATTAGATTAGGGCTTACTGCAATGACTCTAACCTTAATTATCTTTTTAAGGACCCTATTCTAAACACAATCACATTCAGAGGTATTAGAGACTAAGACTTCAAAATATGAACTGAGTGGAGGGCCAAATTCAGCCCGTTATAGCTACCCTCTCTCACTGTTGCCCAGTCCTGTCCACCAAGGTGTTTTGTGTTTCTTGTAAATTAAAGAACCAACAACTCAGGAAGATGATCCTGTGGATAATTCTGCCCCCCTTAAACCAGGGAATGCATAAATGTCAAAAATGCCTGGAGTGGAAAAAAAAGTGACTTCATTGATTAATACTCTTAGAAGGCTTTCAAAAAATAAGAACTTCCGTATATTATTGAATTGATCAGCCTGAACATCCAGTTCCAACTATAATGTTAAATAACATCTGTATAAATTTTCCAATAGGAGCTGATTAAAATTTTTAAATGGTACATGCCATAATTATATTTAAGAAAATAGAACAAGTTATTTATTAAAATAGGTATCTGTTCTTTCAGTAAATATCTTTCTCTTGAATATTGTGAAAGAGATGCCACATTATTAAATGGAATCAGAGTGTTTTACAATGTCCAAAGTATGGTGATGGAAATTAGAGAGAGCATCATGAGAAATATAAAAATGATATTGGGAAAAATGAAAATTAAAAAAGCAATAAAAAATAGTGTTTAGAGCCTGACCAGGCAGTGGCACAGTGGATAGAGAATTGGCCTGGGATGCTGAGAACACAAGTTTGAAACACTGAGGTGGCTGGCTTGAGTGTGGGCTACCAGTTTGAGCAAGGTGTTGCCAGCTTGAGCAAGGTGTTGCCAACTTGAGTGTGGGATCATAGACATGACACCATGGTCACTGGCTTGAGCCCAAGGTTACTGGCTTGAGCAAGGTGTCACTGGCTCAGCTGAAGCCTCCAGGTCAAGGCACTTATTAAAAAACAATCAATGAACAACTAAGTTGCTACAACTATGAGTTGATCCTTCTCATCTCTCTGTCTATACCAATGGTTCTTAACCTTTTTTGAGGTACCGAACCCACCAGTTTCATATGCACATTCACCAAACCCTTCTTTAGTGATAAATAAAATATGATTTTTTTTTCCAAATTCAAGGCATAGGTATATGGTTTTTTACTGGTGCACAAAATGAGCTGTGCATGAACATCACCTTGCTCAAAGAACAAAACCAACAAAGTGCATGAACTCACAACAAATTACAGTATTACTTTATTCTGGCCTCCGCGACAGAGGCTTCTCCAAACCCCTGAGACTGACTCATCAAACCCCTAGGGTTTGATAGAACCCAGGTTAAGAACCACTGGTCTATATCTATCTCTCTCTCTCTTTCTTTCTCTCTCCCCCTCTTGCAAAAAGAAGAAAAAAGTGTATACAACCTTTACAACTTGTGGTTGGTGATAGCTGATAGCAGTTAAAACTAAGGATCACCTAAATTCGTGATGGCGAACCTATGACACGTGTGTCAGCACTGACACGCGTAGCCATTTTGGATGACACATAGCCGCATACCAGAGAAGTATTGGGCCATAGGCTGAGAAGGACGTTTTATTCTCGACTCGTTCACAGCCAGGTGCAGCAGCCAAGGATAAAACATTTGCTGTAGTGTAGACACTCTGTGCCGGAGGTCTGTAGGCCAAAACAACAGAACTCCGGCACAGAGCGTCTAGTTCTGGGACTTCCGATTAGGCCGTTTTTCTTGAAGTGACACACCACCCGAGTTATGCTCGGTTTTTTGGCGAATTTTGACACACCAAAAGATTGCCCATCACTGACCTAAATGCCTGTTAATTCTATCTTTTCCCCCTAGATTCAAAGATTTTTGCAATCTCCTTAGGACAAATTTCTTATAAGGGTATTTTAAAACTTCTTATCAGGGTATTTTAAAATTCTTTTCTTGTTTCTCATATTCAAATTTATTGTACATATTTCAATTTGATCTTTGAGAACAATTTTTTTTATGGATAAAAATGTTTAACAGAAAAGTTTTCATACTAGCCACTTATAATAGAAGCAGTAGGGATGCATGAAGAATTTAAGAATGGAACATTAAAAGCCTTTGGTCCTACATGTGTGTTTGTTGCTATAAATTACTGCCAAAGTTAAGTTTTTAAACTTTAATGAGAAACTGTAGACAATAGCATGAATACAAGTCACATTTGAATATCAAACTGAAATAATCAAGAAACAGTGAACGAAAGACCTATTTACTAATTGTTGGAGGCATTGAGTTGCCCTAGCATTCTTATCATTCTTTGTATATTTATGTCTTTGATTTTTTTTTTTTTTTTTTTGAGGTTAGAAGCAGGGAGGCAGTCAGACAGACTCCCACATGCGCCCAACAGGGATTCAACTGGCACGCCCACCAGGGGACGATGCTCTGCCCATCTGAGGCATTGATCCCTTGTGGCTAGAGTAATTCTAGCGCCTGGGGCGGAGGCCATGGAGCCTTCCTCAGCCCCTGGGAAAACTTTGTCCCAATGGAGCCTTGGCTGCGGGAGAGGAAGAGAGAGATAGAGGGGATAGAGAGAGGGAAAGGTGGAGAGAAGATGAGCACTTCTCCTGTGTGCCTTGGCCAGGAATCAAAGCAGGGACTTCCACACGCAGGGCCAATGCTCTACCGCTGAGCCAACAGGCCAAGGCTATTTCTTTGATTTTTTAAAACAACTCAGTGAGCTTAACATTCATATGTGGACCTTAAGTTGTCTGTGTTTTCTTACAGTATTTATTTTATGCAGTGGCTATAAGTGAGTGGATTACCTGACTTCTTGGACTCAAGACTGAATATCAATTATCTTCTAATGAATTCTTATACTTCACATTTATAAAATTAATCAGGCATAAATGAGCAAATTATTTATCTTACTTTAAATTTTAAAGATATAATCTAAGATGTATTGCAGGATTTTGTAAGAATTCATATTATGGAAATATTCACAAATCTATAATGGCAGAAAACATTAAGTCCCAAAAATTACAGTTTAGCCTAAAGATAACCTTTATGAAATCTAGTAATATAAAATTGTATTTCTGAAAATATCATGCCTTGGTTGACAAATGGAACTTTCTTTTTTATTAGATACAAGAAAACTTATTTTCACTGTTTTTAATACAAGAATCCAACATGTAACCATGGGGAAGAAAACAACTTCTGCTTCAAGGAAATCAGTGCTACCTAAAATATGGAAACTAATTAGCAAAAACTAATGACATTCACAGTACATTTTAATCATACAGCTGTTACATTTCTAACTTGCTCATGCAAATATATTTATTATTTCTCCTGAGGATGTATTTTGGTGAATTTCAGTAAAGGTAAAATATGTTAAATAGATGTGAACCATTCAAAAAAATGCATTGATTATCCTAAAATTACTATTTGAATTTTTAAACTCAAATTAGAAATACTGATTTTAGGGAAATATTTTTTAAACCTACATTTTATGGCATTGCATGTTAGTATCTTAGATATAATTTTATTGCTATATTATTTGTAAAATTTATTTTGTTACATATATTTGTGTAACTTTTAATTAAAGGACTATAATCGCAAAGATTGAATAAATCTGAACATGCATTACACTCCCTCTTTTTATGTATATTTATTGCTCAATTTAAGATAAGAAACTTACTACTCTCAAAATACTTTTTCCTTTTATTATGAATAAAAGATTTGTAAATTAAGCTAAAAGCAGTTTACCTAAGTTCATAGCCATTAATTTTATACCTTCCCCATATAAATGCATTAGGTATTAAAAATCTCCTAAAATAAATTTTATATTACTTTATAATATTTTTATTCTAACTAATATTTATTTATTATCTAAATCAGATCCTAAGAATTTAAAGCTTTACACTAAGGTTGATCTCTAGAAATTTAAAATTATAGTCAATTAATAATTAACTACTCTTTGCACCTGTATATTTTCTTTCTCAGTTTCTTGTTCAGATAAGTATTTTGATCAATTCCTTTTTAAGTTTAGATATTCTCTCTCTAATTAGGATATTAATGTCTAGTTAGTTTTTCCTCCCCTTCTTCATCCTCTTTTCTTTAACTTTGTTTCCTTCCTTCCCCTCCTTTCCTCCCTTCCTTCCTTCCTTCCTTCCTTCCTTCCTTCCTTCCTTCCTTCCTTCCTTCCTTCCTTCCTTCCTTCCTTCCTACCTTTCTTCCTTTCTTCTTTCATTCCTTCTTTCCTGCCTTCCTACCTCTTTCCCTCCCTCCCTCCTCTCTCCCTTCCTTCCTTTTTTCCTTCCTTTCTTCTATTTCTCTTTTCTCCCTTTTTTTCCTTCCACCTTGTGATTGCTGTTTATTAGGATGAAGTAATAGAGCTATCTATAATTTCATTCTCCTTAGGGCCTGTGTAATTATACTGATTTTCAATTGTCTTCAATCAAGTTGTGGCAGTTTTCTTATTTAAAAATTTTTTTTTAAATTTTTTATTGAGTTTTTAGAGAAGGAGAGAGACAAACAGACAGAGAGAAACCCTGATTTTTTGTTCCACTTCTTAATGCATGCATTGGCTCATTCTTGTATGTGCCCTGACCGGGAATCAAAATGCAACCCTGGTGTATCAGGATGATGCTCTAACCAACTGAGGTACCCAGCTAGGGACTTTAAAATTTTTTCTTGACTTTTCCCAATTAAAGATAATATAAATATTAAAAATACAGAAAAAATATGTCATTATGAGATGCATTTTCATTTATATCATCAAATTTACATCCCTCAATTAAGGCATACAAACGAATTAACTTTGATCCTACATACTTGAGACAAAAACATAAATCTCATAACTATGAGAATCTTTATGATAATTTCAAAGAAACACATGTATAAGAAGACTTAACTTCTTATACATGAAAAAGAAATAACTATTACATACATTCAATTGACTAATGCAAGGCAATATTCTCATAGTTTTGTCCTTGGCATTTTCTTAGTAAGTTTGCAAAGCCATATTTCTGATCACAATTACCAGAGACAGCTTGCATCTTCAGTATTAACCTGATTGAAGAAAGAATTTTGGGAAAAAAATATGGAAATAGAAAAATGCCCATGCCCTTCAACTGTGGTAATGAACTGAGGAAGAGTAAAAGTGTGCTAATGTTAGAATATGCTAATCCTTTTAAAATTCCTCAGATAGGATTTTTCATTGTGTCTATCAGCACAATGGCTCCGGGAAGACCATCCTGATGAGACTGCTATTTGAATGTATGCTCCAAATTGCAAATTGCATCCTACATAGAATTCTTCCTCCTTTCTTAGGTTCAGATCAATTTGGTTTGATAATACCACAATATATCACTCTGCACAATTCTGCTAAGCCTTCTTCAGAAAGTGTGAGAGATTGGAACAGCTCAATTATTAACTGACCCCTTCAGTGATAAAATAAAAAGAGTATCTGCAGTTTAAGATGTCTTAAATTTTAGGAAAATAAACATATACTAAAACATATTAATAGGTTACAGTACATAAAAATAAATTACTTTGGAAAATAGCAAATCTAGTTTTCTCTACTTTTCTTAGAGTGCAGAGAAATGTGGAAGGCTCATTCTGAAGGAAAATCAAGAATGAACCCTCTTTCAGTCGAGGTCCACACTGTTTTTACAATCTTTTTCTTTAGGAAGTGGAAGGGAAAAGGAAAGAAACAATAAACAGGAATTTGTCACTTTGGAAAACTGTTTGTTGATCTGGCATAAAAGAACATTTACTTTTTGTCTATTGTTAGAAATAAGCGAGAATGACTACAAGATTTGCAAGCTTACAAGCTTGCTTGGGTGTTTCTGCTCTGTCCAATGACACACTCTTCTCGGGAGCCAATAACTCAAGTTGAGCTCAGCTAAACTACACAGAGAGAAAGGATGCTAGATACAAGTTCTTCCCATCCCCCTTTGATGATTTTAAATGCATTTATTAATGTGTTACGTATAAATTGGCATCCTAACACAGAGTACCAGAAAGTTTTCTAATCAACAAAAACAAAAATATCATTCCACTGTTTAATCTTCAAGAAATAAAGCTCCACAATAGTATATTTGTCTCTTAGAAAAATGGGAAATGTTGTTGCATTGTTAAATAGTAACTGAATTACCAGTTTCCGTGATAGCATATTTGGAATTACATATATATAATTTTGATCTAAATGTTAATTATATGACATACCTTGATCAGCAGTAAGATTACCAATTTTGGAACATGGTTACATTAATAGGTACTTTTTCCAAAACTCAGTGAATAATCATGCTATTTATTTATTCAATTACAAATAATGGGCTAACTTTAATATGGCTTTTAGAACATAAATATTATAATGTGGTACTCCTCAAAGTAAGTGTTTCTCACAGCCCATTTGTATTGTTCACTTTTCTACTAGGTCAAATTTGACTGAGAATTGGCATTCAACTAAGTCTGATTAACAATTATTAGCACTTAAGAATCAGGGTGGATTCTTGAACTGTCTGTCTCTGTGTTTTGTTAATAATCATTGTGGAGCTTGGGATTCTGATAGAGAAAGCTTCACTTTGGAATTAGAGAAGAGTGCTAATGATTGTTGTCTTTCACATTTCCTTGAATATTTTGCATAGTTTTGCAATTCTTGAATAGATGCCTTCCCACAGACTATTTAATTCATTGTGCTGTTGTTTCAACAGTTTGCCATTGGCGGATCTGAGTGACAGGTGAATTTCATGTCCTTTTTGATACTGCTTTTTTTTTTGTCAGCCTCAGTTTCTTCCTAGCACTAGGTCTCAATGCAACATTCTAACCGGCCTCCCTCCCTTGCAGCAGGCTGAGGGCTTTGGAAATGCTTGAATTCCTGTAGTAACAAAACAGAGCCTTCCTGCTTCCTTCATCTGGTAACATGCTGTTGCTAATATAATGTTAGGTGATAATAGGAGTTGGATAATGAAACATACTGAGTACTTTTAGCAAAGAAAGATTGTGTTTAACAGGGGCTTTTTGAGCACTAATGTAAATTGTAAATAATGACACATGGCTGATCAGTATAGGAGATATTTGTGCCCAGAGCAGAGGACTGTGCATTCTGTTTAAATTATAATGTGCAAGCAGCCTCCTATATTTCCATCCCAATATTTCCTGGGGTTTTCTCCCCTGAATGATAAAAGCACTTATATGATCTCCAACGTTTGGAAATTATACATATAACTTTGATACAAATGTTAATTATATGGCATACTTTGATAATCAGTAAATTCACCAATCTTAAAACATATTTATATTAATAGGTACTTTTCCAAAACTCTGTGAAAAAAACATGCTATTCATATGTTTTCGGGGGTTGTTTTTTTTTATTTTTGTTTTTTTGAGAAATAATGGGATAATTTTACTAGGGCTTTTAGAACATAAATATTGAAATGTGGTGTTCCGCAAAATAAAATGCTTCTTTTCAAACTGACTCGAGTCTACCAACTGGTCTAAAGATGTCTTCTGTAATGAAAATTCTGTCATTTATGTGAATTTGTAAAGATGCAGAAATCTTGATTGATAGAATTTCTACCTTTGAGAGTACATGTATGAGAATGACACTGATTTTTTATCATATTGGTGAATAGTATACAAACTTTGCTTGGCCTGGCTAGTTAGCTCAGTTGGTTAGAGAATCATGCCAATGCACAGAGATTGCTGTTTTGATCTCTAGTCAGGGCACTTACACGAGCAGATCAATGGTTTTTTCTCCTTCTTTCTCTCTCTCTCCCTCCCTTCTTCCTTTGCTAAAATCAATAAATAAAAATTAACTGAAAAAGGTTTTGGTAAGTGTCAAGCATGTTTTAAGTGCTTTCACTTTATTATTAATATGGCTAAATGTGGGATTCTAGGTTTGAAATTATTTTTTCTTAGAATTTCAAATTTATCAATCCACTGTGTTTTTTCTATACAGTATTGTGGCTGAAGTAATGAGAAAATGAGAAGAAAATTATGATTATGGAGATGATAATATGTACTAGAATCACTAATGCTACAATGTTCTCATTATCAAAGAAAAGCTGGGACATGGTTTAAAACAGAGGGAGCTTCGCCTAGAATGAGAGGTATTGAAGACCTAAGTTGAGACGGAACTAGGAGAGGCTGGAGGTTGAGACAAAATAAAGAGACTGGGATATATAAAAACCATGAGAGCAATAAATAGGGGAAGTGAGTGATTTTCATGAAAAATAGAACAGCCACTATTTTCTATTACTTTTTTTAAACAACATTATTCTGGGTGCCTCCAGGTCATAAAATCTTTCATAATTATAAAGCCCTAAGAAACTAGCCTTAATACCCAGTAAGGCCTTTATAAGAAGCATATGTCACCCGGTCATGCAAGACTGTTTCTACACCTAATGTATGTATACTTGGGAAATTTCCCAGGGTTTATTCTGAGACACATGCCTAAAATGTCTGTGTGGACAAAGAAGATGTAAAGTATCTCTGCAAACAATTTTTTCTTTAAATTCATCATTATAAGATGAAATTAATGAAATATACTAAGTTACATTTTAGAAGGATAGGTATATTCCTATAAATGGGATAGCTGGGTCAAAAGGCAGTTCGATTTTTAATTTTTTGAGGAATCTCCAAACTGTTTTCCACAGTGGCTGTACCAGTCTATATTCCCACCAGGAGTGCACAAGGGTTCCCTTTTTTCCACATCCTCGCCAGCACTTATTCTGTGTTGTTTTGCTGATGAGTGCCATTCTGACTGGTGTGAGGTGATATCTCATTGTGGTTTTAATTTGCATTTCTCTAATGATTAGTGACGTTGAGCATTATTTCATATGCCTATTGGCCATCTGTATGTCCTCTTTGGAGATATTTCGATTCATTTCTTTTGCCCATTTTTTGGTTGGGTTGTTTGTCTTCCTGGTGTTGAGTTTTATAAGTTCTTTATAAATTTTAGTTATTAACCCCTTATCAGATGTGCTGTCAAATATGTTCTCCCATTGTGTGGTATGTCTTTTTATTCTGTTCTTATTGTTTTTAGCTGTGCAAAAACTTTTTAGTTTGATATAGTCCCATTTGTTTATCTTGCCTTTTATTTCATTTGCCCGTGGAGATAAATCGGCAAATATATTGCTGCTACAGTAGTCGGAGAGCTTGATGCCTCTGTTTTCTTCTAAGAAGCTTTTGGTTTCACGACTTATGTTTAAGTCTTTTATCCATTTTGAG
The DNA here is from genome assembly GCA_037038555.1 of Rhynchonycteris naso. Classification (NCBI taxonomy): domain Eukaryota; kingdom Metazoa; phylum Chordata; class Mammalia; order Chiroptera; family Emballonuridae; genus Rhynchonycteris; species Rhynchonycteris naso. Next base: position 125,761,489 of record CM072999.1, read on the forward strand.
TTTGGTTTTGTGAATGGTGTAAGTTGATGGTCTAGTATCATTTTTTTGTAGGTAGATGTCCAATTTTCCCAACACCATTTGTTAAAGAGGCTGTCTTTACTCCATTGTATGTTCTTTCCTCCTTTGTCAAATATCAGTTATCCATAAAGCTGTGGGTTTATTTCTGGGTCCTTTGTTCTATTCCATTGATCTATGTGCCAGTTCTTATGCAAGTACCAGGCTGTCTTGAGTATAATGGCCTTAGAGTAAACCTTGATATCTGAAAGGGTGATACCTCCTGCTTTATTTTTTCTTTTTAAGATTGCTGACGCTATTCGTGTTCTCTTTTGGTTCCATATAAATTTTTGGAATATGTGTTCTATATCTTTGAAGTATGTCATTGGTATTTTAATTGGTATTGCATTGAATTTATAAATTGCTTTGGGTAATATAGACATTTTAATGATGTTTATTCTTTCTAGCCATGAGCACGGTACATGCTTCCACTTGTTTGTATTTTCCTTGATTTCTTTTATCAATGTTTTATAATTTTTCGAGTACAAGTACTTAACCTCCTTGGTTAAATTTACTCCTAGGTACTTTATTTTTTTGGCTGCAATAGTGAAGGGGATTGTTTCCCTAATTTATTTGGCTGACAGTTTATTATTGGTATATAGAAATGCCTCTGATTTCTGAATATTAATTTTATATCCTGCCACCTTGCTGAATTCATTTATAAGGTCCAGTAGTTTTTTGACTGACACTTTAGGGTTTTCTATATACAATATCATATCATCTGCAAATAGTGACAGTTTTACTTTTTCTTTTCCAATTTGGATGCTTTTTATTTCTTCTTCTTGTCTGATTGCTGTAGCTAGAACTTCCAGAACTATGTTGAATAAGAGTGGTTAAAGGGGGCACCCCTGCCTGGTTCCTGATCTTAAGGGGATTGCTTTTAATTTTTGTCCATTTAGTATGATGTTTGCTGTGGGTTTGTTGTAGATGACCTTTATCATGTTAAGGAATGTTCCCTGTATTCCCACTTTACTGAGAGTTTTGAGCATAAATGGGTGCTGGATTTTACCAAATGCTATCCCTTCATCTATTGAAATTATCATGTGATTTTTGTCCTTCCTTTTGTTTAAGTGATGAATCACATTGATTGATTTGCGAATATTGAACCAGCCTTGCCTCTCCAGAATAAATCCCACTTGATCATGGTGTATGATTTTTTCTCATGTATTGCTGGATCTGGTTGGCTAATATTTTGTTGAGAATTTTAGTGTCTAAATTCATCAGGGATATAGGCCTATAATTTTCTTTCTTTGTGTTGTTTTTGCCCGATTTTGGGATCAGAATTATGCTCACCTCATAAAAGGAGTTTGGAATTCTTCCTTCCTCTTGAATTTTTTGAAATAGCTTGAGGAGGATAGGAGTTAGTTCTTCTTTGAATTTTTGATAGAACTCACTTGTGAAGCCATCAGGCCCAGGACTTTTCTTTTTTGGGAGTTTTTTGATAACTGTTTCAATCTCATTTGTTGTAATTGGACTGCTTAGGTGTTCTGATTCTTCCTGATTGATTTTTGGAAGGTTATATGATTCAAGAAATTTGTCCATTTCACCAAGATTGTCTAATTTTTTGGCATATAGTTCTTCATAGTATTTTCTTACAATGCTTTGTATTTCTGTTGTGTCAGTTGTTATTTCTCCACTGTCTTTTCTAAGTTTATTTATTTGAGTCCTCTCTCTTTTTTTTTTAGTGAGTCTAGTTAAAGGTTCATCAATCTTGTTTACCATTTCAAAGAACCAGCTCCTGGTTTCATTGATCCTCTGTATTGTTTCCTTAGCCTCTATGTCATTTATTTCTGCTCTGATCTTTATTATTTCTTATACTTGTCCTGGGTTTTATTTGCTATTGTTTTTCTAGTTCTTTTAGATGCAGGGTCAGGTTGCTTATTTGAGCTTTTTCTAACTTCTTATGATATGCCTGTCGTGCAATGAACTTCCCTCTCAGTACTGCTTTTGATGTGTCCCATAAATTTTGAGTTGATGTATGCTCATTATCATTTGTTTCTAGAAACTTTATTATTTCTATTTTGATCTCATTGTTAATCCAGTCATTATTTAATATCATGCTATTTAGTTTCCAAGTGTTTGAGTATTTTTTAGTTTTTCTTTTGTGGTTAATTTCTAGTTTCATGGCATTGCGATCAGAGAAAATGCTTGATATGATTTCAATCTTTTTAAATTTATTGAGACCATTTTTTTGTCCTAACATGTGGTCTATCCTAGAAAACGTTCCATGAGCACTTGAGAAGAATGTTTATTATACTGCTTTAGGGTGAAAAGTTTTGAAGATATCTATTAAATAAGTTGATCTAGTGTATCTTTTAAGTCTGCTTTTTCTTTATTAATTTTCTTTTTTGAGGATCTATCCAGTGTTGTTAGAGGGGTATATAAATCCCCTACTATGATAGTATTGCTGTTATTCTTGCCCTTTATATCCATCAAAGTCTGCTTTATGTATGTCCGGGCTCTTTATTTGGTGCATAGATATTTACAATAGTTATATCTTCCTGTTGAATTGTTCCCTTTATCATTATGTAGTGTCCTTCTTTATCTCTTACTACAGCCTTTGTTTTAATTCAATTGTGTCAGATATAAGTACTGCTAGCCTGGCTTTTTGTTCATTTTCATTTGCATGAAATATTTTTTTCCATCCTTTATCCTTCAGTCTATGTGCATCTTTTGTTTTAAGGTGTGTCTCTTATAGATAGCATATGTATCGGTCCTGTTTCTTTATCCATGCAGCTAACCTATGCCTTTTGATTGGATCATTTAATCCATTTACATTTAAGGTTATTATTGATATGTAGTTGTTTATTGCCATTTTATTTTTTAAAGCTGTATTGTTCTTTTGCTATGTTCCTTTCTCCCTTTAAACTGATCACAACAGGCCCCTTAGTATCTCTTGCAGAATTGGATTGTTTTTAATGAATTTCTTGAGGTTTTCTTTTTCTGGGAAGCTCTTTATTTCTCCTTCAATTTTAAATGTTAGCCTTGCTGGATAAAGTAGTCTTGGTTGTAGGTTTTTGTTCTGCATTACTTTGAATATATCTTGCCATTCCTTTCTGGCCTCAAGTGTTTCTGTTGAGAAGTCCGATGTCATCCTTATGGGAGCTCCTTTGTAGGTAATAGCCTTTTTTTCCCTAGCAGCTTTTAAATTTTTTTCTTTATCTATTAGCTTTGGTATTTTGACTATGATGTGTCTTGGTGTAGATCTTTTTGGGTTTCTCTTTAATGGAATTCTGTGTGCTTCTTGAATGTGTGGAGTGTTTCCCAGCCTTAATTTAGGGAAATTTTCTGCTATGATTTGATTGAACAAAGTTTCCATTTTCTGTCCTCTCTCCTCTTCTTCAGACACCCCTATTATGCGAATTTTGTTTCTTTTCATGTTGTCACAGAGCTCCCTTAGAGTTTCCTCACATTTTTTGAGTCTCTTTTCCTTTTTCTTCTCTGCTTCTGTGCCTTTGTTTATTGTGTCCTCTATCTCACTGATTCGATGCTCAGCGTGATTCATCCTGCTTTTAATTCCTTCCATTGTGGTCTTCAGTTCTTTTACTGTATTTGTCATTTCTGTCTGATTCTTTTTTATTATATCAATTTCGTTTTTTATACTTGTTATCTCTTTATTTAGGTGCTCATAGTGAATATCCATTGTTCCTCTAATTTCTTTGAACATCCTATCATTATTTTAAATTCTGCTTCTGGTAGTTTGGTTATATCTGGTTTATTCAGGTCCTTCTCTGGGGATTTCTCTTGATTCATTTGGTTTGCATTCCTCTGCCTGCCCATTTTGTCTGTGTATAGGCAAGTTGTGGTCTCTGGAGTCCAGTAGGTGTTGCATTTGTGTTCTCTAGGTGTGGTCTGTCTGCAGGCCTGCCACCCCCTCTGTCGCTGCCTAGAGCGGTTGGGTATGGGTGTTGCCAGCGCCAGCCCACTGTGGCTTTTGCTTTGATTTTTTCCTCTCCTCCTTGGGAGGTGCTGTCACTCAAGCCAGAAGCCTCAGCACCAAGGGTAGAGGTGAGCACCTTTGCTCAGCTGCGGACCCAGCCTGTTTCCGGACTTCCATCCAGAACCCTCAGTCAGAGCCTGCTAGCCACAGTTTCGCGGGTTGGGTGGGGCTTTTGACGTGCCCTCAGCTCTGAGCCTTTGCCCGTCTAGAGCTTTAGCCCCGCCCTTGAGGCCAGGCCCCTCTTCGCAGGGTCGCAAACCAAGGTTTATTGGGTCGGGCATTTTTGCTGGCTTTCACTCAGCTGTGAGCTTCCTCTCGTCCTGGACTCTACCCCACCCCCGCGTTCGGAGCCTGCCTGCGCACGTAGAATGGCAAACCACGGTTTCTCCAGCCGGTTGGGGCTGGTAGCATGAGCTCAGCCGCGAGCCCCCACCCATTCCTGGTTCTAGCCCTTTCCCCACGGCCAGGGCCGGCTTGCGCAGGGTCGCAGAGCTGATCTCTGCCCGTTCCTGGCCTCCCGCTTTGTTCCCTGAAGGTGGGATTACAGGCGGGCCCACAGCTTCCGGACTGCTTTTGGGCGTCCCCTCTGCCCCTGCTGGGCTAGACCGAGCTCCCATCTGCTTGGCCTCCGCCCACGCCGAGAGAACCGCGTTTCAGCGTCCTGCCGCCACCATACCCTTTAGCAACCCTCAGTAGAGTAGGAAGGGCCCTAATACTCCACACTGTAGGCCTGGAAGCTCCCTCACTTGTTTCATAGCTCAAAACTGTCCAAACATCTCTTTTAGGCTCTGGGACTGTAGGCTGGGGCTTGGTTCCTGGGAACCAGGTCCCTCCCTCTCTGCCAAACTCTCCTCCCGCCATGCAGGTCTCTCTGGGCTGCCGTTTGCTCCTGGGAGCTGGGCAGTCCTCTTTACGTTTTTGCTATTCCTACCAGTCTCAATGTGGCTTCTTCTGTGTTGCTTGGTTGAATAGTTCACTTAGTTTAGTTCAAAGTTGGTTTATCCAGATGATGGTTCTTAAAATTGAGTTATAATCCACTTTGGTTCTGGGAGTTGGAAGTTGGTACGTCTGCCTACTCCATTGCCATCTTGTTCCTCCCCAAAAATCTTTTAATAAATATTATATTTATATGTAAAGTGAAGGATTAGCAGAGAACAATGTTATTTTTCTGTGTGTGTGCCTAGTTACCTCTAGTAGAGAGTACTTCTTGAAAATACTTAATAAAGGTAATTATTTTAGCAGTTGCTCAGGTATACTGGACATGGAATTTTTGAGGGTGAAGAAAATAGATGATCACATTTACACAAATGAAGTTTTAGATAATAGGGAGAATCCTGGTGGAATATAAGATAGGATATATGGAAGGAAGTATAGATTTGCGATACAATTATATAGTAATCAATATAAAAAAATTAACAATATATAAGGATGAAAAAGTTTCTTGATTTACTTATTGATGGATATGCAACATAATCAAATGTCAAAATAACCTGGAGATGTTTTCTCTGAACATATGTACCCTGATTTATTGATGTCACCCCATTAAAATGAATAAAAAAAAGAAAAAGAAATAAAGTAAAATGGAACAAAAAAGGAAAAGTTCCTAGAGGGAAAGATCATAGAGAAAAACAGAGGAAAAATAAGGCAAAGACACAACCATGTAGAATGCACATTGACAATGTGGATGGAGTTCAAGGAGCCAACAGATAACATAAATCAACCAGAGAGGCAGGAGGACAATCAATGGTGAACCAAAGAAGCCATAAGTGAACAATGTACCGAGACCGAAAGAGGAGAATAGAGAACAAAGGTAGGACATAGAGAAATTTTGTGGCATTGAAAAAGGAGAATTAAAGAAAAGAAATATAATAAAATCAAGATACTAGTTTGTAAATGGACAGTTTAGGCCTGGTATATCGTAGGTACACAATATAAATGTCAAGTGGGTCAATTAAATAACGAATACTATAAAAAATGTGATAGAGTTGTGAAAGAATTAATTAATTAAAAGTTAGATCCCTGGTAGGTGGCTCAGTGGACAGAGTGTGGTCTGGCATACAAATGTCCTACTTCAATTCCTGGTCAGAGCATATCTCCCCCTATTTCTCCCCCTTCTCTTCCTCTTCTCTTACTGCAGCCAGTGGCCAATAGATTGGTTTGAGCATGGCCAAGGTGATGAGGATAGCTCCATCATAGTGCAACAGCCTCAGGTGCTAAAAATAACTTGGTACTAGAATATCAGCCTCAGATGGGGTTGCTGGGTGGATCTCGGTCAAGGTACATGTGGGAGTCTGCCTCACTATCTTTCCTCTTCTCATCAAAAACAGAACAACAGGGTCCCAAGAGGTTGCATGACAAAGTTTCTAGAGAACCTTCAAGTCACTCTGTTGTGACATTCACCAGTACTTTTTACACCTTGAAATCAATTAGAAAAAACTCTAAACATGAGGATGACAAGGGCTGAGAAGTCGAATGACAAGTAAGCCAGTTCAACAAAGAGGTGAAAGATTTGTAGGCATCAGATAAACCAATGAAGTGACCAGGCTGACCATAAATCACAGGACAGACAAGAAAGGAGAAAAGAAAAAAAAACATTTGGGCTAAGAAGTTGGAGGACTTAGATAGGAAGATGAGTTAGTAATCACAAGTTAAACTCTGATGATTTTCTGACAGGCTTCTACAGAGAATTCAAAGTATACATTCCCCTATTCATAGCCTTCACTGTCCATACACAGTGATTCTCCTTCCGGGGACTGCCTCCCACTCCATCCTCCCTCTACAGTGCCAAAATCAGCATGCCGGGCAGCAGGTGAACATCACACTGACTGGAGAAAAACTTAAAAGTCTGAATTCCTAGAACACAGAAACCTTGGCTCATTGATTTACTCACTATATGTTTATTTCTCTGTCTCTCTCACCTACCTGTTTAGTTAAGAAACTGAGAGAACAGCTTCATTAAAGATTCAGATAGCTATAGTTCTCCCCAAGTCACCCAGATCCTATGCAGGACTGTTACTGTTACACAAACCAACAGCTGTATAAAACAGTCAGAGCAGCAGCAAGTACAGCCTTGGAGGTTAGTGACCAAGTGATAATTCCATGATCTGGGATGGTCAGGTTGAGATCACTTGGCCTAGGGACTGAGCACCTGTGTTTATTTTGGTTTTCCCACAGTAGCCAAGCAGAGAAGCTGTTCATGAGGAGAAATGAAAGGTATTAATAATTTTCTTTAGGTAAAGTCTTTTTGCAATTTTCTAGAGTACTTTAGATCTTTATTTTATGATGGCTAAAGATGAATTCCAGAGCAAAATTAAAAATGTATTCCTTTAAATTTTAATCATTAAATCATTCCTTTACTGATTACCACAATAATATTCAATTTTTATATAGTACAGAGACTATATAAGTAAATAAGATTGAAAATGACTTCAAAAATAACTCTGGATACAGATTCCAGACATAATTCAAAAGTTAACAAAAATATAACTGGCAAATGGAATTTGTAAATAATGAGATCTTCTGCTATATGAGGATCACACTGCAAAAATGGTAGAGTCCATTTAAAAATTGCAAGAGTTACATTCACTCAATACACATATATTGCATATTTTTGGAAAGCACTCTGCTAGATGCTAAAATATCCAAAAATATATACTACTCTGTAATCTTATAATCTTGTTTCACTGAATACATTATCAATACCTTCCCATATTTATGAGTATATCACTATGGTTTTAGCAGTTTTATGAGAAACATTAATATATACGTGTGAAATATTAATATATGAAATATAAATATGTATCCATATAAAGCAGTCATCATCATTTTGGTGCATAAGGCTTGTTTCCTATATTGTTTTTTATTTTATTTTATTTTTTAGTGAGAGTGAGAAAGAGACAGTCAGACAGACAGGAAGGAAGAGATGAGAAGCTTCAGTTCATAGTTGTGGCACTTTAGCTGTTCATTGATAGCTTTCTGATACGTGCCTTGACTGGGGTGGGGAGCTCTCCAGCTGAGCCAGTGACCACTTGCCTTGTTCAAGCCAGCAACCTTGGGCTTCAAGCCAGCGACCTTTAGGCTCAAGCCAGAAACCATAGGGTCATGTCTATGATCCCACATTCAAGCTGGCAACCTCAGGGCTTTGAACCTGGGTCCTCAGTGTCCCAAACTGATGCTCTAGGCACTTCATGGCCACCAGATCAGGCTGTCTTTTTATTTCTAGTAAATATCCTTGAAATTGAATCTTTGCTCAGTTCTGTAGTAATCTACTAGGTTAATTTTCAGACAGAGTATTGATGTATGTAGATATTTTAAAGCTTTTGCTATCTATTGTAAACTGTGTTATTGAAAGTGTATATTACTTTATTCTTCAACTAGCTATTATAAAATTTTCCACTTTCTTCTGTCATTGTCAGCACTGTTTTACTCATAAAATTCTTGATGATTTGCTCATATAAGAGTGGTGGCTTATTAATATTTTTATATTTATTTCTTGGTTTATTTGTGAGGCTCACAAACTCTTCATACATTTTTTAGCTACTGAAATGTCTTTTTTTATGTACTGCTCATTCATGTCATTTTAAAGTTGTTTATTGGGGGTCTTTCTCATTTGTAAAACCCATTATCTTAATTAATATTATTTTATGTTAAATATAATCTATTTTACAACTAATAAATAGTGTTTCATAAGGAGAATATTTTTATTTTAATTTTTCAAATCTTCTACAAGTCCTCAAACTAAAGTTTTAGGTAATACATGTCATTTTCCATTTTCATTTCTCTATGTCTTTATTCTAAGTATAGGTTGACAGTTAGCTATACTTAGCTCAAGGTTAGCATTTTGTCATTGAATTCTTTTTCTAGTTACTTGGCAAAGTTGAGCTTCTGGGAAAAAATAAAACCCTGACAGAACTGAGGAAAATCTATTTTACATTATAATGAAGGATATATTTTAAGAAATACAACTTTTCAATGGAGAAAACATTTAAATGTGTGATAGAGACAATTCCATATCGAGGAATAATCAAAAGTATATAGCTAGAATAGAAATTGTAATGTTGCTTAAGATGAGACATATGAGCCTCTATTAAGTAATTCAGGTCGAAGGAAATTTTCTACAAGCAAACCATTTGTTAGCAACTATCCAATCAAGAAGACCCACATGTCTGAATTAAGTTAATATATGGAGTAGCGAATGTGATGGTACTAAAATCTGAACCTCAGAATCTTTTTGAAACATTCCTTCACCATCAGGGGAAGACACTCCTGTGGCATATGGAAAAATCCTATCTAATTATCAATCACACATTTGGGATGCCTTTGACCATGTTCCATGATATTTACTTGAGTAGAAAAGTTAACTTGGACTGTACTCATTTGTTTTCTCCCAGTTTCAGTGCTTATAATTAACAATTGGGGCAAGAGAAATGGCCCCAGAAGCAGATTACATGTTAAAAATTTACCTCTTGGTTTTAATAGAGACAGACACTGCTATTTGAGTCCCTGCTGTCAAGTATTGATAGCAACATAGTAGTATTTTCTATTTGTTCTTACTAGAATTCACACTTTATCTATAAAATGTCAAAAATAAAAAATATGTAAGGTCAACATGGAAGGACTACATTCTAAGTTTGTCAGACAGATGTCAATAAAAAAATATTTGTTGCATGTTGTGTTCTCCAATTCTGTTAAAAATATACAAGATAGAAAGTGCTTTATTTACTTTTACAGAAATTCCCCTTGCTGAGAAATTATTAGGACTGTCCTGCAGTAAACTTGAAAAGTTAGAGGAGACTTGCAAACATGGAGGCTCTGCTCTCGCTCTATTCCATGTGCTGAAGTTCTGTAGGAGTTATTTCTATCAAGTTCTCTATATTTTGATTTAGTTACAGATTTAGTTAAACACCGTTAGAGATCATGTAGTTCAACTCCCTCATTTTACACATGAGAAAACAAAGATCTTAAAGGTTAAGTGATTTGCCCAAGGTCACAAAACTAGTTAGTGACAAAATAGAAACTAAAATACAGGACTCTTGATTCCCAATCAACCTTTTCCACTTTACTGTGATGACTTTTTAAAATAGTATAAGACCTTAAATTAACCTTCTAAATAGTTAACTTTATTAATGTTAGTGAGAATTCCTGCCAAGAAAGTGGAAAATTATATTGATTTAACTTGTTACACTATTTGAGTTTACCTTTTTTTCTTTGTTAACACATAACACCATAATCAACAACAAACTCACACATGTGACCTAGAAAATTTTGATGTTTACTGTAACATTAAAGAGTAACAGCCTAATGAACTCATAGTTTCTTATTTGTTCTATTTTTATTTGAGTTAATTTAAACATTATACCTTGTGGGCAGTTTATGATTGTTAAATGCAACCAAGATGTATGTTTGGGTTGCAAGACCTTTCTTTGCCCCTTCCATTCTCTCTATTACCACACACCTTAATAACTGTCATCTACTTGTAACTTCCTTTAGAGCTTCAGAAAATTCTCAGGAGACCAAAATCAATTTTGCATAGGAAATTAAAACCTTATTGACCTCATGATGCCTATCAGCATTGTGAAAGCCAGCTGCAAAATGTCAAGCCAACCTCAAAGGTTTGAACATTCTCATAAATTTTTAGGTATCACTTCTCTATTAATATATATTTCCTAACAATATATTTCCTAATCCCCCTTTAATTAACATCTGTCTTGCCACCAAAGGATTTAAAATAATTAATAAACAAAATCATCATTAAGAAAGAGTATTTAGTGTTTCTTTACAGTATCTCACCCTTGCTAATACAACCTTCTTTATAGCATTTAAGTCCACATTATGATAAACACTACCCAATAACTAGTTCTCAGGAAGATTTACTATTGTAGCAATCTTTTAGACAAGAATCTCATTTACTACCACAATTATTCTGCCTAATATACAGGCTCTAAAACATTTAAGTGAATTATCCCATATATAAAATGCTAAAACAAAAATGGTACAAAATTGAAAGTTACTTTCCTTGATTTTCTTGCTGCACACTAATTTTAAAGTGAGGTTTTATAGTGTTAAGGTAACAAAAGAAACCTGAAAATGACCCTTGAGTCAAAGAGGAAATTAAGAATGTTAAAGTAGGAAAAAGAAATATGAGTTCAAAAAAAACTTAGTGGGTGGCTTAGGGTAGCCAGTGTCTAAAGAAACTCAGTGCTAGAGGTTTCCCAGAAGTAGAAGATGAGGACTACTGTTCTGTATTTTGCACTTAAGTTGCTCAAGGTGATTCACTCTGAGTTATACTACAGTGTGCCACTTACTTTAGAGCATGTTCACTTGGTATAAATTCTGAGGCGGAGAATTGTAGACAGATAGCTTACTGTGGAGTACTCTTTGGGAATACAATGGTAAAATGAAATGAAGAAGCAAGATTAGGGAGCAGAAAACTGGCCTGCAATGTAATTGTAACTGAGGTTTCATGCAATCCTAATAGTTTCGGAGCTGGAATGACAAAAATGCCCAAAACTGAGGCAAAGAGGATACAGCTTTATAATCTTTAATTAGTAACCCATTACCCTTGAGTGCCCACCTCACTCCCCACTCCTACACCCCGTCAAAGAGGTAGATACATGGGTGAGCCAATTCCCTGTGGACTGAACAATTCCTAGTAAAAATGATGGTATTGTGAGACTTCTAAATCTAATATGAACAATGCTGTAGAATGAATGCTTAAGAATTAAAAGGAGCCAGGTCTAGAAACATGAGTTTTTATTGAATTGGCTGCCCTCCCAGTTATTCCTACTTGATTTATTTCTTTGAATAAATTGGACATTGCAGGTCTGCTTCCTCCTCTGATCAAACTTGCCTTCCTTACTTTATTACAGGATATTACATATTCTAAGAGTGTGTACAAGTAAAACTTCTGCACACAACTCTTTTATTCAGAGTCTATTTATAATCATGTAACCAAATCTGAGAGCACTAATACCAGAAGGGAAGCTTTAAAGCAGATTCTTGGGTGTATCCTTTGGAGATTGATCCCTTACCAGATGTTTGTAAATGAGGAACTCAACACTCTTAGAAGGCGGAGTAAGAATATCCCTGACATAACCCATCTGTGTAATTTTTAAAACTTTCATTGGTAGTAAACTGGCATGTGACAAAGGTAGAAGGGGATACGCTGGCTTATGAAACATCTTAGGCAATTGCGACAGAAGAAAAATGGTAACTAAAAGGGCTATAGACTTTTATGACTGTGATAGTGTGCTACTGGTTCATTGATGAGAGATAGTTAGAAACTCATATTTTTTAATCACTAATGCAAGATAAAACATTTTAGCCAAAAAAGTTCCTTGACAGCATCTACTGAAGTCCTAATCTTCTCTCATTATATTTGGAAGGCAGACAGAGTTAGACATGCTTAGGACTTAATCATAAAGACTGACAGTTTTATCATTTAAAGATTTTAGCAGATAAACTACTTAAGATAGTTTTCCTAAGAAAGAATCTAGAAGGATAGTCTTGGAATCCAATATAGATGTTGAGAAATGCAATTGGTAAATACATTGGGAATCTAAGTGTTCCCTTATAATTATTGTTTAAAAATTCAATATTAAAAAATCAATTGCACTTATATACTTAAGCAACAAATAATAATTATTTCAAAAATATATGTCTGTGGCCTGACCAGGCGGTGGCTCAGTGGATGGAGCGTTGGATTGGGATGCGGAAGATCAAGGTTCGAGACCCCGAGCTCTCCAGCTTGAGCACGGGCCCATCTGGCTTGAGCAGAAAGCTCGTCAGCTTGGACCCAAGGTCGCTGGCTCCAGCAAGGGGGTGCTCGGTCTGCTGAAGGCCTGTGGTCAAGGCACATGTGAGAAAGCAATCAATGAACATCTAAGCTGTTGCAGTGGCAACAAAAAACTGATGATTGATGCTTCTCACCTCTCTCTGTTTCTGTCTGTCTGTCCCTATCTATCCCTCTCTCTGACTCTCTCTCTGTCCCTGTAAAAAAATTATATATATGTCTCTGAAGTACAAATATTCTGAGTTTACTAAAAATAAACTCTAAAGTCTATAAAATGGCTTCAAGGTAAATCACTAACTTTCTATAATATCTCTTAAAGACATCTGCTTACTAATTCCACACAGCTACTGTAATGTCCATGTGACTGTAACATAAAAATCTTCTTATGTTTTTAGGGCTTTCAGAACAAATTTGCCTGACCTTAGGACCTTGGCTTAATGAAATATCTGGAAGTAAAAATACAACTGATTAAATCAGAATTACCTAAAACAAGTAAAGAAAGTCAATTAACAATTAAATATCTTCCCAGAAAGAAAAAAAGCAAGCCTATATGTATTTAGTTGTATATTTTAAGAAATATTTTAAAATGAAATAATGCTAATATTTCACAAATTCTTACAGAAAATAGAGAGGGTAAGGAGCACTTTACAATTTGTTCTATAGACCCATTGTAACAAAATACCAAAGTCAGACCAAGACACCAAAAAAACAACAACAAAAAACTATAGACCAATATATCTATAGATGCAAAAATCCTAATCAAAAATTTTTAAATTGAATCCAAGAACACATAAGAAAGGATTATATATCATGGCCTAGCGAGACCTGCCTCAAGAGTACAAGGTAAATTTAACTTTTAAAAATCAATTAGCCTGACCAGACAGTGGCACAGTTGATGGAGCGTTGGACTGGGATGCAAAGGTCCTGAGTTCGAGGCCTTTAGGTTGCCGGCTTTAGCACAGGCTCATCAGCTTGAGCACAGGTTTGCTGGCTTGAGCATGGGATCATAAATGTGACTCCATGGTCGCTAACTTGAGATCAAACGGTGCTGGCTTGAAGACCAAGGTTGCTGGTTTGAGCCCAAGGTCACTGGCTTGAGCAAGGGGTCACTCGGTCTTCTGTAGCCCCTCGGTCAAGGCACATAAGAGAAAGCAGTCAGTGAACAACTAATGTTTCACAATGAAGAATTAATGCTTTTCATCTCTTTCCTTTCCTGTCTGTCCCTATCTGTCCCTTTCTTTGACTCTCTCTCTGTCTTTGTCTAAAAAAAAAAAAAAAAAATCAACTAATAGCCTGGCCTGTGGTGGCACAGTGGATAAGGCATTGACCTGGAACACTGAAGTTGCTGGTTTAAAACCCCAGGCTTACCTGGTCAAGGACATATGGGAGTTGATGCTTTCTGACTGTTTCCTACCTTCTCTCTCTCCTCTCTAAAATGAAACAAATCAAAACAATTAATATAATAAAACATTTTTAATAGAAAAAATATTGTGATACACCTTAATGTACACACACAAAAAAAAATTTAACAAAATCCAACATTCATTAATGACAAAAACACTCTCAACGAACCAGAGAAAGACTAGAACTTTCCACCTTTATAAAGATATCTAAGAAAAACTGTTATAAAACATCACTCTTGCCTGCTGTTGCTATTACTTTCAACATTGTACTAGGAAATGGCTATTAAAATCATGCACTAAAAGATAAATAAAAGGAATATGATTGGAAAGAGGAACTTTATTGTAGATTATATAATTCCATATCTTAAAGTTTCTAAGAAATTTACAAAAGACAATTATTACAATTAATAAGCAAGTAACTCAAAGTTGCCTGATAAAAAGTAAATATATAAAAAGTGAATTCCTTTTATAGATATGAAAAATTAATAATACATAGGTGAAATTAATAATATAATTCCTTTAGCTGATCCCAAGATGGCAATGGAGTAGGCAGATGTTCCACCTGCAACCTCCCAGGACCAAATTAGATTACAACCTAATTTAAGTACAGTCATCTTGAAAAACAAATTTTGGACTAAACGAAGAAGAATCTATAACCAAGGATCACAGAAGAAGCCACACAGAGAATGACAGGAAGAGTGAAGATGCATAAAGGGCAGCCCTGCTCCCAGGAGCTAGCAGCAGTGGAGAGTTCAGAGGAACTCTCAATTTGGGGAGATTCACCCTGAGAGGTGAGGGTCTTAAGCCCCGGGCCAATGCTCCAGCCTAGAGACTGAGAGCACTGAAGAGGCATCCACACAGCATTTGGAGTTGAAAAGAGCTGAGATTTCTGTGTACAAGAAAGAGACAGGAGCTCTCGGAGACACAGACTTTGTATTAAAAGTTCAGCACAATAAATTTTGGTCACATCCACTTACTTGGAGCTCTGGCAGAGGGAGGGCTGAAAAGACTGGAGTTGTGTGAGGAACTTGTAAAGTTGGTGGCCCAAGGAGAGACACCATGGGAGATGGCGACCGGACACCTGTGTTGAGTCATTCTCCAATACTGCAGTCACCATCTTTCTTGGGTGAAGCAGTCCCATTATAACAGCATCAGCCTAAGGAAAAGCAACTGCACCACCCTCGGGAATCTCTCCACCCCACTCATAGGGACTCAGTCTTTCTGAGAAGCCAGGAAGCAGGGGCACGTCAGTGACTCAGTTTTCTGTCTTTGAGGCCAGAGTTTTCCTCCACATGTTCCCGAGTCTATGACTGGTGCTTCTGCTCCACCAGACATTCAGTAGACACTGTCTGGACTCCAGGCAGACCACATCTCCAGGTCTCAGAGGCCACACCCATGAGACTTCTGGGGCAACACGCTACTGAAATCTGTGAAAAATATCTGGACAGACTGACACCTGGGGCTAAAGGCAGAGCCACATTCACCACCCTTCCTAATCTCTGAATTGCCACAGGCTCTAAACTCTACCAGAGGTTTTTACAGTGGTTGAGCACAAGCAGCCAACAGACAGAGGCTATAGGAGGTGGGACTTAGAAAAACTTGGTCTTTAAGCAGAATTTCTCTCAAGCCCAGTGTGGGTAAAAGCCAGCATAGAGGTGCGGCTTGGTATTTCCATGTGCACCTAGGCCCAGCAAAGGCAGCCCAAAACCCTGGAATGATTACGGCTCCAAGAAGGTTGCTGAGGGCCAGTCACAGGCAGTGTCCACCGTGGGTCTGTGCTGGGTTCACTCCAGGAAGGCATAAGGCTTGCACATCCTGTGACCAGCTGCAGAAAGCATCTGTTCGGGACCTTATAACCCTTGCTAGAGTGGTATCCTAAGGAAGGGCTCCTCACACCTGGCCCAGCTGAGATGAGTTTTTCTCTCTGTGATCAGCACCAGCACAGCAGCTCATGTACAATAGATAGGGTAGAGTTTCACAGTCAGCTGGCCCAGGTGCTTGATATCCTACCCCACTACACTAGATTCCACAAGGGAAAGGGAGAGATGCTTGGAGCATGGACATTTAAAGTGTGGGCCTCTGAACGTATCATTGGATCTGGCCGAGGAGCTTAGCCACTTTCTGAGGTGACACAGTCAGCCTCAGGAGAGGACTTTCTCAGTCTTCCTCCCTGAGACCAGGGTCTCACCACCTATAAGAATTTCTGCAGAGGAGACTCTGAGCCTCATTCTATCTGAACCTGTTGCACACCTTGCTGGGGAGAAAAAAAATTTAGGTATCCAGCAATGGCAAAGGGATTAGAGTCTGGAGTAGGAACTACTTTTCCTGTACTGAGCTCCTGAACAAAAAAATCCTAAAGTAGAGGGTCCCACTAACATTGTATTCTCAACCTCATCTGCTCTAACCCTCCAAGCCTGCAATTTGTAGAGGGGTTTATTGGGGGAGGCCAGTCCCACAATACAGTTTTTCTGTATAAGACTCTGTGGGAAGACCAGGCAACTACAAGAGGAGGTGGAACTGCTGAAAAGTGGAGGCAAATATTACGGACCTTGGGCTTTTAACCCTTGAGTTGTACAAATGTTCATGTACGTCTTTGTGCCACCTGATCATCCATTTTTAAATTATTTATTTAAAAATGTGTGAGGCAACATTAAAAAAGGCAAATGTATGTTGTTCTTGTTTCGATAAATTGGCTATCAAACAAACATAATTTTAAGTTAATAAAACTGGAACTGGAGCTAATTTAGTTTCTTGAAAAAAAAACCAACTCACTACGAGGGGTCACCAAAGATGAAAAAATACTTGCTAGTCAAAGGGTTAATGAACTGATGTCATCTCTAAGCAGGAGGAAACTGATTCTTATGCAGAGGTTGACCCATCCCTCCCTAGTTAGGCACAGGAAACACAAACACAAACAGTGAACATAGCACAGCTCCAGACAGGAGCCCATGGTAGGTTATAAACAACATCTGACACCAATCCAAGAAGACCTAGAACCAACACAACCAGTAGTGAGTGGCAGACAGCACCAACCCTAGACTTAGCTAACTACACAAGTAGCATGCACAAAGGAGGAGTCCAGCAAGCACAGGACACTGAAAAGAGTAAATATGTTCAACAGGATGAACACTGCACAGTGTCTAATATACAGGATCAAGGTTGACCATTTGAGCAAAGCAGCCTAAAGGGATAACTGTACCCATGAAAGGATCAACTGCATTCAATACTCACATACAACAGAATGGAAATTAGTACCCTCATGAAGCATTCTTAGAACAAGAAAAACAAGTGGCCTGGAGGTCAGTACTACTTATCCCATCTTCCTCATAGAGACACTACAGAAATTTCAAAGTCAAACAGTGCTACTGATAGACAGACAAAATGAGAAGAAAAAAAAAAAATGACCCAAATGAATCAAAAAGAGAGATTCCCAGAAAAATAACTAAATGAAATGGAAGTAACCAAACTACCAGACACAGAATTTAAAATAATGATTTTTAAGATGTTCAAGGATCTTAGAGCAACAATGGGTGGACATAATGAACACCAAAATAAAGGGATAGCAAGCATTAAAAAGGACATAGAAATTATAAAAATGAACCATTCAGAAATGACAAATAAAATATCAGAAATGAAAACTGCACTAGAAGGAATCAACAACAGGCTGGATGAATCAGAGGATTGAATCAGCAATTTAGAAGACAAGATAAACAAAAGCACAGAAGCAGAGCAGCAAAAAGAAAAGAGGCTCAAAAAAACTGAGGAAAATCTAAGAGGCCTCTGTGCGTTGAGAACATGAAGAGAAACAACATCTGCATCTTAGGAATTCCTGAAGGAGAAGAGAATGAACAAGAGATTGAGAACCTGTTTAAAAAAATCATAGCTTAGAGAGCAAGATGGCGACGGAGTAGGCAGACGTACCAACTTCCAACTCCCAGAACCAAAGTGGATTACAACTCAGTTTTAAGAACCACCACCTGGATAAACCAAATTTGAACAAAACTAAGTGGACTCTTCAACCAAGGAACACAGAAGAAGCCACATTGAGACTGGTAGGAATAGCGAAAATGCGAAGAGGGCTGCCCAGCTACCCAGAGCAAACGGCAGCCCGGAGAGACCCGCGGGACGGGAGGAGAGTTTGGCGGAGAGGGAGGGACCTGGGTCCCAGGAACCAAGCCCCAGCCTGGAGTCCTAGAGCCTAGAAGAGGTGTTTGGACAGTTTTGAGCTGTGAAACAAGTGAGGGAGCTCCCAGGCTTACAGTGTGGAGTATTAGGTCCCTTCCTACTCTGCTGAGGGCTGCTTGGGGTTTTGGGGCGGCAGGATGCTGAAAGGTGGTTCTGTCGGCGTGGGCAGAGGCCAAGCCGGTGGGAGATCGGTCTAGCCCAGAGGGTCAGAGGGGACCGCAAAAGCGGTCTGGAAGCTGCGGGCCCGCCTTTAATCCCACTTACGGGGACAAAGCGGGAGGCCAGGAACAGGCAGGCCCTGCGCAAGCCGGCCCTGACAGCGGGGACCGGGCTAGAACCAGGGACGGGCAGGGGCTGTGGCTGAGCTGACGCTACCAGTCCCCTACCCCCCCCCGCACCCCACCCCCGGCCGGAGAAACCACGGTTGGCCAGTATACGTGCGCGAGCGGGCTCCGAGCGCGGGAACAGGGTGGAACCCGAGACAAGTGGAGGCTCGCAGCTGAGCCCACGCTACTATCCCCATCCGGCCGGAGAAACCCCGGATAGAATTCATACGTGAACGAGCGGGCTCCGAACACGGGGGCGGGGTAGAGTCCGGGACGAGCGGAAGTACGCAGCTCAGCGGAAGCCAGCAAACACGCCCGCCCCAATAAACCTTGGTTTCCAATCCTGCGCAGAAGGGCCCTGGCCTCGAGGGCGGGGCTAAAGCTCCGGACGGTCAAAAGCTTACAGCTGAGAGCACGTCAAAAGCCCCGCCTAACCCGCGGAACTGTAGCGAGCAGGCTCCGACGGCTAGTTCTGGGTGGAAGTCCGGAGGAGAGGCAGAAATCATAGCAAAAGCCACAGTGGGCCGGAGCTGGCAACGCTCATACCCAACTACCCTAGGCACCAGCAGAGGGGGTGGGGGGCCTGCAGATAGACCACACCTAGAGAAACAAAGGCAACACCTACTGGACTCCAGTGGCCACAACTTGCTTATACAAAGAAAAAATGGGCAGGCAGAGGAATGCAAACGAAATGAATCAAGAGAAATCCACAGAGAAGGACCTGAATGAACCAGATATAACCAAATTACCACAAGCAGAATTTAGAATAATGATAGTTAGGATGTTCAAAGAAATTAGAGCAACAATGGATAGTCATTATGAACACCTAAATAAAGAGATAACAAGTATAAAAAATGAAATTGAAATAATAAAAAAGAATCAGACAGAAATGACAAATACAGTATCAGAACTGAAGACCACAGTGGAAGGAATTAAAAGCAGGATGGATGACGCTGAGGATCGAATAAGCGAGTTAGAGGACACAATAAACAAAGGCACAGAAGCAGAGAAGAAAAAGGAAAAGAGACTTAAAAAATGTGAGGAAACTCTAAGGGAGCTTTGTGACAACATGAAAAAAACAACATTCGCATCATAGGGGTGCCTGAAGAAGAGGAGAGAGGACAGGAAATGGAAACTTTGTTCAATCAAATCATAGCAGAAAACTTTCCTAAATTAAGGCTGGGAAACACTCCACACATTCAAGAAGCACACAGAACTCCATTAAGGAGAAACCCAAAAAAATCTACACCAAGACACATCATAGTTAAAATACCAAAGCTAATGGATAAAGAGAAAATTTTAAAAGCTGCTAGAGAAAAAAAGACTATCACCTACAAAGGAGCCCCCATAAGGATGACATCGGACTTCTCAACAGAAACACTTGAGGCCAGAAGGGAATGGCAAGAAATATTCAAAGTAATGCAGAACAAGAACCTACAACCAAGACTACTTTATCCAGCAAGGCTAACATTTAAAATTGAAGGAGAAATAAAGAGCTTCCCAGAAAAAGAAAGCCTCAAGGAATTCATAAAAACCGAACCAATTCTGCAAGAGATACTAAGGGGCCTCTTGTGAACAGTTTAAAGGGAGGAATGAATAGAGCGAAAGAAGAATAGAGCTTTAAAGAATAAAATGGCAATAAACAACTACATATCAATAATAACCTTAAATGTAAATGGATTAAATGATCCAATCAAAAGACATAGGGTAGCTGCATGGATAAAGAAACAGGACCCATACATATGCTGTCTACAAGAGACACACCTTAAAACAAAAGATGCTCATAGACTGAAGGTAAAAGGATGGAAAAAAATATTTCATGCAAATGGAAATGAAAAAAAAGCAGGGGTAGCAATACTTATATCAGACAAAATGGACTTTAAAACAAAGGCTGTAGTAAGAGATAAAGAAGGACACTACATAATGATAAAGGGAGCAATTTAACAGGAAAATATAACTATTGTAAATATCTATGCACCAAATATAGGAGCCCCGACATACATAAAGCAGACTTTGATGGATATAAAGGGCAAGATTAACAGCAATACTATCATAGTAGGGGATTTCAATACCCCTCTAACAACACTGGATAGATCCTCAAGAAAGAAAATTAATAAAGAAACAGCAGACTTAAAGGAGACACTAGATCAACTTGATTTAATAGATATCTTCAGAACTTTTCACCCTAAAGCAGTAGAATATACATTCTTCTCAAGTGCTCCTGCTACGTTTTCTAGGATAGACCACATGTTAGGACACAAAAATGGTCTCAATAAATTTAAAAAGATTGAAATCATATCAAGCATTTTCTCTGATCACAATGCCATGAAACTAGAAATTAACCACAAAAGAAAATATGAAAAATACTCAAACACTTGGAAACTAAATAGCATGTTATTAAATAATGAATGGATTAACAATGAGATCAAAGAAGAAATAAAAAAGTTTCTAGAAACAAATGATAATGAGCATACATCAACTCAAAATTTATGGGACACAGCAAAAGCAGTTCTGAGAGGGAAGTTTATTGCACTACAGGCATATCATAAGAAGCTAGAAAAAGCTCAAATAAGCAACCTGACCCTGCATCTAAAAGAACTAGAAAAACAACAGCAAATAAAACCCAGGAAGAGTAGAAGAAAGGAAATAATAAAGGTCAGAGCAGAAATAAATAACATAGAGGCTAAGGAAACAATACAGAGGATCAATGAAACAAGAAGCTGGTTCTTTGAAAAGGTAAACAAGATTGATGAACCTTTAACTAGATTCACCAAGAAAAAAAGAGAGAGGACTCAAATAAATAAAATTAGAAAGGACAGTGGAGAAATAACAACTGACAAAACAGAAATACAAAGCATTGTAAGAAAATACTATGAAGAACTCTATGCCAAAAAATTAGACAATCTTGGTGAAATGGACAAATTTCTTGAATCATATAACCTTCCAAAAATCAATCTGGAAGAATCAGAACACCTAAACAGACCATTACAGCAAATGAGATAGAAACAGTTATCAAAAAACTCCCCAAAAAGAAAAGTCCTGGGCCTGATGGCTTCACAAGTGAATTCTATCAAAAATTCAAAGAAGAACTAACTCCTATTCTCCTCAAGCTATTTCAAAAAATTCAAGAGGAAGGAAGACTTCCAAACTCCTTTTATGAGGCGAGCATAATTCTGATCCCAAAACCGGGCAAAGACAACACATAGAAAGAAAATTATAGGCTTATATCCCTGATGAATTTAGACGCTAAAATTCTCAAAAAAATATTAGCCAACCGGATCCAGCAATATATGAAAAAAATCATACACCACGATCAAGTGGGATTTATTCTGGAGAGGCAAGGCTGGTTCAATATTCGCAAATCAATCAATGTGATTCACCACATAAACAAAAGGAAGGACAAAAATCACATGATAATTTCAATAGATGCAGAAAAGGCATTTGATAAAATCCAGCACCCATTCATGCTCAAAACTCTCACTAAAGTGGGAATACAGGGATCATTCCTTAACATGATAAAGGCAATCTACGATAAACCGACAGCAAACATCATACTAAATGGACAAAGATTAAAAGCAATCCCCTTAAGATCAGGAACCAGGCAGGGTTGTCCACTTTCACCACTCTTATTCAACATAGTTCTGAAAGTCCTAGCTACAGCAATCAGACAAGAAGAAGAAATAAAAGGCATACAAATTGGAAAAGAAGAAGTAAAACTGTCATTATTTGCAGATGATATGATATTGTATATTGAAAACCCTAAAGTCTCAGTCAAAAAACTACTGGACCTTATAAATGAATTCAGCAAGGTGGCAGGATATAAAATTAATACTCAGAAATCAGAGGCATTTCTATACACCAACAATGAAATATCAGCAAAAGAAATTAAGGAAACAATCCCCTTCACTATTGCAGCCAAAAAAATAAAGTACCTAGGAGTAAATTTCACCAAGGAGTTTAAGGACTTGTACTCGGAAAATTATAGAACATTATTAAAAGAAATCAAGGAAGATACAAACAAGTGGAAGCACATACCGTGCTCATGGCTTTGAAGAATAAACATCATTAAAATGTCTATATTACCCAAAGCAATTTATAAATTCAATGCAATACCAATTAAAATACCAATGACATACTTCAAAGATATAGAACACATATTCCAAAAATTTATATGGAACCAAAAAAGAACACGAATAGCCTCAGCAATCTT
The DNA here is from genome assembly GCA_037038555.1 of Rhynchonycteris naso. Lineage (NCBI taxonomy): Eukaryota > Metazoa > Chordata > Mammalia > Chiroptera > Emballonuridae > Rhynchonycteris > Rhynchonycteris naso. The sequence goes on from CM072999.1 coordinate 125,784,398, forward strand.
AAAAAGAAAAAATAAAGCAGCAGGTATCACTCTTCCTGATATCAAGGTTTACTATAAGGCCATTATACTCAAGACAGCCTGGTACTGGCATAAGAACAGGCACATAGATCAATGGAACAGAACAGAGGACCCAGAAATAAACCCACAGCTTTATGGACAACTACTGATATTTGACAAAGGAGGAAAGAACATACAATGAAGTAAAGAAAGCCTCTTTAACAAATGGTGTTGGGAAAATTGGACATCTACCTGCAAAAAAATGAAACTAGACCATCAACTTACACCATTCACAAAAACAAACTCAAAATGGATAAAAGACTTAAATGTAAGCCGTGAAACCATAAGCATCTTAGAAGAAAACATAGGCAGCAAGCTTCCGACATTTGTAGCAGCGGTATATTTGCCGATTTATCTTCATGGGCAACTGAAATAAAAGGCAAGATAAACAAATGGGACTATATCAAACTAAAAAGTTTTTGCACAGCTAAAGACAATAATAACAGAATAAAAAGACAAACCACACAATGGGAGAACATATTCGACAGCACATCTGATAAGGGGTTAATAACTAAAATTTATAAAGAACTTATAAAACTCAACACCAGGAAGACAAACAACCCAATCAAAAAATGGGCAAAAGAAATGAATAGAAATTTTTCCAAAGAGGTCATACAGATGGCCAATAGGCATATGAAAAAATGCTCAACATCACTAATCATTAGAGAAATGCAAATTAAAACCACAATGAGATATCACCTCACACCAGTCAGAATGGCACTTATCAGCAAAACAACACAGAATAAGTGCTGGCGAGTATGTGGAGAAACAGGAACCCTTCTGCACTGCTGGTGGGAATGCAGACTGGTGCAGCCACTGTGGAAAACAGTTTGGAGATTCCTCAGAAAATTAAAAATCGAACTGCCTTTTGACCCAGCTATCCCACTTATAGGAATATACCCTAAGAACACCATAGCACTGTTCGAAAAGAAGAAATGCGCCCCCATGTTCGTGGCAGCATTGTTCACAATAGGGAAGATCTGGAAACAGCCCAAGTGTCCGTCAGAAGACGAATGGATTAAAAAGCTTTGGTACATATATACTATGGAATACTACTCAGCCATAAGAAACAATGACATCGGATCATTTATAACAAAATGGATGTACCTTGATAACATTATACGGAGTGAAATAAGTAAATCAGAAAAAAAGAAAAACTGAGAACAGCACGATTACATATATAGGTGGGACATGAAAGTGAGGGTATGAGACATGGACAAGAGAGTGGTGGTTATGGGATGGGGGGAGGGAGGGAAGAGTGGGATATGGAGGAGGGGAGGGACACAGGGAAAACCAGATTGAAGGTGACAGAGGACAATTTGCCTTTTGGTGATGGGTATGCAACACAATTGAATGATAAGATAACCTGGAGATGTTTTCATTGTACATATGTACCCTGATTTATTGATGTCACCCCATTAGAATTAATAATAAAATATATATATATAAAAAAAATCATAGCTTAATATTTTCCTAAATTTATGAAGTAAAGAGTTACACAAGTTCAAGAAGCACAGAGAGTCTCATTATAAGAGGAACCCAAGGTGGTCTACACCAATACACATCATAATTAAGATGCCAAGTTTAAGAGACAAAGAAAGAATACTAACAGCTGCAAAAGAAAAACAGTTAATTACTTACAGAGGAGCCCCCATAATGATGACATATGACTTTTCAACAGAAACACCTGGGCCAGAAGGAATTGGCAAGAAATACTCAAAGTGATGCAAAACAAGAACCTACAATGAAGACTACTTTAACCAGCAAAGCTATTATTTAAAATGGAAGGAGAAATAACAAGTTTTCCAGACAAAAAAAAAAAAAAAAAAAAGGCTCAAGGAATTCATTACAACCAAACCAGTATGGCAAGAAATGTTGAGGGGTCTGCTGTAAAAAGAGCAAAGGAAAAAATGAATAAAGAGAAAGAAGATTGTAGATTTAAAGAATAAAATGGCAATAATTAAGTATATATAAATAATAACCTTAAATGTAAACGGATTAAATGCTCCAATCAAAAGACATAGGGTAGCTGCATGAACCCTTACCTATGCTATCTACAAGACAGGACCTATATATATGCTGTCTACAAGAAACCCACCTCAGAACAAAAGATACACAGACTGAAAGTGAAGGAATGGAATAAAGTACTTCATGCAAATGGAAATGAAAAAAAGTTGGGGTAGCAATACTTATATCTGACCAAATAGCCATTAAAACAAAGGCTATAATAAGGGATAAAGAAGGTCACTACATAATGTTAAAGGGAGCAATCAATCTAAGAGAAGGATATCATCAAAGTAAATATTCATTTGCCTAATATAGGAGCACCTAAATACATAAAGCAGATTTTGATGGAAATAAAGGGTGAAATCAATGGCAATACTACAATAGTATGATATCTTTTTTTTTTTTTAAAGAGACAGAGAGAGAATCAGAGAGAGGATAGACAAACAGGAACGAAAAGAGATGAGAAGCATCAATCATCAGTTTTTGCTGCAACACCTTAGTTGTTCATTGATTGCTTTCTCATAAGTGCCTTGACCGCGAGCCTTCAGCCGACTGAGAAATCTTTTGCTTGAGCCAGCAACCTTGGGTTTAAGCTGGCAAGCTTTTGCTTAAGCCAGATTGGCCTGCGCTCAAGCTGGAGACCTTGAGGTCTCGAACCTGGGTCTTCTGCATCCCAGTTCAACGCTCTATCCACTGCACCACCAACTGGTCAGGCAATATAGTATGATATTTTAAACCCCACTAACATCAATAAATAGATTCTTCAGATGGAAAATTAATAAAGAAACAGCAGCCTTAAATGACCCACTAGATCAACTGGATTTAATTAATATCTTTAGAACCTTTCACCTCAAAGCAGCAGAATATATATTCTTTTCAAGTGCTCATGGTACATTCTCTAGGATAGACCACATGTTAGGACACAAAACAAGTCTCAATAAATTTAAGATTGAAATCATTTCAATCATCTTCTCTGATCACAATGGCATGAAAATAGAAATCAACTAAAATAGAAAAAATGGTAAACATTTAAACACATGGAAGCTAAATAACATGTCATTAATTAACGAATGGGTTAACAATGAGATCAAGGAAGAAAATTAAAAATTTCCCTAAAACAAATGAAAATAAACATATAACAACTCAAAATCTATGGGACACTGCAAAAGTAGTCCTGAGAGAAAAGTTCATAGCATTTTAGGCATATCTTAAGAAGCAAGAAAAAGCTCAAATATACAACATAACCCTGCACCTAAAAGAACTAGAAAAAAGAACAACAAATAAATTTCTGAAAGAGAAGTAAAAAGAAAATAATAAAAATCAGAGCTGAAATGAATGACCTAGAAGTTAAAAAACAATATAAAAGATCAATGAAACCAAGAGCTGGTTCTTTGAAAAGATAAACAAGATTTATGAACCTTTAATCAGACTTATTAAGAAAAAGGAGAGATTCCTGACCAGGCGGTGATGCAATAAAACATTGGCCTGGGATGTGGAAGACCCAGGTTCGAGACCCCGAGGTTGCCAGCTTGAGCACAGGCCCATCTGGTTTGAGCAAAAGCTTGCCAGCTTGGACCCAAGGTCACTGGCTTCAGCAAGGAGTGACTTGGTCTGCTGAAGACCCGGAGTCAAGGCACGTGTGAGAAAGCAATCAATGAACAACTAAGGTGTCAAAATGGCAACAAAAAACTAATGATTGGTGCTTCTCACTCACTGCGTTTCTGTTTGTCTGTCCCTGTCTATCCCTTTCTATAACTCTCTCTCTGTCCCTGTAAATAAATAAATTAATAAATAAATAAATAAATAAATAAATGAATGAATGAATGAATGAAAGAAAAAGAAGAAAAAGGAGAGAGGACTCAAATAAATAAAATTAGAAATAAAAGTGGAGAAATAACAACTGACACAGCACAAATACAAAGGATTTAAAAAAATACTATGAATATCTATATGCCAAAAAATTGGACAACCTAGGTGAAAAGGATAAACTCCTAGGGACATACAATCTTCCAAAACGCAATCTAGAAGCATCAGAAAACCTAAACAGACTGATTACAACAAATGAAATTGAAGCAGTTATCAAAAAACTCCCAGCAAACAAAAGTCCTAGACCGGATGGCCTCACAGGCAAATTTTACCAAGCATTCAAAAACAAACTAAGACCTATTTATCTCAAACTACTTCAAAAAATTTAAGAGGGAAGACTTCCAAGATACTTCTATGAGGTAAGCATTATTCTGGTTCATTCCAGGTAAAGACACTACAAATAAAGAAAACCAATATATCTAATGGACATAAATGCTAAAATTCTCAACAAAATATTAGCAAACTGAATCCAGCAATACATCAAAAAGATTATACATGATGATCAAGGGATATTTATTCTGGGGAGGCAAGGCTGGTACAATATTTGCAATATAATTAATGTGATTCATCACATAAAAAAAGAAGTATAAAAATCACATGATTATATTAATAGATGCAGAAAATATATTTGATAAAATCCAGCACCCATTTATGATAAAAATTTCAGCAAAGTGAGAATACAGGGTATATACTTCAACAAAATAAAGGCCATCTATGACAAACCCACAGCCAACATCATACTCAATGGGTAAAATTTAAAAGCAATCTTCTAAGATCAGGAATAAGGCAGGGTGCCACCTTTTACCACTCTTATTCAACATAGTCTGGAAGTCCTAGCTACAGCAGTCAGACAAAAAGAAGAAATAAAAGGCATCCAAATTGGAAAAGAAGAAGTAAAACTATCATTATTTGCTGATAACATGATACTGCACGTAGAAAACCCTAAAGACAACATCGAAAAACTACTAGACCTAATAAATCAATTTGATAAAATGGCAGGATATAAAATCAATATTCAGAAATCAGTGACATTTTTATTTATTTATTTTTTAAAGACTTTATTCAATTTTCAGAGAGGAGAGGAGGGGGAAATAAGGAGAGAGAGAGAGAGAAGGGGGAGGAGCAGGAAGCATCAAGTCCCATATGTGCCTTAACCAGGCAAGCCCAGGGTTTCAAACTGGCGACCTCAGTGTTCCAGTTCTATGCTTTATCCCACTGCGCCACCATGGTTCAGGCCCAATCAGTGGCATTTTTATACACCAAAAATAAACTGTCAGAAAGAGAAATTAAGAAAACAATACCCTTCACTATTGCAATAACAAATAAAATAAAATACTTAGGAGTAAATTTAACAAAGGAGGTAAAAGACTTGTACTCAGAAAATTATAAAACATTAATAAAAGAAATCAAGGAAGATACAAACAAGTGGAAGCATTTACAGTGTTCCTGGATAGGAAGAATAAATATCATTAAAATATCTATACTACTCAAAGCTATCTATAAATTCAATGCAATTCCTAATAAAATACCAATAGCATACTTCAAAGACATAGAATAAATATTCCAAAAAGTTATATGGAATCAAAAAAGAACACAAATAGCCTCAACAATATTGAAATTGAAGATGAAGAATAAAGCGGGAGGTATCACTCTTCCTGATATCAAGTTATACTACAAGGCCATTGTACTCAAAACAGCTTGGTACTTGCATAAGAACAGGTGTACAGATCGATGGAACAGAACAGAGAACCTTGAAATAAACCCATATTTTTATGAACAATTGATATTTGACAAAGGAGGTAAGAGCATACAATGTAGTAAAGACAGTCTCTTTAAAAAATGGTGTTGGGAAAATTGGACAGATATATGCAAAAAAATGAAACTAGCCCACCAACTTAAACCAGTCACAAAAATAAACTCAAAATGGTTAAAAGACTTAAATGTAAGTCATAAAGCCATAAACATCTTGGCAGAAAACATAAGCACTAAACTCTTCGATATCTCTCATAGCAATATTTTTGCCTATATATCTCCATGGGCAAGTGAAATAAAGGACAGGATGAACAAATGAGACTATATGAAACTAAAAAGCTTTTGCACAGCAAAAGACACCATGAACAAAATAAAAAGACAACCCACACAATGGGAGAACATATTCGTCAATACATCTGATAAGACCTTAATAGCCAAAATTTATAAAGAACTTCTAAAACTCAACACCAGGAAGGTAAACAATTTAACCCTTTGAGTAGTATGAGCATTCATATACGTCTTTGTGCCCCCAGACCATCCAGAGTATGATATATTTATTTTTAAAGTGTGTAAGGCAACATTAAAAAAGAGCAAATATATGTTCTTCTTGTTTCCATAAATTGGTTGTCAAACAAACGAGTTTAAATGAATAAAACTGGAAAACTGGAACTAATTTATTATTTTTTTAAATAACTTACTCTTGGGGGTCAATGAGCATGAAAAAAACTTACTACTCAAAGGGTTAATTAAAAAATGGACAAAGGAATTGAATAGATACTTCTCTAAAGAGGACATACAGATGGCCAATAAGCATATGAAAAAAATGTTCAATGTTACTAATCATCAGAGAAATGTAAATTAAAACCACAAGGAGATATCACCTCACACCTGTCAGAATGGTGTTCCTTAACAAATCAACATGCAATAAGTGCTAGTGAAGGAGTAGAGAAAAGGGGACCCTCCTGCATTGCTGGTGGGAATGCAGACTTGTGCAGCCACTATTGAAAATAATATGGTGTTTCCTTAAAAAAATTAAAATGAAATTGCTTTTGACCCAGCTATTCCATTTTTAAGAATATATCCTGAGAATACCAAAACACTGATTCAAAAGAAGATATGTACCCCATGTTTATCACAGCATTGTTTACAATAACCAAGATCTGGAGACAGCCCAAGTGTCCCGTCAGTAGACGAGTAGATGAAAAAGCAGTGGTACATATAATATACACCAGTGATAGGCAATCTTGTGAGCTTGGTGTGTCAAAATTCGCCAAAAAACCGAGCATAACTCGGGTGGTGTGTCACTTCGAGAAAAATGGCCTAACCAGAGTCAGTCCCAGAACTAGATGCTCTGTGCCAGAGTTCTGTTGTTTTGGCCTACAGACCTCTGGCACAGAGTGTCTACACTACAGCAAATGTTTTATCATTGGCTACTGCACCTGGCCATGCAGAAGCCAAGGACAAAACGTCCTTCTCAGCATGTGGCCCCATATTTCTCTGGTATGCAGCCACAAGTGACCGCGTATCATCGAAAATGGCTACGCGTGTCAGTGCTGACAAGCATGTCATAGGTTCTCCATCACGGATATACACAATGAAATACTATGTGGCAGTGAAAAAGAAGAAAATCTTACCTTTTGTGATGGCATGGATGGACCTGGATATTACTGTGCTAAGTGAAATAAGTCAGGCAGAGAAAGAAAAATATCATATGATCTCACTTATATGTGGAATCTAATGAACAAAGTGAACTGAGGAAAGAAATAGAAGCAGAGGTGGGGTCACAGGGAGCAGAAACACAGCTGTCAGAGGGAAGGGGGAGGAGGGGATGGGATCAGAGAAGGTGAAGGGATTAGTCAAATTATATATACATAACACATAGATACAGAGAGCAGGTCAGCAAATCCCAGAGGGAAGGGGGGGAGGTAGTTAGGGAGAGGACGACAAAGCAGGTGTAATGGGGACATGTAGTAGGGCAGTGAGGGTGTTATAATGAGTGGGGCACTTGAATCCATGTTAACACAATACATTTAAATTCATTGAAAACCTAAATAAAAATAATATATTTCCTTTCCCAGTATCATACAGAATAAAACACTTAGGGATAACAAAAGAAGTATAATTCCTGTACACAGAAACTAATAAAACACTGATTAGAATATTAAAGATGATCTAAATAAATAGGGAAATAGTTTATTTTCATGGGTTTGAAGATTAGTACTGTTAAAACAACAATTCTATCAAAACTAGCTTACATATTCAGAGCAAACCATATGAGAATTTTAGTAGGTTTTTTTTGTGTGTGTAAAAACTGACAATTTGGTAGTGAAATTTATGTGGAGAAACATGAATATCACATAATAAAACCTATTTTTAATAAGAATCATAAAGTTGGAGGACTTTCAACTCCCAATTTCAAAACTTAATATAAATCTGCTGTTGTAAGACAGTGTTTTATTGGCATAAGATCAACATAGATTAATAAAAACAATTGAGAACCAATAACTAAATCTTTATATTTGTGGTCAATTGATTTTGGACAAAGGTTTTAGGTCTGTGTATTCGGGAAAAGTAGAGCCATTTTAAAAAATGATACTGGAAGCTCTGGCTGGCTGGCTAGCTCAGTGGTAGAGCATCAGCCAGATGTGTGGAAGTCCTTGGTTCTATTTCCTGTCAGGGCACACAGGAGAGGCACCCATCTGCTTCTCCACCCTTCCCCCTCTCCTATTTATCTATCTCTCTTCCCCTTTCACAGCCAAGGCTTCATTGGAGCCTAGTTGGCCCAGGCACTGAGGATGGCTCAATGGCCTCTGCCTCAGGCATTAGAATGGCTCTGGTTGCAACATAGCAATACCCCAGATGGGCAGAGCATCGCCCCCTAGTGGGCATGCCAGGTGGATTCCGGTCGGGTGCATACGGGAGTCTGTCTCTCTGCCTCCCTGCTTCTCACTTCAGAAAAATACAAAAAAAATGATAGTAGATATAATTTCACAAATAGGTAGGATATAAAACTGAGACTCATGGACACAGATAAAAGCAAGTGGTTACCAGGGGGAAGGGTGAGGCGGGGGGGAATAAAGAGGAGTAAATATTTGGTGACAAAAAATGATTTGCCTTTGGGTGATGGGCACACAATGCAATGCACAATTCAAATGCTACAGGGATGTTCATCTAAAACTATGAACTCTTATTAATCAATGTCACCCCATTAAATTTATTTCTAAATAAAAATTATAGTGGAAAAATTAGATACTAAAATGCAAAAAGATTAACTTAGACCCTTACCTCACAGCATGTATAAAATTAATTCAAAATTAATCATAACCTTAAATGTAAGAGTAAAGCAATAATACTTTGGAAAGAAATATATCTTGAATTAGGCAAAATTTTCTTAGATATAATGTAAGAAGCATGGTTAGTAAAAAATAAAATTGATAAATTGTAAACAGAATTAAAAACTTGTTCTTCAGAAGACAGCAGTTGAAAATAAAATGATAAACCACAGAGTAGAAAAAAATATTTGTAAATATTGATAAAAGACTTGTATCAACAATATATAAGGGAAGTATTTAATCCTTAAGAAAATAAAACAATCCAATTTAAAAAGAAAAAGGCAAAAGATTTTCCTTTATTCAAAAGATTTGAATAAGCATTTAACTATAGAAGATATAAAAATGAATTATAAGCACATGCAAAGATTCTGAATTTCATTAGTCATTAGAAAAATGCAATTGAGAACCACAATTAGATACCATTTTGTACTCATTAAAATGGCTGTGATAAAAGCAACACAAAATAACAAATGTTGGTGATGATGTGTTAGAGGACAAGAAAACATTTCATATTGCTGTAGGAATACCATATAATGCAGTCACTTTGGAACACAGCCTAATAATTATTTCAAGCATTAATAAACAGGGTTACCATATGACCCAGCAAGTCAATCTTTAGTTTTCTATCCAAAAGTAAAAGAAACATATGCCCATTGAAGTGTTGCACACAAACATTCATGCTAGCATTATTTTTCATATACCAAAAGTGGGAACAACCTAAGTGTTCATCAACTGAGTGGTGAATGGCCAAAATTGTCAATGCAATAGAATATTTTTCACCAAAAAAGGAGTAAACTACTGGTGTAAGCTATGACATTGATGAACCTCAAAACCATTATTCTGAGTGAGATAATCCAGACACAAGTGGCCACAGATATTTTTATCCTATTTGTATGAAGCCCAGAAAAGGCAAACCTATAGAGACAGCAAGCAAATAGTGGTTGGAGTACAGAGTAAGAAAAGCAGATTGATGGTAAATGCTTGCAAAAAATCTTATTGGGGTGATACCAATGTTTAAGCCTGATTTATGATGATGGTTGAACAACTTAATATCTTTATTTAAAATTATTGAAGTAAATTTTTAAAATGGGTATATTTTATGATATGTAAAATATGTCTCATTAATGTTATTTGTTAAATAACCACTGATTATGCAATGAAAACTACAGGAAGAATTACTTCTCTAGAAGAATGTATTTAATTTTAAGGGAGTAACACCCAGGATCATAGAGACATCCCCTGAATGGTACATTGTCTTATTTTTCTCCTGGAGAGATTAATTTATGTTCTAAAGGTTTAGAAACAGGACACAGGTTCCTCTTTTCCAGTATATTTACAAGGAAGTTCTTTAACAAAGATGAAAGTAGTGCAGTATATTGCTTCTTTCTCCCCATTAACAATACAGATTTTTGTTTTTAATATGGTGTTTCTCATTTACAATCTAGATGTGCACATATAATTGGCTTTCATTGCATCACTCCAAGGGTAAAAATTAATGTACAAGAAAACTGCCCAGTAAGTATTTGCCCAAAATAATAAATAAATAATAATTCATTCTGTCCAGAAACAATATATGTCAATTCCAAATAATTTTCAGAAGTACAAATAGTAAAACTTTAACAACCTCCTTGATGTTTTAAACATACCATGCACATTCCTGCCTTTGATATTTAAGTTGTCTCCATCAGGATTTATTTCCCCAAACTATGTATAAAATGGCTAGTGTCTTTACATCATTTAAGTCCATGATCAAATTCATTAGCAGTTAGTCATCTCTTATCCTCTTCCTACAAAAGTCACTCCTTCCACCCTGCATGCTCTACAGTTTACACTGATTTCTCTTTTCATAATACTTACTGCCATCGGAAATATTTAACAGTAGTTTCTGGTTCTTCTATACTCCTCCATGTCATTCCATGTATGTATTTTTGTTCATTCCAATGTCCTTATCAACCTACCTAATCATGGTTGGAGCTCAATGACCATTTAACAAAATATTGCTGGGTGAAGGAGGAGCTACTAGTAAGAATGGATACATCAATGAGGCCACATAAAGGAGTTGATATCTAAGCTAGGTTTTGAAGAAGGGTAGAGCATTATCCAAAAATGACAGCAAGAAAAGACTTTCCAGCCAGTTGCATGGAAGAAAGAGAAATATAATTAACACTGTCAGCATCTTTGAAAATTCGGAAGAGGTCTGAAGTCTTGGCAAAAGCAACTTCCAGAGGAAAAAAATAGGTTATTCCCCAACATATTATTTAATATATATAATACTTGATATGTATGTAATACTATGTTTGTGTGTGTATATATATATATACATACACAGTAGGTTTACAGTCATTCATATAGGAAATAATGATTAATAAATAATAAAAGAATAGCTATTTCACATACTTACAACTGTATGTAAACCTACTTTTGCTACGCACTGTATATTATACAAACTTCCATATAAAAATCTATGTAGTTGCTGGCTAAGACTTTATATTAGTTTTTTAAGGTTAGTCCTTTGTTAGCAAAACTACTAAATTTCTTTTTGAAGTCTGTACTTATGATGCCTCACTATTAAAAGCATTTTAGAAAAACAATTAAAAATAAAATGTTAGCCCTTGGCCAGTTGGCTCAGCAATAGAGCATCAGCCCAGCATGTGGAAGTCCTTGGTTCGATTCCTGGTGAGGGCATCCAGGAGAAGCAAAACTTCGCTTCTCCACACCTCCAGCTCTCTCTCTTTCCTCCCACAGCCATTGTTCAAATGAACAAGTTGGCCCGGGCACTGAGAATGGCTCAATGGCCTCACCTCTGGTGCTAAAGTAGCTCAGTTGCTGAGCAACAGAGCAGCCACCTCAGATAGGCAAAACATCAGACCCAGATGGGGGTTGCCTCCCTGCCTCTCAATTGATGGTAGATAGATAGATAGATAGATAGATAGATAGATAGATAGATAGATAGATAGATAGATAGATAAAACATCAGAAACTTTCATTTGTTTTTTCTTTTCCAAGTAAAGATATGTTTCTATAAATAATTATAGTTAATGGAATTTAGCTTCAGGTTAACCAACAGTAAAGCATTTTTAAAATTCTGAATATTTGAATAACTATTTTAAAAAAGAGCATGAGTAGTATAAATGCAATATAAATGTTGACGTGCTTTTACATAATCATCTTAAATGTTGGGAGGTTTCATTTGACTGGAATCATTATGGAATTTTTATTTTCCCAAGCCTAAAGTTGAAAGTTATTAGATTACTAAGGACTTGCCAAGTGAGTAATTACTAGTTGCATTACAGAGAAATCTTAAATGCTCAGTGACTTTGTACATAATAAGTCCAGTATTCATTTATGCTTAATTTAATATAAGCTGGCAAGAGAAAAGAGGCAGGTTCTCCTCAATCTGGGACCAAAACTTCCTATATCTTCTGTTCTTGCCATCTCAACATATGGCCCACCAAGGATCTTTAGTGTCTTGGTCAGGAAATGAGTCACTACGTTTTCATTCACAGTGCTTTATGTAAATTAGTAATGCACCCTTTTAGTTTCAAGGGAGGCTAGGAAGTTTAGTCTTCCAAAATGTTCAACATAAAGAAATGACATATGTAAACTCTAGTTATCTCTGCCACCCTTGGGGACAGTGTAACATCAGGAATTTTGTACAAAAGTGGATACTCTTCATCTACTTTCAAGGGTCCTAATAATATTTTTATTAAGCATTTTTTCATACTCACGATTCCTTTAAAAATTAGATAATTAGAATTATTCCAACTACTTGTTAGTAAACTTCCTAACAACCTAAACAGGCTTTCCACAAATATAGTATAAACTCCTCATTTTTCTTTCTCTTCTCCAATTATACCATCTCAATTATAATATTTTATTTTAGTTTTTAAAGCAATAGTAAATATTTTTAAAATTATTTATTTCTCAAAATTTAAGTCAATTCTCTCCATAAAGTACAATATCAATTATTCTGCTGACATTTGTTTACTACTATGTTTGTTGAAGTTGGAATGCAGAAGAATTAAGAAACGCTGTCTATCCAAATAGGCTACAATTTTACTAAAAGCAAAGCCTACCAGATGTAAAAATTTGAAAATAACACAATACACACCTGGCATATAATTAAGTAATAATTATTTTAGAGAAGAGAAAGGTAAATGAAGTTACTGTGGAAGAAAAGCTTTGTGAGGGAGTTGTCAGTTTATCAGACTCATAAACAATATGGCTAGCTAGACTTGAGTGAATTGTGCATTCCAGGTTGGGGTAATTAGCAGAGATAGATATGCTCTTTAGAAAGAAAGCAGAACACATCATATCACTGTAGTGAAATTTGTATTTGAAATGTAAAGAAAAAATTAGACAAATGATACAGATCTTTTCAGATTAAAATAAATCTCTGTGTGCTAATTTGTCTATTAATGGTTAATTCCAAGAACAAAGACTTTAAACCTCATTTATTAAGCAATTAATACTGTTATCACTGTACTTTGAATTATAGATGTAGCCAAGGTGAGAAAGTTTATTCTGACCCATAATCTGATGCTATGATATCTACATTCTAAAACTAAAATTAAAATGCAAGAATGAAAACACTTGTTTTAGTTTTATGTTTAGTTTCTAACATATCCATTTAATTATAATCAGCAGAGAGAAAGAAACAATTATTTCAGCTGCTTCTATAGATTATTTCTCTGGTTATAAATATTATGGGCATCTTTTGTCAAAAAATTTAAGTAATTTCCAGAAAATGTCTTTTTAATTGTAATTGAAAGTATATGGATTATTTACAAAATATCTGTACAGCTACACAAAATGAAAAAATAAATAATAGAAAGATTTCAAGTATTAATTTGGCAGGTTTATTCTGATATTTAATTTATTTTAGTCACTCAGATTGCTTTTACTAATATATGTACCATTTTAGGAAAAAAACAGCTTCTACAAATAAATACCAATTACTTTGGAAAAAGATAATATTCCCAGTATTACAACCAGTATACTCATTTATAAATAGATAATATAATAATGTGTGGCCATGTTTATTTACAAAATTCACAAAAATATTTCTGTTGTTTAATCTGAGACAAAGTATAAATGCAAATTTTGCAGATATCATTATTTTGATAATTTTACATGAAAACAGAGATTCAGATTATATTCTAGCAACAAAAACAAATTATTGAGCCCTTACTATTTTTTTTTGAAAGAGACAGAGAGAGAGTCAGAGGAAGAGACAGATAGGGACAGACAGACAGGAAGGGAGAGAGATGAAAAGCATCAATTCTTCATTGTGGCACCTTAGTTGTTCCATGATTGCTTTCTCATATATGCCTTGACCAGGGGGCTACAGCAGAGTAAATGACCCCTTGCTCAAGCCAGAGACCTTAGGCTCAAGCTGTTGAGCCCATAGTCAAGCTGGATTAGCCCACACTCAAGCCAGATGAGCCCACTGCTCAAGCCAGAAACCTTGGGTTTCGAACCTGGGTCCTCTGCATCCCAGTCTAATACTCTATCCACTGTGCCACTGCCTGGTCAGGCGAGCTCTTACTATTTATTCATGTCAGAATAAAATGTTTGCCAAGTGATACATGTAATAATAAGCACTAGGATTATTTAATTAGATGTAAAAATAAACTTTAATATCACAATGGACAAATAAAGAGTGATTATTTTGTCCCCTCTGGTCAAATAAGGGTATCTTGAATTTTGGCTGAAATCACTACAAAATTTGTAGTACAAAGAGTAAGTGCTCTGTGACCATCATAATTTATACGGTAGTAATAAATTCCTTAGTATGACAGCTTTTAGTATTTCAGATAAACTTTCATAAAAATCAATTAGAAATGAATTTCTACTGCTTGATTATGATTTTTAGTGTTTTAGTTCCCTAAAGCCATTGTTTCACAAAAAAATACATATGCAACACACCTGGGACAATTCTGAAAGTGTAAAACATGAAAGAGAATGCAAAGGAAAATACCAGGGAAACAGAGCTCATAATTAATTATCACAATGTGCACAACACAACTGTTTTTATATATAATAAAAAATCAGTTTGCTTCAAAAGTTAAATGTTATCAAAAGTTTAACTGTCCTGAGCAAAAATATGTAGAGTTAAGCTGTCTAAATTTTAAAAATCATTTCACTTAAATGAATAATGTACTTAACTAATGAGTGATCATGTAACCTTGTAAAAATGATCAAAAGTCAAAGAAAATTTTGCATGAAAAAATTATCAGGGCAGAGAAGAAAAAGAATCAGTGTTGTATTTCTAGTGCACCATAAGGCTGAGACAAATTTGGATATGCATGTTTACCTCTTTAAGAAGAGAGATATTCACATTAAAGTTAAACCACTATAGATAAATTGTTGATGAAATGAGACTTTAGGGAACATTGGCTTTTTATTATGTCATTTATTATACTACTTCATTAACATGAAATAATTTAATGATCAATAATATTTTGGTTTAAACCATATTATACACTATGTTACTGACGTTGCTAGGCCAGGAACCAAAACGAAGGTCCTTCTGCCCACTGCCATTAAAGCCAATAGAACAAGATGGGTTTGGTAAAGCAGGACTGAAACTATACTCTTTGATCAAGAAATTGAGAAGGGTCGGCTCATACTTTAATGGCACTTTCTACTTGACTGAGTATGCACCTTCTGTATTTACAGGCTATGCCATGGAGTGATTATTTTCCCTTAAGCATGCAAAATTATTCTGTTTTACTGTGCCCTCATGCCCTTTCGCACATAGTCCTTTTTGCACACCATCGCCATCTCGGTTTTGCACTATGTTCCTTGGTCTTCATGCTTGTAATCTTTTTCAATTCCCATCAGAAAGGGTAGCCTGTGACAGTATAGGCATTAAGAAACGTTAAGGTCTAGCCTGACCAGGCAGTGGAGCAGTGGCTAAAGCGTCAGACTGGGACGTGGAGGACCCAGGTTCAAAACCGCGAGGTTGCCAGCTTGAATGTGGGCTCGTCTGGTTTGAGCAAGGCTCACCAGCTTCAGCCCAAAGTCACTGACTTAAGTAAGGGGTCACTCGGTCTGCTGTAGACCCCCAGTCAAGGCACATATGAGAGAGCAATCAGTGAACAACTAAGGAGCCCCAACAAGAATTGATGCTTTTCAACTCTCTTCCTTCCTGTCTGTCAATCTCAGTCTCAGTAACAAAAAAAAGGAAGGAAGGAAGGAAGGAAGGAAGGAAGGAAGGAAGGAAGGAAGGAAGGAAGGAAGGAAGGAAGGAAGGAAAGAAGAAAGAAAGAAAGAAAGAAAGAAAGAAAGAAAGAAAGAAAGAAAGAAAGAAAGAAAGAAAGAAAGAAAGAGAAAGAAAGAAAGAAACGTTAAGGTCTATCTTCTCGCAAGATAGCCCGGTGATAATTATGTAGGGAGGACTTACATTTCTAGAAACTATAAAGGTCAATATAAAGTATTATTAAGCAGAGTTGAGAACAAATATAGGTTTCAGGTGATAGAATGTTGGATGGTAAATCATAGAAGAAATAAACATAACCTGAAATGTTCAGGTCAGAAAAAACGACATGGATAATTATAGACCTACATGGATAATTATAGACTTCATATATACTCTTAAAAATGACAAGATAGACTCAGGGAAATAGTTTGAAGCAGTTTAAAACAGCAAGAGTTTCACCCATTCATATGTTACCTAGGATGATGTAAGTCTCTAACTGCATGCATATAAATGGTTAAATTCACCCCAAAATATTAATAAATACTATCAGGAAGTCATAATAATAAGGAAATGAACTTAAGGGCACTTTATTTTCTATACTATGATTTAATATGTTTATTTCTAAGTAGAAGAAATAAATAAAAATACTAATTAAAAAAGCTAAGAATAGAAAAATTTCCATTTGCTCTTGCAGGACAAGAATGTGTAATTAAAAGAAAGAAAATGAAATGGGGTTAAAAATTAATAGTAAAAATGAGAAGAAATTGATGGTTGCCTGAGGGAAGCAGGGTGGGGGAAATGAATGAGAAAGGAGACGATGAATTAGAGATGTATACTTTCAGTTATAAAATAAGTCAAGGGATATAATATACAGCACAGAGAATATAGTTAATAATAACTTTGTAAAGTGACAGATTGTTACTAGACTTATAGTGATGATCACATTGCAAGGTATATAAATGTAAAATCACTATGTTGTACACCTGAAAATACCATAAAGTATGTCAGGTATACTTTAATAAACAAGTGAAAACAAACAAGGGATAATAATAGCAAGAAGATCAAACTGTTGTTACAGAGCTGGCATATGGACACATAGATCCAAGGCAATATTAAATTATTAAATAAGCATTATATCTTTATCTGCAAAAGCAGGTCCAATAGACATCACGGTTCCAAATATGCTAGTTGCAGAACAAAATATTTTAAGTTTCTGCCAGGAGAGGAAAACCACCACAGATCTTAAGGATTTCCAATGTCACTGATGAATATAGGAGGAATTTAGGGCCCAGAACACACTTCCTCCAAGGCATTTCTCATGGTTGTGTTTGCAGCAACTTTGAGAGAGGAGGTACCATTTCACCCTAAATAAAGAACAGACTTTTTTCCATTCACCACAAAAGTAAGTGCTGCAACCACTGAGGGCACAGACATCTATCAGGAGCCCCTTGTGTAGCCTATCAGCAGATGTGGGGCTCATGAAGACCCAAAGCAAATGGACATCAAACTCTGGATGCTATTTTTCTGTTGAGGAATACAATTGTTTTTCTCTGACTCGAGAGTTTCATGTATTTTGCCAAGATTTATAAAACAGTTTTGAACTAACAATTTAGCTTATAAGTATAGTAAAATTTTAGACTTTGGCAGTTTGCAATATTAAGACATGAAGTTAAAAAATTCTGTTCATACCAAAAATAAGAACAAATAAAATAACTAATAATAATAGCACTAATAAACATTTATAGAGTGCTAATTATATGCCAGCTACTGGACTACATAATTGCGGACAAGGCCTGCTCAGGGGTGAGGATGACGGAGATGCACAAGACCCGACTTGGGGACAAAGTTCAGTGACACAAATCCACTTTATTACGGAAGTAAGCTAGTTTATATACATGGGTTCAACCAATAGAATGTCACAGCAGAGAAAATGGCCAAAAAAAGTTCAGGAGGCTGCCTGGTTGGTACTGAGTCACTTCTGTTTAGCAGGCAAGCTCCCTTCCTGGGTATTCCCAGGAGGGATTCGGGGGTTGGAGTATTCTCAGAGCATTGCATCAGCCACAGCTGCTAGGTAAATGCTCTGCACTTTACCTACACATAATTCACCTACACTAGCTTTATTTTTCATAAAAATCTAATTAGTTGCTACTATGTATTACTCTCAATTTCCTGCTGGATAAAATGAGAACTGCATAGAAATTTTAATTTATCTAAGATCACATAGCTAGTAAGTGAAACAATTGAAATCTATACATAAATGCTCTACTTGCATAAACATACTGAGCATTTACCACAGAGCCATATTGTCTTAATTAGTGCACAGCTAAGCAGTCAAGTGCTTACTAATGATGCTGATGACAGAGTGGGTGATGATGAAAATTGTTTCTCAGACTTATACTATGATAGAGTTTTCATATTGTTTGATTTCACTGGTGACCAAGATCTATGGTACACTTCCAAAATCTATTAAACAGAAATGAACATTCATATAAACTGCACTATTTAAACATCTCTTTTCAGCTTTATTCTGTCTACTAATCATATTATTCCATTTAGAATATATATGTTTGGCCCTGGCCGGTTGTCTCAGTGTAGAGCATTAACCTGGTGTGTGGAAGTCCCAGGTTCAATTCCCAATCAGGGCCACAGGAGAAGCAATTATCTGCCTCTCTTCCCTTTCCCCTCCCCTTTTTATCTCTTTTTCTCTCTTTTCCTCCCACAGCCATGGCTTGATTGGTTTGAATACATTGGCCCCAGATACTGAGGAAGGCTCCTTGGAGCCTCTGCCTCGGGCAATGAAAATAGCTCAGCTTGCAACCTTCTCCTCTACAGGTAAATTAATCAATATTAGCAAGTTTTTTTAATGTTTTTTTTTCTTTTTTACAGGGACAGAGAGAGAGTCAGAGAGAGGAATAGATAGAGACAGACAGACAGGAACGGAGAGAGGTGAGAAGTATCAATCATTAGTTTTTCATTGCCGTTGCGACACCTTAGTTATTCATTGATTGCATTCTCATATGTGCCTTGACCACGGGCCTTCAGAAGACTGAGCAACCCTTTGCTGGAGCCAGCGACCTTGGGTCCAAGCTGGTGAGCTCTTTGCTCAAGCCAGATGGGCTCGCGCTCAAGCTGGTGACCTCAGGGTCTCAAACCTGGGCCGTCTGCATCCCAGTCCGACACTCTATCCACTGTGCCACTGCCTGGTCAGGCTCAATATTAGCAACTTTTAAATTGACAAGTATATATAAAAAAATCTTTGCTCATAAAAGCATGTTACTCGATGCTGTGGATGATACAACAATTTTACAAGACCTTTCAAAAACTTATATAGGATGTCACACATTGAAACAAAATTTAAAACAATATGCAAATACAAATTCAAAACTACAAATTGTGAGTCCATTTGTGATTATAGATTATAATATCATTCCTCTTCTTGGTGTCGAATATTTGTAAAACAATCTATTATTGTCAGTTAATGGAGAGTGACATACTTAGTAACAAAAGGGGAAGAAATTCTGTTTACAGTTAACTGAGCATGGAATCTAACTCCAGTTTGCATAAAGGATAAAATATTTTGTGTATGAGTTAATATACAGTCAAGAAACATATTAGTGTAACAATTAGCAAAGGAATGTATAATACTTTGGCTCTGATGATATCAAGACTTGCTCTATTAGATGACATTGTCATTGAATACATAGCCAATTGCAATTATGGCTTAATTTATTTGAGTCACAAATACAAAAAATTTATATTGGTCTGTAATTTTTGCTGTCTTATTTAAAGTGAGTTTACAAAACTCTAATTGTTTCAAGGTGCTTTTTAGCATTGAAGTATCCAGATATTTACATATTAAGCACAGTTTATACTTTAAAATAATTTCTACTCCTTTTGTCTCCTGCATAATTCAACTAGAAAATTATATCACATTTTTAATAGTTTATTGTTTGATTATACCTTTAAATAACACATGGTAAAAGAAATATGACTTTTTTTCTTTTATAAAAGTGGATTTTGAGTCTAATAGGACTGATAATTATATTTATAGACAAGGTTATCTTATGTGTCCAGAGCAAAGAAACACTGGTTTTGGAATGAGCTAGAGAGACTTCACAGAAATTTGAACTGACTCTTCAGAATTGGATAGAATGTGAGTACTCAGAAAGCAGTGGAGAGTTCAGTGTAGACAGACTAAATTGTTTCAGCAAATGGGGTATGAATGCCAACACATTCAGGGTTTGTGTTGGTTCCACTGAATGAAGGGCTCTTATGAGAAAATTAAGAATAGAATAAAAGCCAGAGGCTTGGAAAATCAATGATCAGGCATTGTCATAGAAGAAACAATATAAGTGAAAATGGTTGATTTATGCTTGCTGCTGCTATTGGAAAATAGACAACATATTCAAAATGTTCTTTTCAGACTTTAACCAGGAAGAATAGAAAACAAACACTAAACTTAAGCTGTCTGGGGGAAAGAAAGGACAATACAGTATAACAATAGAAATTGTTTCAAAGGAGAAACAGATAGGGTTTGGGATACTATTTTGTCACTAGATATTCACTGTGGGCGAGAGATCAGTGAAGAAACTCCTCCAATGGCAGCCTAGATTTTGATAAGGGATATATACATTTTTCAATTGAGTTTACTGTGGGATGTGAGGGCGATCTGGCTGCGACATCTGTCACCCCATTGATCGCCAGGATTGATTCGGCTGATCTGGCTGGCTAAGCAGGTATCCCCTTCCTCCCTCACCACTCCATGTGTGTACTTCCCTAAGCTGCGTGCTTGGTTGAAGAGGACAACCTTCCCCGATAGAGGAGAGGACCGTTCTTCGGTCAAGGGTATACGAGTAGCTGCGTTCCCCTGCTAGAACCTCCAAACAAGTCTCAAGCTCAATTGAGGTTACTGTACATCTTTTTTTCCCACATAAAAGTCTGTAAAGCGTAGACCCTCCACCCCTTAAAAGTAGCGTGCTATTTTTAGCCAAATGACCAGGAAACGGACTTTCAAGCAACACAGAACACATTACTCTACTCCAGGGGTCCCCAAACTTTTTACACAGGGGGCCAGTTCACTGTCCCTCAGACTGTTGGAGGGCTGGACTATTAAAATAAACTATGAACAAATCCCTATGCACACTGCACATATCTTATTTTAAATTAAAAAAACAAAACGGGAACAAATACAATATTTAAAATAAAGAACAAGTAAATTTAAATCAACAAACTGTCCAGTATTTCAATGGGAGCTATGGGTGCGGATGCATCCTGTGCACCTCTCACTGACCACCAATGAAGGAGGTGCCCCTTCTTGAAGTGTGGTGGGGGGCAGATAAATGGCCTCAGGGGGCTACATGTGACCTGCTGGCCGTAGGTTGGAGACCCCTGCTCTTCTCTATCCAAGCACTACAGAAAAAAAACTACAACTTCCTTCACCTTTTTCAGGAAAGGCCTAATGGAAAGCCTGGACTCCATCCTTAACTATGGTGGTAATAAGGTCCCCCAGCCTTGCTAGGGTGGGATCAGAGGAAGTCAACTGGTCAATGGGGGCAATTATTTTTTCCAGAGAATAGCAAGTCCTGCCTACCCTGTTACACACTCCATCCTTGATATCAGAGGAGAGGTGGAGGGGAGCCTGGACTTCCATGCCCATTGGGCATGAATGAGGCAAGATTCTGATATTCCATGGCCAGCACAGTGTGCAAGAGGCCTGCTATCACTGAAAATATACTAAGTAAGATCCAGAATCTCATACATAATATATGTAACATCCAATACTCAAATAAAAATCAATCATACCAAAAATCAGGAATGTCTCACTTGACTGAGAAGAGAGTCAACAAACACAGACAATGATCTCCATGTTGGAATTATCTGACAAACATTTTAAAGCAGTTACCAGGAAATGTTTCAACCATCAATTACAAACATTCTTCAAACAAATGAAAAAATAATAATAAAAAGCAAGTCTCGGCAATAAAAATAAATTTTATAGAGAACACTCAAAATGAAATTTCAAAACTAAAAGTACAATAATGACAACAAAACACTCTCAATGTTGGGCTCAATAGGAGAATGCAAAGAACAGAGTAAGAAACTTGTGAACTTGACAGAACAATAGAAATGACCAAATTTGAACAACAGAGAAAACAGACTGAACAAGAATGCCTGAAGGATTATAATAAAGATCTGATAGTCATTGGGGACTCAGGAGAGGAAAAAGAAGACAGTACTGAAAGAGCATCAGGAGAAATAATGATGAAATATTCTTCAATTTTGGCAAAATACTTACTAAATCTATAGATTCAAGAAGCTGAGTAAATTCCAAACAGGATAAACCCAAAGAAATTCATACTAAGACACTTCATAGTCAAAATTATGAAATAAAAATCTTGAAAGTAGTAAAAAAAGAAATAGAACTTTAAGCTGGAAGGGTGTGACAAATAACAGTATTTTCAATAATATTTTAACTGATTTGAACCATACTGATTACAATAGACAAAATAACACATTTCACACATGAAGATAATTTTAATAAAAATTACTTGCCACTATAATTTATCCTTTTTCAAAATAATAGTTGCCCCAGTCTCATTTTTTTTCTAGAAGTTCTAGACAAAATAAAATATTACTATTTTAACCAAATTTATTCAGAATTTTTATTTTTTAAAATGTAATAATTACAAAAATTAATACTTAGAAGGTTCATATTCTTTTTTACACTGTTATAAAAATAGTAGCCTTGGTTGGTTGGGTCAGTGGTAGAGTGTAGACCTGGTGTGTGGACGTCCTGAGTTCAATTTCTTGTCAGGACACACAGGATAAGCGACCATCTTCTTTTCCACCCCTACTCTTCCTCCTTCTTTCTTTCTCTCTCTCTCTCTCCCTTCTCCTTTCACAGCCATGGATTGATAGATTTGAGCACATCGCCCTGGGTGCTGAGGATGGCTCCATGGAGCTTCTGCCTTGGGTGCCAAAAGTAGCTTGGTTGGGAACATGGTCCAAGATGGGCAGAGTATCAGCCCTAGATGGGGGTTGCTGGGTGAATTCTAGTCAGTGCACATGTGCCCCTCTTCTCACTTAAAAAAAGTTGGTAACAAGACTATCTGCCTTTGTCAAAACCCACAGAACTGTGACAGAGGACAATTTGACTTTGGGTGATGGGTATGCAACATAATTGAATGATAAGATAACCTGGAGATGTTTTCTTTGAACATATGTACCCTGATTTATTGGTGTCACTCCATTAAAATAAAAAAACACCCATAGAACTATATACCACAGGGTAATTTTTAGTATATTCAAATAACAAACAAAAACATAATAAAAACAAACTAGAACTAGACAAAAGATGAAATGTGAACTGTGACAAATTTATCTGTGTTACAAATGACCTAAGTAACTTTAGGATAAAAGTATTTTGGCTGTATACTCAAGGCTAAAGATAAAAAATAAAACAAATAAAAAATACTTTATTTTTCTGCACTCACCATACAACTTGTATTACATTAAGTACCCGATAGTCACTAATCGTCCCTGTGCTTTTTTTTATTCTGTATTTAAAAGTGGATATCAATATTCCCAAATCTGTAGGGTATTTGAGAGCTTGATCTGAAAAAAGTTATAAATTATGAGATGCTATAATCTGTTATTTTTGAAGAATTTTAGGAAGCTCCTTAATTGAGATTGTGATGATACAGTTATGATACTACAGTGTAGTGAATGGTAGAGACAAGATCACTGACAGTGAGGAGGTCCAGTCATTGATAGGTTGAGCTTTTAGAAGGATGTTTTTAACAAAAGTACTATGACAAGCTTTCTGACAAAAAATGTAAAAATATGTATATCTCTTAATGGAATAAACTCAATATATTTATCAGTCTTGACATTAAATTTCTTATAATGTCTGTTGGGAAAGAGGAGTGAAGATTTATTATGGTTACAGTGAAAGAGGGACCTGAGAGTTTGTAAAACCTAAAGGAGAAACAAAAAGAACAAGCAATCAGGAAATATTTGAACAGGCTTTTAGTAATCAGTATTGAATGAATCTCTTGATTATAATTTTTATGAATTACTTCTTCACAAAGTAAAATCTTCCAATCTTATTGATAAAAGGCTCTCTAAAGCAGAAATCATTTATTTAAAGGACATAAAATTTGGCTCCAAAATGCACATCTAACTTCCCTGAATGTGAATTTATCTGAACCGATGCTCTGGTACTTTTAGCTGAAGTGGCAAAGGAGGTCACATGCACTTACAGCATTAGCACATATAATAGATAAAAATTGGACATTGTACCCATTTTCACTGTTATTGTGCTTTGAGACACTCCAGATGTTACTCTTTGGCATACAGTTACTATATATATATTTTTTGTCTGAGGCTGGGAAAATTATCTTATGGTTCTGGATATGTCTCAAATTCACTCTCTAAGCATTTGGCCTAATTCAGTCAAGCAGATAATATACATGAACTACTTTACTAACACGGTGATGTGTAAAGTGATAGTTCACAGTGTTTGGGAAACCTTCAGGAATAGCACTACCTTTCCCAAGCAGCGTGATGAACTTTACTGTTTAATGAATGTTGGCTATTGGGTGAACAGAGGTTCATGTTCACCACAAAGACAAATTCCTTAATTTATACTGTGGGTTACAACTTCCTTTGGGCTCTACTTGCTTGCATGAGAATATGAAATTTTAATAGCTGCTAAAGAGAAGCCCAGCAACAATAGTTTGTTACTCTTGTTTTTCTTTAAATGTTTACAATATCATATTTTTCATAACTTCAATTTATTTTTGATATTATTTTGTATTCATTCAAATTCAAAAAACTTATTAAATCTTACCAATAGATCAGATAGGTACTGTGAATACATGTGTGTCTCATCATTCTTCCAGCTTGGTGTGATGTCCAAAGTTAATTTTATCTAACCAAAATATGTCAGATGTGGAAACTTTCCTTTTTGCTTCCACTAATGTCCTAGGCAGATGAGACCCCTCTCTTTACTCCAAGGACTTAAAAAGTTCTCTGTGCTGTTGGATAAATGCCTCTTCACTTTGGTCAAATGAGGGTAATTTCTCCAATCAATCACTGCATCAAAAGAGCCAGCAATTTTATTTATCTGTTTTATCAAGGAAACCACAAACAGTGCAATGTCCACTAATAGAGCTACCAGTTAATTAGCATTATGATAGTTCCTGCTAGTCTCTCATGATCCACCTATTCTATGTAGAGCCCATGCAGGTAAAATGAACAGGGTATGCTGGGAATCACCATTCTGTAGCCAAGGTATAGAATGTGACTCTAATTCCTACAGTTCTACCATTTCAAAGTATAGTTCTTATTGGCTAGAGAGAGAACAGAGTCAGCCATTTCCATTTAACTACTCCTAATGCTTCCTGTTCTTTTCTTAGTTTTTTTAAATATTGCATTTGTTGGGGTGGCATTCGTTAACAAAATTATAGAGGTTTCAGGTATACAATTCTACAATACATCATCTAAATATTGCATTGTGTATTCACCACTCCAAGTCAAGTCTCCTTCCATCATCATTTATCCCCATCCTCCTCAACCTCCCTATACACCGCTTTCTCTCCAGCACCCCTCACATTGTTGTCTATGTCTACAAGTTTTTTCTCTTTGTTTAATTTCTTTACCTTTTTCACCTTCCCCCCAACCTCATCTCATCTGACAGCTCTCAGTCTATTCTCTGTATCTATGAGTTTGTTTCTATTTTGTTTCTTAGTTCATTTTGTTCAAAAGATTCAATATTTAAGTGAAATCATATGGCACTTGTCTTTCTCTGATTGGCTTATTTCACTTAGTATAATACTCTCCAGGACCATCCTTGCTATCACAAAAGGTAAGGTTTCCTTTTTTATGGCTGAGCAGAAGTTCATTGTGTGAATGCACCACAGCTCTTTTATTTGCTCATTTACTGATGGGCATTTGGTTCTTATCTTCTATGCAAGTAATTGCCATATGGTTATTAGATCACGACACAGTTGATTGAATTCAGCCCATGTTATAGTTAGTGTTACAAAATATCTGTGCAAATTTGGAAATTTTGAAGAATGCAAGAACATATTTATATTGACGAGGGATAGGGATGGTCTCCCTGGATTAAGAAAGCCATTATTTGTTGTATAAACATAGTCACTGTGTCCTTAAATTGAAAACTCCAGAGGAATCTCTACCCACATAGCTTTTTAAAACTTCCACTAAAGAAGAATTTTAGAGACTCAAGTTTATTGTACTTAAGTAGTTGCAATACAAGTAACACAATATGAGATTTCGTCTTGAGGCATTTATCATTTTTATAATTATTTTAGTATATTTAATTACTTTATCATTATGAATAAATGCACTTGAATAACCAGAATAAGCAATATGCAGTGTGTCTTATTTTATGTTCTTTTAGAAGAATCTAGGAAAATCTCTATGAGGTATTTTATTCCTTATGCCAGAAGCTAGAATAAAAGATTTTAGAAGTATGTGAAGGTATGGAGATCCTAAATTATATTCATGACACTACTGGAGATCCTGGAAATAAAAAATAACTTATTCTCTCCAGGTTATTTGAATGCTGCTAAATAAATTTATAATAAATAATTGACAATGTCTTCTTTTAACAGAGATTTCCTGAAATTTAACAAACAAAAACATGAAATAGAAGCCTAAAGAAAGCTCTTAATCAGGACGTTAGTTCCTAAGAGCATATATCTTTTAGCCTAAAGGATTGCTTTAAAGCTAGCTTATCACTGTTTTCTTTTTATTTTCAGTAGGTTTGTCTAACTTGCCTGCATGTATATGCACACACAATGGAAAAACATTTTCTTTAACAAACAACTAAAATATTTAAAAATAATTCAGAAGTTAATTTACCTATCCAGATGTTCTTTTACATGTATCACATTATTCTTCTTTACCAACATATTATTTTAGAATAAGAGAAGTTTTCAAGATGTGAAATTTACAATAATCTCTTTCATGATAGAACTCCTATACTTTGTCACAGATCATCATTTGTCCTAAAAAAAGAATAATGGCATGTTTTTCACTATATTCAATTTATTTTCTTCTTCTACATTGAACACAGGAATATAAAAAAGAGATTGGTTTACTCTTTTCATTCTTTCATTATTCATGTACAATTTATTCAATTTGATATGTATATTTATATTTTTCTTAATGAAGATCTATATTTTTATAGCAAAAGTGCTTATTAAATAAAACAGCATAGTGAAGGGTGTCAGATTAATATTATTCACAATATTCATTTTCAGAATATAAAAATGAATAATTTTAATAAAATTTTCTGCTTGAACAGATTTTGTTAATTCATTATTTATATTTTAATTGTGTTGGACTTAGTTTAGTTCACAATATGCAATGAGGCAACACAAAAGTAGCCAGGCTATGCTAAGGTTTTGGAAATAACTAATATGAAACAACTGTTATCACTAATACTAGCATTCAGTTTTTTTTAGTTTGATTTCCTCATGAATCAGCTTTCATTAATTTTAATAATAAATAATTCACAGCTATTATTTTCTGATAGTTTTAGTTTTTTTACTAGTTAAGTTTAATTAAAATGATAATTATGAATAAGTGATGAGCATGCATAATAAAGGAATACTATATTATAAAAATCTCATGTAATAAAATACACTGAAAATATTTTATTAATACTTAATTTTAAGCTATACAATCAAAACTATTCTATCTTCATTCAAATATGATATCTTTTATATCATTTTTTGCATAAATTATCTAAATACTTATTATTTTTAGAATAGCTAACTTGGTTTAATTTCTGTATGAACAAAATATTGAAGTAATACAATTTTGAAGAAATTTCTTGCCTATACATAGATTACCTAAAGTCTCTTCTCTTCATGTAGAGATCAAATTCACCTTATTTCAAACTCTTTATTACCTCCCTTCTACCAGCACCTCTTTAAGAAATCACTATATTCCTTTTTTTATTTCAGTTCAAGGAATTAATCTCAAAGTAACTATTTTACATCAGACATTGTAGTGTTAGCATAAGTTAAAAATATAATAAGTCTATAGGACAATTTGACACTATCATATTTCATTTCTTTTCTATAAGATACATCTATCTCTCTGGTTTCCTAATGAAAAGAAACTTTGAGCAGGGTGAGGCCATGAGATCTGTAACAGAGAAGAGGAACAGAGGGAGAAAGTGGGGACCCCAGAGGAGAAGAGAACTTGAAGGGTCCACAGGAAGTTGAAGCAAGCGGAGCCAATGACTAGGGAGTGATGTCAGAGAAAAGGCGCTATGAGGAGTGCTCCCGATACCTCTCCCTGAAATTTCAGCAAATTCAACAACTAGAGACAGAAAAACAATCCCAGGAGTACCTGAAATACACATACATCAAACAAAGGTACGATTGGGTGAAAAGGTGGCTGAAAAACTTCTCTGAAGGAAATAGGACATAAACTGGAGTATTCCGCTTCCTTCACTGACCTGAGGAAACTTTTTTTCACTTGAAACTGAGAGGAAGGGAGGGCTAGGAGACATTCAAACCGAGGAGAGAGTGTGCCCGCGGCTTAACCTATGCGGAGCTAACACCAGCAGCAAACCCCAGCAGAGGTAGGTGAGTGGCTTGCCTGTGGAATGGGCTTTATTTACCCCCGGTCTCTGAGTCCATGAGCGCGGGCAGTGTACGAAGTGTTTCCTTCTAGCACCTCGGGCATGGGCACCCACGTTCCCAAATGGAGGGACTGGGTCAGAGATTGTCAGCAGTGGCCTTCTGTGTGGGCTGCAGCCAGAGCCTCTGTATAATCCCTGTTCCCTGAACAACAGCGTGTGGGGAGTGCACAAAAGCGGGCTTCCCTATGCCCGGACCTCTCCGGGCAGGGCACCTCCACCAGCTATACAGGCTAACAAAGCAAACTCCTCAGGAAGAAAACTACGAAAGTGCTGGGGGAAGGGCGCACAGGCAGTTTGCAGACAGCCTATGAAGAGCAGGCTCATAGATCACTGAAAGGAACATAACCACCAGTCTGCTCACTGTCCAGCTGGCTTACGCTGGCAATGGCTCTGGCTGACAACATCTTCTTTCCCAGGTCTATGAAATAAGAGAACCTGGAAGGGGAACTTGATAGTTCTTAGGGCCTCTCGCTCAGCAGGCAGTGGCTGGGGCAACTTTCTGCCAGCCGATACAGGGTAAAAAACACATTCCTACGGAACAGACCTCAGAGGATACTGCAGAAGTTGGGTGGGCTTGGATGTAGGTTTCCCAACAAGGGAGAAGCCTGTGAAGAGCAGACCCGCGGACTACTAAGGCAAATTTAACTAGACATACCCATGGAACCTTAGAAAGGAGCCTGACCAGAAGTCAGCTTGCCCCCCTGCCTGCTTAAGCTGGTGGCTCTGGTTGGCAGAGCTTTTATACCCAGGGCTGTGCTTTAAAAAGACCTGGAATAAGGACTTGGCAGCTTTTAAGACCTCTTGTTCTGCAGGCAGTAAGTGGGGCATTTTCCTGCCAGGCGCTGAGGCATACTAGACATACCTGGAGGCTCAAAAAAGACACCTGAGAAGCAGTAGGTTCCCAGCCCTGCCTGATTACACTGGCAGCTCAGGCTAGCAAGGCCTTACTCAGAACTCTGCATTGAGTGGAGATAAATGGGGGGTTTGGCAGGTCTTAGAGCCTCTTGCTCTCCAGGCAGTGGCAGCAGCTACTTCACAGTTGGGTCTTCAGACTCCTGGTTCAGGAAGGAGAGACTGGGGGAGAGGCTCTGGGAAAATGGACTCTCCCATTGTCAAAGCCTACAAATGCTAACAAGCCTTGCCCACCAACGGGACTGAGGCCTAGTTTATGTCACTGAATAACGATACGTCAGCAGCAAATCTCTACCTAAATGTGCCACAGGGGCAAAACCTGGGGTACAGTGCCTCCAGTCAAAAAGAGAGAGAAAGAATAAAAAGGAAAGAGATAACCTCTCAACACCAGAAAAAATCCAGTCTTTATAATTTTATCTATCTTTTTCTTTTTCTTTTTGTATCTTTTTTTTCTTCCACCTTGGTCCTTTTTTTTTTTTTTCATTTTGAACTTCATTACAAAAAGGTGTTACATTTTCCATTCTTTTTTTCTCTCTCTCTGATGGTTACATTCCCAAAACTGTAACTCTCTCCTTATTTTTTCTTTTCTTTTTTCTAACTCTCTTTTAGTTTCTTCTTTTTTTCTTTCACTTTTCTTCTTTTCCTCTCATTTGACGGTCACTCACAAACAAATTATTTTAGTTTGGATTCAAATTTTTTCTTTGTGGCATTTTCTGTGCTTCTTACTTCACTGTTAATCTCATTATCATTGCCCCAACTCTGGCTCTCCATTTAATGTTGCCTTTGTTCCACTTAATTAATAGAAATTGCATCTTTTGGAAAAAAATATTTCATGCAAATGGAAATGAAAAAAAAGCAGGGGTAGCAATACTTATATCAGAAAAAATGGACTTTAAAACAAAGGCTGTAGTAAGAGATAAAGGAGGACACTACATAATGATAAAGGGAACAATTCAACAGGAAGATATAACTATTGTAAATATCTATGCACCAAATATAGGAGCCCCAACATACATAAAGCAGACTTTGATGGATATAAAGGGCGAGATTAACAGCAATACTATCATAGTAGGGGATTTCAATACCCCTCTAACAACACTGAATAGATCCTCAAGAAAGAAAATTAATAAAGAAACAGCAGACTTAAAGGATACACTAGATCAACTTGATTTAATAGATATCTTCAGAACTTTTCACCCTAAAGCAGTAGAATATACATTCTTCTCAAGCGCTCATGGTACGTTTTCTAGAATAGACCACATGTTAGGACACAAAAATGGTCTCAATAAATTTAAGAAGATTGAAATCATATCAATCATTTTCTCTGATCAAAATGCCATGAAACTAGAAATTAACCACAAAAGAAAAACTGAAAAATACGCAAACAGTTGGAAACTAAATAGCTTGTTATTAAATAATGAATGGATTAACAATGAGATCAAAGAAGAAATAAAAAAGTTTCTAGAAACAAATGATAATGAGCATACATCAACTCAAAATTTATGGAACACAGCAAAAGCAGTTCTGAGAGGGAAGTTTATTGCACTACAGGCATATCATGAGAAGCTAGAAAAAGCTCTAATAAGCAACCTGACACTGCAGCTAAAAGAACTAGAAAAACAACAACAAATAAAACCCAAGACAAGTAGAAGAAAGGAAATAATAAAGGTCAGAGCAGAAATAAATGACATAGAGGCTAAGGAAACAATACAGAGGATCAATGAAACAAGAAGCTGGTTCTTTGAAAAGGTAAACAAGATTGATGAACCTTTAACTAGACTCACCAAGAAAAAAAGAGAGAGGACTCAAATAAATAAATTTAAAAAGGACAATGGAGAAATAACAACTGATACAACAGGAATACAAAGCATTGTAAGAAAATACTATAAAGAACTCTATGCCAAAAAATTAGACAATCTTGGTGAAATGGACAAATTTCTTGAATCACATAACCTTCCAAAAATCAATCTGGAAGAATCAGAACATCTAAACAGACCAATTACAGCAAATGAGATAGAAACAGTTATCAAAAAACTCCCCCAAAAGAAAAGTACTGGGCCTGATGGCTTCACAAGTGAATTCTATCAAAAATTCAAAGAAGAACTAACTCCTATTCTCCTCAAGCTATTTCAAAAAATTCAAGAGGAAGGAAGACTTCCAAACCCCTTTTATGAGGCGAGCATAATTCTGATCCCAAAACCGGGCAAAGACAACACAAAGAAAGAAAATTATAGGCCTATATCACTGATGAATTTAGACGCTAAAAATCTCAACAAAATATTAGCCAACTGGATCCAGCAATATATAAAAAAAATCATACACCACGATCAAGTGGGATTTATTCTGGAGAGGCAAGGCTGGTTCAATATTCTCAAATCAATCAATGTGATTCACCACATAAACAAAAGGAAGGACAAAAATCACATGATAATTTCAATAGATGCAGAAAAGGCATTTGATAAAATCTAGCACCCATTCATGCTCAAAACTCTCAGTAAAGTGGGAATACAGGGATCATTC
This sequence comes from Rhynchonycteris naso, assembly GCA_037038555.1. Taxonomy (NCBI): domain Eukaryota; kingdom Metazoa; phylum Chordata; class Mammalia; order Chiroptera; family Emballonuridae; genus Rhynchonycteris; species Rhynchonycteris naso. Next base: position 125,816,733 of record CM072999.1, read on the forward strand.
CTTAACATGATAAAGGCCATCTACGATAAACCGACAGCAAACATCATACTAAATGGACAAAGATTAAAAGCAATCCCCTTAAGATCAGGAACCAGGCAGGGTTGCCCACTTTCACCACTCTTATTCAACATACTTCTGGAAGTCCTAGCTACAGCAATCAGACAAGAAGAAGAAATAAAAGGCATACAAATTGGAAAAGAAGAAGTAAAACTGTCATTATTTGCAGATGATATGATATTGTATATTGAAAACCCTAAAGTCTCAGTCAAAAAACTACTGGACCTTATAAATGAATTCAGCAAGGTGGCAGGATATAAAATTAATACTCAGAAATCAGAGGCATTTCTATACACCAACAATGAAATATCAGCAAAAGAAATTAAGGAAACAATCCCCTTCACTATTGCAGCCAAAAAAATAAAGTACCTAGGAGTAAATTTAACCAAGGAGGTTCAGGACTTGTACTCGAAAAATTATAGAACATTGATAAAAGAAATCAAGGAAGATACAAACAAGTGGAAGCACATACCGTGCTCATGGCTAGGAAGAATAAACATCATTAAAATGTCTATATTACCCAAAGCAATTTATAAATTCAATGCAATACCAATTAAAATACCAATGACATACTTCAAAGATATAGAACACATATTCCAAAAATTTATATGGAACCAAAAAAGAACACGAATAGCCTCAGCAATCTTAAAAAGAAAAAATAAAGCAGGAGGTATCACTCTTCCTGATATCAAGGTTTACTACAAGGCCATTATACTCAAGACAGCCTGGTACTGGCATAAGAACAGGCACATAGATCAATGGAACAGAACAGAGAACCCAGAAATAAACCCACAGCTTTATGGACAACTGATATTTGACAAAGGAGGAAAGAACATACAATGGAGTAAAGACAGCCTCTTTAACAAATGGTGTTGGGAAAATTGGACATCTACCTGCAAAAAAATGAAACTAGACCATCAACTTACACCATTCACAAAAACAAACTCAAAATGGATAAAAGACTTAAATGTAAGCCGTGAAACCATAAGCATCTTAGAAGAAAACATAGGCAGCAAGCTCTCCGACATCTGTAGCAGCGGTATATTTGCCAATTTATCTTCATGGGCAACTGAAATAAAAGGCAAGATAAACAAATGGGACTATATCAAACTAAAAAGTTTTTGCACAGCTAAAGACAATAGGAACAGAATAAAAAGACAAACCACACAATGGGAGAACATATTCGACAGCACATCTGATAAGGGGTTAATAACTAAAATTTATAAAGAACTTATAAAACGCAACACCAGGAAGACAAACAACCCAATCAAAAAATGGGCAAAAGAAATGAATAGAAATTTCTCCAAAGAGGACATACAGATAGCCAATAGGCATATGAAAAATTGCTCAACATCACTAATCATTAGAGAAATGCAAATTAAAACCACAATGAGATATCACCTCACACCAGTCAGAATGGCACTCATCAGCAAAACAACACAGAATAAGTGCTGGCGAGGATGTGGAGAAAAGGGAACCCTTCTGCACTACTGGTGGGAATGCAGACTGGTGCAGCCACTGTGGAAAACAGTTTGGAGATTCCTCAGAAAATTAAAAACCGAACTGCCTTTTGACCCAGCTATCCCACTTATCTGAATATACCCTAAGAACACCATAGCACTGTTCGAAAAGAAGAAATGCGCCCCCATGTTCGTGGCAGCATTGTTCACAATAGCGAAGATCTGGAACCAGCCCAAGTGTCCGTCAGAAGACGAGTGGATTAAAAAGCTATGGTACATATATACTATGGAATACTACTCAGCCATAAGAAATGATGACATCGGATCATTTATAACAAAATGGATGTACCTTGGTAACATTATACGGAGTGAAATAAGTAAATCAGAAAAAAAGAAAAACTGAGAACAACACGATTACATACATAGGTGGGACATGAAAGTGAGGGTATGAGACAAGGACAAGAGAGTGGTGGTTATGGGATGGGGGGAGGGAGGGAAGAGTGGGATAGGGAGGAGGGGAGGGACGCAGGGAAAACCAGATTGAAGGTGACAGAGGACAATTTGACTTTTGGTTTTGGGTATGCAACACAATTGAATGATAAGATAACCTGGAGATGTTTTCATTGTACATATGTACCCTGATTTATTGATGTCACCCCATTAGAATTAATAGTAATAAAATATATATATATATAAAAAAAGAAATTGCATCTTTCACTGTATTTTTTCTTTATCTTTTATCTTCTTCTTTTCTCTTTCACTATATCTCTCATTCAACCAACATTTACAAACAAATTATTTTATTATTGATCCAAATTTTTTCCTTGTAGCATTTTGTGGGTTCTTAACCTGTTTTTTGTCTCTTTGTCACTTCCCCCAACTCAGGCCTTCCCTTCTATGTAGTTTTTGCTCCATTTAGAACAATATAATTTTTAGTTTTTCACTGTATTTTCTCAAAACAATTTTTTTTAATTTTTTATTTTTTGTTTTTATTTTTCTATTCTTTAGCAACTCCTATTAGTGCTATTGACAATACCACTCTCAAATGCCATTAAGAAAAAATAAATTGAATATCATGGATATGAAAGACAGAGATGCAGCTCAGATAGATGAGGAAAAATCTATAGAAAAAAAATTCAATAGCTTAGAGACCTTTGAGTTAAATGACAGAGAATTCAAAATTAAAATCCTAAAAATACTCAGGGATATACATGAAAGCACAGAAAGGCAATTTAGGGAGTTCAAAAAAAATATCAATGAACAGAAAGAATATACCACCAAGGAAATTGAAACTAAGAAAATGAATCAAAGAGAGATGAAAAACTCAATTCATAAACTGAAAAATGAGATAACAAGTTCAGCTAATATAACAGGCCAGATAGAGAAAAGAATTAGTGACATAGAAGACAGGCAACTACAGAGAGAAAAGGAGAGAAACTCATGAATTTAAAATAATAAATCCCTACAGGAATTGTCTGACTCCATCAAAAAGAGCAACATAAGAATAACGACTATAACAGAAGAAGAGGAGAGAGAGAATGGAATGGAGAACACATTCAAAAGAAAATAATAGACGAGAACTTACCAAGGTTGTGGAAAGAACTAAAGCCTCAAATTCAAGAAGCAAACAGAACACCAAGAAATCTTAACCCTAACAAAACTACTCCAAGGTACATCATAATGAAATTGGCACAAACCAATGACAAAAAAAAAAAATTCTCAAGGTAGCCAGGGAAAAGAAGAATACAACATACAAAAAAAGTCCCATAAGATTATAATCAGATTTCTCAGCAGAACTCTACAAGCTAGAAGAGAGTGGACCCCAATATTTAAAGTTCTGAAAGAGAGGAACTTCCAACCAAGAATACTATACTCATCAAAGCTATCCTTCAAATATGAAGGAGAAATAAAAACATTCACAGATACAGAAAAGATGAGGGAATTTATAACCAGAAAACCTCCACTTCAGGAAATACCGAAGGGTGTTTTTTGACCAGATACAAAAAAAACCAAAACAAAACCACAAGTAAAAGGTCCATCAACAACACAATAAAATCAAATTTAATCTGTGACAACAAAAACAAAAAAGTGGAGAGGGTAAAGATTAACATTAGCAAAGGAGGATGGAGTGCAGAAGCACTCATGAGATAATGCACTACAATGAATAAGATAGATATCCTTTCCATTACTTAATGGTAACCACCCCTGAAAAAAACACCACAAAAGCAAATGGCTTGAAAAAAAAAGCAACAGAGAAAAGAAGTATGAATTACAATCAAACAAAAACAAATGCTAGAAAAACAAGAGAAGAATCAAACAAGATTCAAAATTAACCGAGAGCAATATGTAAAATGGCAAGAGAAAACCCTCTAATATCAATAATTACACTAAATCTAAATAAATTGAACTCACCAATAAAAAGACACAGAGTAGCAGAATGGATTAAAAAGGAAAATCCAACTGTATGCTGCCTACAAGAAACACATCTAAGCCACAAGGATAAAAACAAATTCAAAGTGAAAGGCTGGAAAACATACTCCAAGCAAATAATATCCAAAAAAAAGCTGGTGTAGCAATACTCATATCTTACAATGCTAACTACAAAATAACAAAGGTAATCAGAGACAAAAATGGTCATTTCATAATGATAAAGAGGACATTGAATCAAGACATAACACTTCTTAATATATATGCACCAAACCAAGGAGAACCAAAATATATAAGACAGCTACTGACTTACCTAAAAACAAAAACCAACAAAAATACAATTATATTTGGAGACCTCAATACACCGCTGATCGCTCTGTATTGTTCATCCAAACAGAACATCGATAAAGAAATATTGGCCTTAAATGAAACACTAGAACAATTGGATATGATAGACATCTACAAGACATTCCATCCCAAAGTGCCAGAGTATACATTTTTCTCTAGTGTACATGAAATGTTCTCAAGAATTGATCAGATGTTGGGCCACAAAAATAACATCAACAAATTCCATAAGATTAATATGATACCAACCATATTCTTTAATCATAAAGCCTTGAATTCAGCTGCAAAAAAGAAATAAACAAAACCACAAAAATGTGGAAACTAAACAACATACTTTTAAAAAATGAGTGGGTCAAAGAAGAAATAAAAGCAGAGATCAAAAGTTACATACAGACAAACGAAAATAACAATATGACATATCAGAATATCTGGGATGCAGCAAAAGCAGTAATAAGAGGGAAGTTCATATCAGTACAGACCATTATGAATAAGCAAGAGAGAGCCCAAGTAAACCACTTAACTTCACATCTTAAGAAACTAGAAAAAGAAGAACAAAGGCAACCCAAAACCAGCCAAAGAAACAAAATAATAAAAACCAGAGCAGAAATAAATAAAATAGAGAACAGAATAACTATATAAAAAATTAATAAAACAAAGAGCTGATTATTTGAAAAGATCAACAAAATTGACAAACCCTTGGCAAGACTCACTAAGGAAAAAAAACAGAAAAGACTCAAATAAACAAAATAAAAAATGAAAGAAGAGAAATCACCACTGATATCATAGATATAAAAAGAATTATTGTAGAATACTGTAAAAACTATATGCCAACAAATTTAACAATCTAGAGGAAATGGATAATTTTCTAGAAAAATACAATCTTCCTAGACTGAATCATAATGAAGCAGAAAGCCTAAACAAACCAATAAGCAGGGAGGAAATAGAAACAACTATCAAAAACCTCCCCAAAAATAAAAGTCCTGGACCAGATGGCTATTCTAGTAAATTCTACCAAACATTCAAAGAAGACTTGGTTCCTATTTGACTCAAAGTCTTCCAACGAATTGAAGAAGCAATACTTCCAAACACATTTTATGAAGCCAATATAACGGTCATACCAAAACCTGGCAAAGACAACAACAAAAAACGAAATATAACTAATAAATATAGATGCTTAAATATTAAACAAAATAATAACAAATCTAATACAACAATATGTTAACAAATAAAACATCATGATCAAGTGGGATTTATCCCAGAATCACAAGGATGGTTCAACATACGTAAAACAGTTAACATAATACACCATATCAACAAACCAAGGACAAAAACCATATGATCCTATCAATAGATGCAGAAAATGCATTTGATAAAATACAACACAATTTTATGTTTGAAACACTCATCAAAATTGGTGTAGAATAAAAATATCTCAACATAATAAAGGTCATTTATTATAAACCATCAGCTAACATCATATTAAATGGCATAACACTGAAGACTTTTCCCCTAAAATCAAGAAAAAGACAAGAATGTCCATTCTCTCCACTCTTATTCAACATAGTGCTGGAAGTTCTAGCCAGAGTAATCAGATAAAAAAAAAAAAAGAAATAAAAGGCATATTGGAAAAAAAAAAGTAAAGGTTTCCCTATTTGCATATGATATAATCCTATACATCAAAAACCCCAAAGACTCCACAAAAAGACTACTAGAAACAATAAATCAATACAGTAAGGTCACAGGATACAAAATTAATATACAAAAGTCCATTGCCTTCCTATATGCCAACAATGAAACATCAGTAAATGAACTCAAAATATAATACCCTTCATGGTTGCAACAACAACAACAAAAAAGAAATACCTAGAAATAAACATAACAAAGAATGTAAAGAACCTATATAATGAAAACTACAAAGCATTGTTAAGGGAACTCGAAAAAGATACAATGAAATGGAAAAATATTTTTTGTTCCTGGATAGGAAGAATAAATATAGTAAAAATAACTATATTACCCAAAGCATTATACAAATTTAATGCAATTTTCATCAAAATTCCAATGATATTTTTTTTAAAAATGGAACAAAAAATCATCAGATTTATATGGAACTATAAAAAACCCCAAATAACCAAAGCAATCCTAAGGAAAAAGAACAAAGCTGGGGGCATTACAATACCTGACTTCAAATTATATTATAGAGCCACAACAAAACAGCATGGGACTGGCAGAAAAGTAGACACTCAGACCAATGGAACAGAATAGATAGTCCAGAAATAAAACCATATATATATATGGTCAAATAATTTTTGATAAAGGGGCCAACAACACACGATGGAGAAAAGAAAGCTTCTTCAACAAATGATGCTGGGAAAACTGGAAAGCCACATGCAAAAGAATGAAACTTGACTACAGTTTGTTCCTTTGCACTAAAATTAATTCCAATGGGATCAAAGACCTAAATATAAGACCTGAAACAATAAATTACATAGAAGAAAATATAGGTACTACACTCATAGACCTTGGTTATAAAGAGCACTTTATGAATTTGACTCCAAAGGCAAGGAAAGTGAAGGCAAAGATAAATGAATGGGACTACATCAGACTAAGAAGCTTTTGCACAGCAAGAGAAACTGACAACAAAACAGACAGACAACTAAATGGGAGATGATATTTTCAAACAACAGCTCAGATAAGGGCTTAATATTCAAAATATACAAAGAACTCATAAAACTCAACAACAAACAAACAATCCAATAAAAAATGAGAAGAGGACATGAACAGACACTTCTCCCAGGAAGAAATACAAATGGCCAACAGATATATGAAAAGATGCTCATCTTCATTAGCTATTAGAGAAATGCAAATCAAAACTACAATGAGATACTACCTCACACCTGTTAGATTAGCTATTTTCAACAAGACAGGTAATAAAAAATGTTGGAGAGGCTGTGGAGAAAAAGAAACTCTCATCCACTCTTGGTGGGAATGTAAAGTAGTACAACCATTATGGAAGAAAGTATGGTGTTTCCTCAAAAAATTAAAAATAAAGCTCCTATATGACCCAGCAATCTTTCTACTGGGTATATACCCCCAAAACTCAGAAACATTGCTATGTAAAGACACATGCAGCACCATTTCATTGCAGCAATTGTTCACACTGGCCAAGACATGGAAACAACCAAAAAAACCCTTTAATAGATGACTGGATAAAGCTTTGGTACATATATACTATGGAATACTACTCAGCCATAAGAAATGATGACATTGGACCATTTACAACATGAATGGACTTGATAACATTATACTGAGTGAAATAAGTAAATCAGAAAAAAACTAAGAACTATATGATTTCATATATAGGTGGGACATAAAAAAGAGACTCAGAGACACAGACAAGAGTGTGGTGGTTTTGGGGGTGAGGGGGAGACAGGATAGAGAGGAGGTGAGGGGAGGAGAGGGGCACAAAGAAAACCAGATAGAAGTTGACAAAAGATGATTTGACATTGGGAGATGGGTATGCAACATAATCAAATGTCTAAATAGCCTGACCTGTGGTGGCGCAGTGGATAAAGCGTCCACCTGGGAACACTGAGGTCGCCAGTTCAAAACCCTGCCCTGGTCTGGTCAAGGCACATATGGGAGTTGATGCTTCCAGCTCCTCCCCCCTTTCTCTCTTTCTCTCTCTCTCTCTCACTCTGTGTCTCCTCTCTAAAATGAATAAAATAAAAAAAAATTTTTTTAAAGTCAAAATAACCTGGGGATGTTTTCTTTGAACATATGTACCCTGATTTATCAATGTCACCCCATTAAAATTAATAATAAAGAAAGAAAATAAAGAAACTTTCAAATCAACTTTGTAATAGTGTCTATTTTCAATAAAGTGAATAGATCAAATCAGTTTAAAGTTAAATGAGCATAATTTATGTGAATATACTTTTAGAATATTTTTTACTTAGGTTTAGAAAGTTTCTTCAAAAATAATGCTATAAATAGTATATTTTATATAACATATATAATATCTAGTTATGCAATAAAAAAATATAGCCATAGAACAAAAATGATACCAATCACCTGCATATATAGCCAGAGGGCTTGTTTAGAAAATTCTGCCCCAGAAGATGTTTCTTTTTTAATAAAATAAAATCTTAACTTTTGATAAATTATGTAGTGAAAAATATTAAATTAATTCTAATGTAAAAAGAGTGAATTTCATACACTGAAGGTGTAAAATACCAATAAGTAGTAAAACTTGCTAAACTAAAATATAATATTCTCAATTTTACACATTTATTTGTTGTGGGGACAAAGAACTACTTCGGGTAACATACTTTTTTGTTTGTTTATGTTCCTTACACAAGGAATGACTTGTGGGGTCAAAACTATTTGGGGACCAGATAAAATGCACCAAGGGGCCAAGGGGAGGCAATAGTCCTGGTTAGCAGATCAAAGTGCAAAATGCACCAAAGGGGTGAAGTAAAGGCCAAGGAAGATGCTGGCTCCTGATCTCTGTTCTGAGAATTTAAACATTTTCTGTTGCAAAATATTATCTTGACATTTTGTTGTGTCCAGCACACATTGTTTCCAGGACAGGGTCATAGAGGCTCCTGGACTGTCATCTGCTCAGAGCTTTTGGCTTAGGGTGCCTCACAGTCTTTAATTGCTATCCTAACTCTGTAGATTTCACAGCATATTCCCACATTTATTAAATCCAAAACTTTCTTCATTTTAAGTTCAGTTGTAAAACGATTTACCGTAGAAGTGCTAAAAATGAGAAATCAATAGGTATAAAAGTATATGCTCTCAAATTCAAGACAAGTGAGTATTACAATTATTATTAATTACATAGACATAGGCATTGTATTGATCTGAAAATAACATTTTAAAATTCAAGATTTATGAATCTAAATAATCTGTCTACTTATAAAGTGAATTGTTGAATTTTATTCTATATTATTTCTATTCTTGCCCCTCCTTCCTCCACAAAAGGAAAATAATGGTACTGGGAATGGGAGCTGGAAAATTGCTATTGAAATCCCACAGCCTTACTGTGAATAAGATTTTACTACTTATTAGATATATGGGTTGGGCAGGTTACTTTTCTGGTGATTGTTAAGTTGTTGTTTTATTCATTTTTTAAATAATTTTAATGGGGTGACATTAATAAATCAGGGTACATATGTTCAAATAAAACATCTCCAGGTTATCTTATCATTAAATTATGTTGCATACCCATCACCAAAAGTCAAATTGTCCTCTGTCACCTCCTATTTGGTTTTCTTTATGCCCCTACCCTCCCCCCTCTTCCACCCTCTCCTCCCTTCCCCCACCTCGTAACCACCGCATTCTTGTCCATGTCTCATAGTCTGACTTTTATGTCCCATCTATGTATGAAATCATGCTGTTCTCAATTTTTTCTGTTTTACTTACTTCACTCTGTATAATGTTATCAAGGTCCATCCATTTTGTTCTAAATGATACGATGTCATCATTTCTTATGGCTGAATAGTATTCCCTAGTATATATGTACCAATGCTTTTTAATCCACTCGTCCTCTGACGAATACTTGGGCTGTTTCCAGATCTTCATAATTGTGAACAATGCTGCCACGAACATGGGGTCGCATTTCTTCTTTTCGAACAGTGCTATGGTGTTCTTAGAGTATATTCCTATAAGTGGGATGTCACGAGCCGGCGTGACGAGTCGTTCCACGGGGTGAGGGGATGTGGAATTGATGAGTCTGGGTCGGGAGGTCTGATGAACCATCAGCCATCAGCAATTTATTTTTGCAAGCAAGTTTCTTATATACAGCAAAACTTGGCAAGTACAATGTTTTCGTATCCAAAGTCACATAACCTCCTTCGTCAGAGATTAAATGGTTAAACACCAGGTGTCTCCTGTACAAAGGCTCCTGCCTTAAAGCCACATCAACAGGGAGTAAAGGCTTTGAGCTTTATCAGACCATATTGGTACGCTGGTCGTTCTGACCTTTCAGCTACTAATAAATTCAGGGAACATCGGGGGCTTGCGCCTCGCCCTCAGGTTACACAGCTGTGTTTACTTCACGGCTCCCAACAGTGGGATAGCTAGGTCAAAAGGCAGTTCGATTTTTAATTTTTTGAGGAATCTCCATACTGTTTTCCACAGTGGCTGCACCAGTCTGCATTCCCACCAGCAGTGCAGGAGGGTTCCCTTTTCTCCACATCCGCGCCAGCACTTGTTCTGTGTTGTTTTACTGATGAGTGCCATTCTGACTGGTGTGAGGTGATATCTCATTGTGGTTTCAATTTGCATATCTCTAATGATTAGTAATGTTGAGCATTTTTTATATGCCTATTGCCATCTGTATGTCCTCTTTGGAGATATTTCTATTCATTTCTTTTGCCCATTTTTTGATTGGATTGTTTATCTTCCTGGTGTTGAGTTTTATAAGTTCTTTATAAATTTTTGTTATTAACCCCTTATCAGACATGTTGGCAAATATGTTCCCCCATTGTGTGGTTTGCCTTTTTATTCTGTTTGTATTGTCTTTAGCTGTGCAAACCTTTTTAGTTTGATATAGTCCCATTTGTTTATCTTGCCTTTTATTTCACTAGCCCGTGGAGATAAATCGGCAAATATATTGCTGCTACAGATGTCGGACAGCTTGCTGCCTATATTTTCTTCTAAGATGCTTCTGGTTTCACGGTTTACATTTAAGTCTTTTATCCATTTTGAGTTTGTTTTTGTGAATGGTGTAAGTTGATGGTCTAGTTTCATTTTTTTGCAGGTAGATGTCCAATTTTCCCAACACCATTTGTTAAAGAGGCTTTCTTTACTCCATTGTATGTTCTTTCCTCCTTTGTCAAATATCAGTTGTCCATAAAGCTGTGGGTTTATTTCTGGGTTCTCTGTTCTGTTCAATCAATTTACGTGCCTGTTATGCCATTACCAGGCTGTCTTGAGTATAATGGCCTTGTAGTAAACCTTGATATCCGGAAGAGTGATACCTCCTGCTTTATTTTTTCTTTTTAAGATTGCTGAGGCTATTCGTATTCGTTTTTGGTTCGATATAAATTTTTGGAATATGTGTTCTATATCTTTGAAGTATGTCATTGGTATTTTAATTGGTATTGCATTGAATTTATAAATTGCTTTGGGTAATATAGACATTTTAATGATGTTTATTCTTCCTAACCATGAGCACGGTATATGCGGTACTTTATTTTTTTGGTTGCAATAGTGAAGGGGATTGTTTCCTTAATTATTTTTGCTGACAGTTCATGGTTGGTATATAAAAATGCTTCTAATTTCTGAATATTAATTTTATATGCTGCCACCTTGCTGAATTCACTTATCAGGTCCAGTAGTTTTTTGACTGAGACTTTAGGGTTTTCTATGTACAATATCATATCATCTGCAAATAATGACAGTTTTACTTCTTCGTTTTCAATTTGGATGCCTTTTATTTCTTCTTCTTGTCTGATTGTTGTAGCTAGGACTTCCAGAATTATGTTGAATAAGAGTGGTGAAAGGGAGCACCCTTGCCTGGCTCCTGAATTTAAGAGGATAACTTTTAATTTTTGTCCATTTAGTATGATGTTTGCTGTGGGTTTGTCTTAGATGACCTTTTAAGGAATGTTCCTTGTATTCCCACTTTACTGAGAGTTTTGAGCATGAATGGGTGCTGGATTTTATCAAATGCCTTTTCTGCATCTATTGAAATTATTATGTGATTTTTGTCCTCCCTTTTGTTTATGTGATGAATTACATTGATTGATTTGCGAATATTGAACAAGCCTTACCTCTCCAGAATAAATCCTACTTGATCATGATATATGATTTTTTTCAATTTTAGCATCTAAATTCATCAGGGATATTGGCCTATAAATTTCTTTCTTTGCGTTGTCTTGCCCGGTTTTGGGATCAGAATTATGCTCGCCTCATAAACGGAGTTTGGAAGTCTTCCTTCCTCTTGAATATTTTGAAATAGCTTGAAGAGAATAGGAGTTAGTTCTTCTTCGAATATTTGGTAGAATTCACTTGTGAAGTCATCAGGCCCAGAACTTTTTTTTTTTTTGGAGTTTTTTGATAACTGTTTCAATCTCATTTGTTGTATTTGGTCTGTTTATGTGTTCTGATTCTTCCAGATTGATTTTTGGAATATTATATGTTTTAAGAAATTTGTCCAATTCACCCAGGTTGTTAATTTTTTGGCATAGAGTTCTTCATAGTATTTTCTTACAATACTTTGTATTTCTGTTGTGTCAGTTGTTATTTCTCTACTCTCATATCTAATTTTATTTGAGTCCTTTCTCTTTTTTTCTTGGTGAGACTAGTTAAAGGTTCATAAATCTTTACCTTTTCAAAGACCCAGCTCCTGGTTTCATTTATTCTCTGTATTGTTTCCTTAGCCTCTATCTCATTTATTTCTGCTCTGATCTTTATTATTTCCTTTCTTCTATTAGTCCTGGGCTTTATTTGCTGTTGTTTTTCTAGTTCTTTTAGATGCAGGGTCAGGTTGCTTATTTGAGCTTTTTCTAGCTTCTTATAGTATGCCTGTAGTGCAATGAACTTCCTTCTCAGTACTGCTTTTGCTGTGTCCCATAAATTTTGAGTTGATATATGCTTATTTTCATTCACTTTTAGAAATTTTTTTATTTCTTCTTTGGTCTCATTGTTAATCCATTCATTATTTAATAACATGCTATTTAGTTTCCAAGTGTTTGAGAATTTTCAGAGGTTTTTTGTGGTTAATTTCTAGTTTCATGGCATGATCAGAGAAAATACTTGATATGATTTCAATCTTCTTACATTTGTTGAGACCATTTTTGTGTCCTAACATGTGATGTATTCTAGAGAATGTACCATGAGTGCTTGAAAAGAATGTATATTCTACTGCTTTATGGTGAAAAGTTCTGAAGATATCTATGAAAATGAGTTGATATAGAGTATCCTTTAAGTTTGCTTTTTCTTTATTAATATTCTTTTTGAGGATCTACCCAGTGATGTTAGTGGGGTATTGAAATCCCCTACTATTATAGTGTTACTGTTAATCTCGCCCTTTATATCCATCAAAATCTGCTTTATGTATCTCGGGGCTCCTATATTTGGTGCGTAGATATTTAAAATAGTTATATCTTCTTGTTAAATTGTTCCCTTTATCATTATGTAGTGTCCTTCTTTATCTCTTACCACAGCCTTTGTTTTAAAGTCCATTTTGTTAGATATAACTATTGCTAACCCTGCTTTTTTTTATTTCCATTTGCATGAAATATTATTTTTCATCCTTTAACCTTCAGTCTATGTGCATATTTTGTTTTAAGGTGTGTCTCTTGCTGACAGCATATGTATGGTTCCTGTTTCTTTATCCACGCAGCTATCCTATGTCTTTTGATTGGATTATTTAATCCATTTACATTTAAGGTTATTATTGATATGTAGTTGTTTATTGCCATTTTATTCTTTAGACCTGTATTCTTCTTTTGCTATATTCTTTCCTCCCTTTGAACTGTTCACAACAGGCTTCTTATCCCTTGCAGAATTGGTTTGGTTTTAATGAATTCCTTGAGGTATTTTTTTGTCTGGTAAGCTCTTTATTTCTCCTTCAATTTTAAATGTTAGCCTTGCTGGATAGAGTAGTCTTGGTTGTAGGTTCTTGTTCTGCATTACTTTGAATATATCTTGCCATTCCCTTCTGGCATCATGTGTTTCTATTGAGAAGTCCGATGTCATTTTTATGGGGGCTCCTTTGTAGGTGATAGCCTTTTTTTTTCTCTAGCAGCTTTTAAAATTTTCTTTATCCCTTAGCTTTGGGTATTTTAACTTTGATATGTCTTGGTGTAGATTTCTTTGTGTTTATCTTTTTTTTTTAATCAAAGTATTTTTCTTAATTTCATTTTTTTAATTCATTTTTTTAGAGAGGAGAGAGAGAGAGAGAGAGAGAGAGAGAGTTCTCTGTGCTTCTTGAACATGTGAAATGTTTTCCAGCCTTAATTTAGGGAAGTTTTCTGCTATGATTTGATTGAACAAAGTTTCTATTTTTTGTTCTCTCTCCTCTTCTTGAGGAACCCCTATGATGCAAATGTTATTTCTCTTCTTGTTGTCACAGAGCCTCCTTAGAGTTTCCTCAGATTTTTTGAATCTCTTTTTTTTTCTGCTCTGCTTCTGTGCCTTTGTTTATTGTGTCCTCTATCTCACTGATTCTATCCTCATCATCCATTCTGCTTTTAATTCCTTCCATTGTGGTCTTCAGTTTTGATACTGTATTTGTCATTTCTGTTTGATTATCTTTTATTATTTCAGTTTTCTTTTTTATACTTGTTATCTCTTTAGTTAGGTGTTCGTAATGACTATCCATTGTTGCTCTAATTTCTTTGAACATCCTAGCTATCATTATTTTAAATTTTGTATCTGGTAATTTGGTTATATCTGGTTCATTCAGGTTCTTCTCTGTGGATTTCTCTTGATTCATTTGGGTTGCATTTCTCTGCCTGCCCATTTTGTCTGTGTATAAGAAGGTTTTGGCACTGGAGTCCAATGTTTGTTGTTTTGGTTTTCTCTAGGTGTGGTCTGTCTGCAGGCCCACCACCTTCTCTGCCACTGCCTAGGGCAGTTGGGTATGAGCATTGCCAGCGCTGGCCTACTGCGGCTGTTGCTGTGCATTCCACCTGTCCTCCATGGGAGGGTTTGTGTGCTATTTAAATCCCACAGCCTTACTGTGAATAAGATTTTACTACTTATTAGATATACGGGTTGGACAGGTTACTCTTCTGGTGACTGTTAATGTTTTTATTCATTTTGACCTTGACAGAAAAGTTGATAAATTGATACAATGGTACTTTCTAAATTTTAGAATTATCAAAAACAATGCATGCAAATTAAATAGCACAGTGAGTATATTTGGTACTTATTTAAATTTATCATTAATAAAATTATTTTTAAAATATTATTGTAATATACTCTATTTTTCTATAATCATTTATTAAAATTATAAATATAAGCATAAGTTATATCTTGGAGTCCAAGAATATAATTGAAGCAACATGAATAATAAGGCTTACCAGTATATTATTCTTTCTAGATCAATAGTGTATATTGTTCTTTCTTTTTTCCTAACTTGTGCCAATACAGTAAGTTTACAAAAAACAGAGAGATTTTAACAATGAAGTGATTTTTATTAGTCATGTTAAAATCAAAGCTTCTTTTAAGCTAAACTCAAAGTTGTATGTATAGTGGACTACCACTTCCACTAATATCTCAATTCTTGACAGTCTTTTCTGCACTTCATAAAAATCTCTTTGGCCTGGTCTACAAATCTTCTTATAATATATATCAAATCTTAATTATTGGAAGTGTATAAAATGGTAGTAAAATTTAGAAATCTATTCAAAAGAATAGATATTGAAAAAAATTTTCTCAGATATAGACCTACCTACACAATGTGAACAACAGAAATAGGATGGATTGCATTTTCTAGATATGATTGCAACTGTTATTTTATATTCTGAACAACATTTTGATTTTTGTAAATTGTTATTTCCTGTAGAGTTTTGTTTTTGGCATGGACAGTAATCTTTCATTAGACAAACACTAATGCAGATAATGATTATAAAATCTGGAGGAAAATAATTTCCTTAAGTTATTGGAGAGAGACAGAATCAAGTAGATATCCCATAGTAGTTGGTAAAAGGGAGAAAGGAATGACATGGATCAAAATAATTATAACTAATTTTGAGAAAATCCTCAAGTCTTCATTATTCAATGTAGCTAAAATTTAACAAAAACCCTTCAGTCCTATTGGCATGAGTGACCATGGGGTGGGTTTTAGAATAACTGCAGCAACTTAAAGTAGGAGAGAAAATCCCAGAAAGAAAAGTGAAAGGAGATCTCTGCCCAAATATCTGGCTGACCTCTGCATGACTTATGCATGGGAAAACCACCAAAGAGCCCAGTTAAGTTTAAAGGGGGAAATAGAGTTTCATAATTTAAGTTCATCCAAGTCTTATATCTTCAAAAATATATTTTATAAAATAACCTTCAGAAGATTTTAAAATCAGAGGCTTCTTAAAAGTACCAGCTGCAATGTGTAAGACACAATCTAAAATTAGTCAATATTTAAAGAAATAGAAAACCATAATCAATACCATAAAAGGACTATCTACAAAAAATAAAACTGAGACCTAGATGATGAGATTTGTAGACGAAGGCATTAAAGGAGCTATTATAACTATGTTTAAAAACATAAAGGAAATTATGGTCATAATTAATAAAAGAAACTCTTAATAAAAAATGTAAACTAATATAAAACCACTAAGAAATTGTAAAATAAACAATCCAAAATTGTATGTGAAATAAAACTTACTGGATAAGATAGGATAAGATTAAAAAAAAAGTAATGACTTAAGGATAGAGCAATAGAAATGATACAATGTGAAGAATAGAATGTATATCTATATATGGTATATAAGTATATTAAATAAACATAATATAAATATATAATATGTAAAGTGAATATATTTGTGTTTTTGTATGTATCATTAGCCAATAGAAAAATTTTATATGACCCAAATATATGTAATTTTTACCCTATTATATTAGTCAGGTTTCTCCAAAGAAACAGAACCAACAGGATATTTATAGAGATAGACTGAGAAAAAGTTTAATGTAAGGAATTGACTCACAGAATTATGGAGTCTGTCAAGCACCAAGAACTTCAGTCTTCAAGCTGGTGCCCCAGGGACCCTATGGTCTAACTTCAGTCTGAGAACGTGGAGAGCCAATAGTGTAACTGCAGTCTGAGGCCAACAAGCTTGCTCTCTACCTTCACAGCCAGTAAGAGCTGATATTCCTGTTTGATTCCAAAGGCAAGAAAAGCTGATACATCAGTTTAAGTTCAAAGCCCAGTTCAAGGCAGTTAGATGGGAGATGTTTTCTTTTACTGATAGGAGATTTCACCTTTTCGTCTTATTCAGGTCCTTGACTGACTATATAAAATCCATCCACATTAGAGAATGCAATCTTTTCTTACGCAGTCCACCAATACAAATGTTAGTGTCATCTAGAAAAACCCTCACAGACAAACTCAGAATAATGTTTGACCAAATATCTGGGCACCCATGTCTCAGTCAAGTTGACACATACACTTAACTATTAAGAGTATATCACTAACATGAGACTATTCTACATACTGCCAAAAGTACACTAACAGTTGCTAGGAGAATAAAGGGCTTGTATAGTGCTTACTTTCCCCCTTGATATGCCATAATAAATATTATAATTAAAATCAACAATAGTTAAGACCTGGCCAGGTAGCTCAGTAGATAAAGCATCATCCTGATGCACTGAGGTTGCAGGTTTGATTTCCAGTCAGGGCACGTAGGAGAAGTGATCAAAAAGTATACCACTAAGTGGAACAATGAATTGACTCTTCTCTTCCTCTCTCAAAGCAATGAAAAATTTTGGAAAATCAACAATACTTAAAATTATTATATAACGTCAATACATTTTATATTACCTGATAAGGGAATAAAAGAGGGAAAAAAACAAAAATATTTGATACACACACATATAAACATATTCATAACAAAATAAGGAGAAAGTCTCATGACAATTATAGTCTTCATTACTATAATTTTCACTACACATTCTTTATTCCTTCTGACTTCAGAAAGTTTCTTAACTGAATGGGATTCTTTAATTAGTGGGGTGACCTATACCTCCATTCCTGGAAAATCTGTGTCATTACTGGTTTTTCCAGGTTTGTGTACTGTAGTCTTTCATTCACTTTAATTACTGGAGATGGAAATATCAAGATACTCCCCAAGAAATATCCTGTGTTCTAGACATACCGTTTCTTACTTACATTATGGAATAAGTTATCCAAAACAGCACAGTAAATCTCTTCCTTGCTTATTGATTTAGGGGCCCAAGAAGTTCAAAGTGACTAGGTAGCAGTCAACATCTAATTCAATAAAATTTTCTTTTGATGGAAGCATCCTCCCCATTAGTACTAAGAACTCTAGGCCACTTAGTATACGTTTGTAGAAAGAGGAAGCAAACATTTTGCTAATGGGTCACTACAAGTAGTAGTGAGAAATGTCACTCCTCATTTTCCACATTGCCAGTACTTGATTTCTAAACCTGTAAATCCTGACTATGTGAGGGGGAAAAAAACCACAATATGCTGGGTGCTTATTAAGATCATGTACATTTATCTGGAAAATTTTGTTCAAGCCATGCAAGGTATTCCTTCCAAGCTAGGGCTTTAAATGAGTCTTTTAAAGCCATTATACCATTTTCTCAAGCCAGCTGCAGATGGTAGGGAACAGAGTATAACAAGTGAACTCTATCAGAATTGGATCATTTCTTCATTTCTTGCACTGTGAAGTGAGTTATTTTGTTTGTTTTTAAATCAGAAGCAGTTTTATATGGAATGCCATAACAGTGAAGAAGTCATTTTGTAAGTCTAGAGATAATAGTTTTATCAGCGTTGCATGTAGAGTAGGCAAATCCATATTCAGAATATGTGTCTACTCCAGGAAGGACAAAACACTGCCCTTTCGATGATGCAAGTGTCCAATATAATGAACCGGTTACCAGAGAGCTGGCTTATCACCCTAAGGAATGGTGATCATATAGGGAACTCAGTATTGGTGTCTGTTGGTTGAAGAGCTCAAAATTAGCAGTACCCATAGCCAAATCAGCCTTTGTGAGTGGAATTCTAACTGGCTAACCCATGCATAACATCCAGATCACCATCAACATTTTGTTCATGAGCCCATTGAGTAATGACAGGGCTGTCTGAAGAGAAAGGATGACTGGTATCCATAGAATGAGTCATTCTATTCCTTGATCATTAAAAATTGTCTTCTGCTGAATTCACTATTTGGTGAGCATTCATATGGAACACAAATATATTCATGTTTTCCCTTTCCCTATTCAAAGAGGTCTATCCACATGTTTCAATCATAATCCAAGTCACTGACATCTAGCCAAACTATTGAACACTGACCATGAATCAGTATATAATTGAATGTATGGTAGTTTCTTTCCAAGCAAAGAGATCAACTATGTTTACTGCTTAAACTTAGTTAAACTGCCAACTGGTAAATTTTTCCTTCCCCTACTGTCCTTCAGACATGCCCTAGGAATGGGGTCCCTGAAAATGAAGTCAACAGAAATTGTTGAGAGATTGCTTAGAGGTATAAAATATTAAAAATATCAATGATCTCAAGGGTTTGGGCCTAAACAACAGCAAGGATGTTGTCATTTCTGAGATGAAGTCTCAGGTAAAAAAAAATTGGGGGGAAATATCAGAGTTTGGATTCAGAGCTATTATGTCTGAGATGCTTATTACATATGCAAGTAGATATTTAGAATAAGCATATGGTCATATGAGGATGGACTGCAAAGTAGTGTTCAGCCTAGAAAAGGAATTTGGGAATCGGTAATTACCATGTAAGAAGAATTAGTTCACCAAAAAAAGAGTGAAGACAAAGAACTGAAGAGACCCAAGCAATAGACATCAGAATTTGAAAATTAAAATGCTTCAGAAATGGTACTACCATTAAATATTCAAATCAAAAGAGATCTTTAAATCTTTAAAAATGCAAATTATAGAAGTGTCACAAGAAAAAAAATTCTCTGAATAAAAAATATAAAATAATATACAACAATGTCCAAAGCAGTATTCTTTGTGAAATTCATAAACTGAAATAATCCATATCTTAACCCACATTTGGTATAGTCATTTACTGTAAATATCATAAAGCAATGAAAATCAGTAAAATCATGCAGGCTATAGTATGGGGACTCCACAGACATCATGTTGAGCAGAAGAGGCCCAATTTAAATTGTATTATTCCATTTTTATAAAGTTCAGTTGATAGGCAAAGATACCTATTGTTATAGATATTAGAATATTTGCTTCCTGTGTGAGCTGATAATAATAAAGTGAGCTGGTAATGTGGTATCTCTTCACCTGAGTTTGGTTACTTGAGTCTTAAGAATTTTTCAGCCTTATTGAGGCATGATTTGATTTTTTAGATTATAGTTGTTCATCAGATTTGTTTGTCTACTTTTTATGTTAAACTTAAAAACATTTTGTTTTTTAATTATTAGAAAATCAAAAACAATCAAGGAAGCAGAAATAACCAGAAATATGTTAAAAATTGTAGTGTATAGAGACTAGCTTGATGAGTTGTTAAAAACATTTTATAGGGAGGGGAAGATGGTGATGGAGTAGGCGGACATACCAACTTCCAACTCCCAAAACCAAAGTGGATTATAATGCAATTTAAAGAACCGTCATTTGGATAAACCAACAATGAACTAAACTAAGTGGACTCTTCAACCAAGGAACACAGAAGAAGCCACATTGAGACTGGTAGAAATAGTGAAAATGCGAAGAGGGCTGCCCAGCTCCCCGGAGCAAACGGCAGCCCGGAGAGACCCGCGTGGTAGAAGGAAAGTTTGGTGAAGAGGGAGGGACCTGGTTCCCAGGAACCAAGCCACAGCCTGCAGTCCCAGAGCCCAGAAGAGGCATTTGGACAGTTTTGAGCTGTGAAACAAGTGAGGGAGCTCCCAGTCCTACAGTGTGGAGTAGTGGGTCCCTTCCTACTCTGCTGAGGGTTGCTGAAGGGTTTGTGGCGGCAGGATGCTGAAATGCGGTTCTGTCGGCGTGAGCAGAGGCCAAGCCAGTGTGAGCTAGGTCTAGACCAGCAGGGTCAGAGGGGACGCGCAAAGGCTGTCCGGAAGCTGCGGCCTGCCTTTAATCCCAGTTACGGGGACAAAGTGGAAGGCCAGGAACGGGCAGAAATCTGTTCTGCGACCCTGCGCAAGCCGGCCCTGACCTTCGAAACCGGGCTAGGACAGGGACTGGCAGAGGCATGCAGCTGAGCTCACGCTACCAGCTCCCGCTCCCCACCCCCGCTGCCGGAGAGACCGCTGTTTGCCATTATACGTGCGGGAGCAGCGTAGACCCCGGGGCAGGTGAAAGCTCTTAGCTGAGCCCACAACACTGTCCCCGCCCTGCTGGAAAAACCACGGATTGCCATCCTATGTGCATGAGCGGGCTCCGAACGCGGGGGCGGGGTAGAGTCCGGGACGAGCGAAGTATGCAGCTGAGCAGAAGCCAGCAAATACACCCGGCCCAATAAACCTGGGTTTGTGACCCTGCGCAGAAGGGCCATGGCCTCAAGGGCGGGACTAAAGCTCCAGACGGGCAAAGGCTCACAGCTGAGAGCACATCAAAAGTCCTGTCAAACCCGCAAAACTGTGGCAAGCAGGCTCTGACTGCGGGTTCTGGGAGGAAGTCCAGAAATAGGCTGGGTCCGCAGCTGAGCAAAGGTGCTCACCTCTACCCTTGGTGCTAAGGCTTGTAGCTTGAGTGACAGCCCCTCCTGTGGAGGATAGGCAGAAATCACAGCAAAAGCCACAGTGGGCCGGTTATGGCAACGCTCATACCCAAAAATCCTAGGCAGCGGCAGAGGGGGTGGGGGCCAGCAGACAGACCACACCCAGAGAACACAAAGGCAACACCTACTGGACTCCAGTGGCAACAACTTGCTTATACACAGACAAAAAGAGCAGGCAGAGGAATGCGAACCAAATGAATCAAGAGAAATCCCCAGAGAAGAACCTGAATGAACCAGATATAATCAAACTACCAGAGGCAGAATTTAGAATAATGATAGTTAGGATGTTCAAAGAAATTAGAGCAACAATGGATAGTCATTATGAACACCTAAATAAAGATAACCAGTATAAAAAATGAAATTCAAATAATAAAAAAGAATCAGACAGAAATGACAAATAAAGTATGAGAACTGAAGACCACAATGGATGGAATGAAAAGC
This sequence comes from Rhynchonycteris naso, assembly GCA_037038555.1. Classification (NCBI taxonomy): domain Eukaryota; kingdom Metazoa; phylum Chordata; class Mammalia; order Chiroptera; family Emballonuridae; genus Rhynchonycteris; species Rhynchonycteris naso. The sequence continues at coordinate 125,838,856 of CM072999.1, forward strand.
AGGGTGAATCACGCTGAGGATGGAATAAGCGAGTTAGAGGACACCATAAAGAAAGGCACAGAAGCAGAGAAGAAAAAGGATAAGAGACTCAAAAAATGTGAAAAAACTCTAAGGGAGCTCTGTGACAACATGAAGAGAAACAACATTCGCATCATAGGGGTGCCTGAAGAAGAGGAGAGAGGACAGGAAATGGAAACTTTGTTCAATCAAATCATAGCAGAAAACTTCCCTAAATTAAGCAGAAAACTCCACACGTTCAAGAAGCACACAGAACTCCATTAAAGAGAAACCCAAAAAATCTACACCAAGACACATCATAGATAAAATAACAAAGCTAATGGATAAAGAAAAAATTTTAAAAGCTGCTAGGGGAAAAAAGGCTATCTCCTACAAAGGAGCCCCCAATAGGATGACATCAGACTTCTCAACAGAAACACTTGAGGCCAGAAGGGAATGGCAAGATATAATCAAATTAATGCAGAACAAGAACCTACAACCAAGACTACGTTATCCAGCAAGGCTAATGTTTAAAATTGAAGGATAAATAAAGAGCTTCCCAGAAAGAGAAAGCCTGAAAGAATTCATAAAAACCAAACCAATTCTGCAAGAGATACTAAGAGACCTCTTGTGAACAGTTTAAAGGGAGGAAAGAATATAGCAAAAAGAAGAATACAGCTTTAAAGAATAAAATGGCAATAAACAACTACATATCAATAATAACCTTAAATGTAAATGGATTAAATGATCCAATCAAAAGACATAGGGTAGCTGCGTGGATAAAGAAACAGGACCCATACATATGCTGTCTACAAGAGACACACTTTAAAACAAAAGATGCACATAGACTGAAGGTAAAATGATAGGAAAAAAAATTTCATGTTAATGAAAATGGAAAAAAAAGCTGGGTAGCAATACCTATATCTGACAAAATAGACTTTAAAACAAAGGCTATAGTAAGAGATAAAGAAGGACACTACATAATGATGAAGGGAACAATTTAACAAAAAGATATAACTATTATAAATATCTATGCAACAAATATAGGAGCCCCGACATACATAAAGCAGACTTTAATGAATATAAAGGGCGAGATTAACAGCAATACTATCATAGTAGGGGATTTCAATACCCTACTAACAACATTGGATAGATCCTAAAAAAGAAAATTAATAAAGAAACAGCAGACTTAAAGGATACACTAGATCAACTTGATTTAATAGATATCTTCAGAACTTTTCACCCTAAAGCAGTAGAATATACATTCTTCTCAAGCGCTCATGGTACGTTTTCATGTTAGGACACAAAAATGGTCTCAATAAATTTAAGAAGATTGAAATCATATCAAGCATTTTCTCTGATCACAATGCCATGAAACTAGAAATTAACTACAAAAGAAAAACTGAAAAATACTCAAACACTTGAAAACTAAATAGCATGTTAGTAAATAATGATTGGATTAACAATGAGATCAAAGAAGAAATAAAAAAGTTTCTAGAAACAAATAATAATGAGCATACATGAACTCAAAAGTTATGGGACACAGCAAAAGCAGTTCTGAGAGGGAAGTTAATTGCACTACAAGCATATCATAAGAAGCTAGAAAAAGATCAAATAAGCAACCTGACCCTGCATCTAAAAGAACTAGAAAAACAACAACAAATAAAACCCAAGACAAGTAGAAGGAAGGAAATAATAAAGATCTGAGCAGAAATAAATAACATAGAGGCTAAGAAAAAAATACAGAGTATCAATGAAACCAGGAGCTGGTTCTTTGAAAAGGAAAATAAGATCCATGAACCTTTAACTAGACTCACCAAGAAAAAAAGAGAGAGGACTCATATAAATAAAATTAGAAAGGACAGTGGAGAAATAACAACTGACACAACAGAAATACAAAGCATTGTAAGAAAATACTATGAAGAACTATATGCCAAAAAATTAGACAATCTTGGTGAAATGGAAAAATTTCTTGAATCATATAAACTTCCAAAAATCAATCTGGAAGAATAAGAACACCTAAACAGTCCAATTACAACAAATGAGATCTAAACAGTTATCAAAAAACTCCCAAAAAAGAAAAGTCCTGGGCCTGATGGCTTCACAAGTGAATTCTATGAAAAATTCAAAGAAGAAATAACTCCTATCCTCCTCAAGCTATTTCAAAAAATTTAAGAGGAGGAAAGACTTCCAAACTCCTTTTATGAGGCGAGCATAATTCTGATCCCAAAACAGGGCAAAGACAACACAGAGAAAGAAAATTATAGGCCAATATCCCTGAAAAATTTAGACGCTAAAATTCTCAACAAAATATTAGCCAACCGGATCCAGCAATATATAAAAAAAATCATACACCATGATCAAGTAGGATTTATTCTGGAGAGGCAAGGCTGGTTCAATATTCGCAAATCAATCAATGTGATTCATCACATAAAAAAAAGGAAGGACAAAAATCACATGATAATTTTAATAGATGCAGAAAATGCATTTGATAAAATCTAGCACCCATTCATGCTCAAAACTCTCAGTAAAGTGGGAATACAGGGAACATTCCTTAACATGATAAAGGCCATCTACGATAAACCCACAGCAAACATCATTCTAAATGGACAAAAATTAAAAGCAGTCCCCTTAAGATCAGGAACCAGGCAGGGATGCCTTCTTTCACCACTCTTATTCAACATAGTTCTGGAAGTCCTAGCTATAGCAATCAGACAAGAAGAAGAAATAAAAGGCATCCAAATTAGAAAAGAAGAAGTAAAACTGTCACTATTTGCAGATGATATGATATTGTATATTGAAAACCCTAAAGTCTCAGTCAAAAACCTACTAGACCTTATAAATGAATTCAGGAAGGTGGCAATATATAAAATTAATACTCAGAAATCAGAGGCATTTCTATATACCAACAATGAACTGTCAGCAAAAGAAATTAAGGAAACAATCCCCTTCACTATAGCAGCCAAAAAAATAAAGTACCTACGAGTAAAATTAATCAAGGAGGTTAAGGACTTGTACTCAGAAAATTATAGAACATTGATAAAAGAAATTAAGGAAGATACAAACACGTGGAAACATATACCGTGCTCATGGCTAGGAAGAATAAACATCATTAAAATATCTATATTACCCAAAGCAATTTATAAATTCAATGCAATACCAATTAAAATTCGAATGACATACTTCAAAGATATAGAACACATATTCCAAAAATTTATATCGAACCAAAAAAGAACACGCAAAACCTCAGCAATCTTAAAAAGAAAAAATAAAGCAGGAGGTATCACTCTTCCAGCTATCAAGGTTTACTCTAAGGCCATTATACTCAAGACAGCCTGGTACTGGCATAAGAACAGGCACATAGATCAATGGAAGAGAACAGAGGACCCAGAAATAAACCCACAGCTTTATGGACAACTGATATTTTACAAAGGAGGAAAGAACATACTATGGAGTAAAGACAGCCTCTTTAACAAATGGTGTTGGGAAAATTGGACATCTACCTGCAATAAAATGATACTAGATCATCAACTTACACCATTCACAAAAACAAACTCAAAATGGATAAAAGACTTAAATGTAAGCCGTGAAACTATAAGCATATTTGAAAAAAACATAGGCAGCTAGCTCTCTGACATCTGTAGCAGCAATATATTTGCCGATATATCTCCACGGGCAAATGAAATAAAAGGCAAGATAAACAAATGGGACTATATCAAACTAAAAAGTTTTTGCACAGCTAAAGACAATAAGAACAGAATAAAAAGACAAACCACACAATGGGAGAACATATTCGACAGCACATCTGATAAAGGGTTAATAACTAAAATTTATAAAGAACTTATAAAACTCAACACCAGGAAGACAAACAACCCAATCAAAAAATGGGCAAAAGAAAAAAAATAATGGGCAAAAGAAATGAATCGAAATATCTCCAAAGAGGACATACAGATGGCCAATAGGCATATGAAAAAATGCTCAACATCACTAATCATTTGAGAAATGCAAATTAAAACCACAATGAGATATCACCTCACACCAGTCAGAATGACACTCATCAGCAAAACAACACAGAATAAGTGCTGACAAGGATGTGGAGAAAAGGGACCCTTCTGCACTGCTGGTGGGAATGCAGACTGGTGCAGCCACTGTGGAAAACAGTTTGGAGATTCCTCAGAAAATTAAAAATCGAACTGCCTTTTGACCCAGCTATCCCACTTATAGGAATATACCCTAAGAACACCATAACACTGTTCGAAAAGAAGAAATGCGCCCCCATGTTCGTGGCAGCATTGTTCACAATAGCGAAGATCTGGAACTAGCCCAAGTGTCCGTCAGAAGACGAGTGGATTAAAAATCTATGGTACATATATACTATGGAATACTACTCAGCCATAAGAAATGATGACATCGGATCATTTATAACAAAATGGTTGTACCTTGATAACATTATACGGAGTGAAATAAGTAAATCAGAAAAAAAGAAAAACTGAGAACAGCATGATTTCATACATAGGTGGGACATAAAAGTGAGACTATAAGACATAGACAAGAGTGTGGTGGTTACGGGATGGGGGGAGGGAGGGAAGAGTGGGATAGGGAGGAGGGGAGGGACACAGGGAAAACCAGATAGAAGTTGACAGAGGACAATTTGACTTTTGTTGACGGGTATGCAACACAATTGAATGATAAGATAACCTGGAGATGTTTTCATTGTACATATATACCCTGATTTATTGGTGTCACCCCATTAGAATTAATAATAATATAATATATATATATAAAAAACATTTTATAAATATATGATTATTTAATAAGGCTGATGTTAGTATGATAATGGTATGTTAGGAGAAAGACAATATTAGTATAGAATAGAAATATAAGTGTATTAATAGTTGAGCTGGAAAGGTAAGATGGGCAAAAGTAGGCTTACAGTTATGAGTGCGTGAAATAGAGTTTATTCTTGAATTATTGATTTATTAATTATTTTATTATTTTCATATTATTATCAATCTACTTTTGCCAACCCCTGTATATAATCTGACATTGACAATGCCTCTATGAGAAACAGACAAAACAGAAACCACTGACATAATGATAAATTTGACTACATATATTTTGAAAATACCTAAGTAAACAAATTAGCAACACTATAGACAAATTAAGGAAATGCTTGGAAAATAAATGATAGGTAAACTTTCAATTTTTAAAGATCGGTAAGAAAAATAGTTATTACCTAATAGAAAATTACTTAAATAATATAAACAAAGCCCACAGTAAAAGAAATAGAACTATCTTTTGAATATAAGAAATTCACTTTAACTTATAATTAGATTTTCCAATTCAATTTATTAATTTGATAATAAGCATGTGTTCTCTATGCAATGTAGAAAATACTAATAAAGCTATTTATGAAAACAATTTTTTGGTAATTTTCTAAATTTCTTTAATTTTTCTATGCTTGGAAATTTTTTTTCATTTAAATTTGCTCTTATGTTGTACAATTCTTAAAAGTAAGCAGTCTCTATTTTACCATATGAAAATTTATGTCATTGCCTTCAACTGTTTAAACTGCAATAGAAAGTAAGGTATTGTACAGTGTGTCTGTAAAGTCACGGTGCACTTTTGACAGGTCACACGGTCAAAAGTGCACCGTGACTTTACAGACACACTGGTATATTGCAACACGGCACACATAAATACGCACACTCATTTGCTCAACAACATGTATGTCTACTACTTATAATGCATGTGTAAGTGATAGCTGCTTCCTCCTATCCTATTCTATCCTGTCATGCTTTATTAAAATAAATGTTAGTTTCAAGGTACTAGATTGCTACTATCAGACTATGACCAACAGTTTTAAAAGCATTGCTCTACTAGGAGCTAAATGAACTTATATTAGTCTAAATAGATTAACATGAATTTTGTGATACAGCAAGAATATTATTACTTATGACCAGTGAAGGCTACTATAGCAAAGTGCAGCTGTGATCAAAAGATTCCAATAGAAGTAAGCATCAGTGTAGCATCTAACCTTTTGTGCCAATCAGCACATAATTGTTGACCTTGATTGTAGGTTTGTGGTATAAATAAGTACTTTCTAAAATTATGTGTATTACTTACCTTTGTGAAAGAGATAACATTAAAGAATTATGTCACCCTAAAAAGAATATTTAAAAAGTTATGGCTTCAAGTCTAGGTATCTTTTGTAAGAAAGGATAAGCATATTTTCATCATGTTAACATTAATTAAATCATCATTTCAGCATGTTCCAATAAGTGAATATGTCAAACTCTTTCATTATTCTTTTTTTTTTGCAAGAGGCAGGGAGAGAGAGACAGGAATCTTGAGCTGATCTTGTATGTGACCTGACTGGGGAATCAAACTGGCAAGCTCCACACTCTGAAACAAGGCTCCAATCAACCATGCTATCAGGCCAGGAATTAATTTTTATTGATTTTTATAAAGAGAGATCCTGGCTGGTTGGTTCAGCAGTACAGTGTCAGCAAGGTGAATGAAAGTCCTGCTTCTCCACCCCTCCCTTTCCCCTTCTACTTCCCCATTCCCTTCTTTTCTTCTTCTTCTTCTTCCCCTTATCTTTCTCTCTCTTTCCCTCTCCCTCTCCCACAGCAATGGCTCATTCCAGCAAGTTGGCCCCAGGGGGCTGAGGATGGCACCACAGCCTTACCTCAGGCACAAAAATAGCTTGGTTGTCGAGCAACAGAGCAATGGCCCCTGATGGGCAGATCATTGCTGGGTAGGGGGCTTGCTGGGTGGATCCTCTTTGGGGCACATGAAGGAGTCTGTCTCTCTGCCTCCCTGCCTCTCACTTAATAATAATAATTTAAAAAGAAAGAAAGAAAGAAAGAAAGAAAAAAAGAAAGAAAGAGAGAGAGGGAGGGAGGGAGGGAGGGAGGGAGGGAGGGAGGGAGGGAGGGAGGGAGGGAGGGAGAGAGAGAGAGAGAGAGAGAAAGAAAAAAAGAAAGAAAGAAAAAGAAAGAACAAAAGAAAGAAAGAAAGAGGAAAGAGGAGGGAGAAAGAGAGAGAGAAAGGAGGGAGAAAGGAAGTATTTGTTGTTCCACTTAGTTGTGCATTTTTTGGTCTTCCCATGTGTGCCATGACTAGGGATTTACCTATAACCTTGTTTTGGGACAGCAATCTTAACCAATTTAGCTAACCGGCCAAGGCTCTTTCATGGCTCTATCAGGAATTTTCACAGTAATCTCTTAATGCTGAGTAAAAGCAGTATTATTTACTCTTGACTCTGAATGAAAGGATAGTACGAAGTAGGTTTTCTGTTCCAAGAGACAAAGCCACTCCTCCACTTCTCTTCCTGTTTTCAAAAAGATGTAAGTAATGACTTCGCATTGTATAACTGAATATTAAAGTTTCCCTTATACTTTTAACTCTAGTATTCCATTTTTAAATCTTCTGTAATTCAAAGTTTATAGACATTTTCTCTATCATTTACTATTTTCTATTACTCCAAGAAATAATATGTTACTATGAATATAGATTGAGAATTGTCACTGTCTATTGTCAGCGAAAACATACTTTAGGCCTTTTGAAAATTACTATGAAAACATTAATATATTATGGAATAAATTTATTTTGCATCATTGAAAAAATAGTGGCTATATTTCCAAATTCAGGTAAAATATTTATCTGCAATTATGACTGTAACCATAAACTTTCCATATTAGAATGAGACAGGGAAAAGTAAATTGTAAAGCCCATTATGAGGAGAGGTGATATTATGCTTATAAGAGGTAATTTGTATTTTGATTACTGTGAAAATATGACTCTTAAAATGTCTTATGCATAACTTCTTTTCTTTTTTTAATTTTAGTGAGAGGAGGGAAGGCTGAGAAACTCCCATATTTGCCTACACTGTGATTTAACTGGAAAGCCCACTAGGGGGCAATGCTCTGCCCCTCTGGGGCATTGCTCTGTTGCTCAGCAACAAAGCCATTTTCTTAGAACTTGAGGTGGAGGCCAACTTGCTCAAACCAATCAAGCCGTAGCTGTGGAAGGAGAAGAGAGAAGAGGGAGAGAGAAAGGGGAGAGGTGGAGAAGCAGATGAGTCCTTCTCCTGTATGTCCTGACTAGAAATTGAACCTAGGACATCCACACACCAGGCCAATGCTCTACCACTGAGCCATCCAGCCAAGGCCTTATCATTTCAATCATAATAAATGCCTTTGCTGCTTGACCAGGTGGTGGCGCAGTGGATAGAGCGTCGGACTGGGATGAGGAAGACCCAGGTTTGAGACCCCGAGCTTATCAGCTTGAGCGCGGGCCCATCTGGCTTGAGCCAAAAGCTCATCAGCTTGGATCCAAGGTCGCTGGCTCCAGCAAGGGGTTGCACGATCTGCTGAAGGCCCGCGGTCAAGGCACATGTGAGAAAGCAATTAATGAACAACTAAGGTGTTGTGACGGCAACAAAAAACTAATGATTGATGCTTCTCACCTTTCTCCATTCCTGTCTGTCTGTCCTTATCTATTTCTCTCTCTGACTCTCTCTCTCTCTCTGTTCCTGTAAATAAATAAATAAATAATAAATGCCTTTGCTTATATTAAAATCATCATGAAAGATAAGGCTTTGGAAACGAAACAAATAGATTTAATGAATATACAACACTTAGCGATGTATATAAAATCTGTATTATGTCTGTTTTTTTTTGATATTGACTATTTTCTTTTACTTAGAAAAATGTCAAACTTACAAAAAGGTTGCACTAAAAGTCGTATTTAATGCCACTCTTTACCCCATATAGGACTCAACAATTGTTAAATTTTGAGTCTCTTTCTTGTTAAATATTCAAAAGTAAATCACTGTTATGATGGCACACATCTGTAAATGTTTCATTTTGTTTCTTCTGATGATCAAGGACAACATCCTATATAACTATAATTCCATTTTCAAACCAGGGAATTTAACTTTGATGCAGTAATATATAAAATCCAATCCATATTTAAATTACCATTACCTAATAATTCATAAAATTAACTTACTTTGTCTTAATACAACATACAACCAAGAAATATGCATCTTATGTAGTTGCATGTGTCTTCAGTCTTTTTAAATCTCCTTGATTTTCTAGTCTTTCATAACATTGATATGTTTTAATAGTCCAGGCCACTCAATCTATAAAATGTTCCACATTCTAAATTTGTCTTTTTGGTTTTTGGAGCATATTTATATGAACTGTTTGCAAAGAATATCAAAAGGTCATATATACATTCCTCAGTATTATATCAGGAGACATAGATCAATGTTTTTGGTTAATAAGTCAGTGCATCAGTTTGCTGTATCATGGTTACATAGAGCATAATGGCTATATCATCTTCCAGTCACAGCAGGACAAGAAGTGAGCAAACCTAACTGCAGCCATTTTCCCCACAGATTCCTATCCATCAACAGGCTTCACAAGTCCAAAATGGCTTCATTGAGGGATTCATTGAAAAAGGCTAATGAAAAATTCAAGCTACAAGAAGCACCCTAAACAAGCTGAAAGACGGAAATGAGAACTACTATGTTTAACCTCCTTTAACTGAGTACTCACAGCCTACTAATCCTCTATCTGAATATGTCTTTTCTCTCTGAAGAGACTAAAAGACCATAAACAAAAGCACACCAAGTTAGTGACCTTACAGCTGCAACAATGCCAAGACAAGAAACCTAAAACAACACCTTGGCCTCCCCAGTTCATCCTCCTGGAAGATGTCCATCATCAAATGCTGGCCCAGAAACTGGTGTCTCATTTGCAAATTGAAACACTGGATAAAATACTGTTTTCATAGGTTTTGTGTAAGTCCTTTTACACCAACTTGAACACCCTCATAATGGATCTCTCACAGGGGTGACAAGACTTGGAAGGGTTCTCTGGTTAACTGCTATGAATTATTTCCTTAAACAGCTGAGCGGAAACTAAAAATTAACAGAAAACCTTGCCAGATTGTGGTAGATATCTGAGCTACACTCTACTTAAATCTCACTTGCTCTGGAGCCTACAGATGGGTCCTGGGCATACTGGCAGAGAAGGGTGAGGATTCTGATCCAAGTCAGCTCTTCCGGATCTGGGTAGAAACAATTTCATGTTGTTTCTTATTGATTACTCATCCCTTTTTTCCCCCTGGGACAGCTATTGCCTTGGTGTTTGTTTCACTCATCATCCTGAGAACTTGGCTTGAGCTTCGGTTTGCCTGGAGCACCGTTGTTGAAGGTAAACTAGCCAATGCTGAATTAGGGGGCTGTTCCTTGTCAAGTGTTTCCTACAAGTGCAGGCTGATTTAGGTTTAGATTTGTGAGGTGGGCCAGACCACTGGGGCAGCCTTCATTTTGTGAATTCAAATATAGAATTACCTTTATCAGGTTCTACAGATTGTACCCAGCTCTCAAAAAAATTGTCTCATTCTTTCTTTGTTTATTCTTGGGTGTAGCTCTGAATCTTTGGAGGGTAGTATCTCTGTTCCCTCTTTAGGAGTGCCTCCTGCATCCAAGGGGTCAGTCAGTGCTGTCAGAAATATACTGTTTGTCCCAGCTGAAACCTGACAGGATAGTTGAAAGGATTTCTGTTCGTTTTTAACTAGCTCTATGGTAAGAAGCTGGCCAAATTGGAAGCTAATATGCAGAAATGAAGAAGAACTATTTTTTAGGCTTTCTCCTAAAAATGAAACTAGGTACCCAGATGTGGGGATATATTTCAAATATAAACAGCTGTAAATATGGAACATTGGAATCTTTTTATTTCTTAGTTGCAGTTCTCCCTGATATAAAGAAACAAATTGAAGATTGCAGTGGGATGGTTGACTTGGGTCCTTGATAGAATTCAGAATGCAGCCCAGTTCTTTGAGGAATTAAAAAACAAATATCCTACAAAGGGAAGACAGCTTGTATAAGTTGTCTTAAAATTGATGCCCTTTTAAGAAGAGAAAAGTCACACCTATCCTCTTTACCAATCCTCCCCCATCATCTAAAAAGCCTAATAGGTATTATAACAATTCTAGACTTAGGAACAAAGTTGTTAACCAATTTTTTTCTGTATTTCCCCCCCCCACACACACACACACTGACAATATATAGACAGTAAACATGCAAGATGCTAAACAGAGCTTGTCCTGTGGCTGCATCAATGTGCATACTTACTTCACGCATTCTGCTCTTTACCTCAACTTGACTGCAATGCATTTGAATCTATCACATCAGTATATTTTTCCAGTAAATAGCATGCTTTCTAACAACACTATATTACTCAAAATATCTTTATATATATATTTTGCCATCAAACACAAAGCCATCTCGCTAATATTCCTTTTTTTTCTACTTCATCCATCTGTATGGTAATGACAATGTTTAACCATTTTAGAAACTCAATTTTGAAATAATATATACTGATGATGCTAAAATCTTTCTTGCTGATACCATTTGATTTTCATGTTAACTTTTCTATTTACAGAGGCAGTCAAAAGTATGTCTAGGTTAGTGCTACTTTAGTGATTTGGTTAGTGATGTAGTAATTTACTACAGTGAATGTACAGATTATCTTAAAAATATTTTATATATTATGATGACTGAACATCTTGACAATAAAAGTATATACTTTAGGGTTAGCAAAATGTGTCTTGTTTTTGTTATTATTACTGAGTACTCTATCACTCTGGTACTAGCACATGACTCTCTGGAAGACTAACTATTATTACAGTCATATAAAATAGTGATGGTTATTTCATTGTGGGGGTGTTGAAATAATAAAAGAAGATGATCAAGAATTTTTAGTGAAATTATTCTAAAAGATAAAGAGATGAGACTAAATTGAGGCAATTTACAAAAACATTAAACAATTTTTTATTGACTCTTCTTTCAATGTCCAAGTTATATGAAAGGAAAGGATCCTGGTCTGTGAAGATCTTTTAAAGATTTATGCAATAGGGAAGCATCAATTTAGCTTTAAAATGGTCTTTCCCCCTTTTACTCCTGGGAATGGAAAGATGAGCTGGATTGATTACAGTGCCTGATGTCAGCAAGTTGACACCTTTTCTAAAAATATTCAAGAGCTGCCATTTTACCCCTCATCCTTGGTCTTCAAAGTAATTCAGACTGGCAGCAGCAGGAGTCTCATTCTCAAAATAATAGGCAGTGCCTTAAGGAAACAAATAGTGTTTGTATATACCCATTTTGAGGGTTCTCCCACACTAACTAACAGAAAAAAAAGAGAAAATAAGTATTCATTTTTAACATTGAGCTCAAAGCGAAAATACTAGACCCAAATGTGATATACACAGAGATGTGTCAGTAAGATGTTTTACTTCAGTGGATTTTCTCATTAACTAGAAATCATTGACTGAGATAGAAATAATACAACTTTGTTAAATTCTTTGCATTTTATATCTATATAATTGAATTTTAAACAAGACTCTAAAGAGACTTAAAAAACACTCTCTAAATCATATGTTAAATTATGCAAATGGCCTGATCTGTGGTCACACTGGATAAAACCTCTACCTGGAATGTTGAGGTCACCTGTTCAAAACCCTGGGTTTGCCTGGTCAAGGCACATATAGGAGCTGATGCTTTCTGCTCCTTCCTCCCTTCTCTCCTTCTCTTCTCTTTAAAATGAATAAATAAAATATTTTTTTAATTATGCAAATGACATTTTGTTCAAAAAATAAAGTTTATTTTCAAAATTGCATTTTTTGCTTGTACCTGATTACCAAAGCAGAAAGTTATAGGTTATTTGGAAACTATAAAAAAGCTTGAAAAATAATTTGAGTTCTTAGATTTCAATATTTCTTTCAAAATATTTATTTACCATTAATACAGAATGGGATATTATTGGGCAAATCAATGTGCTTCAAGTGTGTTTAGGTTTGCTCAATTGTATTGGGGCAGCACCATGTGTGTATAGTCCGTGGAAGGTTGCGCGTGCTTGCCCTCAGGGCAGCAGATTGCAAATTGTAGACTGCCTTCCTGCTTGGGAGGGGCCGTTGTCTGCTACTGTTTGCTGGAGAAGGGTTTTTTTTCCCCCAGCCTGTTTTTCTGGTGTGTGCAATGCAGAGACAGAGAGAGTCCGGAGGGTAAGTCCGGAGAATGAGACCAGGTTGTGGAACCGGAAACTGAGTTGGGGCTTAGGAACCCTGAGAGAGAGGGAAGCAGTCTTTCTTGCCTGCTTGCTTGTTGTCCCTTACAAGACTTTAATAAGTGGAATGACCCACCATTTTCTGGCTCCACTGTTTCTTTACCATCTGCCCAAATCCAGTGAGAACCTGCATGGCCATGGCGACAGTAACTGACCTTATCGGTATTATGGAGTAACCTGATATTTCTTAAAATAAAATGTAATTTTTTCATGTTATTTTTTCCAGGAAGCTGTTTTACCAGCATATTTTTTTTTTTAATATGTATACATTTTCTTGTCATTGGACTTCAAATTTCATCTCTAAAATTTGCTATTATAATGTCCCTATGGATGCTTAAAATAATTTTTAGGACAAATTTTGCTATATGCATATTTAGCTGTAAGTGATAATGTTATGGTTTAAATAATTCATTAATTAAATTTTTGCTTTAAATGTTATATTAAAGTCTCATACTATAGTTTATATTTTTATCAGTTTCTTTGCATATTGCTCCTGGATTTTTCAAAAAAAAAATTATTGGTTCTACACCATATTATTTTTTTACATATAATGTCATAAATGTTCTCTTTTCTTTGTGGATGCATTTTTACCTGTATAAAATAACTCCTTTTCCCATTTAATATATTTGACTCTCAATTCTTTTTAAATAAGGTATAACTATCACTGCTTTCTTTATGCTTATCTTTTGCCTTAAGTATTTTTCCTTCTTTTAATGCTTGACCTTTATTTCATTTTTAATGAACATAACAAAATAAATGACAAGACATTTTTATTACATTAATGAATCTACTTAATATAGTCTGTTTTCTGATAGTCTATTTTAAGCTACTGCTTCTTTCTTTTCCCCCTTCCTCCTCTCCCTTTTCTTCCTTCCCTGTATCCTTCACTTCTTCCTCTATTTTTTCTTCTTTTCCCTCTTCCTCTTCCTCCTTTCTCCTCTTTTTGCCTCCTTGTTTTCTTCTTTTATACTCTTTGATGCAACCTTTTATTTTTTTTGTCATAGCCTTTGTCTTTATGCTTTGAGACATCGTAGATCTTTATATTACCTAGACCCACATTAATTTATGCAATTTTTATGTCACATAGCATTTAGAGAAGTTGTTGGCCTACATCAGTGATGGGAACTCAGACTGCTCAACTCATACTGTAGTGCCACCTCTTAATAGTGCTGTAAGTTTTGGTACATTTTATTTTCCAAATCCCTGTTTTCTCATCACTTAAAGATACTTTATATATTACATATCTCATTTGATTACTCTATGTATCAAATGAAATATTGCATGTAAATATTTAGAAAAATATCTGGAACTTAGTAATAATGTTATTCAAATTATAGCCCCTCTTATTAGTAGCATTATTCTGAATAGTATTAATAAAATAATAATAATAATAACACTATCAAGAGGCTCTAGATTGAGGTTGGGAAATACAGATACATAATTATGCTTCTTTTCCATAACTTGCTGTACTAAGAAGTTTTTCATGGCTTTCTACTATCATGTCTTCTAATCAATTTTCAGCTCTGCAGTTTCTTCCACATGTGGTAAGTTTCAAGTAGAGGAATCTTGTCTCCAGTAGATTTCATGCATCATGTAACTTTCTGATTTTGCTGAGGTTCTTGGAATGTCAGGAATATAGTTGTTTCTTTTATTGTGTTAAATTCATGCTTTAAAGAAAATATTGATCATTGTTATTGACTGTGCCCAGAAACAATTTTAACTACAAATTAAAGTAAGAATGATTTTCAAAAAAGAATTTTTTAAACTGTCTTGTTGCTTCCTAAAGAGATGAAGAGGCATATATATTTTTTAAAATCTCCATTCTGATTGTGTTCTCTCTTTCTCTCTGTGTGAGTTTTGACCTTTTTCATCTCCTGGCACTCATAAACTAATTAGAAAAATTTTGTGGAACACACAAAATATATTTTTTGCTAATCTGACACAAATATAGATATAATTTTGGTGGATTTACAAAAAAATTAAAAGAAAAATTAAAAAATAATTACCTAACCTTTTGCTCCAAAGTGCCTACACTTGTATATAAGGATTCCTGGTACCAAGAATTAACCAATCAGATGCAACCTTATTGTACAACATGACCAATAAGATGCACCTCTATTATATTACCTATATATTTATGGTTCAGGACAGAACATTCATACCAGATACCTATTGCTATGTTGGTCATTGCCAGTTTTTTGACAACCAAAGGGAAAAGAGGTCAGTGTCCCTGACTAAATAGTCAGATATTGCATTTTTAAAAATTCTTAATGAAAAAAAGTTCTTGCTGCACATCAGTGTGCCACCACACACTGATTGAAAATCATTGTTTTGTGGGAGTAAATCCACTCATGTGACCCGGAGTGGAGAGGAACAGTATTATGGAATATCTAATAGTGTGTGTGTGTGTGAAAGAGAGAGACAGACAGGAAGGGAAAGAGATGAGAAACATCAACTCTTTGTTGTAGCTCCTTAGTTGTTCACTGATCACTTTCTCATATGTGCCTTGACTGGAGCAGGGGCTACAAACAGCAGAGCAAGTGACCTCTTGCTCAAGCCTGTGACCTTGGATTTAAACCAGCGACCTTGGGCTTCATGCCAGTGAGCTCTGGGCTCAAGCCAGCAAACATGGGGTCATGTCTATGATCCCATGCTCAAGCCAGTGACCCTGCACTCAAGCTGGTGAGCATGCACTCAAGTCAGATGAGCCCATGGTCAAGCTGGCAACCTTGAGGTTTCAAACCTGGGTTCTCTGCATCCCAGTCAGATGCTCTATCCACTGCACCACCACCTGGTCAGGCTGTAACAGTTTTAATACCTAAAGTGTACATAAGCCTAAGGCTTACTTTCAAAACTAAGCTTTTCCCCACACCCTTGACTGTTGCATGATGTGGGGTGGTGAACTCTCATGAGGAATTCCATTATGTCTCAGATAAGTGACTTTGTATCAGAGACTTCCTTGTTTGTATATTGGATTAATGGTTTTGATTTCTACACTACAAAATGGGACAGAGGAGCCCATGCTACAGGAGAGCAGAGAAAAGCCATGTGGAGGAGAGGAGAAGCAGCCAAGATGGCAGAGTGCTGAAGGAGAAGCCAGTTTGTGCAGAGTTTGTACAGAAAGAAGGAGATGGGAAGCATTCAAGATGTATTATTTGAGAGTAGAGGAGAGGAAATAAACAAAATGTGGAATGGTTAGTATTCTATATTTCTATTCATAATATCCTCACAATATTTTAGAATCATTTAGGGTCTGAGTAATCAGTTTTGAGAGTCACTTGGTTAGGTTGGCATACGTACTCTATCTTTAAGAGTGTTTCTATCCCAGGCATAGAAATTATTATAGCGAAGGCATATAGACATGCTTTGTTTCTTTTTGGAGTGTAGGTTATATAAAGAATTATCCATAATGGGACGTTGGAAATAAAATATCAATGTTTACTGTTATTAATATTGGAATTTTTTTTTTTACAGGGACAAAGAGTCAGAAAGAGGGATAGATAGGGACAGACAGTCAGAAATGGAGAGAGGTGAGAAGCATCAATCATCAGTTTTTCATTGTGATGCCTTAGTTGTTCATTGATTGCTTTCTCATATGTGCCTTGACCGTGGGCCTTCAGCAGACGGAGTAACCCCTTGCTGGAGCCAGCGACCTTGGGTCCAAGCTGGCGAGCTTTTGCTTAAACCAGATGGACCCCACACTCAAGCTGTGACCTCGGGGTCTCGAACCTGGGTCCTCCGCATCCCAGTTCGACACTCTATCCACTGCGCCACAGCCTGGTCAGGCAATATATTTGAATATTTAAAGATTTTAAATATCAGTAGACAATTTAGTTTTTAAGATAAAAACCTACAGAAACAATATTTATTTGCCTCATTCACTCATATTTTAGTCTCCTACATCTCCTGAATAAATATTTTAATATAAATTTGAATTTACCCAAGTTTAACAAAAAGTTAATATCAATCAAAAAATAAACATTTCTTTCACAGCAGCTTTCAAATATAAAATATATTATTATTAACAATAGTCACCATTCTGTACGTTTCACAATATATACATATATTAAGTCAGTACACCAAAAACTAATAGATAATATGTCAATTATATCTCAATAAAAATAATTAAAAGTTTAAAAAAAAACTGCTGCCTGACCAGGCGGTGGCATAGTGGATGGAGCATTGGACTGGGATGTGGAGGACACAGGTTTGAAACCCTGAGGTCACCAGCTTGAGTGCAGGCTTATCTGGTTTGAGCAAGGCTCACCAGCTTGAGCTCAAGGTCGCTGGCTTGAGCAAGGGGTACTTGTTCTGCTATAGCCCCCCCCCCCAAATCAGGGCACATATAAGAAAGCAATCAATGAACAACTAAGATGCTGCAACAAAGTATTGATGCTTCTCATCTCTATCCTTTCCTGTCTTTCTGTCCCTATCTGTCCTTCTCTGTGTCTCTCTCTGTCTCTGTCACACACACACAAAAAATAATAATTGCTATATTTTCTGTTACTTACTTTCGTTATATAAACACAAAATAATTTTTCCTCCTTCTAGTTTAAAAGGAGGTGAATATGAGGAAAATATGTAGCTCTGAAAATCCATAAAAAGACTCAATAGTACATTTAAAGACTGCTTGATTATATCCTAACAGGATTCCAAAATACTTTCTAGGACTAAAATACTTCTAAAATAGGTCTGAAAACATGTTAACACAAAATGATTTATTTCTCAAATTCTTCTGCTACAAAAGTCATTCTCAGGTTGACAGGCTTTGTCACAGAGCAACCCAGACTAATTAATATGTTATAGAATTTCCAAGAGTGAATTTCATTCTTATTGAAAAAAGAACAAAAATTACTGTTGATACACGCATATATTGTTGTACAGGACCATACTCCAGTTTCTCTGAATAAATGAAAATATCTGTTCTAATCAGAAATTTTCAACTATCTGGACGAAATTTAATATATCTTAAAATGATGCCTAGAAACTTACTGAAATGTACCTAGATACGTGTTAAAAAAATAAACTGGTCCACAGAAGCATACCTGTTATACAAACAGCACGTTTACAGAAACATTATGAGAACTCCAGAAGAGGAGCTATATTAGGTGAATTTATTTATTTACAGATTGAATACCTGCTATACCCCACGTAAAGCTGTGAGTGTAAAGTGAGTGCTGAGCCAGGGTAGGTCAGCTGGAAGCAAATGTATGTACCAGCTGAGAATTGTATTCTATTTAATTTTATATTGACTATATATGTGTGTGCATGCACATGTGTGTATTTGTGTGGAGAATGTAAGAGTAAGCATCATAGTAAAAGCCTCAAAATATAATCTTTTAAAGTAAGAAGTCCATCTCCACAATACCAGGGTTAAATTTTGCCCATTGTCAATAAATTGAAGGGTATGAAATTTTACCATACCTGCCAGAAGTGGAATAAGGTTAGTTTAGAGGCCCCAGGCACAGAAGAAAATATTGGGCCCCTTGAGAGAAAGAGACAGAGAAAAAAATTACATGTTAACCATATTTTTAAATAAATAAAAATATTATGTACTATTAATGTTAAAGTTGCACATATAAAACCAAACTTGATGTCATTAGAAAAAAAGTGTAAAGTTGAGGTTTTGCGGGGCCCTTTAGAAGTAGGGGCCCAGGGCACGGGGCGTGTACCTAGTGCACCCATCCTTAAATCCACCTCTACTGCTTGCATGATACGAGTTGGCCTGCCATGCGCTCATGGATATTGGCAGATGTCACAAGAGTCCTGGGTCAGAAATAAAGGCCTTTATTGCTCATAGCACAGCAAGCAATTTGAGCATCATGTGTGTGTTTGTTCTTCTTGCCTCCCAAATCCCAGGAAGTTGATGCAGAGGCACGCTCAGGTGGTTGCTGCTCATAAAGTAGGTTTGCATTATAGCCAAGAAATGTCAGGTATATGAGCTTAGGAAATGCCAATATTTTCAAGGGAACTGCTAGCCAATTTTCTTTAGAGGAAGACATTGTTTGTGTTATTTTGAACAACAAATAATTCTTAACTCTGCACCAGAAGAGACACTATTTCTATCTTCCAATGCTGTTTGCTCTACAGACATCTATGAAAACATTATGCAGATCAAAAGGTCTTAATGCCTCTGTTTGGAAGGTGTGTGAGGAGCTCTTGGAGAACTAGCCCCTAACACAGAGCACTTGGATAATCTTCTGACAGTAATAAGATTGCTTCCCTTTTGAAAGTAGTTTTAACTTATTTTATAATTAGATTACAATTCTACTTAAACTTTCTCCTTATTAGATTTGTCTGAGATATCATGACTCAGACGGTTCTTGATTACCAATGAAGGACATTTGCATTTTTAGATTTCAGTAAATATTATTTTTCAAGTATCTGTTAAATTCATGACCCACTAAACAGAATAGAGTTAACCTCAATTCAGTAAGGATTCAATTATTAAATTGATCTAACACATTTTTTGAGATTGGATTTGTTTTTATAATCATATATAATCTGTTAAGTATCAGACAGCCTTTTGCTCCAATATGGATGAAATAATAATAAATAATAATCTGATTATAGAATATTATTGAGATCATTTCAATATTTATTCTGTCAAAGAAAACATCAAAAAGTAGAAATATATTTTAAAATAAATGTATATATATTTTAAATTTCTCTTTAATCTTTGCCACTACTTGGGTAGTTGTGTATTGATGTGTATATATACATAGACCATAAATGTCTACCTTTAAATATGTTTGTAATTTTATCCATGTTACAAATGTGAGGTTGTAAGATTTTAAAATATTTTAACAAAATAGAGAAATCACCTAATATATATTTAATTTAAAAAAAAAAGGCTTTGATATTTCTTACTTTATCTTTGACTCTTTCCTTAGGGATATAAACATGATAATCCTTGAAAAGTAACAGCTAGTATTTAGCTCTTTATAAATCTTACATCTTTCCCTTTTTCTTTCATTCCTTATTCTCTTGCAATTGCTCCAATTTATATAGATTGGTTGCCAAATACTTTTTTTTGCCTAAACTTTATACTTTCCCAGGAAAATTAATAGAACACTATACCTCAAGAGGAACTTAATAGTAAATAAAATAAGAGTAAGGACTGGAAATGAAGCAGTTATTTTTTTGACAACCATGTGAAAAAGATAATTAATAAATTAAATTCAAAACCAATATTCCAAAGAATAAAAAAACAGAGGCATATAATGCACAATTAATGAAGATCTTCTGGTCAAATTTAGATGAAAAAACATCTGTTCTATTTTAAAATGTTTAAGAGCAGTACTTAAAATATTGTTTTTCCTTTTATATTTTTAGAAAAATAGGGCTTTGTCTCTTTTCAAACATTATGCAGATTGGTGATAGCAGTCAAGATATGTAAAAGAATGAGGCTATAGTAAACTGAGTATAGTCACAGGCTTTGTTCACGAAATAACCTGCTATCCATATGTAGTCTACTTTCTTTATGGTCTTTTTATAATTAACCATTTTATACTTTTCTACTTTGTTCTTTCTATTTCTTCAGTCTTGGAAATTTCCTGCTGGACTGTGGTTTTTAATTATACCAGCTCTAATTTCTGGAATTCATCTGAAAATTTTAAAAATGGCTCAATAACTCCTTGCTTCAGTTTCAATAATTACCCTAGAAATGTCCATATCCTTGAGATTTCCTTAAAAAGAACAGAAGATCCTCTACAGTCTACTATGTGGTTCTGATATATTGATTCAAGACCAGGTAGCCACTGAAAGTGATTACCTTAAAGTTTAAATTTTTCTTTATCTGAGAAAAATTAATGGAATGAAATGAATACAAGATTTGGTTTGACATGAACTGAAGGATTCTTTACTATTAAAATAGACATGGTAAGGTTATCAGTTTGTATAAGCAATGAGTGTACAAAGTTACTTCTGAAAAGTAACAGAAAGAACTCATACATAAGTAACTCAGGAGGAAAAAGATTGTATTTTTTATAGTTAGGAGGTCTATTTTGTTTTTCATGGTAAAATTTTAATGTTTATAAGGTAATCAGAAAAGTAGATTTGAAATGTTGTGCCTTTCCTTAGCAGAGAGATCAAGGCACATAGATTAACTTTCAAGGTGAAAACAGTCATATTTTTATCTCCCAATCTTCATATCTAAATGGCAGAGCCATTAATACTCATAGATATTGCAAAACAAAATACTTTTTTTTAAAGTTATAAGCCTGAAATAAGTTCCTTAAAGGTTAGGAACAGGGCACATTAGCGTTCTTTTCAGAAGCATTTTAATCTGATTGTGATGGAGCTACATATAAACTCTCTGTGCTTTAAATTATCGCATCCAAATTCAATCAACTTAAAACATTTTAAAACTTTTAAGATATTTATTCACCTTAGATTTGAGTCTAAAGGTAAGCCTTATAGTTCATTTTTTGATTCAGAATGCAATAAAATGGAAATTGATATATTAGACAAACTAGTAAGTATCTAAAAGAATATATAAAATAGCTTTTTCTGAAAATTCAATCTAAAAACTCTATGATTTCCCACATAGGTGGGATACAAAGTAATGGACCCAGATAAGAGTACAATGGTTACCAGAGGAAGGGAGATGTAGGGGAAGTGGAAGAAGGTGGGGGGAAAGGTATAAAGAGAGACAAATATAAGGTGACAGAAAATGATTTGGCTTTAGGTGATGGATGTAAAACATAATTGACTATTCAAATGATGGAGTGATATTTGGTTGAAATCTATGTACACTATTGATCAATGTCACCCTGTTAAAATTAATTTTCTAAATGAAAAAATTTAAAGAATATTTAAAAATAAGACAATCAGAAAGAAAGTTTCTTGACATAATTTTTGTTACATCCTGAAAATCTGACTTTGTTTTTCAGCTTTTAGTAATCTATGGTCACATAATTTAAATGTGCTTAATATATACTTACTGAGCATTTGTGCTTCAGTAACTGTGTAACTGAAAATCCTAACCATAAGAACCTTGAGACATGTGAGAAAGCAATCAATGAACAACTATGGTGTCGCAGTGGCAATGAAAAACTAATGATTGAGAGGAAGGGAAGATGGCAATGGAGTAGGCGGACACACCAACTTCCAACTCCCAGAAACAAAGTGGATTATAACTCAATTTTAAGAACCATCATCTGGATAAACCAACTTTGAACTAAACGAAGTGGACTCTTCAACCAAGGAACACAGAAGAAGCCACATTGAGACTGGTAGGAATAGCGAAAATGCGAAGAGGGCTGCCCAGCTCCCCGGAGCAAACGGCAGCCCGGAGAGACCCGCGTGGTGGGAGGAGAGTTTGGCAGAGAGGGAGGGACCTGGTTCCCAGGAACCAAGCCCCAGACTGCAGTCCCAGAGCCTAGAGGAGGCATATGGACAGTATTGAGCTGTGAAGCAAGTGAGGATACTATTTGTGAAAAAGAGTGAGTTTTCTCAGACCCAAGAATCTTTTCAAAGGGACAGCACAGAAACCCTCTCTCACAACCATGCACCCGGGGCTCCGGGGAACGGGGACAGAGGAGAGGAACAGAGCAGCGGGAACAGAGAGTGGACTGAAGGCACGAGGACACTCTGAGGGCCAGCCATCATGACCTCTGGGCTAAGTCATTTCCCTAATAGAAAATGAATATTTCCCCTGGAACTAGCAATACCAGCAAAGGGAGACAGGACACTAGCCAAACAAGCTCTCCCACGGCAATTAGAGCAGAGCTGCTTAGAGGGAGAGAGCTCCCAAACCTACAGTGTGGAGACTTAAGACACTGCCATCTCTCTGAGGGTTGCTGAAGGGATGTTGGCGGCAGGACGCTGAAATGCGGTCCTGTCGCTGTGGGCAGAGGCACAACCGATGTGAGCTTGGTCTAGCCCAGCAGGGGCGAAGGGGATGCGCGGAAGTGGTCCGGGAGCTGCGGGCCTGCATGTGACCCCACTTGTGGGGAAAAATATGGGCAGAGATCGGCTCTGCGACCCTGCGAAAGCCAGCCCTGATCGCGGGGACGGGGCTAGGACCAGAGACTGGTGAGGGGCTCGCGGCTGAGCTCATGCTGCCAACCCCGCCCAACAGAGAAACCACGGTGGTTTGAAATCCTACGTGCGTGCGAGCTGGCTTTCGAGGCTGAGCTCACACTACTAGCCCCACCTGGCCAGAGAAATCCCGGGGGTTGGCCATCCTACGTGCGCGAGCTGGTGCCGAACGTGGGGGCATGGTAGAGTCCGGATTGATCGGAAGCTAGCAGCTGAGCTCACGCCTGAAAACACGCCCAGCCCAATAAACCATGGTTTCCGACCCTGCGAAGGAGGGCCCCGGGCCTCGAGGATGGGGCTAAATTCTGGATGGGCAAAGGCTCACAGCTGAGAGCACATCAAAAGCTCCGCCCAACCTGCAAAACGGTGGTGAGCAGGCTCTGACTGCGGGGGCTGGGCGTAAGCCTTCCGAAAACAGGCTGGGTCCGCAGGTGAGCAAAGGTGCTCACCTCTGCCCTTGGTGCTGAGGCCAGTGGCTTGAGTGACAGCCCCTCTCATGGAGAAGAGGCGGAAATCACAGCAACAGCCGCAGTAGGCTGTCGCTGGAAACGACCATACCCAACCACCCTAGGCAGTGGTAGAGGGGATGGCAGGCCTGCAAATAGACCACACCTAGAGAACACAAAGGCAACACCTACTGGACTCCAGTGCCCACAACTTGCCTATACACAGATAAAATGGGCAGGCAGAGGAATGCAAACCAAATGAATCAAGAGAAATCCCAAGAGAAGGACCTGAATGAACCAGATATAACCAAACTACCAGAAGCAGAATTTAGAATAATGATACTGAGGATGTTCAAAGAAATTAAAGCAACAATGGATAGTTATTATGAACACCTAAATAAAGATATAACAAGTATAAAAAACAAAATTGAAATAATAAAAAAGAATCAGACAAAAATGAAAAATACAGTATCAAAACTGAAAACCACAATGGAAGGAATTAAGAGCAGGATGAATCATGCTGAGGATCAAATCAGCGAGTTAGAGGACACATTAAACAAAGGCACAGAAGCAGAGAAGAAAAAGAAAAAAAGACTCAAAATATGTGAGGAAACTCGAAGGGAGCTCTGTGACATGAAGAGAAACAACATTCGCATCATAGGGGTGCCTGAAGAAGAGGAAAGAGGACAGGAAATGGAAACTTTGTTCAATCAGATCATACCAGAAAACTTCCCTAAATTAAGGCTGGAAAACATTCCACACGTTCAAGAAGTACACAGAACTCCATTAAAGAGAAACCCAAAAAAATCTACACCAAGACACATCATAGTTAAAATACCAAAGCTAATGGATAAAGAAAAAATCTTAAAAACTGCTAGAGAAAAAAAGGCTATCACCTACAAAGGAGCCCTCATAAGGATGACATCGGACTTCTCAACAGAAGCACTTGAGGCTAGAAAAGATTGGCAAGATATAATCAAATTAATGCAGAACAAGAACCTACAACCAAGACTATACTATCCAGGAAGGCTAACATTTAAAATTGAAGGAAAAATAGAGTCTTTCCAGACAAAAAAACATCAAGGAATTCATTAAAACCAAACCAATTCTACAAGAGATACTAAGGGGCCTTTTGTGAACAGTTCAAAGGGAGGAAAGAATAGAGCAAAAGAAGAATACAGCTTTAAAGAATAAAATGGCAATAAACAACTACATATCAATAATAACCTTAAATGGAAATGGATTAAATGATCCAATCAAAAGACATAGGGTAGCTGCGTGGAAAAAGAAACAGGACACATACATATGCTGTCTACAAGAGACACACCTTAAAACAAAAGATTCACATAGACTGAAGGTAAAAGGATGAAAAAAAATATTTCATGCAAATGGAAATAAAAAAAAGCTGGGGTAGCAGTACTTATAGCTGACAAAATGGACTTTAAAACAAAGGCTGTAGTAAGAGATAAAGAAGGACACTACATAATGATAAAGGGAACAATTCAACAGGAAGATATAACTATTAAAAATATCTACGCACCAAATATAAGAGCCCCGACATACATAAAGCAGACTTTGATGGACATAAAGGGTGAGATTAACAGCAATACTATCATAGTAGGGGATTTCAATACCCCACTAACAACACTGGATAGATCCTCAAGAAAGAAAATCAATAAAAAACAGCAGACTTAAAGGATACACTAGATCAACTTGATTTAATAGATATCTTCAGAACTTTTCATCCTAAATTAGTAGAACATACAATTTTCTCAAGTGCTCATGGTACATTTTCTAGGATAGACCACATGTTAGGACAAAAAAATGGTCTCAATAAATTTAAGAAGATTGAAATCATATCAAGTATTTTCTCTGATCACAATGCCATGAAACTAGAAATTAAACACAAAAGAAAAACTGAAAAAAACTCAAACACTTGGAAACTAAATAGCATTATATTAAATAATGAATGGATTAACAATGAGATCAAAGAAGAAATAAAAAAGTTTCTAGAAACAAATGATAATAAGCATACATCAACTCAAAATTTATGGGACACAGCAAAAGCAGTACTGAGTGAAGTTCATTGCACTACAGGCATATCATAAGAAGCTAGAAAAAGCTCAAATAAGCAACCTGACCCTGCAGCTAAAAGAACTAGAAAAACAACAACAAATAAAACCCAGGACAAGAAGAAGGAAGGAAATAATAGAGATCAAAGCAGAAATAAATGACATAGAGGCTAAGGAAACAATACAGAGGATCAATGAAACCAGGAGATGGTTCTTTGAAAAGGTAAACAAGATTGATGAACCTTTAACTAGACTCACCAAGTAAAAAAGAGAGAGGTCTCAAATAAATAAATTTAAAAAGGACAATGGAGAAATAACAACTGATATAACAGGAATACAAAGCATTGTAAGAAAATACTATGAAGAACTCTATGCCAAAAAATTAGACAATCTAGATGAAATGGACAAATTTCTTGAATCATATAAACTTCCAAAAATCAATTAGGAAGAATCAGAACACCTAAACAGACCAATTACAACAAATGAGATCAAAACAGTTATCAAAAAACTTCCAAAAAGGAAAGTCCTGGGCCTGATGACTTCACAAGTGAATTCTATCAAAAATTCAAAGAAGAACTAACTTCTATCCTCCTCAAGCTATTTCAAAAAATTCAAGAGGAAGGAAGACTTCCAAACTCCTTTAATGAGGCGAGCATAATTCTGATCCCCAAACCGGACAAAGACAACACAAAGAAAAAAAATTATAGGCCTATATCCCTGATGAATTTAGTTGCTAAAATTTTCAGCAAAATATTAGCCAACCGGATCCAGCAATATATGAAAAAAATGATACACCATGATCAAGTGGGATTTAAACTGGAGAGGCAAATCTGGTTCAATATTCGCAAATCAATCAATGTGATTCATCACATAAACAAAAGGAAGAACAAAAATCACATGATAATTTCAATAGATGCAGAAAAGGCATTAGATAAAATTCAGCACCCATTCATGCTCAAAACTCTCAGTAAAGTGGGAATACAAGGAACATTCCTTAACGTGATAAAGGCCATCTATGACAAATCCACAGCAAACATTATACTAAATGGACAAAAATTAAAAGCAATCCCTTTAAGATCAGGAACCAGGCAGGGTTTCCCACTTTCACCACTCGTATTCAACATAGTTCTGGAAGTCCTAGCCATAGCAATCAGACAAGAAGAAGAAATAAAAGGCATCCAAATTGGAAAAGAAGTAAAACTGTCACTATTTGCAGATGATATGATAATGTATATAGAAAACCTAAAGTCTCAGTCAAAAAACTACTGGACCTTATAATTGAATTCAGCAAGGTGGCAGGATACAAAATTAATACTCAGAAATCAGAGGCATTTCTATATACAATCAATAAACTGTCAGCAAAAGAAATTAAGGTAACAATCTCCTTCACTTTTGCAGCCAAAAAAAAAAAAACCTAGGAGTAAATTTAACCAAGGAGGTTAAGGACTTGTACTCGGAAAATTATAAAACATTGATAAAAGAAATCAAGGAAGATACAAAGAAGTTGAAACATATACCGTGCTCATGGCTTGGAAGAATAAACATCATTAAAATGTCTATATTACCCAAAGCAATTTATAAATTCAATGCAATACCAATTAAAATACCAATGACATACTTCAAAGATATAGAAAACATATTCAAAAAATTTATATGGAACCAAAGATAACACGAATAGCCTCAGCAATCTTAAAAAGAAAAAATAAAGCAGGAGGTATCACTCTTCCAAATATCAAGGTCTATTACAAGGCCATTATACTCAAGACAGCTTGGTACTGGCATTTGAACAGACACATTGATCAATGGAACAGAACAGAGAACCCAGAAATAAACCCACAGCTTTATGGACAACTGATATTTGACAAAGGAGGAAAGAACATACAATGGAGTAAAGACAGCCTCTTTAACAAAAGGTGTGGGAAAATTGGACATCTACCTGCAAAAAAATGAAACTAGACCATCAACTTACACCATTCACAAAAACAAATTCAAAATGGATAAAGGACTTAAACATAAGCCGTGAAACTATAAGCATCTTAGAAGAAAACATAGGCAGCAAGCTTTCCGACATCTGTAGCAGCAATATATTTGCTGATTTATCTCCACCGGCAAATGAAATAGAAGGCAAGATAAACAAATGGGACTATATCAAACTAAAAAGTTTTTGCACAGCTAAAAACAATAAGAACAGAATAAAAAGACAAACCACACAATGGGAGATCATATTCAACAGCACGTCTGATAAGGGGTTAATAACCAAAATTTATAGAGAACTTATAAAACTCAGCACCAGGAAGACAAACAATCCAATCAAAAAATGGGCAAAAGAAATGAATAGAAATTTCTCCAAAGAAGACATACAGATGGCCAATAGGCATATGAAAAAATGCTCAACATCACTAATTATTAGATAAATGCAAATTAAAACCACAATGAGATATCACCTCACACCAGTCAGAATGACACTCATCAGCAAAACAACACAGAATAAGTGCTGGCGAGGATGTGGAGAAAAGGGAACCCTCCTGCACTGATGGTGGGAATGCAGACTGGTGCAGCCACTGTGGAAAACAGTTGGGAGATTCCTCAAAAAATTAAAAATCGAACTGCCTTTTGACCCGGCTACCCCACTTTTAGGAATATACCCTAAGAACACCATAACACTGTTCGAAAAGAAGAAATGCACCCCTATGTTTGTGGCAGCATTGTTCACAATAGCGAAGATCTGGAAACAGCCCAAGTGTCCGTCAGAAGATGAGTGGATTAAATAGCTTTGGTACATATATACTACTCGGCCATAAGAAATGATGACATCGGATCATTTACAACAAAATGGTTGTACCTTGATAACATTATACGGAGTGAAATAATTAAATCAGAAAAAAAAAGCTGAGAACAGCATGAATTCATACAAGAGTGTGGTGGTTACAGGGTGGGGGGAGGGAGGGGAGGGTGGGAAAGGGAGAAGGGGAGGGGCACAGGGAAAATCAGATAGAAGGTGACAGAGAACAATTTGACTTTGGGTGATGGGTATGCAGCACAATTGAATGATAAGATAATCTGGAGATGTTTTTCTTGTACATATGTACCCTGATTTATATGTACCCTGATTTATTGGTGTCACCACATTAAAGTTAATAAAAAAAAAAAAGAAAAGAACCTTGAGGTGTTACAGGAACCATATAATATATAGAGAGAAGAGTAGAGAAAGAATAATATATATACATATACATATTATTTCTATATATAATGGATATTATTACAGGCAGATTATCATTTCTTATGTTAGTTTTAATATCAAGACAATATGTAAATGTCTGACATCATAGTAAATGTAAATTAAAATATTGCCATGGATATCAAAAGCCATTAAAATTGTTGTGTTTTCCATTCCTAGGAAGTCTTCCTAGCACATCTATCTAAGCAATAAAAACATTGGTTATTCTAAAATTGGTTATTCTGTAAGAGTGTTAAAAGAGCCTAAATGTTGAACAATGACAGAAAATGTTTTTAAATTCATCTCCATTTCCATGACTTATAATGCTGCCTTATAAGGACGGTATCAAAGAGTATAGTAACAGAAAATGTATTAAATAGATATAAATTTCATTTCACTATATCATGATCAATTATTTTAGAATTAAGAAACATGAGAAAATTATCCTAGAAATATAACAAGAAAATAATAAAGAACACTAAACACTATTACCAATTTAAAATGCATAAATGGTATAATTATTTTTATTACCTGAAAATGTTTTTATTCCCCCTTTAATAAATTTTAAAAATCTTATTTCTCTCCTCAACCTTATTTTTGCATATAATTTTGAATCATTAATTATTTAAATACAGTATTAACTTATTAAAATTTTTATAATTTGAATTAGTTTTACATATAATTTTAAGTTTTTTAATCTGCTCATTCTTTGAGCAGTTTTTCTAAGATTAACACCTACTAGTTATTTAATAAATATTTGTGGATTTAAACATTTTACTACTGTTGAGTAGAATAAATAAATTTTGGGCTGTAATAAATCTCAAATGTATAAAACTTTGTCATTTAAGATAGCCATACTATGACTTTCTCTATCTTTGTGCGATATTATGACTTGTCAAGTCCACATCATTCTCCCCTAGACTGCAAGGGAGAGACCTTGTAAGTGGGCTTCCCAGAATATCTTGTCAGCTGGATTCTGGGTTTGATTTCAACTTTGATAAGCACTGTGAAGACTAAGAGGTGAAGTGGTTAACCTCCTCTGGTAGAGGTGAGCAAAAACACAGGATTTCTATAACTACCTGAGTGAATGAATCTCTCACTTTGCTGTGGCAGAAAGGGAATTCATTAAAATCAGTTTTGTATACAGTATTTCCTTCAGCTTCCTAATCTCTTAAAACAACATATTTCTCTGACCCTTGCTCTTTAAGCTCTTCTGACGTTTCTCTAAGAACACCTAATTCTCTGAGTTGTAATCTATTTCTGTTAAAATACCTAGATTATTTAACTGATAATTTATCTCCACAATAATAACAGTATCGGTTTAGGCCTATACATAAATGTAGCTACATATGCTCATTTGTTGATAAAAAGGAGTTATTTAGAGAAGTTGTAAAAACTAATGCTAGAATTACCTTTCAGCAATGCTTTTTATGAAATCAGAGTTCAATTTATGTACCACTAAATGTTTGGCAAGCTGTTACAGTTCTCAGTTTTACCCAGTGGCATGAAAAGAAGTGTTTACAGATACATTTAAAATAATTTCTGAAATGCTAAATTAAAAAATTAAATATTAATTTTAATATATTTCCTTCTGATTTTATTCATAATCAAAGAAAAAGAATTGTTGGTAAGGGCATTATTTCAATATTTGCATTTCTTTGCTGAAAATCATTTAAAAAATTTTAAATTTAACACTATCTTTACATTTTTAAATTATAGAATCCAGTATTTGTACTTGCTGTTTATGAAGATAATATCTACACTATAATTTAAAACACCATATTGATAGTTAATTCTATTCTGCATGTCTTTTGATTAGAATTTAATGTAATCCTTGAAATATGACAATTCATTGATATAAGCCATATTTTTTAGAATAAAAATCACAAAATCCTAAAATCTATAATAGATTTAAAAGTATGTAAGTTATTGTGTTAAATATCAAATCTGCATAAATTATAAAATACATCTAAAACTCTTGAAAGTGAGCATCATTTTCACTTAATTATCATTATTGGTTTAAGTAATTCCAGATGACTGATATTTACAGTAACCCAGACCAGACTATCACTATGTTTCTGGGGACTAAATCATCTTGCTCTTGCATCCTAGAGGGAAATAACTGCCCTTTCTACTCCTTTTACTCACATTAATGCCTTTTAAATCAACTGATTTGCAATTTTTGAAATCACCCTATATTCTCCCACAGCAAACTGAATTATTTACCACAATCTCAATTTCTTTTTATTTATTTATTTTAGAGAGGAGACACACAGAGAGAGAGAGAGAGAGAGAGAGAGAGAGAGAGAAAGGGGGGAGGAGCTGGAAGCATCAACTCCCATATGTGCCTTGACCAGACCAGTGCAGGGTTTTGAACTGGTGACCTCAGTGTTCCCAGGTCGATGCTTCATCCACTGCATCACCACAGGTCAGGTCCCAAAATCTCTTGTTTCCACATCTTTCTCACTACATTCTGAGTATCTTTCTTATGACACAAATATGATCATTCCATTTCCCTCTTTGAATCATTCAAAATCTTAGCCTTTGCTTTCAATAAATGTTTAATTTCTATAATTTCTGTTCAGGTACCCACTTAATGACCTTTCTATAATTTCTGTTCAGGTACCCACTTAATGACCAGGATATATATATATATATATATATATATATATATATATATATATAGAGAGAGAGAGAGAGAGAGAGAGAGAGAGAGTATATGGAGTTCTGGACAATGTTTGGGAGCTGTAACACTCCAAACCCCTCCACTTGGCAGCCAATTCCAATTCCTTCAAACAAGTGATAATAAGAAGTCGCTTCTGTAAAAATGATCACTGACTACTGAGAGAAGGTATAGTTCTTTCCTACACACCATATATGTCACTTTTCAAAGTCTTTTAGGGCTGGGGTGTCCTTGTGTTTGCTTTGCCACAACACTTTGCATCTTTGCTCATTGCATAATACTTGTCACATCATATTATAACAATTTCCTCAAGTTTACTTTTAATACAGATAATAGATGAATACTTTTGTTCCAAAAATTTGAAATAATATATTGACTACAGTAAAATTTTTATCTTTTTGAACATAATTTAATGCCTGTTAACTGTCATAGATAGCACTACCAATAAGACATTTGTATATACAAGTATAATGTTTTAGTTACTTACTTAATCTCTCTTTATATATTTTAAGTATGAAGTTTTTGAATAAAATATATTTGAAAAAATATTTCTTCTATTAAAAGTTTAAAGACTAATAAATATGGTGAACTATAGGACAGTATTTCACTGAATCCCTGATTAGAAACAAACTAAACGCCATAATCATTCAGAGTAGAGAACAGATAGGTTACAAAGACATTGTTATAGTACTTTCTGTCAACTGTGTCCTTCAATGTTATACATTTTAAGATACCTAAATTATTTTATCTACTACTAAACTATCATCAGATGTGTATGTTTTTAGGTAAACAAATATTACTTTTATAACAATTTATTAACTAGTGCAGTCAGGTCCTTGTCTCATTTACCTCTTAGAGTTGTGGACTTTTTTTGACTCTGGAATTGTTCAGCTTCCTTTCCTCTGCACCAGTATCTTAATTCTGCATCTTCACTTGGATTGGTCCCAACTATCTCAATGAGTCTATCAGCTTCTAAAATATCTCTATTTTTACTGCTGTTGTCACCCCACAGAAATTGGGAGACTTTTCTACAAGCAGCGCAGGGCCTGATCTCCCATAAGGATGCGCAGATCTTGCAGAAGAGAGACACCTTGTCTCTACCAGGTCTCAGGATGCAAGGATCCTGCCATTGCTCCCTGCATTATTCAGCCTGCCAAGGTCTGTATCAAGCAGCCCCTTCTGTAAAATATTGAACTTTTTTTATTCAGAAATTAAATTTAATGAGGTGACATTGGTCCATATGAACATACAGGTTTCAGGTAACCATCTTTATAGCATTTGAAG
Organism: Rhynchonycteris naso; assembly: GCA_037038555.1. Classification (NCBI taxonomy): domain Eukaryota; kingdom Metazoa; phylum Chordata; class Mammalia; order Chiroptera; family Emballonuridae; genus Rhynchonycteris; species Rhynchonycteris naso. Next base: position 125,871,741 of record CM072999.1, read on the forward strand.
TGTTGAATTTAACATGTTAAATAAAATGACCAGCATTCTAATATACTTTAATGACATTAAGATCACTATTAGGTCCCTGGTCAGTTGGCCCAGTGGTAGAGTGTTGGCCCCATGTGTGCAAGTTCCAGGTTTGATTCCTGGTCAAAACACACAAGAGACGTGCTCATCTGCTTCTCCATCACTCCCCCATTTCTCTCTATCTCTTCCCTTCCCACAGCATGGCTTGATTGGCTCGAGCAAGCTGGCCTAGAGTGCTAAGGATGGCTCCATGGCCTTGCCTCATGTGCTAAAAAAAAAATGGCTCCAGTTACAACAGAGCAATGGCCTCAGGTGGGCAGAGCATCACCCCCTAGTGAGCTTGCGAAGTGGATTCTGGTCAGGACAAATGCTCCCCTACTTTCACTAAAAGAAAAAGAAAAATTATCTATTTTAAGTCATATTTACCCATGCATCTGATCTTCAGTTTGTGAGAAAGTGAATAATTGTATTTAAATAAAGGTACAATGACTTTAACCAACCTTAATTATCCTATAAATCATTGATAAAAATTATTATTACTTATATCTAATCTAAAACTGTTAGCCATTCCATCCTTTTATAAAACAGCTGCACTCAAAAACATATTTTGAACATGTTTTATTGTTAGTTTCCTTTAAACAAGTTTGAAATAAAACTTTATTAAATATATTTATAATCAATTAATTCACCAATTATTTTATCTGGTACTTTGATAATTTCATTCCTTAGGTAAAAGTGGAGAGCACCCCATAGAAGTGGAGTGAAGATATTGCATTTGCAAAATAAAAATGACTTCTGATAGAATGCAGAGCAGGAAGCAATGAAACAGAATTACTTAATTCAAGTATTATCCTATCAATATTGCTTCCATTGCACAGCTTTCTCAGTTTGATTGTTAGAATAACAAAATGTTTTTTCTATTTGCATTTTAAAAATAACTACAACCTTTTTGTTCACTAAAGGGTATAAATATTAAAAATCAATGGATTGTTACTATAATTTTGCAATTAGCATTTTATTTCACTCTTTGATTATTGACTAAGGTTGCTGCATTAATGAAATTTGGAATTCATCACAGGGCAAGCCAGTATTACTTCTAGACTGGAAATTTATTTATTTATTTATTTTTAAGTTTATTAATTTTAATGGTATGACATTAATAAATCAGGGTACATATGTTCAAAGAAAACATCTCCAGGTTATCTTATCATTCAATTATGTTGCATACCCATCACCCAAAGTCAAATTGTCCTCTGCCACCTTCTATCTGGATTTCTTTGTGCCCCTCTCTACCCCCTCTCCCTCCATCTCCTCCCCCCAACCCTACTCCATAACCACCACACTCATGTCCATGTCTCTTAGTCTCTTTTTTATGTCCCGCCTATGTATGGAATCATGCAGTGCTTAGTTTTTTGTGTTTTTTTTTTATTTACTTATTTTACTCCGTATAATGTTACCAAGGTCCATCCATGTTGTTGTAAATGATCCTATGTCATCATTTCTTATGGCTGAGTAGTATTCCATGGTATATATTTATCAGGAAAGTTTAGCTTAACTGAGATATATGCGGGTCAATATAGTAAAAATTGACCTTCATAATGTATCCAGAGGACATTTCATAAAATTTGTAAAATGTGATAAAGATGATTTTGCTCTGGGGCTTGAGATGAAAAAGGAGCAAAGATAAAGAATTCTTAAGCAAGTCTTTGAAAATTTACCTCCACAGGTAGCTATTCTGTTGATTTATTATTATTTTTATTTAGAAATTAAATTTAACAGGGTGACATTAATCCATAGGAACAGATAGGTTTCAGATGTACATCTTCCTAACATGTGAATCATACAATGAGTTGTGTGCACATCGCCCAAATCAAACCACTTTCTATTGCTGTAAATTTGTCTCACTTTACTTTCTTCCTCAACCCCTCCCTCTGCTAACCACCCATTTTTGTTAATGTATATGAGTCTCAGTTTTATGTCCCACATATGAGTGAAATCATATAATTCTTAGCTTCTTCTTATTTATTTATTTCACTTAGCATAATATTCTCAAAGTTCATCTACATTGTTTCAAATGACAATATTTCATCTTTTATAATGGCTGAGTAGCATTCCATTGCATATATGTAACACTTTCTTTATCCAATACTCTATCAAGGGACACTTTGGCTGTTTTCCTGTTATTATTCCACCATAAATAATGCTGTGACAAACGTGAAGGTATATGTGTCTTTGCGTACAGATGTTTCCAAGTTTTTCAGATAGATACCCAGTAGAAGGATTGCTGGTTCATATGGTAGCTCTATGCTTAATTTTTTTAGGAACAGCCATATTGTTTTCCATAGTGGCTGTTTCAGTTTACATTCCAGCTAGCAGTGAATGAGGGTTCCTTTACCTCCACAACCTATCTACTACTTCTTGTTGATATTAGTCTATCTAATAGGTGTGAGATGATATCTTATTGTGATTTTGATTAGCATTTCTCTAAAAGCTAGCAAAGATAAGCATCTTTTTATATATCTGTTTGCTGTTGCATGTCTTAATGATAGAGGTATCTGTTCAAGTCCTCTCATTATTTTATTGGATTATATCTTTCTATTGAGATTTATGACTTATGTATATGGGCAAAGACTTTTTTTATTAACTTTAATGGGGTGACACCAATAAATTAGGGTACATATGTACAATGAAAACATCTCCAGATTATCTTATCATTCAATTGTGTTGCATACCCATTACCCAAAGTCAAATTGTCCTCTATCACCTTCTATTTGTTTTTCCCTGTGCCCCTCTCCTTCTCCCTATCCCACCCTCCCCTCCATCCCCCCACCGTGTAACCACCACACTCTTGTCCATGTCTCATAGTCTCACTTTTATGTCCGACCTATGTATGAAATCATGCTGTTCTCAGTTATTTCTTTTCTGATTTACTTATTTCACTCCGTATAATGTTATCAAGGTACATCCATTTTGTTGTAAATGATCCAATGTCATCATTTCTTATGGCTGAGTAGTATTCCATAGTATATATGTACCAAAGCTTTTTAATCCACTCGTCTTCTGATGGACACTTAGGCTGTTTCCAGATCTTCCCTATTGTGAACAATGCTACCACAAACATGGGGGCGCATTTCTTCTTTTCGAACAGTGTTATGGTGTTCTTAGGGTATATTCCTAAAAGTGGGATAGCTGGGTCAAAAGGCAGTTCAACTTTTAATTTTTTGAGGAATCTCCAAACTGTTTTCCACAGTGGCTGCACCAGTCTGTATTCCCACCAGCAGTTCAGAAGGGTTCCCTTTTCTCCACATCCTTGCCAGCACTTATTCTGTGTTGTTTTGCTGATGAGTGCCACTCTGACTGGTGTGAGGTGATATCTCATTGTGGTTTTGATTTGCATTTCTCTAATGATTAGTGATGTTGAGCATTTTTTCACATGTCTTTTGGCCATCTGTATGTCTTCTTTGGAGAAATTTCTATTCATTTCTTTTGCCCATTTTTTGATTGGGTTGTTTGTCTTCCTGGTGTTGAGTTTTATAAGTTCTCTATAAATTTTGGTTATTAACCCCTTATCAGACGTGCTGTCGAATATGATCTCCAATTGTGTGGTTTGTCTTTTTATTCTGTTATTATTGTCTTTAGCTGTGCAAAAACTTTTTAGTTTGATATAGTCCCATTTGTTTATCTTGCCTTTTATTTCATTTGCCGGTGAAGATAAATTGGCAAATATATTGCTGCTACAGATGTCGGAAAGCTTGCTGCCTATGTTTTCTTCTAAGATGCTTATAGTTTCATGGCTTATGTTAAAGTCTTTTATCCATTTTGAATTTGTTTTTGTGCATGCTGTAAGTTGATGGTCTAGTTTCTTTTTTTTTTAATTTTTTTACACCTTTTAAAAAAATTTTTTTTTATATTATTCATTTTAGAGAGGAGACACAGAGTGAGAAAGCGAGACAGAGAAAGAGAGAAAGGGGAAGGAGCTGGAAGCATCAACTCCCATATGTGCCTTGACCAGACCAGTGCAGGGTTTTGAACTGGGGACCTCAGTGTTCCCAGGTCAACAGTTTATCCACTGCGCCACCACAGGTCAGGCCTAGTTTCATTATTTTGCAGGTAGATGTCCAATTTTCCCAACACCATTTGTTAAAGAGGCTGTCTTTACTCCATTGTATGTTCTTTCCTCCTTTGTCAAATATCAGTTGTCCATAAAGCTGCGGGTTTATTTCTGGGCTCTCTCTTCTGTTCCATTGATCTATGTGCCTGTTCTTATGTCAGTACTAGGCTGTCTTGAGTATAATGGCCTAGTAGTAAACCTTGATATCCGGAAGAGTGATAACTCCTGCTTTATTTTTTTGTTTTAAGATTGCTGAGGCTATTCGTGTTATCTTTGGTTCCATACAAATTTTTGAATATGTTTTCTATATCTTTGAAGTATGTCATTGGTATTTTAATTGGTATTGCATTGAATTTATAAATTGCTTTGGGTAATATAGACATTTTAATGATGTTTATTCTTCCTAGCCATGAGCACGGTATATGTTTCCACTTCTTTATATCTTCCTTGATTTCTTTTATCAATGTTTTATAATTTTCCGAGTACAAGTCCTTAACCTCCTTGGTTAAATTTACTCCTAGGTATTTTATTCTTTTGGCTGCAAAAGTGAAGGAGATTGTTACCTTAATTTCTTTTGCTGACAGTTCATTGATTGTATATAGAAATGCCTCTGATTTCTGAGTATTAATTTTGTATCCTGCCACCTTGCTGAATTCATTTATAAGGTCCAGTAGTTTTTTGACTGAGACTTTAGGGTTTTCTATATACAGTATCATATAATCTGCAAATAGTGACAGTTTTACTTCTTTTCCAATTTGAATACCTTTTATTTTTTCTTCTTGTCTGATTGCTGTAGCTAGGACTTCCACAACTATGTTGAATAAGAGTGCTGAAAGGGGGCATCCCTGCCTGGTTCCTGATCTTAAGGGGATTGCTTTTAATTTTTGTCCATTTAGTATGATGTTTGCTGTGGGTTTGTCATAGATGGCCTTTATCATGTTAAGAAATTTTCCTTGTATTTCCACTTTACTGAGAGTTTTGAGCATGAAGCGTGCTGGATATTATCAAATACCTTTTCCGCATCTATTGAAATTATCATGTGATTTTTGTACTTCCTTTTGTTTCTGTGATGAATCACATTGATTGATTTGCGAATATTAAACCAGCCTTGCCTCTCCAGAATAAGTCCCACTTGATCATGGTGTATGATTTTTTTTTATATATTGCTGGATCTGGTTGGCTAATATTTTGTTGAGAATTTTAGCATCTAAATTCATCAGGGATATAGGTGTATAATTTTTTTTCTTGGTGTTGTCTTTGCCTGGTTTTGGTATCAGAATTATGCTCGCCTCATAAAAGGAATTTGGAAGTCTTCCTTCCTCTTGAATTTTTTGAAATAGCCTGAGGAGATTAGGAGTTAGTTCTTCTTTGAATTTTTGATAGAATTCACTTGTGAAGCCTTCAGGCCCACGACTTTTCTTTTTTGGGATTTTTTTGATAACTGTTTCAATCTCATTTGTTGTAATTGGTCTCTTTATGTGTTCTGATTCTTCCAGATTGATTTTTGGAAGTTTATATGATTCAAGAAATTTGTCCATTTTACCTAGACTGTCTAATTTTTTGGCATAGAGTTCTTCATAGTATTTTCTTACACTGCTTTGTATTTCTGTTGTATCAGTTGTTATTTCTCCACTGTCCTTTCTAATTTTATTTATTTCAGACCTCTCTCTTTTTTACTTGGTGAGTCCAGTTAAAGGTTCATGGATCTTGTTTACCTTTTCAAAGAACCAGCTTCTGGTTTCATTGATCCTCTGTATTGTTTCCTTAGCCTCTATGTTATTTATTTCTGCTCAGATCTTTATTATTTCCTTCCTTCTACTTGTCCTGGGTTTTATTTGCTGTTGTTTTTCTAGTTCTTTTAGATGCAGGGTCAGGTTGCTTATTTGAGCTTTTTCTAGCTTCTTATAATATGCCTGTAGTGCAATGAACTTCCCTCTCAGAACTGCTTTTGCTGTGTCCCATAAATTTTGAGTTGATGTATGCTCATTATAATTTGTTTCTAGAAACTTTTTTATTTTTTTTTTATCTCAATGTTAATCCATTCATTATTTAATATCATGCTATTTAGTTTCCAAGTGTTTGAGTATTTTTCAGTTTTTCTTTTGTGTTTAATTTCTAGTTTCATGGCATTGTGATCAGATAAAATGCTTGATATGATTTCAATCTTCTTAAATTTATTGAGACCATTAAGTGTCCTAACATGAGGTCTAACCTAGAATAAGTAGCATGAGCGCTTGAGAAGAATGTATATTCTACTGCTTTAGAGTGAAAAGTTCTAAAGATATCTATTAAATCAAGTTAATCTAGTGTATCCTTTAAGTCTGCTGTTCCTTTATTAATTTTATTTCTTGTGGATCTATCCAGTGTTGTTAGTGGGGTATTGAAATCCACTACTATGATAGTATTGCTGTTAATCTCGCCCTTTATATCCATCAAAGTCTGCTTTATGAATGTCGGGGCTCTTATATTTGGTGCGTAGTTATTTATAATAGTTATATCTTCCTGTTGAATTGTTCCCTCTATCATTATGTAGTGTCCTTCTTTATCTCTTACTACAGCCTTTGTTTTAAAGTACATTTTGTCAGATATTAGTACTGCTACCCCGGCTTTTTTTTCATAACCATTTGCATAAAATATTTTTTCCATCCTTTTACCTTCAGTTTATGTGCATCTTTTGTTTTAAGGTGTGTCTCTTGTAGACAGCATATGTATGTGTCCTGTTTCTTTATTCATGCACCTACCCTATGTCTTTTGATAGGATCATTTAATCCATTTACATTTTAGGTTATTTTTGATATGTAGTTGTTTATTGCCATTTATTATTTAAAGCTGTATTCTTCTTTTGCTCTATTGTTTCCTCCCTTTGAACTGTTCACAACAGGCCCCTTAGTATTTCTTGCAGAATTGGTTTGGTTTTAATGATTTCCTTGAGGCGTTCTTTGTCTGGGAAGCTCTTTATTTCTCCTTCAATTTTAAATGTTAGCCTTGCTGGATAGAGTAGTCTTGGTTGTAGGTTCTTGTTCTGCATTACTTTGATTATATCTTGCCATTCCCTTCTAGCCTCAAGTGCTTCTGTTGAGAAGACCGATGTCATCCTTATGGGAGCTCCTTTGTAGGTGATAGCCTTTTTTTCTCTAGCAGCTTTTAAGATTTTTTCTTAATTCATTAGCTTTGGTATTTTAACTATGATGTGTCTTGGTGTAGATTTTTTTTGGGTTTCTCTTTAATGGAGTTCTGTGTACTTCTTGAACGTGTGGAATGTTTCCCAGCCTTAATTTAGGGAAGCTTTCTGCTATGATTTGATTCAAGAAAGTTTCAATTTCTTCTCCTCTTTCTTCTTCTTCAGGCACCCCTATGATGCGAATGTTGTTTCTCTTCATGTTGTCACTGAGCTCCCTTAGAGTTTCCTCACATTTTTTGAGTCTGTTTTCCTTTTTTTTCTCTGCTTCTGTAACTTTGTTTATTGTGTCCTCTAACTTGCTGATTCGATGCTCAGTGTGATTCATCCTGCTTTTAATTCCTTCCACTGTGGTCTTCAGTTCTGATACTGTATTTGTCATTTCTGTCTGATTCTTTTTTATTATTTCAATTTCATTTTTTATACTTGTTATCTCTTTATTTAGGTGCTCATAGTGACTATCCATTGTTGCTTTAATTTCTTTGAACATCCTAACTATCATTATTCTAAATTCTGCTTCTGGTAATTTGGTTATATCTGGTTCATTCAGGTCCTTCTCTGAGGGATTTCTCTTGATTCATTTGGTTTGCATTCCTCTGCCTGCCCATTTTATCTGTGTATAAGCAAGTAGTGGCCACTGGAGTCCAGTAGGTATTGCCTTTGTGTTCTCTAATTGTGGTCTGTCTGCAGGCCTGCCACCCCCTCTGCCGCTGCCTAAGGTCGTTGGCTATGGGCATTGCCAGTGCCGGCTGTCCTCCGTGGGAGGGGCTGTCACTCAAGCCACTAGCCTCAGTACCAAGGGCAGAGGTGAGCACCTTTGCTCAGCTGCGGACCCAGCCTGTTTCTGGAAGGCTTATATCCAGCCCCCGCTGTCAGAGCTTGCTTGCCACAGTTTCGCAGGTTGGGCGGGGCTTTTGATGTGCTCTCAGCTGTGAGCCTTTGCCCGTCCAGAATTTAGCCCCGCCCTCCAGGCCAGGGCCGTCCTGTGCAGGATCGCAAACTGTGGTTTATTGGGTTGGGCGTGTTTGCTGGCATGAGCTAAGCTGCTAGCTTTCTATCGTTACGGACTCTAACCCACCCTCACGTTCGGAGCCAGCTTGGGCACGTAGTATTGCAATCCGCGGTTTCTCCGGCCAGGCGAGGCTAGCAGCTGAGCTCAGCCGCGAACTTCCGCTGGTCTCAGTGTCTCCTTCCCCCCCGCATTCGGAGCCCCCCGCTCGCACACACAGGATGGCACACCATGGTTTCTCCTTCCGTGCGGGGTTGGCAGCGTGAGCTCAGCCGTGAGCCCCTCACCCATTTTTGGTCTTAGCTTCGTACCCCCGGTCAGGGCTAGCTTGCGCAGGGTTGCAGAGCTGATCTCTGCCAGTTTTTTTTCCGCAGGTGGGATTACAGGCGGGCCCACAGCTAAAGGACCGCTTTCGCGCATCCTCTTCGCCCCTGCTGGGCTAGACCGAGCTCACACCGGTTGTGCTTCTGCCCACGCTGACAGGACCGTGTTTCAGCGTCCTGCCGACACCATACCCTTCAGCAACCCTCAGAGAGATGGAAGTGCCCTAAGTCTACACACTGTGGGTCTGGGAGGTCCCTTCCTCTAAGCAGCTCTGCTCTAATTGCTGCAGGAGAGCTTGTTTGGCTAGTGTCCTATCTCCCTTTGCTGGTATTGCTAGTTCCAGGGGAAATATTCGTTTTCAATTAGGGAAATGATTTAGCCCAGGCATCAGGGTGGCTGACCCTCAGAGTGTCTCCGTGCCTTCAGTCCACTCTTTGTTCCCGCTGCTCTGTTCCTCTACTCTGTACCAGTTCCCCGGAGCCCCGGGTGCGTGGTTGTGAGAGAGATTTTCTGCGCTGTCCCTTTGAAAAGATTCTTGGGTCTGAGAAAACTCTCTCTTTTTCACAAACAGTATCCTCACTTGCTTCACAGCTCAATACTGTCTAAACGCCTCTTCTAGTCTCTGGGACTGCAGGCTGGGGCTTGGTTCCTGGGACCCAGGTCCCTCCCTCTCCGCCAAACTCTCCTCCCGCCACACGGGTCTCTCCGGGCTGCCATTTGCTCCGGGGAGTTGGGCAGCCCTCTTCGTGTTTTCGCTATTCCTACCAGTCTCAATGTGGGTTCTGCAGTGTTCCTTGGTTGAAGAGTCCACTTAGTTTAGTTCAAAGTTGGCTTATCCAGATGATGATTTTTAAAATTGAGTTATAATCCACTTTGGTTCTGGGAGTTGGAAGTTGGTACGGCCGCCTACTCCATCGCCATCTTCCGTCCCTCCCTGGGCAAATACTTTTTGACAAAGGAACCTAAAACGCAAAATTCCAAAAAGAAAGCCTCTTCAATAAATAGTGCTGAATAAACTGAAAAACCACATACAAAAGAATGTAACTTGACTATAGTTTGTCCCTATGCATAAAAAAATAATTCAAAATGGATCAAAGACCTATATGTAAGTTCAGAAACAATTAATTACATAGAAGAAAACATAAGTACTAAAGTTATGGACCTTGGCTATAGAGAACATTTTATGAATTCAACCCCAAATGCAAAGGAAATAAAGGTAAAAATAAATGAACAGAACTATATCAAACTAAAAAGTTTCTGCAGAGCAAAAGAAACTAGCAAGAAAACAAAAAGGCAGCCAACCAAGTTTGCAAGCAACAACTCTGACAGGGAGTTAATATCCAAAAAAATATAAAGGATGCATGTTCATTTAAGACCTTCCTATTATTCAGATAATAGAGTAAGTATTTTTTCACAATAACAAATCAAAAAGTTAAGTTGTATTTGTCAACATGGCCCATCCAGAAGAAATAGTCCAGTGCGATAAGTTAAATTGATCCAATAGTAATTAAGCATTTTTATTCTGTCTTGGAAGAAATTACACAATTGAGATGAAGTCCCCTTTGAGGAGAGCTACTGATGCAAAGCTGGTTCAGTTTTTTTCTTTGCTTTCTATTTTGAAATAATATTAAATTTTTAAAGAGTTGCAAAGATAGTGTTCTGGCATACTCTTCACCGAGCATCCTCTAATATTAATATTTTATATAACCTTGGACATTTATCTAAGAATTTTATTTTGATGGGCAAACATTAGTGGAGTATTTAGGGCTTCAAAAATAAGCAAACAAGACACCTCTTCCAAGAAGACTTACAAATGGCCAACACATATATGAAAAGATGTTCATCTTCACTAGATTTTAGGGAAATACAAAGCAAAATTACAGTAAGAAACCACCTTACATCAGATAGAAAGGCTATTATCAACAATACAGGTAATAACAAATGTTGGAGAGGTTGTGGAGATAAAAGAACTCTCATTTACTGCTGTGGAGAATGAAAACAGGTATAGCCACTATGAAAAACAGTATGTAAGTTCCTCAAAAAATTAGGAATAAAGTTACCATATGACCCAGCAATCTCTCTTCTGGGTATCTAGCTGCAAAACACAAAACATTTATTCACAAAGATATATGCACCCCTATGTTTATTGCAGCTTTATGCATGGTGGCCAAGACATGTAGGCAACCAGAAGTTCCTTGATGGAAGAGTGGAAAAAGAAAATGTGGTACTTATATAGTACAGAATACAACTAAGTCATAAATGATGACATATTGCCATTTGTGACAACATGGATAGATTTTGAGAATATTATGCTAAATGAAATAAGTAAATCAAAAAAAGCTAAGAACCATATGATTTCACATATAGGTGGGATATAAAGATGAAACTCGTGGACATAGATAAAAGATAATTGATTACCAAGGGGAAGGGAGATTTGGGGGAGAGGAGGAAAGTGGGACAAATATATATCCTAGTTAGTTGGGCTATAAAACTGAGACTCATTGATAAATAAAAGTGGAATGGTTATTCGGGGTTTTTAGTTTTTGTGTTTGACAAATTTTAATGCAATATTTTATTGTTTTTTGGCCAGTTGAAGATATATAAATAATTTTATTTTTTCAGTTTTTTAAAATAATTTAAGTATGGCTGGAAAGAATCTTATTTGGTTATATTAGTTTCAGGTGTACAGTATACAAATTGGGCAGAAGTAGGTTTACAGTTGTTTGTATGGAAAATAATATAATAAATAATGACACAACAATAAATTGCTCTGCATATTCACAACTCTAAACTTATTTTTGCCCCACACTAGAGTGATTTCACCATTTTATACCTTACAATGTGATCACCCCAGTAATTCTAGTCCTCATCTGTCAACATGCAAACTTTTCAAAATATTATTGACTAAATTTCCCTTCCCTTTTTACCCATCTTCTGACCCCTCCCTTCTGGTAACCATATCTTTGCATTATTTTTTTAAGACTTTACTTATTCATTTTAGGGGGAAAGGGGAGGAAGCATCAACTCCCATATGTGCCTTAACCAGGCAAGCCAAGGGTTGTGGGGTTTTTTGTTGTTTGTTTGTTTTTATTTAGACAATTAAATTTAACAGGTGACATTGGTCAACCAGAGTACATAGATTTAGAGAAAACATCTCCACATCATTTGGACAGTTGATTATGTTGTATACCCATCACCCAAAGTCAAATCATCTTCTGTCACTATATATTTTGTTTCTTTTTGAACCCCTCCCCTTCTTCTCACTCCCCTCCTTCTCATTCCTTCCCTTCCCCCTGGTAACCACTACACTTTTATCTATGTCCATGAGTCTCATATTTGTGTCCCACCTATGTATGGAATCATACAGTTCTTATCTTTTTCTGATTTACTAATTTCATTCAGTATAATGTATGTTATCAAGGTCCATCCATGTTGTCGTTAATGATACTATGTTATCATTACTTATGGTTGAGTATTATACCGTTGTGTGTGTGTGTGTGTGTGTGTGTGTGTGTATGTATATATATATATATATATATATATATATATATATATATATATATATATATATATCACATCTTCTTTATCTAATCCTCTACTGGAGGGCATTCCAGCTGTTTCCATGTCTTGACCACCGTGAACAATGCTGTGGTGAACATGGGGGTACATGTGTCTTTATGTGCCCATGTTTTCAAGTTTTGGGGGTATATACCCAGTAGAGGGATTGCTGGGTCATATGGTATATCCATTTATAATTTTTTGAGGAATCTCCATACTATAGGGGCTGAGCAGTTTACAGTCCTACAAACAATACACAAGGGTTCCTTTTTCTCCACATCTTTGTCAATACATGTTATTAGTTGATTTTTTGGTAATAGCCAATCTGAATGCTATCTCATTGTGATTTTTATTCACATTTCCCCAGAGGTCAACTTAATAGCAGGTGCACTGGGCATGCGCCCTGGGCCCTACCTTCTGAAGGGCCCTGCAAAAACCCAACTTTATACTTTTAACTAATATAAAGGGCCCAATATTTTCTTCTGCACCTGGGGCCTCAATTGACCTTAATCCTCCTCTAAATTTCCCTGATAATAAGTGTTGTTGAACATCTTTTCATAAACTATTGGCCATCTATTTGTCTTTTTTGAAGAAATGTCTTTTCATGTCCTATACCCAATTTTCAATAGGATGATTCATTTCCTGTTATTGTGTTGTGTGATTTTCCTATATATTATATCAATGAAACAATATAGAGCCCAAAGATAAACCTTCACTTATATGGTCAACTAGTACATGATGAAGGAAGTAAAAATACACTCAGGAGTAATGACTGTCTCTTCAACATGTGGCGTTGGGAAAACTGGACAGATACATGCAAAAAAAAAAAAAGAATGAAATTGAACCAGTCTTTTACACTATATATAAAAATAAACTCAAGATAGTTAAAAACTTAAATGTAAGGCCTTAAATCATAAATAATCTTACTATGTAAAATATGTGGTAAGATTGTGTTTTAATGAAAAGAACAAGAAATATCTGTAATATTGTTCAGTATTTGAACAATATAGCTTTGCAGATTTTTCTTATCAACTCCAAAGTAATGGATTTTATTTTTTTTTTTTGGTTGGCTTTGTGGTACTGTCAAAACAAAATCAGACAGATTAAAATTACTATCTCTTCAAATATCTAACCTGTGCAATTTAAACATCAATTTATGAGCTCTGTGAAATACACTCTCAGCTGCTTGAGGGATAGTGGAAGCTGGAAGCTGATAAAAAGCAGCAGGTCTGGGAACAACTTCAAATTTGTGCCTAGCTCCTTTAGTTGTGTCTTTTCTCAGAGCTTTGCTTTCTTTCTCAGGAGCTGTGTTCCTTTCAGAGATAGTTTCCTTTCCTCCTAATCTGTTCCTTTCTCCCCTCTCAGAGGCCTACCTACACTATTCTCTGATGAGTGTCTAATTCCAAAGATTAGTGTCTGCTTAACAGACCTATTTTCTTACTCTTTAGATGTTTTTCTGCTCCCTCTGGCTCCTTTCTAAATCCTTGCTGTATCTTTGCTTTCTATCTTTCTGCTTTCTTGGAATCTGATTGCCAAGTTTTCCTTATACTTAGGAGAAGCCACAAAAATATAACCTCGTATCCATCCCTGAGTTACTTCTCTAAAGGCAAGAATCTGATATGTGGAATGTACTTTGTATTACTTCTGTCATTAAATTTATGACTGGGTTTCTAAATGTTGACATAATGGTAATGAAGGTGAAGAATATTGATCAAAGAGAAAAGAATTTTAATCATTTTCCATTTCTTTTTGGTTGGAAGTGTTTTGAGAAGACCCATTAAAATAAAGTTTTTGGTGTTTTGTTTTATTTTAATTTTTGCCTTTCAGAAAACTTTTCAAAATGTCTTCCTTTTATTATGGTGATATGGCTGCATCTGTATAATCTATCTTACCAGTACATTCTGCCTTCAGAAGGAGGCATGATATGGTTGAGTTCCTAAATTATTTAATTTTGTGTTTGGTCGAGTTCACTTATGGCAGCTGTGTATATTGTTCCTGTTATTCATATATGTGAGCTTATTTCATTTTTATTTTGTAATTATCAAAATAATGTGTACTGCTTTTCCATATATTGGTTTTCATTCTGTTGATTGTTTCTTTTGTTGTGAAAAAGAAGTGTTAGTTGTGTGTTCTCCTATTTGTTTATGTTTTCATTCACTGTGCTTTGGTGTCATAGCCAGGAAACCAATGTGAAGAGCAATGTCACGAAGCTTTTCCCTGATGTTTTCATGTAGAAGTTTTAGAGATTTCAATCTTAAGTTTAAATTGTTTACCCATTTTGAGTTCATCTTTATAGAAATATAAAATATCAATTCAATTTCAATTTTTTTGCCTGTGGATATCCATTTTTCTTGGCACCATTTATTAAAGAGACTATATATTTCTCCTTTTTATTCTTGTCACCTTTTATGAATATCAGTTGACTGTATATGAGTGTGTAGATTTCAGCTTCCCAATTATGTTTCATTGGCCTATGTGTCTGTATTATGCCAGTACCATACTGTTTTACTTACAGTAGCTTTGAAAATATATTTTAAATCAGAAAGTATGATGCTTCCATTTTTGTTCCTATTTCTCAAGATTATTTTGCCTATTTAACATTTCTGGTTCTATATGAATTTTAGGATTGTTCTTTCTATTTTGCACAAGATGCCAGTGGTATTTTTATACTATTTACATTGAATCTGTAGATTGCTTTGCATAGTTTGGACATTTAACAATATTAAGGTCAATTTCCAATCCATGCACATGATATGTCTTTCTATTTGTTTGATTTTTCTATAACTTATTCCATCAGTAATTTATAGTTTAGTGCACAAGTCTTACATCTTTTTGATAAAAATATTTGTAAACCACATGCCTAATAAAGGGGTTAATATCCAAAATATTTAAGGAACTGAAAAACAAGCAAACAAATCTAAATACCCCAATTTAAAAATGGGTGGAGGAACTGAGTAGATATTTTCTCATAGAAGACGTACCGAGGATCAGTGGTCACATGAAAAGATGCTCAGCATCATTATTAATCATAAGGAAAGTCCAAATTGTCCTTATCACTTCACACTCAGTAGGACAATTCATTTTAAAGAAAAAGAAAACACTAGTGGTAACAGGTTTTGGCAACATAGTAGGAAATTGAAACTCTTACAGTTTCGTTGGGAATGCAAAATGGTGTCATAGCTATAAAATATAAAATGGAGGGCTTAAAATTTGAAATATGAAACTTCCATATGATCCAGCAATCACACTTTTGGGTATAGATCCAAAAGAACTTAAACCAGAATCTTAAAAAGACATCTGCACCTTATGTTAATTAAAGTATGATTCAAAATACCCATGGTATAGTATACACATAGAATGAAATATTATTCAGCCTTTTAAAAAAATGAGATAATTCTGCCTTTTGTTACAACATGAATAAACCTGAACTATTATTTATGCTATATGAAATAATCCATGCATAGAAGGATAAGTACTGTATGATTCTGTTTATATGATGTATATAATATAGTAATAAAAGCATATAAGTAATAATGGTTGCCAGGGCCTGGGAAATGAAGAAATGGGAGTTGATAATCAGTGGGTACAAAGTTTTACTTATATATGATAAACAAGTTCTACGGATCTGCTGTACCATGGCTCAATCGGAGCGAGTTGGTCCAGAGCACTGAGGAAGGCTCTATGGCCTCCGCATTGGGCTCTAAAAAAAGCTCGGTTGCTGAGCAATGGAGAAAAGACCCCAGGTGGGCAGAGCATTACCCCCTAGTGGGATTTCCAGGTGGATCCCGATCAGGGAACATTCAGGAGTCTGTCTCTGATTCTACTCTCAGTGAATACAAAAATATTTTTAAATAAATAAATATACGAAGATCTGCTGTAAACACAGTGCCTGTAGTATGTTTGAGTGGACTTTAAAATTTCTTAAGAAGATAAATCTCATGTTAAGTGCAATTACCACAAAGAAAAGGGGACACCAAAAACTTTTAAAAGGTGTTGGCTATCTCTATTTTCTTGATTGTAGTGACAGTATAATAGGTACTTACATATGTCCAAATAACAAACTGTGCACATTAAATATGTGCAGCTCTTTTAATTTATTTTGTATTGTATTTTTTCTGAAGTGAGAAGGGGGGGCAGCAAACAAACTCCTACGTGAGTCTGACCAGTTTCCACCCAGCATGCCCACCAGGTGGTGATGCTCTGCCCATCTGGGGCATTGCTCTGTCATAGCCCCCGCCATTTTAGCACCTGAAACGGAGACCATGAAGCCAGCCTCTGCGCCCATGCCAACTTTGCTCCAGTGGAGCCTTGTTTTCAAGAGGGGAACAGAGGGAGAGAGAAAAAAGAGTGGGGGAGGGGTGGAGAAGCAGATGAGTACTTCTCCTGTGTGCCCTGGCCAGGAATTGAACCTGAGACTTCCACATGCAGGGCCGATGCTCTACCGCTGCAGCTTTTTATATATCAACTATACCTCCATCATGGTAATTTTTTTTTTTAAGGAAAAGAATGAGAAAAAGCAAAGATGCCCACACTCACATATTTCACTTACATTCAGCCTTATATAGTCAGGCAAAGGAAATAATAGCCATAAAGTTCAGAAAGAAAAAAGTAAAACATTTTCTTTTTGCAAATGATTTGATTACTTACATAGAAAATTCTAGGAATTGACAAGTAACACATGAGTTCCTCACAAGTAAGTTTTAAAAACTTGATGGATGCAAATCAATTGTAATTTTATATACTAGTAATAAAAATTGAAAAATGAAAGTTGAAATAATTACATTTATTATAGTATCAAAACCCAAAATATTTAAGAATTCAAATTCTTATACACTAAAAATAACACAATAATACTGCTAAACTTTAAAGATTCAACTAAATTGTGAGCTATACAGTACTTATCTGTTAGAAAATTCAATATCACTGGAGAACAAAATTTCTGTTGCATCCACAAAAATACTTGTTCTTATCTAATTTGAGTATATTGATCTCAAATCTGACATTAGTTTTTCTCTGTAAGCTACAGTTTTTTTGCAATTCAAGGTTTTAGGTTTCCATCTTATTGTAAAATTTTCAACAAATAGTTTAACATAATGAAATAGAATGTCTTCTTGGGCATCATCTTTGTGAAAATATAATAATTTATATAAGGCAGTAAATACGCTAATACACTAAAAGATATGATTGCATCAGAATTTGTCTACAATTTTGAAGTAGAACATATTAAAACACTTATTATAATCATAAAATTTGTGCAAAACTTATTTAAATTCTATTCAGGCAAAAATTGGCGTTTGTAGATCTTGCGTTTGTGTACTTGTTGAGGACAATCTCGTTTGATGCTCCAGCAGTAGTCTGCTCATCACAAACAGCTCTAAGATTTTTGGGAAAGTTATCAAGGTGACAATTTAGGAAGTGAATCTTAATGCTCATGTTACATCCAATGTTGCAAAAAGCCAAAAGCATCCTTTGAACCAGAAGTTCATAGTTTTCTGCTTTTTTGTTGCCAAGGAAGTTCTTTGTTACTGCCCCAAAAGACTGCCATGCTGCTTTCTCCTCCTTATCTTCCTGGCAAATTCTTCGTCACATATGAGGGTTCAAATTTGAGGTTCATCGAATACACCTGCTTTTATTTTCTCAAAAGACAAGGCAGGAAAAGCAGAAATAATATGTTGAAAGCATTCACTATCTCTATTCAAAGCCTGAACAAACTGCTTCATGAAGCTAAGGTTGATGTGAAGTGAGGGAAAAATGACCCTGTATCAATTAAATACAGGTTCATTCAGAATATTTTGCATCCCTACTTCCAGAGCTTCATGTTTCAGCCACTCCGTCTGTGTCCAGTATCTCTCCTGAGCTCGGCTGTCCCACAAACACAGAAAGCTAGGATATTTTGTGAAACCTCTCTGTTGTCCCAGCAGGAAATTTACCATTTTAAGATTCACACAAATGATCCAGTTATGCTCCTCATACTTCAGAAAGTTGAGGACAATTTTTATGTCATTATTTTCTCGCAGATGAGTTGAATAATCAATGGGAATAGCTGCATAAACATTACCGTTGTGTAGGAGAACACATTTCAGACTTCATTTAGAGCCGTCAAGAAATAGCTGCCATTTTGTTGGAATGTAAGTGGTAACACCTAGCTGGCTGAGAAGACTACTGATATCATGACAGTAAACAAAGTGTTTGTCTTTGGGAAAAAACGTCCACAAAGATGTGTTCACGCTTCTTGAAATGGGATTTTTTAGCTGACTGGTGAAGGACATTTTTTTCTTGAAGCCTGGAGACTAATAACCCAGCTGCTTTCTTTGATAGGCCTTGAGAAATCTCTTACTAAGTGATTCAATTTGGGTTGGCTAAACTGCTTAGGGGTTAATGACTGCTTGGCATCAGAAGAAGATCCTTCAGATTCTACAACCATTTCCTCATGCTTCTTATCAAAATACACTTGATCACCATGTACACTTTCTTCATCTTAAGAAGAAAGAAAACCATTGAAAACTGTAACCGGGAGTGTCTCAGAGTGTGGGGTAGGTCGAATAGCTGAATGAATATTAGGATATGCGATCATATGCCGTTTTTTCTTGTCTATGCCCTTTGTATGGATCAGAGATTAATAACAGCCACTGCTGTGGTCCTTAGGTTCATGCCAAACCATGGGAATACCAAAAGGCATTCCTTTGCATTTTTCTTTTGTCCAGTCATGTAGCATTTTCTCACAATTATGACACACAATATGAGGAGCCCAATTCTTGTCTTGATTGCCAAGGGTAACTTGAAAATAGGCATTATATGCAACAGTAAATGAAAAAAATTGTTCCCCAGTGTTATTATTTCAATGCATATTAAACTGATCTATACATTCAGAGCAATTGCAGTAATAATGTTAACAGATTGTTTTAAAGAACTTATCAAATTAACTCTAAAATTTAAATGGAAATTCAAAGGACTTAGTATAACCAAAATAATCACCTCCCAGTAGAAGACATATTACAAAATTTCAAGACCTAATTGAAGCACTTGAAGTAACCTGAATTTTTATACATTGATGCTGGAATTATAAAATGATACAACCATTATATAAAAATGTTTTTAGGAGCTTAAATGATACTACAGAAAAACTGGCATTGGCCCACTTGGACATAAATAGAAGAATGGAAAAACAAATTGTAATAGATCATACAGTGGAATTTTATTCAACAATAACAATTAGAATATTACTAATTTATGCAACATGTATAACTCTCAATCACAATGCTGAGTAAAAATCTAGATGCAAAAGGTTCCACACTCTTTGATTCAATTCACAAGAAGTTTCAGAACAAACAACGCTCATACATAGTAAAAAAATCAGAATGAAGGTTGTTTAAGAGTGGAGATTGATAAGGAAGAAGAAAAATGAAATTTTCTAGGGTGATGTTAATATGTATACCTCAAAAATATTTTGATTTACATACGTATATAAAATTGTAAAATCTCACCAAATTATTTAATATAAAAATATTCTTCTATATATCTTTTGATTTAGTGAGAAAGGAAAGAAAAGAGAGAGAGACAGGAACATTGGTCTGTTTTTGTCTATGCACTGACCTCTCTCTAATAAACTTTTAATATAATAATTTTATTGTGTGTTACTTTTAACTCAAATAAAAAAATCTTATAAACAAATATAAACTCTAGTTTGTGGTACTAAAGATGAAGTTATTAAGGGAAAACTATACTTATACCTGAAACATATTTGAAATGCATTTTAATAGATTGTTTAATAAATAAAGAAATAATTAATATATAAATAATAAAGCAAAGATAAAATATTAGGATATAGTATTTAGTGATTGATATATGTTATACATGATTGTTAACTATAAAACTTTTTAAACTTTTTAATATTATAAATTATTACAATAAAATGTTGCAAAAAAGTGAAACCTGGTTTGAACCATAAATCATACAATTATCATGTTTGTAATAAAAATAAAATTTACAGTTAAGCTTAAAACTCAAAAAAATATAAATCATCTTAATGAGACATAATTTAAACCATCCAAAAAAGTGGACAACATAGATAAAATATTGATGTCCTTAAATATAAAATTTAAAACTTTTTTCTGAA
This sequence comes from Rhynchonycteris naso, assembly GCA_037038555.1. Taxonomy (NCBI): domain Eukaryota; kingdom Metazoa; phylum Chordata; class Mammalia; order Chiroptera; family Emballonuridae; genus Rhynchonycteris; species Rhynchonycteris naso. The sequence goes on from CM072999.1 coordinate 125,892,055, forward strand.
CACTATTGTTAAAACCTTGTCACAAACAAGAAAATATGTTAATAAATAGGTATCCAGAATTTATAATTAAATTAAAAATTAATATGAAGAACATAATCCATAAGAAAAAGTAAATAAAACATGATTATTTAATAAAAGAGGAAAAAGAAATAATAAATAAATCTATGAAATTATCTTCAACCTTAAATAATGCAAATTAAAACCTTAAATCAAAGTATATATCAGGGTTCATATGTTCAAAGAAAACATCTCCAGGTTATCGTGTCATTCAATTATGTTGCATACCCATCACCCAAAGTCAAATTGTCCTCTGTCACCTTCTACTGGTTTTCTTTGTGCCCCTTACCCTCCCCCCCCCCGTCTCCCTCTCCTCCCTCCCTCCCAACCTGGTTACCACCACACTCATGTCCAAATCTCTTAGTCTCGTTTTTATGTCCAACCTATGTATGGAATCATGCAGTTCTTAGTTTCTTCTGATTTAATTATTTCACTCAGTATAATGTTATCAAAATCCATCCATTTTGTTGTAAATGATACGATGTCATCATTTCTATGGCTGAGTAGTATTCCATAGTACATATGTACCACATCTTCTTTATGCAATCATCTATTAAAGGGCTTTTTGGTTGTTTTCATGCCTTGGCCTCTGTGAACAAAGCTGCAATGAACATGGGGCTCCATGTGTCTTTACATACCAATGTTTTTGAGATTGGGGGGTATATATCCAGTAGAGGGATTGCTGGGTCATATGGTAGTTCTATTTTTAGTTTTTTGAGGAAACACCATACTTTCTTCCATAATGGTTGTACTACTTTACATTCCCACCAACAGTGGATGAGGGTTCCTTTTTCTCCACAGCCTCTCCAGCACTTGTTCTTGCCTGTCTTGTTGATAATAGCTAATCTAACAGGCGTGAGGTGGTATCTCATTGTAGTTTTGATTTGCATTTCTCTAAGAGCTAATGAAGATCAGCATCTTGTCATAAAGTTGTTGGCCATTTGTATTTCTTCCTGGGAGAAGTGTCTGTTCATATCCTCTTCCCATTTTTTATTGGATTGTTTGTTTGTTGTTGAGTTTTATGAGTTCTTTGTATATTTTGGATATAAGCCCCTTATTTGAGCTGTTGTTTGAAAATATCTTCTCCCATTTAGTTGGCTGTCTGTTTATTTTGTTGTCAGTTTCTCTTGCTGTGCAAAAACTTTTTAGTCTGATGTGGTCCCATTCATTTATTGTTGCCATCACTTCCCTTGCCTTTGGAGTCAAATTCATAAAAAGCTCTTTCAAACCAAGATCCATGAGTTTAGTAGCTATGTTTTTTTCTATGCATTTTATTGTTTCAGGTCTTATATTTAGGTCTTTGATCCATTTTGACTTAATTTTAGTACAAGGGGACAAACTGTAGTCAAGTTTAATTCTTTTGCATGTGGCTTTCCAGTTTTCCCAGCACCATTTGTTGAACAGGCTTTCTTTTCTCCATTTTGTGTTGTTGTCCCCTTTATCAAAAATTATTTGAACATATATATGGGGTTTTATTTCTGGACTTTCTATTCTGTTCCATTGGTCTGAGTGTCTATTTTTCTGCCAATACCATGCTGTTTTGATTGTCATGGCTCTATAATATAATTAGAAGTCAGGTATTATAATGCCCCCAGCTTCATTCTTTTTCTTTAGGATTGCTTTGACTATTTGGGGTTTTTTATAGTTCCATATAAATCTGATGATATTTTGTTCCATTTCTTTAAAAAATGCCATTGGAATTTTGATGGGAATGGCATTAAACTTGTATATTGCTTTGCATAATATGGTCATTTTGATTATATTTATTCTTCCTAACCAAGAACAAAGAATATTTTTCCATTTCATTCTATTTATTTCGATTTCCATTAACAATGCTTTGTAGTTTTTGTTATATAGGTTCTTTACATTCTTTGTTATGTTTATTCCTAGGTATTTTTTGTTGTTGTTGTTGCAACCGTGGGGGGACTCATTTTTTGAGTTTGTTTTCTAATGTTTTGTTGTTGGCATATAGAACAGCTATGAACTTTTGTATATGGATTTTGTATCCTGCGACCTTACTGTATTAGTTTATTGTTTCTAGTAATCTTTTTGTGAAGTCTTTGGGGTTTTCAATGTATAGGATCATATCATCTGCAAATAGTGAAACCTTTACTTCTTCTTTTCCAATATGGATGCCTTTTATTTTTTTGTCTTATCTGATTGCTCTGCCTAGAACTTCTAGCACCACGTTAAATAAGAGTGGAGAAAGTGGACAACCTTGTCTTGTTCCTAATTTAAGGAGGAGAGTCCTCAGTTTTATGCCATTTAATATGATGTTAGCTGATGGTTTATCATAAATGACTTATATCATGTTGAGATATTTTTCTTCTATGCCCATTTTGTTGAGTGTTTTAAACATAAAATTGTTAGCTGATGGTTTATCTTAAATGACCTATATCATGTTGAGATATTATCCTTCTATACCCATTTTGTTGAGTGTTTTAAACATAAAGTTGTGTTGTATTTTATCTAATGCCTTTTCTGCATTGATTGATAAGATCATGTGGTTTTTGTTCTTTGTTTTGTTGATATGGTGTATTATATTAATCGTTTTACATATGTTGAACCATCCTTGAGATTCTGGGATGAATCCCACTTGATCATGATGTATTATTTTTTAATATGTTGTTGTATTCGATTTGCTAGTATTCTAGTATTTTGTTTAGTATTTTAGCATCTCTATTCATTAGAGATATTGGTATGTAATTTTCTTGTTTTGTGCCATCCTTACCAGGTTTCTGTATGAGGGTTATGTTGGCCTCATAAAATGTGTTTGGAAGTATTTCTTCTTCAATTTTTTGGAAGCCTTTGAGTAAAATAGAAACCAAATCTTCTTTGAATGTTAGATAAAATTCACTAGTATAGCCACCTGAGCCTGGACTTTTATTTGGGTGGAGGTTTTTAATAGTTTTTCTTTTTCCTCCCTGCTTATTGGTCTGTTGAGGCTTTCTGCTTCTTCATGACTCAGTCTAGGAAGATTGTATTGTTCTAGGAATTTATCCATTTCTTCTTGATTGTTGAATTTGGTGACATATAGTTTTCCATACTATACTACAATAATTCTTTGTATATCTATGATATCTTTGGTGATATTTCCTCTTTAATTTTAGATTTTGTTTATATGAGTCTTTTCTCTTTTTTCCCTAGTGAGTTTTGTCAAAGGTTTGTCAATTTTGTTGATGTTTTCAAAGAACAAGCTCCTTGTTTTATTAATTTTTTATAGTTTTTCTTGTCTCTATTTTATTTATTTCTTCTCTGATTTAATTATTTCCTTTCTTTGGCTGGTTTTGGGTTGTTTTTGTTCTTCTTTTTCTAGTTCCTTAAGGTTTGAAGTTAAGTGGTTTACTTGGGCTCTCTCTTGTTTGTTCATATAAGCCTGAAGTGATATGAACTCTCCTCTAATTACTACTTTTGCTGCATCCCAGAGATTCTGATATGTCATATTGTCATTTTCGTTTGTATGTATCTTTTGATCTCTGCAATTATTTCTTCTTTGACCCACTCACTTTTTAAAAGTATGTTGTTTAGTTTTAACATTTTTGTGGGTTTCTTTACCTCTTTTTTGCACTTGAATTCCAGTTTCAATGCTTTATGATCAGAAAATATGCTTGGATCAAGAATAAAATAATTTGCTTGTAAATGATGGTCGAATGAGAGATATAGTGAAAGGGATAAGAAGGAAACAAGAAAAAGAAACCAAAGAGAAAATACTATTGTATTAAGTGGAACAAAAACTACATAGAATGGAGAGCCAGGGTTGGGGGGAATGGTAATGAGTTAAAAAGCAAAGTAAAAGGCACAGAAAATGCCACAAAGAAAAAATTTGAATCCAAAATAAAATAATTTGTTTGTGAGTGAAGATCAGATGAGAGGAAAAGTAAGAGAAAAGAAGAAACTAAAAGAGAGAGAGAGAAACAAAAAAGAAAAAAAAAGGGGGTAGAATTAAGGGTTTTGGAGTGTAACCTTTATAGAGAGAAAGAAAAAAGAAAAAATGGGAAATGTAACACTTATGGGTAATATAGTTCAAGATGAAGAGAAAAGAATAAGATGAGCAGAGGATAAAAGGACCAAAGTGGAAGAAGAAAAGAAAAAAATAAATAAATAAAGATAAAAAGATGGAAGAAACAAAAAAGTGAAAAAAGTTATGAAGACCTTGGATTTTTCATGATATTGAGAGGTTATCTTCGTTCTTTTTCCTTCCTCTCCCTCTTCCTGGTCAGTAGCACTGTACCCCAGGCTCTGCCCCTGTGGCACATTTAAGTAGAGATTTGCAGTTGATGTGTCGCTATGATGATGTCATATACTAGACCTCAGGCTCGTTGGTAGTCAGGTTTTGTTAGCATTTGTAAGCTCCAACTATAGGAGAGTTTGTTTTTTCGGAGCCTCTCTCCTAGTTTCTACTTCCTGAATTAGCAGCCTGGTGATCCAGCTATGAGGTTGCCGCTGCCACTGTCTGGAGAGTAAGAGGCTCAAAGAGCTGGCAAATCCCCACTCTATCCCCACTCAGCACAGGGCTCTGGATAAGGCTTTTTTAGTCAGATCCTGCAGCGTAATCAGGCAGGGCAGGAGCCAATTGCTCTCAAGGTGTCTTTCTATGAGCCTCCAGGTATGTCCAGTATGTCTCAGCACTCTGTGGGACCACTCTCCCCCGGCTTTTTGCACTTTGTAACCTGTCTTGGCTGGGAAGAAGATGACCTAGTCGCTGCCTGCAGAACAGGAGGTCTTAAAAGCTGCCACGTCCCTCTTTTTAGTGCACAGCCCTGAGTATGAAAGCTCTGCTAATAAGAGCCACCAGCATAGGCAGATTTTTCACCCTGTATTGGCTGACTGGAAGTTGCCCCCGCCCCTACGTCGCTCACCCACTTTTGCCATGGTTCAGCACCAGCGTTAGCTTGGGTGGGCTGAGTTGCCATGGGCACACTTTTTCCCCGCTTGCACGTCTGTGCCCCAGCCCAGCTTCTTTCACGTCCCCAGCATTCACTCTCTCTCAGTTCCAAGTGAAAGCAGCCCTTGCTCAGGTTAGTGAGGAAGGTGGAGTGTTCAGTACTTTGTCTTATTTCCTACAGAGTTGCTTATATATTTAGCTCTTTTTTTGTCCAATCATACCTTTTTCTTCAGTGTGTGGGACTTACAGACACTCCAGGGATCGATTTTTCTGTCTCCAGTTGTAGAACTTGCTAAAATTTTGGGGAGAGGTATCGGGAGTGCTCCTCATGGCGCCATTTCTCTGATGTCACTCAAGAAAAGGAAGTCTTAGATGTACATCTGAACCACATATGTTCCTATGGACCAATGCCACCCCATTAAATTTAATTTCTAAATTAAAAAATGAGAATGTGGATCATTTTAGACCTTAATTAATTCTGTAAAAAGCTGATGTCAACAGGAAGTAAGTGGTAAGATTATTCTTATTAAATATATTACCTAGAAATTCTGATTTTGAGGTCAAACACACCTCATTTTGATTCATAAATTTTAATTTTGTTAACATAGGACCAGTAATTATTTAAGACATTAAATCTTTATTTTTCTGATTTCCTTATCTACTCCGGAGACATTGTACAAATTAAGTGAATACTACATGTAAAGCACTCAGTATTGTGTTTGGTATATAGTAGGAACTCCATAAATAAATATTTTATATTATCAATATTACAGGTATTGTCATTATTTTCTTGAATGACCTCTAAGACTTCATAGTATGAGTAAAAACTAGAAGAGTGAGTTGAATTGGAGAGAGTCTCAGTTTATGATATTTTTCAGTTGTGCAAACTAACAGCAAAGCATATACAATTTTAACACCCCTTGCATAAATTAACTAAGACAGAAACATATCCTCAACTATTATTTAAGTTGATATGTTATCAGCATAAACTTAGAGTTTGGTACTTCTTGAAATTTTTTTTCTTGTTTAGTATAATAACCTAATTTCTTACAACTAAAGTGTACATCAGAACTAGGAGGAAAAGAAAATTAAAACCTATAATACATATGAGCTCAGCCACCATTTTTAAATAATATTATAAAATTGTATAAATTCAGTGTAATATACAGCATTTAACACCCAGATAAATATTTTAAAAATTATCCAATACTTTGACCATTAGCATTTTTCATTTGTGACTTACTATGTTATCTGTATTTTATATCAATGATATAAAATCAATTGCAAGATTTTTTTCATGGGTTTTTATACTTGAAAATTTTAACGGGTAGACATGCTTTTATTTCCAACTTTCTTTTTTAAGCAGATTATTTAGGTATAAAATATAATCTACATACATTCACTTAAGGTGGAAAAATCAATGACTTTTTAGTACATGTAAAAATTATGCCACCATTATCACAATATAGTTTTAAAATCTTTTCATCACTCTAAATAACTCCTATGGTGTTTTTCAGTTAATACCTGTTCCCACATTTAGTACTGGCAATAACTAAAATACATTTCTTTATATATCTATGTTTATATTTACATTTTTATACATTTCAAATAAATGGAGTCATAGAATATGTAATTATATTTGATTATAAAAGATTATGTCTTTTGTGCCTAGATTCTTCACTTAGCATAATGCCCTGAGGTTTATCCTTGTTGTAGCAACTATTAGTAGTTTCTTGCTTTGTATTGTTGACTAGTATATATCCTTGTATAAATATTTTGTATTTTATTCTTCAGTTAATATACATTTAGATTGCTTCCAAATTTAGGGTTTTGATAAAAAATGCTACTATAAGCGTTTGCTTATAGGCCTTTGTTGGGATGTAAGTTTTCAAGTCTTTAGTGTAGAAACCCAGGAGTGAAATTGCTGGGTGATATATTAAAATAATATTTCACTTTATAAGAAATTGTCAAATTCTGTAGCATTTTATATCCCCATGATTAGTAATAAATATTGATAGTGTAATTGACTTTTAAAAATCCAGCTGATTCTCCATTTTTTTCAATATTATGAATTTCAAAAAATTTATATCCCCATGTTTAGTAATAAATATTGAGAGTGTAATTGACTTTTATAAATCCAGCTGATTGTCAAATTCTGTACCATTTTATATCCGCCTGATTAGTAATAAATATTGAGAGTGTAATTGACTTTTATAAATCCAGCTGATTCTCCATATTTTTCAATATTATGAATTTCAAAAAAATATAACATTCCTTTATTAACTTATTATCTGCCGTTTTTGGAAACTAAGAGGGTTTATTTTTACTTTAAACACTTTCTGGAGGGCTGTTATTTTTCTATGTTAAATGTTAACTCACTAGAATGTTCATCCTCTGCACAAGTCATTTGTCTGCTTGATTTTTTGTTATACATCTAGGATCTAGGACAGAACCTGGCACATGAGACACTCAATAGATAGCTATTGAACATAAATGAGAGAAATTATTTTCTTTGAGCATTTATGCCTCTCTTTATATGACCTTAATATAAAAGTTTAACTGTAGCATAAATTTTTTGTGTAATCCTCTGTTAAATGCATAGTTTTATGCAATGAGAGATGAATTTAGCTATGACCACTAATGTTCACAGTTTACAATTATTTTTTTAACTTTTTTTTTTTGTACAGAGACAAAAAGAGGGAGTCAGAGAGAGGGATAGATAGGGACAGACAGACAGGAATGGAGAGAGATGCAAAGCATCAATCATCAGTTTTTTGTTGCCTTTGCAACATCTTATTTGTTCATTGACTGCTTTCTCATATGTGCCCTGACTGCGGGTCCTCAGCAGACCAAGCAACCCCTTGCTGGAGCCAGCGACCTAGGCTCCCAAGCTGGTGAGCTTTTGCTCAAACCAAATGAGCCCGCGCTCAAACTGGAGACCTGGGGGTCTTGTACCTGGGTCCTTCCACATCCCAGTTCGACGCTCTTTTCACTCTACCACTGCCTGGTCAGGCATACAATTATTTGACAGTACATGCAAAATAACACAGATTGCAGTTTTCCTATTAATTTTTATTCTGATATCATCTTTTAGAAAAGTGTTGGTAAATTATACTTTACCTTAATTATGATAATATGCTTTCATATGTTTTTCCATGCATGCTTTTTATATAGTAGTACATTTTTTTTCTAATTTTACTGTTCCCTTGTATTTACAATCAGCTCTAAATATATCTACCCCTTTATGTTTGTATTATCTCTAGATGCTCAGAATTTCCTTGGCTATGCCAATCACTTTATTTTGCAGGATACATTAAGAAAACAAACATTCTAACCTTCACTTCAATAAAAGCTTTTTATGTATTATACTTAGAAAAGACAATTAAGGTATTAACAGATATTTCTATCTGCACAGACTAACTGAATTTATTAAGAGCAAACAAAAATTGCTAGGATGTAGAGTTAGATTTTTGTTTCTCAGTGACTGCTTTTACTGAACCTATACTGATTTTCAATATTATTACATCAGCTGTACTACATAAAAATTTGGAGACTTTATGCCTCAGTACTCAAAAAGTATTAGGATACATTATAAAATAGTCCTTTAAATTTTGAAACATTACATTTAAAACTCACCATGTTGTGTAATATATTAGAGGAATAAAAATTGTCCATAAAGGAGAAATATTAAATTAGGGAACAATATCACAAATTTTTCATAATTTGGATATGCTTTACTTGGGGTAAGAATATATCTCTTGCTTTTGTCCACATTGCATAATATCCAAGACTTCACTGAGTTAATAGGTGTGCTCCAACCAAATTCTGATTCCAACTGAACTAAAGTATATTTTTGTGCTTTTTGTTATATAACAGTGCTTTAACTTAGGCATAAATAAACATATTTTAAACAATACTAAAATATCAATAAAGTTAAAACAGAAACTTTTATTAATTGATTAACTGAATTTTATTCAAGTGAAATTATATAGGTATCTATAGTATGGTAAATATATAATATGCAAATATGTATTAAGGACATAAACGCATACAATATATCTAAACTGTGAGATTATCCAATAAATCAATGAGTCTTGTTTTTCACTTATTGGAAACCAAATATGAGACTGCTGGGGGATAAACTGTATACTACTGTAATTTAGAGATCCATTCCAAGAAAATAATCTCGTATTGTTGTGAGATCCAAAAAAACCACCATAATGTCCAGATGGAGCAGACATAGCCTTTATTACTGACATATAGGAGCAGCACTAATGGCAGCAGGTTGATGAAAGCTCTGCACCTTGTTGAGGGATTCCACAGTTTTTATACTAAGCCCTGGCAATTGCTCAAGCAAAACTCTTTATCTACAGACGAGCATGCAGGTAAGCAGGCAAGCAGGGGTGTAAGAAGGAAGCATACATGTTGTTCTGTGCTCTTTCTTCTTGATAATATGTGGTTTCTCAGTTCCTTTGCCCTTAGTAAATGCTCAGCTGGAGTTTTACTACCCTCTTCCATATCTTGTGGCCAGGATAAAGGACCATGGCACCAGGCACTGTGGAGGAGAAAGGTTCATGTTCAGCATCAAATTACAGCTATACATTTTTTCCCTCAAGAAGCAGCTATTTAATTTGAGTGGTTAAGGATGCAATAAAGAATGAAAAGTGCTCAAGTTAATGTACATATTTGTAGTCTCTGCCACAGAAGATGATTATTCATCCCTGTTCTGTTCTCAGGTGTGGAAAAATATAACATGCTTTAAGCTAGTGATATTTAAGCAAGAATGGTGTGTGTCACTTCATCAGAAGTTCAAGAACGAGAATGTGGTGTGTCATAATTTTCTTTTCCTCTACTTAGAAAACTATATTTTCAGCCCCAAGCTTCCTATATCATCCTAAATGGTGTATAACAGACAATAGTGTGGGAAAGAGACATACTTTTAGGTTTTTTGTTTTGTTTTGTTTTGTTTTTTTTACAGGGACAGAGAAAGAGTCAGAGAGGAGGACAGACAGGGAAAGACAGACAGAAATGGAGAGAGGTAAGAAGCATCAATTATTAGTTTTTTGTTGCCATTATGACACCTTAATTGTTCACTTTTGGCTTTCTCACATGTGCCCTGACCGCGGGCCCTCAGCAGACCGAGCAACCCCTTGCTGGAGCCAGCGACCTTGGGTCCATGCTGGCGAGCTTTTGCTCAAGTCATATGGGCCTGCGCTCAAGCTGGCGAGCTTGGGGTCTTGAACCTGGGTCTTCCGCATCCCAGTCTGACGCTTCATCCACTACACCACCACCTGGTCAGGCCATACTTTTGATTTTAAAGTCCGCTAAAATTTTAGGTCTCTTTGTAACTATTGAATAACCAAGAACATCATGACTAATACAATTAATATGAAATACAGAAAAAATCATAAAGAGTTCTAACTAACATTTTATATCTTTATTATTATTTTATTTTTCTGAAGTGATAAGCAGGAAAGTAGAAAGACAGACTTCTGCATACACCCGACTGGGATCCACCAGGCATACCCACTAGGGGGTGATGCTCTGTCCATCTAGGGCATTGCTCCATTACAACCGGAGCCATTCTAGTGCCTGAGGCAGTGGCCATGGAACCATCCTCAGCGCCTAGGCCAGTTTTGTTCCAGTGGAGTCCTGGGTATAAAAGGGGGAGAGAGAGAAAGGAGAGGGAAGGATGAAGAAGCAGATGGACGCTTCTCCTGTGTGCCCTGGCCTGGAATCAAACCTGGGACTTCTACACGCTGGGCCTACGATCTACTACTGAGCAAACTGGCCAGGGCCTGTTATTATTTTTCTGACAGAGACAGAGATAGAGTCAGAGACAGGGACAGATAAGGATGACAGACAGAAAAGGAGAAAGGAGAGAAGCATCAATTTTTCATTGCAGCTCCTTAGTTGTTCATTGATTGTATTCTCATATGTGCTTTGACTGGGGGCTACAGCAGAGTGAGTGAACCTTTGTTCAAGCCCACAACCTTGGGCTAAAGCCAATGACCTTGGGTTTCAAGCCAGCAACCTTTGGGCTCAATCCAGTGACTATGAGGTCATGTCTATAATCCCACACTCCAGCCAATGAACCCACACCCAAGCCAGATGAGACCATGCTTAAACTGGCAACTTCAGGGTTTCAAACTTGGGTCCTCTACATTCCAGTCCAATGCTCTATCCACTGTGCTACTTCCTGATCAGGCATATCTTTATTATTTTTAAATTTCAAAAGAAACATGTTTATGGCAATAGATTTAAGCTTATGTTTTACCTTATGGTAAATGTGGTTGATTTCTTTTCTCATAAGTTAATATAGCAATTCAGAATTCATCTTTCCAAATATTTGTTATATTTATACAAATATATGTACATAGATATAGGGTATTTATTTACTTAACATTATATCATATTCTTTATACTGACCTGCAGCTTTTCCTTATTCATGTGTTTGAAGAGATGTGCATGATCTCTCTGTGAGATATTTACTGTTACATGTCTTAGCATTGACAGGTTTTAGCATCGTGTTTTTCTATCAAGTAAATAAGCCATTTCATCAGAATGGGCATATAAATTCATATTTCTCTGAGAAATCATGTATACATAGTTCATATTTAAGTATATGAGAACAGATACAGGTTTTCCAGTCAAATTATAAATATTTTACAATCTTCAAGGATCAAATGTCTTCACATATTTAATAAAATAAAAGGATGGTTTTCTTACAATTTTTGAGTGGTATTCTCTCCATGAATTATCACTTGATTATTTATTTAAATTTATGAGCGAGACTTGAAGAGAATATGAAGCATGCACACTTCCCTCTCATTGTTTAGCAAAAGGTATGCAAAAGTATTAAAATTTGAAATAGGTTGAGTTGCATTTTAAGAGAAGAATAGAAGGTGGAATGTATAACAAAAGGTAATTTTTATACTGATTGTAAATTATACCCTTTATATAACAAATTTTTCAACTGACACCTTCCAATAGAGTTAAATCTGACAAAAAAAAAAAAAAAAGAAAAATAGAAAGATCTGGATTAAAAATAGCTTCTATTTATTTACTTAGAGAAAGTAAGAGTGTTGGGTTATTGGCAGCACCAATTAAGAAGCCTGCATCAAATTCAAGAAGCTGCATTTACAGAGTGACTTGGTGTGGAAGATAAAGGCCTTTAAAAATAAAGAAAAACCATGAAAATAAAGATGAGGTTCCAGAATTACACGAATCGAATACAGAAAGTATGATATATCAAGGAAAGTTCCAGATTGTTTCGAACTAAAGTGCACAAATGTCTGAAATTAATTTTAAAAACTGAAACATTTATGTCAAACTTTGAATTGTTAGAGAAAGTAACTCTCAAATGAAAGAGTAGAAGGCCTTATTAATTAGAAGATGAATATTTATATTTATTTACTAAGTTCCTTTTAATTTTATTTTGAAGCAAATCATTTATTCACTTCAAATGTAAGATGATTACTGCAGGGGAAGAAACATATTCATTCGTACATCAGAGGTATGACACAGTTTATCTGTAAAAGCTCAAAATAAATGTCCATAGGGGAGATAACAACTAAATTGAATCTTTGTTTGTCTCTCAGCAAATACTGAGATTTGTTTTGTGACATCTTCTAGAATTACTCTAAATAATACAAATTCTGGCTTAAAAATCAATCATATGGCATGAGAAAACATTTGTAAATTAATTGATAAACTACCTATCACATAATAGATACTAAATAACTGGTATTTCTTTTTACTACTACCTACCAAATATTTTAGAGTCATGCATAGATATAACCTAAGAAAGAATACACGTAAAGAAAGAGCAAGTAACTCTTCCTGGGATTTTCAAACCAAAAGTTTACTTTTCACTACTTCTGTAGTAATTTACTAGTTCTAAATGCCGCCCCATCAACAATTCTAAGCATCTATCTTTAGCTGTGAAGTATTATGGTTCAAGTACACTCAAGGAACTAACTCACTGTAGATACTGGCACCATCCTAAGATGGCCAAGGTACCGATATAGCATTATAAAAAATTGGTAGCTTCAAAAAGATGAATATGGTATGATGAGACAACGCTAAAGACACTCAAATTGAAGACATTGATGGTAAGGCAGGCTTAACCTTTAGTTCAGTAGAGGGAAATTCAGTGCCTCTACTGAACCACAGAAATCTTATGGATTTAATATCTGGAAAACTTGAACAAGCAACTCAAATGCAAAAGCTTCTAGAGTATAATTAGTTTATTCCATTGCAATGCAAAGATATATTAAATTTAGTTTCATATCTTACTGTTAAAGCCTCAATTTTTTTCTATCCATGGTGATGTTAGAACGTGTACATGACACAAGTTCTCTGGATTTGTACTAAGGCACTCAAGTTCACACTTCTAGAGTAGTGATGTGACCTTTTTAGAACCATTATCAGGTGGTTGTCACAAATATTTCTTCTCTAAGTCCAATGCAAGTTCTGAGATTGAAGTGAATTTGAAGACAGAATAATTTCAAATGGACTCTGTATAGAATTAAACAAAACTTCTAAAGAAATTATTGTCTCAAAAACTTGAAAGCTGACAGCAGTTTCTCAACATTTGCCAAATATGTTTTATAGTTACTTTCTCTGGTGTGCTTTTCTTGAATAATTCTTTTCCAAGATAACCATTATTATATATTCCTTTCTCCTTTAATACTGTGTTTATTCTGATTTCACCAATTAGTTACTCTTTTTTAAAATCTAAAATGTACTTTTTTCCTAGTCTGATATTGTTTTATTTTAACAGGTTTTATTTTTATTATTTTGAATTCTATGTATATCAATTAACTCTCAAATCTTTAGTGTAAATTTTTTCTCATTAACTTTTATAATTTTTCCACATAAATTTTTAGTATTAGCTACTCAGTAAACTGCTTCCCTGGGTTAGGTATTACTTCTCATAAAATAAATATTTCTGATTTAGTTTGAGTACCTTTCTCTTTGGTTAGTTCTTTCATTTTGTGCCAAGTTGGAATACTCTTTGGTTACCTTATGATGTGACCACTGGCCTTTTTGACATGATATGAGTAACATTCCCGGACTCTAGCTTAACCTTCAGGAACACCTAAACCAGCTGTCTCCACAGCTTGTACCTGGACCCCCAGTTACTTACATTTTATACTTCACAGTTTCTCTGTCCTACACCTGTCATCCTCCTTGGATGTGCCAAGAATTTGCAGCATGCTTCAACCAGTTTCCAAAATTTGTCACAAGTTTTTACCTTAGTTATCAATCCACTTTTCTTTTGATTAAATTGCCTCTGCTCCTTTAATGTTCTTCATAGTTTGCAATTACTAACTATGAACAAAATTTCAAATTTTTCCCTTTGTTCCTAAAAGATCTGATATAGTGAGGGCTTTGTATGATCCAACTAGTCAACTTAAATTAAGTGAGATCAGAGATCATATAGTGCTTGCCAACTAGAATGCTTCATTTCATATTCTTCTATTTTATGTCTTCTAAATCAGTAATCAGGTCAAAACTTGGGTCCCTGATTCTCCCTTCCTGCCTCATACAGCTTAAAGTATCCAATCATACTCTGCCAAATATATATATAGCCATTACTCCATTAAAGTTTGAGTTGACTAACTTTATATATTTCTTTGTAGACATATACAGAGTAATAATTAAGAGTTTTTTCATTACATGTAAACTACCTGGTTTGACCACTTAATACAGGGGTCAGGAACCTATGGTTCATGAGCCAGATGTAGCTCTTTTGATGGCTGCATCTGGCTCACAGACAAATCTTTAATAAAAAAATAATAATAACGTTAAAAATATAAAGCATTCTCATGTATTACAATCCATTCATTTCCTACTGCTAATGTTCATGGTTGCAGGTGGCTGGAGCCAATCACAGCTGTTCTCTGGGACAACACCAATTTTTTATTAGTTAATTCATAACATACATGGGTTGTTGTGAGGTCAGGAAGTAAACTTCCCTCCTTTTAATCAAGTAGTCAGCTAGCTAATTGAAGAAACTCTTTTGATGAAGAAGATGACTAAAAGAAAAAAAGATAAGGAGTACCGTACTTTTCAGCAGGAATAAACAGAAAAATTAGATTTGTGGAGAGAGCAGGTTCTGCAGTGTGTCTAATATGTAATGATAAAATTGCATCGATGAAACCGTCAAATATAAAGCAGAACTTCGACACGCCATACTACATTTACATAGAAATATCCAGCGGAAGCAGCAGGAAGAAAGCATGTCAAGAGCTACTGTTCAGAGTGCAAGCTAGTCAGCAGCAACTCCATGTTTGAACCCAACAAGGTGACTGGAATTCGGCTAGCTTTGCTGGTACTTTAGCAATTGTGAGAAACAGAAAGCCATTCACAGATGGGGAGTATGCCAAAACATTAATGCTTGATGTTGCCAATGAACTTTTTGATGACTTTTCAGATAAAGACAAGATAATCAAATGAATAAAAGACATGCCTCTGTTGGCAAGAACTGTTCACAATCGTACAATCATGATGGCAAATCAAATTGAGGCAACACAAGTGAAGAGCATAAATGCAGCACCATTCTTTTCTCTCACTTTGGATGAGTCAACAGACGTAAGTCATTTATCCCAGCTCAGCGTGATTGTAAGGTATGCTGTCGGTGACACACTATGTGAGGAAAGTCTTGCTGTTTTGCCTATGAAAGAGACAACAAGAGGGGAGAATTTATTCAAGTTCTTCCCTGAGTTTGCTAAAGAAAAATCTACTGATGGATAAACTTATTTCGGTGTGTACTGGTGGTGCTCCGTGTATGGTGGGAAAAAACAGAGGATTCATACCGCTTCTTTGTGAACATGAAAAAAGACCCATCCTAAGTTTTCACTGCATCCTACATCAGGAGGCGTTTTGTGCTCAGATGTGTGGTGAGCAGCTTGGTGAGGTGATGTCACTTGTCATTTGGGTGGTCAACTTTATTGTTGCCTGAGCTTTAAATGATTGCCAGTTTAAAACACTGCTGGATGAAGTTGGGAATAATTTTCCTGGTCTGCTTCTGCACATCAATGTGCATTGGTTGTCAAGAGGAAAGGTGCTCAGCCATTTTGTGGCTAGTCTGAGCAAAATCTGGACTTTTCTTGAAGTAAAAAGCATCAAGCATCCTGAGTTAGCTAACACTGAGTGGCGCCTGAAGTTCTACTATCTCGTAGACATGACTGAACATCTGAACCAGCTCAATGAAAATGCAAGGTGCTGGAAATACAGTCTTATCCCTTCAACAAGCAGTGTTTGCATTTGAAAACATGCTGGAACTCTTCATCACCAACAATGAAACAGGACATTTACTACACTTTGAAAAACTGGGAGAATTTAAAGATGCATACACAGCAAGTGACCCTGCTCAACATCTTGATCTCCAGCAGCTAGTGGGCTTCACATATAATCTCCTGCAGTCATTCAAAGTGTGCTTTGGAGAATTTTGTGAGTGCACTCATCTTTTTAAGTTCATCACCCATTCACACAAGTGGACAGTGGACAGCACCAACCTGAGTTCAATCCCTGTTGTCTCCATCACAGATTTTGAGCTACAAGCTGCTGACCTGAAAGCCTCAGACATGTGGGTGAATAAGTTCTAGTCACTAAATGAAGATTTGGAAAGACTTGCATGACAGGAAGCAGAGTTGGCAAGCAAACACAAGTGGGGAGAAATGAAAGAACTTCAACCTGCAAACCAGCTAATTGTAAAAACTTGAAACACTCTTCCCATCACATACCACATACTGCAGCATGTGAGTATTGCTGTACTGACAATGTTTGGCTCTACATATACATGTGAGCAGTCTTTCTCACATCTAAATAACGTTAAGACCAACCTATGATCACATTTAATAGATGGAAGTCTCAATGCCTGCATGAAGCTTAACCTCACCTTGTATCAACCAGACTACAAAGCCATCAGCAAAACCATGCAGCACCAGAAGTCACATTAATGGTAAGAAGTACTCTATTCATCATTGGTTAGCAACAGCATAGCAACATTATTAAAAAGAATTCAGAGACTTATTGTACTTTAAAAGTGTTGGTCTTACATAAAATGCACACTTACTTGTATTTAGTGTTAAACATGTTGTATGGCTCTCAAGGAATTAAATTTAAAATAAGTGGCATTAATGGCTCTCTCAGCCAAAAAGTTTTCCAACCCCTGACTTAATTTACACTCTATTTTAATTTGCTACATGTAAACTGGGCATAACATTAATAATTCTACTTATCACATAGGATTGTTAAACTTATTATATGAATTTTATATACAGTGTGTCTGTAAAATCATGGTGCACTTTTGACCGGTCACACGGTCAAAAGTGCACCATGACTTTACGGACACACTGTATATCCACTGGGGAGGAAGGAGGTCAAAGTTATAAGTTAAGTGACTAAATAGAATAGAATACTATAATCTAGGCTAGGTAGGTGTTGATTATCATGTGTAAGTAGTGATGGTAGGTGTAATGAGAAGAAGCTGAAAACAAGATATATTTTAATTGAACTTATTGGAGTGATTTTACTCATATTTAAAATCTAATGAACAAATTGAACTAACAAGCAATTATGTGTTGAAGGTAGAGTCAAGAGGTTTTCTATGGGATTAAGGAAAGGGGATGTGATAAAGAGATGACAGCAAGGTTTCAGCCTAAGCACCTGGAGTATAGAATTTTTATTTACTGAGGAAAATAAGAAGGAGATAATATAGGTAGAGGCAGGGGTTGAGTTGGGGGTGGGTTATGATGCACAGAATCAAATCCAGACTTTTAATGAAGTCCAGAAAGATAGACTTTTCTGCTTTTCTGTTTGCAGGTAGTCTTGATGTTTAGTCACATTGGGAAATCTTATGCACAATCTTTATGTATCATGTTTTGTTGAGTCTGCGTACTTCTATTCTTCCCAAATAGACCTCACATTTATTATGATAACTTATATGTAATTTTCATAGTATATATTTTACCTTTGCAGGCTTTATGTACTTAAGCCACATTCTATAATTCTCCAAAGTTATAACTGATGACTTTGAGATTTCATTTATCAAAACTTTGTTGATCTGAATAGATTTAGCTTTACAAAGACTCCAAATTGAGTGGGAAAAAATAAAATTACACTCCTCATTTTCCAGTCCAGGTGATGTACTTTCACTACTTAATTTTAACTTCATATTGCAGATTGTGTGGTGTAAACAAGAAGGCTTATTGCTGACAGACATCTGTCTTTTTGGCTAATTATACATTGATTTAGAAAAATACAAACAATAAATTCAAATTAATATATTATTTTCAAGTAGTTATACAATAGAAAATTTAATGGTGAACATCTGAATAATAAATATTACAATTATTATTAGCAACTCTGAGTGAAAGAAAATGAAAGATAACCAAGATATTGAATCTTAGAATCTTGGTCCAACTTTTATTACTTTCAAAGCTTTCTGAAAAAGATCTGGAAAGAGTATACCTAAGATAAAATCTCTTTATAACACTAACAAAACCATTTTTCTATAAAATCCAGTGAAGATTTCTGGTAAAATGATCTAAGAAACATGTAGATATTGGTAACCCTAGATTGTAACATAAATTTAAAATATCTTCCTTAGTCACTTTCTTTATTTTTAATGTTTTATCATATTAATATATATTTCTGCTTTCTATTTAACTATAGTACCTAATTTTTTTAAATTATATTTTTTTCTCATAAATATTTTAATTATTAAAAAGAAAACATGAAACTGGGGATGTTTCCTTAACAAAGTAATTATGTGTAAAAACGTTAATTATGTATACCAAAAAACTGCATGCATTAATTTTGAATATAATTGTACTACAAATAATAAAAGTAATGAAAGGGAAATTTTCTTTGTATTGGAAGCAAATTTTGGCAAAAGTTTTACTGTGTGATGTATTTAAATATTGAGTATCTTGAAAGAAAATGAAATTTATGTTAGATATATAGAAATAATCAGGAGGTGTTATATTTCTTAAGGTTTCATAGGACCTAAATCTGTACAATGGTAAAAATTTAAGTTAGAGAAAATGTTAAAGTCAGTCATAATTTCACTAACAAAATAGCATTAATATAAAGTTGATAGAAAAAATTTTTATCAAAATATTTATTTTGTGTTACCTCTGGCTTAAGAGCTCACTCTTCTAGAAATCAGCAAGCATGTGTCAAATTCTGTGGCCAACATCAGACACCTCCATAGGCGAGTGATGTAGAGATACTGGAACAAATCCAGAGAAGACCAATTACATGATTTAAAAGATAAGTATGTACTGAGAAAGAAAGATTTTTAAAATGAAAAAAAAAAAAAAAGTGTAATCTGGTCATAAATGAGCAGAAGGGAAGAGAACTATTGAATTTAGAAACAGAAGAACTTCGAGCTCTTTTTATTTTACCTGATCCCACCACTTAGCACACAGGAGATATTTTCACTCACGTTAAACGACACGCCCAAAGTCAGTTAGCCAGTAAAGGAAGGGTTATTAGTAGATACTTAAAATGTTGAGACCCAAAAATAGGCCTCTTATGCAACAAACTTTATTAAAATGCAAAACTAAAACTATGGAAGAAGAGCCAGTGTATTATGGAAAAAGCCTTTTTGAAAATATATTGAAGCATTAAATTTTAGTAAATTTATATGCCCAAATACTTCAAAAATAAGAATTGTTTAAATTATAAAACTTAAATAGGCAGAAGGGAAGCTCATTATAAATTAGTACATATATTTTTATCATTTATTATGTAAAACATCAAAATTCATTTAAATAAATATTTGTGAAATCATACATTTTATATTTGTCTGTATAATACATATATTTTATGTAGAGATATATTTAGATAAGCTAAAAAGATTGAGGTGTAACTTATAGTTTGTACAAAAACATAAAAATTTCTACTTTTGATCATTGTGATTATTAATAAATTGTCTGTGTCTGTGTAATATTATTTAGAAATAGACTTCATTTATTGAGTGACTTTTGTGTCAGGCACTATACTCAGTGTTTTTTATCATTTTTAATGTGTATGATCATTCAATTCTCAATTAAAAGATATTCTATCCACATTTCATAGATAAATAAGTTAAAATAATTTTAGAAAGCAAATATCATATTCCATTTTGTTGGCCGCCTTTTGCGTTTGTTGGTGGTTTCTTTTGCTGTGCAGAAACCTTTTAGTTTGACATAGTTCTATTCATATATTTTTGCTTTTATTTCCCTTGCCTTTGGGGTCAGTTTTATAAAATGTTCTTTACAGACAAAGTTCATAAGTTTAGTATCCATGTTTTCCTCTGTGTTAGTTATTGTTTTAGATCTTATATTTAGGGTTTTTTAAAATTTATTTTGCATTTATTTATGTAAATAGGGCAAACTGTATTCAGGTTTTATTTTTTTGCATGGGGTTTTCCAATTTTCTCAGCACCATTTATTGAAGAGACTTTCTTTCTTCCATTGTGTTTCTGACTCCTTCATTAAAGATTATTTGCCATATACATAAGATTTTATTTCTGGATTCTCTATTTTGTTCCATTGGTCTGTGTGTCTGTTTTTCTAACAAAACCGTGCTATTTTGATTAGGTGACATTTTAGTATAATTTGAAGTCAGGTAGTGCAATATCTCCTGCATTGTTCTTTCCCCCCCCCCCCCAGGGACAGAGAGAGAGTCAGAGAGAGAGATGGATAGGGATAGACAGACAGGAACGGAAAGAGGTGAGAAGCATCAATCATTAGTTTTTCGTTGCCGTTGAGACACCATAGTTGTTCATTGATTGCTTTCTCACATGTGCCTTGACCGTGGGCCTTCAGCAGACCGAGCAACCCCTTGCTTGAGCCAGTGATCTTGGGTCCAAGCTGATGAGCTTTAGCTAAGCCAGATGGGCCCGCACTCAAGCTGGTGACCTCGGGGTCTCGAACCCAGGTCTTCCACATCCCATTCCGACACTCTATCCACTGCGCCACCGCCTAGTCAGGCTGTTCTTTTTTTTTTTCAAGATTTATTTGACTATTTTGGGGTCTTTTGTGGTCCTATACAAATCTGATAATTTCTTGTTCTATTTCTTTTAAAAATGACATTAGGATTTCAATGGGGATTGCATTAAATCTGTTTATTGCTTTGGGTAATATGGCCATTTTAACTACTATACGTTGATTTTTCCAATTTATGAACACAGTATATCTTTCTATTTTATTGTGTCTTTTTCTATCTATTTTAATTATACTTTCTTGTTTTCATAATATAGGTCTTTCATATACTATGTTAAAATTTTTTTTCCTAGGTATTTTATTCTTTTGGTTGCAATTGTAAAAATAAATGGTTTGTTAATTTTATTTTCTGAGGTTTCATTTTTGGCATATAGGAAAGCAATCAACTTCCGTATATTGATTTTGTATCCTTTAACTTTATTGTATTTGTTTATTGTTTCTAAAAGTTTTTTAGTGAAGTCTTTGTGGTTTTTTATAAACAGAACCATGTCACCTGCAAAACATAACTTTATTACTTCTTTTTTCTCAGTTTGGATGCTTTCTATTTCTTTTTCTTGCCTTCTTGCTCTGGCTTGGACTTCCAGAAGTATGTTAAATAAGAGTGGAGAGAATGGGTATCCTTGTTTTATTCCTGATTTTAGAGGAAAAGCTTTCAGCTTTTTACTACTGAGTATAATATTCATAGAAGGTTTGTCATATATGACCTTTATTATGTTGAGATGCTTTCCTTCTATACCTATTTTATTGAGTGTTTTAATTATAAATAAATATTGTATCTCATCATATATCTTTTCTGCATTTATTGATAAGGTCATATGGCTTTTCCCATTGTTTTGTTAATGCGGTGTATTACATTATTTGATTTGTGTATGTTGAACCATCCTGGTGCTCCTGAAATAAACACTACTTGGTCATGATGTATTATTTTTTAATGTATTGTTATATTTGATTTTCTTGTATTTTGTTTAGAATTTTTACAAATGTATTTATTAAAAATGTTAGTCTGTAGTTTTCTTTGTTTGTTTTCCTTGCCAGGTTTTGGTACCAGGGCTAAGTTGGCCTCATAACAGGTGTTAAAAAGTACTGCCTGTTTATCAACTTTTCAGAAGACTTTGAGAAGTATAGGTACCAAATCTTCTTTGAATGTTTGGTAAAATTCACTAGTGTAGCCATCTGGTCCTAGATTTTTATTTTGAGGAAAGTTTTTGATGGTCATTTTAATTTCCTCACTGTTTACTGGTCTTTATAAGTTTTTCACTTCATCATGATTTAGTCTAGGAAGATTGTATAGTTCTAAGAAATTATTCATTTCTTCTATTAAATTTGATGGCATATAGTCTTTCATAGTACATAAGTATAATACTTTGTATATCTATGATGTCTATAATAACCTCTCTTTCATTTCTGATTTTGTTTATGTGAATCAATATGCTTTTTCCTTAGTAAGTCTATGCAGGAGTCTGTCACTTTTATTAATCTTTTCAGAGAACCAGCACTTTGTTGTATTATTTTTTCTATAGCTTTTTGTTCTTTATTTTATTTTGTTTTACTCTAATTTTTATTTACTTTTTTTTCTGCTGTCTCTGGGCAGCTCTTATTGCTAGCTTTTTTAAGATGTAATTTTAGTTTGTTTACTTAGGATTTCTGTTATTTCTTGTGGTAGACCTGTAATGATATAAATCTTCTTCTTATAACTACTTTTGTGTCATCACAGAAGTTTTAATATGTTGTGTTGTCATTCTCATTTGTGTCTATAGATCTTTTGATCTCTCCAGTTATTTTTCTTATTAAGCTAGTCATTTTTTAGTAATATGTTGTTTAATTTCCACATTTTATGGGTCTCTTTACTTTCTTTTTGCAGTTAAATTGTAATTTCAGTGCATTATGGTCAGAGAATATGCTTGTTATGATTTTAATTTTTTTGAATTTATTAAGGGTAGTTTTCTGACCCAACACATAGTCTATCCTTAAAAAATATTCTATGTGCACTGGTGAAGAATGTATAATCTGATGTTCTGGAATGAAAGCTGTTAATATCAAATATGTTCATTTGGACAAAATCACTCAGCTTCTTTATGTCTGAAAATGTCTCTGTTTCTTTTTCATTTTTAAAGTATAACTTTGATGTATATATTATTTTGGGCTGGTAATTCTTCTCCTTTAATATTTTGAATGTTTGGGTCCTTGTTTTACTGGCTTTAACAGTTTCTGCTGAGATGTCTAATCATAACCTGATGGGCTTTTCTTTATATGTTTCTTTTTCTTATCTCTGGGTGCCTTGATATATATATATATATGTATATATATATATATATATATATATATATATATATATATATATATATATATATACATATATATATATATGGTCATTAATTTTCGACAGTTTTGATACAATATGTCTTGAAGGCCTTTTGGGATTGAAATAAGTAGGTGTTCTCTTTGCCTCTTGAATTCAAGAATCTAGCTTTTTCTGTAGGCTTTAGATGTTCTCATTAATTATTTCTTTAAATAGATTGTTCTCTACTTCCTCTCTTTTGTTTCTGGTATACGTATTGTTCATATATTGCTTTTTGTAATGAAGAAAAATTATTATTTGCCTCCATTACAAAATTATTATTATTATTATTATGTCTCTCTCTTCTTCTCTCTGCATCATCTATGTATGTCGGTCGACACCTTAGATATCACTAATTCTTTCCTCTACTTGGTCAACTCTATTAGCTATGCTTGTTGGTTCATCTTAATCTTCTTTACTGAGTCCCTCATCTCCTGAAATTCTGTTTTATTATTTTACTTTTTAACCTTTTTTTAGGTGAGAGGATGGTAAATAATGAAGCAGACTCCTGCATGCACCCCAACCAGGATCCACCTAGCTACTCCAACTGAGGCTGATGCTGGAGTACTGAGCTAATTTTAGCACCTGAGCTACTTTTAGGATTGGACATGATCCAAGAGAGCCATTCCCAGCACCTGGGATCATGCTTAAATCAATCAAGTCACTGGCTGTAGGAGTGGAAGAGTGAGAGAAAGAGGAGAGAAAGTGTGGGAGAAGCAGATGATAGCTTCTCTTGTGTGCCCAGATCAGAAATTGAACCAGGGATGTTCATATGTGGGCTGAAGCTCTATGTACTGAGACACTGAGCAGGGCCTGTTTGATTATTTTTTATTTTTAAGATTCAATCTCTTTGATAAAGTACTTGATTTGTTTGTTAATTTGTTTTCTGAATGCATTTAAGTTGCTTATCTGTGTTTTCTCACATCTCATTATTTTCAGAACTTCAATTTTAAATTCTCTGTCATTTATATCTTGTTTACATAATATTTGATGAACTTCTGTCTGTCTAGGCATTTATGAGTGGCTCTTTATTAGTAGTTTTCTTCCTAGAGGTTTTTATATTATTTTCTGGTAGATAGTGCTGAATAACAAGTCTTAACTCTGTAAAATCCCCTCGCTAACTCTTAACACAATGCTGGTTACTTTTGGTATATGATGTTGAGGGTAAGATGGGCTCTGGGGACCCAATCAGCTTCTTTGTTCTTCTTCCCAGCAATGGTGACCTTGGACCTTCATGTCTTCTCCACTGTGTCCCAAACAATGAGTGACCAGGTACAAAATATCTCCTTTGCTCAGCAGAAACAGTCGTTCTGCTGTGTCAGTTCTTGGGCATGGCACTAATGTACTCTGTACCTCAACACCAAGAGAAAAAGAGGGAAAGTTCTGAAATTCTGGGGGATTGCAGCTCTTTGCATCTGTTTCTGTATAAAATGAGGACTGCAAACTGACTGGGAGAACTGGCAATGTCTCAGAGCTGTGTTCCTTGCCAAAGTCTCTGTATTCTGCTGCTGTTTTAGTTGTTTACTCCTGGGAGTTCCACTCAAATCTCTCCGCTCCTCTCAGCAAAGGAAACCCCGACACTACTGGGTTTTTCCCCTCTCCAGGGCCCTGCTATAAGCACTCAGATGCAAGGATGTGTTCTCTTTCTTTCACCCCCTCACTGCCTCCTGCCCACCTTTAGCTACTTCAATACATGAATCTTTCAGGCATCCCTGTGCGTGGAGAAGGTGTTTCTCCTCTGAATTAGAGTTGTTTGAATCATTGAAATTTCAAAGAAAGAAACCAAGGAGATCTCTCATGCCGCCACTCCTCTATTGTCATTCTCCCTATAGGTCTTTTTAAATATAATTACAGACAAACTTACTACTATCTACTTAAAATTCTATAAAATGGAAGCAAATAAAAGTACTGCCTTTATTAGTGCAATTCTTAGGCTCAGAAATGACTATTATGGTTATAACTAATATGTTAATTCCTGGCCTATATTCATCATTAATTTTAATTTTTTTATTAATTTTAGAGATAGAGGAAAGAAGAGAGAAGGGAAACATCAAAATGTAGTTCTCCTTATTTGTGCAATCATTGGTTGATTCTTGTATGTGCCCTCAAAGGGGATTGAACCTGTAACCTTGGCATATCAGGATGACACTCTAACCAACTGCCCTACCCAGCTAAAACCCATAATAAATTTTAACAAAGTAACAAAATCTGTCCCAATGATTGAGATGAAGCTTGCAGAAGTAGTGGCACTTTTTTTTTTTTTTTTTTACAATTCTTTCAACCATTTTTAAGTAGATTGAAATATTCTGAGGCTACTTAGTGTATCAGTGGCCTAGTTCTGCACAAGATATATACCTGCATCTCTGGAGTTCTAGGTCTGTGTGCAGGTATTTATTTCCTGAAATTTTTCATAAAAATAAAACTGCCTAAATTAAACATTAAACTCATACTTTTCTATTAAATACGGTTTTAAACCCTGTATTCGATGCTATGCACTATACAACTGATATAGAGGCAAACAATGTATGCAATATATTTAAATTCCGCTGAGGAATGATACAGGTGGGGAGGTGATTATAACCCATCCTTACTTAAAAATAGAGACATGGCCTTGGCCTGGTGACCCAGTGGATAAAGCTTTGACCCAGCACATCAGAGGTCATGGGTTCAACCTCTGGTCAAGGAATGTATGGAAAGTAATTAATGAGTAAACAACTAAATAGAACAAGTGAGTAAAACAAATTGATGCTTTCTCTTTCTCTTCCCAAACTTAAGTATTTATTTTTTTGTAATTATATGTTTCTTTTTTGATAATGTCATAAGACATTGTATAACTATATGATGTGATTAATTGCTCAATGTACTGTTTAGAAATTCAACTATTTTTTTTTATCATTTTATGCATCTTTCTAGTTAAATCAGTCAGAATTCCATACTGGAGCTGGGAAAATATTTATAATGATTGCGCACACACAGCTGAAAAGATTTTAAAAATTGTGGAAAGCTTAGAACCATTACTCCATAATAGGCTTGCATTAATTTGGATGCCTTCAATAAACAGGTTTTTTCCTGAATAAATGAGAGAAGGTATATGCACACCAGGAGACAGAAGTCCTCGGGTCATCTGTAAGTTTGCCTGTACTCTGTGAAAAGTCTAGAAAGTCTATATATTTTTTAATTTCTTAGTTTTTCTCATGGTAATCACTCATATTTATGTTTCAGATTTCAGGGATAAACCTATGGCAATAGTTCTTTATATTTAGCTCAAGGGTCTAAATATCATCCATCTAAAATTATGTCAAAATTTAATATGAATGATGAAGGTAAATATGAATTGACTATACTGCACATAAAATTACAAATACATGTTGACAAGTTGTAAATTCTAAATGTAATTTGAAGCTAACAAATAAAAAGTACCTAACCTTTGGTGAGTCAAGAGGACAGAATAAGGCAAACATAACTCTATGGTAGATATAAGTGATAGACACAGATTCACAATTATTACTCTCTAAAATCTCATCCCTCCTGAAGACAAGTGACTGAACAACTTAATAAAAATATTGTTTCTGTCTATCATCTATACAGATACAAGTACGTAACAAAAATAAAAAATTAACCATAATCAGCATGTTGTCAGAACCTCTTTTGCTCTCTAAAAGATAATGCAGTCAGCAATCATGATGTCAGCATTTTGGCCAGGCACTGGAAACAATTTTTATCCACATGTGTTTGCTTGAAGCAGTTCTTGGCTATCTGGAAGAAGATTTTTCCCATGAAAGAAGTCTTATTTATGGCTGTATACAGTGTGAAGATCCTGAAAATAAATTCCTCTGAGCTAAAAGTGCTTTAATTTGTTGACATCATTCTAATTTTCTCTTTTTGAAGAATGTGTGAAAAAGACTGTGGAGAAAAAAATCAGGTCAAGAGGAAATTAAAAGTGCTTTCTTACTACTAAGATAAAATTTTTAATTAATCCAAACCCCCTCAAAATATAGGCATTTTAAATTTATGAACAGCTGAAAGCTTGCTATCAAATAAATTGATTAAAATCATTTATAATCAAAAGCATGAATTGGTAGTTAATTTGTGGAATCAATTAATATGAGCATTTATCAAACAATGTTTGCCTTTAGAGAAAAATAAACTCATTGTCCTATGTTCCTGGAGATAAGACACTGGACTTTGAGGTATGCAATAATTCCTGGGGAAATGGCTCTTATGTGAGCTTTTTCTTGTTTTAAGAAATGTGTTTGTGAATATCCCTTTGTTTAATCCAGTGGAACTCAAACTTTTTGAAGTCAGGACATATTTATAATTCTACAAATAATTTTAGCACACTATATACAAATTTCTGAAAAATATGTTATTATAATTAAGTCAAATATTAAAGAAAAAAAGAGTTGAAACGTGCTTTTATGATAATTAAACAAAATAAATATGACTAAATTAAATTTATTCTGACATTAAAAAACATTTTTATGTTACATTTTTTGAGTTATGCTTTTTAGAATTCATAAAAAAGAGTGGTTAAAAATAAAAATACGACAAAAAGTTATCTTTTTATATTTATATAGATACATTCTTAGTAAGATTTAGTAAATTTGGCAGGTCCCACGCCAATGTGTTAAGTTTTTTCATTCTTGTGTTTATGAGAAACATGAGCCTGATGTGTCCTAACAATTTCTTCAATGTTTGGCATATATTTGAAAGGCAAACTCCCATTTTCTCATCAATACATTGAAGAATTTCTCTCTTTTTACTCTTAATTGTGTTGAGGGTAGAAAATCCTAATTCACATAAATAGGATGTTGAAAATTGTAGTATAATATTCAAAGCATTTTTAGATATTGCCACATATTCTTCTTTTATAGAAATCTAAAAGGTTTCAAGAGAATTCCTTATGTTTAATCATCAGTCCAAATCCCCCACCATACATATCATCTTAACTTTACAACAAACAAAGGATAGAAGAAACTTGCCTCCAGTCTTTCTGGGAAACATGGGGGGTAGTGTAAACAATCCAGCACCACAGCTTAACAGCCTTTTGCAACCTAATCAGACAAGTGAGGTGGGGGGTTGGGCAGACTGTCAGTTTACAGCCAATTTCCCACACCTCTGACCCTCAAAAATCTAAACTCCAAAAACCCTGTTGGTTTTTTGGTCCCCAACAGGCACATATTTCTCTGGAATACCATAAGGCACACCTGGAAATCTTCTAGGGTGCACACATTCAGAACCACTGGTAATACCTTCACCATTTCACCCAAACCCCCAAACCTCCTCTTCTCTGGTAGCTGTCAGTTCGTTCTCTATCTATGATATGTTTCTGATTGTTATTTCGTTCATTAAATTCCACATATGAGTGAAATTATATAGTATTTGTCTTTCTCTGAGTGGCTTATTTCACTTAGCATACTACTTACTCTCCAGGTCCATATATATATAATTAGTCTTTCCATTTCGTCAGATAAAGTCCCAGGAATGGGATCACTGTATCATAAAGCAATTCCATTTTTAATGTTTTGAGGTAACTACATACTGTTTTCCCCGGTGGCAGTGCAGCCACTGTGATTCCCTTTTTATGAAGTTAAAAGAAAACGTGTTTAGGGATACTAACATTAGCAATAATACTGTAAGGAAAAAGAAAACACTGAAAAAATGCAAAGTTTAGAAAATAAAATCATGGTTACCTCTGGAAAATGGATTAGAATAGGTCATATAGGCCCTCAAAGATGATGATAATATTCTTTTAAGTTAAACAGAGTCGTAAGTGGATTGATGCTTATTATTCCTTCTAAACTACACAAACTTTATAAATAACATTTTCTGTGTAATTAATATTGAGATTAGAAAATTTGTCTGGCCTGTGTTGGCACAGTGGATAAACGTGTCGACCTGGAACACTGTACTTGCCAGTCAAGGCACATATGGGAGTTGAGGCTTTCTGCTCCTCCCCTCTTCTCTCTCTCTCCTCATTAAAATAAATAAATAAAAATTTGAGATTATAAAACTTTTAAAAGTCACATTTTATTATCAGAAAACTGGTTTCTCTGCACAAAATCAATTACATATCTGCCTGAAAGTTAAATATGTATTTGGTTCTGTATTATTTAAGGTCAGTGAAAAATTCAGTTTTCTATGAACATTGGAAAATATTCTGTTAGTTCTACATTACAGTTAAATTTGAAAGTTGTTAATTTACTAGTTAGCAAAAGATAATTGCATTTGAATTTGGGTTTGACATCTGAAATTATTTATATTTTCACCTAAAGCGTGATGAATATTATCATGCTTTCTCACATGGAAAATACTCCCCACAAAGATTCGTTGATTGAATAGTATACAAAATAGCAAGGTGTTGAAAGAATACAGAATATATCAATCATACAAGAGAGTTAATTAACTCAACCCTGGCCAAAAAGGGCTTTTTCAAATAAAAAGGTATCATAATGCCATGTATTCAGATGATTTAATGGCTAAATATATAATAAATTTATTGATTTAAAGGCCTGTCATATTTTGTTTCTGTTTTTTTGTTTGGTTAAGCCACCTTCCAGGTTTCTGTGTAGTTGTGATTTGTCTTTGCATAACAGACCAGTAAATGCAATGACATAGTGTGTCAGGTGACCAGAGTGCTTACTGAAGCAGCACGGACAGCATGCAATTCTCACTGCAGTGCTGTGAAAAGGAACTGGTATTTCTCCCACTTCCTAGATTTCCCTCTCCACAGGACATATTTTGCTGATTATCAAGTTGTCTTTATCTATAAAATAGGAAGAACAATGCTTTTACTACTAAACTTATAGTTGCAATGAGGTTTAAGTGAGACAATATATGTTAAAATGTTTTATAAACAGTAAAACACTCCACACAACCAAGGAATTTTGGGAAATGTGTATTTTAAGGATTCTGATTGAGGGTGAAATGAAAGGACAATTGTCTTTGCTTAGTTCTCTACTGGTGGAAGGGTGATTATTTTTTAAAAATATCAATCTGACATTTTTAAGCTCACCACCTCAGAAATAGAATATAGTAAATATTAGTGGACAGATGCTGCTATTGATGTTTTGGTCATACAGTATTCTACTCAAATTTCTTATATCACATCTCTTTTTCAATTTTTTTTTTCTTTTTTTTTAGGTGAGAGGAGCAGAGACAGTGAAGAAGACTCCCACATGTGCCCCGACAAGAATCCACCCGGCAACCCCATCCAGGACTGAAGTTCCAGTAACAAGCTATATTTAGCACTTGAGGCTGACCACTCGGAGCAACCGTAGCTATCCTCAGTGCCCAGAGTCAATGTTCACACCAATTGAGCCATTGGTTGCGGGAGGGAAAGAGGGAGAAAAGAGAGTAAGAGAGGGGACAGAATTGGATGGTCACTTCTCTTGTGTGCCCTGACTGGGAATCGAACCAAGGCTGTCCATATGCCAGGCTGATGCTTCATCCACTGAGTCACTGAGCAGGACCTCAAATTTTATTTTGTAGCTCCATATTTGAGGTTCCTTTCCACTGAAATTCCAGGGGTAGGTACAAGACAAACCAGCAAAACAAGCAGTTTTTCTTTTTCTTTTCTTTCTTTCTTTCTTTTTTTTTTTTTTTTTTTGTGTGTGTGTGTGTGTGACAGAAACAGAGAGAGACAGATAGGGACAGAGAGACAGGAAGGGAGAGAGATGAAAAGCATCAAGTCTTTGTAGTGGCACCTTAGTTGTTCATTGATTGCTTTCTCATATGTACATCGACTTGGGGACTACAGCAGACAGAGTGATTCCTTGCTCAAGCCAGTGGCCTTGGACTCAAGCTGGTAAGCTGTGCTTAAATCAGATAAGCCCACGCTCAAGCTGGCAACCTCAGGGTTTCAAACCTGGGTCCTGTGCAACCCAGTGTGACACTCTATTCACTGCGCCACCGCCTGGTCAGGCAAGGCAGTTTTTCTTAGCGCTGCTTTTGTTGAGCCAAGTAATACAACACTTGGAAAAATAGCTTGAAAAATTAAGTCACCATTTTATTCTTCAAGATACCTGTGTGCCTAAGTGTCGAATTATCCCAAATTAGTCCCATATATGTTTTGTTTATTCTCTGAAGTTCTTTTCTTTTTTAATTATTTTATTTTTAAGTGAGAGGAGGGGAAGTAGAGACAGACTTTCGCATGTGCCCTGATTGGGATCCACCTGGCAAGCCCACTAGGGGGCAATGCTCTGCCCATCTGGTCCCTTGCTCCATTGTAACTGGAGTCATTTTTTTTTGTTATCTTTTGTTATGTTTTGTATTTTTCAAAAGTGAGAAGCTGGGGGAGGCACACAGACAGACTCCCACCATGTGCCCAACCAAGATCCACCAGGCATGCACACCAGGGGCAACACTTGGCCCATCTGGGGCATTGCTCCATTGCAACTGGAGCCATTTTAACACCTGAGGCAGAGGCCATGGAGCCATCCTCAGTGCTTGGGCCAACTTTGCTCCAATGGAGCCTTGGCTGCGGGAAAGGAAGAGAGAGATAGAGAGAAAAGAGAGGAGAAAGAGTGGAGAAGCAGATGAGCGCTTTTCCTGTGTGCCCTGGCTGGGAATTGAACCCGAGACTTCCACATGCCGGGCCAACACTCTACTGCTGAGCCAACTGGTCAGCGCCGCTACTGGAGTTGTTTTCTACCACCTGAGGCAGAGGCCATGGAGCCATCCTCAGTACCACAGGCCAACTTCCTTTAATCGAACCATGGCTGCCGAAAGGGAGGAGAAGAGAGAGAGAGAGCAAGAAGTAAAAAGAGGTGGGGTGGAGAAGCAGTTGGGCACTTCTCCAGTGTGTCCTAACCTTGAATTGAACCGAAGACATCCACAAGCTGGGCTGATTCTCTACCACTGAGCCAACCAGTCAAGGCTTAAAAATAATAGTACTTTTTTGAAGAAAACATATCAAAGATTTAGCTTGGGTTTATTTTTATATTTTAATTTTTGTGTGTGTGTGACAAAGACAGAGACAGAGAGACAGAGAGGGACAGATAGAGACAGACAAACAGGAAGGGAGAGAGATGAAAAGCACCAATTCTTCATTGTGTCATCTTAGTTCGTTTATTGCTTTCTCATATATGCCTTGACGGGGGACTACAGCAGAGCGAGTGACCCCTTGCTCAAGCCAGTGATGTTAACCTCAAGCCAGTGACTGTTGGGTCATGTCTATGGTCACACACTCAAGCCAGTGGCCCGACAGTCAAGCTGGTGAACATATGCTCAAGCCAGATGAGCTTGTGCACAAGCTGGTGGACTCAAGTTTTAGAGCCTGAGTCCTCTGTGTCTCAGTTTGACACTCTATCTACTGCACCACCAGCTGGTAAGACAACTTTTTATTTATTCTTGTATGTGAGTTATATTGAGATATAACTGATGTATAATACCATGTAAGTTTAAAGTCTATAATATGACAGCTTGATATATGTATCTATAATGAAATAATTACAAAATAGGGTTAGTTAACACCTCAATCACCTCCAATCAGTATAATTTTATATGTATGTATTTTGAGAAATTTAAGATCTAGCCTTTTAGGAACTTTTATTGTATATATTACTCATATTCCCTGTGTATAAAACACACACATTTTTGAAAAATTTGGGGTCTAATAATTGGGCGCATCTTATACAATGGTTGTAGTTTTTTTACTTGCATTATCCGCTTTTTCACACTTGTTTTTGTGCTCATTATTGTAGTTTTTATTTGCATTTCCTGCTTTTTCATGCTTGTTGTCTTTGAGCTCATTGTTTCACACTTGTTACTGGTAGGCTACGTTTTACCACATTCTACTCAGAAATAGCTCAGAAAAGATTTTTGTTGAGTGCTGAATATAAGTTGAAAGTAATCCAATTTACAAATGTGAATGGAAATCATGCTGCTGAACATAGGTTTGGTCCTCTTCTAACTGAGAAATCAATCCGAGACTGGCATAGGAAGAAGAAACCCTACTGAAAACACCATGGCAGAAGAAGACCATGAAAGGCAAGTCAGCAAAATGGCCTGATTTAGAGAGGGAATTGAAGATATGGATTAAAAAGCAAAGGGTAATTGGAATTCCTGTGTCCACAAACAAGGTTCAGCATGAGGCAAGAAGAATTGCTGATGAAAAAGATGTGACTGATTTCAAAGGAGGACACAACTGGTGCTTCAGGATTATGAAACAGAATGGATTAAGTATGTGTACATGCACCAGACTTGGCCAAAAGATTCCTG
Organism: Rhynchonycteris naso; assembly: GCA_037038555.1. Taxonomy (NCBI): domain Eukaryota; kingdom Metazoa; phylum Chordata; class Mammalia; order Chiroptera; family Emballonuridae; genus Rhynchonycteris; species Rhynchonycteris naso. The sequence continues at coordinate 125,925,560 of CM072999.1, forward strand.
AAAACTATGAGTAGAAGGTCTTTGAATTTCATCACTTTGTCATTCAATGTTGGAAGACATATCAGTTTGAATTGGGACAGAGGGCTAATACGAACAAAGTCCCCCTACAGTTTGATGTCCCAAGTAACAGAACTGTTGATAAGAAGGGGGTGAACTGTTGAAGACAAGTGGACAAGAAAAGAGACATTATACAGTTGTTTTAGCTTGTTGTGGAGATGAAACAAGCTGCCTTCTATACTGATTTTCAAATGCAAAACAATGCCAGAAGAAGACATTCTTTGAGAAGTAATTGTCCACATTCATGACTGGAGTTGGATGGATCAGGATGTAATGAAGATCTGGTTTGAGAAATTTTGGAGAAGGAGACCACGTGGGCTCTTACATAAACTTGCCCTATTGGTGCTTGATCAGATCAGGGCACACATAACAAAACACACAAGGAAGATTGCTGCAGAGCAAAAAACAAAACTTGCCATCATACCTGGAGGCTTGACATTCCAGCTTCAACCACTTGATGTCAGCATTAACAAACCTTTCAAAGCTGCCAGGAGAGATGAATGGAACCAATGGATGAAGTCTTCTGGGGACAATTTGACACCAGCAGGAACAGTGAAGAAACCAGCTATAAAAGAAGTTTGTACCTGGGCGAAAAGATCCTTGGATAATATCAAAATTGAGATTGTTGTCAAGTCATTTAAGAAGTGTGGAATTTCAAATGCCCTAGATGGAACTGAGGGTGAGGCATTATATGAAGACAGTGACTCTTCATCAGAGAGAGAAGAGGACAAATTAATGGATGGGTGTTTTGACAGTGATGAGGAGTTGTATGAATTTTATGATGAATAAAACTTGAGTTCAAAACTTTATGTAATACTTTTTTTTTTTTTTTTCAAATTTCAGGCCCCAAAATTAAGGTGTGTCTTATACATGGGGAATACGATAATTATTATGGTCACCATGCTGTACATTGGCGTCACAGAATTAAGTCATTTTATAACTGGAAGTTTGTGCCTGTTGACCAACATCTCCTTATTTTTCTCATTCTGCCGCCCCTGGTAACTATGACTACTCTCTGTTTCTATGAGTTGTGCTCTTTTCTTAAAATCTCACATATAAGAGAAATTGACTGGTTTCACTTAGCATAATGCCCTTGAGATTCATCCATGTTATAGAAAATGTCAGTGTTTCCTTTATTTATGTCTGGATAATATTTCATTGCATATGTACACCTCATCTTCTTTATTCATTCATCCATAGATGGACCCTAAGTTTGTTTCTACTTCTTGGCTATTGTGAATTATGCTGTAGTGAATGTAGGGATGGATGCAGATACTTCTTCATGATCTCAATTTTATTTCCTTTGAGTATATACCCAGTAGTATTGTTGGATCATATGGAAGTTCTATATTTAATATTTTTTAAGAACTTTCATACTGTTTTCCATAGTAGCTGAAAAATTCACATCTCCACCACAAGTGCACAGGGTTGCCTTTTTTCCACTTCCTCACAAAAACTTGTTAACTATTTTCTTTTAACACAGCCATTTTAAAAGGTGTGAGGTTATTTTTCACTGTGGTTTTGATCTGCATTTTCATGATGAATAGTGATACTGAGTATCTTTTCATGTGCTTATTTCCATTTGCATGTCTTCTTTGGACAAATGTCTATTTCAAGTCCTCTGCCCATTTTTAATTGGATGATTGCTTTTTGCTATTGAGTTTATTAATTTCTTATATCTTTTGGATACTATCTCCTATCAGATACATGTTCTACAAATATTTTCTCCCTTTCAGATTTTTTTGTTGTTCATTTCTTTTCTGTGACTAACTTTGTATTTGATGTATTCTCATTTATTTTTGCTTTTGTAGCTTGTGCAATTGGCAGCAAATGTAAAAAATAATTGCCAAGACCAGTGTGAAGAGCTTTCTTATTTCTGTTATTTTTCCAGTGGTTTTATTTTTTCTGGTCTTACATTAATGTCTTTAATCCATTTCAAGTTAAATTTTATGAGTAGGGTAAGATAGGAGTCTAACTTCATTTATTTTAAATGTGAATATTCAGTTTTTCAGCACCATTTATTAAAGTCACTATCTTTTCCTCATTAACTATTTTTAGCTCCATTGTCAAATATAAGTTGACTATATATGGAAGGTTTATTTTTAGGCCTTTATTCTGTTCCATTGGCTTATCTCTCTTTTTATACAATACCATACTCTTTTAATTACCATGATTTTATAGTATAGTTTAAAATCAGAAAGTTTCAGAATAAAAATTTTCTTTTTATTCATGGAGTAAGTCTTGGTAGTTTGTATGTTTTCAGGAATTTGTCTGTCCTTGTAGGTTATCCAATTTCTTAATATATATTTTTTCATAGTAATCTTTTATGATTCTTTGTATGTCTGTAGTGTTAATTGTAATATCTTCTTTCATTTCTAATTTTTTTATTTGTCTTCTTTCTTTATTCTTGGTTTAGCTAAAGGTTTGTCAATTTTGTTTATTCCTTTAAGAAACCAGCTCTTAGTTTCACTAATTTATTTTCTATTGTTTTTCTGATTTCTATTACTTATTTCTGTTTTGCATTGTTATTCCTTTCCTGCTAAACGAGACTATAATTTGTTCTTCTTTTCTTAGTGCCTTCAGATGTAAAGTTATTTATTTGGGACCTTTCCTTTCTCTTAATATAGATATTTTTTTCATAAAACTTTCTCTTTAGAACTATATATGAGCATTCCATAAGTTTTCATATAATTTTTTATTTTTATTTATTTCAAGAAATATTTTGATTTTCCCTTTAACTTCTGCTTCAACCCAATAGTTACTCAAGAGTAGATTATTTAATATCCACATATTTATAAATTTTTCATTTTCTTCTTTTATTTATTTCTGGTTTCACACCATTGTGGTCAGAAAAGATGCTTGGTATGATTTCAATTTTCTTAAATTTGCTAAGATTTCTTTTGTGACCTCCTTTATGATATATCTTGGAGAAGTTCCATGTGTACTTGAGAAGAATTGGTATTCTCTGTTTTAAGTTGGCATATTTTATATACATGTCTGTTAGGGCCATTTGGTCTAAAGTATAGCTCAGTATTTTCTTATCAATTTTCTGTTTGGATATTCTACCTATTGTTAAAAGTAAAGTATTAAAGTCCTTTACTCTTACAGTATAGTTGTCTATTTTTCTCTTTAGATCTCTGAGCATTTTCTTAATATATTTGAGTGATAAAATATGGGTGCATAATCTTTATGCCTGTTATGTCTTCTTGATGAATGGACCTCTATATCAGTAATAACTTTCTTTATCTTTCGTTACTTCTTTTACGTTAAAGCTTATTTTTCCTAATGAATATATATATATATATATAATCTGATTTCTTAGATTTCACTTGCATGAAATATCTTTTCCATTCCTTCATTTTGAGCTTATGTGAGTCCTTGAAGCTGAAATGAGTCTCAGTCTCATTTTGTTTTATCCATTCAGCCATTCAATGTCTTGATTAAAGAATTTGACCATTTTCATTTGAAGTAATTATTGATAATTAAGGACTTAGTAATACCATCTTATTAATTGTTTTCTGGCTGCTGTATAAGTCTCTTCTTTCTTTCTGTTTTGCTGCCTTCCTTTTTTAATTGATTTTCTGGTCGACTTCCATTCCTTTCTCTTTATCTTCTATGTATCTATGATAGGATTTTGCTTGGTAAGGTAAAATAAGTGTTTTTAAGTAACTAATAACATAATGACCACATGTAGGTAAATGAAACAGTAGACAGTTTAAGAATGATTTTAAAAATCATACTGAAACATATTTGGAGATATAGAAAAGCAACTAAACCATTTGGGTTGGTTGTTGTTTGGATTGCTGAGGTATCCTTACTTTTGGTGCTTTGCTTAAAAAGTTACAAAAAGCAATGTAAAATGCTCAATTTTGGATTTTAAATGGATGCTGCATACATACAATTTTCAAATGTTGTCCATGTAATATTTTTGTCTGAACAAATTTATCTAAAATAAATTCTTTTCATCTAGAATAACTTAAGAAACATTAAAGTATACACTGTCATAATAAGCCATTCACTACTATTACAATTCTATTGCTTGGACAGTCAATATATCAGAGAGTATAAAAAGTTTTTATGGGGATTCATTTTATTAAAGATGAAAGTTTATGCAGCATTTCTAAAATTATTTATGGGAAATGAATTTACATGTCCCTTTGTATCTGCCAACATATTTTTCCAGCTGTTACATCCAAAATGCAGTCCAAGGGGCCCAGAAATACCCAGAAAATGTTTACTAAAATTGATTTTTCTGTCCAGTTTCATTGCCAGTGAAAATGTATGAAATACATTTATTTCATTTAGAGAGCCAGCTTTCTTCACCCTTAATGGAAAGTCCTAATAAATATGTTCTTTATACAACAATGTCTCTATAATGGGACAAGGCAAAAGAGCTCTGAATTTTTTTAAAAATCAGTCAAAAATCTTTTACAAAGATATTTCTGATTACAAGTTCTAATCTTTCTAGAGATGTAAAATATGTTCCTATGTCTAATAGTTGGCTTATTTCTTTTGCTATAAAGATAGAAATTAATAGCTTGATGGCAAGCTATGGTAGTAAAAAACAGAGAAACCAAATGATATTTTATTTTTTATCACATGGGACCTTAAATATCACAGAAAAGGACAAGAGGTAAAATGACAATGGAGATTAATTTTTAATCCATGTAAATTAATAATAGTAATTTTATATTTCAAAAACCATGTGTACTCAGAAAGAGGTGAGTTTTACAATTCTTATTTTATTTGTGAATCTTTCAATTAGAAAGATAAGAATATCATAAAAATTGCTAATTGCAAACTCAACTCAGTAATTTATTAATATACAATGTGTGAATTTTAAGATGTTATCCTAATTGGAGAGCCTTTGCTTCCTGATTTCCACTGCTATTTACCTATCCCAAACCAACCACAAACATTGCATTACAATTGTGCTGTATAGTGTGTTGCTATATTTAAAAAATATTCAAATGAAATTAGCCCTATTAGTGGTTTGAACTCTTTCAATATTTTATATAAATTGGTTCTTTTTAGACATAGAGGGGCTGCATGACAAAAATGGACTGCACATGATAATGAATGATGAAAGGAAGCTGAAAAAGTACATGAAAATAGTGTTTATTTAACAAGAAAATTTGATTTATCTGATAATAGTTTTGAAAAAAGCAAACTGCTTGAAGCATCTATTACCAGTATTAAAAAAGAGTAGCTTCCAACTGATCTATTATGAGATTCAGTAACAAGATAACATAATGTCAGAATCCCTGTTTACTTTTCTTCTTTTTCTTTTTTTTTTCTACACTTAAAAACACAATAGTATGTTTGTATTATATGTGGTCAGGACAGCATATATCAAATCTGAAAATAATGATGCTAATAGTTCACCAGCATCTTCAGCTTCACTTCACAAGCTGCCCATTTAGAGATGTACTCCCTGGCAGTTTGCTTTGGCAAAGTGCTTTCCAGATTGTGTGTCAGCTACAGAGCATAGTAAGCAATGCCAACATGGTGGTTTACAGAATTAACAAGAGCAGCTATCTTCCTTGACAGATTGCTGTTTCATTATAACTGTTGGGGATTAAGTCAGCTGCTGGAACAATAGGGAAAATCAGAGGGTCATTAGTATAGTCTATTAATTTTTTGTCATGAATAGTGCATACCACAATCTGCACATGTGGGATGGCAGAACACTTTGCAAATTACTGGCCTTTAAACTCCCATGGTAACTTTTAAAAAATCCCCGTGGCAACTTAAGGCATAAAAAAAATGTGGTGAGTTCGGATGCAAATGTATAGTAGTTAAAACTCATCAAGCAGAAAATTTTCTGCTACAAATTTGATATGAAATTTTTTTTTTTTTAAATGGAAGAGGACGGCAAGATGGCAATGGAGTAGGCAGATGTAACAACTTCCAACTCCCAAAACCAAAGTGGATTATAACTTAAATTTAAGAAACATCATCTGGATAAACCAACTTTGAACTAAACTAAGGGGACTCTTCAACCAAGGAACACTGAAGAAGCCGCATTGAGATTGGTAGGAAAAGTGAAAACATGAAGAAGGCTGCCCAGCTCCTTGGAGCAAATGGCAGCCCGCAGAGACCCATGTGGCAGGAAGAGAGTTTGATGGAGAGGGAGGGACATGGGTCCCAGGAACAAAGCCCCAGCCTGCAGTCCAAGAGCCTAGAAGAGATGTTTGGACAGTATAGAGCTGTGAAACAAGTGAGGATACTATTTGTGAGAGACAGTTTTCTCAGACCCAAGATGCTTCTTAAAGGGACTCCGCAGAAAACCTCTCTGAAAACCACTCACCCGGGTCTCCGGGGAATGGGGGCAGAGGAGAGGACCAGAGCAGTGGAAAGAGAGTGTGGACTGAAAGGCACAGGGAGAAACACAATGAGGGACAGCCACCCTAACCCCTGGGCTAAGTCACTTACCTAATCAAAAACGAATATTTCCCCTGGAACTAGCAATACCAGCAAAGGGAGACAGGACACCAGCCAAACAAGCTCTCCCGTGGCACTCAGAACAGAGCTGCTTAGACAGAGGGAGCTTCCAGGACTACAGCATGGAGTGTTAGGGTCTGAGCTGCAGTGCACCCACCCACACTGCTGAGGACTTGCTGAAGGGACGGTGGTGGCAGGATGCTAAAACACAGTTCTGTTGATGGGGATGGAGGCCCAGCCAGTATGAGCTCAGTCTAGCACAGTAGGGGAGAAGGAAATGCGCGAAAGTGGTCTGGAAGCTGTGGGCCGCCTGCAGCCCCAATGAGGGGTGGAAAAGCGGGAGGCGAGAAACGGAAAAAGATCTGCTCTGCGACCCTGCGCAGAATGGCCCTCACTGCAGGGGCAAGGCTAGGACCGGGAACAGGTGAAGGTTCGCAACTGAGTGCATGCCAGCAGCCCTGCCCCACCCGAGAAACCGTGGCTTGCCAACCTGCATGTGTGAGTTGGCTCTGAACACGGGGACGAGGCTGGAGCCCTGGACAAGCTAAAGCTCGCAGCTGAGCACATGCAAGGACCAAGAAAGCCCAGTTTACGATCATGCGCAGGAAGACACTTGCCTCGGGGGCGGGGCTAAAGCTCTGGACAGGCTGAGGTTCACAGCTGAGTGCACGTCAGCAGCCCCGTACAACCAGAGAAACTGTGGCAAGCAGACTCTGACCACGGGGACTGGGAGGAGCCTGGGAACAGGCTGGGTCAGCAGCTGAGCAAAGGTGCTCACATCTACCCTTGGTGCTGAGGCTTGTGGCTTGAGTGCAGTGGACAAAGCAAACTGTGGGGGCGAGGAGAAGGCCAAGGAAGGCCGAGGCTTGTAGAGCTGGGCACCAGAACACAGCGCCAACTGCGGAGGAGAGCCAGAAATCACAGTAACAGCCGCAGTGGGCCGGCGCTGGCAACACCCATACCCAACCGCCCTAGGCAGTGGCAGAGGGGGTGGCGGGCCTATAGACAGACCACACCTAGAGAACACAAAGGCAACACCCATTGGACTCCAGTGGTCACAAAATTCTTATACACAGAAAAAATGGGCAAGCAGAGAAATGCAACCCAAACTAATCAAGAGAAATCCCCAGAGAAGGACCTGATTGAACCAGATATAACCAAATTACCAGATGCAAAATTTAAAATAATGATAGTTACGATGTTCAAAGAGATTAGAGCAACAATGGATAGTCATTACAATCACCTAAATAAAGAGATAACAAGTATAAAAAACGAAATTGAAATAATAAAAAAGAATCAGACAAAAATTACAAATACATTATCAGAACTGAAGACCACAATGGAAGGAATTAAAAGCAGAATGGATGACGCAGAGGATCGAATCAGAACTTAGAGGACACAATAAACAAAGGCACAGAAGAAGAGCAGAAAAAAGAAAAGAGACTCAAAAAATCTTAGTAAAATCTAAGGGAGTTCTGTGAAAACATGAAGAGAAACAACATCTGCATCATAGGGGTTCCTGGAAAAGAGGAGAGAGAACAAGAAATAGAAACTTTGTTCAATCAAATCATAGCAGAAAACTTCTCTAAATTAAGGCTGGAAAACATTTCACACGTTCAAGAAGAACAGAGAACTCCATTAAAGAGAAACCCAAAGAAACCTACAACAAGACATATCATAGTTAAAATACCAAAGCTAAAGGATAAAGAGAAAATTTTAAAAGCTGATAGATGAAATCAGGAGTGTTCAGGGTAGTATGGCTGTAGACTAAAGGCTGGTAGAGAAAAAAAGGCTATCACCTACAAAGGAGCCCCTATAAGGATGACATCCGACTTCTCAACAGAAACACTTGAGCCAGAAGGGAATGGCAAGATATATTCAAAGTAATGCAGAACAAGAACCTACAACCAAGGCTACTCTATCCAGCTAGGCTAATGTTTAAAATTGAAGGAGAAATAAAGAGCCTCACAGACAAAAAAAGCCTCAAGGAATTCATTAAAACCAAACCAATTCTGCAAGAGATACTAAGGGGCCTGTTGTGAACAGTTCAAAGGGAGGAAAGAATAGAGCAAAAGAAGAATACAGATTTAAAGAATAAAATGGCAATAAACAACTACATATCAATAATAACCTTAAATGTAAATAAATTAAGTGATTCAATCAAAAGACATAGGGTAGCAGTGTGGATAAAGAAACAGGACACATACATATGCTGTCTACAAGAGACACACCTTAAAACAAAGGATGCACATAGACTGAAGGTAAAAAAATGGAAACAAATATTTCATACAAATGAAAATGAAAAAAAAAAAGCCAGGGTAGCAATACTTATATTTGACAAAATGGACTTTAAAACAAAGGCTGTAGTAAGAGATAAAGAAGGACACTACATAATGATAAAGGGAATAATTCAACAGGAAGATATAACTATATAAAATTTACACACCAAATAAGAGCCCCGACATATATAAAACTGACTTTTTTGGATATAAAGGGCTAGATTAACAGCAATACCATAATAGTAGGGAATTTCAATATCCCACTAACATCACTGGATAGATCCACAAGAAAGAAAATTAATAAAGAAACAGCATACTTAAAGGATATACTAGATCAACTCAATATAATAGATATCTTCAGAACTTTTCACCCTATAGCACCAGAATATACATTCTTTTCAAGCGCTAATTGTACATTTTCTAGGATAGACCAAATATTAGGACATAAAAATGGGCTCAACAAATTTAAGAAGATTGAAATCATACCAAGCATTTTCTCTGATCACAATGACATGAAACTAGAAAGTAACCTCAAAAAAACCCTGAAAACTCTCAAACACTTGGAAACTAAATAGTAGGTTATTAACTAATGAATGGATTAACAATGAGATCAAAGAAAAAATAAAAAAGTTTCTGGAAATGAATGAAACCAAGCATACAGCAACTAAAAATTTATGGGACACAGCAAAGCAGTACTGAGAGCGAATTTCATTGCACTACTTGCATACCATAAGAAGCTAGAAACAGCTCAAATAAGAAACCTGACCCTGCATCTAAAAGAACTAGAAAAACAACAGCAAATAAAGCCCAGAACCAGTAGAAGGAAGGAAATAATAAACATAAGAGCAGAAATAAATGACATAGAGGCTAAGGAAACAATACAGAGTATCAATGAAACGAGGAGCTGGTTCTTTAAAAAGGTAAACCAGATTGATGAACCTTTTTCTAGACTCACCAAGAAAAAAACAGAGAGGACACAAATAAAAAAAATTAGAAAGGACAGTGGATATATAACAACTGACACAACAGAAATACAAAGCATTGTAAGTAAATACTATAAAAAACTCTATGTCAAAAATTTAGACAACCTAGGTGAAATGGACAAATTTCTTGAATTATATTATCATCCAAAAATCAATCTGGAAAAATCAGAATACCTAAACAGACCAATTACAACAAATGAGAAACAGTTAACAAAAAACCCCTAAAAAAGAAAAGTCCTGGGCCTGATGGCATCACAAGTAAATTCTACCAAATATTCAAAGAAGATCTAACTCCTATCCTCTTCAAGCTATTTCAAAAAACTCAAGAGGAAGGAAGACTTCCAAACTCTTTTTATGAGGCGAGCATAATTCTGATCCCAAAACCGTGCAAAACAACACAAAGAAAGAAAATTATAGGACAATATCCCTGATGAATTTAGATGCTAAGATTCTCAACAAAATATTAGCCAACCAGATCCATTAATATATGAAAAAGTCATACACCATAATCAAGCAGGATTTATTCTGGAGAGGCAAGGCTGGCTCACTTTCACAAATCAATCAATGTGATTCATTACATAAACAAAAGGAAGGACAAAAATCACATGATAATTTCAATTGATGCAGAAAAGGCATTTGATAAAATCCAGCACCCATTCATGTTCAAATCTCTCTGTAAAGTGGGAATAAAGGAAACATTTCTTAACATGATAAAGGCCATCTATAACAAACCCACAACAAACATCATACTAAATGGGAAAAAATTAAAAGCAATCCCCTTAAGATCAGAAATCAGGCAGGGTGCCCCCTTTCACCACTCTTATTCAACATAGTTCTGGAAGTCCTAGCTACAACAATCAGACAAGAAGAGGAAATAAAAGGCATACAAATTGGAAAAGAAGAAGTAAAACTGTTATTATTTGCAGATGATATAATATTGTATATAGAAAACCCTAAAGTCTCAGTCAAAAAACTACTGGACCTGATAAATGAATTCAGCAAGGTGGTAGGATATAAAATTAATACTCAGAAATCAGAGGCATTTTTATATACCAATAATGAACTGTCAGCAAAAGAAATTAATAAAACAATCCCCTTCACTACTGCAACCAAAAAAATAAAGTACCTAGAAGTAAATTTAACCAAGGAGGTTAAGGATTTGTACTCAAAAAATTATAAAACATTGATAAAAGAAATCAAGGAAGATACAAACAAGTGGAATCATATACCGTGCTCATGGTTAGGAAGAATAAACATCATTAAAATGTCTATATTACCCAAAGCAATTTATAAATTCAATGCAATACCAATTAAAATACCAATGACATACTTCAAAGATATAGAACACATATTCCAAAAATTTATATTGAACCAAAAACGAACACGAATAGCCTCAGCAATCTTAAAAAGAAAAAATAAAGCTGGAGGTATCACTCTTCCGGATAACAAGGTTTACTACAAGGCCATTGTACTCAAGACAGCCTGGTAATGGCATAAGAACAGGCACATAGATTGATGGAACAGAACAGAGAACCCAGAAATAAACCCACAGATTGATGGACAACTGATATTTGACAAAGGAGGAAAGAAAATACAATGGAGTAAAGACAGCCTCTTTAACAAATGGTGCTGGGAAAATTGGACATCTACCTGCAAAAAAAATGAAACTAGATCATCAACTTACACCATTCACAAAAACAAACTCAAAATGGATAAAAGACTTAAATGTAAGCCATGAAATCATAAGCATCTTAGAAGAAAACATAGGCAGCAAACTCTCCGCTATCTGTAGCAGCAATATATTTGCCGATTTATCTCCAACGGCAAATGAAATAGAAGGCAAGATAAACAAATGGGACTATATCAAACTAAAAAGGTTTTGCACAGCTAAAGGCCATAAGAACAAAATATAAAGACAAACTGCACAATGGGAGAACATATTCGACAACACGTGTGATAAGGGTTAATAACCAAAATTTATAAAGAACTTATAAAACTCAACACCAGGAAGACAAACAATCCAATCAAAAAATAGGCAAACGAATTAAATAGAAATTTCTCCAGAGAGGACATACTGATGGCCAATAGGCATATGAAAAGTCTCAACACCACTAATCATTAGAGAAATGCAAATTAAAACCACAATGAGATATCACCTCACACCAGTCAGAATGGCACTCATCAGCAAAACTACACAGAAAAAGTGCTGGCGAGCATGTGGAGAAAAGGGAACCCTCCTGCACTGCTGGTGGGAATGCAGACTGCTGCAACCACTGTGGAAAACAGTAAGGAGATTCCTCAAAAAATTAAAAAACGAACTACCTTTTGACCCAACTATCCCACTTTTAGGAATATACCCTACGAACACCATAGCACTGTTCGAAAAGAAGAAATTTGCCCCCATGTTCGTGGCAGCATTGTTCATAGTAGCGAAGATCTGGAAACAGCCCAATTGTTCATCAGAGGACGAATGGATTAAAAAGCATTGATACATATATACTATGGAATACTACTCAGCCATAAGAAATGATGACATCGGATCATTTACAACAAAATGTATGGACCTTGATAACATTATACGGAGTGAAATAAGTAAATCAGAAAAAAATAAATACTGAGAACAGCATGATTTCATACATAGGTGGGACATAAAAGTGAGACTATGAAACATGGACAAGAGTGTGGTGGTACAGGGTAGGGGGAGGGAAGAGAGGGTAGAAGAGGTGGGAGGGGAGGGGCACAAAGAAAACCAGATAGAAGGTGACAGAGGACAATTTAACTTTGGGTGATGGGTATGCAACATAATTGAATGATAGGATAACCTGGAGATGTTTTCTTTGAACATATGTACCCTGATTTATTATTGTCAATATATTGTCAATAAATTTATTGATAAAATAATCAATCAATAAATAATTAAATAAATATAAATGGGGCATCCAAGCTAAAGAATAAGGATGTATAGATGGGAATAAAAGATAAAGAGATTTTCAGGCAAAGATAACTGTGTATAAAGGCCAGGTGGTCTAAAAGAGCAGAAAATTTGAAGAATTGAAAGAAGCTTAGGATGGGAAGTCGAAAGAGAATGAGTGTGCATGCAGTTATTTGGGGGATGTCGAGTTATTTGGGAATAGTGGTAAAAAGATAATGAATCCTAAAGGTTTGTTCCCTGTCTTCTTTCTTGAAAAAAGAAATCTGAATATTTTATGATTTAAAAAAAAGAAAGAAAATGGATGAAAAATCAATACATTATATCTCTTTCCTGTTAAGACTATCACTGTTCTCCATATAACAAATAAAGGGCACATTATATTTATTCCTTGGCCCATCTTTCTTCTTAGAAGATAAAACATTTTTATAAATATTAAAGTAAATATTTTCTGTTAAAAAATAGCCTCTCTCCCTTTCAGGTGGAATAAAAAGATAAACAATCAAAGCATTCATTGCATTTCAGGAAAATCACTGGAACTGGAGCTGAAATAATATTTATTTCATGGTAATGCAAACACTTAAAGAATATTCTAGAACAACAACCAATGTATACAATCATTAAGAAAATCTTCCAAGATGCCATCAAGTACTTTAGCAATCTACAAAATGTCTTCCTGTCACATTGCAGCAGCCTCAGAATGCTGTAAATATTTTCAAGTCCTGCATACCAGTATTGGAAAGGAACTGGAACTGGAACTTGGTTGAAAATTTATGACTAATGCATACAGACCTGAAAGTTCTCAGAGCTTGAAACTTCTGGAATACAAAATTCTTAGTCTCTTAGTAGCAGCAAAGCTCACTTTTATGTAAATTGCTTTTTGAACTTAGATCTCTCTTCACAGATTGGATAACTAACTTTACTAGAACTGAGAATTGAGAAGGGAAGTATATATCAGTTTAAAAGGACTTTCTAATCTATATGTAAGACTATAGGAAAGAAAATGCAGTGTTTCTCAGATGGAGCATGTAAATAAAAACCTGGTAGGAGAAAAAAAGGAAATCAAGAAAAATGGCACCACTAAGATGGTCTCTTCATATCTGTAGTATGAAAGGAAAGGCAGAGATGAAAAATGATTTAGGTTTCTAGAATTTAATCTGTGAATTAAACAATACAAGATTCTTTAATAAATAAAATCATACTCAATATGATTAGAGCTTCTGAAAATGTAATATGTTTCATTGGAAACAATCTGACCATGCACAAAACAATCTCAAGAAAATTTTCTACACCTGTCTCTTCAAAATGAGTTTGTTATTTAGATCTCAAATTTAAAAGATAAATATTTTTATATTAAAAATATCTCCAAAGTGAATTTTAATTACATTACCTCCTCTTTGTTTTTTGATAAGTCACAATGAAAATTACTGATCTTTTTAAAAGTATTAGCCCTTAATGAACTGAAAGTGATAAATAAGTCAAACACCTTAATATATACAGTAATACCTCAGTTTCGTTGACTTCAGTAATCACTGATTTCCGTTTTCATCTATTTTTTCCATTAAAACTTTGTCTTGGTTTTCATCGGTGGCCTCAGATATTGTCGCGGTGCCTACAGGACCTTGCTGCTAATTTTGTGAAAACAGAGGACGACCCACGCGTTCTCCTACTCAGTGTAGCATTGTTTCTCATTGTGTGAGCATCACCCCACATGACTAAACAAACAATTCCATTGCTTTCAAGTGTTTTTGTTCTTTTTTTATGGATTGCAAGTGCTAGTACTACAATTACATGTAAGTGATTACTGTGTATACCGTTTCTGCACCTCTCTCCACTCCTCACCATCTTCCATAGGCCAAGAAGAGTCTTCAGAAGCACCAATGTCACGTAAAATGTTCACGTATTCTTTACATTAGTCTTTTATATTAATTTCTTATTGTTTTTAGTATTAAACACTACATTATTCTCTATAAATTGTGTGTTTGGTATGTATTTTGGAGTGTCTAGAAAAAATTAATTGGATTTACATTGATTCATATATAAATAATTGCCTTGGTTTTTGTCAGTTTTGGATTTCGCTGATTTTTTTCAGATGGTTTATCAATGAAAACCAAGGTATCGCTGTACTAAGCACATCTGCTCAAAGAAGAATAGGTACAGTCTATGTTGTGAAGGTCTTAAAAACTCACCATTTTTCGAATTTTTAAATCCAGGGTTAAATCAAGTTCAGAATGAAGAAATACAACCTTAGATGCCCTGAAGCTTATCATTTTCTCATTTTGGTACAATAGCAAGGAACTGGCTCAGTAAACCCAAGTTACTTCAATATATGACAGGCTGGTTCAAACAACAAGATTCAGAAGGTTCCTTTCTCTGATAAATTCACTATCTCTAAAGAAAGCTCCCAGTTTCCTGCTGTTTCCTTTCTTGATTTCACTATAAATATGCAGATTTATGTGTATTCAGTCCCTCCTTTGGGACCTTCTCCATTGGGTATACAACTTGGTGATGCCTGGTTTAAGCAAACCTTTCTGTGAGATAATGGGAGAGTAGGGAGTAACATGTAAGCTGCTCTTATACTACTTATCCATTTTCTTTAATAAACCCTAATTCACCAGATGCTCCTTTACGTATAGTACAAGAATATTGAATATACACTTCAGATGTAACCCACCCAAATTATTTAATGTAATAAAATATTAAGGGCATAAATTTTTTAATATAGTTTTAATTGAGCATTTTTTGCCTAAAAATTTTCATTTCTCAGTATCTTAACCCACATAACTCACATTATTAAGGGCAGAGGTATTTGTATTCCACATAACAGCATAAGCACATATAATACTAATAATAAAATTATTAAGCTATGGTAGCAAATAATTTGTTCCTCAAATTAGTAAATAAAAAGCTTTTGCAAAAAGGTTTAGAGTACAAAGTAATAATTTATATGTTAATTGAAAATAAGTTGTTTTTGCCTGAAAAGTTAGTATTCAGTACAACTTGAATCTCAGTAAAAGCCATCTATTTAAATATATGGTTACAGACAAACATTTAATATAAATAAGTTAAGGGGAAAAAAACCTGTGGGGACATTGAGGAGGGGGTGGAGGAAAGATGTAAAGAGGGACAAATATAAGGTGATGAGAAATGATTCGACTTTGGGTGATGGGTACACAACATAATCAATAGTTCAAATACTATACAGATGTTCACCTAAAACTTATGTACTCTTATTGATCAATGTCACCCTGTTAATTTTCTAAATAAAATTTTTTTAAAAACTATATTTTTTTGACA
The DNA here is from genome assembly GCA_037038555.1 of Rhynchonycteris naso. Lineage (NCBI taxonomy): Eukaryota > Metazoa > Chordata > Mammalia > Chiroptera > Emballonuridae > Rhynchonycteris > Rhynchonycteris naso. Next base: position 125,941,549 of record CM072999.1, read on the forward strand.
TCTTTGGCAATTGTTCACACTTTATCAAATGTAATTTGGACTTCTTTATAACAAAGACTTAATGGGAATAACTAATACTTGTTAAGAATATGATACTCATTATCTCTTTCAAAGAATCTATTCCTATTATTGTATAGAATTTGATAAAAAAAATTACAAACTGTTATATATATAGGAAATAATTATTATTTAGGGTATTCTTACTAAGATATATTTGTGATAAGTCAAATATACCAATCAGTATACAGAAGGATGAAAAAAAGAGATATTGCATATTATCCAATATTTTGATTGTGGTAGAAGTGCATTAAAACTCTTTCTGGAATTCTGCATGGAAGTGCAAATGCATTTGAATTGCTTTTAATTGAAATAATTACACATAACATAATATTATCATCATAATCATTTTTACCTTTCTCATTTTTAACCTGACTCTAATTATAATGTGTATCTAATGTTTCCAACATTTTCTTTCTAATTTATATTATAAGTGATTATGTTATATCTGAAATTGTAACATATTTCAAAATTGTTTTTATTTCCTACAAAATATTACAGTGGATTTAATAATTTTATAATAAAAGTATTCATATTTATATTTTTATTGACACCATAATAAACATCTTTTTTATATGATGATTTGAGTAATTGCCAGAATAACATGATAAAATTAAGAGTAATAATGCTTAGGTTCAAAAAAGAATGTGCCAATATATAAATATTTAATTAAAAATTTTAAATGATTTGCACCATATGTTAAAATGTTGTAGGTTTCATGAGAAATACAGTGTATTTGTGTATGTTTGATTCTCTGTACTTGTTATTTGAATAGTCAAGCTCAATATTAAAATTTTATAATTTGAATAATTAATGCAATTTGTCTGAAAGTCTACATTTATGTTTAAATAATGCAAAATAAATACTTCTTGTTTAAAAATTTTTGTATTCCCTTTAAGAAACTTTAAGTGAGTGGTGTCAAAAATACAGTACATGAAGATTGTAGTAATTTTAGATATTCCCAGTAAATAATTGAGTTTGGGTAAAATAAATTGAATGACTTTATTCGTAGAACCCCAGAATCACTTAATCCATAAGGAAGCTGGCTCAGCATTTTGGGTTCACAGTAAGATCACAACCCTGAATGTTTGAATACTTGCTCTGGGAAATGATTTCTTTTTTCCCAGAGTAGAGGATGAAATCATTTGAAAATAATAAAGAGAACTTATAATTAATTGTTGGTATATATAGTTTTATCTACATACAGGATTCTGACGAGGGCTGGAATGTTAATTTTTAATAATGAATGAATACTACAATGCATGTTTCTGAATACTAGAATGCATCTATTTGTGGATTTTAGATTTATCATTAAATTTAGTCCTTAAAACCACCTTAGCAGTTAGATACTATCATTATATCTTACATAAAAGAAAACTGAAGCAAAGAGATGTTATATTATTTGCCCAAAATTATAAAGTTATTAAGGTCAAATTAAAATGTGGAGAGAATCTAAAGTAAATCTCTGTATCAACCATGTGCTTAATAAAGAAAATGGAACTTTAATTCTTAACTCTAATATCTTTTAAATTTAAAGTAGAATGCCTGTTTGTGTATTTATAAGTTTTCAAAAGTTATTTTTTATTTCTTAAGAAAATTTAATAATGGAGAGAATGTATTTGAAGTTCAACACTAAGGAATTCATTAGGTATATTTCCTAAAGCCATCTGTAACAATTTCACAGGTAACAGAAAGGACTCACAAGATTTCTCACAGTGTATTAATAATAGGCCTTAATCAAAGTAATAAGTATGCTGTAGCAGGAGAAAAAGAAAAAAAAAACACAGTTTCTAGGGTCCAAGAAAATTTTAGGCACAACCCCACAGGCTATTTTGTGTTGTTGTGGTTGCAGAAGAAACACTTTGTCTCTGGAGGATGAACCATTAAGGTATGTGTGAGAAATCTTGGTTTCAAAAAAGCATAAGCAAGATGTCCCATTAGTTATATAGCCAAGCTGAGCGTTGTAACTGTTTAAACAATATCTAAGTCAGCAATTTATATATTTTCTAGCTCTAAACAAGCTAATCCTGGAGACTCTCTTGGAATTTCAATTTTTAAAGAGCACTTTAAATAATGTTATATACTGTCAAGATAGATTTTGCATAAACGTCTACTGAAGATCATTTGCCAAATTCAGTTAAGTTTTTGAGGATAAAACACTTCTTTGCTATTTCTTAAAAGCTCTGTTTAAATACAATAGTATCAAAGACAAAAGTAACTCCCTTAGTGACCATTTTAGTCATTAAATGTGATCAAAATCTAAGCCTAATATGCCATGTAGAATATACACAATGTTAAAATTCAATGACACCATGCTCTCCCGCATTTTGTTCCATTCAACTTTGTCATAATACTTTTGTGAATTTCTCTTATTGTCCTCAACCTCTAAAAATTGTAGTGCCCTAGAGTTTCATCCTTGGTGATGATCTGTTGTCCAGCTCTACTCACTTTCTTGATGAACCAATTCATTACCATGGTGTGAAATGCCAGCAATTACACCCATTTTTTCCAGCTCATATGTCATTCCCAAAATCTGACCTCATAAATCCATCTGCTTTCAAGATACATCCAAGAGGATATTTAGTAGATGGTACAAATCATTAGGTACCGACTCAAACTCTGTATCAACCTGGCTAAAGCTTCTCCTCATTTGACATTATCTTTATTCTTCCAGTTTATAGGCCCAAAAAAATTGATGTCCTCTTTCTTTCCTTTTTTTATTTCACTCCCAATGTACAGTTTATTAGAAGATTTTACTGGCGCTATCTTAAAAATATTATATGTAGAACATAAGAATTCCTTGCCACCTCTCTTGCCATACACTGAGCCATTATCCTAGATTGCATGGCATACTGAAATAGCCTTCCAATTTTTCTTCCTGTTTTTGCCCTCCCCTTCATACTTTTATGAAACAGAATAGAGTGATTATTTTTATATGGCAGTCAACTTATCACACTCAGTGCTCCGAGTACTGCAATATTTTCACTCGATTTTAACGTTAAATTTTCAATAATGGCCTCCACTTATTCTCTAATCTCAGATTTGACTACTGTTCTTCATGATCACTCCGCCTCATACAAAATGGTGCCATTGTTGTCCCTCCGTAACAGAACAGGAATATCCCAGCCTTAAAGAAATTGGCAGTGATGGCTTCCTTTGACTGAATTCTTTCTTACTCAAGTCCCTCCCTCTCTAACAGTCTTTAAATCTTAATTCAAATGCCATCGTTCCAATAAGGCTTACAGTCGTCCTTCACCATATTGCAGGTCATTTTTTTGGTTTCATAGTATCGCGGATTTTTAAATTGTATATATCTAAGGAAAGGTTAATAATAATGTGGAAAAGGTTTATAAGAGTGTGGGGAGGGTTTATAAAGCCTTAATATATATATATATATATATATATATATATATATATATATATATATATATATATATATATATATATATAATTATATAAAACTATAAATAATAAAAGAAGTATAAGGTTGCTACTTCACAGACTTTCACCTATCTCAGGGGGTTCTGGAACCTAACATCCGCCATAAAAAAAAGACCACTGTATTCTGACTACCGTGATGAAAATTGCAATCTACTTTCTCTTCAGCATCCTCCAATGCCCTCTATCCTACTGTACACTGTCTTTTTTTGTGTGTAGCATATATTGATGTAATGTATTCACCAGAATAATTTTGCATTACTGTTATTTTTAATGCTTGCCTTGTTCCATTGGACTGCAGACTGTGCAAGGACAGGTATAGCTTTGCTTTTTGTTCATTATAATCCCTAGAGGCCTAGTTGTAGACCTGGATAGATTAATTGCTTAATAAATAATTGCTGAATGAATGAAATATAGAAAGTAATTGTACCCTTGCCCAGGATTAGAATTGTAAATACAAGTATAAATTTTCTTAAATTGTATTTCATTAATACATCTCCACACAAAAATGTTAAAATTATTTTAAGTGTATAATGAACTAATTACCTATTTGTAATGAACCACTCCCCTGAATCAAAACCGGTTCTGTTTATAGCGTAGTCTGTGATGGAGATATATGATGAAGTGGTGATAGGTAAAGCATTTATCTCTATAGCTGTAAACTTATTGCAAATAAAAAAATGGTACAAGCAAGGCAATAATTTTATCCAAGACATAATGCAAAAGAAGTCTACTACGACTCTAATGCGTCTGCGGTGAGTAAATGATATGTGTAGTAACACGCCTCCTTTTGTTTATATTACAGTGTTACTGTAATCCTTAACATGATCTAGTTTATCTTGTTTTGTATTTAATTTCTGTATTCTCTACATCTTGGATAAATCTTTCCTTGTGTCTTTCAGAATTTCTGGTGCAAAAATTTCAAAAACTTTCTTCTCCAACTCGGAATTTTATTTCCATCTCTGAATCTCAGATGACAATAGACTTTCTTTTCTTAAATTTTTATTTATTTATTTATTTATTTATTTATTTTTACAGGGACAGAGAGAGAGTCAGAGAGAGGGATAGATAGGGACAGACAGTCAGGAATGGAGAGAGGTGAGAAGCATCAATCATCAGTTTTTCATTGTGACGCCTTAGTTGTTCATTGATTGCTTTCTCACATGTGCCTTGACCGCGGGCCTTTAGCAGATCGAGCAACCCCTTGCTGGAGCCAGTGACTTTGGGTCCAAGCTGGAGAGTTTTTCCTCAACCTGACGAACTCGGGGGTCTTGAACCTGGGTCTTCCGCATACCAGTCCGACGCTCTATCCACTACGCCACCCCCTGGTCAGGCAATGAGAATTGCCTTTCACCAACACCATTTACTCCGTGCTTTCTCAAATGCAAGCAGTTCATTCTTCCATATTTAACGTTCATCCAAGTCTTGACTCCAATGTCAAGTATATTGATGTCAGTCTCCCAACCCATTGAGACTCATACTTACACGATTATATTGTCTTTCTTTTTTTCATCATTTACTTTGTTCTGTCTCATTTTTCTTCATTATTTAAAGACTTCCATCCAGACTCATATTCTTTTACTTTCCAACAAAATTGTTCTCTTTCTTTTTTATTAAGTGAGAGGCAGGAGGCAGAACTACAGACTCCCACATGCACCCCCACAGAGATCCACCTGCCTGGCAAGCCTCCTATGGGGCAATGCTCTGCTCATCTGGAACAATTGTTCTGTTACTCAGCAACTGAGCTATTTTAGTGCCTGAAGAGAGGCTATGGTGCCATCCTCACCACTGGGAGCCAACCTGCTCATTAGAGTCAGGGCTGTGAGAGAAGAAGAGAAAAAAAATGGGAGGGGAATGGTTGGAGAAATAGATGGTCACTTCTCCTGTGTGCCCTGACCAGAAATTAAATCTGGGACATCCACATGCCAAGCCAGTGCTCTACCACTGAGCCAACTGACCAGGGCCCCACCAAAATTATTTTGCAATCATCAGAGATGTGTTCAGATTTCAGACTGATGATCTATCCAATTCAGCTTTTTCATTTTCTTGACCACTTTATTATTAATGAAGTTATCTTTTCTTACAACTTAACCCTTTTCAGTAGTCAAAATTTGTTACCCACAAAGTCATCCTACTCTCTGAATATGATGTCTTTTCCTTCAAAAAGTTTTAAGAATAAATCTTAAGTCTTGAAGAAATCCTGTTCTCTGAGAAATTATACTTGGACAGCTTTTATGATGGTACCTCTCCTAACACAGAGGTCTTTTCTCCGGGCATCAGTTCTCATAATGGGAAATCCTAGTTCAGTCTCAAACTTCATTTATTCAGTGACTCAGTAATGTTAACAAGGACTTTGGCTCCGACAAGAAAAAAGGAAACACCCTCTTTATCTGCACTCTCTTTAAAGATCCTATTATCATTTTTTTATTCAAAGTATTGCAATAACCTACTTACTAGTGTTGACCTATTTCATGATGTCTTCTCCATACTGATAATTGTCCATGGAATAACTAAATGACATATATATATATATATTGTCAAGCCAATAGCTGGGGTCAGGATCACAGCCGCCTGGCCCATGTAGGTTCACATTAGATTCGAACAGACAGTAATGAAACAATGGAGCCAAGAACTGGTTAGCCATCAGCTTTAATTCTAGCTTGCACCCAGCGGGCAAGCAAAAACACACACTGGGCTCCAAAACCCACACATTCAGTGCTCACAAAGCTACTGACTTACCCGAGTTTGCTAGAATCAAAAGTTTCTAGCTCACCAGACTTATTCACCTCTGTTTCCCATCTCCTCCAGCACAAACTCTGCACAAACTGGCTTCTCCCTCAGCACTCTGCCATCTTAGCTGCTTCTCCTGGCCTCCACGTGGCCTTAATCTGCTCTCCTCTCTTCTAATACTAACCTCAGGAACCAAGAGAGCAAGCTCCTGGTCTGCCCCACTTTATAGAATAGATTCAAAACCTTTCATCCAATTATACAAACAAGAAAGTCTCTAATACAAAGCCACCCATCTGAGGCATAATGGGATTCCTCAGGAGAGTGCACCACCCCACATCATCCAAACAGTCAAGGGTGTGGGGAAAAGCTTCTTATATCTTCTTTATTATTTTTCCCTTTGAGGTTAGAAATCATATTTTTATTGCATCAAGTAAAAATAGTGTGTCATTTTCTCAAGCTGCATTGATATGTAAAAGTAGAAAAGAGGAAACTTGAATTAATCAGGGATAAAGATTTTTTTTTTGGTAATATAATGGAAGACCAGAGAGTTTAAGAACAATATGTTATTAGCAAAATAACAATTGGATTGATGGTAACACTGAGGCTTGTATAGATGGATTAAAAGAACCAGTCTATTTATAGAGTGTAAGGGATCGTGTACAAGAATAATTAGAATGAAGGTAAGACTGATATGCATAATAAAATACTTTTAGAAATTGATTTTGAGCTTCCACTCAAGATGGTGGAGTAAGAAATATGGTACCACATCCTCCTCTAACAGTTTTGTATCTATGGATGTAAAGAAGATGCCTCATAAAGACTGGAGGGAGGAGAGGAGATGCTAAATGAGCTGGTCCCACATCCATGTGTGGCTATTTAAAGTCAGGAGGGAAATCTTGACTACATAAGTCCCCCTGAGGAGTCAGGGGTCTCAGCCCCAAACAAGAGCTCCAAGCCCAGGGTTCTAGTACCAGGAAGAAGAGTCCCAGTAACTTCTGGCTGTGAAAGCCAGTGGAGAGTGTGACTGAGGAGAGAGAGAGGGCTGCTGAAGTCCCGGGTATTCATCTTAAAGGGCCTGTGCATGAACTGACCAGGACTCACTGGCTCTAAGCTCCAGCACTAGGGCGGCAGTACAAAAGGTGCCAGGGATGTACAGGGAGGAACTGAGTTCTCTGGCTCCAAGACGGGGATGGAAGAGCTTCTATCTGCCAGACAGAAGTTCTGGCAGCGATCATTTTTCCTTTGCTGAACCATTCCACAGAGCCTGCAGGCAAGCAACATATCTGAATCGTTAACAACTTGGCTCACACTGTTCACCTGGCTGTGGTGATTCCCTGAGACCCCTGCCCAGTCACATTGTGGGCCCATTCAAGCTGTTTCTAGGGGTTTTTCCATAAAATCTCTCGAGGGTTCACAAACCGCAAATAAGCAGCACCTGCCTCAGGCTACCCCACGGTCTGCACTAGTGGCAGCCAGCCTCAGTTTGAGTGTGGCCTCCCCTGGGTACCTACAAACCCAGCACAAGTGGCAGTCATCTTCAGATAGCTTTGTAACTCATGCTGCGTGTCCCCAGGTAAGGCACAGGGGCCTTATCTGCACCGACTTGGAGCCCCAGAGCCAAGTAGTAGCTTCAGTCACTGTCACTGAGGTAGACAGTTTTAGATCATTTGACTGAAAATATTTGCTTCATAACAAACAGGTTCCATTTAATTATCATGCAGTCACATACATTAAATGTGTAAATATCCTTCTTCATGGAGCACCTCTCAACTATGAGGCCTAAATACCAGATGATGTGCAAATAGCAACAGGGTAAATGGAAGATGCATATTCTACCTCGAGATATAAGGTGAATGGCATGTGGGAAAATGCATTCTCCAGTTCAGAGGGCTTCAGTGGGAGCAGAGACTTAGCATACCACCTGGGTTTAGTCAGACCCAAAAGTGAAGAAAACTTTCAAAAAAGATATTGAAGACACATGATGCCTTTAATTGAAGCAGGAATTGGCCCACAAATGAATGATAATAGGCGCACAAACAATTTAATGAAGGAAGGAGATTAGTAGTTGGCAGAGCATGTGGGGTTAGTAGCACCAAAATACGAGTTTTCCAGAGTTAGTCTTTTTTTTAAATTTTTTATACCTTTATAGTTTTAGTTTTCATCTAACAAGTGTCTGATTTTTTTTTTTTTACTCTTTTTGTCTGCAGACCTATATGACTTTTGTGTCTCTGGGAGGGGAGAGGGTAACAGGAGACGTTTGAACTGTCTGTTTTTGACTATTCACATATCCCTTTTTTTCTTGATAGTGCTGCAAGTTTATTTCAGGGAACTTATAAAGGAGCTATTGCTGTGGTTTAATGTTTTTCAAACTTTTTCAGTCAGTCCTTCCTCCCTCAGTCTGAAACCCTGAAGTCATTGCGTGAGTGTAAGATCACAGACATTGCAGGCCCCCTCTCCTGCATTTTTCTGGTTTCTCCCCTCTCATAATGATGATAGACTATAAACTTCAGAGGTCAAAATGAAGAAAATTTGAGCTAATAAGAAATAGTTTGCTAGGACCAAATTAGATAATATGTAAAACAGTGTGTTGGCAAGTGTCTTTGTAATAATAAATGATCTGGAGAACTTGGACTTTTGATTATAACAAAAGTAAACAGAAACAAAAGAGACCAACCAGCCTTTTAGATTGCTAAGGTAAACATTGTTAATCAATAAAAATGAGTGAAGTCAGCTTTTAAAACAATTCAGGTTGAGGTCACCTCTTGTGAAGGACTACTGCCCTAAAAATTCTGTTCTTTAAGTACTCAGGCATAACAATAAGTTCTAATTAATACATTCCTCACTTTTAAACTGATACCTGATAAGACTTGATAAATGCACTCAAACTTTAAGTCCAATCATAGATCTCTCTCTCTCTCTCTCTCTCTCTTTCCTGCCTCCTCTTACACACACACACACACACACACACACTCATACACACGTTTACAACTTGACTTTTGCTAATGCATACTCACATATGTTTCCTTAAGAAGTGGAATATGAAGTGTTATAACTGAAGAATGGAGTAACACCATTGCCATATTACTAATAGAGCATATGAGAAAAAGCTTAATTGTGCTAAGAAAGTCTGTTGGATCTAGAGAATTAGACTACCTGGCTTCAAATCCAGTTTCTGATATTTAATAGCTACATAAATTGGTAATGATCCATAAACTTTCAATAACCAAATTTCTTCTTTTGTAAAATTGTGATGGTATTTACATGTTAGTATTGTAGCTACATGTAAATGAAATAATTATGTAAATGAAATAAAATATGTAAAGTATCTTTAATAGTATCTTGCATATATTTATGTGCAATAAATATTACCTCTTCTTTTTCTGAAATGCTAGAAAAGTTGAGAATTCTCACTGATATTTTCAGTGACACAGAGGGAAGCTAAATAGTTAAAAAAGTGAATTTGCCTATTTTCAGCTTGATTTTGTCAACTACATTAGGAGCTCAGATAGGTGATTTTTTTCAATTCTAAGATTCCAATATTCCATCATTAAGTTTTTATCTACATGTAAAATAAAGAAATAATTTTTAAAATTATTTCTTTTTCAGGGTTTGTGGGGCAAAAGTAGGTTTACAGTTGTGAGTACATGAAATAGAGTTTATTCTTGTATTATTATTTATTATATTGTTTTTGAATATATTATGAATTATAATTGTATTATTGTAGAAATAACTGTAAACCTATTTATGCCTTATTCTGTATTTATGCAAAAAAAGTACTAAAGCAAAATACACAGAATCACACATTTTCCAGAATCAAGTAGATAGCTATTCAATTATTGTTTTAATTTTTCACAGGAATTATAAATGCTATATAGTATTACAGTAAGTTGTAAAACTTAGGAGAAAATGCAGTTTATCAGACATTATTGCACCTTTTTTTGTTATAATTTTCATGTTAAGCAAGTCCCTAAGGCATGCCTTATGCTGGCCTAAATCTATCATCATCAATTGAGGTTAAGTAGATGAATATTTTCCTAGTTTTATTTTGGATTCCTTTTCTTTGAGCTATGTACTAGCACCACCAGTCAATTAGTTTTTGTTCCCTTTTAATACATACCAGTTAAGCATTCATTTTCAATTTGTCTGTGAGATGAGTGTTATTGTCCTTAAGCAATGCCTCTGGTTTGGTCTTTTAATGTTTTTTAAAATATAATCTTGACAATGTTTTTACTTTCTTGGGAGTAATTTTAGATATTTCTTTATTAAAATTAATAAGTAGAAATATATATACTCACATACATATATAAAAATCAAATCATTTTAGGATTCATTATTGCTATGTTTTACCTAATAAACAGGTATCAATCAAAAAACTTTTTAATTTAAGTATGGATTAATATATCTCAAAATCAATTACCATTGTATAACATAAGGAAACTAATTAATGTATAAATTAATGCTATCTTTTACATGTTAAATCAGCTTTTCAGTTCTCTTACGGCAGTGTTTCTTCAAGTTTTATACACTATGGCTCACAGATAAATGGCTAAGATTGTTTAACCTTGAATTGAACTGCAAGAGTTGTCTACGTGTGGTTTTGCATCAAAAGTTTATTTTGTGTATACTGAATATTTTTTATAAATTAAAATATAAAACATATTTTTGAGAATAGTTGAGTATGTACCATAAATGTAAACATAAACCTTTTATATCTGGTTTTAACTTTGAAATAGCTATATTCAATGTTTACACAGATTTTTAAGGGATTATATCATCAGATTCTTATTGGTAACTATCTTTGATAAACTCTACATAATGAGATAATAAAAATGCTATAAACTGTCTGACTGATGGTGGAGCAGTCGACAGAGGTTTGACATGGAGTGCCGAGGTCACCAACTCAATCCCAGGGTCACAGGCTTGAGCCCAGGGTCACTGGCTTTAGCCTGGGGTCACTGAGGTAGCCAGCTTAAACTCAGGGTCAGCAGTTCAAGCCCAAGCTCACTGGTTTGAACCTTGGTCAATTCACAAATGAGATAAAATCAATGAATGCATAACTACACGGAATAAGATGATGCTTCCCTCTTCCTCTATAAAAAAAATCTCTAAACTATTTTTTGCATTAGCCAAAAATATATGAGGAAAATTATATTTAAAGAATCCTCCCCTCCCATAGCCAGTGGCTCGAGTGGTTCAAGTGTAGCCCCAGGTGCTGAGGATAGTTCAATTGGTCTGAGCATGGCAGTCTCGGGCACTAAAAATAACTCAGTACTCAAGCATCAGCTTCAGATAGGGTTGCCAGATGGATCCTGGTTGGCGTGCTTGTGGAAGTCTGCCCCACTATCTCCCCTCCTCTCGCTTAAAAAAAAAAAGAATTTATCATTTCTTTTATTTCTTCAGTTAGAAATGCTAAATACTGATAATACAATTAGACTTTGAATGCAATGAAATCATTTTATCTCAAGTATTTTAAAATAATAATAGTGCCCTAATTTACAGAATTAATGTGTAATATCTCTCTCTAAGTGCCTCTCTTTCTCTGGCCCCTAGTCTCCTTTCAAACCCACTGGTATTCAGTTGAATAGGGCTCTCTGTTTTCCATGTTTTTAGGACCTGGAATATCCTCTCTGGCAGCAGTAGAGACTTTTATCCCCGTGAGGATCAAGGGGACATCTGAAACTGGAGATGAGGTAGGTGTCCAGTTCACTGAACCTCCAGAGCCATGCATTAAAGTGATGAGTTCTGGTTTAATCCTTGTATTTACTGCCTACAGCTAACATATGTGGTAAATCCTGCTTGAGCTTCTTAGTGAAGCTCTTGGTAAAGCTAGAAGAAATTGGCTAAGGTCTGTGTTGACTCCTAAAGGGAGGCAACGCTGTAACACATTTGTGGCATCTTAGTAGGAAAGGTCTGTCGTGGTATAGACCATGGTGTATCTACCTCATGTCTCTTGTCAGCCAATCATAGAAAAGAAGGTAATTCTTATGCAATAAATTATTATTTTAGTTTCACTTTATCAGTAGAGCATATGCTTTTTTTGAATTTACTTTGTTCATTAGAACAGAATACTCAGAATAAAAAAAAGAATTTATTCTACCAATCTTCAAAATTCAATAAGTATTTGAGTCTTTGCATGCTATTTTCTAGGCACTATGCTAGTCACTGGAGTTAAAATGATAAGCAAAATAATCATAGTAGTGACACATTTACAAGCTGTTTTTCTAGCTCATTAGATATCATAAAGCCAATAGTTGCATAAAAAATAAACTCTTAGTAATACTGGGTAGCAGTAGAATCAACTAAATGAAATAGCACCCAAGACTATTTGACAAGCTAATATTTGACATTACATCATTTTAGCACAACATTTTCTGTATCAAGCAGGAAAACTATTCTTTCCTTTGTTTTGTTTTTGGTCTTAAATAAACTTATACAATTTTATAATAATAAAACAGAGAGCTATCAAACCAATTCCCATAATATTACTAATAAAGTAATGGGGTCAAGGAGGTTAGATGTGACAGTGCACAAGTTACACTAAAGGCATAACAAAGACTAGAAACAAGGTCCACTCGACCACAATATTGAAAGAGCTTAAACTTTACTGTGTTGTTGACCGTTTTTAAAATTTTAATTTATTGTGTTTACATAGATTTTAGTGTCCCCTGAATGCTTCCCCCCTCACACATGTTCCCCACAATATCTTCCTTTCCCCCTCCCTGCAATGCCCTCACCTTTTCCCTCCAGGATTAGCTTTTCTGCTATTTATAACATTGCATTATGTGTGTATAAATTCACCGATCTCTTTCCCTTTTATAATACCTTCCTATCATCTGCTTTCCTGCTGTCTGCTTTCCCTCTGGACCCATTGATCCCGCCTCTGTCTCTATTTCATTCCTCAGTTTATATTGTTTATTGGATTCTTCAAATGAGTGAGGTCATATGATATTTTTTTTTTCTCTGCCTGGCTTATTTCACTTAACATAATAGTTTCCAGGTCCATTCATGTTGTCGCAAAAGGTAAAATTTCCTTCTTTTTCATGGTCCCATAGTACTCCATTATGTACATGTATCACAGCTTTTGAATCCACTGGTCCACTGACGGACACTTGGGCTGTTTCCAGATCTTGGCTATTCTAAACAACACTGCCATAAACATGGGGGTGCATTTCTTCTTTTGAATCATTTATGTGGTGCTCTTCAAATATATTTCTAAGAGTGGGATGGATGGGTCAAAAGACAGTTTTATTTTTAAATTTTTGAGGAATCTTCATATTGTTTTCCACAGTAGCTGCACCAGTCCACATTCCCACCAGCAAAGAAGGAGGGTTCCCTTTTCTCCACATCCTTGCCAGCACTTATTATGTGTTGTTTTATTAATGAGCACCATTCTGACTGGTGTGAGGTGGTATTTCATTGTGGTTTTAATTGCATTTCTTTAATGATTAGAGATGTTGATCATTTTTTCATATGCCCATTGGCCATCTGTATGTCCTCTTTGAAGAAGTGTCTATTCATTTCTTTTGCCCATTTTTTGATTGGATTTTTTATCTTCCTGGTGCTGAGTTTTACAAGTTCTTTATAAATATTGGTTATTAACCCCTTATCAGACGTATTGTCAAATATGTTCTCACACTGTGTGGTTTGTCTTTTTATTTTTTTCATATTGTCTTTAGCTGTGCAAAAGCTTCTTAGTTTGATATAGTCCCATTTGTTTATACTGTCCTTTATATGCCTTGCCTGTAGAGATAAATTAGCAAATATATGGCTGCAAGTGATGTCAGAGAGCTTATTGCCTATGTTTTCCTCTAGGATACTTATGGTTTCATAACTTACAGTGAAGTCTTTTATCCATTTTGAGTTTATTTTTGTAAATGTTGTAAATTGGTGGTCTAGTTTCATTTTTTTTTGCTGGTAGTTGTCCTATTTTCCCAATATCATTTATTAAAGAGACCGTCTTTACTCCACTGTATGCTATTATCAATAGTCCATAAAGGTGCGGGTTTATTTCTGGGTTCTCTGTTCTGTTCCATTGATGTATATGCCTGTTCTTATGCCAGTACCAAGTTGTTTTGAGTACAATGTTCTTGTAATATAATTTGATATCAGGAGGTATGATACTACCCACTTTATTCTTCTTTTTCAACATTGCTGAGGCTATTCATGTTCTTTTTTGGTTCCATATGAATTTGGGGGAGTCTTTGTGGCATAACCTTTTCTTATCCTGGGCTATTTCTTTGGTATGGATGGATATCAAGAGTGTAATGTATTTCCTGCTGAGGAAGAAAGAAGGGCATAGGCACCATGTGTGGAATAGCAAAAGCTTTTTTTTAGTACGGCACATCCCCGACAAGGTTCTCTGTTCCACAAAATGGGCCAGAGAAGTCATGTAGATTGTCCTGGGAAGTTTCTTTTGGCGCACATGGGTATGGGTGGTTCCAGCCAAAGTCCTGGACCTGGTTCCTCACATGACCTTCCCCCATTGCCAACAGACCTCACAAAGGGGTCTACCAAGAGTGACCTTATTAGCATAAACTATCAGGGTCCACCATGAGTAACAATGGTATCCCTTTCACTCAAGAAAGTCCAAAAGTTTGAGATTTTCTCCAAGGAACCCAGAATAAAAATCAGACTTTTTTTTTTTTTACTATATTACAAAAGAGTAGGGAAGCAAAACAAAATTGCTTTCTCCAACCTTAAGTCCAACAGCAACATATTTACCCACCCTGTGTAAAGTTTTGGGGGCTATAAAGTAATATGTGCCACTCAGCACAGGTATAAAACTAATATGAGTTGTTTACTCCTGTGGGTCAGACAGAAACACAAGGGTGTTATAAAGGGATAGGATGTATGCTGGAGGTGAGATGATTAGAAGCAGAACATGGGTGAAAAACTCAGCCCAGGGTGATTCCTGGGAAAAATAAAGACTGTCTTCAGAGAGCAAGTCCACTTTTTCTTGCTCCAAATTTCTGAACAGGAGCCAAGTAAGCAGATTGAGTCTAGTTCAGCCCAGAGGAGACCATAGAAACAGAATCTGGTGTCTGAATAGGAACCTGACAACCTGATTGTGTTGGTTTACTCCAATAAAGATAGCACATCTGGGGCACAGCTGTAATTGAATTGATCACATGATTAAGTTTTCAACAGTCAATATTACTCTTCAAAAGCATGTGTTGTAAGTATAAATAAGATGCTTAAATTTAGATATGTTAAGAATTGCTACACCTGCATGATTCAGTGCTTTAGTAGTGATAATAGTCTCTTTGATGTCTAACAGCACATGCTGTATCTTCTGAATGATCATTACGATATGAAGGAAAAGATACAGGGATTTCCACTTGAGGTTTCCTTTCCTGATGCCCCTCATATCATGGGTCAGGAAGACAGCATGACTATGCTTCCATTTATTGTAAATCTATATGGACTATGCTAGTTACTGAGGATATAACTCTGTAACAAGGTGAAGATAATGGTTTCCTAGTCTTACTGATTGATACCACTGGAACCAATGTGAGACAAGCTTGGACCAAATCACACTTATTACTTAAATTCTGTAATCCCCCTCTTGGGTGAGTACATCACCGTAGCTTTCAGAATCTCTCTAATTACCCCCCAAATTTTGTTTATTTATATTACATTTATGCACAGTTCCTCTGATAGAGACCACAGCTCCCTTTCAAGATGAGTAAGAGGAACATTTACAGAACGTAGGAATAGTATTAAGACCATATCTAAAGTGTAATTCGTGTACCCTTCACTCAAAGATATCTTGATATAGTAAAGCTGATGATTTCTTACACTGCATCCTTTATCCAAGTAGATATCAGTAAATTGATTAGAATCGCAGCCTCTCCCATATTTCCCATATTTATTTCCAAACTAGAGAAGGTGAATGCTCTTTTCCATGCTAGTGAAGATCCTTTCACAGATGCTTATACTCCCTTCTTCATTGTGGAACCTTAGTTGTTCATTGATTGCTTTCTCATATATGCCTTGACCGGGGGACTACAGAAGACTGAGTGACCCCTTTCTCAAGCCAGCAACCTTGGGCTCTTGTATTTCACAAGAGTGTAAAATTTTATCTGAGTTTTCCAAAGAATAGTGAAGTGGTGGGTAAGAGAATACTACTGACAAATCTAGTGTAACATTGCCATACACATACTTTTTCTAATTCATTCATTAAATAGTAAAGCACAATCTTTCTTACATCATGGTGACATCCACAGAAAATAATAACATATTTTGTCAATCTGGGCTTCCAGCCACCCAGTCTCACTTTAACGCTCCAATTCTGTAATTTGAGAGGGTAAATATTTTTGTATTGGAATCTAATAAAAGCATATTTATGTTCTTCCTTAAAACAAAACCAAAAAAATTCTATAATCTCAAATTTACTTATCAGAGAATACTGTAAATCTAGATCTGACCAATCCACAAAGCAAATAGTGAGACCCATTCTTGCTATCTAGGTTTAGTGTGTCTGCTAAGTGAATACATAGTAATAAATTCAGTCTACCCTAGGACTTTGTTCCATCCTCTTTTGCCTAATAAACTAAAAATTCATTTTTACATATTCTTCAGGTTCAGAATGACTTAAATCTCAGTGTTTCTTCCCCAGTGTGAGTATGGCTTGTTCTGTATTTAAGTAACCTACAAAATGAAAATCCTGAGTTTATTAATTTTCTCTTGCAATTTTTCCAGTGCAAGTAGCACTACAAATCCTCCACCATAACCTATTTTAACCCACAACATGACAAAATAGAGAACTATGCATATTAAGCCCTGACCAGCTGATGCAAAACCGCACAATCACAGCACTCATTTCCCAAACCACACCACTCAACTGGCAAGACAGAGAGCCATAATCAAGACTTGAGGAATCACGGAGCTGCTGCCAAAGCTACACACTCCAAAATCTTACTGCTTTTGCCCTGAAATATGCTAGTAAGATAATGTTTTACACAACTTCTCTTCTGGATCAGAACACAACAAGCTACAGAGGAGTCAGAGAATGTAGTGTTGGTTCTTTATGCTCTTCACTACAAGAAATTATGCTTGAAATGTGTTAGTATTATTGCAGAGCTCACTACTATAAATTACACATCACACTCAATAGGGGCTTAGACTTATATGTGTAAATATGTGAGTGTGTTGAAAGTACCAAAAAAGTATACACATTTTTAACTCAGATTAATTAGCTTAAAGGAGAATCAAGAAGGAGAGAAGTAGTGAGCCATTTCAAAAAGTTTAAAAAAGAGCTAAATTCATCAACATATGCAATATTATATATATGCATAAGGAATTAGAAAATATTGAATTACATCTCTATTAATTTTCAAGGATAGCCATGAAAAACATGATAACATAAAAAGTAATATTATAGTATAATAATAATAATATAGCATAATTCAATTTTGAGGAAAAATCATGAGCAAAACTCTCAGTTAAGTGTGCATAGCTTGAGTAGGTCTGTAAAGGTAATGAGAAAGACATGAAAGAATATAAACTCAGCCCTGATCATTTTTTTTTAAACTTCTTTTCATTTATTTTTTATTTTATTCATTTTCTTTTTAGAGAGGAGACAGAGTGTGTGTGTGTGTGTGTGTGTGTGAGAGAGAGAGAGAGAGAGAGAGAGAGAGAGAGAGAGAGAGAGAAACAGGGGAGGAGCTGGAAGCATCAACTCCCATATGTGCCTTGACCAGACCAGTGCAGGGTTTTGAACTAGCGACCTCAGTGTTCCCAGGTCGACACTTTATCCACTGCGCCACCAGTATTATAATAGTAAAAATATAATATATTTTTACTATAATAATACTGTATATTGTTATAATTTTTAGAAATTCAAATAGCCTGACCAGATGGTGGCACAGTGAATAGAGCATCAGACTGGGACGCAGAGGATTCAGGGTTGAGACCCCGAGGTTGCCAGCTTGAATGTAGGCTTATCTGATTTGACCAAGTCTCACCAGCTTGAGCCCGAGGTTGCTGGTTCGAGAAAGGGGTCACTCAGTCTTCTGTAGTCCCCTGGACAAGGCATATATGAGAAAGCAATCAATAAACAACTAAGGGTCCACAATGAAGAATTGATGCTTCTCATCTCTCTCCTTTCTTGTCTGTCTGTCCCTATCCATCCCTCGCTCTGACTCTCTCTGTCACTGTCACACACAAAAAAAAAAGATTTAAAAAATTTTAAATATAAATCTTTTGAAATTCCAAGTCTGTTACGGCATACAGTCCTCATAATTGGTTGAACCACATAAATGAAATGATTATTTCTAAGCATTAATATTGCTTGACTATTTCTCAATTTCAAGACTTTAAGTGTTCTTACAAGAATGAGTCTTATTTGACCCACCACATAATAAAAACAAATTGTAAACAGTATGAATCCAGTAAAATAAATTGTACTGAAATACCGCGACCAGCTCAGCAATGGTGTGCACGAAAGGAAGGTGCTGCAAGACTTAAGAAAAAACACACACGAGACACAACATACAGAAAAGATAGGTACAGGGGACTCCTCAGCCTCTAGGACTGAGAGTCCAGATTTCTGCAGCCTCATTGTATTTACTGGTCTGTTTTCTCACCAAGCAAATTAGCAGAGCCTGGGTCAAATTAGTCTACAATGGATTCAAGTGCAGAGAAAGATGACCAACCGATGCCCCCAGGCATGTAGGAAAATGGCTCTAGGTATCAGCTGCTTCCTATAGACAATCATAGAAGTGCTTTCCGGAGCAGCTTTCTGCCCCCACAGGAGTTGGCGTTATAAAGTCCACACCAAAGACTTGTCTCAAGGTTGCAGTTTAATCTCTCGGCCATTTTCCCACACTGAAAGTTTTGGTTGGTTGTAAATAAATATTCTTATGGTAAGGAAGGTCAACAACTTCTATTTATTCATGTGAAATATGTTCAACAAATGACACAATTGGAACAATGAAAGGGTCAATCTTTAGCTTACTATTTATTGTTTTGCATTATATCCTCACTACATTCAGTGTTATCACTGTAGATGGAATTGTTTTATTCTGATTATGATCCTGCTGACATTTTTGAATGAGGAAATAAGTAAAATGCTTATAGCTAAAATATATCAGATCTTTTCCATTATTCAAAGAAGATACAATGGAAGAAGAAATTTGATTGTATTCTTATGTGCTTTTCTTAGCATGATATGGGCAAGATATCAACTTCTTCATCAATCTCCTTGACTATTTATTGCAGCTATTTGAAGTTCAAAATATTAGAAATGCTGAAGAAAGGGTATAGCATATTGAATACTCCATCTCAACAGGAAAATTGGAGTGCTCTCTGGAGCTGTTCTCACCTCTTTATTCACTTTATTCACTTAGTGATTCTTATTCTCATAATCACAAAAGTAAAAGGTAAACCCATTTTATAAGACACTTGGGACGCTTTAACTTTTAGGGATGCAAACCATGTGGAATTCTCTGGCTTGATTTAAAAATAACAACACTTATATTCTTTATTTTATTTTATTTTATCATTGTCTTTTCACATTTTTAATCTGTTGCTTGCCCATTAGACATATTTTGTCTATCATGCCTCAAAATATTTTGAGGAAAATATATATAATAATAACACAAAGAACTGACAGCCATAATAATCATTAAGTGATCTAACAGTTTGTGCTTGGGAATAATAAATACAGGCATATGTCTTACAAATTGTTAGAAAAATACATATACACACCATAGCTTATTATTTTTCAGCAAAGAAGGGATATAGAACAACCTTAATAGAAAGTACTCCTCCATATATTTCAGGGCAGGAACCAAAATGTCATTTGTTACAGCTTAGGTTACATAAAATTCCAAAGAATATGAGTACCCTATGTGGGTACTCATATTTTTCAGGTGGGAAATAGCTGTGAATATATGTCTAGTGTAGGCTGTGAAGTATAATAGATTATCGGGCTTTTAATTTAAATATTGTTACAACTTTTATTTCCTTAATCTTCTAGTGTTCTTGGAGTATTTTCTACTCAAAGTTTTCATTTAAAATATATATATATATGGATTATATGGGTTTGGATTTTCTTATGTTTTTTATGTAATTTACATTGGTGGATAATAAATAGGTAAGATGATAGACAGATAAATAGATAGATAATTTGGGATTCTATTACACTTATCTGTTTTATGTAGCAAATTAGACCTATATAAATAAAAAGTAGGCTCATAGCAGATGCATTGAGAAAATACTTTTCTGTAAGAATTGAAGTTTTCCCCAATGTATGTGCTGATTGATGATATTTAGGGGCCTATTTCGGGGAAACAATATATAAAAGTTTGAATTATCTTCTTTCATGGGTGCGACAGATGGAGTTTTGGCATTAACAAAAAAATTTGGACCAAATAACCTATAATGTCCACCCCTGTTTCAAACTCATAAATTATCATTTCTACTCACATCAAGTTTAATAACTCAAAAACTATTTGGCTATTTTTATAAGCTGAAAGTATGTGGGAAATGAATGCCATGCTGCATATCACAGAGAAATGCAGTGTTTGACCACGGAGAAGTCAATTTGCACCCTAGACTTAGATCCTTAGATTTTCCTTCCCCATGAGTTCAAGTGTCTACAATATTATGAGGCTTACTTTAATACACACACACACACAAAAGACACAAGGTGTGTGTGTGTTTGTATGTGTGTGTGTGTGTGTGTGTGTGTGTGTGTGTGTGTGTGTGTGTATCTCAATGGCTGGAGTGATCAAAGGTACAGAAAATAAGAAACTTGATCCAGGGAAGCATCTGGAGAAGGCAGGCTGATATTTAGCAGCCCTTTTGCTGATACGAATTTTCTCATGTTACCTAGCCAGAGCCATAATGGTTCTTAGCACGAGCATTGGCTGAGTTGCCAATGAAGATTGGCGAGAAACACAAGTGCACTCACTCCTGAGGGATGTGAACTGCTCAGCCTCTTTCTAAGTAACATGTCCAACTCTGTAGGTATATTTTGCCTTAATTAGCTACATTCAAACAATTTAATAACCTTCTTTCTTGTGCCCCATGTTTGAATAGAAATTACACGAAATTAATTCAATTGCCACACAGAGCATTAATTATTTACTTAGTCATGGACATCTATTGTAGATAGCAGATGAAAGTTATCAAATATCTTGATATCTTGAAGGAACAAGAAAGGAAGATATGTGTACAATGATTAAGTTGTAAATGCAAGCAAAGTAACTAATGTTTATGTAACTGCTGATAATTATATATAACATTTACTGAGGGTGTACATACAATGTGTAGATATTGTACTATGTTTTTAAATTAAATTTTTATATAATACTACCCACAAATGATAAGGTAATATTATTTTCCTCATTTTACAGATGAGGAAAATGAGACTTAGAGAGGGAAATTAACATGGTTATAAATGACAGAGGCTTGTCCCAAAGGACATATATCATATATCAAGTTCATACTTTTAATAGATATATGAGTTATTAAACTCATAATAATGTATTTAGTAAATTCATAAAATTAAACAAAAAAAATGATAAAACCTTAATGTATTGTGCAAACCACATAGGGAAATCATACTTTAATCACTGAGAGTATGAGTGATGTCAGAAAACATTGGACTGAAAAATAACACAAAAAAACTTCTTGAAAAATAATACTTATTTTGCCTCACTTTCAAAACTGCTGATGATATTGATTTTTTTATATACTTCATAGTTATTTGATTAAAAGCACACATTTGATAAATGTTTAAACCCTTATGACTGATAGCTCACAATTTCTTTTTTGTCTACAATTTTTAAGAATATTTCCCACCACATAAAATGACTAGACTGAAAGCCCATTAAGAATAGCAATGGTGCCATATTTATCATCTTATTATGACGAGATAAATTAAAATACTTTCTGATGTATTCCCTAATATTAAATTTTTCTACTATTTAAAGTTATAAAAATGTACAGTCTATACATTATATATAAATATAGAAAATCTGTAGAATAGTGTCATTAACTGTACCCTTTACCTAGATTTAGCAGTTGTTAACATTTGTGACATTCTGTCTTCTTTCTTAATTTCTGTATATCACACACACACACACACCATACACATATATGCACATTTTATCAAATCATTTAAAAGTATGTCTCAAACACCACAACACTTTATTCCTTGATATTTCAACATGCATTCTCTAAGAACAAGGACAAGACCCTACTTGATTACAATATATATACTACATAACCAAATCACGAACAAATAATTTAACATTGATATGAGCTTATCTTATAGGAAATTTATACCAAATTTCTCATATTCTTCCAAATACACCCTTTCTATTGTTTTTCATCCAGGATTCAATCAAATTTCATGTATGATAGTTGGTTTTAATATATCATTTGTTTGTTTTTATTCAGAAGAGTTCTACCCATTTTTTTTACATCTAAGACAATGATGAAATTGACAAGTTTAAAGAGTCTAAGAGTCTACTCCAGACTAGAATGCAGTCTGGGCCATTACAGAATGTCCTAGAGTCTGGGTTTGACTGATTTTAATTCTTTATTTCAGATTAAATATTTTGTCAAGAATGCCATATAAGTATAGCTTATATTTCATATTACATTTCACCAGGAGACACACATGGTCAGATTGTCACATTTTGATGATCCTAAATTAGGTCACTTGGTTTAAATGCTGTGTACCAAAAAGGCAAGTTTCAGTTTTATATTTAATTGGTGACCCATAAGCAATAGTTAAATTAAGACCATGTGAATGTTCTTGGTTTTAGCAGCTTTTATAAAATGGCTTAAAAATCAATTGATTATTCTTACCTGTATCCTTAACAGTATTTTGTTGGTGAATATGAATAGTGATTTTCTAAGTCACTGACTTTCTGAATATTTTTTGGTATTCTGAAAAGAAGATCTTCCAAATTTGATGTTGAGACTTGCAATGGATTCATAATTTTTTCTTCTTTTTTGTATTTTAATTATTTTTTAAAGATAGAAGTAGGGAGACAGGAACATTGAGCTATTCTTGTATGTGCCCTGACCAGGGATCAAACAAGCAACCTCTGTGCTTTGAGATGATGCTCCAACCAACCAAGCTATCTGGTTTGGGATTATTTTTTATTGATTGATTCAGTTTTAGAGAGACAAAGAGAGGAAGGGAGAGAGAAGGAGGGAAAAGGAAAGCATTCATTTGTTGTTCCATGTAATTCTGCATTCATTGGTTGCTTCCCATGTGTGCTCTGACCGGGGATCAAACCCACAACCTTGCCATTTTGGGATGACACAATAATTTACTGAGCTAACTGGCCAGGCAATTATTTTTTTAACTGCCAAAAATTTATGCTTTTAGACACGCTTCTTGTCCAGATTTAGCCAATAAGAGACCTTTAAGTCAGTTCTTCTAAACTTTTGACATGCCCTGTCAGTTTTAAGCATGCCCTTGCATTCTCTCCTGAGATATTACAGACTCACCTTGGTCTTTCCCTATCTCAGACCTGGTATATGTCATTTCTCCATGGACTCCTGGTTCCATTTTTTTTATGACAAAGACAGAAAGAGGAACATATAAGGACAGACAGGAAGAAAGACTGGTTCCCTTTTTGTTTAAAAAGATCTGAGCACTAGTTAGGATTTTTGCTATTGTAATATTTTTGCTTTTAAATTTTGATCTATTGGTGAAACAAACTAGGATTTCATATATATATATATATATATATATATATATATATATAATTACAAAAATATATACACAATAGGTATATCTAATAAAATAGTTCAGAAACACTAATACTGTCTATGCTCTTTTTTTTGAGCCACTTTGAGAAATTGTTTCTTTAACATGTAAATAAAACATGTAGATTAACAGAAGAAGTAAAGTATTATTTGAAATTTTATGATGTAATTCTTTGTATAGTTCTGATGTTTTTCCTGTATATGTTTCTGTTTTTAATTGAAAGTGTTTCCAGTTTTATACTAGTGGCTACATTACACTTATGCGTTTATGATGCTCTCAGTTTCCCATTTCCTTTCTTTTTGGTCTGCAATCTGGATTGTCATATTCAAATGATATTTTTTTTTACTCCCATCTATTACCTAGATATATTATTTTTTATATTTTAGAATATACAAATATTTTCATACTTTTCTGCCCTTGTTCCCATTCTGACTTTATTCTTGGATCTGCAATGGAGTATATATAAGTCTTCCTAGCAGTCCCTTTGCTGGAGTCTCCCTGCCAAGTTTTGGTTACATAAAAAGTCCTACAGAATAAACTAAACTTGCTGCAGCTTCTACATCAGCACTTGCTGCGTCAACCTGCACTTTTCTGTTGTATAAACTTATCCTATACAATGTTTTTCAGGAAGGCTTCAAGAATACATTATTTTCTGAGTTATTACATATAAAAACATTTTTTTCCTTTAGTATTAAATAAACAACCCAGTATTAAATACAATATTTTACTTTTTATTCATGTCTAATAGACAGTAGCACACAAGCTCAGACTCACCTTGCATTGGGAATTTGATCCCTAAGTGTAGACCAGGCACGTATTTTCATTTTCTCCCGCAGACGTTCCTTGATGTTTCAGTAAAAAGAAAAACAGACTCAAATGCAAGAGAAAGAATGCTTCCTCAAGCTTCAACTCAATCAAAGGGCATTGAATACATGTTTCAGATTCCACTCCTTCAGGCAGACACCTCTAGGAGGCATTTTGAATACCCCTTATGGATTGTGAATCAGGTCTCCACTCATGGAAGCTCTGCAATAATTCACTCATAATCTTTTCCTTTTTTTTCTCCCTATTCCCTCCCTCTAATTTCAGGAGTCACTTCCCAAATAATATAAACTGTACTCAAGTGCTTTTGAGGTTCTGTTTTCAAGAAAACTCAAACTAAGAGAGTTGGTACCATTCTCACTAAGGATCTGGACAATTACTAGCTGCACTGTTCTGCTAGTAATTGTCCAGGTCCTTAGTGAGAATGGTGAAGAATGAAGAAATAAACTCAGAGAAAAGAAGTAAGGGATCAGGAGTTCTCTGCAAGCTGATAGCAAGCCAGAGCAGAGCAAAACCCCCAGTTTGCTTTATTATATAATGCAGAGCTGTATGCAAATAAGGAAGTCTCTGGTACAAAGTCACATATCTGAGGCATAAACAGGAATCCTCTTAAGGCATAAATAGAAATCCTTTTAAGGCATAAAAAGGAATCCCCCACTATGTATAACTGACATCAGAACAAACAAAGGGTGAGAGGAAGGTCATGTAAATTGCCTCTAGCAACTTAATCAAGTAGGTGAGGTGGGGGGATAGGACTAGTAGAAACATTCAGCTTCAAAGCCAACATAGAGGTGTGGAAGGGATTAGCATTTAGCTTTAGCCTTAAACTGTGAGGACTTTGTCAGCTTGCAGTCTCCCACAAGTACAAGACATTATTGTAGCTAGCAGAGGCTTATGATAGGGTTCTAGAAATATATCACTCATCAGTCATGTGACATTAAGGACTGCCTTGCCTGTGATGATAATGCCTAGTGTGTCATTAAAGGGACCTAAAGCCTCAGGGTGGTAAAATGTCAGAATTGTTCTTTTGGGTACAAACATACACCAGCTACTATATTCATCTGGGGTTTCAGGAGATGCTACCTTTGTTAAATCAATAATAAATGAATTAATGTGACACCATATCTGAGGAGCTCTGTGATGGCTGCATCCTATAACCAGAGTCGATATAATGAAGTACCTTGGAATAGATCTCACTAGTTCAAGGAGAGTCACAGAATTCTGGGTTGAAAAAGAGAAGGCACTTAAACCACTTCTAGGTCCAAGGCAAGGTGCATATAATCACCATGAGGAGTAACAAGGTTGAAGTGGAAACCAAGGATCCAGTAATAGAGATGAAACTAGATGATTGGATAGCAAACAAGGGTAGCTTGTATTGTAGAAATGAGAAAAATCAAAATCCAGTGAATCTAAGTTTCATCTAGTTACTCAGAATGCTTGGCCAGTTCTGAGTCAGATGGCATGTGTGAACAGGATTGACTTTTCCTGCTAAAGAATACCTACAATACCACAAGTAGGTATTTTCCCCATCTTTCTCCAAAATACCTGCTGCTATTTATCAGACTAATTCTATATGGGGGAGAAAGAATACCCAGATATTTTAGAGGTCATTCATATGATGTGAAAACTGACTTCAAGGCTAGATTATATTAAACACAATTGGCAATGTATGAAGTACAACTGATAAATGTATTGTTGCCAAATTTGTCTCACAGAGAATCTGATGAATATGTAGCTTTAATCTTAAGGTGACCAGACGTCCCAATTTTTAACAATTTGTCCCACATCCCGCAGCATTTTTATAAAAGCCCAGATGTTTGAAAAGAATGCACGAAAAGCTAGGGAGTGGTGAGAGAATATGAAGGGAATAGACGGTTTTCAGCAGGGAGACCCCGCCTCGACCTGGAAGCTACCGCACTGCTGCAAGAGCTGGCTGCCCCGTGCAGGGCCAAAACAAAGAACTTTGGGGTGGGACATGCCTGCTGGGGCAGCAGCTGTCAAGTCCCCTAACTACCCATAGGTCTGTTTCCTGGATGCCTGGCATGCGATTCCAGAGCGAGGCACAAGCGCTCGGTCTCCAGTGGGCAGCGGGGCTGGACGCGGGATCATGACCATGTAACGCGATCCCTCTGACTCTCTCAAAATTTCTCATATAGTAATATTTCCAAAAATAATCTTTTTAATGAGGAATTATTATTAAAAAAATAGAGTGATAAGGAAAAGGTTATATCTTGGGCATCAGCAAAAATCACAATAGAGAACAAATGGTTAGAAATAGTTCATCATTTTGAAACAAACCATGCTCCATACAATAATGCACTAAAAATTGTGGAATACAAGCTGTCTTTTCCAGGAACTAATGCTGCCCCTGAACATGTTTTTACTACACTAAATAAAGTGTGGACATCAGAAAAATCACAATTAAGTCTTGAGACTTTGAAAGCCATTTCATGTGTGAAATATAATTTAAGAAATTCTTGTGAAAAATTTCATGACCTTTTAAACAATGACAGCATTCTACTAAAAATACTCACTCAAATGAGAAATATGCCAAAGAATAAAATAATACTATACATAATTTTTAATGTATTATATTTGTAAATTGTACTTATGTTGAAATTTAAAGAAATATATTACAATACTATTTTTGTATTCTATGAAAATTGTTTTTGCTCCATATAGACCAAATTTTTAATCAAGATCCCTCCTCCCATCCATCAATGGTGTCCTGCTTTACCAATTTTAAAACCTAATCACCTTATCTAATCTGTGACATTTACCTCTGTTCTGAGCACAGAATTGGTATAGGTATACTTTGCTGCTAACAGAACCCTTACTTTGGTTTTCTGATCTGTAGAAAAAGAAGTATACAGTATGAGCATTCGGGTGGAAATGACTGACACTGGTCTCTTCCCAGCCAAGGAAAGGTATACTATGTGAGGGTAGCGCTGCAGAGATTAGAGTGACTTACAATTCCTTGAACGTGGAGTGGTGATTCCCAGCATAACCCTGCTTATTTTGTCTGCATGGGCTCTGCATAGGATGGATGGATCATGAGAGACTAAAAGTACTAGCATGACGCTAACTACGTGGTAGCCCAACAGCGTTGTGGTTTCTTTACTGGAACAGATGAATAAGACTGCTGGTTCTTTTAGTGCAAGAATTGATTAGACAGTTAACCTTGTCTGACCCAAGTGAAGAAATAGCACTACCTTTCCCACGCAGTATGATGAACTTCACTGTTTAATGAATGTTGGCTGTTGGGTGAACAGAGGCTCATGTTCACCACAAAGACAAATTCCTTAATTTATACTGTGAGTTACAACTTCCTTTGGGCTCTACTTGCTTGCATGAGAATATAAAATTTTAATAAATGTTGAAAAGCAGGCAGCCTCTTGTCTAATAAACAATAGTTTGTTAATTTTCTTCTGATCTCGGAAGCTAAGCAGGGTTGGGTTTGGTTAGTACTTGGATGGGAGAATCAACCTGGGATGCCGAGGACCCAAATTCAAAACCCTGAGGTTGCCAGCTTGAGTGAAGGATCACCAGCTTGAGCAAAAGTTATCAACATGATTTCAAGGTTGCTGGCTTGAACAAGTGGTGATTGCCTCTCCTGGAGTACCCCACTCAAGGTATATATGAGAAGCAATCAATGAACAACTAAAGTGACACAACTATGAGTTGATGCTTCTCATCTCTCTCCCTTCCTGTTTTCATGTGTCTCTCTCTGTCCCTCTCTTTCTCATGGTCTCTCTCAGCAAAGAAAAAAAAATCTGTTCTGTAGAATCATTCAATAATGGCAACATAAGGCCTACTCAAAGTGATATACTGATATCATAAATAAATGTTTTATAACATTTTTCCATATGCATAAAAATATGGGTAATCGACTCCATATTTTCAAATTGTGCTCTTTTTTGTTCTTTCCTTAAATTTTAAGGAAAGATTTCTTCTTTCACTAAAACTATACTCTTTTTTAATTAGATTTTGGGAACATTGTTTAATAAAATTATATAGGCTTCAAGTGTATAATTCTATGATACATCATCTGTATATTGCATTGTGTGCCCAAAACACGAATTCAAATCTAATTCCATTCCATACACTGGACCTCCTCTACCCTTCAGTAAAAGCCAATACCCCTTTCTCTCTAGTAACCACCATACTATTGTCTGTATCTATGAGTCTTTGTTTACCTGTCTTGTTTGTTCATTTCAATTTTATCTGGTATGGTTTCTGACTTTTTTTTCTCTTATTTCACTTAGCATGATATTTTCAAGATCCATCTATGTTGTACAGATGGCAATATTTTGTCTTTTTTGTGATTGTGTAGTATTCTCTTGTATATAGGTATCACATTTTTAATTAAATTTTTTGACATTGGTTCACAAAATCATACAGGTTTCAAGTTTACAACTCAACAAAACATCATGTGCACACTGTATTGTTGAATAACCATCCCAAGCAGAAACCCTTTCCATGCTCATTTTCCCTCCCTTTGCCCACATGCACACACCTCCACCCTCTTTCCCTCTGGCTATCACCACAATGTTGTGTGTGTCTATGTGTTTTATATATATATATATGTATTTTTTCTTAATAACTTCACTTTCTTTTATATAACCCCCAATCCCCTCCCTTCTGACAGTTGTCAGGTTGTTCTATATATCCATGCTTTTATTTCATTCATAAGTTTATTTTGTTCATTAGATTCCATATATTTAATATAAGTGAAATCATGTGGCATTTGTCTTTCTCTGACTAGTTTCTTTCACTTAGCATAATATTCTCTAGGTGCATCCATGCTGTAGCAAAAGGTTTTGTTGTTGTTGTTGTTTTTATGGTAGAATAGTATTCCATTGTGCAAATGTACCACAGCTTTTTAATCCACTCATCTACTGATTGGCACTTGGGCTGTTTCCAGTTCTTGGCTATTATATATAACACTGCGATGAACATAGAGTGCATATATTCTTTAAATTAGTGTTTCAGGATTCTTAGGTTATATTCCCAGAAGTGGGATTGCTGGATCAGAAAACAATTTTACCTTAATTTTTTAAGAAACTCCATCATGTTTTTCCACAGCAGCTGCACCTATCTGCATTCCAACCAGCAGTGCACAGGGTTCCCCTTTCTCTTACATCCTTCCAAGCACTTC
This sequence comes from Rhynchonycteris naso, assembly GCA_037038555.1. Taxonomy (NCBI): domain Eukaryota; kingdom Metazoa; phylum Chordata; class Mammalia; order Chiroptera; family Emballonuridae; genus Rhynchonycteris; species Rhynchonycteris naso. Next base: position 125,971,491 of record CM072999.1, read on the forward strand.
TTGTTTGCTGATTTATTGGTGACAGACATTCTGACAGGTGTGAGGTAATATCACATTATGGGTTTAATTTGCATCTCTCTGATGATCATTGACACTGAGCATTTTCTCCTGTGTCTATTGACCATCTATATGACCTCTTTGGACAAATGTTTACTCAGGATCTTTGCCCATTTTTTTAATTGGGTTGTTTATCTTCCTGGTGTTGAGCTATTTAAGTTTCTTATATATTTTGAAAATTAAGCCCTTATCAGATGTATCATTGGCAAATATGTTCTCCCATTCATCCAATTTAATCCCCATCAAGGCACACACAGGAAACAACCAAAAAATGCAAGACTGAGTGGAACAACAAATGCTTTCCTTCCCCCTCCCATCTCTCCCTTCCTCTTTGTCTCTCTAAAAAAATCAATAAAAATTAAGCCTTGGTCAGATAGTTCAGTTGGTTAGAGCATTATCTGGGAGTGTGGAGGTTGCTGGGTTCTATTCCCCAGTCAGAGCACATACAGGAGCAGCTCTGTGTTCCTGTTTTTATCTCTCCCTCCCCCACCCCTCTCTCAAACAAATAAAAGACTGTAGAATTTACCCAAGCTGGTCATAATGCATGGACCCTTCCATGGGTTAAAAGTTCAGTAAGGTGGAATGACAAGGTTCTGGAGGATAGGGCTAGTGGGCTCCCTACTTGTGGGCTGTGCAGTCAGGCACTCAGTGAGGGCAAATTGGCCCTACTATAGAGCCAACCACTCAGTCATCGACTGTCTTCAACTCTAGTTCCCTCAGGGGGAAAACACCACAGGACAGGTTGGATGTAGCCAACATCCCCTCTGCAAGAGCAAGCTCAAGAGGATGGAGCTATCAGGGTTCAGGAGGGTAGATTCAAATAGTCTCCCACTGGGTGTGGTACCAGCTGAGCCTGCAGGAGGGGCCAAGTACCATGTTCTGGACCCAGATAACAACCTACAAGGTAAGAACACTCTTAATGTTCCTATTCCGAGCAGCACTTCCTTCCGCTGCAGAACTGAGCTCAGCCAAGCAGTACCACCAGAACTTGGAAAGAGAGATCCAAACAGCCTCCCATTGTGAGTGTTGCCAGTAAGCCTTAAGAGACAGGTAAGCACTTCCTTTAATATTCAGGATAGTGCTGTGCTGGCTGAGTTCGCAGAGAAGATAGAAGTGGCCCCCTTGCAAATTACCACATCTTCTTTATCCAATCATGTATCAAGGGATGCTTAGATGGTTTCCATGTCTTGGCAACCATGAATAATGTTGTCATGACCACATGGGTGCATGTATCTTTGCAAATAAATGTTTTCAAATTTTTCAAGTAAATACCCAGAAGAGGAATTGATCAGTCATATGCTAATTCTATTTTTATTTTTTTGAATAATGTCTAATACTGTTTTTTAGAGTGGCTCTACCAGTTTACATTCTCACGAGTAGTTAACCAGATTTCTCTTGACTTCTCTTTCCCAAAAGATATATAACAAACTAAATCCCAAGACAGATCTTATTATATTGCAGCTATTCAATTAATACTTACCTTACCAAGGTTTTGAGCAATTTGATTATTAAATGTCCTGGTGTAGTTTTGTTTACACTTTTTGTGCGTGGGGTTTATTGAGGTTCTTGGATATATGGGTTTATAATTTTCATCATGTTTGGAAATTTACTGGCAATTACTTGTTTAATTTTTCTATCTTATCCCTACCACCAAAAGTCATAATTACATATATAGTAGTCTGCTTTCAGTTGACCTACAAGTTACTTATTTTATTCATTTTAGACAGGCGACACAGTGAGAGAGAGAGAGAGAAAGAGAGAAAGGGGGGAGCAGCTGGAAGCATCAACTCCCATATGTGCCTTGACCAGACCAGTGCAGGGTTTTGAACAGGCAACCTCAGTGTTCCCAGGTCGATGCTTTATCCACTGCGCCACCACAGGTCAGGCGACCTATAAGTTACTTATGTTCTTTTAATTTCTCTAAATGTTTCTCTCTCTGAATTTCACTTTGAAGAGTTTTTATTGATATGTCTTCACAATTATTGATATCTATAATATCTGATGTGGCATTTATTATATTGAGAAAATTTTCATCTTTTGATATTATAGTTTTCATCATCACATGTTTGATTTTGATCTTATAATAATATCTTCCATATCTCTACTCTTGAATTATAATTTTGATAACTATTGTAATAACTTTCTTTTTAATAACTCAAGCACCTGTGTCAAGTCTGCATTTTAACTGCTATTTCTCCTCACTATAGGTTTTCTTTTTCTGTATTTTTGCATGACTGATAATCTTTAAAAGATTCCTAACACTGTAAATTTTATTTTGTTACATGCTTAATAATGTTTTATTCCTATAACTCTTTCTGAGATTTGTTCTGATATGCAGTTAAGTTACTTGGAAATGATTTATTCTTCCAATTGGTTTTATTATATTTAAATTATCTCTAGACAAGAAACCATCTTCTGATTGCACCTAGATAGACTACTTTGAATGCCTTATTCCTCACACAAAACTGACTTTTATGAAGAAAAAAATGTGTTGCTACTGGTTAAACAAAATAACATTTTTGAAATAGAAATACCAAAAAAATATGAGTGAAACTCAACAACAAAAAATATAAGCACCAACAGTTTGAATTCTAAAGCTTTATATATTGCATTTTCAGCCAATTTGCAGTAGTATAACTGGAAATATTGGGCAATTGAATTATCTATGTGGGAATGCCTCACATGGTTTTGCTGGTTGTTGACTTCAGAAGGGTTTCCAGCTGATTGCCCATGAGAGATGAAATTCAGCCCCCACTCTGCTTGCCACATTGTGAGCTCAAGACTGTGACTGTATCTGCCCAGAGGAAGTAGCATATTTTTCTAAATAACATAGAAACATATGTTTTATTCAAGTGCATGCCATGGGGCTGCATTACCCAGAGGGAGTACCATTTTCTACTTTGTACAAATATTGTCTTTAGACTGTTAAAATATTAGTAACTAAGAGAGTTTGTTTTAATCTTTTCTTTTCTCCAAATTAATTTCTTAGACAGAAATCCACCTAACATTTCATTAAAAATTCTTCCAACTTTTTGTTTCCTATTTAAATCATATGTGTACATCAATAAAAAAATTAGTTAAATACTTCAGGTCTTTTTCCTACCCCTCTAATTCTAGGGAACCATTTTCAAATCACTTTTTGACACTTCTAATGAGGAACATCATAGCAATAATATTTTTTCATTTGCTATTACTCATATAATAGATGAGAATGTGCATTTTAATGCATCAATATTTTTGTACTTATTTTTTGGGGGAGGGGTTATTTTGCCGCCTGAGTATTTGACCTTCTCCCTATTAAGTGAGAGACACCTATCTGGCTTAAGAAATGTAAGGATCTGTTATAGAAAAATGGCAAACAGAATGAGTAAAATAATGAATTTCTCTGCCACATACAGTTATGCAGAAAGACTGTCATCTTGAGGTCTATGCAATTGTCTTTAAAGTCTTCTAAATTTGTTAAAACTCTTTCTTGTCCTACCCTATATTGCTTCTTTAGCATACCAAAATAGAGTTCTCCAAATATATAGAGAGAATACTGTATACATTATGTTCATCATAATGGTTCAACAGTAAAGTTGAAGGCAGGAAGAAGGATAAAATGGTATATGGGAACTCTCCTTCTGAATTGTGGGAGTTAAAGAGAGGTAAAAGAGAGGGTGGCAGAAAGCAAGGCGGCTAGACAGCTGTGCTTTCTGTAAAGGTGTTACAGATATGCTGTAAAGACAGTTAGTGCAGATTAGATATTTATCCTCAGTTTCTGTGGTAAGCAGATGGCCACCAAAGATGTCCATATAGTAATCCCTCGAACCTGTGAAGATGTTACCTTATGTGGTGGAAAAAACTTCACAGATACGACTGAAAGGAATTTGAGATAGGGAGATCATCCTATCTCAAATTGGGTACAAAAGTATTTATTATTTTATAATTATCTATTTTTCTAAATGTTATCTATCATCTTAAATTTTACAAATTAAAATTTAATTATATTTATATATATTGTTCAAAATGTCACTTATATTTTTATTTTATCATTTATATTTTTAATACTCTCAGCCATGTAGAACTAACTTTAACATGGAAGAATAAGACATTTGTTGGAATTATGGTGTAATTTTGCAAAAAAGTAAATAACTTTTAAATGCTATTGCAATGAATCAGTTAAAAACACTGAGAGACTTTCACAATCAATATATCATAAATCTGGTAAACCCCCCCCCCAAAACTTAATTAGCAGCAAGAGCACTGAGAATTTTTATATTTTTTTGTTGACACTGATGGCAGCTAATTTGGACAAAGGATGTGCAAGCAGTCAGAAAGGGAAGGTAGGTGATGGAAAATTACAAAAAAGAAATGATGTTGTTATTTTCACATATTTCCAGGAACAGAAAATATGCCCTTGAGTTTGTAATGACTGTGTTCTCACTACCTTGAAACTTTATACTTGTGTGTTTTGTAAAGCTCTTAATGCATTTTCCATTATATTGTGAAAGATTTTTAGAGGATTGGAGTTAAAATGAGGAGGTGAGTTCCTCAGGGAAAGACTGGGATGAAAAGTTCAGTTTAAGGTTATTCTAACACATTGCTTTATCATGCAGATTAAAAAATTAAAAATAAACTAATCAATCAGCAGAAAAAAAATGTCAAGATTAGTGTGGAATATTATAAAAGTTGTTATCTATGACTCAAGGTCCTCTACCTGTACCATCCATACTCTGAAATGACGTACCAGGGCAGGTGCTATACATGTGAATATGGTTTGACCCACCACTGATGTAAGGCCTCGACAGATTACTTCATCTGATCAGTTGCTTCAACTTCCAGCCTGTTATTTAAGATTTTACATGTCAATCATCACGCTTCACAAGAAATTTCTACTAGTTAAACCTCAGGATGTTTGTAAGTTCTGAAAACCCACTGGGTAGCTCTCCATAAGTTACTTTTGGGGGCATAAATTACCTGTGCCAAAATGAGTCACTTCGTTGCAACGTCATCTTTATAGTCACTTGGACAATTTTTTAACTAAATAAAATTAGTATTTTTAAAATCTTATCTTTTACTTGCTGAAAAATTACAACAACTATGCATTCTGTTTTTAACTATGCACTCTTACCAGTCTCATGATAAATTTAAATTCAGTGTTTTTTTTTCATATATATTTTATTATTATTAATTCTAATGGGGTGACACCAATAAATCAGGGTACATATGTACAATGAAAACATCTCCAGGTTATCTTATCATTCAATTGTGTTGCATACCCATCACCAAAAGTCAAATTGTACTCTTGTCACCTTCAATCTGGTTTTCCTTGTGTCCCTCCCCTCCTCCCTATCCCACTCTTCCCTCCCCCCCCCATCCCATAACCACCACTCTCTTGTCCAAGTCTCATACCCTCACTTTCAGGTCCCACCTATGTATGTAATCGTGCTGTTCTCAGTTTTTCTTTTTTTCTGATTTACTTATTTCACTCCGTATAATGTTATCAAGGTACATCCATTTTGTTATAAATGATCCGATGTCATCGTTTCTTATGGCTGAGTAGTATTCCATAGTATATATGTACCATGGCTTTTTAATCCACTCGTCTTCTGATGGACACTTGGGCTGGTTCCAGATCTTCGCTATTGTGAACAATGCTGCCACAAACATGGGGGCGCATTTCTTCTTTTCGAACAGTGCTATGGTGTTCTTAGGGTATATTCCTAAAAGTGGGATAGCTGGGTCAAAAGGCAGTTCGATTTTTAATTTTCTGAGGAATCTCCAAACTGTTTTCCACAGTGGCTGCAACAGTCTGCATTCCCACCAGCAGTGCAGAAGGGTTCCCTTTTCTCCACATGCTCGCCAGCACTTATTCTGTGTTGTTTTGCTGATAAGTGTCATTCTGACTGGTGTGAGGTGATATCTTATTGTGGTTTTAATTTGCATTTCTCTAATGATTAGTGATGTTGAGCATTTTTTCATATGCCTATTGGCCATCTGTATGTCCTCTTTGGAGAAATTTCTATTCATTTCTTTTGCCCATTTTTTGATTGGGTTGTTTGTCTTCCCGGTGTTGAGTTTTATAAGTTCTTTATAAATTTTAGTTATTAACCCCTTATCAGATGTGCAGTCGAATATGTTCTCCCATTGTGTGGTTTGTCGTTTTATTCTGTTCCTATTGTCTTTAGCTGTGCAAAAACTTTTTAGTTTGATATAGTCCCATTTGTTTATCTTGCCTTTTATTTCATTTGCCCGTGGATATAAATCGGCAAATATACCACTGCTACAGATGTCGGAGAGCTTGCTGCCTATGTTTTCTTCTAAGATGCTTATGGTTTCACGGCTTACATTTAAGTCTTTTATCCATTTTGAGTTTGTTTTTGTGAATGGTGTAAGTTGATGGTCTAGTTTCATTTTTTTGCAAGTATATGTCCAATTTTCCCAACACCATTTGTTAAAGAGGCTTTCTTTACTCCATTGTATGTTCTTTCCTCCTTTGTCAAATATCAGTTGTCCATAAAGCTGTGGGTTTATTTCTGGGTTCTCTGTTCTGTTCCATTGATCTATGTGCCTGTTCTTATGCCAGTACCAGGCTGTCTTGAGTATAATGGCCTTATAGTAAACCTTGATATCAGGAAGAGTGATACCTCCAGCTTTATTTTTTCTTTTTAAGATTGCTGAGGCTATTCGTGTTCTTTTTTGGTTCCATATAAATTTTTGGAATATGTGTTCTATATCTTTGAAGTATGTCATTGGTATTTTAATTGGTATTGCATTGAATTTATAAATTGCTTTGGGTAATATAGACATTTTAATGATGTTTATTCTTCCTAGCCATGAACATGGTATATGCTTCCACTTGTTTGTATCTTCCTTGATTTCTTTTATCAATGTTCTATAATTTTCGGAGTACAAGTCCTTAACCTCCTTGGTTAAATTTACTCCTAGGTACTTTATTTTTTTGGCTGCAATAGTGAAGGGGATTGTTTCTTTAATTTCTTTTGCTGACAGTTCATTGTTGGTATATAGAAATGCCTCTGATTTCTGAGTATTAATTTTATATCCTGCCACCTTGCTGAAATCATTTATAAGGTCCAGTAGTTTTTTGACTGAGACTTTAGGGTTTTCAATATACAATATTATATAATCTGCAAATAGTGACAGTTTTACTTCTTCTTTTCCAATTTGGATGCCTTTTATTTCTTCTTCTTGTCTGATTGCTGTAGCTAAGACTTCCAGAACTATGTTGAATAAGAGTGGTGAAAGTGGGCAACCCTGCCTGGTTCCTGATCTTAAGGGGATTGCTTTTAATATTTGTTCATTTAGTATGATGTTTGCTGTGGGTTTATCGTAGATGGCCTTTATCATGTTAAGGAATGATTCCTGTATTCCCACTTTACTGAGAGTTTTGAGCATGAATGGGTGCTGGATTTTTTCAAATGCCTTTTCTGCATCTATTGAAATTATCATGTGATTTTTGTCCTTCCTTTTGTTTATGTGGTGAATCACATTGATTTATTTGCGAATATTGAACCAGCCTTGCCTCTCCAGAATAAATCCCACTTGATCATGGTGTATGATTTTTTTCATATATTGCTGGATCCGGTTGGCTAATATTTTGTTGAGAATATTAGCGTCTAAATTCATCAGGGATATAGGCCTATAATTTTCTTTCTTTGTGTTGTCTTTGCCCAGTTTTGGGATCAGAATTATGCTCGCATCATAAAAGGAGTTTGGAAGTCTTCCTTCCTCTTGAATGTTTTAAAATAGCTTGAGGAGAATAGGAGTTAGTTCTGCTTTGAATTTTTGATAGAATTCACTTGTGAAGCCATCAGGCCCAGGACTTTTCTTTTTTGGGAGTTTTTTGATAACTGTTTTTATCTCATTTGTTGTAATTGGTCTGTTTAGGTGCTCTGATTCTTCCAGATTGATTTTTGGAAGGTTATATGATTCAAGAAATTTGTCCATTTCACCAAGATTGTCTAATTTTTTGGCATATAGTTCTTCAAAGTATTTTCTTACAATGCTTTGTATTTCTGTTGTGTCAGTTGTTATTTCTCCACTGTCCTTTCTAATTTTATTTATTTGTGTCCTCTCTCTTTTTTTCTTGGTGAGTCTAGATAAAGGTTCATCAATCTTGTTTACTTTTTCAAAGAACCAGCTTCTTCTTTCTTTGATCCTCTGTATTGTTTTCTTAGCCTCTATGTCATTTATTTCTGCTCTGACCTTTATTATTTCCTTCCTTCTACTTGTCTTGGGTTTTATTTGTTGTTGTTTTTCTAGTTCTTTTAGCTGCAGGGTCAGGTTGCTTATTTGAGCTTTTTCTAGCTTCTTATGATATGCCTGTAGTGCAATAAACTTCCCTCTCAGAACTGCTTTTGCTGTGTTCCATAAATTTTGAGTTGATGTATGCTCATTATCATTTGTTTCTAGAAACTTTTTTATTTCTTCTTTGATCTCATTGTTAATCCATTCATTATTTAATAACATGCTATTTAGTTTCCAAATGTTTGAGTATTTTTCACTTTTTCTTTTGTGGTTAATTTCCAGTTTCATGGCATTGTGATCAGAGAAAATGCTTGATATGATTTTAATCTTCTTAAATTTATTGAGAACATTTTTGTGTCCTAACATGTGGTCTATCCTAGAAAACGTACCATGAGCGCTTGAGAAGAATGTATATTCTACTGCTTTAGGGTGAAGAGTTCTGAAGATATCTATTAAATCAAGTTGATCTAGTGTCTCCTTTTAAGTCTGCTGTTTCTTTATTAATTTTCTCGCTTGAGGATCTATCCAGTGTTGTTAAAGGGGTATTGAAATCCACTACTATGATAGTATTGCTATTAATCTTGCCCTTTATATCCATCAAAGTCTGCTTTATGTATGTCGGGGCTCCTATATTTGGTGCATAGATATTTACAATAGTTATATCTTCCTGTTCAATTGTTCCCTTTATCATTATGTAGTGTCCTCCTTTATCTCTTACTACAACCTTTGTTTTAAAGTCCATTTTGTCTGATATAAGTATTGCTACCCCTGCTTTTTTTTCATTTCCATTTGCATGAAATATTTTTTTCCATTTTTTTACCTTCAGTCTATGAGCATCTTTTGTTTTAAGGTGTGTCTCTTGTAGACAGCATATATATGGGTCCTGTTTCTTTATCCATGCAGCTACCCTATGTCTTTTGATTGGATCATTTAATCCATTTACATTTAAGGTTATTATTGATATGTAGTTGTTTATTGCCATTTTATTCTTTAAAGCTGTATTCTTCTTTTGCTCTATTCATTCCTCCCTTTAAACTGTTCACAAGAGGCCCCTTAGTATCTCTTGCAGAATTGGTTTGGTTTTTATGAATTCCTTGAGGCTTTCTTTTTCTGGGAAGCTCTTTATTTCTCCTTCAATTTTAAACGTTAGCCTTGCTGGATAAAGTAGTCTTGGTTGTAGGTTCTTGTTCTGCATTACTTTGAATATTTCTTGCCATTTTCTTCTGGCCTCAAGTGTTTCTGTTGAGAAGTCCGATGTCATCCTTATGGGGGCTCTTTTGTAGGTGATAGTCTTTTTTTCTCTAGCAGCTTTTAAAATTTTTTCTTTATCCATTAGCTTTGGTATTTTAACTATGATGTGTCTTGGTGTAGATCTTGTTGGGTTTCTCTTTAATGGAGTTCTGTGTGCTTCTTGAATGTGTGGACTGTTTTCCAGCCTTAATTTAGGAAAGTTTTCTGCTATGATTTGATTGAACAAAGTTTCCATTTCCTGTCCTCTCTCCTCTTCTTCAGGCACCCCTATGATGCGAATGTTGTTTTTTTCATGTTGTCACAAAGCTCCCTTAGAGTTTCCTCACATTTTTTAAGTCTCTTTTCCTTTTTCTTCTCTGCTTCTGTGCCTTTGTTTATTGTGTCCTCTAACTCGCTTATTCGATCCTCAGCGTCATCCATCCTGCTTTTAATTCCTTCCATTGTGGTCTTCAGTTATGATACTGTATTTGTCATTTCTGTCTGATTCTTTTTTATTATTTCAATTTCATTTTTTATACTTGTTATCTCTTTATTTAGGTGTTCATAATGACTATCCATTGTTGCTCTAATTTCTTTGAACATCCTAACTATCATTATTCTAAATTCTGCTTCTGGTAATTTGGTTATATCTGGTTCATTCAGGTCCTTCTCTGGGGATTTCTCTTGATTCATTCGGTTTGCATTCCTCTGCCTGCCCATTTTTTCTTTGTATAAGCAAGTTGTGGCCACTGGAGTCCAGTAGGTGTTGCCTTTGTGTTCTCTAGGTGTGGTATATCTGCAGGCCGCGCACCCCCTCTGCCGCTGCCTAGGGTGGTTGGGTATGAGCGTTGCCAGCGCCGGCCCACTGTGGCTTTTGCTGTGATTTCTGCCTCTTCTCCGTGGGAGGGGCTGTCACTGAAGCCACAAGATTAGCACCAAGGGTAGAGGTGAGGACCTTTCCTCAGCTGCGGACCCAGCCTATTTCTGGACTTCCGGCCAGAACCAGCAGTCGGAGCCTGCTTGCTACAGTTCCGTGGGTTAGGAAGGGCTTTTGACGTGCTCTCAGCTGTAAGCTTTTGCCCGTCGGGAGCTTTAGCCCCGCCCTCGAGGCCAGGGCCGTTCTGTGCAGGGTCGGAAAGCAAGGTTTATTGGGGTGGGCGTGTTTGCTGGCTTCCTCTCAGCTGCGTACTTCCGCTCATCCCGGACTCTACCCCGCCCCCGCCTTCGGAGCCCGCTCATGCATGTATGAATGAGCGTGGGCTCAGCTGTGAGCCTCCACTTGTCTCGGGGTCCAACCCGTTCTCGCGCTCGGAGCCCGCTCGCGCACGTATACTGGCCAACCGCGGTTTCTCCAGCCCGGGGGGTGGGGGACTGGTAGCATCAGCTCAGCCACGAGCCCCTGTCCGTCTCTGGTCCTAGCCGGTCCCCGCAGTCAGGGCCGGCTTGCGCAGGGCCTGCCCGTTCCTGGCCTCCTGCTTTGTCCCCGTAGTGGGATTAAAGGCGGGCCCGCAGCTTCCGGACCGCTTTCGCGCATCCCCTCCGACCGTCTGGGCTAGACCGATCTCCCACCGGCTTAGCCTCTGCCCATGCCAACAGAACCGCCTTTCAGCGTCCTGCCGCCCAAAACCTTAAGCATCCCTCAGCAGAGTAGGAAGGGACCTAATACTCCACACTGTAGGCCTGGGAGCTCCCTCACTTGTTTCACAGCTCAAAATTGTCCAAACGCCTCTTCTAGGCTCTAGGACTGCAGGCTGGGGCTTGGTTCCTGGGACCCAGGTCCCTCCCTCTCCACCAAACTTTCCTCCCGCCACGAGGGACTCTCCGGGCTGCCGTTTGCTCCAGGGAGCTGGGCAGCCCTCTTCGCTTTTTCGCTATTCCTACCAGTCTCAATGTGGCTTCTTCTGTGTTCCTTGGTTGAAGAGTCCACTTAGTTTTGTTCAAAGTTGGTTTATCCAGGTGATGGTTCTTAAAATTGAGTTGTAATCCACTTTGGTTCTGGGAGTTGGAAGTTGGTAGGTCCACCTACTCCATCGCCATCTTGCTCCCCCAAATATCATAATTTTTTAAAGCAATTATTTTTTTTTGAGAGAGATAATAAAGGAGGGGGGGGGAGATAGAGAGAAAAGCATCAACTTATTGCTCCATTTAGTTATGCATTGATTGCTTCTTTTATGTGCCTTGACCAGGGATCCAACCAGAAACCTTGGGCTCAAGTTGAGCTAGTGACTCCTTGATCAAGCCTGAGACCTTGCACTGAAGCTGTTGACCCTGAGCTCAAGCCAGCAACCCATGCACAAGTTGGTGACCTTGGTTTTGGAAGTGGTGACCTCAACATTCCAGGTCGATGTTCTTTCTATTGTGCAACCACAGGTCAGGCCAATATCTATGATTTCATTCATATGTAGAATCTGGGGACCTGGGAATGAGGTGCGCTGAGAGGGCTGGCTTGTCTTCCAAAAGGAAAGTGGGGAGAGAAAGCTAAATTCAGTGTCTTAAAAGAATTGTGGTTCTACTACTAGAAATATATCATTCAATGCAGAAACTTCAACATGGAATACTACATTAACTACTTTGGATTCAGGTTTACCTAATATAGCAGTGAAAAACCTTATTTTAACTGAACACAATTTAGGTTATATGATAAGCTTTTATATAACCTAAATTGTGTTTTTATTTATAAACAATAAATAAAAACCTCCAAGAAAATGATTAGCTTTTGAACTGAATCAGAAAGAAGTTTACAGCATACCAGATACAGGAATGTGAACAAAGGCAAGAGGAAAGAAAAGCATGTTTGTGAAATAAATTCCAATTATCCGATTGTTAAATGGGATACAATTGTTAAAACTTGTCATACAGAACACTGAAGGTGTGTTCATCTATTGTGTACAAATACATATCACTAATTTCTTAATGCTATCAAATATCTAGCTCTTAATTGACTAAAATTTCAATATCATTGATTTGTTTGAATTAGTATCTAAATATATTCCACACATTGCCCTTAATTGGTATCTCTCTGAAGACTTTTTAAAAAATTTTACATTATTGATTTTAGAGATAGGAGAGAGAGAGAAGGGGTATGAGAACGGGAAGCATCAATTCATAGTAGTTACTTCTTGCATGTGCCTTGACTGGACAAAGCCGGAGTTTCAAACAGGCTACCACAGCATTCCAGATGGACGCTTTATCCACTGCACCACCAAGGTCTGGCTCTAAAGAGTTTCTTCCCTTAAGAAAAATTAAAAAACTGATTTATAGGTAGTGTGTGTTTTATACATGCAATTTATTTACCCTGTTTTTGGTACTTTATTGAGAAATAGTTTACACTAATAAAATGCAAGTGTATAGCTCAGCAACCTTTTAAATATATGTATATATTTATAATTAGAAAACTAATTTGACCACATTGTAAAACATGCAAAAATAAGACAAAAATAAAACAAAAACCACAAAGAAATAAAAGTGTAGATTCTTTTTCCTTTTGTAAGTGATAAAATTATAAAGTATTTCTAGAAAAAATATGCATGATTAGAGACATCAAGATGGTGATGGAGTAGGCAGATGTACCAACTTCTAACTCCTGGAACCAAAGTGGATTAAAACTTAAAGAACCATCATCTGGTTAAACCAACTTTGAACTAAACAAAGTGGACTCTTCAACCAAGGAACACTGAAGAAGCTACATTGAGAGTGGTAGGAAAAGGGAAAACATGGAAAGGGCTGCCCAGCTCCCTGAAGTGAATGACAGACTCGCGTGGCTGAAAGAGTGTTTAGTGGAGAGGGCAGGACCTGGTCCCAGGAATAAAGCCCCAGCCTGCAGTTCCAGAGCCTAGAAGAGGCATTTGGACAGTATTGAGCTGTGAAACAAGTGAGGATGCTGTTTGTGAGAAAGAGACAGTTTTCTCAGACCCAGGATTCTTCTTAAAGGGACAGCACAGAAAACACCTCTCACAAACACTCACCTAGGGCTCCGGGGTACAGGGACAGAGGAGAGGACCAAAGCAGTGGGAAGAGAGTGTCTACTGTAAGGCATAGGGAGAAACACTCTGAAGGATAGCCACCCTAATCCCTGGGCTGAGTCACTTCCGAAATTGAAAATGAATATTTCCCTAGAACTAGCAATACCACCAAAGGGAGACAGGACACCAGCCAAACAAGCTCTCCCATGGCACTTAGAACAGAGCTGCTTAGATGGAAGGAGCTTCCAGGACTACAGTATGAAATATTAGGGTCTGAGCTACAGTGCCCCTACCCACACTGCTGAGGGCTTGTTGGAGAGATGGGGGCAGCGAGACTCGGAAACGCGGTTCTGTCAGCAGGGCTGGAGGCCCAGCCAGCGTGAGCTCGGTCTAGCACAGCAGGGGCAAAGAGGATGCATGAAAGCATTCCGGCAGTTAAAGGCCTGCCTGCAGCGCCACCTGCAGGGGAAAAGCGGGATGCCAGGAACAGGCAAAGATCTGCTGCTAAGCAGGGTCCCTTGGGCCTGCAGCATCACCTGTCCTCCGAGTTTTGCGACACTGCGCAAGCCGACCCTAACCGCAGGGGCGGGGCTAAAACCCGTGACAGGTGGAGGCTCGCAGCTGAGCGCATGCCAGCAGCCCCGCCCGGCCTCAGAAACTGCGGCTTGTGATCCTGCGCAAGCCGGCCCTGACGATGGGGGCTGGGCAGAATCCCAGGAACAGGTGGGTTCCGCAGCTGAGCAAAGGTGCTCTCCCCTACATACCCTTGGTGCTGAGGCTTGTGGCTTGAGAGCAGTATGCAACCTCACCTGAGGGGGTGAGGCGAAGGCCCAGTCAGGCTGAGGCTTGTAGAGCCAGGCACCAGAACACAGCCCCTCCTTCAAAGGAGAGGTGGAAATCACAACAACAGCCACAGTGGGCCGGCACTGAAAACGCCCATCCCAACCGCCCTATGCAGCGGCAGTGGGGATGGTGGACCTGCAGACAGACCACACCTACAGAACACAGAGGCAAGACCCATTGGACTCCAGTGGCCATACACTTCTTATACACAGACAAGAAGTCAGAAAAATGCAACTCAAATGAATCAAGAAAAATCCCCAGAGAAGGACCTGAATGAACCAGATATAACCAAATTACCAGATGCAGAGTTTAAAATAAATATAGTTAGGATTTTTAAAGAGTTTAGAGCATCAATGGATAGTCATTATGAACACCTAAATAAAGAGATAACAAGTATAAAAAACAAAATTGAAATAATAAAAAAGAATCAGACAGAAATGACAAATACAGTAACAGAACTGAAGACCACAATGGAAAAAATTAAAAGCAGGATGGATGAAGCTGAGGATTAAATCAGCGAGTTAGAGGACAAAATAAACAAAGTCACAGAAGCAGAGCAGAAAAAAGAAAAGAAACTCAAAAAATCTGAGGAAACTCTAAGGAAGTTCTGTGACAACTTGAAGAGAAATATCATCCGCATCATAGGGGTACCCAAAAATGAAGAGAAAGAACAAGGGATAGAAACTTTGTTCAATCAAATCATAGCTGAAAATTTCCCTAAATTAAGGTTAGAAAACATTTCACACGTTAAAGAGGCACAGAGAACTCTATTAAAGAGAAACCTAAAGAAATCTACACCAAGACACATCATAGTTAATATACCAAACCTAAGGGATAAAAAGAAAATTTTAAAAGCTGCTAGAGAAAAAAAGGCTATCACCTACAAAGAAGCCCTCATAAGGATGAGATCTGACTTCTCAACAGAAACCCTTGAGACCAGAAGGGAATGGCAAGATATATTCAAAGTAATGCAGAACAAGAACCTACAACTAAAACTACTCTATACAGCAAGGCTAACGTTTAAAATTGAAGGAGAAATAAAGAGCTTCCCAGACAAAAAAAAAAACCTCAAGGAATTCATTAAAACCAAACCAATTCTTAAAGAGATGCTAAGGAACCTGTTGTGAACTGTTCATAAAGGGAAAAATATATAGCAAAAGAAGAATACAGCTTTAAAGAACAAAATGGCAATAAACAACCACATATCATTAATAACCTTAAATGTAAAGGGATTAAATGATCCAGTCAAAAGACATAGGGTAGCTGCATGGATAAAGAGACAGGATCCATACATATGCTGTCTACATGAGACAAACCTTAAAACAAAAGATGCACATAGACTGAAAATAAAAGGATGGAAAGAAAACATGTCATGCAAAGGGAAATTTAAAAAAAGGTTGGGGTAACAAAACTTATATCTGACAAAATGGACTTGAAAACAAAGGCTGTAGTAAGAGATAAAGAAGGACACTAAATAATGATAAAGGAAACAATTCAACAGGAAGATATAACCATTATAAATATCTACACACCAAACATAGGAGTCCCGACATACAGAAAGCAGACTTTGATGGGTATAAAGGGCGAGATTAAGAGCAATACAATAATAGTAAGGGATTTCAATATGCCACTAACATCACTGGATAGATCCTCAAGAAAGAAAATTAACTAAGAAACAGTAGACTTAAAGGATACACTAGATCAATTTGATTTAATAAATATCTTCGAAACTTTTCACCCTAAAGCAGTAGAATGTACATTCTTTTCAAGTGCTCATGGTTCATTCTCTAATAAGACCACATGTTAGAACACAAAAGTGGTAGCAACAAATTTAAGAAAATTGAAATCATATCAAGCATTTTCTCTGATCACAATAGCATGTAACTAGAAATTAACCACAAAAGGAAAACTGAAAAATACTCAAACACTTGGAAACTAAATACCATGTTATTAAATAATGAATGAATTAACAATGATATCAAAGAAGAACTAAAAAAGTTTCCAGAAACAAATGATAATGAGCATATATCAACTCAAAATTGATGGGACAAAGCAAAAGAATACTGAGAGGGAAGTTCATAGAACTACAGGCATATCATAAGAAGCTAGAAAAAGCTCAAATAAGCAACCTAACCCTGCATCCAAAAGAACAAGGGACTAATAGAAGGAAGGAAATAAAAAAGATCACAGTAGAAATAAATGACATAGAGGCTAAGGAAACAATACAGAAGATCAATGAAACCAGAAGCTGGTTTTGGAAAAGGTAAACAACATTGATGAACCTTTAACTAGACTCACCAAGAAAAAAAGAGAAAGAACTCATGTAAATAAAATTAGAAATGAGAATGGAGAAATAACAAGTGACACAACAGAAATGCAAAGTATTGTAAGAAAATACTAGGAAGAACTCTATGCCAAATAATTAGACAACCTCGGTGAAAAGTACAAATTTCTTGAATCATATAATCTTCCAAAAATCAATCTACAAGAATCAGAACACCTAAACAGACCAGTTACAACAAATGAGATCGAACCAGTTATCAGAAAACTCCCAAAAAAGAAAAATCCTGGGCCTGATGGCTTCACAAGTGAATTCTACCAAAAATTCAAAGGAGAATTAACTCCTATCCTTCTCAAGCTATTTCAAAAAATTCAAGAGGAAGGAAGATTCCAAACTGCCTTTTATGAGGCGAGACATATCCCGAAACCAGGCAAAGACAACACAAAGAAAGAAAATTATAGGCCAATATCCCTGATGAATTTAGATGCTAAAATTCTCAACAAAATATTAGCCAACCAGATCCAGCAGTATATGAAAAAATCATACAACTTGATCAAGTGGGATTTATTCTGGAGAGGCAAGGCTGGTTCAATATTCGCAAATCAATCAATGTGATTCATCACATAAACAAAAGGAAGGACAAAATCACATGATATTTTCAATAGATGCAGAAAAAGCATTTGATAAAATCCAGTACCCATTCATGATCAAAACTCTCAGTAAAGTGGAAATACAAGGAA
Organism: Rhynchonycteris naso; assembly: GCA_037038555.1. Lineage (NCBI taxonomy): Eukaryota > Metazoa > Chordata > Mammalia > Chiroptera > Emballonuridae > Rhynchonycteris > Rhynchonycteris naso. The sequence continues at coordinate 125,988,854 of CM072999.1, forward strand.
TATTCCTTAACATGATAAAGGCCATCTATGACAAACCCACAGCAAACATCATACTAAATGGGCAAAAATTAAAAGCAATCCCATTAAGATCAGGGACCAAGAAGGGGTGCCCCCTTTCACCACTCTTATTCAACATAGTTCTGGAAGTCCTAGCTGCAGCAATCAGACAAGAAGAAGAAATAAAAGGCATCCAAATTGAAATAGAAGTAAAAGTGTCATTATTTGATGATATGATATTGTATATAGAAAACCCTATAGTCTCAGTCAAAAAACTACTTGACCTGATAAATGAATTTAGCTAGGTGGCAGGATATAAAATTAATATCAGAAATCAGAGGCATTTCTATATACCAACAATGAACTGTCAGGAAAAGAAATTAAGGAAACAATCCCCTTCAACATTATAACCAAAAAAATAAAGTACCTAGGAGTAAATTTAACCAAGGAGGTTAAGGACTTGTACTCAGAAAATTATAAAACATTGATAAAAGAAATCAAGAAAGATACAATCAAGTGGAAGCATATACCGTGCTCATGGTTAGGAAGAATAAACATCATAAAATGTTTATATTACCGAAAGCAATTTATAAATTAAATGCAATACCAATTAAAATACCAATGACATACTTTAAAGATACAGAATACATATTCCAAAAATTCATATGGAACCAAAGGAGAACATGAATAGCCTAAGCAATCTTAAAAAGAAAAAAGAAAGCAGGAGGCATCACTCTTCTAGAAATCAAGGTATACTACAAGGCCATTGTACTCAAGACAGCCTGATACTGGTATAAGAACAGGCATATATATATATATATATATATATATATATATATATATATATGATATATATATAGATATATATAGATAGATAGATAGATAGATAGATAGATAGATAGATAGATAGATAGATAGATCAATGAAACAGAACAGAGAACCCAGAAATAAACCCACAGCTTTATGGACAACTGATATTTGACAAAGGAGAAAAGAGCATAAAATGGAGTAAAGACAGCCACTTTAACAAATGGTGTTGGGAAAAGTGGACATCTACCTGCAAAAAAATAAAACTAGTCCATCAACTTACACCATTCACAAAAACAAACTCAAAATGGATAAAAGACTTAAACATAAGCCATGAAACCATAAGCATCTTAGAAGAAAACTTAGGCAGTAAGCTCTCCGACATCTGTCGCAGCAATATATTTGCCGATTTATCTCCACGGGCAAATGAAATAAGAGGCAGGATAAACAAATGGGACTATATCAAACGAAAAAGTTTTTGCACAGCTAAAGACAATAGGAACAGAATAAAAAGACAAATCACAAGATGTGAGAACATATTTGACAATACGTCTGATAAGGGTTTAATTACCAAAATTTATAAAGAACTTGTAAAACTCAACACCAGGAAGACAAACAATCCAATCAAAAAATGGGCAAAAGAAATGAATAGAAATTTCTCCAAAGAGGACATACAGTTGGCCAATTGGCATATGAAAAAATGCTCAACATCACTAATCATTAGAGAAATGCAAGTTAAAACCACAATGAGATATCACCTCACTCCAGTCAGAATGGCACTCATCAGCAAAACAACACAGAATAAGTGCTGGCGAGTATGTGGAGAAAAGGGAACCCTCCTGCACTGCTGGTGGGAATGCAGACTGCTGCAACCACTGTGGAAAACTTTATGGAGATTCCTCAAAAAATTAAAAATCGAACTGCCTTTTGACCCAGCTATCCCACTTTTAGGAATATACCCTAAGAACACCATAGCACTGTTCGAAAAGAAGAAATGCGCCCCCATGTTTGTGGCAGCATTGTTCACAATAGCGAAGATCTGGAAACAGCCCAATTGTCCATCAGAGGACGAGTGGATTAAATAGCTTTGGTACATATATACTATGGAATACTACTCAGCAATAAGAAATTATGACATCAGTTCATTTACAACAAAACATTATACGGAGTGAAATAATTAAAACAGAAAAAACTGAGAACTGCATGATGTCATACATAGGTGGGACATAAAAGTGAGACTATGAGACATAGACAAGAGTGTGGTGGTGACGGGGTGAGGGGAGTGAGGAGAGGGAGGGAAAGGTGGTAAGAGAGGAGCACAAACAAAACCAGATAAAAGGTGACAGAAGACAATCTGACTTTGGGTGATGTGTATGCAACATGATTGAATGACAAGATAACCTGGAGATGTTTTCTCTGAACATATGTACCGTGATTTATTAATGTCACCCCATTAAAATTAATAATAAAAAAATTATAAAGTATTTTTAATGTTCTACAATTTAAAATTGAAACATATCTAAGATATAGACTTATTTTTGGCATATAATCTCTCTAAAAAATATGTTAATCTAACAGGTAAATAAATCACTTTGCATTTGTCTAATAAAGTGCTCTATGATTTTTGAAATCTCATTAAAGAATGTGTTTCTGCAATGTTATTTCACTGTATATATGATAAAACTGGCATTAAAATATGGAGGATTACATTTATTTTTCTATTTATTTCTAGTTTAGTTTTTTGTGTGTAAATTCCATTAAAGAACTGTGCTTCTGGTCCCTGTCCACTGGCTCAGTGAATAGTGTCAGCCCAGTGTATGGACATCCTGGGTTCGATTTCTGGTCAGAGCACACAGGAGGAGCAACCATTCATTGTTTTCCGGCCCCCCTCTTGCTTCATCCCTCTTCTCCTTCCATTGACGGTGGCTGAATTGGTTCAAATGTGACCTCAAATGTTGAGGATAGCTTGGTTGGTCTTAGCATCTGCCAATGGTGCTAAAAATAACTCTGATGATTTGATCATCAGGCCCAGACAGGGGTTGCCAGGTGGATCCTGGTGAGGGTCACGAGGGTGCCTGTCTTTCTAGCTGCCCTCTTCTCATTTAAAAGAATTTAATTTAATTAATAAAAAGAGAAATGAAAGAATTGTGCATCAATACTTTTACCTGTTCTGTTGATTGACGTATGAATAATTTTCAGTTTGAGGGATTACACATAGCACTGATATCAACACCCTTGTACTTGTATCCTGGTATACAATATTGGCTAAGAATGGAATCAATAGGTCTTAGGATACACATATTTTTAACTTTATGCAAAAATGTCACAAATAAAAATGTTTAAAAAGAAAATTTAAAAAATAAAATCTCACATAATTTCAAAACTGAGCCAGCAATTTATTTCAGGATATTAATGTGTTAAAAATTTTAGTAAAGACATGACTTTCTTAAGTCACTTGGCTAGCAACTGTCAAAGATAAGAATCTGGTTTCCATTTTGTTTTGTTTTTATAATTATTTTTATTTATTTATTCATTTTAGAGAAGAGAGACAGAGAGAGAGAGAGATGGGGGGGGAGGAGCAGGAAGCATCAGCTCCCATATGTGCCTTGACCCAGCAAGCCCAGGATTTTGAACCGGGGACCTCAGCGTTCCAGGTTGACGATCCACTGCACCACCACAGGTCAGGCAAGAATTTGGGCTTTTTATTCCAAGTCCAAAGTACAATTCAGTATAAATTCTCTATTATCAAATAATATTTAAATGAATTAAAACAGTAACAGGATACAGAAAGAATTAAACTTAACCTACAATTTCAGAGTGATTATTGAGCCAGTAACCACAAATTATTTGAAATGATTTTTTAACCTAAATATAATATACATTGTTTCTAAATATATATATCATTTAACTATCAGATTATTTCCTTTATCTGCAAAATCATAGATCTTCCACTGGTACTATATTTATAACAAACATATAATGAATTATTATGTTATATAAGGCAATTCCTAATAAGACTCACAAGAGAAAAATAAGACTACTAAATGACCATAAAAGTTGATTCAGTGTTGAAAGTTTTTATTTAAAGACACGAAGCTTACAAAACCACAAGGGATTAGAGTATTTTTCAGAATTAAAACCTAATAGAGCAGGGGTCCCCAAACTATGGCCCCATGGGCCGAATGCGGACCCCTGATGCTGTTTATCCAGCCATGCCGCACTTCCAGAAAGGGCACCTCTTTCATTGGTGGTCAGTGAGAGGAGCACAGGATGGATCCACCAAAAGCAGGCCCATAGTTCCCATTGAAATACTGGTCAGTTTGTTGATTTAAATTTACTTGTTCTTTATTTTAAATATTGTATTTGTTCCCATTTTGTTTTTTTACTTTAAAATAAGATATGTGCAAAAAAAAGAGAAAGACACGTGCAGTGTGCATAAAGATTTGTTCATAGTTTTTTTATAGTCTGGTTCTCCAACAGTCTGAGGGACAGTGAACTGGCCCCCTGTGTAAAAAGTTTGGGGACCCCTGTAATAGAACCTGACCAGGCGGTGGCGCAGTGGATAGAGCATCGGACTGAGATGCAGAGGACCCAGGTTCAAGACCCCGAGGTCACGAGCTTGAACATGGGGTCATCTGGTTTGAGCAAGGCTCACCAGCTTGAGCCCAAGGTCACTGGCTTGAGCAAGGGGTTACTCAGTCTGCTGTAGCCCCCTGGTCAAGGCACATATGAGAAAGCAACCAATGAACAACTAAGGTCCAGCAAAAAAGAATTGATGCTTCTCATCACTCTCCTTTCTTTCTGTCTGTCCCTATCTGTCCCTCTCTCTGACTCTCTCTCTCTTGTCTCTGTCACAAAAAATAAAAGTAAAAAACTAAAAACCAAATAAAAACCATAATAGAATAAGACAGAGAAATAAAGCCACATTTTAGGTAGGTGAGATAAAAAATACAGATTTTTTTAATCAAGGTACATTATTTCACTAATCAATTTTTGGGTTTTCAAGCAAGATTGAATTTAGGAATCTGGGGAAAACAGGTCACTAGTATTTTATTTAGAAGACATATTTTAATCCGTACACTTTGTTTCCTTTTATCCTTGTAAAAATAGGTTTTTTTGGAGAGCGGGAAATGAACATCAGGTATGTTGCTTAGGAAGGAATAAAGCCTGATAATAATTTCTCCACTATTGTGGCCATGTTGGTACCATTTGTTCAAGATTAAGAGAGCAATGTTTGCCAGGAAACACAAGGAACTTTAATTATCTATGTAGTCTTGAATAAATATATATACTGAGAACACAATCTAATCTTACCAAACAGTGATATCTGTAGTCTCTGTTAACCAAACTGTTACCAATTCAAAATGCTATTGTTTTTAATTGAAGGAATACTTTGTGAAATGTAGATTTTTCTGAGCATTGGCATTGTACACATGAAAAAATAAGAAATAACATTGAATATAAACTGTGATTTAAAAACAATGAAAAAAATAAAACAAAGCAGGATTTGTAAAGAAGTAGGGACAATGGGTGTAATTCCTGCTTGTTTCTCAACATTCTTCCAATAAATTTCTTATCTACTTGAAAAGAGGCAATTTTTAAATTTTCATGTCTATTTAAATTTCTTAACTTTATCCATAAAACATGCCTACTATAAATGCTTGTGAAATATTCACAAAACATTATTACAGGAGAAATTTGAGAATTTTAGCAGATTGAGGTATTTGACTGCAGCTCTATGTTTTCTCAGAAATGTGCTGAATATTTTCAAATCTTATTAATAGTTTTCTTCAGTTGTTGCTCCCAATGAACTTTTATAGTTTCTTTAATACAAAAGCATTGTCTTTTTGTCATTTGCAATTTTATCATATTAATAATATTTTTCATCTTCATCTTTTGATTTCAAATCTAATTATTTTGAGATAACTATCATGTGTTGTAAAACCATGTTTGCAATAACTTCTTTTCATTAAAAAAATTAAAATTTTCCTTATCAGTGTTCATTGCTCAACATCCTGATATATGCATTGACCTTGATTGACTTTGTAAACACATCTGTTATTTTAGATGCCCATAATTCTCTGATTGTGTCCTGATGGAACTAGGTGATCTGATTTAATCAAGCTGAAATTTTTTAACCATGAAATATGCACAATAATTTAAGTAGTTTCCATTTAAATATGTATATAAATATACATGTTAAAATGGATCATTATTATTCTCATGTTTATACACAATGTAATTCTTTGTTATTTTTTAAGAATTATGCTGAACTATAGGTAAAAATGATCACCTTACATAATTTCCACAAAACTTCATGCCATAGGTTTTATGATTTGTCTCATTTTACAAATAAAGGGACTTTACAGGTATTGATCGACTTACGACCTATGCAACTTACAACCATTCGACTTTATGAACACAATCGCTAGCCACGACTGCTCTGCGTCTGGAGCAGTTTTTGTATGCACCTGTATTTTGTAATTTTGTATGTTTTGCATATATTAAACCAGTTGTACTGGTAAAGCAGTGTTTTACTTAAACCTGACGAATGTAAAAATAAGAAACAAAATGGTGTAGAGATGATACAAATGGTATAAAATGAACAAAGAAAATTATGATATATAACAATAATGAAAGAAAACTATGATAAAATATGACTTAAATATTTTTATAACATCATTTCACAGTACTGTACTTATAGCCTACTCAACTTATGACAAAATCGTGTTATAACCTGTCTGTTGGAACCAATCATGGCCATAAGTCGAGGACTAGCTGTATGTCATCTGTGTTCACCACCCCCACTCACTTACTTCTCTAAATTTATGTCCTCCTCTTCTTCTTTTTCTGCCCACCTCATAACACCCCAGTTCCCCCATCCACCAACCCAAGTATAAGCACACCACTCCTCAGACTATTTAGGTGTACTCCTACCTCAGCGTCTTTGATCATGTATCTCATGATGTCAAAATTTAAGCATCAGGAACAAAATCTACTTCACAAGTGCCTCTTATTGACAAAATACAATTATCATATCATAGTTTGAAAAACATAATTCCACTGTCAACATATTGTTTTTGAAATGTTATAAAATAGATCTCAAAAATATCTCTCTAAATAAGTAAGAAGGTCATTTACCATCACAAAAAAATGTAACAAGAAGAAATTGAAATTAAACACAGTCATTGCACTTAAGTTTTGATCCACTGACAATTACAAGAAGTTGCTGCTAAAGAAAAGTTTATTTTCCTATCTAGGGAGTGGGCCTCTTATACTATTTTTAATAAAAATGACAATTAAATTGACAAAACTAGTTACTGATTTTCACATGATTTAGCTTTATAATAAAAATAGAGTAAAAATATAAATTAAAAATATAACTGCACTAAACAATGACTAATCAAGAAACCAAGTGTATGCAATTTGATATGCTATATTGCTATATCTACACTTTTAAAAATAGTTATTTATGTAATTAAAATATATTTTACAGCAAAATCAGAAAGAGAAGTCCTTTTCAACCATGAAAGGTTTTCTTTCTGCAATGTTTAACTGATGTCTTCCAGGAAGTTGAGGGGGCAATGATTCGGGGTAAACTGATGACTATTTAGAAACAGTTCATCATTTCCTGTTGATTTCTTTATTCACTTCATAAATTTCTCTTATAATTGCACAGGCAATAGAGTTAATTTATTGGTTGTTATAATGCCGGTTTCAAAGCAGAACACATTTTTAATTCTTGGGACACTATACCATAAAAGTAGTGGATAAGAGTCTATCTGCTATTAAAAAGGCAACACCTAACCCTTAGAGGACTAAAGTTCTGTTTATTTGATCCTATGTAAAATTATTTTGTTGTCAAGATAGCTCATATTTCATTCTAATACTGGATAAATAATATTAAATTATAAATTGTTATTTTGATGTAAAATCAACTTAATCAGAATTTTTACTCTGAGTTAGAGGTATACTTAAAACATATCTTTAAACTCAGAATATCTTTAAACTCAACCCTAAAATGGTTTACATTGTAGAGTTATATGAACTAGGAAAAATAGAATAACTCAAGAAAACTAATAACCATATAATAGTTATGTAATAAATGTGGTTAGTTGATGACATGGTTGTAAATAATAAGTAACATAATTAAATTTCCAGAAGTTGAAGGCTGTTTGTATATCCTACACAAGCAGCAGGGCAATGTAGTGACTGAATCATCACATTTATTTGAAATTGCTTTAATAACTTCTAAATATATTATAATGGGAATATTAAAAAATCATAAGTCAGAGTACTCCACATCCTTTAACAGACTATAATTATCAAAGATAACAGCAATAAAAATCAGTACTGATACTCATAACTTCATATTGAATGCTGTAATCTTACTTCATGAAATATTTTACAGGATGTCAACAAATATGCTACCCTTATTTTTTAAATTTTTATTTATTGATGAGACAGAGGGAGGGACAAAGAGATCAATTTTGTGTTCCACTTATTTATGCATTCATTGGTTGATTTTTGTGTGCCTCAACCAGAAAACAAACCTGCAATTCTGGCATATCAGAATGACACTCCAAACTACTGAGCTATCCAGCCAGGACACTAATAAACTACTTTAATGTTGAGCAGATTTGAGGAAAATGAATGCAAATATTTAGAAGAACAGTACTGTAGCATAGGGAGATTATTTTCAAAATATAGAAATATCAAAAAAAACTATCCCACATCAAGTATAAAATAGAATGAATGAGACTAGGGAAACAAAATTAGTATACACAGTAAAATATAAATGATTTTTCTATCAATTTACATTTTTCCTTTTTTGAACCAGTGGAATTGTTATTTATTTTATGTTTATTAGCCATATTTTGTTTAGCTTTGTCCTCTGTTTTAGGAATTCCTTCCTCCTCAAAGGAAATGTTCTTTCACTACAAATATCTTTTTACAATAGTTTCTTTTCACCTTAAATTTGCTAGCATTCATGCCCTTTCTTGTATTTCTGGCTGACTTGCATCATATATATTTATTCACATGTATTTATCTAACTGAAAAGCTTCTAAATATCTGACAGATTTGAGAATGAGGAAATAATTTTGCTCCTAAGTTCTTGAACAAAATGAAAATGTACTGATCCATTCCCTGATCTCCAACCTGTGACCAGATTTCCCCAGCACAGTATGCATTGCTTTTCCTACAGAACAACCATGCAGTTTCCAATTAATTTCAGTTTAAAGAAATGAGTTAGAATTATTAAGAAAAACAGACATTTTTAAAGTCTCAACGTGGATTTTATCACTAGCAGGAAATCTTTCCTGTCTTCCCCAGAATTTGCCCAAAGCCTTTCTATGTTTCATTAAGGTTTTCTGTATAATAATAGAATTTGTAATGACACTAATGTAATAGATTATTTCATTTTCACTAGAAGACTTCAAGCTCCTTTATCATGGAGATTTTTTTTTTACTCATTTTTCTAACTGCAGCACTTGACATGGTACCTGGAAAAGCAAGATGTTCTGGCAATGTTTAACAAGTGTTGAGCAGATTAAAATACACATCTCTGAAAAAAAATTTTCATAGTTCTCATATTTCTGTTATAAATTAGATTAATACAAAGACTTGAACAGAAGAGAATTTATGAGGTGATGTTTACCTTATCTTATTATGAAAAAATCAGGAATAATGATTTGCAAATTCTATGCCAGTAAGCAGTATATGCCTCATTAACTCAGCCATGCTGCATTTCGTAAGATATACATGTACCAACTTGCCAATAACTAAACTGTGAACCTTAGTTTTGGCAAAGCAGATCACCACTTTCTACAGTAGATATGAAAAACAAATGATATCTTTTTCAGAAAAACAATTTTAATGGAGCATATATATTATTACAAATCAGTTTAACATCATATGGACATTAAAAAATCATGTTTGTTTATTTGTTTTTCAATGGGAGGAAAAGGCACCTATTCCAAAGAAAACACAAAGTCTATTATAAGGATTTTATGTGAACAATATAGAAACTCTTCTGCTACCCCATTAACATCAAATACTTAAGAAATTAGAAACATATTTCCAGTAATAGCAGAACATTTGAAAGTAACAGATGACAACAGGGCAGGTTGTATAAAATTAAGATAATACACATGCTTCTCATTATCACAGAAGTGAATACAAGTAAGTATGTATCTATAAAACCTTTTTCTTTTTTTTTTTTAGTTATAATCAGGTCTTTATTTAATGTGCAACTTAGCGTTTTCCACCGACATGGGGAGCAGAAGCCTGCACAAGTTTCACAAATTTTTGCTTAGGTGCTCCCTTTGTGAGAGCTTTAGCAGCAGCCATTACTGTCTTTTTAGATGCTTCCTTAGCCTTTCTTGCTTCTTTGGCAGCTCTGATAGCTTGTTCTCATAAAGCTTTCCTAACTTTAGTTTTCGGATTCCTCTTGGCCATTGTGTCAACAAGCAATGCACCAGTGATGGCCCTCTGGAATTTGACTGCTCATCAGGTCCTTTTCTTTTGAATTTCTTCTGACTGTCCTTTTTTGTGCTTTTTTCTGTAGAGGACAGTCCAGTTTATCTGTCAAGGATTCCTCTTAGAAAGGAACACCGACTCGCATTTTGCATTCAGAAATTGGAAAACCTTCCCATCTGTCCTGGTGTAGCGCCTCGTGTATGCACTGAAACTGCACAGTTCCACCTTCACGGTTACCGCTGTCAGGAAGAAGAAAAGATGGTGAAGAACTATAAAACCATAGTTTTGAAAACCACACAGAAAAATATGATCTATAAATGAGGTTATTTTGAAACAAAAAGTAATGACATAATGTTTATGACAAAAACAAGAGACGGATTTGGTCTATTTTTAAAATGTGAAAAAGTGGTAAGTTAAAATGAGAATTAGAACATTATTTTCTTCATTTAGCCAATGTCCTTGAAATAGCTATTACAAAACACTGTTAAGTCCTAAAATAATAATAACAGATTAGAAACAGTTCTGACTTTAAAGAGGTTTGTTTTCACCTGAAGAGAACGCAGGCACATGAACCAAGATATTTTCAATATAAAATAGCTAATTATAAAATGTAAGAAAGCACACAGCAATACAACATTGCAACATTTTCTATGTTCCTCCTTTTTCCTTTTTTTTTTGGTAGCAACAATGGGCTTTGATGTGGGTTGTGACTAATGAAAACCATTGTTAGTAATCTTAAATTCATGGGTAGTCTTGTAATCCAGGACTAGACCAGTACATGGGATCAGTATAAGCATTTCTCTAAGGCTGATTTTTTGCTAAGTAAGGTATATGAGGCATCTATAAATAATTTGGAATTCTGATAATTTCTTAAACATTGAAAACATCTCTTTCTATAATATTATTATTTAATAACAGTGAGCAAAGTTGAAACACTACAATAGTAAATAAAATTATAGAGAATAAGAGCATTTTGTATTTCAGCATTCTAAACAATATTCAAAATCAGAATAAAATAAGTGGTAAATGCATTAGTCAACTCTACCTTTATATGTTTTTAAATAGTTGTGACTTCTAAAGAAGTAAGAAGATTCAGAAAACTAAAGTTAGATAATTCAGAAAAAAAAGAGGAGAGTGAGACCAATATGATATTATAGAAAGTTATTCTGTATAAAAATTAAGATTGGAAATTATTTTTTGTAGATTGTCTCTTTTTTTAATTAATTTTAATGAAATGACATTAATCAATCAGGGTACATAGGTTCAGAAAAAACATCTCCAGGTTATTTTGACATTTGATTATGTTTCATACCCATCACCCAAAGTCATATAGTCTTCTGTCACCTTCTATCTGGTTTTCTTTGTGCCCCTCCCCTCCCCCCATCTCCACCCCCTCTTGTCCATGTCACTGAGTCTCATTTTTGTGTTCCACATATGTATGGAATCATATACTTCTTAGTTTTTTCGGATTTACTTATTTCATTCAGTATAATGTTATCAAGGTCCATCCACGTTGTTGTAAATGATCCGATATCATCATTTCTTATGACTGAGTAGTATTCCATAGTATATATGTATCACCTCGTCTTTATCCAATCAAGCTTGGCAATTTTACAAAACATTTAACCCTTTAAATAGTACAAATGTTTATGTACATCCTCATGCCTCCTGACCATCCAGATCACAATTGTACATGTAAGGCAACATTAAAAAAAGGAAAATGTATGTTCTTCCCGTTTCCATAAATTGGTTATCAAACAAACATGATTTTAAGTTAATAAAACTGTAACTGTAGCTAATTTCATTAAAAAAAAAAACTAACTCCCAGGGGTCAAAGAGCATGAAAAAAAACTCACTACTCAAAGGGTTGATAAGAAAAAAACCATATTGACTCTATGAGAATCATTCATAAATTTGCTCATCTAGAAAAATCACTATTCACATACTATCACAATGCCAAATAAATGTATATTAGAGCAACGAAGAAAAGTGTTGATGGTTAGTAAAGAAGAACAACTCTTTGGCATGTTTAACTGTAAAAATGAAAAGAGGAGAATAATATAATTAGGAGTAATTAGCGTAACTTTATGAGAGAAAAATGTATTTAAATAATAACTGTATGTTTTAATTCAAATTTACTTTACAAAGAGTTATCAAAGCATGAGGAATAAATATAGACACTATTAAGTAATTTAAGTCAAAGTTGAAATTATTTGAAAACCCATAAACAAATAAAAAAGTGAACTCTTTAGTATTCTAACATCTAACCTTTTTATACAATGCCTATTTATAAAAACATTAAGATTTTAATCTAAGTGAACATGTGATTAGTATAAAACATTAATAGTGGAAGTATCTTGAGCATTTCTTCACTGATGGAGAGGCAATGCTCTCAGTACAGGAGCATTCCCCAAGCTACAACATCACATGGCCAGGCTTAGACATCAGGTCCACTCCTCAGAGAGCCATCAATGGCATAATTAAGGGAAGATCAAGATTTCCAGCTTTACACCACAAAGCCAAATTCAGCTATGTCACTAAGGTGCCCACACTTTACTGAGAATATCTCCATCTTCTCCAATTGGTCAATCTGTGACATTTTATAGTCTCAGTCAAACGTGTTAGCACACACCATAAAAAACAAATGCCTACAAAAAGCAAGTAAAAGAGAGCTAGGGAAGTATCGGTATGGGTTTTACATTAAAATAAGGTAAGAGAGAAACTCATAATAGAATTTTTAGAATTTATTTATACTCTTACTTGGTATAAGTTCTTACTCTTATATTTTTTATTAATTTTAATGAGGTGACATTAATAAATCTGGGTACATATGTTAAAAGAATACATCTCCAGGTTATCTTATCATTCAATTATATTGCATACTCATCACCCAAAGTCAAATTGTCTTCTGTCACCTTCTAACTGGTTTTCTTTCTGCCCCTCCCCTTTCCCTCTCCCCTCCCTTTCTCCCTCCCCCCACCTTCTAACCACAACACTCTTGTCCATGACTCATAGTCCAGTTTTTCTGTCCCACCTATATATGAAATAATGCAGTTCTCAGTTTTTTTCTGTTTTACTGATTTTACTCTGTATAATGTTATCAAGGTCCATCCATTTTGTTGTAAATGATCCGATGTCATCATTTCTTATGGCTGAGTAGTATTCCATAGTGTATATGTACCAAAGCTTTTTAATCCACTCGTCCTCTAACGGACACTTGGGCTTTATCCAGATCTTCGCTATTGTGAACAATGCTGCCACAAATATGAGGGCACATTTCTTCTTTTCGAACAGTGCCATGGTGTTCTTAGGGTATATTCCTAAAAGTGGGAAGCTGGGTGAAAAGGCAGTTCGATTTTTAATTTTTTGAGGAATCTCCATACTGTTTGCCATAGTGGTTGCACCAGTCTACATTCCCACCAGCAGTGCAGGAGGGTTCCCTTATCTCCACATCCTTGCCAGCACTTATTCTGTGTTGTTTTGCTGATGAGCGCCACTCTGACTGCATTGAGATATCTCAATTTGGTTTTAATTTGCATTTCTCTAATGATTAGTGATGTTGAGCATTTTTTCATATGCCTATTGGCCAACTGTATGTCCTCTTTGAAGAAATTTCTATTCATTTATTTTACCCATTTATTTTAAATGACTGCAATAGTGAAGGGGATTGTTTCTTTAATTTCTTTTGCTGACAGTTCATTGTTGGTATATAGAAATGCCTCTGATTTCTGAGTATTAATTCTATATTCTGCCACCTTGCTGAATTCATTTGTCAGGTCCAGTAGTTTTCTGACTGAGACTTTAGGGTTTTCAATATACAATATTATATCATCTGCAAATAGTGACAGTTTTACTTCTTCTTTTCCAATTTGGATGCCTTTTATTTCTTCTTCTTGTCTCATTGCTGCAGCTAGAACTTCCAGATCTATGTTGAATAAGAGTGGTGAAAGGGGGCACCCCTGCATTATCCCTGATCTTAATGGGATTGCCTTTAATTTTTGCCCATTTAGTATGATGTTTGCTGTGGGTTTGTCATAGATGGCCTTTATCATGTTAAGGAATGTTCCCTGTATTCCAACTTTACTGAGAGTTTTGAGCATGAATGGGTGCTGGATTTTATCAAAAGCCTTTTCTGCATCTATTCAAATTATCATGTGACTTTTGTTCTTCCTTTTGTTTATGTGATAAATCACATTGATTGATTTGCGAATATTGAACTAGCCTTGCCTCTCCAGAATAAATACCACTTGCTTGTGGTGTATAATTTTTTTCATATATCGCTGGATCCATTGGCTAATATTTTGTTGAGAATTTTAGCATCTAAATTCATCAGGGATATAGGCCTATAATTTTCTTTCTTTGTGTTGTCTTTGCCCAGTTTGGGGATCAGAATTATGCTCGTCTCATAAAACGAGTTTGGAAGTCTTCCTTCCTCTTGACTTTTTTGAAATAGCTTCAGGTGGATAAGAGTTACTTCTTTGAATTTTTGGAGGCAGTCACTTGTGAAACCATCAGGCCCCAGATTTTTATATATATATATATATATTATTACTGTTAATTCTAATGGGGTGACACCAATAAATCAGGGTACATATGTACAATGAAAATATCTCCAGGTTATCTTATCATTCAATTCTGTTGCTTACCCATCACCAAAAGTCAAATTGTCCTCTGTTACCTTCTATCTGGTTTTCCCTGTGTCCCTCCCCTCCTCCCT
Organism: Rhynchonycteris naso; assembly: GCA_037038555.1. Lineage (NCBI taxonomy): Eukaryota > Metazoa > Chordata > Mammalia > Chiroptera > Emballonuridae > Rhynchonycteris > Rhynchonycteris naso. The sequence continues at coordinate 126,003,855 of CM072999.1, forward strand.
ATTCAACTCTACCCTCCCTCCCCCCATCCCGTAACCACCACTCTCTTGTCCATGTCTCATATTCTCACTTTTGTGTCCCACCTATGTATGAAATCATGCTGTTCTCAGTTTTTCTTTTTTACTGATTTACTTATTTCACTCCATATAATGTTATCAAGGTACAACAATTTTTTATAAATGATCCGATGTCATCATTTCTTATGGCTGAGTAGTATTTCATGGTATATATGTACCATGGCTTTTCAATCAACTCGTCTTCTGACGGACACTTGGGCTGGTTCCAGACTTCGCTATTGTGAACAATGCTGCCACGAACATGGGGGCGCATTTCGTCTTTGCGAACAGTGCTATGGTATTTTTAGGGTATATTCCTAAAAGTGGGATAGCTGGGTCAAAAGGCAGTTCGATTTTTAAATTTCTCAGGAAACTCCATACTGTTTGCCAAAGTGGTTGCCCATTCTGCATTGCCACCAGCAGTGCAGAAGGGTTCCCTTTTCTCACATCCTCTCCAGCACTTATTCTGTGTTGTTTTGCTGATGAGTGCCATTCTGACTGGTGTGAGGTGATATCTCACTGTGGTTTTAATTTGCATTATTCTAATGATTAGTGATGTTGAACATTTTTTCATATGCCTATTGGCCATTTGTATGTCCTCTTTGGAGAAATTTCTATTCATTTCTTTTGCCCATTTTTTGATTGGATTGTTTGTCTTCCTGGTGTTGAGTTTTATAAGTTCTTTATAAATTTTAGTTATTAACCCATTATCAGATGTGCTATCGAATATGTTCTCCCATTGTGTGGTTTGTCTTTATATTCTGTTCTTATAGTCTTTAGCTGTGCAAAAACTTTTTAGTTTGATATAGTCCCATTTGTTTATCTTGCCTTTTATTACAGTTGCCCGTGGAGATAAATCGGCAAATATATTGCTGCTACAGATGTCGGAGAGCTTGCTACCTATGTTTTCTTCTAAGATGCTTATGGTTTCACGGCTTACATTTAATTCTTTTATCCATTTTGAGTTTGTTTTTGTGAATGGTGTAAGTTGATGATCTAGTTTCATTTTTTGCAGGTAGATGTCCAATTTTCCCAACACCGTTTGTTAAAGAGGCTGTCTTTACTCCATTGTATGTTTTTTCCTCCTTTGTCAAATATCAGTTGTTCATAAAGCTGGGGGTTTATTTCTAGGTCCTCTGTTCTGTTCCATTGATCTCTGTGCCTGTTCTTATGCCAGTACCAGGCTGTCTTGAGTATAATGGCCTTATAGTAAACCTTGATATCTGGAAGAGTGATACCTCCTGCTTTATTTTTTCTTTTTAAGATTGCTGAGGCTATTCATGTTCTTTTTTGGTTCCATATGAATTTTTGGAATATGTGTTCCATATCTTTGATGTATGTCATTGTTATTTTAATTGGTATTGCATTGAATTTATAAATTGCTTTGGGTAATATAGACATTTTTATGATATTTATTCTTCCTAGCCATGAGCACGGTATATGCTTCCACTTGTTTGTATCTTCCTTGATTTCTTTTATCAATGTTTTATAATTTTACGAGTACAAGTCCTTAATCTCTTTGGTTAAATTTACTCCTAGGTACTTTATTTTTTTGGCTGCAATAGCGAAGGAGATTGTTTCCTTGATTTCTTTTGCTGACAGTTCATTGTTGGTATATAAAAATGCCTCTGATTTCTGAGTATTAATTTTATATCCTGCCACCTTGCTGAATTCGTTTATAAGGTCCAGAAGTTTTTTGACTGAGACTTTAGGGTTTTCAATATACAATATTATATCATCTGCAAATAATGACAGTTTTACTTCTTCTTTTTCTAATTTGGATGCCTTTTATTTCTTCTTGTCTGATTGCTATAGCTAGAACTTCCAGAACTATATTGAATAAGAGTGGTGAAAGGGGGCATCCCTGCCTGGTTCCTGATCTTAAGGAGTTTGCTTTTAATTTTTGTCCATTTAGTATGATGTTTGCTGTCGATTTATCATAGATGGCCTTTATAATGTTAAGGAATTATCCCTGTATTCCCACTTTACTCAGAGTTTTGAGCATGAATGGGTGCTGGATTTTATCAAATGCCTTTTGAGCAACTATTGAAATTATCATTTAATTTTTGTCCTTCCTTTTGTTTATGTGATGAATCACATTGATTGATTTGCGAATATTGAACCAGCCTGCCTCTCCAGAAAAATCCCACTTGATCATGGTGTATAATTTTTTTCATATATTGCTGGACCCAGTTGCCTAATATTTTGTTGAGAATTTTAGCGTCTAAATTTATTAGGGATATAGGCCTATAATTTTCTTTCTTTGTGTTGTCTTTGCCTGGTTTTGGGATCAGATTTATGCTCACCTCATAAAAGGAGCTTGGAAGTCTTCCTTCCTCTTGAATTTTTTGAAATAGCTTGAGGAGGATAGGAGTTATGTCTTCTTTGAATTTTTGATAAAATTCACTTGTAAAGCCATCAGGCCCAGGACTTTTATTTTTTGGGAGTTTTTTGATAACTGTTTCGATCTCATTTATTGTAATTGGTCTGTTTAGGTGTTCTGATTCTTCCAGGTTGATTTTTGTAAGTTTATATGATTCAAGAAATTTGTCCATTTCACCAAGATTGTCTAATTTTTTGGCATATAGTTCTTCATAGTATTTTCTTACAATGCTTTGTATTTCTGTTGTGTCAGTTGTTATTTCTCCACTGTCTTTTCTAATTTTATTTATTTGAGTCCTCTCTCTTTTTTTCTTGGTGAGTCTAGTTAAAAGGTTCATCAATCTTGTTTACCTTTTCAAAGAACCAGCTTTGAGTTTCATTGATCCTCTGTATTGTTTCCTTAGCCTCTATGTCATTTATTTCTGCTCTGATCTTTATTATTTCCTTCCTTCTACTTGTCTTGGGTTTTATTTGTTGTTGTTTTTCTAGTTCTTTTAGATGCAGGGTCAGGTTGCTTATTTGAGCTTTTTCTAGCTTCTTATGATATGCCTGTAGTGCAATAAACTTCCCTCTCAGAACTGCTTTTGCTGTGTCCCATAACTTTTGAGTTGATGTATGCTCATTATCATTTGTTTCTAGAAACTTTTTTGTTTCTTCTTTGATCTCATTGTTAATCCATTCATTATTTAATATCATGCTATTTAGTTTCCAAGTGTTGGAGTATTTTTCAGTTTTTCTTTTGTGGTTAATTTCTAGTTTCATGGCATTGTGATCAGAGAAAATGCTTGATATGATTTCAATCTTCTTAAATTTATTGAGACCATTTTTGTGTTCTAACATGTGGTCTATCCTAGAAAACGTACCATGAGCGCTTGAGAAGAATGTATATTCTACTGCTTTAGGATGAAAAGTTCTGAACATATCTATTAAATCAAGTTGATCTAGTGTCTCCTTTAAGTCTGCTGTTTCTTTATTAATTTTCTTTCTTGAGGATCTATCCAGTGTTGTTAGAGGGGTATTGAATTCCCTACTATGATAGTATTGCTGTTAATCTCACCCTTTATATCCATCAAAATCTGCTTTATGTATGTCTGTGCTCTTATGTTTTGTGTGTAGATATTTATAATGGTTATATCTTCCTGTTGAATTACTCCCATTATCATTATGTAGTGTCTTTCTTTATCTCTTACTACAGCTTTTGTTTTAAAGTCCATTTTGTGACATATAAGTATTGCTACGCCGGCTTATTTTTCATTTCCATTTACACAAAATATTTTTTTCATCCTTTTATTTTCAGTCTATGTGCATCTTTTGTTTTAAATTGTGTCTCTTGTAGAGAGCATATGTATGGGTCCTGTTTCTTTATCCATGCAGCTATTCTATGTCTTTTGAATGCATCATTTAATCCATTTACATTTGAGGTTAGTATTTATATGTAGTTGTTTATTACCATTTTTTTAAAAAAGCTGTATTCTTCTTTTGCTCTATTCTTTCCTCCCTTTAAGGTGTTCACAACAGGCCCCTTAGTATCTCTTGCAGAATTGGTTTGGTTTTAATGAATTCTTGAGGCTTCTTTTGTCTGGTAAGCTCTTTATTTCTTCTTCATTTTTAAACGTTAGCTTTGCTGGATAGAGTAGTCTTGGTTGTAGGTTCTTGTTCTGCATTACTTTGAATATATCTTACCATTCCCTTCTGACCTCAAGTGTTTCTGTCAAGAAGTCAGATGTCATCCTTATGGGGGCTCCTTTATAGGTGATAGCCTTTTTTCTCTAGCAGCTTTTAAATTTTTCTCTTTATCCCTTAATTTTGGTATTTTAACTATGATGTGTCTTGGTGTAGATATTTTTGGGTTTCTCTTTAATGGAGTTTTCTGTGCTTCTTGCACGTGTGAAGGGTTTTTCAGTCTTAATTTAGTTAAGTTACAGCTATGATTTGATTGAACAATGTTTCTATCCCTTGATCTTTCTCCGCTTCTTCAGGAACACCTATGATGTGTATGTTATTTCTCTTTGTGTTGTCACAGAGCTCTCTTAGAGTTTCCTCAGATTTTTTAAGTCTCTTTCTTTTTCTGCTCTGCTTCTGTGCCTTTGTTTATTTTGTCCTCTAATTCGCTGATTCGATCCTCAGTTTCATCCATCCTGCTTTTAATTCCTTTCATTGTGGTCTTCAATTCTGATACTGTATTGTCATTTCTGTCTGATTCTTTTTTATTATTTCCACTTCCTTTTTTATATTTGATATCTCTTTATTTAGGTGTTCGTAATGACTATCTCTTGTTGCTCTAAGCTCTTTGAACATCCTAACTATCATTATTTTAAACTCTGCATCCGGTAGTTTGGTTATATCTGATTCAATCAGGTCCTTCTCTGGGGATTTCTCTTGACTCATTTGGGTTGCATTTCTCTGCCTGCCCATTTTGTCTGTGTGTAAGAAGAGTTTGGCAACTGGAGTTCAATGGGTGTTACCTCTGTGTTCCCTAGGTGTGATCTGTCTGCAGGCTCCCTAGCCCCTCTGCTGCTGCCTAGGGCAAATGGGTGTGGGTGTTGCCGGCATTGGCCTTGGCTGCTGAGGACTCCACCTCACCTCAGCAAGAGGGGCTGTGTTCTCCTGCCCGGCTCTGCAAGCCTCAGTCATTCTCGGCCTTTGTCCCTCTCCCACTGGTGGGACCATGCACCACACTAGGGCCACAATCCTGGACGTGGCTGTGGCTATGTGTTCAGCTGCTCGCTGAGCTTCTACCCCTCCACAGGCAAAGCCGGTTATCTCAGGGCTTCAAGCCCCAGATGCTGGGTGCAGCCCCATGAGCCTACTTGCCCCTGCCCTGCAGCGGGTCTCCGCCCATTTCGGGCTCCTGCTTTTCACAGGTTGGGTCACAGGCGGGCCTACAGCCCCAGGTCCCCTTTGCCCTGGCAGGGATAGACCTAGCTCACACCAGCCAGCTCAGCGTCTGCTACCCGGAGGGCGGAACTGCGCTTTTGTGTATTGCGGCAATCCGCTCTTCAGCAAGCCCTCAGCAGTGTGGGTGTGGGCACTGCAGCTCAGACCCTAACTCTCCATACTGTAGTCTTGAAAACTTCCTCCTTCTAAGAAACTGCTCTAATTGCAGCAGGGGAGCCTGTTAGGCTGGTGTCCTTCCCTTTGCTGGTTCCAGGGGAAATATTGTTTCAGATTTATATAGTGACTCAGCCCAGGGTTTAGGGTGGCTGTCCCTCAAAGCTTTTCCCCTGTGCCTTCCAGACTGTACTCTCTACCCACTGCTCCAGTCCTGTCCTCTCTCCCTTTCTCCCAGAGTCCCGGGTGAGTGGTTGTGAGAGAGGTTTTCTTCGCTGTCCTTTAAGAAGAATCCTGGGTTTGAGAAAATTGTCTCTTTCTCACACAGTATCCTGACCTGTTTCCCAGCTATATACTATTTATACGCCTCTTCTAGACTCTGGGGCTGCAGGCTGGGGCTTTGTTCCTGGGACCCAGGTCCCTCCCTCTGGTAAACTCTCTTCCCACCCCATGGGTCTCTCAGAGCTGCCTTTTGCTCCGGGGAGCTGGGCAGTCCTTTTTACGTTTCTGCTTTTTCTACCAGACTCAATGTGGCTTCTTCAGTGTTCCCCGGTTGAAGAGTCCTCTCAGTCTAGTTCAACGTTTGTTTATCCAGATGATGGTTCTTAAAATCAAGTTATAATCCACTTTGGTTCTGTGAGTTGGAAGTTGGTACATCCGCTTACTCCATCACCATCTTGCCTCAGTTCTTACTCTTGAATTGACTTTTCATTACTTATTATGAATAAATGAAATAGGATAATTATTTTCAGTGCTGGTGGTAGAACTTTCTGAGTGCTAATTCTATTTGTTAAAGTAACAACCTTCAGAGTCATCTATTTTAAGGATGGCAAAGTGAGCAGAATCAAATTTCTGAACTTAATGACAATGTCAGTGTAGCTTATGAAACCATAAAATTGCAAGAAGAGTCATCTGGTGTGCACTATGCATGTTATATACAGTTAGCTTCAGTGATTCTTCCATGTTCCCCTTGTGCTGTAATCTATGTGGGGCAGAGTGCCGCTCAAACTAAGCAGAATCATTCTACTGTCTTGCCTAGGAAGTAAAGAATACAATGCTTGACGAAGCAGGAGAGTTATACATAAATTTTGATGCAGACTCCCAGTAAAAATGTTTCTGATAACTTGCAGGGGGAAGCATCAGGAAGAATCATTAAAGAAAGGTATGTTTCTAGAGAACATGCTACTGGATTTATGGTACAATAATTATAATCATAAGCACAGGTTTTTTGTTACATTCCATCAATATACTGGAACTTGATTGCTACAAGCAACATAGTAATCAGTACAAACAAAATAAGATGTTTAGTAGTATGTATACACATGTATATAATCATAAATATGTCTTTGCATATGCATATTTGCATACATGTTTTGCATTGACACTACCTTATTTATACAGTTCCCAATGAGGAAAATGCCACATTCCAGACTTCAAGTAAAATGTTACTATTTTTTAAATATCACTTGATTATAATGTAGTTTCTCCTATCTCTTATTTTTTCATCTTAATTAATAAAATAGTGTATGAGAATATTTGTGACTGTGGTAAACTTGATTTTTATCTCTCCCCTTGCTCCCTAATCAGCATTCCTTTCCAGAACAAGGAAGCTGATCAACCTGCTTGCTGACTCTTGGTAGATAATAAAGTCTATAGCTCTATGGGACTCCAGTAAGAAGAGATAGTTACAGCACTTGCTTCCTTCTGAGTCAGCCAATAATTGATAGAGAGCATTTCATTACTAATGGAATCTTATATATAAATTAAAATGCTGGAGATTCTGGCTGGTGGCTCAGTGGATAGACTATTGACTGGGCTTGTAGACATCTTGGATTCAATCCCCGGTCAGGGCACACATAAGAAACAATCATCTGCCTGACCAGGCAGTGGCACAGTGGATAGAGCATCGGACTGGGATGCAGAAGACCTAGGTTCGAGACCCCGAGGTCGCCAGCTTGAACGCGGGCCCATCTGGCTTGAGCAAAAGCTCGCCAGCTTGGACCCAGGGTTACTGACTCCAGCAAGCGGTTGCTTGGTCTGCTGAAGGCCCGCAGTCAAGGCACATGTGAGAAAGCAATCAATGAACAACTATGGTGTTGCGATGGCAATGAAAAACTAATGATTGATGCGTCTCATCTCTCTCTGTTTTTTTCTGTCTGTCCCTATCAATCCCTCTCTCTGACTCTATGTCCCTGTAAAAAAAAAAGAAAAAGAAATAGTCACCTGCTTTTTCTTCTCTCCCACTTCTCTTCCTCTTCTCCTCTCATAGTCAATGGCTCAATTGGTTTGAGTGTAACCCCAGGCACTGCGGATAGCTCCATTGGAGTGCATCAGCATCAGGCACTAAGAGTAGCTCAGTACACCAGCATTGGCCCCACATGGGGTTGCCAGGTAGATCTCATCAGAGCACATGTGGGAGTTGCCTCACTATCTCCCTTGTTCTCACCTAGAAAATAAAAATAAAAATACACAAGAGTTTAAACTAGGATCTTGTTACTACTGGAGCATAAAAAGTCCTAGAAGACAGAAAGAAGTGTAACTTCCTCCTGGTACCTTCATGGAGGAATAGCAACCTGTCCATGGATTCCCTTCATTTCCAGTCATCTAACTAAATAAATAATGTTGCCATAATTGACAACTTCTCCAGGGGAAAAAGTTGGGTCCATCTCTCACATATGTATAAAATTAACTTTAACATCAATAAATCAGTGTTTGGAAAACAATGGAAGACTACCAAAAATAATTGAGTTATAAAAGGTTATGAAATTTTATATCCATGACATTTTGAGTAAGAAAAACAAAATGTAGAACAACACATGCAATTGATTCATTTTGTCAAACACTGACCCACAAATACACTATACTTATAAAAGCTTTAATGGGATCATAAGAACAAGTAGAAAAATACATAATGATTGATACTAGATTATTAAGATGGGCTACTTCATGTGAGTAGAAGGAAAGTCAACATAGAGAGAAAAGAAAGAGAAAAGAATGCTTTATCAAAATTTTCTCACACCTGTTATAGACTTCATATACTTAAAATTTTACATTCTGTGTATATTGATATTAAAATAAGTTATAGAAAATGGTAATAGTAATCTAGAATGGAGTAGTTCATTCATTTGTGATTTTTAACTACTAAAAAATGATGTATATGAAAAAGATATATTTTAAAATTTAATCAAATCATATTTTTCTAAAAAACTCAAAATATTCATGCTATTGATGAATATATGTTAATATGTAAATTAATAAATACAAAAGATGATATCTAAACTCTTTTCCAGGTACAGTATGGGTTTTTAATTTCATAGCAGAAAACCTTTAAGTAATAACTCAAAAATAAGCAGTAGAAAGAAAATATTGCAAAGACAAAGAGCAATAAAGATAAAAGTGTGAAAGTAGTCAGAGAGTTCTTAGAGGTACATTTTATTGCCTCATTTATATCTCTTAATTTGGGTAGTATATTCTAATTTTTTGAAAGTCTACTACATTTTCTGCAGCTTTTTCAGCAGTGCCAACATTAGTAGGTATAAAAAATTAAATTGCTTTTAACACTTTATTCTACCTCCACGATTCAAAATAATAGTTTTGAAACGTTCAGTCAAAACTCCTTAGCTAATTTCTCTCTGAGAAATCACCTATTGACTGATTACTATCAATATAATTAAGATGAACTTTCCATAATAAATTTGCATCCTACAGAAAAAGAATGTTCCTTTTCTTAATTTAAATAAAATTGCCAAAACAACAGAAAAATTTCTAGTTCTGAATATGGAAGAAAGCTTAGCTTCTCTTCTCATTTTTTCGGAAGTTTAAAATAATTTTAAGTAAAGGTAAGCATGGTTGTAATAGTTTCTAAAGCTAAACACAATAGAGCACACTGTTCATACTTTACCTAAACTCTACTGGTATAAGAATAAATAATAAGACCTTTGAATTGAGAGAGCTTAGTGGGTTATTCAAAGTTTAAAAATAAAAAAAAGTAATGATTATGATATGGTAATTTCTATGAAAGATTTTTAAAATTCAGGTGCTATGATGAAATACAATGAGATGTATATCAACAGACTTCATATAACTGGAGTATTCAGAGGTAATGACTGCCCGGAGGGGTAGAGAATAACCAAAATAATAATATTACTTAGAATATGATGAAGATAAAACTGTAGTTTCAAGGTTAAATGATAAAGTAATCATCAGACTGCAATTCAATTTCAACAAATCCCTTAATATCTATCTACAGAAAATTAAAGAGTTTGAAGTCAGGAATATAAAATATATCTAATTTCCATATTAATGGACTCATTCTATGACTCTTAAATTAACATAGCATCATAAACAATATGATTAATAACAATCTGTTAATACATTGATATCTAAAATCTATTTTCTGATTATTTTTATAAGGTTGAACTAGAATAAAATCTTAAGAAAAAATATTATAAAATTAGGCATATTTCTAAGTTTATTCTTGTGGTATAATATTCATAGAAAAAATATTATTTTTATTAAATTAAATGAAGTATTAATATTTTATTTAGCTTAATTCAAATGCTGAAAAATAAGAAGTTGCTTAAAACATATTTCTTTTAACCATTACTTAGTAAGTTCTCAGTTATTTATATAAGAAAACCAATAGTTCTTACATTTATAAATTTAAAATAAAAATTATATATTTATTAAGTAAAATAATCTAATAAATATTTTATAGATTCATGATAGATAAAACAATGCTTATGAATCTAATATATGTAAATTATATTTCATAAAGATAGCAGTGTATTTATTACTTTGCAATATAAAGGCATTTTATTCATTAAGGAAATTTTCCCATTCAAATAGATAATTGTGCAATAATAAAAAGAAACCTATCTATAAATATGTATGTAATTTTTAGAATTTCAATTTTAAGGAAAAATAATAAATACTGACAGAAGTACGGATATACAAATTCTCTTAAACTGCTTTTGAATGTCTTAGCAAATTGTTTTAAATATCTTAAACAGTATTCATTTCTCCATTCTGGTTATACAACTTCTGAAAATAAATCCTGAGAAAATAATGTAGATTGGTAACTGTAATCATGAGTTGAATTAAAAAATAACAAATTTCCAAGTTAAATAAATTATCTCATAGTGAAATACATTTTACGTATTAAAATTATTTTGGTTATTACTGTATTTCCCCATGTGTAAGATGCACCTTTTTTCAACAAATTTGGGGTCTAAGAACTGGATGCGTCTCATACAGTGATTGTAGATTTTGTTACTTACATTTCCCGCTTTTTTGCGCTTGTTGTCTTCGCGCTCATTATTTTGCACTTGTTACTGGTATATTTCGGTAGGTTATGTTGTGCCACATTTTGCCCAGAAATCTCTCAGAAAAGATTTTTGTACAGTGCTGAATTCATGTTAAAAGTGATCCAGTTTGCAAAAAATGGAAATCATGCTACTGAACTTAAGTTTGGTCCTCCTCCAACTGAGAAATCCATCCGAGACTACTACGGAAATAAGAAACCCTACTGAAAATGCTATGGCAGAAGAAGGTTATGAGAGGCAAGTCAGCAAAATGGCCTGATTTAGAGAGGGAATTGAAGATATGGATTGAAGAGCTAAGGGCAATTGGAATTCCTGTGTCCACAAAGATGGTTCAGCATGAGGCAAGAAGAATTGCAGCTGAAAAGTTACTGATTTCAAAGGAGGACACAATTGGTGCTTCAGGTATATGAAATGGAATGGACTAACCATGCAAACATGCAGCAGACTTGCCCAAAAGATGTCTGAAAGCTATAAGCAGAAGGTCCTTGAATTTTATCATTTTGTCATTCAATGTCGTAAGACACATCAGTTTGAGTTGGGACAGATCGCTAATATGGATGAAGTTCCCCTACAGTTTAATGTCCCACATAACAGAACTGTTGATAAGAAGAAGTAAAAACTGTAACTGTGAAGACAAGTGGACATGAAAAGAACCATTATACGGTTGTTCTAGCTTGTTGTTCCAACGGAACCAAGCTGCCTCATATGCTGATCTTCGAACGCAAAACAATGCCAGAAGAAGACATTCCTCGAGGAGTGATTGTCCACATTCATGACAAGGGTTGGGTGGATCAGAATGGGATGAAGATTTGGTTTGAGAAAGTTTGGAGAAGGAGACCACGTGGGTTTTTATGCAAACCTGCCCTATTGGTGCTTGATTAGTTCAGGGCAAACATCACAAACAAAAAAAAACACACACACACACAAAGAAGATTGCTGCAGAGAAAAAAACAAAACTTGCAGTCTAATGTGGAGGCTTGACATTCCAGCTCCAACAACTTGATTAACAAACCCTTCAAAGCTGCCACAAGAAACAAATGGAACCAATGGATGAAGTCTTCTGGGGACAATTTGACACCAGCAGAAAGAGTGAATAAATGAACTGTAAGAGAAGTTTGTACCTGGGTGAAAAGATCCTGGAATAATATAAAGATTGAGATCATTGTCAAGTCATTTAAGAAGGTGGCATTTCAAATGCCATAGATAGAACTGAGGATGAGGCAATATATAAAGACAGTGATTCGTCATCAGGTAGATAAGGACAAGATAATGAATGGGAGTTTTGACATCGATGAGGAGTTATATAAATTTTATGATGAATAAAACTTGAGTTCAATAACTTTATGTAGTATGTATTTTTTCAAATTTTGGGCCCCAATATTAAGGCGCATCTTATACTATGGAAATGCGATAATATTTATTGATATGGAAAGACCTTTATGACCTGCCTCTCCATATCCATATAAGAATGATCTATAGTGATGTAGACCAACTGGTTAATTCTGCCTTGAGATTTAAAAGACTTTTTCACTGTTTTAAAATGTTTTATCTGTACCTGTTAATTTTTGATGAAATGAACACATATTCTTTTTATGATAAGAAAGCTGTTCTGAACTAAATCAAAAATAATTGATGATTCCTGATGGTAATAAAGCCACTATCCAGCATCTTGATGTATGCATGATGTATAGTTTTACTGCATTATTTATGTTGATGAAAACATTTGTCAAATTAATAATGTAATGCATAAACAATTATTTATAAGACTGGAAAATAAACAACATAAATAATTTTTAATTAGTTTTTCTTTTGAAAGGAGGGATACTATTTGTTTTTCTTTCCAAAATTTTAAATAAAGATATTTTCTACTGTCTCTTTATTTTTGGCCAATTGTTTTTTCTGTCTAATATTCAAAGAAAAGATTTTTCTATATTGGCTTTTGTTTTGTTTTGTTTTTACAAGAGAGAGATAAAGACAAAAAAGGAGAGAAATTGGGGGCATTAGCTCATATTTGCAGCACTTTGTTCACTGATTATTTCTCATACATGCTTTGACCCAGGGGCTCCAGCAAAGCCAATGACCCCTTGCTCAAGCCAGCAAACTTGGGCTCAAGCCAGTGACCTTGGCCTTCAAGCCAGGTCAAGCCAGGTTTGACCTTTGGGATCAAGCCAGCAACCATGGAATCATGTCGATCATTCCATGCTCAAGCCCACAACCCGACAGTCAAGCTGGTGAGCCTGATCTCAAATCAGATGAGATCATGCTCAAACCATTGACTTTGGTCCTCGGCATCCCAGATTGACACTATATTCACTGCATCACCACCAGTCAGACATTTGCATTGTCTTTTGTGTTTTGACACTTCAAACACATAGTTCAGAAAAATAATCTTACCCCTCGATATATACTAATTCATCATTTTGGGTTAGGTACCATTCCCATTTTATTATTTTTAGTTAATTTTTTTCATTGTTAAATTCTACTCCTCTATTTTATCTCCATTGTATTTATTCATTAAAACCTTTCAATAAGTATTTTTGAAAATATGTAAAATTATATACATTTTTCTTACTTTACTGTGAATTAAAACATACATACAAAATGATTAAAAGGCACAATCCATTAAGCCAATATAAGAACTATAGAATTGTGTTCATAAAATAAATGGGCTAAATATGTCTAAAAAATTTTATAAAAGTATACTGACTATCCAACAAATCTATTATGATTTTGTGTGTTTTCCACATTGTAATTTCAATTTTTGTTTCTTTAAGCATATAAGAATAAACATAAAAAATTTGAACTATGTAATTAAACAGTTTCATTCAATGAGCATTTATAAACCCTAAATCCAAATACTAAATAATATAACTTTGTCCAAAAGCACGTAGAACATTTTAAAATATTCATGATATAACTCAATATCCAACAGAGTTCCTATTGAACATTATTTGGTAACCTAGCCAATTAATATTTTAGAAATGTTAAATAAAAGACATAACATTGGAAAGGAAATAAGAAATTTGTCACTATTCACAAATCATGTTATTTCCTTTTTTTTTTTTTTTTTTTTTTTTAACAGAGACAGAGAAGGACGAAAAGGAACAGACAGACAGAAAGGGAGAGAGATAAGAATTATCAATTCTTTGTTGTGGCACCTTAGTTGTTCATTGATTGCTTTCTCATGTTTTTTGACTGGGGTGCTATAGCAGAGCAAGTGACCCCTTGCTCAAATCAGCAACCTTGGGTTCAAGCCAGTGACCTTGGGCTTCAAGCCAGCAACTTTGAGCTCAAGCTAGCAACCATGGGGTCGTGTCTATGATTCCACGCTTAAGCCAGTGACACCACGCTTAAGCTGGTGAGTTCATGCTCAAGCAAGTGACCTTAGCGTTTTGAATCTGGGTCCTCCACATACCAGCCTGATGTGACTGGTCAGGCTTATGTTATTTTCTTAATAGAAATCCTCAAGAGAACCATAAATTTTATTAGAAATAATAGTTTTGGGCTTTGGCAAGTTGGTTCAGTGGATAGAGCATTGGCCCAGTCCCAGGTTGATTTCCAGTCAGGTCACGCAGGAGAAGTGACCATCTGTTTCTTTTTCCCTCCTCCTCCCCTTTCTTTCTTTCTCCCCTCCCACAGCCAGTGGTTCAATTGATTCAAGTGTCAGCCCAAGGCACTGAGGTTAGCTCAGTTGGTCTGGAGCATCAGCCTCAGATGGGGTTGCCCTGTGGCTCCCAGTCAGGGTGCATGTGGGAGTCTGTTTCTCTGTTTCCCCTCCTCTCACTTAAAGAAAAAGAAATAATAGTAGTAATTTTACATATTAAGTATAAGATAACTATATCTATCTATTTCACATTTCTAAACACCAACAAGCACTTTTTTAAAACATAATTAAGAGTCTACTATTTAAAATCAATGAAAATTTTGTAGCATTCTTGTATTCTTGGACATATTTCTCAATTTATTGTCCTCTTGAATCACTGTAGAAATTATTGTTTCCAAATTTGCTTATTCCAAACAAAATAGATGGAAAATGTTATTAAGATTTTGAAAAAGGTTTTTTTTAATTTTATTTTAAGTGAATAAGGTTATTGTGTGGTGTCTATTTTCATCTGAATAATTATGTCACCCTCTCCCCATGATTAAGTCTGCTGTGAAAGATCTCCCCATAACTTGGGCTCACTTCTATGGAAATTATAATCTTAGAAATTATTGATTTTTATAAAATGTTACATAGGATGATAAAACTTTCTGTCAGCCACTAACCCTAGACTTATAAAACTAAAAAGACTCCTTTCTAGGTGGCCAAGCCTGCCACAAGAACTTGTTTTAAAATGGTCATTTGCTAAGAAGACTGTTCTAGTATTAGATCATGTCACTTTGGTTTATTTCAACTATCCTATATTATCAATCCCAATATCAGAGCTCAGAGTTACTCTCAAGTACATTCAGCCTGTATATTACTGTTCTCCTCTGAACTCATATTTTTGGATCCCAGTTTTGACAAGGCTGCTTAAACAGTCAAGGATAAAGATAAAAAAGGACTAACGTGCTCCATATGGGTGGTTCTTGCCTCATGTCTTCGCAGATGTCAGTTCAAATCCAGCATCAAGTAGAGCTCACATTCATTCTCAAAAGATTTCAAAATGAGCACCAACCTTACATGGAGCACATTAAAAAGTATTTAATAAAAAAGAGTTTTTGGCCTGACCTGAGGTGGCACAGTGGATAAAGCATCGACCTGGGAACACTGAGGTCGCCAGTTCAAAACCCTGCACTGGTCTGGTCAAGGCACATACGGAAGTTGATGCTTCCAGCTCCTCCCCGCTTTCTCTCTTTCTCTCTCTCTCTCTCTCTCTCTCTCTCTCTCTCTCTCTCTCTCTCTGTGTGTGTGTGTGTGTGTGTGTGTGTGTGTCTCCTCTCTGAAAAGAATAAAATAAAATAAAATAAAATAAAAAGAGTTTTTGTATCTAACCAGGCGGTTGTTCAGTGGATAGAGCATTGGACTGGGATGCGGAAGACCCAGACTCGAAACCCTGAGGTCGCCAGCTTAAGACCCGCAGTCAAAACACATGTGAGAAAGCAATCAATGAAGAACTATGGTGTCGCAATGGCAACGAAAAACTAATAATTGATTTTTCTCATTTCTCTGTTCCTGTCTGTCTGTCCCTACCTATCCCTCTCTTTAACTCTCTCTCTGTGTCCCTGTGGGGGGGAAAAAAAGAGTTTTTGTAAAATCAAGCTCACTCCAACTAAATGTTTAAGTAGTTGTACTGACCCAGCTACACCAAAATCCATGGTGTGGGTACCATATAAAAGTATATCCTATAATCTATCTGTTGAATAAATGACTCAAATTGCTCAGATTGACGCTTTGCCCTTTTCCCTATGTTCTTAGATTCTAATGCACTGACCACGCTGTTATTTTGCCATTAGCCTTCCCCCTAGATTTCTGTACATAAGTTTCCTGATCCAGAACACAACAATTCTTTGGAATATGGCCTATGTATATTCTTGATTTCCTTTTGGTATGCTACCTCACATGTGACTATTCCTTGTCAACATCCAAACTCACAAGAGAGCAATCCTGAGGCCCATTACTGGAATTCATGTCTCAGAGACAAATCAAAATAGGGAAGACATTCTCTGTAGCAAGACTGACTATAGAATTACTGGTCGGAAAGACCTGGTGAGTAAGGGAATCAAGCTTTGATGTCTATTTTATGACTTATAAAGAAACTGTAGTTTGGCAATAAGAATAAAGAGGCTTCTGAAAGTTGTAGGGTTATTAATTAGGCATTTTTATAAAGCAAGATAAGAGGTCTGGAAAATGAAGTAGAAGGAGGAAAATAGAAAAACTATTATATAAATGTTTCTGCTCATGAAAGCAGTGCTAGACTAGAAATTCACTCAATCATGAACAAAGAATTAAAACAATTATAACTTTGCTAAATTATATTTTAGAGAATGCTACAGTGAATAATGTGTTACTGAGGGATACACAAGTCATTGCTTTAAATAGACAGAAATATTGTGCCTGATATTTTCATTTATTAAATATATGTAGAAGGGACACAAGATGGCAGCAGAGTAGGCAGGTGCACAGATGCCGAGCTCACACCACCAAACTAGATTACAAATTAATTTAGAAACAACCACAATGAAAAAACAACTCTGGATTACAAAAACTGCTCTTAAAAACCTGACAGAGGACAATTTGACTTTGGGTAATGGGTATGCAGCACAATTGAATGATGGGATAATCTGGAGATGTTTTCATTGTGCATGTGTACCCTGATTTATTGGTGTCACCCCATTAAAGTTAATAAAAAAAAAAAACAAAAAAAAAACTCAAAAAAAAAAAAAAAAAAACCAAGAAGCAAAGAAGCCACAACGAGTTTGTTGGGGAGTGCCAAGAGGTGGTGAGCCACCCCTGCTTACAGAAACAAAGGGGGAGGGGGGTAGGCTGAGAGCTCAAAAGGCTCTCAATCAAAGGAAAACAGTAGAAAATATCACTCACAGCCACTTGCCTGGGGACTTGGGAACTAGGTATGTTGAAAGAGCTGGCTTGTTTTTCAAAAGGAAAGGGGGAGAGAGAAACAGCCAGTGACAAACAGAAGAATGCATGGGAAGACTTGAGCATCAGACTAATCTAGTGCCATACCTGGGGGAGGTGCTGAAGACAGCCATAGCTGGAGGAGGGGTTGATCCTTCCACATAACACAAGACTAAAGTGGTTCCTGGTAAATCATCTGAAGATATCTCCCCAGCTCCAATCAGCACAAAAATAAACAGATGGAAAAAAAAGTGGGAAGGAGGGGCAGTAACTCAGGTCTCCATGGATATCTGAGATACACCTCCCCCTACTGAAGTGGAGAAAGTACCCCGTCCCCAGAGAGAGTAACTGGCAGATCAGGTCTTCAGAGTCACAGGTTACACCCACTGCATTCCTGGATACAGTTTCAAATAAGCAGCCTGCTGAGGTCAGTAAACAAGACTACCACTGAGTTAAGAAAACTAAGAAGAAAACAATGAAATCAAGAATTCAAAGGGGCTCTATTAGAAAAGCTAAATTCCAGAGTGGATTACAAACAACAGCTAAAGCCAACACAAGAAGACCTAGAAATAACACAACTGAAAATTGGAGGCAGATAACAATAAGCCTAGATTCAACCAGCAGTACAAACAACACACCCAAACACACAGACATAATGAGAAGACAGAAAAGTGAAATCCAAATGAAACCACAAGAGAATCCTCCAGAAAATGAACTGAGTATTAGGGAAATAACCAAACTTCCAGATGCAGAGTTTAGAATAATGATTGTTAGGATGCTTAGGGATCTTAGAACAATAATGGATGGTTATTATTAACACCTAAATAAAGAAATAGCAAGTACAAAAACGAATATTAAAATATTTTTAAAAATCAGTCAGAGATGACAATTATAGTATCAGAAAAAAAGACCACAATGGAAGAAATTAAAAGCAAGATGAATGAAGCTGAGGACAGAATCAGCAAGTTGTAAGACAAGATGAACAAAGGCATGGAATCAGAGCAGAAAAAATAAAAGAGACTCAAAAAGTCTGAGGAAACTCTAAGAAATCTCTGTGACAACATGAAGAAAAATAACATTCACATAATAGGGGTTCCAAAAGACGAAGAAAAAAAACAAAGTATAGAAACTTTATTCAACCAAATCATAGCTTAACACTTCCCTAAATTGATACAAGGAAGGGTCTCACAAGTTCAAGAAGCACAGAGATCTCCATTAAAAAGAAACCCAAAGAACCCTACACCAAGACACATCATAATTAAAATACCAAAGCTAAGTGATAGAGAAAATATTAAAAGCTGCTAGAGAAAAAAAGGCTACCACCTACAAAGGAGGATTCATAAGGATGGCATCCAACTTCTCAACAGAAACACTTGAGGCTAGAAGGGAATGGCAAGAAATATTCAAAGTAATTAAGAACAAGGGCCTACAACTAAGACTACTTTATCCATCAAGGCTATCATTTAAAATTGAAGGAGAAATAAAGAGCTTCCCAGACAAAAGAAATCTCAAGGAATTCATCACAACAAAACCAATGCTGCAGGAAATGTTAAGGGTCTGTTGTAAACAGATCAAAGTGGGAAAAGAATATAGCAAAAGAGAAATACATCTTTAAAATGTAAAAAGTCCATAAACAACTACATATCAATAATAACCTTAAATGTAAATGGATTAAATGATCCAATCAAAAGACATTGGGTAGCTGCATGGATAAAGAAACAGGACCCATACATATGCTGTCTACAAGAGACACAACTTAAAACAAAAGATGCACATAGACTGAACGTAAAAGGATGAAAAAAAATATTTCATGCAAATGGAAATGAAAGAAAAGCCAGGGTTAGCAATACTTATATCTGACAAAATGGACTTGAAAACAAAGGCTGTAGTAAGAGATAAATAAGGTCACTACATAATGATAAAGGGAGCAATCCAACATGAAGATATAACCATCATAAATATCTACGCACCTAATATAGCAGCTTCTAAATATATAAAGGAGACTTTGATTGATATAATGGGCAAGATCATCAGCAGTACTATAATAGTAGGAGATTTCAATACACCACTTATATCACTAGATAGATCCTCAAGAAAGATAATTAACACAGAAACAGCAGACTTAAAGGACACACTACATCAACTGGATTTTATAGATATATACAGAACCTTTCACCCTACAGTAGCAGAATATACATTCTTTTCAAGTGCTCATGGTACATTCTCTAGGATAGATCACGTTAGGACACAAAAGCAGTCTCAACAAATTTAAGAATATTGATATCATATCAAGCATTTTCTCTGATCAAAATAGATGAAATAAGAAATCAACAACAACAGAAAAATACTAAAACACATAGAAACTTAAATAACATGTTATTAAATAATGAATGGGTTAACAATGAAATCAAAGAAGAAATAAATAAATTCTTAGAAATGAATGATAATGAACATACAACAACTCAAAATTTATAGGACACAGCAAAAACAGTGCTGAGAAGAAAGTTCATAGCATTACAGGCATATCTAAAGAAGACTAAAAAAGCTCAAATAAACAACCTAACCCTTCATCTAAAAGAACTTGAAAAAAACAACAAGTAAAGCCCAGACGAAGTATAAGGAAGGAAATAATAAAGATCAGAGGGGAAATAAATGGCATAGAGGCTAAAGAAACAATACAGAGGATCAATGAAACCAAGAGCAGATTCTCTGAAAGGATAAACAAGATGGCTGAACTTTAACAAGACTCACCACGAAGAGAGAGGACTCAAATAAATAAAATTAGAAATGAGGCTGGAGAAATAACAACTGACACAAAAGAAATACAAAATGTTGTAAGAAAATACTATGAAGAACTCTATGCAAAAAAAAATTAAACAACCGAGGTGAAATGGACAAATTCCTTGAAACATATAATCTTCCAAAAACCAATCTGGAAGAATCAGAAAACCTGAACAGACCAATTACAAAAAAGATTGAAACAGTTGTTAAAAAGCTCCCAAAAAACAAAAACCTTGGGCCAGATGGATTTACTGGTGAATTCTACCAAACATTCAAAGAAGAACCAACTCCTATCCTTCTCAAGCTATTTCAAAATATACAAGAGGAAAGACCACTACCAAGTTCCTTTTATGAGGTGAGCATAATTCTGATTCTAAAACCAGGCAAAGACAACACAAAGAAAGAAAATTACAGGCCAATATCCCTGATGAATTTAGATGTTAAAATCCTCAACAAAATATTAGCACACCAGATCCAGCAACACATGAAAAAATCATGCATCATGATCAAGTGAGATTTATTCTGGGGAGGCAAGGTTGATACAACATTCGTAACTCAAATAATGTGATTCACCACATAAACAAAAGGAAGGAGAAAAACCACATGATAATCTCAATAGATGCAGAAAAAGCATTTGATAAACTCCAGCACCCATTTATGATCAAAACTCTTAGCAAAGTGGGAATACAGGGAACATACCTCAATATGATAAAGCCCATTTATGACAAAGCCACAGCCAATATCATAATCAATGGACAAAAATTAAAAGCTATTTATAAAATCAGGAACAAGACAAGGGTGTCCCCTTTCATCATTGTTATTCAACATAATACTGGAAGTCCTAGCTACAGCAATCAGACAAGAAAAAATAAAAGCATTCCAATTTTAAAAAGAAGAAGTAAAACTATCATTATTTGCAGATGATATGATACTGTATATAGAGAACCCTAAAGACTCAGTCAAAAAACTACTCAGCCTAATAAATGAATTTAGCAAGGTGGCAGGATATAAAATTAACACACAGAAATCACAGGCATTTCTATACATGAACAATGAAATGATAGAAAGAGAAATTAAAGAAACAATCCCCTTCACTATTGCAACAAAAAAAAATAAAGTACCTAGGAGTAAATTTAACCAAGGAGGTTAAAGACTTGTACTCAGAAAATTATAAAACATTGATAAAAGAAACCAAGAAAGACAAAAACAAGTGGAAGCATATACTGTGTTCATAGTTAGGAAGAATAAACATCATTAAAATGTCTATATTACCCAAAGCAATTTATAAATTCAATGCAATACCAATTAAAATACCAATGACATACTTCAAAAATATAGGACAAGTATTTCAAAAATTTATATGGAATCAAAAAAAAAACATAAATAGCCTCAGCAATCTTGAAAAAGAAGAATAAAGTGGGAGTTATCACACATCCTGATATCAAGTTATATTACAAGCCCATTGTACTCAAAACAGCTTGTTACTGGCATAAGAACAGGCATATAGATCAATGGAACAGAACAGAGAACAAAGAAATATACCCACATTATGGACAATTGAAATTTGACAAAGGAGGTAAGAGCTTACAGTGGAGTACAGATAGCCTCTTTAACAAATGGTGTTGGGAAAACTGGACAGCTACCTGCAAAAAAATAAAACTAGACCACCAACTTAAACCATGCACAAAAATAAACTCAAAATGGATAAAAGGCTTAAATGTAAGCCGTGAAACCATAAGCGTTCTAGAAAAAAACATAGGCAGTAAACTCTCTGACATCTATTGAAGCAATATATTTGCTGATTTATTTCCACAAGCAAATGAAATAAAAGACAAGATAAACAAATGGGACTATATCAAACTAAAAAGATTTTGCACTGCTAAAGACAATATGAACAGAATAAAAAGACAAACCACAAAATGGGAGAACATATTTGACAATACGTCTGATAAGGGGTTAATAACCAAAATTTATAAAGTACTTATAAAACTCAACACCAGGAAGACAAACAATCCAATCAAAAAATGGGCACAAGAAATGAATAGACACTTCTCCAAAGAGGACATACAGATGGCCAATAGGCATATGAAAAAATGCTCAACATCACTAATTATTAGAGAAATGCAAATTAAAACCACAATGAGATACCATCTCACACCAATCAGAATGGCGCTCATTAACAAAACAACACATTATAGGTGCTGGCGAGGATGTGGAGAAAGGGGAACCCTCCTGCACTGCTGGTGGGAATGCAGACTGGTGCAGCCACTGTGGAAAACAGTATGGAGATTTTTCAAAAAATTAGAAATGGAGCTGCCCTTTGACCTAGCTATCCCACATATAGGAATATATCCCAAGGATACCATATCACCGACTGAAAAAAGAAATTCACCCCCATGTTTATGGCAGCATTGTTCACAATAGGGAAGATCTGGAAACAGCCCAAGTGTCCATCAGTGGATCAGTGGATTAAAAAGAAGTAGTACATATATACAATGGAATACTATGGGGCCATGAAAAAGAAGGTAATATTACCTTTTGCAACAATATGGAGGGACCTGGAAACTATTATGTTGAGTGAAATAAGCCAGGCAGAAAAATAAAGATATTATACGACTTCACTCATTTGAGGAATCCAAGTAACATTGAGAACTGAGGAAAGAGATTGAGACAGAGGAGGGATCAAAGGGACCAGAGTAAAAGAAGACAGAGAGAAATGGGAGGATAGGATGGGATAAACCTGAAGGGAAGGGGGGGAGGGCAATGTAGGGAGTAGGGCAAGGAAGATGTGGAGGGAAAGGGGGGATGCAGTCGGGGTTACCCTAGAATTTATGTAAACACAATTAATTAAATTAAAAAATATGTAGAAATAAAATGGAATTCAATCTTAAGGCCTGTTATAACTTTGAGGATTATAAATACTTCATGGAGTACTATTTGGTATTTGATATCCCACTGTACTGTGTAATTTTTCACTATCAAGACAATAATTATTGGAAAGTATTAATCAACTCATTTTTGGTATCCAAAAGAATTTAAAGCTGCATTCTCAGAGGAAAAACAAGAAACAAATACTGTCATGTCAGCTATTAATAGAGAGATTCCTGTCACAGAGAAGGTATAAGCCAGCAATTACTGCCTCCACTCATTCACTAAAGTGCACTCAGACTCTAAAATCATATTCTGCAACAGAGTATTTCCTTTTACCAAATAGACAGGAGCAAGAGAATCTATTGCAAAAAAAAAAAAAAAAAAAAAATCAACTGTATAATTCAGGTTTTTTAAATATTCCAACAATGTGCTAAATCCTTCCATGCTAATCTATGTTCACCTAGACATATAACATAAATATATAAGCATATATATATATATATATATATATATATATATATATATATGTACATATCAGTGTTTAAATTTTTATGTGTGTAATTATGAGAACTCTTATCAATCTTAACCCAGCTAATCAACACATTGTAAAAGGATCAACAAATATGCCTTTAAAAGTCAGTGTTTATAACACCAAGAGTGAACCAAAATGTACATTCTGTACTTCAGATGCTTATGAGGCATCAGCGTAGGCTCATCAATTGTAGCAAATGTACCACTTTAGTAGGGGATATTGATAATGCGAGAGGCTATGCCTATATGGGGAAGTGGGTATGTGAGAAATTTCTATACATTTTCCTCAGTTTTTATGTGAACCTTAAACTACTATGAAAAATTGTATTAATAAAAAGCTAAATAGGACATAAGTCAATATTTTCAAGGATATTATCATATATACCAGCTACTCAGAAATCAATAAATTATGTAATCATTGAATCACTGAATCATTTAAGCATTGAGATCTACTCTTATTTTAGATACTAGATTAGGTATCTGGATTACATAAATCATTAACTTAATGACCTTACAATCTCTTCTACAAAGTAATTCTTTATGGTACTACAGTTCAATAAACAACACAGATGTTGTGGCTTTGAGTGAATATATTTAAAGAGAAAAACAGCAGGTTGTTTAACATTATAAGTTTTGAAGTCAGACAGACTGGACATGAATCTTACTAGTAAGAACAGCAAACTTTGGTAGCATTTCAGGAAAGATTAATTCCATCTTTTAAACTTATATTTCTCTATCAGTAAAATATGAATGTAACTAACATTAATATTTTTTCAGCTTGTTTTAAGTATTTAATTCTATAATGCAGGTAAAACCTTAGAAAAATATCTGCTGTACTCTAATAAAGAAAATATACCATAACTGAAGTAAAATCTACTGTGTTCTATTTTAGATACAAATGTCTAACTGGTTATGATAAAAAAATAGATATTCTACTGACAGCTATTCGTATTGTGATTAATCATACTTGTGCTGAGTATCCCAAGTCATCATCAGATCTATTCAAAATCATAACTCTATAGACCATCTGCTTTGGTGTTTATCACTTAGTACTAAGTAAAATGTGCTCAAGATCAAAGACAGAATATTACACATCTGCATCTGCTTGTTTACACACAGAAAGCAAAATATGGTGTATTGGCAGCATATGTTAGGGTGAACACAAATGTGTTATAGTAGTAATTTCATTGTCGGCCGTATTGCAGAGATCTGGTCTATAATGTGTTTTATCAAAATGGATTTGCTTTAGTTTTTTCAACCCGTCATAATAAAATACTTGGCTAATGTTTTAATTGCATGCCATCTGTGTGGGCAGTGAGGTTGTCCAATATCATATGTAATGTCACTGTTTTGAATAGACATCTAATTGAGATTTAATTAGATGGATATTTTACATTAATTAAATACCAACTGATTGATTAAAACATATTTTCAATATTTAATAACTGAATAAAATGAAATATGATTAGCTCAAAATCCCATGCATCATGCACAAAATGTCGACATTTTCATGAATACATGCATGCAGACCAGTGTAGGAGAATCTAGATGAATTTAAATGGCATTAAAATAAATGTCACCATGCTATTTAAGAAATATCAAGCCCTATGTGTTTGTAAATGACTTTCTCTAATATCTGGATCTCTCTGACCCCTTTTTGTACTGTCATAAAGCAGCACATTTTTTTCTCCCGAGACAGGAAGAAATTTAAATGTACCTTCTCCCACTGTGACACATAATCAGCTCCATATATACATACCCAGAAGCAGTGTTAACTATCAAAACTATTGTAGCAATCACAGGAGAACCAAACCAAACACATGTTTTGAAAACAAAACAACTCACTGAAGTCTGGCTTCTCACATGAAAATTCAGAGAAATGAATCAACTTACCTCTCCATTTCTCTTCCCTTATCATTTTGCATCTTATCTCATAGCAAAGCCATTTTTATCTGTCTGACGATTTTTCACTGTATATACCCATCCCAAGTTCATCCAAAGATAGTTCTGTCTGTGAATTGCCCCTTGTCCCTAAAAGATGTTTCCTTACTTAGGTCTAGAAGAAAGTTCTGCTCAGGAGAAAGGACAGCTTTTGCATGCCATACTCTTGTTACTTGCATCAAGAAAGTTCACGTCTCTCCTCTTTCTGGGGTTTTCCCTTAAGATTATATAGAAATCAAGGCATAGAATCAAACATTGAATGTGTCTTAGACAGAATCAAGCCCAGAACTTCACTTAAAGTGGAGTCAGATTGCTAGTGCCTCCGAGTACCCTGCCTTTTCCAGGCAACACTAGATAAAAGGCAATTTGGGGCTTTTTCATTCAGTATTTGTAAGCCCTGGTCATGAGTGAAGCCACAAATACAGGGAAAGATGTAATATATACTGGGTCTTTGCCTCATTTAACATCTAACTATGGGACCCTTGCAAACCAAAGTTGTTGAGAACCTATCTGTTGTGTGTCTTCAGTAACTAACACACCAAATAATGACTAAATGTCACTAATCAAATGTTCATTATTCTCCCCAGCATTTAAATTTATTTCCCTTTTCATGTATTGTGATGAGGTGATAAAATTAGCTATTAGACAAATGTATCTGTAAGACCGTAGAAATATATTTGTTAGTGGTATCTTGTGACTCAACAGCAAGCCATTTCTCCCAGGAAAAGTACAGGATTACAAGGTCTAAGAATTTTCAAGCATCCCCCATTTTGTTTAAAAATTAATTCATGAATCACCTTTCTTGTTTTTGAGTCCATATTTTTAGTTTTCAGTAGTATTTTGAATAATTATAATACTGTATTAGGTTTTCTACTAACATAGTTTCATTGACTGAAAGCTACTTATTTTACTGTGAGATTTTAGTTCTGCTATGCTGTTTTGTGTGTATGTTAGTGTATATATAAACCCATTTGACAATGACATTTATAACATTAAATGTGTCATTTAATCTTAAATACTTTTTATTTTTTTTATAACTTGGAGTTTTACTATTTGTACTCTATTTTACCATTAATATTTTAAAATAAAGATAAGGCTAGAAAACATAAATTACAGTGAAGTATGATATTTGACAATTTAACATCTAAATGAATGAACTCTTTTTTAATTCCTGCCTTTAAGGCATAGAAATGATTTTTTTAAATAGAAATATTTCATAATCTTTGGCAGAAGAACATGTCAAAAAGACTTTTGAAATTCTACATAAATTAATTTAAAAATAAAATGTTTAATAAGTTTTTTTTGCTTATGGAATTCAAATTGCTTTAGCAAAATATAAAAAGATCTACAATCCACTCTTTTTATGTATATATATATTACATGTTACCAGCTTGAGCACTGAAGACCCTAATCTCCACAACTGAGTTTGCAGTGTCCTCTAGATGTCAATCTTATTGGCAGGTTTTTTGCACCTTGACACTAGAGTTTTTGCTTCAACAGGTAATGCACTTTGGCTAACAATTTCACAATTTCACCGATGAGTTATTTCAAAACTCTTAAGGAAATTCTATCTGGTTCCAGGTATTTATTTACATCCAGTTTTCAGATTTTTTGTGTGTGATTTTGCTACTTTTTAACTAATATTTTCTTCTATTTTTTAACATCCATTTATTAAGCAAAAATACTGAGAAACAGATGATGATAATATCAACAAAAAAACTTCTAATTTCAAAACTTATTATAGTAGCATGAAGCACTTCAAACCTAAGCCATATATTACTGGTTTGTTTTCAAAGTTTTGAACTTTACTAGCAGAAATGGAAATGCACACATATTGAAATAAAGAAGAAAATTCCTTCCCCCACATATAGATCTGAACATGCACAAATAAAAATACACAAATTCAAGAGAGTTTTCCATAGAAAGTTTTAGTACAGATAGTATTGTATGATATTTGAAAAGATTAGAAACAGAAACATGAATATAATTATTTTAATAACTCTCCAATTTTAAAGTAATTTTCTACTTCTTATTCAGTATTTCTAAACAAAGTCCACAACAAAACTCACTATGTATTAAGGCTTGATAACTATTCTTACAAT
Source organism: Rhynchonycteris naso (assembly GCA_037038555.1). Classification (NCBI taxonomy): domain Eukaryota; kingdom Metazoa; phylum Chordata; class Mammalia; order Chiroptera; family Emballonuridae; genus Rhynchonycteris; species Rhynchonycteris naso. Next base: position 126,031,448 of record CM072999.1, read on the forward strand.
TAAAGTTAAAAATAATTTTAATTAGCCTGACCTGTGATGGCGCAGTGGATAAAGTCGTCGACCTGGGAACACTGAGGTCGCCAGTTCAAAACCCTGCACTGGTTCGGTCAAGGCACATATGGGAGTTGATGCTTCCAGCTCCTCCCTCCTTTCTCTCTTTCTCTCTCTCTCCCTCTCACTCTGTGTCTCCTCTCTAAAATGAATAAAATGAAATTAAATTAAAAACATTAAAAAAAAATAATTTTAATTGTTAAACATTTTAGATCTTGGACAATTTTGATCCTCATTGGTCCTTATTAATACATCATTTAACAATTTTCCTTTATATTTTTTCTTCTATGATTATTCTGATATGACATGTAAATGAATAGTTCTATGACTATTCTGATATGACATTTAAATTTAGTAGTTCTAAACTACTAAAGTTATGCTTTGTATAAAAATTGTCAATTAAGTAAATTTACATAATGGTATTAACATCTTGATAAATAACAAAGCACTAAAAACATTCACTTAGAATTTGTGTTAAACTAATTACATTGGGGAACAGTCTTTTTTATTTTCTGTTGCATGCGGTTTTAGAACTGTTTTTATATATGTCTGCACTACTGATTCCAAATCTGAAATCCATTTTTTGATACATGCTCTAGCTTTTAAGCTATTTTAATTCTTTTTGTTACAGTTAATGGCATGCATTGTTTTTAAATTGGAGTTAAGGGCAATGATTCTTGGATTGAACATAACCACATGGCAATTAATGTTTTACAAATATCACTTTTACATAATTATAGATGTTTTTAAATGTAAAAAAGTATTATCTGATAAGAATACCCTCTTATTTTGTTTTAAGATTAAATCATGGCTTCTTCAAGTAGGCATAAATGTAGGAATAGTCCTGACACCTTCTGTTATATATGTAGCTGTTACACACTTCAACGTCAAAAGTGCAATTTTCATCATTTGTGACATGTGCATATATTGCCTATTTTCAAGTTCCCCTTGGCGATCAAGATAAGAATTAAGCTCCTAATATTGTGTGTCATAATTGTGAGGAAATGCTTTGTGATTGGACAAAAAAAAAAAACACAAAGGAATGTCTTTTGTTATTCCCATGGTTTAACGCGAACCTAAGGACCACAGTAGTGACTGTTATTTCTGTCTGATCCATACAAAGGGCATTGGCAAGAGAAAACAGCATATGATTGCATATCCTAATAATCCTTCAGCAATACAACATATCCCACACTCTGAGATACTCCCGGTTTCAGTGTTCAATGGTTTTATTTCTTCTAAAAACAAAGAAAGTGAACATGGTGATCAAGTGTATTTTGATAAGATTTATGAGGAAATGGTTGTAGAATCTGAAGGGTCTTCTTCTGATGCCAAGCAGTCATTAACCCCTGAGCAGTTTAGCCAACCTGAATTGAGTGACTTAGTAAGAGATTCGGGCCTATCAAAGAAAGCAGTTGGGTTATTAGCCTCCAGGCTTTAAGAAAAGAATGTACTTCACCTTTCACCACTCAGCTCAAGTATCCCATTTCAGGAAGCGTGAACAAATTTTTGTGGACTTTTTTTTCCAAAGACACTTTGTTTATTGTCATGATATCAGTAGTCTTCTCAGCCATCTAGGTGTTACCACTTACAGTCAAACAGAATGGTGGCTATTTCTTGAGAACTCTAACGGAGTCTGAAATGTGTTCTCCTACACAACAGTCATGTTTATGCAGCGGTTCCAATTGGTTATCCAACTCATCCGCGAGAAGATTATAATGACATAAAAATTGTCCTCAACTTTCTGAAGTATGAGGAGCATAAATGGATCATTTGTATGGATTGTAAAATGGTAAATTTCCTGCTAAGACAACAGAGAGGTTTCACAAAGTATTCTTGCTTTCTGTGTTTGTGGGACAGCCGAGCTCGGGAGAGACACTGGACACGGAGTGACCAAAATGTGAAGCTTTGGAAGTAGGGATGCAAAATATTGTGAATGAACCTATAGTTAATCGAGACAGGATCATTATTCCCCCACTTCACATGAAACTTGGCTTCATAAAGCTAGTTGTTCAGGCTTTGAGTAAAGAAAGTGATAGCTTTCAACATATTATTTCTGCTTTATCTGCCTTGTCTTTTGAGAAGATAGAAGCAGGTGTATTTGATGGGCCTCAAAATCAAACCTTCATACGGGATGAAGAATTTGCCAGGAAGATGAATAAGAAGGAGAAAGCAGCATAGCAGTCTTTTGTGACAGTTACAAACAACTTTCTTGGCAACGAAAAAGCAGAAAACTATGAACTTCTGGTTCAAAGGATGCTGGTGGCTTTCTGCAACATTGGGTGCAACATGAGTGTTAAGATTCACTTCCTGAACAGTCACCTTGATAAGTTTCCCAAAAATCTTGGAGCTGTTAGTGATGAGCAGACTACTGCTGGAGCATCAAACGAGATTGTCCTCAACAAGTACACAAACGCAAGAGCTACAAACACAAATTTTTGCCTGAATAGAATTTAAATAAGTTTTGCACAAATTTTATAATATAAATAAGTGTTTTAATATGTTCTATTTTGAAATTGTAGACAAATTTTGATGCAATCATATCTTTTAGTGTATTAGTGTATTTACTATATTATATAAATTATTATATTTTCACAAAGATGATTCCCAAGAAGACATTGTACTTCATTATGTTAAACTAAATGTTGAAAATTTTACAATAAGATGATAACCTAAAATCTTTAACTGTGAAAAACTTAGGTTACATAGAAAAACTAATGTCATATTTGAGATCAGCACACTCAAATTAGGTAAGAACAAGTGTTTTTGTGGATGCAACAAAAATTTTGTTCCCCAGTGTTATTTTAGAAATTTTCCAGTTAGGTCTTTTATTATCATTAAATGTAAGATATACATATATCTAATTTCACCAGCCCACTAGTTCTAAGATTAATTTAATATTGCTTTTATTTACAGATGTAGAAACCAAAGTAAATACATAATCATCATCCCACAGCCACAAAGGTTTAGAGTCTAGATCTGAACTAAGATCTAATGACCAATGTGAGGTCCACACTCTATGCATTGTAAAGCAATGTCACCCTCTATTAATATCACACTTTCTTTGTAGCCATTTACTACACTCAAGGTCCCTTATCTCTAGGTATGCATAAACATATAGATCAGGAGACAGCAAGAAAGTTAGCAATCAGGTAAGTTATAATTTTTTTTTCATGAATAGAATTAGAACAAACAAAATTGGTTTTGTATTAGGTGGATGTGAGTGCGGAGTAAAGTGGCCAGTATACCTATACTGGAAAGAACATTAAAAAGCCTCTGTCAGAATGTGGTTCTTCAGCAGGGAAACAAATTGATAATGAGGATACACAACCAATGTCACCAGCCCTTTCACTTTTTGATATATTTTGGAACACTCTATTTCATGCATTATTTTCAATTCTGAGTTTTGGTTACTCGATTTCTTCCACAGATTAGAGCCAAGCAAAATTGAATGATTGACAGGGTGCCTCCAGAAAATTTATTTTAGTTACATAGTCCCCTCGTAGTGTTGAAAAAGAGGCTGTTATAAAGGCTGGTTCGATTATTTAAGTCATTAGCTGTGAAATTAGTGTATTTCTTTTAAACCACTCAGTCCTTCATTCATGGAGATTTCTGTAAAGCATAAATGTAACATCACACACCCCTTAGAGATCTAAATTGATGGACTCTATTAGAACAGTGTAACAAATATCAGAACATCATTTCAAAAAAAAAAAAAGATGTAAGAAATCCAACTGAAATTACTAGTTTGTTAAATAAATCAGAAAAATAGTCTATGTTTCTAAGTCATGTTCTTCCTCCTCTTAAATTTTCTATCTCAGTGAATCACAAAACCATTCACACCTCAAAAATAAACAATGAAAATTGTGACTCTCATCTCTTTCTCCCATGCCTTGTCTTCCTACATTAACCATCAAGTCCAGTAGTTTAAATCTCTTAATAGTACCCAAATCTTCACCATTTGCTACTTTGTTTCTATTACTACTGATTTTGTCTATTTTTTGCTTGGCCTTCCACTATAGAATGTAAAGTATTTTCAAGTTAATCTAAACTGTTTTTGACAGTCTAGCCAGTAAACTTTTAAATTACTTTATTAAGCCCATCAAATTTAATATATTTTCAGTTTCTTATGACTTTTTGGATTAATTGCAAGTTTTTGAATATTTTTTATAGAGTCTGACATAACCTGGAGCTATTATCAGGTGTCTACCCTCAGATCACAGAAACTTCTCCTTTTGTTGCATTTCCCTATAACCTCCACCCCACTTCATTTTAAGCATATAGAACTTGTTATTTCATAAATCTGTGACATACCAAGTCTTCCTGTTAATTAGTGATAGAGCAAAGATTATAAAACAAAATTCTATGTTTATAATTTAGAAGCCTCCTCTCCAAACTGATATTAATTTTAATTAAAATATACTTATCATACAGTGTTATATTAGCTTCAAGTGTACAACATAATGATTCAACATTATATACCTTAAGAAATGATCACTGTAAATCGAGTAATTATGTTATTATACAAAGTCATGATATTATTAACGGTATTCCATATGCTGTACATTATGTCCCCATGACTTCTTTATTTTGTGACATTGTACTGCTCAATCCCCTTCACATTTTGAGCCTTCTTCAACTTTCCTCCCTACTAATAACTATCAGTTGGTTCTCTGTCTCTATGAGACTTCTGCTAATTTTGTTTGCTTGTTTGGTTGTTGTTTTTTTCTATTTCAATGTCAATGAAATCATACTGTATTTCTCTTTCTTTGACTTATTTCACTTAACATAATACCCGTTAATTCTGTTCATGTTATTTCAAATGACAAAATTTCATTATTTTTTATGGAGGAGTAATATTTCATTATATATATAACATTTTCTTTATCCATTCATTCATTGATTGATATCTCAGTGTTTTTCACATCTTGGCTATTGTAAATAATGCTGCAATGAACATTAGATGCATATATGTTTTTGAATTAATGTTCCTAGTTTCTTCAGCTAATGCTTAAGAATGCAATTGCTGTGTCAAATGGTAGTTCTACTTTAAAATTTAAGTTAAAGTTCCTCCTATAGCCACTTTGAAGAAGGTTTTATAAGAAATAGAAGTTGTATTTTGTCATGCGCTTTTTCTGCATCTATTGTTATAAGGTGGTTTTTATTTTTTGTTTTGTTAATGTGGCATATTACATTGATTGATTTGTGGCTATCCAACCATCCTTGCATCCCTGGAATAAATTTCACTTGATCATGGCATATGATCTTTTTAATGTATTATTTAATTTAGTTCGCTAATATTTTGTTGAGAACTTTTGTATTTATGTTTATCAGAAATACCGGTCTGTATTCTTATTTATTTTTGTAGTCTTTTTGCCTAGTTTTGGTATGAAGGTAATGTTGGCCTAGTAGAAAGAATTTCAAAGCATTACCTCCACTACTTTCTTTTGGGGGGAGATAGCTTTATAAAGGTAGGTATGAGTTATTTTTTAAATATTTGGTAGAATTTACCCACAAAGCCATCTGGTCCTGGGCTTTTATTTTGGGGGAATTTTTTGATTACTGGTTTACTTGTGTTAATAATAATTGGTCTCTTCAGATCTTCTCTTTCTTTCTAATTCAGTTTTGTATGTTCTTTGGAATGTATCCATTTCTTATAGGTTGTCTAATTCATTGGTGTACAATTGTTTGTATTATTCTCTTATAATCCTTGATTCTGTGGTGTTGACTGTCATGTCTCCTCTTTCATTTGTGATTTTATTTATTTGAACCCTATCTCTTTTTTCTTGATGAGCCTAGTTAAAGGTTTACCAATTTTCTTAATCTTTTCAAAGAAACAGCTCTTATTAATATGTTGTCTTTTTAGTCTTTATTTCTTATACTTCCTTTCTGTGATTTATTACTTTCTTCCTTCTAGTAACTTAGGATTCTGTGTTGTTTTTCTCTAGTTCCTTTAGGCATAAGTTAGATTTTATTTTTGAAATTTTTCTTGTTTCTTAAAGTAGGCATGTATCTCTATAAACTTTCCTCTAGAACTTCCTTTTTTGCATCCTATAGAATTTGGAAGTTGTGTTTCCATTTTCCTTTGTCTTAAGATATTCTTTTCTTCTTTGATTTATTTGTTCAATTATTCTTTTTTTAAATTCATTTTTAGAGAGGAGACACAGAGTGAGAGAGAGAGAGAGAGAGAGAAAGAGAGAGAGAGAAAGAGAAAAAGAGGGGAGGAGCTGGAAGCATCAACTCCCATATGTGCCTTGAACAGACCAGTGCAGGGTTTTGAACTGGCGACCTCAGTGTTCCCAGGTCGACACTTTATCCACTGCGCCACCACAGGTCAGGCTATTTGTTCAATTATTGGTTATTTATAGAGTAGTGTTTAATCTCCACATGTTTGGGTTTTTATCCAGTGTTCTTCTTGTAACTTATATCTAATTTTATATTATTTTGTTCAGAGAAGATGTTTGATATGATTTCAGCCTTCTTAAATTTATAGAGACATTTTGTGGCCTAACATCATCTATCTTGGTGGTATACACTATGCACTTGAGAAGAATGTGTAATGTATAATAATAATATTATTATATGGCTACTATATGTATGTATAAATATACATACACATGCACAAGTATATGTGTTTTTATTTCAAACATATTTGTTAAGCATATATAGTTACCATTATATAGATGAAGTAATATAGTTTCAAGAGATGAACTGATTTTTCTAGGTTAATGGCAACCTGTTAAACAGCTAAATATCAAAGTGTTAAAATGTAGATCCCACATTTTCTTGTTCCATACTCATTTGTACTTCCACCACTCAATATTTTACTTAGTATTTTGCTTCTTACAATAGTTCATAAAAATGCTGTTTTCTATGTATTATATTTTTATCATACTAGCTCTTACTGAATTATTAACTCTCAACTTTTTCTGGAAAAATTTTAACCCTTTTTTACTGCCTTGTTTTATTTTGAACATTGTTGGGCTTTAATGACCTGGGTGATCCTCATGCAAGTGGAAAGCTGTCATTTCTCATTTGGCCCTGTTGTTTATCACAAAACAGGCTCCAGAGTTAAGGCGTATGTAGTGAGAGCTGAGGTCTGTCCTTGCTGCTTGCAATTGATGGTATATTTATGAACATGAACCAAAGGTAGGCATTCACTATTATCTTACTATGTCAAACCACAGAAGAAATGCAATTTAATACAACCAATAAACTAATGTATTTTAAGTATACATACCATCATAATCACAATCACACTTCCTTAGTTGCTTCTATTTAGAAAATAAAGTACACTCTTGAAACCTTACCCCACCCCTCAAAATACAAAGTTGTTATATTGCATTTGAAACTCTGATATAGTGAGCATGTTACAGTTAAACAGCCTTTTTAATCAGGTGTGACAAAAAAATTGTAAACCTCAGGGAATCAAAATGATTGCCTCATAAGAAGGATGTTGACGGTGAAAGACAAAAAGAAGCAATAAAGCTGGGATTCCCATTTTAGACACACACATTCTTCACGTAGTTATTGATTAAAAAATGCCAATGCAAGCTGGTTTAGGTCTACAATAAGGAGCAGTAGAGACTTGGGTGAACTATATGCCTTCATTAATGTGGCAGTTTCAACTCATGATCAAATGTTGCTAGGATCTTGAGAATTCTAAATTTTATGGAAAAGAAGCAGAAACCCATATTTCTGGTAAGTCTCCCAATTTTTGAATGTTAGAAGGGAACTTAATTTAAAAAAAGAAACAGAGACCAAGTCTGATATTTGTGATCTTTATACCAGCACAGCATTTTGAGGACACCAAAAAGTATAAAATATAAAGTTTCTTTTTAAAACCTCACAGATTTCTACAGACACATGAGAGGCTTGCATTTCATAAATGAGCTTGAAGTAAATCATAAGGTATACATTTATATCTGATTTTTCTTATTGTAAAGGTTTGTGCAACTGGAGTTAGAAATACTGGTGGTATACATGGTAGATATAATGAGATTTTTTATTCAAACGAATAGAAGAAATACTACACATTTAGTTAAAAGAATTTAAACATCTTATAGTTAAAATTTAAGCACTTATATTTAAAGTAACCATAGCAGTGTGACCAGCAGAAAATTCAAGACAAAATCAAAATAAAAGATTCCAATACATTTACACAATGGAATACTGTGCAGCCATGAAAATAAAGAAATCTTACGTTTTGTGATGGAATGGATGGACCAGGAGATTATTATGTTAAATGAAATAAGCCAGGCAGAGAAAGACAAATATCATATTATTTCACTTGTATATGGAATCTAATGAACACAATAAACTGAGGAACAAAACAGAAACAGAGTCAGGGTCACAAAGAAGAGATGGACATCTTTCACAGAGAAGGGAAAAGAAGGGATGGGATCAAAGAAGGTAAAGGGATTAGCCAAATTATATGCACTTTATCCATAGATACAAACAACAGGGTAGAAATTCCAGAAGAGAGAGGGGGATGGAGGTAGGAGGTGGGGGCAAAAGGGGTAAAATATGAATAGAAAGAGGCTTTGCATGGGACATGGGGAGCACAATTCAGGATGTAGAGGGTGTTATATTGAGTGAGGCATTTGAAACCATGTCAACACAATAAATAAAAAATTAAAAACGATTTCAATATAAGAAACAATTTTATATGTAATATATAAAACCTACATCTATATAAAACTTTTATACTAACTTACTAATGTATTTTAAGTGACTTTTACATTACATAAAAAATAATCTCAAATGATGTACAGCAATTGTTTACAATATAGGTAATCTTTGGTGAGTACATTTTAATTATTTTTCTTGTCTGTATGTGTTACTTTTTCTAGCATCACTGCAAAGATTCTTAAACTCTTAAATTGCTTATTTTTTCTATTTTTATTCTGATTATATGTATTTTATTTTAGAGAGGAGACACAGAAAGAGAGAGAGAGAGAGAAAGAGAGAAAGGGGGGAGGATCTGGAAGCATCAACTCCCATATGTGCCCTGACCAGACCAGTGCAGGGTTTTGAACTGGCGACCTCAGTGTTCCCAGGTCGACGCTTTATCCACTGCGCCACCACAGGTCAGGCTGATTATATATATTTTAAAAGAGAAAAGTGAATAATTTATATTTCATATCAAATGTTTCCAAACTCTGAAAATAGATTCTAACCAAATACAAAGAAAAAATCATTGGGAAATTTGGAAGAATTCTTTTTAAAACAAAGTGAATTATAACAGGCAAAAATTATGTCGGATGACCAAATACACTTCTTAAATTCTAAAACAGAATGTTACTCTCAGCATGAAAAGGAACTAAATTGCAGCCATGTAAATGCAAGACAAAGTATCATTATTTTGGGGGTTCTGGGTTTTTTTTACTGTGATCATGGATCACAGTAACAATGGTAAAAAGAATTGAATAGAAAATACCTGGCTTTGGCCAGTTGATTCAGTGGATAGAGTGTTGTGCTGATATATAGATGTCCTGAGTTCAATTCCTAGTCAGGGTTCATAGGAGGTTTGACTATCTCCTCTGCTCTTTCTCCCCCCTTCTCTTCTGCTTCTCCCTCAGCCAGTGGCTTGATTAGTTCAAGTGTCAGGCTGGGTGCTGAGTATAGCTTGTAGGTCTGAATGTCAGCCTCAGGTGCTAAAAATAACTTGGTTGATTCAAGCATTATCCCTAGAGTCTATCTCACTATCACCCCTCTTTTTCACTAAAAAATAATACCTGAAGAGCCAGACGCTCAGCAGAGCTTGGTTATGAAAAGCTTCACATTAAACCATAGGAAGAAAATATTATTAGAATTATTATGAAATAACAGGACAGGTGTTTCCCTGTTTCCTCATAGAGCAAGAGAAGGAGCCTGGTTTCTGCTCATTACATTTTCAAAGCTCTTCCATAATTATGGGCCTGTGAACAAAGGGTGAAGTGAAGACCCCCTTCTTCATTAATTATGGAACTAATGAGCCCATTGATTATGGAAATCTTCTGAAAAAACAGTTGTTCCATGTATATACCAATTCTAAATATGCTATATAATAAGGGAAGACACTGAGTATAGCATTCTCAAAATCCATGGTTTTTATTTATCAGACAAACTTCTCTCTTTTTTCTTTTAGTTTTATTTTTCAATTATAGTTTGCATTCACCCTATTATAACTGAGAATAAATAGGCTATGCTCTATTACTGACTTACTGATCTTTATCTGACTAACTATAAAATAAAGGTATATAGAGAATGTACTAAGAAGGTAAGCTTATAAAAGAATTTCTGTAAAATGTAAAATCCAGTTTATTGCTCTTACAAACATGATTCAATATCACCAGTGTAGTAATCACAGTTATCTATTCTGTAACACATCAAAGGTATATAATTAATTCTACGTTTCCACCTCTGGCCCAGTTCTTGTACAGTTGAAAGGCCTTTCCCCGCTGGCTGACACACATCAAGGGTTAACATCCATGCAAGAAGAATAAACATAAGTAGGAACTACACCTCATACTCCCTTTTCTTGTCACTTTCATCAAGCTGAGGTTTGCAGTTTTTATTCCTACTCAAGGCCTAGAGGACAACCTGATTGTTGTAATCTGTGGAAACTTGCTACAAAGAACAAAAGCCTTAATTTACAACCTTCTTTACTAGCTTCAGTTCCTGTAACAGCCAAAAATGCAGAATTTGAGCTTCAGATATACTAGTGCTAAAATATTTTCTAACCTTCATTCAATCATTTATTGAACACACTAGTTTAGCTTGCCTGTGGCCCCACCTCAACAAGAACTGTGAGCACCCTACTTTTTATTTCTTTGCTCTATTTTTTGTTTATTCCTTCTCCTTCTGTCTCCTTTTAAAACTTCTGCCTGCACCAGAAGAGTAATATGGGTTTTTGAGGACAGGATGGGGTTTTGATGGCCAGACAGCTGGCCATCTTCACAAGTAGCCAATACTCGAATAAACCTCTTTCCTTCTCATCAGCACTTGTCTTATGTAACTGGTTTTCATGGAAACAGGAAGCTGGACTCATGGGTCATTTTTCCAGTTTTACTATTTTGTATTAGTTTCAGGTGTATAGCATATCGACCAGACAGTCTTATATTTTACAAAGTGATTCCCATCCCCAGCATGGTATCTCAAGCAGCCACCCCACACCACACATAGCTGTAACAACACTATTGACTATATTCTCTGTGCTGCACCCAACATACCCATGACAATTTTATAACTAAAAATTTGTACTCTTTAATCCTTTCACCTTTTTTATGTAGACCTCTAAATGCCTTCCCCTCTGGCAATCATCAGTCTTTTCTGTAGATCAGATAGATTCTGAAGCAAAGAGCCACCCATAAAGATATTGGATGGTATATGATGTTAAGACACAACACTATAGCCATTCAAGTGGCTTATGTGTGACAAGCAATCATGAATCTTCAAAAAGATCTTGAAGTAACTAGCAAATTTCCTATGTAACCCGGAGAAATCTTATTTTATTTGCTTGCTTGCCGAAGAAATTCATTTCAGAGCCGTAGACATAAGAGTTTCAGGGATTAGATTAAATGGGGGGAGTAGGTCTTTAAAATAAATCATCCCTAAAGCTACCACTTTATCTCTATAGAGAATATTGTGTAATTATAAGTTTTAATAAGAGACAATAAGTTCAAAAGTATTTCTAATGAAAAATAAACACTGCAAAACTAAAATCTATAAAAATAAAATCAGTGGACAAAAATTAAAACCTGACAGTAGTTAAAAAAAATACAACATTACCCAAAAAAAGGGAAAAATTGTTTCATCCAAAATAGTTTTAAATGTTTTTTAAAGAAAATGGGATAAATAAAATGATAATGTTTCAGGGAAATAGAATGAAAAATAAGAAAAATGGACTATACTATTAAGGATTAAAACCAAAAGAATTAACACTAAAAACATTTTTAAGAATGAAGAAAAACATAATAGTTTATAAACTTCAAACTAGTTCTAGGAAAATATTACAAGTTTAAAATCATGTGACCTTATAAAATAATAAGAAGGAAGTTTTAAAGCATCATAAAAATAAGTATTCTATATTTTCAGTTAGAGGAGGAGAGATAGTGAGACAAATTCTTATAGGCACCTTGACTGGTATCCACCAAACAACCCCCATTTGAGGCCAATGCTCAAATCAACCAAGCTATTTTTAGTGCCTGAAGCTGATGCATTTGGACCAACTGAGCTATACTAAGTGCCTGGGATTGACACTCGGACCAACTGAGCCACTGGATATGAGAGGAGAAGAGGGAGAGAAGCAGATGGTTGTTTCTCTTGTGAACCCTAACCAGGGATTGAACCTGGGACTCCCACATGCTTAGGCAGGCGCTCTATCCAGCCAGAGTTTCATAAAATAAGTATTAACTAACATTTATTGCCTGCTTATTTTGTGTGAAGTGGTATACTTGATAAGTATTTTATATACTTTGTATATCATTTGACTAACAACATCCTAATGATATTGAAATCTTTTATCCATATATTTTATATTAGTAATAGACTTATAGATTGAGATGTGAGGTCACAAAGTGAATATACATCCCAGCCAGTAGCTTGATCTCTCTTCCTCTACAACATGGACCTTTTTACAACAGTATAATTAAAAGGAAGGGAGAACTTGGCTATCAAGGAAACATTGAAAATTCATGCCAACTATACTGTACATAAATCAGGATGGCACTGTTGATTATTTATATGTGCTTGATTTTACTGTTAAAAAGTTTTATGCTAGTCAACTGACTTTGCAGCTCTTAACAAATGTCAGTATGACAAGAACAATTACATTAATATTACAGACAATTTCCTGGTGACCTACTTTTTTTGTATGGTCATGATTTGCCTTCTGGACACACAGTCCATTCCTCACACATCTCATTTCACTGTCATATTTTCAACATTTTTAATATTTTTTTAATTCATATTTCTTACTCATTTCACTTTTTTTAATATATATTTTATTATTATTAATTCTAATGGGGTGACACCAATAAATCAGGGTACATATGTACAATAAAAACATCTCCAGGTTATCTTATCATTCAATTGTGTTGCATACCCATCACCAAAAGTCAAATTGTCCTCTGTCACCTTCAATCTGGTTTTCCCTGTGTCCCTCCCTCCCCCCATCCCATAACCACCACTCTCTTGTCCATGTCTCATACCCTCACTTTCATGTCCCACCTATGTATGTAATCGTGCTATTCTCAGTTTTTCTTTTTTTCTGATTTACTTATTTCACTCTGTATAATGTTATCAAGGTACATCCATTTTGTTATAAATGATCCGATGTCATCGTTTCTTATGGCTGAGTAGTATTCCATAGTATATATGTACCATGGCTTTTTAATCCACTCGTCTTCTGACGGACACTTGGGCTGGTTCCAGATCTTCGCTATTGTGAACAATGCTGCTACGAACATGGGGCGCATTTTTTCTTTTCGAACAGTGCTATGGTGTTCTTAGGGTATATTCCTATAAGTGGGATAGCTGGGTCAAAAGGCAGTTTGATTTTTAAATTTCTGAGGAATCTCCGAACTGTTTTCCACAGTGGCTGCACCAGTCTGCATTCCCACCAGCAGTGCAGAAGGGTTCCCTTTTCTCCACATCCTCGCCAGCACTTATTCTGTGTTGTTTTGCTGATAAGTGCCATTCTGACTGGTGTGAGGTGATATCTCATTGTGGTTTTAATTTGCATTTCTCTAATGATTAGTGATGTTGAGCATTTTTTCATATGCCTATTGGCCATCTGTATGTCCTCTTTGGAGAAATTTCTATTCATTTCTTTTGCCCATTTTTTGATTGGGTTGTTTGTCTTCCTGGTGTTGCGTTTTATAAGTTCTTTATAAATTTTAGTTATTAACCCCTTATCAGATGTGCAGTCGAATATGTTCTCCCATTGTGTGGTTTGTCTTTTTATTCTGTTCCTATTGTATTTAGCTATGCAAAAACTTTTTAGTTTGATATAGTCCCATTTGTTTATCTTGCCTTTTATTTCAGTTGCCCTTGGAGATAAATCGGCAAATATACCACTGCTACAGATGTCGGAGAGCTTGCTGCCTATGTTTTCTTCTAAGATGCTTATGGTTTCACGGCTTACATTTAAGTCTTTTATCCATTTTGAGTTTGTTTTGAGAATGGTGTAAGTTGATGGTCTAGTTTCATTTTTTTGCAGGTAGATGTCCAATTTTCCCAACACCATTTGTTAAAGAGGCTGTCTTTACTCCATTGTATGTTCTTTCCTCCTTTGTCAAATATCAGTTGTCCATAAAGCTGTGGGTTTATTTCTGGGTCCGCTGTTCTGTTCCATTGATCTATGTGCCTGTTCTTACGCCAGTACCAGGCTGTCTTGAGTATAATGGCCTTATAGTAAACCTTGATATCAGGAAGAGTGATACCTCCTGCTTTAATTTTTCTTTTTAAGATTGCTGAGGCTATTCGTGTTCTTTTTTGGTTCGATATAAATTTTTGGAATATGTGTTCTATATCTTTGAAGTATGTCATTGGTATTTTAATTGGTATTGCATTGAATTTATAAATTGCTTTAGGTAATATAGACATTTTAATGATGTTTATTCTTCCTAGCCATGAGCATGGTATATGCTTCCACTTGTTTGTATCTTCCTTGATTTCTTTTATCAATGTTTTATAATTTTACGACTACAAGTCCTTAACCTCCTTGGTTAAATTTACTCCTAGGTACTTTATTTTTTTGGCTGCAATAGTGAAGGGGATTGTTTCCTTAATTTCTTTTGCTGATATTTCATTGTTGGTGTATAGAAATGCCTCTGATTTCTGAATATTAATTTTATATCCTGCCACCTTGCTGAAATCATTTATAAGGTTCAGTAGTTTTTTGACTGAGACATTAGGGTTTTCAATATACAATATCATATCATCTGCAAATAGTGACAGTTTTACTTCTTCTTTTCCAATTTGTATGCCTTTTATTTTTTCATCTTGTCTGATTGCTGTAGCTAGGACTTCCAGAACTCTGTTGAATAAGAGTGGTGAAAGTGGGCAACCCTGCCTGGTTCCTGATCTTAAGGGGATTGCTTTTAATCTTTGTCCATTTAGTATGATGTTTGCTGTCGGTTTATCGTAGATGGCCTTTATCATGTTAAGGAATGATCCCTATATTCCCACTTTACTGAGAGTTTTGAGCATGAATGGGTGCTGGATTTTATCAAATGCCTTTTCTGCATCTATTGAGATTATCATGTGATTTTTGTCCTTCCTTTTGTTTATGTGGTGAATCACATTGATTGATTTGCGAATATTGAACCAGCCTTGCCTCTCCAGAATAAATCCCACTTGATCGTGGTGTATGATTTTTTTCATATATTGCTGGATCCGGTTGGCTAATATTTTGCTGAGAATTTTAGCGTCTAAATTCATCAGGGATATAGGCCTATAATTTTCTTTCTTTGTGTTGTCTTTGCCCAGTTTTGGGATCAGAATTATGCTCGTCTCATAAAAGGAGTTTGGAAGTCTTCCTTCCTCTTGAATTTTTTGAAATACCTTGAGGAGAATAGGAGTTAGTTCTTCTTTGAATTTTGAATAGAATTCACTTGTGAAGCCATCAGGGTCCAGGACTTTTCTTTTTTGGGAGTTTTTTGATAACTGTTTCGATCTCATTTGCTGTAATTGGTCTGTTTAGGTGTTCAGATTCTTCCAGATTGATTTTTGGAAGGTTATATGATTCAAGAAATTTGTCCATTTCACCAAGATTGTCTAATTTTTTGGCATATAGTTCTTCATAGTATTTTCTTACAATGCTTTGTATTTCTGTTGTGTCAGTTGTTATTTCTCCACTGTCCTTTCTAATTTTATTTATTTGAGTCCTCTCTCTTTTTTTCTTGGTGAGTCTAGTTAAAGGTTCATCAATCTTGTTTACCTTTTCAAAGAACCAGCTTCTTGTTTCATTGATCCTCTGTATTGTTTTCTTAGCCTCTATGTCATTTATTTCTGCTCTGACCTTTATTATTTCCTTCCTTCTACTTGTCTTGGGTTTTATTTGTTGTTGTTTTTATAGTTCTTTTAGATGCAGGGTCAGGTTGCTTATTTGAGCTTTTTCTAGCTTCTTATGATATGCCTGTAGTGCAATAAACTTCCCTCTCAGAACTGCTTTTGCTGTGTCCCGTAAATTTTGAGTTGATGTATGCTCATTATCATTTGTTTCTAGAAACTTTTTTATTTCTTCTTTGATCTCATTGTTAACCCATTCATTATTTAATAACATGCTATTTAGTTTCCAAGTGTTTGAGTATTTTTCAGTTTTTCATTTGTGGTTAATTTCTAGTTTCATGGTATTGTGATCAGAGAAAATGCTTGATATGATTTCAATCTTCTTAAATTTATTGAGACCATGTTTGTGTCTATCCTAGAAAACGTACCATGACCGCTTGAGAAGAATGTATATTCTACTGCTATAGGGTGAAAAGTTCTGAAGATATCTATTAAATCAAGTTGATCTAGTGTCTCCTTTAAGTCTGTTGTTTGTTTATTAATTTTCTTTCTTGAGGATCTATCCAGTGTTGTTAGAGGGGTATTAAAATCCCCTACTATGATAGTATTTCTGTTAATCTCGCCCTTTATATCCATCAAAGTCTGCTTTATGTATATCGGGGCTCCTATATTTGGTGCATAGATATTTACAATAGTTATATGTTCCTGTTGAATTGTTCCCTTTATCATTATGTAGTGTCCTCCTTTATCTCTTACTACAGCCTTTGTTTTAAAGTCCATTTTGTCTGATATAAGTATTGCTACCCCTGCTTTTTTTTCATTTCCATTTGCATGAAATATTTTTTTTCATCCTTTTACCTTCAACTATGAGCATCTTTTGTTTTAAGGTGTGTCTCTTGTAGACAGCATATGTATGGGTCCTGTTTCTTTATCCATGCAGCTACCCTATGTCTTTTGATTGGATCATTTAATCCATTTACATTTAAGGTTATTATTGATATGTAGTTGTTTATTGCCATTTTATTCTTTAAAGCTGTATTCTTCTTTTGCTCTATTCATTCCTCTCTTTAAACTGTTCACAAGAGGCCCCTTAGTATCTCTTGCAGAATTGGTTTGGTTTTTATGAATTCCTTGAGGCTTTCTTTTTCTGGGAAGCTCTTTATTTCTCCTTCAATTTTAAACGTTAGCCATGCTGGATAAAGTAGTCTTGGTTGTAGGTTCTTGTTCTGCATTATTTTGATTATTTCTTGCCATTCCCTTCTGGCCTCAAGTGTTTCTGTTGAGAAGTCCGATGTCATTCTTATGGGGGCTCCTTTGTAGGTGATAGCCTTTTTTTCTCAAGCAGCTTTTAAAATTTTTTCTTTATCCATTAGCTTTGGTATTTTAACTATGATGTGTCTTGGTGTAGATCTTTTTGGGTTTCTCTTTAATGGAGTTCTGTGTGCTTCTTGAATGTGTGGAGTCTTTCCCAGCCTCTTTTTAGGAAAGTTTTCTGCTATGATTTGATTGAACAAAGTTTCCATTTCCTGTCCTCTCTCCTCTTCTTCAGGCACCCCTATGATGCGAATGTTGTTTCTCTTCATGTTGTCACAAAGCTCCCTTAGAGTTTCCTCACATTTTTTAAGTCTCTTTTCCTTTTTCTTCTCTGCTTCTGTGCCTTTGTTTATTGTTTCCTCTAACTCGCTTATTCAATCCTCAGCGTCATCCATCCTGCTTTTAATTCCTTCCATTGTGGTCTTCAGTTCTGATACTGTATTTGTCATTTCTGTCTGATTCTTTTTTATTATTTCAATTTCATTCTTTATACTTGTTATCCCTTTATTTAGGTGTTCATAATGACTATCCATTGTTGCTCTAATTTCTTTGAACATCCTAACTATCATTATTCTAAATTCTGCTTCTGGTAATTTGGTTATATCTGGTTCATTCAGGTCCTTCTCTGGGGATTTCTCTTGATTTATTTGGTTTGCATTCCTCTGCCTGCCCATTTTTTTCTGTGTATAAGCAAGTTGTGACGACTGGAGTCCAGTAGGTGTTGCCTTTGTGTTCTCTAGGTGTGGTCTATCTGCAGGCCCCACACCCCCTCTGCCGATGCCTAGGGTGGTTGGGTATGAGCGTTGCCAGCGCCGGCCCACTGTGGCTTTTGCTGTGATTTCTGCCTCTCCTTCGTGGGAGGGGCTGTCACTGAAGCCACAAGATTAGCACCAAGGGTAGAGGTGAGGACCTTTCCTCAGCTGCGGACCCAGCCTATTTCCGGACTTCCGCCCAAAACCAGCAGTCGGAGCCTGCTCGCTACAGTTCCGCGGGTTAGGCGGGGCTTTTGACGTGCTCTCAGCTGTAAGCTTTTGCCCGTCCGGAGCTTTAGCCCCGCCCTCGATGCCAGGGCCCTTTGCGCAGGGTCAGAAACCAAGGTTTATTGTGGCGGGCATGTTTGCTGGCTTTCGCTCAGCTGCGTACTTCCGCTCGTCCCGGACTCTACCCCGCCCCCGCGTTCGGAGCCCGCTCGTGCACGTATGAATGCTATCCGCGGTTTCTCCGGCCGGATGGGGATAGTAGCGTGGGCTCAGCTGCGAGCCTCCACTTGTCTCGGGGTCCACTCCGTTCCGGCGCCCGGAGCCCGCTCCTGCAAGTATACTGGCCAACCGCGGTTTCTCCGGCCCGGGTGTGGGGGGCTGGGGGGTTGGGGACTGGTAGCATCAGCTCAGCCGCGTGCCCCTGCCCGTCCCTGGTCCTAGCCCGGTCCCAGCGGTCAGGGCCGGCTTGCGCAGGGCCTGCCTGTTCCTGGCCTCCTGCTTTGTCCCCGTAAGTGGGATTAAAGGTGGGCCCGCAGCTTCTGGACCGCTCTGGCGCATCCCCTTCGACCCTCTGGGCTAGATCAATCTCCCACCGGGTTGGCCTCTGCCCACGCCGACAGAACCGCCTTTCAGTGTCCTGCCGCCCCAAAACCTTAAGCAGCCCTCAGCAGAGTAGGAAGGGACCTAATACTCCACACTCTAGGCCTGGGAGCTCCCTCACTTGTTTCACAGCTCAAAACTGTCCAAACGCCTCTTCTAGGCTCTGGGACTGTAGGCTGGGGCTTGGTTCCTGGGACCCAGGTCCCTCCCTCTCTGCCAAACTCTCCTCCCGCCACGCGGGACTCTCCGGGCTGCCGTTTGCTCCGGGAAGCTGGGCAGCCCTCTTCGCATTTTCGCTATTCCTACCAGTCTCAATGTGGCTTCTTCTGTGTTCCTTGGTTGAAGAGTCCACTTAGTTTTGTTCAAAGTTGGTTTATCCAGGTGATGGTTCTTAAAATTGAGTTGTAATCCACTTTGGTTCTGGGAGTTGGAAGTTGGTACGTCCGCTTACTTTGTCGCCATTTTGCTTTCCTCCTCATTTGACTTTTGAGGCTTATTTTATCCTAATTTATCTCTGAGTAACAACTTCTGCATTCTATTCACAAGTTTGTATATGGAAATGTGTGTGTGTATGTTTGTGTGTGTGTGTGTGTGTGTGTGTGTGTGTGAGTGTAAACCCTCAGAATCACCATTCAGGTTTATGCAAATGCAGAAGGCAACCATTGAATTCACTGGTTCCCTTGTTTTTAAAACCATATCAAATTAGTTGAAGAGAAGAAACAACTCTTCCTGTTTTGGGAATTAAAATAGTAAAGTACCCACAGAAATTAGGGGGTATTTCAAAATGAATATAAAGTGACAAAAAAAAGCATTCGATTTTTTTTATTGTTAAACAAGAACATCAGAAAAGCAAACAGCAAGTCAAAAACAGATGTTCAATTATGCAAATTATATGCAAAATAAACTTTTATTTCATGGTGAATATACACTATACCAAAAATGGAGAGTACTAGAGTATCTGCATGGTCTTTGATACCATAATTTTTTTGAGCATTGGAGAATCAAGAAGTACCATTCTTTTTTATTATTATTTATTTAATTAATTGTTTTTACATAGATTCTAGGGTAACCCCGACTGCATCCCCCCTTTCCCTCCACATCTTCCTTGCCCACTCCCTACATTGCCCTCCCCCCCTTCCCTTCAGGTTTATCCCATCCTATCCTCCCATTTCCCTCTGTCTTCTTTTACTCTGGTCCCTTTGATCCCTCCTCTGTCTCAATCTCTTTCCTCAGTTCTCAATGTTACT
Organism: Rhynchonycteris naso; assembly: GCA_037038555.1. Lineage (NCBI taxonomy): Eukaryota > Metazoa > Chordata > Mammalia > Chiroptera > Emballonuridae > Rhynchonycteris > Rhynchonycteris naso. The sequence goes on from CM072999.1 coordinate 126,051,636, forward strand.
TGGATTCCTCAAATGAGTGAGGTCATATAATATTTTTCTTTTTCTTTCTGGCTTATTTCACTCAACATAATAGTTTCCAGGTCCCTCCATATTGTTGCAAAAGGTAATATTACCTTCTTTTTCATGGCCCCATAGTATTCCATTGTATATATGTACTACTGCTTTTTAACCACTCATCCACTGATGGGCACTTGGGCTGTTTCCAGATCTTCCCTATTGTGAACAATGCTGCCATAAACATGGGGGTGAATTTCTTTTTTCAGTCGGTGATATGGTATCCTTGGGATATATTCCTATAAGTGGGATAGCTGGGTCAAAGGGCAGTTCCATTTTTAATTTTTAAAGAATCTCCATACTGTTTTCCACAGTGGCTACACCAGTTTGCATTCCCACCAACAGTGCAGGAGGGTTCCCCTTTCTCCACATCCTCGCCAGCACCTATAATGTGTTGTTTTGTTAATGAGCGTCATTCTGACTGGTGTGAGGTGGTATCTCATTGCGGTTTTAATTTGCATCTCTCTAATGATTAGTGATGTTGAGCATTTTTTCATATGCCTATTGGCCTTCTGTATGTCCTCTTTGGAAAAGTGTCCATTCATTTCTTGTGCCCATTTTTTGATTGCACTGTTTGACTTCCTGGTGTTGAGTTTTACAAGTTCATTATAAATTTTGGTTATTAACCTTTATCAGATGTGTTGTCGAATATGTTCTCCAATTGTGTGGTTTCTCTTTTTATTCTGTTCATATTGTCTTTAGCTGTGCAAAAACTTTTTAGTTTGATATAGTTCCATTTGTTTATCCTGTCTTTTATTTCATTTGCCTGTGGAGATAAATCAGCAAATATATTGCTTCGATAGATGTCAGAGAATTTACTGCCTATGTTTTCTTCTAGAATGCTTATGCTTTCAAGGTTTACATTTGTCCTTTATCCATTTCGAGTTTATTTTTGTGCATGGTTTAAGTTGATGGCCTAGTTTCATTTTTTTGCAGGTAGCTGTCCAGTTTTCCCAACACCATTTGTTAAAGAGAATGTCTTTACTCCACTGTATGCTCTTACCTCCTTTGTCAAATATCAATTATCCATAAAGATGTGGGTTTATTTCTGGGTTTTCTGTTCTGTTCTATTGATCTATATGACTGTTCTTATGCCAGTAACAAGCTGTTTTGAGTATAATGGCCTTGTAGTATAATTTGATATCAGGAAGTGTGATACTTCCCACTTTATTTTTCTTTTTCAAGATTGCTGAGGCTATTTGTGTTCTTTTTTGGTTCCATATGAATTTTTGGAATATTTGTTTTATATATTTGAAGTATGTCATTGGTATTTTATTTGGTATTGCATTGAATTTATATATTGCTTTGGGTAATATCAACATTTTAATGATGTTTATTCTTCCGAAACCTGAACACGGTATATGCTTCTACTTGTTTGTGTCTTCCTTGATTTCTTTTATCAATGTTTTATAATTTTAACCTCCTTGGTTAAATTTAGTCCTAGGTACTTTATTTTTTTTATTGCAATAGTGAAGGTGATTGTTTCCTTAATTTCACTATCTGATACTTCATTGTTCATGTATAGTAATGCCTGTGATTTCTGTGCGTTAATTTTATATCCTACCACCTTGCTGAATTCATTTATTAGGTCCTGTAGTTTTTTGACTGAGCCTTTAGAATTTTCTATATACAGTATCATATCATCTGCAAATAATGACAGTTTTACTTCTTCTTTTCCAATTTGCATGTCTTTTATTTCTTCTTCTTGTCTGATTGCTGTAGCTAGGACTTCCAGAACTATGTTGAATAAGAGCAGTGAAAGGGGTCACCCCTGCCTTGTTCCTGATTTTAGAGAAATTGCCTTTAATTTTTGTCCATTGATTATGATGATGGCTGTGGGTTTGTCGTAAATGGCCTTTATCATGTAGAGGTATGTTCCCTGTTTTCCCACCTTGCTAAGAGTTTTGATCATAAATGGGTGCTAGGGTTTATCAAATGCTTTTTCTGCTTCTATGGAAATTATCATGTCATTTTTTCTCCTATCTTTTGTTTAGGTGATGAATCACATTAATTGATTTACGAATGTTTTACCAGCCTTGCCTCCCCAGAATAAATCCCCACTTGATCATGATGTATGATTTTTCATGTATTGCTGGATCTGGTTTGCTAATATTTTGTTGAGGATATTAGCATCTAAATTCATCAGGGATATTGGCCTGTAATTTTCTTTCTTTGCGTTGTCTTTGCCTGGTTTTGGAATCTGAATTATGCTCACCTCATAAAAAAAAACTTGGAAGTGTTCCTTCCTCTTGAATTTTTTGAAATAGCTTGGGAAGGATAGGAGTTAGTTCTTTGAATATTTGGTAGAATTCACCAGTGAATCCATCTGGCCCAGGGGTTTTGTTTATTGGGAGCTTTTTGATAACTGTTTCAATCTCTTTTGTTGTAATCAGTATGTTTAGGTTTTCTGATTCTTCCTGGTTGATTTTTGGAAGATTGTATGTTTCAAGGAATTTGTCCTTTTCACCTTGGTTGTTTAATTTTTTGGCATACAGTTCTTCATAGTACTTTCTTGCAATATTTTGTATTTCTGTTGTGTTGGTTGTTATTTCTCCACTCTCATTTCTAATTTTATTTATTTGAGTACTGTCTCTTCTTTTTTTGGTGAGTCTCAATAAAGGTTCATCAATCTTGTTTACCCTTTCAAAGAACCAGCTATTGGTTTCATTGATCCTCTGTGTTGTTTCTTTAACCTTTATGTCAGTTATTTCTCCTCTGATCTTTATTATTTCCTTCCTTCTACTATTTCTGGGCCTTACTTGCTGTTCTTTTTCAAGTTTTTTTAGATGAAGGGTTAGGTTGTTATTTTGAGATTTTTCAACCTTCTTAAGGAATGTTTGTAGTACTATGAACTTCCCTTTCAGGACTGCTTTAGCTGTATCAAATACATTTTGAGTTGTTGTATGTTCATTTTCATTCATGCCATTGTGATCCGAGAAAATGTTTGATATGATTTCAATCTTCTTAAATTTGTTAAGATTGCTTTTGTGTCCTAACATTTGATCTATCCTGGATAATGTACCATGAGCACTTGAAAAGAATGTATATTTTGCTGCTTTAGGGTGAAAGGTTCTGACGATATCTATAAAATCCAGTTGATCTAGTTTGACTTTAAATCTGTTGTTTTTTTGTTAATTTTCTTTCTTGAGGATCTATCTAGTAATGTGAGGTATTGAAATCTCCTCCTATTATAGTATTGCTGTTGATCTTGTCCTTTAAATCGATCAAAGTCTTCTATATATATATATATAGGAACTCCTATATTAGGTGCACAAATATTTATGATGGTTATATCTTCATGTTGAATTGCTCCCTTTATCATTATGTAGTGACCTTCTTTATCTCTTACTACAGCCTTGGTTTTAAATTCCATTTTGTCTGGTATAAGTATTGCTATTCCAGCTTTTTTTCATTTCTATTTGCATGAAATATTTTTTTCCATCCTTTTACCTTCAGTCTATGTGCATCTTTTGTTTTAAGGTGTGTCTCTCGTAGAAAGCATATGTACGGGTCTTGTTTTCTTATCCATGCAGCTACCCTATGTCTTTTGACTGGATCATTTAATCCATTTACATTTAAGGTTGATATATAGTCGTCTTTTGCCATTTTACATTTTAAACGTGTATTCCTCTTTTGCTATATTCTTTTTCCATTTTGATCTGTTTACAACGGACCCCTTAACATTTCCTGCAGCATTGCTTTCATTGTAATTTATTCTTTGAGTTTTCTTTTGTCTGGGAAGCTCTTTATTTCTCCTTCAATTTTAAATGTTAGCCTTGCTGGATAAAGTAGTCTTGGTTGTATGCTCTAATTCTGCATTATTTTGAATATTTCTTACCATTCCCTTCCAGCCTCAAGTGTTTCTGTTGAGAAGTCAGATATCATCCTTATGGGTGCTACTTTGTAGGTGATAGCCTTTTTTTCTCTAGCAGCTTTTAATATTTTCTCTTTATCACTTAGCTTTGGTATTTTAATTATGATGTGTCTTGGTGTAGGTTTCTTTGGGTTTCTCTTTTATAGATATATCTGTCCTTCTTGAACCTGTGAGACCCTTCCTTGCATCAATTTAGGGAAGTTTTCAGCTATGATTTAATTGAATAAAATTTCTATCTCTTGTTTTTTCTCTTCTTCTTCAGGAACCCCTATTATGCATATAGTATTTCTCTTCATGCTGTCACACAGCTCTCTTAGAGTTTCCTCAGACTTTTTGAGTCTCTTTTCTTTTTTCTGCTCTGATTCTATGCCTTTTTTCATCTTGTCTTACAATTTGCTGATTCGATCCTCAGCTTCATTCATCCTGCTTTTAATTCCTTCCATTGTGGTCTTCATTTCTAATATTGTATTTGTCATCTCTGACTGATTCTTTTTTAATATCAATGTCCTTTTTTATAATTGCTATCTCTTTATTTAGGTGTTCATAATGACCATCCATTCTTGTTCTAAGATCCCTAAGTATTCTAACACTCATTATTCTAAACTTTGCACCTGGAAATTTGGTTATTTCCATATCACTCAGTTCATTTTCTGGAGGATTCTCTTGTGGTTTCATTTGGATTACACTTTTCTGTCTTTTCATTGTGTCTCTGTGTTTGGGTGTGTTGTTTTTAGAGCTGGTTGAGTCTAGGCTTGGTGCTGTCTGCCTTCAATTTTCAGTTGTGTTATTTCTAGGTCTTCTTGTGTTGGATTCAGCTGTTGTTTGTAATCCACTGTGGAATTGGTCTTTCTAATAGAGTGCTTTGAAGTCTTGATTTGTTTGTTTTCTTCTTCATTTTCTTAACTCAGCTGTAGTCTTATTTACTGATCTCAGCATTGTGCTTATTTAAAACTGTATCCAGGAATGTGGTGGGTGTAACCTGTGACTCTGAAGACCTGATCTGCCAGTTACTCTCTCTGGTGGCTGGGTGCTTTCTCCACTTCAGTAGGGGGAGGTGTATCTCAGATCTCCATGGAGACCTGAGTTACTGCCCCACCTCCCCACTTCTTGTTTTCAGCTGTGCCTTTTTTTTTTTTTTTTTTTGATGATTGGAGCTGAAGAGATACTTTAGAAGGTTGACCAGGAACCACTTTAGTCGTGTTCTGTGGAAAGATCTATCCTTCCCCTTGCAATGGCTGCCTCCAGCACCTCCCCCAGGTATGGCTGCTTCCCGCACTGGATTAGTCTAGCTGCTTATATCCTCCCATGCATTCCACTGTTTGTCACTGGCTGTCTCTCTGTCCCCCTTTCTTTTTTGAAAACAAGCCAGCTCTTTCAACACAACTTGTTCCCAGGTCCCTAGGCAAGTGGCTGTGAGTGATATTTTCTACTGTTTTCCTTTAAATTGAGAGCCTTTCTGGGATCTCAGCCTCACCCCCACCCCTTGCTTTCTGTAAGCAGGGGAGACTCAACACTCCTTTGTGCTCCCCACCAGGCTCGGTGTGGCTTCTTCTTTGCTCCTGGATTTTGAGAGCAGTTCTTGTAGCCCAGAGTTGGTTTTTTCACGCTGGATGTTCCTAAATTAATTTGTAATCCAGTTTGGTCATGTGATCTGGGAGTCTGTGCATCTGCCTACTCTGTTGCCATCCTGTGTCTTTCAAGGAGTTCCATTCTTATATTCAGCTTCATAATAAGAGGTATTTGAAATGAAATTCCTCTTAGTAAATTTCATTTCAAATACTCAAATTTTAAACAGAGACTTATTATATTAAATAGTGGCAATACTGTCCTGGCTAAGTAGCTCAATTGGTTAGAGTGCTATACTTATACTCCAAATTTGTGGCTCAATACCTGGTCACGGTACCTACAAGAATCAACCAATAAATGCATAAGTAAGTGGAACAACAAATCGATGTCTCCTCTGTTCTTTCTCTCTCTAAAACCAAAAAATTAAAAATAAATAAATAAAAGAATGACAATACTTTAGAAATATGATATGGGAGTTTTCACTAAAGTTTGGTTGGTTTTGTATCCCATATGAAGAGGTTTTATTTATTATCTACTTATCAATGATTACTTAGTAGCAGCTCTGTAGATCAGTTTGTGTCCAAGAAACCATAAAACAAGTGGTGGGATTCAGCCAGTTCATACCAGTTCAACAGAACCGATATCTAATTTTTTTGTTGAGTTCTGTGAACCAGTTAAATGGTACTTATAATCAGAATTTTCTCTAAGGTGGGTGCCTGGGCAGCCAATGTGGGAATTATAAATTTACATTCCTTACTCTTTTTTAATGTTCATCTGCATAATGAAGTATTCTAAGCACCCATAGTAATGTTTATTCTGTCTATAGGTGAAAAAAATTGCAAGTGAGGATGCATTCAAGAAGCAATATGAAAATATCTTAAATAACAGCTTCATTGTTTTAATAAGGTATTATTTAATGTTTTTCTATTAATATTTTTAAATTCTCCTTATAGCATTATCTAGTTTTGTGTGTCTCTTTTATTGTTCTTATTTAAGTATACTGCTCACAAAAAATAGGGGATATTTTATACTGAATATGAAACAATAAAGTATCCCCTAATTTTTGTAAGCAGAATATTAAATGCATAAAATAATATACCTTTGGTATATTGTTTTCTTGTACTTAAAATGGTCATTAGGGCATAGAACCAGTTGTTAAATTATTTGAATCCCACTGCATAAAACAGGTTTGTGAGAGTGTTGGTCAAATAAGTTTGTGAATATGATATATATGTTTGCTCGCTTATAGTTTGTATTGTGTGGGGGAGACAGGCTGTAAGCAGACCGGGTCATTATAGCCCAAGGCTTAGTTTTAAGACTAAGCCTTTTCCACCCTTTTTGATGTAGGGTGGTACACTCTCAAGAGGAGTCCCATTATGCCTCAGATGAGTTACTTTGTATCAGAGACATTCTTGTTTGTAGATTGGATTAAGGGTTTGGATTTCTACACTATAAAGTGGGGCAGACTGGGAGCTTGCTCTCTCGGTTCCTGCTATCACCATTGCAAGGGTCTCCATGATCCCTTGCCCTCCATGGGAAAAGCAGGTTTTCTGCTTTTCCCTTGTCTTCTCTTTTGGCTTGCCTGTCTTGGTGAGACACCAATAAACAGAATGGCATACCATCCTCCGACTCCATTATTTCTTTACCGTCTGCCCAAATTCAGTGAGAACCTGCATGTGAATGGCCATGATGGTGTCTCCTGGCCATACAACTGGCGTAGTTTGCAGCAGGATTTGGAGATTGGTATGGGGCCACCACCCATGAGGGGTGGGGTAGAGGATTGGTTGCTGTTCTGGCTGCCCATGGCTGTTCTTTTAGGGGCTGTTGCCTGCATGTTTTTTACTCAGGAGGAAACTAAGAGTTCTGTGCGAGAAGCTGCCAGAGGTCGAAAGCTTCAGTTTGAATTGCAAATCGAACAGCAGAAAAGGCTGGAATTGAAGCGAGCACTGGAGAAGGAATTATAGGTTCGGGAGTTGCAGTTTGACCTGGGAGCTGAACGTTTGCACCAGCAGTTGTTGGAGCAACAACTGCGTATTCAAGAGCTCGAGTCTTAGCTTCCGGCCAAAAGCCAGCAGTCACAGGAGGCTAAACAGTCGCCAAAGGAGCAGCAGCACCCATTCCAGTGGATTGGCTTTGAGTCAGTGGGAGCAGGTGCTTGCAACTCCTCTTCTGAGGATGCGAAGGCTCAGGCTGAAGTTGCCATATGCACACTGAGAGCCCAACCAGTGGTTGCCAAGAAGATAAAAAATCAGCAGTGTAGAGTCCTTCCTGCCCAGGTAATAGAACACTCTGTCGTCTGGCCCTATACCCAGGCAGAGCTGTTGGAGTTGAGGGCTCAATTTAGACAGAAACCTACTGAATCCCTGGTAGCCTGGTTACTACAATTATGGGACATAGGGGTGGATGGCATCATGCTCTCCAGAACAGAGATGGAGAAAATGGCAGCCATTACCACACACTCCTCCTTGAGGCAGCATCTTCAGAACTGTTGTGGCAACCCAGGAGACCATACCCTATTAGAATGGGTGATGGCCGCCATTTGTATGGTCTGGCAGAATGCTGGAGAATTGCCAGGGGCAATGAGTCAGTGGCAGTGCTACAGCGAGTTAGTAAAGGTCCTTCGGTAACTAGGTATGAAGAATGCTGTTTTCAACCCTTGGTCACGTGGGCCAGACAAGGAAGTGTTTACAGCAAAAATGAGGAAATTTATCTTTGCTAGCGCCCCGTCAGCCCTTTTTGCATCACTTGTGGCTATTTTGGACCCCTATGTGGGGCAGCTCATCAATGCAGTTATACAGATGGTAGCAGATTTGGGAGAACTGGAGGCTGCTAGGGATCATAAAGCAGTGAGGGCTGCTGCCCATGTTGCCCCCTCAACTAACAAGGAAAACAAGCCTATAAAGGTTACCCGAACACAGATGTGGGTAGATTTTATTGCAGATAAGGGGAAATTGAAAGCCAGTCTAATAAAATTCTTTTGGAGCTTTGGCGGCAGCTTAAACCAGAACAGAAGTTCCAGTCACTGAGACAAAAGGCCCCAGCAGCTACCAATAAAATGTTTAGTGTGTAGGCAGCTCAATTACAAGATTATATGATAGAGACAACTGAGGGAGAGGAGAACTCTCAAGACCCATTGTACCAGCTTGAATAGGAAAAAGGCCGAAGGACCTATCTAAGGACGATGGGCGGGGACCAGAGGCCACACGTGGAACTGGCTATCCACTGGTCCCCTTCCAATGTGCAACAGGTGTTGGCCTTGGTGGATACAGTTGCAGAATGTTCCCTCCTCTATGGGAACCCAGAGCGGTTTGTTGGGACCCTAGGGGCCATTGACAGCTATGGGGGCCAAATTGTTCAAGTGAAGCCAATAACTATTCCATTGGGGATAGGAAGACTGCCTCCTAAGCCATATAAGGTGTATATATCTCCTATTCCTGAGTATATTTTGGGTGTTGATGTCTTGCAAAAACTATGGTTGGAAACTAAAGCCAGAGAGTTCCAGCTGCGGATCAGGGTTGTGAAGGCAGTGTTGCAGGGACATGTATCATATTCCCCTTTGCAATTGCCCATCCCCTGGTGTGTGACTAACACCAAGCAGTACCTCCTGCTAGGTGGTAATGAAGAAGTCACAGGGAAATTCCTTGAACTAGAAAATGTGGGGATCATCTGGCCAGCACACAATCCTTACAGCTGGTTTGCACATGTCCTGTCTGCAAACCAGACGGAACCTGGAGAATGACAGTAGATTACAGAGAACTTAACGAAGTTGTTCCCCCTTTGCATGCTGCTGTTCCCTAGATAGCTAACATGATGGATCGGCTAAGCCATGAGTTGGGGACATACCACTTTGTGGCAGACTTGACCAATGCTTTTTTCTCTATTGATATATCTGCAGAGAGTCAAGACCAGTTTGCCTTCAGATGAGAAGGGAGACAATGGATCTTTACAGTATTACCCCAGGGCTATTTGCATAGCCCCACCTTGTGTCATGGGTTGGTGGCTGCTGACCTGGCTAAATGGAAACAGCCAGAGGCCATTCGCGTATGCCATTATATTGATGATATTATGTTAACTAGTGATTCTCTTCCAGAATTGGAGCAAGAAGTCCCTACCCTGCTATCCCATTTGAAAGCATGTGGCTGGGAAGTCAATGAGAACAAATTACAAGGACCTGGGTTATCTGTAAAATTTTTGGGAGTTGCCTGGTCAGGTAAGACAAAAGTTATCCCTGATGCAGTTATAGATAAGATCCAATTATACCTATGCCCACTACGGTAAAACAGTTACAGGAATTCTTAGGTTTGTTGGGGTGTTGGCGAGCATTTATACCCCATTTGGCTCAGTGACTATGCCCCTTGTACAACCTTATTTGAAAGGGGGTTCGTTGGGATTGGACTGAGCAAGCGCAAGGTTTATTTGCAGCAGTTAAGAGAGCTGTCAAGGTGGCATAGGCCTTGAATGTGTTTAATCCTGCCAGGCCCTGTGAGCTTGATGTCCATGTAACCTCGGAAGGGTTTGGATGAGGCTTGTGGCAACAAACAGAGCACTTAAGGCAACCTATTGGGTTTTGGTCCCAATTGTGGAAAGGCGCTGAAGTTCATTACTTATTAGTGGAGAAACAGCTGGCAGCTGTGTATGCTGCCCTCCTGGCCACTGAGAGTATTACAACCACAACACCAGTTACAGTCAAGACAACATACCCTATTGCAGGATGGGTGAGAGATTGGGTGACAAAACCACGTAGTGGTATGGCCCAAATGTCCACCCTGACCAAGTGGGGTGCCAACCTTGCAACAATGCTGTGCTGTTAGCACCAGCCCATTGAAGGCAGTGTAGGGTGGTTGGCAATAGGGTGGTCACATGGGAAATCAGAGCCCCAGTCTTTGTCTGAGATCATCCACATGGCCAGGCACTCAGAAACTACACTTCGCATATACCTTTGGGAAAAAAGCGACTGTTCGTCAGCCAGTGAGATTTCACTATGTCATATTAGCTAGATGACCCTGGAAGGGCCCCTTTTAAAATCTGGCGCCATGCAGTCCCTGGTGGGAGAGAGATTCCTGGCATTCATCACCTGTGCCAGTGAGTCCTGACTGAGTAATGCTCTGTACCAAATAAAGCCTCAATGAGTAATACTTAATAACTACACTGATTTTATTCTTTCTCGGCGAGGAAAATACCTTACATTTTTTGGTCCCGAAACCTGGGAGGAGTTTGAAGTCCACAACGAACCGCTTCTCTTTTCCCATCTTCTCCGAGGAAGAACAAGGACCCAGGATATCCGACTGACCTTCCACCTCAGCGCACGATGTGGTAAGCTCCCTGCCTCCAAACCCCCTCAGGTTCTTTCCCCTGAGGCTCCCTGTCTGAAAACCATAGCTATGTCAGGGAAGCCTTTTCCGACCAAGTAAATGTGTGTTTTGAAGACATTCAAACATATATTTACTTTCCCTATCCATTCCATGGCCAGAGTCTGAGTTTTTGGGATGCCAGTAACTCATCTCTTGACCATTATCCAATAACTGAGGGGTAACCATGGGGGCAAAGGAATCCAAGCCTGACTCTAAAACACCCCTGGGGTGCCTTATCCGAAACCTCCCAAACATTGATCCCTCCCTAAAAAGTAAGAAACTAATTTTCTTCTGCAGCGTAGCCTGGACACAATACCCACTGGATAACCAGACCAGGTGGCCTCAGGAAGGAACTTTCAATTTTAACATCCTTATTGGTTTACAGAACTATTGCCAAGAAGTTGGAAAATGGACAGAGATTCCTTATATACAGGGGTTTCTTCAGTTGTGTTCTTGTCCTAATCTCTGCGCCAGCTGCTCTACAATGCAGGTTTTTCTGGCCAGAGAAAGCTCAGCTAATCTCCCCACTCCAGATCTTTCCTCCTTTGCCAACTCCCCTAAGAAACTTTGTTCCCCTCCTGCACCACTCCCTGAGTCCCATCTTGTCTCTTCACTAAATTCTGTTTCTCTTTTGCCGGCAAACGCTGATCCCTCTCTCTACTCCCCTGTTAGCGCTCACACCCGATCCCACTCCAGGCCACAAGAGGGAGCCGACTTCCTATGCCCTCTCCATGAGGTGGCCGAGATGGAAGGGGTCATTAGAGTCCATGTGCCTTTCTCCCTCTCTGATCTGTCTGCAATTGAAAAGCGTTTGGGCTCCTATTCTTCTAATCCTACCAACTATACCAAGGAATTCCAATATCTTACTCAGGCATATGACCTTACTTGGCATGATCTCTATATTATTATGTCTTCTACCCTCACCCCCGACGAATGAGACCGGATCCAGATAACAGCGCGAGCTCATGCAGATAAGGTCCACACCTCCAATGCTCAAATGCCAGTGGGCCCAGAGGCGGTCCCTGACACGGACTCCAACTGGGATTACCAAAAGGAACAACCAGGTAGGAGACGACGTGATCAGATGGTTGAATGTCTTATAGCAGGCATGCAGGATGCAGCACAAAAGGTAATTAACTATGACAAGTTAAGGGAAATTACTCAAGGACCTGAGGAAAATACGGCTCTCTTCTTAAATCGCCTCACTGATGATATGGTCCTCCATACTCGTTTAGACCCTAATTCCAGTGCCGGGGCCACTGTATTAGCTACTCACTTTATTTCCCAATCGGCCCCGAACATTCAGAAGAAACTTAAGAAGGCAAAGGAGGGCCCACAAATCCCTATCCAAGACCTGATGAACATGGCATTTAAGGTTTTTAATGGTCAAGAGGAACAGGGCAAGGTTTTTCACCAGGCCCTCATGCAACAAAAGGTAGCACTCCAAACCCAGGCTATTGTGGCAGCCCTTAGGCCAGAGCAACAGGGGCAAAGCACAGGAAGTGCTCAACCTAAGTCTGGGCTGCAAACAGGATCCCCACTGGGAGCTTGCTTTAAGTGTTGCAAGGAGGATCATTGGTCTCGACAATGCCCCTGCCCAAGGCTACCTACTAAGCCTTGTTCTAAGTGCAAGCAGCCTGGTCACTGGTGGAGTGATTGCCCCCTCTGGACAGCAGGCACATCCTCGGCATCTCAGCATGGAGGACAGGCTGCTCAGATGGGAGGCCAAGCTAGCCATGTAAACCCATCATCCGAATTCCTAGGCCTCATGGACAGCTGACGCGGCCCAGACTCGGAGACACCCCCCCCCCCAACTCTCACTGAGCCACGGGTGAAGCTACAGGTAGCAAATAAGTCCATTTCTTTTCTTTGGACACGGGGTTACCTTCTCTGTTTTGCCACCACACTCTGGACCTCTAATTCCTTCACAGGTCTCAGTTAGGGGGGTTGATGGGACCTCTTCTTTTCGTACACTACCACTGACTTGCAGTTTGGATGGAATTCCTTTTTATTGCACCTATTCTTAGTTATGCCATCGTGCCCTGTACCCCTTCTGGGTCGAGACATTCTACACAGTGTCGGAGCCACTATCCAGCTGACGTCTTCCACTTACTCCTGCCATTCCTCACTACCAAGGGTTCCCCAATAATCAATACTACCCTCATTTCTAACTAGGTCTCTTACCTCAAGTTTGCTCCCATGCAGAATTGCTGACAGTCAGAACCACTGGGCCCTACTTGTCTGCGGCTTACCAAGAGATTGGGCCCTGCAGATTCTCCTTTTGCATCCTGTCCCTGCCACCGAAGTGGACTGAACCAGAGAGCAGTGCTGTTCGAAGCGCATCCGTGAAGTTTCCCGACTCGCAGCCAAACTGATGTTCCTCCTGACACCCCTTAAAGCCACCACCAGCCAACAACCCCTCCCCACAGCACCCCTAGTCAGCAGGAAGCAGACAGAACAATTAACGGTGCCCCATTTCTATTTAACCAAAAAGGCTGTGATGTAGGGTGGTTGGCAAAGGAGTGGTCAAATGGAAAATCAGAGCCCCAGTCTTTGTCTGCGATCGCCCACATGGCCAGGCACTCAGAAACTACACTTCCCATATACCTTTGGGAAAAAGTGACTGTCCATCAGCCAGTGAGATTTCACTATGTCATATTAGCTAGATGACCCTGGAAGGGCCCCTTTTAAAATCTGGCGCCATGCGGTCCCTGGTGTGAGAGAGATTCCTGGCATTCATCACCCGTGCCAGTGAGTCCCGACCGAGTAATGCTCTGTACCAAATAAAGCCTCAATGATTAAGACTTAATAACTACGCTGATTTTATTCTTTCTCGGCGGGGAAAATACCTTACAGGCAGAACTGCAGGAAGTCTTGGGTCTGGTCACCTATGCGACCTTAGAGTCGGGTGCATCTGGGGCTCAGGAGACAGAACCTGAAGTCAGTCCCTACCAGGAGGGGCAGGTTCCCATCCCAGAGTATGCCTGGTATACTGATGGTTCCAGCAGGGGCCAACCTGCCATGTGGATGGCCATAGCCTTCCATCCGGCCACTAAGACTATTTGGATGGACACGGGTACAAGTCAAAGCAGCCAATGGGCAGAATTAAGAGCTGTTTGGCTAGTTGCCCACAATGAACCTTCACCTCTGGTGATCTGTACTGACAGCTGGGCTGTATATCGTGGACTAACCCTTTGGATTGCTACTTGGCACATTAACCAGTGGATGGTAATGCACCATCCACTATGGGGTCAGGCCATGTGGCAGGACTTATGGGAAATAGGACACCAGAAGCAGGTGACAGTATATCATGTCACGGGACATGCCCCTCTAGTCCATCCTGGGAATGATGAGGCAGATACGTTGGCAAGAGTGTGATGTTTGGAGACTGCACCTGCAGGTGATGCGGCACAATGACTCCACTGTCGCCTGCTCCATGTGGGACAGAAAACTATGTGGGCTAAAATTAAGGCATGTAACTTGCCTGTGTCCTATGCAAAGGTACTTGTAGCTTGTGAACAATGTGCGGTATGTTCCAAGGAACACCCACGGAGACCACTGGTGTCACCTGGACGGATCCAGAGGGGTCATGTTCCACTGACACAATGGCAGATAGACATCATTGGACCCTTACCAAAGTCAGAAGGGTTCCAGTATGCAGTCACTTGTGTAGATACTGCAAGTGGTCTGCTTGCTGCTTATCCCGCCAGTAATCCTGACCAGAGGGCAGTCATACAAGCTTTGGACCACCTGAGTGCTACATATGGGCGACCGCTTTTCCTTGAAAGTGACAATGGTTCCCACTTTACTGGTTCAATGGTGAGGCAGGCAATGGGCTCAAGAGATGGGGGTGGACTGGAAGTACCATGTTCCCTAACACCCCCAGGCTGCTGGTATTACTGAGCGGTATAATGGACTCTTAAAGCAGGGACTGCGACAGTAGGGGGACACCAGTTCCCTTACTGGATGGACATGCCGCTTATGGACAGAACTCTGGATTTTGAATGAGAGACCTCGACATGGGAGCCCAGCTCCAGTACAGGCCCTCCTGCATCAGGCAGCTGCCCCCATTCAGTTGCAGATATGCATCAAGGACATTTTACGCAAACCAGGTTTTGGACAGTAGGGCAACGTGCTCTTGCCTGCCCCAACAGCCCTTCTTAAAGTCCAATGGCTTAGATGAACTTGGCCATGGACTGTACAGGACCCCCATCTGAACAACCAGTTAACTCCTTGGGCAACCAGCACCTGCCCACCTAAGGTAGAAGTGTATTATCCCTTGAGTGCTCAGGGGGACAGCATAATGAAGGGCACCTTTGTAATTTCTTTATGACCAATAATGAGTTCTCCTATTTTACTACACATAGAACCAGCAGATGCTGGTATATTGGCCAATCACGTTTGGTATACCCGCTCAGGGCGGCCTCTGGTACCAGCTACGGTGCTGTCTGCAGACAAAACTCTGGCCTGTATTCTGCCAGAGGAAAAAGATTTGCCTCTCTTGGTGCCATTGACAGCTCTCTAATTTCGCCCGTAGCTTTTGATTTGTTAATCTTATTGCTGTGATTGGTACTGTTTCTGTTCATGCAATTGTATTCCACTCCTTGCACAGTGACCATCATGGAAGATATCTGTGGTTTAGATTGTGAAGTGAACAAAAGGGGTGGAATGTTGATCAAATAAGTTTGTGAATATGATATATATGTTTGCTCGCTTATAGTTTTTATTGGGTGTGGGGGACAGGCTGTAAGCAGGCCGGGTCCTTATAGCCCAGGGCTTAGTTTTAAGACTTGATGTAGGGTGGTGCACTCTCTTGAGGAATCCCATTGTGCCTCAGATGAGTGACTTTGTATCAGCGACTTTCTCATTTGTAGATTGGATTAAGGGTTTGGATTTCTACACTATAAAGTGGGGCAGACTGGAAGCTTGCTTTCTCAGTTCCTGCTATTACCATTACAAGGGTCTTCCTGATCCCTTGCCTTCCATACGAAAAGCAGGTTTTCTGCTTTTCCCTTGTCTTCTCTTGTGGATTGCCTGTCTTGGTGAGACACCAATAAACAGAATAGCCTACCATCCTCCAACTCCACCATTTCTTTACCGTCTGCCTGAATTCAATGGGAACCTACATGTGAATAGTCACGATGGTGGCTCCTGGACATCCAGAGAGTAGTCAGCAGCCTTACTTTTCCTAGCTCCTGGAAGAAAAGATATTTAACAGATCAGGGAACACATTTTCCATGGGAAGAGTAGTGATACCTCATGCAGATTCCAGAGCTAAACTGAAATAAAATTTAATTTTTTTAATGCCATTGTAAAGCCAGTAGTCATGGCCACCATCACAGCCGCCTGGCCCATGCAGGTTGGCATTAGATTCAGACAGTTGGTAATAAAACAACAGAGCCAAGAACTGGTGAACCATTAGCTTTAATCCTAGCTTGTACCTGGTGGGCAAGTAAAAACACACAGGGCTCCAAAACCCACACATTCAGTGCTCAAAAAGCTACTGACTTATCTGAGTTTTCTAGAATCTATCTCCTTCTCCACCACAAACTCTGCTCAAACTGGCTTCTCCCTCAGCACTCCACCATCTTGGCTGCTTCTCCTGGCCTCCTCCACGTGGCCTTTCTCTGCTCTCCCCTCTAATGCTAATCTCAGGAACCGAGAGAGAGCAAGTTCCCAGTCTGCCCCACTTTATAGTGTAGAAATAGAAACCTTTAATCCAATATACAAACAGGGAAGTCTCTGATACAAAGTCACTTATCTGAGGCATAATGGGAGGATTCCTCATGAGAGTGCACCACCCCAAATCATCCAATCAGTCAAGGGTGTGGGGAAAAGCTTATTCATAAAACTAAGCCTTAGGCTATAACAACCCCGCCTGCCCACAGCCTGTCCCCCAACATACATTAATATCAATGAACTTGCACGTGGGCAGCGCCATCTTTAACAAAGTGAGCATAATATATTTTATCTGCCCAACAGCCATCAAGTCTTCATTTATTGTAAAGCAAAAACACTGGTTTTCATATTAATGACTAGATGTTTCTGAGCCATTCATATTCACTCTTTATAAACTAAAACTATTGTGTAGCATGCTTTTATTTCTTGACATAGTTTTACCATATCAGTATCAAGACCCAAAAGGTGACGATTTATTCACACACACTAGTGTTTTTGATAGTAGGATTGTTACATTTTGTTTTGTTTCTCTTCTCCTTGCTTGAGTTTTGTGGGAGAAGGAAGCAAGGTATTGGGACAAGAGTACCTCTTTCTATATTCAGTAAGAACTTTTACTGTTTTGTCTCCTAGCCTCTAGTCTGCTTATACACAAATACCTTTGCTTTCCTCCTGATGCACAATTCTTTCTGCTACTCTGTTCATTAATTCATTATTTTCTGAATACTGTTTTGCTCCCTGTGGTGCTTTTCAATAAAGAATGAAGGTAACCAAACAACTGGGGCTCTCCAAAGCCACAGAGGAGTGAGGAGCTGAGAGCTCGTGGAAGCCAAGGCATTATTCTGGGGAGGTAATTTTTTTTCATTTGTGCCATGTTGCAGCCTTAGGTTTCCTTATTTTCACCCATGGGGTTCCATAAGCTTTCAGCTCTAAAGTTTTATTGGGAAACACAACAGGGACATTCTCAGGGATCTGCACTGATCTTTTCAAATGTCTGGGCCATGAAACTGGTGAAGGAGAAAAGACTCAGGAGGGCTGTAAGCTAAAAACAAAGCAAGCAAATATGTTTGAATTAGAGTCATATTTGTGACCATAACCTTAGACTGATTTTTGAACATTCACAGCAAAGAATACGTGTTTATATTGACTCAGTTGATTCATTCAGCAAAGAAGTATCTGATTTCTTGATGCACATTTCAACATTCTTTCATATGCTCTAATAATATCATTTTGCTGATAAAAAGATGAGATTCTAAATTGTATAAGTTTTACCAGAATACATTCTAATGCATCAATCTCAATGTACAAAATACAAATTCACCATAGTTTATATCTCAGAATTTCACCAGAAACTAAATAAGAATAAAGTAAATAACTTGATGAAAATTAGATTAAAGGAGCTTCTCAAATTGCAAATTTTTATCATTATATACAATATCACACCTTTTCATATTCTAGTCATCAAAAGATAAAAGAAAAACACAGGATGAAATTTTTAGACTAAATAATGCTAAAGAAGTTGTTAATATATACCTTCTTTTGAATTAGGACCACATTCAAAACTCACTGAAAAAAAAAAACTGCTCACTTTTGTTCTGAAAAATAAGCAATTAAGACAGACCCACGATTTCTTTTTTGCTGTTTATCCTAGCATTTTGCAGCCCTTAAAATCATGATTTGCTTCCTAAAGCTAACAAATAATGTAATGAGTTAAATAAATACACTTTTCTTTTATTCTTTTTTTTTTTTCAGGGACAGAGAGAGAGTCAGAGAGAGGGATAGATAGGGATAGACAGACAGGAACAGAGAGAGGTGAGAAGCATCAATCATTAGTTTTTCGTTGCTGTTGCAACACCTTACTTGTTCATTAATTGCTTTCTCACATGCGCCTTGACCGCAGGCCTTCAGCAGACCAAGCAACCCCTTGCTGGAGCCAGCGACCTTGGGTCCAAGCTGATGAGCTTTTGCTCAAGTCAGATGGGCCAGTGCTCAAGCTGGTGAGCTCGGGGTCTCGAACCTGGGTCTTCCACATCCCAGTCCGATGCTCTATCCACTGAGCCACAGCCTGGGCAGGCTATACTTTTCCTAACTTGGTTTTTGGTTGAATTAAAATAGCAATCAATATTTACATTGTTTAAGCTTGTATTTGAAAATATTTAAGTATTTACATTTACAGTAAAGTAAAAATAAATACTATGTTAAGACAAACATCTGTCTAAGTTGCATTTAATAGGTAAATGTACCATGCCCACTAACATACAAATTCAATTTAAAAACAAACTTACAAAACCTATCCTGTTCATAACCCAGGAACTGCCTGGATTGATATTTTCTCAAATAGCAACTTATAAGAACAGACGTAATATACTTCTGCCTTTTCTGCAAGTATTTATTACATTTTTTTCCATTTAAACATGTTGCCAGAGAAGTGATTTATGTGACTTGAAAGTTAAAAGTAATAGCCTGATTTCTCAAAATTAATCATTCCAATCTATGCAAATTGAAATGTCCAAATGTGATAGGAGATATAGAATGCTAAGTAAAAGTGATTTGATTTTAATAAATTAAAAACTGATGCCATTAGCATTGTTAAGAAAAACATTTAAGACCAGATTTCTCTATACTTTGTCTATAATTCTAAATAAGGTTTGACATTGATTAGCCCAATTTAGTTCCCATATCATATTTCTTCAAACTGCAATCACCAAAATATAAAAGAAGACCCTATAAAAATAACAAATGGTGCAATCATCTGTATATTCTTGCCTATTTAAATAAGATTTTACAGTGTATGTCCTCTGGTCCTCTGACTCTCAATTGTTCATTTTATGTAGATAGAATAAAAATTTTTCATAACAGCACCATTGCACTAGAGACATTTTCATTCATTTCAGTAGCTTATACTGACACTCATTTTAGAAAAATAGCCATTTTAATGGCTAACGTAAAAAAAAAAAAAGAAACATACTAAATGTGAACATATGAGCAGCTCAGAGCAACACCTTTGTCATATTTGCCAGGAACTGAGAGTTGCAGTCAGAGTTCTTAGAGCTTAAGGCAGATGAAAGTGTGCAGTTAGTTCCTCAGTGAGAGAAGTCATTAATATTTAAACTTGGAATAGGTATTATGAAACACTGCAATCTAAGGTTTGGCCATTCGTACCAGAAATGTAGAATGTTTTCCTTTTAGAATCCTGAAAAAAGTTCATAGGGAAAGAATACCGAAACAATAAGTTTAAATTGTGCATATTAAACATGTTTTCACTGTTCCAGGGAAATTTTGTTGGAATTTATCAGACTTATCAGTAGAGCTGTCAATAGCCTGACAAATGGGACCTGAGTAATGCTACCTAGCAGTTCCCTTGTATTTGAGATAAACTGTCACTCTTCACTTTAAAGGGGCTTATTATATAACCATAATGTTCTATTGTGTTGAGTTACTTGAACAGAATTTTTATTACCTGAGTTTTATGTAGAAGTCAATCATTCTGGAAATAAAATTATACTAGAAAACACCCAATTTTGTAGTAATTTAGGATCACTGTTTTTGTTTGTTTCTTCTTAACACTGTTTTTGTGTGTTTCTTCTTAACTACTATCATTTCCTCAGTGACTGCACATATAAATAGAATCTAGAAATTTTTCATTCTATTGTAGCCAATGTTTAATAGCAAAAGTGAAAAAACTCTTCAGTATGTATACAAAGGAAATGCCACTGAAGCTCAAATGACAACATCAAAAGCATCAAAGCAAATGTTGGAATTCTTGATTTGTTTTTATAAGTAGAAATTTTTACTATTAGTGACAACAGGATAGAGCTTGAGAATGTCATTCTGAGTGAAATGAGTAAGACAGAAAATGATAACCAGCATATGACTTCAGTTATATGTGAGATATAAAACTGAAAGTAACAAATGAACAAAAAAGACAAACAAAAACTTATAGATACTAACAACAGTGTGGTAGTTACCAGAAGAAAAGAGATGGAGGAGGGTAGTAGAGGGTAAATAGGGTCAAATATACAGTGACAGAAGATTTGACTTTGGGTAGTAGGCACAAATGCAATATATATAGATGTATATTCTTGAAACCTATATAATTGTATTAACCAATATCCCCCCAATAAATTTAAATTAAAAAAAAGCAAAAAGTAGAATAAAAAAAATGGTCGTATAATTGCGACAAAAGTTGAAATAAAACAAGAATAAGTTGTCTTATAAAAATATTTTAAATAAGTATGTCATAATTTTCACAACCATCATTCAAAAGTCTTTTTAATTTATTTTAATGGGGTGAAATTAATAAATCACGGTACATATGTTCAAAAAAAATTCTATGTTATCCTGTCATTCAGTTATGTTGCATACCCATCACCCAAAGTCAAATTGTCTTCTGTCATCTTCTATCTGGTTTTCTTTGTGCCCCTCCCTCCCCCATCTCCCTCCTTCTCCTCCCCCCCCCATAACCACCACACTCTTGTCCATGTCTCATAGTCTCGTTTTTATGTCCCACCTATGTATGAAATCATGCAGTTCTTAGATTCTTTTGACTTACTTATTTCACTTCATATAATGTTATCAAGATCCATCCATTTTGTTGTAAATGATCTGATGTCATCATTTCTTATGGCTGAGTAGTATTCCATGGTTATATGTACCACTTCTTCTTTATCCAGTCATCTATTGAAGGGCTTTTTGGTTGTTTCCATGTCTTGGCCACTGTGAACAATGCTGCTATAAACATGGGGCTGCATGTGTCTTTACGTACCAATATTTTAGAGTTTGGGGGGTATATACCCAGCAGAGGGATTGCTGGGCCATATAATAGTTCTATTTTTAGTTTTTTGAGGAACCACCATACTTTCTTACATAATGGTTGTACTACTTTACATTCCCACCAACAGTGGATGAGGGTACCTTTTTCTCCACAGCCTCTCCAACACTTGATATTACCTGTCTTGTTGATAATAACTAATTTAACAGGCATGAGGTGGTATCTCATAGTAATTTTGATTTGCATTTCTCTAATAGCTAATGAAGATGAGCATCTTTTCATATATCTGTTGGCCATTTGTATTTCTTCCTGGGAGAAGTGTCTGTTCATGTCCTTTTCCAATTTTTTTAATGGATTGTTTGTTTGTTTGTTGTTGAGTTTTGTGAGTTCTTTGTATATTTTGGATATTAGCCCCTTATCTGAGTTGTTGTTTGAAAATGTCATCTCCCATTTAGTTGTCTGTCTGTTTGTTTTGTTGTTAGTTTCTCTTGCTATGCAAAAACTTCTTAGTCTGATGTAGTCCAATACATTTATCTTTGCCTTCACTTTCCTTGCCTTTGGAGTCAAATTCATAAAGTGCTCTTTATAACGAAGGTCCATGAGTTTAGTACCTATATTTTCTTCTATGTAATTTATTGTTTCAGGTCTTATATTTAGGTCTTTGATCCATTTTGAATTAATTTTAGTACAAGGAGACAAACTGTATTCGAGTTTTACTCTTTTGCTTGTGGCTTTCCAGTTTTCCCAGCACCATTTGTTGAAGAGACTTTCTTTTCTCTATTGTGTGTAGTTGACTCCTTTATCAAAAATTATTTCACCAAATATATGTGGTTTTATTTCTGGACTTTCTATTCTGTTCCATTGGTCTGAGTGTCTATTTTTCTGCCAATACCATGCTGTTTTGATTGTCGTGGCTCTATAATATAATTTGAAGTCAGGTATTGTAATGCCCCCAGCTTCATTCTTTTTCCTTAGGATTGCTTTGGCTATTCGAGGTTTTTTATAGTTTCATATAAATCTGATGATATTTTGTTCCATTTCTTTAAAAAATGTCTTTGGAATTTTAGTGGGAATGGCATTAAACTTGTATATTGCTTTGGGCAATATGGTCATTTTGATTATATTTATTCTTCCTATCCAAGAACAAGGAATATTTTTCAATTTCATTGTATCTTTTTTTTCTTTTTTTTACCAGGACAGAGAGAGAGTCAGAGAGAAGGATAAATAGGGGAAGACAGACAGAAACAGAGAGAGGTGAGAAGCATCAATCATTAGTTTTTTGTTGCTATTGCAACACCTTAGTTGTTCATTGATTGCTTTCTCACATGTGCCTTGACCTTGGGTCTTCAGCAGACCGAGCACCCCTTTGCTGGAGCCAGTGTCTTGGGTCCAAGCTGGTGAACCTTTTGCTCAAGCCAGATGGGCCAGTGCTCAAGCTGGCGAGCTCGGGGTCTTGAACCTGGGTCTTCCACATCCCAGTCTGACGTTCGATCCACTGTGCCACCTCCTGGTCAGGCTCCTTGTATCTTTTTAGAATTCCCTTAACAATGCTTTGTAGTTTTCATTATATAGGTCCTTTACATTCTTTGTTATGTTTATTCCTAGGTATTTTAGTTTTTTTTTGTTGCAAATGTGAAGGGGATTATTTTTTTTAGTTCATTTTCTAATGTTTTGTTGTTGGCATATAGAAATGCTATGAAGTTTTGTATATTAATTTTGTATCCTGTGACCTTTCTGTATTGGTTTATTGTCTCTAGTACTCTTTTTGTGGAGACTTTTGGGTTTTCGATGTTAGGATCATATCATCTGCAAAAAGTGAAACCTTTACTTCTTCCTTTCCAATATGGATGCCTTTTATTTCTTTGTCTTGTCTGATTGCTCTGGCTAGAACTTCTAGCACCAAATTAAATAAGAGTGGAGAGAGTGGACATCCCTGTCTTCTTCCTGATTTAATGGAAAAAGTTCTCAGGTTTATGCCATTTAATATGATGTTAGCTGATGGTTTATCATAAATGTCCTTTATTATATTGAGATATTTTACTTCTATACCCATTTTGTTGAGTGTTTTAAACATAAAATTATGTTGTATTTTATTGAATGCCTTTTCTGCATCTATTGATAAGATCATGTAGTTTTTGTTCTTTGTTTTGTTGATATGATGTATTATGTTAACCATTTTACGTATGTTGAACCATCCTTGAGATTCTGGGATGAATCCCACTTGATCATGGTGTATTATTCTTTTAATATGTTGTTGTATTCAATTTGCTAGTATTTTCTTTAGTATTTTAGCATCTGTATTCATTAGAGATATTGGTCTGTAATTTTCTTTTTTTGTGCCGTCCTTGCCAGGTTTCAGTGTGAGGGTTATGTTGGCCTCATAAAATATGTTTGGAATTATTGCTTATTCTTCAATCTATTGGAAGACTTTGAGTAGAATAGGAACCAAATCTTTGAATATTTGATAGAATTCACTGGTATAGCTGTCTGGACCTGGACTTTTATTTTTGGGGAGGTTTTAATAGTTTTTCTATTTTCTCCCTGCTTGTTGGTCTGTTGAGGCTTTCTGCTTCTTCATGACTCAGTCTAGGAAGGTTGTATTCTAGGAATTTATCCCTATCTTCTAGATTGTTGAATTTGGTGGCATAGAGTTTATTATAGTATTCTACAATAATTCTTTGTATATCTATGATATCTGTGGTGATTTCTCCTCTTTCATTTTAAATTTTATTTTTGAGTTCTCTCTCTTTTTTCCGTTTTGAGTGTTGCCAAAGGTTTGTCAATCTTGTTGTTCTTTTCAAAAAAATTAGCTTTTTGTTTTATTAATTTTTTTTATAGTTTTTCTGTTCTCTATTTCATTTATTCTGCTCTGATTTTTATTATTTCCTCTCTTCGGCTGCTTTTGGGTTGTTTTTGTTCTTCTTTTTCTAGTTCCTTAAGGTGTGAAATTAAGTGGTTTACTTTGGCTCTCTCTTGTTTGTTCATATAGGCCTTAAGTGATATAAACTTCCCTCTTATTACTGCTTTTGCTGCATCCCAGAGATTCTGATATGTTGTATGGTCATTTTCATTTGTCTGTATGTATCTTTTCATCTCTGTGCTTATTTCTTCTCTGACCAACTCATATTTTAAAAGTGTGTTGTTTAGCTTCCTCATTTTTCTGTTTGTTTACCTCTTTTATGCAGTTAAATTCTAGTTTCAAGGATTTATGATCATAAAATATGCTTGGTACAATTTCAATTTTTCTGAATTTGCTGATGTTATTTTTGTGGCCCAACATATGATTGATTCTTGAGAATGTTCCATGTACACTAGAGAAAAATGTGTACCCTGTAACTTTGGGATGAAATATCCTGTAGATGTCTATCATATCCAATTGCTCCAGTGTTTCATTTAAGGTCAATATTTCTTTATTGATTTTTCTGTTTGAATGATTTAGAGTCGTCAGTGGTATACTGAGGTCTCCAAATATGATTATATTTTTGTCAGTTTTTGTTTTTAGTTCAGTCAGTAGCTGTCATATATTTTGGTGCTCCTTGGTTTGGTGCATATATATTAAGAAGTGTTATGTCTTTTTGATTCAATGTCCCCTTGATTATAATAAAATAACCATTTTTGTCTGATTAATTTTGCTGTCTTATAGTCAGCATTTTTGGATATGAGTATTGCTTCACTTGCTTTTTTTGGATGTTATTTGCTTGGAGTATTGTTTTTCCAACCTTTCACTTTGAATTTGTTTTTATCCTTGTTGCTTAGATGTGTTTCTTGTAAGCAGCATATAGTTGGGTTTTTTTTTTAATCCAGTCTGCTACTCTGTGTCTTTTTATTGGTGAATTCAATCCATTTACATTTAGTGTAATTATTGACACTTGAGGGTTTCCTATTGCCATTTTATATATTGCTTTCTGTTAGTTTTGTATCTTGTTTGATTTTTCTCTTTTGTTTTTTCATCATTTTTTTTTGTTTGGTTGTAATCCATACTTCTTTCCTCTGTTACTTCATTTTTCAAGTCATGTGCTTCTGTGGTGGTTTTTTCAGGGGTGGTTACCATTAAGTAATGAAAGGGTAGCTACCATGCTCACTGTAGTACACTATCTTATGAGTGCTTCTGCACTCCATTGTTCTTTGCAATTGTTAATCTTTGTCCTCTCCCCTTTTTTGTTTTTGGTGTCACAGTTTAAATTTGATTTCATTTTGTTGGTAGAGCTTTTACTTGCGGTTTTGATTGGTTTTGTTTTTTATATCTGGTTGGAAAACCCCCTTTATATATCCTGAAGTGGGGGTTTTCTGATCATAAATTTCCTCATCTTTTCTGTATGTGTGAATGTATTTATTTCTCCTTCGTATTTGAAGGATAGCTTTGATTGGTATAGTATTCTTGGTTGGAAGTTCTTCTCTTTCAGAACTTTAAATATGGGGGTCCAGTCTCTTCTAGCTTGTAGAGTTTCTGCTGAGAAATCCAATGATAATCTAATAGGCCTTCCTTTATATGTTGTATTCTTCTTTTCCCTGGCTGCCTTGAGGATTTTTGTTGTTGTTGGTTTGTGCCAATTTCATTATGGTGTGCCTTGGAGTAGATTTGTTGCAGTTAATATAACTCAGTGTTCTAATTGTTTCTTGAATTTGAGGCTTTAGTTCTTTCCACAGGCTTAGTAAGTTCTCATTTATTATTTGTTTGAATATGTTCTCCATTTCATTTTCTCTCTGTTCTTCTGATATACCTATTATTCTTATGTTACACTTTTTGGTGGATTTGGACAATTTCTGTAGGTCTTTCATTTTTTTAATTTCTTGAGTATCTCTCTTCTTCTCTCTGTTGTGCTTCAATTTGCCTGTGTTCTATGTCACTAATCCTCTCTTGTATCTGGCCTGTTCTATTAGCTAAGCTTTTTACCTCATTTATCAGTTCAATAATTGAGTTTTTCATCTCTGTTTAATTCGTTTTTATAGTTTCAGTTTCCTTGGTAATATATTCTTTTTGTTCATTGAGTTCATTTCTGAGCTCCCCAAGTCGCCTTTCTGTTTTTTTTTCTTTTGTATTACTCTGAGTATATTTAAGGTTTCTATTTTAAATTCTCTGTCATTAAAATGTATTAAAATTTTTTTCTATAAACTTTTCCTCATCTATCTGTGCTACCTCTCTGTCTTTTGTATCCATGACTTTCGATTTTCTTTTCCTTAATAGCATCTGGGGGTGATTTTGTTAATAACACTAATGTGAAATAATAAAAAAAGTAAAAAGTAATAAAAAAGAATAGACAATAAAGAAAGACAATAAATAAAAAATAAAAAACAAATTAAACCAAAACTTACTATTTTTTTTCTTTTTTCTCTCCTTCTCTCTTTGGGAAAATGCTGTGTAAAACTGAGAATTATATTGTGCTAAATGGAACAAAAACTACCTATAATGGTGGGCCTGAGTGGAGAGAAGTAATAAAGGGGCTAAAAAGGAGGTAGGGACTCACAAAATGCAAAAAAAAGAAAATATTTGGATCAAGAATAATATAATTTGCTTGTTAATGATGGTCGAAGGAGAGATAGAATTAAATGGATAAGGAGAAAACAAGAAAAAAAGAACTATTGTATAAAGTGGAACAAAAACTACATAGAATAGAGAGCCGGGGTTGGGGGAATGCTAATGACTTAAAAAGTGAAGTAAAAAGCACACAAAATGCCACAAAGAAAAAATTTGAATCCAAAATAAAGTAGTTAGTTTGTGAGTGAAGATAAAATAAGAGGAAAAGTAAAAGAGAATGGAAGAAAATAAGAGAGAGGAAGTGAAAAGAAAAAGGAGAAAAATAAAAGAAAAAAAGAGAGAGTTAAGCGTTTTGGAGTATAACCCTCATAGAGAGAAAGAAAAAAGAAAAGAAAAGAAAGGAGAAATGTAACACTTATGGGTAATGTAGTTTAAGATGAAGAGAAAAGAATAAGATGAGCAGAGCATAAAAGGACCAAGGTAGAAGGAAGAAAAATAAATAGAGATAAGAAGTTAAACAAAAAAAGTGGAAAATGTTATAAAGTTTGTGGATTTTTCTTGATATTAAGGGGTTATCTTCTTTCTTTTTCCTTCCTCACCCTCTTCCTTTTCGGTGGCACTGTACCCAGGCTCTGCCCCTGTGGCATGTTTAGGTAGAGATTTGCAGTTGATGCGTTGCTATGGTGATGTCATATACTAGACCTCATTCTCGTTGGTAGTTGGGTCTTGTTAGCATTTGCAAGCTCTGGGTAAGGCTCTGTCAGTCAGAGTTGTCAGCATAATCAGGCAGGGCTGGGAGCCAATTACTCTCAAGATGTCTTTCTATGAGCCTCCAGGTGTGTTCAGTATGTCTCAGCACTCTGTGGGACCACTCTCCCCATGCCTTTTGCACTTTGTATCCTGTCTTGGATAAAAGGAAGTTTCCCTAGTTGCTACCTGCAGAACAGGAGGTCTTAAAAGCTGCCAAGTCCCTCTTTTTATTGCACAGCCCTGAATATAAAAGCTCTGCTAATCAGAGTCACCGGCATAGGCAGGGTTTTCACCCTGTATTGGCTGACTGGAAGTTGCCCCCACCCCTCCCTACAAAGCAAGAACCACTAAAAAATATCATATCTCTTGTCTTAGATCGCTGAGCTGAGAGAAATCTTGTCAGCCAGAGCCGCATAAGTCAGTTAGGCAGTGAGCCAACTGTGACTTAAGCTAACTTGAGAGATTGAATTCACAGATTTGCTACAGAGACTGTTTGCAAGCTGTGTGCCCCTCCCCCAGTGCTAGTCTGAATGGCTGGTGAGGGTGCCCGTCCTGCCCAGAGAAGACCGGAGGAAGGGAAGTTTGTTTTCATGCTCTCCAATGCACTGTTATTGGTGGGGCAGGGATTATACCGTGCCTCTGCTCTCAGCCCACTCAGGAGTCTCTGACCCTGCCTCTCTGTCAGGGAACACGGGCACCCACACCCGGGGCCCTATGGGGAATCTCTTGCACACTGCCCACACTCGCTGACCAGGATATCGGCGTAATAAAGGCTTTTGCTTGCCTGCCTTTGCTGGGACCGGCGCCGGCATTAGCTCACTTGGGCTGATCCTCAGTGTGGACACTGTATCTTGGGCTTGCACGTCTGTGCCACACCCCACTCATAAGTCTCTGACCCTGCTCTTCTGTCTGGGAACATGGGCACCCACTCCCAGGGTCCTAAGAGGAACATTTTACACAGTGCCCATACTCGCCAACCATGATATTGGGGTAATGGAGGATGCCGCTTGCCCACCTTTGCCAGGACTGGCACTGGCGTTAGCTCATGTAGGCTGAGTCATGGCGGGACCACTTTTTCCTCAGCTTGCATGCACGTCTATGCCACAGCCCAGCTCCTGTCATGCACCCAGCTCTCACTCTCTCTGTTTCAAGTGAAAGCAGCCTTGCTCAAGTTAGTGAGGGAAGCGGAGTGTTCCATTCTCCGTCTTATTTCCTTCAGGGTTGCTTATAAATTTAGTCAGTTTTTCAACCCTTCATACCTTTTTATTCAGTGTGTAGGACTTACACATGCCCCAGGGATTGATTTTTCTGTCTCCAGTTGTAGAACTTGTTGAAATTTTGGGGAGAAGTAACAGGAGAGCTCCTCATGGCGCCATTTCTCTAATGCCACTCACCATCATTCAATATTTACCCATTATTTGAAAGAATAATTTTCTGAAAGACACAGGCATCTGAGAGTTATTCTAGCCTACTGACAAAATAATATCCTAATCCCCCACATTCGCATGAAGAATTGCCTAACCCACAGGAAACCATGAGTTGAAGGAGGCCAAGCCAACTTGCACAGTTGAGACATATATTTTAAATGTTTTCTTATATTCAAGTTTTCAAATAATTAACATCTAGTACTGACTTTCTGCTAGTATTTAAGTTAACTAAAACTGCATTCTAAATTTACATAACTTTACATAAATTTACATAAAATAAAATGATTTATGCTATTTCAGGAGATAGTGTGATGGAAGAAGATAGAAAGGAAGAAGAGATAAAGAAAGAAGAAAATAAGAAAATGAAACTTGCCTGACCAGGCAGTGGCACAGTGAATAGAGCATCGGACTGTGACACGGAGTACCCAGGTTCAAAATCCCTAGGTCACCAGCTTGAGTGCAGGCTCATCTGGTTTGAGCAAGGTTCACCAACTTGAGCCCAAGGTCACTGGCTTGAGCAAGGGGTCACTTGGTCTTCTGTGGACCCCCACACCTTGTCAAGGCGCATGTGAAAAAGCAATCAATGAGAAAATAAGATGCCGCAATGACAAATTGATGTTTCTCATCTGTTTCATCTGTCTCCCTTCCTGTCTGTATGTCCCTATCTGTCCCTTTCTCTGTCTCTGCCTCTGAACAACAGGAAAGAAAGAAAGAAAAAGTTACATCCAGACTAAGTGTGTGTGTGTGTGTGTTCATATGCATAAAAGTATCATGGAAAGAAAATGTTAACTTTAGGGTTAACAAGATAGATAAAGAGAACTGTTTGAATTTTGAAAAATTGCTCAATAACATTTTACCTTTTAACCTTCTTCTAACTCTTAAAAATAGGCATAAGAAAATTAATTATATTTTATAACATTTTTAAAAATAGACACCTGCTACTTAAAAGCATGTGCATCTTACTTTCTTAACAACCTGATTGCCTATAGGTAGTATTAAAAGCATGTATTTTTCTTCTTTGCCCATAATTATTTACTGTTTCTATAAAATCAAATTATTAGATGCATAGAGACCAGCTGTGCTTTTGGTTAATAACTCAAATATTATACAACTGTGTATTGATCCTGACAGATTAGTTACTGTGGTTTTATTCCAAGGATGGAAAATACTGTAATAGTCTGAAAACATAATATGTTAAAGAAAAAACACTAAAGTAACAAAGAAAATATAAAAATAATAACAATTACATTTTCTTTTTAAGTGTGTAAGGAACATGTGTTGGTAACTTAAATACAACTCATGATACCAGTTTACTGGAACCTTTATATTTTAAACTTTATCCTAAAATTTTAAATCTTGGCTATGAAAAAATTATATTCATATTCTAATTATCAGATTAAATCAAGATTATAAATATCTATATTTCAGTAAATACAATAATTTCTCATTACTTCAAGTAAACAAATTTACTTTTCACTAATTTAAACTTTAAAGTAAATACCTTATCTATTTATTTTGACCAATAGCAGTGAATGACAATAGTACAAATTATTTTTATTAATTCTGACATTGCTAATGTGGTTCTTATTTTGTTTCTATCTGGTTAAGCAGGCTGAATGTTTTCTAGACTTTTTAATAGCTTGGTTTTGTGAATATTCAACAAACGTGGATTCCTGTCTACTCTAGTTGCTAATGTGAAAAGAGATTGCTATCATAAGAAAAAAACCAAGGAGTATATCACACTATGCACATTTTTAATCTACTGCCATTATTCTTCTTCCTTTTTACTTTTAGATGAATGTAGTCATATGAATTATTTTGTGATATTTTTCTTCAAGAAATAATAAGTTTCTAAAACTCCACTAAAAATAATTGTTAATTTTTTGCTCACTTTTACTTGAATAAATTTACATATTATTATTTATTCATTTCACTTATGCTATATGTGTGACTTATCAAATTTGATTATAAATAAATATGCAAAAAAGTTTTTGTTCACCTATCTTGAGGAAAATGAATAAAAGATTTGCATATATGCTTAGGAGAAAAATTGTTAGAACTTAAGTGTATTAAAATGTATTAGAGGGACACAAGATGGTAGCAGAGGAGGCAGATGCACAGATTCCCAGCTCATACCACCAAACAAGATTAAAAATTAATTTTAGAAAAACCAGCATGAAAAACAAACTCTGGACTACAAGAACTGCACTCAAAAATTAAGGAGCAAAGAAGTCACACCAAGCCTAGTGGGGAGCACCGAGGAGTGGTGAGCCACCCCTACTTACAGGAACAAAGGGGGGGTAGGCTGAGAGCCCAGAAAGGCTCTCAATCAAAGGAAAACAGTAGAAAATATCACTCACAGACACTTGCCTGGAGACCTGAAAATGAGGTGTGTTGAAAGAGCTGGCTTGTTTTCCAAAAAAAAGGGAGAGAGAGACAGCCGGTGACAAACAGAGGAATGCATGGGAGGACCTGAGCAGTGGAATAATCCAGTTCCATACCTGGGGATGTGCTGAAAGCAGCCATTGCTGGGGGAGGGGTTGATCCTTCCACATAACACAAGACTAAATTGGTTCTGGGTCAACCATCTGAAGATATCTCTCCAGCTCCAATCAACAAAAAAAGACACAGCTGAAAACAAGAAGTGGGGAGGTGGGGCAGTAACTCAGGTCTCCAAGGAGATCTGAGATATACCTCTCCTACTGAAGTGGAGAAAGCACGCTGCTCCCAGATAGAGTAACTGGCAGATCAGGTCTTCAGAGTCACAGGTTACACCCACTGTATTCCTGGATACAGTTTCAAATAAGCACCCTGCTGAGTTCAGTAACAAGACTGCCACTGAGTTAAGAAAACTGAGAAAAAAACAAACAAATCAAGACTTCAAAGTGGCTCTAATAGAAAAGCTAAATTCCATAGTGTATTACAAATAACAACTGAAGCCAACCCAAGAAGACCTAGAAATAACACAACTGAAAATTGGAGGCAGACAACGCCAAGCCTAGACTCAAACAGCTCTACAAACAACACACCAAAACACACAGACATAATGAGAAGACAGAAAATTGCAATGCAAATGAAACCACAAGAGAATCCTCCAGGAAATGAACAGAGCGAAATGAAAATAACCAAACTTCCAGATGCAGAGTTTAGAATAATGAGCGTTAGGATGCTTAGGGATCTTAGAAAAACAATGGATGGTCATTATGAACTCCTAAATAAAGGAATAGCAAGTACAAAAATGGACATTAAATTTTAAAAAAGAATCAATCAGATGAAAAATAAAATATCAGAAATGAAGACCACAATGAGAGGAATTAAAAGCAGGATGAATAAAGTTGACGATCGAATCAGCAAATTGTAAGACATGATGAACAAAGGCATGAAATCAGAACAGTAAAAAGAAAAGACACTCAAAAAGTCTAAGGAAACTCTGAGAGCTCTGTGACAACATGAGGAGAAATAACATCCGCATAATAGGAGTTCCTGAAGAAGAAGAGAGAACAAGCAATAGAAACTTTATTCAATTAAACCATAGCTGAAAACTTCCCTAAATTGATGCAAGGAAGCATCTCACAAGTTCAAGAAGCACAGAGATCTCCATTAAAAAGAAACCCACACCAAGACACATCATAATTAAAATACCAAAGCTAAGTGATAAAGAGAAAATGTTAAAAGCTGCTACAGAAAAAAAGGCTATCACTTATAAAGGAGCACCCATGAGGATTACATCTGACTTCTCAACAGAAACACTTGAGGCTAGAAGGGAATGTCATAAAATATTCAAAGTAATACAGAACAAGAGCTTACAACCAAGATGACTTTATCCAGCAAGGCTATCATTTAAAATTGAAGGAGAAATCAAAAGCTTCCCAGAAAAGATGAAAACTAAAGGAATTCATCACAACAAGACCAATGCTGCAGGAAAGGGTTGTTGTAAACAGATCAAAGTGGAAAAAGAATATAGCAAAGATGAAAACTAAAGGAATTCATCACAACAAGACCAATGCTGCAGGAAAGGGTTGTTGTAAACAGATCAAAGTGGAAAAAGAATATAGCAAAAGAGGAATACACCATTAAAATATAAAATGGCAATAAACAACTACATATCAATAATAACCTTAAATGTAAATGGATTAAATGATCCAATCAAAAGACATAGGATAGCTGCATGGATAAAGAAACATGACTTGTAAATATGCTGTCTACAAGACACACCTTAAAACAAAAGATGCACATAGACTGAAGGTAAAAGGATAAAAAAAATATATTTTTCAAATGGAAATGAAAGAAAAGCTGAAGTAGCAATACTTATATCAGACAAAATGGACTTTAAAACCAAGGCAATAGTAAGAGATAAAGAAGGTGACTACATAATGATAAAGGGAGCAATCCAACATGAAGATATAACCATCATAAATATCTACACACTAATATAGAAGCTCTTAAATATATAAAGCAGACTTTGATAAATATAAAGAGAAAGATCTACAGCAATACTATAACAGTAGAAAATTTAAATACCCCAGCAACATCACTAGATAGATCCTCTAGAAAGAAATTTTTTAAAAAAAACAGCAGGCTTAAAGGATACACTAGATCAACTCGATATAATAGATATATTCAGAACATTTTACCATATAGAAGAAAAATATACATTCTTTTCAAGTGCTCATGGTACATTCTCCAGGATAGATCACATGTTAGGGCACAAAAGCAGACTCAACAAATTTAAGAAGATTGAAATTATATCAAACATTTTCTCTGATCACAATGGCATGAAACTAGAAATCAACAACAACAGAAAAACTGAAAAATACTCAAACACATGGAAACTAAATTGCATGTTCTTAAATAATGAATGGGTTAACAATGAAATCAAAGGAGAAATTTAAAAATCCCTATAAACAAATGATAATGAACATACAACAACTCAAAATTTATGGGACACAGCTAAAGCAGTCCTGAGAGAGAAGTTCATAGCATTACAGGCATTCCTTAAGAAGCTCGAATATACAACCTAAATCCTCATCTAAAAGAACTTGAAAAGGAACAGCAAGTAAGGCCCAGAGGAAGTAGAAGGAAGGAAATAATAAAGATCAGAGGGGAAATAAATGACATGGAGGCTAAAGAAACAATACAGAGAATCAATGAAACCAAGAGCTGGTTCTTTGAAAGGATAAACAAGATCGCTGAACCTTTAACGAGACACACCAAGAAAAAAAGAGAGAGGACTCAAATAAATAAAATTAAAAATGAGAGTGGGAAAATAACAACTGACACAAGAGAAATAAAAAATATTGTAAGAAAATACTATTAAGAGCTCTATGTCAAAAAATTAAACAACCTAGGTGAAATGAACAAATTCCTTGAAACATATAATCTTGCAAAAATCAATCTGGAAGAATCAGAAAACCTAAACAGACTGATTACAACAAAAGAGATCAAAAGTTATCAAAAAGCTCCCCCAAAAAACAAAACAAAACCCCTAGGCCAGATGGATTCACTGGTGAATTCTAGCAAATATTCAAAGAAGAACTAACTCCTTACCTTAAGTTATTTCAAAAAATTCAATAGGAAGGAAAACTACCAAGTTCCTTTTATGAGGCGAGCATAATTCGGATTCCAAAACCAGGCAAAGACAACAAAAAGAAAAAAAATTACAGACCAATATCCCTGATGAATTTAGGTGGAAAAATATTATACATCATGATCAAGTGAAATTTATTCTGGGGAGGCACGAATGATACAACATTTGTAAATCAATTACTGTGATTCACCACATAAACAAAAGGAAGGAGAAAAACCAAATGTTAATCTCAACAGATGCAGAAAAGGCATTTGATAAAATCCAGCACCTATTCATGCTCAAAACTCTTAGCAAAGTGGGAATACAGGGAACATACCTCAACATGATAAAGCCCATTAATAACAAACCCACAGCCAACATCATAATTAATGGACAAAAATTAAAAGCAATTCCTCTAAAACAGAAACAAGGCAGGGGTGTCCCCTTTCACCACTCTTATTCAACATAGTACTGGAAGTCCTAGCTACAGCAAACAGACAAGAAGAAGAAATAAAAGCATTCCAAATTGGAAAAGAAGAAGTAAAACTATCATTATTTGCAGATGCTATGATACTGTATATAAAAAATCCTAAACGCTCAGTCAAAAAACTACTGGACCTAAACAATGAATTCAGCAAGGTGGTAGGATATAAAATTAACACACAGAAATCACAGGCATATCTATACATGAATAATGAAATGTCAGAAAGAGAAATTTAGGAAACAATCCCCTTCACTATTGCAACAAAAAATATAAAGTACCTAGGAGTAAATTTAACCAGGTAGGTTAAAGACTTGTACTGAGAAAATTATAAAACATTGATAAAAGAAATCAAGGAAGACACAAACAAGTGGAAGCATATACCATGCTCAGGGTTAGAAAAAATAAACATCATTAAAATGTCTATATTACCCAAAGCAATTTATAAATTTAATGCAATACCAATTAAAATACCAATGACATACTACAAAGATATAAAACAAATATTCCAAATATTTATATGAAACCAAAAAAGAACAAGAATACCCCAGCAATCTTGAAAAAGAAGAATAAAGTGGAAGGTATCACACTTCCTGATATCAAGTTATACTACAAGGCTATTGTACTCAAAACAGCTTGGTACTGGCATAAGAACAGTCATATAGATCAATGGAACAGAACAGAGAACCTAGAAATAAGCCCACATCTTTATGGACAATTGATATTTGACAAAGGAGGTAAGAGCATAAAATGGAGCAAACACTCTTTAACAAATGGTGTTGGGAAAACTGGACATCTACCAGCAAAAAAATGAAACTAGACCACCAACTTACACCACGCACAAAAATAAACTCAAAAAGGATAAAGGACTTAAATGTAAGCCGTGAAATCATAAGCATTCTAGAAAAAAACATAGGCAGTAAACTCTCCGACATCTATCGAAGTATTATATTTGCTGATTTATCTCCACAGGCAAATGAAATAAAAGACAAGATAAACAAATGGGACTATATCAAACTAAAAAGCTTTTGCACTGCTAAAAATATGAACAGAATAAAAAGAGAAACCACACAATGGGAGAACACATTCTACAACACATCTGATAAAGAGTTAATAACCAAAATTTATAAAGAACTTGTAAAACTCAACACCAGGAAGACAAACAATCCAACCAAGAAATGGGCAAAAGAAATGAATAGACACTTCTCCAAAGAGGACATACAGATGGCCAATAGGCATATGAAAAAATGCTCAACATCACTAATCATTAGAGAAATGCAAATTAAAACCACAATGAGATACCACCTTACATAGTCAGAATGGTGCTCATTAATTAAAAAAAAAACAAAAAACACATTATAGGTGCTGGCAAGGCTGTTGAGAAAGGGGAACCCTCTTGCACTGCTGGTGGGAATGCAGACTTGTGCCGCCACTGTAGAAAACAGTATGGAGATTCCTCAAAAAATTAGAAATGGAACTGCCCTTTGACCCAGCTATCCCACTTATAGGAATATATCCCAAGGACACCATATCACCGACTGAAAAAAAGAAATGCACCCCCATGTTTATGGCAGCATTGTTCACAATAGGGAATATCTGGAAACAGCCCAAGTACCCATCAGTGGATGAGTGGATTAAAAAGCTATGGTACATATATACAATGGAATACTGTGGGGCCATGAAAAAAAAGGAAATGTTACCTTTTGCAACAATTTGGAGGAACCTGGAAACTATTATGTTGAGTGAAGTAAGCCAGGCAGAAAGAGAAAAATATTATATGACCTCGCTCATTTGAGGAATCCAAGGAACATTGAGAACTGAGGAAAGGAATTGAGACAGAGAAGGGATCAAAGGGACAAGAGGAAAAGAGGACAGAGGGAAAGGGGATGATAGGATGGGATAAACCTGAAGGGAAGGGGTGGGTGCTTTAGGGAGGGGAGCAAGGGAGATGTTGAGGGGAATATGGGGGAGGGGTTTGCAGTCGGGGTTACCCTATCTATGTAAACACAATTAATTAAATAAAAATAAAAATTTTTAAAAATGTATTAAATAATGCCACCCTGTGTCTATAGTGGTTGAAGCAATTTACATTCTTAGCAAAACAATATGAAGATACTAGGTGCCAACAACCTTGCCAGTAGTTAACATCACACTTTTCTGATTCGTGATGTGATATATTTTTTATTTGCATTTTCTTATTATCAAGTATTGAAAATCTTTACATGCTTAGGAGCCATTTAAATTTCCTCACATGAGAAGTACTTATTCCAGGCTGTTTGACCTCTTTTTTTTTATTTTTGCCATGGGTACTCTTTATCTTAATGCATATGTAACAAATATCTTCTCCCACCTGCAATATTACTTTTTGTGTGTGCATGTGTGTGTGTGTGTGTGTGTGTGAGAGAGAGAGAGAGAGAGAGATACAGAGAAACAGACAGAGACAGACAGAGAGAGGGACAGATAGGGACAGACAGACACAGACAGGAAGGGAGAGATATGAGAAGCATCAATTCTTTCTTGCAGCACCTGGTTGATCATTGATTGCTTTCTCATATGTGCTTTGACTGGGGTGCAACAGCAGAGCAAGTGACCCCTTGCTGAAGCCAGGGACCTTGGGCTCAAACTGGTAAGCCTTGCTCAAACCAGATGAGCCTGCGCTCAAGCTGATGCCTTCAGCGTTTTGAATCTGGGTCCTCCACATCCCAGTCCAATGCTCTATACACTGCGCCACCGCCTGGTCAGGCTGTAATCTTGCTTTTTAATTTTGTAAAGTCTCCTTGGGCATTTCACATTTTTATTAAATGTTATTCTAATTTACACTTAAGATTTTTTATCTTTTCTTTCAGAAGTTTCTTTTTTCATAAATTGTTGGAAATATTTTTCTATAGTGCATTCTATAAAATATGTATTTTAGATTTTACATTCAAATCTTTGATCTAACTAGAATTGATGTATTTTGTGTGATATATATATAGTGCATTCTATAAAATACATATTTTGATTTTTCACATTCAAATCTTTGATCTAATTAGAATCGACTTATTTTGTGTGAAGTAGATGTTCAATTTATATTTTTCCTGTAGAAATATTCACTTAGATCAGCTTTTTGAAATTGAAATGCTCTTTGTCTCATTGCTTTGCAGTACCAACTTATATTAAATTATTTGTATATGTGTGAATCTGTTTCTGAGGTATTACATTCTATCAGTCTGTGTGTCTATCATCAAGCAAAAACTATGCTCTCTTCATTACTGTATCTATATTTTTAGTGTCTACTTATAATAATATAAGTACTCCTTGTTCTTTATAACTAACTTGGCATTCTTTGTCCATTGCAGTTCCATATGAATTTTAGAATCATCTTGTCAATTTCACAAAGTTGCGATTTTAAATACTAGGCTATTAAATCTAGAATTAAATTATTAATAACTGGAATTTTTGAAAACTAAAAAGTCCAATATGTAAACATGCTATAGCTTTCCACTTATTTTGGTCTTCTTTATGTCCCTGAAAATTTTATTTTTTGTTGTACATTTTTGTTAAATTAATCTATAGGTATTTGGTTTGATGTCCTTAAAATATTTTTAAACTTACACTAAATAATTGATATATAAATCTAAAATAGAAGTTTGGGTTTTTTTTTTACAGGGACAGAGAGAGAGTCAGAGAGAGGGATAGACAGGGACAGAGAGACAGGAACAGAGAGAGGTGAGAAGCATCAATCATTAGTTTTTCGTTGTCGTTGTGACACCATAGTTGTTCATTGATTGCTTTCTCACATGTGCCTTGACCGCGGGCCTTCAGCAGACTGAGCAACCCCTTGCTGGATTCAGTGACCTTGGGTCCAAGCTGGCGAGCTATTTGCTCAAGCCAGATGGGCCCGTGCTCAAGCTGGCGAGCTCAGGGTCTCGAACCTGGGTTTTCCGCATCTCAGTCTGACATTCTATCCACTCTGCCACCGCCGGGTCAGGCAATATAAATCTAAAATATATAAAAATAAATATAATCCACAAGGCAAAATATTTTTAGGATCAGGAATATCACTCACACTCTCTCTCTTTTTTTCTTCATATTTTAATTAATCTCCTTGCTAAAAAGGAACTTATTGTGATATTAAAATTATCAGGCAATTTCATTTCTCTGAGCCTGAGTAATTTTATTAGAACTTTAAGCTTAGTTAGAAAAAGGGAACTACAGTGACAGATGGAAGAAAACAATGATATAATCTAAACAAAAAAATAGGTAATTTTTTTGCCTGAACAGGCAGTGGCTCAGTGGATAGAGCGTCAGACTGGGACACGGAGGACCCATGTCAAAACTCCAAGGTCATTAGTTTGAGCACGGGCTCACCAGTTTGAGCACAGGATCACGGGCTTGGGATCATAGACATGACCCAGTGGTCTCTGGCTTGAGCCCAAAGATCACAGGCTTGAAGCCCAAAGTCGCTGGCTTGAGAAAGGGGTCACTCATTCTGCTGTATGTAGTCTCCCGGTCAAAGCACATATGAAAAAGCAGTCAATGAATAACTAAGGTGCCGCAATGAGTAATTAATGCTTCTCATCTCTCTCTATTTCTGTCTGTCTGTCTGTCCCTATCTCTGTCTCTGTAAAATAAAAAAAAATTGTAACCCTGATTATAATAGGGTTGATAGCCTAATTTTAAAAATCTTGGACTGATATTTTACAACAATAAGTGTGATCATCTAATATTACAGTGGTCTCTTTTACCTGAGGGGTATATATACAAAGTCTCCAGTGGGTGTCTGAAACCACCCATAGTACTGAATCATGTGGTCAGCCCAAGACTATGAATATATATATATATATATATATATATATATATATATATATATATATATATATGTGTGTGTGTGTGTGTGTGTGTGTGTGTGTGTGTGTGTGTGTGTGTGTATTACACATACATATATATAACATTATATATCCATATGTATAATGTTTTCTTCCTATACATACATACATATGATAAAGTTTAATTATAAATTAGGCACAGTAAGAGATTAACAATAGCATACTAAAATAGAAAAATTTTAACAATACACTTTACTAATAGTTATGTCTCTCTCAAAATACCTTGTTTTACTATATGCACCCTTTATTTCTGTGATAATGTGAGATGACACAATGCCTTCATGATGAGATGAAATGAAGTGATGACTCAAACACAAGCACTGTGATACCAGGACAGTGGATCTGATACAGGAAGGCTACTAAGTGAGTGATTTTTTAAAACTTGCAATAGGAATGAAGAATGCCTTTGATGGTCTTCTTGGTAGACTGGACATAGTTAGGATAGACTGTGTGAGATTGAGGATATACCAATGAAAACCTTCAATAGTTAAAAGCAAAGAGAAACAGATGGAAAAAAAACATAGAATAGAATATTCAAGGACTGTGGGAAAACTGCAAAAGATGTATAATAAGAATACCAAGAAAGTATTTCTCTCATAGAAAGAAACAGAAAACAAATTTGAAACAATAATGATTGAGGCTTTCCCAAATTAAAGTCAAACACCAAACCACAGATGTAGAAAGCTCAGAGAATACCAAACCAGACAAATGCCAAACCATCATACTTAGGTATATCTCTTTTAAATTACAGAATGTCAAAGATTAAAAAAAAATTCTGAAACAAGTCAGAGCAAAATAGTAGCTTACTGATAAAGGAGCAAGGATAAGAATTACACCCAACTTATTCTCAGAAAAGTATGCAAGCAAAAGAAAGTAGAGCAAAACATTTAAAGTGTTGAGAAAACAAACAAACAAAACACCAGCTTAGAATTCTGTACCCTTGGAAACTATCGTTCAACACTGAAGGATAAATATATTTTCTCAAATAAATAAAAATTGAGGGATTTTGTGGCCAGTAGACCTGCCTTGCAAGAAATGTTAAAAAAATATTTTTTAGAAGAAAGGAAAATATTATGGGCCAAAAACTCAGATCTACACAAAGAAAGAAAGAGCATCAAAAAAATAAATAAATAAAAACTTTTATTTTTCTTGTTCTTAATTGACATAGAAGATAAGAGTTTGTTCAAAATTATATAATAGCAATGCAGTTCACTATGTATTCTTCTGTGTGTGTATGGATATGACTAGCTCTCTATTTTGACACATGGTCTTAAATTAATTCCTCCAACTTCCACAAGGTTTTTTAAAGAACCTAACAAAATGGACCAGTTGACTTGTTTTCCAGTTAGAATTAAAAACCATCATCTACTTACCTAGATGTACATACTCCCAAATTCTAAGTGTCTTCCCACTTAGTCTTTACTTCTTTCTCATAAATTCCCCAGCTTTCTGCTGCCCTCTCCTGTTTCACTATGACATATACATATTTATAAATTCTGAAATTTACGTTAGAGGGAAGAAAACCAATGATTCTAACAATTTAGTATACACCAAAATCTCCTGAGAAGATTTTGAATAAAATGCATATGACAGAGCCTCTTAATCACAGACAATAATTCTGTATATGTGAGGCAGAGATTACACTGGGGAACATTTTTTTTCCATTTTCTGTTGCATGAGGTTTTAGAATTGTTTCTATATATGTCTGAAACGATGATTTCAAATCTAAAATCTGTTTTTGGTGCATGCTCCAGTTTTTATGCAATTTTAATTTATTTTTGTTATAGTTAATGGCATGTATTGGTTTTTCAATTGAAGTTAAAGGGCAACGACTCTTAGATTGAACATAACCACAAGGCAATTAATGTTTTACAAACATCACTTTTACATAATTTTAGTTGTTTTTAAATGTAAAAAATTATTATCTGATAAAAACACCCTCTTGTTTTGTTTTAAGATTGAATCATGGCTTCTTCGAGTAGGTGTAAATGTAAGAATAGTCCTGACACAATCTGTTACATATGTGGCTGTTACACACTTCAAAATCAAAGGCTCAATATTTCATCATTTGTGACACATGCATATATTGCCTATTTTTATGTTCCCCTTGGCGACCAGATAAGAATTAAGCTCCTAATATTGTG
The DNA here is from genome assembly GCA_037038555.1 of Rhynchonycteris naso. Classification (NCBI taxonomy): domain Eukaryota; kingdom Metazoa; phylum Chordata; class Mammalia; order Chiroptera; family Emballonuridae; genus Rhynchonycteris; species Rhynchonycteris naso. The sequence continues at coordinate 126,093,640 of CM072999.1, forward strand.
TGTCATAATTGTGAGGAAATGCTTTGTGACTGGACAAAAAAAAAAAAAAACACACAAAGGAATGCCTTCTGGTGTTCCCACGGTTTGGTGTGAACCTAAGGACCACAGCAGTGACTGGCATTTCTGTCTGATCCATACAAAGGGCATCGGCAAGAAAAAAAATGGCATATGATCACATATTCTAATATTCTTTCTGCAATACAACCTATCCCACACTCTGTGACATTCCCGGTTCCAGTTTTCAATGGTTTTATTTCTTCTAAGGATAAAGAAAGTGAACATGGTGATCAAGTGTATTTTTATAAGATGTATGAGGAAATGGTTGTAGAATCTGAAGGGTCTTCTGATGCCAAGTGGTCATTAACCCTCAGCAGTTTAGCCAACCCAAATTGAATGATTTAGTAAGAGATTTGGGCCTATCAAATAAAGCAGCTGAGTTTTTAGCCTCCAGGCTTCAAGAAAAGAATGTACTTTACCACTCAGTTAAAGTATACCATTTCAGGAAGCGTGAACAAATTTTTGTGGACTTTTTTCTGAAGACAAACACTTTGTTTACTGGCATGATATCAATAGTCTTCTCAGCCAGGTAGGTGTTACCACTTACAGTCAAACAGAATGGCGGTTATTTCTTGACAGCTCTAAACAAAGTCTGAAATATGTTCTCCTACACAACAGTAATGTTTATGCAGTGGCTCCAATTGGTTATTTAACTCATCTGCAAGAAGATTATAATGACATAAAAATTGTCCTCGACTTACTGAAGTATGAGGAGCATAACTGGTTCATTTGTGTGAATCTTAAAATCGTAAATTTCCTGCTAGGACAACAGAGAGGTTTCACGAAGTGTTCTTGCATTCTGTGTTTGTGGGACAGCCAAACTCAGGAGAAACACTGGACACAGAAGGAGTGGCCAAAATGTGAAGCTCTGGATGTAGGGATGCAAACTACTCTGAATAAACCTGTAGTTAATCAAGACAGGATCAGTATTTCCCCACTTCACATCAAACTTGGCTTAATGAAGCAGTTTGTTCAGGCTTTGAATAGAGAAAGTGAATGCTTCCAACATATTATTTCTGCTTTTCCTGACTTGTCTTTCAAGAAGATAAAAGCAGGTGTATTTGATGGACCTTAAACTCGAACCCTCATACATGATAAAGAATTTGCCAGGAAGATAAATAAGGAGGAGAAAGCAGCATGGCAGTCTTTTTTTGCAGTAACAAACAACTTCCTTGGCAACAAAAAAGCAGAAAACTGAACTTCAGGTTCAAAGGATGCTGTTGGCTTTCTGCAAAATTGGATGTAACATGAGTGTTAAGATTCACTTCCTGAACAGTCACCTTGATAAGTTTCCCAAAAATCTTGGAGCTGTTAGTGATGAGCAAACTACTGCTGGAGCATCAAATGAGATTTTCCTCAAGAAGTATACAAACACAAGAGCTACAAACGCTAATTTTTGCCTGAATAGAATTTAAATAATTTTGCCCAAATTTTATGATTCAAGTAAGTGTTTTAATATGTACTATTTTAAAATTCTAGATGAAATCTTATGCAATCATATCTTTTAGTGTATTAGTGTAATTACTACATTATATAAATTATTATATTTTCACAAAGATGATGCCCAAGAAGACATTGTACTTCATTATGTTAAACTAAATGTTGAAAATTTTACAATAAGATGAAAACCTAGAATCTTGAATTGCAAAAAAAACTGTAGCTTACAGAGAAAAACTAATGTCAGATTTGAGATCAGCACACTTGAATTAGGTAAGAACAAGTGGTTTTTTTCGATGCAACAAAAATTTTGTTTCTCAGTGTTATGAATGTTCACTCCCAACACACAGTGCTGTTCTGATTCATGTGAACTATAAAAACACTAAGAAATGCTGGAGTAAGAAAATTTGATTCAAACCCTTGGTTATAATCGTTTGATTGCAAGAACAAGTTTTGAGAAGTTGATGTTAATTCATAAAAACTGTTATTTGCATGTTTTCAAATGAATTGTTTATTTTTATTTACATAGTTAAGCAAAAATATTATTATATTAGAATTATGTATTTTATATTCAAAAAGAGAGCACAATTTAAAGGAACATATATACCTAGGTACAAAGAGATGCCATGAACTCTAACTTTTATGTATTGACTTACTCTAGTTATTTCAACAATATCTACTCTGGTCCAGTTTTGAATTTGCTAATCTTTTTTGTGTGCCTGTGTTAACATGGATTCAAGTGTCCCAATGAATATAACACCCTCAACACCCCACTCCCATGTCCCTATTTATACTCTGTTTTCCCCCTCCTCCTAACTCCCTCTCTTCTCCCCTCTGGGATTTGCTATCCAGTTATCTGTATCTATGTGTTATGTACGTATGAGGTAAATTGACCCAATTTGCAAAAGTGTGGAGTTACAAGGTGCTCAGAGAGACTATTCTACTTTATGGTTTGAATAACTGGTTGAGTGGTAGAAATATTATCTGAAATGGGGAATATTGAAAGAGAATAAAATAAAAGAAATATTGTGAGCTCAAGATTCAAGATGCTGAGTTTGGCATCTTCTTGAGACATCCCTAGATACATATATCTAGTAAACAGTTAGGTATACACATGTAGCAAATGTACGCAAATTTTACATTATTTTAATTTTATCTGCTTCTTACATAGTATTAATTTTCAATTCTAAAGATTAGGAATTACCAGAATAATAAGAAATTTAAACTCTATCATTCCTATTTCCCTTCACTGTCAGGTTTTATTGCCTTGTGCTCCACATATTCAACCCTTATTCTCCCCTTCTCTTACCCACACACACTCTAGACCCCTGGGAACTTCAGAACTCTTATGGCTCTATAGTTTTGACCCTTACAAGATGTCACAGGTGTGGAATTATTGAGTGTTTAGCTCTTTCAGACAGGCTAATTATGTAAAATATGCATTAATTTTTACCCATGATTTTGCATGGCTTAATATAACTTACTCTTTTTTATTACTAAAAATATTATATTATTGTGCAACACATTAATATATCTCTAAGGTAATAAATATTTATCTGTAAGGTAAATAAATATGTACATTAAATGTACTGTAATACGTATTATATTAAATATGTATTACAGATCAGACGTACAAAATTTTTATCCATCCTTTGAAGGACATATTGTTTGCTTCCAATATTTGGTAACTATTAATAAAGTTTCTACAAATATTAATGTATAGGTTTCTGTGTGAACATACATTCTCTAATCAGTCGGGTAAAACCCCTAGAAGAAAATGGCTGATTTGTGTGATACGACTATAATTAGCGTTGTAAAAAACTGCACTGTCCCCCCACACTGGCTAGATCATTTTGCATTCATTTCTACCAGAAATGAATGGGAGTTCCTGTTGCTGCATATCTTTACCAAGAATGATTTTGTCAGTTCGAGGAATTTTATTCTTTCTCAGGAATGCTTGGTGGGATCTCATTGGTATTTTCATTTGCATTTCCCTAATTTCAAATGATGTCAAGCATCCTTTAATTGCTTCTTTGTTATTTGTATATCATCTTTAGTAGGTGTCTGTTCAGATTTTTGCCCATTTTAATTAAATTATTTGATTCCTTTTTTTATTAATTTTAATAGGGTGACATTAATGAATCAGGGTACATATGTTCAAAGAAAACATCTCCAGGTTATGTTATCATTCAATTATGTTGCATACCCATCACCCAAAGTCAAATTGTCCTCTGTCAACTTCTATCTTGTTTTCTTTGTGCCCCTCCCCTCCTCCCTCTCCCTCTCCATCCCTCTTCTCCCTCCATCCACCCCATAACCACCACACTCTTGTCCATGTTTCATAGTCTCGCTTTTATGTCCCACCGATGTATAAAATCAAGCTGTTCTCAGTTTTTTTCTGTTTTACTTACTTCACTCCGTATAATGTTATCAACGTCCATCCATTTTGTCGAAAATGATCTGATGTCATCATTTCTTATGGCTGAGTAATATTCCATAGTATATATGTACCAAATCTTTTTAATCCACTCGTCCTCTGACGAACACTGAGGATATTTCCAGATATGCGCTATTGTGAACAATGCTGCCAGAAACATGGGGGCGCATTTCTTCTATACAAAAGGTGCTATGGTGTTCTTTGGGTATATTCCTAAAAGGGGGATAGCTGGGTCAAAAGGCAGTTCAATTTTTAATTTTTTAAGGAATCTCCATACTATTTTACACAGTGGCGGCACCAGTCTGCATTCCCACCAGCAGTGCAGGAAGGTTCCCTTTTCTCCACATCGTCGCCACCACTTGTTCTGTGTTGTTTTGCTGACGAGCTCCATTCTGACTGGTGTGAGGTGATATCTCATTGTGGTTTTAATTTGCATTTCTCTAATGATTAGTGATTTGAGCATTTTTTCATATGCCTATTGGCCATCTGTATGTTCTCTTTGGAGAAATTTCTATTCATTTCTTTTGCCCATTTTTTGGTCGGATTGTTTGTCTTCCTGGTGTTGAGTTTTATAAGTTCTTTATACATTTTGGTTATTAACCCCTTATCAGACGTATTGTCAAATATGTTCTCCCATTGTGTGGTTTGTCTTTTTATTCTGTTCTTATTGTCTTTAGTTGTGCAAAAACTTTTTAATTTGATATAATCCCATTTGTTTATCCTGCCTTTTATTTTATTTGCCCATGGAGATAAATCAGCAAATATATTGCTGCTACAGATGTCGGAGAGTTTGCTGCCTATGTTTTCTTCTAAGATGCTTATGGTTTCACGGCTTACATTAGGTCTTTTATTCATTTTGAGTTTGTTTTTGTGAATGGTGTAAGTTGAAGGTCTAGTTTCAGTTTTTTCAGGTAGATGTCAAATTTTCCCAACACCATTTGTTAAAGAGGCTGTCTTTACTCCATTGTATGTTCTTTCCTCCTTTGTCAAATATCAGTTGTCCATAAAGCTGTGGGTTAATTTCTGGGTTCTCTGTTCTGTTCCATTGATCTATGTGCCTGTTCTGATGCCAGTACCAGGCTGTCCTGAGTAGAAAGGCCTTGTAGTATACCTTGATATCCGAAAGAGTGAAACCTCCTGCTTTATTTTTTATTTTTAAGATTGCTGAGGCTATTCAAGTTCTTTTTTGGTACCATATAAATTTTTGGAAAATGTGTTCTATATCATTGATGTATGTAAAAGGTATTTTAATAGGTATTGCATTGAATTTATAAATTGTTTTGGGTAGTATAAACATTTTAATGATGTTTATTTTTCTTAACCATGAGCACAGTATATGCATCCACTTGTTTGTATCTTCCTTGATTTCTTTTATCAATGTTTTATAATTTTTCAAGTACAAGTCTTTAACCTCCTTGGTTAAATTTACTCCTAGGTACTTTATTTTTTTGGATGCAATAGTGAAGGGAATTGTTTCCTTAATTTCTTTTGCTTACAATTCATTGTCGGTATATAAAAACGCCTCTGATTTCTGATATTAATTTTATATTGTGCCACCTTGCAGAATTCATTTATCAGGTCCAGTAGTTTTTTGACTGAGACTTTAGGGTTTTCTATATACAATAGCATATCATCTGCAAATAATGACAATTTTACTTCTTCTTTTCCAATTTGGATGCCTTTTATTTCTTCTTCTCATCTGATTTCTGTAGCTAGAACTTCCAGAACTATGTTGAATAAGACTAATGAAATAGGGAACCCCTGTCTGGTTCCTGATCATAAGGGGATTGCTTTTCATTTTTGTCCATTTAGTATGATGTTTGCTGTGGGTTTGTCGTTGATGGCCTTTATCATGTTAAGGAATGTTCCCTGTATTCCCACTTTACTGAGAATTTTGGTCATGAATGGGTGCCGGAATTTATCAAATGTTTTTCTGCATCTATTGAAATTATTATGTAATTATGGTCCCTCCTTTTGATTATGTGATTAACCACATTGATTCATTTGCGAATATTGAATCAGCCATGCCTTTTCAGAATAAATCCCACTTGATCATGGTCTATGATTTTTTTCATATATTGCTTGATCCGGTTGGCTAATATTTTGTTGAGAATTTTAGTATCTAAATTCATCAGAGATATTGGCCTATAATTTTCTTTCTTTGTGTTGTCTTTGCCTGGTTTTGGGATCAGAATTATGCTCACCTCATATAAGGAGTTTGGAAGTCTTCCTTCCTCTTGAATTTTTTGAAATAGCTTGAGGAGGATAGGAGTTAGTTTTTCTTTGAATTTTTGATAGAATTCACTTGTGAAGCCATCAGGCCCAGGTTTTCCTTTTTGGGGAGTTTTTTGATAACTGTTTCTACCTCATTTGTTGTAATTGGTCTGTTTAGGGGTTCTGATTCTTCCACATTGATTTTTGGAAGATTATATGATTCAAAAAATTTGCCCATTTCCCGTAGGATGTGTAATTTTTTTCATAGAGTTCTTCATAGTATTTTTTTACAATACTTTCTATTTCTGTTGTGTAGTTGTTATTTCTCCACTCTCATTTCTGATTATATTTATTTGACTCCTCTCTCTTCTTTTCTTGTTGAGTCTAGTTAAAAGGTTTATCAATCTTGTTTACCTTTCCAAAGAACCAGCTCATGGTTTCAATGATCCTCTGTATTGTTTCCTTTGCCTCTATGTCATTTATTTCTGCTCTGATCTTTATTATTTCCTCCTTCTACTAGTCCTGGACTTTATTTGCTGTTGTTTTTCTAGTTCTTTTAGATGCAGGGTCAGGTTGCTTATTTCAGCTTTTTCTAGTTTCTCATGGTATGGCTGTAGTGCTATTAACTTTCCTCTCAGTACTGCTTTTGCTGTGTCCCATAAATTGTGAGTTGATGTATGCTCATTATAATTTGTTTCTAAAAACTTTTTTATGTTTTGTTTGATCTCATTGTTAATCCATTCATTATTTAATATCATTCTATTTAGTTTTCAAGAGTTTGAGTATTTTTCAGTTTTTCTTTTGTGGTTAATTTCTATTTCATGCCATTGTGATCAGAGAAAATACTTGATATGATTTCAATCTTCTTAAATTTGTTGAGACCACTTTTGTGTCCTAACATGTGGTCTATCCTGGAGAATGTACCATGAGCCCTTGTAAAGAATGTATATTCTACTGCTTTAGGGTGAAAAGTTCTGAAGATATTTATTAAATCGAGTTGATGTAGTGTATCCTTTAAGTCTGCTGTTTATTTATTTTCTTTTTTGGGGATCTATCCAGTGTTGTTAGTGGGGTATTGATATCCCCTACTATTATAGTATTGCTGTTAATCTCACCCTTTATATCCATCAAAGTGTGCTTTATGTATGTAGGGGCTCCTATGTTTGGTGCATAGATATATTTATAATGGTTATATCCTCCTGTTGAATTGTTCCCTTTATCATTATGTAGAGTACTTCCTTATCTCTTACTATAGCCTTTGTTTTCAAGTCCATTTCATCAGATATAAGTATTGCTACTCCAGCTTTTCTTTCATTTCCATTTGCATGAAATATTTTTTTCCATCCTTTTACCTTCAGTCTATGTGCATCTTTTATTTTAAGGTGTGTCTCTTGTAGACAGCATATGTATGAGTCCTGTTTCTTTTTTTTTTTTTTTTTTATTTTATTCATTTTAGAGAGGAGACACAGAGTGAGAGAGAGAGAGAGAGAAAGGGGGGAGGAGCTAGAAGCATCAACTCCCATATGTGCCTTGACCAGACCAGTGCAGGGTTTTGAACTGGCGACCTCAGCGTTCCCAGGTCGACGCTTTATCCACTGCACCACCACAGGTCAGGCCTGGGTCCTGTTTCTTTATCCATGCAAATACTCTATGTCTTTTGTTTGGATAATTAAATCCATTTACATTTAAGGTTATTATTGATATGTACTTGTTTATTGCCAATTTGTTCTTTAAAGCTGTATTCTTCTTTTGCTATATTCTTTTCCCCCTTTGAACTGTTCACAAGTGGCCCCTTAGCATCTCTTGCAGAATTGGTTTGGTTTTAATGAATTCCTTGAGACTTTTTTTTGTCTGGGAAGCTCTTTATTTCTCTTTCAATTTTAAAGTTAGCCTTGCTGGATAGAGTAGTCTTGGTTGTAGGTTCTTTTTCTGCATTACTTTGAATATATCTTGCCATTCCCTTCTGGCCTCAAGTGTTTCTGTTGAGAAGTCAGCTGTGATCTTTATGGGGGCTCCTTTGTAGGTGATAGCCTTTCTTTATCTAGCAGCTTTTAAAATTTTCTCTTTATCCCTTAGCTTTGGTATTTTAACTAAGATGTGTCTTGGTGATTCGATTCTTAGCTTCATCCATCTTGCTTTTAAATCCTTCCATTGTGGTCTTCAGTTCTGAAACTGTATTTGTCATTTCTGTCTTATCCTTTTTTATTATTTCAATTTCCTTTTTATACCTGTTATCTCTTTATTTAATTTTTCATAATCACTATCCATTGTTGCTCTAATCTCTTTGAACATCCTAACTATCGTTATTTTAAATTCTGCATCTGGTAATTTAGTTATATCTGATTCATTCAGGTCCTTCTCTGGGGATTTCTCTTGATTCATTTGGGTTGCATTTCTCTGCCTGTTCATTTTGTCTGTGTATAAGAAAGATGTGGCCACTGGAGTCCAATGGGTATTGCCTCTGGATTTTCTAGGTGTGGTCTGTCTGCAGGCCGGCCACCCCCCTGACGCTGCCTAGAGTGATTGTGTATGGGTGTTGCCGGCACGGGCCCACTGCTGCTGTTGCTGTGTTTCTGCCACTCCTCCGCAGGAGGGGCTGTGTTCTGGAGCCCAGTTTTTCACGTCTCAGCCTGTCTGGGCCTTCGCGTCTCCCCCCACTGTTGGGGTTGCGCACTGCACTCAAGCCACAGGCCTCAGCACCATGGGTAGAGGTGAAAACCTTTGCTCAGTTGTGAACCCCGCCTGTTCCCGGGCTTCTGCCCATCCCCCGGGTCAGAGCCTGCTCACTGTGGTTTCTGGGGTCAGGTGGGGCTGCTGGTGTGCACTCAGCTGTGAGCCTCCACCTGTCCTGGGCTTTAGCGCTGCCCCTGTGGTCAGCCCCGACTTGCGCAGGATTGAATACCGCAGTTTTGTGAGCCAGTCGGGACTGCTAGCGTGCTCTCAGCTGTGCGCCTTTTTTAGTCCTGGGCTTTAGCCCCGCCCCCGCAGTCAAGGACTGCTCTCGCAGGGTCACAAACCTCAGAGGCCAGGTGATGCTGCTTGCCCATGGGACCCTGCACAGCAGCAGATCTCTGCCCGTTCCTGGCCTGCCGCATTTCCCCTGCAGGTGGGGCTGCAGGCAGGCCTGCAGCTGCTGAACCACTTTTGCACGTCCTCTCCTCCTCTGCTGGGCTAGACTGAGCTCACGCCTGCTGGGCCTCTGCCCCTGCCGACAGAACCACGTTTCAGCGTCCCGCCGCCACTGTCCCTCCAGCAAGCCCTTAGCAGTGTGGGTGGGGGCACTGAAATTCAGACCCTAACACTCCATACTGTAGTCCTGGAAGCTACCTCCATCTAAGCAGCTCTGCTCTAAGTGCTGCGGGAGAGCTTGTTTGGCTAGTGTCCTGCCTCCCTTTGCTGGCATTGCTAGTTCCAGGGGAAATATTTGTTATGATTAGGGAAATGACTCAACCCAGGGGTTAGGGTGGCTATTTCTCAGAGTGTTTCTCCCTGTGCCTTCCAGTCCACACTCTCTTTCCACTGCTCTGGTCCTCTCCTCTGTCTCCATTCCCCAGAGCCCCGGGTGAGTGGTTGTGAGAGAGGTTCTCTGCGCAGTCCCTTTAAGAAGAATCCTGGGTCTTAGAAAACTGTCTCTTTCTCACAAACAGTATCCTCACTTGTTTCACAACTCAATACTGTCCAAGCGCTTCTTTTAGGCTCCGGGGTTGCAGGCTGGGGCTCTGTTCCTGGGACCCAGGTCCTTCCCTCTCCGCTAAACTCCCTTCCCGCCACGTGAGTCTCTCTGGGCTGCTGTTAGCTCCAGGGAGCTGGGCAGCCCTTTCCACGTTTTTGCTTTTCCTACCCATCTCAATGTGGCTTCTTCAGTGTTCCTTGGTTGAAGAGTCCACTTAGTTTATTTCAAAGTTGGTTTATCCAGATGATGGTTCTTAAAATTAAGTTATAATCCACTTTGGTTCTGGGAGTTGGAAGTTGGTATGTCCACCTACTCCATCACCATCTTGCCGTCCTCTACTTGCTTTCTTATTGTTGAGTTTTAATAGTCCTTTTTATATTTCAGTTACAGGCCCTTCATCAGATATGTGTTTTGCAAGTGTTTTTTTCAGGTATTTGTTTTGTCTTTTCATTCTATTCAGTGTCATTCAGAGCACACATTTATAATTTTAATAAGGTCCAACTTACCATTTTTTTTTTTTTTTTTACCATGAACCATGTATTTGGCATTGTATCTAAAAACATCATCATCAAACCCAAGTTCACCCTCTATTAGTTTTATGGTTGTAGGTTCAGTTTTTGTAAATGGATCTTCATTTGTTTAGCACTGTTTTCTATCTTTTATTTCCAAGGAAATCTCAATACCCTTGAATTAACATTATACTTTTGTGAAGATATATTGAATTTTTTTGTGTATGTCTTTTTCTAAGCTCTCTATACAAATACATTGATCTACACATTGATTCTTTGGCCAATAGTGCACTGTCATGTTGCCATTGTTCACTAGCTTTGAAGGAATTCTTGAAATAACTAATGTGACTCCTCCAACTTTGATTTTTCAGTACTAAATTCATTATTCTGTGTCTTTTGCTTTTCATATAAACTGTAACATCAGTTTGTTATTGCCTGAAAAATAGTTTGCTGGGAATTTTATTGGTATTGTATTGAATCTGTGGACAAAACTGGAAATATTGATATTAACAATTTTGAGTTTTCCAATCCATTAGAATTATTTGTTTGAGTCTTTCTTTGTTTCTTTTATCAATATTTTGCAGGTATCTATATTCTGGTTTTGTGCATATTTTGCTATTTTTACACCATTTTATATTTTTTTTAGTGTTACTATAATATTATTTTTAATTTATTTACAAATTATATTATCAATGCTGTTATACAGGAAAGCAATTTATTTTTGTATATAGTCTTTGTATCCTTTGGCTTGCTATAGTTGTTAGTTCCAAGAGTTTTTGTACATATATTGATATTTGTAGATAGACAATAAATAAAAACAGTTTAATTTCTCCTTTTTTAATCTACATGCATTTTAATTATTTTTTTATCTTAATGCACTAACTAGGACTTCTGATAACATGTGTAATAAGATTGATCAAAGAGAGTGTGTAGACCTTGTACTTGATCTTCTCAGCATTCAGTATGGCGTTAGCTGTATTGTATTCAAGCACTACTTTCATTTCTCATTGCCTCAGCTTTTCAGCAATATGAGATTTTGGAGAAGCGAAATTGTTAAAGATTTAAACATTAACAGTTTAACAAGGATGGTATTTAAGGTATATGTGTAACAATAAACTTTATTGGTTTTATGTTTGTCCCGATAATTGTTTTAAAGTAAAAATCTTACCATTTGTTCTTTCATTAAATAAATATTGAGCATTTAGTAAGTATCCGGTAATATATATTGGTTTATAACACTTGTCCAAATAATTTAAACTTTTTCCTCAAATTCTGAGGTCTAATTTGAAAACACATAAAAGAAAATTGGTTCTGTTGCTTTGTGTGTCTGTATGGTGGATACCAGAGAGAAAATACGGGGAGTAGTAAAAAAAGTAAAAGGTAATGGAACTACATGGTAATGGAAGATTTGACTTTGGATGGTGGGTACAAAATCTAATATACAGATTATGCATCATAAATTTTACAGTTGCATAATTTAATTGAGCAATATTACCTCAATAAATTTAATTTCAAAAATTATTTCACATTAATAAGTATAGATTAGAAGTATTACATTGAATGAATATATCATAATTTTAAAAGTCACAAAAAGAGATAAGCAATTAAAATATAGTCTAAGTATTTTTAAAGAAGAAATAAGAACCTTAGTAAATGTGACTTTCATTTTATAAAATATTCTTAGTAATAAATAGTACAATGAAAAGTCACAAAAAGCCATATGGAAAAATTTTTATTTTCAAAATGAAGAGATATGTAATATTATATTACACTGAAATACAAAATATATATTAGCAAGCCAATATTGATTGAAATGATATGTTATCATCTCAACTATTTAATTACATAGAATGTTTATAAAAAAGCAAGATAAAATAATTATATAGATTCATAATCTAGATGTTTAAAAATACTTTTAGTTCTGAATTCTGTTAGCCAATGTAAAATGAAAGTTAAAACCAATTAAAATTTTACATTATTATATTATTAGAAACACAAAAACTGATTAAATATGCCAAAATAAATATATCTTTTAAGGTTTAAGATATACTTTACAGAATTGTATGCAGTGCCACAATCTCCAGAAGGTGCCATCTTTCAACGGGATAACGCTCTTTTTTTTTTTTTTTTTTCTTTTTTAAAGAGACAGAGAGAGGGTTAGATAGGAACAGACAGACAGGAAAAGAGAGAGATGAGAAGCATCAATCATCAGTTTTTTGTTGTAGCACTTTAGTTGTTCATTGCTTTCTCATATGTGCCTTGACCCGGGAGCGGAGTGTCTATAGCAGACAATGTAACCCCTTGCTCAAGCCAGTGACCTTGGGTTCAAACTGGTGAGCTTTTTGCTCAAACCAGATGAGCCCGTGCTCAAGCTGGCAACCTCAGGGTCTTGACCTGGGTCTTCCGCATCCCAGTCCAATGCTCTATCCACTGTGCTACCACTGGTCAGGCTACAGTTATATTTTTTAAAAGACCAACTGTTCTTTTTTGTTTTGTTTTGTTAGTTGTTGTTAGTTTTTGTATTTTTCCAGAGTTAGAAGCAGGGAGGCAATCAGACAGACTCCCGTATGTGCCCAACCAGGATGCATCTGGCATGCCCAACAGGGGGTGATGCTCTTGCCCATCTGGGGAATTGCTCTTCTGTGGCCAAAGTCATTCTAGCACCTGAGGCAGAGGCCATGAATCCATCCTCAGCACCCAGGTAAATGGAGCCTTGGCTGCAGGAAGGGAAGCGAGAGACAGGAAGGAGAGGAGAAAGGGTGGAGAAGCAGATGGGCACTTCTCCATGTGCCCTGGCTGGGAATCAAACCCAGGATTTCCACATGCCAGGGTGATGCTCTACTGCTGAGCCAACAGGCTAGGGCCAAAGACCAACTGTTTTTCATTATACATACTGCACTGGATATATACACCAGTAGGATTTAAATAATTTAACAATTCTCTGCCCTGACCATTTTACATATAAAAAAACAAAATACTGGAAGGTAGTTTACTATTTTATGCATTTAATACAGTGTGTTTGTAAAGTCATGGTGCACTTTTGACCAGTCACAGGAAAGCAACAAAAGATGATAGAAATATGAAATCTGCACCAAATAAAAGGAAAACTCTTCCAGTTTCATACCACTTAGTGCAGTTCGATGTGGGCTCCATTTGTTGCCCTACACACATCCAAACAATAGTGAAGTTCTTGCCACACACAGGTAAGGACATCTGGTGTAACAGAGTGAATAATGTCTGTGATTCTCTGTTTTAAGTGATTAATGTCGTTGATATGTTCAATGTACACATGTTGCTTCACATAACCCCAAAAGTAAAAGTCTAAGGTGTCAGATCCGGGGATCATGTTGGCCATGGCTTGACAGAACCCCTGCCTATCCACCACTGGGGGAATGTTCTATCCAGAAACTCAGGAACAGTGGTGGCGTAGTGTGCAGGAGCATTGTCCTGTTGAAAGATGGCACCTTCTGGAAATTGTGGCACTGCATACAATTCCAACATCTCAAGATAGGTGTTTGCCATCACAGACTTCTCCGCGAAAAAATATGGGCCTATCACCTTATCATGCATCAGGCCATACCACATGTTCACTTTAGGGGTGTTACATTCGTACTCAATGTAGACATGAGGATGTTCAGCAGCCCATATTCGGACGTTATGACAATGAACATGTCAACAGATATGGAAGGTTGCCTCACTGCTAAACACAATCTTCTGCAAATATCTTCCATCATTGTCGATTTCATGAAGGATATCTGTAGCAAACGCGCATCATGTGGGTCTATCCACCAGTTTGATAGCGTGCAACAGCCGCAATTTGTACCCCATAAAACAGAGATGTTTCTTTAATACCTTATGAACTGTAGTCTTGCTTAGGTGTAATTGTCGAGCACAGGCACACACAGATTTTTTAGGGCTCCTGAATTAGCTATCCCGTATAGCCTATACAAACTCATCACTGACTGATGGCCTACCAGAACAGAGTTTCTCCATCAAACTGCCAGTTTCCTTCAACTGCTTATCCCACTGAGTAATGTTATTCCTATGTGGTGGCACTTCATTATAAATGGACCAATATTCAAGTTGCACTTTGGTCACAGATTCGAGTTTAACGAGCCACAGAACACACTAAACTTTCCTATATACCATCCACATCTCGACTCACATGGCCGTGGGCTGCTCCTCTGTATACATGGTGTTACATCTTCATCTGCACATAAGCACGTGCTGCCACATCATCCTACAGAAACTGGGAGGGTTCACCTTTTATTTGGTGCAGATTTCACATTTCTATTGTCTTTTGTTGCTTTCCTGTGACTGGTCAAAAGTGCACCATGACTTTACAGACACACTGTATTCTAATGAGAACAATAAAAGGGGTACACAAAACTGGAATATGATATAAGAGTCTTAAAATATTAATGAAAACATTAAATAATACCTGACAAACAACAATAAAACTGTGATTTAACATATTTCCATATTGTTTTTTATTTATTCATTTTAGAGAGAGGAGACATAGGGGGGAGGAGGAGCAAGAAGCATCAACTCCCATATGTGCCTTGACCAGGCAAGCCCGGGGTTTTGAACCGGCAACCTGAGCATTCCAGGCTGACGTTTTTACCCACTGTGCCACCACAGGTCAGGCTCCATATTGCTTTTTGATTGGCATCCTCACTTGCAATTTTTTCACCTATGGATGGCATGAACATTACTACTGATGCTTAGAGTACATTGTTGCACAGATGAATGTTAAAAAAAAGTAAGGAATGTAATTTGTGATTTCCAAATTGGGCAGCTGCCCAGGCACACACCTACCCACACTGCTGAAGGCTTGCTGGAGAAACGATGGCTGCGGGATGCTGAAACGAGATTCTGTCAGCGGGGACAGAGGTCCAGCCATTGTTAGCTCGGTATAGCCCAGCAGGCGTGGAGGGGAGATGCAAAAGCGGTCTGGCAGCTGCGGGCCAGCCTTCAACCCCACCTGCAGTGTAAAAGCAGGAGACCAGGAACGGGCAGAGATCTGCTCTGCGACCCTGCACAAGACAGACTTGACCATGGGAGCGAGCTAGGACCAGAGACAGGTGGAGGCTCATGCCTGAGCGCATGCCAGCAGCCCCGTCCGGCCCGAGAAACTGCGGTTTGCCATCCTGAGTGCGTGAGTGGTTCTGACCGTGGGTGCGGGGCTGGAGCTTGAAACAAGCAGAGTCTCACAGCTGAGTGCACATCAGCAGCCCCGTCAAACCAGAGAAACTGTGGCGAGCAGGCTCTGACCGCGGAGGCTGGGCGAAAGTCCAGGAACAGGCTGGGTCCACAGCTGAGCAAAGGTGCTCACCTCTAACCTTGGTGCTTGAGTGCAGTGCGCAACCTCAACTGTGGGGCTGAGGTGAAGGCCCAAGCTGTCTGAGATTTGCAGAGCCGGGCACAAGAACAAAGCCCCTCCCATGGATGAGAGGCGAAAATCACAGCAACAGCCGCAGTGGGCCGGCGCTGGACACACTCATCAAAACTGCCCTAGGCAGCAGCAGAGGGAGTGGCAGTCCTAGAGACAGACCACACCTAGAGAATGCAAAGGCAACACCCATTGGACTCCAGTGGCCACATCCTTCTTATGAACAGATATAATGGTCAGGCAAAGAAATACAACCCAAATGAATCAAGAGATATCCCCAGAAAAAGACCTGAATGAACCAGATATAACCAAATTACGAGATGCAGAATTTAAAAAAATGATAGTTAGGATTTTCAAAGAGATTAGAGCAACAATGAAGGTCGTTACAAACATCTAAATAAAGAGATAACAAGTATAAAAAAAATTGAAATAAAAAAGATTCAAACAGAAATGATAAATACAGTATCAGCACTGAAGACCACAATGAAGAAATTAAAAGCAGGATGGATGAGGCTTAGGATCAAATCAGCAAGTTAGAGGATGCAGAAGAAGAGCAGAAAAAAGAAGAGACTCAAAACATATGAGGAAACTCAAAGAGAGCTCTGTGACAACATGAAGAGAAATAACATTTGCATCATAGCAGTTCCTGAAGAAGAGGAGAGATAACAAGAAATAGAAACTTTGTTCAATCAAATCATAGCAAAAAACTTCTCTAAATTAATGCTGAAAAAAATTTCACATGATCAAGAAGCACACAGAACTCCATTAAAGAGAAACCCAAAGAAATCTACTCTGTTCGGCAGATAAAATATAATATGCTCACTTTGTTAAAGATGCTGCTGCCCACATGGAAGCCCGTCACCCAGGTGATATTATTTGCCCTTATGCTTGTGATGGCTGTGGGGAAAAAGTTGTAAGCAGGCCGGGTCGTTATAGCTTAAGGCTTTGTTTTAAGAGTAAGCTCTTCTCCACACCCTTGACTGATTGGATGATGTAGGGTGGTGATGTAGGGAGGAATCCCATTATGCCTCAGATGGGTGACTTTGTATCAGAGACTTCCTTGTTTGTATAATTGGATTAAAGGTTTTGAGTCTGCTATAAAGTGGGAGAGAACAGTAGCTTGATCTCTCTCTCGGTTGCTGGGTTCCTGAGATTAGTATTAGAGAGGAGAGCAGAGTAAGGCCACGTGAAGGCCAGCAGAAGCAGCCGAGATGGCAGAGTGCTGAGGAAGAAGCCAGTTTGTTAAGAGTTTGTGCAGGAGGAGATGGGAAACAGAGTTGAATAAGTCTGGTGAGCTAGAAACCTTTGATTCTAGGAAACTCGGATAAGTCAGTAGCTTTGTGAGCACTGAATGTGTGGGTTTTGGAGCCCAGTGTGTGTTTTCGCTTGCCCGCTGGGTGCAAGCTAGAATTAAAGCTGATGGCTCACCAGTTCTTGGCTCCTGTGTTTCATTACAGACTGTTCGAATCTAATGCGAACCTGCATGGGTCGGGCTGCTGTGATAGTGGCCTCGACTACTGGCTTTACATACTCCAAGACACATTATACTTAAAATACCAAAGCTAAGAAATAAAGAGAAAATTTTAAAAGCTGCTAGAGGAAGAAAGGCTATCACCTACAAAGTAGCCCCCATAAGGATCACATCCAACTTCTCAACAGAAACACTTGAGGCCAGAAGGGAATGACAAGATATATTCAAAGTAGTGCAGAACGAGAACCTACAACAAAGACTACTCTATCCAGCAAGGCTAACATTTAAAATTGAAGGAGAAATAAAGAGTTTCCCAGACAGAATAGCCTCAAGGAATTCATTAAAACCAAACAAATTCTGCAAGAGATGCTAGGGGCCTGTTGTGCACAGTTCAAATGGGAAAAAGAATATAGCAAAAGAATACAGCTTTAAAGAATAAAATGGCAATAAACAACTACATATCAAAATAACCTTAAATGTAAAAGGATTTAGTGATCCAATCAAAAGACATAGGGTAGCTGCATGGATAAAGAAACAGGACCCATACATATGCTGTCTACAAGAGACACACCTTAAAACAAAAGATGCACATAGACTGAAGGTAAAATGATAGGAAAAAAAATTTCATGTTAATGGAAATGAAAAAAAAGCTGGGTAGCAATACCTATATCTGACAAAATAAACTTTAAAACAAAGGCTGTAGTAAGAGATAAAGAAGGACACTACATAATGATAAAGGAAACAATTCAACAGGAAGATATAACTATTATAAATATCTATGCACCAAATATAGAAGCCCCTAAATACATAAAGCAGACTTTGGGAGATATAAAGGGCGAGATTAACAGCAATACTATAACAGTAAGGGATTTCAATACCCCACTAACATCACTGGATAAATCGTCAAGAAAGAAAATTAATAAAGAAACAGCAGACTTAAAAAATACATTAGATCAACTCGATTTAATAGATATCTTCAGAACTTTTCACCCTAAAGCAGTAGAATATACATTCCTCTCTAGCACTCTTGGTATATTTTCTAGGATAATCGACATGTTAGGACACAAAAGTGGTCTCAACAAATTTAAGAAGATTGAAATCATATCAAGCATTTTCTCTGATAACAATGCCATAAAACTAGAAATTAACCACAAAAAAAACTGAAAAATACTCAAACACTTGGAAACTAAAAAGCATGTTATTAAATAATGAATGGATTAACAATGAGATCAAAGAAGAAATAAAAAAGTATTTAGAAACGAATAAAAATGAGCATACATCAACCCAAAATTTATGGGACACAGCAAAAGCAGTACAGAGAGGGAAGTTAATTGCACTACAGGCATACCAATAGAAGCTAGAAAAAGCTCAAATAAACAACCTGACCCTGCATCTAAAAGAACTAGAAAAACAACAGCAAATAAAGTCCAGGACCAGTAGAAGGAAGAAAATAATAAAGGTCAGAGCAGAAATAAATGACATAGAGGCTAAGGAAACAATACAGAGGATCAATGAAACCAGGAGCTGGTTCTTTGAAAAGGTAAACAAGATTGATGAACCTTTAACTAGACTCACCAAGAAAAAAAGAGAGAGAACTCAAATAAATAAAATTAGAAATGATTGTGGAGAAATAACAACTGACACAACAGAAATACAAAGTATTGTAAGAAAATACTATGAAGAATTGTTTGCCAAAAAAATCAGAAAACCTAGGTAAAATGGACAAATTTCTTGAATCATAAAATCTTCCAAAAACTCAATCTTGAAGAATCAGAACACCTAAACAGACCAATTACAACAAATGAGATAAAATAGTTATCAAAAACTCCAAAATAAGAAAAGTCCTGAGCCTGATGGCTTCACAAGTGAATTCTACGAAAAATTTAAAGAAGAACTAACTCCTATCCTCCTCAAGCTATTTCAAAAAATTCAAGAGAAAGGAAGACTTCCAAACTCTTTTTTATATATATATATTTTATTATTATTAATTCCAATGGGGTGACACCAATAAATCAGGGTACATATGTACAATGAAAACATCTCCAGGTTATCTTATCATTCAATTGTGTTGCATACCCATCACCAAAAGTCAAATTGTCCTCTGTCACCTTCAATCTGGTTTTCCCTGTGTCCCTCCCCTCCTCCCTATCCCACTCTTCCTTCCCTCCCCCCATCCCATTACCACCACTCTCTTGTCCATGTCTCATATTCTCACTTTTATGTCCCACCTATGTATGAAATCATGCTGTTCTCAGTTTTTCTTTTTTTCTGATTTACTTATTTCACTCCGTATAATGTTATCAAGGTACATCCATTATGTTATAAATGATCCGATGTCATCGTTTCTTATGGCTGAGTAGTTTTCCATAGTATATATGTACCATAGCTTTTTAATCCACTCGTCTTCTGACGGACACTTGGGCTGGTTCCAGATCTTCGCTATTGTGAACAATGCTGCCACGAACATGGGGGCACATTTCTTCTTTTTGAACAGTGCTATGGTGTTCTTAGGGTATATTCCTAAAACTGGAATAGCTGGGTCAAAAGGCAGTTCGATTTTTAATTTTCTGAGGAATCTCCAAACTGCTTTCCAAAGTGGCTGCACCAATCTGCATTCCCACCAGCAGTGCAGAAGGGTTCCCTATTCTCCACATCCTCGCCAGCACTTATTCTGTGTTGTTTTGCTGATAAGTGCCATTCTGACTGATGTGAGTTGATATCTCATTGTAGATTTAATTTGCATTTCCTTAATAATTAGTGTTGTTGAGCATTTTTTCATATGCCTATTGGCCATCTGTATGTCCTCTTTGGAGAAATTTCTATTCATTTCTTTTGCCCATTTTTTGATTGGGTTGTTTGTCTTCCTGGTGTTGCGTTTTATAAGTTCTTTATAAATTTTAGTTATTAACCCCTTATCAGATGTGCTGTCGAATATGCTCTCCCATTGTGTGGTTTGTCTTTTTATTCTGTTCCTATTGTCTTTAGCTGTGCAAAAACTTCTTAGTTTGATATAGTCCCATTTGTTTATATTGCCTTTTATTTCAGTTGCCCGTGGGGATAAATCGGCAAATATATTGCTGCTACAGATGTCGGAGAGCTTGCTGCCTATGTTTTCTTCTAAGATGCTTATGATTTCACGGCTTACATTTAAGTCTTTTAGCCATTTTGAGTTTGTTTTTGTGAATGGTGTAAGTTGATGGTCTATTTTCATTTTTTTTCAGGTAGATGTCCAATTTTCTCAACACCATTTGTTAAAGAGGCTGTCTTTACTCCATTGTATGTTCTTTCCTCCTTTGTCAAATATCAGTTGTCCATAAAGCTGTGGGTTTATTTCTGGGTCCTCTGTTCTGTTCCATTGATCTATGTGCCTGTTCTGATGCCAGTACCAGGCTGTCTTGAGTATAATGGCCTTATAGTAAACATTGATATCTGGAACAGTGATACCTCCTGCTTTATTTTTTCTTTTTAAGATTGCTGAGGCTATTCGTGTTCTTTTTGGTTCTATATAAATTTTTAAAATATGTGTTCTATACCTTTGAAGTATGTCATTGGTATTTTAATTGGTATTGCATTGAATTTATAAATTGCTTTGGGTAATATAAACATTTTAATGATGTTTATTCTTCTTAGCGATGAGCACGGTATGTGCTTCCACTTGTTTGTATCTTCCTAGATTTCTTTTATCAATGTTCTATAATTATCCGAGTACAAGTCCTTAACCTCCTTGGTTAAATTTACTCCTAGGTACTTTATTTTTTTGACTGCAATAGTGAAGGGGATTGTTTCCTTAATTTCTTTTGCTGATATTTCATTGTTGGTGTATAGAAATGCCTCTGATTTCTGAGTATTAATTTTATATCCTGCCACCTTCCTGAATTCATTTATAAGGTCCAGTAATTTTTGACTGAGACTTTATGGTTTTCAATATACAATATCATATCATCTGCAAATAGTGACAGTTTTACTTCTTCTTTTCCAATTTGGATGCCTTTTATTTCTTCTTGTTGTCTGATTGCTGTAGCTAGGACTTCCAGAACTATATTGAATAAGAGTGGTGAAAATGGGCAACCTTGCCTGGTTCCTGATCTTAAGGGGATTGCTTTTAATCTTTGTGCATTTAGTATGATGTTTGCTGTCGGTTTATCATAGATGGCCTTTATCATGTAGAGGAATGATCCCTATATTCCCACTTTACTGAGAGTTTTGAGCATGAATGAGTGCTGGATTTTATCAAATGCCTTTTCTGCATCTATTGAAATTATCATGTGATTTTTGTCCTTCCTTCTGTTTATGTGATGAATCACATTGATTGATTTGCGAATATTGAACCAGCCTTGCCTCTCCAGAATAAATCCCACTTGATCGTGGTGTATGATTTTTTCCATATATTGCTGGATCCGGTTGGCTAATATTTTGTTGAGAATTTTACCATCTAAATTCATCAGGGATATAGGCCTATAATTTTCTTTCTTTGTGTTGTCTTTGCCCGGTTTTGGGATCAGAATTATGCTCGCCTCATAAAAGGAGTTTGGAAATCTTCCTTCCTCTTGGATTTTTTGAAATAGCTTGAGAAGAATAGGAGTTAGTTCTTCTTAGAATTTTTGATAGAATTCACTTGTGAAGCCATCAGGCCCAGGACTTTTCTTTTTTGGGAGTTTTTTGAAAACTGTTTCGATCTCATTTGTTGTAATTGGTCTGTTTAGGTGTTCTGATTCTTCCAGATTGATTTTTGGAAGATTATATGATTCAAGAAATTTGTCCGTTTCACCTAGGTTGATTAATTTTTTGGCATATACTTCTTCATAGTGTTTTCTTACAATGCTTTGTATTTCTGTTGTGTCAGTTGTTATTTCTCCACTGTCATTTCTAATTTTATTTATTTGAGTCCTCTCTCTTTTTTTCTTGGTGAGTCTAGTTAAAGGTTCATCAATCTTGTTTACCTTTTCAAAGAACCAGCTTCTGGTTTCATTGATCCTCTGTATTGTTTCCTTAGCCTCTATGTCATTTATTTCTGCTCTGACCTTTATTATTTCCTTCCTTCTACTTGACTTGTGTTTTATTTGTTGTTGTTTTTCTAGTTCTTATAGATGCAGGGTCAGGTTGCTTATTTGAGCTTTTTCTAGCTTCTTATGATATGCCTCTAGTGCAATAAACTTCCCTCTCAGAACTGCTTTTGCTGTGTCCCATAAATTTAGAGTTGATATATGCTCATTATCATTTGTTTCTAGAAACTTTTTTATTTCTTCTTTGATCTCATTGTTAATCCATTCATTATTTAATATCATGCTATTTAGTTTCCAAGTGTTTGAGTATTTTTCAGTTTTTCTTTTGTGGTTAATTTCTAGTTTCATGGCATTGTGATCAGAGAAAATGCTTGATATATTTTCAATCTTCTTAAATTTATTGAGACCATTTTTGTGTCCTAACATGTGGTCTATTTTAGAAAACGTACCATGAGCGCTTGAGAAGAATATATAATCTACTGCTTTAGGGTGAAAAGTTCTGAAGATATCTATTAAATCAAGTTGATCTAGTGTCTCCTTTAAGTCTGCTGTTTCTTTATTAATTTTCTTTCTTGAGGATCTATCCAGTGTTGTTAGAGGGGTATTGAAATCCCCTACTATGATAGTATTGCTGTTAATCTCGCCCTTTATATCCATCAAAGTCTGCTTTATGTATGTCGGGGCTCCTATATTTGGTGCATAGATATTTACAATAGTTATATCTTCCTGTTGAATTGTTCCCTTTATCATTATGTAGTGTCCTTCCATATCTCTTACTACAGCCTTTGTTTTAAAGTCCATTTTGTCTGATATAAGTATTGCTACCTCTGCTTTTTTTTCATTTCCATTTGCATGAAATATTTTTTTCCATCCTTTTACCTTCAGTCTATGAGCATCTTTTGTTTTAAGGTGTGTCTCTTGTAGACAGTATATGTATGGGTCCTGTTTCTTTATCCATGCAGCTACCCTATGTCTTTTGATTGGATCATTTAATCCATTTACATTTAAGGTTATTATTGATATGTAGTTGTTTATTGCCATTTTATTCTTTAAATCTGTATTCTTCTTTTGCTCTATTCATTCCTCCCTTTAAACTGTTCACAAGAGGCCCCTTAGTATCTCTTGCGGAATTCGTTTGGTTTTTATGAATTCCTTCAGGCTTTCTTTTTTCTGGGAAGCTCTTTATTTCTCCATCAATTTTAAACGTTAGCCTTGCTGGATAAAGTAGTCTTGGTTGTAGGTTCTTGGTCTGCATTACTTTGATTATATCTTCCCATTCCCTTCTGGCCTCAAGTGTTTCTGTTGAGAAGTCCGATGTCATCCTTATAGGGGCTCCTTTGTAGGTGATAGCCTTTTTATCTCTAGCAGCTTTTAAAATTTTTTCTTTATCCATTAGCTTTGGTATTTTAACTATGATGTGTCTTGGTGTATATCTTTTTGGGTTTCTCTTTAATGGAGTTCTGTGTGCTTCTTGAATGTGTGGAGTGTTTCCTAGCCTTAATTTAGGAAAGTTTTCTGCTATGATTTGATTGAACAAAGTTTCCATTTCCTGTCCTCTCTCCTCTTCTTCAGGCACCCCTATGATGCGAATGTTGATTCTCTTCGTGTTGTCACAACGCTCCCTTAGAGTTTCCTCACATTTTTTAAGTCTCTTCCTTTTTCTTCTCAGCTTCTGTGCCTTTGTTTATTGTGCCCTCTAACTCGCTTATTCGATCCTCAGGGTCATCCATCCTGCTTTTAATTCCTTCCATTGTGGTCTTCAGTTCTGATACTGTATTTGTCATTTCTGTCTGATTCTTTTTTATTATTTCAATTTCATTTTTTATACTTGTTATCTCTTTGTTTAGGTGTTCATAATGACTATCCATTGTTGCTCTAATTTCTTTGAACATCCTAACTATCATTATTCTAAATTCTGCTTCTGGTAATTTGGTTATATCTGGTTCATTCAGGTCCTTCTCTGGGGATTTCTCTTGTATCATTTGGTTTGCATTCCTCTGCCTGCCCATTTTTTCTGTGTATAAGCAAGTTGTGGCCACTGGAGTCCTATAGGTGTTGCCTTGTGTTCTCTAGGTGTGGTCTGTCTGCAGGCCCCCCACCCCCTCTGCTGGTGCCTAGGGTGGTTGGGTATGAGTGTTGCCAGTGCCGGCCCACTGTGGCTTTTGCTGTGATTTCTGCCTCTCCTCCGTGGGAGGGGCTGTCACTGAAGCCACAAGATTTAGCACCAAGGGTAGAGGTGAGCACCTTTGCTCAGCTGCCGATCCAGCCTATTTCCGGACTTCTGCCCAGAACCAGCAGTCGGAACCTGCTCTCTACAGATCCGCGGATTAGGCAGGGCTTTTGACGTGCTCTCAGCTATAAGCTTTTGCCCGTCCGGAGCTTTAGCCCCACCTTCGAGGACAGAGACCTTCTGTGCCGTGTCGGAAACCAAGGTTTATTGGGGCGGGCGTTTTTGCTGGCTTCCGCTCAGCTGTGTACTTCCGCTCATCCCGGACTCAAACCCGCCCCCGAGTTCTGAGCCCACTCGTGTACGTATGTATGCAATATGCAGTTTCTCCGGCTTGGTGGGGGTAGTAGCGTGGTCTCCGCTGCAAGCTATCACTTGTCTCGGGGTCCACCCCGTTCCCGCGCTCGGAGCCTGCTCGCGCACGTATATTGGCCCACCGCAGTGTCTTCGGTCCCGGGGATGGGGGGCTGGTAGCATCAGCTCAGCCGCGAGCCCCTGCCCGACCCTAGTCCTAGCCCGGTCCCTGCAGTCAGGGCCGGCTTGCACAGGGCCTGCCCTTTCCTGGCTTCCCGTTTTGTCCCCGTAAGTGGGATTAAAGGCAGGCCCGCAGCTTCCTGACCGCTTTCGCGCGTACCCTCCGACCCTCTGGGCAGACCGATCTCCCACCGGCTTGGCCTCTGCCCACGCCGACAGAACCGCCTTTCAGCGTCCTGTGCCCCAAACCCTTAAGCAGCCCTCAGCAGAGTAGGAAGGGACCTAATACTCCACACTGTAGGCCTGGGAGGTCCCTCACTTGTTTCACAGCTCAAAACTGTCCAAACGCCTCTTTTAGGCTTCAGGACTGCAGGCTGGGGCTTGGTTCCTGGGACCCAGGTCCCTCCCTCTCCGCCAAACTTTTCTCCCGCCTCGCGGGTCTTTCTGGGCTGCCCTTTGCTCCGGGGAGCTGGGCAGCCCTCTTCGCATTTTTGCTATTCCTACCAGTCTCAATGTGGCTTCTTCTGTGTTCCTTGGTTGAAGAGTTCACTTAATTTAGTTCATAGTTGGTTTATCCAGATGATGGTTCTTTAAATTGAGTTATAATCCACTTTGCTTCTGGGAGTTGGAAGTTGGTACGTCCGCCTACTCTGTCGCCATCTTTCCTCCCCCAAACTCTTTTTATTAGGTGAGCAAAATTCTGATCCTGAAACCGGGCAAAGACAACACAAAGAAAGAAAATTATAGGCCAATAACCCTGATGAATTTTATACGCTAAAATTCTCAACAAAATATTAGCCAATGGATCCAGCAATATATGAATAATATCATACACTATGATCAAGTGAGATTTATTCTAGAATGGCAAGGCTGGTTCAATATTCGAAAACCAATCAAAGTGATTCAACAGATAAACAAAATGAAGGACAAAAATCACATGATAATTTAATAGATGCAGAAAAAGCATTTGATAAAATCTAGTACCCATTCATGCTCAATATTCTCAGTAAAGTGGGAATACAGGGAACATTCCCTAACATGATAAAAGCCATCTATGACAAACCCACAGCAAACATCATACTAAATGGGCAAAAATTAAAAGCAATCACCTTAAGATCAGGAACCAGGTAGGGGTGCCCCCTTTCACCACTCTTATTCGACATGGTTCTGGAAGTCTTAGCTATAGCAATCAGACAAGAATAAGAAATAAAAGGCATCCAAATTGGAAAAGAAGAAGTAAAACTGTCATTATTTACAGATGATATGATATGGTATATAGAAAACCCTAAAGTCTCAGTCAAAAAACTACTCTACCTGATAAATGAATTCAGCACAGTGGAAGGATATAAAATTAATACTCAGAAATCAGAGGCATTTTTATATACCAGCAATGAACTGTCTGCAAAAGAAATTAAGGAAACAATCCACTTCACTATTACAATGAAAAAAATAAGGTACCTAGGAGTAAATTTAACCAAGGAGGTTAAGGACTTGTACTCAGAAAATTACAAAACATTGATAAAAGAAATAAGGAAGATACAAACAAGTAGAAGCATATAACGTGCTCATGGTTAGGAAGAATAAACATCATTAAAATGTCTATATTACCCAAAGCAACTTATAAATTTAATGCAATACCAATGACAAACATCAAAAATATAGAACACATATTCCAAAAATTTATATGGAACTAAAAAGAACACAAATAGCCTCAGCAATCTTAAAGAAAATAAATAAAGCAGGAGGTATCACTCTTCCAGATATCTAGGTTTACTACAAGATCATTGTACTTAATACAGCCTGGTACTGGCATAAGAACAGGCACATAGATCAATAGAACAGAACAGAGAACCCAGAAATAAACCCAGAGCTTTATGGACAATTGATATTTGACAAAGGAGGAAAGAACATACAATGGAGAAAAGACAACATCTTTAACACATGGTGTTGAAAAAATTGTACGTCTACCTGCAAAGAAAATGAAACTCGACCATCAACTTACACCATTCATGAAAACAAACTCTAAGTGGATAAAAGACTTAAATGTAAGCTGTGAAACCATCAGCATTTTAGAAGAAAACATAGGCAGCAAGCTCTCTGACATCTGTTGCAGCAATATATTTGCCAATTTATCCCCACTGACAAATGAAAGAAAAAGCAAGATTAACAAATGGGACTATATCAAACTAAAAAGTTTTTGCACAGCTAAAGACAATAAGAACAGAATAAAAAGACAAACCACACAATGGGAGAACATATTCGACAGCACGTCTGATACGGGGTTAATAACTAAAATTTATAAAGAATTCATAAAACTCAACACCAGGAAGACAAACAATCCAAACAAAAAATGGGCAAAGGAAATTTATACAAATTTCTCCAAAGAGGACATACAGGTGGCCAATAGGCATATGAAAAAATGCTCAACATCACTAATCATTAGAGAAATGCAAATTAAAACCACAATGAGATATCACCTCACACCAGTCAAAATGGCACTCATCAGCAAAACGACACAGAACAAGTGCTGGTCAGGGTGTGGAGAAAAGGGAACCTTCCTGCACTGCTGGTGGAAATGCAGACTGGTGCTGCCATTGTGGAAAAAAAATCTCCAGTAAGAAGATTCCTCAAAAAATTAAATATCAAACTGCCTTTTGACCTAGCTATTCCACTTATAGGAATATACCCTAAAAACACCATAGCACTGTTCGAAAAGATGAAATGTGCCCCCATGTTCGTGGCAGAATTGTTCACAATAGCGAAGATCTGGAAACAGCCCAGTGTCCGTCAGAGGATGAGTGCATTTATAAGCTTTGGTACATATATACTATGGAATACTACTCAGCCATAAGAAATGATGACATCGGATCATTTCCAACAAAATGGATGGGCCTTGAGAACATTATACGGAGTGAAATAAGTAAAACAGAAAAAAACTGAGAACAGCATGATTTCATATATAGGTAGGACATAAAAGCGAGACTATGAGACATGGACAAGAATGTAATGGTTACAGCATGAGGGGAGGAAGGAAAGGTAGAGGAGGGAGGGAGGGGCACCAAGAAAACCAGATAGAAGGTGACAAAAGACAATTTGACTTTGAGTGATGGGTATGCAACATAATTGAATGATAAGTTAACCTGCAGATGTTTTCTTTCAACATATGTACCCTGATTTATTGTCACCCCATTAAAATTAATAAAATACAATAAAATAAATCAAAAAGAAACAAAACAAAATTGGGAAAAGAAGAATAAACTGATCATTGGGACAAATGCTGTAACATATTAAAGAGCTTAATGCATTTCTGAGAACAATAAAACAAAAATTAACACAAATGGAAAAGTGATAAACAATGCAGTCAGAGAAATACAGGACCTTCAGATTATGCAAAGCTGTCTAGGGCAATACTGAAAACTTATAACTTATTCTAAGTGATAAAGAAATGAATAAATTTAAGCAAAAATATGTCATAATCTTATTCATATAGTCTGACAAATGAATGCTGAATGATGGTAGTGGGTTTGAGAAGAAGAGTAGATACAAGGAAACCAACTATTCCTAGTAAGAAATATGGTTGCTTGAAGTTGCAGGGTATCAGTAAAGATTCAAAAAGTTGTTAAAAATTATAAATGTATGTTAGGAAACTCTATTATTTCTGGCTTTAATAATTAAATAGGAGATAATTCCATTAATTGAGCTATAGAATCCTGGGAAAAGTTTAAGTTAGGAGGAGTGGAAAAGGAGACTCATTATTTTCTGTTTGATATATTAAGTTTAAAATGTTCCTGAGAGATCTGAGAGTTCAAGTGGGTTGTTGTAGAGTTTGAGGGAGTCATCAAGGCTGAAGACATTGATTTGAAACAATTAGCCATAATTGCTACTTTAAGACATGGGAGTTGATGATACCAACTAGAGAAAGAGAGCTAAAGCAGAGAGCCCACAAACAAGACTCCATTCAGAGGCCACAGGAGATTAAAGAAGAAAAGAGATTGAGAAGTTGTTGGTTAGCTAGAAAGAATTTTAAAGTGAAGATTATTCCAGAAAGAGAAAGAAACATATTTTAAGCATGAAGGAGTGGAAAAATACAGCAAATATCCGTTAGTCATTGAGTACAACAGGACTAAAGTACGCCATTGTATTTAGTCACATGGGGAGTTTTTTGACTTTGTATTTTTGAATGAAAGAAGAAAGAAGCTTTAATAGAGAACAGAATGGGTTGAAATGATCATAGAGATGACCATTCTTTAAAAGTTGTTCATGTGTAACTCTCTAAAAGGTCTTTTGCTCTAAAGGGAAAAGGAGGTGATATTAGTTGAATGAGGATAAGGAGTCAAGAAAGTTTCTAAAGTATTTTTAAAAAGACATAATAAGCACTCTATTCAGGCTAGTATACCAATGTCAGCAAATATCATGTGTAGGAATAGATTGTACAAATAGTATAGATAGATTATAATTAAAGTTCTTATGTGACAAAATTTGTGACATATTGAGCTATATTATCTGAAAGGTAAGTATTTTCATTCCTATATATTGACTAAAACTATTGCAAGATGAGGTTTCAAGAATATCTAAGATTTCTGCTTATAATAAGTTTAATTCTCACTCAAAAATTTTTCTTGAGCATCTAGTGAGCACTGTTCTGAACATAGGCAACTATATGATGTTATAAGCAACTATAACATCAAATAAGCAAGATAGATGTGCTTAATACTCTCAGAAAAAAAGATATGCTTAATACTCTCACAAAGTTATACATTTTAATATGTGTATAGGCTAAAAGGAAGGAGAAATATGGCTATACTCAAACAGTCTACTTTCCTAAATCACTTAGACTCATAAATCCTTCAGTGCTATAAAAACGACATGAATCTGCAATAATAAAGAGTCAATAATTGTTGTAGAATAATCAATCAATCAATGAGACAGAAAATTTAGGCAACAAACAATAAAAAAATGATCAGTGTAACTATATATGTAGATAATAAACAAGCTATAAATAAAACACTTGCAAATCTGACAAATGCTAAGAAGCAAATAGAGAATATGAAAAATGAAGAGAGAGAATCATGTATGTATGAGGATTCCATGGAGGAAGCTTTTTAAGTAATGTGTTTGGAAATTTATGTTTTAAATGATCTTTTTTACTTGCCTGCTTGCAATATTTTAACTTTGTTTCCTATTGATCAAATAGGAACCTTAGAAGTAGTTTTAAAAAGCAATTGTAGCTAGACCAGGCAGTGGCGCAGTGGATAGAGTGTCAGAATGGGACGCGGAGGACCCAGGTTCAAGACCCCAAGCTCGCCAGCTTGAGCGCAGGCCCATCTGGCTTGAGCAAAAGCTCACCAGCTTGGACCCAACACCGCTGGCTCGAGCAAGAGGTTGCTTGGTCTGCTGAAGGCCTGTGGTCAAGGCACATATGAGAAAGCAATCAATGATCAACTAAAGTGTCGCTATGAAAAACTGATGATTGATGCTTCTCATCTCTCTCTGTTCCTGTCTATCCCTCTCTCTGAGTCTCCCTCTCTGTCCTGTAAAAAAAAAAAAAAAAAAAGCAATTGCAATATTGACACCTAATAAGAAGAGGAGACATCTATTACTTCTCAGCCTTGTGTAAAAAAATAAATAAATAAGGAGGCAGAAGTTAACCCAAATTCAGTATGCAGACTTGTGGTTACCCATGGATCAAGTACAACTGGAAGATGTTCTGATTAGTACTTATTGCATAGATGGGACTGCTCTACTGCTCTACACAGGTTGATATCAATTCTGTAACTCATTCATCAAATTTGGAAACAAGTTTTTCAAAAATTATATTTGAAAGATCTGGGCATGCTTTCTGTGGAAATTCTTTTCAGTACTCATAATTATAACCATCTTTGAATTCATATAATAGGATGTGTTACTGTGTACACCAGGGGTTCAGTGATTTCCACAAAGTATTATAGATATTTTTAAAATAGGACTTAAAATAGGTATTAAATTCTAATATAAAGCATGCACATACTTCATTTGAATAAAATAAAATGACCTAAAATAGGCAATCAATGCAACAAAATACTAGTAATAAAAAAATAAAGCAAGCAAACCAGAAAAGTTAAAAATTCTTGAGTGATTACTGTACACCAGATACTGTGATGATCTATCTTATTTAAATTAGTATGAATATATGTCTAGAATGTTAGGGACATTCCTGGCTTTTGTGTGTTAGTCCAGGATAAGAATAATAGTATCTCATATACTGTTAAATTTGTCGTAGTTTAGATAATAAATTCTGTAGCTATCAATTTCATTCTTACCAGATAGGTACAGTCTGCTTACACTTATTCTCTCTTTTTTTAATAAGAAGTAACAGAGACAGAATTTTACCTATGTCCACACAAGTGGCAAAGCTATACTTCAAACCTATGGAGCACTCAATCTTCCTTGGGTTTCTAAGCACTCCTGTACAAAGCCCAAGCCTACCTACTTCCTGAGACTTCCAAACTTACATGATGTAAAGACAGAGAATGTTTGCCTACCCTTCAACTAGAAGCATTTATTTTTTTACTTACTATAAGGATTAGATTTGTAGCCATTTGTTTAGTTAATTATGGTGATCCAATTGGTATAATAAAATTTCTCTCAACTGCCCAATAAAGTCAGTGGTTAAGTCTAGACTAGACCCTTAAGTTAAGCCCTCAAGGTGCCAGGGCCACAGGGGCGCTATTTCTTAGAAATTTGTATTTCAAGGACAAATGAAAGCCAGAATCCAGCAGATATCTCCACATCATAAAAGCTAGAGATGCTGCAACTTACCTGGACCTTGGAATGATTTTTTTACATTCCCAAAGGTTAACTTGATAACCTAGAACCCTTTCTGTGTTATCTCCAAGGAGAAAAGGGGGAGAGGAGGCAGCTGCCTCTCTCCTGTACTAAGTAAAGAAAATCCATTTCTCTCCATTCCTCCCCTATAGAGTTACTGTCTTTATTTAGGAAATGGTTCCATTTGGCTTTCATCATATCACCCTAGAGGTAAGAACTGGAGCAAGGGAGACCAACGCAGATACTACTATGTGACTAATAATAACTAATAGGTCTCTTACTAGAATACCTTCTGTGCATAATGAGGACAAAATTAATAAGGATTAATATTAAAAACAACAAATCCTAGAAGTACAATTCTAGAGTCTGATTGTCAAACCACACAGTATTTTTTTACAAAACTTTGAAACATGTAATTGAGCCACAATAAAAATTAATGTGGTAATTTAACAAAAAGTAGAGATATTAATTGAAAAACACAAATGAGCCAGAAATAGACATTAGTATAGGAAAATTTTTAAATGAATAAGTCATTTTAAATTAATATATTTTGTTAATAGATTTGTATTCATTATCTAACATTTTTAAAATTTCAATTATATATCTTTGATTACTTCATAATATTTTTTATAAGTTCAGCTACAGAAAATAAATTGAGGTCAACTGGGTTGAATAGTCACTAAATAAAAAAGAGTAATTGTAAGTTTAGGAGGGATAAAATAAATTGTAAAGGTAAAATATGATGAGTTTGACAGTAAAAGAAATAATATATACTAGGAAAACAAATATAAAATAAATATTTTATTATACTAAATAAATGTTATAAGAATATTA
The DNA here is from genome assembly GCA_037038555.1 of Rhynchonycteris naso. Lineage (NCBI taxonomy): Eukaryota > Metazoa > Chordata > Mammalia > Chiroptera > Emballonuridae > Rhynchonycteris > Rhynchonycteris naso. The sequence continues at coordinate 126,126,172 of CM072999.1, forward strand.
AATAATATCTATATAAATTATTGTAAAACATTTAAAGAAAGAAAAACCATTCATAAAGTAAAAATAAATTAAGAAACTTATAAATAGATAAATGGAACTAGCTATGCTATGTAATATGTGAATTCAAAGAACAATGGAACAATGGAACAATTGCTTAGCAAACAAAAAGATGAACCACACTTTTGAAACATTACAGTAAAGTTAGTACATTAATTGATACTGAAATATGATCAAAATATTTTTTAAAAATGAAAAATATAATATTTATAGACAAAATACTCACCATTTAAACTAGCAATTTAATTTTTATTACTCTAATTAAACAATACATCTTCAACATTAAAACCTGAATTCAAACCTGACCAGGCAGTGGCGTAGTAGATAAAGCCTTGAACTGGGATGTGCAGGACCCAGGTTCAAGACTCCGTGGTCGCCAGCTTGAATGCAGGCTCATCTGGTTTGAGCAAGGCACACCAGCTTGAGCCCAAGGTCGCTGGCTCGATCAAGGGGTCACTCTGTCTGCTGTAGCCCCCCCGGTCAAGACACATATGAAAAATCAGTCAATGAACAACTAAGGAACCGCAACAAAGAATTGATGTTTCTCATCTCTCTCTCTCCGTTCCTGTCTTTCCCTATCTGTCCCTCTCTCTGATTCTCTCTGTCACTGCCACAAAAAAAAGGAAGAAAAAAGAAATAAACACCTGAATTTTAATATTGTATGTCCTATATTATTTAAGCTTGTATGGTATTTATTAATTTTAACTTTGTGATCCAATATAATAAATTACCACTTTTTATAAATATTTCATGTGACTTTGAAAATATGTGCATTCTATACTTTGGGACACAGAATTCCACATCTACCAAAAGATCAATTATATTAATGTTACTTTCTCCCCATACTCTTTTTTTTTTTTTTTTTTTTTTTTTTTTGTCATTTGATGTCTCTATTTCTGAGGAAGATATATTAAGTCTTCTACTGTAATTCTGTTTTTTAATTTTCCTTATAAACAGTTTTCCTCATATATCCCATAGTTTTGTTGTTACATACAACAAAAGTGTTTTGTTTTGTTTTGTTTTTAGGTGTCTCATTTCATGGCATTTTTGCCATGAATTCTCTATTCTCTCTATGATTATTGTGCTCGATTTTTTGTCAGTCATGGTATATAATTGTTATCCCTTTATATTCAATATTATAATTTCTTATTGGACCTTTGTACTTCATCTTTTTATTGTTGACCTCTCATTTGAAAGGTATGTTGGGTATATAATTGTGAACTTTATATTATGTAGTTTTATGCATCATTTTCACAATATATTACATTATTTTATATATATATATATATATATATATATATATGGTCTATTTGGAAGCATTTTTCATGTTCTCACTACTCTTTGGTGTCTGGTATTTCACAAGAAAATATATTCATTTTTTAACATTACTTATAACTTAAGAGGGTTCTTCTAATTTAATAATATGTCTTATTTCAGTTTTAGGTACCATTCTTCTATAGTATCCTTCTGTTTTAACTTGATCTTCATTTCCTACTTGGTTTTTGAAAGTTATGTTTGCTAGGTTTTGTAATTTCTGGAACTATCAATTACATCATTAGAACAGACCATACAAAAAAATTATACTAAGAAATTGTTGGAAGTTATATAAAAAGTTAACAGTTCAGAAATTGAATATATGTTAAGCATTTTGTTTTAAGAAAATTTTTATCAGAATAAACAAAAGTTTATTGATTTTAGTCATTAAATTAGTTTTCTATAGATTTATAGATAATGTTGATATACTGGATTTACATATTTAGCAATATTACTGTTAAGAGAATTGACAATTATCAGGACAGAAAAAGTGGAGGTTATCTCACCCACTAAATAAAGGAGTCAGCAGTCCTGAAACAGGACACAACAAGACACCCAGGAGTTTCAACAGTTACAGGAAAAGCTACAAAAGGGAACCTTGAAATCCTATCTGTTAGCCCTGATAACAGGGAAATAAAGCTTGAAGCTAAAAGTATCGCAGGATGGTCAGACTAGCTGAGTTTGCTTGCCTGTGCCTTGTGCCAAGTGTATAGCTTTGCTTAATAGATTGCTTGCTTTGCTTGAATGCTGTACCTTGTCTGTTGCCTGAATTGTTTTTCAAAAGCATGACAAAAACCAAAGAGGGAGAAGCCTCAGGGACTCGGGTCTTCTGCAGTGACATTACCTTCTAAATATTTTAATTCCAAATATATTTCGGTGACACATTTGTTTACAGGATAAGACATGCACATTTAATATTAATATTCTTAAGACCTATTTTTATCAATTATAACTAATATTTACTAATAGTAAATCTATATTATCTCTTTATATGTAATAAATACTGTGGAATACAATATTATGATATTTTTTTCTAATTTTAAGTGCAATGTATCAAATAATTTTGTAAGCTATCTCTACAAAAATGCTGGTTAAAACAAGCCATTTTAAATTTATGCATTTTTAGATTACTGGGCTTTATTACTGCTCTCTGTTTCTGTCATTATTTTATCCTATGGCATTTTAAAAAATCATGAAAATTTCAGATTCTTAAATGTGCTTCCAATCCTTGTATATTTGCCTGAAAGGCAGTGTACAAATTGACTTCTTTATAGATACAGTAGTCATTTTTCTTTTTAATGCATCTGAACTCCATTCTCCTTTGCAAACTTAGACTTTTGCCCTTCTTTTTCTTTGTTTTGTTGTCACAGACTATCCCTGTTTATAGTGTAAGTATGTTGCCCATACTTGTACATTTGTTACATTTTGTTCTTTGTTTCAGGTAGAATAACTCCTTTGAATATTTTCTACAATGGAGGTCTTCACTCCTCACTAGGATATAAAACTGAAACTCATAGACACAAACAACAGTATGGCGCTTGCCAGAGGGAAGGGGGTAAGGGTTACAAAAGATTAAAGGGGCCAAATATATGGTGACAGAAGATGATTGGTTTTGAGTGGTGGGCACACAATACAATACATAAAGCATAGAGCATAGTAACATACTCTTGAAACAGACAACAGAGTGGCGATTGCCAGGGCCTTGGGGTTGTGGAGGAGGGTTTAGGGGAGATAAATAATGATGGACAAAGATCTGACTTGAGAATAATGACGACCAATATAATGTACAAAGGCTTACTGTAGAATTGGGCAGCTGAAACTTATATAATTTTGTTTACCAGTGTCACCCTAATAATTTCAATTAAAAAGGAATCGATGTAATCCTATTAAGCAATGTCATCCTAATAAATTAAATTTATTAACTAATTAGAAATTATAGTAAATATTGTAAAAAAATAAAAACTCAACTTCTTCAAATGAACCACTTCGGAAAGAAATAGGGACTAAGTCAAAATAATAAAAGGTCAAATTCTATCAAGGAAATGTGTTTGCTACTGTATGCTTTTAAAACTCTCTTTTTATAAGAGCCTGTTAGCTTGGGGAGCAAGTTAAGTGACATGCCAAAGCAAAATCTGAGAGGTTCTGTCAGAGGCACCGTGATGAACTGTGACTTCAACTACATCGATCTATAAAAGGAAACTGGCATTGCAACCTGTATCCTCTGTCCATTTTGAAAACGATTGACATGCCCAGTGCAACACTGCCATATATCAGTGAGAAATGTTGAATGATTGAAAAACGCCATTTTCTTATTACTGTGGGGTTTTGTTAAATGCCTATTAATTTCAATATTTTGCTTATTAGGTTATTTCTGAATTTTAGAAAAGTACTTTAATACAAACTCATATCCATTTATATTGCCTGGCTAATCTATCTATAGTTACAATAGTAGGTCTCATTGTTTTTATTTTCACACAGTTTACTTTCCTCAAGATCCATAAAGCTATAATGTCCCAAATGTTTATTTATGTGAAAGCAGTGTAACTTTATTTATTTATATATATATAAATATATATATATATTGAAAGATTGCCGGGTGCCGCCGATGAACGAATGAAGAGCCGAAACAGCCAAATGAGCAAAAGTCAGGCTTTACTGGGAGGACTCCGGGCGAGTTCACTGACCCTGGGATGTGAGTCTGTGAAGGTGCGCCCGGGGAGGGTTTTTGGGTTTTTTATATCTGCAGAGGGGGGAGGATGGTAACGGTCGACCGGTTTGGTGGGGCGTGCAGTTCATGGAACAGCCTTAGGGACAGACAGTTTCAAGAATTTGGGTGTGTGCGGTTTGAGCAAGATTAACAATATCAGAAAGCTCAGGGCCAGGGAGGGTTTCACTACCCAACCCAGAGGCAACTACCGGACATTCCTGGCTCTTTGGTATAGGGAGTGGGGTGACGTGGTCTTTCTGGCTGCTTCCTGCTGTATGGGGGCGTCGTTAGGGGAGGGGTAGGAAAGAGCCAGAGCAGTCCGTATCCGCTATGGTGGGCAGGGGTTGGTAATGTTGCAGCAGCATCTGGTTGACCGCTATCCTGGTGATTTCCTGAAACTGGGTCTCTGATTAAGTATCGGAGCATAAGGTTTCGATGAGGGATGTTGGACCCTTGGCCAGGTTGATAACTCCAATTGGGGTCTTCCCCGGGGACTGCCTCTGTGCCAAGGGGGATTTGGTCATCCACTAGATAGTCCCTGTCTGCCTGCTGTCTGGCGGCAGTGAGGATACGTTCATGTTCCTCAGTGGTGAGAGTGGAGGTACAAATTACTTTAATGTCATGCCAGGTCAGGTCATATGTCTGAGTCAAGTACGGGAATTCCTTAATGTAGGTTGAGGGGTCGGCCGAGAAAGATCCTAGCCGTTTCTCAATCTGTGAAAGGTCTTGGAGGGAAAAGGGGACATGTACCCGAACTAGGCCCTCTGCCCCAGCTACCTCGCAGAGAGGGGCGAGGACAACGGATGATAATGGGGGCTGTGCGACCTGGTATGAGCTGCAATGGGAGAGGGGAGAGGGTCGGTGGGAGGTGGGGCAGAAGGAACCAGAGGGGCGGAAGGAGCTGGAGGGGCGGAAGGAGCTGGAGCCTGGCCCGGGTCTGGGGGGTTCTCCCGGGGGAGAGCCGGAGGAGGAGATAGGTGGTCGGGAAGGTCATCGGGTTGAAAGTAAGGAGGGGATTCCTGGGATGAAGCCTTGGGAGGAGAGGAGGTCTGGGCTAGAAGAATTTGGAGAGTGGAGCAGTAGGAGCAGAGATCGGGGTGGGAACGGAGATCCCAGAAAGCCTGAATATATGGGGTCTCAGAGTCTTTTCCAGTGTGCCGGCAAAAAATTGTAGGCCAGGCGACCTGTGACAGGAAGACGAGTTTCTTCCTGCGAAGTGTCTGAGTGTATCCCAATTTGGAAAAATTTTTAAGACATCCTAGAGGAGTTTTGGGTCTATTTTGGATTTGGAGTTCCCCATAATTTGGCCGGCTTTTTGGTCCTAGGCGTCTGCGGAGAGAGAGAGTATAAGGGAGGCGTCCCTTCCAGATACCCGTCTCCCTACAGGAGACCTAAATGATAGGTCTCAGGACAGAGATAGGAGAGCAGCCGAAAGGCGTCCCTTCTGATTGAACCCCTATAAAGACTCCAGGAGTCGGCGGATGGAGGGGTTCTCGGCTCGGCCGAGTCTAGGACGAGAAACCCCGATGAAGACGCCGGACCAGAAAAAGCGGAAGAGAAACCAGGTTACTCACAATTGGCGATCGAGGTCGTAGGGAACCCAGAGTCCAAAACGACGGGCGGCACGAGGCAAGGGGGAGAGAGGGGGGACTCCTGCCTCAATCCAGAAGGCCGAGGTGAGTCACAAAAAGCCCCTTTCCCGGGTTTCGGCACCAAATGAAAGATTGCCGGGTGCCGCCGATGAACGAATGAAGAGCCGAAACAGCCAAATGAGCAAAAGTCAGGCTTTACTGGGAGGATTCCGGGCGAGTTCACTGACCCTGGGATGTGAGTCTGTGAAGGCGCACCCGGGGAGGGTTTTTGGGTTTTTTATATCTGCAGAGGGGGGAGGATGGTAACGGTCGACCGGTTTGGTGGGGCGTGCAGTTCATGGAACAGCCTTAGGGACAGACAGTTTCAAGAATTTGGGTGTGTGCAGTTTGAGCAAGATTAACAATATCAGAAAGCTCAGGGCCAGGGAGGGTTTCACTACCCAACCCAGAGGCAACTACCAGACATATATATATATATTTAGGTGAGAAGAGCAGAGATAGTGATTCAGACTCCCACATGCCCTTGACTGGGTTACATCTGGCAACCCCGTCTGGAACCAATGCTCAAATACCAAGCTATTTTTATCACCTCAAGCTGACATGCTCAGACCAACCAAACTAACCTCAGTGCCAAGGGTCATGCTTAAACCAACCAAGCCACAGGCTCTGGGAGGGGGAGAGGGAGAGAAAGGGGTAGGAAAGCAGATGTCCGTCCACTTTTCTTTTGTGCCCTGACCAGAAATTGGACCCAGGACATGCCTACACCAGACCAAAGTTCTACCCACTGAGCACTGGCTAGGGCTGAGAGCAGTGTGATTTTAGGGCTGAAAAACAAACTGCAGCCAGTTCCATCATTTTCTTCTCTTTTTGGACATTTATGTATGCTACACATCAATGGTTATTTTTAGGATGATGTTCATTGTCAATTAGATTTTCAATATTATTTTGCTCTTTAGGCAGATGTTTTGTTAGTATCGATATTATCTTGGTCCCCATCAAAACATAATTGTCTTTAACAAAAGGCAATTGGAAAATAATTGAAAGATGGAAGACCCCAATGTGCCGCCAATGAACGAATAAGCGAAGAACCAAACAGCCGAATAAGCAAAATCAGGCTTTATTGGGAGCTCTAGGCGAGTTCACTGACCCTCGGATGTGAGTCTGTGAAGGCGCGCCCGGGGAGGGTTTTTGGGTTTTTTATATCTGCAGAGGGGGGAGGATGGTAACGGTCGACCGGTTTGGTGAGGCGTGCAGTTCCTGGAACGGCCTTGGGGACAGACAGTTCCAAGAATTTGGGCGTGTGCGGTTTAAGCAAGATTAACAGTTATCAGAAAGCTCAGGGCCAGGGAGGGTTTCACTACCCAACCCAGAGGCAACTACCGGACATTCCTGACTCTTTGGCATAGGGAGTGGGGCGACGTGGTCTTGTCTGGCTACTTCCTGCTGTACGGGGGCGTCGTTAGGGGTAAGGGATTGTGTTGTTGTAGTCAGGGTCTCGGGTTCCAAGGGGTTGGTATTGGCATAGCAGTAGTATCTCATGCACCGTCTGGCTCGTGAGGGCCCTTAGCCGGTTCTGCAGAGGATTCTAAAAGTGAGGGTGTGAAAGTAACTGAGACTGGAGAGAAGGAGGTTTGTAGAATGAGGAAAAGGAGACAGAGGACCATATTGCTGACTATGGAGTCAGTGTTTGTGAATTTTAAGTTTAGTGGGGCCTAAAGGTGTGCAAGAGTACGTTTGTGCTGGAGCCCTTTTTACTCTGGAAAGGTGGACCCATGCAGAGATTCCTAGAACTTTAACTGCGGACGGGGTAGTCAGGACTATCGTGTAGGGTCCTTCCTACTTGGGGGTGAGAGGTTTTGGGGAAAGGGTCTTTATAAAGACCCGGTCCCCTGAGGTGACCCGCTCTGTTGGCCCGGCCCCAGGGCAAGGTTCAGGAAGGGCTGAGTTGGCGTGTTCCCTAAGAAGAGAACGGAGGAGGGAGAGGTAGGGCAGGTATGAAGCTAGAGGGGGTGGGTGTGAAGAAGACGGAGTTGACAGGAGGAAAGGTCGGCCGTAGAGGAGTTCAAAGGGGCTAAGTTGGGAAGGCCCCCTGGGGGTGGCTCTTAGGCGAGTCAGAGCCAGGGGGAGAAGGGTAGGCCAAGACTGACGGAGCTCCAGGCTGAGTTTGGTCAGATGGTCTTTGATGAGCCCATTGGCCCTTTCTACCTTACCAGATGATTGAGGATGGTAGGTTGTATGCAGCTTCCACTGTATACCAAGGGAAGTGGAGACAGCTTCAGTGATTTTGGAGATGAAGGCAGGTTCGTTGTCCAACTGGATGGAGGAGGGCAAACCGAAGCGAGGGATGATGTCTCGGGTTAGGTGGTCAGCTACCGTCCCCACGGTTTCAGAGGTTGTGGGGAAAGCCTCGATCCATCCTGAAAAAGTATCCACCATAGTTAGAAGGTATTTGAGGTTTTTGTGTCTGGGCACGTGGGTGAACTTGACCTGCCAATCCTGCCCAGGCAGGTGGCCCCACATTTGGTGAAGTGGGCGACGGACATGGCAGGCCCCTTGGCTGTTTGTCCTGGAACAGGTGGAGCAAGAGGAATGAACGTCTTGGATTGTTTGCTGGAGATGGTTGTGGTGGAATAGAGGAGATAGAAAATGAAAAAGGGCTTTAGGTCCAGTGTGTAAGGATTTGTGAATGTCAGTGATTATTTGGTATCTCTGAGACTGTGGGAGGATGAGGAGGTCATTTTTGAAAGCCTATCCATCCTTGATCTGGACCTCAGGGGAAGATTGGAAAAGATTTTGCTCTGTGGAGGAGTATTGGGGGTTGTATGTTTTTGAGAGAAAGCAGATAGTAGAGGTTGGGTGTGTGCGTGCCATGGAACATGCTGTTTTGTCAGCAAAGGCATTTCCCTTAGCTATGGGGGAATTGGAGGTCTGGTGGCCCTTACAATGTATGATGGCTATGTGCGAAGGGAGTTGGATGGCCTGTATAAGTTTGGAAATGAGCTTGCCATTTAGAACAGGTGTTCCCTTAGTCGTGAGGAAGCCTCGTTCCTTCCAGATCATACAGTGAGAGTGGACAATAAGAAAGGTATATTTAGAATCAGTGTATATGTTAACTGCCTTATCCTTTGCCCAGATGAGGGCCCGGGTTAAGGCAACCAGTTCAGCCTGTTGGGAGGTAGTTCCCAGGGGGAGGCTGTTTGCCTCGATGACCTGGGTGTCAGAAACGATGGCATAGGTGGCTCGCCAGGGCCCCGGAGGTTCAGAGATTGAACTGCCATCAATGTAAAGGGTATGTTGGGCCTTAGGCAATGAATGAGCCGCAAGGTCAGAGCGGGGAGATTTAGAATGTTCTAAAACTTCTATGCAAGAGTGGGTAGAGGGAGATGCATCAGAGACGGGAAGGAGGGTGGCTGGGTTAAGAGAGTTGCTATTAGAGAGAGTGATAGAGGGGTTTTCTATGAAGAGGAGGTGGTACAGCTGGAGTCGAGAAGGCCCAAGGTGAGCCAAAGCCTGATGTGAGAAGAGGTCTGTGAGGCGATGGGGGGAAAAACCTGTAGTGGCTGTTGGAGATTAATCTTCAGAGCCTCGGTGGTGAGATCAGCGGCGGCTGTGAGAGCTCGTAGGCAGGGTTGCCATCCACGGGTGGTGGGATCTAACTGTCTGGAGAGATAGGCTATTGGGACTAGAGTTGGACCCGCCGGCTGGGCCAGAACTCCTAGAGCCAAGTGTTGTCTTTCTTCAGTATAGAGGACAAAAGGGTGTGAGGGGTTAGGTAAAGCCAGGGCCGAGGCTGAGCAGAGGGCCCCTAGAAGAGCCGAGAAGGCCCTGCCGACAGTCTCGGGGGAGGTCAGAGGTTCCTCGGGCGCCTCCTTGGCTGCTAGGTAGAGAGATTTGGCTAAAAGGGCAAAATTTGGGACCCAGTGGCGAAAGAAACCTACTAGCCCTAGGAATGACTGGATTTCAGCTGCCGAGGTGGGGGGTTGTAGGCCCTGAAGAGCCTGCAACCTGTCGGTGGTGATGGCTCGGTGGGTCAGGGTGACCAAGAGGCCAAGGTAAGTGACAGATGGGGTGGCTATTTGTGCCTTCTTGGCAGATACCCGATAGTCCCTATTGTAAAGGAAATTCAGTAAGAGGGTGGTAGCTTTGAGGCATTCGGCCTCGCTTGGGGAGCAGACTAAAAGGTCATCTACATATTGTAGAAGGGTGGAGGGAGTTATATTGCAGGCAAGTAGGTCTGTTGCCAGTGCCTGCCTGAATAGATGAGAGCTGTCCCGGAATCCCTGGGGGAGGACCGTCCAGGTCAGTTGTTGGGCGGTATTAGAGACCGGGTCCTCCCAGGTGAAAGCAAAGAGAAATTAGGAATCTGGGTGGAGAGGTATGGTGAAGAAAGCATCCTTGAGGTCAAGGACTGAGAAGTGGGTGGTATTAGGGGGAATGTGTGAGAGAAGGGTGTATGGGTTAGGGACTATTGGGGATATGGGGATAACCCCTGAATTGATGATGCGGAGATCTTGTACAAGGCGGTATTGTCCTGAAGTCTTTTTAACGGGAAGGATTGGAGTGTTACAAGGCGACTTGGTGGGAATTAGTAAGCCTTGTGTCTTAAGTTTGGTGATGATGGGCAAGAGCCATATGGGTGTGTGAGATAGGAAACTGTGGGCGGTTGGGAAAAGAAGATGGGTCCTTAAGTTTGATTAAGACAGGAGTGTGGTGTGAGGCTACAGTGGGGGTGCCCGTATCCCAGACCTCAGGGTTTACCCTGGGTAAAAGCTGGACCCTGCGGTCCGAGCCCGGCTCAGGATTGGGACCTGGCACTAATGCTAGTAAAAAGACCTGCTTGGGGGAAAAAGAAATACTTGCCCGGAGTTTGGACAAAATGTCTCTCCCCAGGAGGGGAACTGGGCAGGAGGGTATAACTAGGAAGGAGTGTGAGAATGGGTGACCCTCAAATAGGCAATTAAGGAGGGTCGTCCACCGTGGGGTTGAGGGTGATCCGTCGATTCCCATGACCGAGATCTGGGAAGGAACTGTAAGGCCCGAATGAGAGGGAAGGACAGAGTAGGTAGCCCCCGTGTCTATTAAAAAGGAAACAGACTTACCCGCTACCTGGAGCATAGCCCTGGGCTCGGTGAGGGTAACCGGAGTCGAAGATCCAGGGTCCCCTCAATCGTCCATTAAGCCCAGCAGTTCTGAGACTGGAAATGCCTGGTTCTCAGCTCCCGGGCATTGAGGTGCCGTAGGCTGAGCCAGGGTCGGGCAGTCCGACTTCCAGTGGCCCATGAGTTTGCATTGTGGGCAAGGCTTGGTAGGGGGCCTCGGTTGCGGGCAGGCCTTGGCCCAGTGGCCCTCTTTGCCGCATTTAAAGCAGGCACCCGGTGGTGCGCGCTGCCCTCCTTTGGAGGTTGGCTTTTTTGCCGGTTCCCCTACCGGCTGAAGGGCCGCTACCAGGGCTTGGGTTTGGAGGTTTACCTTTTGCTGTAGCCATTCAAGGTGGGCAGCTTCAGCCATTTCCTCCCTGGCATTGAAGACCTTAAAGGCCATTTTTACCAGGTTTTGGATGGGAGTCTCAGGGCCCTCTTCAGCCTTTTTCAGTTTTTTTTCTGATATCTGGGGCTGACTGAGAGATTAAGTGGAAGGCTAGAACTGTGGCCCCGTTGCGTGACCCTGGGTCTAGGCGGGTATATTGTGCTAAAGCTTCCTGGAGGCGGTTAAGGAAAAGGGCAGGGTTTTCTTCAGGGAGTTGAGTAATTTCCCTTAGTTTGTCATAGTTAACAACCTTGTTGGAAACTGCATCCATGCCCCTGATTAAGTATTGGAGCATAAGCTTCCTGCGGGGGATGTTAGACCCTTGGCCAGGTTGATAATTCCAGTTAGGGTCTTCCCCAAGGACTGCCTCTGTGCCGAGAGGAGTTTGGTTGTTTACTAAGTGGTCTCTGTCTGCCTGCTGCCGAGCGGCAGTGAGGATGTGTTCATGCTCCTTGGGGGTGAGGGTGGAGGTACAAATGACCTTAATGTCATGCCAGGTCAGGTCATATGTCTGAGTCAGGTAACAGAATTCCTTAATGTAGGTGGAGGGGTCGGCCGAGAAGGATCCTAGCCGTTTCTCGATCTGTGAGAGGTCGTGGAGAGAAAAGGGAACATGTACCCGGACCAGCCCCTCCACCCCAGCTACCTCACGGAGGGGGGCAAGGACAGCAAATGACGACTGGGAACTGTGTGACCTGGTATGGGCTGCGACAGGAGAGGTTAGGGGGTCTGCAGGAGGTGGGGCAGAAGGAACCAGAGGGGAGGAAGGAGCCGGAACCTGGCCTGGGTCTGGGAGGTTTTCACGGGGGAGAGCCGGAGGGGGAGATAGGTGGTCGGGAAGGTCATCGGGTTGAGAGTAAGGAGGGGGTTCCTGGGAGGAAGTTTTGGGAGGAGAAGTCAGGGCTAGAAAAACTTGGTGGGTAGAACATTGGGAGCAAAGGTCGGGGTGGGAACGAAGGTCCCAGAAAGCCTGAACATAAGGGACCTCAAAATCTTTTCCTGTCCGGCGGCAGAAATTGTCCAGGTCTTGGAGGACGTTAAAATCAAAAGTGCCCATTGGAGGCCAGTGGGACCTATTGTCCAGGTTATATTGCAGCCATGCGACCTGTGACAGAAAAATGAGTTTCTTCTGATGGAGGGTTTGAGTGTACCCCAATTTGGAAAAATTTCGTAGGAGACACCCTAGAGGTGTTTTTGGGTCTATTTTGGATTCAGAGTTCCCCATAATTTGGCTGGCCTTGTGGTCCTAGGCGTCGGAGGAGAGAGAGAGTATAAGGGAGGCGTCCCTTCCAGATACCCGTTTCCCGACAGGAGACCTAAATGAGAGGTCTCAGGACAGAGATAGGAGAGCAGCCGAAAGGCGTCCCTCTTAATTGAATCCCTATAAAGACTCCAGGAGTCAGCCAATGGAGGGGTTCTCGGCTCGGCCGAGTCTAGGACGAGAAACCCCGGTGGAAACGCAGGACCAGAGAAAGCGGAAGAGAAACCAGATTACTCACAATTGGCGATCAAGGTCGTAGGGAACCCAGAGTCCGAACCGACGGGCGGCACAAGGCAAGGGGGAGAGAGGGGGGACTCCTGCCCAAGCCAGAAGGCCGAGGTGGGTCACAAAAACCCCTCTCCCAGGTTTCAGCACCAAATGAAAGATGGAAGACCCCAACGTGCCGCCAATGAACGAATAAGCGAAGAACCAAACAGCCGAATAAGCAAAATCAGGCTTTATTGGGAGCTCCAGGCGAGTTCACTGACCCTCGGATGTGAGTCTGTGAAGGCGCGCCCAGGGAGGGTTTTTGGGTTTTTTATATCTGCAGAGGGGGGAGGATGGTAACGGTCAACCGGTTTGGTGAGGCCTGCAGTTCCTGGAACGGCCTTGGGGACAGACAGTTCCAAGAATTTGGGCGTGTGCGGTTTGAGCAAGATTAACAGTTATCAGAAAGCTCAGGGCCAGGGAGGGTTTCGGTTTCACTACCCAACCCAGAGGCAACTACCGGACAATAATGAGCTGTAATTGTTTGTGTTTGTACTGCCAAGGATAGTCCCTTATCTAATAAAGGTTGTCTATTGATCACACACATCAAGAATATGAATATGCTGATTGATTTTACTTCCATCCTGCTATGAATTCAAGTCATAGCAACCCAAATGTTCATGCTTCACCAACTTGTGGATAAATATAAAGTCATGTTTCCATATAAAACAAAACAAAACAGTATTTCCAACTTATTACAGCTGCATCTCAAACTTCTCAGCTAAACAGAAAACTTTCTTGTTATTACTGGGGGTCTACCATAGAGCATGTCACTTGTTCTTATAATGTAGTGTGTCCCTGTCATTGCTACTTTTTGCTATTACCCCAGGTTTCTGCCCATTGCCCATTGCCCCTTCAATCATCCTTAGGGATAACCTATTTCTACCGAACAACAGAGTTTCTTAAAAGATGAACAATATCCTTGACAGACATATTTTTCTTAATGCTCCAAAATGCCCCCCTTTCTGTGATGCAAGAATAATTTTGGGTCCTGAGTCTAGGCTGAAAATATGGTTATTTTCTCAACTCTGAGCTGCAGGTGTTCATATTTGCCTCAACACAGAATTTGGACCAAAAACTTCTAGAAATTTTTCATGAAAGTTTTTCTGCTTCCTTCTCTCAGCTGCTCATCTCTTGCAAGTAATTCTCAAAAGTAAAAACCAATGAAAACCACCCATGAATAAAAATTAACAGCAAAAACCAGTTATGGCCTCACTATGGAAACAAACTCTCCATTCTAGTCCATATAGTAATATATTTCTCCTGCTTCCTAGTCCACCTCACATACAAATAAAGCGAGATTCCTCAAACATACATCTCCAGCACATCTACACTTAACAACAGAGTATATCACCTCTGGAATACATATTAATTCCTGGTTAACTGCTTCCCTAACAACTGACTAAATCCAAAACCCATTAAGATGACTTATCTAAAATGAGGTAGCACTCTCTCCCAAATATAAATGGAAGTATTCACCTTTAAAGACAAAAGAAAATACCATTTTTAAATGGTTATTTTGGCTACCCTGCGTATCAAAAATAACAGATTACATTCTCATTCCAAGTGTCCCATTGCATGTAAAATTCAAATGGCCTCGTGAAAAATGAAACAGTTTCACTGGCTATGACTACACTTTGTTTAAGCCAAAAAGTCTAGCAAACACATGTTTACTATTGAATTAGTAAAACATTAATTCAATTTATGTGTTGTAAATTGTTGTTTTGGGATACAATATACCTAAATACTTGGGGTTTTTTCCCCCTCAGAATTGTAATAAAGAAATAAAATCACATTTGTCAAATATTTCAGTATGTGTCAAACCTTATGCCAATGGCTTCACAATGTTATGAAAAATTTCAAGCATACTAAAAATGAGTATTTACAGAACCTGGAATTCATAGTTATAAAAAATTGGAAGTTGTCAGCATGGAAGAAATAGGAACAATGCATACAGAGTAACCATAGAAACTAACATAAGGACAGCATGAATGTTAACTTGTAATTTTTGCCCGTAATATCAGTGAACTTACTAAGCCTAATGTCAACTATGGACCTTTAGTGATTGTTTTCGACTTGAGTAAACCCCAAACCAGCTCTGTTCCTTTGAGCCCCACTTCACAGGCCTCACCATGAAACACTGCTTTCACACTGTCCCACAGCCTACTTACTGATGTGCCATTTTTAAGTCCCTTTTCTCTGTATGTTTCATTTTAGATCGGTTTTATTTCTGTTTTTAATTTCACTAGCCTTTTTTTTCTACAATGTCTAATTTGCCATTAGTTATATATAGCTTTTATTCTCTCTTTTTCAAGTGAGAGGAGGGGAGCAGAGAGAGAGAGACTCCCGCAAAGACCCAGAACAGGATCCACCTGGCAACCACCATCTGAGGCCAGTGGTCTGCCCATCTACAACCATGCTCAAAACCAAGCTACTTAGCACCTGAGGCAGAGGCTCCAAGGAGCCATCCTCAGCACCCAGGACCAATGTGCTCCATCCAATCAAGACATAGCTGCAGCAGGGAAAGAGAAAGAGAGTGAAAGAGAGAGAGAAGGGGAAGAAGGAGGGACAGAGAAACAGACTGTCACTTCTCCTGTGTGCCCTGACTGGAAATCAAACCCAGGACAACCACATGCCTGGCCGATGCTCTACCACTGAGCCAAATGGCCAGGGCCACCATTAATTATATATAATGTGTGTTTTATCTCATGTATTCTAGTTATTCCTATTTAAAAGTTCAATATCAACACTTTAAATCTCCTATTTTCAATCATTTCATACATTTTCAATCATTTCTCAACCTTCTTGAACATATAAGATATAATCATACTGTTTCAAAAGCCTTTTCTGCTAATGTTATTACTACTGTCAGTTTTAGTTGGCACATTTTTCTCCATGTGAGGGTTATACATTTTTTGCTTTGTTTACGCATGCCAATATTTTCTCATTGGATGTTAGATGATACAAATTTTATTTTGGTAAGTGCTGGATATTTTTGCATACCTATAAATATTTTTGGGCTTTATTATGAGATACAGTTAAGATAGTTGGAAACAGTATAATGTCTTATTGCTTTGTTCACGAACTTGTTTTTAAACTTTTTTTGGATGGGAGTATAGCATTTTTTGAGGTTTTACTTTTCCACACAATTGTGTACTCTATAGTATACCACATGAATAATGAAGTTTTCCACTCTTACATTCTTATTATTGATCTCTTAATGAGTAAATTATATGATTAAATGTATCCATTAATAAGAAGTTTACCTCTCTGACTTCTGGAAAAAGTCACTATGTGTGAGCTCTGGGAATTTTTTTTATTATTCTTTTTGGAAACTCTCTCCCACTTTGGGTAGTTTTTTCACATGTGTCCGGATTAGTACACAACTGAACACTCATGTGGTATTTGCATCCTGTTACCCTGCCCTCCAGCCATCTTTGCCTTCCCAGACTTCCATCTCTATTTCTCATATTCAGAGAGACAAGTAGGTCCCCTCTTGTTTACTCTCTTGGTGCCAACATCTGATACCTTGCTTCAGGCAGTAAGTAGCCTGAGCCACTGTAGTACTCATCTCTCATTCTTTTTTTTTTTTAATTTTTACTTAGATTATTAAATTTTACAGGTGACATTGGTCATCTAGAGAACATAGATTTTGGGCAAATATCTCCAAATCATTTGGACAGTCGATTATGTTATATACCCATTACCCAAAGGCAAATCATCCTCTGTCATCTTATATTTGCCATTCCCCCTCCCTCGCTCCCTTTACTCCCTCCCCCTGGTATCTACTGTACTCCTATGTATGTCCATGAGTCTCAATTTTGTGTCCCACCTATGAATGAAATCATACAGTTCTTAGCTTTTTTTGATTTACTTATTTCATTCAGTATAATGTTACCAAGCTCTTTCTATGTCATCATTTCTTATGGCTGAGTAGTATTCCATAGTATATATGTACCACATCTTCTTTATCCAGTCCTCTATTGAAGGGCTTTCTGGTTGTTTCCATGTCTTGGCCACTGTGAATAATGCTGCAATGAACATGGGGCTGCATGTGTCTTTACGTACCAATATTTTTTAGTTTTAGGGGTATATACTCAGTAGAGAAATTGTTGGGTCATATGGTAGTTCTAATCTTAATTTTTTGAGGAACCACCATACTTTCTTCCATAATGGTTGTACTACTTTACATTCCCACCAACAGTGGATGAGGGTTCCTTTTTCTCCACAGCCTCTCCAACACTTGTTCTTACCTGTCTTGTTGATAATAGCTAATCTAACAGGTGTGAGGTGGTCTCTCATTGTAGTTTTGATTTGCATTTCTCTAATAGCTAGTGAAGATGAGCATCTTTTCATATATCTGTTGCCCAATTATATTTCTTCCAGGGAGAAGTGTCAGTCCATGTCCTCTCCACACTTTTTTTTTTTGGGGGGGGGGTTGTTTGCTTATTTGTTGCTGAGTTTTGTAAGTTTTATATATATTTTGGATACTAACCCCTTATCTGAACTGTTGTTTGCAAATGTCATCTCCCATTTAGTTGGCTATCTGTTTATTTTATTGTCAGTTTCTCTTGCTGTGCAGAAGCTTCTTAGTCTGATGTAGTCTCATTCGTTTATTTTTGCCTTCACTTCCCTTGCCTTTGGGTCAAAGTCATAAAATGTTCTCTACAGCCAAGGTCCATGAGTTTAGTACTTATGTTTCCTTTATGTATTTTTTTGTTTCAGATCTTATATTTAGGTCTTTGATCCATTTTGAATTATTTTTTGTGCAAGGGGACAAACTATAGTCAAGTTTCATTCTTTTACAAGTGGCTTTCCTATTTTCCCAGCACCATTTATTGAAGAGGCTTTCTTTTCTTTATTGTGTGTTTTAGGCTCCTTTATCAAAGATGATTTATCCATATATATGTGGTTTTATTTCTGGGCTCTCAGTACTGTTTCATTGGTCTGTGTGACTGTTTTTCTGCCAATGTCATGATGTTTTGATTATTGTGACTCTGTAGTTTATATCATTTGAAATCAGGTATTGTAAAGCCTCCAGCTTTGCTTTCTTTCTCAGGATTACTTTAGTTATTTGGGGGGGTTTATGGTTCCATACAAATCTGATGATTTTTTGTTCCATTTCTTTTAAAAAAATGACATTCAAATTTTGATGAGAATTACATTAAATTTATATATTGCTTTGGGTAACATGGCCATTTTAACTATATTTATTCTTCCTATCCAAGAACATAGGATATTTTTCCATTTCATTGTGTCTTTTTAGATTTCCTTTAATAATGCTTTATAGTTTTTAGTACATAGGTCCTTTACATTCTTTGTTATGTTAATTCCTAGGTATTTTTTGTTGTTGTTGTTGCAACTAACTGTAACAGGAATTATTTTTTTTAGTTCATTTTCCAAGGTTTTATTGTTGGCATATATGAAAGCAATAGACTTCTGTATATTAATTTTGTATCCTGCAACCTTACTGGATTGGTTTATTGTTTCTAATAGTCTTTCTGTGGAGTCTTTGGGGTTTTCGATGTACAGGAATCATGTCATCTGCAAAAAGTGAAATCTTTACTTCTTCTTTCCTGATATGAATGCCTTTTACCTTTTATTTCTTTCTCTTGTCTGATTTCTCTGGCTAGAACTTCCAGCACTATTTTGAACAGGAGTAAAGAAAGTGGGCAGATTTATCTTGTTCCTGATTTTAGAGGAAAAGTATTTTGCTATTTACCATTCAGTATGATGTTAGCTGATGGTTTGTTATATATGACCTTTATTATGTGGAGGTATTTTTCTTCTATACAAATTTTATTGAGTGTTTTAAATATAAAAGGATGTTGTATTTTATCAAATGCTTTTTTTGCATCTACTGATAGGATTATATGGTTTTTGTTCTTTATTTCGTTTTGTTTTACAGGGACAAAGAGAGAGTCAGAGAGAGGGATAGATAGGGTCAGACAGACAGGAACAGAGAGCGATGAGAAGCATCAATCATCAGTTTTTTGTTGCAACACTTTAGTTGTTCATTGATTGCTTTCTCATATGTGCCTTGACCATGGGCCTTCAGCAGACCAAGTAACCCCTTGCTCGAGTCAGCAACCTTGGGTTCAAGCTAGCGAGCTTTTGCTCAAGCCAGATGGGCCCATGCTCAAGCTGATGACTTCGGGGTCTTGAACCTGGGTCTTCTGCATCCCAGTCCAATGCTCTATCCACTGCGCCACCTCCTGGTCAGGCTCTTTGTTTTGTTGATATGGTGTATTACGTTAATTGTTTTATGATGCTGAAACTATCCTTGTGCTTCTGGGATGAATCCCACTTTATAGTGATGTATTGTTTTTTAATGTGTTGTTGTGTTCAATTTGCTGGTATTTTGTTTAGGATTTTTGCATCTGATTTTATTAGAGATACTGGTCTGTACTTTTCTTTTTTTTTATTGTCCTTGCCAGGTTTCGGTATGAGGGTTATGTTACCCTCATAAAATGTGTTTGGAAGTATTGTTTCTTCTTCAATTTTTTGTAAGATTTTGAGAAGGATAGGAACCAAGTCTTTGAATTTTGGTAGAATTCAGTAGTATAGCCGTCTGGCCCCAGACTTTTATTTTTGGGGTGGTTTTTGATGATTGTTTTTATTTCCTCCCTACTTATAGGTCTGTTGAGGCTTTCTGCTTCTTCATGACCCAGTCTAGAAAGACTATCCTACAATAATTCTTTGTATATCTATGATATCTGTGGTAATTTCTCCTCTTTCATTCTGAATTTTGTTTATATGAGTCCTTTCTCTTTTTTTCCTTAGTGAGTCTTGCAGGGGTTTGCCAATTTTGTTGATCTTTTCAAGGAACCAGCTCTTTGTTGTATTAATTTTTTCTATAGTATTTCTGTACTCTATTTTATTTGTTTCTGCTTTAAATTTTATTATTTCCTTTCTTCTGGTTTTGGGTTGCCTTAGTTCTTCTTTTTATAGTTCCTTAAGATGTGATGTTAGGTTTTTCACTTGGGCTGTTTCTTGTTTTTTCATATAAACCTGTAAGGATATAAACTTCCCTTATTACTGCTTTCATAGCATTCCAGAAATTCTGATATGTCATGCTTTCATTTTTGTTTTTTTGTATATATATTTTGATATCTGCTTTTATTTCTTGTTTGACCCAGTCATTTTTTAGAAGTATGCTTTTTAATTTCCACATTTTTGTGGGTTTCTTTACTTTTTTTTTTTAAGTTGAATTCTAGTTTCAAAGCCTTATGGTTAAAGAATATGCTTGGTATAATTTCAATCTTTCTGAATTTGATGATATTAGCTTTGTGGCCCAACATATAGTTTATCCTTGAGAATGTTTTATGCACACTGGAGAAAAATGTATGCTCTGATGTTCTGGGATGAAATGTCCTGTAGATGTCTATTATATCCATTTGTTCTAGTGTTTCATTTGAGGCTGATATTTCTTTATTGATTTTCTGTTTGGATGAATGATCTAGAACCTTCAGTGGTATATTGAGATCTCCAAGTATGATTGTATTTTTGTCGGTTTATATTTTTAAACCAGTTAGTTGATGTTTTATATATTTTTGTACTCCTTGGTTTGATGCATATATATTAATAAATGTTATGTCTTATTGATACAATGTCCCCTTTATCATTATGAAATGTCCATCATTTTCTCTGGTTACCTTTGTTATCTTGTAGTCAGCATTGTCAGATATGAGTATGGCTGCACCTGCTTTTTGCTGGATATTATTTGCTTTGATAATTGTTTTCTAATCTTTTACTTTGAATTTATTTTTATCCTTGTAGCTTAAATATGTCTCTTGAAGGCAGCATAGACTTGGGTTTTGCTTTTTGATCCAATGAGCTACTCTGTGCCTCTTTATTGATGAGTTCAATTCAATTACATTTAATGTAATTATTGACACTTGAGGGTTTTCTATTGCCATTTTATATATTGCTTTCTGATAGCTCTGTGTCTTGTTTGTTTCTTCTCTTTGGTTATTTTTATCTTTTTTGTTTGTTTGGTGGTATTTTATACTTCTTTCATGTTGCTTCTTGTTTTAAGCTATGTGTTTCAGTAGTGGCATTTTCAGGGGTGGTTACCATTAGATTATTAAAAGAAAATTTATTATATTCACTAGAGTCCATTATCTCATGAGTGCTTATGCCCTCCATCCTACTTTGCTACTTCTGATCTTGTTCCTCTCCCCTTTTATGTAATTGTTGTCACTGATTATCCTTGTTTTTACTGTGGTCTTTTGTTTTGTTTTGTTCTTTGTATCTGGTTGAATAACCGCCTGTAGTATTTCTTGTAGTGGGAGTTTTCTGGTGATAAATTCCCTCAGCTTCTGTATGTCTGTAAATGTTTTTATTTCCCCTTCATATTTGAAGGAGAGCTTTGATGGATATTCTTGGCTGGTAGTACCTCTCTTTCAGTACTTTAAATGTTGAGGTCCACTTCCTTATAGCTTAGAGAGTTTCTGCTGAGAAATCTGATGATAGCCTAATGGGCCTTCTTTTATATGTTATATTCTTCTCTTCCCTAGCTGCTGTGAAGATTTTTCTTTGTCATTGATTTGTGATCCTTTCATTACAATGTGCCTTGGAGTAGGTCTGTTTGGGTTAAGGTAACTTGGTATTCTGTTTGCTTCTTAATTTTGAGGCTTTAACTCTTTCCACAGACTTGAGAAGTTCTCATAGATTATTTATTTCAATATGTTCTCTATTCCCTTTCCCTCTCTTCTTCTTCTGATATAGATATTAGTCTTATATTGCTCTTTCTGATGGGGTCAGACACTTCTTGTAGGGTTTTCTTATTTTTTTTAACTTCTGAGTCTCTCTTTTTTTCTTTCTGTATATCTTTAGTTGCCTGTCTTCAAAGTCACTAATCTTCTCCTCTGTCTGGCCTATTCTAGTAACTAAGCTTGCTACTGAATTTTTCAGCTCATGTATTGAGATTTTTATCTCTAGTTGGTTCTTTTTATAGTTTCAATTTTCTTGGTGAAGTACTCTTTCTGTTTATTAATTTGTTTTTGAGCTCACTAAATGGTCTTTCAGGATTTTCTTCATCTCATTGAGTATTTTTAGAACTTCAACTTTGAATTCTCTGTCATTTTGCTACAAGGTATCCATTTAATTGAGATATTTGTCTGGAGATTTTTCATCATTTATCTGAGCTACATCTCTAGCTTGTGTATCTATGATATTTAATTTCCTTTTTTATGGCATTTGAGAATGGCATTGTTAATAACATTAACAAGAAATAACTAAAAAATAAAAATTAAAAAATACAATGAAAAAATGAAAATTCTATATATAATTATAAGCAGAACAAAAACTACAGAGAACAAGAAGCAGGAACTGAGGAAAAATAAAAAAAAGGGAGAAAAAATCAAATCAAAAGCAAGCAAAACACCACACAAAAAGAGTGCGTCCAAACTATAATAATTTGACAAAAAATGATATTCAAATGAGAGGAAAAGAAAAAAATAGAGGGGAAAAATGAGAAGAAAAGGGAAGACAGAAAAAAAGAAGTAAAAGAGAAATTGTTATAAATGTAACCCTCACTAAAAAAAATAAAATAAAATAAAAAACAAGAATAAAATATATAACAACTAAGGATAATGAAGTTCAACTGGGAAAAAAAGAAAGAAGAAAAAGTAAAAAATGAGAAAAGGCAAAAAAAATGTGTCTTCCAATTTTGAGAGGTAATTTTCCCTTTTTCCTGGCAGGTGGCACTGTACTACAGGTTTTGCTTTTGTGAGGTTCTTGGGCAGAGTTCTCTTGAGGCATCGCTGTGGTAATGATGTAGGCAGGGGCACAGTCTCATTGATAGTAAGGGCTTGTTAGAGCTTTCCAATTTTATGCTCTAACAATGGCCATCTCAAGTCTTCTGGAGCCTCTCCCCACATCCCAGCACAGCAGGGGATCAAACACCCTGCACCTCTGCCTCTTACAGCTTGGGGTATCTGCTACCATCACTGTACACACAGCAAGGGCAGCAATGCACAGCTGCGTCCTTCTTCCAATACCACTCAAAGCATAGTCCTGGGCAGAGCAGGGGCTGTGCACACAGAGTGGCACCCAAGCTTCAGGAGCGGGGAAGGCAAGGTGCAGATTGGATATCAAGCGCACCTCTGCGTCAGGCAAGCCAAATTCCATGGGTTGTGTAGGCAGACCAACCATACCTCAGCACCCCTCAGGCCAATCTCCACAGGCTATTCATGTGCCAATCTCAAGAGAATGCCACAAGCTATTTGCATGCCCAGTGCTTGCAAACTGCAAATGGAGCCCAGCGATGTAGACAAACATAGGGAACCCGCAGTGTTCCTGCTCTTTATTGTGTACCCACCTTAATTCAGTTCTTTTCCCTTTGCTCCTCAATCTCTCCACTTCTCCCACCTCCAAAACAAAACCCATGCTAAAAGTGCCTCTCTCCCTCAAATTAGTGAGGAAAAGAGAAAAACTCTGTCTCCAGCTTTTTTCCTCCGTGATCAGATTCTGTATTTGGCCTACCTTCTCACCTATCATATGTTTATCTGGTGTGTGTATGTTTCAGGTGCTCATGGTTTTTATTTCTCTGCATATAGTTGGTGAGTTTATTGAAATTTCAAAAGGAGAGATCGGGGAGTATCTCCCACACTGCCATTTCTCTCAATCATCTCTTTTTTTGTGTGTGAAAGAAACAGAGAGAGAGTCAGAGAGAGAAACAGATAGGGACAGATAGGCAGGAATGGAGAGAGATGAGAAGCATAAATTCTTCACTGCAGCTCCTTTAACTGTTCATTGACTGCTATCTTATATATGCCTTGATTGGGGGGCTACAGCAGAGAGAGTGACCCCTTGTTCAAGCTAGTAACCTTGGGCTCAAGCCAAAGACCTTGGGCTTCAAGCCAGTGACCTTTGGGTTCAAGCCAGCAACCATGAGATTATGTCTATGACCCCATGCTCAAACCAGCAACCCTGTGCTCAAGCTGGTGAGCTAGTGCTCAAGATGGATGAGCCTGTGCTCAAGCCAGTAACCTCAGGGTTTCGAACCTAGGTCCTCTACATCCCAGTTCAACACTCTATCCATTGCACTGCCACCTGGTCAGGTTCGCTCATCTCTTTTGTATTTCTTCTCTGAGAGCTAGAGTTTTATTTCCCCTTTCCAATGTCTTAAGAACCAGCATTTCATGTATATATATTGTTTTGTAAATTGTTTCATACAGTGTGAGAGACTGAATGTTACCCAAAATTCATGTTGAAGTCTTAACAGTCAATGTGACTGTATTTGGATAAGGGATTTCTAAGTAAATATTTAAGGTTAAATGAGGTCCTAAGAGTGGGGTCCTGATCTGATAAGAATAGTATCCTTATACAAAGAAATACCACAATGTTCACTGTCTCTTCTCCCTCTCTCTCTGTCTTTCACCCTCTCTTTCATTCCACCTCAACACAGGTGAACCCTAATGAGAAGATGGCCATTTATAAGCCATAACGAGAGACCTTCACAAAAACTAAATCTCAATCTTAGACTTTCTGCCTCCCGAACTATGATAAAATTAATTTTTGTTGTTTAAACCACTCAGTGACAGCCACACAAAAAGACTGATATAAGTAGATAGATACACCCAGTCACTGTTACTCTATGTTGGCTGAAAGCAGACATCTTAGTCAAGTGATTTTCATCATGCACCCAGCACACAAATTAAGAGTGATATGGAGAACATGGAAATGAGAGCATGGAGCTGTGTCAGCAGTAGCAAGTCCAGCAATGTTAATACTAGGACCTTTCATCAACTATTTAATCATGTGTTAAATACAGTGCTAAGTGCTTTCATTTCACTATACTATTTGTTTCTCTTCAAAAATATATAAAGAAACCTGTAATTTCTTCTATTTGGAATAATAATAAATCTCCCTAGACTTCAGTAGTAGAGGGGATCTTGACAGTGCATCATGCTGCAGTTACACAGTAAAATCCTAATGCTTGTTCTTATCTTTCATCCTTAACAGCAGAATTCTTCCTTGAAACATATGGCCTGGTCTCATTAGGTACCCAGTTTCACCAAAGAATTTCAATTTATAAAGAGTCAAGTGAACTTATCATAACTAAAATATTATATATATATTTAGAATTAGGATCTCAACAGGAAAAACAATAGCAATTTAAATACAGCAAAGCAGTGCATTAGTAAAAAGAGAAAGCAAATGGATAGCAAATATTGAAACAGCAGTAAAAATATAAGAAATGGAAAATATAGATTGTTATAAGAAATTTGTAGGACACAGTAAAAGTTCTATGTATATGTACACAAAAGAAGAGGTTACAGAGTGGGTCAGACATAAAAAAGTGAAAATGTCTAAAAATGTTCTAAAAATTAAGAAAGAACATCAAGCCACTGATCCGAAAAGCTCTGAAAGTCCCCAAAAGGATAAACAAGAAAACCACTCAAAAATGCATCATAGTAAAACTTCTAAAAAACAAAAGCAAAAGAAAATGTAAAAGCACCAAGAAAATTTGATATATACCTTCAAAGGGGCAACAAGAAAACAGTAAATTTCTCAACAGAAATTATGACAGCTAAGAGATCATGAAATGACATTATATGCTGCAGGAAGAAAATAGCTGCCCATCTAAAAAAAATCCATGATCAATAACATAACCTTCAAAACTATGGGTAAAATAAATATGTTTGCAGACGAAGGGTTAAATAATCCTTGCTGGGAAATGTACTTGAAAACAAACAAAAACTGCTAACATGAATTCCACAGGTAGGAAAAAAATGATTCAGTAAAAAACAAGGAAATGAAGAAAGGAAGAAATAGCATAAACAATAATAAATGAGTAAGTATAGAAAAAATATCAATAGGCATGTATTGTTTATACTTATTTATATACAGACCTCTATCCTGTGATGAGCATCCATATGCCAAACATTTATCTCAACATTTTCTGTTTTAACAGTGTTCTCCAGCCACAATGTTAAACTCCAAGACTGTGCCTGACTGAGAGCCTCTGTAACTACTATTCCCTCTGCCTACAATGCTCTTCCCTCAGATACATGCACAGCTGTCTGCTCCACCCACTTCATTTCCTTCAAATCTATTCTCAGATATCTTCATTAGCAGTCAGGTTTCCTGAGTGCATCATTTTTCATAGCAACCACACCAGCACTCCTTACCTTTCTGCTCTGTTTTATTCGTACTTAAGTATTTTACTTGTTTTACTTGCTTTTCCCAAATGAAACCTAAGTTCTATGTAGGCAGGTATTTGACATACATCTTATTGCAACGAGTGTATCCAAATCATGAAAAAATGGCCAGGGTCATTTGGCATCCAATCATACTTGTTCAGTGAAAAGAAACCCTTACCAATACATTTTTTTACAGGGAAAGAGAGAGAGTCACAGAGAGGGATAGACAGGGATAGACAGACAGGAATGGAGAGGTGAGAAGCATCAATCATTAGTTTTTCTTTGCCGTCGCAACACTTTAGTTGTTCATTGATTGCTTTCTCTCATGTGCCTTGATCGCGGGCCTTCAGCAGACGGAGCAACCCCTTGCTGGAGCCAGTGACCTTGGGTCTAAGCTGGTGAGCCTTGCTCAAACCATATGAGCCCATGCTCAAGCTGGTGACCTCAGGGTCTTGAACCTGCGTCCTCCACATCCCAGTTTGATGCTCTAACCACTGCGCCACTGCCTGGTTAGGCCCCTTACGACTACTTGAAAGTATTTTTCCAACACTTATTTTACAGATATGGGAAATAAACCAAAAGGCTTCGTCAGATTCACCAGCAAATAAGTATTAAAATCAGAAGTACCATAATACTCAAAATAGTATAACTCATAGACCTTTTTTCTTTATCATTGGACTATATTATCTTTCCAAATCTCACCCAAGTTTCTGACAGGAAAGGTTTAATTAGTCCATGCTTTGTAGGTGAGGACAAACTGAGCTGATGTACACAGGCAGTCTTTAAGACAGCCATGTAGTAGCACATAATTTTTTGAATACATTTTATCTCAGAGACTATTTCTGCTGGAACCAGTACCTACTCATTGGTTACTTTAAGTAGAGAATAGACAAAAGGTATTTGAGGGACTTCCTAGCCTCAAGTTAGAATATTCAGAAATCTTCACTGGGATATTTAAACTTAAGATATTATTAATGGAGATTAAAATTTTAAGTTTTATGTTGTTGGAGATATAGGAGCCATGTATCCCACAGAGAAGCAAGCAGACATGGCCTTCAGTTACAAATGAAATAGTCAGGGGGAGGGAGAAGTGGGGACACCACTGACTGTGTTTCTAGTGCACTTTTTGCTTACTGATATTTAGAAGAAATTCATAAAGACTTTCTCTCATAATATAACCTAAACATTTCCAAACACTTCTATTTTTCTTAATTTGTTTTGATTTGAAATCTGTTTATTTCCATGGTATAAATAAAATTATAACTTTGTGTTTTGTGTGTGTGTGATATGTCATCTGACCATATATACTTATAGAGTGGTACCTTGAGATACGAATTTAATTTGCTATATAACCAAGCTCGTAAGTCAGTCAACTCATATATCAAACTGCCAATACTGGACCCATGCGCCAACGCACCAACTAGCAGCAGATTCCCAAATCATGACTTGTATCTTGGAATTTTATTCAGATCTCGAACAAAAATTTGGACCCAGTCACAGCTCGTATCTTAAAAAATAAAAGTTGGTCTGGTAGTATCTCAAGGTACCACTATATATACATGTATATATGGTCAGATGTCAAAATACTGTTCCTTAAATTGTTTCTATTTTTCACAATGACCTGAAATGACACTTTAAAACAATCTATATAATAAAATAAGTTTTACATATTTTAGTGTAATATGCTTTCTAAAGGAGTGATGAGGTATTGATTAGGCAGAAGCACACTAAATTATCCCCTTATCCTTGGGCATACCTGACTGCTTGTTACCCTGGGAACTTCAAAACACATGTGTATTAGGGCAAAATACAAATATCTTGAAATCAATGGATGAAAGTTTGCACATTATAAAGGATAATTCATTCTTATTAATCTATTAATGAGTACAGTATGTGATTAAATATATTCATCAATAAGAATAGGAAGATAGTAAAATGAACATTTTAAATAAGTTGTATAGTAAGATATGATACACCCTAAAAATAAATAGGCAAAACTTAATACTGAATAAAATGTGAATTACTCAATAATTATAGAATAATAAAAGGCTTGTTTCCATATGTGGAATTGCTAATAAAATCCATGTTTCTTCCATTGAAAAATATTATCTGATCTTTCATTAAGTCAGATATAAAATTTTACCTGATAATCATAGAATGAAATACTACAGAGTTGCCTAATTTTACATTTAAAATCTTACATGATTTTTTGTCCTGGCAAGTTGGCTTAGTAGTAGAGCATCAGCATACATTATGGATGTCCTGGGCTCAATTCCCAGTCAGGGCTCGCAAAGAAGCTCCCATCTGCTTCTCCACCTTTTATCCCCTTTTCTCTCCTCTTTATTCCTCTCCCACAGCCGTGACTCCAACTGGTTACAGCGCATCAGCTCCCAGAGCTGAGGATGGCTACCTAGAGCAGGCATGGCCAACATACGGCCTGCGGGCTGGATCCAGCCCATGTAATGAGTTTATGCAGCCCATGATTAAATTTTTAATATTCTCTGCTATTTTAAAATTTCAGCTACTCAGAAGTGGAAGTGTCTTTGATTGCTGTAAATTGAGATATTTAAGAAGATAGTGATACACAGAAAAGAATTTCGTGTGTGACTAATCTAGGGTTAACTTCCAATAATTGGTCAAATGGATTCGCGATACTTCTTTGTTTTTTAAAAAAATTCCATTATAAAGATTTACAACTTTTGTACTCATCTGTACTTGATATGAACTGTTTGACGTTTAGCGGCAATGTGAAACCCACACTCTTTTAGGCGGAGTTTGCCAATGCGCACCCAAGGTCAAACAATTCATTATTTTTGTGGTCAAGTGTGCTGAATCAAGTGGTATTGTAGCATAGACAATAGCTGCAGTTGATAACTGAAAATGTGTCCAGGCTGTTTGTAAAACAAAATAATTGTTTTATTTGTGATATAACCCCTTTAAGCTCATTCTATTAATTAAATATTGTTTTGATTGATTGCAATACAGTTTGGATATTTATAGAGTATGTAATTATATTTTTATTAAAATATATTTTTATTAAAATAATATTGTATATTAAAATTATTTTTAATCAGTTACATTTATTCATAAACAAATTACATAATAAAACTTTATTTACTTAAACAAATTATTTTTGTATTTCACATTTTTTAATTTTAATATTTCATTCAGTCCGTGAAAAAAGTTTTCTTTCTAATCTGGCCTGGGGGTAAAAACTGTTGGCTATGCCTGCCCTAGAGTCTAGTCTCAAGAGCTAAAAATAGCTCCATTGGGAACATGGCCATAGATAAGCAGCAGAGCATCGGCCCCAGACAGGGGTTGCCAGGTAGATAGATACTAGTTGGGGCACATGCAGGAGTCTATCTACCCTCCTCTAACTTGGAAAAAAAGAAAATTATAAAAATAAATAAGTAATATCTTACATGATTTTTAATATTTAGACTACATTATATTACATTACTACATTTGGGCTGCCAGGACTAACAAGCTTTAGTGAGACGTAGGCCTCTTCCCAGACCAGCACTAACCAAGGAGAAGGCCACCTTCACTTCCAGGTTGAGAGTCGTGACACCCAGTGGCAAGAAGCCAGCCGTTCCACACAGGCATTCCCCAAGCTCTCCTGAGCTGGAGATGAACTCACAGCTACAGAATTGAATACAAGTGCCAAGGACATGGAAGTTGGTGGTGACCGGGTAGCTTTGACCATCTTTGTTCTGTTCCTCAAATGAAATATTTTCAGAATATCCAACTCCGGCCAGTAAGCAAGTTGGAGAAATATTTTGGTGGGAAGTACGTTGTCTTTATTACTCAAAAGAGAATTCTGCCTAAGGTAACTAAAAAAATATGCTATACAAAACATAAGCAACTGTTCCAGGAGCACTGCACCACGCCATCCCTGAGGATGTGGTTTTCCCAAGTGAAACAAGAAAACCCGCGTGCAACCGGACCACAGCAGACTCATAAAGATTCATTAGGATAAAGCACATCGTGGAACACAAGCTTGAAACTTTTTCTGATGTCTATAAGGAGCTATAAGACAAGGATGTTCATTTTGAATTCCCAGTTTCAGTTGTAAATTTAAAGAAAATGACCTAAAAATATCATTCACAATAAAAAAGACTATCACTAAAAAGAAACTCTTTGTAGAAATAATATTGCTTCCCATCAATTCAAGCAGTGTTATCTCAGTATATACCCAATAGTTAGATGATAACCAATCAGTGGTACCAAAAACAATATGACACATCTCATCAGTAGTGTAACTGTATTTTCCTTTCATTATACCACTGCCTCTCTGTATTTTGTTTTAAATGCCGTAGAAGTGTATCCTAGTGTTGTTAATAGGAAGAACAATTGATATTTCATTCTTGTTTAACTCTAGCTTGCATCTATTCATTCTTCTTTTCACTTCTCAAGGATTATTTTTCCCTGTTTTAAACCATTAAGTTAATTACTTATTACCTGAAGATTTAATTAATTTCTATTTGCATCACTTTTCAGATCATTAATAAAGCTAATGTTAAGATTGATCCCTTTATCAGCTCCCTTCAATTTGACAGTGTGTTTTCATTATACTTTGTTTACTATCCTACAGCATATTGTCAATCTTTCTGACAACCTTCATACAGCAAGTACTCTGAGTTAGTTTTTCAAGGAAGATAATATGAACAATATGAAACAACTTTAGGTGTCTTATGGTAATGTATTCTCCTATAGCAAAATTCTATCATCTAGTACAAAGTTATTTATAGAATGATTTATCATTAATGTAAGAAGAAATTATAATCATAATTATTAATCTAACAGTATTTTCTGCTCTAATAAATATATATTAAAAGAAGTCAGAATGTAATTTCAAATTGCATTATGCCATTTAAATCATTTCATGAAAGGCTTCATTCTTTTTTTTTTTTTTTAACTTTAAGTGAGAGGAGAGGAGATAGACTGCTGCATGAACCCTGACCGGGATCCACCCTGTGACCTCCGCCTGGGACAAATGCTCTGCCCATCTGGGGCCAATGCTCACAACTGAGCCATTTTTAGTGTCTGAGAAAGGGGCTCCATGAAAACATTCTCAGTGCCTGTGGCCAAGGAGCCATGGCTTCAGGAGGGGAAGAGAGACAGAAAAAGAGAAGGAGTAGATGGAGAGTAGCAGATGGTCACTCCCACTGTGTGCACTGACCTGGAATTGAATCTAGGACTTCCACACACCCAGTTGAAGTTCAGCCACTGAGCCAAGGGCTTTACTCTTATTTGTATTTATTTTTAATGCAAAGCTAGTTATCTTATTTTCATTCCAATAATAAACTAGATTTAAAGTGATTATTCAGCTGATCAAAAATATTTGCCAATTTTCTGTTTATATAAAAATATATATACAATTCATTACATAACCTCATAAATAAAGCACTCTAAACATAGGAGAGATCTCACACTTAATTTAGAGGGAGAGATATTTAAAGATTAGTGCTTTGTCAGTTTCCTCTGAAAATTTTCTGCAGCCTTCAATCAATACTGATCAGTTTTATGAATCTAACAATTTTGTTTAAATTGTACAATTTTTTTAATATCGTCTTAATGATCTGTCTTCTTAGATATGTTTTGTTAATTATTAAAGCAGGCCTTTCCCTTTCTCTTTTAGTGATGAGGTTTGTATAAATTTCTATTTATTATTTCTATGTTTCTACTTTAAATTACTAAAAAGAATAAAACACTGGTTATATTTAATTTACCTATATTTTAATAGCAATGCATACAATCTTACATTAATTCAAAAATTGTATAATTCCTGAAACCTAAATTAATTATAGTAGTCCAGACATTGCCAAATATTTTAAGACATAAAATATATATTTTTCTAATAAAATTGTAGGACTATCTCATAATATATAACAAATAAAAGTAGAATATTTCTGTGTATAACAAATTTAAGAGCATGGAGATATGGGATTCCCATCTATCACATTCCAGACCTCCACACTTCTCTACCATAAACACCCTGAGGAATCTCCAGAAAGTCTAATATAAGAAAAGCAACTTTGGGGGGAGCAAGATGGTGGTGGAGTAGGCGGACATACCAACTTCAAACTCCCAGAACCAAAGTGGATTATAACTCAATTTTAAGAACCATCATCTGGATAAACCAACTTTCAACTAAACTAAATGGACTCTTCAAACAAGGAACACAGAAGAAGCCACATTGAGACTAGTAGGAATAGCGAAAACGCGAAGAGGGCTGCCCAGCTCCCCGGAGCAAATGGCAGCCCTAAGAGACCCGCGTGGCGGGAGGAGAGTTTGGCAGAGAAGGAGGGACCTGAACAAAGCCTCAGCCTGCAGTCGCAAAGCCTAGAAGAGGTGTTTGGACAGTATTGAGCTGTGAAACAAGTGAGGATACTATTTGTGAGAAAGAGACAGTTTTCTCAGAACCAAGATTCTTTTTAAACGGACAGCACAGAAAATCTCTCTCACAACCATGCACCCGGGGCTCGGGGGAACGGGAACAGAGGAGAGGACCAGAGAAGCGGGAAGAGAGTGTGGACTGAAGGAACAGGGACAAACACTCTGAGGGACAGCCACCCTAACCCCTGGGTTAAGTCACTTCCCTAATCAAAAACGAATATTTCCCCTGGAATTAGAAATACCAGCAAATGGAGACAGGACACCAGACAAACAAGCTCTCCCGCAGCAATTAGAGCAGAGCAGCTTAGAGGGAGGGAGCTCCCAGTTCTACAGTATAAATTGTTAGGGCCCTTCATACTCTGCTGAGGATTGCTGGAGGGATGGTGGCAGTGGGAAGCTGAAATGCGGTTCTGTCAGCAGGGGCGGAAACGCAGCAGGGGCAGAGGGGACACGCGAAAGCAGTCTAGCAGCTGCAGGCCTGCCTGTAACCCCACCGGCGGGGAAAAAGCGGGAGGCCAGGAACGGGCAGAGATCTGCTCTGCGACCCTGCGCAAGCCGGCCTTGACCACGGGGACGGGGCTAGGGCCAGGGACGGGCATTGGTTCATGGACGTGGCTAAGCTCACGCCAAAAGGACGTGGCTGAGCTCACAACATTGGACGTGGCTGAGCTCACGCCAGCAGGCAAAACCGGCTGGAGAAACCGCGGTTTGCCATCCTGCGTGATCAAGTTGGCTCTGAACAAGGGGGAGGGGTAGAGCCTGGGACAAGCGGAAGTTCGCAGCTGAGAGCACGCCAGCAATCATGCCCGGCCCAAAAAACCTTCGTTGGCAACCCTGCGTAGGAGGGCCCTGGCCTCTAGGGCAGGGTTAAAGATCCAGACGGGCAAAGGCTCACAGCTGAGAGCACATCAGAAGCCCCAACCAACCCACGGAACTGTGGCGAGAAGGCTCTAACTGTGAGTGCTGGGCGGAAGCCGGGAAACAGGGTGGGTCCGCAGATGAGCAAATGTGCTCACCTCTGCCCTTGGTGCTGAGGCTTGTGGCTTGAGTGACAGCCCCTCCCACGGAGGAGAGGCAGAAATCACAGCAACAGCCATAGTGGGCCAGCCCTGGAAACGCAAATACCCAACCACCCTAGGCAGCGGCAGAGTGGGGGGTGAACCTGCAGACAGACCACACCTAGAGAACATAAAAGCAACACCAACTGGACTCCAGTGGCAACAACTTGCTTATACACAGATAAAATGGGCAGGCAGAGAAATGCAAACCAAATGAATCAAGAGAAATACCCAGAGAAGGACCTGAATGAACCAGATATAACCAAATTACCAAAAGCAGAATTTAGAAAATGATAGGATGTTCAAAGAAATTAGAGCAACAATGGATAGTCACTATGAACACCTAAATAAAGAGATAACAAGTATAAAAACCAAAATAGAAATAAAAAAGTATCAGACAAAATGAAAAATATAGTATCAGAACTGAAGACCACAATGGAAGGAATTAAAAGCAGGATGAATGACACTGATGATCGAATCAGTGAGTTAGAGGACACAATAAACAAAGGCACAGAAGAAGAGAAAAAAAAGAAAAAGAGACTAAAAAAATGTGAGGAAACTATAAGATAGCTCTGTGAAAATATGAAGAGAAACAATATTTGCATCATAAGGGTTCCTGAAGAAGAGGAGAGAGGACAGGAAATGGAAACTTTGTTCAATCAAATCATAGCAGAAAACTTTCCTAAATTAAGGCTAGGAAACATTCCACACGTTCAAGAAACACAGAACTCCATTAAAGAGAAACCCAAAAAAATATACACTAAGACAAATCATAGTTTAAATACCAAAGCTAAGGGACAAAGAGAAAATTTTAAAATCTGCTAGAGAAAAAAAGGCTATCACCTACAAAGGAGCCCTGATAAAAATGACATCTGAATTCTCAACAGAAACACTTGAGGCCAGAAGGAAATGGCAAGATATATTCAAAGTAATGCAGAACAAGAACCTACAACCAAGACTACTCTATCCAGGAAGGCTAACGTTTAAAATTGAAGGAGAAAGAGCTTCCCAGACAAAGAAAGCCTCAGGAAATTCATTAAACCAAATCAATTCTGCAAGAGATACTAAGGAGCTTGTTGTGAACAGTTCAAAGGGCGGAAAGTACATAGCAAAAGAAGAATAGAGCTTTAAAGAATAAAACGGCATTAAACAACTATATATCAATAATAACCTTAAATGTAAATAGATTAAATGCTCCAATCAAAAGACATAGGGTAGCTGCGTGGATAAAGAAACAACCCATACATATGCTGTCTACAAGAGACACACCTTAAAAAAAAAGATGCAATAGACTGATTGCAAAATGATGGAAAAAAATATTTCATGCAAATGGAAATGAAAAAAAGCCGAGGAAGCAGTACTTATATCTGACAAAATGGACTTTCAATCAAAGGCTGTAGTAAGAGATAAAGAAGGACACTACATAATGATAAAGGGAACAATTCAACAGAAAGATATAACCTTTATAAATATCTAAGAACCAAATATAGGAGCCCCGACATACATAAAGCAGACTTTGAAGGATACAAAGGGCGAGATTAACAGCAATACTATCATAGTAGGGGATTTCAATACCCCACTAACAACACTGAATAGATCCTCAAGAAAAATTTAATAAAGAAACAGCAGACTTAAATGATAAACTAGATCAACATGATTTAAGAGATATATTCAGAACTTTTCACCCTAAAGCAGTAGAATATACATTCTGCTAAGCGCTCATGGACATAAAAATAGTCTCAATAAATTTAAGAAGATTGAAATCATATCAAGCATTTTCTATGATCACAATGCCATGAAACTAGAAATTTACCAAAAAAGAAAAACAAAAAAATACTCAAACACTTGAAAACTAAATCGAATGATATTAAATAATGAATGCATTAACACTGATATCAAAGAAGAAATAAAAAGGTTTCTAGAAGCGAATAATAATGAGCATACATCAACTCAAAATTTATGGGACACAGCAAAAGCAGTAATGAAAGGGAACTTCATTCCACTACAGGCATACCATTAGAAGCTAGAAACAGCTCAAATAAGCAACCTGACCCTGCATCTAAAAGAACTAGAAAAACAACAGCAAATAAAGCCCAAGACCAGTAGAAGGAAGAAAATAATAAAGAGCAGAGCAGAAATAAATGACATAGAGGCTAAGGAAACAACACAGAGGATCAATAAAACCAGGAGATGGTTCTTTAAAAAGGTAAACAAAATTGATGAACCTTTAACTAGACTCACCAAGAAAAAAAGAGAGAGGACCCAAAAAATAAAATTAGAAATGAGAGTGGAGAAATAACAACAGACACAACAGAAATACAAAGTATTATAAGAAAATACTATGAAGAACTATATGCCAAAAAATTAGACAATCTTCGTTAAATGGACAAATTTCTTGAATCATATAATCTTGCAAAAATGAATCTGGAAGAATCAGAACACCTAAACAGACCAATTACAACAAATGAAATAAAAACAGTTATAAAAACCTCCCAAAAAAGAAAAGTCCTGGGCCTGATAGCATCACAAGTGAATTCTACCAAAAATTCAAAAAACTAACTTCTATTCTCCTCTAACTATTTCCAAAAATTCCAAAGGAAGGAAGACTTCCATACTCCTTTTATGAGGCGAGCATAATTCTGATCCCAAAACCAGGCAAACACAACACAAACAAAGAAAATTATAGGCCCATATCCCTGATGAACTTAGACGCTAAAATTCTCAACAAAATATTAGCCACTGGATCCAGCAATATATGAAAAAAAATCATACACCATGATCACGTGCAATTTATTCTGGAGAGACAAGGCTGGTACAATATTTGCAAATTAATCAATGTGATTCATCACATAAACAAAAGAAAGGACAAAAATCACATGTTAATTTCAATAGATAAAGAAAATGCATTTGATAAAATCCAGCACTCATTCATGCTCAAAACTCTCAGTAAAGTGGAAATACAGGGAACATTCCTTAACATGATAAAGGCCATCTATGACAAACCCACAGCAAACATTATAGTAAAAGGGAAAAAATTAAAAGCAATGGCCTTAAGATCTGAAACCAGGCAGGGGTGACCCCTTTCACCACTCTATTCAACATAGTTCTGGAAGTCCTAGCTACAGCAATCAGACGAGAAGAAGAAATAAAAGGCATCCAAATTGAAAAAGTAGAAGTAAAACTGTCATTATTTGCAGATGATATGATATTGTATATAGAAACCCCTAAAGTCTCAGTCATAAAACTACTGGACCTGACAAATGAATTCAGCAAGGTGGCAGGATATAAAATTAATACTCAGAAATCAGAGGCATTTTTAAATACCAACAATGAACTGTCAGCAAAAGACATTAAGGAAACAATCCTCTTTACTATTGCTATGCAGAAAATAAAATACTTTGGAGTAAATTTAACCAAGGAGGTTAAATTTATACACTCGGAAAATTATAAAACATTGATAAAAGAAATCAAGGAAGATACAAACAAGTGGAAGCATATACCGTGCTCATGGCTAGGAAGAATAAACATCATAAAAATGTCTACATTACCAAAGCTATTTATAAATTCTATGCAATACCAATTAAACATACTTTAAAGATATAGAACACATATTCCAAAAATTTATATAGAACCAAAGAACACAAATATCCTCAGCAATCTTAAAAAGAAAAAATAAAACAGGAGGTATCACTCTTCCAGATATCAAGCTTTACTACCAGGCCATTGTACTCAAGACAGCCTGGTAGTCGCATAAGAACAGGCACATAGATCAATGGAACAGAACAGAGAACCCAAAATAAACCCACAGCTTTATGGACAACTGATATTTGACAAAGGAGGAAAGAACATACAATGGAGTAAAGACAGCCTCTTTAACAAATGGTGTTGAGAAAATTGGACATCTACATGCAAAAAAATGAAACTAGACCATCAATTTACACCATTCACAAAAACAAACTCAAAATGGATAAAAGACTTAAACGTAAGCTGTGAAACCATAAGCATCTTAGAAGAAAACATAGGCAGCAAGCTCTCCGACATCTGTTGCACCAATATATTTGCTGATTTATCTCCACGGGCAAATGAAATAAAAGGCAAGATAAACAAATGGGACTTATCAAACTGAAAAGTTTTTGCACAGCTAAAGACAATAAGAACAGAATAAAAAGACAAACCACACAATGGGAGAACATATTCGACAGCACGTCTGATAAGGGGTTAATAACTAAAATTTATAAAGAACTTATAAAACTCAACACCAGGAAGACAAACAACCCAATCAAAAAATGGGCAAAAGAAATGAATAGAAATTTCTCCAAAGAGGACATACAGATGGCCAATAGGCATATGAAAAAATGCTCAACATCACTAATCATTAGAGAAATGAAAATTAATAAGCCAGGCAGAGAAAGACAAATATCATATAATCTCACTTACATGTAGAATCAAATCAACAAAGTGAACTGAGAAATAGAACAGAGGTAGAGTCACAGGGAACAGAGGGACAGCTGTCAGAGGGAAAGGGCTGAGGGGATGGGATCAGAGAAGGTTAAGGGATTAGTGAAATTATATATACATAACACAGAGATATAGATCACAGGACAGCAAATCCCAGAGGGAAGAGGGGAAGAGAGTTAGGGGAAGGGGGCAAAGGGGATGTAATGGGGACACAGGGGTGGGGGTTGAGGGTTTTATATTGAGTGGGACACTTGAATTCATGTTAACAAAATAAATTAAAATTAATAAAAAATGTTTAAAAAATAATATAAAAACATCAATGTAGAAATAAAAGCAGATAACGTGGCCTGGATTTTATTCAGGATGGAGCACTACTAGCTATAGAACAAACATGGATTGTTCTTCTGGTGAAACGGGACATGATAGCCTCCAAGCTCTTTTCTCCACTTCTCATGTTCTGGAGCTGCAGTTCAGTCTGCACTTCCTGTGATAATGTTATGGCAGATCTGAAATCATTGCTGTTTAGAGATTTTTTTTCTTTTTTTTTAAATTTCTTTTATTTTATTTTATTCATTTGTAGAGAGGAGACAGAGAGAGAGAGAGAGAGAGAGAGAGAGAGAGAGAGAGAGAGAGAGAGAGAGAGAAGGGGGGAGGAGCTGGAAGCATCAACTCCCATATGTGCCTTGACCAGACCAGTGCAGGGTTTTGAACTGGCGACCTCAGTGTTCCCAGGTCGACGCTTTATCCACTGCGCCACCACAGGTCAGGCTGTTTAGAGATTTTTTAATTTATTTTATTTTATTTTTTTATAAGTGAGAGCAGGAGAGGTAGAGAGACAGACTCTTGCATGCCCCCCAACAGGGATCCACCCGGAAACCCCCATCTGGGGTCGATGTTTGAATCAACGAAGCTATCCTCAGCACCTGAGGTGAACACTGAGACCAATCCAGACACTGACTGCTGGAGGGGCAGAGGGAGATAAGGGGGAGAGGTAGAAGGAAAGAAGCATATGGTTGCTTCTCATGTGTGCCCTGACAGGGGACTGAGCTTGGGACCTCTGCATGCCGGGCTAACCTCTATCCACTGAGCAAACCAGCCTGGACAATAAAGATTAACTTTTATGTGTGTTAGAAAATTGTTAACTTTTTAAATATGAATAAAATAAAATGATAAGAATATTACAACTTGTATCAAAATGGGTAATGGCTGTTAATAAATATTCACCTCAGTTTCCCTGACCCACATTATTTTGGGGATAAAAACCATGCCACGAAAAAAAAAAAAATGATGCCACAATAAATTTTTTAAATTATGCCTCAGAAAATTGTGGAACTAGCCACATAAAAATTCTTCCATATCATTCAGAAAGATCCCAAGGCTTCCTGACTTTTCTCCTTAACCATGTCAACTTTATTGTGACATTGAATAACACCTTTTTCTCAGTCCTAGATTTTGCCTCAAAATCTTTTTCAACATACCTTTTAAAAATCTTTATTGGGGTTATATAACATTCCTCTTTTGGATGGATAGGAAATATTCTTTTCTCCAGAAATTTGAAAAAGATTAGTTCTCTTTTAAAAGAAGCTCATTTTAAAAGAGTTTAAATAGGAATAAAATATTTTATCAGACTACAGCTGCCTGGTAGAATTTGTCTGATTCTTTATAAAGACTCCCTTGTAGTCTTTTCACATGTCCAGTTACTTTATTTTTTGTATTTTTGTCTGGAGGAAGTAAAACAGTTTCTGTCCAAGATGTACTACTGGCTTATGTTTAAAACTCTTAGGTCCTGGTAGGTGAGAAAGGAGAAAGACTTCATTTGCTATAAATTCTTTTGCCATCTAAAAGGTATAGCTGACTGTGGGCAATAAGAATTAATTGCCGTTGCAGCTTTCTGTTAGCACGTAGTTTCATGACTATAATAAATGTATCCATATTTTGTATGTTTGCTTGCTTGTTTGTTTTATTGTAGGCTCGCATTACTTGAGCACTGACTTCTTTTGGAACTTCGCACAACTGATCCTATTAGGCATTTATCACATCACCCTCACCATGCGTGTCACCTCACTCCCCCATACATATGCCATAAATACAGTTAATTTTCCTGCAACCTCTGCCACACTGAAAATTGAGATTGACTCCTTTGACCACTCGTAGTGCCCTTGTTGTTCTGAGTTTTAAGTTATTAGTGAATTTCTGCTGTAAAATAACAGCACCACATGTTCAAATTAGAAGAGAAGAAATATTTAATGTCAAGTAGTTTAAACTTCCATTTTGTTTTTGACAATTTGGGCTACTAAACCAAATTACCAACATTTAGTTCTCACAGCCCTGAAGGCTGGCAGTCCAAAATCAAGGAGCCAGAAATTTCAGTTCCTGGTGAGGATCCAATTCCTGAGTTGCAAATAGCCATCTTCTCATTGTGTCTTCTCACGGTGGAGAAAAAATCAGAGAGAGAAAAAATCAAGCTATCGCCTTATAAGGGCACTAATTGTGAGGGCTCTACCCTCATGACCTAATTACAGGCATATCAATAGTCAAGCTAATTCTGAAACTTATCTGGCTTTGAAAAGGATTCAGAATAGCCAAAATAATCTTACAAAATAAAAATGTTGGAAGAACTACGCTATCTTATTTCAAAATTTAAATAATGCAATATTCAAGATAATGTAACATTTGTGTAAGAACAGATAAATAGAACACTTGATCAGAACCTAGAATCCCTAAATGGACCTCCACCTATAAAGTAAGTATATTCTTGACAAGTTTTCCAAAGCAATGAAGCAGGGAAAGAAACTCTTTATAACAAATATTGCAGGATCACCAACATAAATACAAGGTCATAACTTTTGCTCAGCAAAAGTCAACATTAGGAAAATAAACAGGAGTAAGTCATTGACTGAGAGAAATATTTATAATACATATATATGGCAAAATACTTTTATTGAACATAAGTGAAGAACTCCAACAAATCATTTTTTTTAAATCAAGCAAATTTAGGCCAAAAAAATGGAAAATATATTTTACAAAGAAAGATATTTAAATGGAAAATAAATATGAGGAAA
Source organism: Rhynchonycteris naso (assembly GCA_037038555.1). Taxonomy (NCBI): domain Eukaryota; kingdom Metazoa; phylum Chordata; class Mammalia; order Chiroptera; family Emballonuridae; genus Rhynchonycteris; species Rhynchonycteris naso. The sequence continues at coordinate 126,167,024 of CM072999.1, forward strand.
AATGTTCTGTTTTTAATCATCATTAAAATATTAAAAATACAATTACAAACCACCTTACATCTATTAGAAAAGTTAAAATTAAGTGTGAAGGAACTAGCCAAAATCATATGTACATAACACATAATACAGAAAACAGGGTAGCAATAGCCAGAGGAAAATGTGGGATGTAGGTGGGCGAAAGATGAAGAAATGGAGGTAGAAAGAAACTTTGCATGGGGCATGGGGTAGCATAATGTGGGGTGCGGAGGGTGTTATACTGAGTGAGAGTCATGAAAACATGTCAACACAATAAATTAAAATTATTTTAATTAAACCCTTTAAAACTTATATGAGCAATATGTTGTTTCTTGTGTGAAATTCAGGGAAAAAAAAGAATACAAACATTATCCATAATTTCACTACCCAGAATCACCACCAGTAATATTTAGTTTTAATGCTTTTCAGAAGAATTGGTTTTTATTTTAAAGTAAGGCATATTCATCGAATTAAAAAAACACATAATCCATTAATAATAAAAGAATACAATGACATACTACCTTACAACTACGAGACTAGTTAAAAATAACTGTCAATATCAATATTGGGAAGGATGTGAAACAACTGGGGCATTTTACATTGCTAGAGCAGTGTAAAATAATAAAATCATTTTGGAAAATTTTTATTTATCCATCCAAACATATATAAACATTAAGACCTAGCAATTCTGCTAGTTGGGGTTATCACTCCTAAAAATAAAACATATGCAAGTAAAATAATTACATGTTCTAGTAATTTTATTATTAATTGTCTGAAAACCAAATATCAATAAATTAGAAAATGGGTAAACAAATCCTGATATGTTCACAGTGAAATATTATTTAGAAAAAAATGATTTGCTAATTCATTCAACAATGTGCATGATGTTATGCTAATATGTTAAGTAAGAGAAGCTTGACATGAAAAAAAGCACATACTACCATATTTTCCCATGTATAAGACACACCCTTTCCCAAAATATTTGGGGTCTAAAAACTGGGTGTGTCTTATACAGTGATTGTAGATATTTTTACTTAGATTTCCCGCTTTTTTTGTGCTTGTCATTGCACTCATTGTTTCATTCATACTTGTTACCAGTATATTACAGTAAGTTACATTTTGCCACATTCTACCCAGAAATGGCTCAGAAAAGATATTTGTACAGTGCTGAATTCAAGTTAAAAGTTATCCAGTTTGCAAATGTGCCATAAATAGAACTGAGGATAAGGCAGTGACTCATCATCAGACACAGATGAGAACAAGCTGATAGATGGGAATTTTGACAGTGTTGAGGAATTGTATGAATTTTATGATGAATAAAACTGAATAAAAGTTCAATAACTTTATTTAATGCAATATTTTTCAAATTTTGGGCCCCAAAATTAAGGTGTGTCTTACACATGGGAGCATCTTATACACGGGGAAATATGGTATATGATTACATTTATATAAATTTTCAGAAAGTGTGATTGTTTATTCAAGTTGAGATTAATTTGTAAAAATAACAAATTTTCTGGGTTGATGAAAATATTCCAAATTGTGATATTTATCAAATCACATCAAATTGTACAATTAAAATGTTGTCACTGCATGTAAATTTTACCTAAAAAAGAAATATATCCATAATTCCAAATGAGAGTGTAGAATAGCTGTACTTCTTTCTATACATTGCTGGAGTAAGGGTAAAATGGAACAAACTCTTCGGAACACTCTTTGTCAGGGTCTAGTTAAACTGGTCAAACATGCATCCCAAAACCTTGCATTTCTACCCCTAGTCAGCTATCCAAGAAATATAAATACATATGTCCCCCCAAAAGTTGTTGAAAATGTTCAAATCACCTATAATTGACATAAGCATGAAACTTGCCAATTATCCATCAATACGGAAATATGGCAATACTGACATTTTTGGACCCAATAATTATTTTCTGTGGGAACTATCTTGTGCATTGTAGGATGTTTAGCAGCATCCTTGATATATATTCAATAGGTGTCACTGGAAACCCCACAGTTATAAAAATCAAAACTATCTCCAGACATTGACTAATACACCCTGGGGGATGGGGAAATTACCCGCAGTTGAGAGCCACTGGAATAAACAAATATGATATACTTATTCACTGGTATAGTCTTCAGCAAAAAAAAAAAGTAATGAACTAGTGGTAAGCACAACAACATGCATGAATTTAAACACAGAAGTATATTGGTAAATGTTTAATAACTGTTCTCTAAGGTGGGGTAAGGAGAGGCTGATATGTAACATTTACCAATTTCCACATTTTCTACAATTTCAAAAGGTAGCTTTTAAGTAAGATTAGATTGATATTTTTAGGGAAAAATTTTCTAATAATTAGGCTGTCTCAAAATACATGGGAAGATGGGACACCTTCATTATTGAGTTTATAGATGCTTGAGGATATTGTATAAAACTTGTATCCATAAACTTTGTGGTCTACTAATTCTGAAATATAATATTAAAATTTGTCCTCAGTATCTGTGGTTTATGTCCTGTTTATGAAACTAAATATGCCTAAACTTCTAGTGATTTATACTTCTAAACATGTTTCTAAACATACTTAGATATGTATACTTGGAGATAAATTACAATAGTAATAAGGAAGAATTCAAGAAAGGTAACATGGCTAGTGACTCTAAAAGAAAAGATTGGGCATCAATTTCTAGATTATGTTGAAGGATCAACAAGCCAAACCACTGAAAATTTCATAATATGGCTATAGTATTTGGGTTTTTGAATTCTTGACATTTGACTTTCCTTTTCATCCCCATTTCACTATTGATTTTCCTCTGCAGAGCAAAATAAATGTTAATTACATACTATGCTTGATTACTAGTTATCTACTTATTTAGAATAATAGGTGAGTTTGAAAGATCCCTGGATTGAGTCTTTAATACTTCATAAACTGATAAAGTCATTAAAGCTACCTGCATTAATTAATTTACGAAATGAGGAGTACTTTGTAGTGTCACTTCAAATCAATGTCGTTCAGTAATACACAGGGGGGAAATGTTCTCTGTAAGCTGCGTTCACTCATATCACACCAGGTACAATTTCTTAGAAAGTGAAGGAAAGTAAATATTGGGCTCTACTCTTTTCCTCATGTTAGTTGGAGGATGGAAATTCAATTAACATAATAAAATAGACTTGCGAATGACATTTGACCATCTCTGTTACATTCTTCAGTAGAATTCAAAAACAATTTCAAAAGCATTCTGCACAAGTTTTTTACATGTTCAATAGTGGTTAAGCAGTGACTGTACCTATTCTTATATACCTTAATCTAAATTCCACTAATTCATTAGCCTCCGTGACTAATAAGCTTCTTGGGCACTAAATAATCCAAAATGCTTTAAGAAGGAAGGAAATTGACAGTGATCTGGAAGCAACACAATATATGTAATGTATACATATGTAAAGTTCTCAGTTAAAGAGCTGTTTGTTATGAGAACAAAGCAGCTGTCTCTTTCATAAAAGGGAACTTTATTACCATTGGTTATAGATGAACAGCAAGTTCTTGTCAAATAATGAGTGTTCAGTACCATAGTATAACTATAGTGAGTAGATTGATTTAATTTTTTTTATTTGGAATTAAATATGATAGGGTAACATTGATCAATAAGAGTGCATTGGTTTTAGGAAAACATTTCTATAGCATTTGAACTATTGATTATGTTGTGTGCCCATCACCCAAACTCAAATAATTTTCTGTCATCATATATTTGCCCGTCTTTATTCCCCTTTCCCTGAATTTTCTCCCCCTGGTAAACACATAGTGATAAGAACTCTTATATCATGTAATTTATCATGGATTTGAAATATTAATTTACACTTTTGCTGCTGCATGCCTAACAATTACTTAATATTTCTTAAAAATTTATAAACCTCACAACATTTAAATTATTTCAAGACATTCCCAAAGATATGAAATGCATTGAACTTTCTTATATTCAGACCTAATACAATTTGTTTTATTCAGGGTCTTTCTGCCTCAGTTCTTCAGAACACAACCATAATCTCCTATAATTATAAAGTACTTCATACACTGAGCAAATTTTACAGCTACTAAAAACCTAATTAATGTTAAGTTGAAATTGGTTCTCTCACACTGAAATTGATGTAAGTAGCTGGCTTGGCTCAAATAGAAAGTATACTTTCCTTTGACCTTATGTAACCCAATCCAGTGGTAGCTAATTAGGAGAATTTCAGCATCTCTTTTGCATTTAACATTTCTCTTAATATTATTCTAGCTTGGTTTATAGAAGCAAAAAATATAAATATTTTTTAAGTAGGGGGGGTGTGGAGTAGTGAAAATTCAAGCAAGGTCAAAAATCATGGTAGAGTTTAATGAGTCTCATACTTTGCTCTTGACACTGGGCAGGAAGCAAGTCTCTAGGAATCAGATGTCATAAAGAAAAGTGCTTATGGCAGGGGTCCCCAAACTAAAGGCCCGCAGGCCGCATGCGGCCTCCTGAGGCCATTTATCCAGCCCCGCAGCACTTCCAGAAGGGGCACCTCTTTCATTGGTGGTCAGTGAGAGGAGCACAGGATGCATCCGTACCCATAGTTCCCATTGAAATACTGGTCAGTTTGTTGATTTAAATTTACTTGTTCTTTATTTTAAATATTGTATTTGTTCCCATTTTGTTTTTTTACTTTAAAATGAGATATGTGCAGTGTGCATAGGGATTTGTTCATAGTTTTTTTTATAGTCCGGCCCTCCAACAGTCTGAGGGACAGTGAACTGGCCCCCTGTGTAAAAAGTTTGGGGACCCCTGGCTTATGCCTTCTTCCTTGTGCTAATCTTTCTAATTTTGGTTTCAGGGCATTCAACCTAAGATTATTTAACCTTACTGAGAATTTACACAAAGCAATATTCCTGCTGTGTCTGCCAAAGAAATGTTAGTATTCAAGCCCGTGCAAAAGATGCATCTTTTGGCCGTTTCAAATTCTCTTGGCCCCACCTTTTCCTTCTGTTGATGTTCTGGTTACTATTTCCTGCAGGTTTGCAGGGCTCTTTGAAGGTTCACTTGACAGTGTCTTGCCTTAGGCCAATGCCCTATATTTCTCTTCTTCTCCTCTAGGGTACCGGGCTTAGTTCACATATATGAAGCCACTCTTGACTAATGAGGATAAATTTGTCTCCCTTTCTTCCAATGGTAGGAAGTCCTGCCTAATTGCATAGGCCTCCTCAGGAGGTCCACCTGGATAGCACTCAGGTGGTCAGTAACACAGGCCAACTTTATATTGCATCTTTGGCTGGTTTTCTCATTTTTGTTTTATTTCTTAACTCCTATTCCCTGAGATCACTTCCCAAATGAACTCTCTACATGACAAACTATCCCTCAATCATTCATTTCAGGAACTTCAGATAAGATAGAGGGCGATGGACATGTAGAGTTTTTATGAAATATAATTGTCTATGCCTTCTAAGCTTTGTGATTTCACTGAGTGGCAATTAAAAAATAAAGTACCTGTACTAATATAACATTTGCCAACTTTTAAAAAAGTGGGCGTGAATATTTAAAAATAAAACGAACATCTATCTCAACATCCTACGTTCTAAATTTTGCCTTCACCTTAATTAGTAAATACCACATGCTAAGGGTATGATGTTAAACAAATTATTAATGTCTCTGAACCTCAGTTTTCTAATCTGTAAAATGGGGATAATAATAGCACTGTAGAAAGTTATAATAGTGTCATAATTGATAATAAAATATATTAGATATTACTTGCTGCATAACAAAACAACTCCAAACTATATGGCTTAAAATATTAACCTCTTAATTTGCTCAGGATTCTGCAATCTAGGCTGGGTTCAGCAGGATGTAGCTTCTGCCCTTCTCTCTCCTGAGATCATTCATGAAATTCTCATCATCTGCAATGTTTTTCACCTGTGGATGGAGTAAACATTTTTATGGACACTTAGAATACACTATTGCGCAGATGAATGTTAAGAGTGAGAAATGTAAATTTGTGATTTCCACATTGGGCGGCTGCCTAGGCGCCCACCTTGGAGAGAACCCGGATTACAAGTGTCATTTTAACAACCAGTTCACCAAACTCAACAAAAAATTAGGTATCCGTTCTGCTAAACTGGTGCAAACCGGCTGAATCCCAGCACTGGTCATACAGGTTTACATAAGAACGGTGAGCAGATGTAACTGCAGAGGTGGATAGCTGAGTATTAGAAGCAAATTCACCAATTCACCACATAAGCATTTCTGTCTGACAACCTTTAAACTACTTGTGTAAATATTCTTGGAGCAGAAGTTAGATTAAGCAGAAGTTGAGGAGAAAAAAAGGCCACACAAGGACATTTGCGTTGGTTTTGAGAGAATTTTTTTCCTCTCATGACTTACTCGGGAATAAAATGTTTCCTTCTAAACATCGAGGTTGTTAAAAGAAAAAAAAAATCCTTTATGGGATAACTGGAAACAGAAAGTAAAATACCTCTACAGGAAGCGAGTTTATATACAGTTGAAACAGGTGAGCGTAGAATGGAAAAGCAAGGAAGAAAAGCAAATCTTAAGATGTATAGGAGAAAAGAAAAAGGCAACATGAAAGAGAAATTATGCAGAAGAAATAGAAATCAGAAAAAAATTAAATCTGGAGGACAATGTTGGAAATACAAGAAATCCTTAGAAATAGTGGCAGTAGCCTGACCTGTGGTGGCGCAGTGGATAAAGCGTCAACCTGTGAACACTGAGATCACCAGTTCAAAACCCTGCACTGGTCTGGTCAAGGCACATATGGGAGTTGATGCTTCCAGCTCCTCCCCCCTTTCTCTCTTTCTCTATTTCTCTCTCTCACTCTGTGTCTCCTCTCTAAAAATGAATAAATAAAAAAAGAATTAAAAAAAATAAAGGCATTTAAAAAAATAAATATTGTATTAAAAAAGAAATAATGGCAGTAACCAGACAGTGAGATATTTGTGGAAGCCCGAAACTTCACATAAAATGCAAACACCACATAAATGTGAAATCATCAAAACAACCCTGCCTTATTTTTCACTGGTAGAAGCTGAAAAATGAACACAGACAGATGTGACTTGTCTTTTGTAATATAACATGTGCAGAACTAACTAGTACTTGCCAGTGTTTGGAAGTCAAACTTTAACTCACCCCTGAGTACTTCTATAATTTAATTTGGAATATTTGCAGTGATCAATAATCTAATAAAAGTATTGATTGGTATAATGTTGCAAAATGGAAAGATCTAGAAACATATAATATTACCAGAAAAACTGGGGCTTAAATTTCAGCTTCACCTCTTAATAACAATGTGACCCTGGGCAAATTATTTCTATTTCACGTGCCTCAATTTCTTTATCTGTGAAATGGCATTATAATCCCATTCTGTTGTGAGTGTAATTATTAAGTCTAATTAATTATAATAATTAGAACTGCACTATCTGGCACTGCTTCAAGGAAAAATACTTATTCTTGAGGGACTATAAAACACCTTTAAACCAGGATTGTAATGTCCAACACTGCAGAACTCATCTTCCCTCTTGTTTCTTAAAATTAGGGAAGCTTAACTAAAAATAGTAGAACTGACTAAATCTAAAATCATTAACCCATTAGAGTATTTAAATTTGTAGAATGATAATTTCATTATAAAATTTAACTCAGATTTTAGAAATGCTAGACAAGAAACTAAAACCTGTATTTCTGATAATCTAGCTTATTATATAGCAGTTTGTTTTCTTATTTCCTCCTTTGTGCAGTATTCTTAAAAGATAAGTAAGCATAAAATAAATTCCATTGTATAGTTGCATAATTAACCTTTGACAGTTCTAGTCTTACTTTCCACTGGAAAACTTTTAGAATCTCAGCACCTTTAAATAACTAGAAAAAGACATGCTTTTCCAAATTTACAAACCAGGTATTAACCTTATGAAAAGTTTCTTAGAGCTTCTCTTCCCATTTGTTTCAGTAAGGAATAATCAAACAGCCCAGCAATTTTCTTCCAAGAGAAAATGCTTTTCTGTTTCTCTGTTCACCACCCACTCCACAGTACTTCCAATGAGAAAATAAGAAACATAAAACTCCCAAACTGTTTATTCATTCATGATAGAATTTTGGTTACTTTGGCAATGGCACCTGTACAAATCAGGTCCAATCAATATTTTTGGACTATAACTGTGGCGATCTTCAGGGTAGGTTAGACTGGTATAAAAATGAAAAACCAGAAAAGAGATGACCCAGAAGGCAGATACATTAAACTGATATCTCTCAAAGCATAAGCAACATATTACTTGGCTTTGTATTTTCCTGTATACACTCAGTATAACAGTGATTGCATTAATGGAATTTAAAACATCATTAGAATTACTGGAGTAGAATTTCAAAGAATCTCAGAGATATACAAAATGATAGAATGCTTGCCAAAAGCATCTTAAAAATGGCTGGTTATAGAGATTCACCAAATGGGAACAACAGGGCCCTGGCCAGTTTGCTCAGTGGATAGAGCATCAGTCTGGAGTGTGGACATCCCAGGTTCGATTCCAGGTCAGGGCACACAGGAAAAGTGACCATCTGCTTCTCTCCCCATCCCTCTCCCTCTTCTCTACCTCTTTTCTGCCCACAGCCAGTGGCTCAAATAATTCAAGCATTGGCCTAGGCCTGAGGACAGCTTGGTAGTTCTGAGAGTGACAGCCTCAAGCACTAAAAGTAGCTCAGTTGATTCGAGCATTGGCCCCAGACAGGGGTTTGTCAGATGGATCCCCATATGGGGCATATGTAGGAGTCTGTATCACTATCACTTCTCCACTCATTTTAAAAAAAAAGTGAATGACAGAGCTGACTGTGAAGGTTCAGGAACATATGACTAAGAGTAGCAAGTAAATTAAGAGACTGAGATTTTAAAAAAATGGAGAAGTAGGGGCAAGTTTGGGATAGAGGATGAACTATTTTTACAGGTCGAATTTGAGGCACTATTAAGTCATTGGGCAAAAGTGTCCAACATGGAGTTGGAGAAAGATTAGGATGGCAGGAATGTCCTCATAAAGCTAATTTATCTACAACTATTAATTTAATCTTCTTTAATATGATTCAGTGCTCTTGAAAAATTTCACTGTTTTGACATTAATTTCTCTGTTGTCATAATTAGTTTTAGACTATCAGTTTCTATCTGAAAATTTAGAAGGAAAATGGGACTCCCCTGCAGTCCCCTTCTCCTGGTAACCACTACACTTTTATTTATGCTCATTAGTCTCAGTTTTATATCCCAGATATATGTGAAATCATATACCATATTTTCCCATGTATAAGACACAACTTAATTTGGGGGTCTGAAATTTGAAAAAAAATTGTATTACGTCAAGTTGTGGAACTCAAGTTTTATTCATCATAAAATTTATACAACTCCCCATCACTGTCAAAACTCCCATCCATTAACTAGACCTCATCTATGTCTGATGACAAATGACTGTCTCCATATATTGCCTCATCCTCAATTTCATCTATGGCATTTGAAATGCCACACTTCTTAAAAGACTTGACAACTATCTGACTCTTGATATTATCCCAGGATCTTTTCACCCAGGTACAAATTTCTTCTATAATTGGTTTCTTCACTCTTCCTGTTGGTGTCAAATTGTCCCCAGAAGATTTCGTGCATTGGTTCCATTCATCTCTCGTGGCAGCTTTGAAGGGTTTGTTAATGCTGACATCAAGTGGTTGGAGCTGGGATGTCAAGGCTCCAAGTATGATGGTAAGTTTTGTTTTTTGCTCTGTAGCAATCTTCTTTGTGTTTTTTGTTATGTGTGCCCTGAACTTATCAAGCACCAATAGGGCAGATTTGTGTGAGAACCCATGTGGTGTCCTTCTCCAAACTTTCTCAAACCAGATCTTCATCCCATCCTGATCTGTCCAACCCTTGTCATGAACGTGGACAATCACTCCTCGAGGAATGTCTTCTTTTGGCATTGTTTTGCATTTGAAAATCAGCATAGGATGCAGCTTGGTTGCATTGGCACAACAAGCTAGAACAGCTGTATAATGTCTCTTTTCATGTCCACTTGTCTTCAACAGTTCACCCCCTTCTTATCAACAGTTCTGTTACTTGGGACATCAAAGTGATGGGGGACTTCGTCCATATTTGTGATCTGTCCTAAATCAAACTGATGTGTCTTCCGACATTGAATGATGAAACAATGAAATTTAAGGACCTTCTGTTCATAGCATTCAGACATCTTTTAGGCAAGTCTGATGTATGTATGCATGCTTAGTCCATTCCATTTCATGAACCTGAAGCTCCAATTGTGTCCTCCTTTTAAATCAGTAACTTCTTCTTCATCAGCAATTTTTGTCTCATGCTGAACCATCTTTGTGGACACAGGAATTCCAATTACCCTTTGCTCTTCAGTCCACGTCTTCAATTCTCTCTAAATCAGGCCATTTTGCTGACTTGCCTCTCATGGCCTTCTTCTGCCGTGGTGTTTTCAGTAGGGTTTCTTCTTTCTGTAGCCAGTCTCGGATTAATTTCTCAGTTGGAGGAGGACCAAGCTTACAATTTCCATTCACTTTTGCAAACTGTATCACTTTTAACTTGAATTCAGCACTGTATGAAAATTTTTTCTGAGCCATTTCTGGGCAGAGCGTGGGAAAACATAACCTACCATAATATACTGGTAACAAGTGCAAAACAATGAGCACAAAGACAACATGCATAATAAAGCAGGAAATGGAAGTAAAAAATCTACAACCACTGTATAAGATGCACCCAGTTTTAGACCCCAAATTTGTTGAAAAAGGGTGCTTCTTATACATGGGAAAATACAGTAGTTCTTAGCTTTTTCTTGTATATTTATCTCATTCAGTATTATATTCTCAAGGTCCATTCCAGTATGGACACTTTAACAATATTCTTTTCTCTGATCCATGAATATAAAATATCTTTCTATTTACTTGTGTCTCCTTTCATGTCTTTTATTAATGCCTTATACTTTTCAGTGTATAGACTTTTATCTCCTTAGTTCAATTTTTCCCAGTTATTTTAATGCAATTGTAAATGGGATTGTCTTCTTAATTTTTCTTTCTGATAGTTTGTTGTTAGTGTATAGAAATGTAATTGATTTCTGTATTTCAATTTCATACCCTAAAACGTTACAAAATTAACTTCTTAGTCCTAACAAGGTGTGTATGTCTGTGTGTGTGTGTGTGTGTGTGTGTGTGTAAGAAATCTTGAGGGTTTTCTATATACAATATATAAGATATGTCATCTGGAAATAGAGACAGTGTTACTGCTTCCTTTCCACTTTCCACTTTGTATACCTTTTATTTATTTATTTATTTATTTATTTATTTATTTATTTATTTATTTATTTTTCTAAGATAACTCTTCTCTGAAAGATGTGTTGTTTTATTTGGTTTCTTCTTTTACTGAGTGTAAGCAATAGACACAGATCATGCAGTGTGCCATACTATTCAAGACACAGACCATGCCATGTGCCATACTATTCAAGACACAGACCATGCCATGTGCCGTACTATTCAAGACCATGGCTTTAGGAGCCACACTGCAGAGTTTCAAACTTTCATTTTACCATTTGCTAAGCAATTGTTTTACTAGAAATTAAACTGCTCACAGAAATTAGGGGATATGTTATAGCTTCATATTCATTTTAAAATACCCCCTAATTCCTGTGAACAGTGTATTTAACATTCCAGAGTCTTGGTTTCTTGTTCTGTACCTGAGTACAACAACACCTTTTATTCCAGAGAGTTTTGTGCTGTATATCTTATGTTTGTCCACCAGGTTCCCCCCTCCATCTTTCCCCAGATGCTCTGTGCTCAGAGAGGATTTGAATGAAATCACTGAGCTCTCTCCCCTCTGACTTCAGATTGGACCAAGGACCCAAATGTGATGTGAGGTAGGAGTATTTAGAATCTTCTATTCTTGTGGGTTGCTGTAGATTCGCTACCTCCACTTGTCAAAGACCACAGCTTCTAACTGACAACACACTTCATATAATTGCATGCATTAGGTCTCAATAACTTCATTTGCCCCTTCAGGCTTAAGGCTGATGAAGACACACCCCCACCTCCCAACACATACACTATGCTAGCTCTATGTTATCAATACCCTTTCTGAGGTAAATTAACTCTCTTTAGATTAGTTCTTTTAAATATGCCATTACTTTCCTGTTGGCTCCCAGAGAGTAAGTAATTGATTGGATTAAATGAGGTAAGATATGATAAGTGCCTAGAATAGATTAAGTTCTACAAAAAGTATTAGCTATTATTAATATTACTAGATAGTTGCTGTTCTTCTATGACATAATTACAGCTGTCATTTATATAGAACTTATATTACCCTATGAGATAGCTTCTATTCTTATACTTTACCAAAGAAGAAACTGAAGAACAGTTGACTGTTAAACAACATGGGCTTAGGGGTGCCAACTCCCAGACTGCCACAAAATCAAGAATTTGCATACAACTTAAATCGGTCCTTCGTATGAGCTGATTATCAACTGCAGTTAAAAAATGCACTTGGCCCTTCATCAGTATTGAACTGGTGCAACCGCCTCTATGTGGATTTTGTACTAAATAACTTACCAAAATGTATACCTCCAGTAAGTGGCAAAACTAGAATTAAACCTGTCAGTTGAACTCCAAAGTATTTGTTTGGTTTTTGTTTTCTTTTAGGAAGAAGGAGAAAAAGAGACAGAAACTGTTCCTACAGGATCTGCTCCTGTAGGTGTCCTGACCAGGGATCCAACCGGCACCTCTGTGTTTGGGGAGCGTTCTATAACCAACCAAGCTATATGGCCAGGGCTCAAGTAGTTGATCTTAAAGTGCCTACATTGTTTCATCAATGCCATCTATTGAACCAGTCATTCTGTCAAGATCCACTAAATGCTGGCTTTTGCAATCCTTCGCCCTTCTCTGTCACAATGACTCCCAGTGGTCAAGCCCCACAGATTGTCATGCAACCCTGTGGAGCAAGGCCAAAGTAGAGGCTTCCAAGAGGCAACTCACAACACTGAAGGAACAAGGTGTCACACTGAGCTCTGTTCTTCTATGATTTATGGAGAGAACCATTAAGCTCAGGGGAGACTTGTTGGCCTGGTGCCACCACCAGCTTGACAGAAGGGTCATGAGGTCTGTGTGCAGCCAGTTCTCCTAACTTTCCAACACAGTTTGTTTTTTCTCTATGTTGCAGGGAGGTACTTCAGCCTCATCCCCTATGTTCAAGGATTCTCTCAGTGGTGTCTTATCCATGAATAATTTAGTTTTTCTCCTTGGGAGAAGGAATGAATTCAAAAACTTTATATCACCACCAATTTAACAGTATTAGCTCTGACCCAGTCATTATGAAGACTTTTATATTTCTGAACTGACTTTAATATTAACACTATTTCTCTCTTCATTTATCCATTCACCCTCATAGGGTTTTTTTTGTGCTGATACAGAATTTCTTGACCAAATACTAGGTTATATTCTTCCTAAAAAATTAGTTGACATAATGCAGACTGGTGCAGCCACTGTGGAAAACAGTATGGAGATTTCTCAAAAAATTAAAAATTTAACTGCCTTTTGACCCAGCTATTCCTCTTTTAGGAATATACCCTAAGAACACCATAGCACTGTTCACAAAGAAGAAATGCACCCCCATGTTTGTGGCAGCATTGTTCACAATAGCGAAGATCTGGAAACAGCCCAAGTGTCCTTCAGTGGACGAGTGGATTAAAAAGCTTTGGTACATATATACTATGGAATACTACTCAGCCATAAGAAATGATGACATCGGAGCATTTACAACAACATAGATGAAACTTAATAACATTATACTGAGTTAAATAAGTAAATCAGAATAAACTAAGAATAAATGATTCCATGCATAGATGGGACATAAAAATGAGACTCAGAGACATCGACAAGAGTGTGCTGGCTATCTAGGGGAGGAGAGTAAAAGGGGAGGAGAGCAACAGATAGGGGGAGGGGAGGGGCAAAAATAAAACCAGATAAAAGGTGACGTAAGACAATTTGATTTTGGGTGATAGGTATGCATTATAATCAAATGTAAACATAACCTGCAGAGGTTTTCTCTGAACATATATACCCTGATTTATCAATGTCACCCCATTAAAATTAAAAATTAATAAAATCAATGCATGTAAAAAACATTAGTTGACATAACTGTACATATGCATGCATAATGTATTGAAGAACAGAAGCAAAATTAAAAACTTAAATTCTAGAGGGAAGCAAGATGGCGACGGAGTAGGCGGACGTACCAACTTCCAACTCCCAGAAGCAAAGAGCATTATAACTCAATTTAAAGAAACATCATCTGGAAAAACCAACTATGAACTAAACTAAGTGGACTCTTCAACCAAGGAACACAGAAGAAGCCACATTGAGACTGGTAGGAATAGCGAAAACGCGAAGAGGGCTGCCCAGCTCCCCGGAGCAAATGGCAGCCCGGAGAGACCCGCGGGGCAGGAGGAAAGTTTGGCGTAGAGGGAGGGACATGGGTCCCAGGAACTAAGCACCAGACTGCAGTCCTAGAGCCTAGAAGAGGTGTTTAGACAGTTTTGAGCTGAGAAACAAGTGAGGGAGCTCCCAGGCCTACAGTGTGGAGTATTAGGTCCCTTCCTACTCTGCTGAGGGCTGCTTAAGGGTTTGGGGCGACAGGACGCTGAAACGCGGTTCTGTCGGCGTGGGCAGAGGCCAAGCTGGTGGGAGATCGGTCTAGCCCAGAGGGTCGGAGGGGACACGCGAAAGCGGTCCGGAAGCTGCGGGCCCGCTTTTAATCCCACTTACGGGGACAAAGCGGGAGGCCAGGAACGGGCAGGCCCTGCGCAAGCCGGCCCTGACCGCGGGGACCGGGCTAGGACCAGGTACGGGCAGGGGCTCGCGGCTGAGCTCACGCTACCAGCCCCGCCTCCCCCGCCCCGGGCCGGAGAAACCGCGGTTGGCCAGTATACATGCGCGAGCGGTCTCCGAGCGCGGGGGCAGGGTAGAGTCCGGGATGAGCGGAAGTACGTAGCTGAGCAGAAGCCAGTAAACAGCCCACCCCAATAAACCTTGGTTTCCGACCCTGCGCAGAAGGGCCCTGGCCTCGAGGGCGGGGCTAAAATTCCGGACGGGCAAAAGCTTATAGCTGAGAGCACGTCAAAAGCCCCGCCTAACCTGCGGAACAGTAGCGAGCAGGCTGCAGCTGCTGGTTCTGGGCGGAAGTCCGGAAATAGGCTGGTCCGCAGCTGAGCAAAGGTGCTCACCTCTACCCTTGGTGCTAATCTTGTGGCTTCAGTGACAGCCCCTCCCACGGAGGAGAGGCAGAAATCACAGCAAAATCCACAGTGGGCCGGTTCTGGCAACGCTCATACCCAACCACCCTAGGCAGCAGCAGAGGGGGTGGGGGGCCTGCAGACAGACCACACCTAGAGAACACAAAGGCAACACCTACTGGACTTCAGTGGCCACAACTTGCTTATACACAGAAAAAATGGGCAGGCAGAGGAATGCAAACCAAATGAATAAGAGAAATCCTCAGAGAAGTGCCTGAATGAACCAGATATAACCAAATTACCAGAAGCAGAATTTAGAATAATGATAGTTAGGATGTTCAAAAAATTAGAGCAACAATGGATAGTCATTATGAACACCTAAATAAAGAGATAACAAGTATAAAAGATGAAATTGAAATAATAAAAAAGAATCAGACAGAAATGACAAATACAGTATCAGAACTGAAGACCACAATGGAAGGAATTAAAAGCAGGATGAATCACGCTGAGGATAGAATAAACGAGTTAGTGGACACAATAAACAAAGGCACAGAAGCAGAGAAGAAAAAGGAAAAGAGACTTTAAAAATGTGAGGAAACTCTAAGGGAGCTTTGTGACAACATGAAGAAAAACAACACTCGCATCATAGGGGTGCTTGAAGAAGAGGAGAGAGGACAGGAAATGGAAACTTTGTTCAATCAAATCATAGCAGAAAACTTTCCTAAATTAAGGCTGGGAAACACTCCATACATTCAAGAAGCACACAGAACTCCATTAAAGAGAAACCCAAAAAGATATACACCAAGACACATCATAGTTAAAATACCAAAGCTAATGGATAAAGAAAAAATTTTAAAAGCTGCTAGAGAAAAAAGGGCTATCACCTACGAAGGAGGCCCCATAAAAATAACATCGGACTTCTCAACAGAAACACTTGAGGCCAGAAGGGAATGGCAAGATATAATCAAAATAATGCAGAACAAGAACCTACAACCAAGACTACTGTATCCAGCAAGGCTAACGTTTAAAATTGAAGGAGAAATAAAGAGCTTCCAAGAAAAAGAAAGCCTCAAGGAATTCATAAAAACCAAACCAATTCTGCAAGAGATACTCAGGGGCCTCTTGTGAACAGTTTAAAGGGAGAAATGAATAGAGCAAAAGAAGAATACAGCTTTAAAAATAAAATGGCAATAAACAACTACATATCAATAATAACCTTAAATGTAAATGGATTAAATGATCCAATCAAAAGACAGGGTAGCTTCATGATAAAGAAACAAGACCCATACATATGCTGTCTGCACACACCTTAAAACAAAAGATGCTCATAGACTGAAGGTAAAAGGATGGAAAAAAAATATTTCATGCAAATGAAAATGAAAAAAAAGCAGGGGTAGCAATACTTATATCAGACAAAATGGACTTTAAAACAAAGGCTTTAGTAAGAGATAAAGGAGGACACTACATAATGATAAAGGGAACAATTCAACAGGAACATATAACTATTGTAAATATCTATGCACCAAATATAGGAGCCCTGACATACATAAAGCAGACTTTGATGGATATAAAGGGCGAGATTAACAGCAATACTATCATAGTAGGGGATTTTAATACCCCTCTAACAACACTGGATAGATCCTCAAGAAAGAAAATTAATAAAGAAACAGGAGACGTAAAGGAGACACTAGATCAACTTGATTTAATAGATATCTTCAGAACTTTTCACCCTAAAGCAGTAGATTATACATTCTTCTCAAGCACTCATGGTACGTTTTCTAGGATAGACCACATGTTAGGACACAAAAATGGTCTCAATAAATTTAAGAAGATTGAAATCATATCAAGCATTTTCTCTGATCACAATGCCATGAAACTAGAAATTAACCACAAAAGAAAAACTGAAAAATACTCAAACACTTGGAAACTAAATAGCATGATATTAAATAATAAATGGATTAACAATGAGATCAAAGAAGAAATAAAAAAGTTTCTAGAAACAAATGACAATGAGCATACATCAACTCCAAATTTATGAGACACAGCAAAAGCAGTTCTGAGAGGGAAGTTTATTGCACTACAGGCATATGATAAGAAGGTAGAAAAAGCTGAAATAAGCAACCTGACCCTGCATCTAAAAGAACTAGAAAAACAACAAAAAATAACACCCAAGACAAGTACAAAGAAGGAAATAATAAAGGAGAGCAGAAATAAATGACATAGAGGCTAAGGAAACAATACAGAGATCAATGAAACAAGAAGATGGTTCTTTGAAAAGGTAAACAAGATTGATGAACCTTTAACTAGACTCACCAAGAAAAAAAGAGAGAGGACTCAAATAAATAAAATTAGAAAAAACTGTGGAGAAATAACAATTGACACAACAGAAATACAAAGCATTGTAAGAAAATACTATGAAGAACTATATGCCAAAAAATTAGACAATCTTGGTGAAATGGACAAATTTCTTGAATCATATAACCTTCCAAAAATCAATCTGGAAGAATCAGAACACCTAAACAAACCAATTACAACAAATGAGATCTAAACAGTTATCAAAAACATCCCAAAAAAGAAAAGTCCTGGGCCTGATGGCTTCACAAGTGAATTCTATCAAAAATACAAAGAAGAACTAACTACTATTCTTTTCAAGCTATTTCAAAAAATTTAAGAGGAAGGAAGACTTTCAAACTCCTTTTATGAGGCGAGCACAATTCTGATTCCAAAACTGGGCAAAGACAACACAAAGAAAGAAAATTATAGGCCTATATCCCTGATGAATTTAGACGCTAAAATTCTCAACAAAATATTAGCCAACCGGATCCAGCAATATATGAAAAAATCATACACCACGATCAAGTGGGATTTATTCTGGAGAGGCAAGGCTGGTTCAATATTCGCAAATCAATTAGTGTGATTCACCACATAAACAAAGGGAAGGACAAAAATCACATGATAATTTCAATAGATGCAGAAAAGGCATTTGATAAAAGCACTTTTTGACATTTCAAAATATTAAATATAACATTATTTTAGACAATTTCAAAATAATTTTAATATACAGCTGTTTTAAAATAAAGAATATCATTTAATTTTCATTAAATTTAGTTTAAATGAGATATAATTATCAAGTAATAACATGTTTATAGTACATACTCAGCATGCTATTAATTTTAATGTGTCTTTTTTATTTCCTATGTTCATTTGTACTACATATTTCTTTTCTAACAATGATGTCTTTCCTCCAGAGGAATAAAACTTGGCATTTTAAGTTAGAAGGAATACTTGCTCTTATAAAATAACACTTTAACCAAAATATAATTAACTTTATTTACTTTTAATTGACCTTAGAATACATATATATTATTATAACATTTAATAAAAATAAATGCATATTATAAGCCTACTATGTGCCAGGTATTTTGCTTTACTGTGATAAGAAAAAAGAATAAGACTAAGGATCTGCTCCACAGAGCTTAACATCCATAAGGGAGATTAGATATAAGAATGAAATATCCTGTGGGAATCCCCACAGTGAGAGACATGAATAGTGACTGGAAATTATCCTGAAAATTTTAAAGAAAAATTAATCAGTTGAGCTCTGTTTTAAAGATATTTCCAAAAAGAGAGAACATGAGGACATAAAGAGAAGCAGTTCTAGTCGAGAGAACTACTGAGGTACAAGGTCAGGGCAGGGACGTGAAGAGTGGGCTTAGCCCACCGTGCTCACCCTCCTCTAGAGTACACCCTGTCCCAAGTGGAACAGGGGGAAGTAAGCCATCAACGGCAAAGTGGTGACAAACAGCATAGAGTTCTGAATGCTAGCCAAGGAGTTTTGATTTCCTTGCTGTTTTAGAAAATTTATATCAGTGTATGGAATAAATTGAGGGTGAGAGAAAATAATGGCAGAGAGACCAGTAAGAAAGTTATTGCAATGGTCAATGTAGGGGCAATGAGCATTTGAGTACTTATAATGTCTTTGTAAAATTAAAGAAAAGAAATATGTGAAGAAACATTTGGTATGTCCTCTTCAAAATCATCTATAAGACTACATAAAATAGACTAGCAAATTTCCTTTCAATAAAAAAAGATTATTATTTGAATAAATGACTGTACATTTTAGAGAACCCTTATGAGTAAATAGTTTGCATTTACTGAAGCAAGAGTAGAGAAACAGAAAAGAGCAGTCTTTGGGAATAGAAACAAGCTTAAGTAAAGGCTAGTTATTACACACACACACACACACTCAAATTGCAATGAAGCAAAACTACACTGTAGAAGGAACTACGCATTTATAGACATAAACTTATACACTTTTTCAATAAACACTTTAATTTATATAAGATATATAAGGAGGCTATGAATTCAACTTACTTTGTAATTTATCAACCCATTGAGACAAACTCTGTTTCTTATTTTTGAATGTTAAAATTTTGCCTTTTCAAGGACTAGATTCCATTAGGAAGCACAGGAGGAATTCATTTTCTGATTATTCAATGGTCAAGGACTTTAAAGCTCTATGATTTATTTTTCTATAAGTCTTCTAAGGAAGCTAAAAATATCTAGTCCAACACACAGTCTTTATATTACTTAACAAGAACTTTATTCTTTGATTTTAGGCAATAATACAAGTAGATCATTCACAACTCTGTACCACATAGATGTAACTACCATTGCATCATTTTTTGATCTCAAGTTCTAAAATCTAAAAAGATATTTACTATTTTTAACCCTATCATATCAGTTTAGTAATCTCAACCTTCTATTTCCTTGAGAGTTTCTGATCTTCACTATTTCCTGGTAATATTTGCTCTAGAAGTCTGTATTATATATAGTATATAATACATATATATATATATTCATATATATATATATGAATCTATTCTAGCTAATTAAACATAAAGGGACTTAATGCACAGTATCAAGTGGCTTAGAGAATTTTTTAAATGGCCAATGAGAAAGAAGAAGCCTGAGTTATTAGGAGTGAGACAAAAGCAACCCCAAAGGAGCAGGTCTCCAACTGCTACTCTGGTCATGATCAGGTAACTGCGTGCCAAATTGGGGAGCTGCCAATACCATATCCTCTGCTACAATGCATATTTCCATTGCATGATTTAGCTTATATATAAGTGTTAAATAATATAATAAGATTATTGTATAAAATTGTATTGGTTTATAATTTTTTCCCAGTTTACTCATCTTGTATACCAAATAACATCTGAAGACAAAGTACACTAATACAGTCTAGTGCAGCAAACACCAACAGGTGACACTCTCTTCCTGAACATAATACCATTTCTTTCCTGTATCCCCCCAAAAAACTCATCATTCTCCTAGGTTCAGTTTTCCAGGTACTCTTTGAAGGCTTCATGTGTAATTTTTGCCTATCTTTGAACATGTTACCCTTCCCTCAATAATGCAGCAGAGTGCAAGGACTGAGGAACACATGTCACTTTATATCAGAAAATTCTATGTAATAGCCTCTTTTAGAAAATGCATTATTAAAATGGATGTCACTGCACCTACCATTCTATTCATGTTTGAATGATATGCTTCTGAGTACTTGAACATAAATCATACCCAGAGCATGAGGAGTTTACTTTTTCTAGTTCTTGCATACAGGAAAGCCAGGAAATAGTTGTCGAGTCAACCAATCTAAAGTATCTATCAAAGGAGAGGCTTAGCAGCTGAAACCAAAGAACTGTAGAAAAAATCTTAAAAAAAGAATTCTCCAAAACACCCACTAAATGCTTTACAATAAAAAGAGCAAGAAATTTAATATTTTCCTCACAAAAGAATCTGATGTCATATATAC
This sequence comes from Rhynchonycteris naso, assembly GCA_037038555.1. Lineage (NCBI taxonomy): Eukaryota > Metazoa > Chordata > Mammalia > Chiroptera > Emballonuridae > Rhynchonycteris > Rhynchonycteris naso. Next base: position 126,188,117 of record CM072999.1, read on the forward strand.
ATCTAGCAAGTAAGAAAGTAAGTGGGGCAAAAAAAGAGAAGAAAATAATGTCCAGTATAAATACATCCTTTAATTGCTGACTTACAAGTCTAAAGTACGCTTCCCCTTGTAAGGAGAAAGATTTGAATCAATGAAGGTTTAAGTTTCTCATTTTTTTATCTCAGGTTGACAAAAAAATAATATGGGCTATGTCTGATACTTTAACCAAAGAGGTTTCTATATGTGGAAATCACAAGACCTGAAGTGAGAAAAAAAATAATTTGTCTTTTGCTAGTCTCTTACTATGTATACTCAGTCAAAAAACCTCTTACCTTTCTCAGATGATACTTATCTTAGATGATAGACTGTTTTCCAATTCTTTACTTTTCTGTGATCTAATCATACAACTGTGGCCATGGCAGAAGTTCACTATGAGTAAAGTATACTTAGCCTCATTTTCACATGGGACTTGAACATGGGATTTCTTTGATCAGCAGGATGTTAGTGGAATGTGGTTGTGGAGTTCTTCTTATCTTTTTAACCTTGACGATTCACCCTAAGAAGGAAATGCCCTCCACAAAGTCACTTTCTTTCCAGCTGAATCAAGCAGAATAAGACAAATAGGGATGACCATGTGCACTGTGCTGGACCCAGAAGTTTGAGCACCATGAGGAGCACAACTGAAACTAAATATGCAGTCCAAGCTCGGGAGGCTAGTGCCTACCTCCTGGAGTGCAGCTTAGACAGCCACAATACAGAGTTAGTCCATGACTTGTGAGTACGAAAATTAATTGAACAAAATGTAAACTGCTGAATTTGCAAATATTTGTTATACAGAATTAATTAATTGACTGACATGCATCTATATTTCCATTATATAACTTTATTCCAAATTATAACACATTATTATGACTCAGATAACTTAGCCAAATTAACATAACATAGTTTGTGTGAGGAGTGATTGGAAGATGTTAAAACTATTGGAAAAAAGTAATTAGAAAATGTTCATAACTAAAATAAAATGTGAAGATTTTAGCACACTCAAAAACACATTTTCTAACCTTACACAAATCTTTCTTCCTTTTGAACAGTATTTCTCTTTTTTGTTAGTTTAAAGGCTTAATGAAAATGTCTTCATGGGTGGAACTATCTAAACTAATAGTGGGAAGTTTAGAGGGGGTATTATTGTTTGTGGGGATAAATATTATAAAAAATAGCTTTTAAATAAGACTCATTCATTACATCAATCATCAGAAATATTTATGAAATAAAAAATGTGCAAATTTTATGTATAAACTACATCCTATATATTATCTCATTTGATCCTTATTACAATGCTGAGAAACTCCTATTTTTAATAATTATTACCCTTTCACAGATAAGAAGATATGATAGGTTATGTTCTTTGCTAAAAATGGTTTTAAAACATTTTATTATCTAAATAAAATGCTTTTAATGTGTTTAATAAATATAATTGAAAATATTTCCAAGTTTTAGAATAATATTACTGATAGCATTTTCCTCACATTTTAAAACCAGCTCTTTTAGCCACTTCTAAACATCAGTATTCTACCTGCGGCAAGGTGATAATGGGTAAATGCAACCTAAAATTTCTATCAAACAATTCCTTAGAAAAATCTTTCAAAGTAAGAATATAAAATAAGTACTGATAACATCTTTACTTTTCTCAATGCAAGCCAAACCAAGCCATCTATAGGGAAAAAAATGTTAAACTTAGAAGTTCATCAGCAAGTTGTAAAATCTAACAGGCAAATAGCTCTAAGTGCTAGGAGCAAAGTGACAAACAGGGGCAAGTTCTCTGTAGGACCATTGTATGCAGTGTGTGTGATCTGAGAATAGAGAGACTCTTTGCCTTTAAATGTGACTACAGCCCTTCATGCTCCAATACTCCACATGGCAGCAGAATGATTGGAACCAATATTAACTCAGACAGTTCTGAGGAGTCTCTATTTAACAGCATCTGTATGACTAGCACAAACCTAATATTGTAGAACAGGACAGATAGTGAAACAACACATAATATTTTGGTCATGCGGCACTGTTACATAAATGCATCAGTGTTCTTCATTTGTAGGCTGCCAGCAATGGTTTATTAGATTAAAACAAAAGGGCTCAAAGAAAAACTACACACCCCGCAACTGGAATAATCCTTCCTTACATTCTACTCGGGTATGTTAGTGTGAAGTATCCACCCATATGTTAAAAGACCATATCAATTTCCCTGTGAGACAGTACATCACAGCACTTAGGATCAAAGATTTGAATAACACAGTATATTTTTTTTTATTCTATTTTTTACAGGGACAGAGAGAGAGGGATAGACAGGGACAGATAGAAACGGAGAGAGGTGAGAAGCATCAATCATTAGTTTTTTGTTACCGTTGCCACACCTTAGTTGTTCATTAATTGCTTTCTCACATGTGCCTTCACCACGGGCCACCAGCAAACCGAACCCCTTGCTGGAGCCAGCGACCTTGGGTCCAAGCTGATGAGCTTTTGCTCAAGCCAGATGGGCCCACGCTCCAGCTGGCTACCTCGCGGTCTCGAACCTGGGTTTTCCATATCCCAGTCCGACGCTTTATCCACTGCGCCACCACCGCCTGGTCTGGGTAACACAGTATCTTGATGTGATTCTCAACTCAGTTACTTAGTACTGATCAGACCTAAAGCAAATGTAAACTTCCTCAATTGTAAAAGAAAGAAATAATTGGACATTCCTCATCTAGTGTTTTGAGATATATCAGTTAATATATGTTAAGCTCTTAACACAGTAACTCAGACAAGGTAAATACTTGAATACATTTTGCCATATTTTATTATCAGCATGATCATTAATCCATTTTCTTAGGCTTTTTCTCAGTATTTGAAATTGTTCTCACTGCATGTTTTAAACCACTTAATTAAAAGACCGTATATCTAATGTGCTTAGAAAAAATGTGAGATGAACAGAAACCATGACTAGAGGAGAGACATAGAAAAGACTCGAAAGAAGCAGGAGGGTCTGTGTAAGAGCCAATAAGGTTTTGCTGTGTTCAGAGAACTGAGCTGATACAGTAATTTAACAAGTCCAGAAGTCGGTCAGCACAATACTCCATTAAAACCCAATAAAATATGGCTTATTCTTGCTGCCAGAGATAGAAGGAAACTACCATCACTACATTTATGTAGATCAGCATGTCTGAACTCTACAACAATTACTTCTAAGTTTCTCTGACTGACTAAAAAGACATTTATGGAAAATATAACCTAAAATCACACATTAGAATAATTCAAAGTCATACATTATTGATGTAAAATGATGTACATTAACTGTATAACAAAAAAAGAAAGAAAACAGAATTTTTAGTAAAATAATTGGCTATAGCAAAAAAAAAAAAACCCAGTGAAGTACTATAGTTAGATTCTTGCACCATCTTATAGTAAATTTGGATTTAAGAGAAGGAATTTAATATAATAAATGCAGGAAAATGGGAAAACAGGGACATGTATGGATACTAAAATAAAAACTGATATTAAGCTAACTAATAGTTGTTAATTTTTAGTAGGACAACTAATAACAAAAACTAAGACTATAAACCAGTGATGTCCAATATGGTAAGCACTGTCCCTGACGGCTCTGGAACACCTGAAATATTGTCAGTGCCACTTTCGAATTGAATTTTTAATGTTATTTAATTCTAATACATTAGGTCAATATCAAAAACTAAATTGTTGTAAAATATCTCAACAATGTTTACATTGATTGATTAATGGTTGAAATAATAATTGGGAGGTATAATATGGTAACTATAATATATAATTAAAATTATTTTCCCCTGCTTCTTTTACTTTATGTAACATGGCCACTAAAAGTATTTAAATTATATATGTATGTGGCTCACATTTGTGGTTTGCATTGCATTTCTATAGTAAACTTTGAGGATGGCAGTAAGTTGAAAATGATCAACAATAAGAACTCTTTCCAATTGGTTTCAATATACAATTACTATGACAAAGATAACATCATTTCAATATGTAATTTCAGTGATACCTCGGTTTTCGTCAATAATCTGTCTGAAAACAATTGGCGAAATCTGAAACTAATGAAAACCAAGGCAATTATTTCTATATGAATCAATGTAAATCCAAGTAATTTATTCTAGACCCTCCAAAATACATACCAAAACCACATTTTATAGAGAATAAATGTAGTGTTTAATACTAAAAACAATAAGAAATTAATATAAAATGAATATAAAAGACTAATGTAAAGAATAAGTTAACATTTGACATGGCATTTACCTTTCTGAAGATGCTTCTTGGCATATGGAAGATGGTGAGGAGGGGAGAGAGGTGCAGAAACGGTATACACAGTAGTCATTTACATGTAATAGTAGTATTAGCACTCTCAATCCATAAAAAAGTACAAAACCACTGAAAAGCAATGGGATTGTTTGGCTAGACGCAGGGTATGATGCTAACACAATGAGAAACAACGCCACAATGAGCAGGAGAACACGTGGGTTGCCCTTTGTTTTCACAAAATTAGCAGCAATGTCACGTAGCCATGCCAACAAAATCCATGGCACAGACAAAAACCGAGACAATTTTTTCGTGGAAAAAATTGATGAAAACTGAAACTGACAATAACCAAAGTCAATGAAAACCAAGGCATCACTGTATTTCAACCTACACTTATTACTGCATTACAAATATTAAATTACATTTTTTAATTTTGAAACAATCTTTCTTAATGAAATTCCCTGAGAACCCTGAATTTTATATGTTATTAAAATCATTCAAAGTACGTTGAAAGGAATCTCATCTTTCCTTTCCTCTGCTACACATTCATACGGCTGCTGGTGTTTTTGTCAGAATAGTACTACAGCCCTGATAGGCATTTTGATCAAATATGTTGTTGAAAATCGAGAGTGATTTGCTTCTTTCCAAAGAAGTGCGTATATGTTTTTACAGCATCCAAAACTTTTATAATTAGATTGATTAAAGTGTGCTTTGGCCCAACATTGATTTTCAGCTCAATTAAATTTCTCTGAAATACCAATAGTTGTGTAAATTAAACCAAAGTTTTTAACAAACTAATCAATCTCTTTTTAGTAGTCATTCCAATGAAAGCATTCTATTTTTATTGCTCTAACTTCTGCAAAGATAAAAATTATAAAAATATTTGGTGCGAAAAGTAGTTTTAAATAATACCTCTTTGTTGAAAAATTCTATAATAATTCTATTCACTATGAGATTGGTTTTCATATCCAGCATTTTTAAAGGGTCCCATTCAACTGCAAACGTAAAAATACACCTGCCAAGTTGTGTCCTATATTTTTAACATTTAAATTTTGATGCTTAATGTTTCATGTAATCAATCAAATTGTTTTATTCTTTTAAATATAAAATGTTTCAAGTGTACACTGAAAGTTCACCTTACTTCAAATATCAAACTCCTTGTGTTACCATTACACAGTTTCCTCTTACTTTTATTAGCAACATCGGATACAATATGTATTGAATTTTAAGTACCTTTCCAACATACCTAATGTCAGTAATTAATGTAGTCCATTTTAAAAGCCGCTAGAGCTATTAATGTGAGCTCTAAACCTACTTTGTAGAGCCATCATAGCTGCTATAGAAGCAGTGATGTTTGCAAAATGATTGTTTCACATGAGATATTTTTAAGGGCTCTGAATTGCCAATCTCTTTGAATCCATTCTCAGTAATTTGAAAGTATCATTTCCTTCATGATTGTTAAAATCTTTATGAAACTTGCATATATGTGAGCATTAATGTTTCTTTTCCAAGTAAGATACTATCATATGTTAAATAAAAATGTACTTGCCTGCAGTTCATTACAAAGCTGATCCTCAACATTTTTCACAATCTCATTAAGCTTTCTTGATACAATATCATTGCTTAGTGAAACACAAGAATATTTTTTCATTAGAATATTTTATAAATAAAAACGTTTTAAAAAATTAGAAAAATTAATTTTCTTGAATAATTTTGGTTTTACATATCTTGTACTATATTCTGCTATTCTGTAAGAAATAATAAAACCTTTATTCCTTGGGTTAGGATATATTTGAAACAGGTGACAATAATACAGTTTTCAAATTTATCCTATAATTTCAGAAACACGGTATATCCTTGATAATATAATCAGTGTGTTTCTTTGTAAAACTTGCTCTAAAATTTTCTAGTTTTTGTCTTATTTAAAAATGTGATGGCAGATTAGAAATATGAGAAATTGTTCAATTGATGAACAAAGTATAAAACCAATATTAAGTAACCAGCTGAATATCATTATCTTTTCTTTCTATTTGATTTTCTTTGTTTTTTTTACCAAAGACCATCCTTTATTACAATATTAGTTTATGGTAATTACATGGATATTGATTTCAGGAGAAAGTTTCCAGCTTAAAGAGTTCAGATCCTCATGCAATATAACAAATACGATATTGAAATGTACAAAAGCTCCTTTTGAGCAATGGACAATACTAGAAAACTCATCCGTGAACTTGATGACACCAATGTGCTTGTCTTACAGGAATGCTGCCAAATCAATTTCTCGGTTCTCCCATTAGTAAGAATGGCCACCCTGACACTGAGCACGAGGTGAGAAGGTTTCTACATCAAATGAGGAAGACTAGATTTTTTTTAATTAATTTTAATGGGGTGACACCAATAAATCAGGGTACATATGTACAACGAAAACATCTCCAGGTTATCTTATCATTCAATTATATTGCATATCCGTCACCCAAAGTCAAATTGTCCTCTGTCACCTTCTGTCTCGTTTTCCCTTTGCCCCTTCCATCCTCCAAATCCCACACTACCCTCCATTCCCCCACCCCGTAACCACCACTCTCTTGCCCATGTCTCATAGTCTCAATTTATGTCCCACCTATGTATGAAATCATGCTGTTCTCAGTTTTTTTCTGATTTACTTATTTCACTTCGTATAAGGTTATCAAGGTCCATCCTTTTGTTGTAAATGATCCAATGTCATCATTTCTGATGGCTGAGTAGTATTCCATAGTATATATGTACCAAAGCTTTTTAATCCACTCGTCCTATGACGGACAATTGGGCTGTTTCCAGATCTTCGCTATTGTGAACAATGCTGCCAAAAACATGGGGGGCGCATTTCTTCTTTTTGAACAGTGCTATGGTGTTCTTAGGGTATATTCCTATAAGTGGGATAGCTAGGTCAAAAGGCAGTTCGATTTTTAATATTTTGAGGAATCTCCATACTGTTTTTCCACAGTGGCTGCACCAGTCTGCATGCCCACCAGCAGTGCAAGAGGGTTCCCTTCTATACACACCAGCACTTATTCTGTGTTGTTTTGCAGATGAGCGCCATTCTGACTGGTGTGAGGTGATATCTCATTGTGGTTTTAATTTGCATTTTTCTAATGATTAGTGATGTTGAGCATTTTTTCATATGCCTATTGGCCATCTGTATGTACTCTTTGGAGAAATTTCTATTCATTTCTTCTGCCCATTTTTTGATTGGATTGTTTGTCTTCCTGGTGTTAAGTTTTATAAGTTCTTTATAAATTTTGGTTATTAACCCCTTATCAGATGTGCTGTCGAATATGTTCTCCCATTGTGTGGTTTGTCTTTTTATTCTGTTCTTATTGTCTTTAGCGGTGCAAAAACTTTTTAGTTTCATATAGTCCCACTTGTTTACCTTGCCTTTTATTTCATTTGCCCGTGGAGATAAATCAGCAAATATATTGGTGCAACAGATGTCGGAGAGCTTGCTGCCTATGTTTTCTTCTAAGATGCTTATGGTTTCACAGCTTACGTTTAAGTCTTTTATCCATTTTGAGTTTGTTTTTGTGAATGGTGTAAGTTGATGGTCTAGTTTCATTTTTATTGCAGGTAGATGTCCAATTTTCCCAACACCATTTGTTAAAGAGGCTATCTTTAATCCATTGTATGTTCTTTCCTCCTTTGTCAAATATCAGTTGTCCATAAAGCTGTGGGTTTATTTCTGGGTCCTCTGTTCTGTTCCATTGATCTATGTGCCTGTTCTTATGCCAGTACCAGGCTGTCTTGAGTAATGGCCTTGGAAAAAACCTTGATATCCGGAGGAGTGATACCTCCTGCTTTATATATTCTTTTTAAGATTGCTGAGGCTATTTGTGTTCTTCTTTGGTTCCATATAAATTTCTGGAATATGTGTTCTATATCTTTGAAGTATGTCATTGGTATTTTAATTGGTATTGCATTGAATTTATAAATTGTTTTGGGTAATATAGACATTTTAATGATGTTTATTCTTCCTAGCAATGAGCACGCTATATGCTTCCACTTGTTTGTATCTTCCTTGATTTCTTTTATCAATGTTTTATAATTTTCTGAGTACAAGTCCTTAACCTCCTTGGTTAAATTTACTCCTAGGTACTTTATTTTTTTGGCTGCAATAATGAAGGGGACTGTTTCCTTAATTTCTTTTGCTGACAGTTCATTGTTGGTATATAGAAATGCCTCTGATTTCTGAGTATTAATTTTATATCCTGCCTCCTTGCAGAATTCATTTATCAGGTCCAGTATAGTTTTTTGACTGAGAATTTAGGGTTTTCAATATACAATATCATATCATCTGCAAATAGTGACAGTTTTACTTCTTCTTTTCCAATTTGGATGCCTTTTATTTCTTCTTCTTGTCTGATTGCTGTAGCTAGGACTTCCAGAACTATGTTGAATAAAAGTGGTGAAAAGGGGCACCCATGCCCGGTTCTTGATCATAAGGGGATTGCTTTTAATTTTTGTCCATTTAGTATGATGTTTGCTGTGGGTTTCTCGTAAATGGCCTTTATCATGTTAAAAAATGTTCCCTGTATTCCCACTTTACTGAGAGTTCTGAGCATGAATGGGTGCTGAATTTTATCAAATGCCTTTTTTGCCTCTATTGAAATTATCATGTGATTTTTGTCCTTCCTTATGTTTATGTGATGAATCAAATTGATTGATTTGCAAATATTGAACCAGCCTTCCCTCTCCAGAATAAATCCCACTTGATCTTGGAGTATGATATTTTTCATATATCGCTGATCTGTTTGGATAATATTTTGTTGAGAATTTTAGCATCTAAATTCATCAGGGATATAGGCCTATGATTTTCTTTCTTTGTGTTGACTTTGCCCGGTTTGGGGATAAGAATTATGCTCGCCTGATAAAAGAAGTTTGGAAGTCTTCCTGCCTCTTGAATTTATTAAAATAGCTTGAGGAGGATAGGAGTTAATTCTTCTTTGAGTTTTCGGTAAAATTTGCTTGTGAAGCCATCAGGCCCAGGACTTTTCTTTTTTGGGAGTTTTTTGATAACTGTTTTGATCTCATTGGTTGTAATTGGTCTGTTTAGGTGTTCTGATTCTTCCAGATTGATTTTTGGAAAATGATATGATTCAAGAAATTTGTCCATTTCACCTAGGTTGTCTAATTTTTTGGTATTGAGTTCTTCGTAGTATTTTCTCACAATGCTTTTTATTTCTGTTATGTCAGTTGTTATTTCTCCACTGTCATTTCTAATTTTATTTATTTGTGTCCTCTCTCTTTTTTTCTTGGTGAGTCTAGTTAAAGGTTCATCGATCTTGTTTACCTTTTCAAAGAACCAGCTTCTGGTTTCATTGATCCTCTGTATTGTTTCCTTAGCCTCTTTGTCATTTATTTCTGCTCTAATATTTATTATTTCCTTCCTTCTACTGGTCCTGGACTTTATTTGCTGTTGTTTTTCTAGTTCTTTTAGATGCAGGGTCAGGTTGCTTATTTGAGCTTTTTCTAGCTTCTTATCATATGCCTGTAGTGCAATGAACTTCCCTGTCAGCACTGCTTTTGCTGTGTCCCATAAATTTTGAGTTGAAATATGCTCATTATCATTCATTTCTAGAAACTTTTTTATTTCTTCTTTGATCTCATTGTTAATCCATTCATTATTTAATATCATGCTATTTAGTTTCCAAATGTTTGAGCATTTTTCAGTTTTTCTTTTGTGGTTAATTTCTAGTTTCATGGCATTGTGATCAGAGAAAATGCTGGATATAATTTCAATCTTCTTAAATTTATTGAGACTATTTTTGTGTCCTAACATGTGGTCTATCCTAGAAAACGTACCATGAGCGCTTGAGAAGAATGTATATTCTACTGCTTTAGGATGAAAAGTTCTGAAGATATCTATTAAATCAAGTTGATCTAGTGTATCCTTTAAGTCTGCTGTTTCTTTATTAATTTTCTTTCTTGAGGATCTCTCCAGTGTTTTTAGTGGGGTTTTGAAATCCCCTACTATTATAGTATTGCTGTTAATCTCCCCCTTTATATCCATCAAACTCTGCTTTGTGTATGTCGGGGCTCCTATATTTGGTGCATAGATATTTATAATAGTTATATCTTCCTGTTGAATTGTTCCCTTTATCATTATGTAGTGTCCTTCTTTATCTCTTACTACAGCCTTTGTTTTAAAGTCCATTTTGTCAGATATAAGTAATGGTACCCCAGCTTTTTTTAAAATTTTTTTTACATGAAATATTTTTTTCTATCCTTTTACCTTCAATCTATGTGCATCTTTAGTTATAAGGTGTGTCTCTTGTAGACAGCATATGTATGGGTCCTGTTTCTTTATACACGCAGCTACCTTATGTGTTTTAATTGGATCATTTACTCCATTTACATTTAAGGTTATTATTGATATGTAGTTGTTTATTGCCATTTTATTCATTAAAGCTGTATTCTTCTTTTGCTATATTCTTTCCTCCCTTTGAGCTATTCACAACAGGCCCCTTAGAATCTCTTGCAGAATTGGTTTGGTTTTAATGAATTCCTTGAGGCTTTCTTTGTCTGGGAAGCTCTTTATTCCTCCTTCAATTTTAAACATTAGCTTTGCTGGATAGAATAGTCTTGGTTGTAGGTTCTTGTTCTGCATTACTTTGAATATATCTTGCCATTTCCTTCTTGCCTCAAGTATATCTGTTGAGAAGTCAGATGTCATTTTTATGAGGGCTCCTTTGTAGTTGATAGCCTTTTTTTCTCTAGCAGCTTTTAAATTTTTCTCATTATCCCTTAGCTTCTTTTATTTTAACTATGATGTGTCTTGGTGTAGATTTCTTTGGGTTTGTCTTTAATGGAGTTCTCTGTGCGTCTTGAACGTTTGGAATGTTTCCCAGCCTTAATTTAGGGAAGTTTTCTGCTATGATTTGATTGAACAAAGTTTCTATTTCTTGTTCTCTCTCCTCTTCTTTAGGAACCCTTATTATGTGAATGTTTTTTCTCTTCATGTTGTCACAGAGCTGCCTTAGAGTTTCCTCCCATTTTTTGAGTCTCTTTTCCTTATACTTATCTGCTTCTGTATCCTTGTTTATTGTGTCCTCTAACTCGCTGATTCAATCCTCAGAATCACTCATCCTGCTTTTAATTCCTTCCATTGTGGTCTTCAGTTCTGATACTATATTTGTCATTTCTGTCTGATTCTTTTTTATTATTTCAATTTCGTTTTTTATACTTGTTATCTCTTTATTTAGGTGTTCATAATGACTATCCATTGTTGCTCTAATTTCTATGATCATCCAGCTATCATTATTCTAAATTCTCCTTCTGGTAATTTGGTTATATGTGGTTCATTCAGGTCCTCCTCTGGAGATTTCTCTTGATTCATTTGGGTTGCATTCCTCTGCCTGCCCATTTTTTCTGTGTATAAGCAAGTTGTGGCCACTGGAGTCCAGTAGGTGTTGCCTTTGTGTTCTCTAGGTGTGTTCTGTCCGCAGGCCCGCCACCTCTCAGCCGCTGCCCTTGGGGGTTGGGTAAATGTGTTGCCTGGGCCGGCCCACTGAGGCTTTTGCTGTGATTTCCACCTCTCCTCCGCGGCAGTGGCTGTCACTCAAGCCACAAGCCACAGCACCAAGGGTAGAGGTGAGCACCTTTGCTCAGCTGCGGACCTAGCTTGTTTCTGGGCTTCCGCCCAGCACCCGCAGTCAGAGCCTGCTCAGCACAATTTAGCGCGTTGGACAGGGCTTCTGACGTGCTCTCATCTGTGAGCCTTTGCCCGTCCGGAGCTCTAGCCCCGCCATCGAGGCCAGGGCCCTCCTGCGCAGGGTCGCAAATCAAGGTTTATTGGGCCAGGCTTGGCTGCTGGCATGTGCTCAGCTGCGGACTTCCGCTCCTCCCAGGCTCTACCCTGCCCCCACATTCAGAGCCAACTCGCATATGCAGGATGGCAAATCATGGTTTCTCTGGCTGGTTGGGTCTGCTGGCGTGAGCTCAGCTATGCGCCTCTGCCCATCCCTGGTCCTAGCCCCATCCCTGCCGTCAGGGCCAGCTTGCGCAGGGTCACAGAGCAGATCTCTGCCCATTCCTGGCCTCCTGCTTTTCCTTCTCCAGTGGGGTTACAGGCGGGCCTGCAGCTGCTGGACAGCTTTTGCACGTCCCCTCTGCCCCTACTTGGTAGACAAGCTCACACCGGCTGGGCCTCTGGCTCCGCTGAAAGAACCGTGTTTCAGCATCCTGCCGCCACCATCCCTCCAGCAACCCTCAGCAGAGTAGGAAGGGCCCTAACACTCCATACTGTAGACCTGGGAGCTCCCTCCCTCTAAGCAGCTTTGCTCTAATTGCCGCGGGAGAGCTTGTTTGGCTGGTGTCCTGTCTCCTTTTGCTGGTATTGCTAGTTCTAGGGGAAATTTCGTTTTTGATTAGGGAATTGACTTAGCCCAGGGATTAGGGTGGCTGTCCCACAGAGTGTTTGTCCCTGTGCCTTCAGTCTACACTCTCTTCCTGCTACTCTGGTCCTCTTCTCTGTTCCTGTTCCCCGGAGCCCTGGGTGCATGGTTGTGAGAGGTTTTCTGCACTGTCCCTTTAAAAAGAATCTTGGGTCTGAGAAAACTGCCTCTTTCTCACAAACAGTATCTTTACTTGTTTCATAGCTCAGTACTGTCCAAACGCCTCTTCTAGACTCTGCGACTGCAGGCTGGGGCTTTGTTCTGGGGACCCAAGTCCGTCCCTCTCCACCAAACCCTCCTCCTGCCACACGGGTCTCTCCAGGCTGCCGTTTGCTCCGTGGAGCTGGGCAGCCCTCTTCGCATTTTTGCTATTCCTACCAGTCTCAATGTGCTTCTTCTGTGTTCCTTGGTTGAAGAGTCCACTTAGTTTAGTTGAAAGTTGGTTTATCCAGATGATGGTACTTAAAATTGAGTTATAATCCACTTTTGTTCTGGGAGTTGGAAGTTGGTATGTCTGCCTACTCCATCGCCATCTTGCTCTATCTTGAAGCCTAGCTTTTCAGAGTCCAAATTGATGGTGGTTATGGGTCCTTCAAACTGCAAATTTTGCTGTACTGCAGCACGGGTGACCATCCTCTGGTGAAATAGCATCTTCCCAGGGTGAGTTACTGCTGCTGCTGCTACTGCAGCCAACAACAACAACTTTAAAATTGGCTGATGACCACCATTGTTCAGCACTCAAAGCCTCATGGTAGGCCAATGTGCATCCCTCAGGTACTCGGCTCTTGTCACTCCTTCATTCATTCATAACCTCGGGGTGGGATGCTGCTCCCCTCTGTTATCCAGATCTTTTGGATATGCTCTCTCCCAATGGGAATCCTAGGGTAAACGGTCCCGACTGTTGGGGAACTCAGGCTTGGGGAACCTGAAGGGGTGGGGGAGGCGGGTCTCAGTAACAGCTACAGTGAAAAACTATATTTGATATTTTAAATAAAGATTTTAAAAGTATATTTATACCTATATAGATAGTTTGATAAATGTAATAATTATAAATACAAACTGGCACAAATATGTTAAATTGGTAATTCATAGATCACAAGCAACATTGTTGATTACAAACTAATTTTCCAAAATGGAGAGTGACTTTTGACAAAATTTGAACAAAAAACAGTAGACAATGTCCCTCTGATTTATAGATAAATTCCAAAAAAAAATGTGGTGTATATTATAATCATGAAAAACATTTTTATATACATAATTATTAAGTTTCTAGGCTGAGATAATTTTAAATGGCAATGAGGGACATTCAAAATCAGTTCTAAAATTGGGAACTTCTTTATGATTATTATGCAGGAACTTTTCAGGCTTTACATGTGGCTAGTATTCTTGTTCTGCACCTAGTAATGCAGCAGTACTTCCTATAAATTTAACAATCAGTGAAATGCCTCCAATAAATTTCCAGGATGACCTGGAGGGGGTGCTTCAGTTCCCAAGGTGCGCACTGATTAAGATATAAAACAGTGACTGCAGCTATCCCTATAAAAAGTATTGCAGATCATGCCATGTTGGCCTCTCATCTGATATGCAGTATCCTTTTATATTAAATGAGCAATTTTGCTATAGCTCAATCCCTTTCAAAAGAGCAGGTATTATTAAAAATTTGGCCTCTGAAAGAGACTTTTGAGTTTATTACAAGAAATCTCTGTAATGCCAGCTTCATATTCTTATAACACATATGTAAAGATAATTCCTCTTTACATATCTATAATACAGGGGCTATAATTTCTAACAAATATTATAGTGACAACAATCTATTTTAGCATGAAAAAATCAACAGTGCCTTTCTCTATGACACACATATGAAAAGAAATCATTGACATGTGTCTGCAGCCAATATTTGTGTCTTTGCTCCAAGTGGAGGTAGAAAAACTAACATTTAATGTGGACCTAATATTGGTAGCATGATAAAAGTCTTATTTGATTCTTACAACAATATGTAAAAACTATTTAAAAATTTTTTTGAATACACAAATATTAAATAATCAAGTGACTTTGACCAAGGCATAATGAAAGTCAAGCTTAGTTAAACCTTTCTACACTACCATTCTGTCTTCACCTTAGTTTGATGGAAGTGCTTCAAACTTTTTCTTTTAAAAGGTCATCTTATTACTTATAATAAATACTAGAACTCCTTTTCCCAGACTATCAAAATGACTTTGGAAGTGCTGTTTCAATGCACCAATAATAATTATTATTGTTATTATTATTGTAATGTTTTGTCCCCTTTACATTTTATCACTCTACTCAAGTTGTATCCTGTTGAAATACCCTGTTAATTATGTGCTCTTTAATATATAATAAGCAGTGAGGTTATGAAATAAGTGACATGCACATACTCCTTCTGAAAGATATTTGATATAGATTAACAACATAGATTTTAAAAACCAATGAGCCAAAATTCTGTGTTCTACATTTACATAAAAATACTGATTTTCTTTAAACAATAAAATTTAAAAGTCATACTCTTGCAAAAATTTTAAGGATCTTGATGGTTTCATAATTAGAACTCTGGGGCAATCCCGTTTCTTTCAGAAATGGGATTTTTCTCAGAGCTATCAGTGTGAACTAAATTTCTTTACTTCTTTTTCGACTCTTGCTCCTTAGTATTTTATTCCCCTGAGATTCTGTCTATAGTCATAATTTCTTTTGAACACCCATAAATCATCTCTGCATTCCCATCAGCCTCAGTGAAAAGCAGCCTTGATGATGGAGTAATTTGGAAAGCTATTGGTCATGATCTCCCTGTGTTCAATTAGGCTTTTCCCCTCTCTTGAAGTCATGTTTCTTCACACCGTTAAAAACAGTTTCAGTACAACCAGATCCTTCATTAGTCCCTGACATAAACTTAGTTTTTTAAATACTTGCTCCTGTGAAAATTTTATATATACAGTATTAATATAATTTCCTTGCGCTTTTACTTTGCTAATTGGTCCTGTCAGTACTTCTTCCTACAGCTTCTTTATCAGTCACCTTCCCTTAAATTTTCCACCACTGAGTAATTTCTAGCATTGGAGAAAAATAAGCAAATCTTCCCCCAGATTCTGCTGTCTATTCCCTAGTACATAAAGCACTCCACATTATATTCCTCAGCAAAATTCTTATCCTTCAAAACTATAGACCTAAATCCATTGGTGGAGAAAAAACAAGAAGATAAAATATTCCTGGCTTGGGTATGTTGTGGCAAATACCTGTTGTCTCTAAGAGTTTGAGTGTCTTCAAGACAGCTAATCATCTTCATTATCATTTTCTCTGGCTTCTCATTTTTCCTCTCCTCCTCAAACTCAACACTTCACCACTCTTTCAAACCCACTGTAGAAATAAAGGCTTCTAATGTCAAGGAGGACAAACCACATAATATGGTCATTATTTTAATATTGATACACTTTATCTTTTTTGTGTGTATGTGAACATCATGAGGCCAGATATTGCTTTTTTTTTAATTTTTAATATCCATAAAGTTCTTTTACTCACTGGATACTTTATAAATGTTTCACTTTTATTTAAAATTTAATTTGTAAAACAAATCCTGGTAAAACTTGAAAATAACTGCTATTATTTTCTACCTTATAAATTGGATGCTGTATGTATAGTTTGGTTTATGTTTTGCTGACAGTGATGAAAGAAGATGAGATAAAACTTATAGGAAATAAGGAAATATCCATGATTTCTAGAGCTAAGAGGAGAAGCTGATTAAAAAGGGAGTGGATACTGCCTATTTTGAACATGCTGCAAAGCAATTAAATTAGTTGAAAATGTTAAAAGTAAGAAGAAAATTAGGTCCTGGCCAGTTGGATATAGCATCGGCCCAGTGTATGGATGTCCTGGGTGCAATCCTCTCATAATACATCCTTTGCACAGAAGAGGAGGGCTTACTGAAATCATTGATGCTTACAAAGAATTAGGGTTAGACTAAGGCAGTGGTTCTTAACCTGGGTTCTATTGAACCCTAGGGGTTCGATGAGTCAGTCTCAAGGGTTCGGAGAAGCCTCTGCCGCGGAGGCCAGAATAAAGTAATACTGTAATTTGTTGTGAGTTCATGAACTTTGTTGGTTTTGTTCTTTGAGCAAGGTGATGTTCATGCACGGCTCATTTTGTGCACCAGTAACAAAACATATGCTTATGTCTTGAATTGGGAAAAAAAAATCATATTTTATTTATCACTAAAAAAGGGTTTGGTGAAGGTGCATATGAAACTGGTGGGTTCGGTACCTCAAAAAAGGTTAAGAACCACTGGACTAAGGTAACCAAACATCCCGCTTTTGGCGGGACAGTTCTGATTTTTAACAATTTGTCCCATGTCCCGTGGCATTTTTAAAAAGTCCCAATTCTTGGAAAGAATGCAAGAAAAGCTAGGGAACGGCAGGAGAACAGCAAGGGAATAGACAGTTTTCAGTGGGGAGACCCCGCCTCCACCTGGAAGCGCCCACGCTGCCGCAAGAGCTGGCTGCCCCATGCGGGGCTTCGAAACAAAGAACTTCTGGTGGGATGTACCTGCTGGGGCGGTGGCTCTCAAGTCCCCTAACTACCCATAGGCCCACAGGTGGTGCTACCCTGCCTGCTTCTGCCCGCTCGTGCAGTTCAGGCATCGGTTTCAGGACCATGTAATCCGATCCCTCTGACTCACTCAAAATTTCCCATATAGTAATATTTCCAAAAATGATCTTTTTAATGAGTTATCATTATTAGAAAACTAGATTGATAAGGAAAAGGTTAAATCTTGGGCATCAGCAAAAATCACAATAGAGAACAAATGGTTAGAAATAGTTCATCATTTTGAAACAAACCATGTTCCATACAATAATGCACTAAAAATTGTGGAATATACACTGTCTTTACCAGTAACTAATGCTGTCCACTGAATGCACTTTTTCTACACTAAATAAAGTGTGGACATCAGAAAAATCACAATTAAATCTTGAGACTTTGAAAGCCATTTTATGTGTTAAATATAATTTAACAAATTCTTGTGAAAAATTTCATGACCTTTTAAACAACGACAGCAATCTACTAAAAAAATTCACTCAAATGAGAAATATGCCAAAGAATAAAATAATACTATACATAATTTTTAATGTATTACATTTGTAAATTGTACTGATGTTGAAATTTTAAAAAATATATTACAATACTATTTTTGTATTCTATGAAAATTGTTTTTGATCCATATAGACCAAATTTTTAATCAAGAACCCACACCCACACCCACCCCTGTCAATGGTGTCCCTCTTTACCAATTTTAAAATCTGGTCAACTTAAATTAGACCCAATGTTAGCATTTAGATAACATCTTAGTTTGAGGTTCTCACTACTTAACAGACCCTCAGGCAGTAATGGCTTAAAAGTTGCATACTTCTCTGAGCCTGTGATGACTTAGAATAATTAAGGAAATTGTAGCTGAGCAATTAGAGAATACATTTTGGAGTCAAGGAAATCTGAATTAAAATACTTCTCTCATCATTTTTTGGCTGTATAAATATGAACCAGTCATTGAATGTTTGAAGCCTCACTTTGTCTGGAAAATGGTGATAACAAATGTGTTCCCCTAGAGCTGCTACTGGGGTTAAATGAACAACAATAAGAAAGCATTAGGCATAGCAGACGGTGTATAATAAGAATTAGCAGCTATTATATTCTTACTAAGTACTCAGTAAATATCTTAATAACATCATGTTGATTCTTATATAGTGATATTGTTCCAGAGCTCATAGTTTATATGTTGTGAAGAATCATTGTTTTACTCCTGCCTTTTTCTATTTTCTTCTCCTCAAAAGTCTGAGCGAATGGTCTCAACATTAATTTTTTATGTAATTCTAATCTATGCTTTTAACCAGAGTAGAACATATTTGTAATTAGTTAATTTGATCAAAGGTTTTTATAAAAAATAAACATTATTTAGTATTTTCTTTCATTTTTTAGAAAAACTTAGTCTCACAGAGGGTAACATAAATAATGCATAAAATACTACCTAGCTCATAGTAGGATTTGAAAAGGGTTGCTTTATAATTATTGTAACAAATCAATGTTTTACTTAACATGTAATTTTAACACATTACCGGGTAAAAAGGACAAAAATCCTCTTTCATTATTTAGCATGACTTCAAAATCTCTAGCTAAACAATAACCCTCTGGATGTCAGGGAAGGATAAGGGCCAAGCCAAGCAAGATGGCTTTTTTTTTTTTTTTTTTTTTTTTTTTGTATATTTCTGAAATGAGAAGTGAGAAGGCAGCAAGACAGACTCCTGCACAAGCCCAACAGGGATCCACCCGGCAAGCCCACCAAGGGGCGATGCTCCATTGCAACCAAAGTCATTCTACAGCCTGAGGCAGAGGCCATGGAGCCATTCTTGTGCTAAGGGCCAACTTGCTACAGTGGAGCCTTGGCTGCGGGAGGGGAAGAGAGAGAGAGAAAGGAGATGGGGAAGAGTGGAGAAGCAGATGGGTGCCTCTCCTGTGTGCCCTGGCTGGGAATCGAACCCATCACTTCCACACACCCGGCAGATGCTCTACTGCTGAGCCAACCAGCCAGGGCTGCACAAGATGCTTTTTAAGAAATGAGAGGTATCTGAAAAATATCTATTTGGTGCATTTATATTCTCTAATCATTTTTCGGTTTTTCCTAACAAACTCACAACTTCCCATTTAGCTAATTGTAAGTCTCTCTCTGCTGGAGACCTGCTTACAACAAAATGAAAGAATCAACTCAACTCTGCCCTACTCCCACACTAGTCCCATTTATTATAAATTTTCAATGATCTATGTCATATAAGTTCCATGTACCAAACTAGTGGGTTTTCCCCCCTATAAAGCCATTTAAATTTTTAAACATTATTCTCAATGATCTGATTTCACTTCCACAAAACACTTCTCATAGTTCAAATAGGATCCCTGAGAGGAAGAATTATGAAAGTCTCCATTTTTTGCTTTTTTATTTTTCCTCTTCACAATCAAAGTGTGCAAATTCTAGATGGCAGTGAGCTGTCTCTTAAAAATCCAATCCATATTGGAGGAGTTTAATGTCAAAAGATTTTGTCGATAGTGTCCGGTACCACCCTGGGCTGTGTTGGGGGTTTGTGGTGAGAGGTAGCCCTCAAACATTCTGGGAGAGTAATCACGTCTACATTGTCTGTGGTGAGCAACCTGTACTCTCTGTGCTCCTGGCTCCACGCTCACCTGCTGGCTGTCATTTTAAGAAGAGCCTTGATTGCAAGTGGCCTTAGCAGCAGAGTATATTTCTCTGTTTGTACTCTATTGTTTTATTTTTTTGTTTTTTCTTTATTTTTACTTATTAATGTTTAGTGAGAGAGGGAAGAAGAGAAAGAGGAATATCAATCTGTTCCTGTATGTGTCCGGACAAAGGATCAAACCAACAACCTCTATGCTTCAGGACGATGCTCTAACTCTAGGCAACTGAGCTATCTGACCAGGACTCAGGTGTTTTGTTTGTTTTTTATTTAATTAATTGTGTTTACATAGATTCTAGGGTAACCCCGACTGCATACCTCCTCCCCCATATTCCCCTCAACATCTCCCTTGCCCCCTTCCCTTCAGGTTTATCCCATCCTATCACCCCCTTTCCCTCTGTCCTCATTTCCTCTGGTCCCTTTGATTTCTCCTCTGTCTCAATTCCTTTCCTCAGTTCTCAATGTTCCTTGGATTCCTCAAATGAGTAAGGTCATATAATATTTTTCTTTTTCTGCCTGGCTTATTTTACTCAACATAATAGTTTCCAGGTCCCTCCATATTGTTGCAAAAGGTAATATTTCCTATTTTTCATGGCCCCATAGTATTCCATTGTATATATGTACCATGGCTTTTTAATCCACTCGTCCACTGATGGACACTTGGGCTGTTTCCAGCTCTTCGCTATTGTGAACAATGCTGCCACGAACATGGGGGTGCATTTCTTTTTTTCAGTCGGTGATATGGTATCCTTGATATATATACCTATAAGTGGAATAGCTGGGTCAAAGGGCAGTTCCATTTCTAATTTTTTGAGTAATCATCATACTGTTTTCCATAGTGGCTGCACCAGTCTGCATTCTCACCAGCAATGCAGGAGGGTTCCCCTTTCTCCACATCCTCACCAGCACCTATAATGTGTTGTTTTGTTAATGAGTGCCATTCTGACTGGTGTGAGGTGGTATCTCACTGTGGTTTTATTTTGCATTTCTCTTATGATTAGTGATGTTGAGCATTTATTCATATGCTTATTGGCCATCTGTATATCCGCTTTGGTGAAGTGCCCATTTTTTGTGCCCTTTTTTGATTTGATTGTTTGTCTTCCTTGTGTTGAGTTTTACAAGTTTTTTATAAATTTTGGTTATTAACCCTTATCAGATGTGTTGTCGAATATGTTCTCCAATTGTGTGGTTTGTCTTTTTATTCTGTTCATATTATCTTTAGCGGTACAAAAGCTTTTTAGTTTGATATAGTCTCACTTGTTTATCCTGTGTTTTATTTCATTTGCCTGTGGAGAAAATCAGAAAATATATTGCTTTGACAGATGTCAGAGAGTATACTGCCTATGTTTTTTTCTAGAATGCTTATGGTTTCACGGCTTACATTTAACTCCTTTATCCATTTTGAGTTAATTTTTGTACATGGTGTAAGTTGGTAGTCCAGTTTCATTTTTTTGCAGGTAGTTGTCCAGTTTTCCCAACAGTATTTGTTAAAGAGACTGTCTTTACTCCACTATATGCTCTTACCTCCTTTGTCAAATATCAATTGTTCATAAAGATGTGGGTCTATTTCTGGGTTCTCTGTTCTGCTCCATTGATCTATATGCTTGTTCTTATGCCAGTACCAGGATGTCTTGAATATAATGGCCTTGTAGTATAACCTGATATCAGGAAGTGTGATACCTCCCACTTTATTCTTTTTTTTCAAGATTGCTGAGGTTATTCGTGTTCTTTTTTGGTTCCATATAAATTTTTGGAATATTTGTTCTATATTTTTGAAGTATGTCATTGGTATTTTATTTGGTATTGCATTGAATTTATAAATTCCTTTGGGTAATATAGACATCTTAATTATGTTTATTCTTCTTAACCATGAACACAGTATATTCTTCCACTTGTTTGTGTCTTCCTTGGTTTCTTTTATCAATGTTTTATAATTTTCTGAGTACAAGTCTTTACCCTCCTTGGTTAAATTTACTCCTAGGTACTTTATTTTTTTGTTGTTGTAATAGTGAAGGGGATTGTTTTCTTAATTTCTCTTTCTGAGATTTTATTGTTCGTGTATAGAAGTGCCTCTTATTTCTTTGCGTTAATTTTATATCCTGCCACCTTGCTGAATTCGTTTATTAGTTCCAGTAGTATTTTGACAGAGATGTTAGGATTTTCTATATACAGTATCATATCATCTGCAAATAATAATTGTTTTACTTCTTCTTTTCCAATATGGATGCCTTTTATTTCTTCTTCTTGTCTGATTGCTGTAGCTAGGACTTCCAGTACTATGTTGAATAAGAGTGGTGAAAAGGGACACCCCTGACTTGTTCCTGATTTTAGGGGAATTGTTTTTAATTTTTCTCCATTAATTACTATTTCTGGGCCTTACTTGCTGTTCTTTTTCAAGTTTTTTTAGATGAAGGGTTAGGTTGTTTATTTGAGCTTTTTCAAGCTTGTTAAAGAATGCCTGAAGTGCTATGAACTTCCCTCTCAGGACTGTTTTAGATGTGTCCCATAAATTTTGAGTTGTTGTATGTTCATTATCATTCGTTTCTAGGTATGTTTTTATTTCTTCTTTGATTTTATTGTTAACCCATTCGTTATTTAATCACATGTAATTTAGTTTCCATGTGTTTGAGTATTTTTCAGTTTTTCTGTTGTGATTGATTTCTAGTTTCATGCCATTGTGATCAGAGAAAATGCTTGATATGATTTCAATCTTCTTAAATTTGTTGAGATTGCTTTTTTGATCTATCCTGAAGAATGTACCATGAGCACTTGAAAAGAATGTATATTTTGCTGCTTTAGAGTGAAAGGTTCTAAAGATATCTATTAAATCCAGTTGATCTAGTCTTGCCTTTAAGTCTGCTGTTTCTTTATTAATTTTCTTTCTTGAGGATCTACCTAGTGATGTTAGTGGGGTATTAAAATCTCCTACTATTATAGTATTGCTATTGATCTTGCCCTTTATATCATTCAAAGTCTGCTTTTTATATTTAGGTGTTCCTCTATTAGGTGCGTAGATATTTATGATAGTTATATCTTCCTGTTAGATTGCTCCCTTTATCATTATGAAGTGACCTTCTTTATCTCTTACTATAGCCTTGGTTTTAAAGTGCATTTTGTCTGATATAAGTATTGCTACCCTAGCTTTTCTTTCAGTTTTTTCTTCCCCTTTTTTTTTTTATTTTTACAGGGACAGAGATAGAGTCAGAGAGATGGACAGACAGACTGGAATGGAGAGAGGTGAGAAGCATCAATCATTAGTTTTTCGTTGCCGTGACAACACCATAGTTGTTCATTGATTGCTTTCTCACATGTGTCTTGACTGCAGGCCTTCAGCAGAACAAGCAACCCCTTGCTGGAGTTAGTGCCCTTGGTGTCAAGCTGACAAGCTTTTCCTCAAGAGAGATGGGCACGTGCTCAAGTTGGCAAGCTTGGGTTCTCGAACCTGGGTTTTCCGCATCCCAGTCCAACGCTCTATCCACTGCGCCACCACCTACCTGGTCAGGCTCTTTCATTTCTATTTGCATGAAATATTGTTTACCATCCTTTTACCTTCAGTCTATGTGCATCTTTTGTTTTAAGGTGTGTCTCTTGTAGACAGGATATGTATGGGTCGTGATTTTTTATCCATGCAGCTACCCTATGTCTTTTGATTCAATCATTTAATCCATTTACATTTAAGGTTATTATTTATATGTTGTTTATTGCTATTTTATATTTTAAAGGTGTCTTCCTCTTTTGCTATATTCTTTTCCCACTTTGATCTGTTTACAATAGGCCCCATAACATTTCCTGTAGCATTGCTTTCATTGTAATAAATTCCTTGAGTTTTTTTTTTTCTTTGTCTGGGAAGCTTTTTATTTCTCCTTCAATTTTAAATGATAGCCTTGCTGGATAAAGTAGTCTTGGTTGTATGCTCTTATTCTGCATTATTTTGAATATTTCTTACCATTCCCTTCCAGCCTCAAGTGTTTCTGTTGAGAAGTCAGATGTCATCCTTATGGGTGTTCCTTTGTAGGTGATAGCCTTTTTTTCTGTAGCAGCTTTTAATATTTTCTCTTTTTCACTTAGCTTTGGTATTATAATTATGATGTGTCTTGGTGTACATTTCTTTGGGTTTCTCTTTAATGGAGATCTCTGTGCTGTTTGAACTTGTGAGAGCTTTCCTTGCATCAATTTAAGGAAGTTTTTAGCTATGATTTGATTGAATAAAGTTTTTATCCCTTGTTTTTTCTCTTCTTCTTCAGGAACCCCTATTATACGGATGTTATTTCTCTTCATGTTGTCACAGAGCTCTCTTAGAATTTTCTCAGACTTTTTGAGTCTCTTTTCTTTTTCTGCTCTGATTCCATGCCTTTGTTCATCTTGTCTTTCAACTCACTGATTTAATCCTCAGCTTCATCCAGGAAGTTTGGTTATTTCCATATCGCTCAGTTCATTTTCTGGAGGATTCTCTTGTGGTTTCATTTGGATTGCACTTTTCTGTCTTCTCATTTTGTCTGTGTGTTTGAGTGTGTTGTTTGTAGAGCGGGTTGAGTCTAGGCCAGGTTTTGTCTGCCTCTAATTTTCAGTTGTGTTATTTCTAGGTCTTCTTGGATTAGCTTCGACTGTTGTTTGTAATCCACTGTGGAATTTGGCTTTTCTAATAGAGCCCCTTTGAAGTCTTGATTTGTTTGTTTTATTCTTAGTTTTCTTAACTCATTGGTAGTCTTGTTTACTGATCTTAGCAGGGGGCTTATTTGAAACTGTATCCAGGAATGCCTTGGGTGTAACCTGAGACTCTGAAGACCTGATCTTCCAGTTACTTTCTTTGGGGAAAGGGTGCTTTCTCTGCTTCAGTAGGAGGAGGTGTATCTCAGATCTCCATGGAGACCTGAGTTACTGCCCCTCCTCCCCACTTCCTGTTTTCAGCTGTGTCTTGTGCTGATTGGCGCTGGAGAGATATCCTGAGATGGTTAACCCAGAACCACTTTAGTCTTGTGTAATGTGAAAGGATCAACCCCTCCCCCAGCAATGGCCACCTCCAGTACCTCCCCCAGGTATGGCTGCATCCAGCATTGGATTAGTCTGCTGCTCAAGTCCTCCCATGCATTCCTCTTTTTGTCACCAGCTGTCTCTCTCTCCTTTCCTTTTGAAAAACAAGCCAGCTCTTTCAACACACATTGTTCCCAGGTCCCCAGGCAACTGGGTGTGAGTGATATTTTCTACTGTTTTCCTTGGATTGAGAGTCTTTCTGGGCTCTCAGCCTCACACTCCCCCCTTTGTTCCTGTAAACAGGGGAGGCTCACCGCTCCGCGGTGCTTCCCACCAGGCTCGGTGTGGCTTCTTTGCTCCTTGATTTTATTTAAAAAATATTTTATTTTATTCATTTTGAGAGGAGACATAGAGAGAGAGAGAGAGAAAGAGAGAGAGAGAGAAAGGGGGGAGGAGCTGGAAGCATCAACTTCCATATGTGCCTTGACCAGACCAGTGCAGGGTTTTGAACTGGTGACCTCAGTGTTCCCAGGTCGACGCTTTATCTACTGCGCCACCACAGGTCAAGCTGCTCCTTGATTTTTGAGAGCAGTTCTTGTAGTCCAGAGTTGGTTTTACACGCTGGTTGCTCCTAAATTAATTTTTAATCCAGTTTGGTGGTGTGAGCTGGGAGTCTGTGCATCTGCCTACTCTGCTGCCCTTTGTGTCTCCAGTACTCTTTCGTTTTTATCTTCTAGTTTTTCAACCTGTTTTTTGTTTGTTTTTGCTCCTGAGAATGAAAAATATCCATATTCACTTTCTATTGCTTTGGGAATTTAAATTATCATCTGTTTATAAATCAACAGAAAGGGTTTTACTTTTCCAGTCTCATTAAACCCATATTGTATTTTGATTAACCCTCTTTGTCCTGAGTCATTTCTCTTCTCTTTTACTGCGTTTAGACATCACAAAGCTCCCCAAATCTCCCACAATCGTTTCATAGGAGCCAGGTGTAGAAAAAACTTAACAATGTTGCAGTGCACTAGGTCAGAGAGAAGCCCCCGGGAGGAAGTAGAAAATGTATCTATCATTTTTATACGATTATTACCAGGAATCCCTCTGAAATCTTATTAGTGCCAAGTTTGGGGACTTTTTATTTCCTTTTCACTTAGGCAGAACACTTATTTACATACTGACTTGTTTCATGAAATTTGAAGAAAAGAATAATAAATGGGCATTCAATGGAAGAATAAAACTGTACTTTAAAATGTACTCTTATGAAAATTCTTCTTTTGTTGCATTAACAACTTAGAAATGATCATTGTGGAATGAAATAATTGCTAAAGGACATATGGCTCCTTAAACAGCGTTGTTGACTGCTAGCAAGATGATAGAGTCATTGGACTTGCAAATGTGGGTTTTGACTTATGGTGGCTTAGCGTAATGTATGAAAATCATTGATGGGTTTTCTTTATATATATATTTTATTATTATTAATTCTAATGGGGTGACACCAATAAATCGGGATACATATGTACAATGAAAACATCTTCAGGTTATCTTATCATTCAATTGTGTTGCATACCCATCACCAAAAGTCAAATTGTCCTCTGTCACCTTCTATCTGGTTTTCCATGTGTCCCTCCCCTCTTCCCTATCCCACTCTTCCCTCTCTTTCCCATCCTGTAACCACCACTCTCTGGTCCATGTCTCATAGTCTCACTTTTATGTCCCACCTATGTATGAAATCATACTGTTCTCAGTTTTTCTTTTTTTCTGATTTACTTATTTCACTCTGTATAATGTTATCAAGGTACATCCATTTTGTTATAAATGATCCAATGTGATCATTTCTTATGGCTGAGTAGTATTCCATAATATATATGTACCAAAGCTTTTTAATCCACACGTCTTCTGACAGACACTTGGGCTGGTTCCAGATATTCGCTATAGAAAACAATGCTGTCACGAACATGGAGGCGCATTTCTTCTTTTCGAACAGTGGTATGGTGTTCTTAGGGTATATTCCTATAAGTGGGATAGCTTGGGTCAAAAGGCAGTTCGAATTTTAATATTCTGAGGAATCTCCAAACTGTTTTGCACAGTGGGTACACCAGTCTGTATTCCCACCAGCAGTGCAGAAGGGTTCCCTTTTCTCCACATCCTCGCCAGCACTTATTCTGTGCAGTTTTGCTGATGAGTGCCATTCTGACTGGTGTGAGGTGATATCTCATTGTGGTTTTAATTTTCATTTCTCTAATGATTAGTGAAGTTGAGCATTTTTTCATATGCCTATTGGCCATCTGTATGTCCTCTTTGGAGAAATTTCTATTCATTTCTTTTGCCCATTTTTTGATTGGATTGTTTGTCTTCCTGGTGTTGAGTTTTATAAGTTCTTTATAAATTTTAGTTATTAAGCCCTTATCAGATGTGCTATCGAATATGTTCTCCCATTGTGTGGTTTGTCTTTTTATTCTGTTCTTATAGTCTTTAGCTGTGCAAAAACATTTTAGTTTGATATAGTCCCATTTGTTTATCTTGCCTTTTATTTCATTTGCCCGTGGAGATAAATCGGCAAATATACTGCTGCTACAGATGTCGGAGAGCTTGCTGCCTATGTTTTCTTCTAAGATGCTTATGGTTTCACGGCTTGCGTTTAAGTCTTTTATCCATTTTGAGTTTGTTTTTGTGAATGGTGTAAGTTGATGGTCTAGTTTCATTTTTTTTGCAGGTAGATGTCCAATTTTCCCAACACCATTTGTTAAAGAGGCTGTCTTTACTCCATTGTATGTTCTTTCCTCCTTTGTCAAATATCAGTTGTCCATAAAGCTGTGGGTTTATTTCTGGGTCCTCTGTTCTGTTCCATTGATCTATGTGCCTGTTCTTATGCCAGTACCAGGCTGTCTTGACTATAACTGCCTTATAGTAAACCTTGATATCTGGAAGAGTGATACCTCCTGCTTTATTTTTCCTTTTAAGATTGCTGAGGCTATTCGTGTTCTTTGTTGGTTCCATATAAATTTTTGGAATGTGTGTTCTATATCTTTGAAGTATGTCATTGGTATTTTAATTGGTATTGCATTGAATTTATAAATTGCTTTGGGTAATATAGACATTTTAATGATGTTTATTCTTCCTAGCCAGGAGCACGGTATATGCTTCCACTTATTTGTATCTTCCTTGATTTCTTTTATCAATGTTTTATAATTTTCTGAGTACAAGTCCTTAAACACTTTGGTTAAATTTACTCCTAGGTACTTTATTTTTTTGGCTGCAATAGTGAAGGGGATTGTTTCCTTAATTTCTTTTGCTGATAGTTCATTGTTGGTATATAGTAATGCCTCTGACTTCTGAGTATTAATTTTATATCCTTCCACCTTGCTGAATTCATTTATAAGGTCCAGTAGTTTTTTTACTGAAACCTTAGGGTTTTCAATATACAATATCATATCATCTGCAAATAGTGACAGTTTTACTTCTTCTTTTTTAATTTGATGCCTTTTATTTCTTTTTCTTGTCTGATTGCCATAGCTAGGACTTCCAGAACTATGTTTAATAAGAGTGGTGAAAAAGGGCATCCCAACATGGTTCCTGATCTTAAGGGGATTACTTTTAATTTTTGTCCATTTAGTATGATGTTTGCTGTCGGTTTATCGTAGATGGCCTTTATCATGATAAGGAATGATCCCTGTATTCCAACTTTACTGAGAGTTTTGAGCATGATTGGGTGCTGTATTTTATCAAATGTCTTCTCTGCATCTATTGAAATTATCATGTGATTTTTGTCCTTCCTTTTGTTTATGTGGTGAATCACATTGATTGATTTGCGAATATTGAACCAGCCTTGCCTCTCCAGAATAAATCCCACTTGATCATGGTGTATGATTTTTTTCATATATTGCTGGATCCGGTGGGCTAATATTTTGTTGAGAATTTTAGAGTCTAAATTCATATGGGATATAGGCCTATAATTTTCTTTGTTTGTGTTGTCTTTGCCCTGTTTTAGGATCAGAATTATGCTCGCCTCATAAAAAGAGTTTGGAAGTCTTCCTTCCTCGTGAATTTTTTGAAATAGCTTAAGGAGAATAGGAGTTAGTTCTTCTTAGAATTTTTGATAGAATTCACTGGTGAAGCCATCAGTTCAGGACTTTTCTTTTTTCAGAGTTTTTTGATAACTGTTTCGGTCTCATTTGTTGTAATTGGTCTGTTTAGGTGTTCTGATTCTTCCAGATTGATTTTTGGAAGGTTATATGATTCAATGAATTTGTCCATTTCACCAAGACTGTCTAATTTTTTGGCATATAGTTCTTCATTGTATTTTCTTACAATGCTTTGTATTTCTGTTGTGTCAGTTGTTATTTCTCCACTGTCCTTTCTAATTTTATTTATTTGAAACCTCTCTCTTTTTTTCTTGGTGAGTCTAGTTAAAAGGTTCATCATTCTTGTTTACCTTTTCAAAGAACCATCTTCTTGTTTCATTGATCCTCTGTATTGTTTCCTTAGCCTCTATGTCATTTATTTCTGCTCTGATCTTTATTATTTCCTTCCTTCTACTTGTCTTGGGTTTTATTTGTTGTTGTTTTTCTAGTTCTTTTAGATGCAGGGTCACGTTGCTTATTTGAGCTTTTTCTAGCTTCTTATGATATGCCTGTTGTGCAATAAACTTCCCTCTCAGAACTGCTTTTACTGTGTCCCATAAATTTTGAGTTGATGTACGCTCATTATCATTTGTTTTTAGAAACTTTTTTATTTCTTCTTTGATCTCATTGTTAATCCATTCATTATTTTATAACATGCTATTTAGTTTCCAAGTGTTTGAGTATTTTTCAGTTTTTCTTTTGTGGTTAATTTCTAGTTTCATGGCATTGTTATCAGAGAAAATGCTTGATATGATTTCAATCTTCTTAAATTTATTGAGACCATTTTTGTGTCCTAACATGAAAACGTACCATGAGCGCTTGAGAAGAATGTATATTCTACTGCCTTAGGGTGAAAAGTTCTGAAGATATCTATTAAATCATGTTGATCTAGTGTCTCTTTTAAGTCTGCTGTTTCTTTATTAATTTTCTTTCTTGAGGATCTATCCAGTGTTGTTAGAGGGGTATTGAAATCCCCTACTATGATAGTATTGCTGTTAATCTCGCCCTTTATACCCATCAAAGTCTGCTTTATATATGTCGGGGCTCCTATATTTGGTGCATAAATATTTATAATAGTTATACCTTCCTGTTGAATTGTTCCCTTTATCATTATGTAGTGTCCTCCTTTATCTCTTACTACAGCCTTTGTTTTAAAGTCCATTTTTTCAGATATAAGTATTGCTACCCCTGCTTTTTTTTTCATTTCCATTTGCATAAAATATTATTTTCCATCCTTTTACCTTCAGTCTATGTGCATCTTTTGTTTTAAGGTGTGTCTCTTGTAGACACCGTATGTATGGGTCCTGTTTCTTTATCCATGCAACTACCCTATGTCTTTGATTGGATCATTTAATCTATTTACATTTAAGGTTATTATTGATATGTAGTTCTTCATTGCCATATCATTCTTTAAATCTGTATTCTTCCTTTGCTCTATTCTTTCCTCCCTTTAAACTATTCACAAGAGGCCCCTTAGTATCTCTTGCAGAATTGGTTTGGTTTTTATTAATTATTTCAGCCTTTCTTTTTCCGGGAAGCTCTTTATTTCTCCTTCAATTTTAAACGTTAGCCTGGTGGATAGAGTAGTCTTGGTTGTAGGTTCTTGTTCTGCATTACTTTGATTATATCTTGCCATTTCCTTCGGGCCTCAAGTGTTTCTGTTGAGAAGTTCGATGTCATCCTTATGGGGGATCCTTTGTAGGTGATAGATTTTTTTTCCCTAGCAGCTTTTAAAATTTTTTCTTTATCCATTAGCTTTGGTATTTTAACTATGATGTGTCTTGGTGTACATCTTTTTGGGTTTCTCTTTAATGGAGTTCTGTGTGCTTCTTGAACGTGTGGAGTGTTTCCCAGCCTTAATTTAGGAAAGTTTTCTGCTATGATTTGATTGAACAAAGTTTCCATTTCCTGTCCTCTCTCCTTTTCTTCAGGCACCCCTATGATGCGAATCTTGTTTCTCTTCATGTTGTCACAGAGCTGCCTTAGAGTTTCCTCACATTTTTTGAGGACTTTTTCTTTTTCTTCTCTGCTTCTGTGTTTTTGTTTATTGTGTCCTTTAACTCGCTGATTTGATCCTCAGCATCAGTCATCCTGCTTTTAATTCCTTCCATTGTGGTCTTCAGTTCTGATACTGTATTTGTCATTGTCATTTCTGTCTGACTCTTTTTTATTATTTCAGTTTCATTTTTTATACTTGTTATCTCTTTATTTAGGTGTTCATAATGACTATCCATTGTTGCTCTAATTTCTTTGAACATCCTAACTATCATTATTCTAAATTCTGCTTCTGGTAATTTGGTTAAATCTGGTTCATTCAGGTCCTTCTCTGGGGATTTCTCTTGATTCATTTGGTTTACATTCCTCTGCCTGCCCATTTTGTCTGTGTATAAGCAAGTTGTGGCCATGGAGTCCAGTAGATGTTGCCTTTGTGTTCTCTAGGTTTGGTCTTTCTGCAGGTCCCCCACCCCCTCTGCCGCTGCCTCGGGTGGTTGGGTATGTGCGTTGCCAGCACCGGCCCACTGTGGCTTTTGCTGTGATTTCTACTTCTCCTCCACGGGAAGGGCTGTCACTCAAGTCACAAGCCTCAGCACCAAGGGTAGAGGTGAGCACCTTTGCTCTGCTGCGGATCCAGCCTGTTTCCGGACTTCTGCCCATAACCCGCGGTCAGAGTCTGCTCGCCACAGTTCCGTGGGTTGGGCGGGGCTTTTGACGTGCTCTCAGCTGTGAGCCTTTGCCCGTTTCGAACTTTAGGCCCGCCCTCGAGGCCAGGGCCCTTCTGTGCAGGGTCGCAAACCCTGGTTTATTGGGCCGGGCATGTTTGCTGGCTTCCGCTCAGCTGCGTACTTCCACTCATCCTGGACTCTACCCCGCCCCTGTGTTCGTAGCTTGCTCGTACACGTAGGATGGCAATTCGTGGTTTCTCCGGCCCGGCGGGGATAGTAGAGTAGGCTGAGCTGCGAGCTTCCACTTGTCTCGGGGTCTACCTCGTTCCCGCTCTCGGAGCCCGCTTGCGCACGTATAATGGCAAACCGCGGTTTCTCCAGCCGGGCGGGGCTGGTAGCGAGAGCTCAGCCACGAGCCCCCACCCGTCCCTGGTCCTATCCCGGTCCCCGCGGTCAGGGTCAGCTTGCGCAGGGTCGCAGAGCTGATTTCTGCACGTTCCTGGCCTCCTGCTTTGTCCCCGTAGGTGGCATTACAGGCGGGCCCGCAGCTTCCAGAGCGCTTTCATGCGTCCCCTCCGACCCTGCTGGGCTAGACTGAGCTCACGCCAGCTTGGCCTCTTCCCACGCCGACAGAACCGCGTTTCAGCGTCCTGCCGCCCCAAACCCTTCAGCAACCCTTAGCAGAGTAGGAAGGGACCTAATACTCCACACTGTAGGCCTGGGAGCTCCCTCACTTGTTTCACAGCTCAAAACTGTCCAAACGCCTCTTCTAGGCTCTGGGACTGTAGGCTGGGGCTTGGTTCCTGGGACCCAGGTCCCTCCCTCTCCGCCAAACTCTCCTCCCGCCACGCGGGTCTCTCCGGCCTGCCGTTTGCTTCGCGGAGCTGGGCAGCCCTCTTCGCGTTTTCGCTAATCCTACCATTTTCAATGTGGCTTCTTCTGTGTTTCTTGGTTGAAGAGTCCACTTAGTTTAGTTCAAAGTTGGTTTATCCAGATGATGGTTCTTAAAATTGAGTTATAATCCACTTTGGTTCTGGGAGTTGGAAGTTGGTACGTCTGCCTACTCCGTCGCCATCTTGCTTCTCCTCTGATGGGTTTTTTTGATCCAAGAAAATTCAACTCTGATTTTATATGGTCTGCATGACAATATGAAATTCATCACCTTTTTGTTGTTGTTGTTCTTTATTTTTGTGACATTTGCTTTAAATTTTTGTGTGAAATTTTATATTGAATGAAAGATAACTGATTTTTTTAAATTTTGTATAGTTTAAGATAATGATGCTAATGATGTGGAGCTGACATTCTTATAGTATTAATTCTAAACTACCTTTCTCATATGATTTATAGATATGTGTCTTTCTTCACCAAATACCAACCCCATATTGATCTGTCACAATGACTACGATCAGGGGTCCCCAAACTTTTTACACAGGGGGTCAGTTCACTGTCCCTCAGACTGTTGGAGGGCCAGACTATAAAAAGAAAACTATGAACAAATCCCTATGCACGCTCCACATATCTTATATTAAAGTAAAAAAAAAAAAGGGAACAAATACAATATTTAAAATAAAGAACAACTAAATTTAAATCAACAAACTGACCAGTATTTCAATGGGAACTATGGGTGCGGATGCATCCTGTGCTCCTTTCACTGACCACCAATGAAAAAGGTGCCCCTTCCGGAAGTGCGGCAAGGACCGGATAAATGGGGGCCGCATGCGGTCTGCGGGCTGTAGTTTGGGGACCCCTGATCAAGATAGTCACAAATAGATACACCGTTTCTGATTAAAGACATTATCTCCATAAACCAAATTTTCACTTGGATAGGCCCTGGCCTGTTGGCTCAATTGGTAGAGTGTCACTCAGCGTGTGGAAATACCAGGTTCAATTCCCGGTGAGGGCACACAGGAGAAGCAGCCATCTGCTTCTCAATCCCTTCCTCTTCTCTTTTCTCTCTCTCTCTTCCCCTTGATTGGTTCAAGCACAGCAGCCCTGGGTGTTCAGGATGGCTTGTGGAACCTCTGCCTCAGGTGCTAAAAATAGCTTGGTTGTAATCATGGCCCCAGATGGAGAGCATCAACCCAAGATGGGCGTTGCCGGGTGGATCCCAGTCCAGGCATCTGTGGGAATCTGTCTCTCTATCTCCCCTCTGCTTATGTGGAAAAGATGAAAAAAAATTTTTACCTGGTAAGGTAAATATTAGAAAAAATTAAAACTATATCTTTCCCTTATAACTTGGTACCTAATACAAGAGTGTTATAGTTTTGGTGTTTTATAGCAACTAATTACCACTGTCAATAGGTTTCCCAAATAGATATTATTGTTATAGAAGATATAGTGAAGATTATTTCAATAAAACAGTATCACAAATTTATTTTGTGAATAGAAACTGCCAAGCTTAGCACCTCTATAACTTCTGCCTGCTTTACAGATACAACAAACAAGATGAAGTTTGAGGTACCCTCTCAGTGGTCTAAATTAAATTTTAATCAAGAAATACTTTTTATGTATCCTAGGCATAAAACAGCTGTAGCCACTAACACTGGAATCAAGCTAAGATGAACTAAACACTGGATGTTTGCTTTGCCCCTGACTGATATATGAACAACATTGGCAATCAGGTGCCTCCTTGCCCAATGCTAGGGGCTTAAGAAATACTGGGCATTCTGAACATGTTTGTTTACACATGTTTATCATATTTAAATTTTCGTTATAACAGCTTGAGAAACTTTCTATTTTTTTTTAGAAAAATAAACCAAGTTTCACAAAGGTTAAGTGACATTTAGAAGTTCAAACACTAGTCAGTGAAAAAAACAACATTATAATTCAGTTCTTTTTTCTATTCTCGTGCATTTTCCATGACTATTGCAAATGGAAGAAAGTAAAATCAACCCATAATGAGAATATATCAGCTGTGCCTAAAGGATGATAAACAAAGCAATTGTGTCTGTGATAAACAAAGCCTACATTTTTATTATAATCTCTAAGGAAAATATCTTTGTTATGAGACAGTTTTGGCTTGCTGGCATTCTGAAGTACGTTGTTGAAGTGGATCTCAGGACTCAGTTCATGGCCATTGTTGAGACTAAATATCTGGACACAAATACTGTTTGTTTCAGGGCTACAGTTTGGCAGTCTCGGACCTATCTGGGACTGGTAACAAATCAAGAATGCCATTATGGTAAGTTTGCTTCTAAACTTAGAGATGGCAAAGACAGGAAAAAATCTATAAACTTTTATATGCATATAACCATTCTATTTATTAATAACTAATGAAATTTCAAACATCAAAATTCAAAATATTTCCTTGTCTCCAGTAGCATATTCACACAAATCTTGGAGTACTAATTATGTGTTGCTCATCAAACCTTTCTTTTTATGTCTTTTGTCTCTTTAATTGCAATATGAGCATTTTGATACAAGATATAGTTTATATCTTTTACCATTCATAGCCCATCAAGACAAAACCTTTACCTAGGAGATTTTAAAATCTTTCCTGATTTAATTTTTTATTATTTGATTTATCAGGTTTGATTTAACCCAGTCAACATTGAAAAATATTACCAAGTTTAGAAACATTGTTATTTTGTTTTTATTATAAATTTACTGATAAAACTTTTAAATCATATCACCTATTTTTTCCCATAATAATTCTCCCACCTTAATTAATTCAACTATTTTCTTTATTCTTAATTGTAAAGCCAGTAGCCATGGCCACCATCACAGCCGCCTGGCCCATGCAGGTTCGCATTAGATTCGGACAAACGGTAATGAAACAACAGAGCCATGAACTGGTGGGCCATTAGCTTTAATCCTAGCTTGCATCCCGCGGGCAAGTAAAAACACACACTGAGCTCCAAATCCACTCAGTCAGTGCTCACAAAGCCACTGACTTATCTGAGTTTCCTAGAATCAAAGATTTCTAGCTCATCAGCCTTATTCACCTCTGTTTCCCATCTCCTTCTCTCTGCACAAACTCTGCACAAACTGGCTTCTCTCTCAGCACTCCACCATTTTGGCTGCTTCTCCTGGCCTCCTCCACGTGGCCTTTCTCTGCTCTTCTCTCTAATGCTAACCTCAGGAACCAAGAGAGAGCAAGCTCCCAGTCTGCCCCACTTTATAGTGTAGAAATCAAAACCTTTAATCCAATATACAAACAAGGGAGTCTCTCTAATACAAAGTCACTTATCTGAGGCATAATGTGATTCCTCATGAGAGTGCACCACCCCACATCAAAAAGGGTGGGAAAGGCTTAGTCCTAAAACCAAGCCCCAGGCTACAATAATCCTGCCTGCTTACAGCCTGTACCCCCAACACACATTAATATAATCACGCCCATCCCAAGCAAGAAGGCCAACTAATATCACCTGTGCAATGAGCTTCCACATGGGCAGTGCCGTCTTTAACAAAGTAAGCATAATATATTTTATCTTCACAACATTAATTTTAATAATAAAACTACAATATATCATTGTTTTGCTTCACCAGTACTTTATTTGTGTAACAATTCATCAAATCTTATCAGAAATGGACTTTGTTAATTTACCAAAACTTTTACATGTCCTTTCAAAGATTCAGTGTTCATTAAACAAGTCGTTCTTGACTTCTAAAATTATGTTTTAGTGCATGCTTTTATATGTTGTACTTATATATATTTTAAATCATATTTATATTTTCTTTCAGTAAATGGCTCCATGTTTGTCTATAAACCATTTCTTATAATTGTATTTTAGGCACAGCTTTGAGCAAATTACACGTCTTAGGATAGGTTGGTCAGGAAGGGCCTCTCTTCTGTTATCCTGCTTCTATATTGTTAAACATTAAGATACGTATTTGATCTAGGGCAGCAAAATATTCAGTGATACTTTTGAACCTCCACAAATAATGTCATGTTTATTTTTTTATTGCCCTTAGATGATCTTTACATTTAACTCTTATGTTAGGTTTGTTACTCAAATTCTATTCATTTGTGAATGTGGTGTTAGGTAGAGTCAAGGTTATTTTTTTAAATGTATGGATACACAGTGTTCTGGCACCATTTGTTGAAAAGAGTTTTTGTTTCCTCATTGACTTGCTTTGGCTGCTGTTTCATTTGAAGATATACATAGCCATTTTGTTTTGTGTTGTTTTATTTTTCTTCTGTTTCATTGGTTTGTGGTTTATTCTTCCACCAATACCATACTATCTTGATTGCTATAATTATATATTTAATCTTTTTAAAATAATGTATTATTTTTCAATTACAGTTGATGTACAATAGTATATTAGTTTAAGGTATACTACCCAGTAATTAGACATTTACATAACTTCAGAAGTGATCACCCCAATAAATCTAGTATCCATCCGACACCATCATACTTATTACAATATTATTGACTACTATATTCCCTATGCTATATATTACATTTTCTTGACTATTCTGTAATGACCAATTTGTACTTCTTAATCCTTTCACCTTGTTCTCCCATCCTGCCCAACCCTCTTCCTATCTGATAGCCATTAAAATGTTCTCTGTATCTATGAGTCTGTTTCTATTCTGCTTGTTCACTTTTTTTCTTTTATAGATTCCACATATAAGTGAAACTATATGGCATTTGTTTTTCCCTGTCTGTCTTCTTTCACTCAGCAAAATACCCTCCATGTCTATCCATGTTGTTGTAAATGGTAAGAGTTTCTTCTTTCTTCTTTCTTTCTTTCTTTCTTTCTTTCTTTCTTTCTTTCTTTCTTTCTTTCTTTCTTTCTTTCTTTCATGGCTGAGTCATATTATATTGTATATATGCACCACTTCTTTGTCCTTTCATCTGTTGACGTATACTTAGGTTACTTCCATATCTTGACTAATTTAAATAGTAATGCAATGTACATATTGAGCATATGTCTTTTTGATTTAATGTTTTGGGTTTCTTCTGATAAATACTCAGAGTGGAAGTGCTAGGTCCTTTTGTGTCTTTGGTTACAGTTTTTGTTTTAAAGTCTATTTGCTCTGCTATAAGTATTGCTACACCAGCTTTTTTTGGTGTTTTGATTTTCATAAAATATCTTTTTCTATCCCTTTACTTTCAGATCTGTGTGTGTCTTTTGATTTGAAGTGAGATGCTTATGGACAGTACATGTAAGGTTCTTGCTTTTTTTTCCATTCAGCAATCATGTGTTTTGATTAGAACATTTACTCCACTTGCATTTAAAGTAATTGTTAATAGCTATGTATTTATTGCCATTTTATTATTCATGTTTTAGATATTTTTCTTTTTCTTTTTCTCCTTAATAAAAACCTCTTGACATTTCTTGTAGTACTGGTTTGGTGATAATAAACTCCTTCATCTTCTTTTTGGAGAAATTTTTTATCTTTCTTTCCTTTCTAAATGATAGCTTTGCTGAATAGAGTAATATTGGTTGTAGGTTTTTGCTTTTAATTGTTTTAAATATTTCTTTCCAATTCTTTCTGGTTTACAAAGTTTCTGTTGAGAAATCAGGTGACAGTTTTATGGAAGCTCACTTTGTATGTTCTAACTGCTTTCCTCTTGATGCTTTTAAGAGTCTCTCTATGTCTTTAACTTTTGGCATTTTATTATAATGACTCTTGGTATAGGCCTCTTGTGGTACATCTTGTTTGGGATTCTGTGCCCTTCTTAAACTTGTATGTCTATTTTATTCACTAGGTTAGAGAAACTTTCTGTTATTTTTTCATGTAAGTTTTCAATTCCTTGCTCTCTCTCTTCTCTTTCTGGCACCCACATGATGTGAATGTTAGTGTGCCTAAAATTGCCTGAGTGTCTTCTTATATTATCCTCACTTTTTTTATGTTATTTTTTATTGTTGCTATCTATTCTGATTGGATGTTTTCTGCTTCCTTGTTTTCAAAATCTCTAATTTGATCCTGTGCTTTACCTACTCTCTCTACTATTGATTCCTGGTCATGTATTCTTCATTTTAGTTAATATAGTCCTCATTTCTAACTGGTTCTTTTTTATGGTTTTTAGTTCCTTTTATATGTTTCCTATCTTCTGTTTATGTTCTAAGTTCATCTATTCTGCTCCTAAGTTACTCTGTTCCTAAGTTCATTAAGCATCCTTATAACCAGTGTTTTGAACTCTGCATCTGGTAGACTCTATTTAGTTTACTTATTTTTCTGGAATTTTGTTCTGTTCTTTCATTTAGGACATATTTCTTTGTCTTACATTTTGGTTGCCTCCTTGTGTTCATTTCTATACATTGGGTATATCTGCTCCTTCTCCCAATTTTGGTAGAGTGGCATTATCTAGTAAGTGTCCTGTAGGGCCCAGTGGTACAGCCTTCTCAGTCACCCAAGATAGGTGCTCCAGGTGTGCACCCTGTGTGAGCTGTCTGTACCCTTCTCTTGTAATTGAACATTGATTTCTTTTGGAATATATATTGGAGGGATTTATCCCCAGATTGATCAGCTGTGAGAACTGGTCATGATCACTACAGAGAATCTGTTGTGCAGTGGCTGACCCAAGGGAGCAAGACCCACTTCACTGGGCTCTATTGCCTTCTGAGTCTGCCCCTTGAATGCATTGTTTGTGGAGGTGCTTTGACATGGTCTGAAGCTGTCCACCAAATGTGCTGTCTCTGGAGCTTCCCGGGAGATGCAGGATGAGGTCAGCTGCCACCTGGGCCCCACCCAGAGCCACCTGACATAAGCTACAAAGTGATCTGCAGATGACTGTTACTTGTGCTCTGTTTGGAATGCCCAGGAAAGGCCAAGCTGGAAACTAAGGCTAGCTGCAGCTAGTGCCAGGCCAGGGGGCACTTAGTAAGAGGTATGAGGCACAGCAAAACCAGATGTTGCTTCTTTGAGATATTTTCGGGAAGTCTAAAGCATGAGCTAAGACAGGTCATATGTATGGGAAATCCACCAAATATGGCTTGGGTGGGTTCAAAAGTTGGGTCGGGTCGTGTCTCTGGGAATCACTAGGGTGGGTCAGGTTGATGAAGACTCAGCTATGACACCTGCCTGACAGCTCTGCAGGATGAAGGATTAAAAAAAGAGCAATGGCTTCTGTCAGCACTCCTGTCTGGGAGAAAGCTATGTCTCCAGCCTTTGTTTAGATGCCTAGAATTCAGTTCTTCCCCTTAAGGCCTCAGCACATTTTGAACTGCTGAGCCAGAGCTGGAGCTCACAGTGAATGAATCTGAGTAAATTCATGCAGGACCTTTAAGAGGAATGCCTGGGTCGCTAGGGGCTTCCAATCTTACTCAGACACAATACCAACTGATTTTTATAGCCAGAAGTTATGGGAATTTCTTGTCCTGGTACCTTGGGTTAGGGCCTGGTGTGAGGCTGGGACCCCTCACTCCTATAGAAGTTCCTCCACAGTGGGGCTATCTCTCCTGATTTTTAAGCTCCACATGGGGATGTGGGACCAGCCAGTTCTCATCTCTGCCCTTCTTTCCAATATGGAGTGGTTTCCTCTTTATATCCTTAGTTATAGGACTTCTATTTAGCTAGATTCTATGCAGTTCTCAATAATGGTTTTTCTGTAGTTGTAATGTTAATGTGGTTGTGGGAGGATGTGAATGCTGTATTTACTGACACCACCATTTTGACTGAATGGAGGTCATTAATCTTAAAGTCAATTACAGTGAGTCTTCTCAAAATTACTTGGCCTCTTTTCCATAATTTTTATAAAGAGCAAGTCAATTTATTCAAAAATGCTTGCTTAAATATTTATTGAAGTTATATTACATCCATATATCAATTTGGGGAAAATTGAAACATTAGTAATAAAAAGTCCTTTCATCCATGTACATACAATATTTAGTAGGTCTTCTTTCATATTTCTTCCATTCATGAACTATTTTTATTAGAATCTAAACAATGAGTTTTCAAAGAAAAACTCTTGCATATCTTACTAAATTTACCAGGAAACACTTTATGTTTTTGAATACTGACTGTAAATAGTTCTTTTAAATATTTTGTTTTCAAATTGATCATTTACTAGTATATGAAAAATTGATTAATTTATGAATATTAGCAAGGGGTCACTGGCTTGACTCAGACCCTGGTCAAGGCACCGATGACAAGCAATCAATGAACAACTAAAAAAATGACAACTATTGAGTTGACACTTCTTGTCTATCTGTCTCTCTCTTAAAAAAAGAAGAAGAGAGAAAGAAGAGAAAAGGAAAATACAAACTTACATATACCTGGAATGCTGTGGTTGCCAGTTCAAATCCTTGGGTTTGCATTGTCAAGGCACATATGAGAAGCAACTGAGAGCAGTTTCCCGCTCCTCCTACCTTCTCTCTCTCTCTCCTCTCTCTAAAATATCAATTAACAAAAAGAAATATCCTGAATATTAACTTAGTGACCTCAATTTTGTAGGTTCACTTATATTTCTATGTTTTATAAATTTTATTATTTTATTTTCTAATTAGCTGATAGCAATGAGAATAATAGAACTGTTTGTGTATTCAAACTGTGCCCTGAAACATTGGTAAATTCACTTTTAATTCTATAGAGGGTTTTTCTGGTAGAATTTTTTCAGGATTTTTTATATAAATAATAGGTC
The DNA here is from genome assembly GCA_037038555.1 of Rhynchonycteris naso. NCBI lineage: Eukaryota > Metazoa > Chordata > Mammalia > Chiroptera > Emballonuridae > Rhynchonycteris > Rhynchonycteris naso. Next base: position 126,229,344 of record CM072999.1, read on the forward strand.
ATATAATAAAAACAGTGTTTGCTTTCTATTTCTATGTCACCTACTTATTTTCCTTTCTTATACTTTTCTGTATATTTATAATGTTGAATTAATAAATAATATGCTATGTTTCTAATTTCAGGAAGAAAACATTCACTATTTCACATTAAGTATGATATTAGCGGCAGAATTTTTAAATTACTGCATCTATCTGAGAATATTTCTTTGCCCTGGATGGATTACCTGTTTGGTTAGAGCTTCAACCAAAGCTCAGAGGTTACCAATTCAAACCCTACTCAGGGTACATACAAGAACAGATCAATGTTCCTGTCTTATTTTCTTTCATCCCCTTCCTCTCTCTCTAAAATTAGAAATGAAAGAATTTGAGAATGAAAGAATTCTGTACAAACAGATCATGTTAACACTCATTCTTTAAAAAAAAACAATATTTTCTTATATTTGTTATTTGATTATAGGTTTACCTATGAGAAAATACTGAATTTTGTCATTATTTTAATCAATTAAAATGATCACATGATAATTTTTTATTTTTTACTATTTATATGGTGATTAATTTTTGAATACTTGTACATTAGATGACTCATACATTCTTAGATTAAATTACATTATCTAGTAATTTAATAGATTGCATTCAATTTCTTAATTTTTTAAAAGAATGTTTGTATCTTATTTGGAAAGAATTCTTGTCTTTAATTTTCTCTTCTTGGTTGTCTTTGTCAGTTTGGGAATCAAAGATACACTTACCAATAAAATATATTCAAAATTCTTTTCCTTGGAAAGACTTTTAAGTTTCTTTGATGAGGTTAGTGTTATCTTAATTCCAACAACAGAGAAAAACACTGCAAAAAAATTATAGGCTAATATTTCTGCTGAACATAGATTCTAAATCCTTAACAAAATATTAGCAAACTGGATCCAGAAATACATTCAGAAGATCATACATTATGAATGAGTGGGATTTATTCCAGGGATGCAAGGTTGGTACAATATTTGCAAATGCATAAACCTAATGCATCACATATGCAAAATGAAGGATAAAAATCACATGTTCAAATGAATATATGCAAAAAAACCATTTGATAAAATCCAGCACTTGTTTGTAATAAAATTTTCAGCAAAGTGGAAATAGAGGGACCATGACTCAGCATAATAAAAGTCATATATGAGAACCTCACAGCCAATATCACACACAATATGAAAAAACTAGAAGTGTTTTTCTTGAGATGAGAAACAAGACAGGGATGTCTGCTATCACACTCTTAATTACATAGGGGGGGTCCTCTGGTTACAGCAGTCTCAACATACAACATTTCAAATTTACAACACTCCCATAAAAACGTTAAAAAATTGAGATGTGAGTGTTTCAGCTTACACCATTAGTGTTGTATTTAGACTACGTGGGTGAACTAGTTTGGTTGTGTGCAGTGGAAGAATACTCAGTAACGCAGCACATGAGTGAGGGACTTCATTTTCTCCAGTATGCATACCTACACCATTTTGGACTGTTAAAAGCAAAAGTGTTCCATTTGTGTTAGGCTAGGGTGTGTTTTGACTTACACCAAAATTTGGGTTACGTTACTGTTGTAGAAACAGAACTGTGTCATAACCCGAGGACTCCCTGTATATGAAAAACTTGTCAAACACTATCTAGGCCAGGTGATGAAGGTCAACATTGTCAACATTGTCATGTTGCATGCGCCTTTGTTATGATGTAAAGAAAATGGTACTTCACAATCTGAAGTTCTTTTTTACAATCCATTGTTTTTATCCCTAGTTTTATTAGTATTAAACCTACATTGGCAACATAAAGGTTTTTCTTAGTAATTTCTAATGATTCTCCCATTTATTCTTTATAGGAGTTAATATTAATAAATAGTTTGAGCTTCAAACTTTGTCTTGGGTAAATTTTCTGGGAAACAAATGACATTTACTTTTAATGTAATACTTGATATATTTGTGTTTAAGCCTACTAAATAATGTTTGTTTTCTATTTGCTTGGCTGCTCTTTCTTACTCTGTTCATCTTTTCCTGCCATCTCTAGAGTGTTAATATTTTTAATATTCCATTTTATTTTCTCTGTTGACTCCTTAGACATATCTATTTTGTTACTTATTTTGAAGTTTCTCTTATGAATTTTTAATTTATTAAGTCTTCCTTCAAAAATAATCTACTACTTTATAAACAGAGCAAGAATCTTACAAAATTATACTTAGGTTACCAACTGCCTGTTCTTTGTGCCCTCAATATATAGTTAATTTTACATATGCTATAGATCTCACAATCCTTGGTTATTTTAATTTAAAGGGTCAGTAATATCTTAAAGAATGTTTAAAGAGATAGATGATGATGATAGATAGATAATAGATAGATGATAGATAGATAGATAGAGTAGATAGATAGATAGATAGATAGATAGATGATAGATAGATGATAGATATAGATAGATAGATGATAAATAGAGATAGTAGATAATAGATAGATAGATAGATAGATGATAGATACATAGATGATACATAGATGATAAACAAATAATGATATGAATACATGAACATAGATGTAGATATTTAGAAATCTTTTTAAAAATATGTTCTTTATATTTACTTACATATTTCCTTTTTCTGATATCTTCTTTCCTTCATTTACTATAATTTGAAGAACTTCTAGCATTTCTTGTAGTACAGGTTTGCAACAGCCAAACCTTGAGCTTTTGGCTGTGTGAACATATTTTTATTTTACCTTTATTTTAAGAAAATATTTCTTTGATATAGAAATCTTTGTGTGTGATATTTACTTTTCCAAAACTGAAAAGATCTTATTCCAACATCTGCGTTCAGTTATTTCTGTTAAGAATCAGAAATATTCATAATGTCATTCAACTGTGTGTAATATCTTTTTCTTTCTAGGTGTTTTTACTATTTTTTTCCTTTGCTTTTCAACAGTTTGACTATTCAATGCTATGTATAGTTTCATTATATATATCTATGTATCATGCTTAACCTCTGCATTGACGTCTTATCAATTGGGCAAATGGTTTTTGCTATTATCTCTTTAAACAGATTTTCTGTAGCATCTTTACTTTTTCTTGGGCTCAACATAGATGTTAGAACACTCTATACCAGTGATGGGCAATCTTTTATGCTTGGAGTGTCAAAATTCGCCAAAAAAACGAGCATAACTCGGGTGGTGTGTCACTTCAAGAAAAACGGCCTAACCCGAAGTCCCAGAGCTAGACGCTCTGTGCCGGAGTTCTGTAGTTTTGGCCTACAGACCTCTGGCACAGAGTGTCTAGACTACAGCAAATGTTTTATCCTCGGCTGCTGCACCTGGCCATGCAGGAGCCGAGGATGAAACGTCCTTCTTGGCATGCGGCTCCATACTTCTCTTGTATGTGGCCACATACTGCCGTGTGTCACCAAAAATGGCTACGTGTGTCAGTGCTGACACGCATGTCATAGGTTCACCATCACGGCTCTATACTGTCCTGAAAATCTTGCAAACTCTGTACTTATATGATCTCTTTTTACTTTTGGTATTTCAATTTGGACACTTTCCATTGACCTATATTTAGAGACACTGATTCACTGATTTTGTGTGTGTGTGTGTGCGCGCACACTATGCCCAGTGCCCAGTCCACTGATATACTCATCAGAGGAATTCTTCATTTTGTTACAGTATTTTTCATTTCTAGCATTTGTATTTGACTCTGTTCTTTTAGGACATCTATTTTGTTCCAGGCCCTTTAACATATTTATCAGAATTACTATAAAATGGCTCACCTTTTCAATGAGACCCTTTAACATTTCTATTATGGTTATTTTTAAATTGCTGATGGATAATTCCAACATCTCCTGACTGCTTCTTGGTTGATTATGGGTCTCATTCTCCTTCTTTTCTATTGGTATAATAATTTTTTTAAGTGCTAGACAGTTTGTGAAAAAAAACAGAGACTGAAATAAACAATATTTATGTCTAGAAAATAGCATGATCATTCTTCAGAGTCAATTTTCTCTATAGTTGAGCTTGGTTTAGAATTTGTTTTTGCTTTAGTTAGATTTAGTTCACTGATGTTTCAAATTATTTGCAGGTAGGATCAGAAGTTTATGTTAGTAGACATGGGACCTGAGGGCCTAGACCATTTCTCCATTTTCCTGTACTCTGATGTCAGCAAAACCCCATGTTCATACACCGAGGAGAGTTTTATCTTATCTCTCTTTCCCCAAACCTAGCCACACATGACTTGTTTCTCCTGTTCACTGTAAGACCCAGACTGTTTGTGGGGATCTCTCCATTCTCTTCATGGTTCCCAGATTTCAGGAACTGCTGTGCACCTGCACAGAGAGAGTTACTCTTGGCTCTCCTACAGTCAGAGAAAGATGTTTCCCCTGACTCGAGATAAAGCATGGCTTTCTCTCCCTGCCTTCACATTGTAGCAGACCCATCACCCCAGCACACAATGAGAACCTGAGGTGACCAGGGGTTTTTCACAGTTCTAGCACCTTGTCCCCTGACTTCCTCAAGCCCTGCACACCTGAATCTCACGTGGAATCTGTGTCAGCTCACCTGAACTGCTCACAGTTTTTCTGATGAATGTTCAGTAAGTCTTTGGGAATGAGTTGGCAAGTAGTTGCGGGTTTTCTTTGTCTCTGCCTCCCTGAGGTTCTAAGCTGTCATATTAGCCCATTATCAGTTTTTAACAACTTATTAAAAGTATAGCTGTTTTCTCCTTAGTCTCAGCTATAATGACTTCTTACTGCTGCTATTTCATAAACATAAAATCAGGCATGGCTCACTTCTCTTCTCTGTCTGGCCAATTGTAGGAGTACAATTCTACAGATTTCTTTGTGTGCTCATATCTCTGATAAGATTAAGAAAACATGATTTTAAGATTGTAATTCCTAGGGTTGAGGGATATACCCCTACAACTCTCTATATATATCCCAAATGGATGCAGAAATCATCATCTTTAATTTTTAGTGAACTATTTCTTCAAAAATACCTTTAAACAATGATTATTAATAAAATATGTTTAAAATTTTAAAAATATTTGCAATCATCTTATTCCTAGACAGTTCTTAATTATATAATTACAATACAAATTAATAAAGGTTAAAATTAAAATATTGATATGCCCACCATTGGGATTTCTCAGAAATATATACAATTTCTAGACCTTGAGGTTATTGAGCCTCAAGTCATGAATCAAATATATAGTAGCTAAAATAACATACATGACTAATTGCTAAGAAAATATCTGGATACCCATGAGAGTTATGAGAGATATGTCCCTCCTGTAAAACTAGAAAAATATTTTTACTGAACTAACAGATTATAAATTCTCAAATGTAAGTGCAAATGTCCAGGTAAGATTGAGGTAATCATGGGGACATAAAATATCTTGTTGTATACAAAGATTCATTGCTTCAGTATAATCCTGAGTATTATAGAAAATTAGTGCAATTCATTGACATAATAAAGGGTCAGCTTCCTAGACTTTATAAGAAGCAGTGTTTAAAGTTTGAAGGAAGCAAAAATATATGCATGACATAACCTAGATTAAAATATTATCTGGGGAGAAGCAAGATAGCGACGGAGTAGGCGACCGTACCAACTTCCAACTCCCAGAACCAAAGTGGATTATAACTCAATTTTAAGAACCATCATCTGGATAAACCAACTATGAACTAAACTAAGTGAACTCTTCAACCAAGGAACACAAAAGAAGCCACATTGACACTGGTAGGAATAGCGAAAACGCAAAGAGGGCTGCCCAGCTCCCCGGAGCAAACGGCAGCCCGGAGAGACCCGCGGGGCGGGAGGAAAGTTTGGCGGAGAGGGAGGGACCTGGGTCCCAGGAACCAAACCCCAGCCTGCAGTCCTAGAGCCTAGAAGAGGCGTTTGGACAGTTTTGAGCTGTGAAACAAGTGAGGGAGCTCCCAGGCCTACAGTGTGGAGTATTAGGTCCCTTCCTACTCTGCTGAGGGCTGCTTAAGGGTTTGGGGCGACAGGACGCTGAGGCACGGTTCTGTCGGCGTGGGCAGAGGCCAAGCCGGTGGGAGATCGGTCTAGCCCAGAGGTTCGGACGGGATGCGCGAAAGCGTTCTGGAAGCTGCGGGCCCGCCTTTGATCCCACTTACGGGGACAAAGCGGGAGGCCAGGAACGGGCAGGCCCTGTGCAAGCCGGCCCTGACCGCGGAGAACGGGATAGAACCAGGGACGGGCGGGGGCTCGCGGCTGAGCTGACTCTACCAGCCGCCTACCCCCCGGGCCGGAGAAACCACGGTTAGCCAGTATACGTGCGCGAGGGGGCTCCGAGGGCAGGGACGGGGTAGACCCCAAGACAAGTGGAAGCTCGCAGCTGAGCTCACGCTACTATCCCTGCCCGGCCGGAGAAACCGCGGATTGCATTCATACGTGCACGAGCGGGCTCCGAACGCGGGGGCGGGGTAGAGTCCGGGACGAGCGGAAGTACGCAGCTGAGCGGAAGCCAGCAAACACGCCCGCCCCAATAAACCTTGGTTTCCGACCCTGCGCAGGAGGGCCCTGGCCTCGAGGGAGGGCTAAAGCTCCGGACAGGCAAAAGCTTATAGCTGAGAGCACGTCAAAAGCCCCGCCTAACCCGCGGAACTGTAGCGAGCAGGCTCCGACTGCTGGTTCTGGGCAGAAGTCCGGAAATAGGCTGGGTCCGCAGCTGAGCAAAGGTGCTCACCTCTACCCTTGGTGCTAAGTCTTATGGGTTCAGTGACAGCCCCTCTCATGGAGGAGAGGCAGAAATCACAGCAAAATCCACAGTGGGCCGGCGCTGGCAACGCTCATACCCAACCACCCTAGGCACCGGCAGAGGGGGTGGGGGGCCTACAGACATACCACACCTAGAGAACACAAAGGCAACACCTACTGGATTCCAGTGGCCACAACTTGCTTATACACAGAAAAAATGGGCAGGCAGAGGAATGCAAACCAAATGAATCAAGAGAAATCCCCAGAGAAGTGCCTGAATGAACCAGATATAACCAAATTAACAGAAGCAGAATTTAGAATAATGATAGTTAGTATGTTCAAAAAATTAGAGCAACAATGGATAGTCATTATGAACACCTAAATAAAGAGATAACAAGTATAAAAAATGAAATTGAAATAATAAAAAAGAATCAGACAGAAATGACAAATACAGTATCAGAACTGAAGACCACAATGGAAGGAATTAAAAGCAGGATGAATCACGCTGAGGATAGAATAAACGAGTTAGTGGACACAATAAACAAAGGCACAGAAGCAGAGAAGAAAAAGGAAAAGAGACTTAAAAAATGTGAGGAAACTCTGAAGGAGCTTTGTGACAACATGAAGAGAAACAACATTCGCATCATAGGGGTGCCTGAAGAAGAGGAGAGAGGACAGGAAATGGAAACTTTGTTCAATCAAATCATAGCAGAAAACTTTCCTAAATTAAGGCTGGGAAACACTCCACACATTCAAGAAGCACACAGAACTCCATTAAAGAGAAACCCAAAAAGATATACACCAAGACACATCATAGTTAAAATACCAAAGCTAACGGATAAAGAAAAAATTTTAAAAGATGCTAGAGAAAAAAAGGCTATCACCTACAAAAGAGCCCCCATAAGGATGACATCGGACTTCTCAACAGAAACACTTGAGGCCAGAAGGGAATGGCAAGATATATTCAAAGTAATGCAGAACAAGAACCTACAACCAAGACTACTTTATCCACCAAGGCTAACGTTTAAAATTGAAGGAGAAATAAAGAGCTTCCCAGAAAAAGAAAGCCTGAAGCAATTCATAAAAACCAAAAAAATTTTGCAAGAGATATAAGGGGCCTCTTTTGAACAGTTTAAAGGGAGGAATGAATAGAGCAAAAGAAGAATACAGCTTTAAAGAATAAAATGGCAATAAACAACTACATATCAATAATAACCTTAAGTGTAAATGGATTAAATGATCCAATCAAAAGACATAGGGTAGCTGCATGGATAAAGAAACAGGACCCATATATATGCTGTCTACAAGAGACACACCTTAAAACAAAAGATGCTCATAGACTGAAGGTAAAAGGATGAAAAAATATATTTCATGCAAATGGAAATGAAAAAAAAGCAGGGGTAGCAATACTTATATCAGACAAAATGGACTTTAAAACAAAGGCTTTAGTAACAGATAAAGGAGGACACTACATAATGATAAAGGGAACAATTCAACAGGAAGATATAACTATTGTAAATATCTATGCACCAAATATAGGAGCCCCGACATACATAAAGCAGACTTTGATGGATATAAAGGGCGAGATTAACAGCAATACTATCATAGTAGGGGATTTTAATACCCCTCTAACAACACTGGATAGATCCTCAAGAAAGAAAATTAATAAAGAAACAGCAGACTTAAAGGAGACACTAGATCAACTTGATTTAATAGATATCTTCAGAACTTTTCACCCTAAAGCAGTAGAATATACATTCTTCTCAAGCGCTCATGGTACGTTTTCTAGGATAGACCACATGTTAGGTCACAAAAATGGTCTCAATAAATTTAAGAAGATTGAAATCATATCAAGCATTTTCTCTGATCACAATGCCATGAAACTAGAAATTAACCACAAAAGAAAAACTGAAAAATACTCAAACACTTGGAAACTAAATAGCATGTTATAAAATAATGAATGGATTAACAATGAGATCAAAGAAGAAATAAAAAAGTTTCTAGAAACAAATGATAATGAGCATACATCAACTCAAAATTTATGGGACACAGCAAAAGCTGTTCTGAGAGGGAAGTTTATTGTACTAGAGGCATATCATAAGAAGCTAGAAAAAGCTCAAATAAGCAACCTGACCCTGCATCTAAAAGAACTAAAAAAACAACAACCAATAAAACCCAAGACAAGTAGAAGGAAGGAAATAATAAAGGTCAGAGCAGAAATAAATGACATAGAGGCTAAGAAAACAATACAGAGGATCAATGAAATCAGAAGCTGGTTCTTTGAAAAGGTAAACAAGATTGATGAACCTTTAACTAGACTCACCAAGAAAAAAAGAGAGAGGACTCAAATAAATAAAATTAGAAAGGACAGTGGAGAAATAACAACTGACACAACAGAAATACAAAGCATTGTAAGAAAATACTATGAAGAACTATATGCCAAAAAATTAGACAATCTTGGTGAAATGGACAAATTTCTTGAATCATATAACCTTCCAAAAATCAATCTGGAAGACTCAGAACACCTAAACAGACCAATTACAACAAATGAGATTGAAACAGTTATCAAAAAACTCCCAAAAAAGAAAAGTCCTGGGCCTGATGGCTTCACAAGTGAATTCTATCAAAAATTCAAAGAAGAACTAACTCCTATCCTTCTCAAGCTATTTCAAAAAATGCAAGAGGAAGGAAGACTTCCAAACTCCTTTTATGAGGTGAGCATAATTCTGATCCCAAAACTGGGCAAACACAACACAAAGAAAGAAAATTATAGGCCTATATCCCTGTTGAATTTAGACGCTAAAATTCTCAACAAAATATTAGCCAACCGGATTCAGCAATATATGAAAAAAATCATACGCCACGATCAAGTGGGCTTGATTCTGGAGAGGCAAGGCTGGTTCAATATTCGCAAATCAATCAATGTGATTCATCACATAAACAAAAGGAAGGACAAAAATCACATGATAATTTCAATAGATGCAGAAAAGGCATTTGATAAAATCCAGCACCCATTCATGCTCAAAACTCTCAGTAAAGTGGGAATACAGGGATCATTCCTTAACATGATAAAGGCCATTTATGATAAACCGACAGCAAACATCATACTAAATGGAAAACGATTAAAAGCAATCCCCTTAAGATCAGGAACCAGGCAGGGTTGCCCACTTTCACCACTCTTATTCAACATAGTTCTGGAAGTCCTAGCTACAGCAATCAGACAAGAAGAAGAAATAAAAGGCATCCAAATTGGAAAAGAAGAAGTAAAACTGTCACTATTTGCAGATGATATGATATTGTATATTGAAAACCCTAAAGTCTCAGTCAAAAAACTACTGGACCTTATAAATGAATTCAGCAAGGTGGAAGGATATAAAATTAATACTCAGAAATCAGAGGCATTTCTATACACCAACAATGAAATATCAGCAAAAGAAATTAAGGAAACAATCCCCTTTACTATTGCAGCCAAAAAAATAAAGTACCTATAAGTAAATTTAACCAAGGAGGTTAAGGACTTGTACTCGGAAAATTATAGAACATTGATCAAAGAAATCAAGGAAGATACAAACAAGTGGAAGCATATACCGTGCTCATGGCTAGGAAGAATAAACATCATTAAAATGTCTATATTACCCAAAGCAATTTATAAATTCAATGCAATACCAATTAAAATACCAATGACATACTTCAAAGATATAGAACACATATTCCAAAAATTTATATGGAACCAAATAAGAACACGAATAGCCTCAGCAATCTTAAAAAGAAAAAATAAAGCAGGAGGTATCACTCTTCCAGATATCAAGGTTTACTATAAGGTCATTATACTCAAGACAGCCTGGTACTGGCATAAGAACAGGCACATAGATCAATGGAACAGAACAGAGGACCCAGAAATAAACCCACAGCTTTATGGACAACTGATATTTGACAAAGGAGGAAAGAACATACAATGGAGTAAAGACAGCCTCTTTAACATATGGTGTTGAGAAAATTGGGCATCTACCTGCAAAAAAATGAAACTAGACCATCAACTTACACCATTCTCAAAACAAACTCAAAATGGATAAAAGACTTAAACGCAAGCCGTGAAACCATAAGCATCTTAGAAGAAAACATAGGCAGCAAGCTCTCCGACATCTGTAGCAGCAGTATATTTGCCGATTTATCTCCACGGGTAACTGAAATAAAAGGAAAGATAAACAAATGGGACTATATCAAACTAAAAAGTTTTTGCACAGCTAAAGACAATAGGAACAGAATAAAAAGACAAACCACAGAATGGGAGAACATATTCGACAGCACATCTGATCAGTGGTTAATAACTAAAATTTATAAAGAACTTATAAAACTCAACACCAGGAAGACAAACAACCCAATCAAAAAACGGGCAAAAGAAATGAATAGAAATTTCTCCAAAGAGGACATACAGATGGCCAATAGGCATATGAAAAAATGCTCAACATCACTAATCATTAGAGAAATGCAAATTAAAACCACAATGAGATATCACCTCACACCAGTCAGAATGACACTCATCAGCAAAACAACACAGAATAAGTGCTGGCGAGGATGTGGAGAAAAGGGAACCCTTCTGCACTGCTGGTGGGAATGCAGACTGGTGCAGCCACTGTGGAAAACAGTTTTGAGATTCCTCAGAAAATTAAAAATTGAACTGCCTTTTGACCCAGCTATCCCACTTTTAGGAATATACCCTAAGAACACCATAGCACTGTTCGAAAAGAAGAAATGCGCCCCCATGTTCGTGGCAGCATTGTTCACAATAGCGAAGATCTGGAACCAACCCAAGTGTCCGTCAGAAGACGAGTGGATTAAAAAGCTTTGGTACATATATACTATGGAATACTACTCAGCCATAAGAAATGATCACATCGGATCATTTATAACAAAATGGATGTACCTTGATAACATTATACGGAGTGAAATAAGTAAATCAGAAAAAAATAAAAACTGAGAACAGCATGATTACATACATAGGTGGGACATAAAAGTGAGAATATGAGACATGGACAAGAGAGTGGTGGATTTGGGATGGGAGAGGGAGGGAAGAGTGGGCTAGGGAGGAGGGGAGGGACACAGGGAAAACCAGATTTTAGGTGACAGAGGACAATTTGACTTTTGGTGATGGGTATGCAACACAATTGAATGATAAGATAACTTGGAGATATTTTCATTGTACATATGTACCCTGATTTATTGGTGTCACCCCATTAGAATTAATAATAATAAAATATATATATAATAAATATATATATATTATCTGCATTTGGAGATATAATTACCTTGAATATACTCTTGAAAACATCAAACTGATTAAATTACTAATAAACTATTTCATCATCAAAATGGAAATTATTCAATAAATTACAAAATGCATGAAATCATCCCAATGTAATAACAAATTTATATATAACTGTATTTCAACAAAATATTTCTAATTTAAAAAGTGCATAATTGTGTAATTAATCAGGAAATTTCTAATGTACAAACCACCATGAATTTAGAAACTAATGGAAAAGCAACAAATACTTGATTAAATATAAGTATAAACAGTAAATGTTAACTGAAAACTATTTGTTATTGAAAGTCCCTGATGAGTTAGTTCTTTGATACAAAAGTACTGTCTATAATTGTAATATGGGTAAAGGGTAGTAGGGAAATAGAACTTATAGTATTTAATTCATGCTTATCACTGTTGCATTAACAGTTTATTTGCATATCTTGATGTGTATTTTATGGAACTTGCGACTCAAAGGTCAGTAATCTGGCCTAAATCAAATATTGAGAGGGCTTAGTTTCAGACACAGGTGTGATTGACTTTAAATTTCATGTTGGAGGGGTGGGGGGGGATGTGGAGGTGATAAGATGAGAAAGATAAGTGGAGAAGGCCTAACTTCAATCTTTTTTTTTCTAACAGAGACAGAGAGTCAGAGAGAGGGATAGATAGGGACAGACAGACAGGAATGGAGAGAGGTGAGAAGCATCAATCATTAGTTTTTCATTGCCATTGCGACATCTTAGTTGTTCATCGATTGCTTTCTCACATGTGCCTTGACCGCGGGCCTTCAGCAGACTGAGCAACCCCTTGCTGGAGCCAGCGACCTTAGGTCCAAGCTGGTGAGCTTTTGCTCAAGCCAGATGGGCCCGCGCTCAAGCTGGAGACCTTGGGGTCTCGAACCTGGGTCTTCAGCACCCCAGTCCAACGCTCTATTCACTGCACCACCACCTGGTCAGGTGAGAAGGCCTAACTTCAAAGGCAGAAACTTTCTGTGAAACTACAGAAAGCACACATTAGAATGGGGAGAGCCATCAAATAAAATTCTCTCACGACCCATTAAATCGATTCTTGGCCACAGAGAAAGGAATACAAATATTCTGGCAGCTCTACACACTGGTTATCTAATCAAAAAACAACTTAGGCAGGAATTTAATATATTACCAAATCACTGAGGGATGTGGCTCTAAGCATCAATCACACAAGGTATAAAAATGCCACATGGTTGAGCATAGGGACCTTTGATAAAATAAAGTTTGGTTAAAACATAGCTAGAGATCAGCAGATAGCTTGAATATCCTTTAGCAATGCTCAAGGCTGTGAAAGAGTTGACTGTGTTCATATCTGGAATATCCTGACATCCCCAAAATATTCAAGTAGTAGTAAAGTTGGCAACTTAAAATATATAGAGTGACCCTGAAATGTAAGTCAATTGCAGAAGGATACAGTCTTCTATTTTTCTGAATAATTGTCTTCTTCATGCTGTAATAGTCCCTGAACACTCTTTATGAAATTAACTAAGAATTAACTTTATGCGTGTTAACTTTTTAAACTCAGCGCACTAGTCATAATCTTCATATATAATAAATAAAAACAGCTTTTATTTATGCCATTTAAACATAGTTGTTTGAATGAGAAAAATGGAGAGCTTTTTAATCTAGGCTATGTTGTATGATAAAAGGTATAATTAACTGGAAATACAATTTTGAATGTTAGAACTCAAACATTTATATATACACATACACATTTGAAATCGAGTACAAAATTAAATGGAGATTATTTTATGATGCTGAAAAAAATCTGTAATATAGCTATGAGATATAAAAGTTTAAATGTTATCTTTTAAGGAGGATTATTCTCTTTGAAAGCTTTGTCAATAAAAATCAGTGACAGAGGTCAGTAAGTGTCTTTTCAAGTATAATGTTGCTTCAAAAACATATCTCAATACCATCAAATCTAATAAATTATTGGCACAGTTCTTTTTCTTATATAGAAAATTTATTAGTACAAATAATACTAATTGTCAAAGCTATGGATATAGCTGAGAAGCTTTCATTGTTTAATACTGGTGAATGATTTGTCTGCAAGTAACAGAGAAACCAACCAAGAAGCAAGAAAACAGTTTTGATTTCACCTAATGAGAACCTTGGAATTAAAGTAGTTACTGTTTCCATTATGTAAGTCAAAAAAATCAGTGATCTGAATGGCCATCAGTATTAGTAAAGATTGTTTTGGAATCAAAGGACTGGCAACCCAAAATTAAAATGAGGGACAAAATATGGAAATTTAATTCTTTATTACATGAAAATTCAGGTACATGGTCATGGCCTCAAAGGTATTTCACAAAGTTGGAAATCTAGCCTCTTTCTGTCATGTTATACTTTTTTGTATGAATTCCATTCTCAACTCATTTTATAATATAGGCTTGCTACAGCCATGTTATCTCTATTCTAGACAACAATAAGAGAAAGGGTAGAGAACAAAACAATCAGAAGTTTCATGTCCATGATCAGAATTAAATAACCTGACAGCAGCTCACATCAAGAAAAGTTTGTAAGTATTGCCTTTATTCCAAGAAGCCCTAAGCACAGCTAAAATTCAGAAAACCTATTATAAAAAAATAGTATGGAATACCTGTTGCTTTTACAGTATCCCTATTTTTTCTTGTTATTACCTGAAATTTGCCACAGCTGCAGCAGTCACATATGCAGATGATTTTATTCAATTGCAGGGAGCAGGAGACTCAAGACCTATATTCACATGCCTACCTCCCTATTATCTAAGAGGAAATTCCTTTCCAGTGCTTACTTAGGAGACCTAAGGTTACAACTCATTGGAGTTGTCACATGCCCACAAGTACAGCTGCAGTAGCAAAAATCTGTGCAGAAGAATGAGATCAATTTGAATATTCAAGACCAATGATAATTAGTCCTATTAGACTGGGAACATAAGGGTAAAAACAAAGATAGAGTTTTGTTAGTAAGCAAAATTAGAAACTAAGTATTGGCTAAGAAAGCCAAACTGTTTCCCAGTGTAACAAAGTTTTAAATGTTCTGTTAAAAAATTAATGACAAAATACAGGCAAAAATAAGAATACTGAGTACACATTATCAGTTTTGGAAAGTGGTGTTAGACAAATGAGAGAGAGAGAAAAAGATAAGTAGGGAGGAAGGAGGGTAAAAGAAAAGGGAGGAAGGAAGGAGGGAAAGGTTCTGTAAATAAAAATTCAGCCACAGCACAAGACAAACAGAATAAAACAAAACCAAAAGTCCAGAAACATATTTGCAAGGAAATAAAAGTCGTGATATTTGTTCATAAAGTAGTGTTGAGATAAGTGACAATAAATTTAGGAAAATAACATCTTTATATCTGTTCCTCATACCAAAACGCAAATAAGAGAAATAAATAACAATGATAAACAATAAACATTTTAGAAACATAAACAAAACACAGATTAATTTTTAGAAGAATGTACTCCAAATATTCTGGTGGAAGTTTTTAGAGTAAGTATAAACGATTAGAGACAACAATGGGAATTCAGTAAAGGCATATAAGTTACCAGACCGTCGGCACTGCAAAGAAGCTTCAGTTAAATCTTTGCAGAAGCATATCATGCCAATTTTTCCCCCTGATCATAATCATTTAAAATTTTCATCAACCATTTAATATAGACATGAATAGTTCCTAGTTTAAGATTCAGAAATTTATTATTTTTCAATTTTTTCTTCTTGGACTCATATTTTTATTTTACTTACACCAAGTTGTATGCTGATAGAATGTTATATTATGCTTAAATCACTTATGTAGAACACCCTACTTTAATTCCATCACAAAATATGCATGTATGTATAAAAAATATATAATAAAGTTTAACATTTGATATATAAATCTTAATTAAATTGTTTTTATTCTGGATTAAGTTGCATTATAGTTGTTCAGTTTACAGGGGTGCCCACACTTTTTCAGCTTGCGAGCTACTTATAAGATGACCAAGTCATTCTACCAAAAATTCAAGAAGCACTAACTCCTATCCTCCTCAAGCTATTTCAAAAAATTCAAGAGGAAGGAAGAATTCCAACTCCTTTTATGAGACAAACATAATTCTGATCCCAAAAATGGGCAAAGACAAAGAAAGAAAATTATAGGCCAATATCCCTGATGAATTCAGACACTAAAATTCTCAACAAAATATTAGCCAATCGGATCCAGATATATATGAAAAAAATCATACACCATGATCAAGTGGGATATATTCTGGAGATACAAGGCTGGTTCAATATTCACAAATCAATCAATAGGATTCATCACATAAACAAAAAGAAGGACAAAAAATCACATGATAATTTCAATAGATGCAGAAAAGGCATTTGATAAAATCCAGCACCCATTCATGCTCAATACTCTCAGTAAAGTGGGAATACAGGGAAGATTCCTTAACATGATAAAGGCCGTCTATGACAAACCCACAGCAAACATCATAATAAATGGGCAAAAATTAAAAGCAATCCCCTTAAGATCAGGAACCAGGCAGGGTGCCCCCTTTCACCACTTTATTCAACATAGTTCTGGAAGTCCTAGCTACAGCAATCAGATAAGAAGAAGAAATAAAAGGCATCCAAATTGGAAATGAAGAAGTAAAACTGTCATTATTTGCAGATGATATGATATGGTATATAGAAAACCCTAAAGTCTCAGTCAAAAAACTACTGGACCTGAAAAATGAATTCAGCAAGGTGGCAGGATATAAAATTAATACTCGGAAATCAGAGGCATTTTTATATACCGACAAAGAACTGTCAGCAAAAGAAATTAAGGAAACAATCCCCTTTACTATTACAACCAAAAAAAAAAGTACCTAATGTAAATTTAACCAAGGAGTTTCAGGAATTGTACTCGGAAAATTATAAAACATTGATAAAAGAAATCAAGGAAGATACAAACAAGTGGAAGCATATACCGGGCTAATGGTTAGAAAAAATAAACATCATTAAATGTCAATATTACCCAAAGCAATTTATAAATTCAATGCAATACCAATTAAAATACCAATGACATACTTCAAAGATATAGAACACATATTCCAAAAATTTATATGGACCAAAAAAGAACACGAATAGTCTCAGCAATCTTAAAAAGAAAATATAAAGCAGGCGGTATCACTCTCCTGGATATCAAGGTTTACTACAAGGCCATTATACTCAAGACAGCTTGGTACTGGCATAAGAACAGGCACATAGATCAATGGAACAGAACAGAGAACCCAGAAATAAACCCACATCTTTATGGACAACTGATATTTGAAAAAGGAGAAAAGAACATACAATGGAGTAAAGACAGCCTCTTTAACAAATGGTGTTGGGAAAATTGGACATCTACCTGCAAAAAAATGAAACTAGACCACCAACTTACACCATTCACAAAAACAAACTCAAAGTGGATAAAAGACTTAAATGTAAGTCATGAAACCATAAGCATCTGAGAAGAAAACATAGGCAGCAAGCTCTCAACATGTGTAACAGCAATATATTTGCCGATTAATCTCCACAGGCAAATGAAATAAAAAGCAAGATAAACAAATGGGACTATATCAAACTAAAAAGTTTTTGCACAGCTAAAGACTATAAGAACAGAATAAAAAGACAAACCACACAATGGGAGAACATATTCGACAACATGTCTGATAAGGGGGTAATCACCAAAATTTATAAAGAACTTATAAAACTCAACACCAGGGCCTGACTAGGCGGTAGCGCAGTGGATAGAGCATTGGGCTGGGATGTGGAAGACCCAGGTTCGAGATCCCAAGGTCACCAGCTTGAGCGTGGGCTCATCTGGCTTGAGCAAAAGCTCACTGGCTCCAGCAAGGTGTTGGTCTGTCTGCTGAAGGCCCACGGTCAAGGCACATGTGAGAAAGCAATCAATGAACAACTAATGTGTCACAATGGCAATGAAATACTAATGATTGATGCTTCTCACCTCTTTCCCTTCCTGTCTGTCTATCCCTATCTATCCCTCTCTCTGACTCTACTTCTGTCCCTGTAAAAATAAATAAATAAATAACTCAACACCAGGAAGACAAACAATCCAATCAAAAAATGGGCCAAAGAAATAAATACAAACTTCTCCAAAGAGGACATCCAGATGGCCAATAGGCATATGAAAAAATGCTCAACATCACTAATCATTAGAGAGATGCAAATTAAAACCACAATGAGATATCACCTCACACCAGTCAGAATAGCGCTCATCAGCAAAACAACACAGAATAAGTGCTGGCAAAGATGTGGAAAAAAGGGAACCCTCCTGTACTGCTGGTGGGAATGCAGACTGGTGCAACCACTGTGGAAAACAGTATGGAGATTCCTCAAAAAATTAAAAATCGAACTGCCTTTTGACCCAGCTATCCCACTTTTAGGAATATACCCCAAGAAGACTATAGCCCTGTTCGAAAAGAAGAAATGCGCCCCCATGTTCATGGCAGCATTGTTCACAATAGCGGAGATCTGAAAACAGCCCAAGTGTTCGTCAGAGGATAAGTGGATTAAAAAGCCATGGTACATATATACTATGGAATACTACTCAGCCATAACAAATGATGACATCGGAACATTTACAACAAAATGGATGAAACCTGATAACATTATATGGAGTGAAATAAGTAAAACAGAAAATAACTGAGAACAGCATGATACCATACATAGGAAGGACGTAAAAGTGAGAATTTGAGGCATGGACAAGAGTGTGGTGGTTACAGAGTGGGGGGAGGGAGGAGAGGGTGGGAGAGGGGGGATGGGAGGGGCACAAAGAAAACCAGATTGAAGGTGACAGAGGACAATTTGACTTTGGGTGATGGGTATGCAACATAATTGAATGATAAGATAACCTGGAGATGTTTTCTTTGAACATATGTATTCTGATTTATTAATGTCACCCCATTAAAATTAATTAAAAAAAAGAAAGATGACCGAGTCAAAATGATCTACCTACAATAAAAATGCAAAACATAACTTTATTTCTTCTATATTATCATTATTTAAGTTACTATTATTACTATTTAATATTGTGTATTCTTCTTTCACCTTTCTTCTTCTCAGCTCTCTTTTCGGAGGAAAGTCAATGTTATAGTTTTTTGAACAGTCCGAAAAAGCCGCTCCACATTTCCCTTCTTTGGAATAGCAATGGCACACAGACAGATGAAGCAAACGCACTTAGAATATGACATACTGAAAAAAATCCCCTCCCATTCTGTATGAAAGTGGTAGGTTTTAGGCTTCTTTCTCGGACCAGCTAAGGCACTCATTTTTATACCCTTTGTTGTATTTAGTTTAAATAAATTGAAAGCTAACTACGCAGCAAATTAACTGAAAAAGTTAGCGCTGTTTAACGCGCATATGTAGGATGTCAAAAGGTCAGACGTCAGATTGGCTACCCTGTATGCCAATCAAAAGACAAATGTCTTTTTAATGTCATGCAATCTATCCACACTTCCTTCGTGATCGACCAGTAGATCGCGATCGACGTATTGAGCACCCCTGGTTTAGTACATAATCTTAGCATAAATATATTACCAATTTAATTTAAAATTAACATAAAATTAATTTTTCAGACTGCATTTTTTAGAATTTTTTATTTATTGATTTCAAAAGGACAGAGAGAGGGAAATGGGGGACCATCAACATGTAGTAGTTGTTTGTCAGGCAATCACAATTATCATTTCTCCTAAATGATATGATCACTCTCTCACTGATCGTCTCTCTTTGACAGTCATAGAAAGAAAAATACTCCTACTAAGAATTTCAGCTGGTTATCAAATGAAGAGATTAGCACTGAAATTGAGATTGAGTAGAGATCATTCTCACCAGTATGGTGGACGTCACCCATTCTGTGGAGGGTCTGGATAGAGCTAAAGGGGCAGAAGAAGGGCAAATTTGCTCTCTGTTTGAGCTAGGCCATCCATCTTCTTCTGCCATCTGCCATCAGGGGCTGTTAGGTCTCAAGCCTTCATACTGAATCTGAGACTCACACCATTGGCTCCCCTGGTTTCTCAGGCCTTTGGGTTTGGACGAGAACTACACCACCATCTTTCCTGGGCCTTTAGCTTGTTGACAGCAGATCTTAAGTCTTCTCATTCTTCATAATCTTATGACTCAATTCCTCAAAGTAAATCTCTTTCTATCTCTCTCAAGATAGATAATGATGATAGATAGATAGATAGATAGATAGATAGATAGATAGATAGATAATAGATGATAGATAGATAGATAGATAGATAGATAGATAGATAGATAGATAGATAGATAGATAGATAGATAGATGATAGAAGATGATACATACTAAAGGTTGTTTTTCTTAACCCTCACTAATACATATGGGAGGGCTACTCAAATATGTTTAATCAAGACTTTGCAAATGACTTATATTTTTTCTCTTGGATGCATCTTGTTTAACTTAGTATATAGTATTAAGAAAGGGCTTGTATTATTATGTAACTTCTATGTGGCCCTCCAAATTTCTTCTGCTTAATTCTTTGCACTGTTCTCTTCTCTGGTACACTGATTAATATTGAGTATCCAGTGGGTTTCCATGCCTCCTAATTTTTCCCTGACCTCAGTTAATGGGAAGCCCAAGCAATTATCGAAAGGAAAGAAGTCAATGAAGTCAGGGCATTTATTCTCCTGGATCTTTCCCCTTCAAGACTGCCTGTGTCCCTAACCAAAGGTCAGTGCTCATTTACAAGCAACCTTGTCTACAAGATTAACTCTCCTTCCAGGTTTCAATAAATTCTCCCTTCTCTCATCCCTCCAGCTAAGTGGGGATGACAGCTTCACTGCTGCTTGGCCCTAGTTTCTATTTTACTCCTGTGGTTCCTCTATAACTTCACCATTTCCCTTTAATTAGTCCCTTTGTAAATAAATCAGCCTCAAGAATTCTAATTTTAGTGTGTCATCCATTAAATCTTGACTAATATAGAGTTAGAATAATGAGGGTATTTACACTGTTATAACTTTATTAAGTTAATATTTTAGTATTTTCAATATTCTTAGCTTGAACTTCAAACACAATTTTGTTAGATATTTTGGAGCTTCAGATTCAGTTCAATTAATTTATAAAAATTTCTGCAATACAACTGATGAACAAAGCCAATTCTCACTTTCAAGCCAAAAATCCAGTTCTTTCTCTTTTTCACATAGCTTGTTTTAATTACCAATTTGCATAAATGAATTATATGTTTTAAGGAATCTTATTAAAAATATTGAGAAACAAATAGTGGCACACATCTTAAAGAGAGGTTAATAAAGTTGTGCACTCAAGATTGAAATGTACATCTGGTATAATGCGTTTATTCATTTTCTTTTAAGTTATAAAAATTAGATAATATATAATATGTTATTTCTCATTTTTAATTATAATAAGCAAGGCAATATGTGTAGCTTAAATTTTCCATTTATGAAGAGGCATGATAAAATACGTAATGTTCATTTGATAAACTTGTATGGGTACATGTATTTTTGGCTTCCAGAATAATTAAGTAACAATCAAAAATAAATCCATTTCCTTAATTATATACACCTTTCATATTTTTAATGAAAGAAACAATTATCTATTGCTAAAACTAGTAATAGAAGTCTGATAGCCAGAATACAATTTGCAAATTAGAGATAGAAAAAATAATATATTGTATAACTGCAAAGAAAGTAAGGGTTGCCTGTCATTGGACATATAGCTTTCGATATGATTTAGTAAGATAGGTTTTAACTCTCCCTCTCTCACACACACACACAAATACACACAGACATACACTTACACATGTTTCATTGAGACCCTTTATCTTGAGAAATTTGCCATACAACTTCTCAGATACACTTTTAAATATCTTTATTACAGAACTACATTGATTCTGCAGATCAAAATTGCTTTCGCCTGAGCAAGCGGTGGCACAGTGGATAGAGTGTGGGACTGGGATGCGGAAGTACACAGGTTCGAGACCCCGAGGTTGCCAGCTTGAGTGTAGGCTCATCTGGTTTGAGCAAAAGCTCACCAGCTTGGACCCAAGGTCGCTGGCTCCAGCAAGGGATTACTCAGCCTGCTGAAGGCCCATGATCAAGGCACATATGAGAAAGCAATCAATGAACAACTAAGATGTCGTAACAGCAACAAAAAACTGATGATTGATACTTCTCATCTCTCTCTGTTCCTGTCTGTCTGTCCCTCTCTCTGACTCTCTTTCTCTGTTACTGTAAAAAAAAAAGTACTTTCATTATGAGGAAGGATACTGAGAATAAATGAAGATAATTGCTTATTGTTTAAATACCTAGAGTCAGAGAGATGGAAGATGTTGTTAGTATTCAATAATTTCTTTGTTTCTTTTCTTGCATGCATAGATCTCTCTCTCAGGGGTGATGCATTCCTTACTAGTAGCCAAGGGTTAGAATGGTGATGTCATTAAAGGAAATCAGTCATCCTACCTACCACCCTCTCTGCCATATATCAGATTCATTATATTATATAAGAAGGCAATGTCCCCATTCAGTGAGCATGTTTAATAAGTTTCATATACTTCACTATTAAAAGACATTATTTGTGATAGAAGCAGACTGTCAGCCCTATGAGTTTAGAGTGTATTAATTAAATCATAAAATAAGTAGCTTTATTTTGATGTCCTAAAGTTAGTCAAAAAATACCTTATTTATGGTTAAACTAGCTTCAATGATCCAAAAGTTTATTTTCTTAAAATTATCTTGCCAAATCACATTTGAAAAGTGTGTAATAAAGGACTTAGGAGAGGTCTGACTTCTGTCCTCAGTTACCAGGCCCATAGAATGTCCTCCCAGATAAGAGTGTCCTTACCTGGAGATCTTTGCCACTGAATATCTAACAATGTTAATTATGGTAAGGACTTTGGGCCATATGATATCCACTCTACCTGCAATGAGCTGGAGACAGAGTCAACCATGTTGGAAGTTGTTGGGAGAACAGCTGTATTAGGCTTGCTCACTTGTACTTAGCCTGATTAGTGTGTGAACATGGAGCAGCACCACATGTGTATAGTCTATGTAAGGCTATGCGGCTTGCCCTCAATGTGGATTGCAGATTAAGGATTGCCCGCCTGCCACTATGAGGGGCCGTTTTGCTGTTTGTTTGCCAGAGAAGCAGTCTTCCCCTGCCCATTTGCTCGTCCACCGTTGTGAGAATCTATTAAACAGGAATGACCCAACAGTTTCTGGCTTAACAGTTCCTCTACCGTCTGCCCGAATCCAATGTGGACCTGCCTGGCCTTGGCCACTGGAATTACAGAAGTCAAACATGGAGCCCCAGTAACAACTCTGAATACTAAACTCAGAAGAGATTCCCAGTTGACAATATTCTGCATGAATTGTTGCATGTTGATGCCAGGAAGGTAATACATCTTAAAGAAAATGAAAGCTTCATGATTGAAACCCTCCCTAATTCTGCCTTATGTGTCTCTTCCCTTGGCTAATTTTAATCTTCATTCTTCACCTATAATAAACTATGCTGTAAGTATAATAGCTTTCATTAAGTTCTATGGGTTCTTCTAGTGATTTACCAAACCTGAGGTTGGTCTTGGGAAACCCCAAACTTGCAGTTGGAATTAGAAATAAAGACAGTACTATATACACTGTGCTCCCTAACTTCCCAGAAAACATTTCACATATCCCCTCTTACAGTTACCCCCTTTGGTGCCATTGTACTACATACAGGACTTTAAATGGATGTAAAATTATGCCTAACATGGATCCTTAATATGAAGTGAAGAAATGAATAATGAGCTGTCCAGCCACTGAGAGGACTTAGGAGGTAAGGAGATTTTCATAGAGCTGTTGTTTCCAAAGGTACTAGTTACTGGAGGAAAGAGGAAACACTGGGTCAGAGAGGCCCTTTCCGGCAACTGTTGCTGTGACCCACGCTTCTGGTGACAGAGGTGTCTCCTGGGAGGATGTCAAGCTGAAGAGACATTATGGCCTGGAGAAAAAAGCCTGGGAGTCTCCGCCACCTCAAGATATAAAACACTTACTATCTGGGGAAAAGAGTAAAGATGCATAGACCTTAAAATATTGCTTATTCACAGAGGAAAACCTGACCCTTGATAAGCTCAATAGGCTTGGAAGTATTGTAGAAAATCATAGAAACGTGAGGTTGTAGCCTAAAATTTTGGTTTTCAGTCAAGGCTCTAGTCTGCTAAAAGAGCCCGTTGGTGCTATTTTCTAATTGGGTCTTATATAACATTAGAAATGCATTTGTGTGGAAACAAATTTCCTCCCAAGAATTACAAAGTACTTAATTCCCAGAGGAAGATTAAGGTTGGTTAAGGCCCTGGGTGCAGAAGAAAATATTGGGCCCTTAAAAAAAGAGAGACAGGGAAAATAAAAATGCATGTTAATCATATTTTTAAAAAATAAAAAATATTATGTACTACTAATGTTAAAATTGCACATATGAAACTAAATTTGGTGTCATTAGAAAAAAGTATAAAGTTAGGGTTTTGCGGAGGCCTTCAGAAGTCAGGACCCAGGGTGCACACCTGCTGCACCTGCCGTTAAATCCACCTCTGTTAACACCTGATAATTAAGCTAAAGTTCAAAATGTATAAATACGTGTAGAGTGGTACCTCGAGATACAAATTTAATTCGTTCTGTAATCGAGCTCATAAGTCAGTCAACTCGTATATCAAACTGCCAATAGTAGATCCATGCACCAATGCGCCAACTAGCAGCAGCTTCCCAAATTACAACTTGTATCTCAGAATTTCACTAGGATCTCGAACAAAACTATGGACCAAGTCATAGCTCATATCTTAAAAAGAAAAAAAATTATATGTTGGTCTGCTCATATCTCAAGGTACCACTGTATATGAATACACAATGTTTGAAAGTAATTCTAATAAATTAGTAATAATACTTAAGTTACAATATGTATGGTAAATTACATTTGGCAAAGTGATTTAAAAGTCTAGGTAAATCAATATAAGCGTACCTAAAAAAACAGAATGAAAACAAAATTAAGTTCCGTTTAAACTACCTCACTCGCAGGACAAGTGTGAACACATGTCATTGTCTACAGTGACTCATGTTTAAATGTTTACACAATGATTGGTTTCTAGTAAGAAGCAGTTTACTTTGAGCTTAAAGGATGATCAAAACACTATATCAACAATCCAGGACAGGGCTTCAGAACTGTAAGAGAAGTTAAAGAAATAATGGGAGTAGCCTTTATTAATGTGCATTTTAAATACTATATGTAATATTAATTCAGCCAGTGCATATTTAATCAGTTTAAAGTTTAAAAATCTTGTGACAGTGAATTTATTGTCATTTTTTCTATAGCATAAGGTACATTTGTACCCAGTGTCCTTGATAAAGTGTGTAAACATGCAGGAGAAAGTCATATCAGCTTATGACCTAAGAATTCTCAGAGTATCTGGATCACTGAACATGGTACTCAAGGGGCTGTTAGGGAGAAAGAATTGGAAAATGCGTTGAGCCATAATTAGTCTCTGACTGTAAGCTAAGTGAATTCCATGTGTTGCATCCCAACAGGGGAAACAGCTGTGGTTAATTCTGGTCCTTGAATGTGAAGCATTATTTAGTGGCATAATCTAACCTTTTCTGCCACTCTCCCGTGGCAAGAAGGTAGTGGGGTGAGCAGTTTGTATTTGCATATTAAGAACTTTCAGGGAAAATGATCTTTGTCTTCAATAAAATTAAGAGTTGTGTAAATTCCAATGAAGCTGGGGGTTGTGGCTACCTTTCTTTGGCTTCTAGAAGTTGGTTTATTTTAGTTGCAAGGTCATAACGAAGTGTGGAAAAGAAAGGCTCTTAACACGAATAATTTTTGGCAAAATTTACTTTCTCTAAAACAAAGAGACTTTTATCAGAACTTACTTTTTCCGAAAAAGACTCCCTATTCCTAGCCTTTGGGTTGGTTTCCCAGACTGTGGCCTTGGGCTAGCTTTGCACAGTAGCAGGTGTTCTCAGAATGTTTCTCCCTAAATTAACCCTATAGATAAACATTGTAAGAAAGCTTGTTTCAATGCTTTGTTTTACTGCTATGCTTTCTCCCCTCCCCATTCCTCAATCAGTATGTAACTCTCCCTATAAAACCAAACCCCAAAATGCAGTCAGGGCTGCATTGTTTTGAACGACTTAGGTTTCCTATGCAATGAAGTCTGCATAGCTGGCTAATTAAAGACTCCTAATTTCTTAATTTGGCTAAGTGATTGATTGTGTGGCAAGATGTCTTATCTTGCTGTTCCAATACAACAATAATTTGGCATAAAACATGTTTCTGGATACTGGCTGGTGGCTCAGTGTGTAGGTTGTGAGCCCAGTGCATGGATGTCCTGGGTTTAATTCCTAGTCAGGGCACACAGGAGAAGCAACCATCTGCTTCTCCAGCCCTTCCACTCCCCTTCTCTCCCTTTTCCCCTCCCATGGCCAATGGCTCGGTTTGTTCAAGAGTGACCCCCGGCATTGAAGATAGCTTGGTTCATCCAAGCGCATCAGCCTGAAGTGCTAAAAATAGTTTGGTACTCTAGCATCAGCCCCAGATGGGGTTGCTGGGTAGATCCCAGTTGGGGCATATGCGGGAGCCTGTCTCACTATCTCCCCTCCTCTCACCTAAAAAAAAGAATGTTTCTGAATGAGCTTGGTAGGTTTTTGCAATGTTCTCATACTTAGAGATAAAATGTTGAGAATGACAGAAGAATTATGAGAGAATAGCTCACCAAAAACATTCAAGGCAGCCTACAGGTTAAAAAATGTGACCCAATGTTTCCACAGAGTTCTTAAATTATTGCATTTTGGCAGTAGATTATGGGGGTGGGGTGAGAGTGGGGGGAGAAGGGGAAGAGAGAGAAAATAAATTGGAAATATAACACAAAGGCCAGAAATAATAAAACTATAGGCACTTCAAGTGATTTAAATAACTCCTTTTCATCAAATTTTCCATGTGTCTGCAAGACAGTGCTGTTTAACATAACAGTGGAGAAGTGACTGTTTACTATTGTTCGCTATTCAGGCTCCTTCAGTGGGAAGCACAGCTGAGCACTTCTTCAAGCAGCCTTATCTCTGTGAAGCAGCAGCCCTGAGAACACAGGCCTCCATCTGTGTACAGTCTCTGATCTTACAGCTGAGAAGCAGCTGAGGTGATAGACTCCTATCCTCTGGGGAGCTGGAGCAATCAGACAGCAAAGACATAAATACTCAGCACAAGTAATTCA
This sequence comes from Rhynchonycteris naso, assembly GCA_037038555.1. Classification (NCBI taxonomy): domain Eukaryota; kingdom Metazoa; phylum Chordata; class Mammalia; order Chiroptera; family Emballonuridae; genus Rhynchonycteris; species Rhynchonycteris naso. The sequence continues at coordinate 126,256,598 of CM072999.1, forward strand.
TTGCATCATCAAGGTTTACCTACCTAGAGCTCTTTGGAAATAATGCAATATCAGTTTCAAATCACATGCCTTCGTTACCTGATGTTTGAAGCTGTTGTAGTATTTGGCTGGTAGCCTGAATTTTAGTGGGTTGTAAGTGCCAATTGTTTTATGAATATTGTGTCTTTGATGCTTCGTTTTATTTTATTATATTAGACAACTCATGTTATCTAATGTATTGTATTTTGCATAATTTGTTCAGGGGTAAGCATGATATCTGGAAGAACATTGTTGTAAATAGTAAAAAAAATTAAAACTTTCAAAGAATCGTATTTTAAATTGTTCAGTTGCTATTGTTGCTTTAATGAGCTGTTTTTGTTTTGCTTTTGGTTTTTTTGCCTACTGTTTGCTCTGCCTAGTGGAAAAGAGGAGCAGGTGTTTGTGTTTGCCTCACACTGAAGTAGGTTGATAAAGCAATCAGGCTATTACAGGGAGAAAAAGTGAATCCCTGAGATTGATCAGGGATCTGTGCAGTTCCTTAGCTGCTCGTTTTACCGATGTTTACGCAACACATAAATATATGCAATACTTTTTAAAAGAATGAGATTGATGTTATGTAAGAGTTCTGCTTTCTAGGTCATAAAAAATTGATGTGTTAATGAAACAGAAAGAAAGATAATTATAAACAATGGTTTGGTGATGGCAAGTAAAGAACTTAAAAGAATATATTAGGAAGGTGCTATGTCAAGCCTTTCCCCAGCTGGATATAAATATCTGACTGGCTTCTTCTCATGTTCTAGCTCTATGAACTTGACAAAGTCCAGAGTAAGTATACAACTCCCAGTTTCCTCATATGAAAATAAAATGGAAAAGGAGATAATAGAACTTTTGAGGAGTAAATGAGATAACCCATATTAACAGCCTCGAATCACACCTGACATATAGGAAGTACTTAGAAAATACTAGCTATTATCGCCACCCAAATTTTCTACCCCAAAGTCACCAAATAAAAAAATCCAACATATCTAAATTATAAATCCAGTCATTCTAATTCTGGGGACTTAGTCACTGGAAAATGTACATTGTGTTCAGTCAAGTCTTTTCGTTCTGCTGTTCATAAAATTTGCATATATTACCTAACACCCTATGTTCCTTCTAGTTTTCAGTGAGTCTTGCAAGTTTCAGGGAGCATAATATGCCATTCATGAGAAAAATAACTTTTATGCTCAAATTGGGAAACATTTGGCAGATGAAGAGAATTTAGAAGTCTTTTGTAATGTTGGCACACATCGCCTATTTTAGATGTAATTAAGACTCCAAAAATTTAATTTTCTTGGTAGTACTCTTCTTAGTGTCTACATCCAGATACATTATCTTTGTAAATAAAACTATTTGCCTTGTAGGGTAGCAAAATAAGCTAATCCCAAAATATGCCACTTTGGCATAAGGATTATTTTGAACTAAATATAATTGAGAAGAATCAGATTAAAAAAAAGCTCTTTGCTTTACCTTATATGCCTGAAACAGGACATAAATTACCATGAAGGACAGAATGTAATTACAAGAGACAACTTTAATCTTTTGTCAACATGGAGACTACACCAGAGGATTCTCTGTAACAAACTTTGCTAAAACTAGCCCTTATCTGTCATTGGTTTTCATTTCCCCATATTTGCCTTTCCACAGTTTGCCACCCTAGAAATTAAAAATCCTTTTCCTTATCTTCTCACTTCTCTAAACATCTATTTTTCTTTTGTTAAGGTGCTATTAAGCCCTAGTTCTAACCACCCCTTGGAGTTACTCATCTCTGAGTTTTCTCATATGTGTGCATGATACACTTACTAATAAACTTATAAACTTCTGTTTGTATTCCTTTCCTTACTCTTTTTAGCCCAATTACAGGATCCTAACTGGAGAACCTTGGAGGGTAAAAGGGAAAAGAACTTTTACTTTCTATAGCCTTTTTGGAAAAGTTATGTGGTTTTAGTGCAACACACACACACACACACACACACATTTTAAAGTGAGAGGAAGGAAGGTAGACAGACTCCTGCATGTACCCAGACTTGGATCCATCTGGCTACCCCTGTCTGGGGCCGATGCTCAGACCAACTGAGCTATCCTCAGTGCCTGGGGCCCATGGTAAAACCAATCAAGCCACTGGCTGCAAGAGGGGAAGAGACAGAAAGAGAAGAGGGAGGGAAAGAGAAACAAATGGTCACTTCTCATGTGTGCCCTAACAGGGGATCGAACCCAGAATATCCACATGCAGGGCCAATGCTCTATCCACTGAGCAAACTGACCAGGACCTAATGTACTATATTCTAGGCTATCTTTATTTCTAGTTCAAGAAGAGGTAACTGTTATAAAATCTTAAAGTGTTATAATAAGGCGTCATTTTTTCACCCATTAATTGATACTTGAAATATTATATGTAGTATTTTATTTTATCTTGCAAAACTTTGATTTCTGTAAAACAGAAGCTTTTACTCAGCAGAGTATATAGAGCCAAATTGGCTGATTTCAGCCTTTTATATTTCAGCGAATGTGTTTATTCCACAAATTCCTTGAATGTTTAAAGATGATAAAAAGGTAAAATGCCATGAAAAAATGATTGTTGATGAGAGGGAAAGAAATATATTGGTAAGGAAAATAATATAGAAAGTACTAGAAAAAGATCTTTGCCTACTTCATAATTCCCTAGGGTCAGCCCTTTTGTATTCAGAATCACACCAGGGAAAGAGTCCCCAGAGGCTACTGCCAAAGGACAGAGCTAGGAGACAGGAATGAAGTCCAGTAAGTTTAGATGTGGATACAGTGGAGGAAAACCCAGGAACAAGGATATTAATGCCCTTTGACAGGGCCACACTCAGCCATGTCTGAGCCTGAGGCAAAAGGAAGAATGTGCTCTCCAAAATATAAACATTCCACTTTTTGAACCAAATAGGAAAGTTAAAAATAAACTTTACACAATAAAAAATTACAACTAGATCTAAAGACCTTGTGTGGCAAGTAGTCACAGCTGTTGTGGCCGTGCACGTGCAGGTTCCCACTGGATTCGGGCAGATGGTAAAGAAACAGTGGAGCCAAGAAATAGTGGGCCATTCCTTTATTCAAGTCTCCTACAGGCTGAAAGCAAACGCAGAGGGAAAACACTTCCTTTTCACTCAGAGCTCACAAAGTCACTGACACATTCTCCGGTTCCACAACCAGAACAATCTTCTCTGGTTTCTCCTAAAATCAAAGGCCCCACCAGTCTCAGCAGAGCTCGCAAAAGCCCCTCGGCTCTGGTTCCCATCTCCTTCTCTCTCTTTCTGCTCAAACTGGCTTCTTCTCCAACACTCTGCATTCTCTTTACTCTCACTCTGCAAACATAGCTTCTCTCTTCTCCAGCACACATTAGCATGACAATGGCCCTTCCCAAGCATGAAGGTAATTTACAATTTCACAGATCACATACCTGGTTCTGCCCAGCACCATTTTCCAACACTAAAAGTGAGCAAACTCAAAAAATACAAATTTTACAAACTCATTTGCCCAACAGCCCTCCATTGCCCAGTCTGTTCCTATACTATGTAATTCCCTCATTCACCCCCTCAAGTGACATGACAGGACTGTGGTGGGAACTGGGGCTCATTAGAAAAGACTATTCCTCCTGAATAACACAGGGACTTAGCAATGGCCTATTTATATTTATAAAATACTGCTATGAAATATGATTTAACTACCAGATTTTTTAGTGCATCCTTACATTTTGGACTGAGGTGAGCGCCTCACTTGCTTCACCGTCATCACAGCCCTGCTGCTCATACACAAGTTTCCACATCAGTAGAGGACTAGCAATTATACAATTTGTGAAAATTACATAACAATTATATAAAGAGAATTTTATAATGTGGGATTCATGTCCCACATTCTGAGACTCTCCACACTCTGAAGCCCAACCAGAAGTACTTCTCATCTTCGCCCCCCCCCCACCAACTTTTTCATAAAGCCTTCCTTGACAGCTCCCTGCTGGTGGCCTGAATGTCTCTGGCAGTGTGACACTGCCCTCACCAGTCTGAACCAAAACTGTTTTCATCACAATCTTAGAGCTTTGGTGGCCTCTGGTTGCCTAATGCTAGGATTCACTATTACTGTAGGATATTGTTAGTTATTGGTTGTCAGGTTAAGGAAGTCAATTCTTATTTGGCTAGGAGTTTTTATCAGACCAAAGAGCCAAATGTTATCAACTGCATCATCTTCAGCTATAACTGATATATCTCTTTAATCTGTTATAATAATATAAATTATATTAATTGAATTTCTAATGTTAAACTACCCTATCATTGTTTTGGATCACTGCTAATTAAATGTTCCTATATATTATTTAGGATATTTCCTTCCGATCACTTGTTATATCCTCTCCTTATACTATCATCTGATGTTTATTTCAATGCTACAATAGACTCAAAAGGAATTGAAATGCATTCTTTCATTTTCTATCCTCTAGAATTAAGTATAAAAATTAAGTGATGTATTTGTTAAAATTTTGATAGATGTCACCATCAAACTATTGAGACTCTTGGTATCTTTCTGGGCAGATCTTTAATTCTGGTTCTAGTACTTTTAGGCAGGAGTGTAAATTCTTCTTTGTAAATTTTGTAATTTGTGTTTATTTGCTTGTGTGTTCATTTTTTTCTGTTTAAACTTTTTGACAATGTTTTTCATGGTTCTTTGCTTCTAATATTTGTTTTGCTAGGTTTTACTCTTTAAAATATAAATCTTTTGTCAAAACTTAAAGTTTTATTGGGATAAAATTGTCTATAATATCGTTTAATACTTTTAATGCCTTCAGGATCTATAAGACATACCTAATATGTATTTTAAATTTGTGTTGTATCTATTTGTTGATCAGTTTTGCTAGAGGTCTATCACTTAAATTTATTATTTCAAAGAATTTGTTGCTTTGTTAATTCTGACTTTTGTTTGTTTTCAAATTTTTTGATGTTGAAGATTATGCTCCCTGAGAAGCAGACCCCAGGTGAAATTTAGCACAGGAATTGATTTAAGTAGTGTTCTTGGAATTAACTCCTGCAGGGTAAGAAATAGGAATGAGAGACAAAAAAGTTGGGTTCTGGTTCTTTCCCAACAAAGGCTTCAGTGAGTCCCATGGCGAGTCCTGGAACGGGGTGGCCTCTCAGAGTTCTGAGTTGATGTGACTGCACCAGAACTTCATACCCCTGCATCCACAGTTATTGGATGCCACCAGGAAAGAGAAGGAACTTTCAGTGAAGCTATTCTACCAGCCAGCAGCATTCCAACGGCTCACTGAATGATAACTAGTGTAGGAAAGGGGTGAAATGCCATGTCCACTTTAAAATTTAGAATGTTCACCCTTAGAATTCATTATACTTATATCCACTTCTATATATGTGTTGAAAGCAGCAGCTTCTTCATGATTCTGATGTGCTTTTATTTTTACTTTTTTTTTTTTTCCTGTTGGAAACTCATGAGAGTAAGGAACCACAACCACTAATTTTGCAGCAGACCTTAAGGCTTTGATTGATACTCAGCATCACTTTCCTGTTTATGGACTGAATATTTGTATCTCCAAAATTCATGTTGAAGTCCTACCCACAATGCAATGGTATCTGGACATGGGCCCTTTTGTAGCGAACTAGGTTCAGATAAGCCAATGAGGTAATCCCATGATGGGATTAGTCTCCTAATAAAAAGAGGAGGAGATACTAGAGTGCTTTCTCCTCCCCCCTTCCCTCTCTTCATTATGTCCAACCTCCATCATGTGAGGACATGATAATAAAGCAGGTCTCTGCAAACCCAGAAGAGGGTGCTCATTGGGAAAGTATTCTGCCAGCACCTTGACCCTGACCTCAGCCTCTAGAACTGCAAGAAATAAATGTTTTGTCATTTAAGCCACCCAGTCTATGATATTTTTGTACAGTAGTTTGAATTAATAAAGACACTCCTCAACTATTCATTCGCATTGCCTCAGTCTTAAACAGGATCTCTATTGTTTGGGTAGCCTAACTTTTGATCTATGAGGATTCTGTGGCCCTGGTTACAATGCATTTTCAGGTCTTGTCTGTTGTATTTACTTTCAAAACTGGGCAAAGGAGTAACAAGAGACACCTAAAAGAATCAGAGTAATGTTAAACATATTTCTCTCTGCTCTCACCTTGTACAAAAGCTCTAACTTATTCTGAATTTTAGATCAAGTAGTCCCTTCTGACCTCCTGGGGAAAAAATTACTGGAAGTACTTAGGAAGAAGCCATAGTTTAATTTCATTCACATTTTTGCACTATCATGGGATCAATACATCCTACCTTTCTCAATCAGAACTTCTATAACCACAGAGTCCAGAACTATGGGTCCTGGAATCTCAAACTCCTCAGTTGGTAACTGGGGTAATATAGAGTGACTTATTTTAAGCCCTTGCTTTTCAGGCACTCTACCTTTTGGAAACAAATCCGTACTGTGGTTGTTGATTTAAAATAATTACAAATCCTAGAAAAGTACATCCCATATTTGTATGGTCGTATATCTGAGTTAAGTACCTCACTTGGAATTTTAACTGGCCATGCTATTGTTCTACCCTATCTGCACCAAGTGACTGATTGATCTTTATGAAGGAAGTGCTATTAGGAGGTGCTATTAGTGTTTGTCTCTGTGTATTTGGATATCATGAAGTGGTAATAGGTTAGTGTTGGGGAGAGGGAGCCCATACTACTGACATCATCCATAGACTCCCTTACATCACTATGGGTACTAGGTTCATGTGTCCATCCTGCCTTCATGTTGATTGCTGTCAACTGAGCAAGTCATTTGTCAACTAAGGTTTTATTAGTACTTTTTAGAAATGGAATATTCTGCCTCCTGTATCAAAAAGGACTGACTAATGTTATGCTTTCTTCTTGTTGGTGAAAAGCACAATAAGTAGTAATATTTCCTTTACCTTATAGATGTCCTTTGAAGCCGCAAACCACTGAACTCCTAAATTTCACTGGCTTGGCAGCCCTTCTTCTTTGTAAGGCAAGTGAGAGACTAGCTTTTTTCTTATATTGATATCCAGTTGTTCCAGCACCATTCTTTCCTCCATTAAATTACATTGGCAAATTTGATAAAAACCAATTTACTCCATATTCATGCATACATTTCTGGATTACATTTGTCTCATAATCTAAATATTTGTCCTTATGCCAACAGTCCACTCCCCTCATCACTGTAACCGATAAGGTATTTTAAAACCAGGTACTGTATATTCTTAAACATTGCTGTTGCTCTTTATTTTTAAAATTGCTTTGACTTGTCTAAATTGTTTTCATTACATACAAATTTTAGAGTCAGCCTTTCAGTTTTTACAAAAGTTTTGTTGAGGTTTTAATTTATTATTTTTATCCTCATAAATATAAAAACATAGTTTCTTCATTTTCTGGATTATAATCTTTCAGACACAAGAAATGTGCTAATATTCTCATTTGGATTTTTCAGTAGCTAATGTATAACTTTTTTCTCTAGCTGCACTCTTTTTTTCCAAGTTAGGGTTAGGGTCAGCTTAATGTTTTAGAAGTTTGCTTTTAAGCTTTATAGTATGAGTTAAAGGATTCTTTACCTAAGGATTGCTTTAGCTACAATACTAAGACATGACCTCTGTGATGTCTCTACTGAATATTCCAGCTAGTTAGAACACAAACATTTTCCAGCCCTCTTTGAACTCCAGAAATCGTTCACTTTTAAGCTCTGGTTTGTTGAGTTTTTCTCATGCAAATGCAGCTTAGTGTTTAGAAACATACTCAAGGGAACCCTTCTCTATGTCCCTAGAGCTCCTCCTCCAGGTGCCATCCTTCTATTTGGTAATCTGCTGTACACATTTCACACTCCACGTATTTCAGCCTTCCCTTATGCTGACCTTTGTCTCCGCAATTCAGGGAGGTCATGCTAAGATTTTCTCCTGCTCCATCCTTTAGCAAACACTTCCAGGCAGATCACAGGGCTCAGTTTGATTGTTTCTTTTTCCCTAGGACTACAATTCTATGTTGCATATTGTCCTATATGTGAAAGTGTTTTACCCATATGTTTTCCTATTTGTTTTAGATGTTTCGAATGTTAGGAAAATTCCAGCCCCTATTATGAATCCTAGTCAGAGAATTCTCCATCTGCTCATTCTTGATAACATTTTATAGTTTACTTATCTTGTGTTTTCACCTATTATTTGCTTAAACATTTTATATTCAGTCATTTTACATTTCATTTGTGAACAATCCAATATCTGAAGCCCTTGGGAATTTAATTGAGATGGTTGTTGTTTCTGCTGTCTCACTCCCAATGGCTTGATTTATTTAATCTCACTCTTCGGGTAGTCTATTGTCAACATTTTCTGCAGGAAGTATTAGAAATAACTCTGCTTGGACCAGGCTTACTAACTAATGCTAGGTTCTCAGGATCAGCTCCTTTAGGCTCAGTTTCTAGAAAACTATATTGATATTCACATTTGTCTCAGACTATCTCAAATTCCCCTTTGTCTAGAAGACAGTCCACTGTCCTTGAATGCTGTCTCAGGATTCAAGTCATTTTTTGTACATTTATTGGGTTATTTATTTAAGGGATGCTTAGAGATTTACTTATTTTTCTATAAACACAATTCATTGAAATGTAGATTCTATGAAGAATATATCAGGTTTCTCAAGGGTTATTTATGTTGATTTTTAAAATCTTGTTTATGGCTTGGGTGTTCTGCTTTCCCCACAGTATATCTATGTGTGCTTCTGTTTATTTTATCTTGCTCAAGATTCAGTGGTGTTTCTCAAATATTAGGATTTATGCTATTTATCAATTTTGAGAAATTCATAATCTTTACCCTTTCCCTTTTTGCAACTGGCCTATTTTACTCTATTGCTTTTTCCCCCCATCTTCTTTTTCTTTCTCAAACTTTTTTAGTCTCTGTAAAATCCTCAGCTTTTCCCCCCTTTATTTGTTAATGGGCTTGTAGGAAGTCTCTTAACTGCTTTATAACCACTGTGTCAAAGATTACAATTAGTTCTCTCAATATCCATATTCCCCTTTGTAATAATACAAAATTTTTATATAGATAATTGACAAAATTTTTATATAGATAATTGTCCACCACCTACTGACATTTGCCAGCCTCCATGAAACTACACATGGCCAGGTCAATGGGACATAAATAAAATTGATTTGTATAATTTCTGGATCACAACCTTAAAGGGAAATAAGTAGGCCCTCCTATTCTTTATTACCACTGGGATGCAGTGGGGTGTAGATGGGATGGCAGGGTGAGGAGCAGCCATGTTGGACACAGATGTAAAAACTTACTGAGAATGTTACAAAATAAAAGAAATCTGATATGTAGACAATATAAAAATGCCTTATTAGTCACAAAAGCCTTGCGTTGCTGGCATTTATGAAGGAGAATTAAACTATCTTGTGTGAACTCCCATTTGTTTGAGATTTTGTTACAGTCTCCTTTATTCTATCAGAGTATATGCCTAAGTAATAAACCCATGTTTTGGAAGATTTCTTTTTTTTATTTAATATATTTTTTACTTTTATAATTTCTATTTGGCCTCTTTTCAAATATACCTGCTTTTTTATGCCATCTTATTTCTTACAATAATTGATTTCTTTTTTCCTGCTTTATTCAATTTAAATCTACTTATTTAATAAATAGTCTTGGTGTCAGTCAGAGTTTGATCTGAGAAAAGGACTACAAGTTCTGTATATAATAAGAGATCTATTATAGGGATTTGCCCTTATATACTTATGGGGCTGGTGACATAGTCTTTGTGAGGTTAGTGTTTGTCCCTGTGCTAAGCCTGAAGTCATAAGGACACACAGTGAGGAAGGGAAGATGGGTATGAAATCGGCAAAGCCAGGACAACTAGTCCCTGCAAGAATCAACCAGAATCCATCAGAACAAACTTAAATCCAGGTCAGCCTTTTATCACTTCCAAGTTTCCAAAATCAAAGTTGTGGTTATTTGCAGGAGGAGCTAATATCTACTGAAGCTCATCTCATTCAGGAGCAGAGACAGGGTGGGGGACATGTGTCAGGCGTGGCATTACCGTACACCTAATTCCAATCCTATCAACAAGGTAAGACAGCAGCAGACGTTCTGTGAATAAAAAAAATATATAGCTCCTGCTACACTTCCTCCTCCCAAACCACATATAAATTGTCTCTCATGGCAGTCACAGACAAAAACTAGACTGAGAGGGGATATCTGAGAAACAGAATTTGAGTTTAGGTAATTTAGTGGAATACAATTCCACCACAATCTCTGTGGTAGTCAACCTTTAAGATTTTCCTAAATAATCATGCCCTCCCATTGGTCACAGCCCCTCCCACACTTAATAAAACTGCCCTATGTAAGAAATAGGATATTGCCCAAGTGACAATGTGTGATGTACCAGCTTTGGTCATTAAAGACATTACAGCCTCCTTCTTGGTTACCTATTTTGTTTTCTCTTCTGGGGAAAACTAGCTACCATGTCATGAGGGCAGTCAGTCAAGTAGCCCTGTAGAGAAGACCACATGGAGAAAAGCCAAGGCGTCCTGCCAGCAGCCAGCACCACTGTTCCCGCGGTGTCACTTAGCCTTTGGAAGAAGCTCCTCTAACCCCAATGAAGTGGCTATGGGCTGAATATTTGTGTCATCACAAATTCATATGTTAAAAACCTAATGCCCAGGGTACTGCTGTCAGGATGTGGAGACTTTGAGAAGTGCAAGCATAAATGGGATTAGTGTAAGGTGACCAGATTTTAAAATTGGTAAAGCGAGACACCGTTGACCAGGGGGCAAAAAAAATTTTCATAGAATGCAAAAATTGTATTGTAATATATTTTTTAAAATTTCAACATAATTACAATTTACAAATATAATACATTAAAATTTATGTATAGTATTATTTTATTCTTTGGCATATTTCTCATTTGAGTGAATTTTTTTAGTAGATTGCTGTCGTTATTTAAAAGGTCATGAAATTTTTCAAATTATATTTAACACATAAAATGGCTTTCAAAGTCTCAAGACTTAATTGTGATTTTTCTGATGTCCACACTTTATTTACCGTAGAAAAAACACATTTAGTGGCAGCATTAGTTCCTGGTAAAGACAGCGCATATTTCACAATTTTTAGTGCATTATTGTTTGGAGCATGGTTTGTTTCCAAATGATGAACTGTTTCTAACCATTTGTTCTCTATTGTGCTTTTTGCTGATGCCCAAGATTTAACCTTTTTCCTTATCAATCCATTTTTCTAATAATGATAACTCATTAAAAAGATCATTTTCAGAAATATTACTATATGGGAAATTTTGAGTGAGTCAGAGGGATCGGGCTACAGAGTCCCAAAACCCATGCCTGAACTGCACGAGTGGGCAGAAGCAGGCAGGGCAGCGCCACCGGTGGGCCTATGGGTAGTTAGGGGACTTGAGAGCCACCGTTCCAGCAGGTACATTCCACTGGAAGTTCTTTGTTTCAGGGCCCCCCATGGGGCAGCCAGCTCTTGCAGCAGTGCAGGCGCTTCCAGGTAGAGGCGGGGTCCCCCGACGAAAACCGTCTATTCCCTTCCCGTTCTCCTGCTGTTCCCTAGCTTTTTGTGCATTCTTTCAAAAAATCCGGACTTTTTTAAAACACCGCGGGACACGGGACAAATTGTTAAGAATCAGGACTGTCCCGCCAAAAGCGGGACGTCTGGTCACCTTAGATTAGTGCTTTTATTAAAAAGCTCCCTTGCTACTTTTATCACATGAGAATACAGGGAGGATACACTTCCATCTAGGAGGTGGGCCCTCACAAAGCACCAAAGATGCTGGCAGCAGGATCTTGAATGTCCAATCCTCCAGAACTGTGCAAAAGTTTCTGTCGTTTATAAGTTATGCCCCCCATGCTAATTTGTTATAGCAACCTGAAAAGTCTTCAGAGAGTTCCAGCTAGTCAGTCCTTAAGCCTCTAGCTGAAACCACAAACAACGTGGAAGTAGAGGTGAATGAATCATTCTCTCTGTGCACTGAGTTTGCGACCTATAGAAACTGTGAGGTAATATGATTAGTGTTGTTAAAGCAACTGAGCAATAGTTTAAAAATACAGTGTTTAGTTTTTCATCGCTTTGAATGGATTATTCTCATGTTTTGTCATTTTGTGTTATGAGTTCATATGAAAGGGGCTTTTTGTCTGCAATGCCATCATATGTTTGGTTTGAGGGTGTTTATGTCAGTGTTTTGCTTTTATTTCTGTCAGGCAAATTAGGGAATCACTAAACTGAATATAATTTAACACTGATACTTTTAGTTTGAGGATTCCCGAATCATAAGGGTTATATAAATTTAAACCCCAAATTCACATGAGGTGAAAATCCATTGTCTTAACTTATAAATCTCTGAACACATTACTTGATACAATGACTTGTGTGTAGGTCACAAGTCTTGTGTGAAGGCACAGATGATCTCAGGAAGTCAGAAGATGGGCATAATGATAGTAACCCAGGAAGGATGTAATACCCATAAAGGCCATGCTATTGAGCTATATAGTCATCCCTGGAGGCAAATGAAGCTCATCTTACCTGGAGTATTCTAAGAAGCAATGTGGGAGTGTCCTCAGAATCTTTTCCTTAGAAGGGAAGAAATCGAGATTTTTTTTCCTGGTTGGAATCTTTCATTGATTGGGGATTGTCCACAGGTGTTAGGGGCTACAGAGAACAGCCAGGGGGAAGGGCGGAGCAGTCACTTGAGATGAAGCTAAAATCGAAAGAGGGCCTGGAGCATGTGCTATAAAGTTTCAATAGCTACTGCTATGCATGACTTCACGTTCTCTGGGGGTATTTTTTCTTGCTACTCAGAGTTCAATTCACAATTTAAAAGTTTTTGGATCATCTCACTGAACCAGTGGGATGATAGGTTTTTAGTTTCATCATTTCCTTGAAGATTTTCCACTTTGCAGATCTCAGCTTTACATAGAAGACAGTTCCACTCCCTGACACCATCCCTACTTATCATCTGTGCTGACTTGGACACTGGGACCAAGGTACTAAATTCAGCTCCCTTCTTCCCTGGCAGGAAAGCTCATAAATTTACCACTCTAATGTTTCATCCCATCATCAGTCTGAACCACACTGATTTTCTTTACTGAAAGTTCAACTGAATGTCGGTAATATTTATTTTTTGGTATTTTTTATTCAGTGTTTTAGTTCTTTTTACAATAGGGAGATATTCAGAGTATCCAGTCAAACATTTAGCAGAATTGAAACCCCTGGTCTCCTCACTTGATTATTGTACAGAAATTGAGGGAACAGATGCTAGCCTGTCTGTCATTAAATTCTAATTTTTCTCCAAAGTTGGGGAAGACATTTTGGATTCAGAGGTCCTAATAGCATCCCTAAAATATAATTTTGGAAGTAATGAGGTGGGAAGGAAGTGGAGGTGGCACACAGGATGAAGCTGTTTGTTTTTGCTACAAAAGTAATTTTCTAATGTTTGGCCTAAGAGTGAAACCTTACTTAATTTCAAGCTAAATGAAGTAGAGCATTGCAGTGATTGTCTAAATAATTCATGCCAAATTAATACATGAATATGTTTTGTGTACATTATGTGGCTATTTCAAGATATTATTTATTTTTAGGATACAGTGACACAGGAGTAAAATTGTCACATCACCTTAAATTTCTATAATTATAGTCTAAATAGACTTATTTATTTTTTTATGTTACTGTCAGAATGTAAGCTAAAGAAGTCTTGACTCTTCCCTTCATTTTGTGCTTGCCCAGGGTTCTTAGCAAGTGTCCACCTTTCCTTTTTCTTTAGTAGGTAAGGAAGCTTAGGTCTCTCAACCGTCTTAGAGAAGTTATCTCATTTAAGTTGTTGATCACAGCTGAAGCTCCCTTTGGAAGAAATGCTTACTTATCACCTTGATGCTATAAATTAATGAAAATCCACTTATCAAGATTTATATTTTTTACTCCTTACTCACAGCTTCTAAAGAAGTCCTAATGTTTGAAAATGGCCAGTGGTTCCCATGACTGGCCATACATTAAGTATGAGCCCAGGAAGCCTTTTTAAAAATAAAGATTCCACACCCTTGATAAGAATTAGCATTTACAAGGGTGTGCTTTAAGTACTGATAATGTTAACAAATGTTTCCAGCTGGTATATATAAATTCACCTTAGTCTTGCTCCTCAGGTTAGCAGTGAGAATCACTGAATTAGAACAGGTAACCTATTGCCCTGGATGATTTAGACAAAATCAGGCAGGTGTTCTAAAATTGAAGAACTTTTATGGACTTAATGTATTCTTGAATGAATATGTGAACTATGGCGGAAAGGAATAAAAATTACTACTGTCAAAGAATGGCCCAATAAATTTAAAAAGTACATTGTCAGAAGAGTAAATTAAAGGCATTTTTTTTAAAAAAAATTTTATTCATTTTAGAGAAGAGAGACAGAGAGAAGGGGGGGGGGGGGGAAGAGCAGGAAGCATTAACTCCCATATGTGCCTTGACCAGAAAGAGAAAGAGAGAGAGATAAAGGGGGGGGGGGGGAGCAGAAAGCATCAACTCCCATATGAGCCTTGACCAGGTAAACCCAGGGTTTTGAACTGGCGACCTCAGCATTCCAGGATGATGCTTTATCCACTGTGCCACCACAGGTCAGGCAGAGAAGTAGGAAGTATCAACTCATAGTAGTTGCTTCCCATATGTGCCTTGACCAGGCAAGCCCAGGCTTTCAAACCAGTGACCTCAGCATTCCAGGTCAATGCTTCATTCACTGCGCCACCACAGGTCAGGCAAGGTATTTTTACATAGAACAATTAAGTTGCTGTTTCATTTATCTCTATATTGTGACACTTTAAGAAATTATTTTAAATTAAACAAAACATAAAGAAATACTTGCCCAAAATAAGATATTTGGGGTTATTGTTCCAGTATTTTTATATAACCAAATTGGTTTCATATGTGTGCACAACATATGCATTTTATTTTCAAAATAGAAATCTTTTTATTTGTCTTCATTTTTAATGGAGGTATGAGAGAAATACATCAAGGTAAATAGTTATCATTTCCTAATCTCATCAGCAGTATATGAAGGTTCCATATTCTCCACATTCCCACTAACAATTTGTATGCTCAATCATTAATTTTAGACATCTAATAGGTATGTAGTGATATAACACTGTGGCTTTAATTTGTATTCCATTAGTGACTAATGCTATTGACTTCCTTTATGTGTATAATTGTCACCCTTGTATCCTCTTTGGTAAAAGTTCTCTTTATATCTTTTACTTTTTTATTGTTTTCTTATTTTTGAATTTTGTGAGTTCTTCATAATTTTATATATTTTCTGAAGCAAGTACTTTACAATTTTTACTACCAGTCTGTAGCTTTGCTTTTTCATTCTCTTAACAGTGACCTTTAATAGTATATTTAACCAAAATCAAAAAAGTTATTTTATGTTCTCTTTTAGAGAGAAATAAACTTACAGTTTTGGTTTTTTTGCCTTTAAATCAGATATTCATTTTGTGTCAACTTTTTTCTGGTGCAATGTGTAGGTGACAATTCTTTTGCTTGGACAGGAAGAAAGGGTACTTGCATTCCAATATTTCCAACACCAGTTGTTGAAGCAGTTATATTTCTCTTCACTGAAAAGCCTTTCAACATTAGTTCCAAAAAAATAAGTTATTCATTTCTGGACTGTGTTCTGATATAGTCTATTTTTATGCAAGCATCGCATTGTCTTAAATAATTTAGCTTTATATTTTGAAATAAAGTAGCATGTGTGCTTTGTTCTTTTTCAAAGTTGTTTTGATCATTCTACGTTCTTTACATTTCCATAAGAATCTCAAAAACAGCTTATTAATTTCTACTAAAAAATGTGCTAGGATTTAGATTGGGACAATTGATATTTTTTTATTATTCTTTTACTCTGCAACCTTGCTAAACATATTTATTAGTTTTAGTAGCTTTGGTGTAGATTTCATCAGATCATTTACATAGATGATCAAGTATCTGCTAGTGGAGACAGTTTAACATCTTACTTTTCAATTTGGATGTTTGGTAGAATTCACTAATGCGAGCATCTAGGCCTGGAATTTTCTTTGTGTAAAGGTTTTTACCAGCAAATTTATATTTAATTCCTTTAGTAGATCTAGGGCTATTCAGGTTATCTATTTTTTCTTCAATGACCTTTGGTAGTTTTGTGGCTGTTTAGGAATTTGCTCATGTCATTGAAATTGTTGAACTTCTTGATGTGAAGTTGTTCTTAGTATTCTCTTATTACCATTCAATATCTATAGACTTCGTAGCCATGCCACCTCTCTAGTTACTCATATTGTTAATTTTTATCTTAATTTTTTTTTTCTCTGATTAGTCTAGCTAGAGTCTGGTCTGATTAATATCCAATCAATGTGATATGATCTAACGAGTTTTATATGTGAGCACAGCATCAGCATTGCATTTTAGAATTAAAGATTTCAGATCTAAGTCTGTGGCAGAATGGCCACTATGTCTCATCTTTAGAGGAAGATTTGAGGGTTGGTATGAAGTAGCTTATTTGTGCTGGTCTCTCATCTTTCTGTCATCTCTGATTTCCAGGCCTTTCTGAGTTGTGGGCTGGAGGGCATCACCACAAAGGGTGTTTGTTTGCTTCTTAGAAGTCAGAGGTTGATTGGTTTTTCATCTTGTTTATGGGATATAGGGAAGCAGTTTTTAAGCTTAAATCTGGGGCCAGGATTCACTCCCATGATATAATAAATCATGATAGGCAGAGAGAGTTCAGTACAATAAGGTTTGAGATATTAGTATAAAGAATTGAGTCAGGAATCACAAGTGGTTACAAAGCAAAATCCCAGTGCTTAGTAAGACTTCAAGTGGTAATATAAAAAGGAAAGAAAATTTTGAAAACAAATAAGCACTTTGGAAGGTAGGGCTGAGGTATGCAAAGAAGAAAATGATTAGAAGCAGGTTCATCAGAGACTGACTGGCAGAAAAGTAAGTCAAAGGAAAAGAGGAAGCTCTAGTATGTGGAAATTGGAAAGAGTCCAAGAAATCTCACTTAACATGAACCTTAATAGGTGTAAAATGGGAACAGTAAAGCCTGATAGTATTAGCACTATAACTGCCTTGGCAAGTATTAATTTAATAACTGGATAGTTATTTAGGAGCATCTTTGTTAAATTAAGGTATGAGAAAAAATCTGGGAAAGCAAGGCACAGAAAAGTAGAAGGATATAGATATTTGACAGAAATGGATATTAGACTTGGAAGAGTGCTGTAATGTTTTAAAAGGGTTGGTAAGATTCTTGGTACTATCCTGTTCTAGTAAAGTGGAAGGGAAGTCTGGGTGATTCTCAGAAAGTTTTCATGGTCCAGTTATCAAAACTATGTTATTTACAAAACTGCACAGACATGTTCAACTCTGTGAGTAATTTACAAATTATTGCAACATTTCCTCACATTTTGTCAGGCATTACAAGATTATGTTTAACTAGGAATATTCAAAATTATGAAGATGGCATTAATCACAGATTCCCATATCCACTTGATATTATGTTTCAACCTTACACAGGTGCATTTTAGAAATAAAATATTATTTTCCATTTAAACAAACTATGAACTGATTGGATCATAAGCAAAAAGAAAATCTTCATCTCCTTAATTATTTGATAACCACTACAATTATTTCTCATTAAGTGAAAAAAAGGCTGTATAAATGATAAGCCTATTCTAACTAAACTTTTTATATAGCATAGTGTCAATATATTTCATGCCATTAAATGTTTTTTTGTCTTTCATTTTCCCTTGTCTTTGTATTCCATATAATTATTTCCACAATAATTATTTTTCTTCCCCAATATTTTTGTCATTTTACAAAGTAGTCATATTGAAATTCAAACAATACTGAAACTATAAGAAAAAATATTAAATATGTAAAAATAAAGAATAATGTTAAAACCACCTCAAATCTCACAGAGTAGAAGAAAATTTTTAAATAATTATTCTACACATATAAACTCTGTCCAGAACCAATTTCTTTCAAATCACTTGGCCTTAGTGAAAGTCTAGCTAAAAATAGAAATGTCTTTCTTTGCAGTAATTTTCTTCTTAGCAGCCTCTGTTGAGTTTTTCTGCGATCAAGAACATACAACACTGAGTTGTCAATGCAACTCAAAATATCAAATCTCATGTAATATATTTAAACCTCTACTGGGATACAATAGAGTATCAGTTTCTTTGTACAGAAGTTATTGATCTTCACAGATGCAGAGACTAATGAGAAGAGGACTGTCATTTTACTTTACTTGGCAGAACCGAAGTCACCTAATCCCATCCATTAGAGCATGTCCAAGCCATGTGTGGACAGTGGGGAGAGGTTGGTGGGAAGAGCCTGACACTGGAATCATTGTCCTCTCCTCTCTATCCCTACACTACTGACATTATCTGAATTTAATTTTCTTGGAGCATCTTTAATGATTTTGAAAGTCAAATACATTCATAGGTTGCAAATTTGAATTTTATATTGAATGGGCATATTCCTGAAGGACATCACAGTGGAACAATCTTCATTTTCATGAAATCATTTTAAACACTATTTTTGAACATCAAAAAAGAAAAAAAAAAGCTTTCTGTTTTGTTCTTTAATTATAACCGAAAAGGTTGGCCAATTTTTTTCTAAAGGTATTTATTTTCTTAAGAAAATACAATGAAGGGGTCTTTCTCTTTAACTGTACACATAAAATCTGTTATTTAATCTACGTTGAATTTAATGAGGAGTTAACCAATGGGTTTTAACAGTCTGCTGTTAATGGGGAATGACAATTCTGTTTAATGATTATTAAATAGCTTTATTTCCAAAATGCATCATTCCTACACATTATTAAATTGGCATGGAATCTGAAACACAATTTGCATTAACAGTTTCCTTTTCATCTTCCCCATATTTTTCCTTCGCACCATTTCACACAAGGGACAGGTACAGAGAGCTGGTTACAAAGTTGCTAACTTCTTTGAAGCAGACCTGCACCACAGCTTGGTGGGCACAGCATTACTCAGGGCTCCTCCTATGTCATATTCCAGAAACTAATCACAGAGGATGGGAAAGCCAATTATGTGGTTTGCTTTTTCCTCCCTGAAAATCTTAAACTCAAAAGACAGCCAATGCCAAAAATCATACACCATCCCCCCAAACTAAGAGGGAAAGCTAAGAACTACATAGCATTTAAAAAGTGAGTTGATTCTGCCCTGAGCACACTGCATCCAAGTTGTAGGAAACTATTTCCAAAATATAAGAGTCAGAACAAAATGGAGTTGAAATACTAATTTTTTTTCTTTTTCCTTTTGCATTATTGGTGCTCTGTTAAAATTCTCAGGATTATTTTTCCCCAGAGCTGTCATATTTCTATAAAATGAAGGTAAATGTGATCCAATCATAATAGAATAAGCATAACTACAGAGGATAGCTAAAATGATGTATCAGGAGTGACATGAAGATGTAATTCATGAAAAAAACATCTTCCTTGCTTTTAAGCCATCATTGCAGAATGTATTAGCAAACAATGACAGCTTTCCATCCCTTTTCATCTGAGCTCACCAACACTCTTAGTTCATTTAGTTCTTGTTACTCAGTGTATTTCCTTATAATGGGGCAGAGGTTTAAACTCTTTTTAAGATATAAAAGTGCATTGAAAATTTTATTTTATAATTCTTTTAGAAAAAATAATATATATCAAAGTTTAGAAACATTTCTTTTGAGGATCTGGACCTGAAATCTTAGACAAGACTAAAAAAAAATCAATATAAAATGTTAATACCCAGAAAATGAGGAATTATGAGGTACATCTGTGTGTGTGATGTAAAAATTGTTAATAACTTTGCTATCTTTTCATTTCCAAATTTCCATTAAAATGAAGTCGAATTTTCCCAGAAGATTCTATTGTGTGCTAGGAACTCATAAAATTAGAGGCTAGAAAAATGAAAAGAGAAATGAAGAGAAGCATACTTTTTTGTTCCTTATTGTCTATAGTAGCATCACATAATAGCAGTGATGATACAGCAGCTCTCATTTTGGTCTATATGTGTACTGTGTCTCAGCTGCAGCAATCATAGTTCTATTAGCTAAGGGTGCATTATGTTCTTTTTTTTTTTTTTTTTTTTTTTTTTTTTTTTTACAGGAACAGAGAGAGAGAGTCAGAGAGAGGGATAGATAGGGACAGAGAGACAGGAATGGAGAGAGGTGAGAAGCATCAATCATTAGTTTTTCATTGCCATTGCCGCCACCTTAGTTGTTCATTGATTGCTCTCTCACATGTGCCTTGACCGTGGGCCTTCAGCAGACCAGGCAACCCCTTGGTGGAGCCAGCGACTTTGGGTCCAAGCTGGCGAGCCTTCGCTCATGCCAGATGGGCCCGTGCTCAAGCTGGAGACCTCAGGTCTCGAACCTGGGTCCTCTGCATCCCAGTCCAACGCTCTATCCACTGCGCCACCGCCTGGTCAGGCGCATTATGTTCTTTTGAGGAAATAAATACTATAATTTTTACCTAAAATGTTATTTTTTTTACTTTTAGTCAATTCTTATTGTCTTCAGTGACACTAAAGTTAAAATGGAAGCATATCTCAGGGTCAACTTATGCTCAAATACTAGTGTAAAATAAATAAGGCACATTTGGACATGAGGTATATAGTTCAACAATTATTATTGTATCTCAGGTTGCATGGCACAATTTGTTCATAAGGCTACTTATAACTTATAAATGTGAATTTTTTATATATAGGCAGCTTGCTCAATAATTGCCGGTTTTGACCCCCAACACAGAGACACATTAATACCTAAAAACTAAAATTTGTATCTTAAATGATAACAACTTATTACCATAAATTAATGGAGAAAAATAAAATGTCCCTTAAGATTGTGATAGATTAATTAGTTTGATTTTATATATGTATATATTTGCAAATATATCTATATATCTATATATCTATACCTATAGATATAGATATATAGATATATTTCTAATTCAGCCTCTCATTTTAGTCACTTTATAATTGCTTTGTAACTTTCTACCTGAGTTTAAGTAATTTACCAGTATACTGAGATGAATTGCAATCCAGTTATCAGATACCTCTTATTTGCCCAATCCAGTGATCAGATATCTCCACTACTGGCACCCATAGACTGAGATCCTTGGCTCTAGGAACTAAACACTGTCTTGAAAGGACAATTTCTATAAATGAGTGCCACAGTGCCTGCTGAAAAATCTCTCTTGTTTAACACGTGTCTTTCTGCAGTCAGTTTCTGCTATGCTTTTTTCTGCCCATTTTAGGGACATGCTTGCTGCCTACTGATTGATTTGGCCAAGACTAACAGCTGAAATTCCACCTGGAGTTTGTAGCTCTCTTGCCCCATCACACCCCAGGCATGTGTTAAGCTCCTGTGTGATATTCACCTTCCCTTCCCTCATCAACTGTCCTGAAGATGATGAGAGTTCGTAATTTTCACCCTACACCTTTTACTCAGTTGCCGACTGAGCCTCATTTCTGAAAGAATGTTTGTTTGTTGGACTGTATCTAAGCTTGTCATTTTAACCTCTTCTCTTACGAAGATGTTACCCAGAAGAAAACAAATGATAATGAGTAGTTGTGTTAGCTATTTTGTTTTAAGATATAACTTACTATGGAAAGAAAGCTTTTAAAAGATATGGCCCCATTACAGAAACCCTCACTATGGTGTTACATTTTGTCTCCATGTTATATTTACCACATTTAAATATAAACACCTTCAAAGAAGAATCGTTACAGAAGAACATGAAAAAAAAATGACATAGGTCTTGAATTGGGTCCTATGGAAAATCAAATTTCAACTCATATAAGAAGACAATTGTAAAATGAGATAATTCAGGAACAAATGAGTGAGTCTGAAGATATTAAAATCCAGATTATCAAGTCACTGGATGGTGGTACTGTATGTGAGTCTCAAAATACCAGAGCTAGAATGGTTTAGGATATAATGTCAAGATAATTGCCAAGTGTATGATTTTATAGTATCATATAACAGTAAAAGTGTAAGAAGGTGAGAAACCCAGCTTTTTCCACATCATTGTCCCTTGCACAATCTAAACTTTTGTGGTCCTCAATTTTCTCATGTAGAACAATAATAATGCTTTCTTTTAAGGCTGTGGTGAGGGTTAGAGTTTGTAAACTTTTCAAAGGGTTTATTTGTAGGCAATGCTATAATTCCATTGAGTGTTATTAAAACAATGTTTGATAAGACTTTAAAGAACACCTAGCAATACACCCCTGTGAGTGCTTAAATTTTCTCTACAACACCTCTGCCAGATGGTTATGTAATTCAGTGGTTGTAAAATGTCTAAACATTTTACAGTAAAAACAAAAGATTTTTTTAAGTCTTACAAAAACTGGATACATAAAATATATAAATGTGGAACTTTTTTTATTGAGTTAGAGATGGAGGGCCCTTGTTCAATTTGCCTCTGTAACCCTCGAACATCTTCTGAACTTGAAAATCACGGGTTATTAATAAATTTTTATAGTAGCATGTATTTTGCCACTTTTCAAAATAGTTACCAGTATTAGAAAGCTCTTTATTATAGTGAAAAAATAATCTGACTCTGTGGTGGTTGAACAATTTATGGCCAGACATGCAACAGGCCTACATGTTCTACAAATGAACATTCTCAAACATTTTAAAACAAAAGTCAGTTTTCCCCGAGTCTTTTCTTCAAAGATAAAATTTCCCAATCTTTAAGGAATATAGCTTATGTACATTTTCAAATGCCTCTAAATCCATAGGCACTCTTTTTTTTAAGGGGAGGAGGGGACAGACAGAGACAAACAGCAGACAGGAAGGGAGAGAGATGAGAACCATCACCTCCTAGCTGTAGCATGTTAGTTGTTCAATCAATTGTTTTCTTATATGTGCCTTAACTGGGGGCATCCAGCTAAGCCACTTAAAACAGTGAACTTGGGCTCAAGTCAGCAACCTTGGGATCATGTGGATAATCTTGTGCTCAAGCCAATGAGCCCACATTCAAGCTGGTGACCTCAGGGTTTCAAACCGGGGTGCTAAGCATCCCAGGTCAACACTATCCACTCTGCCACTGCTTGCTCAGACAATCGGCACTCTTGTGTTTTGGGATTTTTATTAATTTAATGTTATCACTCTAAATAACACCAGAGGTTATTCTGAGACAAAATATAAGACTATGTCCTCCCTTAGTCTCAAAAGTATGTATTTTTTTAGCAACCATATACCACTATTGACTCATTCTGAGATTTCTGCCAACTAAAAGTCCTAAGACTTTTTTAGTACCCTGCTGCTAAAATCCAGTTGTCTCATCCTAAATAGGAAGGTTCTTTTTATCTTTTGACCCAAATTTACTTGATTTTTTTCTTGTTAAATCTGTAAGTAGTATAATTAATAAGACAAATTATAAATCCAAAGTATTTATTAAAATTTTTGAACAAGATAGATGTAAATACAAAGCTCATTGTGGCAACCTTTCTCCTGGTGGACAATGAATGATTCATTAAATGTCTTTAAAAACTGTTATTTCAGCAAATCAAAAGCTATCATGAGCATTCAGCTTCTATTTCTTTATCTTATGCATAAAGGTAGGCTAGGTAACAAAGGTGACATGTCCACAGTTGATAAAAGTATTTCTGCATCAATTATACTGTGCCTTCATCTAATAGTACTATGACTGTTGTTGATGATAAAAGCAACAGATCACTCCACATGAAATTTAAGAATCATCTGTTAAATGTTCATTTCTTGGACTATAACTGAGTTAACTCATTTAATTTACTAGTCGAAAAGTAAGGATGATGCACTTCTGACGTCTACAGAATTTGAGACACAATTACTGTATTATGGTTCAAATGAACACTTCATATGACAACACAGCATTCAATTTTAACTACCTATTCTTATATGAATAGTTATGATGAGGAAGGAATGTTATTTATCATATAAGAAGATACTTTTACAATTTACATAACTGTAATAAAAGCTTCATGTGAGACAATTGACTTTTTAAAAGATATCCATAAAATAATGTCAAAAGTAAACATTTTACCAGCATGAAAAGATTAAAAATTATATTTAAAAATAACAATCAGTATGGTATACAAAGCAGCCTTCAAGTAAACTATAGTACTGATAAAAATATTAGAACTGTCATCTCAATGTTTGAGTAAGATAATAAGCTGTGAGAACAATGATCTACAATTGGATTTAGATAAATAGACTATAAAAACATCATTAACATGTAGGATATTTCTACAGAATATCATACTTCACATTTTGAGTGATAAACATTTATTTTCTTTTTCTAAGGAAAATAAAGCAAAGCATTTCTAAAGAAAATAGTTGTAGAATGGAAATCTAGGTGTCTAGGCTTATGCAAAAATATATATCAAATCCAAAGAGAAAAATTGAAGATGTCTGATGCCAAAAAAATTTATATGCTTTAAAATTACAAATGAATCCAATGGAGTTTATTTTTCCTGCCTTAATCATGATCTTTATGCATAATTCATTTCACAAGATCAAAATGTCAATCAAGCTTAAGATCTAGAAACTCTCCATTATTTCTAAAATTTAAAATAAATCTTTATTAACTTTGAATCTGTTTTTGAAAAGAGTATGCCACAGGTTTTAAATATAATTTTTAGGAAAACATTTAAAATGGTTATATTGACATCATTCCATAAATGTAGTTTTATATGAATACATTTATTTTATTTTTGTTTATGTTTCCAAAATGGCTTTACCTACAAAAGCAGAATATTTGGATGAAATAATCTCTCACAATGACTGATACCTTGGAAAACAGTTATTTTTCCATTGTATAAGCTCTGGAAAGCTTATTTTTAAAAATCATTGGCATTATTTCATGCAAGTACACATATATGAATTACTCTAAATACAATTTAAAAACAGTAAACACCATAAAGAGAGGCAATTTTTATGGTTGAATATATATGCATCCATTTTTTTGTCTTATATGATCAACTTAAATTGTTAGTAATTTTACTTGTTCTTATATTATTATAAAATTTTATAAAAGAGTTTATTCCATATAAAAATTATGGAGCTTTAATAACTATTTGCTTTTATTTTTTAAATATCTGTAATGATATTAACTATTTTAATGGAATTCTTTACAATTAGCCTTCAATTATCTATTTTTAAATATATCTAAAAAGGTTTTGTTTTTCACTTCATTTTTTAATTAACCACAAAACAAAGTTTCAAATGATAATTGTTCTTCTGGTATTTTATTATAAAATCTGTTTTTTAAAAACTAGATATTTTTTGCCTTACCACTGGTGGTGCAGTGGATAAAGCGTCGACCTGGGAACACTGAGGTTGCCAGTTCAAAACCCTGCACTGGTCTGGTCAAGGCACATATGGGAGTTGAGCTTCCAGCTCCTCCCCCCTTTCTCTCTTTCTCTCTCTCTCTCTCTCTCTCTCTCTCTCTCTCTCTCTCTGTGTGTCTCCTCTCTAAAATGAATAAAATAAAAAGCGGAAAAAAAACTAGATATTTTATTCTGATTAGCTGTTAACATTAAAGCAGATAAATTGAGTGTTATTACTAAATGTGTATATATCTATGAAAATAGGGTGACTTAAGAAAAAAAGTATTATGACATGAATATTTGATATTTTTGTGAAATAGTTCCCAAGTAAGCTATTTTATAACCAAAATGTTTTAAACCGCTCTACTTTGTGGCCTGTCTTTTATTAATCCTATAAGTTATAATATAGTATAAAAGACATAGAAAAACACTTAAACATCAGATTTCACTTGTCTTGAAAACAAGTATTATTGTGTTAATTATTTTACTTTAATAATCAACAAAATTGGATATTTAATTCATCCAAGAAATCGTATCACTATCTTCTATATGGCAGCCAATTTTAGCATCTGGTGATACCCCAGTGAAGAAATCATTTGAAAACATTTCAGTCCTCCTCATGGCCAGTGATGCAGTGAATAGAGTGTCCTCTCAAAGTGCCTAGGATGCCAGTTGGAGCCCCAGTCGGGACATAAGAGAAGTAATCAATGAATACACAACTAAGTGCAACAATGAGTTGATGCTTCTCTCTTTCTCTTTCCCTCTCTCTTATTCTTCTCTCTCAAACCAATGGGTTAAAAAAAAAAAAAGAAAACCAAACAACAACAAAAAGACATTTAGACATTTTAGTTCTCAATCTTACATTCTACTGTGTATGTTTGAATAAATGGGCAGGAAGTGAATGCCAACTTTCTGTGCACTGTGACTATTTGAATGCTATTGACAACTCTGCCTTCTTGATATAATCTCTCTTGGCTCTAGTTCTTTGCCACACTCCTGGTTCTTCTCTTCTACTTACTCCAAGTCGATCTCCTTTGTTAGCCTTACTTTCAGTACTTTAAATATTGATGTTTCTATAATTATGTTCCTTGTTCTTTGCCCCTTTACACTCTTGTCCTGAATATTTTCACTCGCTGCCAAAGCTTCTTCTAATATCTTTATGTAAGTGATATCCAATGCTAATGTCTGCCCTAGCCCATGCCTTTGAATTCAAGATCATTATTTTAATTTCTTCCTGACCATATTCCCCTAAGTTCTCCAAAGTAAAATTCAAGGGAATAATATCATATGAGGTAAACAAAGTATTTTTTAATAGATAATTAATAAAACATTAAGTACCAAATAACATAGTTTCAAATGTAACATTCAAGAATAGTTAACCATATATACATATGTTAACAAACACATAGTACAGATAGCCTTTAACACATCCCTAAATCTCTTTTAGGCTAGGTTTATAAAGAATCAGTACAATTATAAAATATCAGAGCACATTAATTAATTATTGGAAAGATATAGATTTATCAAATATTTTAATCAAAAGAGTCTAAATATTTTTTTCAAGAATCTGCAGTACTTTCAGAAAATTTTAAATGTAGAAAGTGTGTTCATATAAAAATCTGAAACTACAACACCAGAACATATTATCTATGAAAATTAATTTAAATATTCTTTTACTTAGAAAGTTTTAAACAGTAACTTAAATAACATCAAAATTATGATTAGGAAATCAAAACCATTAATTTACAGTTCCAAATTAAATACTAGTAAATTTAATTCAACAATAACTTAAAATATTAATATAGCATTACTAGAATTAATTATTTAAGTCAGACAAATATATTATTCATCATATTTATAGTGAAAGAATATATGTAGTGAATGGCTGGTTTGTTTTCTCCTGAACCCTCTGTCCTCAGCTTGTAGACAGCCGCCTTCTAGCTGTGAACTCACATGCACATGATCTTTCCTCTGTGCCGGCATTCCTAATAGAACTTTGTGTATCTAAACTAACTCTTTTTTTTTTTTTCAATTTTTTACAGGGACAGAGAAAGAGAGTCAGAGAGAGGGATAAACAGGGACAGACAGATACAGAGAGAGATGAGAAGCATCAATCATCAGTTTTTCCTTACGACACCTTAGTTGTTCATTGATTGCTTTCTCATATGTGCCTTGACATCCGGGTCTTCAGCAGACAGAGCAACCCCTTGCTCGATTCAGCGACCTTGGGTCCAAGCTGGTGAGCTTTTGCTCAAGCCAGATGGGCCCGCGCTCAAGCTGGCGACATTGGGGTCTTGAGCCTGGGTCCTCCACGTCCCAGTCTAACGCTCTATCCACTGTGCCAGTGCCTGGTCAGGCCAAACTAACTCTTCTTAATGCACCAGTCTGCTTGGACTAAGACCTACCATAACAGCTTCATTTTAACTTAATCATCTCTTTATAGGCTATATCTCCAAGTACAGTCACATTCTGAAATACTGAAGATTGTCGCTTCAACATGAGTTTTAGAGGCTACAATTCAGCCCAAAACATAAACTATGACCATTTGACCATCCACCCCAAATTCAAGATTACAATATAAGAGGCCAATTTTAACTTGTATAACCTTATTACACTCTGATTAGTCAATATACATTATCTTTTTACAAGAAATCTAAAATACCATATTAACAGGGAACAAATTAAATAAATATAATAAAATTTAATGGGGAAGAATCAAATTATTTCAAATGCCAATGTTTGTTCAAGGAAACTAGTTAAGAGTTCACAGCAGTTCCTAAAAGAGGTCTCTTTAAGTATATAAAGTATGAATTTCTGAGAGAAAAGTGCAAAGAATAAAGAGTACCAAAGAAAGGGGGAAATGAAAACAAAACTGTGGAGTATCTAAACCCAAGGGCAACATTTATAAATTAGAACTTAATTATATAGATGGGTTTTGTTTAAAAAATGTAATGAAACCATTGTAAAAGAGAAGGAAAACTCTCAGGTGATTAAACACCAATGTATGGAACAAAGCTGACCTGTTTCTGAATCCCTGTCCTGCCACATCCTGGCTGTGACTGCAATGAGATACTTAACCTTTCTGAACCTGTTTTCCTCTCCTGTAAAACCAATAGTAATTGAAGGTCAATAGAAATAAGATAAGTAAAGAGCTTTGCATAGGGGCTAGAGAACAGTATATATTCAGTAAGTGACATTAGAAAAGGACATAAATTAAACAGAATGTTCAATTATCTTATGTTAACACATGACTGTGGATTTGAGGCTCATGTGGCACATAGTTAGCTTCTGGTTCATAGCAAAAAAAAAAAAAGAGAGAGAAAGAGAGAGACTGAAGCTTCATTTTCCTCATCCTTATCATTAAGAACATTTTTGCAATTATAATTACAGAAGATTTACTTTGTGAGATGTTGTGGCTAAAGTTCTGTATGAATGAACTCATTTAATACACACACACACACACACACCATATGAGGTAGGTCCTAACATTATTCACATTTTGCAGGTAAAAGAAAACAATTTTTCTAGTATTATGCACTTAAACTGTTACTTAGGTCTTTATGACTCTAGATAACGGAACTTTGGCCTGGTGTAATTACCATCAATTGCTAATAACATTCAGATTGAATCTGGAGAAGCCAACTGCAGAAATATGTTAGTAAGATTATTCAAAATGTTCAGGGTTAAATTGTTAGAATCCATGGAGTCCAAAAAGATCAGCATAAGGCTTTTATTGAAAGGAAACCTGCTGGCTGGCTTGAAAGGGGAGTCATGCTTAGTACAGGGTTGAACTGGGATTTAAGGGTCTTTTTCGGGTGAGGGGAGTGAGAATGGTCATGGGCATCATCTAATTGGCTGTTGGACAAAAGATTGTGACATCAGACATTCCTTTGGGGTTGGTCATCTGCTGCAAGCCCTAAAATGAGACTTACTGGCAGGGTTAAAGAAATGAAACCTAAGATCAATTATATTTAAATTATCTCTTTATTAGCAATCTGAACAAACAAAAATAAGTGAAACGCTTTCTCTTATGTTTTATTTTATAGAGAAGACATAACTGCCAAGTGGACAAACTGACTTTGGACATCTCCTAAAGAAGGTAACTAATCTACAGGTCCCTTCACTTAATTGGTGTAAACATGGGAAGAATCTTCTAGAGGCATTGTCTTCACTATTCACCTTCAAGAGAACCTTTGCACTGACAAAGAGATTGTTAAGTAAAGGGAACCCCTGCCCTTTCTTCTTGTCTTTGTCACTGATATGACAAGACAGGGTGCTTGAAGCAGCATGATTGATTTTGTCAACATGACAGTAAAGCCAACGGCATCTCAGGGATGTCAAATTCAACAACTCTGGAGCTATAGATAGTAGAGCTTCTAGTTATAATTCTTGTATTAATTTTTCTTATTATTTAAGCCACATTTAATTGAGCTTTCTCTTATGGAGAGCTCAAAGCCTCCCTAGATGATGTAAGCTTGCTTTTCTGTGCAAAAATCTTGAATAATAAAATATAAATTCACTTGTATAACTCTCTAATTCATTGATTCTCCAGTTCACATACAAGCTTACTATATCCCTTTCTGGGAAAAAATAGATCATAATTTTAAAATAGAGAATACGCAAAGTTGTTCTTACACAAAATCTATTTTTATGTATGATTAAATTAACAAAAGGGCCTTGGCCAAAAAATGAAAAATTCTAGCAAAAATAGTTTCACAGATGATGTGAAATTTTTCCATGCAGCTTTAATTATGAGCATATTGCCTGTAAAACAATTGTCATTTTCTGTTTTCAGATCAATATTATGCCAAAAATAAAGAAAGAAATAAAGAATGCTTCTAACCACAATTTAATGAGTTTTGCTAAAAAGGAATTCATTTACATTTTGTTTAATGAATTTCATCATCAATAATATAAGAATTCACTCTATTGCTCTGCAAAAATTGTCACATGATAAATTCTCTATGCAGACTATTCAAAATTTGGAGATTGGTTGCCTGTGAACCATATGTAATGCAGTTGCTGATACTCTTTGGCACTTATTATCCCTAGAGCAGATTCTGAAGTTTTCAAGCTATCATCACAAGAATCACTTGACACTGTGGTTTACAGTACCATCACTAAAATTTCTTTTAAGGGCAATGAAAAGAACAAAACAAAAACATTCAGAAGCCAAATAAATAAATAAACACTCCTTTTTTCCTAAGAGATAACCAAGCAGAACTAGGCATATACTTAAGCTCAGAAATACATCACAGATTTGACATTACCTACAGTCACAA
The DNA here is from genome assembly GCA_037038555.1 of Rhynchonycteris naso. Lineage (NCBI taxonomy): Eukaryota > Metazoa > Chordata > Mammalia > Chiroptera > Emballonuridae > Rhynchonycteris > Rhynchonycteris naso. The sequence goes on from CM072999.1 coordinate 126,287,240, forward strand.
GCCAAATAAATCATGGTTATTTGATGTAAGCAGTTAATACAATGTAAGCAGTTAATAATTCATGAGAACCTTCATAAGTCATCACTTTAAAAAATGGTGGGCTTTCTTCTTTCTTTGCAAACCCTTCATAAAACATATCCATGGTCTACTGTAATATCCCTAAAGATAGGTAATGTGCAGTTATATAAAATAAAAATAACATGTAATAATAACCAGTCTGCATAGATACTTCAAATGTTTAGGGTATAACTTTCTATGCCTCTTTAAATTTCACAACTCTATTAGTAGAGTTATTTTTTAGTCTATGACTATATTTTTCCTATTACGTATTTAAATGTAATCTCTTTTATGTTAATGATGGCAATGCTAGATGGTGGTTTGAGGGAACTGAAGCCTACCAATAACCATATGAGTAAATTTAAAAGTTGATCCCTGAGCCCTACTTGAGCCTGGAGATGACTGCAGACCTAGTGGAACCCTTGCCTACTGAGACCCTGAGCTGGAATCACTCGGCTAAACTGCTGTCGGATGCTGGACCTTCTGAAGTGGTGTGAAATAATAAATATATCTAGTCTGCTAACTTTCGAAGAATTTGTTGCACAGCTTTTAAATAAGATACAGATACAGAATGAACAAGAACTATTTCCTTGGACATACTAGTTAAGCGTAAATAAAATAGGACTTGACGGCTGATGGCAATAATTTAATTTATAGCATTTTCAATTCATAGCTTATGGGTATTGGTAAAAAGTGCTTATTTCAGCCTTTAGGTTTCATCATTATCGATATGTTCTTTTGCCTTCTGTACAAGAAATTTCCAAGTTAATAAGGCCTTGTCTCTATCCATCCATTTATCTATTTTTCTATCTAGGGATTTAGACCAAGCCAACACTACCTGAATATGAACAGTCAAGGTTATTGGGTCTAGAGAAGGCAAAACCTTTTGGCATGATTGATTTTGTCTTCAAGAATTTAATTTCTATCTTAATATGCTAGTCACTATATAATGATACTTTATCGTGATAAGTGGTAAAATCATAATATACAATTTAGGCAAAGAATATTTTTAAAAATTGTCAAAAGCAGAAAAAAATCTAAGTAAACAATATAAACATGGCAAACAAAACTTAATCTCTGTTGAGGGCAGGTATACTGGAGGACCTTTTGCTAAAACAGAAGATTTTACTTGAACCAAATCACATTTTATTAAAACTTTCTCTTCTGGGGCATTGTGAAATGATAATTTTAGACTAATTAATGTTAAAAGTGCAGACAAACAAACCCTGACATTAACATTTTAATCCCAATATATTAACTCTTTCTGTTATGTATTGCTGCACAGCAAATCAACCCAAAACTTAACAACGTAGTATTATTTCACATGATTCTGCAACTAAAGCTGGGCATATATGGGTGTTTTGTTTAGTTAGTTAGTTAGTTAGTTAGCTAGTTAGTGAAGTTTTGGTCCATATAGTCTTCCATGCTGGCTTTATCATTTAGGATGGGAGGAACAACAGGGAATTGACAAGGCATCTCTCTTTTATCCTGAAGCCTCTGACTGTGCCTAGCTTCTTTATACAATGATGGTCTTTGCACAGATTATTTTATGCACGTTGGTTTACTTCCATGAAAAAGAAAACAGACGTTGTCAATCCTCTTCGAGGTTAAATCTGAAACTGATAGCTTCATTCTCCTTGAAATCTACTGGTCAAAGAGAAGTAATAAACTTCATCTCCCAGTGGGAGGAGCAGCATATCTATGCGGGGAAGGAAGGGATGGATGGCAACTATTTTCAGAGGAGATCTATTCCAGTTCATTCTATGGCCACATAATTAATGACCCTCCTCATGCAAAATGCATCCTTTGTAGGTACATGTAGAGTACATTCTATGCACTCCAAAGTTTCAGCTCACCATGGCATCAAGTTCAGCTATGGGATGCATTATCTTTTCCCAGGTGTAAAAATATACCTCTGTAATTCCTCAGGATCAAACACCTGTGGAATAAGATGTTATCTTTCCTCCACATGCCCTGTGCACAGTAACAAGACAGTATATTAGTTTCCCATTTCTGCTGTAACAAATTAACACAAATTTACCATTCTGGAGATCAGAAGTCCCAAAACAGTTTTGCTGGACTAAAATCGAGGTGTAGGCAGGCCCACATTCCTTCTGCAGGCTGTGGATGAGAATCTGTTTCCTTGACTTTTCCAGCTTCAAAATGCAACTTCTATTTATTGGCAATTAGCCTTTTCTTCCCTCCTTAAGCCAGGAATGTGACATTTTCAAACCAATCTCTCACTTTTTCTTTCTCTCTCTCTTTCCCATCTGATTTTGTTGTTTCATGTTCTTCTCTTTGACTCTGAACCTCCTGCTTACCTATTAGAAGGACCCTTGTAATTACACTGGGCTCACCTGGATAACTCAGGATAATCTTCCCATTTCAGGATTTTTAACTTAATCACATCTGCAAAGTCCCTTTTGCCATGTAAAGGAACATAAGGTGTGCCATATGGTAGATAGAATAATGTTCATTCAAGAGAGGAAATGGATAAGTTATCAATTATTAGTCCATGAGAACTGAAATCTCTCCAAGAATGTTGCCCAAGTCTTCCCTGCTCCAGAAGCAAGATACAAGGTACATTCCTCGGCTAAGGTATATGTGTGCTCTCTGGAAATGTTTTTCCATGGCTCTTGAGTTCTTCCTGCAGGCTCCTGGTCCTGCCATCTGAGTTTTCTTCTTTCGCCATAATAAACAGTGTTTTTAGCCAAATAGGTTTCCAGTGTGTTTCTGGCCACAGAAGTTTTCATGCCCATAGACATCTTTCCTTTATTTTCTGTCTCTATCTTTTTTTAGTCTGCTTTTGTGAAAATGCGTGGCAATTAAAATTCTCTTGAAATCATTGTGGGTTTTCTATGAATTTTATTGGGTTTCACTTCATCAGCTCAAAGCCACAGTTACAAACCTTTCTGAGGTAGGACCCTTATATGTACTTCTTTTGTGGGACAGGGTGCTCTAAGACTGTGCTTTTAATATTCGTGAGCTTATGATAGTTAGAAATAGTTTTGTCTAGATAAGAGGCTTTAATTCTAGGCACTACATTAAATATTTCTGAGGTTTTAACTTTCAAACTTGAAACTGACTCTGAGTTCATGTTTGACTCGCAGTACCCTGGATTTGGTCTTTGCCCTCAGGGCATTTCTGCTTTGAAAATTTTTTCGCTGTCTTAAGGAGCTGGCTATACAACTCAGAAAATTCCTGTTTATTCTCCTTGAATATTGAAATATTTCTTCTCTATTTCATCTCTCTCCTGCAATATGTTATCACAGGCAGCTATGTGTAACCAAATTTGGTTGCCAAATTCTGTCTGGAAATGTACATGTCCAGATTCACAACCTCATTAGGTCCAATTTTTCTTTCCATGTCACTGAAAGTGATAGTCTCACCAATTGTTTCAAAAAGATATAGCACAGATTCCCTGTGCTTCAGTAACTAATTCCTTCCACTCTCCACACACAGTCTCCTTGGCTGCCTTTCCAGCCTCCAATTTTTGTCATGGCACTATCCCACTTTTTGGTTCTAATTTTATTCCAATTATTTATTACTAGAGAAACAACCCAAATTGTAAGACTTATGTGTGTGAAACAAACCTAAAGCTTAGTTCGTTTCTTTACAAAGCACAAGTTATTATTCCTCACAATTCTGCAATCTCAGAGCGGCTCAGCTGTTGCAACTGGTCTGTTCTATGTACTACCTCCTTAGGCTGGGCCAACACAGACGTCTTCATCCCCTAGTGTAGTGACGTGACTAGAGAAGATGATGCAGTTTGTGGTTGATCAGCCAGCCTTCTCTCTGCACCTGGACTCTTGACACGGCTAGCTTCAACTTCCTTGCAGTATGGTGGTAACAGACTTCTCACATGGTGGCTAATTTCCAAGACTACAGAAATGGAAGCAACTGGTGTTTTTAAAGTCTAAGCCCCAAAACAGTGTCATTTTCATTTCATTTCATTTCTGAAACAAGTTAAAGGACTGCTTAGATTCAAAGAAAAGGGAAGTAGACTCAACTATTTGGTGTGAGGATTAACATGCATATAGGGGGAAGGAAAGAATTTATAACTGCCATCTTTGGAAACTAGTATAATTGTTTATATTTTACCTGTTAGTATTGTAAGTTCCTAATAGAAAATATGTCAAGTCATCATCACTTCAAATCATGTTAGTAATTTTTTTAAAATTAGGTGAGAGGCAGAGGCAGGGAGGCAGAGAGACAGACTCCTGCATGCACTCCAACCAGGATCCACCTGGCAACCCCCATCTAGAGCTGATGCTTTTTCATTCCAGGGCCGCTGCTCTATTGCTTGGCAACCGAGCTATTTTAGTGCCTGAGGCAAGGCCATGGAGCCATCCTCAGCACCCCGGGCCAACTCACTCAAGCCAATTGAGCCATGGCTGCAGGAGGTGGGGGGGAGAGAAAGAGAGGTGAAGAAGCAGATTGTTGCTTCTATGTTTCCACACCAGTAATTGAACCTGGGACTTTCACACACTGGGCCAACGTTCTACCACTGAAACAACTGTCAAGGACCCATAGTAGAAATTTTTTTAGAGACATTATTTTTAGAGCAGTTTTAGGTTTATAGCAATAGCAGAAAGTATAGAGATTTCTCATACATTCCCTGCTGCATGCATTCATAACCTCTCCCATTATCAACATCCCCCACCAGAGTGGTACATTCCTTACAAATGATGAACCTAAAAAAACAAATTATAATCACCTCAAATCCATCGTTTACATTAGGGTTCACTTCAGTGTAATACATTCTGTGGATTTGAATAAATTCATAATGATATATGTCCACCATAGTGCAATACAGAGTTGTTTCATTGCACTAAATGTCCTCTGTGTTCCATAATATTAATATTTTCAATGTTTAACACCCGGAGGATATAATTGAAATTTAAAATAAATTTAACTTTATAAAGTATCTTTGGGTTCACTATTAGCTTCTAAAATTGTAGTAAACCATATAAAATCAAATTATATAAAAATATAATTTTTTCAATTCTTATTTTAGTAAGTAACTTTTATTTTAGGTGGACTCAGAATACATGATCTTCTAGTTTCCATAGCTTCTAACTTTCTTATATTTTACTTAAAAGAAGTATATCTGGTATATGACCAAAACCAAAAGAAGAATTAACCATAAAATCGAGTCCACCAATGGTGACAATGTCAGTTTAAGGAAAGTACTATTTGTCATCACAATGTCTGTTTCACATAATTAAAAGTATTATGTTAATAGATACCAGGAGGTATCTTTTAGGTAGTGTTCTGGAGTGGATAGGTCACAGATGTTGAAAACAAATCTGAGAGGCTGTTTGTTTGTTTTCTGTAATGTAAGTTTGTTAATTTTTTTTAAAGTTAAACAACATCTGGACACTTTTCCTATTTTGAATGAACCTTCATGAAAAACAGGGACTGTGACTAATCAGAGGTTTCCACCTGGGAGCTTGAGTCATCAACCAAAGTCTCAAAAATTAGCAAGGATAAATACTTAAGTAGTGGCCATTATGATGGTAATTCAAGAGACAGCATAATAATAAGCAAATTATTTCTATGACACAGCATTAAGCATGACCTCTGCTGTAAATAGTATTCTTTGGTCTTGATCTAATTTCTGAAATTAACATCTGTGGACCCTGAGAAGGAAGATACCTGCCAAGAAGGGCATCTGGGTTAAAATTTTTATAAAAACAGAACCTAGTCGCCATTTCTAAACAGATGGCTGTCACACAATTCAGACTTCAGGAAGAGGTCTCCACTGACCTGACTGCCTCCTGCACTGACTACCTGCCTGGACTGTATTCCTGCCATATGAGCCAGCTCTTATAAAGGAGTTTCTAAAATCCTATTTCAACCGATAGGACTGAGACTTTCCCCATCCAGGAGGAGCTGCACAGCTATATCACCCATCAGCATCTTCACTGACCAATCAAATTGGCTCCATTCTGACCAATCAGGACTGAACTGCAAGGATTTGGAGTCTTCATTTGCATGAAGATAGACCAATCAGGGATGGGAGGCATGTCTTTATATATAAATCAGATCCCCTCTGGTTCAGAGAGAGCACTTTCCCTTTCCACTGAACACTGCATTTCCCTGATGAACTGCCCAATATGTCTTCTGGAACACAATGGAGCCAAAGCAGACCTGTGTGAACCAAAGCAGGTGGAGTAGAACTGAGCAGGTGGAGCAGAACAGAGCTGTCTAGCCAAAAAGGATTCTCATCCCAAAGCTGCCTCATAGCTGTGCTTTTCCACAGCTGTGCTATTTCATAATTGAGTTGTAACATGATTGAGCTTTTCACAGCTGTGCTTGATCACAGTTGAGTTCTTTGCACTGAATAGAGTTTCCTTCTTCACTGCGCCCCAAATTAGGGATTCCTGTTGGTATTGAATTGGCTTCAATAGCCATTGGTTAACATTTTCCAAGATTTTTTTTCAATTTTTCTTAACATCCCAATAATATTCCAATAAAAAGATCTTTAATAACTTGGTTACTAAACATCAGAATTTTTTAGCATGCAAAAAGCCTCATACTTACACTTAATCACAGTGTAACCCAATTTTATGTATTAATACATAACCTGAGTAAACCCAAGATGTTCTGTTTCTTTTTTATAGTGACATATTGTTCTCCAGATATTGTTAATATGTTCTTCAACAGGTGCATATTGCATCAGCAGAACCATTGCTAAATTCTGGTGCAGATTTATTTTTTACAAATCTTAATATTTATTTTACAGTGTTTTTAGATGAAAAGACCTTAATTGTTCCTATAAACTAATGATCAAGAACAGGATTTAAGAGAGAAGCTGTCCTTTGACAAGTCACATAAACTCAAAAACAATTTTTTTTTTTTTTATAGGGACAGAGAGAGTCAGAGAGAGGGACAGATAGGGACAGACAGACAGGAACGGAGAGAGGTGAGAAGCAGCAATCATCAGTTTTTTGTTGCCGTTACAACACCTTAGTTGTTCATTGATTGCTTTCTCACATGTGCCTTGACCACGGGCCTTCAGCAGACCAAGCCACCCCTTGCTGGAGCCAGCGACCTTGGGTCCAAGCTGACGAGCTTTTGCTCAAGCCAGATGGGCCCGCGCTCAAGCTGGCGAGCTCAGGGTCTCGAACCTGGGTTTTCCGCATCCCAGTCCTATGCTCTATCCACTGCGCCACCGCCTGGTCAGGCTCAAAAACAATTTTTTAAACAAAAATAAAACTTGTTTATCAAGATATCTAAGAAATTATTCAAATTAATAGTAATTTCTAGAAAGCTGAGTACTCATCCTTTCAAAAGCCAAAAATATTTTTATTCTTATCCATTTCCAAGTTTTCACTGATAAATACACAATCATAAATGTATAGGTCAGCAATTTTTCATGAAATGAATTAATCTGTGTAACCAACATCAAATTAAAAATCATGCTGTCACACCCATATGGTACTTTCATGTAATCCTTAATTACTTCTCTGTGTGTGGTTTTATTTCTATGATCATTTAATCAGTTTTTGTTTTCTTCCCTGCTTAGCTATAATACCTGTGAGAAAAACTACATTTGCTTCTTCACAGATTGTCAAATAGGAAATGTTCAAGAAATAAGTAGTAAATGAGTATAATAATAAATAAATTGATGAATAGATGTAAATTACATGAATACTATAAAATCTATTACTGTTCAAAAAAAATTGATTCCCCATTTTTGCCTTAGTCTATAATATCTAATTGCTATTTCAGTGTCTTATATATTGGTAACCTTGTTCCTCTAGCTGTTATACCATATCAGTTGGTATGTATAGACAGCTTTATGTGATGTATGAATCTATTCTCTATTGGCCCACAGAGATAGTGTTCTCTTTCTTCAGCCATGCACAGTGGGTATATTTCAGTTAGCACTTTTAACCTTCTCCCCGAAATTCAACACTTTCTTTAGCTTTTAAGAAATAGCTATTTCCTCCAAAGTCTTTTTTTTAATCCCTAAATCTTAAGTTAATTTGAAAAAAGTAGAAAGCAAGTTAGACATATACTTTATAGGAAGCTGTCATTTTTAATAACTAAATAACAGAACCTGTTATCACTATTGCGATGTTATTTTTCCTTATCCAATTTCATCTCTCCTGATTATTTTAACACTAATGTATTTCATGTTAGTAACATCAGGTAAATACTTATATATATGAAAAGTAGGAGGAATACAGCCAGACTTTTACATTGTTCACAAAAAATTATATTGATTCACATTGGTATCCCTAAAATCAAAATGTATTATTATATATCACCCTAAATAATTTAGAATTATATTACTCAGTTAATTATTTATCTACTTTCTTTGGTAATCAAAACAGGTATACAGAAATAATATTATGCAATATTAACTTGTGTTGATAAGTGTCACTAATGATTTTTTCATACTTTATTATTTGACTAATAAACCATTCCTTAGATAGCTGAATAGAATCTGTTCAATTTGTGCATAGCAGACATTTAAGCATTTGAGGAGCTGCCGAGTATCTGAGCTCTCTTTTTTTTTTTTTTCCTTTTTTAAGTGAGAGGAAGGGAGATAATGAGACAGACTCCCACATGCGCCCCAACCAGGATTCACCTGATGCTAACTAAAATCAACTGAGCTATATTTAGCACCTGAGTCTAATGCTTTGGGACTAACTGAGCTATCCTTAGCACCCAGGGTTGACATTCAAAACAATCAAGCCACAGGTTATGGGAGGGGAAGAGGGAGAGAAGGGGGAGAGGGAGCAGGAAGAGAAGCAGAGGTTGCTTCTCCTGTGTACCCTGACTAGGGATTGAACCCAAGACATCCATATGCCAGCCAAGGCTCATCCACTGAGAAAACCAGCCACAGCCAAACCCTCTTCCCATGTTTGGAGAATTTTCCACTTTATGAGTCTTGACTGAAAGTAAATTCCTATTCCAAAGGTATGCACCTTGAACACCTCTAACTTACACATTTCTTCTGACAGCTTGGATTCAGGACTATGATCTAGATTTGGCCAAGCTTATGAAGCTCCTTAGTGTATGAGTTTTGAACTAATCACACAAGAGCGTGAACCTAGCAGAGAATTCTTTATAGCACAGGCAGCAGGTCTAAGTTTCTAAGGGCCACAATGTTAATGTTTAGTTGGCAACATAAATCGCAGAATGGTGTTTTTAGCCAGTAAAAATTATAATTTTATTAGGAAAAGAAATTTAGGCTATAGGTGTTGCTTCTCTTCTTTCTTACTATTTTAGGGGTGCAGAACACTCCTTTCCTGGTATTTCCATAGCAGCTTGCTATGCTATCTTGTCAATAAGGTTATTTATTTTTGTTTAAATTGCCAATATCAGTCTGACCAGGCAGTGGTGCAGTGGATAGAGCATCGAACTAGGATGAGGAGGACCCAGGTTCAAGACCCCAAGGTCACCAGCTTGAGCGCAGGCCCATCTGGCTTGAGCAAAAGCTCGCCAGCTTAGACCCAGGGTCGATAGCTCAAGCAAGGGGTTGTTCGGTCTGCTGAAGGCCCATGGTCAAGGCACATATGAGAAAGCAATCAATGCTTTCAACTAAGGTGTCGCAAAGAAAAACTGATGACTGATATTTCTCATTTCTCTCCATTCCTGTTTGTCTGTCCCTATCTATCCCTCTCTCTGTCCCTGTAATAAATAAATAAATAAATTGCCAATATCAGATTACAATGGTTGTACACAGGGAAACTAATTGATAAAATTAGTTTCTAAATTAGGTGCTAATTGATAAATTGCAACAGAACTCCAGGAAAATGAGGGTATCTAGAAACAATTATTTGGTTGACCTTAAATAAAATACAGTAGAAGTAACATCTTCTCAGGCATTACTGTTAACTGACTTGATATCTTTTATTTCCTTTCCTGTGGAAATTTTGCTTTTAGGATGATTTCTCTAGGAACCTGCTCTCCCTACTGGGAGAACTCAAGACCCATAGGGTGATCATACTAGATGCTGCAGTTGAGAGCCCTAGGTTGGCCCCAGTATAGTCATCAGCCATGTGAATGAGCCATCTTGAATGTTCAGCCACAGTAAACCTTCCCATAACTGCAGCCCTGCCTGGTGTGTTGTCCCAACAGAAGGGGATAGTGCAAGAGAGAACCATCCAGCTGCTCCCTTCAAACCACTGAACCACGACAGCTAGTTATAAATTTCTGTTTTAGGTTATTAAGTTTAGGGGTGTATTTTTGTATAGCTATAGTTATTTTTAAAATAATGTTCAATAGGAGATGGAAATTATGACAGCAAGTCACTCAGGAAAATATATATATATAATGTAAAGATCTGTTAACTAGTCAAAAAATGGTTAATTGCCAAAAAGTAAACATAAACACAAAATATTACAGAAAGCTATTCCTATGGCAGGACTGAGCGAGGGTGAATAAAAAGACTTTATATTTTCACCTGACAAGATGAAGTTATGCTTCGTACAAATGAAGAAGATATTACTTTTTCCAAGATGAGAAGACACAAAGTCCCAATGGTCCTTGTATCTACTGTTGTTTATATGAATTCTTAGATTCATTCACAGTTCAGTTGGATTTACCTTAAATATTTGTAAAGATATATGTATATATATATATATATACATAATCTTTATAAATATATATCTTTATAAAGATATATATCTTTATAAATACATATATTCTCTTTTCATACATAAATATATATTTTCAAATATATAAAAAACATTTTTCTTCTCTTCCTTATCGGTCCATACAATTATGTTGGTGGTTAACTTTACACATTTTTTAAGAAATATATATATATATAATTATTTCTGTAATTGGTCAGGAAGAGGCTCCATAATTTCCTCCTCTCGATGCTATTTTATATTTTAATTTTTTTTCCAAACTCAAGTGATTGTGATGCTTTACCTAATAAGGTAAATCCAATTATTATTTCTGAAGTGTCTGAGTTAGTAGTTTGAGTTTTTGTCATTGTTGTCATTGCTGTCATTTGACAGAAGTCATGAAGTTCTTAAAGGGACCTTAAGGAATCTCCTGAGTTCCAAACATGATCTTCTTTGGCCTGTCGTGTAGCAAAAATACAATTTCTCCTTAATATTTAGCAATAATTCAGTCACTCCTCACCAGGATGAGAGAAACCCCAAAATGTGTAGTGACAGTCTTCTCTTCAAAATGAATGGATGCAGTATTCTGTTGTCTAGTAGAAATATTTTTCTCCTTGGAAACTAAGATTACTAGACCACAAGTCCTCAAGATTTTCAGGGAAGCAAACATTCTGTGACTGGCTAATCAGGTAAAATAGTGAGAGGAGCCGCTCCCCTGACCTTGATTTTTGTACCTTTTTATTCTTTTTTTTTTCCAAGTGAGAGTAGAGGAGATAGAGAGGAAGACTCCCAGATGTGTTCAAACCAGGATCCACGTGGCAGCCCCCATCTTGGACCAATGCTTTGCCCATCTGGGGCCATGCTTGTAATTAAGCTATTTTTAGTGCCAGAGAGGGATGCTCTACTGAATCATCCTGAGTACCTACCAATGCACTCAAACCAATCCAGCCATGGCTGTGGGAGGGAAAGAGAGGGAGACAGAGAGAAGAAAGAAGAGGAGGGGCAGGGAAATAGATTGTCACTTGTCCTGTGTATCTTGACTGAGAATCCTGACAGTCTACCACTGAGCCAACCATCCAGGACCTGGCCCCTTGTATTCTGACTAGAGGGTGACACTACCATATAACATTGTTTCTAATTCAAAATATGCACTACATCTTATCTCAGGATGGTGTATCACAACTGCCACCATAATAACTTTTCAGTAAGACATTGCATCTTTGTGTTAGGCCAACTGCTTCTAGGTAAGAGAGGAAGCAGTAAGACCAATTAACTCCAAAAGACCATTTGCAGCTCATGCTGAGAAATTAGTTTCTTGATCAGAATCAATGTTGTGCAAAATCACATGACAATGTTTAAAGTACTCTGTGTATTTACAGATGGTGGTGCTAGGAGAAGCATCATGGCCTTGAAGACAAACCTGTATTCAAAATATATTTCTATCTCAGTGAATTTGTGCCTCTGCCTGCTTCCCCAAGGCAAAGATCCAACATAAGCAACATGCTTCCCAATGGCCAGCTCCTCATGAGGAACGGTGCCGTGGAGAAGACTCCGCGCTGGCCTATGCATGGGCAGACTGGGCAGTCAGCAGTTACATTATCAGTGTCAGCCTTGGTAAAAGGAGGTCTACATTGTTGAAATTTATATTTATTGCTAATGCCATGACACCTTTTTTTCATAGGCCCATTAAATAACCACTGGGATGGTGGAGGAAGAGGGTACTTATATCTAAAAATGAATCATTTGTCTACCTTATTCCTTTGACTCTTCTCAAAATGGTGTGCCTTTGGGTAGAAATTCATAAGGAAACAAATATCTTTACAGTTTGTGCCCATTCAGAGAGGTTTGTCCTCATAGCTCTTCCCAAGAGCTTCTTCTCACCTATCTTTCATTCATGTTTTCTTCTGAGTCCTTATCCGTCCAACCAAACCATTAACAACTATTCCATCAGTCAGTCATCTATACTTCTTTCTGGTCCTCTCAGTTCATACAAAGTAGACAGTAAAATATATTGTTTGAAATACTGCCTAGTGGGAGGTTATACTTCAGTGTTGTCTTCCAGGGTCATCTTTGTAGGAACTATAAATTTGAAGCGTTTACTTTCAGGGGATATGAGCATATTATCCATAACCATCTACAAAAGAGTATGAAGAATAAAGTACTGATGCATGCTACAATGTAGATAGATAAGCCTTAAAAACATTAATTATGCTAACTGAAAGTGAGGCACAAAAAGTCACATATTGTATAATGCAATTTATATGAAATATCATAGTAGGCTAATTCATAGAGACAAAAAGTATTAGTGATTTCGAGGGACTGGGGAGAAGAGGAAACTGTTCAGCATGTATGAAATTTATTTTGGGGGTGATGCAAACATTCTAGCATTAGATAGTGACGATGGTTGCACAATATTGTGAACATACTAAAAACCAATGTATTATACACTTTAATATGGTGAATTTTATTATGTAAATTTTCTTTATAAGAAGTGAAATAACTGATAGTTTTTCTATGTACAAACTTATATCAACTTAATGATGATAGTATTCTTTTTTCTTTACATATCCTTATAAACTTTAAAATAGACTTTATTTTTTTTAAAGTTTTACATTTGCAGAAAAATTAAGATGCTACAGAGGGTTTCTATATACCTCACATCTTTCATTATTAACATCCGACATTAGTACAATACATTTTTTTTTTACAATAAATGAGGTTGATACATTATTATAGACCTAAGTCCATACTTTACTCAGATTTTCTTGATTTTTCTTAATGTTCTTTTTCTATTCCATTATCCCATTTATGATATTATGTTATATTAAGTTGTCATGCTTCCCTAGGCTTCTCTTGGCTGTAACAGTTTCACAGACTTTCCTTGTTATTTTGACGTTCACATTTTGAGCAGGACTAGTCAGGTATTTTGTGGGATTCCTCTCTATTAGAATTTGCTGCTGTTTTCTTTATGATTAGACTGGCACTGTTTCAGCTGATAGAAACATTTAGAGAACTTCCTGTCTCCTTTGTATGTCACAGGAATTCCCCTCCTTTATTGAGGTATAATTGACATACTTGTAAGATATTTAAAGTGTACAGTGTGATAATTTGATAAAATTAAATGCATTCATATAAATTTTGAAATGATTCCCTCTATCCCCCACCTGGCCAGAGATATTACCTAAATAATTCCCTCTCAATTATTGCTTCTGCTGATATTGCTGAAGACCATTGCCCTTGTGTTTCCTAGTGGCCATCTAGTTAATTGAGGGGATCTTTCAGTCATACTTTTAATCTCTCAAAGAGTCGTTAAGTGGGACCAAATACTCTGATCATTTAATCTTCTGAGATTTCAGGGGAGGATTTTAGCGTTACACTCTCAGAATTTTTTTTAGAACACTTTTCTGACAGGGGATTTCTTAATTTTAGCATTTTTTGCCATCTGGGGAGACTGAAAATTTCTCAGATCATCAGTTGTAAATCTCATTTGTTTAACAGCTCTTCCCTCAATTTATCTCTCTTCTCTCAAATTTTACTATAAGCAGCAAGAATAAACCAGGCTACATCTTCGACACTTAACTTGGAAGACTCTTCAGCTAAATATATCATACCATAATGCATTTAATCAGTCCCCATTTTTGTGTATTTGTGTGTTTATTCTGTTTGTATGCTATTACAAACAGCACAGCTATAGATTTTGTTGTACCTATGTCCTTTAGTATATTTTGTCAGCATGTATTTGAGATAAACGCCCAGAAGAAGAATTTCTGGATAAAAGAGAAAATGCATATGTGATTTTTCCAAATTACCCAGTTTCTCGCCAAAATTTTTAGTGATTTTTGTAATATATGAGAGTGCTCATTCCTTAAGTCTTGCTAACATAATGTTTTCAAACTTCAATGTTTGCCACTCTGGTCAATGAAAAATGGCATTTAGTGCAGTTTTAGTTTGCATTTTTTGTTGTCATAAGTGGAAATTTTTTTTTTGCCAAGATTTTTTCATTTCATTTGGAAGAATATTTTCTCTGGGTATGAAATGTTTAATTCTTTTTAATATCTTGAAGATATTATCCTATTGTAATTTTGTTTTTCTGTTTGAGGAATTAAGATTCACTCTTATTGTGACTTCTTTATAGATAATTCATTTGTTTTTTCTAGATGCTTTTGTCATTTCTCCTTGTCATTTTTGTTGTTCTTATTTTTAGCACATTTATATTCTTTTTTTTTTTTTTAACAGGGACAGAGAGAGAGTCAGAGAGAGGGATACATAGGGACAGACAGACAGGAACAGAGAGAGGTGAGAAGCATCAATTATTAGTTTTTCGTTGCCGTCACAACACCTTAGTTGTTCATTGATTGCTTTCTCACATGTACCTTGACCGGGCCTTCAGCAGACTGAGCCACCCCTTGCTGGAGCCAGTGACCTTGGGTCCAAGCTGACGAGCTTTTGCTCAAGCCAGATGGGCCTGCGCTCAAGCTGGAGACCTCCAGGTCTCGAACCTGGGTCTTCCGCATCCCAGTCTGACGCTCTATCCACTGCACCATCGCCTGGTCAGGCTAGCACATTTATATTCTTATGTTTAATTATGTCTCCATTGATTTGGGAGAGAGACAGCATCAATTTGTTGTTTCATTTAGTTGTTCCACTTTGTTGTGTACTCACTGATTGCTTCATACTATGTGCCCTGATGGATGTTGAACCTGTGACCTCTGGTGCACTGGATTGACACTTTATCCACTGAGCCACCAAGCCAAGGCTCATTTGCTTCTTTATCTGAGGCTTTATATCATCATTAGTTTTAAAAACTCTCAGCTATTATATTTTTAAATCTTTAATGTTTTTCCACTTGCAATCCAAATATTTGCGTGAATTTTTTGAAAAGACTTTATTTATTCATTTTAAGGAAAAGAGAAAGAGTGAGAGAGAGAAAGTAGGAAGAGCAGGAAGCATCAAGTCCTATATGTGCCTTGACCGGGCAAGCCCAGGTCTCAGCATTCCAGTTTGACACTTTATCCACTGTGCCACCACAGGACAGGTGTCAATTATGTCCTTTGTCTCCTCTCGTATATTAAGCATAAGCTTGTTTTTTGTCTGATTGTTTCTTTGCTTTATTAGGTCAATTGTTGATAGTTCTAATTTCTGTACTGCCTGTAGATATTTCTATTTCATTGTTTCTCTTGGACTTTGACCACTATAGTGTGCTAGGACTGTCATAACCAAGCATCACAAATTGGCTGGCTTAATTACAGAAATTTATCATTTCATAGTCATGGAGGCTAGATCCAAGATCAAGGTGTTGACAGGTTTGGTTTCTTCTAAAGCCTTTCTCTTTGGCTTGTTGATGGCCATCTTTTACTGGTGTCTTCACGTGGTCTTCCCTCTATATGTGTCTCTGTCCTAATCTCTCCTTCTAATAAGGACATTAATCATATTGGATTAGGGCCAATTCTTAAGCAGGTCTTATCTTTGAACACAGTCACATTATGAAGTACTAGGGATTAGGACTTCAATGTATAAATTTGTGGAGGGCACAGTTCAGCCTATAATAATCACTTTGTCTTATTTTTCATATCTTTGGTTATTTTGGATTGAGTGATCAATACTATTTATAATTATTGTAGATCTTATTGGAAACATAAGATGATGTTACCTTTCTTTAGAAGAAATTTACAGTTGCTTCTGGTATGTAGCCTGTGCATTAGCAATCTTAGATCACTTTAATCCAATATCTACTGGAGTTAATTCAAAGCTTTAATTCAGACCCATTGAAGGCTGGCCTATTTTAATTTCATCCTTATTCCTAATCTGCATTCCTTTGGGATTCCAAATAAAACTTGGTATTTTACCAGACTCTATTTTTGGTGGGCCTTGTATCATAAATTCTGCACTTCTAAATCCTTGAATATGTTGGTAATTTTGCTTTGCTTTTCAGATTCTCAGCCACTTCTCCAGGAATATACTAATTCTCCTTGGGGAAAAGTAACTACAAATGCTGGGCTTGTTACTGTGAGTTTCCATTTTTTCTGAGGTCTCAACTCAGAAATTCTCACTGCACTGTTAGTTGTTTGTTGTCTGAAGGGCAGACAGACAAAATAGAGATGTAGGTAAGAGTATAGATGTACAGAAATTCATAGTTGAACTTTTTGATTTTGTTTGCAGTGGAAATGGTCATCAAAATTACTTACATGGCCACACCAAGAACAAATCTCCACAACATTTCTAAATAGCCTCAAACTGGCCAAGCCAGCAATGATGTATCTGAGAAAAAATAAATAAATAAAATTTAAAATTAGTTTTGGTTTTTCATTGATATATAATTCACATACTTGCAATTATTCTTTAAGAGCTAGAAGATCAATGCTGGACACTTTACTATATTATTCTTTTTTGCAACATCTCTGAAAAAAAAATTATTTCATTATTTTTTATTTAGAAATTAAATTTAATGGGGCTATATTGATCAATAAGAGTACATAAGTTTCAGGTGAACATCTCCATGATTATGTTGTGTGCTCATCACCCAAAGTCAACTCATCTTCCGTCACCATGTATTTGTCCTCCCTGGTCCCCTCCCCACCTCTCTCTGGTCTATGTCCATGAGTCTCAATTTTATATCCCACCTATGTGTGAAACCATAGAGTTTTTAGCTTTTTCTGACTTACTTATTTCATTTTGTATAGTGTTAACTTATACATTTAAATATTTTCTTCATAGATTAATTTTGACAGATTGAACGTCATTAAGCAATTTTTTTAAAAATATTTAAATGTTTGATAAATTAGAAAAATAAATGACATGTGTATGCTATCTGCAGAATAAACAAGGAAAATTTTCGATTCTGCATGCTCAAAGTCAGTGTCTCTGAGAATAAAGTCTGTAAGTAGCTTAAAAATTAAGGTCACAATAACAGACACTATCAATTATTTTCTATAACATAACTTTAATGTTCTTGTATGTAATTTATTTCATACTTGCTATTTTTAACAATGGGTAAGAAATTAATATTAGTGTTTACTTGAATGCTTTATTAACTAAATGTGATTGTTATTATTTAAACTATCAGAGTATATATTTGCTCTATATTATTAGAGGAAGAAAAACATAAAATTTTTATTATGGGTTGAAAATGTATCAAAGAGTGATGATTAATCAGATATATTTTATTAATTTCCTATTTATAATTTAATTATTTTTTTTTTGTACAGGGACAGAGAGAGAGCCAGAGAGAGGGATAGATAGGGACAGACAGACAGGAATGGAGAGAGGTGAGAAGCATCAATCATTAGTTTTGCGTTTGCTGTTGCAACACCTTAGTTGTTCATTGATTGCTTTCTCACATGTACCTAGACCGGGCCTTCAGCAGACTGAGCCACCCCTTGCTGGAGCCAGCAACCTTGGGTCCAAGCTGACGAGCTTTTGCTCAAGCCAGATGGGCCCGCGCTCAAGCTGGCGAGCTCGGGGTCTCGAACCTGGGTCTTCCACATCCCAGTCCGACGCTCTATCCATTGCACCACCGCCTGATCAGGCTTATAATTTAATTTTTTAAAAATATTAACTCAAGATGGAAAATGAACATAAAAGTGAAGCACTATTCTGAAATGCAAATAAGTAGCTTGATGAAGTTCACTATCAGCTCTTTATTTCTGTGTTAACAATGCATTTTAGCTGAATAGCTAGTAGATAGATTCAGACACTGCAATAATTGTCCCTTCGGGCATTTGTCTGTCATATAAGGAAGTATCTGATGAATACAGAATTGCTCGATATTGTAGGCAAAGGCTCTTCCAGAAATATATTGCATTATGTTACCAGTAAAATTACTTTGAGCCCTTTATAAATTCAAAACTATTTTTAATCAAAAGATATACCCTAATAAAAAAGAAAATTATTTTTCTGAAATGCACTTAGTCATTTAAAATAAAACTTTCAACATAGATTATGACTTAATTCCAAATAAAACCATTACTTGCAAACCTGGGTTAAAGTTGGAACATATTGCTCCAATATGGGGATATCATTAATGGAAGGGTAGTGTTTTTTAGAAAATAAGTCAGGAAGGGGTAATGACTCTCACAATATCAGTATGTTTCTTATATAATCTTTGAACATAGGAGACTACTTTTCTACTTGACCTAAACCCATTTAGTAAAAAAATATGCCTTTTGCTCCTTTATTATATACATCTCTGTTCAATTCACAAAATCCAGATTTTAGTTCATTTTGAGTTGAGGAAACAATTTTCCAGTAAGTATTTTGAAAAAAATGTATGCATATTTGTATGTAAAGTATGGTGAGGTTAGCGAGTGGTTTTGTCTCTAGATTAGACTTAATAATATACAATAAAAGAGGATACGGGGGAGGAGCAAGATGGCGACGGTGTAGGCGGACGTACCAACTTCGAACTCCCAGAACCAAAGTGGATTACAACTCAATTTTAAGAACCACCACCTGGATAAACAAACTTTGAACAAAACTAAGTGGACTCTTCAACCAAGGAACACAGAAGAAGCCACATTGAGACTGGTAGGAATAGCGAAAACGCGAAGAGGGCTGCCCAGCTCCCCGGAGCGAACGGCAGCCCGGAGAGACCCGTGTGGCGGGAGGAGAGTTTGGTGGAGAGGGAGGGACCTGGCTCCCAGGAACCAAGCCCCAGCCTGCAGTCCCAGAGCCTAGAAGAGGCGTTTGGACAGTATTGAGCTGTGAAACAAGTGAGGGAGCTCCCAGGCCTACAGTGTGGAGTATTAGGTCCCTTCCTACTCTGCTGAGGGATGCTTGGGGTTTGGGGGCGGCAGGACGCTGAAAGGCGGTTCTGTCGGCGTGGGCAGAGGCCAAGCCGGTGGGAGATCGGTCTAGTCCAGAGGGTCAGAGGGGACTGCGAAAGCAGTCGGGAAGCTGCGGGCCCGCCTTTAATCCCACTTACGGGGACAAAGCGGGAGGCCAGGAACGGGCAGGCCCTGCGCAAGCCGGCCCTGACAGCGGGGACCGGGCTAGAGCCAGGGACGGGCAGGGGCTGTGGCTGAGCTGACGCTACCAGTCCCCCGCCCCCCCGGCCGGAGAAACCACGGTTGGCCAGTATACGTGCGCTAGCAGGCTCCGAGCGCGGGAACGGGGTGGACCCCAAGACAAGTGGAGGCTCGCAGCTGAGCCCACGCTACTATTCCCATCCGGCCGGAGAAACCCCGGATAGCATTCATACGTGAACGAGCGGGCTCCGAACGCAGGGGCGGGGTAGAGTCCGGGACGAGCGGAAGTACGCAGCTCAGCGGAAGCCAGCAAACATGCCCGCCCCAATAAACCTTGGTTTCGGACCCTGCGAAAAGGGCCCTGGCCTCGAGGGCGGGGCTAAAGCTCCGGACGGGCAAAAGCTTATAGCTGAGAGCACGTCAAAAGCCCCTCCTAACCCGCGGAACTGTAGCGAGCAGGCTCCGACTGCTGGTTCTGGGCGGAAGTCCGGAAATAGGCTGAGTCCGCAGCTGAGGAAAGGTGCTCACCTCTACCCTTGGTGCTGATCTTGTGGCTTCAGTGACAGCACCTCCCACGGAGGAGAGGCAGAAATCATAGCAAAAGCCACAGTGGGCCGGCGCTGGCAACGATCATACCCAACCACCCTAGGCACCGGCAGAGGGGGTGGGGGGCCTGCAGATATACCACACCTAGAGAACACAAAGGCAACACATACTGGACTCCAGTGGCCACAACTTGCTTATACACAGAAAAAATGGGCAGGCAGAGGAATGCAAACCAAATGAATCAAGAGAAATCCCCAGAGAAGGACCTGAATGAACCAGATATAACCAAATTACCAGAAGCAGAATTTAGAATAATGATAGTTAGGATGTTCAAAGAAATTAGAGCAACAATGGATAGTCATTATGAACACCTAAATAAAGACATAACAAATATAAAAAATAAAATTGAAATAATAAAAAAGAATCAGACAGAAATGACAAATACAGTATCAGAACTGAAGACCACAATGGAAGGAATTAAAAGCAGGATGGATGACGCTGAGGATCGAATAAGCGAGTTAGAGGACACAATAAACAAAGGCACAGAAGCAGAGAAGAAAAAGGAAAAGAGACTTAAAAAATGTGAGGAAACTAAGGGAGCTTTGTGACAACATGAAGAGAAACAACATTCGCATCATAGGGGTGCCTGAAGAAGAGGAGAGAGGACAGGAAATGGAAACTTTGTTCAATCAAATCATAGCAGAAAACTTTCCTAAATTAAGGCTGGGAAACACTCCACACATTCAAGAAGCACACAGAACTCCATTAAGGAGAAACCCAAAAAAATCTACACCAAGACACATCATAGTTAAAATACCAAAGCTAATGGATAAAGAAAAAATTTTAAAAGCTGCTAGAGAAAAAAAGACTATCACCTACAAAGGAGCCCCCATAAGGATGACATCGGACTTCTCAACAGAAACACTTGAGGCCAGAAGGGAATGGCAAGAAATAATCAAAGTAATGCAGAACAAGAACCTACAACCAAAACTACTTTATCCAGCAAGGCTAACATTTAAAATTGAAGGAGAAATAAAGAGCTTCCCAGAAAAAGAAAGCCTCAAGGAATTCATAAAAACCAAACCAATTCTGCAAGAGATACTAAGGGGCCTCTTGTGAACAGTTTAAAGGGAAGAATGAATAGAGCAAAAGAAGAATACAGCTTTAAAGAATAAAATGTCAATAAACAACTACATATCAATAATAACCTTAAATGTAAATGGATTAAATGATCCAATCAAAAGACATAGGGTTGCTGCATGGATAAAGAAACAGGACCCATACATATGCTGTCTACAACAGACACACCTTAAAACAAAAGATGCTCATAGACTGAAGGTAAAAGGATGGAAAAAAATATTTCATGCAAATGGAAATGAAAAAAAAGCAGGGTAGCAATACTTATATCAGACAAAATGGACTTTAAAACAAAGGCTGTAGTAAGAGATAAAGGAGGGCACTACATAATGATAAAGGGAACAATTCAACAGGAAGATATAACTATTGTAAATATCTATGAACCAAATATAGGAGCCCCGACATATATAAAGCGGACTTTGATGGATATAAAGGGCGAGATTAACAGCAATACTATCATAGTAGGGGATTTCAATACCCCTCTAACAACACTGGATAGATCCTCAAGAAAGAAAATTAATAAAGAAACAGCAGACTTAAAGGATACACTAGATCAACTTGATTTAATAGATATCTTCAGAGCTTTTCACCCTAAAGCAGTAGAATATACATTCTTCTCAAGCGCTCATGGTACGTTTTCCAGGATAGATCACATGTTAGGACACAAAAATGGTCTCAATAAATTTAAGAAGATTGAAATCATATCAAGCATTTTCTCTGATCACAATGCCATGAAACTAGAAATTAACCACAAAAGAAAAACTGAAAAATACTCAAACACTTGGAAACTAAATAGCATGTTATTAAATAATGAATGGATTAACAATGAGATCAAAGAAGAAATAAAAGTTTCTAGAAACAAATGATAATGAGCATACATCAACTCAAAATTTATGGGACACAGCAAAAGCAGTTCTGACAGGGAAGTTTATTGCACTACTGGCATATCATAAGAAGCTAGAAAAAGCTCAAATAAGCAACCTGACCCTGCATCTAAAAGAACTAGAAAAACAACAACAAATAAAACCCAAGACAAGTAGAAGGAAGGAAATAATAAAGGTCAGAGCAGAAATAAATGACATAGAGGTGAAGGAAACAAATAGAGGATCAATGAAACCAGAAGCTGGTTCTTTGAAAAGGTAAACAAGATCGATGAACCTTTAACTAGACTCACCAAGAAAAAAAGAGAGAGGACTCAAATAAATAAAATTAGAAAGGACAGTGGAGAAATAACAACTGACACAACAGAAATACAAAGCATTGTAAGAAAATACTATGAAGAACTATATGCCAAAAAATTAGACAATCTTGGTGAAATGGACAAATTTCTTGAATCATATAACCTTCCAAAAATCAATCTGGAAGAATCAGAACACCTAAACAGACCAATTACAGCAAATGAGATCGAAACAGTTATCAAAAAACTCCCCAAAAAGAAAAGTCCTGGGCCTGATGGCTTCACAAGTGAATTCTATCAAAAATTCAAAGAAGAACTAACTCCTATTCTCCTCAAGGTATTTCAAAAAATTCAAGAGGAAGGAAGACTTCCAAACTCCTTTTATGAGGCGAGCATAATTCTGATCCTAAAACCGGGCAAAGACAACACAAAGAAAGAAAATTATAGGCCAATATCCCTGATGAATTTAGACGCTAAAATTCTCAACAAAATATTAGCCAACCGGATTCAGCAATATATGAAAAAAATCATACACCACGATCAAGTGGGATTTATTCTGGAGAGGCAAGGCTGGTTCAATATTCGCAAATCAATCAATGTGATTCACCACATAAACAAAAGGAAGGACAAAAATCACATGATAATTTCAATAGATGCAGAAAAGGCATTTGATAAAATCCAGCACCCATTCATGCTCAAAACTCTCAGTAAAGTGGGAATACAGGGATCATTCCTTAACATGATAAAGGCCATATACGAAAAACCGACAGCAAACATCATACTAAATGGACAAAGATTAAAAGCAATCCCCTTAAGATCAGGAACCAGGCAGGGTTGCCCACTTTCACCACTCTTATTCAACATAGTTCTGGAAGTCCTAGCTACAGCAATCAGACAAGAAGAAGAAATAAAAGGCATCCAAATTGGAAAAGAAGAAGTAAAACTGTCATTATTTGCAGATGATATGATATTGTATATTGAAAACCCTAAAGTCTCAGTCAAAAAACTACTGGACCTTATAAATGATTTCAGCAAGGTGGCAGGATATAAAATTAATACTCAGAAATCAGAGGCATTTCTATACACCAACAATGAAATATCAGGAAACAATCCCCTTCACTATTGCAGCCAAAATAATAAAGTACCTAGGAGTAAATTTAACCAAGGAGGTTAAGGACTTGTACTCGAAAAATTATAGAACATTGATAAAAGAAATCAAGGAAGATACAAACAAGTGGAAGCACATACCGTGCTCATGGCTAGGAAGAATAAACATCATTAAAATGTCTATATTACCCAAAGCAATTTATAAATTCAATGCAATACCAATTAAAATACCAATGACATACTTCAAAGATATAGAACACATATTCCAAAAATTTATATGGAACCAAAAAAGAACAAATAGCCTCAGCAATCTTAAAAAGAAAAAATAAAGCAGGAGGTATCACTCTTCCTGATATCAAGGTTTACTACAAGGCCATTATACTCAAGACAGCCTGGTACTGGCATAAGAACAGGCACATAGATCAATGGAACAGAACAGAGGACCCAGAAATAAACCCACAGCTTTATGGACAACTGATATTTGACAAAGGAGGAAAGAACATACAATGGAGTAAAGACAGCCTCTTTAACAAATGGTGTTGGGAAAATTGGACATCTACCTGCAAAAAAATGAAACTAGACCATCAACTTACACCATTCACAAAAGCAAACTCAAAATGGATAAAAGACTTAAATGTAAGCCGTGAAACCATAAGCATCTTAGAAGAAAACATAGGCAGCGAGCTCTCCGACATCTGTAGCAGCAGTATATTTGCCGATTTATCTTCATGGGCAACTGAAATAAAAGGCAAGATAAACAAATGGGACTATATCAAACTAAAAAGTTTTTGCACAGCTAAAGACAATAGGAACAGAATAAAAAGACAAACCACACAATGGGAGAACATATTCGACAGCACATCTGATAAGGGGTTAATAACTAAAATTTATAAAGAACTTATAAAACTCAACACCAGGAAGACAAACAACCCAATCAAAAAATGGGCAAAAGAAATGAATAGAAATTTCTCCAAAGAGGACATACAGATGGCCAATAGGCATATGAAAAAATGCTCAACATCACTAATCATTAGAGAAATGCAAATTAAAACCACAATGAGATATCACCTCACACTAGTCAGAATGGTGCTCATCAGCAAAACAACACAGAAGAAGTGCTGGCGAGGATGTGGAGAAAACGGAACCCTTCTGCACTGCTGGTGGGATTGCAGACTGGTGCAGCCACTGTGGAAAACAGTTTGGAGATTCCTCAAAAAATTAAAAATCGAACTGCCTTTTGACCCAGCTATCCCACGTTTAGGAATATACCCTAAGAACACCATAGCACTGTTCGAAAAGAAGAAATGCGTCCCCATGTTCGTGGCAGCATTGTTCACAATAGGGAAGATCTGGAAACAGCCCAAGTGTCCGTCAGAAGACGAGTGGATTAAAAAGCTTTGGTACATATATACTATGGAATACTACTCAGCCATAAGAAACGATGACATCGGATCATTTATAACAAAATGGATGTACCTTGATAACATTATACGGAGTGAAATAAGTAAATCAGAAAAAAAGAAAAACTGAGAACAGCACGATTACATATATAGCTGGGACATGAAAGTGAGGGTATGAGACATGGACAAGAGAGTGGTGGTTATGGGATGGGGGGAGGGAGGGAAAAGTGGGATAGGGAGGAGGGGAGGGTCGCAGGGAAAACCAGATTGAAGGTGACAGAGGACAATTTGACTTTTGGTGATGGGTATGCAACACAATTGAATGATAAGATAACCTGGAGATGTTTTCATTGTACATATGTACCCTGATTTATTGATGTCACCCCATTAGAATTAATAATAATAAAATATATATATTAAAAAAATAAAATAAAAAAAAAGAGGATACGTGTGCTTGACCAGGCGGTGGTGCAGTGGATGAAATGTCGGACGGGGACGCGGAGTACCCAGGTTCGAGACCCCAAGGTCGCTGGCTTGAGCGCGGGCTCATCTGGTTTGAACCCAAGGTCGCTGGCTCAAGCAAGGGGTCACTAAGTCTGCTGTAGCCCCTCTCCCCCCATCAAGGCACATATGAGAAAGCAATCAATGAACAACTAAGGTGCCGCAACAAAGAATTGGTGCTTCTTATCTTGCTCCCTTTCTGTCTGTCTGTCCCTATCCTTCTCTCTGACTTTCTCTGTCTCTGTCACAAAAAAAAAAAAAAAAAGAAGAAGAAGCTTTGTGTAAGGGTGAAATGATAAGATGTGTGTCATTTGTGTAAAAGGCTCATATAAGCTAGAATGGTGTTGACATTTGTTATTGTGAGTGGGAATTGAAAGGGACTGGAGGAGGAGGACTTAGGAATGCTGCTAATATCTATTAGTTTTGTTGTGTTGGTGCTGGTTACATGAGCATGGGCAGTCTGAGAAAATTCATTTTTCTACACACTTATAATATGTGCAATTTTCTGTAGGTACATTACAAGTCCATGAAGACTTAACAAAGCGAATAGAATATGCAAAACAAGCACAATTTATTGAAATTGTATGACAGTTATAGCTTTATTCACAATAGCCAAGATATGGAAACAACCATATGAATTGAATAGCCAACTGATGAATGAATAACAGTATTATGTTATATATATGTGTGTGTGTATAATATATGTATATATATATATATATATATACATAAAATACATATGTATGTATATACACAATAGAATGTTTCAGTCTTAAACAGAAAAAAGGAAGATATTCTCACTTTCACAACATCAACTGGGGTTCAGACTTGCTGATTATTTGCTGAGGAAATTTTCTCACCAAGGGGTGAGGAAACTGAAGTATTTATCTACTAACAGATGTCTTCATTGTTTGAAGGTTTGTTCCTGAGGGCACTCACTGGCCCACATCCTGACCTCCTCCTTCAGCAGATTTACTGTGTTTCTACAGCTAAGTAAAACCCTCAGGCCAAGGTGTTTGGGTAGGATGCCATTCATTCAACCTCCAGGGTGGACCAAGAGAATTAGGTCAGAGGCTTATGCAAATAATAAACACATGAAATGAATTAATATTACTACCCATATAATAACTTTTTATTCACATTTTGCGGCTTTGTTTCCTTTTTTTTATATGAAATTGATAATAAATGAAACACCAATGCATAATATAGTGTGCAAAGGATTTTGTGTGCTCTTATTTTGAAATAAGAATTCTCCCACTTTCAAATTTTATAGCGTCTTTTAATTCATCTGACTTTCATTTCTGTTGCTGTAGAATAAGGTTTGTATTATAAAATATTTTGTAATCCCATTATTCTTTTTAAGGGTCTCTTGTAAGCAACAAGGACAATTTAACAGATTCAAAATAATCTAAAGGAAACTTTTTATGACTACCAACTAACAATACGAAGAATGATACCACTCAGTGTAAGTTACCTATAACACAGAAGTAAAGAGAATAATTTAAACTTAAATAAGTTTAGAAAATTAAATGTGATAATCCCCATTTAAAAACATGTAGTCAATAGCCCATTAATGCTATGTTAAGAAATACATGACTTACTATGATGCCATAGATCAAATAAGCTAAGAGGATTGACCTTCAAAAACACACAGGTCCAGGTGACTATCAGGTGAGCTCTTCTGAACTGTTGTATAATAATTTCTATGATATTCTGGAGCTCCCCAAAACTATAAGTTTCCAAGTTAACCTAATGATTATAGCAAAAAGAATTTAAACTTATGACTATTTCTAAGTAAGAATATAAATACAAGAAAGTCCTAAATAAAATTATTATTAAATCGAGTACTTTAATAACACATTATTAAAAGTGTGGGGTTTTTTCCTTGAAACATAAAGACATTTCAATATAATAAATCCTATGTGCCTCAGTTTCTTCATTAGGGCACACAGGAGAAAAGAAAAATAATGATAGTTTCTACTTCATGGTAATTTCAAAGGTCGAATATGTTAATACATTTTAATGGCTTAGATATTTTGTTATATAATTTCTCAACAACCATACTAATATTAATGACAATTAAAATTACTAAATACCTCAAAATTTGTCAAAATAGTTTTGAATAGTATAGATTTGTATTTAGATATCTGTATCTACCAATGAATTTAACCTCTCTATAAATATCAGCTTTTTCTACAGGCAAATGCATGTTATCTTTTTTCTAGCTTTATTGTAATTATTAAATGACCTAACACTTAGCATGTTGCCTAGTACATTGTAAGTTTTCACAATCACTATCATTGTCATTTGTGATGATTAATATGTGTCAATTTGACTAGGCTATGACATTGTTATTTCCTTGGTTTTTACCTGATAACTGGTAAAAGATTAATTCTGGGTATGTCTATAATTCACAAAATCTGTATGACTAATTGACTTAGCCAAATTATAATCATTTTATTGTAAGGAAAAAACAAGAACAAGGGAAAATTCCATATGACCGTTCATATGACCTTTAGGGTTTGTGTGACAGAACTAGATAAACTGCACCCTAAATGTCTTGTGTGACAAGAACTAGATAAACTGCACCCTGCTGTAAACAGATAAGGACCTTGCTCAAACCCACCTAATGGGAAACCGCTTGCTCAAGGCAAATACCTAAATCCCCGGCCCCCGCCCTTTCCTAAAAAGTAAAGTATAAAACTGCTGTGAGAGTGCTGTATAGGGTGCCTGGCAGCCTACCTGCCTAGTGCCCGCTCGCGAGTGTACTAAACTCTTTTTCTTTTGTCTGTAATAAACTTTTCCTTTTACTTGTACTCCTGGTCTTAGAGTCTTAGTGGTGCGTCTTCAGTTAACATTTGGAGGTTCCACCGAGATCCAATCTCCTCGGAGATCACCGGACGGACGCCCACTTCTGGTAAGTGAAACTGGCGGTGGCTGTCAGGCAGGGACGTGAGTCTCTCCTGACTGCGACAGACAGACGTGTCAGGGGGTCGCAGGCCACAACTCCGGGGGACGCCTCAGAGTGTGCGGACGACCAAGGACGCTTGGAAGTCCATCTGCTGTCTCAGACAGAATCTGTAATTTCGTTGCCAGTTTCTAACCGAGCTCATAGGTCCGGACCAATAGACTTAGTTTTCTTTTTATTTTGCCGTTCGCGGCGCAGCCGGCTTTGTCTGTCTGTCTCTGTTACTGTGTCTCTGTTACTGTCTTCTTTGTTGCTTTCTTTTTGTCTCTCTATTTCTTTGAGACTAACATGGGGCAAGGGTCATCGACCCCACTGTCCCTAACATTGTCTCATTGGTCTGAAGTTAATGCCCGAGCCCATAACTTGTCTCTCCTAGTTAAGAAGCGCAAGTGGCAGACTTTCTGTAACTTCCAAATGGCCCACCCTCGGAGTAGGTTGGCCAACCACCAGAATTTTTCATAAGGACACCATACAGGCGGTCAAAACAATTGTCTTCAGTCCAGGACCTCATAGTCATCCGGATCAACAGCCTTATATTTGGGTTTGGGAAGACCTGGCGAACGACTCTCCTCCTTGGGTCCAACCTTTCCTTCCTCCCCCTACACCCTCCCTTCCAATAACTCTCTCCACCACCTCGGACCCCTCTAGACCTGCTCCAACTCATCCAAACAGCTGCTCTATGCTCCCACTCAAACCCCCAGTGCCAGCGGCGCCTGCTCCATCCCTATATCCCTCTCTCCCCTCCCCTGTTCTCTCTGAATCTCAAACTGACCTTATTCTTTTTGATTCAGAGTTCCCGCCTCCCTATCCTAGGGGTGCCCCCACCGGTGCTGCTGGTCCTCAGCCTTGGGCCTCACATCAGGGTGATCAGGGACCATCAGTAGGAGGTCCGGCCCAGGGCACCCGGAGTCGGAGAGCACAGACTCCAGATGACTGCTCTCCAGATGACGTGGCCATCACCCTGTCCCTCCGGTCTTTCAGACCCCCTGTCCCTGATGGACAAGGAGGGAACATGCCGGCACTTCAGTATTGGCCCTTCTCTTCCTCAGACCTATACAATTGGAGAAACAATAATCCACCTTTTTCAGAGGACCCTGTCAAACTTACTGACCTTCTCGAATCTCTTATGTTTTCCCATCAGCCCACTTGGGAGGACTGCCAACAACTTTTAGGTATCCTCTTCATCTCAGAAGAAAGGGACCGGATTCTCCTTGAGGCCAGAAAATTAGTTCCTGGACCTGATGGTCGCCCTACTCAACTCCCCAACCTTATAGATGAGGCTTTTCCCCTGAGGCGGCCTAACTGGGACCCTAATACGCCTGAAGGTAGGCAGCAACTCTTACTCTATCGCCAGACTCTGATGATGGGTCTCCGAGCGGCGGCAAGACGCCCCACTAATTTGGCTAAGGTAAGAGAAGTAACTCAAGGGCCAGAGGAATCCCCATCCAGATTCTTAGAAAGACTAATAGAAACCTATAGGAGGTACACTCCTTTCGACCCTGAGTCTGAAGAACAGAGAGGGGCACTGGCTATGGCTTTTATAGGGCAGTCAGCTACTGACATTCGGAGGAAGCTCCAGAGAATAGATGGGTTACAGGATATGGCTCTGAGAGACTTAGTCAAAGAAGCTGACAAAGTTTATTACAAAAGGAAGACAGCAGAAGAGAAGAAACAAAGATTAGAGAAAGAGCGTGAAGAATTAGAGAATAAGAGAGATAAACGAGGGAATAAAGATTTAACTAAAATTTTGGCTACAATAGTAGGAAAACAGGACAGAAAAGGAAAGAATAGTACCTCGGGCCCACGCCAAAGGCCAAGACTGGGGCCTAACCAATGTGCCTACTGTAAAGAAGAAGGGCACTGGGTAAAAGACTGCCCCAAGAAAAAAAAGAAAGCTGAAGAGGTTCTTGCCTTAG
The DNA here is from genome assembly GCA_037038555.1 of Rhynchonycteris naso. Lineage (NCBI taxonomy): Eukaryota > Metazoa > Chordata > Mammalia > Chiroptera > Emballonuridae > Rhynchonycteris > Rhynchonycteris naso. The sequence continues at coordinate 126,317,604 of CM072999.1, forward strand.
GAGATTAGGGGCGTCGGAGTTCGGACCCCCTCCCCGAACTCAGGGTAACATTCAACGTGGAGGGGACACCAATCAACTTTGAGGTAGATACAGGAGCAGTTTACTCCGCCTTGCAGAGCCCGCTGGGACCCCTTTCAAACAAAAAATCCTTAGTCCAAGGGGCAAATGGATGCCAGCATAGGTCATGGACAACTAAAAGGACAATGGACCTGGGGAAAAGAAAAGTACAGCATTCCTTTCTGGTCATACCAGAATGCCCCGCCCCGCTGCTGGGGAGAGATCTGCTTACCAAGTTAGGGGCAAGTATTGACCTCAAACCTCAGGGGCCAGAAGTAAGATTCAGTAACCCTCTTGTCAGTCAGCCTGTTGTGACCATGCTGACCTTGTCTGCTGAAGATGAATACAAACTATATGAAGCCCCTACCCCCGGACTCCATTCGACAACAGACAGATGGCTCCAGAGCTTCCCAGAAGCCTGGGCAGAAACGGCAGGGCCAGGGTTAGCAGTACAAAGGCCTCCGATAGTAGTATATTTAAAGCCCTCCGCCACCCCCGTAAGGGTCAGACAATACTACATAAGTAAGGAAGCCCAGGAAGGCATCAGGCCTCATATCCAGAGGCTGCTAGGACAAGGGATCCTAAGGCATTGCCAATCAGAATGGAACACCCCCCTGAGCCAGTGAAGAAACCAGGGACGGGGGATTATAGACCAGTCCAGGATTTAAGAGAGGTTAACAGTAGGGTGATAGACATACATCCAACGGTCCCAAATCCTTACAACCTCCTCAGTACCCTCAGTCCTGACAGGATGTGGTATACAGTGCTGGACCTGAAGGATGCCTTCTTCTGCTTGCGCCTGCATGAGGACAGCCAATCCCTGTTTGCTTTCGAATGGACTGACCCTGAGAATGGACTCAGCGGACAGCTAACATGGACACGGCTACCCCAGGGCTTCAAGAACTCTCCTACCATCTTTGACAAAGCGCTGCATCAGGACTTGAGTGCCTACCGGGCCTCCACCCCTGAGGTAACTGTTACAGTATATTGATGATCTGTTACTTTCAGCCGCCACCATAAAGCAATGCAAACAGGGAACTGAGAAGCTGCTGGTCGAACTGGCCAAACTGGGATACCGAGCATCTGCCAAGAAGGCCCAGATCTGTCAACCCGAGGTCACCTTCCTGGGCTACTCTCTCCGAGACGGTAAGAGATGGCTAACTGAGGCCAGGAAAAAGACTGTTACTCAAATCCCACCCCCGAAAAACCTGAAGGGCCTCAGGGAATTCTTAGGCACAGCAGGTTTCTGCAGACTGTGGATACCCGGCTTTGCCGCATTAGCTGCCCCTCTGTACCCCCTGTTAAAGGATGGAACTGAGTATACATGGGGAAATGAACAGCAAAAGGCCTTTGACCAAATCAAAAGAGCACTGTTATCAGCCCCAGCCTTGGCACTCCCCAACATAGAGAAACCATTCACTCTCTATGTCGATGAAAAAGAAGGGATAGCTAAAGGAGTACTGACTCAGTCTCTGGGACCCTGGAAGCGACCAGTAGCCTACCTCTCTAAAAGGTTAGACGCAGTCGCAAAAGGGTGGCCAGGGTGTCTACGGGTGATTGCCGCTGTAGCCCTACTGGTAAAAGATATTGACAAACTGACTCTGGGCCAGAAATTGACTGTTGTCGCCCCCCATGCTCTGGAGAGCATAATCAGACAACCTCCGGACCGCTGGCTAACTAATGCCCGCATTACTCATTACCAGAGCCTCCTGTTAGATAAAGACAGGATCACCTTCGGCTCTCCAACTGTTTTGAACCCAGCCACCCTGTTACCCAGGGAAGAGGGGGAAACTGTCCACCATCAGTGCAGGGATATCCTAGCCGAGGAGACTGGGATTCGAAAGGATTTATGGGACACACCATTGCCACAATCTGACTTAATTTGGTACACTGATGGGAGCAGTTTTCTGTGCGAAGGAGAACGCAGAGCTGGGGCTGCAGTAGTAGACAAGGAAAAAGTAATCTGGTCAGAGAGATTTGCCCCAGGAACCTCAGCCCAAAAAGCAGAGCTAATAGCTCTAACAAAAGCCCTAGAACTGGCCAGTGGTAAACGGGCCACCGTCTACACGGACAGCAGGTATGCGTTTGCCACTGCACATGTGCATGGGGCAATTTACAAAGAAAGGGGCCTGCTCACGTCAGCAGGTAAAGATATTAAACATAAACAAGAAATCCTAGCCCTCTTAGATGCTGTCATGCTCCCACGGGAGCTGGCCATTGTCCATTGCCCTGGGCACCAGAAAGGGCAGGACCCAGTAGCCAGAGGCAACAGGAGGGCGGATTAAGAGGCACGAGCAGTAGCCATGAGGACTGCCTCCAACATCCTCGCCATAGAAGCAGAGCCATCCTCCACCTCGACCCACCTAAAGGAACCTGAGGATATTCGGATGTTCCTCCAGATGGCCCACCGTCTCACCCACCTTGGGACTGATAAACTAGTACAACTGCTCCAGGATGATAAGACATTAACCTCCTCTGAAAAGAGGCTAATGGCAAAGGAGGTAATAGAAGACTGCAAGGCCTGCCAGATAGTAAATGCCTACCCAGCCAACGGAACCAGTGGAACTCGTCTCCGAGGCACCAGACCGGGCCAATATTGGGAAGTAGACTTCACCGAGGTAAGACCTGCCAAGTATAGACTAAGGTATCTCTTAGTTTTTGTAGACACCTTTTCAGGATGGGTAGAAGCCTTCCCTACCAAACATGAGACGGCGGCGGTAGTAATTAAGAACATCATAGAAGAAATCTTTCCCAGGTTTGGCCTTCCAAAGGTAATAGGGTCTGACAATGGACCAGCGTTTGTGGCCCAGGTAAGCCAGGGGGTAGCCAAAATATTGGGGATTAATTAGAAACTTCATTGTGCTTATAGACCCCAGAGTTCAGGACAGGTAGAGAGAATGAATAGGACGATTAAAGAGACCCTAACTAAATTAGTCATAGAGACTGGCCATAGAGATTGGGTAATGCTCCTACCATACGCTCTTTTCCGGGCACGGAATACCCCTTCTGCCAAAACTAACATGACTCCCTTTGAAATACTCTTTGGAACCCCTCCGCCCATTCGGGATTTATCCCCCTCTGACATGAATATCCCAAATACACCCTTGTCTGTTAGGTTACAGGCCCTAGCCAAAGTGCAACATTGCCTGTGGAAGCAGTTATCTGACCTTTACCAGCTGGCAGGAGACAGAACCCCGCATCGTCACCAGGTTGGGGACTACGTCTACGTCCGGAGACACCAGCACCGTACACTCGAACCTCGCTAGAAGGGACCCTACCTTGTCCTCCTCCTCATCACACCCACTGCTGTAAAGGTCGATGGCATCGCTGCTTGGATCCATGCTTCGCATCTCAAGCCTGCTCCTGCTCCTGATGACCAATGGACAGTGGAGAAAATAGCCCCCTCAAGCTGTGTGTCCGCTGCTGCAACGAACCCTCATCTCCACCTTGGCAGGGCCCCTTATAGTATTACTTCTAGTTGTCACTGTTGGACCCTGTGTCCTGAATAGGCTAACCACTTTCTTGCAAGGGCAGATAGGAGCAGTAAAATTAATGATAGTACGACGGCATTATGAAAGACTAATTGAAAACACTAATCTCTAGGATTAGAGATATACAGAACAAGAGGGGGAAATGTAAGGGAAAAACAAGAACAAGGGAAAATTCCATATGACCTTTCATATGACCTTTAGGGCTTGTGTGACAGAAACTAGATAAACTGCACCCTAAATGTCTTGTGTGACAAGAACTAGATAAACTGCACCCTGCTGTAAACAGATAAGGACTGCTCAAACCCACCTAATGGGAAACCGCTTGCTCAAGGCAAATACCTAAATCCCCGGCCCCCGCCCTTTCCTAAAAAGTAAAGTATAAAACTGCTGTGAGAGTGCTGTATAGGGTGCCTGGCAGCCTACCTGCCTAGTGCCCGCTCGCGAGTGTACTAAACTCTTTTTCTTTTGTCTGTAATAAACTTTTCCTTTTACTTGTACTCCTGGTCTTAGAGTCTTAGTGGTGCGTCTTCAGTTAACATTATGATCACTTATTTTATAATTATTATTTTAATTTTAATTTATTGATTTTAGCAAGAGAGGAAGGGAAAGAGAGAGAGACAAGAGCATCAATCTGTTCTTGTATGTACCCTGACTGGGGATCGAACCAGCAACCTCTGCGCTTCAGGATGATGTTCTAATCTACCGAGCTATCCAGCCAGGGCTTTAACTATTTTTTTAAATAATGTATAAGAGTTCTCCAGAGAAACAGAACCAATAAGGTATATATAGATATGCATAAGAAGAGATTTATTTTAGGAATTGGTTCATCTGATTACAGAGCTCAAGAAGACCCACAATCTGCTGACAGCTAAGTATGACAGTGACATAAGTCAGTCTGAGTTTGAAGACCTGAGGACCAGGGGAGTTGAAGGCCTAAGTCCAAATACAAGTCCTAAGGCCCTGGAACTAGGAGCTCTAGTGTCCAAGGACAGAAGAAGATAGATGCTCCAGTTCAAACAAAGAAAGCAAGTTTCCCCTTCCTCTGCCTTTTGTTCTACTCAGGCCATCAATGGATTGGGGAAGGCAATCTCCTTTACTCAGAATCTGAAATTATCCCTATTGTTTGCCTGTTTATTTTTTCATTATTGTCTCCTCCCATTAGAATGTAAACTTTTGAAACAAAGCAAATGACCCAGAAGAGAGAGCTTGGTTAAATGATTACATTGTATCAATACATATTGAATAGAAAAAAAAACAGGGAGATACAAAACAGGTAAAGAAGTATGTCCTTCAAAATATGTCTTTAAAAGTTATCCTTAGGCTTAACCAAGAGATATATTGTCCCAGGGAAAGAAAGTTAAATTAAGGTACATGCTCTCTTCAGACTTTTTAGATAAAGAATTTGCTTAATTTTTTTAAAAGGGCACTTCTGTATGTCAAAAGCCAAGCATTTGTACTTAATATGATGCTTTGTTGTTTTGTTGTAAAATACCCATACCTCAGTTCCGCAGGTTTATGTAGAGATGCCAAGTCCAGATGAATTTTGAATAGTTTTATTAAAGGAGGAGATTTACTAAATATGCCCGCTGCATATAGCTGAAGGGGCAGTCTGGAAGCCCAAGTCACGTGTGCCAAATACATTTCAGGGGCTGGTTATATACCCTTGATCACACATGGGGGGGCGGATGGGGGGAGAGCATGACATCATGGCACAAGCTCACAACATTTGTTTAGGGAATACACAGAAACAATAAGACTTTAAGGTAACACAATCAGAGATGTTTACAAATCTTTTAGGGTTCCTTTGCCTAGAGCTATGTTACTCTCAGGATTCTGGGAAGGAGGAGGAACTACAATCAATGTACGGTGGTATATAAATTCTGTTTCCCATTGAAAGAGAAGTTTCTCGGTTAACCTTTATTTTAGATTTAAAACTAAATGACCCATTTTTTTTGCAAGCCAGAAACTTCTACATTTTTTCTCCCTCCCCTCCCCAAAGGAAGGATGGGACAGGAAAGCCTGATCTTTCCTTCTAGAATAATAATATTAATTTTCAGCTTTTTGGTACCTTACTACAGCTTGACCCATTAAGGAGTTATGGAATAAATGTACTATGGTCAAACCAAACATTTTGAACATTAATATGGAAGAGAATGGGGTGAATAGAAAAGAACACATCAAAAAAACCTTCCATGTGTAAAGATAATTGCTTTATAAGAGAAAAAAATGTGTATTTATGGCCCTGGCCTTTTGGCTCAGCAGTAGAGCATCAGCTTGCCATGTGGAAGTCCCAGGTTTGATTCCCAGTCAGGGCATGCAGGAGAAGTGCCCATCTACTTCTCTACCCCTAACCCCTTCTTTCTCTCTCTCTCTTCCTCTCTCTCCTCCCTTCCCACAGCCATGGATCAAATGATTCAAGCAATTTGGCCCCAGGTACAGAGGATGGTTTCCTGGCCTCACCTCAGGTGTTGAAATAAGTTGGTTGCCGAGGCAGATTTAACAATGGGAGCACCAGGCGCGCACCCTGGGCCCCGACTTCTGAAGGGCCCTGCAAAACTCCAACTTTACACTTTTTTCTAATGTAAGGAGCCCAATATTTTCTTCTGTGCCAAGGGCCTCAACTGACCTTAATCCACCTCTGTCGGTTGCTGAGCAATGGAGAAGCATGATGGAGCATGCCAGATAGGCAGAGCATTGCCCTGTGGGGGATTTGCCAGGTGGATCCTGGTCGCGGTACATGTGGGAGTCGTTCTGCCTCACTGCTTTTCACTTAATGAACAAAAAACAACAGACAAAAATGTATATTTGTGTCTGTGTATATACTGAGTCATGATATAAGTATTCTTATCATAGGTTTTGGCTTAAAAAATGAGAAGAAAATAGTTTGAAAACTGTTGTTCTATTTAAGGGGGTAGACAGAAGAAAAGGCAAATTCTCCTTTTCTGGTATTAGGAGAGTTAAGAAAGAAATGGAAAAGAAAGGAAAGAGGAAAAGTGAGAGGTTTCCCTTTTCCAGGCTTATGCTAAATAGAGGGCTATTTATCAGATTCAAGCAAGAGAACACTGAGGACAGAAAACTTCTTCGATTCTCCTCATGGACATCCCAGGCTTCTGGCTTCCTGAAAAAGGGCACAATCACCTCTATTTTAACAAACAATATTCCATTTAACTTTCACAATATTCTCCTGAGTTAGTAGTATATTTCACAGATGTGGAGAGGCATGCACTACTGAGGTTACTTGATTTGTATAAGTTTGGGGAGTGTGATTCCATACTGCTTTAGAAGAAAAGTTCCTAAGGGCTAGGATCTTGGGTAGGGTTTCAGAGGTCTCCCAAATGACCTTTGTACTGTAGATAGACTGTTGCCCAAGAGACAAGTATGAGCTCTCTATGTGTTTTCCAGGGCTGCTAAAATAGAGTACCACAAACCAGGTGGCTTTAACAAGAGGAATTTATTCTCTTACACTTACAGAAGCTCTAAGTCTGAAATGAAGGTGTCAGCAGGGCCACACACAAGCTGAAGGCATTAAGACAGAACCTGCTCCTTGCCTTTCTCTTGGCTCTTGGTATGGACAGCGATCCACACCACTGGTGTTCCTTAACTTGTAGAGGCATCTCTCCAGTCTCAGTCTCTGCTGTCATATGGCACATTCTCCTGTGTGTACCTAGTTCTATCTTCTCCCTGTCTTTTACGGACATCAGTCTTATTAGATTAAGTGTCCACCTTATCCCACTATGATGTCACCTTAATTAATAAATCTGCTATGACCCTGCTTCCAAATAAGGTCAAGTTCTGAGATTCTGAGGACATGAACTGGGATGAGTTGGAGGGGGAACACTACCTAACCCAGGACAGCTCCCTGTGCTTCCCTCCTCTTCCCTCCTTTATCCTGTTGTAATCATTTGGCTTGTTAACCTAAATCAGAGGACTTAGCCACAATATGTTTTCTTGCCTGCTCTTATTGTCTTTGCCAGTTCGGTAATGTTGTAGTAATATAAGGTTATAGTAATTAAATATATAGAAATATAAAAATATGGAAGATATATAAAAGTAATTAAAAATATATTAAAATAATTATTAAAATTAAATAAAGTTATGCTGTTTGGATAGGAATTAATATAGTGGCTTAGTGCCATAACTCTATAATGTGGTAAACAGACTCTGACTTTCAAGCAGAGCCCAGTTAGTATGTGTGTGAAGTTATACATAAATAAGAAGTGGCTTGGTGTTATTTACATTAACTTTGTAAATTAATGAAAATAAGAATATCTTAAAAAGTGGTTTAATGTAAACATTTCAGTAGAATGACATAGAGGGGATGTCAAATGCCTAACACTTCTATTTCACTTGTCCTCTGACCTTTCCTTGAAGGGATGTTCAACTTCAATTAAGTATAGAACTGTAAAGCAACAAGAATTACAAGGAATCAGGAACATTGAATAAAATATCATATTTCAAATATTATTTACAACTGCATAGCCCAACCTTCTATAGATAAGTTAGTGAGGGACCAGGACCAGGTTCTGCCTTTTTGGGGTGGCCTAGGAAAGTAGCGAGGAACTTTCAAAAAGGTGGTTTGAGGTGATAATTCTGTAGATTGACACTTGTTAGAAGGCATTGGCCAGAAGAGGTACTAAAGCTGAGGGGCCCCCTGCTGCAGTAGTCGCCCAGACTCCAAAGTTGATGTGGACTGTCTCCATGCCTCTCTGAGCTCTGACCAAAGCCAGCCGAGAGGAGCACACCGACGGGGCCCCCTTAAACTGTACCCAGGCATGCCCAAAGGATTTGTGAGTAATAAATTGCCTGTGTGATTATTGCAACTAATTTGTGTTGGTCATGTCTTTCCTCTGGCACTTAACAGTAGCATCCTCATAGCCGCCTCAAGAGTACTCTCGAAGAGGCTGCCAGCCCTGCTAATAAGCAGGAGGGTCCCACTGCATGGGGAAGTCAAATCAGGGACGCCTGATCAACGTAGAGCTTGGGCTTTACTGGGACAGGTGGCACCCTGGGCTGCTTGCCCCTTCATAATTTCTGCCTACAAGACATATTACCCCTCCTTCAATGTGCTTCTCATCGATTCCCTCTAGAACCACCTCCACCATGGGCCCCATTCCCATGAAACCAAGCACTTGTTTGAATCTGATCTTGTTAACTGAAGACGCACCACTAAGACTCTAAGACCAGGAGTACAAGTAAAAGGAAAAGTTTATTACAAACAAAAGAAAGAGTTTAGTACACTCACGAGCGGGCACTAGGCAGGTAGGCTGCCAGGCACCCTATACAGCACTCTCACAGCAGTTTTATACTTTACTTTTTAGGAAAGGGCGGGGGCAGGGGATTTAGGTATTTGCCTTGAGCAAGCGGTTTCCCATTAGGTGGGTTTGAGCAATGTCCTTATCTGTTTACAGCAGGGTGCAGTTTATCTAGTTCTTGTCACACAAACCCTAAAGGTCATATGAAAGGTCATATGGAATTTTCCCTTGTTCTTGTTTTTCCCTTACATTTCCCCCTCTTGTTCTGTATATCTCTAATCCTAGAGATTAGTGTTTTCAACTAGTCTTTCATAATGCTGTCATACTATCATTAATTTTACTGCTCCTATCTGCCCTTGCAAGAAAGTGGTTAGCCTATTCAGGACACAGGGTCAGACAGTGACAACTAGAAGTAATACTATAAGGGGCCCTGCCAAGGTGGAGATGAGGGTTGTTAACCAGGGTGATTTAGAATACCACCCTTCAAACCATCCTTGCTGATCTTGTAGCCTTTTCTCCCTTGCTTTCAGCCTTTCTTTCAGCTTACTCATAGAATCTCGTACTACTCCGGTGTGATCAGCATAGAAGCAGCATTCCTCCTTTAGGGCAGCACATAGTCCACCTTCTTTCAGAAATAACAAGTCTAGGCCTCGCCTATTCTGTAATACTACCTCAGATAGGGAAGTTAGTGACTTCTCTAAAGCCTCTATAGATTGCTCTATAGCTTTTAAGTCCTGTGTAATGGCAGATTCAAGTAGCGCCATCTGTCTAGGTCCTTCAACTAGGGCCGCAGCCCCTGTTCCTACTCCTGCTAGTACTCCTGCTCCTAACAGGACTGCTAAAGTGAGGGTAACAGGCTCTCTTCTATATCTAGTTCGCCCCTCGATTGCTTCTTCAAAGTCTTCATTCCCATGGTAGGTCAGGCGGGGAAAAACCCTGACCATTACACAGAAATCCTGAGAGTTATTAAAGGCTTGGGTGGACACACAGGGGGTTAAACCTGTTCTGCATGCCCACCGTGTTCCTTCTTCTGGGATCAGATAAGAATTATTGGGGGAGACTGAAATGGTCTGGAGACATCGTGCCTTGTCTAAGGCAGATGGAGTTCCTAGGCATATTCCTTGTCCTGTTACCTCTGGAAGGGTGAGCATATGGCGCTTATTCCAATTACATTGGGAAGAACTACTATTTTCACGATAACTCCCATTAATTGCAACTCCTTCGTAGTAGGGAGGTTCTGCCTGCAAGCAGATCCAGCATGAGTCAGTTAGGTTGGGGTAGGTATGATTTAGAGCTCTGTAACTCCCCTCTACTAAATCTAGCAACCGCTGTCCCGTAGTTTCTAATTCTGACAGATCTGTAGGCAGGGGTATACCACTGGCTGAGTTGGAGGCTGTATTTGTTGGCGATGGGGTGACTCGTGCAGGAATTGGACGAGCTTTTCCAGGTTTGGGGGCTCCCTGATTGGCAAGTACTCTATTAGGTCCTATTGGACTTCCCTTGGTAGTACTTAGCTGAAGTCTGATTTTAAATGTTACACCAATGTCTGGACCTGGCACATACATCCTTAACCCCCATTGTCTACCTTTTATCCAGGTATTGTCCTGTTTTCTTCCGTGCTGAGTGAAGGTAATATTTAACGGGTTGCAGGTAAAGTTAAGACAAGGTCCTTCACCTATCCAAATGCCTGGTCGTCTATTACCCATCCCTGGTCTCTGGCTAGGGACCCCTCTGGGTAGACACCGGGAGTTTTTGGTTCCTGCTTCTTTTTGAGTTACTCGCACAACCCTGATCCAATCCCAGGAGGATGCGGGCCTCCAGTGAGTCGTCCCAGTAGTCTCACAACCCCAAGCCTTACAATAGAAGGCTTCTGGTCCTCCGCATTTCCAAGCAATGTTCTTATTACGACCGTCCTGGGGACAGACATAAAAGTCAGTCGTCCTGAGAGTCGAGCGGAATTCTGGGTGAGAGCATCCAAAGCCTATAGCTCCTATTCCACTAGTTGGGCATTCACATTTTCTGGACTCACAAGGAGGGGGGTTACCTGGGTCTGTGGTTGGGATGTCCCAGGTCTCTAACCCTGCTGCTAACTGACAGAGGTCTGGATGCAGGGATGGCCACCAAGTCCAAGGGGGATGATTATCAGAAGTTATTTCCCATACTATGTCACTAGTCCCTGATATCACTTGCCATGTCTGCCGGGTTGGCTGATGAGGATTCGTTGCGGCGGCGGACACGCAGCTTGAGGGGGCTGTCCGTTTTCTCCACTGTCCATTGGTCATCAGGAGCAGGAGCAGGCTTGAGATGCGAAGCATGGATCCAAGCAGCGATGCCATTGACCTTTACAGCAGTGGGGGTGATGAGGAGGACCTGGTAGGGTCCCTTCCAGCGAGGTTCGAGTGTACGGTGCTGGTGTCTCCGGACGTAGACGTAGTCCCCAACCTGGTGACGATGCGGGGTTCCGTCTCCTGCCGGCTGGTAAAGGTCAGATAACTGCTTCCACAGGCAATGTTGCACTTTGGCTAGGGCCTGTAACCTAACAGACAAGGGTGTATTCGGGATATTCATGTCAGAGGGGGATAAATCCCGAATGGGTGGTGGGGTTCCAAAGAGTATTTCAAAGGGAGTCAGGTTAGTTTTGGCGGAAGGGGTATTCCGTGCCCAGAAAAGAGCGTATGGTAGGAGCATTACCCAATCTCTATGGCCAGTCTCTATGACTAATTTAGTTAGGGTCTCTTTAATCGTCCTATTCATTCTCTCTACCTGTCCTGAACTCTGGGGTCTATAAGCACAATGAAATTTCCAATTAATCCCCAATATTTTGGCTACCCCCTGGCTTACCTGGGCCACAAACGCCGGTCCATTGTCAGACCCTATTACCTTTGGAAGGCCAAACCTGGGAAAGATTTCTTCCATGATCTTCTTAATTACTACTGCCGCCGTCTCATGTTTGGTAGGGAAGGCTTCTACCCATCCTGAAAAGGTGTCTACAAACACTAAGAGATACCTTAGTCCATACTTGGCAGGTCTTACCTCGGTGAAGTCTACTTCCCAATATTGGCCCGGTCTGGTGCCTCGGAGACGAGTTCCACTGGTTCCGTTGGCTGGGTAGGCATTTACTATCTGGCAGGCCTTGCAGTCTTCTATTACCTCCTTTGCCATTAGCCTTTTTTCAGAGGAGGTTAATGTCTTTTCATCCTGGAGCAGTTGTACTAGTTTATCAGTCCCAAGGTGGGTGAGACGGTGGGCCATCTGGAGGAACATCCGAATATCCTCAGGTTCCTTTAGGTGGGTCGAGGTGGAGGATGGCTCTGCTTCTATGGCGAGGATGTTGGAGGCAGTCCTCATGGCTACTGCTCGTGCCTCTTAATCCGCCCTCCTGTTGCCTCTGGCTACTGGGTCCTGCCCTTTCTGGTGCCCAAGGCAATGGACAATGGCCAGCTCCCGTGGGAGCATGACAGCATCTAAGAGGGCTAGGATTTCTTGTTTATGTTTAATATCTTTACCTGCTGATGTGAGCAGGCCTCTTTCTTTGTAAATTGCCCCATGCACATGTGCAGTGGCAAACGCATACCTGCTGTCCGTGTAGACGGTGGCCCGTTTACCACTGGCCAGTTCTAGGGCTTTTGTTAGAGCTATTAGCTCTGCTTTTTGGGCTGAGGTTCCTGGGGCAAGTCTCTCTGACCAGATTACTTTTTCCTTGTCTACTACTGCAGCCCCAGCTCTGCGTTCTCCTTCGCACAGAAAACTGCTCCCATCAGTGTACCAAATTAAGTCAGATTGTGGCAATGGTGTGTCCCATAAATCCTTTCGAATCCCAGTCTCCTCGGCTAGGATATCCCTGCACTGATGGTGGACAGTTTCCCCCTTTTCCCTGGGTAGCAGGGTGGCTGGGTTCAAAACAGTTGGAGAGCCGAAGGTGATCCTGTCTTTATCTAACAGGAGGCTCTGGTAATGAGTAATGCGGGCATTAGTTAGCCAGCGGTCCGGAGGTTGTCTGATTATGCTCTCCAGAGCATGGGGGGTGACAATAGTCAATTTCTGGCCCAGAGTCAGTTTGTCAGCATCTTTTACCAGTAGGGCTACAGCGGCAATCACCCGTAGACACCCTGGCCACCCTTTTGCGACTGCGTCTAACCTTTTAGAGAGGTAGGCTACTGGTCGCTTCCAGGGTCCCAGAGACTGAGTCAGTACTCCTTTAGCTATCCCTTCTTTTTCATCGACATAGAGAGTGAATGGTTTCTCTATGTTGGGGAGTGCCACGGCTGGGGCTGATAACAGTGCTCTTTTGATTTGGTCAAAGGCCTTTTGCTGTTCATTTCCCCATGTATACTCAGTTCCATCCTTTAACAGGGGGTACAGAGGGGCAGCTAATGCGGCAAAGCCGGGTATCCACAGTCTGCAGAAACCTGCTGTGCCTAAGAATTCCCTGAGGCCCTTCAGGTTTTTCGGGGGTGGGATTTGAGTAACAGTCTTTTTCCTGGCCTCAGTTAGCCATCTCTTACCGTCTCGGAGAGAGTAGCCCAGGAAGGTGACCTCGGGTTGACAGATCTGGGCCTTCTTGGCAGATGCTCGGTATCCCAGTTTGGCCAGTTCGACCAGCAGCTTCTCAGTTCCCTGTTTGCATTGCTTTATGGTGGCGGCTGAAAGTAACAGATCATCAATATACTGTAACAGAGTTACCTCAGGGGTGGAGGCCCGGTAGGCACTCAAGTCCTGATGCAGCGCTTCGTCAAAGATGGTAGGAGAGTTCTTGAAGCCCTGGGGTAGCCGTGACCATGTTAGCTGTCCACTGAGTTCATTCTCAGGGTCAGTCCATTCGAAAGCAAACAGGGATTGGCTGTCCTCATGCAGGCGCAAGCAGAAGAAGGCATCCTTTAGGTCCAGCACTGTATACCATTTCCTGTCAGGACTGAGGGTACTGAGGAGGTTGTAAGGATTTGGGACCGTTGGATGTATGTCTATCACCCTACTGTTAACCTCTCTTAAATCCTGGATTGGTCTATAATCCCCCGTCCCTGGTTTCTTCACTGGCAGCAGGGGGGTGTTCCATTCTGATTGGCAATGCCTTAGGATCCCTTGTCCTAGCAGCCTCTGGATATGAGGTCTGATGCCTTCCCGGGCCTCCTTACTCATGTAGTATTGTCTGACCCTTACGGGGGTGGCGGAGGGCTTTAAATATACTACTATCGGAGGCCTTTGTACTGCTAACCCTGGCCCTGCCGTTTCTGCCCAGGCTTCTGGGAAGCTCTGGAGCCATCTGTCTGTTGTCGAATGGAGTCCGGGGGAAGGGGCTTCATATAGTTTATATTCATCTTCAGCAGACAAGGTCAGCATGGTCACAACAGGCTGACTGACAAGAGGGTTACTGAATCTTACTTCTGGCCCCTGAGGTTTGAAGTCAATACTTGCCCCTAACTTGGTAAGCAGATCTCTCCCCAGCAGCGGGGCAGGGCATTCTGGTATGACCAGAAAGGAATGCTGTACTTTTCCTTTCCCCAGGTCCATTGTCCTTTTAGTTGTCCATGACCTATGCTGGCATCCATTTCCCCTTGGACTAAGAATTTTTTGTTTGAAAAGGGTCCCAGCGGGCTCTGCAAGGCGGAGTAAACTGCTCCTGTATCTACCTCAAAGTCGATTGGTGTCCCCTCCACGTTGAATGTTACCCTGAGTTCGGGGAGGGGGTCCGAACTCCGACGCCCCTAATCTCCTAAGGCAAGAACCTCTTCAGCTTTCTTTTTTTTCTTGGGGCAGTCTTTTACCCAGTGCCCTTCTTCTTTACAGTAGGCACATTGGTTAGGCCCCAGTCTTGGCCTTTGGCGCGGGCCCGAGGTACTATTCTTTTCTTTTCTGTCCTGTTTTCCTACTATGGTAGCCAAAATTTTAGTTAAATCTTTATTCCTTCGTTTATCTCTCTTATTCTCTAATTCTTCACGCTCTTTCTCTAATCTTTGTTCCTTCTCTTCTGCTGTCTCCCTTTTGTAATAAACTTTGTCAGCTTCTTTGACTAAGTCTCTCAGAGCCATATCCTGTAACCCATCTATTCTCTGGAGCTTCCTCCAAATGTCAGTAGCTGACTGCCCTATAAAAGCCATAGCCAGTGCCCCTCTCTGTTCTTCAGACTCAGGGTCGAAAGGAGTGTACCTCCTATAGGTTTCTATTAGTCTTTCTAAGAATCTGGATGGGGATTCCTCTGGCCCTTGAGTTACTTCTCTTACCTTAGCCAAATTAGTGGGGCGTCTCGCCGCCGCTCGGAGACCCATCATCAGAGTCTGGCGATAGAGTAAGAGTTGCTGCCTACCTTCAGGCGTATTAGGGTCCCAGTTAGGCCGCCTCAGGGGAAAAGCCTCATCTATAAGGTTGGGGAGTTGAGTAGGGCGACCATCAGGTCCAGGAACTAATTTTCTGGCCTCAAGGAGAATCCGGTCCCTTTCTTCTGAGATGAAGAGGATACCTAAAAGTTGTTGGCAGTCCTCCCAAGTGGGCTGATGGGAAAACATAAGAGATTCGAGAAGGTCAGTAAGTTTGACAGGGTCCTCTGAAAAAGGTGGATTATTGTTTCTCCAATTGTATAGGTCTGAGGAAGAGAAGGGCCAATACTGAAGTGCCGGCATGTTCCCTCCTTGTCCATCAGGGACAGGGGGTCCGAAAGACTGGAGGGGCAGGGTGATGGCCACGTCATCTGGAGTCTGTGCTCTCCGACTCCGGGTGCCCTGGGCCGGACCTCCTACTGATGGTCCCTGATCACCCTGATGTGAGGCCCAAGACTGAGGACCAGCAGCACCGGTGGGGGCACCCCTAGGATAGGGAGGCGGGAACTCTGAATCAAAAAGAATAAGGTCAGTTTGAGATTCAGGGAGAACAGGGGAGGGGAGAGAGGGATATAGGGATGGAGCAGGCACCGCTGGCACTGGGGGTTTGAGTGGGAGCATAGAGCAGCTGTTCGGATGAGTTGGAGCAGGTCTAGAGGGGTCCGAGGTGGTGGAGAGAGTTATTGGAAGGGAGGGCGTAGGAGGAGGAAGGAAAGGTTGGACCCAAGGAGGAGGGTCGTTCGCCAGGTCTTCCCAAACCCAAATATAAGGCTGTTGATCCGGATGACTATGAGGTCCTGGACTGAAGACAATTGTTTTGACCGCCTGTATGGTGTCCTTATGAAAAGTTCCGGTGGTTGGCCAACCTACTCCAAGGGTGGGCCATTCGGAGGTACAGAAAGTCTGCCACTTGCGCTTCTTAACTAGAAGAGACAAGTTATGGGCTCGGGCATTAACTTCAGACCAATGAGACAAAGTCAGGGACAGTGGGGTCGACGACCTTTGTCCCATGTTAGTCTCAAAGAAATAGAGAGATAAAAAGAAAGCAACAAAGAAGACAGTAACAGAGACACAGTAACAGAGACAGACAGACAAAGCCGGCTGCGCCTCGAACGGCAAAATAAAAAGAAAAATAAGTCTATTGGTCCGGACCTATGAGCTTGGTTAGAAACTGGCAACGAAATTACAGATTCTGTCTGAGACAGCAGATGGACTTCCAAGCGTCCTTGGTCGTCCACACACTCCGAGGCGTCTCCCGGAGTTGTGGCCTGCGACCCCCTGACACGTCTGTCTGTTGCAGTCAGGAGAGACTCACGTCCCTGCCTGACAGCCACCGCCAGTTTCACTTACCAGAAGTGGGCATCCGTCCGGTGATCTCCGAGGAGATTGGATCTCGGTGGAATCTCCAAATGTTAACTGAAGATGCACCACTAAGACTCTAAGACCAGGAGTACAAGTAAAAGGAAAAGTTTATTACAGACAAAAGAAAAAGAGTTTAGTACACTCGCGAGCGGGCACTAGGCAGGTAGGCTGCCAGGCACCCTATACAGCACTCTCACAGCAGTTTTATACTTTACTTTTTAGGAAAGGGCGGGGGCAGGGGATTTAGGTATTTGCCTTGAGCAAGCGGTTTCCCATTAGGTGGGTTTGAGCAAGGTCCTTATCTGTTTACAGCAGGGTGCAGTTTATCTAGTTCTTGTCACACAAGACATTTAGGGTGCAGTTTATCTAGTTCTGTCACAGAAACCCTAAAGGTCATATGAAAGGTGTTGGGCAGATAAAATATAATATGTTCACTTTGTTAAAGATGGCTCTGCCCACATGGAAGCCCGTCACCCAGGTAATATTATTTGCCCTTGTGCTTGGGATGGGTGTGGGGCAAAGGCTGTAATGTAAGCAGGCCAGGTTGTTATGACCTAAGGCTTGGCTTTAAGAGTAAGCTCTTCCCCACACCCTTGACTGATTGGATAATGTAGGGTAGTGCACTCTCCTGAGAAATCCCATTATACAGAGATTTCCTTGTTTGTATAATTGGATTAAAGGTTTGGATTATCTATGCTATAAAATGGGAGAGACCAGTAGCTTGAGCTCTCTCGGTTCCTGCTATCCCCATTGCAGGGGCCTCCCTGATCCCTTGACCTCCATGGGAAAAGCTGGTTTTCTGCTTCTGCCTTGTCTTCTCTTGTGGCTTGCCTGTATTGGTGAGACACCAATAAACAGAATGGCCTACCATCCTCCGACTCTGCCATTTCTTCACCGTCAGCCCGAATCCAATGGGAACCTGCATGTGAATGGCCACGATGGCGGCTCCTGGCCTTACAACTGGCGTAGTCGGCAGGATCAAACACATTCAAGGCCTGTGCCACCTTGACAGCTCTCTTAGCTGCTGCAAATGAACCTTGCGCCTGCTCAGTCCAATCCCAATGAACCCCCTTCCGAATAAGGTTGTACAAGGGGCGTAGTAACTGAGCCAAATGGGGTATAAATGCTCGCCAATACCCCAACAGACCTAAGAATTCCTGTAACTGTTTTACCGTAGTGGGCACGGGGTATGCTTGGATCTTATCTATAACTGCGTCAGGGATAACTTTTGTTTTACCCGACCAGACAACTCCCAAGAATTTAACAGATAACCCAGGTCCTTGTAATTTGTCCTCATTGACTGCCCAGCCTAATGCTTTCAAATGGGATAGCAGGGTAGGGACTGCTTGCTCCAATTCTGGAAGAGAATCACTAGTTAACATAATATCATCAATATAATGATACATGCGAACTGCCTCTGGCTGTTTCCATTTAGCCAGGTCAGCAGCCACCAGCCCATGGCACAAGGTGGGGCTATGCAAATAGCCCTGGGGTAATACTGTAAAGGTCCATTGTCTCCCTTCCCAACTGAAGGCAAATTGGTCTTGACTCTCTGCAGCTATATCAATGGAGAAGAAAGCATTGGCCAAGTCTGCCACAAAGTGGTATGTCCCCAACTCATGGCTTAACCGATCCATCATGTTAGCTATCGAGGGAACAGCAGCGTGCAAAGGGGGAACAACTTTGTTAAGTTCTCTGTAATCTACTGTCATTCTCCAGGTTCCGTCTGGTTTGCTCACAGGCCATACCGGGGAGTTGTAAGGACTGTGTGCTGGCCGAATGATCCCCACCTTTTCTAGTTAGAGGATTGTCGCTGTGACTTCTTCATAACCACCTGGCAAGCGGTACTGCTTGGTGTTAGTCACACGCCGAGGGATGGGCAATTGCAAAGGGGAATGTGATGCATGTCCCCACAACACTGCCTTCACAACCCTGATCCGTAGCCGGAACTCCCCGGCTGTAGTTTCCAACCATAGTCCTTGCAAAACATCTATCCCCAAAATATATTCAGGAGTAGGAGATACATACACCTTATTTGGCTTAGGAGGCAGTCTTCCTATCCCCAGTGGAATAGTTATTGGCTTCACTTGAACAATTTGGCCCCCATAGCCATCAATGGCCACTGGGGTCCCAGCAAACTGCTCTGGGTTCCCATAGAGGAGGGAACATTCTGCACCTGTATCCACCAAGGCCAACACCCGTTGTACATTGGAAGGGGACCAGTGGATAGCCAGTTCCACGTGTGGCCTCCGGTCCCCGCCCATCCCCGTTAGACGGGTCCCTCGGCCCTTTTCCTATTCAAACTGGTACAATGGGTCTTGGGATTTCTCCTCTCCCTCGGCCGTCTCTATCATATAATCTTGTAACCGAGCTGCCCGCACACCAAATGTTTTACTGGTAGCTGCTGGGGCCCTTTGTCTCAATGGCTGGAACTTCTGTTCTGGTTTAAGCTGCCGCCAAAGCTCCAAAAGAATTTTATTAGACTGGCCATCCAATTTCCCCTTATCTGCTCCAGCCGCAATCAAATCTACCCACATCTGTGTTCGGGTAACCTTTATAGGCCCGTTTCCTTTGTTAGTTGGGGGGGCAATATGGGCAGCAGCCCTCACTGCTTTATGATCTCTAGTGGCTTCCAACTCTCCCAAATCTGCTACCATCTGTGTAACTGCATTGATGGGCTGCCCCACATAGGGGCCCAAGATAGCCACAAGTGACCCAAAAAGGGCTGACGGGGCGCTAGCAAGAATAAATTCCCTCATTTTTGCCGTAAACACTTCCTCATCTGGCCCACGGGACCCAGGGTTGAAAACAGCATTCTTCATACCTAGTTCCCGAAGGACCTTTACTAACTCGCTGTAGCACTGCCACCGACTCATTGCCCCTGGCAATTCTCCAGCATTCTGCCGGACCATACGAATGGCAGCCATCACCCATTCTAATAGGGTATGGTCTCCAGGGTTGCCATGGCAGTTCTGAAGACGCTGCCTCAAGGAGGAGTGTGTGGTAATGGCGGCCAATTTCTCCATCTCTGTTCCGGAGAGCATGATGCCATCCACCCCTATGTCCCATAATCGTAGTAACCAGGCTACCAGGGATTCAGTAGGTTTCTGCCTAAATTGTGCCCCCAACTCTATCAGCTCTGGCTGGGTATAGGGCCGGACCACAGAGTGTTCCATTACCTGAGCAGGAGGCTGTGGCTGCCCCTGAGGGACTCTAAGCTGCTGGGTTTTTACCTTCTTGGTGACCACTGGTCGGGCTCTCAGTGTGCGTATGGCAGCTTCAGCCTGAGCCTTCTCATCCTCAGAAGAGGAGTTGCAAGCGCCTGCTCCCGCTGACTCAAAACCAGTCCACTGGCATGGGTGCTGCTGCTCCTTTGGCGACCGTTTAGGCTCCTGTGGCTGCTGGCTTTTGGCCGGAAGCTGAGACTTGAGCTCTTGAATCCGCAGTTGTTTCTCCAACAACTGCCGGTGGAAACGTTCAGCTTCCAGGGCAAACTGCAACTCGCGAACCCGTAATTCCTTCTCCAGTGCTCGCTCCAATTCCAGCCTTTTCTGCCGTTCGATTTGCAATTCATACTGAAGTTTTCGACCTCGAGCAGCTTCTTTCACAGAACTCTTGGTTTCCTCTTTAGTAAAAAACACGCAGCCCACAGCTCCTAAAAGGATAGCCATGGGAAGCCAGAACTGCAACCAGTCCTCTACCCCACCCCTCAGGGGTGGTGGCCCCATACCAATCTCCGAATCCTGCCGCAAACTACGCCAGTTACAGTCAAGACAACATACCCTATTGCAGGATGGGTGAGAGATTGGGCGACCAAACCACGTAGTGGTATGGCCCAAATGTCCACCCTGGCCAAGTGGGGTGCCTACCTGCAACAACGCTGTGCTCTTAGCACCAGCCCGTTGAGGGCAGAACTGCAGGAAGTCTTGGGTCCAGTCACCTATGCAACCTTAGAGTCAGGTGCAGCTGGGGCTCAGGAGGCAGAACCTGAAGTCAGTCCCTACCAGGAGGGGCGGGTGCCCATCCCTGAGGATGCCTGGTATACTGATGGTTCCAGCAGGGGCCAACCTGCTAAGTGGACGGCCATAGCCTTCCATCCGGCCACTGAGACTATTTGGATGGACACGGGTACAGGCCAAAGCAGCCAATGGGCAGAATTAAGAGCTGTTTGGCTAGTTGCCCACAATGAACCTTCACCTCTGGTGATCTGTACTGACAGCTGGGCTGTATATCGTGGACTAACCCTTTGGATTGCTACTTGGCACATTAACCAATGGATGGTAATGCACCGCCCACTATGGGGTCAGGCCATGTGGCAGGACTTATGGGAAATAGGACACCAGAAGCAGGTGACAGTATATCATGTCACGGGGCATGCCCCTCTAGCCCATCCTGGGAATGATGAGGCAGATACATTGGCAAAGGTGCGATGGTTGGAGACTGCACCTGCAGGTGATGTGGCGCAATGGCTCCACCGGCGCCTGCTCCATGCAGGACAGAAAACTATGTGGGCTACGGTTAAGGCGTGGAACTTGCCTGTGTCCTATGCAGAGGTACTTGCAGCTTGTGAGCAATGTGCAGTGTGTTCCAAGGAGCACCCTCGGAGACCACTGGTGTCACCTGGACAGATCCAGAGGGGTCATGTTCCACTGACACGATGGCAGATAGACATCATTGGACCCTTACCAAAGTCAGAAGGGTACCAGTATGCGGTCACTTGTGTAGATACTGCCACCGGTCTGCTCGCTGCTTATCCCGCCCGTAATCCTGACCAGAGGGCAGTCATACAGGCTTTGGACCGCCTGAGTGCTGCATATGGGCAACCACTGGTCCTTGAAAGTGACAACGGTACCCACTTCACTGGTTCAATGGTGAGGCAATGGGCTCAAGAGCTAGGGGTGGACTGGAAATACCATGTTCCCTGCCACCCCCAAGCTGCTGGTATCATTGAGCGGTATAATGGACTCTTAAAGCAGGGACTGCGACAGGAGGGGGGCACCAGCTCCCTTACTGGATGGACACGCCGCTTATGGACAGTAATCCGGATTTTGAATGAGAGACCTCGACGTGGGAGCCCAGCTCCAGTAGAGGCCCTCCTGCATCGGGCAGCTGCCCCCATTCAGTTGCAGATACGCACCAAGGACATTTTACTCAAGCCAGGCTTTGGACAGCAGGGCAACGTGCTCTTGCCTGCCCCAACAGCCCTTCTTAAAGGCCAACGGCTTCAATGGACTTGGCCCTGGACTGTCCAGGCCCCCCATCTGAGATGGGTGGCCTTGTTGGCACCATGGGGAAAGGGGCTAGAGGTGGACCTCCAGTTAACTCCTTGGGCAACCAGCACCTGGCCACCTAAGGTAGAAGTGTATTATCCTTTGAGTGCTCAGAGGGACAGCATAATGAAGGGCACCTTTGTAATTTCTTTATGGTCGATAATGAGTTCTCCTATTTTACTACACGTAGAACCAGCAGATGCTGGTGTATTGGCCAATAAGGTTTGGTATGCCCGCTCAGGGCGGCCTCTGGTACCAGCTAC
Source organism: Rhynchonycteris naso (assembly GCA_037038555.1). NCBI lineage: Eukaryota > Metazoa > Chordata > Mammalia > Chiroptera > Emballonuridae > Rhynchonycteris > Rhynchonycteris naso. The sequence goes on from CM072999.1 coordinate 126,339,610, forward strand.
GGTGCTGTCTGCAGATAAAACTCTGGCCTGTATTTTGCCAGAGGGAAAAGATTTGCCTCTCTTGGTGCCATTGACAGCTCTGTCATTTTGCCCATAGCTTTTGATTTGTTAATCCTATTGCTGTAATTGGTACTGTTTCTCTTTATGCAATGTACCTTTGTAATTGTTGAAACTGTATGATTTGTGCTACTGCTGTAATTTGTGTAATGTACTTAATTTCCTTGTACAGGGATGCCGGTAGTGTAGATTGTGGGTAGTAAAGTGAGCATAGGGGTGGATTGTTGGGCAGATAAAATATAATATGCTCACTTTGTTAAAGATGGCGCTGCCCACATGGAAGCCCGTCACCCAGGTAATATTATTTGCCCTTGTGCTTGGGATGGGTGTGGGGCAAAGGCTGTAATGTAAGCAGGCCAGGTTGTTATGACCTAAGGCTTGGCTTTAAGAGTAAGCTCTTCCCCACACCCTTGACTGATTGGATAATGTAGGGTAGTGCACTCTCCTGAGAAATCCCATTATACAGAGATTTCCTTGTTTGTATAATTGGATTAAAGGTTTGAATTATCTATGCTATAAAATGGGAGAGACCAGTAGCTTGAGCTCTCTCGGTTCCTGCTATCCCCATTGCAGGGGCCTCCCTGATCCCTTGACCTCCATGGGAAAAGCTGGTTTTCTGCTTCTGCCTTGTCTTCTCTTGTGGCTTGCCTGTATTGGTGAGACACCAATAAACAGAATGGCCTACCATCCTCCGACTCTGCCATTTCTTCACCGTCAGCCCGAATCCAATGGGAACCTGCATGTGAATGGCCACGATGGCAGCTCCTGGCCTTACAAAAGGTCATATGGAATTTTCCCTTGTTCTTGTTTTTCCCTTACAATCTTGAGGTTTGAACTTCTGTAAAATGTTTTACTTTCCTAGGCCACCCCAAAAAGGCAGAACCTGGTTCTGGTCCCTCACTAACTTTTCTATAGAAGGTTGGGCTATGCAGTTGTAAATAATATTTGAAATATGATATTATATTCAATGTTCCTGATTCCTTGTAATTCTTGTTGCTTTACAGTTCTATACTTAATTGAAGTTGAACATCCCTTCAAGGAAAGGTCAGAGGACAAGTGAAATAGAAGTGTTAGGCATTTGAGAGAATAAAAGTCTTTGGGGGAACTCCAGACATAGGCTTTAATTATCAAGCTTTAGCCTGAATGATTCAGACTACAGCAGTCTTTCTATAAAGCAGAGTAAAGAAAATTCAGAATTGAAATGGGGTTCATTTTTTTCTAAAGGAAGGTAAACATTCCTCTGACTGGGTAGTAGGCTTGTGGTGGGAGAGAGAGGTAGAGCCAGCCTACAGAGAGAGAGGAGAAGGAAGAAAGAGACAACATTTGGAAGATAGGGTTTGCATATCCTGGAGGGGGACTCCCCTGTCCTACCTGAGGTTGCATGGGGAGTAGCAACCTTTTTAAACTAAGAATTCTGTGGTATAGAAAGCTCGTTTTTTGAATCTTGCCTTAACTCTTGGATGAAGATGCCTCATTGAGTGCAGAGTAGGGATTCTACAGAGTAGAAATATCAACACATGGTATATTCAGATAAAGAAAGAATGAGAAAGAGTGTCATTTGGTTTTCCAGGGGAAGTTGTGTGTAGGAGAGTCAGACTTTCCTGGTGACTCCAGAGGAGTGTCTGGAAGAAGCCTGAGGTTAGAATGAGGCAGGATCTGACTCCTTACAACTTAACGCCAATGGGCAAAGCTGTGAGTAATGGGTGCAGCGGGGTGTGAGGTGCACACTCCAGGATGAGGTGCAGGATAGCAATACTGGATGGAAGAAGACACCTCTCTCCTAATTATCAGGGAAAAACAGGAGCCAAACATAATTGGGGTGAGGACAAGGAGAAGAACTTATGAAAGAAACACTGAAAAACTGGGTAATTACATAAAGAAGATAAAGTTTTAAGCCAAAAAAAGACCGCTTCTTTGAGTTTTCCCAACCATTAGCTGATAGGAGAAGGTTGTTAGCAGGTGAGTTTAATTATAAAGAATGTTAAAAGTTCCATTTATATTATATTGCATTATATTACATATTACATTACTATATTATATTACTATAGTATATTATTATATTAATTATATTATATTATAATGTGTTGTGATGCCAAATTTGAACTCACCACCTGATTATGACCAAATCCCTTTCCTTTATCTCCTGTTAGATGTATACCTGTAAATTGCTTCAAATATAGACTCTTGAGGAAAGTGTTTGTTCGACTCTCTTTATACGTTATTTATGGCTTAATCAAACCACCTCTTTGTCAGAAACAGAGGGTTTCCGTACCACAAGATTTCTAACCCAACTTTGAGGGTGATGTTTAATCTAATCTGGTGACCTAGAAGTGTAAGCATCACTTTATGTGCATCTGCTTTTTAAAAGACAATAAATAAGCATAGTGTTAAGCAGAAACCTCTCTGTGTTAATAGTTAAGCTGTGGCCTTCTCCCAGGATACATCCAGGGGATGTAGCACTTTCAAAAATAATCTTGAAGAAGACTTGTACTCTTAAATTTTCAAGTTTTCTGCAGATATTAAGCTATTCCTAAGTACTAAAATGCCAAATCATTATAGATAAACTGTAGGCTTCAGAATTCAATGTAACTGGACAGAAATGGGACAGATGAACTTTGAATGAAAGCAAGTGCAGTAATGCGTTCAGAGAAAAACACTTCATCATACTTATAAAACTAAAGGTTCCGAGTTTTCAGCTAACCTCAAAATGGAAATCATTCAGGTTATTAGTCCATAAACTAATGTTCTCCAATAACTAATAAATAAGAAAAAATATTGAGTAATATGTTACTTGAGCACTATATGCCAGCGATGCATCGTAGATGTATTACTTTATATAAAACTGTTAGTAACTTCTTGCTCTTTTCATTTTATGGGATAAGGGAAATGTCAAGGTGACACTGATGTCAACAATTCAAGCCCAAGGCGCTCTACTGTGTAAGCTCAGACATTTACCTACTATGTTGTACTGCCCTGCACTGAATAACTTCTATTTTGGAACAAATGAACATTGGGTTTGTTCCTGAAATAGTGTCAGAAATATACTAAGAGTTCAAGGGAGTTACACCAGAATAAGAATAAATATAGGGCAAGGGCTACTAAAATTACCAGGGCCATAGTAGATGAAGGTAGGTTTTTAAAATTATTATGCATTCAAGACCCAAACTGTATCGAAAATAGGAGTGATTCATGAATTCCTGGAAGTCCAGCATGCCTGTCTTGAAAAGAGGACCTATGAGAGGGGTGCTCTTTACCAAATGAGAGCAAACTCTCAGAAGTTTGTTATATTTAAGCTGAAGATAGAGTATGAAGAATAACAAGGCCTTGCCTCAGTTTTCCACCTCTTTCTCTCCTTTCCTTGGTTTTCTTGGTTTGCCCGATCCTCCTCACTGGCAGCCACAGTATATCTGGGACCTTAGCTCTATCATCTGGTAGCAAATTACCTTGGCTCCCTCTCAGAACAATGTCCATATGTTCACCTTCTCCGGGAACTGTTCTTTTTAACTTGAATGCTGGATTTGCTACCTCTAGGGATTATTCTTTGGGTATGTTGTCGCTTACTCAAGTTATATATCAGAACCTGACATCCCTCAGTCCACACAGTGGGGATTTGATGTGCTACCTTATTTTTAAAATTTGCTGTTGCCTTTCTCTTCGCTCTTTTTGTTGTTCTTAAAGCCCTGTCGAGGGGCAGCTCTGTTTCCCCAAACAAAACTCTTGTCTCATACTTAGCACCAGTGTCTGGGTTCTGTGACCTCCAAACAAGTGCTGCTCCCCCTTCCCACCACCTGTCTCCGGGAAATGACCAGCACCTGGAATTCCCCAATGCTCTGCTCTTTCTAGAATTGGAACTCACACTTCACTATCATCTGAAACCACCAACTATATGTGATTCTGCTCAGACTTCTAAGCTTGCATGCTGTTACTAAACAGAAAGAAATAAAACAAGGTGAACGGGCATTTCGCTAGAGAAAATTCACTGGGGCAGGAGACTGTGTGCCCTATAGGAATGGTTCTGCTTCATAGTTAATCAAACTTTATTGTAATCTGGGTAAACTTTCAAGAGATCTGGTCTATTGGGCAGAGGTTGAAAAATAATACTGTGGGGTCTCAAGTGCATATCTGTTCAGGTTTTAGAACTATCCGAAGTAGATTTAGCCTCACGATAAAAAGGTAGGCCAGGAGTCCAGATATACAGGCAACTAGAGAATGATCAGGGTAGGTTATAGTCACAGTAAATTGTGATAATAGCTGGGAATCTGCACCCCAAAATAGAGCAAGCCAAGGAAGTATGTGGCACAAGTCAGGGTGTACAATTCTTTTTTAAAAAATTAATTTTAATGCGGTGACATTAATAAATCAGGGTACATATGTTCAAAGAAAACAACTCCAGGTTATCTTGTTGTTCAATTATGTTGCATACCTATCATCCAAAGTTAAATTGTCCTCTGTCACCTTCTATCTGGTTTTCTTTGTGCCCCTTGCCTACTCCCTGTCCCTACCTATCCTCCCTCGCCCCACCCGTAATCACCACACTCCTGTCCATGTCTCATAGTCTCGCTTTTATGTACCACCTATTAAGAAATCAAGCAGTTCTCAGTTTTTTTCTGTTTTACTTATTTCATTCTGTATAATGTTATCAAGGTACATCCATTTGTTGTAAATGATCTGATGTCATCATTTGTTACAGCTGAATAGTATTCCATAGTATATATGTACCAAGGCTTTTTAATCCACTGGTCCTCTGACGGACACTTGGGCTGTTTGCAGATCTTCACTATTGTGAACAATGCTGCCATGAACATGGGGGCACATTTCTTCTTCTCGAACAGTGCTATGGTGTTCATAGAGTATATTCTTAAAAGTGGGATAGCTGGGTCAAAAGGTAGTTCATTTTTAATTTTTTGAGGAATCTCCATATTGTTTTCCACAGTGGCTACACCAGTCTGCATTCCCACCAGCAGTGCAGGAGGGTTACCTTTTCTCCACATCCTTGCCAGCATTTATTCTGTATTGTTTTGCTGATGAGTACCATTCTGACTGGTGTGAGGTGATATCTCATTGTGGTTTTAATTTGCATTTCTCTAATGATTAGTGATGTTGCGCATTTTTTCATATGCCTATTGACCATCTGTATGTCCTCTTTGGAGAAATCTTTATTCATTTCTTTTGCCTATATTTTGATTGGATTGTTTGTCTTCCCATGTTGAGTTTTATAAGTTCTTTATAAATTTTGGTTATTAACTCCTTACCAAACATATTGTCGAATATGCTCTCCCATAGTGTGGTTTGTCTTTTTATTCTGTTCTTATTGTCTTTAGCTGTGCAAAAATGTTTTAGTTTGATATATCCCATTTATTTATCCTGCCTTTTATTCCATTTGCCCGTGGAGAAAAATCGACAAATATATTGCTGCGACAGATGTCAGAGAGCTTGCTGCCTATGTTTTCTTCTAAGATGCTTATGGTTTCATGGCTTACATTTTTGTCTTTTATCCATTTTGAGTTTGTTTTTATGAATGGTATAAGTTGATGGTCTAGTTTCATTTTTTTGCAGGTAGATGTCCAATTTTCCCAACACCATTTGTTAAAGAGGCTGTCTTTACTCCATTGTATGTTCTTTCCTCCTTTGTCAAATATCAGTTGTCCATTAAGCTGTGGGTTTATTTCTGGGTTCTCTGTTGTGTTCCATTGATCTATGTGCCTGTTCTTATGCCAGTACCAGGTTGTCTTGAGTACAATGGCCTTGTAGTAAACCTTGATATTTGGAAGAGTGATTCCTCCTGCTTTATTTTTTCTTTTGAAGATTGCTGAGGCTATTTGCATTCTTTTAAGTTTCCATATTAATTTTTGGAATATGTGTTCTCTATCTTTGAAGTATGTCATTGGTATTTTAATTGGTATTGCATTTAATTTATAAATTGCTTTGGGTAATATCGACATTTTAATGATGTTTATTCTTCTTAACCATGAGCATGGTATATGCTTCCACTTGTTTGTATCTTCCTTGATTTCTTTTATCAATGTTTTATAATTTTCTGAGTACAAGTCCTTAACCTCCTTGGTTAAATTTACTCCGAGATACTTTATTCTTTTTTGTTGCAATAGTGAAGGGGATTGTTTCCTTAATTTCTTTTGCTGACAGTTCATTGTCGGTATATAAAAATGCCTCTGATTTCTGAGTATTAATTTTATATCCTGCCACCTTGCTGAATTCATTTATCAGGTCCAGTAGTTTTTTGACTGAGACATTAGGGTTTTCTATATACAATATCATATTATCTGCAAATAATGACAGTTTTACTTCTTTTCCAATTTGGATGGCTTTTATTTCTTCTTCTTGTCTGATTGCTGTAGCTAGGACTTCCAGAGCTATGTTGAATAAGATTGGTGAAAGGGGGTACCCCCGCCTGGTTCCTGATCTTAAGGAGATTACTTTTAATTTTTGCCCATTTAGTATGATGTTTGCTGTGTGTTTGTCATAGATGGCCTTTATTATATTAAGTAATGTTCCCTGTATTCCCACTTTACTGAGAGTATTGAGGAAGAATGGGTGCTGCATGCCTTTTCTGCATCTATTGTAATTATCATGTGATTTTTGTCCTTCCTTTTGTTTATGTGATGAATCGCATTGATTGATTTGCAAATATTGAACCAGCCTTGCCTCTCCAGAATAAATCCCACGTGATCATGGTGTATGATTTTTTCATATATTTCTGGATCCGGTTGGCTAATATTTTGTTGAGAATTTTTGCATCTAAATTCATCAGGATATTGGCCTATACTTTTCTTTCCTTGTGTTGTATTTGTCTGGTTTCAGAATCAGAATTATGCTCTCCTCATAAAGAAGTTTGGAAGTCTCCCTTCCTCTTGAATTTATTGAAATAGCTTGAGGAGGATAGGAGTTAGTTCTTCTTTGAATTTTTGGTAGAATTCACTTTTGAAGCCTCAGGCCCAGGATTTTCTTTTTGGGGAGTTTTTTGATAACTGTTTCTATCTCATTTGTTGTAATTGGTCTCTTTAGCTGCTCTGATTCTTCTAGGTTGATTTTTGGAAGGTTATATGATTCAAGAAATTTGTCCATTTCACCTAGGTTGTCTAATTATTTGGCATAGAGTTCTTCATAGTATTTTCCTACAATACTTTGTATTTCTGATGTGTCAGTTGTTATTTCTCCACTCTCTTTTCTAATTTTCTTTACTTGAGCCCTCTCTCTTTTTTTCTTGGTGCGTCTAGTTAAATTTTCTTCGATCCTGTTTACCTTTTCAAAGAACCAGCTCCTGGTTTCATTGATCCTTTGTATTGTTTGCTTAGCCTCTATGTCATTTATTTCTGCTCTGATGTTTATTATTTCCTTCCTTGTACTAGTCCTGGACTTTATTTGCTGTTGTTTTTATAGTTCTTGTAGATGCAGGATCAGGTTGCTTATTTGAGCCTTTTCTAGCTTCTTATGCTATGCCTGTAGTGCTATGAACTTCATTCTCAGTACTGCTTTTGCTGTGTCCCATAAATTTTGAGTTTATGTATGCTCATTATCATTCGTTTCTAGAAACCTTTTTATTTCTTCTTGAATCTCATTGTTAATCCATTCATTATTTAATAACATGCTATTTAGTTTTCAAGTGCTTGAGTATTTTTCAGTTTTTTCTTTTGTGGTTAATTTCTAGTTTTATGGCATTGTGATCAGAGAAAATGCTTGATATGATTTCAATCTTCTTAAATTTATTGAGACCATTTTTGTGTCCTAACATATGGTCTATCCCAGAAAATGTACTGTGAGCGCTTGAGAAGAATGAATATTCTACTGCTTTAGGGTGAAAAGTTCTGAAGATATCTCCTAAATCAATCCTTTAATTCTGCTGTTTCTTTATTAATTTTCTTTCTTGAGGATCTCTCTAGTGATGTTAGTGGGGTATTAAAATCCCCTACTTTATAGTATTGCTGTTAATCTCACCCTTCATATCCATCAAAGTCGGCTTTATGTATGTCGGGGCTCCTATGTTTCATAGACATTCATAATAGTTATAACTTCCTGTTGAATTGTTCCCTTTATCATTATGTAGTGTCCTTCTTTATCTCTTATTACAGCCTTTGATTTAAAGTGCATTTTGTTAGATATCAGTATTGCTACACCGGCTTTTTTTTCATTCCCATTGCATGAAATATTTTTTTTCATCTTTTTCAGTCTATGTGCATCTTTTGTTTTAAGGTGTGTCTCTTGTAGACAGCATATGTATGGGTCTTGTTACTTTATCCACACAGCTACCATATGTCTTTTGATTGGATCATTTAATCCTTTTACATTTAAGGTTATTATTGATATATAGTTGTTTATTGCCATTTTATTCTTTAAAGCTGTATTCTTCTTTTCCTATATTCTTTTCCCCTTCGAAATATTCAAAATAGGCCCCTTAGCATCTCTTGCAAAATTGGTTTGCTTTTAATGAATTCCTTGAGGCTTTTTTATCTGGGAATCTCTTTATTTCTCTTTCAATGTTAAACTTTAGCCTTGCTTGATAGAGTAGTCTTGGTTGTAGGTTCTTGTTCTGCATTACTTTGAATATATCTTGCCATTCCTTTCTGGCCTCAAGTGTTTCTGTTTAGAAGTCGGATGTCATTCTTATGGGGGCTCCTTTGTAGGTGATAGCCTTTCTTTAGCAGCTTTTAAATTTTTCTCTTTATCCCTTAGCATTGGTATTTTAACTATGATGTGTCTTGGTGTAGATTTCTTTGGGTTTCTCTTTAATGGAGTTCTCTATGCTTCTTGAGCATGTGAAATGTTTTCCAGCTTTAATTTAGGGAAGTTTTTATCTATGATTTGATTGAACAAAGTTTCTGTCCCTTGGTCTTTCTCTTCTTCAGAAACCCCTATGATCCTGATGTTATTTCTCTTCAAGTTGTCATAGAGCTTCCTTAGATTTTTCTCAGTCTTTTTGAGTCTCTTTTCTTTTTTTCTGCTCTGCTTCTGTGCCTTTGTTTATTTTGTCCTCTAACTCGCTGACTTGATTCTCAGCTTCATCCATCTTGCTTTTAATTCCTTCCATTGTGGTCTTCTGTTCTGATACTGTATTTATCATTTCTGTCAGATTCTCTTTTATTATTTCAATTTCCTTTCTTATACTTGTTATTTCTTTATGTAGGTGTTCATAATGACTATCCATAGTTGCTCTAAGGTCTTTGAACATCCTATCATTATTTTAAACTCTGCATCTAGTTATTTGGTCATATCTGGTTCATTTAGGTCCTTCTCTGGGGATTTCTCTTGATTCATTTGGGTTGCATTTCTCTGCATACCCATTTTGTTGTGTATAAGAAGGGTGTGGCTACTGGAGTTTTATAGGTGTTGCCTCTGTGTTCCCTAGGTGTGGTCTGTCTGCAGGCCCACCACCCCCTCTGCTGCTGCCTAGGGCGGTTGGGTATGGGCTTTGCCGGTGCTGGCCCACTGCGGCTGTTGCCATAATTTCCGCCTCTCCTTTGTGGGAGGGGCTCTTTTCTGGTGCCCGGCTCTACAAGCCTCAGCCTGTCTAGGTCTTCGCCTTGCCCCTACAGTTGGGGTTGCGCACCGCACTCAAGCCACAAGCCTCAGCACCAAGGGTAGGGGTGAGCACTTTTGCTCAGCTGCAGACCCCACCTGTTCCCGGGCTTCCACCTAGCCCCCACGGTTAGGGCCTTCTTGCGCAGGATCGCTAGCTGCGGTTTTTTGGGCTGGGTGGGGCTGCTGGCGTGCACTCAGCTGCGAGCCTCTACCTGTCCCGGGCTTTAGCCCACCCCCACGGTCAGGGCTGGCTGGCGCATGGTTGCAAACCTCAGAGGCCAGCTGATATGCGCGCCCTCTAGCCCCTGTTCAGCAGCAATCTTCCTATTTCTGGCCTCCTGCTTTCCCCCCCGCAGTTGGAGCTGCAGGCAGGCCTGAAGCTGCTGGACTGCTTTTGTGCGTCCTCTCTGCCCCTGCTGGGCCAGACCAAGCTCACGTGGCTGGGCTTCTGCCTCCGCCGACAGAACCGCATTTCCGCGTCCTGCCTTCATCATCCCTCTAGCCAGCCCTCAGCAATGTGCGTATGGGCAGTGCAGCTCAGACCCTAACACTCCATACTGTAGTCCTGGAAGCTCCCTCCGTCTAAGCAGCTCTGCTCTAAGTGCAGCGGGATAGCTTGTTTGGCTGGTGTCCTATCTCCCTTTGCTGGTATTGCTAGTTCCAGCGGAAATATTTGTTTTTGATTTGGGAAGTGACTCAGCCCAGGGGTTAGGGTGGCTGTCCTTCAGAGTATTTCTCTCTGTGCCTTCTAGTCCATACTCTTTTCTCGCTGTTCCGGTCCTTTCCTCTGTCCCCATTCCCCAGAGCCGCGGGTGAGTGGTTGTGAGAGAGGTTTTCTGCGCTGTCCCTTTAATAAGAATCCTGGGTCTGAGAAAACTCTCTTTCTCACAAACAGTATCCTCACTTGTTTCACAGCTCAATACTGTCCAAACGCCTCTTCTAGGCTCTGGGGCTGCAGGCTGAGGCTTTGTTACTGGGACTCAGGTCCCTCCCTCTCCCCTAAACTCTCTTCCCACCACGCGAGTCTGCCGTTTGCTCCTGGTAGCTGGGCAGCCCTTTCCATATTTTCACTTTTCCTACTAGTCTCAATGTGGCTTCTTCAGTGTTTCTTGGTTGAAGTCCACTTAGTTTAGTTCAAAGTTGGTTTATCCACATGATGGTTCTTAAAATTAAGTTATAATCCACTTTGGTTCCAGGAGTTGGAAGGTGGTACATTTGCCTACTTCATCACCATCTTGCTGTCCCCGGGTGTACAATTCTTGAAAGGTTTTGTATACCACTGATGCTTTTTACATTCTTGTTTGGTTTTTATGAACTGGAAAGAGAGCCGTGTGATTTAAAGGGCTTTCAGAGGAACAGAAAGTAGCCATAAATAATACATATAAGATGTGGTATTTGCTTTGTGGGAAGGCTAGACTGAAAAGAAAAAAAGAAAAACAGATTTGCCATTGATATTCTGATTTTACCCACTCAGTTTATATCTCCATAACGACTAGTTTTTCTCATCTCTATCCTACCACTTTGGGTGAATCTTGTAGCAAGGCACGACTCCCTCCATGACATTGCTTCTCTCATGCTAGCTAGGTGGGGACATCATGCTCATACTGAAGGATGGAGATTGACACTTAAAATGAAACTATGGTCAATATAACTATCGCAGGTTTAAGGTAATTAGTGCCATCAGAGGAGAGCCCTTAAAGTTTTACAAGCCTGTAAAGTATCCATTGCTGCTCCCATCAGAGACAGAAGGATACTCTTGAATGGGCCCTGACAGTAATGAAATGTGCGATTTCTTTGGGTTCTCTGCAATATCCATATTCACTACGCAAAAATCTAAGAAGCTGGTGATCTGTACTGTTATTTACACTACTCCTGTGGGAAGCTTCTCTAATTGGGCCACACAGAACAGCCTGGGTTTGAGTTCATTATAGAATATCGCCCTGCTCTCTAGAGCTCTTCCCCTTCTCTCTGCTAAACCACTTCTCTGCCTCTCCTAAGCCTTAGCTCAGGCTCACCACCTGGAGGCCTTGAAAAGCTAGTGCTAAGGTGTGGCTGTATTCATCATTCCTGTTTGTTCAAGACAGTGTAAAAATGTTGAATTTCAATGCAAACAAAAGAAAACCTTCTGTTCACTGAACTGGCCAATTGTTTCTTATGTAATCTGTCCACAATTTTCATAGGAAAAAAATCTTAAATGTAGTGCAATGTTTATTCTTACTGCCATGTAGCCCAATTAAGGGTTGCATGTAAACTGCCATCCTGTGCCTTGGGACTTTATTTATATAGCACTTACAATGTCAATAGATGTAGCAGTGCATGTGTTGACCAACACATCCTGCCCACTGCATTGTGTGTTTCCTAAAGGAAAGGGTTCTAGCCTATATTTCTTTAAGTGTCTAATATCCAGGGTTATGTGTTGGGGACCAAAAAGCCAATAGGGTTTTTGCAGTTTAGATTTTTGGGGGACAGGTGTGTGGAACAGGCAGTAAACTGACAGTCTGCCCAACCCCCTACCTCACTTGTTCTGTGAAGTTGCAAAAGGCTGTTAAGCTGTGGTGCTAGGTTGTTTATGCTCATCCTACCCCCCAGGTCCACTGGAAAGACTAGAGGCAAGTTTCTTCTATCATTTGTTTTGTGTAAAGTTAAGATGTTTGTATGGTGGGGGTTTTCTGCACTTGGTAAAATTTTTGGATTGCCTTGGAAATATGATCAGAGATCTCATTGATTTGCTAATGGCCTACTTTTCCCTACAAATAAAGCAAGAAGCAGTCATGGAGCACACTCTATTCTTGCCTTCAGCAATTGCAGAGCCCTCCCGACCCCATCCTTTATTTCTTTAAGTGTATTTTCTTAATTCCGCTCCATTCCCACTCAGGACCTGGAATTACTAGCCGTGTGGGTTTGCGGCAGTCAAGTCTGGTCCAGAGTGTATACATCTGGCTCTTACCTCAGTTGAAATAAATCATAAAATGACTGGTTTCTCAATGTGTCTGTAGCTCCAAATAGCTCTCTCAGGAACTGCTGAAGGCTCCATGGGTGTTCAGTCTGTTCTTAGGCAGAGATGTGCATTCCATTGAAAAGAAAGGCCCTGTGTTCCTGAAGCTTATGTCCTAAATGTTGAAGGTTAAGAAAAGCAGTCACCATTATGAATACTCAGTCTCGGTTCCTTTGTCAAAGTAATACGCTTTTTTTTTTTTTTCGGGGTGGGGGAGATTAAAATATTTCCATTTAGAGTTCTGCAATCACTAAAAACCCCCACAACTGATTCCATAAATAAGAATCAGAACAAAACAGTACACACATGGAGGTGAATTGCTATATCAGAACATGAGCAGCTAAAATCTGGAGGTTAAGCGCCTGGTGGACAAGATGCACTTTGAGCTGTGAGCTGCCCCTTGAAGCTGCTGTGCTGCAGTATTCAGGAATGATCTGTTTTAAAAGACAGATCTCCGGAAACATGACAATGTGCAATGTGCGCCCCCCCCCCCCCATCACCACCACAGTGAGTTAGCTTTACTCATTCCCCCTCAGAAATGCCACACCTTGAGTTTTGTTCCTAGAGTGACAATTCCATCCATGTGAAAGTGGCATTTCATAAAGAAGGGGTGGGTTCTCAACACTGTGAGGCATTCACTGGGACCCTCAACATTCCTGGTTCCTCTTAGTCTCCTAAACCCAGAGGGTAAACACTATATCACACCCTATAAAAGTAATATGAATAATTCACGTGAGAAAAAGGACCTTAGTGGGAACAGCTGGGGCCTATTTATTTTCTAGTGCTTGGAGTCCCCTCCCTACAGCAGAAATGGGGAGAGGGACCTGTAGTGTTTTATCAATCTATTATGGAAGCAGAGAGATAAATAGTATGCTCCAGATTTTCCATAGCGACTACTTCAGTAACACATGCATAAATAACACGTTTTTAGCTATTTTAATCACTTTCCTATCCAATGCTGTTTGGATTAGTGAAGAATACATTCAACGAAATGGATTGCACTAAATATTGTGGTTACAGAAACAAATCACAAACTGCTACTGTATTTCTAGTTTTTTCCTATTAATTTTTGGAGTAGTTCTATACTAGTTCCTTTTTAAATTAAAGGTGCTCTTCATTTTTAGTCCCTTTGTAGCTATCAATTTCTTAAACCCCTTCGTCCAATTGAGACTGTGGCTGTTTTTCACAAAAGATTTTCAAAGCGGTTAACTTAAGTAGGAGACAGTGCACAATAAACTAAGCTCAGAACTCCTAGTATTTCTGCCCTCGCGACTTCAACGTCTTGATAACCCTATTTCCATTTAAAAGGCCAGGAACAGAGAAGAAACGAAGCCGCTTCCCAGTGCTTTGGCCTATTCCGCCCTCTAGTCCTGCAGAACGGATCCTGGAAGACCTTGGGCAGCGGGGAGACGATAGTGTGTCCTGTGATTCCCCTGGGCCTAAGGTGGTCGCTGGTTCTTCCGAGAGCAAATGCACCCAGCGGCATCAGAAATCGCCGCGGAGCTCGCGGGGAGTCGGAGAAGGCCTCCGCGGGGCCAGGGCTGGCCGGGTGCGCTGGCCTGGTCCAGCCTCTCCGCGCCATCCTACTGGTGAGCGCCGGGCGGCATGGGAAGGCCCGGCGCAGGGGGAGCGGCGCGGAGGCTAGCCGCTGAGCCGCGCACCCGGCTTTGACGTCGCCCGGTGCGGCTGGCAGCTCGCGCTCCCGGCACGTAGCGCACAACGTGACCACACAGAGCCTTCCCCTCCGGCAGGCCGGCGGCCGCCGCCGCTTCGCTGCACCCCCCTGCTCCTGCTCCTGCTCCTACTCCTACTCTTCGCCTCCGCGGCGCACACCCCGGGATTCCGGCCGGCTTCCACCCGGGGCACCCGCCACAGCTTGTGCTCGAGCGGCGGCCACGCAGCCGGGGTCCTTCTCGGGCAGCCCTCCCGCGCGCCCCTCCGGCCGCCAGCACCGCGTTGGCCCCGGAGGGGAATCTCTTCTGCGGCTCCCTCCGCTCAACTCCCCCGGGTCCCGACGCCCCCACTTCTCCACCTGGCGGAGGCGGTGCGGCAGCGGGGGGACGCGCAGGGCCGCTGAGCACGCGTAGACGTGTGTGCGGCTCCGTCCTCTGCTGTGGCGGTGCCTGAACTCTTGCTTTCGGCTCCCGTAATCGGCACGGCTTGCCCGAGGCCCCTCTTCGCTAGCAGGGCGCTGATGGCTATTTCGGAGGACCGTGGCGGCGGCGGCAGCTGAGGCTGGTGCCCGGGAGAGCTCGAGACGCGCACTGTGCAGCCTGTCGATCCCTCTCCTGCTCCTTCTTCCTCCTCCCCCTTCTTCCTCCCCTCCCCAACCCCCCCAGTCCCACTCCTCCTCTTCCTCTTCTCCCTGCTCCGTGATGCGAGCCTGTGTCGTGTAACAGGATTGGCGTTGCAATGGCAACTGATGGAATGGGGGAAGGCAAGACAGCAGGACTGGGGGCTCCGGACTGCGGACGGGCGGGCCGCTGCCGCCACTTGATGCTCCCCCGGGGACCTTCGCGAGTTACTTTGTAAAGGCGAACCCGGGCGAGGAAGCCCCTGCGCGGCGCCGCGAGTAGGAGGCCACTTCCTGCTGCTTGCCAGCGCCGGGTTCTCAGCGCTCCGGTACCCGGCCCTTGGCCCATGTCCGCCGCCCGCCGCTGCGGACAGCCAGCCCGTTCCCGCGAAGAATACTTCGCTTCTCGGCTCCCCTTCCCTCACGCACCCCGCTCTCCCCCAGCGTCTGCGATTTCCCAGGCGCCCGGTGGGAGTGAGGCGAGCGTGTGAGTGCGTGTCAAGGTATTGTGTTGTGAGAGTGTGTGCCTGCATGAGTGTGGGGTGTGTGGGGCTACTGTGCTCCGCTCACGGCTGCCACGGAGGAAGGACGCACGGACGGCGCTTCCTTCGGTGAGCGGTTCCTGGGCACCTCCGCGCGGCCCGGGCGCGAATGGAGCGCGCTCGCCGGGTCGCCGGCCTTCGGAACGTCCTACTGCTTCCCCCCTGCACTGGATATGTTCATGTTCACGGGAAGATGGATTTAGTGTACGGTCTCGTGTGGCTGCTGACTGTTCTCCTGGAGGGGATCTCCAGCCAAGGAGTGTATGGTGAGTGCAGTCGCGACGCTATATCGTGACCTTGTGATTCTTAAACAAGATAGGCTGGTGAGCGAAAATGCACGACTAGCGCCGTGGCGGGGCCCCTCCGGCGTGGCATTGGATTTACACTTTATCACGTTATTGGGAGCTATCAGGACGCAGAGAGCGCGCTGCGGATTGGGCTCCGAGACGCTTTCACGGCTTCTCGGCTTGTGTTCGGAGTTGTGTCGGGCCGGCAGCATCGCACTCCTGCGAACGAGTGGCTTTGCGTTTGATTTATCTCTGCCAGGGACCCGAGCTCTAGCAGTCTTTGATTTAATAATGATTTGGCTCCTCGCGTGTCGCCATGTCGCAGCCACAGTTTCCCTCGAAAGGAGGCTTCGAATGTGACCCCAGTGAGCTCCCCATCCGTCTCCGCCCCCTCTCTTCCCCACCTTTTCTTATTTGTGTGTGGATGCCTACAGGACTCGATTTTCCAGCTCAGAAAGTGTAGTGGCAGTTGTGTTGCATTCTGCACCAGCCATTGGCATGAGCGCTGACTTGGGGAGGGGAAAATAGCAGGCAAGATTCTCGGTGCCAGACACAATTAAGGAACATGTTTGTGTGAATGGATGAGTAAAGGCATGAATGAACGGTTGGCCAGGTTCGCGCGTCTGGTCACTGGGGCAGGACACCAGCTCCCTGCACCTGAAACACAGTCTCTGTTCTCTGAAAAATCTATGTCTGGGCGGATAAGGACAGGGAGAAGGGATAGCTTGTTAACGGGGAGGTTTTTAAGCCCTCAAGAGCAAATCCAGGTTCCTCTGCCTGTCAGTTGGCACCCTTGGCTTTCAGGACGAAAGACACACTGACACACACAGCCTCAGGCTCTGGCTGAAGTGCGTCTTCTGGGACAAGCAGGCGTGCCACCAAGGAAAAATAACTTTTGAGATCTCGAGATATAGTGAGGAGTTTGGGAGGACAACCTTTCAGGGAACAGCAGGCCAAAACTCACCCACAGCTCCCCTAGGGCTAATATCAAGAGAATGTGTGCTGGAAATCCAACCCACTGTTGTCTGCCATCTCAACCCGGGGTTTGAATTGTAGTACTTCAATGTTAGGTCGGTGGCTGCCCCCCCACCCCCAACCTGGGCAAAGGGCATGAGTGTTTGTGGAAATGTTGGACCTTTCCCTGCAGACCTGAGACCTGACTGCGGACCGCTGAGTGAGCTGTGAACAAGGGGACCTTGAGTCCTTATACTCTCTGAGAAAGTTGAGTGCGCAGTGGGTGGGTGTTTGGGAGAGGATGGGTGAGAGCCAACCTTTACTATCTTCCGTGTGTTCTGCTTAGGGGTGAGCAGTGCCCGGTGGTGGCCGGTAGGGTCTCACCCCCCACACTACCACCCCAGAGTAGAGAGCTTTGACCTCCCCTGCCACTCCATCTGCCACTCCCCTTTTGTGTCTTCCCAGTTCCCTCTTTGGTTCCTGCCAAAAAATCTTGATTTTCTCCCACCTCTAAGCATCTTACTTCCCCTCTCTTCCTACTTCCTGTTTCACAAATAGAAGAGAGCTTGCTTGATGGTGGTGATGGTGATGATGGTGGTGATGGTGATGATGGTGGTGATGGTGATGATGGTGTGTTGTGTTTGTAGGGGAGACATGCTGAGATTCCAGACAGATCTTACCTCTAGGCAGAGGTTAGGAGGTGGGGCCTCAGGGAGAGCAGGAATTCATTTAATGCTCTTGTGCCTTCTGCTACACTCTGGTGTCTGAGCAGCTGAGTGACCAGGATTCTAGGGATGAAGGAATGCTAGAGTTTGAGTTTTCTCAAAGAGCTGTTCCTTAATGTGGGAGAGTCTGAATTCTTTTTATCCCATAGCCAAATATTTGTTTTGCTCTCATTGGTTGAGATTATTCCAGTAAAATGAGTTTTAATTTTTGAAATTGTGTTTATGTATATGTGTGTAGGGAAAAATGACAGGTGAGAAAAATTGGTGGGGAGGGCAGCAGAATGACTGGAACTGTCTGGATTAGAAAGACTTGGTTCCGATTTCCTGTCACTTTTTATAATGCAGATTTGTCCTGACTGGGCTCCTTGATGTTAGGTAGTGGAAAAGGACATGATCTAGGTAGGAATGGAGACAAGTAGAAAACAATTGTGTTAGAACAATCCTTTGCTCATGTTGCTAAACATTAAAGAAGGAGGAAGTTCTGCTGCTGACTCTATCATTGTTTTATTTTAATATTGAGGTAGTTATTTGTCACTTAGCTAAGAATAGAATCGGCTTTGTGTGAAAATTAATCAGCATCCCTGGTTGTTAGAAATGTCACAGCTATTAGGTGGGTGAAAATAATTTATTACTTTTCAAATATGTTTTCCATATCACAGAGTTAGGGTCTCAGAGTGGAAACAACGTCATCTGAGGACTTATCAGAAATGTATTTTTTGACCCAGCAATCTGTGTTCATTACCTCAGGACATGAGTCTGATGCATGCTAAAGTCTGAGAACCACTAGTTATAATCCAGATTTCATTGACTTGACTTTGTAAATCATGACCTTTTTCTTGTTTTATTTTTATTTGTGGAAGAACTTAAGGAGAAGGGCACAATTTTTATTACATTATAAAGTATTGATTAGTTGTAAGGGACATAGATAAAAAAGTTAGTGTAAGATTATAAAGTGTGTGAACATTTTACGGGAAGAGAATTAGAAATGATATTTTATCTGTAAATTGTCTGTGGGAAGTTTTAACGATTCCATTCAAATAAAGTATAAGAAAGGCAAAAAACCCCTCTAAGGGTCAGATTGTAGAGATTTGTAGAGACGAGACTAAAGGAAACAACCTGGGGTGATAAAAAAGTTCTTTTGTTTTTTTTTTAAATAAAGAAGTAGATATGGGATGTGTGCATTTTTCAAAACTTATCAAACTATACAATTAAGACTTATACCTTAACTTTCAAACTACTAATAAAGGGTGGGGATGTTTCCATTAGGTTACTCATAATAACGTCATTTATAATAGCAAACATGAAAAACAAGCCCAATGATGAAAGAATGAACAAATAAGCTAAATGTTTCTTAAAAAATGATTGTATTTAAACATAAAAATTTTGAAGGCTATCTAATGGTTTGAGAAACTATTTAAAATATGTTAAATGAATAAAGGAGAAATACAAAACTAAAAAAAAAAAAGATGATATTTTAAAAAAACAACAAGCCAATTATAAACACATTTCAAAGGCCTAGATTCAAACTTGGTTAGCATAAAAGTCTACATCCCTATATCTCTTTATTTGCCTACATTTTCACATGCAGAAGCATTCATACTACACACAAAAAGATAGTATTGTTTCTTTTTTTTAACAGGGACAGAGAGAGAGTCAGAGAGAGGGATAGATAGGGACAGACAGACAGGAACGGAGAGAGTGAGAAGCATCAATCATTAGTTTTTCGTTGCCATTGCGACACCTTAGTTGTTCATTGATTGCTTTCTCAAATGTGCCTTGACCGTGGGCCTTCAGCAGTCTGAGCATCCCCTTGCTGGAACCAGTGACCTTGGGTCCACGCTGGCGAGCTTTTGCTCAAGCCAGATGGGCCCGTGCTCAAGCTGGCGAGCTCGGGGTCTCGAACCTGGTCTTCCGCATCACAGTCTGACGCTCTATCCACTGCGCTACCGGCTGGTCAGGCAGTATTGTTTCTTAATACTGTTTTCTCGTAGCTGGGCTCAAGGAGGAATAAAAATTGTGTTATAGGTAATTCGGGCAGATGACTTCATTGCAGCCTAATCTTATGTACATGATTAGACCAGAAGTCCCCAAACTAGAGCCCCGCATGCGGCCCCCTGAGGCCATTTACCCACCCCCACCGCACTGCACTTCCAGAAGTGGCACCTCTTTTGGTGGTCAGTGAGAGGAGCACAGGATGCATCCGTACCCATAGTTCCCATTGAAATACTGGTCAGTTTGTTGATTTAAATTTACTTGTTCTTTATTTTAAATATTGTATTTGTTCCCGTTTTGTTTTTTTACTTTAAAATAAGATATGTGCAGTGTGCATAGTGATTTGTTCATAGTTTTTTTTTTATAGTCTGGCCCTCCAACGGTCTGAAGGGCAGTGAACTGGCCCCCTGTGTAAAACGTTTGGGGACCCCTGATTTAGACATAGATCACTGTAACCTTTCTTTTTTTAAAGAGCTAAGCAACCCCTCTTCTTGGCTGAAAAACTGAGCATGAAATTCATATTTTATTTATTTTTTAGCAGTTGAGAAAATTTGATTTAATGTGTGGATTATGTTGTTTTGAGTTACTACAGTCTTCTTCCTGTTGTGCTCAATCAGCTTGGCACACATGTATGGTATTTAAGCCTAAAGGTTCTGCTGTCGACCTAGGAACTTCTCGTTATTTATCTCAGGGATACTGCTTGAATCACTCACTGCATAATGTGCTGAGATGTGTGTATGTGTGGCAGTTGAGTAAGGGAGATTACCCTTTAATTTACATCTCCCTGTCCACCCTCCATCAATAATTCTGATGCCATTAAAAATATTTTTAATTTTTTTATTTTTTGTGACAGAGACAGAGAGAGAAAGAGACATAAAGAGGGACAGAGACATGCAGACAGGAAAGGAGAGATATGAGAAGCATCAAGTCTTCGTTGCGGCACCTTAGTTCATAGAGTGCTTTCTCATATGTACCTTGACCCAGGGGACTACAGCAGAGCGAGTGACCCCTTGCTCCAGCCAGCAACCTTGGACTTCAAGTCAATGGCATTTGGGCTCAAGCCAGTGAACATGGGTTCATGTCTATGATCCCATGCTCAAGCCAGCAACCCTGTACTCAAGAGGAATGATCCCGCTCTCAAGCCAGAGACCTCGGGGTTTCAAAACCTGGGTCCTTTGCGTCACAGTCTGATGCTCTATCAACTGCACTACCACCTGGTCAGGCTAAAAATATATTTTAAATGACATTTTTCCTGTATATTACTTAGCTGTTCCATATCAGAGGTAGCATTGCAGTAATATAAATTATTTGAAAACACTTCTGAAAGACTGCAAAAACTTTCTTCTAAAAAGCAGCATTAAAAAATGTAGAGTTTCTTAGACAACTGTGCCAGCTATTTTGATGGATAACATCCATTTGGAGATATCTATATTTGTTTAGTTTTAAAAATCCATTTTCTTAAGGTATTTTATTTTGAAAGGTTTTTTTGTATTCAATTTTTTTTCTCATAATCCTCTTGAATTTTTTAATTTTTTGAAATTTTATTTTTACTCAATTAAACCAAAAGTCATGAAATGAACATCATCAGCTGGAATCCACTTGTACTCCCATTGCGTTATGTTCAGGGTAAATGATTAAACATAGCATCGAGGATCACAATGTAAACCCCAGATAGTGTAAGTCGTTCTTTGGCAGTAAATAATTTAGGCTGTTTAACTGTGTTTTCCAGAAATACTGTTGATAATGACAATATTGAGAATCATATCTCCTGTAAACTTTTCAGTTGTCTTTCTAAAAGAGGAAAAATTGCTTCATTGCCACATACTGTACTTTTACATCTGGCCCACCATAACCTTAATTTCGAAGGAGGCTAATAAAAGACTCTAACTGTGTTAACAGGAAAAATCCCCACTACAAAGTTAAAACAAAATAAAGTTCATGTATGAATAGTTTTTACGAGAGCCAAATCAGACAATGACATGGTGTCTTGACATAGTTAATGCACAGTCTCTAAATAGCTTCCAGGATGTATCTGAAACAATAAATAGAGTAAGTTTATCAAACACGCGTATGATGCATTAGCAAACTATATTTACTCCATTCAAGTTATATGAATTACTCATTCAATTGACATCCAGGCAGTAGCTGGATAGAATTGAGAACCAGGACATATATATTGGACAGGAATGATGTGGAAGATAATTCAGATTGTCAGTGGGTTTAATGTAGATGGACAGACTGAACCAAAAGAATAAGGATACTCTGGAAGGTCAATTGACCATTATACTACCTTGTTTCAAGATGTTGTAATCCTCATAGCAAAGGTGTCCCAAGTGCACTAAGTTGTAATTTTTTGCCCACTGTGAGTTTAGAGAGAACCTGAGCTCAGAAATTGCTTTTGACTGAACATATACATATATAGGGTGTCAGTTTATGTAAGGAGAGGAGGAGATGACTTTGATAAATGTTGCTGAAAAAAATCAATCTAAAGCTTTTATCAAATGCAACAAACTCTAACCTTTCTCTTCCTACTCCTCACCCAACTGTTGCTTCACATACACACACACACACACACACACACACACACACACACGTGCACATAGATACATTTATATGATCACCACCTTGGCCATCCATCATCACAAGAAAAAGCGGGCAGTTCTTTGTATCTTGGATTTTTTTTTCTATGTTAAATGAGAGAATTTCAATGCTAAATGCAAAGATTATTTTATACAGTATTACTTGCTCATGTCCTGTATGTCTTTGGGGAAGCCTCTAAATGGGCTGTTAGCTATTGTTTGAGCAGGCTGTATGGTAGGTGTAAGGAATCATTTTCTAAAGAAGAAACCAGAGCACCAGAGTGCAGATAATTAGGAGTCAGAGGTAAAAGCTTAGAGATGAAGCTTTTATTTTGGTGAACGATGTCACAAAAGAAATTTAAGGGAAGCATTTTTCATAATCTTGGCTTAATTGATATGCCTCTGGTTGTCACTCTTATTGATATTGTAAAATTATTTTAGCTCTTGTTTCATATGGTGAACCACCTTAAGCCTTTTGGGGAAGCAGGGCGTAAGTAAATTTTTCTGAAAAATAAAAGTGATCTTTGGTCATTTGCTATTTTAATATGATTGGGATAGGGCTCATGGGGATGCTACTAATAATACAGTATGAGCATTATGGGGTCATTTTGTGTGTTATTAAGACCTACTGCTAGGAACTGTGGGTTTGGGTTGCTTTCCAGCTGTCAAGGTGATTCTTCACTCCTATTCTCTGGCCTGGTCCTCTTGCTCTGGGAGGAGTCTGGGCTGTGAAGGCTCGCAGCCCTCAGGCAAACAGCCAGATGCACCTTCCTGGTCCTGAACTGTGCCCTCGAGCTGGTGCACCTTGGCAGCAGCAGGAAACAAAAGGAGTATGCTGTCAGTTCCAGATTCAATTGAAGAAGACCTTACTCTTCTTTTTGGCTATTTGGGAAGAACAGACAGAGTAATGCTCTTTATTTATGAATAGATGCACTTTAAGTATGAATGGATGGACATTCTTAGCTTCATTGTAATTGCTGCTAACTGAAGAGTCCCACCAAATGGAATTTCATTTCTTTGTGTCAGTGGCTGTCCATGTAAATATATCACTTAGAGCCGACAGAGTAAATTATTGCACTCATAGAAAATTGTAACTAATTTTTATTTTCAAATCCAATTAATAAACTTTTGGTCCTGTCAAACTAAGTTGTGAGAAGAGACTTTAAAATGTCATTAAGTCATCCACTAATTTAAGACAGAATGACTTCATATAATGCCAGTCAGACAGTAGTCCTATGCTGTTTGTGAAATTTGTTTTGAGAAACAAATTTTGCAACATTTTCCCCCCAGAGTTCAGGCATTTCTTTCTTTTTTTTTTGTCAATTTACTAACGTCATTTTTGCTCCAACTTGGGACATGTACTGGTACAATTACATTTTCTTTCTTAACTATACTATTGTGTACGGATCCCTGTTAAACTTTTTGGTTTCTCACTACTTTTTTCATGACACTATGACATTTCTAATCTTGGTTATTAAAACACTTTGTTTTGCTGTCTGTTGATATCTTTGGTTGAATTCAGTAAGAAAGATAATTTCCATTTCATAATCCAAATCATACATTTCCCAGGAGTTTATAGTCACAGAAGAGGATTTCAAATATTATAACATACATATTTTTTTTGTCTATCACACAATTTCTATTAATTTATCAGTTAAAAAGACTTTGATAGAAGCAAAGGTATTAGACGTTATCATGTGTCTTAGTCTTTTTGTTTTTTAGTGTGCTACCTCTACAACTTTGTATAAAATAGGAGACATAAGTTGCTTGCTGTTTCCAGGCAAAACTATACTAAAAACTATTTTGTGGTTCACAGATGGGGCCAAGTGTGTGACATGTTATCTATCCTATCTGCAAGTAGCATATTTTATGTACTATTTTGTTAGGATGAGAATGAGAGGGATGAAATAATTGAGTGATTCTGTGGAAGGGAAACGTGACCTTCTGAAAGAGGAAGGGTCGGTTCATAGCAAGGCCTCCCGCAATCTTGAAGGGCAGCATGAGAGGCAGCTGGGATCTCTTGGAGGTGAGTCAGAAATAACATGCTAACCTGGAAAGGCTACTAGAGAAACACATATGCCCTTTAACTAATGGCAAAACAGCAAAATAATTTTTTTTATGCCGTAATTAAAACTTTTCTCATGTCCATCATACCGAGGAAGAGAGACCAATGCTATTTGACTGAGGGACATCTTCAGGGAGAAATTCTGGTCTCCTGAAAAGGAAAGATGAGGTGATAAAGAAACTCTTAAATAGAGCCTGTGGTCTTTTTGGACCAGCACATCCTTCATGCTAATTCATTGTGTGTCGCAGGTATGTAAGGAGGGAGAGCCACAGATTAAGCATCAGAGCATTCTTTCTGTTATTTCTGAGTGGGACTGTGAATTGGGTCCTTGCCTTGCCCCAGGTAGACTTCCTGCTGAAGAAGAGGAGGCTATTGTGAATATCCTGAAAAGGATACAAACATCCGTGGAAGATATGCTGCTTTTCCAAAATGATAGCGAGTGTGAACTCTACACAGATTCTGAGCTGAGTTAAATTCAGTTACTGTGTAACTGCTATGGATAACACATGTAGTAGCTATGTCCTCAGGCTATGGACTCAGAGTTTTACAAGTTCATTGAGAAGATAAAGCCAAATGTAAAAGCAAAAGAAGGCTCTGAGAAACATACACATTTGTGCTTAGACAAAGGAGGGCAATTATAGGTGTTTTTTGTGGTTGGACGTATCATGAAAACTAATACATCAAGGGTTGAGCTTTGGGAGAGAGTTGACATAGGATAGGTTAAGAAGGGGGAAGGGTACTGCAGCTGAATGGACCCTAGCTGCAGGAAGGTAGGAATGATGGCACAGAGTAAAAAAGGACCATGGAGTTCTTAGCAATGTCTCCAAAGTTGATGCTAGCTAGAAAGCTGTATCTGTCTTTTCATCTATGCCAGCTCTCAAAGAAGTCTGCAGAATAAATTCCATTGTGTAATACTGTGGAACTTACCTAGATATTTATGTCCACCAAAACTCTACTCTGGGTTTGTGCTTGTTCAGTTTGAAGCCACTGACCTGCTCAGCAGAAGATCACACAATTGTCTGTGAAGTTCCTGTGGGATGCCCAGCCTTCTCCAATTCTCAGCAAACCTGGGAAGCTTTGAACCTCCAGAGCAGCTGCATTTGGACTTAAAGTAAAAAAATTTTCAGAGTTTGTAGACTGTCAGCTACTTAGAAGCAGTGGATTGTGTGGGTCTGGAATGACTTAAAACATCATGTAGTTCTTTAAAAATGTACAAACAATGAGATGAATGCATTGCCTTTGTGGAAAGGAAGGTAGGTGCTTTCATTCCTATTTCTTAGTCCTGTGCATGGCAACAAGACACCTGGAAACTGTTGAGAAACTTGGGCTTTCTTCTAGTTCTTATGTTGCTGCACTGGCAAAAGGTTTATCTCCCTCAATATTCACATCTAATAAA
Source organism: Rhynchonycteris naso (assembly GCA_037038555.1). Classification (NCBI taxonomy): domain Eukaryota; kingdom Metazoa; phylum Chordata; class Mammalia; order Chiroptera; family Emballonuridae; genus Rhynchonycteris; species Rhynchonycteris naso. The sequence continues at coordinate 126,365,029 of CM072999.1, forward strand.
GTCTTAGGAGGATGGGCTGTTATGTAGATAATTGTAAATAACATCAAGAATAAAAAAAATATTGCTGCATTTTTATACCTGGAATAGAGAAAGAGTTCATGGAGAAAGAGTTCATGGAGAGGTTCCTCTATCTTGTTAAAAATATTCTAGCATTTCTGAAAGCATTTTTTAGCATGTCAGATTTTCTGGGAACTGGGCTTCCTGATAGGATTGTTAGGAAGTCTTAGAACAGACTAAGGGGCTAGGAAATAAAAGAGAGCAAGTAATTTTTTTTTTAACTGGGAAAAAAATTCCCATGTGTTAGTTCAGTGAAAAATAATGCCAGTGGTGTATTTTTGGACAGTATATGTAATATTAATATGAATATGTAATGCTCTTTGATATTGCATCTTGTATACACATGCAGCTGTTACTGTTTCTCAGGCTAACCTGTTCTCCATCATTGTAATGCTGGAGATTTTCTTTTTGCTCCTTAATGGTGGGAGTGGTGTTGGGGGTGGGGAGCTGGAATCCCTCTTATTGAAGAGCTCCAGAGACAATTGTATGGTCATTAGTATATTTACATATGTGTGTATTCAAATATATGTATAAATTTTGTTTTTGTATCAAGAAGTAAGAATAGTCTCAATACCCTGCCATTTTGAGACTAATGAAAAAATAGCAGCATATAGAAATAATCCATCCAAATGGAATTCATTAGAGATGTATTTGTAAGAATACTTTTACAATATTGATTTTGCAAAGCAAGTCTCCATAAGTGTATACGCTCAATAGGTTGGGAAAGGGTTTAATGGACTTGTAGTTTTCAAGTTATCCGACTTACCTTGTATCTCAGAATTGGTGAAGTTATTATCAAGATTCTATTTTTTTTTAAAAAAATCTTTTATTCTGATTCTGAACTTGTCCCTTGCTTTTCATGGTTTATTCTGTATCATTATTGTAATTCACCCATGTCTTTTATTCACTTACATTTTCGTTTGGTTCCTGTTTTCTCACTGGACAACCATTACCCTTTTCTTAGGCAGAGCTGTTGTATTCATTTAAAAGTTTTCAGTCTTAGTGCAAAGTGAGTCAAAGTTCAGTCTTGGTCTTATTTGTCCTTACTTTATTGTGCATAGATTTATCTAAGTATAATTGCCTACCTAAGGAGGTACAGTACTCTTCCATTATGACCATTTCCTATGAAATATAAGCTACACAATGACATCATCTGGGAAGATGAGTTTCGAAAGTTTTATTTTTTTCTTTTTCTCTTTTTTTCTGCCTTTATTTTTTCTTTCTTTTCAGTTTCGTGGTTGATTTCTAGTTTCATACTATTTTGGTCACAAAAGATGCTTGATGCGATTTCAGTCTTAAATTTAATGGGACTTGTTTTGTGTACTAACATGTGGTTATCCTAGAAAGTGTTCCATGTGCACTTGAAAAGAATGTATATTCTGCTGGTCTGGGGTGAAATGCTCTGAAGATATCAATTAAATTCATCTGTCCTAATGTGTCTTTTAAGGCCATGGTTTCCTTGTTGATTTTCTGTCTGGAAAATCTGTCCATTGATGTCAATGGGGCCTTAAAATCCCCTACTATGACTGTATTGCTGTCCTCCTCTCTCTTTATGCCCATCAAGGTTTGCTTTATATATTCAGGTGCTCCTATATTAGGTGCAAGAAACTTCCCATTCTTTTAGTTGAAAATAACTCCAAGTGTGCTGAGCCTGAAATAATCTGCCTTTTTACTCAGAGGCTACTTGTTCTCTGATTATTTCCTGTGTCTCAACATTAAACATCCCTCCAACTGCTGGGGTTAAAAGTGGCCTTCTTCCTGCTCACTGTAATTCGTGATTTTACTGCTGAACTCTGTTATAATCATGTGATTGGATGATGTTTCAAATAGCATTTAAATTGTTAGTTTTTTAACATCAGTGACAATTTGCTTGTTAATCCCTTAACTCTCTAAATTTACTTATACAAAAACCGTAAGCTTTGCCACTTCTCCAGTTTCAGAGATGGATTAAGGAAGAGGTGTGTGTATGTGTGTGTGTGTGTGTGTGTGTGTATGTATGTATGTATGTAAAATACACAAACACTTGTATATAGTGTATGAGTACTGAAAAATATTTTTATATAAACTGTGTGTGTGTGCTTGTGTATATGTATTCATAGAGGGGTCTCATAGGCAGGACTTTAGGGTAAGCTCAAAGAGTTGGGTGGCTTTCCCCATCTTTTGCAAAGCTGACCGATGTAGTGTTGACCACAGTGCACGCAGTCTCTCACCTAAGATTCATTTTGTTTTAAAATATCTTTTGTGATTTCTTTATGTTTATATTGTTCACCAGTTCTTGTTACTATTAGGAACTGACATTACATTTCTTCCCTAATATTCTTTTCAGTTGACAGAAGAGAAATGTTTTGTAGCAGCTGCACAGTAGCAGTATGTGTGTAGTTCACCTCCCCTGCAGTGCAGTGCTGTGTGCACTTGAAGCCCAGCATCACCCGTATACCCTGAAGACCATCCCTCCTGCTCTGTTAGTCAGATCTTACAGTGCTCTTTTTTCCTTTTTAAAAGTGAACTTTTGGAGCCCAGCCCTGATAGCTCAGTTGGTTAGAGCGTTGTCTGGAAGTACAGAGGTTTCTGGTTTGATCCTCAGTCAGGGTGCATACAGGCACATACAGGAACAGGTTGATATTCCTGTCACATTCTTTCTCTTTCTCCTTCTCTCCCTCCCTTCCTTGCTTTCTAAAATCAATAAAAAAAATTAAAAGTGAACTTTTAGAGCATCAAAAATACTTATATTCAAGTGTGAGTAATAAAATATGTCCACAAACCAAACTTAAGTAACTTGGATCATCTACCTTTTTCTATTATTGAAAAAAAAAACCCACCTAGGATATAGTAATGTTTTCATAAAGTAGCTGCCATTTATCAAGTGTTATATGTCACACCTTATATTAGGAGTTTTAGCTACATTGTGCCATAGTCTAATCTTTGAATGAGGTAGATGAGAAAGCTGAAACTCAAAAGTTTAAATAACTATCATGTAGTTAATAGTCGCTGAATTTGGAATCAAATGTGTGAGGTATTATGTAAAAAAAGTGACATGTATATATTCCTATAAGTATTATTAATTAATTATATTTAGATATGTGTGTGTTTGTACTTACTGTGATTAAAATTGATTAAAATATGCAAGTTAGCTAGGTTTTATTGGGTCATACATGAAACCTATCTCAAACAGTATATATTTGGAATGCAAATTGGGTGACAAATTTTACCTTTTCCTTGAGAAATATATATAGGTACCTAATGTCAGCATTTTATATCATTCAGTTTTCCTTTTTGGGGAAAAGAAAAGCTATGGTTTATAATTTGGGGTTTTTTAAAAATTGAAATTTCCATACTGAGGGCTCTCTCTAGTATAATTTATTTTTGGACTGATAGGATATTTAAAGCTTATTCATAATTAGTGACCTGTAAAAATGAAGACATGGCACTTGCAGATATTCTGCAGAAGTAGTACATTCCTTCGTGTAAAATAGTAGGCATGTGCTTCTAAAAAATAACCACTGTCAAGTGGACTACTTTATTTTTCCCCCAGGCTGATTAACAATCACTGGCCTTGGTAAGACTGATAGTTAAATGTCATATTTGGCCTGATTTTCATCTTTAGTTCCTTCGGGTATTGCTTGGGTATTTCTCGCTCAGAGTTAATTGAGAAGACTATTTCAGCAAGTTTCTTTTCTTGAAAACCTTGTTGTGCTCAAGAGGACAGTTGATTGCAAGCTCTGCTCTTAGTTGCCAGTGAGTTCCTCAAAGCTCAGAGCTTGCAAATTAGCACAGTTTAGGGATTTGTTTTAGGCTTTTAGCTCCAGCATTTGCTACAATAAAAGTCATTTTTTTTTCCTATGGTTTTTGAATTGCAGTGATTGTGTTCTATAGTACAGCCCTGTACCATTCTGGCTATTGTGGGATTGATACAGAAACTGCTTCGGTAGGAACCCATGGCAGGGAGAACAGGAAAGGTATTATGCTCAGCTGTAGTGCCATGCATTTCTAAGCAGCTGATGTTTTCTTCAACTGATAGCCACCCTCCAAATTTTCAGAGGTGATTCAGCCTTTGGAAATTTAATGCCTAATTCTGCCTGGCTGCAGGAGCAGTGCCCTGAAATTCATTACATATTCACGTTTCAAATTGGGAATTCATAAATTTTGTGGCATAACTGCGTTGTGTTATTGTATTTTAAAGTCATACTTTTTATTCCAAGAATATGGAGGCACATCGATTTTTGTGAAATTTTTTTCTAAACAACACTTCTTCATAGCAGAGCCAGATACTTAAAACTAGTGGGAGATGACTTTTTACACAGTGAAATTTGTGATGATATTGTCAAATGAAGTGGGTCATTGTGTATTTTGTAATCTAAGACTACCAAATTCAACTCTAAGTCTTTGTAAAGGGATAGAGTAAAAGATGAGTCAAGTCAAAGTTCAGCAGTGTTTAATCATAGATTTTATGTTTTTACTACTTCACACACTGAATGCTATATTTGGAAATACTAGCAGAATATAGTATACCCTGTTTTTGTCTTTCCCCACTTCCAGTTTTTGTATTTCAGAATACTTTAGATACATACTCTTATTTTAGATGAAGGTGGCTCATGTTTTAATAATTAGGAATAAAATTATATACCTCAGATTTCAAGTGCATCTTTATTTTTATTTTATGGTTTATTATTTAATCAACGATTGTATAATATTAACAATAATTCAATGGAATGTATAAAAAAGCTGGAATAGATATCTGTAAACAAAGTATAAGATGAAAGTATCTTATGAACCTGAAAATACCATTTAAATATCCTTACTTGTGACAAAAAGTTAATTTCTACATATTTTTGAAACTTATTTTAAAATAGCTCTAAGGCTATTTTCTGGTGGCTTAACTATTTACTGCTTCTCATTCATCCTACATAGCTGTCATCTTCCTAATAATTGTTAGGACATTGCAGAATTTTCTCAATACTGAAAGATTTAACATTTCTACAGATGGGAAGTCATGGATAAAGCCAATAAGTAAACGACAGTAAAGCTGGCTTCCAGTATACTCCTGTGGTCTGCTCTGAGGGACTGGATTTGAAGTTGCTTGGGGAGGAACGGGGGAGTTAGCTTGGTCATAGCCTTAGGCTAGAAATATGCAGAATTATCTGGAATACATTTATTGTTATTACATGGAGACAGTAGGGTCAGGTCCTGGGGATCAGTAGGCTGGCTGCCTGGAGGAAGAGAGCCGAATCTGCAGGTCAGAGGTTGGCTCCAGGAACTGTGGCTGAGCAGAAGAGGCACCAGTAGGTGGTTTGGTAGGGAGTGCTTTTGGGAACACCACCTGCACAGAAGAAGGGAGCTGGATGGAGCAGAACTACATGAAGTTGATAGGGTGGCGCCCTAATCCAATAGAGCTGGCTTCCTTATAGAAGAGGAAGAGACATCCGGAGAGCATGCACAGAGATGTAAGGGCACAGCAAGAAGATGGATGACCTTTGCAGGCCAAGTAGAGAGACCTCTGGAGAAACCAGTCATGCTAACACCTTGGTCTTGGACTTCTAGCTTCCAGAATTCTGAGAAAATAAATTCCTGTTGTTAGAGCCACCAGTCTGTAGTATTTTGTTACTGCAGCTCTTTCCAAGTAATAGAGAAATCAGTAAAAGAAAGCGATACAACAGCACACGTGTCCCCCTTACTAAGAATCAGACACAGTGCCTTTGATTCCCTTTTTCACTACGGGCACAACATCGCGGGCAGTTCTGTTCCGCCGAGTAAGGGGTATCACAGGCAAGCCAAGTTTATAAGGTGGACCTAGCAGACTATTGCACCGTCTTCTGGGGTCCTCACTAGGGTAATAATAAATCCTTTACCACGAAGGGTGCATGCAGCCTTATCAAAAATCTCTCCCGTATCCAACTTTATATCCTTGGCCATCCGAATCTAGCATCCTTGGAATCCATTACCCTATATCATTTTCTAACTCCTGCTAGTACGCTGGCTAAATCCTATTTCTTCAGAGAGTGGTGTCTTTTCTTTCTTGGTAATTTTAACAGCTCCATGACTGGGTCATGTTGCAATTTAACTCTGGTTATTGGATTGGCTATCAGTAAGGAGCTTAAGGGTAATGTTAAGGGAGAGATGTGATGTCTTGCCAGGCAGAAGTCTCTGCATCAGGGAGCTCTCAGTTATCTAACTTTATATCCCATTCCCTGTTGACCCAGTATCCTCAGATGCAGTCTCAAAACTGCTTTACTGACCCTGCTGGCAGTGTTGGCTGGGTCCTATGACCTGTTGTCCCTTGCCTCCCTTGTCAGCCTCAGTGCCTCTCCTGCCAGTTATGACTTATCCCTAGTTATTAGCCTCTAAGGCAGGAGAGGACACGATGCCAAATCCTGAGTGGGCTTCCTTTCCTCTTGTAGAGAACTATCATCTGAATTGACCTCAAGCAAGGAGGAAGCCAGAAGCACTAATCTCTGATGGGGGCGTGTGTCACTTCCATAGGCACACAGAGTGCAGGGGAGACCGGATGATCAACATTGTGAGTGACAAGATGATCATTTTCTAAAGCACCAGGGTGCCACATTTTCCCAGTCAGCTCCTTACTTTGATGGAGCAGACTTTTCAAATGAATTCAGCTGTATCAGGAATGCCTAACTTTGAACTTAAATTCTGGACCTGACCCTCAGTACTTCATTCATTCATTCATTCATTCATTTTGCTTTCTGTTTGCTAGGAGATTAAAATGTTTTAATTTACTGACAGGGAGGCTTTCCTGGCTTTCACACTTCACCTTGAATTGATAATTGTATTAGTTTATGGCTGTTGTAACAAATGACCACAAACAGTGGTTCAAAGCAATACAAAAAAAGCAATACAAAGCTGCAGGTCAAAAGCTTGACATGGTCTCACTAGGTTACACTCAAGGGGTCAGCAGGGCTGTGTTAATTTCCACAGGTTGTAAGGGAGAAGAGTTTCCTTGTTCTTAGCCTCTAGAACAGGGGTCCCCAAACTAAGGCACAAAGCCGCATGTGGCCCCCTGTGTAAAATGTTTGGGGACCCCTGCTCTAGAAGCTGCCCACTGGTTCATGGCCCATTTTTCCATCTCTGGAAGCTCATAAGATTGCATTTCTTGATGCCTTTTTTTCCCATAGTGGCATCTTCCTCTAACTGCTCTCTTCTGTTACCCTATTCACTTTCAAAGACCCGATGGTTATGGTGTGCCCACCTGGTAATTCAGGATATTCTCTAGTTTCAGGTCAGCTGATGAGCAACCTTAATTAGAGCTGCAACTTTAATTCATCTTTTTCACGCAGCCTCATATATTCACAGATTACAGGGACTAGTATGTGGGCATCTTTTGGGGAGGAGGCCAATATTCTGCCAACCACAGTAATAAATTGATGTCAGCCTTCCATGTTATTTCTCAGATGCATGGGTAATCTCTAGCAATAACCATCTAGTCCTGTACTACTTGTAATCAGTATTTCACTCAAGCTCTTGAATACCTAGTCATTGCATACACCTTCTCCTGGTGTGTCATTCCAGTTTATCTAGGGAAGACAGATAAAATTATGGGAAGTTCAAGCAATATTGGTTGTAGATCTCAGCAAATCTAAGCAAAGAACTGTGGCCTTCAGGGTATCCCCATGATAAATGAAATCTATTCTTTTTGGAGATTTGTTGCTACTGTCTCGTTTGTGTTCTATAGGAAATAATTTTGTATTTAAGGGACCTTAACTGTGGTAATTATCTCCTAAAGATGAGATTTTTTTTTTGTCCATTTAAGAGTCTTACTGTAAATTAAGGATCTGCCAGGATATCTGTCATACCCACCGGGCTCCATGAATTGGTTGTTGGAAGAAAATGGGGAACAGATGGTTGTCAGTACCTCCTTCAGGCTAAACCTGGCTCAGACTTCCAAGTTACTCCATGTGGTATGGTAAGATTTTTGGCTACACATGCCAAATCTTTCGGGATTTGGACATTCTGATGTCTTAGTCTGAGTTATAGTTCTTATTCATTATTTGTTTTTTTGAAAAAAATTAAAGGTGTTATGTTTCTATTCTCAGTGATTGAGAAATGTGTGTGTGTAGTGGGTTCTGAAAATATCTTTGTAGTTTTAAAAATTATTCAAGAATTATAAGGTACTACTCTTTTTTTTTTCAATGATAGTTTATATTCAGTATTATTTTCTACTAGTTTCAGGTGCATATAAGGTACTGTTTTCTTATCCACTATTAGCCTGGTTTGCTGATTTTTTTTCTTAAGAAATATAATCTTGAAACAACTTTAATATCATTTTATAAGTTTGTTACACAGGAATCAAAGTCTAATTCTATTTAATGACATAAATATTTACAAATATTGAATAAAATAAGATTTGCAGATAAAGGGAAATTACTTTATGACTTTTCCATCATTGGAGTTAGTCTTGTTATATAAAATTTAAGAACTTTTATTTATCATCTGATACTTTTATTGGTTGTTATGTGTATGTTCTTAGAATTCAGAAGGTTTCTCTGTGAATAAGTTATAATGTCTATACCCATGATGGTGAACCTATGACATGCGTGTCAGCACTGACACACGTAGCCATTTTTGATGACATGCGGCGGCATGCGGCCGCATACCAGAGAAGTATGGGGCCTCATGACCAGAAGGACGTTTCATCCCTGGCTCCTGCATGGCCAGGTGCAGTAGCCGAGGATAAAACATTTGCTGTAGTATAGACACTCTGTGCCAGAGGTCTGTAGGCCAAAACTATAGAACTCCGGCACAGAGCGTCTAGTTCTGGGACTTCGGGTTAGGCCGTTTTTCTCTAAGTGACACACCACCTGAGTTATGCTAGATTTTTTGGCGAATTTTGACACTCCAAGCTCAAAAGATTGCCCATCACTGGTCTATACAGAACTTTTGTTCTGAGGAATAATAGATGAGAGGAATATTGGCCATATTTAAGTTTTTTTATATGCCCTTCCTTATTCCAAAAGTTTGAAGTGTTCCAATAATACCTTATTGGAAATGAAAATAATACATTCTAACAAAGAAATCTGCTTCATAATAACACTTCTCTGTGTCTTGTGCTAGTTTTTCATCTTCTTAATCACTAAATAGCAGACTCAGGTTCTGTCCTTGTCCCTCTCTTCGTGCTCACTCTAGACCCTCTTGCCTGAGGCATTTTAAGTACCATCTCTGTCTGATGACTTTTCAGCTCGTACTCCTTATCAGATCTCCATTCTGAGCTCCAGACTAATATATGTAACTGTCTCTTTCACATTTCCACTTAGATTGCTCTAAGACAGTGGTTCTTAACCTGGGTTCTATCGAACCCAAGGGGTTTGATGAGTTGGTCTCGGGTTCGGAGAAGCCTCTGCCGCGGAGGCCAGAATAAAGTAATACCGTAATATGTTGTGAGTTCATGCACTTTGTTGGTTTTGTTCTTTGAGCAAGGTGATGTGTATGCACGGCTCATTTTGTGCACCAGTAAAAAAACATATACCTATGTCTTGAATTTGGAAAAAAGAATCATATTTTATTTATCACTAAAGAAGGGTTCGGTGAATGCGCATATGAAACTGGTGGATCCGGTACCTCAAAAAAGGTTAAGAACCACTGCTCTAAGATATCAAAATTAACATGCCAGAGCTGACTCTTGATCTTTGCCTAAATCTTTCTCCTCAGCCTTTCCTTTCTCCTTAAGGGTCACAGTTATTCATATTGTCCACCTGTAGGTCATATTTGACCCGGCTTTCTCCTTTACGCCCCTATGACCAGTACATCACCTTTATTATGGATCAGTCCTGCAAAATACGTCCCAGGTGTATAACTGCCACCACCTGGTTCATGACATTTTTATATTTTGTCTCTATAGTTACAGTAGTTTTTATTTATTTTTATTTATTTATTCATTTTTTTAGAGGAAAGGGAGAGAGAGAGAGAGAGAGAGAGAGAGAGAGAGAGAGAAGGGGGGGAGGAGCAGGAAGCTTCAACTCCCATATGTGCCTTGACCCGGCAAGCCCAGGGTTTTGAACCGGCGACCTCAGCATTCCAGGTCGACGCTTTACCCACTGCGCCACCACAGGTCAGGCAGTTGCAGTAGTTTTTAACTGGTGTCCCCACCTCCTGTGTGAACAAGGACTTCATCTACTCCATATTCCCCCATACACACATCCACACATCAAGCCTGCATGTTCTTTTAAAAAATAAATTGGATTATATCCCTTCTCTTCTTTTAAAACCATTTAGTGCTTTCCCATTCCTCTGAAGATAAACTTGATATTCTCCTGCTGTCTTTATATATTCAAGATTCGGTCTCTGTCCCCTCTCCATCTGCAACTTCATCTCGGATTGATTCTCTCTAGAAGTGCTGAGTAGAGACACAGTTGTTTTTATTTTATCCGGTACACACTCTAAGCTCTTTTCTGCTTCAGAGTCATTGTGCAATGCTTATTTCTTACTCTGAAAGTTTCCCCCCTGTTCTTGTCAGGGCTTTCCAGATAAACAGATAAAATAGTAGCTATACATGCATAATACTATATTATATATACATATATAAATATATAATAAGAGATTTATTATAAGAAATTGGTTCATGTGAATATGTAGACTTAAAAGTTCCAAATCTGTAGTGGGCAAGCTAGAGACCTAGGAAAGCAGACTCAGAGGCCAGCAGGTCTGAGATCCAGAAACAGCCATTGTTTCAGTTTGAGTCTGAAGGCAGGAGAAAGAACAATGCCCAGGCTCATAGGCAGTCAGGTAGGGGAGTTGATTGTTTTTTGGGGGGAGAGTCAGCCCCTTGTCTTAGTTAGGCCTTTCACTGATCGGATAAGGCCTACCAAGATTAGCCATCTGCTTTACTCAGCTTATTGATTTAGATGTTAAACTCAACCAAAAACATTTTCACAGAAACTACTCAAAATAACATTTAATCAAATACCTGGGCACCTATGATCCAGTCAGGATTACATGTAAAGTTAACTCTCACATTCCCCTTCCCTACTCCCAGACCTTTCTGTCTAATTCATTCTAATTTCTGAACTCATAGATTAAAAATAGAGTAGCCCTCAGTGATAGCCCCTTTATTTAAACTGAAGTCAGTTGTTGAGCTTATAACTGTGTATTTTATCTCTGAGTGCTTCTCACAGTTTACTATTTCTGTTTTCTGTGAAATGATTTTTTGGATAGTGTCCCCACTAAATTGAGTGACTCTGAAGGACAGTGATGGCTCAGACTTGCTCACCATTTATATATACATAGAGCACTTTGCAGTTTGCCTGACACAACAGTTATTTTATTGGGACTAGAGCGTGAATGGATAGATCCAAGAATGAACTCTTTTTTTCCTAGAAGAAGTCATTCAGGTCTCAGGATAACAGGACAGTAGGGAAGTTTTCCAGTGCTGTTATCATTCTCTTTCTCATCTCTTCAGAGCAAATTACTCCATAGGTATTTTTTGGTGAAAATTCAGTAACTGTGAATCACTAAGGTTGTGGAAATAATGATTAAATCATTAAATGAGTATACAAATATTTTGTATAATTAATTTAAAATTTTTCTAATGTATTGATATTTCTAGATAAGTGGTCAGAATACATTGATAGATCATCATTGTTAACATAGAGGCTTCAGCTACTAAATTGTTATTGATATAATTTTAGATACAAATGCATTATCTTTTCTCCATTTCTGTTTACTTTCTAAAGAAGAGATATCTAAGATGATTTAATAAAGTGCTTAGCACACATGGATAAATTAGAATATTAAGTAGCCTATTATGGAATTACTTAATTTAGGTTAAAATCTACTCCTGTAATATATTCTGTTGAAAAGATTGTGTGATTTTTATATATCCAGTCTTGTTCTGTCTAGAAATGCTTCACTCTCCTGTTCTGGTTTCCTGTCTGTCACTGACATTTGCCTGGCTACACCAGCCCACTCATATCTCGTTCTTTAAAGTTGAGCTGTTCTTGCTCTTGGATTCCAGTGTCTTATGTTTAATACTTAATTGCTCTCTATTTATTTTTGGTTACAATTGTTCATTGAACAAATCATTATTAGGCATTATGTGCATAGTGTTTTCCTAGACACTCAGGAAAACCTTCAAAGAATTGTGAGAATGGTCTTTGTCCTCAAATAACAAAAACTCTCATTGAAGAGACAAAGAAATAAAAATCATGCTCGTAATAATATCTTTGGCTGAAAATGAACTATGTGATAAGGACTTCATTTTATGCATTCTCAAAATGCTCCTTTAGTAGTATCCTCAAGTTCAAAGGAAGAAGCCGAGTCTCAGATTATATTATTTGTGAAAAGTGATGTAGCTAACGAGTGCCAAAGCCCAGATTGGAAGTGGAAATGTCCAGCTCCGCAGTATGTCCTCTTGTCTCTGAACTGTAACGTAGCACATCAGAACATGGACAGAGAACGGGAGAATGACGGGAGGCATGCATGAAGTTGTGTGTGTGTATGTGAGTGGGTATTTGAGGACACACTTTGAAATGGGAGTCAGAGCTTATTGTTATAGGTTTTAAGAATGTGTATGATAAGCATACTTAATTACTTTATAGAGTTGAACAGAATATAACATCATGACAAGATGCCTCAATGTGTATGAAGCTGATTTTGTTTCATTATATTTTATTTTTCATATTCTGGAACTTTGAAAGCAGTTATATATAGGACATTTAGATATTGAGTTCCTTTATTTTGTAGTAGGAGAAAAGAGGCAAGCCACCTTCCCAGCCAATATTAATCCACTGCATAGATTTGTGTAAATTAAATGTCAAAATGGGTAAATGGGACTCCTTTTGTCCACAAAAGGAAATCATTTGGTCCAGTGTTTATAAAAGGTTAAGGTTTGTCCCTCTAGTTAGATTTCACTCATCCAGATGACATCCAGGCCCCAGGTGAAATGGTCAAGTGTAATTACATTTAAAAGAATTGTGAATTTTTAAAGAAAATATTTTACTTTGTTGATTTGGGAGAGAGAGAGAGAGAGAGAAAGAAACATCAGTTTGTTCCACCCATATATATATGCATTCACTGGTTGGTTGATTCCTGCATGTGCCTTGACTGGGGATCAAACCTGCCACTGTGGCACATCAGGACGGCACTCTGACCAAGTGAGCTACCCAGTCAGGCCTTGAATTTTTCTTTTTATCTTACTAGCTTGTATATGATATTATTACACACTATTATAGGGAAAAGTCATTCTAAGACTATATTGCAAAGATGCAAACCATGCTATAATACATATAATCAATTGAAACTGGCCATAGATATTACTGATCATCATTTAATATAATGCACTGAAATTAATAAGAAACCTTTGAAACAGGTTTCATAAGGTGGGGCTTCAGAGTATTTTCAGTCTTCCCACCATATGAGTGGCATGGATTTTGGCAAATGGATAAAACATTTATATATTCTTTGGAAATATTAGAACACTGTATGTGATACTAAAGCCAGATATTAATCCAAACAATATTTGCATTTGGCAGCCAGACGTTTTATGAGAGGACTAGGTATTTTATTAGTAAGCCATCTTTTAGATATTCATGTAAATAGTGCAGTAGTGCTCTTCAATAATTAAGTTAAACTTGGTCCAGTGGAAACAAAGAGCATTATTCGTGTATTATATACAAACTAGTGAATGTGAATGTAAAGGCCTACCTAGTAAATATAAGGTTCAAATTTTAGATTTGTGAACAATCTTATTTTGCATACAACTTCTCTGTGATGCAAATTTCCCCTCCATATCAAGCTATCACCTAATATTTGTTGAGCATGTGCTAGACATTATGCTAAGGATTTGAAGCAAAAAATGATATATAATAATAACTTACAAAATGGAAGTGTATCTATGGTAGGGCAAATTCTTTATACCAGGGGTCCCCAAACTATAGCCCGTGGGCAGCAAGAGGCCCCCTGAGGCTATTCCCCCCCCCACACTTCCAGAAGGGCCACCTCTTTCATTGGTGGTCAGTGAGAGGAGCACAGGATGCATCCGCACCTATAGTTCCCATTGAAGTACTGGTCAGTTTGTTGATTTAAATTTACTTGTTCTTTATTTTAAATATTGTATTTGTTCCCGTTTTGTTTTTTTACTTTAAAATAAGATATATGCAGTATGCATAGGGATTTTGTTCATAGTTTTTTTTAAAGTCTGGCACTCCAATGGTCTGAGGGACAGTGAACTGGCCCCCTGTGTAAAATGTTTGGGGACTCCTGCTTTATACTTACAGTTGGTGGCACACCGTGAGGAGGAATGCACTGTTTTTATCCACCTTCTACTATGTAGTTGGCAGACCACGGATTCAAACCCAATTCAACCCTGAAATGTTCACTTTCATACACTTTGCTATTCCTTCCAGCTTCAGTGTAAACATTTAAACTGAAAACCTGGAAAGTAGAAAAAGATACAACTCTTTAAGCTTGTTTTACATACCTATAAAGCTTAAAGAAATGAATGTATAGATTTCTGAAGTCTGTTTTAAGAAAACTAGTTTGTTAGTGAAGTTAAAAAAAAGCTATTGGTATATTGTATGTATTTACATCTTGATGTAGGACATTGAGTGCATTACAGAAATAAAAGTTTCTGTGTTCAAAGTGATAAATATTTGTTCTTTTATGTTGTGTTAATTTATTTTGAAACAGTTGGTGTTGCATTCGCCGGGTGCAGAAACAAACATCAGAGACTTTCAGGAGTTCAAAGATTATTTATGGCCAAAATGCAAACCTGCGCAGGGGTGAGCTCCTACAGCACTCAAAAAGGCTGTCAATGGAGTCACACCGAGCGCTTACAGACTATGGCTTATATAGCTGAGCAAGCAAGCGTCGGATACAGAAGCAAACTTGGCAATTAGCTATTGGCGGGCAGAAGATTACACACAGTCACATGGCTTAGTAACAAGGTGGACAGTGGGAAATTTTAAAACGGACAAACAGTTTTGAAACATAACAGGAGTGGTCCTAAAAGGGCAAACGGTTTTGCTATCTTAGCCAAACATCTCAGGACATGGGTGTGGTTAACTGTTCTTCCCTGTTTCCTCTCAGGGTTGTGCTGCCTGGACATGAATTTTTATGCCTCATGCTCCTAACATTTCCTCCTCTTCTTGGGCACGAGTCAAACCCTTGGCTCGGCCTCTTCTCTGGCTAGCAGTGTGTATGGCTGAGATAAAACCATAAGCTTGACTACTTCTAGCCTTTCTTTAATGAAACTCAGGAGTTTATTGAGAATGATTGGTCCAATTGTTAAGACTAAAAGTAGGACCAGGAGGGGTCCCGCAATGGCTGATATTAAGGTAGTCAGCCAGGGTGAAGAGTGGAACCAAGAGGCAAACCATCCCGTCTCTTCATTATTATCTAAGTTCCTATTCTTTAACCTCTTTGCTAGAATTTTTATATTCTCCCTTATGACTCCTGAGTGGTTTACATAAAAACAACATTCTTCTCCTAGGGCAGCACATAGTCCCCCTTGCTTTAGGAAGACTAGATCTAGTCCTCTCCTATTCTGTAATGCTACTTCAGCTAATGAATCTATCTGCTTTTCTAGAAAGATTACCTGGTCCTGAAGAATGGCAATATCCTTGGAGAAAGTCTTAGACAGCTGCTTGAGATTAAGGTCACTCTGTATAAGTGCTGCTGTCCCTGTGGCTGCTGCTCCTATTTCTCCAATTGTAGCTATAATGGGGATGAGGAGGGGAGCAGCTCTCCTTTGCCTCCTAGGGCTAGGTGTACTCACAAGAAAGTCAGGATTTCCTCCATATAGATATACCTGTGGGATAATGTAAGCACTAATGCATAGCTCAGGATGAGTAGGGGATATACATTTGAAGATTCCTTGGGTACACACAAACCACAATCCTTCTGGTGCCTTGGTGACTTGTTGGGTACTATTTATGCCTGGTATTTCTTCTACTCCTAGACAATAGTCACTATAACCAGAGTTTTCTACTGTAAAGTTTGCTAATGAGTAGCAGGTCCCTTTCCCATGAAACTCTGCTAAATTCAAAGATCCTTCAGCCTCACAGTCCTGAATTTCCTTTTGACTTTCATCTGATGTCAGGTTAACTACTGTGGGCGTTAGCTCACTGGTTTTTGACGTGTTGGCTCCCAAACCTACATAGAATGGGGGCCTCGGACTAAGGCAGAACCAGCATGACTTAGTAGTTTCCGGCTGGGTATTATTGAAATAAGGAAAAACTTTGTCCAATAGCTCAAAAATATTAATCTCATCTTGGTATGGCTTAGGGTTATAGGGAGGAGGCTGAGAAGTCGTCTCTACTGGGAGAAATGTTGTCTCTACCTCCAACACCCGGGGAGTTCCTGATGAGCTGGTTGATGTGTTTTCATCTACTTGTGACTGCAGAGGGGGTGCTTAACAGTACCTGATAAGAACATTGGATTCTGGTGTTGGGGCTAGTGGGGCTCGAGTAGGGGATTTTGGTGGTAACCCTTTTCCTATTCCTCGTAGAAAGGGTCTGGTTTTAGTTGGCAGTTTCCTAATAGTGAAAAATGTTCCTGGGTCATTTCCCCATACATACAGCCTTAATCCCCAAGTTTTTCCAGATTCCCAGCTGGGATCTTGTGGCCTCTTTATAGTAATTAGAGTAGGGTTGCAATTGTCCTTTGCACAGTCTGCATCCCCAGTTTCCTTAGGCCGTTTCCCACCTAACCTAGTTCCTAGTCGAAGGAGGCTTATGTCCCGATCAGTTTTAGGTGGTTTCCACTTAAATTCACTAACTAAAGTTTCACAGCCCCAATTCTTACAATAGTAGTCTGAGTGGGAGCCGCATACGCGGCGTTGACCCGAGGGTGGTTCAGGACAGGCATAATAAGAGGTGTACCATAAAGCTCTATTTTTAACACTGGGGTCACATAAAGAATACGAGCTAGGCATATCATCATCCCAGGTGCCCTCAGGCGAGTCAAACTGCCAAGCTGCCGGCGAGTCACAAAACTTGTCTTCAAATAATTTAGAAAAATCAACTCTTAGAGTAAGAGGTTGATTATTTAACCAAGTATTATTTTGTGCAATGACAGTGCCATCTGCAGTCCTGATTAGGACCCACTCTCTTAGTTCTAGTCCATTACACAATGTCCAACACAGTAGTAGAGTCCCTATTCCCTGGAGAAGGTGACCTTGAGGGGTTGATCTGGTTTTTGCTGCACTCGCCATGTCTTGTTATTTGTCTCTGGTTCTGCAGCCTGTTTTACGTGGGACAGATGAATCCAATAAGGCTTTTCAGCTATCTTGACTGCAGAGGGGGTGCTTAACAGTACCTGATAAGGTCCTGTCCACCGTGGTTCTAAATTTCCCCTTCGGTGGTTAAGAATCCATACCCACTGTCCGGGCTCCGGCGGGTGTGTCAGAAGGCTGCCTTTCGGGGTTGCTCCTTTTCCCTCTCGCAGCTTTCGCACTTCTGCTCGAATTAGTTGTAGAGCCTGCAAAGACTTGAGGAAATTGCGATTAGACATTTCTATTTCCTCTCTTGTAAGTTGGGGCACTAATGGAGTGGGTTGTCCAAACATAAGTTCATAGGGGGTCCACCTATTTGTATAGGGGGTATTCCTAGTTTGGAACAGGACAAAAGGGAGTAACTCTACCCAATTTTCGCCGGTCTCCTCCCTCAACTTAATTATAGTTTCTTTTAAGGTCCTATTCATCCTTTCTACTTGCCCTGAGCTTTGAGGCCTATAAATACAATGTAATTTCCAATTTATTCCTAATCTCCTAGCTAGCTCTTGAGAAATTTTGGATACAAAGGCTGGTCCATTGTCAGATCCTATTGCTATGGGGATCCCATACCTAGGAATAATTTCTCTTAACAAAATTTTGCACACGGTGGAGGCGGTTTCCCCTCTGGTTGGAAAGGCTTCTGTCCATCCTGTAAAAGTATCTACCAATACTAAGAGATACTTGTACCCTGCTTTTCCCGAAGTCATTTCGGTGAAATCTATTTCCCATAGCTCTCCTGGACTCTTTCCCCTATATCTTGCTAAGGGAGGAAGTTTCTTATTTATAGCATTTACCTTAGCGCAAGCTTGGCACCTAGAAATAATGGACTGTATTATATCCCTAATCCAAAGTCCTTCATAGTATTTCTTAATTAGCTGTTCCATTTTGTTTTGCCCTAAATGAGAACTTTCATGAATTTCTTTTGAGATTTCTTTTATCACCCCGTGGGGTAGATAAAGTCTGGTGTCGGGGAGTTCGATCCAACCATGTTTGTTCTTTTTACCCCCTAATTGTTTTCCTTTTTCCTCCTCTTCTGG
Organism: Rhynchonycteris naso; assembly: GCA_037038555.1. Lineage (NCBI taxonomy): Eukaryota > Metazoa > Chordata > Mammalia > Chiroptera > Emballonuridae > Rhynchonycteris > Rhynchonycteris naso. The sequence goes on from CM072999.1 coordinate 126,383,338, forward strand.
GGTATACTTAGGCTCTGGAGGTAGAGAAGGATGTGGCAGAAGTGGAAGCAGGTTAGCAGTTTCTCCCTCTGCGGCTTCCCTTGCAGCTGCATCAGCGTAACGGTTCCCTCGAGCCACTGGAGAATTTCCCCTTTGGTGTCCTTTGCAATGGATTATGGCTACTTTTAAAGGCAGCCAAATTGCATCAAGCAGAGCCAGGATTTCAGTCTTATTCTTTATTTCTTTTCCCCCTGCTGTTAGCAAGCCTCTTTCCTTATAAATGGCCCCGTGAATGTGAGCAGTGGCGAAGGCGTATCTGCTGTCTGTGTAAATGTTAGCCACTTTGCCCTCCGCTAGCTGGAGGGCTTGCGTAAGACCAATCAATTCCGCCTGCTGGGCAGATGTGCCTTTTGGCAATGCTTTCTGCCACAAGACACTGTCCTGGGTGGTCACAGCTGCTCCTGCGTATCTTTGTCCATCTCGGACATAGCTGCTTCCATCAGTGAACAGTGTGAGGTCTGCTTCCTCATAGGCCTGGTCCCGAAGGTCCGGTCTAGCCCCTGTGACAGTGTCCAATATCTGTCTGCAGTCATGGATCACTGTAGGGTCCGGTAATGGTAGTAGGGTAGCAGGATTTAAGGCTGTTGTCTTCAAGAACTGCACTGCTGGGGGATTCAATAATTGTGCTTGGTACTGTGTCAGTCTAGCATTGGAGATCCACCTATCTGGTGGGGCACGCAGCACCTGTTCTAGATAGTGCTCTCCAATAACCTGGATGTCCTGACCCAACGTCAGCTTATTAGCTTCTTTAACTAAGATTGAAGTGGCAGCAAGCGCTCTCAAGCAGGCTGGCCAGCCAGACGCTACGGGGTCCAGCTTTCTAGACAAGTAGGCTACAGGCCTCTTCCATGGTCCGAATTTCTGACTGAGGATCCCTAATGCTACCCCTCCTTTCTCAGCAATATATAGCTGGAACGGTTTGGTCATATCTGGTAATGCCAGTGCTGGGGCAGCCACGAGGGCGTCCTTGAGTGCCTGAAATGCTTTTCTCTCTTTGTCCAAATAAACTGCTCTTCTTTTCCCCGCGTCAATTCATGGAGGGGCTTGGCCATTTCAGCAAACCCTAGTATCCAGAGTCTACAATATCCTACTGCACCTAGAAATTCCGGTACTTGCCTTTTATTAGCAGGCTCCGGGATCTGCAACACAGTCTGAATCCTCTGGCTAGACAATGTCCTTTGTCCCCCTTGTAAGTTATACCCCAAATAACTTACAGTTCGGGTGACAATTTGAGCCTTCCTGGCAGAAACACGATATCCCATTCGTTGGAGATTCTGGAGTAGGTCTAAGGTGGCCGTCCTGCATTGTCCCTCTTCTGCTGCAGCGACGAGGAGGTCATCTACATACTGCAGCAGCACCACTGACGGATGGTCATCTCGGAACCCCTGCAAGTCTTTACTTAGAGCCTCATTGAAAATAGTGGGAGAATTTTTGAACCCTTGAGGAAGTCTAGTCCAAGTATATTGTCCTATTAGCCCGTTTTCTGGATCGTTCCACTCAAAGGCAAACATATCTTGGCTTTTGTGGGCCAGCGGGATGCAAAAGAAAGCATCCTTCAAGTCCAGCACTGAATAATACGTGTGCGTAGGGGGCAAAGAGCTTAATAAGGTGTAGGGGTTTGGCACTGTGGGGTATATAGTCTCTACCCGGGCATTGACTTCTCGCAGGTCTTGCACCGGACGATAGTCCTGGGTCCCGGGTTTTTGAACTGGCAACAAAGGTGTATTCCACGCCGACTGGCACTCCCGGAGGATACCCGCTGCTAGTAGCCTCTTCAAGTGCTGTGCTATCCCTTGTTTAGCCCGTGCTGGAACTGGGTATTGCCTTATCCGCACGGGGCTTGCAGTGCTCAGTAATTGCACTATGACAGGGGGCTGGTGGGCTGCTAAGCCTGGCGGGTTAGTTTCTGCCCACACTCCGGGAACTTGTTGCCTTATTTCCTCTGGGACCCCATTGAGTTGGTCCTTACCTTCCTGAAGGGTCGCTATCAAATATTCTTCAGACAGAGGCACCGTTACCTGCAGACTTCCTTTTTCTTGGTCACCGCCTTGCTTGAAGGTGATTGTGGCATGAAGCTTCTGCAAGAGATCTCGACCCAGGAGTGGGTAAGGACAATCTGGAATGACTAGAAACGAGGGAGTGATGGTGCCCCGACCTAGGTCCGTTATTCGAGCGACTGCCTGCGGGTAGGACATTGTTTTGCCAGTTACCCCTATTACTTTGGTAGTCTCTTTTTGTAATCTCCCTTGTGGACTTTTTAAAACTGAATAAGTGGCTCCCGTGTCGACCAGTAAGTTTGTCGGCTTTCCTTCGACAGTCAAGGTGACCATGGGCTCTTGGGAGCCAACAGGAATAGAGCCCTGGCCCCCTCAGTCAAGTTGTAGGAGCACCTGCGACTCCCTTTCAGGCTGCCCAGCTCTTAGCTTTGGGCAGTCTTTCTTCCAATGTCCTTTTTCCTTACAATATGCACACTGATCTTTACCAATTCTTCCTTGGAAGGGATTCTTTCCTTTCCCACGGCTGGGTGGTTCCCTTTTTCCCTTTCTTTTCCCTTCTTGAGCTGCTAGGAGGATTTTTACTGCAGCTTTCCCAAGTTCCAGGTCATCTCGGTTCACATATACTTTCTGGGCTATTTCTAGAAGCTTGCTCCTATTTTCTCCTTCAAATCCCTCTATCTTCTGTAACTTCTTCCTAATATCTGCAGCTGCCTGGGTTACAAAAGCTATGTTAACCAGCCTGCGGTTTTCCTCCGCTTCTGGATCTATTGGGGTATAAACCCGGTAGGCCTCTATTAGCCGCTCTAAAAAGGCAGCGGGGGATTCATCCCGTCCCTGAATAACCTCACTTACCTTACTGAAGTTTGTTAGTTTTCTGGCTGCTGCTTTTAACCCCCATAAAAGAGCCCGGCGATATTGGGTGAGTGCTTCCTTTCCCTCTTTCACATTTGGGTCCCAATTCGGGGGCTGCCTAGGGAGAACTTCCTCTAATTCTCTTTCCGTTCCCCCGTCTTCCCGGAATGCCTTTTCTGCTTCCTGACTTATACGGTTTCTTTCTTCAGTGGTGAACAAAGTCTGCAAGAGCTGTTGACAATCATCCCATGTTGGCTGATGGGTCCTAAAAACAGTCTCAAGTAATGAGATTAACCCTTGAGGCTTTTCTGAAAAAGGGGGGTTTTGATGTTTCCAATTGTAAAGGTCACTAGTGGAAAAGGGCACATAGACCATGCGGGATGGAACTCTTGGTCCCGCATCCAATGGTGGGGGCGCCTCGCGAAGAGGCAATATGGCGGCGCCCCCTGCCGTTGGAGGCAAGGCATAAGCAGGAGGAGGCAAAGCATACGCTGTGCCCCCCCCCCCCCCCCGCATGTGTGGGGGACTCAAAACCTCGTCCTGCTGCGTGGAATCAGGCTCCCTCTTTCTTTGATGCGGTGGTGGAATATTCATTGGATCTGCAGGGTCTTCAAGGGGTTCAGGGAGGACAGGATAGAGTCTAGATGACTGTCTGCTAGAATAAGCTGGATTGTTATCTTTCTTACCCTGGTTCTGACTGTCAACTCTGACACAAACTGCCCTCTTTTCCCTTTTGCTAATCTTAAGGCACTTTCTAATATATCCTGGCTTTTCTGTAGCGATATCAATCCACACATCTATGTATAAATATTGGTCTGGATGGGGCACTTGGTAGATGACTGCTCGGACTGCAAATATAATGGGGAGATCAAATGCACCCTCAGGGGGCCATCCTACATTGAAGGAGGGCCACTCTAACTGGCTCAATGTTCGGAGGGTCTCCCGATCTGGAGGCGGTCCCCCGTAACCTTGTGCCCTCTTCTGATAATCAGAAATTCTTTAGCAGACAATCGAGCGGAGAGCCGGGTGTAGATTCCTGTTGCCCCATTTTTCGATACCCCGCTCTATCAGCTTCTAAACCTTCTATTATCAACAAAACAAGGATTAGGATGCCCCAACCCACAAATAGGGCAGCAAAAACAAGAGATCGTTCAACACTTCCTCCAGACATTCACATACACATACACTACTACACACTCAACACTATCACACATACAACGCGGCGTGACGCAGCGCAAAATCCTAGACCGGTCACCTTTACAAAAACCCCAAGGAGCAGCGTCCTGCTTTTCCCTTGAGGGCCTGGGCGAATCTCAGACAGCGTCCTGTCTATCACCTCAGGCTGCAGATTCTCCGGAGTCAAAACCAGACAAATGGGATCCCAGTTCACTTACCAGCTCGAGCTGTTCCCTCGGTCTCTGATCAAATTCCCGTTATGGGATCCAGGACGAGCCCCCAAATGTTGCATTCGCCGGGTGCAGAAACAAACATCAGAGACTTTCAGGAGTTCAAAGATTATTTATGGCCAAAATGCAAACCTGCGCAGGGGTGAGCTCCTACAGCACTCAAAAAGGCTGTCAATGGAGTCACACCGAGTGCTTACAGACTATGGCTTATATAGCTGAGCAAGCAAGCGTCGGATACAGAAGCAAACTTGGCAATTAGCTATTGGCGGGCAGAAGATTACACACAGTCACATGGCTTAGTAACAAGGTGGACAGTGGGAAATTTTAAAACGGACAAACAGTTTTGAAACATAACAGGAGTGGTCCTAAAAGGGCAAATGGTTTTGCTATCTTAGCCAAACATCTCAGGACGTGGGTGTGGTTAACTGTTCTTCCCTGTTTCCTCTCAGGGTTGTGCTGCCTGGACATGAATTCTTAATGCCCCATGCTCCTAACATTGGCAGTTACATTTTGATTAGGACTTTTGATCAGTTTTAGATGTTTTTGTTTATGCTGACATTAGATTTAAAAAAATCTGTGATTGTAAAATAGACATGTCTACCTTGAATTATGTCCTTGAAAGCAGATTTTTTGGTGTTTTTTTTTTTTTCCTGTTTAGAATTTTCACTAGCAGGAGAAAAAGATCATTTGGAAACTCTTGCAGATAGAAAAGAGAGAAAAGATAGTTGTTCTAATATAGATACAGCTGTAAGAAATGTGGAAAGATAGAGGCTACATTATTTTTGTAAATACAGTGCATTAGTTTCCTATTACTGTATTACAAATTACCATAAACTTAGTGTCCTAAAGCAGTTCAGATTTACCTTACAGTTTTGGAGGCCAGCAGTGTGAAATAGATCTTAAAGGGTTAAAATCAGTGTGCCTACAGGCTGCATCTTTCTGGAGGCTGTTGGAGAGAATGTGTTGCCTTGCTTTTTGCAGCTTCTGGAGGCCACCTGCATTCTTTGGCACTGTGGCCCCTTTCACCACTTTCAAAGCCAGGATAGTAGTATCTCCAAATCTCGGACAATGTTGCCTGTTATAAGAACCCTTGTGATCTCATGGGATTCCTCTGTTGGAAGATAATCTAAGATATTTCTTATATCTCAAGATCTTTAATCACATCTGCAAAAGTTTCTTTTGCTATGTCCGATAACAGTCACAAATTTTAGGGATTAGAATGTGGACTTCTTTGGGGGAGGAGGGCTTTATTCTGCTTACTGCAGCCAGAGTCTATACTAAAGAGACTAAAATGATTGTGTTTATATCCAGACATGCCATTATAATTCTAATCCCATGGGTATAGATGCTCTAATAAAGTAATTTAAAATTAGCTATGAGAAAACTCACCTGCTGAATGATCTACTGCATGACCTTTTAATGGCTCATTTCCTCATTTTCACTATGTAAATTATACCCAACAAAGAGAGTGCTTTTAGAGATTACTGCATTTGAAAAAACAAGACTCATTTAATCAGTTTCACTCACAATTTTTTTTTCTTTTTCATTTAAACAAAGATTAGAGAATCCAAATCATTCCATTTTCATTTTAGCTCTGGTTGTCCCCAAGTTTATTTTTGTGGGTAAAACAGAAATGTTGAAAGATTTTTGTTATTCTAATAAGGAAAGATTATCATTGTGTGAAGAAACTACCAGTTAAATTGTGGCTTCTTAATGTTTTTATGTAAACAACAGAGCTTTCAAAGAAAGATTAAGGACTTCCATCAGATATGTTAACAGTTAGTACCTGTTTGCTTTCCCATATTTTGAATGGCTATTGATAAAATGGTGCAAGGTTTTAAAAAAAAATGGTGCAAGGTTTTATTTTAATAACTGTGATTCTATTTCGTTGTATATTAAACTAATTCTAAGAGATGAGTATTGCAGAATTATTGGGAAGAAATTGCCCTTTCACATTTACATCATTAGCCTCCCTATAGCTTAGAGAAATCAGTGATTTGCTTATTCATATCTAAAAATGATGAATGCTTGTGATTTCCACATCATTTTTCCAGTGGTTGACGAGAATTACCAAAGATGCTAAAACAGTCTGTTCATTAAATATCATAATATCATTTCAATGTTTGATAGACATTTAATTAAAATGGTATAATGTAGTACTTTAAAATATCTTCCCCATTATTTTTGTTTTATGAACAGAATTTAAAATAAAGGAACATTGGCCCTGGCTGGGTAGCTCAATTGCTTAGAGCATTATCTACAATACACTAGGTTGTGAGCTCAATCTCCAGTTGGGCACATGCAAGAGTCAACCAGTGAATGTATAAATAAGTGGAACAACAAATCAGTGTTTCTCTCCCTTCCTCTCTCTCTCTAAAAATCAATAAATTAAAAAAATAAACAAAGGAACATATACAGAATTCACTATAAATTTGGTTACTCCTTTAACAGTAGAATATGCTTTCTCATCGGCAAATGAAAGGAATATAGTCATTGTTCTTCATCTGAATAACAATATTGATAATAGTGAAAGCTCACATAGTACATACTATTTGCCAGGTAATATTCCAAATGCTTTAATATGTACATTCATACACTCATTGTTATCCTCGTTTTATGTATGAGGAAATGAGATAAAGACAGGTTTAGTTCAAGTTTTATAACTAATAAATAATAGCTGGGCTTTGAACTCGGTCTGTCTCGATTGAGTCTGAACTCATAACAAAGTCAGTCAAAAATACTATTAAGCAGTAATATGATGAATATGCAAATAATTACCCCAAATAGAAGTCTTATGGGGAGGTTAAACTTACAAAGTTATTTTAGGTAACAGATTGGAGTATGGAAATTACAATGTTTATGATATAATGTAGATATTTTGTATTGTGGCATTGAGGACTCGAAGACTTCTACATGATGTGAGTTTAGGATCACCATTTTTTTATTTTTGGAAAGGATATTGTTGGGTGAATGAGTTGTAAAATCTGTATTTTCTGTTTTTTTCTCACTCTTATTGTTAAAGATGGCCGCTGCACATGTGGGGCGGTTGATTACCTTCTTGCTTGGGAAGGGGCTTGGTTATGCTAATGTTTGCTGGAGGAGGGGTTTTCGTGCCAAAAGGTTTTAAAAAGTGGAGCTAGGAGGCCATTTTAAGAGAGAGAGACCATGTTCTTAGAGAGGAGGAGTCCATTTAGTAGCAGGGCAGGGGAGGCCACGTGGAGGAGGCAGCCAAAATGGCGGAATGCTGAAGGATTGAGAATCCAGTTCGTGCAGGAGAAGGAGATGAGCAGAGGTGAATAAGACTGGTAAGGGCCTTTGATTCTAGGAAAAGACCAGAAAGAGTGGGTTTTGGTGCCCTGTGTGTGTGTTTTTACTCGTTGGCTGGTATGAGTCTAGAATAAAGGAAAATAGCCCACTAGTTCTTGGCTCTGTTGCTTCTTACTCTCTGTCTGGATTAAATGCAAACCTGTGATAGCCAGGCAGCTATGATGGTGGCCGTGGCTACTGGGCATATAGATCTGAAGCTATGTTTTCCTGGCATTGTGTGTGAGGCTGAGAATATCTTTCCTCAGACAAATGTGGGTTGAGAGAAAGTTGGGAGTGAATGCTCCTTCTGAGCCCTCCTTTGGAGTGGCTGCTGAATGTAGGTTCTTATCTATTTTTCATCTGTTGGAAAGTTGTGGTTTTGAGCTCATTTTCTTGTCTTAAATTGCATACATACTTATTTAATATACATAGCTCTACTGTACTTATTATGTACCAGGCCTTGTTTTGAAATGCCTTTGAGAATGTTGATTCATTTATTTCTTATAATCAGTGAGATAAGTGCCATAGTAATCCCCATTTTACTGGTGAGGGTGTCTGAGTAGGGAGAAATTAACAAACTCCCTAAGGTCACTGAGATAATAAGCGACAAACTCAAGATTTGAACCTGGGCATTCTGTCTCTAGAGTCCATTCTCTCTGTTTGTAACAAAGTAGTCCAAATCTGTGAGAAGAAGTTCCTGCTGGGAGAGGAGCCCATGCCCTCTTGCTTTTCGTCCAGTTCAAACTTTTTCCTGCTTTCCTGTCACAGTTGGAATGAGGTAGCTAAACTTTTGACCTTTACCTCCACTCTTTAGCTCTTGTCTTCTAGATTGTTCTCAGCTACACATTGTACTGATTGTTTTCTCTCTTTCGTATTGTCTTTTTGCCTCTCCTCTCCTTTTTGTAAGTTGGATAGACAAATGGACTGGTAAATGAACTTAAACACTTCTGAGATGGCATTTTGTGTGCCTTACCTGAGAACCTTAGCTAACATTGTTACATGGGAATAAAGTCTTATGCCAAAAGCTTTCTCATCTTTCATATCAGTTTGTAGGGTCCTCACAGTGTTCAACCTACATGGTATTGCAAGAGTTTTAAATCTTAATGATGACAAATAAAAACTTGTCAGAGGATAGCCCTGCTTATTAATCTTTCCATTGATCTCTGACTGACTGAGGTCTGGGCCTTTGAACTCTCAGTCTGAATTCAGCTCTCTGTTCAGTTTTGGTATTACTTTCCTCCACAGGAATTTCTCTCTCACTTCACTTTTTTTCTAATACTTGGCCCCTCATTATATATACTATTTGTAAGGTATTTTTCCCCACCCAGAAAAAAGGAAGAACGGGGCTGGGAACCACAAAGTGTGGAATAGCAAAGGCTTTATTAAGTACAGTGCATCCCGCCCAACGATGTCCCCCAACCCTGGGGTCAGAGACTAGGGGAGTTGCACAAATTAGACTGTGTGAGAGGTATTTAAAGGGGCCCTAGGGGCTCTTTAGGGTCCTTTAAGGTCGTCCAACTAATAATGACATAGTGAAATCTCACTGGCGGATGGACGGTCACTCCTCTCTCGAAGACCACTGGGAAGTTTATTTTTGGCGCACTTACTTGTGTGAGTGGTCCAAGTCAAAGTTCCTGGGCCTAGGTTCCCCACATGACCTTCCCCCATTAGCCATGGACCATACAATATGAGGTCACCTTCTATCTGGTTTTCTTTGTGCCCATCCCCTACCCCCTCTCCCTCCCTCTCCTCCCTCCCATTACCTCTTAACCACCACACTCTTGTCCATGTCTCATAGTCTCGCTTTTATGTCCCACCTATGTATGAAATCATGCTGTTCTCAGTTTTTTTCTGTTTTACTTATTTCACTCCATACAATGTTATCAAGGTCCATCCATTTTGCTGTAAATGATCCGATGTCATCATTTCTTATGGCTGAGTAGTATTCCATAGTATATATGTACCAAAGCTTTTTAATCCACTCGTCCTCTGACGGACACTTGGGCTGTTTCCAGAGCTTCGCTATTGTGAACAATGCTGCCACGAACATGAAAATGAGGGCACATTTCATTTTTTCGAACAGTGCTATGGTGTTCTTAGGATATATTCCTAAAAGTGGGATAGCTGGGTCAAAAGGCAGTTCGATTTTTAATTTTTTGAGGAATCTCCATACTAGAGATTTTTTTCCCCACAGTGTCTGCACCAGTCTGCATTCCCACCAGCAGTGCAGGAGGGTTCCCTTTTCTCCACATCCTTGCCAGCACTTATTCTGTGTTGTTTTGCTGATGAATGCCATTCTGACTGGTGTGAGATGATATCTCATTGTGGTTTTAATTTGCATTTCTCTAATGATTAGTGATGTTGAGCATTTTTTCATACGCCTATTGGCCATGTGTATGTCCTCTTTGAAGAAATTTCTATTCATTTCTTTTGCCCATTTTTTGTTTGGATTGTTTGTCTTCCTGGTGTTGAGTTTTATAAGTTCTTTATAAATTTTGGTTATTAACCCCTTATCAGACGTGCTGTTGAATATGTTCTCCCATTGTGTGGTTTGTCTTTTTATTCTGTTCTTATTGTCTTTAGCTGTGCAAAAACTTTTTAGTTTGATACAGTCCCATTTGTTTATCTTGCCTTTTATTTCATTTGCCCGAGGAGATAAATCGACAAATATATTGCTGCTATAGATGTCATAGAGCTTGCTGCCTATATTTTCTTCTAAGATACTTATGGTTTCACAGCCTACGTTTAAGTCTTTTATCCACTTAGAGTTTGTTTTTGTGAATGGTGTAAGTTGATGGTCTAGTTTCATTTTTTTGCAGGTAGATGTCCGATTTACCAGCACCATTTGTTAAAGAGGCTGTCTTTACACCATTGTATGTTCTTTCCTCCTTTGTCAAATATCAGTTGTCCAGAAGGATGTGGGTTTATTTCTGGGTCCTCTGTTCTGTTCCATTGATCTATGTCCCTGTTCTTATGCCAGTACCTGGCTGTCTTGAGTATAATGGCCTTGTAGTAAACCTTGATATCCGGAAGAGTGATACCTCCTGCTTTATTTTTTCTTCTTAAGATTGCTGAGGCTATTTGTTCTTTCTTGGTTCCATATGAATTTTTGGAATATGTGTTCTATATCTTTGAAGTATGTCATTGGTATTTTAATTGGTATTGCATTAAATTTATAAATTGCTTTCGGTAATATAGACATTTACTGATGTTTATTCTTCCTAGTAAAGAGCACGGTATATACTTTCACTTGTTTAAAAAGAATCTTCCTTGATTTCTTTTATCAATGTTTTATAATTTTCCAAGTACATGTGTTAACCTCCTTGTTAAATTTACTCCTAGGTACTTTATTTTTTTGGCTGCAATAATGAAGGAGACTGTTTCCTTAATTTCTTTTGCTGACAGTTCATTGTTGGTATATAGAAATGCCTTCTTTTTTTGAGTATTAATTTTATATCCTGCCACCTTGCTGAATTCATTTATAAGGTCCAGTAGTTTTTTTACTGAGACTTTAGAGTTTTCTATGAACAATATCATATCATCTGCAAATAATTACAATTTTAATTATTCTTTTCCACTTTGGATGCCTTTTATTTCTTCTCCTTGTTTGATTGCTGTGCTAGGACTTTCAGAACTATGTTACATGAAATATTTGTTTCCATGCTTTTACCTTCAGTCTATGTGTATCTTTTGTTTTAAGGTGTGTCTCTTGTAGGCAGCATACGTATGGGTCGTGTTTCTTTATCAACACAGCTACCGTGTGTCTTTTGATTGGATCATTTAATCAATTTACATTTAAGGTTATTATTGATATGTAGTTGTTTATTGCCATTATATTCTTTAAAGATGTATTCTTCTTTTGCTATATTCTTTCCTCCCTTTGAACTGTTCACAACAGGCCCCTTAGTATCTCTTGCAGAATTGGTTTGGTTTTAATGAATTCCTTGAGGCTTTCTTTGTCTGGGAAGCTCTTTATTTATCCTTCAATTTTAAATGTTAGCCTTTCTGGATAGAGTAGTCTTGGTTGTAGGTTCTTGTTCTGCAATACTTTGAATATATTTTGCCATTTCCTTCTGGCCTCAAGTGTTTCTGTTGAGAAGTCAGATGTCATCCTTATGAGGGCTCCCCTGTAGGTGATAACCTTTTTTTCTCTAGCAGCTTTTAAAATTTTCTCTTTATCCCTTAGCTTTAGTATTTTAACTATGATGTGTCTTGGTGTAGATTTTTTGGGGGTTGTCTTTAATGGAGTTCTGTGTGCTGCTTGAACGTGTGAAATGTTCCCAAGCCTTAATAGGGAAGTTTTCTGCTGTGATTTGATTGAACAAAGTTTCTATTTCTTGTTCTCACTCCTCTTCTTCAGGAAGTCATGTGATGCGAATGATGTTTCTCTTCATGTTGTCACAGAGCTCCCTTATAATTTCCTCACATTTTTTGAGTTTCTTTTTCTTTTTCTTCTCTGCTTCTGTGCCTTTGTTTATTGTGTCCTTAACTCTCTGATTCAATCCTCAGCGTCGTTCATCCTGCTTTTAGTTCCTTCCATTGTGGTCTTCAGTTCTGATACTCTATTTGTCATTTCTGTCTGATTCTTATTTATTATTTCAAGTTCGTGTTTTATACTTGTTATCTCTTTATTTAGGTGTTCATAGTGACTATCCATTGTTGCTCTAATTCCTTTGAACATCCTAACTATCATTATTGTAAATTCTGCTTCTGGTAATTTGGTTATATCTGGTTCATTCAGGTCATTCCCTGGGGATTTCTCTTGATTCATTTGATTTGCATTCCTCTGCCTGCCCATTTTGTCTGTGTATAAGCAAGTTGTGGCCACTGGAGTCCAGTAGGTGTTGTCTTTGTTTTATCTTGGTGTGGTCTGTCTGCAGACCCGCCACCCCCTTTGCCACTGCCTATGGCGGTTGGGTATGGGCGTTGCCAGCACCGGCCTACTGCAGCTGTTGCTGTGCTTTTCTCCTCTTCTCCATGGGAGTGGCTGTCCTCAAGTACAAGCCCCAGCCCTAATGGTAGAGGTGAGCACCTTTGCTCAGCTGCGGACCCAGCTTGTTTCCGGGCTTCCCCCCAGCACCCGCGGTCAGAGCCTGCTCGCCACAGTTTTGCGGGTTGGACGGGGCTTCTGATGTGCTCTCATCTGTGAGCCTTTGTCCGTCTGGAGCTTTAGCCCTGCCCTCGAGGCTAGGGCCCTCCTGCGCAGGGTCGCAAACCAAGGTTTATTGGGCTGGGCGTGTTTGCTGTCCTGCGCTCAGCTGTGTACTTTTGCTATTTCCGGGCTCTATTTCTCCCCCACATTCCGAGCAACCTCTCTCACTCAAGATGGCAAACTGCGGTTTCTCCGGCCGGTTGGGCCTGCTGGCGTGAGTTCAACTGCGCGCCTCTGCCCGTCCCTGGTCCTACCCCTGTCCCCGTGGTCAGGGCCGGCTTGCACAGGGTCGCAGAGCAGATCTCTGCCCGTTCCTGGTCTCCCGCTTTTCCCCCTGCCGGTGGGGTTATAGGTGGGCCCGCAGCTGCCAGACCACTTTCGCGCGTCCCTTCCGCCCCTGCTGGGCTAGACTGAGCTCACATAGGCTGGGCCTCCATCCCCGCTGACTGAACCGCGTTTCAGCATCCTGCCGCCACCATTCCTCCAGCAACCCTCAGCAGAGTAGGAAGGGCCCTAACACTCCATACTGTAGACCTGTGAGCTCCCTCTCTCTAAGCAGCTTTGCTCTAATTGCCGCGGGAGAGCTTGTTTGGCTGGTGTCTTGTCTCCCTTTGCTGGTATTGCTAGTTCCAGGGGAAATATTCGTTTTTGATTAGGAAAGTGACTTAGCCCAGGGGTTAGGGTGGCTGTCCCTCAGAGTGTTTGTCCCTGTGCCTTCAGTCCACACTCTCTTCCCGCTGCTCTGGTCCTCTCCTCTGTCCCCGTTCCCCGCAGCCCCGGTTGCGTGTTTGTGAGAGAGGTTTTCTGCGCTGTCCCTTTAAAAAGAATCTTGGGTCTGAGAAAACTGTCTCTTTCTCACAAACAGTATCCTCACTTGTTTCACAGATCAATACTGTCCAAACGCCTCTTCTAGGCTCTGCGACTGCCGGCTGGGGTTTTGTTCCTGGGACCCAGGTCTCTCCCTCTCCGCTAAACTCTCCTCCTGCCACGCGGGTTTCTCCGGGCTGCCGTTCGTTCCGAGCTGGGCAGCCCTCTTCACGTTTTCTCTATTCCTACCAGTCTCAGTGTAGCTTCTTCAGTATTCCTTGGTTGAGGAGTCCACTTAGTTTAGTTGAAACTTGGTTTATCCAGATGATGGTTCTTAAAATTGAGTTATAATCCACTTTGGTTCTGGGAGTTGAAAGTTGCTATGTCCGCCTATTCTATCGCTATCTTGCTCCCCAATAAATGAAATTTTTAAAAAAAGCTGTTCACAGAATTTTGTCAGACAATAATGACTTCAGATTCTTCACTCGTTATCCTTCATCCTCATTTCCCTCGCGCGGCCTCTACTGGTGTGGCCTCCAAAGTCAACGATTGCAAGACATTCTTGCGACTCAGGCCAGTCCGGATCCCACGAGTTCCGGGCACGCCGGGCTCTCAGAGGAACCTGTGCCGGTGCTCTGTCTCTGGACTGACATATAATTCTTGATACATCATCTGTATATTGCATTGTGTGTCTGCCACCCAGAGTCAAATCTTCTGTCACTGTATATTCCCTTTACTATTCCCTACCCCCCTTTCTCTGTGGTAACCTTCATACTGTTGTCTGTAAGTTTTTGTTTGTTTTATTTGTTGCTATGATTTCACATGTGAGTGAAATCATATGGTTCTTAACTTTTTCTGTTTGACTTATTTTGCTTAGCATGATATTCTCAATATTTCACCTAAATATTCGTTGTCGCAAATGACAGTATTTTATTTTTTCTTATGAGTGAGTGGTTTTCCATTGTATATATGTATCCAATTGTCTGTCGAAGGACACTTTGGTTGTTTCTGTGACTTGGCCACCACCATGATAAATTTTATGCTGTTTCCTAATAGGAAGTCCTAGAATAAAGCAACTAAGAAATAAGTGACCTGCCTGACCAGGTGAGGGTGCAGTGGATAGAGCATCAGCTTGGGACACAGAGGACCCAGGTATTAAACTCCGAGGTTGCTGGCTTGAGTGTGATTACATCTGGCTTGACCGTGGGCTCTCCAGCTTGAGTGTGGGGTCACTGGCTTGAGTGTAAGATCATAGATATGACCTCATAGTCTCTGTCTTGAGCCCAAAGGTTGCTGGCTTGAAGCCTAAGGTTGCTGGCTTGAGCCTAAGGTCGCTAGCTTGAGTAAGGGGTCACTCACTCTGTGGGAGCCCTGTGGTCAAGGCATGTATCAGAAAGCAATCAATGAACAACTAAGGTGCCGAAACAAAGAATTGATGCTGCCTGACCAGGCGGTGGCACAGTGGATAGAGCGTCGGACTGGGATGCGGAAGACTCAGGTTCAAGACCCGGAGGTTGCCAGCTTGAGAGCGGGCTGATCTGGCTAGAGCAAAAGCTCTCCAGCTTGGACTCAAGGTCACTGGCTCCAGCAAGAGGTGGCTCGGTCTGCTGAAGGCCTGCGGTCAAGGCACATGTGAAAAGGCAATCAATGAACAACTATGGTGTCACAAAGGTAACGAAGAACTAATGATTGATGCTTCTCATCTCTCTCCGTTTCTCTGTCTGTCCTTATCTATCCCTCTCTCTGACTCTCTCTCTCTCTCTGTCCTGTAAGAAAAAAAAAAAATTGATGCTTCTCATCTCTATCACTTCCTGCCTGTCTCAAGAATGTTTCTGTATAAATTAATCGTAATTGTTTTTTTACTTTACACCATTTCTGTTTACAAAAGGTTTCATAGGAATACTCTGGGTAGTTGGGGAAACCTGCACATCATTTTGTTCTTGTTTTTGCATAGATTACAGTATCTTTTAGTTATTATTTTAATTTAAAAAATTCAGGGTTATTAATTATCTCTTGAATCAGTAATAATGATTAATAGCTTGATAAGCCATTATATTAATATTAGCTCTTGATGACTTGTTTATTTCTACAGTTGACAGCTGTTTGGTGGCTTGATTTTCTGATACAAATTCATTGCATTCTTCAGTCTTTCACTCCAGACCTCAAGTATCAGCAGTCAACCAGTGATTGTATGTGTATCCAGTCTGGGGCTTCCTGTAGAACATTCACTGGGGCCTCTTTTATAGCCATTATATGGAAGAAGGTTTGGGTAGCAGAACCGGGTAGAAGGCTGTGTGCTGTGATGGGGACTGCCACAGATCAATCTGTGGGTCAGCTGTGTTCCACCGTTGAGAGTGGCCTAACAATGTAATAAGTTAAATTGCAGTCACATTTAGGAGCAGTGTGGAAACTTGTTCACATATTGACTGGGTGGGGAGACGTGTCCATTCAGATGAACTAATTTGTCAGAGGAAGCAAAACAGAAAATCGACAGCATTTTAAAATGTCAGCATCAGGCTTGAAAAGGGAAGTGTAGCTCCTTATGCTTGACTTGTGAGTTCAGGAAAGGAGCTACTCTTCTCTGAGTTGTGCTGCATGGTCTCTTGATAGTCTTTGCAGCTCTGTCCTTCTGAGATTCCATAGCTGCCAGCTGAGAGCTAGCGCTGTGCTTCACTGTGTTCTTTATGCACTTCTTCATATGCATTCTGGCTGAATATGCAGCCCTGACTCTTGGCTACTTCCACTGTTCACTTGGTGTGTGGTTTTAGAAAAACCTTTGTTTACCTCTGAAATGATTAGTATTAGCTTACTCATTCAAGAAAAATCAGCTAATCCTCCAATTAGCAGCCTGTTTCATAGTAATGACATTGCACCTGATCACTGCCGTTAAGAGTACAGTTTTTAATTCATGGGACTTATATTTTGAATATTGCTATTAGTCACTAGAATTATTAGGTACTATTTATAAGCGTCTACTTCAGTGCTAAGTCTTTTACTTACATTGTTTCTAATCGTCTCAATTTAGCAGAGAAAGTATTGTTACATATATTTAAACATAGGAAAGATGCTGGGAGATGCTATTATGTCAATGTATCAAAAGTAATGTAACCCAGAGCTTTTTCCCTGCAGGGCTGTGTTTCAAGATCCTTGATTCATTGAAACTTTGGTCTTGCAAAGAGGGGCCTAGGGAAGCTAGAGCACCTGAGTGGGTCTCATCAGATCACCATAAGAGGAATTTTTGTTCCTTCCAGTATACTTTACAGATGTGGTCCTTTAATTAGTGCCATCAGTAGCTAGTTTGGAAAGCTCTAACACTAAGTTATGGTACTGCAATTTCAATGTAAGCCTGTCTGAATTCAAAGCTGTGTGATTTTGACTCATCATGGCTGACTTTGTTTTTGTTTTTTAAAATCAAGCTAACTTTGTTCAAGCTCTTAATTTAAGGCTCTTTCTAATTTTGTGGCTGGTTAAAAGTACTGGAATAGAAATTGTAGCAAGACAAGTGAAAAGGGAAAACCCAAAGTAAATAAAACAATATCATTCTAGGCATTCTGAGAGGCTCCAAAGAGGACCAAGCTGGAGTGCTACTAGAGGCAAGCGGACTTTGAGTCTTTGCATACAGTAAATTTCGCAGTGAAAAAGGTACAAAATGAGAGTTTCAGAGAGTCTTGAGAAAGACTATATCACTTGCAGAGAGGGGATGGTTGGTGGGAAGCTTTCTGGTAGATATGCACACACACTTGGATGAATGGGTAGGCTTTTGATAGAGAGAGGGATGCAGGTGGATGTTTGTACAAAGGACGGGAGCAGCACTAATGGCGGTATGTAGAGAGCTGGGAATACTTACTGACTGGTGAAATCCACTTACCTTGCATTTTGAATTTTGTCTGGAAAAGAACACACACAAAAAATGGGTCCCCAATGCTTTACAGGCATAATAATGGTATTTAAGAATTACTGTTATAATATTTATAAATAGTGCATTTTCATTGATTAAAAGAAACATCTGTACCCAATACAGTTATGTATGTTTATGAGTTTGTCCTTGTCTTCCTTTCAATCATGATAATCACTAGTTTATGTTTTGTCAAAATTGCTCAGGCTTTTGCCATTTTCACACCTTATGGAGACTGATAGGATTTAGCAAAAAAATTAAAAACTTATGACTATTCTAACTTCAGTCCAAATCTAAGATTCAGCTTATATTAGAAACATTTTACATTCAGAAGCTGTGTTCTTCTGCTTCTTTTTAAATGCTTGTGTTGTTTTGATAGAAATCTTTTGCCCTGCACTCATTTGTGTAACATGATTATAAAATTACCTGCCACCCTCTATTATATTGCTCCTTGTCATGCTGTCTCAGTCTTCATTATTGTCTATGTCTAGTATTTGGTGTACACTTAATATGTTGCATGCAAATATAGAAATAATATACATTTGACCTAAGGAACAATTACAGGTTACTGTGAACCAAGCAACCCAAATAACACTTACATGTTTACAAGTCACACATAAAAATTGTTTTAGGAGAGAATCAACACAGAAACTGAATATATATATGGTCTTTATTTTTTATAAGGTCTAAGAACTGTAGTGAACTGGTAAATTTAGTACAGAAATAATTTTTAAGACTAATGATTATTGATAGAGGCATGCAAAATTACCATCTCCTTGTTTAAAAAGAAAGGACTGATAAAGTTTAATCTTAAAAGTTACTCACTTATATTACCAGATTCTATCCACTCTTCACTATATGTAAAAATATTACATCATTTGGAAGTATATGAGTTGAACTTTTTCAAGTCTTCCATTTAACAGTGAACTTATTCCACCTCTGACGCTCTACAGTCAGTGCTGCTCTATAGAGCTGACTGTAATGATGGACATGTACTACACTTGTGCTGTCCAACAGGGTAGTTACCACATTTGGCTACTGGGTAGTTAAAATGAGGCTAGTGCAGCCAATGAAGTGACTTTTTAATTTTGTTTTAACTTAAATTATCACATGTAAATTGGTGACTACCTAGTGCACAACACAATTTTATATGAGAGATTGGATCATATTTCTAATGTTTTAGGACAATTGTGTTACATGTACACACCATACATGAGCTCATACAAATATGGAAGAATTCTGTATTGGCAGCCTCGTCTCTTAAAAAGTTGCTGTTTTTATGAATGGTTGCTTAGGTGCACATTTTAGAAATCAATGAGGTTATAGTTTTTCTATTTGTATGACAATCTCCAAAGTAACAGAACTCCTGCTTGGCCCATACCATTGAGCTTAAAACAGGCCTAGTAATTAGCAGGAGAAATACAGAGAGGAGTGTTTGGAAACTCCAGTATGCCTCAAGCAAAAGGTTTCTGAGCTATAAAAGTACTTGCCTCAAAACTGTTCGGAGGTGGAGAAAGAGAAAGAATGAATTTAAAAGCATTATAAAACTTAGATTTTTTTGGGTCAGGTTGCCCAAAATCTAAGACCTGGATTCTCACAAATTATATGAGTAACATAAATGCATAAGCACACACTATTAAAATAAACACTCTAACTGGCGAACTCACAGTTAATTGCCAGGATCAAAGTAATCTGGGGCCTGACAGGTGGTGGTGCAATGAATATAGTGTCATCCTGGAATGTCGAGGTCATTAACTAAACCCTCAAGGTCATTGGCTTGAGCCTGAGATTGCCAGTTCAATTCCTGGTCAAGGCATGAATGAAAAGCAATCAGTGCACAACTAAGTGGAGCAACGAGTTGATGCTTTTCTCTGTCTGTCTCTAAAAAAAGTAATCTGGGAATTTTACCAGTATATCAGAGGAGAATCAGACAAGATACAGATAGCCTGACCAGGTGGTGGCACAGTGGATAGAGCATCAGACTGGGATGTGGAGGACCCAGGTTCAAGAGCCCGAGGTCGCCAGCTTGAGCACAGGCTCATCTGGTTTGAGCAGAAAAAAAAAAAAAAAAAAAAGCTCACCAGCTTGGACCCAAGGTCCCTGGCTTAAGCAAGCGGTTGTCTGCTGTAGCCCCTTGGTCAAGGCACATATGAGAAAGCAATTAATGAGCAACTAATGTGCCACAACGAAAAACTGATGATTGATGCTTCTCATTTCTCTCTGTTCCTATCTGTCTGTCCCCATCTATCCCTCTCTCTGACTCCGTCTTTGTAAAATAAAATATATACATTTTGATTCTTCTATCAAATTGGAGAGCTATGTATATGCCCCATCATATTTTACTTTCTGCTTCAGAGTCAAATGTATTTTAGTTATATCGTCTGAACTCATTGGATATTGGAAAGACCCAGAGATGACTTCACTTAGTGTAGACTTGCACAGTCTGGATTTCACACTCTGACTACGCCAGCCTACTGTACCATGACAAAGTGTCTTACCTGTTCGTTTAGGTTAGAGTTATATGCTTTATAGTTTACGTGGGAGTCCTTTGGTGTGTAATAAAGCCATTGATCCTAAAATTGAAACTACTCTTAAAATTTTCATGACTTTTAAATGCTAAATTAAATGTGAATAAATATACATTATTATAAAATAGTTGCAATAGTAATTTTGGTAAAAATTAAAAATAGCAGCAAATCATATGTTATTTTTTATATCTGGGTACTATTTTATATTAATTCAGCGTCTGTTTCTGAAGATTCAAGACCAATAAAATAAATGTGCTTGTTTTTTTAGTGGTTCTACACCAAGAAAGAGAATCTAAAAAAGAAAACAAAAACATCCAACAATTCACCATGGCAGTTGAGTCAGCCTTGCTTTAGGGTTTTCTTTTGTTTTTTTAAATTTAAATGTCATTTTCACCAAAGGCAAATAAGTTCCTCATCCCACCAATTGGAGAAACTAGTTTATTACTGACAAATAATAATAATGCTAAACTTATGAAGCACCTACTGTGTACCAGATGTAGACCTAAACTCTTAACAGATAAAATTTAAAAAAAAATTTTATTGGTAAGAGAAAGAGAGAGAGAAGCATTAAATCTTTGTTTTACTTCGTTCCATTTAGTTGTGTAATCAGTGATTGTTTGTCATAGGTGCACTGACTGGGGGTTGAACCAGTAACCTCAATGCACCCGGACAATGTTTTATCCACTGAGTCACCTGACCAGGACTGATACAATGTTTTAAAAATTTAACCCTACTTGATCGGCACTGTTATTGACACCAATTTATGGAAGAGGGTCACAAGAACTATATCACTACTAAGCCTTAGAAATATGGATCTTAACATCTTCTGAATGTTCTGGATGGATTAGTTGATATTTGAGATACGTTTTAAAAATGCTACATTTTTCTTTATTTTACCTAGTTAAACTGAATCAGTAGAGGCTTCATCTGTCAGGTAATGTTTCTGACCTTTGCTCTAGTATATGGTCCTAAATCGGAAATCTTTACATAATTTCACCTGTAACCATTTCTGAGGATTAACTTAATAGAGAACCCTTTTAATTAATATGGATTCATGAAAGAGTATTCTATTAGAACTAATCTGTAATTACTCTGTTGATTAGCACAGTAAGTATGGGTCAGAGTTTAACAAAACTTGTAGGTAAGTGATTGGATGGAGAAACAAGGACTCTTGCCCATTGCTCTTCATATATGGGTTTCCCAGCCTTTGTACATACTCTTCTCTCTGTTTGAAGGTTCTTCCTCAGTAGCCCCATGGCTTGCTTACTCATAGTTTCAAGTCTTCATGTCAAAGTCTTCTTTGGCATCCTACAAGTGCAAGATCCTTCCTGGCCACCAATGTATCTAATGTTGTCTTTACTTCACACCTTGTCTTATTTACTGACACCTGACGTATTATGTAGTAGCCTATGTATTTGTTTCTCCAGTCCCTCACTTATTTAAGCTCCCTGACAGTGGATATTTTTGTATATTCTGCTGACTGTCTACAATGCCTAGCATGTTTTCTGGACCATGATAATGCTCCCAGTTGACAAATGTAAGAATGCACGGATCTGGTGGGATCTCAACAACTGTTGACCTATAACTTGTCGTGCTGCTATTTGAGGTCTATGCTGTCTAATTGTGATGACTGGTTTATAAGAGCTCACTTCAGAAGAAGTGAGAGGGCCTATTACATTAACTATGTCCTGACTTACTAGGCACTGCTTATACTTACTGGCTAGTCCTGAGGCAGTGATATATTCTGTGCTTACCACACCATGGGGTATAGATTTTACTAGGTGGGAATAAAATGTTTATTGGGCTTACATTGACTCTCTCAAACCATCACCAGTATGTCATTGTTGCTATGGGATTGTAAAAGAAAATTATGGTAATTTTTTGGCATGTCTTTTAGATTTTGAGCACCCCCTATATTGCCATGTAACTATTTTGCTTTTTGTCTAAGTGAAAAATAATGGTTGTCTTTATTCTGCCTCAGTAAGTTAAATGAATTAAATGGTTTATGGTTGGATGCAGTGTTAATTATTAAGAAATAATTTACCAAATACAAAGAAATAAACGCAAGGAAAGTGTTATTAGTAGACTAATGTCAATAACGCTGGTAACACGAGACAATTTAAATGGTGGAGGAAAAAATAGGAAGAGTGAAAGAAAATGAGACACTGAAATCAGTCTATCAGTTGTGTATTCTTCCATAACAAGCCATCCCCCCTCCCACCCACAGATAACTTACCTGTTACTACTAGTGAATTTGTGGATGGTGTGGTGGTTCTGCTACTGGTCTTGCCTGTACCTGGTCATGTAGATTCTGCAGTAGCCAGGGCCCTCTCCATGTGGTCTTTCAGTCTCAGGAAACCAGACCAGGATCTCAATATTTAAGAGGGTGAGAATAAGGCTTTCATGGAAATTGCAGGATACTATTTCCATGGGAATCACAAGGCTGGCCCAGATTCAAGGGGTGGGGAGATAGATTCGCCTTCTTGATGGGAGGAGCTGGGAAGAAATGTGTAGCCATATTTTAACCTGAGAGCACGAGTGGGATCAAGATTAAAGAAGGAGCAGGAATGAGCGTGTGTATGTGTGTGGGGAGTGTCGGAGAAGGGAAGAAGGAAGTGGGAAGAAAGTGAGACAGGTGTGACACCTGAAATACCAAAGGGAAAGTTACATGTACTTCTTCCACATTTTACCCCGACTTGGCTTAGGGACCGTCAAGCAATATGGTGTGTTCAGCGAAGTCTTCCAAGGATTTGGAGACTGTGGGCGTGGAGCAGGGAGAGGGAGAGAGACAGAGAGACAGAGTGACTGGGAAAGATGAGTGGGGGAATTGGAAATAAATCCACATCTATTTTAGCTTAGTTATTTAAAAAATCTGAGGATGTATAGTCATCCGCTCCTTATCTATGTGGGATGTGGCCTAAGCCCCCCAGTGGATGCCTGAGAGTACCAAACCCTACATATACTATTTTTTTCTCCTATACTTTCATACCTCTGATAAAGTTTAACTTATAAATTAGGCACAGTAAAAGAGTAATAGCAACAACTAATAATAAAATAGAACAATTATTAACAATGTACTATAATGAAAGTTATGGGAATATGGTCTGTCTTTCTCTGTCCAATAATTTTTGGTCCAAACCTATTTTCAGTCCAAACCTGTTCTTATTCCAAACCTATTCCCAGATCTGTGAAACCATCTCTTACTTGCAGCTAATGGCTCGTTTCCTTTGTTTCAGGGGATCCCTTGCTGCAGTCCTCATACAGGCCTCATGCTTTCCAGCACAACACAGTGCTGTCCATTGGAATGGAGTGTCTGTCCATGTCGTCCACCCACAGACTCTGCCTTTTCCATCTCAGCTAAGCAGGCACTTGCCACAAGCTGTGGCCATAACTTTTGCACCTTGAGGCACAACAGCAAAACCAGAACAAATTTAGTTTTTCTCCTTCTTCACAATTTCACAGATTGATTTCTTCTTACCATAGATCTTAGCAACTTTAGCCTACCTGTTTTCCCCCTTATTCAGTGGAGAACTTATCTTTTACTTAAATGAAGCACATTGGGGCTTCTCATTGGCATGTCTGAATTGCCAGCATTACTGCTCTTGCACTTCTTGGCTTTTATTAAGTAAAATAAGGGTTATTTGAACACAAGCACTGAGACTCCTCGACAGTCAGCCTGGTACTAGGGACAGCTAGTAAGTGACTAACTGGTGGCTAGAGTATACAGGTGGGAGGGTAAGCCGGATTGAGGGATGATTCACACCTAGGAGGGACACGGGGATGGCAGATGGCATAAGACTTCATTATTCAGCATACAAGTTAAATAGATTTAGTTAAAAAATTAAAAATTTTTTTTTTTTACTTAAAAAAATTTGGACCATGGTTGACCACGGGTAACTGAAACTGCAGATAGGGGAGGCTGCTGTACTCTGATGCTTTAAACTGATACCTCACTGGATCTGGTACAGACTGATGTATTAGTTTAATAAAGCATTCAGATGAAATCTAGAGTTTCTTTAATGTCTGGGAAAGGATTGCAAAAGCAAAATCACTTAGTTGTGAGGCAGAGGAAAAATTAGGATCCCTTTATTTAAATTATCGAAGGGGAAAGAGTGAAAAATTTTGCCTGTCTCTGTGTATGGCAGACAGATTGTGCTGTTGCTGAGAGAGCTGGGGTCCTAATTCTAGTTGGGGTAGATTATATATAGACTCGTTAATCTAGACCACTGAATTGACCAGATGAACTTGCAAGGATAAGCAGGCTCCCGTGGCTTCCTATGGGCAGTAATTAGATGAAGTCCTGTGTAGGCTCTATTTAATGTATGACTGTGGTTTATGTTTTTCTGTTTTTCTCCTTGATAATTCAGTTTTCAGACTTACTAAGTATCTCTCTTGCACGCCAGTGATATATTTTATCATAACAGAGTTCAAAAGTGTTAATGCAGCATTCAGCCTAACCTGCACTCTGGGACCACCTCTATCCAGTATAACATATTTCACAGCCTCTGAGCCCAGCCATAGGGAGGCATGAATGTTGGGTTAGTTTTTGTTTCCTCCAAGCTCTTATCTTTTATCAAGTATGCATGCTACAGACAAATTGATGGTGAATTTTCCTGCCATTGGAAACGTCAGGGGGCAGGACCCCAAGAGCTTTCTCTGTCACTTTTGTCCCTGCAGGAGCCAAAAGTAAATTCCTATTTAAAGTCTTCTTTACTGGAAATAGTTTTCTATAGAGACAAAGTAGTACACTAAACCTATGCAGATTTCAGCTTAGTTAAGAGAGATGAAATATACTTGCTGCTGCTTTGAGAAGAACTGTGATTGTGTTTTATAGTGCTTTGGAGCTCTGTCAAAACCCTTGGAAAATAAAATGGGAATATTTTCCTGTTTTAATGAGTGATTCATCTGATCAGAATGAATGCTGCTCATCCTTCCTGGCATTGTCTGATCTAAAACAGGGACTAATTAGGGCGTTTACTGCCCCTGCTGGGCTCGGCCTCCCAGCTCGACTGTTTTTGGACTGAGAGTGACTGATATATGCACAGGACACCTTTGTGACAGGGTCTCTGGTAGCTGGTTAGTTGTTTAACTTGGTAATTTCATAAAAATCATTGTTACTGGTATAAGAGAGAAGGAAAATGCGTACCACTTCTTTTTTATAAATGCTTTCTGTTTAGATTTAAAATAGTTGTAGTCCTGAGAGGAGCTTTTGTAGATGAAATATGGAGCATCGATTGTAGCATTTCTAGTCTTTCTATAAATGAATGAATTTCCTAGAGCGGTCTGCCTCAAACAGTGCAATAGCGACTCCAGAAAATTAAACCTAAACCAACACTTCAAAGCTGCAGGAGTGAATGTAATTTTTGTACTCTCATGGATTCAAGAGACTTTCTTGCAGTTTAAAGCAAGTTAAAGTCTTAATAAAGGACATCCATTAGTAGGGGTCCAGAAATGCATAATTTTGCTTTCATTTCCAGAACTAACTACATGTACACTGGGCTAACACGTCTAAGTATTATTCACTGATGTGGCTGGATCCTGACCCTTGACCTGGTCTCAGATGCCACTGAAATCGGAAAAGAAAATCTTTTACCCAATATTTTTTAACAACAAAATTTGAGTTTCATCTCAACTATGCATGCAACAATGACAGAGTACTGTCTTTTTTATTTATAAAAGAATGACTGTCTTATAATAAAACCATTTTGGTTTAATGTTCAATAATGGAAAAGGAAATGAATAGAACTGTTTTATCCTAGACTAGTAGACTAGTAATATGTCAAAATAGAATATATGTAACCATCCTTAACAGTTTAGGGCCACACCTTAAACTTTTGCTCTCTAACCTTTAATAATCTTCAAAAAAGTAATTGCCCTGGATCAATAATTTTATTGTTTTTGTTTCTATATTCAGTTTGCAAGGGACTGTTGGAGAAAGTCTCAAGTGTTGATTTCTAGCACAGTTGACACATGACCCGTCTCCATAAATCTTGCTCTATAACCAAAGCTGTTCCAAACAGCCTCTCCTAATTACCTTCTGCAGGTATGAGAGCCCTTCACTGCTTTTTTCATGCCTTTGTTGAACTCCTCAAATCTAGCGGATGATGTTGACTAGTGCTTTTTCTGCAGAGTATAAGAAAAGGTCATCAATATACAGCAAGTTGGTGCTCAGAAGTACTTGTTGACATGCTCAGTACTTATATATATGCTTAGTATTCGTGTTTGAGTTGACATCAGATATTTTCATCCTGTACGCTCTTTGAAAGTCTTGTGAAGGCAGACTTGGACTGTTTTTCTAGATAGCTATGCAGTCCCATAATAGTAGATATTTCGGGGCATGCCTGTCTGCATACTGTGTGATGTACTAGTAATAACAGCATACAATTTTGGTATTGCTAGTGTCAATTTTCATATTAACATTACCCATCAAGTCATAGAAGACTCACTGGCTAATCTGACTTTTTTCAATGTTGGCTTATTCAGGCATCAGAAAGATGTGTTATTCAAAGCTACCTGTTAGCAGCAGTGATGGATTTACACCAACTTACACTCTTTCCTGCTCTTTTTTGTGATCTGACAGATGGACATACGTCTCTAATATAGTTGACAAGGATAAGGATGACTGAGGCTGTGGACCACAAGCATCCGCACCTATGGGCTTCGGTGGTGATGTCCCAACAACCTGATCTTCTAATGAACCAAGACTATTGAGAACCCTGGGAAAGTGCAGAGACATTTCTGTTACATTCCAAAGCAGCCATGTAGTCATTAATTCAAAAATATTAAAACTATTAAAGTATCCTCCTAGGACAACTAAATACAGTATTAAAGAGAAAACTCACTATAGTTGTATAGTGAATATGGTCACAAATCAGCTATATCTCATTTCCTTGTAAATATGAAGTATAGTTCTCTATTCTCTATGATATGAACTAAAAAACTAAAGCAGTTCTTATTTTCCCTCTTACTATCCCTGGTAGTGATTTTACTGAGGATGTATAGAATATACAATAGGTTAGCCACCTGAATTGGTAGTAAATCTTTACTTTCATTTGTATATACTATTTTATACCTTTCAAAAAGCTTTATTCTTCAGGATAAAACACAGTCATGTCAGGTTATAATGACACAGAATAACTCTTCAGTAGATGGGATGCTTACCCTGGTTTTGTCCTTTACCAGCTAGAGGATTTCCAGAATGTAGCTAACCCTCTTTTAGCTTGATTTATCTGTGAGAGCAAGCTTATTTGTAAAAATTGGTTGCAGTTATAACTTATCATAATTTTAGAACATAAACTTGCAAAATATAGGAAGAAGGTATTTATTGTATTTTCCATATGGGGGAATTGAGACAGACAAAATCAGTTACTTATTTAAAGCTTATTCTTTTGTGCGGTGGCATTAAACTCATGAATGGAGTTAAATGAGAAACTCCTGACTCCTTATCCTAAGCACATGCCACTTCCTACTACAAAGAACTATTGAATGCAGTAAAACACTCAGCTGTGTCTGAGTGCTTTGAGTTCTGTGTGTTGCCTTTTCTTTTTGTGCCTAAGTATACATCAGTAATTAGTTCAATTTGATTTGCTGCCGTTTGAATAAAATGGAAAAAAAAAACAGCACTTGTCTTAGTTTCTAACTGACTTCATTCTTTCCTGCTAGCAGATTCTCTTGTCTACTTGTGTTTTGGGAGGAATGACTTGACAGATTCCATTTTAAATTAAAATCATTGACTCAGTTATAGGATATCTTCCTCGTGCATAATGATACTGTGAAGCATCCCAAGAAGGACAGACGTGATATCTTTTCAAAGTGATTTTATTATCTAGTTTAGGAGAGTAAATCAGCTCTGGGAACAAATAGAAAATGGCATGCAATTGATGTAGCACCCGTTTTGTAATTTGAGCTCAGATTCCTTCTACTAAACTAGTGTCTAGATATTAAAAGTAACTCTTTCTTATCGTGTATCTAACAATATGTAATTCTCCTAGTTAATTGGTTTTGTGCAGAGACTCCAAACCACATTTGGGTAGGGAAGAATCTAGAGTTGATTGCAGATTTCTTTTAAAAAGTATTATTGTTGTAAAATATACATAACATTCTATTTATCATTTTAACTGTTCGTAAATATACAAATTCATTAGCATTAAATACATTCACAATGTTGTGTAACCATCACCACTATATATGCTCAAAACTTTTTATCATCCCCAAGATAAACTCTATACCATTTAAACAATAATTCTCCATTTGCCTCTTCCCTCAGCCTTTGGTAACCACTATTCTACTTTCTCCTTTATTTTTCCTTTTTCTTTGCATATTTTAAGATCTATTAATGCTGTAGCATATGTTAAAATTTCGTTTCTTATTGTAGCTGAAGAATATTCCCATATATATGTATGTATGTATACACATAATACAGTTGGTTTACTCATTCATCTGTAGACTGACACTTGTGTAGTTTCTACCTTTTCTCTGCTGCAGATAATGCTGTTACGAACCTCGGTGTACAAATAGCTGCTTGAGTTCCTCCTTTCAGTTATTTTGGATATATATGTAGGAGTAGAAATTCTAGGTCATTACGTAATTCTATACTTAACCTTTAGAGGAACTACTAAACTGTTTTCTGTAGGGACTGTATTATTGTACATTCCTACCAGCAATGCATGAGGATTGCAGTTTCTCAATATCCTTGCCAATAGTTATTTTCTGTTTTTTTTCTTCATTGTAGCCTTCCTTGTAGAGATAAAGTGGTATCTCATTGTCGTTTTGATTACATCTTCCTAATGACTAGTAATGTCGAGAGCCTTTTCATGTACTTTTTAAAGATTCTTTCTTGTCATGTATACTAATGTATATTTTGTGTCTATCTCAGTGGTTCTTAACCTAGGTTCTGTCGAACCCTAGGGGTTCGATGAGTCGGTCTTGGGTTCAGAGAAGCCTCTGCTGTGGAGTACAGAATAAAGTAATACTGTAATTTGTTGTGAGTTCATGCACTTTGTTGGTTTTGTTCTTTGAGCAAGGTGATGTTCACGCACGGCTCATTTTGTGCACCAGTAAAAAAACATATACCTATGTCTTGAATTTGGAAAAGAAATCATATTTTATTTATCACTAAAGAAGGGTTCGGTGAATACACATATGAAACTAGTGGGTTCGGTACCTCAAAAAAGGTTAAGAACCATTGGTCTATATCTTATAGATACAGTAGTTGATAAGCTCTACGCATGCCCGTGATTTCCTAATCAATCAATCTCTGCCCTTCCCAAGGCTTGGATGATTAATATTTGTAGGCAGCAAGACCAGACTTTATGTATTTTTTTCTTTTTAAAGAAGCTTCCTTATATTTAATTTTCTCTTTGACTGTAATCTAACATGTTTCTAAAAAAGAAGTCAATGTAGTAGCTGTTGAACCCAAGCGAAGGTATGTGAAAGTGTGTTGAATTTGTTAGAGATGATTAGGGAGAGGAATGCTAAGCAAAAGTTATTTTGATTCAAATGACTATTAACTTGTCACATTTGTGTTTATAAAATATCTCTTTGAAAGGGAATTTATAAACTCATGTTTCAAAATTTTTAGTTTTCAAGATTTAAATATTCAAGGTGAAGAGACATAATAAATTCCAAGAACTCCCTAAGACTAGTCATATTGTACTTGGAATATTCAGTCAACATTATTATTTTTTAATTCATTGTTGGAAAAGAGTTTTGGTGAATTTTATAGAAATAAAGAATATAGGAAAGTGTCATCTAGGATATTTTTTCCTATTATTTGGGTTTTACCAAATAAAAAAATTTCAATTAGTTAAAATATTTATTTTGTTTTTAAAAATGGACAGGTTGTTACTTCTACTACTCTATCTCTTGATGTAGAAACAGGCCATCTTGGTATATCTATAAGAAATTGTTCTAGTGAATTTATTTTGATGATCCCTTTAAATTATTTTTAACTGCCTAACTAGAAAATTTCCACAATGTCAGCTTTGTAATAATAAAAGGGTCTCTTGATTACTTGAGCATACACATCAAACACAAACCATTTCAGTCTTCTGTAGGAAGAAGACCTTGATGGGATTTAAATGTGAGTGTCTTAATTGATATAAATACCACGTAATGCAGAGCAGGGCCCTTAAAGATTGGGTTTGGGCAACAGAACATTTTAGTTATGAATACAGGCTCTTGCTTTGAACTTTAATCAAGACTTTATAATTTATAAAGAAAGTTTGGAACATTGCCTAATCTCTATGGGAGTAGTTTCTTCATCTGTAAAAAATGGGTATAACAAAAGACTGACTTCAGAGGAATATTTTGAAGATGAAATAAATAAATTCAAATAGCAGTATGCCTAGGAAATACTATGTATTAAGGAATTATTAGCTGTTAATGATATAAATGACTTTTGGTAGGGGTTATCAGGAGAAGCAAACAACAGAACAGTGACATTTCTAGGCACTTGCTACTGCTTCATTGCAGATGGAGCTTTGCAGCCAGCCAGAGGGGATAGTGTCACAGGAGGAGACAGAGTGGGGAAAGGAGCTGGACCGTGCTCAACAGCAGCTTTCACCAGCTTAACAGTTGTGCTGTGGACCTGAACATATGAAACATCAACACAAAAGATAAATAAGGAAATAAGCCACAAAAACGACTTTCTAGGATGAGTCAAAAATACTTTTGAAGCTGATGAAGAGTTGAGTCCACAGGTTTTTAGGTTTTAATTATTAGAGTGAATCACTTGCATGCTGTTTTTTCATTCTCATCAAGTCCTACTTCTCGACTGAAGAATTACTAGCACAAAACTGGAGGCTAGTTTATTTTTTAACTTTAATCAAATTTTATTGAGGTATAATTAACGTGCAAGAAAATGCACCCATCTTAAGTGTACAGGTCCATGAATATTGAGAAACTTATACACCTATGTAACCACTGCTGTAATCAGGATATGATTCCTTGTGCCCTTCCCCTACCCCTAAAAGTTTCTTTATCCCCTTCCTCAAATTATCTGATTTCCCTTTGCTGCTCATCCCTTCACTATAGCCTCAGGCAGCAACTGATGTGCTTTTTTGGCATTACAGATTAGGATGGTTTTTTGTTTTGTTCTAGAATTTTATATACATTTTAGAATGATATAAAATATACTCCTATATTTGCTGTATATCATTCAGCTTATGGGTCCTTTCAAGTCAAATTTGTTCCTATAAAAAAAGGCACCGTACATTATGCAGACTGTCCACTTCTTTAGTTAGGGCTTTGGAAACTCCCATATCGTATAGGAAAACTGAAGTAAGGGACAGAGGTCTCTCTCTGCTTTTTTGCTCAGTGACTCATTCTAGGTGATGAATACTTACAATGCATGGCTGGGGGCAGCTCTGTCAGGAGTATAATTAGTGCCTCTCACTCCATTATGCTGTTGGCCTGGAGTGAATTCTTCACTTGGATTCAACTAGAAGCACAACTGGATGTGTTTTTGTGGGTTCCTTTTTTTTTTTTTTTTTAATAGAGCCAATCAGTTCTAAAATTTTCCTTCATTTTTGAGGATGTAAAGGAATATGGTTGTTAATCTCTAATGGGTCTTCTTTTGAACTTCCCAGTTACAATGTTAGGTTATATGTAAAATCGTCAGGCCCCTACAGTACGTATAATTTTTTGCTAGGCACTTTCATGGAGGTGAGAGGAACTGAAGTTATGGACCTTGCTCAAGAAAAGCCTGTATCTGTTAGAGTGGGACTTGTGAAACAAGTTAGAGATTTAGTTCGACCTTGAAAATGGGTAGTGTTTTCATTGTGACGGGACCTTCTCAGATGAAGAGGAAAATACCAATAAAGGCCAAAAGGTTGGAGGGACATGGAGGAAATTGGCGAGACAGGTAACATGTAATGTGTGCCATGTAATCTCTCCCATTCATTGTACCAGAAGGAACCTGAGAACAGAGATCCTGCCCTGCTCCACTCTATCCTTAACATTTAGCACAGTTCTAGGTACACAGTAGATACTCAGTAAATACTGATTGAAACAATGAAGGGGTGTGTGGAACTTCCTGGTAACCCCTGGGCCTAGTGACAAGGGGCTCTGTCTCTGCTGTGCCTACACAGGTAAGAATCAAGACCAAGTCCTTTTTTAAGTAAAGGACACCACTGTGTCTGACTCTGGAGTAAACAAACACCACCCAAGAGACAGTACCTCCCCCTCTAAGCTCCAGGGATCACTGAGCCTAAAAAGCCTATTTCAAAAAAAACAGACAGCAATCCATTTTTGTTCAATCTGAAATTTAACATTTCTATTAACACTGCGTAAAAAAATTTTTGTTGCATCCACAAAAACACTTGTTCTTAACTAATTCAAGTGTGCTGATCTCAAATCTGACATTAGTTTTTCTCTGGAAGCTACAGTTTCTTTGCAATTCAAGATTTTTAGGTTTTAATCTTATTGTAAAATTTGGAACATTTAGTTTAACATAATGAAGTAGAATGTCTTTCTGGGCATCATCTTTGTGAAAATATAACAATTTATATAATGCAGTAAATTCACTAATATACTAAGAGATATGATTGCATCAGAATTTGTCTACAATTTTGAAATAGAACGTATTAAAACACTTATTTTAATCATAAACTTTGCGCAAAACTTACTTAAATTCTATTCAGGCAAAAATTTGTGTTTGTAGCTCTTGCGTTTGTGTACTTGTTGAGGACAGCCTCGTTTGATGTTCCAGGAGTAGTCTGCCATCATATTTCTGTCCCATCGCTCCTGATAACACTCTTCCATCATCTTCAGATCTTGATGAAAGCCTTCTCCCTGGTAATCACTAACAGCTCCAAGATTTTTGGAAAACTTATTAAGGTGAGTGTTCAGGAAGTGAATCTTAACACTTGTGTTACAGCCAGTGTCGCAGAAAGCCAACAGCATCCTTTGAACCAGAAGTTCATAGCTTTTTGTCACCAAATAAGGTCTTTATAACTGCCACAAAAGATTGCCATGCTGCTTTCTCGTCCTTATTCATCTTGCTGGCAAATTCTTCATCACGTATGAGGGTTCATATTTGAGGTCCATCAAATACACCTGCTTTTATCTTCTCGAAAGACAAGGCAGGAAAAGCAGAAATAATATGTTGAAAGCATTCACTTTATCTATTCAAAGTCTGAACAAACTGCTTCATTAAGCCAAGTTTGATTTGAAGTTGGGGAAGAAATGATTCGTCTCGATTAACTACAGGTTTATTCACAATATTTTGCATCCCTACTTCCAGAGCTTCACTTTTCAGCCACTCCTTCTGTGTCCAGTGTTTCTTCCAAGCTCTGCTGTCCCACAAACACAGAAAGCAAGGATACTTCGTGAAACCTCTCCATGTCTTAGCAGGAAATTTACCATTTTAAGATACAAACAAATGATCCAGTTATGCTCCTCATACTTCAGAAAGTCGAGGACAATTTTTATGTCATTATAATCTTCTTGCAGATGAGTTGAATAACCAATTGTAACCGCTACAAAACATTACCGTCGTGTAGGAGAACACATTTCAGACTCTGTTTAGAGCTGTCAAGAAATAGCCGCCATTCTGTTGGACTGTAAGTGGTAACACCTAGCTGACTGAGAAGACTACTGATATCATGACAGTAAACAAATTGTTTATCTTTGGAAAAAATGTCCACAAAAATTTTTTCACACTTTCTGTAATGGGATACTTGAGCTGAGCAGTGAAGTACATTCTTTTCTTGAAGCCTGGAAGCTAATAACTCCACTGCTTTCTTTGATAGGCTCAAATCTCTTACTAAGTCATTCAATTTGGGTTGGCTAAACTGCTGAGGGGTTAATGACTGATTGGCATCAGAAGAAGATCCTTCGGGTTCTATAACCGTTTCCTCATGTATCTTATCAAAATACACTTGATCACCATGTTCACTTTCTTCATCCTTAGAAGAAATAAAACCACTGAAAACTGGAACCGAGAGTTTCTCAGAGTGTGGGATAGGTTGTATTGCTGAAGGAATATTAGGATATGCAATCATAAGCCTTTTTTCCTTGCTGATGCCCTTTTTATGGATCAGACAGGAATTACAGTCACTGCTGTGGTCCTTAGGTTCATGCCAAACCATGGGAATACCAAAAAGCATTCCTTTCATTTTTTTTTTCCAGTCACGAAGCATTTTCTCACTATTATGACACACAATATGAGGAACCCGATTCTTGTCTCAATCGTCAAGGGGAACTTGAAAATAGGCAATATATGCACGAGTCACAAATGATGGAATATTGCGACTTTGACTTTGATGTTGCAGTGTGTAACAGCCACATATATAACGGAAGGTGTCAGGACCAGGACTATTCCTCCATTTATGCCTACTTGAAGAAGCCATGATTCAATCTTAAAACAAAATAAGAGGGTGTTTTTATCAGATAATAATTTATTACATTTAAAAACAACTACAATTATGTAAAAGTGATGTTTTTAAAACATAAATTGCATTATGTTTATGTTCAATCCAAGAGTTGTTGCCCTTTAACTCCAATTTAAAAACCAGTACATGCCATTAACTGTAACAAAAAAATTAAAATTTCATAAAAATAAGAGCATGCACCAAAAAACATTTCAGATTTGGAATCAGCAATGCAGAAATATATAGAAACGGTTCTAAAAACTCAGGCAAAAGAAAATGAAAATAAAATTGTTCCCCAGTGTAATTTATATTTTTCAATTGAAACAACTTTATGGGTCCTTTGGAGGAAACTCTAGAACAGGGGTCGGGAAACTATGGTTTGTGAGCCAGATGAGGCTCTTTTGATGTCTGCATCTGGCTCGCAGACAAAACTTAAAAAAAAAAAAACATTAAAATAAAACCTCATGTATTACAATCCATTCATTTCCTACCTCTCATGATCATGGTTGCGGCTAGCTGGAGCCAATCACAGCTGTCCTCCAGGACAGCAACAATTTTTATTGGATAATGCGTAACGTACACGGGTCATTGTGAGGTCAGGAAGTAAACTTTCCTTCTTTTAATCAAGTCATCAGCTAGCTAATTGCAGAAACCCTTTTGATAAAAAAGATGGCTAAAAGAAAAAAAGATGAGTATCGTACTTTTCAGGAGGAATGGACAGAGGAATTCACCTTTGTGGAGAGCGCAGGTTCTGCAGTGTGTCTAATATGCAATGATAAAATTGCATGGATGAAATGGTCAAATATAAAGCAGCACTTCAACACATGCCATACAACATTTGCATAGAAATATCCAGCGGGGACAGCAGGAAGAAAGCATGTCAAGAGCTACTGTGCAGAGTGCAAGCTAGTCAGCAGCAGCTCCGTGTTGGGACCCACCAAGGTGACTGGAATTCGGCTAGCTTTGTTGGTGCTTTAGCAATTGTGAGAAACGGAAAGCCATTCACAGATGGAGAGTATGCCAAAACATTCATGCTTGATGTTGCCAGTGAACTTCTTGATGACATTTCAGATACAGACAATATAATCAAACGAATAAAAGACATGCCTCTGTCGGCAAGAACTGTTCACAATCGTACCATCATGATGACAAATCAAATTGAGGCAGCACAAGTGAAGGACGTAAATGTAGTACCATTCTTTTCTCTCGCGTTGGATGAGTCAACCGATGTACGCCATTTATCCCAGTTCAGTGTGATTGCTAAGTATGCTGTCGGTGACACACTAAGTGAGGAAAGTCTTGCTGTTTTGCCTATGAAAGAGACAACAAGAGGGGAGGATTTATTCCAATCTTTCACTGAGTTCGCTAAAGAAAAAATACCTATCAATGGATAAACTTATTTTGGTGTGTACTGATGGTGCTCCGTGCATGGTTGGGAATAATTATCCTGGTCTGCTTCTGCACAGCAATGTGCATTGGTTGTCAAGAGGGAAGGTGCTCAGCCGTTTCGGGGCTTGTCTGAGCGAAATCCGGACTTTTCTTGAAATGAAAAACGTCGAGCATCCTGAGTTAGCTAACACTGAGTGGTTCCTGAATTTTTACTATCTTGTGAACATGACTGAACATCTGAACCAGCTCAATGTGAAAATGCAAGGAGTTGGAAATACAGTCTTATCCCTTCAACAAGCAGTGTTTGCATTTGAAAACAAGCTGGAACTCTTCATCTCCGACATTGAAACAGGTCCTTTAATACACTTTGGAAAACTGGGAGAGTTTAAAGATGCATGCACAGCAAGTGACTCTGTTCAACATCTTGATCTCTAGCAGTTAGCGGGCTTCACATCTAATCTGGAGTCATTCAAAGCGTGCTTTGGAGAATTTCCTGAGCACACTTGTCTTTTTAAGTTCATCACCAATCCATATGAGTGTGCAGTGGACAGTGTGGACCTGATTTAAATTTCCAGTGTCTCCATCAGAGATTTTGAGCTACAAGCAGCTGACCTGAAGGCCTCAGACATGTGGGTAAATAAGTTCAAGTCACTGAATGAATATTTGGAAAGACTTTCATGACAGCAGAGTTGGCGAGCAAACAAAAGTAGGGAGAAATGAAAAAACTTCAACCCACGGACCAGCTGATTGTCAAAACTTGGAACGTGCTTCCCGTCACATACCACACACTGAAGCATGTGAGTATTGCTGTACTGACAATTTTTGGCTGTGTGTATGTATGTGAACTGTCTTTTTCACATCTAAAAACGATAAGACCAACCTACGATCACGTTTAACGGATGGAAGTCTCAATGCCTGCATGAAGCTTAACCTTACCGTGTATCAACCAGACTACAAAGCTATCAGCAAAACCATGCAGCACCAGAAGTCGCATTCATGGTAAGAAGTACTTTATTCATCACTGGTTAGCAACAGCATAACAATGTTATTAAAAGAATTCAGAGACTTATTTTACTTTAAAAGTATTGGTCTTACATAAAATGCACACATTTACTTTTATTGTTAAACATATTTTATGGTTCTCATGGAATTACATTTTAAAATATGTGGCATTCATGGCTCTCTCAGCCAAAAATGTTCCCGACTCCTTCTCTAGAACAATCTACCCTCTTATAGGAGAGATGAATTTATTCAGAAGATCTCAAGACTTTTACTTTCTAACATTTTACTATAAAACTCAGAATGATATTAGTCATCAAAAACCTGGAAGAAATTGTAGAAATATGGGACAAAATAAGGTAAAATAATGCATTGAAAGGGAGCCAGCGAAAATTTAGAAGTTAATCACATTATTGTATAAGGACTGTGATTCCCCATCTGCAAAGAATCTGAATTTCTTACCGAGGGAAGGAAGTGTTGTGATTGATATATTTTGAAAAATGTCTAAGTTTCATTCTTAAAAAAATTAAATTTTGGGAGGAGCAAGATGGCGACGGAGTAGGCGGACGTACCAACTTCCAACTCCCAGAACCAAAGTGGATTATAACTCAATTTTAAGAACCATCATCCGGATAAAGCAACTTTGGACTAAACTAAGTGGACTCTTCAACCAAGGAACACCGAAGAAGCCACATTGAGACTGGTAGGAATAGCGAAAACGTGAAGAGGGCTGCCCAGCTCCCTGGAGCAAACGGCAGCCAGGATAGACCAGCATGGTGGGAGGAGAGTTTGGCGGAGAGGGAGGGACCTGGGTCCCAGGAACCAAGCCCCAGCCTATAGTCCCAGAGCCTAGAAGAGGTGTTTGGACAGTTTTGAGCTGTGAAACAAGTGAGGGAGCTCCCAGGCCTACAGTGTGGAGTATTAGGGCCCTTTCTACTCTGCTAAGGGTTGCTGAAGGGTATGGTGGTGGCAGGACGCTGAAACGCGGTTCTGTCGGCGTGGGCGGAGGCCAATCCGGTTTGAGCTCGGTCTAGCCCAGCAGGGGTGGAGGGAACGCGCGAAAGTGGTCCGGAAGCTGCGGGCCCGCCTGTAATCCCACCTGCGGGGACAAAGCGGGAGGCCAGGAACGGGCAGAGATCTGCTCTGCGACCCTGCACAAGCTAGCCTTGATTGCGGGGATGGGACTAGGACCAGGGACAGGCGGGGGCTCATGGCTGATCTCATGCTACTAGCCCCGCCCAGCCAGAGAAACCGAGGTTTGCCATCCTAGGTGCACGAGCCGGCTCGGAACGTGGGGGCGGGGTAGACCCCGCGACGAGAGGAAGCTCGAGCTGAGCCCATGCTACTATCCCCGCCCGGCCGGAGAAACCGCGTTTTGCCATCCTGCATGCACGAGCGGGCTCTGAACGTGGGGGCCGGGTAGAGTCCCGGACGAGTGGAAGCTCGCAGCTGAGCGGAGGCCAGCAAACATACCCGACCCAATAAACCACAGTTTGCGACCCTGCGCAGGAGGGCCCTGGCCTCCAGGGTGGAGCTAAATTCCCGACGGGCAAAGGCTCACAGCTGAGAGCACGTCAAAAGCCCCACCCAACCCACGAAACTGGCAAGCAGGCTCTAACTGCGGGTTCAGGGTGGAAGTCCGGAAACAGGCTAGGTCCACACCTGAGCAAAGGTGCTCACCTCTACCCTTGGTGCTAAGGCTGTGGCTTGAGTCACAGCCCCTCCCGCGGAGGAGAGGCAGAAATCACAGCAAAAGCCACAGTGGGCTGGTGCTGGCAAAGCCCATAACCAACCGCCCTAGGCAGCGGCAGAGGGGGTGGCGGGTCTGCAGACAGACCACACCTAGAGAACAGAAAGACAACACACCTACTGGAATCCAGTGGCCACAACTTGCTTATACATAAACAAAATGGGCAGGCAGAGGAATGCAAACCAAATGAATCAAGAGAAATCCACAGGGAAGGACCTGAATGAACCAGATATAACCAAATTACCAGAAGGAGAATTTAGAATAATGATAGTTAGGATGTTCAAAGAAATTATAGCAACAATGGATAGTCACTATGAACACCTAAATAAAGAGATAACAAGTATAAAACACAAAATTGAAATAATAAAAAAGAATCAGAAAGAAATGACAAATAGAGTATCAGAACTGAAGACCACAATTGAAGGAATGAAAAGCAGGATGAATGACGCTGAGGATTGAATCAGAGAGTTAAGGACACAATAAACAAAGGCACAGAAGCAGAGAAGAAAAAGGAAAAGAGACTCAAAAAATGTGAGTAAACTCTAAGGGAGCTCTGTGATAACAGGAAGAGAAAGAACATTTGCATCATAGGGGTGCCTGAAGAAAAGGAGAGAGGACAGGAAATG
Source organism: Rhynchonycteris naso (assembly GCA_037038555.1). Taxonomy (NCBI): domain Eukaryota; kingdom Metazoa; phylum Chordata; class Mammalia; order Chiroptera; family Emballonuridae; genus Rhynchonycteris; species Rhynchonycteris naso. The sequence continues at coordinate 126,422,456 of CM072999.1, forward strand.
GAAACTTTGTTCAATCAAATCATAGCAGAAAACTTTCCTAAATTAAGGCTGGGAAACTCTCCACACATTCAAGAAGCACACAGAACTCCATTAAAGAGAAACCGAAAAAAAGATCTACACCAAGACACATCATAGTTAAAATACCAAAGCTAATGGATAAAGAAAAAATTTTAAAAGCTGCTAGGGAAAAAAAGGCTATCACCTACAAAGGAGCCCCCATAAGGATGACATCGGACTTCTCAACAGAAACACTTGAGGCCAGAAGGGAATGGCAAGATATAATCAAAGTAATGCAGAACAAGAACCTATAACCAAGACTACTCTATCCAGCAAGGCTAACGATTAAAATTGAAGGAAAAATAAAGAGCTTCCCAGACAAAGAAAGCCTCAAGGAATTCATTAAAACCAAACCAATTCTGCAAGAGATACTAAGAGGCCTGTTGTGAACAGTTTAAAGGGAGGAAAGAATATAGCAAAAGAAGAATACAGCTTTAAAGAAAAAATGTCAATAAACAATTACATATCAATAATAACCTCAAATGTAAATGGATTAAATGATCCAATCAAAAGACATACGGTAGCTGCGTGGATAAAGAAACAGGACCCATACATATGCTGTCTACAAGAGACAGACCTTAAAACAAAAGAAGCACATAGACTGAAGGTAAAAGGAAGGAAACAAATATTTCATGTAAATGGAAATGAAAGAAAAGGCACCGTAGCAATACTTATATCTGACAAAATGGACTTTAAAACAAAGGTTGTAGTAAGAGAAAGAAGACACTACATAATGATATAGAGAAATATTCAACAGGAAGGTACAACTATTATAAATATCTACGCACCAAATATAGTAGCCACGACATACATAAAGCAGACTTTGATGGATATAAAGGGCGAGATTAACAGCAATACTATCATAGTAGGGGATTTCAATACCCCTCTAACAACACTGGATAGATCCTCAAGAAAGAAAATTAATAAAGAAACAGCAGACTTAAAGGAGACACTAGATCAACTCGATTTAATAGATATCTTCAGAACTTTTCACCGTAAAGCAGTAGAATATACATTTTTTTCAAGCGCTCATGGTACGTTTTCTAGGATAGATCACATGTTAGGACACAAAAATGGTCTCAATAAATTTAAGAAGATTGAAATCATATCAAGCATTTTCTCTGATCACAATGCCATGAAACTAGAAATTAACCACAAAAGAAAAACTGAAAAATACTCAAACACTTGGAAACTAAATAGCATGATATTAAATAATGAATGGATTAACAAGTAGATCAAAGAAGAAATATAAATGTTTCTAGAAACGAATGATAATGAGCATACATCAACTCCAAATTTATGGGACACAGCAAAAGCAGTTCTGAGAGGGAAGTTTATTGCACTAGAGGCATATCATAAGAAGCTAGAAAAAGCTCAAATAAGCAACCTGACCCTGCATCTAAAAGAGCTAGAAAAACAACAACAAATAAAACCCAAGTCAAGTAGAAGGAAGGAAATAATAAAGGTCAGAGCAGAAATAAATGACATAGAGGCTAAGAAAACAATACAGAGGATCAATGAAACCAGAAGCTGGTTCTTTGAAAAGGTAAACAAGATTGATGAACCTTTAACTAGATTCACCAAAAAAAAGAGAGAGAGGACTCAAATAAATAAAATTAGAGAGGACAGTAGAGAAATAACAACTGGCACAACAGAAATACAAAGCATTGTAAGAAAATAGTATGAAGAACTCTATGCCAAAAAATTAGACAACCTAGGTGAAATGGTCAAATTTCTTGAATCATATAACCTTCCAAAAATAAATCTGGAAGAATCAGAACATGTAAACAGACCAATTCCAACAAATGAGATCGAAACAGTTATGAAAAAGCTCCCCAAAAAGAAAAGGTATTTGGACAGTTTTGAGCTTAAACATGAAGTCCTGGGCCTCATGGCTTCACAAGTGAATTCTATCAACAATTCAAAGAACTAACTCCTATCCTTCTCAAGCTATTTCACAAAATTCAAGAGGAAGGATGACTTCCAAACTTGTTTTTGAGGCGAGCATAATTCTGATCCCAAAACCGGGCAAAGACAACACAAAGAAAGAAAATTATAGGCCTATATCCCTGATGAATTTAGACGCTAAAATTCTCAACAAAATACTAGCCAACAGGATCCAGCAATATATGAAATAAATCATACACTATGATCAAGTGGGATTTATTCTGGAGAGGCAAGGCTGGTTGAATATTCGCAAATCAATGTGATTCATCACATAAACAAAGGGTAGGAGAAAAATCACATGATAATTTCAATAGATGCAGAAAAGGCATTTGATAAAATCCAGCACCCATTCATGCTCAAAACTCTCAGTAAAGTGGGAATAGAGGGAACATTCCTTAACATGATAATGGCCATCTACAAACCGACAGCAAACATCATACTAAATGGACAAAAATTAAAAGCAATTCCCTTAAGATCAGGAACCAGGCAGGGGTGCCCCCTTTCACAACCCTTATTCCACATAGTTCTGGAAGTTCTAGATACAGCAATCAGACAAGAAGAAGAAATAAAAGGCATCCAAATTGGAAAAGAAGAAATAAAACTGTTACTGTTTGCAGATAATATGATATTGTATATAGAAAACCCTAACGTCTCAGCCTAAAAACTACTGGACCTTATAAATGAATTCAGCAAGGTGGCAGGATATAAAATTAATACTCAATAATCAGAGCCATTTCTATATACCAACAATGAACTGTCAGTAAAAGAAATTAAGGAAACAATCCCTTTTCCCATTGCAGCCAAAAAAATAAAGTACCTAGGAATAAATTTAATCAAGGAGGTTAAGGACTTGTACACGGAAAATTATAAAACATTGATAAAAGAAATCAAGGAAGATACAATCAAGTGGAAGCATATACCGTGCACATGGCTGGGAAGAATAAACTTCATTAAAATGTCGATATTACCCAAAGCAATTTATAAATTCAATGCAATACCAATTAAAATACCAATGACATACTTCATAGATATGGAACACATATTCCAAAAATTTATATGGAACCAAAAAAGAACACGAATAGCCTCAGCAATCTTAAAAAGAAAAAATAAAGTAGGAGGTATCATTCTTCCAGATATCAAGGTTTACTATAATGCAGTTATACTCAAGACAGCCTGGTACTGGCATAAGAACAGGCACATAGATCAATAGAACAGAGGAACGAGAAGTAAACCCACATCCTCTGGACAACTGATATTTGACAAAGCAGGAAAGAACATACAATGGAGTAAAGACAGCCTCTTTAACAAATGGTGTTGGGAAAATTGGACATCTACCTGCAAAAAAATGAAACTAGACCATCAACTTACAGCATTCACAAAAACAAACTTAAAATGGATAAAAGACTTAAACATAAGCCGTGAAACCATAAGCATCTTAGAAGAAAACATAGGCATCTAGCTCTCCGACATCTGAAGCAGCAATATACTTGCCGATATATCTCCTCGGGCAACTGAAATAAAAGGCAAGATAAACAAATGGGACTATATCAAACTAAAAAGTTTTTGCACAGCTAAAGACAACAAGAACTGAATAAAAAGACAAACCACACAATGGGAGAACATGTTCGACAGCACATGTGATAAGGGGTTAATAACTAAAATTTATAAAAAATTTATAAAACTCAATACCAGGAAGACAAACAATCCAATCAAAATATGGGCAAAAGAAATGAATAGATATTTCTTCAAAGAGGACATACAGATGGCCAATAGGCATATGAAAAAATGCTCAACATCACTAATCATTAGAGGAATGCAAATTAAAACCACAATGAGATATCACCTCACACCAGTCAGAATGGCACTCATCAGCAAAACAACACAGAATAAGTGCTGAGGAGGATCTGGAGAAAAGGGAACCCTTCTGCACTGCTGGTGGGAATGCAGACTGGTGCAGCCACTGTGGAAAACAGTTTGGAGATTCCTCAAAAAATTAAAAATCGAACTGCCTTTTGACCCAGCTATCCCACTTATAGGAATATACCCTAAGAACACCATAGCACTGTTTGAAAAGAAGAAATGTGCCTTCATGTCCTTGGCAGCATTTTTCACAATAGCGAAGATCTGGAAACAACCCACATGTCTGTCTGAAGGCGAGTGGATTAAAAAGCTATGGTACATATATACTATGGAATACTTCTCAGCCATAAGAAATTATTACATTGTGTCATTTATAATAAAATGCATGGGCCTTGATAACATTATACAGAGTGTAATAAGTAAATCAGAAATAAAATAACTGAGAACAGCATGATTTCATACATAGGTGGGACATAAAAGTGAGACTATGAGACATGTACAAGAGAGTGGTGGTTACTGGGTGGGTGGAGGGAGGGAAGGGTGAGTTAGGGAGGAGGGGAGGGACACACGGAAAACCATATAGAAGGTGACAGAGGACAATTTGACTTTGGGTGATGGGTATGCAACACAATTGAATGATAAGATAACCTGGAGGTGTTTTCATTGTACATATGTACCCTGATTTATTGGTGTTACCCCATTAAAATTAATAATAATAAAATATAAAAAAAAGGAATGAAAGAAAAAAATTAAATTTTGGCATTTTAGTAATTTCACTAGTGTTTTAATTATATTTTAAATATTATTTAAAATTTTTGTGTCACTTATACACCCGCTTCTTAAGAAACTTTTGGAATACTTAAACAGAAATTAACAAGCAGGGTCTTTGCTGAACGACTGCTTTTTACATGGCACTGAGCTTTTCAGATTGCTTTAATCGGTGCCAGGTTTTAACAAATAACACCATATATGGCAGTTGTCAGTACCAGCATTCAGACCTGTGAATTTTCACATTAGAGATGAGCAGTTTTCCTTTGCCATAAATGGAGCAGAGACAAAAATTTACTTTTGCAAAACTGGTACTAAAATTTAATCATTCCTTAGAAGAGAATCTTGTCTTATGACATACCAGAATTCTGTTTATTGCCAGTATAAATATGAAATGTCTTGTCCTCCAAAGTGTGGCTTTAACTAGGGTAAGTCAACATTATTTTTCCTACAGTTTATAATTATATGTCAAGTAATTTCTGCATTTAAAAAATGTGACTTTGTGCCTGACGAGGCGGTTGCGCAGTAGATAGAGCGTCGGACTGGGATGCAGAAGACCCAATTGGAGACCCCAAACTCACCAGCTTGAGCGCAGGCCCATCTGGCTTGAGCCAAAGCTCGCCAGCTTGGACCCAAGGTCGCTGGCTCCAGCAGGGGATGGCGGTCAAGGCACATGTGAGAAAGCAATCAATGAACAACTAAGGTGTTGCATCGGCAACGAAAAACTAATGATTGATGCTTCTCACCTCTCTTCTTTCCTGTCTGTCTTTCCCTAGTTATCCCTCTCTCTGTTCCTTTAAAATAATAATAATAATAAATAAATAAAAATTTGACTTTGTAAAGTCAATGAAAAGTTGTCCTGTCCTCATCATGAGCATATTAAAGAATACACAATAATCAGGATTGAACTTCATTTTCTCTTTTCTACAAAAATTTTAGTTATAATCACACCTCATGCCTTTCTTTCTATGTGTCTTTGTTTACATTTTCCCCTCTGCCTAGAACGATGCCTTATCAAAATCCAACTCCTTCTTCAAAATCCAGTCCAAATACTTTTATTCCTATTAACAAATGATAGGTACATCTTATGAAACTTTGTTTTTTTCATTTAAAATGTTTGTGTTGAACATCAACTATTTACTGTACTAAGAGAACTAGGCCACTGCCAAGCTTCTGTTGTGCTAGGGAGGGTACACAATTAAAATAAAAGCACACAATTAAAATAAAAGATGATACCTACTTTCAGTAATTCTATTCCGCAGTGTGGTCTAGCCAGAGCAATTAGGCAAGAGGAAAAAAAAAAGCATTCAGAATGAAAATGAAAAAGTGAACACTCTATTTGTAAATGACTTGAATTTTTAAAAAATTTATTTATTTATTTGAGGAGAAAGAAACATTGATTTGTTGTTTCACTTATTTATGCATTCATTTGTTTATTCTTTGAGTATTGGGATGACACTCTGATTTGTCTGACCACCGCCTTGATTTTGTTTATAGAAAACCGTAACAATTCATACATAAAAGGTATTAAAATTGATAAATGAATCCACCAAAGTTGCGAGAAACAAGATTAACATACAAAATTACATTGCATTTCTATACACTGGTAAGGAATAATCTGAAAATGAAATTAAGAAAACAATTTCATTTACATATACCATCAAAAAAGTAAAGTACTGAGAAAAAAAGAGCAAGACTTGTACACAAAAAACCATAAAGTATTATTTAAATAAGTTAAAGAAGACCTAAAGTGATATAAAAATGTCTGATATTCTTGGATTAGAAGATTACTATCATTAATATGACAGCAATCTCCATATTGATCTACAGATTCATCACAATTCATATCAAAACCTACACCATCTTTTTAATAGAACTTGATAAGCTGATTTAAAACTTCATATGGATATTATGAAAATTCAGAATAGCCAGAACAATCTTAAAATAAGAGAACAAAGTTGGAGGACTCAATTACCTGATATCAAAACTCACTATTCAACTATTATAATCAATTAATATGGTATGATTTATTGCCATAGATTAATGGAATAGAGTCTGGCAATAAACCTTTATTTTTCAAAAATTGATTTTTGACAATACTATGAGAAAAGAATAGTCTTTTGAAATAATGGTGCTGGAACAAGTGGATATCTCCATCCAAAAAATGATACTGAACATCTTTCTCATGCCATATACAAAAATTAATACCAAATGAATTATGGAATTAAATGTAAAAATTTAAGCTATGAAGCTCTTAGAAAAAAACTTACCCTAAATCTTCATGATCTTGAATTAGGCAGTGACTTCTTAGAAATGATACCAACAGCACAATGACAAAAGGAAACAAATTGTGGCAGGCAGAGTAACAGTTCCACAAAGATGTCCACATTCAAATCACCCACACTTCTGTTTACCTTCTAAGGCAAAGGAGATTTAGCAGATGTGATTAGGTAAGGATCTTGACATGGGGAGATTACCCTGAATTATTTGGGTGGCCCCAGTGTTTCACAAGAATCCTGATAAGGGAAAAAATATCACAGGGAAGTTAGAGGAGGAAATGTGAAAAGATGTAACAGGAAAGTCAGAAGCAAAGTTCAGAGTGATGTGGGAGTGCTACTCAGTAGATGCATGCAGGCTGTAGAAGCTGGAAGAGGCGAAGAAACAGATTGTCCCCAGGAACCACCAGGAGTGTGCAGCCCTGCCGAAAACTTGCTGTTTGTCCGGTGAGACCTGTTTTTGTCTTCTGATGTTTAGAGGAGTAATATAATTTATGTTGGTTTAAGCCTTTAAATTTATGGTAATTTGTTACAGCAGCAGTAGAAACCTTGTACATAGATAAAGGTATTTTTATATTAGGACTTTATTCAAATTAAATCTTTTGTGCTTCAACAGACAACATCAAATAAGTGAAAAGATAACTTCTAAAATGGTAGAAAATACTTGCATATTATATTTGATGGATTGTATCAAGGAATATGAAGAACCCAACAATACCAGAAAGACAAATAACCCTATTACAAAACGAGCAAATAATTTCAATACATATTTTTCCAAGGAAGATAGAGAAATAGTCATTAGCCACACTAAAGGATTCTCAGCATCATTAGGAATTGAGGAAATACAAAGGCAATTCACAATGAGATACCACTTCACAACCACTAAGATGGCTGTATTAGAAAAGATGGATGATAACAGGAGATGGGATGGTGGTCAGGAAGTGGAACCCTCATGCATTGCTGATGGAAATGTAAAATGCGTCAGCTGTTTTGGAAAACAGTTGTTGGTTCCTCAAAATGTTAAATGCAGAATTATACTCCACTAATTTCATTATTTGGTATATTCCCCAGAAAATATAAAACATTTTTACAAAAGAACTTGTACACAAATGTTAGCATTATTCACATTCACATTATTTATAATACTTCAAAAGTGGAAACAACCCGTGTCTATCAGTTTGTGAATGAATAAATAAAATGGAATATGCATTAATGGAATATCATTCAGTAGCAAAAAGAAGTGAAGCAATGACACATGCTACATGTGGATGAACATTGCAGACATGCTAAGTGGAAGAAGCAGCATACTTTGTGATTCCACTCAGAAGAAGTGCTCAGAATAGTTAAAGCCGTAGAAATAGAAAGTAGATCATTGGCGCCAGGGGTAGGAAGTTTGCTGTGAGAGATAGAGAGTGACTGTTACTGAGTATGGCATTTCATTTGGACATGATGAAAATGTTCTAGAGCAGGGGTGCCCACACTTTTTCAGCTTGCGAGCTACTTATAAGATGACCAAGTCAAAATGATCTACCTACAATAAAAATGCAAAACATAAATTTGTTTCTTCTATATTATCATTATTTAAGTTACTATTATTACTACTGAATATTGTGTATTCTTCTTTCATCTTTCTCCTTCTCAGCTCTCTTTTCGGAGGAACGTCAATGTCATAGTTTTTAAGAACAGTCCGAAAAAGCCGCTCAACATTTCCTTTCTTTGAAATAGCAATGGCACACAGACAGATGAGGCAAACGCACTTAGAATATGACATAGTGAAAAAAATCTCCCATTCTGTATGAAAGTGGTAGGTTTTAGGCTTCTTACTCGGACCAGCTACGGCACTCATTTTTATACCCTTTGTTGTATTTAGTTTAAATAAATTAAAGGCTAACTACGCAGCAATGTAACTGAACAAGTTAGTGCGGTTTAACGCGCATGCATAGGATGTCAATAGTTCAGACGTCAGATTGACTACCCTGTATGCCAATCAAAAGATAAATGTCTTCTTAAAGTCATGTGATCTACCCACACTTCCTTCGCGATCAACCAGTAGATCGTGATCGACGTATTGAGCATTTCTGTTCTAGAGGTAGTGGTGCTGGATGCAGAACTCTATGAATATATTGAAAACTACTGAATGGTATGCAATAGAGAGGTGAAGTTTATGATGTGTGAATTACATAACTCAATAAAACTGTTATTAAAAATATGAAAAATAAAATTATGTACAGTAAATGTTCTGAGAAGAAAAATGCAGGGTGCTCCAGGAACCTGGGAGTGCCACTCCAGCATGACTCTGTTCTGGAAAGCTTCTTTTAGGGAGATATTTAAGTTGGAGGATAATGTAATTGGCTAACTTATCATATATTCTCCTTTAGTCTGTGAATTTCTTTCTTTCCTTTTCTTTTTTACAGGGACAGACAGAGAGTCGGAGAGAGAGATAGACAGGGACAGACAGACAGGAATGAAGAGAGATGAGAGGCATCAATAATCAGTTTTTCATTGTGACACCTTAGTTGTTCATTAATTGCTTTCTCACAGGTGCCTTGACCACGGACCTTCAGCAGACTGAGCAACCCCTTGCTCAAGCCAGTGACCTTGGGTCCAAGCTGGCGAGCTTTTGCGATGGGCCTACGCTCAAGCTGGCGACCTCGAGGTCTTGAACCTGGGTTCTCCGCATCCCAGTTCGATGCTCTATCCACTGCGCCACTGCCTAGTCAGGCTAGTCTGTGAATTTCTTGATGACAGACTATATTTTTCTGATACACAGTATTAGATAAGGTAGGTAATAGAAGGAAATAAGAATGACACATGGCCAAGACAATAGGACTAGCTAGATGCCTTGCAGAACATATGGTCCTGTCTAGAACATCCATGGAGAAAACATTTCGTCTGCATAGTTTATATACCATATTTTCCTATTTATAAGACACACCTTAATTTTGGGGCCCGAAACTTGAAATAAAATGTACAGTGTTACTTAAGTTATTGAACTCAAGTTTTATTCATCATAAAATTCATACAACTCATCACTGTCAAAACTCCCAGTCATTAGCTTGTCTTCATCTCTGTCTGATGATGAATCACTGTCTTCATATATTGCCTCGTTCTCAGTTCCATCTATGGCATTTGAAATGGCACACTTCTACAACCACTGTATAAGATGCACTCAGTTTTTAGACCCCACATTTTTCAAAACACTACATCTTATATTTGGGAAAATATGGTAAATCCCACTCTAATGTGAAGAATCTCAGCGCCGGCCCTTTTGCCTCATCCCTTGTCCCAGCGGGGCTACCGGTGCAAGAAGGGTTATTATTGGCAGTAAGCCACAACTCAATTATTGGACCAGTGCAACAGGATAGTATTTTCTGTGTATTAATCCTGTAAACCCAAAGTAGAAATAAATATTAGGGACTATTTGAACCCAGAGACATATTCTAAACATAGACATTTTGGATAGGACTAAATGTCCACTAATTGCTAGATGCATTTTTACATCTAAGGAACATATAGCCTAAATTCAGCTGTATTCCATAACTAAGGAATACCATAATTATAGCTATCTGTAGTCAAGATGAAGGTGCTGAGCTCAAAGAGAAAGACAGTATAGTGTAGAGAATGACAACCAAGGCAGCTTGAATACAATTGGAGATGAGAGAGCAGACATGCATCAAGAAAGTATTAATAGGCCTTGGCTGGTTGGCTCAGTGGTAGAGTGTCAGCAGGGCACACATGAGAAGCACCCATCTGCTTCTCCACCCTTACCCCTCTCGCTTCTGTCTCTTCCCCTCCTGCAGCTTTTGCTCAATTGGAGGAAGTTTGCCCAGGCACTGAGGATGGCTCCATGGTCTCTGCCTCAGGCACTAAGAAGAGCTTGGTTGCTGAGCAATGGATCAATTCCCCAGATCGGCAGAGCATTGCCCCCTAGTGGGCTTACTGTGTGGATCCCAATCAGGGTGCATGTGAGAGTCTGTCTCTGCCTTCCCTCCTTTCACAGAATTATTTTAAAAAAACAAACCAGAAAGTATTATTTGTTTGTTAGTTCATTTGGTTCATTAGGTTCCACAAATGAGTGAAATCATATAGTACTTGTCTTCCTCTGGCTGGCTTATTTCACGTAGCATAATGCTCTCCAGGTCCATCCATGCTGTCACAAAAATGAGCTTTTCCTTATTTTTTTTATGACTGAGTGAAATTCCATTTTGTAAATATAGACCACAACTTTCTTTTATCCACACATCTACTTATGGACACTTGGGCATAGACAGAAGAAACTAACAGCTATCAGAAGGGTGAGGAAAGGTGGCTGGGTAAAAAGTTGAAAGCATTAAGCAAAAAAAGTAATAAAAGAAAAATCCTCATAGACTGACAACAGTATGGTGATTATCAGAGTAAAGGAGAGGGGAGGTAGGAATGGTTTAAAGAGGGGGTAGATGGTGATCGAAAGAGACTGACTTAGGGTGGCAAACACTCAGAACAGTGTACAGATGATGCATTATAGAACTGTACTCCTGAAACCTGTATAATCTTATTAACCAATGTCACCCCAAGTACTTCAATTATATAAAAAAAGTGGTGTTGGACAGAGCAAATTAGGTTACTGTCCTAAAAAGTACATGGGAGGCTGCGGTACCCAACCCAGGTCCCCCAGCACTCACCATCCTCATCTGGATGCCCTCCTGGAATCATATGTAACTTTTGCATTAAATAACTTTTCTTTCAGCCCTCATGGAAGGCAGGGAGGATGTCAGGAGATGCTTGAAGAGGGACATACCCTGGAGCTTACCTCAGTCATTAACAATTGGATATTGTGGGATAGGTATTCTGAGTTCCTCATTTCTTGGGAGGAAGAACTCTGAGAAGTATGATAAATGTCTCAGACCATCTTCCAGTGAGGCCCAGTGGAGTGGAGTTCCTGATCCCTGCAGGAATAAGTTGCTCTTTAAGGTATTTACTGTACTTGGTGCCTTCCATTCCTTGCCTTGCTTTCTCATTTCATACCAATGCTTCCTAGGGTCATCTGACTATAACTCAAATTTTGTGTACCTTGTCATCTAGAAAAACCATTTCAGATAACAGTGAAGCAGGAACTGAGGGAGCAGTGAGCATGATGAACTAAGTTTCGTTGACTAGTATGGATGACTAGCGTAGAGCAGGAACACCTCATGTTCTTTGTCAGAGTTGTAGCAAAAGTAGTACTAAGTACATTCTGATGCCAGTAGTTGATGCTGGACACCGCTTCTTCAGAAAGTGGTCAGTATAAGGAAAAATTAAAACAAGCTTATTTTTTGAAGTAGTGTTTTGGATTTCTTTTGATAAATACTCAGAAATAGAAATGCTAAGTCATATGGTAGTTCTATTTTTAATTTTTTTAAGAACCTTCATTCTCTTTTCTACAATGGCTGCACCAGATAGCACCCCCACCAGCAGTGTACCAAGGTTCTCTTTTCTCCACATCTTTGCCAACACTTGTTGTTTGTTGATTTATTAATGATAGTCATTCCGACAGGTGTGAGGTGATATCTGATTTTGGGGGGGTTAATAGAAATAATCTTTATATTTTATTGATTTTAGAGAGAATAAGGGAAAAAAAGAAAAAAAGAGAGACAGGGACATTGATGTATTCTGAATGTGCCCTGACCAGGGATCCAGCTGGCAACTTTTGCATATTGGGACAGCACTCTAACAAATGGAGCTCTCTGGCCAGGGCTGATTTTGGTTTCAATTTGCATTTACCTAATGATTCATGATTTTGAGCTTTTTTTCATGTATCTGTTGGTCATCTGCATGTCCTCTTTGGAGAAGTGTCTATTCAGATCTTCCCATTTTTAATGGATTGGTTGGGTAGTTTTTTTGGTGTTATGTTGAATGAGTTTCTTATACATTTTGGATATTAACCCCTTACAGCAAATAACTTCTCTCATTCAGTAGTTTGTCTTTTTATTTTGCCCCTGTGTTCATTGTAGCATTATTTGCAATAGCCAAGACATGGAAGCAACCTAAATATCCATCAATAGATAAATGGATGAAGAACATGTGGTACATGTATATAATGGAATATTACTCAGCCATACAAAAGAATGAAATATTTCCATTTAGAACGACATGAATGGACCTATAGGGTATTATGCTAAGTGAAATAAGTCAGAGAGAAAAAGACAAATACCATGTGACTTTTGAATACATGGACTCCATTCAAAAAGAGGTTATTGTTTAAATTCTTCTTATTATTGTTTTTCACCAGCTCTTTACACTGCTGTCAATTATTCATAGAACATAAAATATTTATTTAAAATATTTATGTATTTTAAAAATTGGATCTAGATGGTAAATGAATACTTTTTTCTGGTATGATTAGGTTAAATTTTTGGACACTTTGACCTACTATTGTACTCCCAGAAATCTGTCTTGAGAAAATATGTCAAATGAAGCAAAAAGAAATTTATTGTAACACAAAAGGGAAACAAGCTGAATGAATAACATACACAGGTGGGGGAAACAAAGTAAGTTTATACTTGTTAGTTCACAGAACAGAGCTTATTCTTGTATTATTTTTTATACAAATGCATGAACCTACTTTTGCCCCACTCTGTAAATATTTTTTAAGTGAGATGAGGAGGCAGAGACAGACTCCTGCACATGCTCCAACCAAGATCCATTCAGGAAGGCCCCTACCAGGTGATACTTTACCTGTCTGGGCTGCTGCTCTGTTGCTCTGTTGCTCAGCAACTGAGCTATTTTAGCACCTGAGGTGAGGCCATGGAGCCATCCTCAGAGCCTGGAGCCAACTTTTCTTGAACCATTCAAGCCATGGCTGTGGGAGGAGAAGAGAAAGAGATGGGGGAAGGGTTGAGAAGCAGCAGATGGGCACTTCTCCTGTTTGCCCTGACCAGGAATTGAACCCAAGACTTCCACACACTGTTCAATGCTCTGCCACTGAGCCAACCAGCCAAGGCCAAATTTTAAAATAAATTTGGTGTATCAGTAGGATGGTACATTCTATGGCCTCTAACAACAATAATTAGGGAACCATGGAAATTTAGAATTTATTATGTTGAATGGAAACAACAACACATTAATGGATATATAATGATTATAGATGAAAAAAAATTATTAACTGTGGCTTTTGTTTCATTATAAAAAAGAAAGAAAATTATCCCAATTAGCTACGTTTAATTTTGCCCTATGTTGGTCATGTCATACTATTATTGCTTGGTTGAGAAGCTCCATTTGGATTTTAATAACGTCTGCAGAGTAAGGTGGAAATTCACCATGCTTTTGGGACATTAATAAGTCATTTTGGTTGAACTGGTTATTTTTACTTTTGTCCAGAAATATGAGCAATAGCAGGATTAACTATACAATCAAGCATACTTGGACTAAGTAGGAAAGTGGACTTTTAAAAAGGCTAAGATATTTGTTCTAAATTTGAACCCCCTACCTGACCAGGCAGTGGCTCAGTGGATAGAGCATCAGACTGGGATGAGGAGAACCCAGGTTTGAAACCTCGAGGTCACCGGCTTGCGTATGGGCTTATCAGGCTTGAGTGCAGGCTCATCAGCTTGAGCGCGGGGTCACTGCCTTGAGCATGGGATCATAGACATGACCCTATGGTCGCTGGCTTGAGCCCCAGGTTTGTAGCCCAAGGTTGCTGGCTTGAGCAAGGGGTCACTTGCTCTGCTGTAGCCCCCCAGTCAAGATACATATGAGAAAGCAATCAATGAATAACTAAGGACCCGCAACGAAGAAATGATGCTTCACATCTCTCTCCCTTCCTGTCTGTCTATCCCTATCTGTCCCTCTCTGTGTCTCTCACTCTGTCTCTGTTACAAAATAAATAAATAAAAATAAATAAATTTGAAGCCCCCCACATTACATGTGATGGTCAGTGATATATTCTGGGTATTTTTCCCATTTCTAATTTGATTATTAGCTTTCTGAAGGCAGGGATGATTTTCTAATTTATATATGACCTATGATAAAAATACAAAAATATATTTCTTAGATCAAATGAATTTAGATACTTCTGCGAGAATAAACCAGGTGCAGTGAAACAAGGTAAATGGTTGATTAGAACTGAGATTTCCTGAGCATCTGAAATGTGCCAGTCATTTTTCTAAACATTCTACATCTGTTTTTATAGCAGTGTTCTCTAAAATATGTATTATTTTCCATATTTTTAATAGATGATGAAATTTAGTCTCAAGAATGTTATGTGATCAAGATTATGGTGCTAGGAAATTTCTGAGCCAAATTCTAATACTTGTCTTACATGCTACACACAGTGTGTGCTATTTATTACTCAATATTATGAAAAAGTACAGAAACAGAAAAATATTGCTTACTGAAAAGTCATTTCCCAAAGATTGGGGACAGATATAATAATAATTATCTGTTAAGTTGCCTGCCATATTTTAGTAATGACAAAACCTAGAAAATATGCTATTATTTGACTAGTCCAAGGTTGTTCAGCAGGCCATTGGGTAAAAGTAATGGGCTCTGAGCACGTTTTGACCCCCCAGTTTTGAGTCCTATTAAGTAGTCTGTTGTTTCTTATTAAGCAAGCGCGCGCGCGCACACACACACACACACACACACACACGCGGTGTCTTACAATGAACCACTATGTTATTGCTTGAAGCTCTTTTGCTGGATTTAGCAGCTCTATAGACATATGTTTCTCTGTGATAAAGGTCCAGTAAGTGGGAATGAAAATAGACCTGTAACTAGGTTACCATGACAACTATTTTAGGGCTTTTTTTTCCTTCTGTTTTTATTTGGAAAAAGGTATAGCCAGTCATGGGTTTGTGTTAGTATTTTTAGAGTCTGCACTCCAGGGAAACCAATCACAAGTTTACAATAAAACTGACCTTGATGTGGGGGTTGGGTATGTGTTTGTGGAATTTCATTTGTAAGGAAAGGCAAAACATTTATGACTTGAAACAACTGAAGGTACGGAAACACCATGCTCAAGTTAAGTTACTGTGCTGTCCACATTAAGGGTGCATTATAACAGCGGTTTTAAAAATACTAGTATTTACTTCAAAAATAAATTATTTTTATGGTAAGCCGATTTTTGCATTTACATATGTGTGTAGTATTACCATTTCATGAAAGTTGGGGCTGGTTTATAAAAACAAGACTCTTGTCATGAAGTAGTGAAAGGAAAATCAAATGAGGAAATCTGTTTCGAATATCAGAATGCCTAATGACAAGCATACAAATAAACAATTCGTGACTAATGTTGGGCTCAGTCTCTAGAAAGATGGAGTCGAGGTTCAGGAAAAAACAAACATGGTATAATTCTATCGTTCATCATACTGAACAGCGATATATGTACACCAATTTTTCAGAGGAAAAACATTTCTTTAGCACTGAATTCCAATATGTATCATTTTTTTTTTTAATGTGCTGGGTTTTAAATAATATAACAGAAAGCATCCTAAATTACAATTTTGACATAATATTCAGTATTAAATTTTATATGTGTTTTATATGGCCTTCAGATAAAACCTGTTACTGGCACACTATCAAAATATCTTTCAGTAAAGTTGATTCCGTGAGTGGCAAAGCAATTGTAACTCAAATACATATGCTTGTTGCAGCTGACTTCAATCTGTAATAAAATGTAAAGTACTGAGAACATGAAGACTTCCACATATTTTCCCTAAATACACTTCTCATCCTCAACCCATAAGGATGGCAAAGCGCCCATGGTTTTACTTTTTTCTGATGACCTGTGATGTTGGCATGGCAGAAGTAATTTTTATATTGAAATATTTTGAAGCCTAATTAATAGTCACCATGTTCAGCCATTTAATCACTGGTTCCAGGTGGCATGGTGTAATTTCTCTGTGAGTCTGTGTATTGTTTAAGATAGATGATTTAATTATTTCCCCCAAAATAATGCTTTTGCTTTGTATGGAATTAATGTTGAGCTTATATTTCTTTGACTATTTAGATATTAGGACCATGACTTTTTATATATATATATATATTGTATGTGAGAGCTATTCATTATTTGAAAGTTATTATATGTATTTAAAAAGGCTGTTACCCTTAATTTTGACTGTCAATTTTGATCTGTTAGTTTTTTTTTTCAGTTAGTTATTAGAAGGTTCTCTCCATCCCTTTGTATATTACCGTGGTGTTTGTGCAAAGGTAATATATTGATTGCATATTACACAAGGGACATGATGATTAGTACTTATTTAAATCTATGTACTCAGAAAAATAACAGAATCATGTACTCAGAAGGCACTTACTGAAGTAAAGAGTGGTGGTGTTCTAATAATAGAAGACTTTTAGCCTTATACATAGACATACCCTTATACTCATCTCTGTCCTACAGTGACAGGACATACCCTCAGTCCCAGCTGCAGTCCGTGGGTAACCCAGTGCACAGATTAGCTGGAATGGAGTGGTGCAGAGCATGGACTCTGGGGCTAGACTTACTGTGTTCAGATTCAACCCTACCTTTTGGTTGCATAATTTTTGTAGGTTCTTTACTCTTCAGTGCCTCTGTTTCCTCATCTGTAAAAGGCAATATCAAAAACAGCTACCTTAGAGAATGGGTGTCCAGGTTAAATATTTAGTATACACAAAATATTTAAAAGTGTTTGACCCATAGTAATCTCTCAACAAATGTTAGCAAGCATTTATGTTACAGTAGCAGTAATAGCAGGAGTACTAGAGATGAAGGCAAAGATTAGTCTTTATTTTAAGGAAGAATTTAGATACTACATTTGAGCTGTCATGGCTCAATTAACTAGAGTTGAACTATAATTCATGTTTCAGAAAATCAAGTAAATTATTTAATAAAAAATATATTGTTTTAAGTGAGAGTAGGGAGATACAGAGACAGACTCCCTCATGCACCCTGACTGTGATCCACCTGACAACCCCCGTCTGGGCCAATGCTCTGCCCATTTGAGGCCACTGGCAATTCAGTAATTTTTAGCATCTTAGTTGGAGGCTCCATGGAACCATCCTCAGTGGTTGGAGCTGATGTGCTCAAATCAGTTGAGCCATGACTGCTGGAGGAGAAGGAGGTTGGGGGGAGAAGAAGCTGATGGTTGTCTCTCCTGTGTGCCCAGAATGGAATCAAACCTGGGACATCCACACGCTGGGTTGATTCTCGACTGCTGAGCCAACTGGCCAGAACCAAAAATTGTAAATTGTAATCAGGTCATCAAATTGGAGTCAGAAATATAGAGTTGGGCTTTGGGTTGGATGAAGCAAGCAGAGAGGTCAGGGACAAAACAGATGAAAGTCCTGTTGCTGAGCTGAGGTCTATGCCAGGGGTGTGAAGAGGCACATACAAAGCTGGTTTATATATGGGATGCCGGCACGAGGATCATAGCAGGAAACCCAGGAAGTGACAGTATAAAGCTGTAGAGAAGCAGCTGAATTCAGGCTTATGGTATGTGTGGGGCCACAAATGCTGATCAGCAGTAGGAACCACAGTCCTTGAGCACCCTAATGTCACTCTCTCCCTTGTTTTGACTCTTGTTTGCTCAAAACCATAGTGCACAGAACCCATCTTCTCATAAAACAGTGGTTCTTAACCTGGGTATTGAACCCTAGGGGTTCAATGAGTCGGTCTCAGGGGTTCAGAGAAGCCTCTGCCGCGGAGGTAAAGACACTTGTGTAAAGTCGTGATGACACGCCCCGCTTGGCAATCACTTGCTGCAGAGGATCACGTTACATTGCTTGGCCAACCGGTGCTGCGGGGAATTCAGTGCGCGCAGTAGTCAATGGCTGTCGGAGTTGTACGTCGTGTGGTTTCTTTCTTAATATTTTAATCCATACTAAATATGTTGAGCAAAAAAAGAAAGTGGTTGGACGAATATGTACAACATGGATTCACATGTATCACGGAACGGGATGGGAGTCCGCGTCCTATCTGCATGATATGCAATGCCAAGTTGAGCAACTCTAGTCTCGCACCGGCAAAACTAAATTTGGAAAAAAAGTCATATTTATCACTAAAGAAGCGATCGGTGAATGCGCATATGAAAGTGGTGGGTTCGGCACCTCAAAAAAGGTTAAGAACCACTGTCATAAAACCTTGCAATGGATTTATGGCAGCATTGTTCACAATAGCGAAGATCTGGAAACAGCCCAAGTGTTTTATCAGTGGACGAGTGGATTAAAAAGCTGTGGTACATATATACAATGGAATACTATGGGGCCAAGAAAAAGAAGGAAATCTTACCTTTTGTGACAACATGGATGGACCTGGAAACTATTAAGTTAAGTGAAATAAGCCAGGGAGAGAAAGAAAAATATCATATGACCTCACTTATTTGAGGAATCCAAGGAACAATGAGAACTGAGGAACAGAATTGAAGCCAGTGTTTTTTCTTGTACCTGTGTAGACCACCTGAGTGATATTTTCAGCAGAACAAAGAGAAAGGAGAACAGAGGAGAAAAATGGTCAAAACAATATCAATTGGGGTTCAAAAGCTGTTTTGGTACATCCGTGAAATTCAAAGTATTTTGAATGTTAATTTCAAAGCTTTACCCTCTTACTGTTACACCTTTCTGGAATTTTCAGAGATGGCAACATCCTACAATGGAACCACCTCTTAATTTTTAAAACAATGTTCACAGATTTGTAAGTTGTAAAACACTCCTTCCATGTTATTTCCTCCCAATCAGCTCTTCATGTGCTTTTAGCTGATTTTCTACTGCTTATTAGGAGCAGCTGTGTTTAAGCAACTGAAGCACAAGTTGGGCAGTAAATGCATGCTATATAGATATATATTTAATACCACTTAGTGCTTTGTCATTTGTTACAACCTCTAATTAGTTAAACAACAGAACACCCAAGCACATTAATTATTACTTTCCCCCAATTTCACAGAGAAGGAAACAGCATGAGAATGATTTTCTGCTAGGTTCTAATGGTTAAATGGAGATGAGTCTAAGCGAAACATTGGGTTTGTGAAAAAGTAATGCTATCTAGTCCTCAGGGCTCTGGCAATGGAAAATATGATAAATATATATATCTGTATAAACCAAGGATTATAATATGATTAATGACATACTATGCAGGGTTAGCAGAAGTCTGTGTCCAGTATGTGCTGGATTCTGTACCCAGCAGTTCATGCTCAATTGCTTAAAAACACTCCTTAAAAGAATAATGCCCAGTTTTTTAGTGTCATTATCGTAATCAAGTCTCATAGTATTTCATTGAAAATTTGATGTCTATTAATGTTTCCAGAAATACGAAATAGGCAGAGAAGCAAATTTCTTACTGGATATATTTAATTGCAGAATTATGTGTTAAATTAGTGAAACGGTCAGTTGCAGAGGGATAGGTCACTGTTCCAAGGGACCTATTTAAGACAACACAATATCATGGTAAATAAATTGTTTGGTTCTTAGCATTATTTCTGCCTTTAATTAGTGCTTTGCACTGAAGGAAATATGGAAATAATCAGAAGAGCATTTTTATCAAAATGCTAATCAAAGAAGAGTGATTTTTTTTCTTATATGAAATTTAATTGAGTCTGCTGGTCTGGTTCATTTGACACTATTGAATGGTGTTGCCGAGGCCACAATTTCCGGTTCCATTTATACATGGGCTGGTTAATTTCCACTGGGGAAAAACTCTTCTGAAACACTCTTCTTTTTATGTAGTCTGTATCTCCAACCCCAATTCCTCATCTTCCCTGGAGTTCTAGACTGGCTGTATTAAGTATGGAGGTGGTGAGATCTCCCTACCAAGAGACTTAAAGAGATGATATGCTGCCTCTTATTGCTATTGGTAGAATTTTTACCTGGAGGATTTGATTTGGGTTTTTTTCTAAGCCTACTCAGCAAAAAGCTGAATATTAACTGAGGAATACTACTAGTTCATTAGGTGTCCATCTTTAGTGACTGAGTCTAATGTTTTAATCAGGTCAGAAGTTTTTTAAATTGTCCAACGAAAGCTTGCATTATATTCGATTGTTATAAATTAATAACATGATCACAAATACTTCCAATTTCAAGGAAGATATTATAGGGCTACTAATTAGGAGATTTTTAGTGCATAGAGTATGCCTTAGGGTGTGTATAGTTTAAAATTTATACCGGGGTGTTAGACATATACTAAATATTTTCTGTAAAGTAATAAGAGTGACATATAGAAGTCAGACTTTTGTTCAAATGTTTTTTGCATATACCCATGCATTGCATTTTGCAAAGAAGAAAATGAGCAAAGCAGTATGTTTTAAACATCAGCAGGGAGTGGGATTGGCTAGCCAAGGATTCTATTGGAAACCTCTTCTAAAATTAAGATGAAAGTGAAAGATGTGCTATGCAGAGGGGAAAATGGATAATAGATGGTGGAGGTTACAAAACCAGATCCTGTGTTATTGTTCCATTTATTTTTAAAATTTGACAGATAAGAGAAGTGTGTATGCATGTGTCCTATGCGGATGTGTGTGTGTTGATGCGTGCTGTACATTTTTAAGAGAAGATATGCCTTCAGTTGGAAGTTTTAAATAGAAATGCAGACAAATATATTTTGTCCCATTTAGCATGATATCATTTAATCCTCTAAGAACTCATAAAAGAGATATTATTCAGAAGACTTAGACTCTTGTTTTTTTCACATAAAGAAAGCATTCCACATTCTAATTTAAAAATTTCCATTAACCCTGGGGTATAAATGAAACAGAAGACAAAAATTTTAAGGTTAATATTTAAAAAAAATCTTAACAACTGGATGCTTTCTAATAATACATATGATGAAACAAACTTTTTTATTAAATTTCATCAGTGTAATTTCATTTTAAACACTTTATCAATAATGTGATTTGTCTTGCTAACCATTTTATTCATCACTTTATTAAAGTTCTTGTTTTGTGAATATTACCATAACTCTTTAAAAGCATCTTTAGTTTCCCATGCTTAAGATGAATCTTTTCTTAAAAATAATCTTTTTAAATGAAGACATTAGAAATTATTTGTACTTCAGCGGACTGATAGACCATAAGAGAGAGATCAGTATCTGAAATATACTTAAATTTCAATTCTCAACTGGATTATTCTTAAAGGATATTGAACCAGTTAGGATACTGTGAAATGTAAGTAAAGCAACAAGAATATTTTTATCTCCAAAATTTGTCCTTGCTCAAAAATTGGTTGTTAAATAATTCTGCAGTGAACATAGGGGTGCCTCTTTCGAATTAAAGTGTTTCTGGTTTCAAGTGCCCATCATTAGATGAGTGGATAATAAAGCTGTGGAGCCTGACCAGGCGGTGGCGCAGTGGATAGAGCATCGGACTGGGATGCGGAAGACCCAGGTTCGAGACCCCGAGCTTGCCAGCTTGAGCGCGGGCCCATCTGGCTTGAGCAAAAGCTCGTCAGCTTGGACCCAAGGTTGCTGGCTCCAGCAAGGGGTGGCTCTGCTGAAGGCCCGCAGTCAAGGCATGTGTGAGAAAGCAATCAATGAACAACTATGGTGTCGCAAGGGCAATGAAAAACTAATGATTGATGCTTTTCACCTCTTTCCGTTCCTGTCTGTCTGTCCCTATCTATCCCTCTCTCTGACTCTCTCTCTGTCCCTGGGGAAAAAAAAAAGCTGTGCACATTTTCATACAATGGAATACTAGTCAGCCATAAAAAAGAAGGAAAACTTACCTTTTGGTATAGTGTGGATAGAGCTGGAACTAAGTGGAGAGCATTATGCTAAATGAAATAAGCCAGTCAGAGAAAGACAAGTACCATATGATTTCATTTATATGCAGACTCTAATGAACAAAATAAACTAACAAACAAAATAGAAACAGACTCATAGAGACAGAGAACAGACTGATAGCTGTCAGAGGGGAGGGTGGTTGGGCAGTTGGTTAAAAAAGGTAAAGGAGTGAAAAAAACACATTGACTTAGACAGTAGTATGGTGATTGTCAGAGGGAAGGGGCTCGGGTGGTGGGCGGAGGTGGATGAGGGCAAGGGTGGATACATGGTGATGGAAGGAGACTTGACTTTGGGTGATGAGTGTGCGCTGATATGCAGATGATGTGTTATTCAGTTATATAATTAAAACCTGCATGATTTTATTGACTGATATCATCTCAATCATTCAATTTAAAAACAAGAACAAAAGATTGCACAACTGAAATAACTGATTTTGACTGAAGTATATCACAGGATCTACTTCTTTGCTCTGCCATCTTCGTTGTAGTAGCTTATTCCTCAGGCTCGCCCTTTCTTCCCTCCCTCCCTTTCTTCCTTCCTTCCTACCTCCCTCCCTTCCTCCCTCCCTCCTTTTCTCCCTCCCTTCTTCTTCCTTTCCCTTTCCTTTTTCTTTTCCCTTTCCCTTTCCTCCTTTTCCACTTGAGAGGAGAGCAGATAGAGAGACAAACTCCCACATGCACCCTGGCCAGGATCCATCTGGATCCATGTTTGCAACCAAGCTATTTTTAGTGCCTGAGGCGGAGGCTTCAAGGAGCCATCCTCAGCACCTGGGGACAATGTGCTCCAACCAACTGATCTATGGTGGTGGGAGAATAAGAGAAAAAGAGAGAAGGAGGGAGGGTAAGAGAAGCAGATGGTCACTTCTCCTGTGTGCCCTGACCAAAAATCAAACCTGGGACATCCACATGCCAAACTGATGCTCTACTACTGAGCCAACGGGCCAGGGCCTCCTCAGGCTCTTTCACTGTGGTTGCAGGACGGCTGAGAGTGAAACCTTGGATGATGTGTTACTTCGGATGATGCGTTTTATTTTTTTCCTGTTTTGGTAATAGACAGATAGACCTGTTTTCCAACGATGAAATGTAAATCCTGTCTTTTATAGGACCAGGGCAGATTAATAGCTGTTGCCATGTTAATGCCATAAGCTGGGTAGCTCAGAATAATTAAGATCTGTCTTCTGGATGGAGTGATGGGAAGGATATGTGAAAAAAATTGTGGGTTGAAAAGAGGAAAACAATTACTTGTGTATAAACACCTACAATGTATATGCCTTTTTAAAAAAATCTATTATCAGTGTAATCTGAAATCAATCCTAGTTTGGTGTTTTTTTCTCTAGCAGCTTTTAAAATTTTTTCTTTATCCATTAGCTTTGGTATTTTAACTATGATGTGTCTTGGTGTAGAT
Source organism: Rhynchonycteris naso (assembly GCA_037038555.1). NCBI lineage: Eukaryota > Metazoa > Chordata > Mammalia > Chiroptera > Emballonuridae > Rhynchonycteris > Rhynchonycteris naso. The sequence continues at coordinate 126,446,465 of CM072999.1, forward strand.
TTTTTTGGGTTTCTCCTTAATGGAGTTCTGTGTGCTTCTTGAATGTGTGGAGTGTTTCCCAGCCTTAATTTAGGAAAGTTTTCTGCTATAATTTGATTGAACAAAGTTTCCATTTCCTGTCCTCTCTCCTCTTCTTCAGGCACCCCTATGATGCGAATGTTGTTTCTCTTCATGTTGTCACAAAGCTCCCTTAGAGTTTCCTCACATTTTTTAAGTCTCTTTTCCTTTTTCTTCTCTGCTTCTGTGCCTTTGTTTATTGTGTCCTCTAACTCGCTTATTCGATCCTCAGCGTCATCCATCCTGCTTTTAATTCCTTCCATTGTGGTCTTCAGTTCTGATACTGTATTTGTCATTTCTGTCTGATTCTTTTTTATTATTTCAATTTCATTTTTTATACTTGTTATCTCTTTATTTAGGTGTTCATAATGACTATCCATTGTTGCTCTAATTTCTTTGAACATCCTAACTATCATTATTCTAAATTCTGCTTCTGGTAGTTTGGTTATATCTGGTTCATTCAGGTCCTTCTCTGGGGATTTCTCTTGATTCATTTGGTTTGCATTCCTCTGCCTGCCCATTTTTTCTGTGTATAAGCAAGTTGTGGCCACTGGAGTCCAGTAGGTGTTGCCTTTGTGTTCTCTAGGTGTGGTCTATCTGCAGGCCCCCCACCCCCTCTGCCGGCGCCTAGGGTGGTTGGGTATGAGCGTTGCCAGCGCCGGCCCACTGTGGCTTTTGCTGTGCTTTCTGCCTCTCCTCCGTGGGAGGGGCTGTCACTGAAGCCACAAGATTAGCACCAAGGGTAGAGGTGAGCACCTTTCCTCAGCTGCGGACCCAACCTATTTCCGGACTTCCGCCCAGAACCAGCAGTCGGAGCCTGCTCGCTACAGTTCCGCGGGTTAGGCGGGGCTTTTGACGTGCTCTCAGCTGTAAGCTTTTGCCCGTCAGGAGCTTTAGCCCCGCCCTCGATGCCAGGGCCCTTTGCGCAGGGTCAGAAACCAAGATTTATTGGGGCGGGCGTGTTTGCTGGCTTCCGCCGAGCTGCGTACTTCCGCTCGTCCCGGACTCTACCCCGCCCCCGCGCTCGGAGCCCGCTCGCGCACGTATACTGGCCAACCGCGGTTTCTCCGGCGGGCGGTGGGGGGGGGCGGACTGGTAGCGTCAGCTCAGCCACGAGCCCCTGCCCGTCCCTGGTCCTAGCCCGTCCCCGCGGTCAGGGCCGGCTTGCGCAGGGCCTGCCTGTTCCTGGCCTCCCGCTTTGTCCCCGTAAGTGGGATTAAAGGCGGGCCCGCAGCTTCCGGACCGCTCTCGCGCTTACCCTCCGACCCTCTGGGCTAGACCTATCTCCCACCGGCTTGGCCTCTGCCCACGCCGACAGAACCGCCTTTCAGCGTCCTGCCGCCCCAAAACCTTAAGCAGCCCTCAGCAGAGTAGGAAGGGACCTAATACTCCACACTGTAGGCCTGGGAGCTCCCTCACTTGTTTCACAGCTCAAAACTGTCCAAACGCCTCTTCTTGGCTCTGGGACTGCAGGCTGGGGCTTGGTTCCTGGGACCCAGGTCCCTCCCTCTCCGCCAAAATCTCCTCCCGCCACACGGGTCTCTCTGGGCTGCCGTTTGCTCCGGGGAGCTGGGCAGCCCTCTTCGCGTTTTCGCTATTCCTACCAGTCTCAATGTGGCTTCTTCTGTGTTCCTTGGTTGAAGAGTCCACTTAGTTTTGTTCAAAGTTGGTTTATCCAGGTGATGGTTCTTAAAATTGAGTTGTAATCCACTTTGGTTCTGGGAGTTGGAAGTTGGTACGTCCGCCTACCCCGTCGCCATCTTGCTCCCCTAGTTTGGTGTTTTTTTAAAGTAAGATCTTTGATTATGAGATGAATTGACTTTAAAAAGCAAGTAAAGGCATTAACAATGAAGGGAACACATAATTTCTTCCTTTCTTTTCCTTTTTTTTCTTTTTCTTTGCTGAAAGAAACAAGCAGTTGAAAGCGTGAGGCCTGGCTGGGATTTATTTCACTCATCAGCCATGTTTGCATCAAGGACAGTAGTTGATTGCTCTAGTTAAATGTTAGAGAAGAAACTTAATGTGCCAAAGAAACTAATAATTTCCAAATAGGGGCTTAGTTCATGAACATCAGTTACAACTTTAAAGAAAATGTATGTATATATTTTAAAATTGATCACATCTAGCCTGGCCTGTGGTGGTGCAGTAGATAAAGCATTGACCTGGAATGCTGAGGTAGCTGGTTCGAAACTCCATGCTTGCCAGGTCAAGGCACGTATGAGAAAAAACTACTATGAGTTGATGCTGCCCTCTTCTCCCCCCTTCTTTCTCTCTCTCTCTAAATCAATAAATAAAATCTTTAAAATTGGTCACATGAAAATTCTGATTTTCAAACATTTTAATTCCAGTAACAATTTCAAATATTCTGGGTTTCTTTTATTATATATATACTGCATCCATTGATAGGAAGATAATTTTACTAGTCTGTAAAGGTTTCTTAACAGCAGTTATCTAAACCTTCATCTTTATTCTCCTCAGAAAAAAAATAAGTTGAATAATTTTTCAAAAGAAGAAAATTGGAATAAATGACTTTAGAATAAAAGTCATGTAAATAGACTGTCAGCGGTCTGCATCATTTATGCTATCTTGTCTAAAAAAACATTTTGGACTGCTTTTTTGTTGTTTTTTTTTTTTACCATGAAGAATATGTTTTCTTTGTTTGGATGTGACTTGTTTTTGCTAAAAATTAATTACTAATCCATATCCCATACTGTCATAGTCAGTGTATGTGGTTGTCACAGAAAGAATTCACAAATAATAATTGCATATTGTTTATTTGAAATTATTTAGTTTTATATTTTATTTAAATTTTAAAACATGACTGATGGAGAATGCTTTAAGTGGAGGGGAATAAAGGAAGCTGAATGGCCTCAACACTTTGGCATATGAATAAAAATTTCTGAAGCAGCAGTTGGTTGATGACTTTAGTCTATATAGACAGCATGAAATCCATAAAAGCCACATGTGATTTTAAAACTTTTAACTTTAATGACCTTCCTTTCTTCGTAACTCAGGCAGGCTGGAACATAATCTGTAGTATTAGGGACCCAGCAACACTGGTTAGTGATGAAAACAAGGAAAGTGGGATACTATGGAAGCTGCAGAGTGAGCCCAGGGAGACCCCGGGGCTGGCTTCTTACTGGAGGGTCTAGTGGGGAGTAGCCAGGAGAGTCCTAAAATATGTAGTAGCCAGGTGTTCGGAGCATGCCAGCAGCACAGGGACAGGGTGTTTTAGAGAATCTGACAACTTATCATTGCAGCTAGGCCTGGCAGTAAAATAAATGAAATATTCTTCAACAACAAAAGAGACAAGAGTTTATTTGTATATGTATATATACTGCTCACAAAAATTAGGGGATATTTCAAAATGAATATGAAGCGATTAAAAAAAAGAAGCATTTGATTTTTTTTTTTAAACAAAAACATCGGAAAAGCAAACGACAAGTCAAAGAAAGTTGTTCAATTATACAAATGAGATGCAAAACCGACTTTTATTTCACTGGTGAAAATGCACTACAGTCGTCCCTCGCTATATTGGGTTCACTTTTCACAGTCTCACTATATTGTGAATTTCTAAATTGTATATATCTAATTATGTATCGAGGATTTTTTGCTATATTGCAGGATTTTGTGGTATATAGTTATTCTTATATATTTATTATTTTATATTTCAGTAAAATAAGCAAAATAAATGCGGGAGGTTAGTAGCAGCGTGGGGAGGGTTTATAAAGCCTTAAAATATAAAAATATAAATAATAAAATAAATATAAGGTTGCTACTTCATGGATTTTCGCCTATCGCGTGGAGTTCTGGAACCTAACCCCCACGATAAACGAGGGACCACTGTATACAAAAGGCTGAAAGTACTGGAGTATCTGCACGTTCCCTGATCACCTGATTTTTGTGAGCAGTTTTATACACATTCACAAACACTACCGTGGCATAGTGTTAAGTGAGGTGCTCACAGAGCGAGCCTCCTAGCCGCAGGGTGTTAGGAAGGGAATCAGAAGCCTAGATACTCTTTGCATCAAGCAAATGGATATGGTAGCTGCTGCCTTAAAGGGTTAGGTGACACTCAGCCATCCCATGAATGCTAATGCTTTCAGAACTAGATCTCATAGGGCCAAACTCTTCATTTCATCTTACCCACTAGTGTCCATAAAGGAACTCTCTGTAGTGGTTGGGATGAGGTCAGAAAATGATGAGATTTAGCTTCTAGATGAAGAATACTGCTGCTTGGGCAAGCAAATGTTGAGTGGTTGCTGAAGTTTATGTCCCACCCTTTGGCATCTCCATGATGATGTGTTAGTGAGTGTCATTCAGTTGGTATGGACCTTGTTTTAAGTAGTTATAACAGATTGGTGAAGCTTACCATCTCTGTGTCATTCTATTACAGAACTTGTTGGGGACAGGTTCTGTAATGAGAATACATTGCAAATACTTGGATGTCTAAATTATCTTTTCAAATAATATTTTATTTTACCCCTTCATTATTTTATTAACAATTAAAAGTACTAATTATTAAAGAAATCTGCATTAAAACTTGAACAATTTATGCAAAGCTATATATACATATGTAAATGTATAATTTTTAAGAAAATGAGTAAAATTTACAGATTATAATTGCCTGTTATACTCTCTTAAAAAGGATAATATCTCTAAGCAGGAATTCTCTAAGCTCAGTGAGGTTCTTTGAGAAGTTCTAGTATTAAAACTAAGCATTCATCAGCATTAATTCTCTTCTAGGTTTTTAAAAAAATTTATTTAATTAATTGTGTTTTCATAGATTCTAGGGTGACCCTGACTACATCCCTCCTCCCCCATATTTCCCTCAACATCTCCCTTACCTCCTCCTGACAGTGCCCTCCCCCTTTCCCTTCAGGTTTATCCCATCCTATCATCCCCTTTCCCTTTGTCCTCTTTTCCTCTGGTCCCTTTGATCCCTCCTCTGTCTCATTTCCTTTCCTTAGTTCTCAGTGTTCCTTGGATTCCTCAAATGAGTGAGTTCATATAATTTTCTTTTTCTGCCTGGCTTATTTCACTCAATGTAATAGTTTCCATGTCCCTCCATATTGTTGCAAAAGGTAATATTTCCTTCTTTTTTATGGCGCCATAGTATTCCCTTGTATATATGTACCACTGCTTTTTTAATCCACTTGTTCACTTGGGCTGTTTCCAGCTCTTCGCTATTGTGAACAATGCTGCCATAAACATTGGGGTGCATTTCTTTTTTTTTCAGTTGGTGATATGGTGTCCTTGGGATATATTCCTATAAGTGGGATAGCCGGGTCAAAGGGCAGTTCCATTTTTAATTTTTTGAGGAATCTCCCTACTGTTTTCCACAGTGGCTGCACCAGTCTGCATTCCTACCAGCAGTGCAGCAGGGTTCCCCTTTCTCCACATCCTTACCAGCACCTATAATGTGTTGTTTTGTTAATGAGTGCATTTCTGACTGGTGTGAGTTGGTATCTCATTGTGGTTTTAATTTGCATTTCTCTAATGATAAGAAAAGGCATATAGATCAATGGAACAGAACAGAGAACCCAGATATAAACCCACATCTTTATGGACAATTGATATTTGACAAAGGAGGTAAGAGCATACAGTGGAGTAAAGACAGCGTCTTTAACAAATGGTGTTGGGAAAACTGGACAGCTACCTGCAAAAAAAAAAAAAAAAAATGAAACTAGACCACCAACTTACACCATGCACAAAAATAAACTCAAAATGAATAAAGGACTTAAATGTAAGCCATGAAGCCATAAGCATTCTAGAAAAAAACATAGGCAGTAAACTCTCCGACATCTATCGAAGCAATATATTTGCTGATTTATCTCCACAGGCAAATGAAATAAAAGACAGGATAAACAAATGGAACTATATCAAACTAAAAAGCTTTTGCACAGCTAAAGACAATATGAACAGAATAAAAAGACAAACCACACAATGGGAGAACATAATCGACAACACATCTGACAAAGGGTTAATAACCAAAATTTATAAAGAACTTGTAAAACTCAAGACCAGGAAGACAAACAATCCAATCAAAAAATGGGCTCAAGAAATGAATAGACACTTCTCCAAAGAGGACCTATAGATGGCCAATAGGCATATGAAAAAGTGCTCAACATCACTAATCATTTGAGAAATATTCCCCTAGGTTTTTATGATAACTGTTATGCAGTGTACATCTCCTATCTTCCCTAACGGAAAGAGTTAAATTTGTATGCCTTTAGAAAAGTGTAAGTATGTTTCCATTGACTGGCAGGCAACACTTACCATTAACTGAGGCAGGAAGCTCATCAAAAGGACAGAGAAGGTGGGCATATATACATTTTCCCTGAATACAGAGGCTGATTAAAAAATTCACTACTTAGGGGCCTGCTTTCTTTTATCAGTTCACATAATTTATTCCTGAAATCTAGAGATGTCTACTCTTATTTTGGAACCCCCTGAAGTCTAGAGATTTCTACTCTTATTTTTGGAACCTTGACAGTTCTTCATTTTGCTTAGGCACTGATAATGTACTCTCCCAGAAAACTGCATGGTGAGTCAGTTGTTTTCAGTAAACATCACTTTCCTATTAAAAATAGAACTTCCTCCAGATGCTTGGTCAAAACCAAAACTGGAATTATACTTATAAGTCTAGACCTAAAATGTGAGGATATCAAAGTGGACCTATATTTTATTACCCCTGCCCACTCCTACTACAGTTATTTTTACACCAGGAATAGAATTTATTTGAAGAATCATAATATTTTTCGGAAGCATTACACTTTTATCCATGGGCATGGGTGAGGATAGTCAAGAGTCTTCTCCCAAATATAAGTTTTGTTTCTGAGATGCGGGAATCATCTCACATGTTACGAACCATGCCCTCTCACTGCTCCCCACCCGCCTTCATTTCACTGTCAGCTGTCCCACAGGATTATACTTTTTAAAAGAATTTGTGACAGCTTGACTGGGTGCTGGTGCAGTGGATGGAGCATCAGACTGGGATGTGGAGGACCCAGGTTCGAGACCCCGAGGTTACCAGCTAGAGCGCGGGCCCATCTGGTTTGAGCAAGGCTTATCAGCTTGAGCCCAAGGTCATTGGCTTGAGCAAGGGGTCACTCGGTCTGCTGTAGCCCCCCAATCAAGGCACATATGAGAAAGCAATCAATGAATAACTAAGGTGCCGCAATGAAGAACTGATGCTTCTCATCTCTCTCCCTTCCTTTCTGTCTCTATCTGTCCTTCTCTCTGACTCTCTGTCTCTGTCGCTACAGGGGAAAAAAAATCCTAAAAGAATTTGTGACAACTCATCTCTTTAAAGAAATCAGACCATATAGACTAATATCTCAATTAGATGAGATAAGTGAAAGAATTTTAATGATAAATGCGGATAATTCAATTTACTAGGCTTTACAGATCTGTATGTATGGAACTCTTATGACACTGTATGTGGAAAGCTGGGCTCTGCATGTACAAGCTAACAAAGGGAAGCCAAAACAGATTGTGTTAAAGAGCACTCACATGTCAGTCATACACACACTCTCTCTCTCTCTCTCTCTCTCTCTACAACTCTAGACTCAGGGTTAAGTATACTGCTTCCTAACACCACAGATCTTTTGTTCACCATTATAGCCATAGTCCCTGATATTGAACATAGCACCTAATCAGTGCTTACTAAATATTTGTAGGAAAATGAATAAGTGGAGTTATTTTATCACAATGTAACATTGGTGAATAATTGTCTCTGATTTGAGATTCTAGAAGATGACTCAAATTTCCTAGCATGTGTTTGCTCTCTCCCCCTCCCTTCCTCTCTCACCCCAGCCTGCCAGTTGCTGGAAGTGTCATCTCCCCTAGTTCTTAAAGGCATGTTGTGGAAGCATCTTTTCTCACATTTGATTTGTGAGCCAGGATTATTGGGGGAGTTTATAAAGTCTACCTAAGACTTCAAGTGAGAGGAACTAAAACCAAACTGATTGACATTATTCTACAAATTATACATTTCACAGGACTTTTTCCCAAAAGATAAGATAACAAACCAATATCTGAAATGTTCCTACACTTATTAGGATGTTTATAAATAGTTAAGTACTAAAATGTGTCCATCCTCACATTTTTGTGAATATTACTTTCAATTTGTAAATCTCACCTCCATCATGATACCTTCTTTGTTCCTGTTTCACCACTGAATAATAATGCATAAAACATGCATTATGTACCTACTATGCACAAAACAGTGAGTTATGTGCTCTGGGGAACAGGCAGATTGGAAGACATGGTCTTCTCAAGGACACTCTGCCCCTCATTGTGCACGTTGTTGAGGTTGGTGTCAGCATGGAGCACTTTATGGGCATATGTGTCTTTGGATCAGCCACTTGATTACTCAGAAACTTTTATAAACTATAAAATATCATGTAAAGATATTAAGTGTACCAGAAAAGCTAAGAAAAGGAGAGCATTTATGGTATATGTTCATAAAATGCTTTACATTTTGTTATTGTAAAAGTATCTTAGAGAGGTTATTATTATTATTATTATTAATTAAGTGACAGGAGGGGAGGCAGAGAGACAGACTCTCACATGTGCCTTAACTGGGATCCACCTGACAAGTCCCCTATGGGTGATGTTCTGCCCATCTGGAATGTTGCTTCATTGCTCAGCAACAGATAAACTTTTTTTAGCGTTTGAGGTCGAAGCCACTGAGCCATCCTCAGTGCCTGGGGCCAACTCACTCAAACCAATCGAGACATGGCTGCAGGAGCGGGGAGCAAGGGAGGTGGAGGGGTGGAAAAGCAGATGGTCACTTTTCCTGTGTGCCCTAACCAGGAATGGAACCCGGAACATCCATACACTGGGCCGACGCTCTACCATTGAGCCAACCAGCCTGGGAGAGAGGTAATTACATATTAACAATAGCAATATTGGTTATGTATTTCTTGACAGGCACTTCTCATTTTTTCAACTTAGATAACATCTCCAAAACTCTATGAGGTTGAGATTATTACTGTCTTTTCTCCGAAGATCAGGACCAAACTATAATAACTCCACAAGTGGGATCTGGCTGGAATTGCAGTGTGGAAGTGAGGATTCAAATGCAGGTAGTCTAGTTTCACTGCTCTTTTACTCAAGGACACAGAATTTGTGGAAATGAGATCTTACTTCTGGCTGTAATCAGAAAAAGTGGCCTTTGAAGATCCAGCCTTGGAAAATATGTAGAATTCTGGCAGTGGAGGTGAGGTTCTGATAACGGCTTTCCTGGTTCAGGGAATTGTGCGAGGGAAGCCTCCGAGGTGGGAAAGCATTGGGCAAGGTTTGGAAGGACTGGTACCATTGCCTGGTGACAAGGGGCGAGGGAATAAGTTAAAGGTTCCCATAGCCAGGTCAGGACAGATTGTGGAGTCTTAAATATCAGTGAATAGAGTTTTCATTTGATTTAGTGGACAATGGAGTCCTATAACCTGTGCTATGTGTCACTTGCAAAGACAGAACCAACTTCAAAGCCAGAGATAGGGCACAACCAATGGACCAGTTCTGGGAAATGTGTGAGCCTGCCCACCTTTAGGCAGCTGGAGGAAAAGCACAGCGGGGGTCAGGAAGCAGGCACCCAGCAAAAGTAATTACTAGAACCCAAGTCCAAGAGAGGCTCTGAATTCAGAAATGTTGAGATGCAAAGCCAAGGAAGTTTCAACCTTCAGCATTTACCTTCTGTTTGTAGAGTTACTTCATTTCATGCCCACTTTCATCAGTTTCTTATACACCACTCACAATTTCTCCACAGCCCTTGCCCCCAGTTTTCACGAGCTTGACACGTCAGACTGATACCGAGGCAGAACTGATGAATGAAAAGCGATGGAAAGTCAGGATGTCTGAGTTCTAATTCTAGCCTAGTGCTAGCTAGCTGTGTAATCATGGTTAAAAATGAGAGAGACATTTGCCTTCCAGAGAGAGCACTGTCAGTTCCCCTTTTTTAAAGGTCGTGAGAACATAGACGATATTAAGCCTGTCTCTTGTTGCCATCCTGTACTTCAACAAAGGCAACACTACTGTTCTAATAATCTCTTTCCTAGAACATTTTTAGGACACAACTCAGCATTCAGAATGTTGAGCTTAATTATTTGTGTAGAATTTTGCCTTATTCTGTAATTCTAGTGAAGGAAATTAGAAAAGAGAAATACAAGAAGAAAAACATTAAAATAGATAAATGGCATAGTAACTGTGGCAAATGTTTTGGCCTCAGTTTCCACTCAATAAAAGAAAGAAACTGAAGTAAGTAACTGCTAAGGCCACTTCTGAGTATCAACTTGTAAGATTATATTTTTGAATAGAACCAAAATAACTTGAGGTTATGGATTAGGATAGAAAGAGTCCAATTTCAGCCAATGACTTCTGAGTGAAATGGAAAACTAATTTATCATAGTATTAGAAGATTGGATGAGGCCTTTATTAAAACACCTCACATTAAGAAAAATCTATATCATGAATTCAGTTAGGGAAACAAAGACATTAAAAATATATATGAGTAACAAGATTAGCCCAGTCATGGTGCTGGGGTGGTCCATGATGACACAATGAGTTTTCAAGTCCCCACCCCCAGCTCTTAGAGCTTATGTTTCTGTCCCACAGAAACATCATCAAAAAACAAACAAATATACATTTTAAAAAATAGTCTTCAGAATTATTTTTTTCCTGATAGCCAAATTTCCATCTATATCTTTTTCCTGTGAAATAAAGTACAAAATACTAGATGTGCGACATACTCATCATCAGTCAGATGGCTGATAGAGCAGCTCAGAAAAAGGAACTCGACCCAAATCAATAACACCTGTAATGGAACGCCCATGCTGAAACCCAGAACACAGGCATCCAGGGCATCAAATGCTCTTCTGTAATGGAGAGTGATTTCAGCAGCTGAACACTCATTGAAAGTAAATGGATTTCTTGAGTGATAACAGAAAAAAGGGAAGAAAATAGGACGACAGGTTAAAACAGCAAGACCAAAACTAAAGTGTGTACAACTGCTATATCTCCACATGAAGAAGAACAGAATGCTTGATTTCTTTTCATCTGTGACTTTGCAACTAGGAAAGTATGGAGTGGTTGAGTATTATCTTTATTATTTATAAACATTTATTGAATACCTCATGTGGAAAATATCTGCAAGTCTTATAAATGCTATAAACTATAAGAAAACATATATCTTCATATGCCATGAAGAGGTCAGTTACAATCTTGGAGTCTTTAATGAGTAATTCTGGATGAGTTCAGATTAGTGTGGAATGGGACAGTTAGTAAAATTATATGGAAGATACTGGACTTGAACTGATCCTTCAGATAACTTAAATTCTAGTGATATGGAATTGCCAAAATAAATGAATTTATGTATGTTCAGTGGACTATAGTGGTACTATTAATTAATTAAATTATTAATTTATTAAAAGTATTGAATACTTAGCAGGGATTCCAAGTGGGTGACCACAGTGTAATAATTTACTTGCAGACATCTCTATGTGTTGCCCCCATAGTTAAAAAAATATTTACTAGGCGTCTTCTGCGTCAAGTACTTGTCTTGTTATAAGGGGGCATTAAACAGAACAGAAAAACCTGTAGCCTTTAGATAATTCATGTTCTAACTAGAAGAGTTAGGTCATGATAGTAAAAATCACACATAAAAAGTATGTCAGATGGTAAGTATTTAGACAAAATAAAGCAATGAGGTAGCATAAAGAGTGTCAGGGAAGAGGTTGGCACTGCATGTTAAAATAAGGGAAGAAGGAAAAGTCTCAGTGAGAAGCTAGTATTTGAGCAAAGATGTGAATTGGGTGAGAGAACCAGCCAGCAGCTATCTGGGGGTAGAAAAATCATGAGGAAGGAAAGAAAGAGCAGAGAATTGGCTTAGTGTGTTTGAAGTATGGAAAGGAGCTGGATACCAAGTGAAAAAAAAGCAAGAGTGATTAAGAGACTATAGTAATTAATAATAGAGAATTTGACTGTTTTCTGAGTGCAAAAAAAAAAAAAAAAAGCATTAGTATTTTTTTACCAAACAAGTAACATGATCTGAATTTTTTTTCTTTTTTTGAAAGGGGGCGGGCTACGGCAGCTTGGACCCATGTGGATGATGTAGAAATTATGATATGATTAGTTGCTCAATATAGTTTGTGATAGCATAGGATTGCTGAAGGATTGGTTACTGTGGGGTAAGACGGAAAAAGGAAGCAGGGGTTAACTCAATACCTTTGGTCTGAACAACAGAAAGGATGTAGTTGCATTTACTGAGGCAGTTAAGATTATGGGTGAGTGCGTTTTTTAAAAAAAATTGTTTTGAGGGATATAGCATGAACCCAGTTCTAGAAATACTGATTTGGAAATTCCTTTCACTATCCAGGTGGAGTTGTTGAGTACATAGGTAGAGAGTCAAATCTGTAATTCAGAGGAGAGGTCCAGGCTAGATAAGTACACTCAGGAATAATCAGAGGATGCTGTATAAGGCTGTATTAAGGCTATGGATCTATATAAGATCTCTGGTATAGTGAGTGCTTATCCAGTGGACAAGAAGGTCAAGGGCTGATCCTGGAAGCCCTACAATGTATAGGGTCACAGAAAAAAGACAAAGGTGCAGGAGACTAAGTTGGAATAGCCAGGTAGGAGGGAAGAAACCCTACCTGTCTGTTCCAACTTAGTCTCGAAATATTATTTTAGTCCAATTTAAAAGTAAAATATAAATTACCATAAATTTTAAAAAAATGGAGCATGCTTTCTTAAAATAATAAAGATAGATCCAATTGGGCAACTGTGGATGGAAGTTGATGTATACCTTATAAGCATTCCATAAAAATGGAACAACTTTTAGAAAAATACAACTTTGGAGCTGTTTTGTTTTCTAGTATATCAAGAAATAGATGCAAACATGTGATGCTAAGTCCATACTCAGGACACTTGCTTCTTGTCTGTTTCTATTGCTTCCTTTTTTGTGTCTCAATTCTTGGGAGATGCTGGATTGTTAAATATAGAAAATGTCTGATACCAGAAACTTCCTTATTGGAGAAGAATAAGAGATCAGATTGAGGGAAGTGTTAGAACTATTACAATAGGATGCCAAAGACCCTCTCTGTTGAAATAAAATACCCTCAAGGTGTTTCAGGGAGGTTCAAAGGGGCAGTGTGTGCATTTAGGTGCGACCAAGGGAGACCATCACACCCTTTAGCTGGAACTTCCATGGCACGCAGTGGAGATGTTTTGGTAGAAACAGAGAGGCATAGAAAATAAGAATTTTTTATCACCAGGCAGAGAACAGGCTCTGTGATCTCTGAGCTGGAAACCAGAAAACAGTCTAATGAGTTAAAGGTTGATCTGTGATAAAAAGGCAAAAGACAAAACCACCTACCTAGGCAGTCTGGGGGCAGAATTTAGAGCTGTGTATATTTTGAAATATCTTTTTGAATCAATACCAAATAGTCATCTCTAAATTATATTAAATATTCATTATATAGTTTTAGTTTAGTTTCAAAGATATCATATTGTGACTCATTTCTTTATAGACTTGTTTTGATTTGTATCTTTAGTTTAAATTTTATGTATTTTAATAAATGGATATTAAACGTGTATTTCTCATTTCACCATGACTGTGAAAATAGTACTCCAAGAGCAAATTGATAAATGAGAATCCATCTATGCTTTAAAAAAAGGGTTAGTTTGCCTCCTGATGCTCACATAGTTTCAGGAATTCTGCTTTGCTGCTAAATCACTTTCTTTACAAAGTAGTCATAGAAAAATAAAATGTTACATAGCCTTTTATCCTCCCAGAAGTCCTACATTGAAGCCATAAGTCTCAATGTGACTGTATTTGAACTCAAGGCCTACAAAGATGTAATTAAGGTTAAATGAGGACATATATGTGGATCTCTAATCTAGTAAGATAGTAGCATTTAGTTTTCTTCTTTAGAAATGGTCACTAAGCATTTTATAAGCTCAGCTCTAGTTACTAGAGTATGAGTCTGGATGACTGGGAGTGGTAATAATTAGTTAAATTAGGAAAGGCAGGACGAATTGCTGATCTGCAGTATGGGTTCTAGTAGGAACATGTTGAGATTATGAGACTGGAAAGACATTGAGTAGATGATACCAAGCAAGAAGTTAAAAATACATGCTGATAATTTAAAGTGAGTTTGGGAGTTGAGAAATAGATTTTAGAGATGATAGTTATATTCATCAGTTGGGGCTGCCATAACAAGTTACCATGGACTAGGTGACTTATTTTATCACAGTGCTGAAGTCTGTAGTTCTGAGATCAGGGTGCCAGCACTGTCTGTTTCTGGGGAGAGTTCTTTTCCTGGCTTGCGGACGGCTGCCTTCTCACTGTATTCTCACATGGTCTTTCCTCAGTGCTCATGTGTGAAGATAAAGAGCTTTCTGGTGGCTCTTCTTATAAGGATACTTATATCTTACTGAATTAGAGCTCCACATATATGTCCTTGTTTAACCTTAATTACATCTTTATAGGCCTTATGTTCAAATACAGTCACATTGAGACTTAGGGCTTCAATGTAGGACTTCTAGGAAGATACAATTTAGTCCATAACAGCAGCCAAGCCAAGGAGTAGGTGGAAACACTGATGACACATTAAAAAATGAAGAAACAAGACCCAAAGAAAGATGCTGTAGTCAAGAACAGTGAGGATTACAAAAAGCCACTGACACTAGATACTAAAAATGTCATTATGAGAGAAGCACTTCTGAATGGCTAATATGGACTTTTAAAGAGCTGCCATTTCAGTTAAAAAGAGACAGCAAATACTTGCAAAAACTATCCACATGACATCTTTCAGATCTCTGGAAATCAAAGAGTTGCAGCAGTCCAAGGAAAAAGATCATTGATTTATTTGAGAAAGATCATTGATTCTTCATACAGAGAACTTTGTGGCATTTTTAAACCTCAGTATTAATCTTCCTCTACCTAGCTCCACAGTAACTATGAAAAGCACCAGCCTCCAGGACACAGTGGCTACCATCCAGAATTCATGTTCCTTGGTATTCACCCAGAGGAGCTGAAAACTTAATGTCCACACAAAAATCTGCACAAGGGTGTTCATAGCACCTTTATTCATAATTGCCAGAAGTTGGAAGCAATCAACTTGTCCTTCTAGAGTTGAATAGATATATAAACTGTGGTTCATCCAGACAGTGGACTGTTATTCAATGCTAAAAAGAATTGAATTATCAGTTATGAAGACATGGAAGAACCTTAAAGTGGAGGAAGCCAATCTGAAAAAGTTGCATACTATATGATTCCAATTTTATGGCATTCTGGAAAAGGAAAGTCTGTAACGACAGTAAAAAGACCATTGGTTGCCAAGGCTATAAAGAAAGAGAGAGAGGGATGAATAGATAGAGCACAGGTGACTTTTGGAGAAGTGCAAATATTCTGTATGAAAATGTAATGATGGATGCATGTCATTATATATTTGTTCAAACCTATAGAATGCTCAACACCAAGAGTGATTCCTAAGGTAAACTAGGGAGTTGGGGTGATTATGATGTGTCAATGTAGAATCATTAAGTGTAGTATATATACAACTTGCATGAGGGGTATTAATAGGGGGAGGGAATGCATGTATTAATAGGGGAGGGAAAGGGGTATGAGAAATCTCTGTATCCTCCTCTCACTTTGATGTGAAGCTAAAACTGCTCTAAAAAATAGTGTTTTTTTTTTTTTTTTTTACAGGGACAGAGAGAGAGATAGATAGGGACAGACAGACAGGAACGGAGAGAGGTGAGAAGCATCAATCATTAGTTTTTCATTGCCGTTAGGACACCATAGTTGTTGATTGATTGCTTTCTCACATGTGCCTTGATCGTGGGCCTTCAGCAGACATAGCAACCCCTTGCTGGAGCCAGTGACCTTGGGTACAAGCTGACAAGCCCTTGCTCAAGCCAGATGAGCCCGCGCTCAAGCTGGCGACCTCGGGGTCTTGAACCTGGCTCTTCCGCATCCCAGTCCGATGCTCTATCCACTGCGCCACCGCCTGGTCAGGCTAAAAAATAGTCTTAAAAAAAAGCTTCATTCTGGCTCTGGCTGATTTGCTCAGTGGTAGAGCGTCAGCCTGGCATGGAGATGTCCCATTTTGATTCCTGATCAGGGCACACAAGAGAAGCGACCATCTACTTCTCCATCCCTCCCACTTCTCTCTCTCTCTCTCTCTCCCTTCCCCCCCCCCCTTGCAGCCATGGCTGGATTGGTTTAAGCACAATGGCCACAGGCACTGAAGATGGTTCTGTGGAGCCGCCACCTAAGGCACCTAAACTAGCTTGGTTGTGAGCATGGCCCTTTATGGACTGAGCATCAGCCCCAGATGGGGGTAGCTGGGTGGATCCTGCTCATAGTGTATGCGGAAGCCTGTCTCTGTATCTCTTGTCCTCTCACTTGGGAAAGAAAAAAAAACTTCATTACACTGAATTGTAACTATTGGACCTTTTTGGCAAATCCCTGGCAAAGCCCATTTATAGCTCTGTCTTTATTTAATCTGACTGTCTTTATTTGACCTAACTCGGGGCTCATTCCGTGAGAAAAGCTGTATCATCAAAGAATTAAAAAACAAAAAATTCAGCTGCAGTTAAAAATTGAGATGGTGATATTAGTTAGGCAAAATTAAAAAAAAAGGCTGAAAATCTTATATAAACTTGAGAAATGAGAAGTCTATATGAGGTATGAGAATTGATACCATATTCGCAGGCATCTAGGAGTCCACAGTCATTTGTAAGGCTGTGTGCATACCCTGAATTCAGAAGACCTTAGTTTTTTTATGCTTCAAGCTGATCTTGAAGCATTGCACAACAGGAAGGGAAAGCTAGGAGTTTTAAAAGGTTTGAATTTTAAACTCACAAACAGAGCTCTAATTCAAAGGCTTAAAACTTATTGGTTAAATACACTAAAGGAAATCTCTGATCAATCATTTGCTGCTCATTAAGCTAAGTAATTTAAATGGCTACACATAGCAAAAAATACATACACTGCCACATTAGTCCAAGCAATTCATTAAGCAAATAGCGTCAGAAACAAGCTATGAGGATAGAAAATTCGATTTTATGAATTGCAGAGTTTCAATTAAAAATACAACATATAGAAGGAAACAGGAAGGTATGGCTCATACACAGGTTTAAAAAAAATAACCCAATAAGATGAAGCTGTCCTTGAGGAAGCTCACTATAGAAAGACTTTAACTGAGCAATTATGCATATGTTCACCAGACTAAAGGAAATCATGTCTAACAAACTGAATCAAAGTATGAGAAAGATGTGTCACTAAATAGGAGAATATCAATAAAGAGATAACACTTAAAAAATAACCAACTAGAAATTCTAAAGTTGAAAGTGTAGTAGCCAAAGAGGAAAATTCTTGAGGGGTCTCAAGAGTAGATAAGAGCTGACAGAATAGATAATGCATAAACTTAACCATGCGTGAATTTTGATTATCTAGTCTGAGGTATATAAAGAGGAAATAAAAAATAGAGCCTCATAAATCTGTGAGACACCATCAAGTGTTAAGCCATACGTAATTTTAGTCCTACAAGGAGATGAGAAAGAGCAGAAAAAAAGGCCAAAATATCTACAAATTTGATGAAAATCATCAATTCAGCAATTCCATGTAGGAGAAACAAAGGGATTTGTTTCTAAACACATCATAAATTGTCGAAAGCCATTGACTACGAAGAAGTCATAAATGCACTCAAAAAAGACACCACATATCACATACAGGGGCTTCTCAATTAACAGCTCACTTAACAGAAACCATGGAAGCCAGAAGAGAGTGGAATGACATATTCAAAGGATTGAAAAAAGATAATTTCAACCAAGAAATCTATATCCAGACAAACATTCTTTAAGACTAATAAATATAGAAATCACAGATAAACAAACTGAGAAGCAGTTATCAACAGTAGACATTTCCTATAAGAAATGCAAAATGGAATTCTCTAGGCCAGGGGTGCCCACACTTTTTCAGCTTGCGAGCTACTTATAAGATGACCAAGTCAAAATGATCTACCTACAATAAAAATGCAAAACATAAATTTATTTCTTCTATATTATCATTATTTAAGTTACTATTATTACTATTTAATATTGTGTATTCTTCTTTCACCTTTCTCATTCTGAGCTCTCTTTTCGGAGGAAAGTCAATGTCATAGTTTTTATGAACAGTCCGAAAAAGCCACTCCACATTTCCCTTCTTTGGAATAGCAATGGCACACAGACAGATGAGGCAGACGCACTTAGAATATGACGTAATGAAAAAAATCTCCTCCCATTCTGTATGAAAGTGGTAGGTTTTAGGCTTCTTACTCAGACCAGCTACGGCACTCATTTTTATACCCTTTGTTGTATTTAGTTTAAATAAATTGAAGGCTAACTAAGCAGCAATGTAACTGAACAAGTTAGAGCGGTTTAACGCGCATGCGTAGGGTGTCAAAAGTTCAGACGTCAGATTGGCTACCCTGTATGCCAATCAAAAGACAAATGTCTTTTTAATGTCATGCGATCTACCCACACTTCCTTCGTGATCGACGTATTGAGCACCCCTCCTCTAGGCTTAATAAAAAAGGACACTAGACAGTAACACATTCACATGAAGAAATAAAGAGCACAGAATAAAGGTTACTATATTTATACATAGAAAAGACGGTATGTATATTTTGTTTGGAACTCTTCTATTTGATTTAAAAGAAAATGTATAAAGCAATAGTTTCAAAATATTGATGAGTTTATAATTTAAAAAGATGTAATTTATATTATAAATTACATCCAAAGTATGGGAAGGGCAAATGGAGCTATACTGGAACAAAGTCTTTGCATATTGTGAAATCAAGCTGTTATTAATTCTAACCAAATGGTTTTATGTTAAGATGTCAATTGAAAACTCCAAGGCAACCACTGGGAAAATTATTCAAAAAATATAGTTAAAAAGAATATCAAGGGAATTAAATGGTAGACTAGATAATATTTAACCTAAAAGAAAGAAAAGTATATAAAAATTAAACAGCAAAATGATATATAAGTTTGCTCTTACTAGTATTTATGTTAAATGTAAATTGATTAAAATTAATTCCAAATAAAACTCAAAATTAAAATATAAATCATAAAGGAAATTAGAAGATAAATTGAGATGAAATGAATATATAACACACCAAAATCTATTAGATGCTGCTAAAGCAATTTTTATAGGGAAATTTACAGCTATATATTTTTAAAAATCTAAGTTATATATATATATATTTTTATTTTATTTTTATTTTATTCATTTTTAGAGAGGAGACACAGAGTGAGAGAGAGAGAGAGAAAGGGGGGAGGAGCTGGAAGCATCAACTCCCATATGTGCCTTGACCAGACCAGTGCAGGGTTTTGAACTGACGACCTCAGTGTTCCCAGGTCGACGCTTTATCCACTGCGCCACCACAGGTCAGGCTAAGTTATATTTTTATCTTAAGAACTCAGAAGCCTGACCAGGCGGAGGCGCAGTGGATAGAGTGTCGGACTGGGATGCGGGAGACCCAGGTTCGAGACCCCGAGGTCGCCAGATTGAGCGCGGGTCCATCTGGCTTGAGCAAAAGCTTGCCAGCTTGGACCCAAGGCCCCTGGCTCTAGCAAGGGGTGGCTTGGTCTGCTGAAGTCCCGTGGTCAAGGCACATGTGAGAAAGCAATCAATGAATAACTAAGGTGTCACAACCAAAAACTAATGATTGATGCTTCTCATCTCTCTCCATTTTGTCTGTCCCTGTCTATCCCTCTCTCTCACTCTCTCTCTGTTCCTGTTAAAAAAAAAAAAAAAAAAAAAAAAAAAAAGAAATCAGAAAAAGAAGAGCAGACCAAAGCTGAAGCAAGCAAATGGTGGGTGGGAGAAAAATAAAGAGTTGAGTAGAAATAAATGAAATAGAGAGTAGAAAATCAATAGAGAACATCAGCAAACCCAAAAGTTGTTTCTTTGAGAAGATCAAGAAACTTGGCAAACCTTTAGCTAGATTGACCAAGGCGAAGGGAGGGAGGGAGAAGGATATTCAAATTAATAAAGCAATGAGTGAAAAAGACACCTCTATCAATTTTATAGAAAATAAAAGGATTATAAAAAGGGTGTAATTTATTGTATATAAATTACATATTAAAACTTTTATTTAAAAGTATCATTAGATCTTTTCCTAAAAAGACAGTAAACAGAAAAGTAAGTTTCTGAAGAGGATGAGATTGAAGTTGGGATGATAATACATACTGTTATCCTTTTAAGAACTATTTCTGTAACCAAAAACTGGGGAGGCTAAAATTAAGGGATTAAAGAAATCATTGATAATTGCTGTGAAGACTGAAATATATGCAGATAGAAGGGAGGAAACTAAGAGGAATGGAAAATTGTTTACGACAACATGGATGGACCTTGAGAGCATTGTACTGAGTGAAACAAGTAAATCAGAAAAACTTAAGAACTGTATGATTTCACACATAAGTGGGATATAAAACTGAGACTTATGGACATAGATAAAAGTGAAGTGGCTACCAGGGAAAGGGGGATGTCGGGGAGGGGGAGTAAAAAGGGACAAATATATACAGTGATGGAATATAATTTAACTTTGGGTGATGGTTATACAACATAATCAACAGTTCAAATGCTATAGAAATGTTTACCTAAAACCTATGCAGTCTTATTGGTCAGTGTCACCCTATCAAATTAAATTTTTTTAATAAAAATTTAAAAGAAAGAAATCTGAGTAAAGGCCATAATTTAATCATTTTATGTGAAAAAGTGTGGCTTTTAACGTAGATACATTGCTTCTGATTCTGACTGATTGATTGCTGATATTATCTAATTAAAAGTATCTAATTATTCAACTTATTTAAATCATTGTCTTTCCTGCCCCAGAGTTTTTTATGACTTCCTACCCGATTCAGATTTGTGAATTAGATCTGTGCTGGTGCTGTCAGCAGAAAATACCTCATGAGCAGTAACTGTGCCTGGCAAAAGTGTTCATGGTTTTCTCATTCATCAGCTCTTACTGCTTGAATGGTTAACAGTTATCAGAATGTTGAAAATATGTGAATATATGAACTTGATTCATTAGCTTCATCAATTTGATCATTGGTTCTAAAATTCATACCCTAGGCCAGAAGTACTCAAAGTGTGTGCCAGGGCACACTGGCTTGGTCTAGAAGATTTCCAGCTGTGCCCTATTGTATTCCAAAGAAATATGTGCCTGTTGGGGGCCAAAAAAACCAACAGGATTTTTGAAGTTTAGATTTTGTGGGGACAGAGGTATGGGAAATTGGCTATAAGCATACAGTCTGCCCAACCCCCCACCTCCATTGCCTGATTAGGTTGCAAAAGGCTGTTAAGCTGTGGTGCTGGATTGTTTACACTACCCCCCATGTTCCCCGGAAAGACTGGAGGCAAGTTTGTTCTATCCTTTGTTTGGTATAAAGTTAAGATGATATGTATGGTAGGGGTTTTCTGCACTCACACAATTAAGAGTAAAAAAGTATTCAATGTATTAATGAGGAAATGAGAGTCTGCCTTTCAAATATATGCCCAAACATTGAAGAAATCGCTAGGACACATCAGGCTCATGTTTCTCAGAAACACAAGAATGAAAACATTTAACACATTTGCGCCGGGACCTGCTGAATTTACTAAATCTTATTAAGAATATATCTATATATATAAAAGGATAACTTCTCATTTCTTTTTATTTTTTAACTCCTCTTTTTTACAAATTCTAAAAAGCATAATAGAAAATGTAACATAAAATTTTTTTTAATGTCAGAATAAATTTAATTTTGTCATGTTCATTTCTTTTAATTACCACAAAATCACACTTGGACTTTATATTTTTTCTTTAATAATTGACTTAAATATTGTAACATATTTCTCAGAAATTTGTATATAGTGCGCCGACAATTATTTGTAGGATTTTATCTTTTTATTATTATTATTATTATTTTTTTTTTATTTTATTCATTTTAGAGAGGAGACACAGTGTGTGTGTGTGTGTGTGTGTGTGTGTGTGTGTGAGAGAGAGAGAGAGAGAGAGAGAGAGAGAGAGAGAGAAAGAGAGAAAGGGGGGAGGAGCTGGAAGCATCAACTGGTCACCTCAGTGTTCCCAGGTCGACGCTTTATCCACTGCGCCACCACAGGTCAGGCCTATTTGTAGGATTTTAAATGTATCCCAACTTCAAAAAGTTTGAGAACCACTGCCCTAGACTGTTATATTTTTGTCAATTCTAAGCAAAAATGTGTTAAATATGTATATTACCTTATTAGGGAATTTGGATTTCTATATGTCCTGTTCCCTGGTGTCTAGAAACCTTAAACTCCTTAAAATTTAATCACGTATTTTTGAGAGGTTCTTAGCCACATTTTCAGTGTTCCAAAAGGACTAATGGAAGCGTACATTTAGCTATCAGAAGGTTACAAAGAATACCCAAGGAATCAAGATTATTTGCTTAAACTGAAACTACATTCACACTATGTAGAAATGCAATGCTAGATATTGCAGAATAGATTCTATTAGCCTTGATTGTGTGACTGTCTACCTATCTGTATATTAAAAGATAGTATTATTGCACAATAAGATAAGTTGGTAAAAAAATCTAAGAAAAACCCCTCTTTTAAAAAGGTAACATAGTAATCATAAATGTAAGACTTAAAATATTACAGCATCTACCTTTTTAGGATAAAGAAATTTTGGGCAGATTTATCAGCATATAAATCAAATTTTATTTTTAAAGGAATGATTGGCACCAACTTTAAAAATTAAAAGAATGTTAAGTATAATAAGTTCAATGAATGTTTCTGGAGGGTTGTGGAAAATTTATAAATAATACATCTCAAATAATATCTTTGTTTTGTTTGGGAAGATTTCCAGTTATAGTGTTGTTTTTGTTTTGCTTAGTAGTTTAATGATAATCGATAATAATAATAAACTTGTTTTCCCAAAACCCAAAGAGATGATGAAAGTTTGAAATAAAAGATTTAGAGGCAATAGGAGTTAACTTATACACACTAGACAATATTCTAAGTGTTTTTATTTTTTTGTTAAATCAGAAAATAATTACAGCTACACCCTTATCAAATGAGACAGAAGACCAGAGAGATAAAGGAGTGTGCAAAAGCTTACAGCTAGTGAGGGGCTAAGCTTAGATTTAAATCCAGACTGCCAGGCTCCGTTGCATGCATTCATAATAACTGTGCTACGTTGCTATTTTTTTCTTTACTTTCATTAAGACAAAACATTTTTATCAATTCCCTTTCTTCCTGTTCTCATTAACATTCCAAGGAAAATGCATTAAAAACAGGTTCAACATATGGTTCTGTATCCTTTTTATTCTTTTAGAAAAAGTATATCTGGATTTTATAGCATTAACATTATTGACATTATTTCACATTATTCAATATTTTTCAGCCCATTATAATAGACATGTATATTTTTACTTACTTTTAATGTAAGGTATCGCTGGTATATAGTAGTTATATTTGATTTAGTTGTATGATATACTGATTCAATGTTTTTAACATTACAATGGGATTACCCCCAAAATTCTAGGAATCATTTGTCACCATGCAAATTTATCACAGTGTTATTGCCTATATTCTCCTCATCTTAATCACCCATCCTCGCACCCACCCCCCTTCTGCTAACAATCCCTTTGGTCTCTGTTTCTATGGATCTGTTTTGTTTTATTTTCTTAGATTCCACATATAAGTAAAACCATATAGTATTTGTCTTTCTCTGTCTGGCATATTTCACTTAACATAATACCCTCTGGGTCCATCATGTTGTAGGTAACAAGATTTTTTTTTTTTATTGAGGCATAATATTCTGTTGTGTATGTAGAACACATTCTTTTTCCATCTGTTGATGGACACGTAGATTATTTCCATATCTTGGCTATTATTAATAATGCTGCAATGCATAGAAGAGCACATATATCTTTTTGAATTAGTATTTTTGTTTTCTTAGAAATAAGTACCCAGAAGTGGAATTGATGGGTTGTACAGTAGACATATTTTTAGTTGTTTGTCGAATCTCCATACTGTTTTCCATATTGGCTGCACCAGTTTGCAGTCCTACCAGCAGTGCAGGAGGGTTTCCTTTTCTCTATATTCTTACCAGCACATTTTATGTAGTGACTTTTTGATAACAGCCATTCTGACAGGTGTGAGGTGGTATCACACTGTGGTTTTATTTTGCATTTCCCTGGTGATTAGTAACATTGAGCATCTTTTCATATGTCTGTAGACTCTCTGTATGTCTTCTTTGGAGAAATGGCTTTTCATGTCTTTTGCCTATACTTTTGATCAGATTATTTATTTTTTATTATTAAGTTGTGTTTTTTATACATTCTGTATGTCAAGTTCTTCTTCGATATATTTTATGTGAATATATTCTCCTGTTCAGTAGGTTGGCTTTTTTGTTTAGTTGATGTTTTCCTTTGTGCAGAATTGTCATGTATTTAATCCTTAAATTACTCAGATGAGCAAGTTCAGACTTTTTAAAGAAATAGTATGTAAAACTGGAACTCATATAACAACGATTTTTCATTCTGCACATCAGACTCATTGTTAGCATGGCTGTAGCAATAGCTGATTTTAGGGGAAAATACTGATTATAGCAGTATCTTTACATTTAGCCTTCTGCAAAGAATTACATTTTACACATTTTTAAAATGTAAAACAATCTTGTTCAAAACTTGTTTAAATCTTATTTGCTTCTTTGACACTGAAGCATTGTTATTCAGGAAAATGAGGGTGTATTATTGGTACTTTATTATCATCATATTTAAGGATGATGAATGTGGGTCCTTAATTTATTTAAATTTTATTTAACAAATATTGTTTATATTAATAAGAAATTCTTATATTACTGCTAAGTTTATGAATATGAAATTTAGCTTTAGAATATGTATATATATATCCATAAATAATATGTATCATGTACATGTAATATGTATGTGTGTGTGTGTGTGTGTGTGTGTGTATATATATATATATATTCCTTTTAACAGTTTTCACTCTCTTAATTCAAAGTGTAGATTAACATTTTTTTCTCAAAAGGAATGACTGGTTTTTTAGACCTTTAGTGCTATTGATATCATCCGTACATGTAAAAAAAAATGGAGATGTAGTTTGTGTTTGTTTGTTAGTTTTTAACCCAGTTCATTTGCTCTGGTCACAGGTGCTCTGTGACAAATAAAAGTTCTTAATTTGGGACTAAGGATGTGGTTGTAACTAATAATTGAACAAGGATTACTGATCTAATATATTTAACTAGTTTTCTCATCATTTTAAATGAATATAGAAATATATATTTTTAAGAATCTGCTATACATATTATAATATAGAAGCTATTCTTTTCAGAAATGAATCTTTATTTAGAAAGAACTAACAAATAAGTAAATAAATATAAAATAAAAAGAACTAAGTTAATGTGATTTCTTATTTTAAACCACAGAGTAAGTATGTATTTGTGCCATGGAGCAGTAACAGAAACAGCATGTAACACTCAGTAGTTAGCACATTCTTTCTTCGGTATTTTCCAGTCATCATTTTAATGATAACAACTGCCCATGAAGTAGAGACGTAATTTATTCCCATTTACAAATATCCACTGATGCTTACAGAACTATGAGAACTTGCTCACAGCCACATCAGGAAGCGAGCACCACGTCAGATTTTGAATTGGAGAGTTATTACTCCAGGACCTCTCTGTGTTTGGGCCTATTTTGAACTTGGAAGGAATTTCATAAGCAGTCAGCGACTTCCATGCTTTCACCTGGACAAATCTGGAAATGTCAACTAGCTATGAAAAGGCCATTTCTGTCTCAGCTATCACCAAGTCGTGTCCCACTGCCGTCTTTTCCAAGCCCAACTCCTTCTTCAGACTCTGCAAGCCTCACTAGGCGGAAGTGTGCAAGGGCACCCGAGAAAAAGAAAGAGGAAGATGAGGAACTTGAAGAGAGGACATTTCTAGAGTTCCCTCATTCAGTTGTTGATTCTTTTGAGCACCAATAAAGTGATCCAAAATGGAAGCTCAAGGCTGAAAAGGTAGGGGCCAGTGTTCAGAGTTTTCACAGTCAGTAATGAATGTGGCAGCGACTGGTGACTCCAGTGCTGTCCCTGTTCCTATAGCCCTGCCCTTCTTCTGCCTTCAAATAGCTAGAATATATGGAAGCCAACTGTTCTCTAATATATGATTTAACTCATCCTCCAAGGTACAAACCCCCACTGTTGGAGTTTGTGTTATTTAGCTTTCTCTAGCTTATCAATAAAGAAAAAATTAAGTTAGAACTAAAATGGAGCTGTTTTATACTAGATTTTCTGTTTGTAATTTACATGTGAGACTCCATCATTAAAAACTTAAAGTTAAATACATGATTTAGGAAAACATAACTGGGGAACAATTTGCAAAACAACCTGTGCAGTTCCTTGTGAGTCACTGAGAATAAATCTTGTTTGACATGAAAGTTAGAAATAAAACTAAAAACTTTATCATTAAATTATACAATTTGCTTTTTTTTTTTTTTTACAGGGACAGAGAGAGGGATAGACAGGGACAGACAGATGGGAATGAGGAGAGATGAGAAGCATCAATCATCAGTTTTTCACTGCGACACCTTAGCTGTTCATTGAAGGCCCTCTCATATGTGCCTTGACCGGGGCCTTCAGCAGACCGAGTGACCCTTTGCTTGAGCCAGCGACCTTGGGTCCAAGCTGGTGACCCTTCTGCTCAAGCCAGATGAGCCCGCGCTCAAGCTGGCAACCTTGAGGTCTCGAACCTGGTACCTCCACATCCCAGTCCAACGCTCCATCCACTGCGCCGCCGCCCAGTCAGGCTATACAATTTGCTTTGTGCCTAAAATGAATCAGGTACTGTTCTAGGCACTAGGCCTTAAAGCAAACAAGGTTAGTGTCCCTGATGTCAAGTGCAGCATAGAGAATATAGTCAATAATATTGCAATAACTACGCATGGTGTCAGATGGGTACTAGACTTACAAAGGGTCAGTTCAAAAGTTATATAAATGTCTAATCACTATGTTGTATGCCCAAAATGAATATAATATGGTTTGTCAACTGTATTGAATATTAACAAAAAATAAAAATGAAAACATTAAAGGCACTGACTTGATATAGGTATCCTGATGAAAAGAAAGGGGTAACTTTCAGGAACTGCAGGGACCAAGGGACATTCTTTAGGTTTTAAAGTAATGTGAAGCCAGATACTCAGCAAGTTTTGGGGCACTCCTGCCATCATCCTCTGGAATGTTCGATCCTGTGTTAGAACCAAAGATGTGTCCCTATGTGGCTTACTTTTCCATTTCTTATGTTTTCTTTTTAGGTGGAATTGGAGATAGAGGAATAGTTCTTCACTTGTATGGAATAAATTGTGGATGGTCTAAATAAGGTCCTTGAATTTGTTTTCTCACAGAAATATGATGGTTCTCTTCTTAGTCAATATTTAATGAATATTTCAGCCTGCTTCAGTAATACTATGACTTAAGTAGATTCTGTGGGTAAACTGACATGCATATATCTAAACTTACCAAGACACAGACAAAATCTCAAATTCTATCTATCTATCTATCTATCTATCATCTATCATCTATCTATCTACTTACCTACCTATCTATCTCTATATACAAACAGTAAGTATATATATTCTTGGGATCATGTGTTCAGAAGCAAATATTACATAAACCTGATCTACATCACTGATTGCTAAGGAACCGTATTTTCTCAGCCTTTCGCATTGTGGCTCTGTGAAACTCTTGGCTGCTTTCTGTTACATTCTTCACAGTGTGCCCAGTGCCATGCTGCTCTCAGACGTGCCTAGTTATTTTCCATGTTTTTTTATTTTGTCAGATTGTCCTTACTGCTAAGTTCTTGTCATTTTGCATGAACTGTGTTTTCCAAGTTCATATTAAATCAATATATTTTTTTAAAATTTTATTTATTTTATTACAGGGACAGAGAGAGAGTCAGAGAGAGGGATAGATAGGGACAGACAGACAGGAATGGAGAGAGATGAGAAGCATCAATCATTAGGTTTTTTTTGCCGTTGCAACACCTTAGTTGTTCATTGATTGCTTTCTCGCATGTGCCTTGACCGCGGGCCTTCAGCAGACCGAGCAACCACTTGCTGGAGCCAGCGACCTTGGGTCCAAGCTGGCGAGCTTTTGCTCAAGCCAGATGGCCCCGCACTCAAGCTGGTGAGCTCAGGGTCTTGAACCTGGGTCTTCCGCATCCCAGTCCGACGCTCTATCCACTGCGCCACCGCCTGGTCAGGCTCCAAGTTCATCTTAAAAGAACCCTTCTATGTAAGTTTTCTTTTTCTCTCATCATCTGTCATCCTTCTCTCTTTTTTATTTATTTTTTAATAATCATAAAATTTTATTGTATTAAGTTAGGATGCCTATAGGCCATTTGGAGTAACAGTTCTGTTTTTCTCCTAAACACAGAATTTTTTCCTCCATTTAAACTTCATACTGGTCATTTAAAAAGCAGGGATTGTCTGAAACATCTAAATATTCCTCAACATGCCTTGCACAGGACTACATATTTAGGTGAAGACTTGAAACACACAGCCTGTTCATAAAATGGGTTACATTAATTTTTGAAAAACATCTTAGGAAACTCATGTGGCTTTTAAGTCATTCACAGTTTACTTGATAGACATGACTTTCAAGTACTCCCACTGTCCTCTTCTTTATTTCTGTCTGTGGTACTCTGATGTGCGTGATACTGCTTCTGTTTTTTTCTTATCATGATGAAAGAGTCAATGCAAGGAGCCAAGCAGGTTTTCTGTTTTCCTTTGACCATGAAAGAGTTGTTAAAAGTCATTGATTGACACCACAGATTGGAACTGCATTTTAGGGACGAAATCTTGTTGGGAGAAAGTCACCTTTGTAAATAGTACATCATAAGAAGCACCCAACACAGTTTTGGTTGACTTAGGTCTGTGCAGACCTTTAAGCAATCACTTTTATTCCTGTATACAATGTATTCCAGTCATAAACATACTCTCTTTTGAAAAAAGAATGGATCCAGCACATGATTTTTGCTGCTCTCTCTAATCTTTACTAATTTATAAAAACATGGGATGTTTTCAAACCAGATAACTGAGGCAGACCACAAAATGTAGATATCTTCTTTAAATAAAAGTGTGTTGGTGGATTTTATGGTGTACAGTTTAAACAGCTTTTTAACCATTAAATTTGGACACAGGTCATTTAGAATTTAGCCATCACCTTTTTCTGACAACAGCCTTCCTATTTTGTTCTTTTATTTCTACAAATATTATTAAATGCACCCCATAGATGACTTAGAATTAATTCGTGGCTATGAAACTCATTTGTCACAGAATTTGACAAACTTTTACAATAACAACCAATACAAGGCCATGGTTTTCCATTTAAATATTGAATTTGATGATGCATATAGTTCAATAATAAAAATGTTTCTTATTTTATTAAAAAAAAGTTAAGTTAGATTTTTAGTTGGGATAGATTACTGTTTTATACCCATTTTCTATAGTACCATTTTGTTAGTAAATTGCATTGAATTTAGAAAAGGTTGCTTTACCTTTAAAAGTAAATGCAGCCTGAACCTGCAGTTCTTTGGTGATCTAAAGTAGTTATAGTGATCAGTTCTTTCATACTGGTCTTGTGAAGTTACTCTCACAGTACCTTTATTTTTCTGTACAGGTTTGATTGCATCAGATAATCTTTATATTCTTCAGTACAGATTGGATGGGGGAACTGTTCTGATTAGTTTTGTTAATTAATATCACCTCTGGTCGAGGAAAGAGCCCTAATATTTCAGATGTTATTAGCTTACTGATTTAGGATTCTATGTATACCTCTGGATCAATCAGTGACCATCCCTCTGTGTAACAATCAACAGCATGAACAACAAAGCAAACACAAAGTAACATACTTTAGCACTAGATGTAGGAGAAGGCATTTTAGGGAGGTATTAGGCTTGGAAGACGTGATTGACCTATCCATTGTGCGCATTCATTTAGACGTGAATTTGAAAACGACAGGGATTATTTCACATTGATTTTTTGGACAATTAAAAAAATGCCATTTAGGAAGCATATTTTTATCACAGTTATTAGCCCACAACTACATGTTTGAAATGTGCAAATTGTTCATTTTACATTCGGAAAGCAAGTCAATAAAGGCCACTCTAACTTGCTAATGGTTTTGTAGAAATCAAAGTAGTTTATAACTGGTTTTCACACTGGTCGTATTAACCTCATTGAGCATATAGTCCATGCCACACTTTCTCTATATTTTATATTTCAAATATGTAGAGGTTATTAGTCCTTTTGAATATATTTGGTATTAGAACTTTATGTGCACTGATCTCAAAACTTAAAGATATTCCCGAGAAGTAGTGAAGAAGTTTGGCTAAATGTTTCGTGGTAATTATAATGAAAATACTCTGGATTAAACAGTTACTTTCGTCTGTTTACCACCCCTTTTCTAAGAACCTTATGTTAATGCACTTGGAGACTTGAAGAGAGGGTTAAGGAACTGCCTTCGCCACTTTTTTCTTAGAAAAATCTCACTGGACTAGTGCTATGGAAGAGTCACTTGGCCAAATGATATTTCAGTGCTTGATCTCTTACACAGCATCTTTCAAACACATCTCCCTTGATGATTTATAGATTTTTATGCAGCCTGTTGGCCAGATTCAATGATTGATGACTATAACTCCAGCAGAGTGCATGAGTAAACTCAAGAGATTTTTGAATTATCTGAATAAATTCCTATAAAGTGGCAGGAATAAGGATCATTAACTTATTAACCATGGAAAAAACCTGGAAAAATGATGATGTCACTTGCTCAGAAGTTATATTCTATTTTATTGGGGCAAAGTTTATTTGACATAAGAGGATTGAAACGTAAGAGTTTGAGTATTAAGTACAGGAAGCACAGATATAGAATTCAAATGTGGAATTTCTATGTGATACCAATCAGAAAATATCATGTAGCCTCTTGGCTGCTTTAGCTACATTCTTCCTCCAGACATATTTTGTTTGTTTTGCAAAAGTGTTTGGTTTCTTATTATATTGAATTAGTATTTACATTTACAAACTAGGAGATTATACCCAAAAGTCTTTCTCTTACCTCTTTTGACAAGTCTAAGAATGGCAGGGCTTGGTTCTTATTCCTGTGTGGCTACAATTTTCATAAATGATGGCTGACTCCTCCCTTCAGACAGGGTGTATGTTCTTCACTTGGCCCAGGACTCAGTTCGCCTACTTCAGTCATTTATATTATCTGCTTGGCATATGTAGGATTTTGAGGTTTTCAACTTCTAAAGTGTGAGAAATTGATTAGATCTTAGATTACGGACAAAAACATAACTCCACATATATTTGTTGATCAACAACCATTTGTCAGGTACTGATTTCAGACCCTAAATATAGTCCAATGAAGAAACCAGAAAAGTTTCTTCATGGAGATTACATCCTAATATGTATGGGTGGCAGGCAATGACCAATATAATCACCTAAAGCACATAGTGCATTAGTGATGAATGCTAAAGAGAAAAATAAAGCAGGAAAGGGGAGAGGAAGCATCACTGGATTGGTATTTTGAATAGTTCAGTTAGAGTCTTACTGAGAAGGTGACATTTACATAAGAACCTGGAGAAAATGACTGAACAATCCCATGTGGCTCTTTGAGGAAAGAGTATTCCAGGGAGAGGGGCAAACAAGTGCAGATGCCCTAATTGGACTTGCTGATGTGTTAAAGAAAACTTATGAAGGCTCGGGTTGGGGACAGGGTGAGCCACGTGAAGTGAACCAAGAGGAAAGGTAACGTGGGTTTGGATCTGAAATGCCTTATACATTGTTAGTACCCCAACCTTCACTCTGAGTATCAACTGTATGACTAAATATTAGTGCTTAAAAAAGCTACACCATGAGGCTGGATGTGATTTACCTTATGTAAATATCCCCCAATGTTTTGACGTATAAGTAAGTGTAACCTGTGCTCTTGAAACATTTACAGTTGTCATACAGTACTACTTTTTATTAGTTTCATAGCAAGCCTCTTGCTAATTACACTAAAGTTATTACTAGTTTTGGATTTTCTTGCTGGAGAATGTTTAATGTGTTATAAACTCAATTATGTCCCAAAGTGGTATGAATATGTTCTAGTGTTTATTCTTCTCTCCTGGTTTATCTAGTATGACTATTGACTAATATGATTAATAAAGAAAAGACTAGGAACTCTGTGAGGAGTGGAGGACTAGGAAACTCCGTTCTGCTCTGGCAATAAAACTTCAAGAACCTTCAAACTTCACAGTACACATAATGTAAGATAGTTCTTACTTTTTGTGTGGTCTAATATTTATATTGCCTTTGTACATAAAATGTGCTCTATAAATATCAGACCAACAATTAGAGGGGGCATATATATGTTTTAGATCATTTGGGTTGCTATAGCAAAATAATATACAATAGATTGAGTGAATTATAAGCAACAAATTGATTTCTCGCAGTTCTGGAGGTTGGGAAGTCCAAGATCAGAGCACAGGCAGATCTGGTGTCTGGTGAGGGCAGCCATCTTTTCCTGTGTCCTCACAGGGCAAAAGGGGCAAGGTTGCTCTCTGGAATGTCTTTTATAGAGATCCCAAAATTATTCATGAGGACTCCACTCTCATGACCTAATCACCTCCAAAAGATTCCCATCTTCAGATATTATCACATTGGGGATTAGGTTTTAACATGAAATTTGTGGCAAACACAAACATTCAGTCTATAGCAACATTTAAGTTTTTGTTTTTTAAATAATGCATTTGTATATATCAGTTTTGGCAATTTTCATTTGCTTAACTGTGTCTTTGTGGTACCTTAAATTATTGTCCCTAATTTTTCACCCTGCCCTATATCCATGACCTTTGACCGTTGTCTTGTGTCTTCTAGTTCTTTTGACTAGAGGGTAAAATCTATTTCTTGATTTTGTGTTAGACATGCTACTTGCTTGGATCAGTGGGATGTGGGCAGATGTGGACACGGCAGTAGCTTGCTGGGTATGGTTGGGCTTGTCTTCCTGTGCTTAGCCATGGCCATGGGAAGAGAGCCCAGTTAGCCTGCTACTCAAAGCCTAGGACATGTGGAGACAGTTTACAAGGCAAGCCAGGCTGAGAGACGATTAGACCAGCCAACCCCCAGCCAATGCTCAGACATGGAGTGAAAATAAATTGTTGTTTTAAGCTATTAGGTTGCAGGGATGGGGTGGAGATGGGAGTGTTGTTACGCGTTATTTTTTGTGGCTAATATTTTGATTCATACAGTAGCTTTTATATGTATATATGTTGACTTTAGAAGTCAACATATATACATATATATTGACTTCCAGGACATACATATATGTCCTGGAAGTTAAAGAAGAAACATTTTACTCTGTATTTCTTTCATGTTTATCTGGTCCCCTCTGTCTATAAGTTATTTATATAGGACCCATTTTCTGCCTGTTAGTCAGCCTGTCACTGCTTTACAGACAACCACTCCTCCCCACTCAGAGCTCTCTGCACACTCTTCCTAACACAGGCTGACCAGACCTGGTTCCACAGTCTCACAGATGCAAGCTCCACACAGTGACTGCCAATTCCTTCACACGGTCTTTCAGAATAGCCCTTTCCCCTGCCTGCTAAGGAGAAACATGACATCATTTTCATTCCAGTTAAACTGCTTGTGTTTGACTTAATTTAACAGAGTTAGGAGTTAACCTTGAGAAACTAACAAGTAACAGACACATCAGCATACTCAAGAGGAAGACAGAATGGCTCCTTCTAGAACAAAGAACCTGCCAGGGAAAGAGAATTCTGTTTCTATTGTTAGAACCACTCAAAGCAAGTCATTATCAACCTTGGACATAGAGGTTTATTTTTATTTCTGGTTGTTGTGCATTCCTTTATGAGTTGGTCAGTCATGTGTGGCCACAAAAGGAGACAGAGGAGAGTGTCTGGGAAAAGCAGTCTGTTCTACTCACAGGTCAGACTGACCAGGGAGCATGAAAAACACCACACGTGCCTCATGAAAAAACACCAGGCTGGTCAGCAGTGACAAGAGAACTTTGTTGAGCCTCGTATCTTAGCTGTGGGTATTTTTTCTCCAGAAGTTGCCATACAGGGGTAAGCAAAGGTATGTTTACAGCTGTGAGTATGCGGAGAGTTTATTCTTGTGTTATTATTTTAATTACTTTACTTGTTTGTATTACAACTGTAAACTTATTTCTGCACATTCCTGTATTTTAAAATTCCTATAACTCTGTGTGTGTGTGTGGTTACCCATCCCCAATCTTCCTTTTCCTTTTATTGCCTTTTAAAGATAGTCCTACTGAAATGCACACATTAACTTTAATGAGAAGGTATATGATGTAATGGAAGCTCTCTGAAGTACATCTGTTGTCGGTCCCTGGAACTATAGGACTGCAATGGAGTGATGGCTGGGCTAGGGATCAGGATGATACTTAAATTCATTAGGGATGAGCTCATAGAAAACTGTAAAATTCAGAGTGCTTGGAGAGGAAACTCCACTGCTAAGACAAAACTGGAGAGTGAGAAAACAATGAAGGCTATCAGAAGGAAAGAAGACAAGGTCAGGAGCTGTCAAGGTTATGCAATCCAACGAAGGAGGTTTTCATATCCTGGTAAAACCAATGCTTATATAATGCCAGTTTAAAGGAATGGACCTAATGCATTTCTTTATTACTAACTATAATAGTATTAGCTTGTAGGTTAAAACTTAAAAAATGTTCTCTGCTTTTAACTCAGTGCAGAGGGCTTGGGAAGCAGTGGTAAGTGCACAGACAAGGAGGACTACTGCTGGATTCACAACCATGCGCCCATCTCCCGGCACTGCGCCTGCAAGGCTCTGCAGTTTCAAAACCAGCAACCTTACCCGCTTTCCAACCTCCACCTGCGACAGACACTTAAGATGCTGAATTTCTACATTTATTTCTGTCATAGAAATGTATTTGTTGGCCTTCTTTAAATAATTTTTAGGACATATCTTGCTTAATTTTGCAGACTTCTGAATATATACTGTATGCGTACAAGTTCCCTGAACTATCCAGGATATTTAGTTTCAAACTTAGATAACCTTGTTTTACATAGAGGTAATCACCACATAGAGGAAACCATTACTTGATTCCAAAGGGTTATAAGCATTTGACAGGTCTTTAGCAGCCTGTCTATGTTTAAGGAAGAGCTTTCCCTCTATCCAATAAAATGAAGTAATATTGATGAGTTTAATGCTTTAGGATAATCATAGTCATACTATATTCTCAGCACTATTATAAATGCTTTCTATGAATTAATTTATTTAATAATTCTGTGAAGTGGTACTGTTATTTCCAGTTTAAGCAAGAGACCTTGAGGCTCAGATAGGTTGCCACACAGCCAACTAATATTGTATTCACCTAATGGCTGCCTAAAAGTGTTTAAGTACTTCCCTTTTCCTTTTAATGTGGGTTTTTTGGGTACTGGCTTTTTAAATTTTATCTTTTTTTTATTATGGTGACATTCAACATTATAGAGTTTCAGGCGTACAACATAATGGTAGTTAGTCATTTACATAATTTACAAAGCGATCCATCCTCTCAGTAAGTTTTGTACCCACCTAACACCATATGTAGATATTATAACATTATTGACTGTATTCCCTAAGCTTTAGTTTACATACTTATGACTAGTTTGTAACTGCATTTTGTACTTAATCTCTTAACCAATTTCACCCAGCCTTGCAAGCCTCCTCTCCTCTGGCAGCCATCAGTCTGTTCCCTGTGTCTGTGAGACTGTTTCTGTTTTGTTTGTCGTTCTTGAGATTCCACACATAAAAGAAATCATATGCATTTGCCTTTCTCTGACTTACTTATTTCACTTAGCATAATATCTTCTTGGTTCATCTATGTTGTTGTCAAATGTAAGGTTTCATTCTTATTTGTAATTGAGTAATATCCTATTTATATTTATCACTTATTTATTAATCTTTAGATTGGAGCATTTAATCCATTTACATTTACAGTAATTATAGATACTTAAAGTAGTTATTGCCATTTTATTGTTTCTGATTGTTTTTGTAGTTCTCTGTTTCTTTTATTCTCTTGTTCTCTTTTCTGGTATGTTGAATATTTTCAGTAGTGTTGTATTGAAATCTTTATTTCTCATATCTCTCTTATAGATATATGGTTACTGTGAGCCTCACATACTGTATATAACACTATATTTATAACAGTATACTTTTAAGTTGATGGACACTTTTAAGTTTGAGCACATTCTAAAATCATTACATATTTACTCACCCCTTCTACATTTATATTTTCTCTATTATTTTTTATTTCTTGCGTGTGTCTGGGTGTGTATGTGCTTGTGTGTATCATGTATCCCTTAATTTGCTGTTAAAATTACATGTGAACTTCCTACTTTTGCTTGTTAACCTTTGTGCTAGCTTTAGTGTTGATTGAGCCACTGTTTTTATTATGCGTCTGCCTTTGTCAGTGAGAATTTTTTGATATTTTTTATTCATATTTGTTATTCATTTTCTTTTCTTTTTAAAGAAGTCCCTTTAACATTTCTTATAATACTAGTTTGTTGGTGAAGAACTCCAGCTTTATCTTGTGTGGGAAGCTCTTTAAATGCCCTTTGATTCTAAATGTATAGGCTTTGCTGGGTGGAGTATTATATTTTCCCATGTATAAGATGCACCCTTTTGCAAAAAAATTTGGGATAAAAAAACTGGGTGCATTTATACAGTGGTTGTGGCATTTCAAATGCTATAAATGGAACTGAGGATAATGCAATATATGAAGACAGTGATTCATCATCAGACACAGATGAGGACGAGCTAATATGAGAGTTTTGACAGTGATGAGTTGTATGAATTTTATGATGAATAAAACTTGAGTTTAATAACTTTATGTAATACTTTTTTTCAAATTTGGGGCCCCAAAATTAAGGTCCATCTTATACATAGGAGCGTCTTACACATGGGGAAATACAGTAATTTTGGTTGTAGGTCCTTGCTTTTCATCACTTTGAATATTGGTACCAATCCCTTCTGGACTACAAAGTTTCTGATGAGAAATCACTGATAGTCTTCTTAAGTTGTTGTAGGTAGCTAAATTGCTTTTCTCTTGCTGCTATTTTTTTGTTTGTTTTTTGTTGTTGTTTTTTTTAACAGGGACAGAGAGAGGGCAGAGAAAGGGCTAGATAGGGACAGACAAACAGGAACAGAGAGAGATGAGAAGCATCAATCATCAGTTTTTCATTACAACACCTTAGTTGTTCATTGATTGCTTTCTCATGTGTGCCTTGACCGCGGGCCTTCAGCAGACCTAGTAACCCCTTGCTCGAGCCAGTGACCTTGAGTCCATGCTGGTGAGCTTTTTTGCTCAAGCCAGATGAGCCTGCGCTCAAGGCGGCGATTTAGGGGTCTCTATCCCAGGTCCTCCGCATCCCAGTCCGACGCTCTATCCACTGTGCCACCGCCCGTTCAGGCTCTCTTGTTGCTTTTAAGATTCTCTGTTAAAGCCTGACCGGGCGGTGGTGCAGTGGATAGTGCGTCAGACTGAGATGCAGAGAACGCAGGTTTAATACCCCAAGGTTGCTGGCTTGAGCGCAGGCTCATCTGGTTTGAGCAAGGCTTACCAGCTTGAGCCCAACCAAGGTCACTGGCTCTAGCAAGGGGTCACTTGGTCTGCCATAGCCCCCCAGTGAAGGCACATACGAGAAATCAATCAATGAACAATTAAGGAACCGCACAAATAATTGATGTTTCTCGTGTCTCTTCCTGTCTGTCTGTCCCTATCTGTCCTTCTCTCTGACTCTGTCTCTCCCACAAAAAAAAAAAAATAAATAAATAAATAAAAGAAAGAAGAAAGAAAAAAGATTCTCTGTTAAAACCTTTGACATTTTGGTTATGATGTATCTTGGTGTGGGCCTCTTTGGATTCATCTTGTTTAGGAATCTCTACACTTTCTGGCCTTATATGTCTATTTTTTCACTAGGTATGATTGTTTTTAGTTATTTTTTCAAGTAGGTTTTCAATCTCTTATTCTCTCTCTGGCACCTAAATGTTGTTATGCTTGTTGTCACAGAGGTCCCTTAAACTTTCCTCACATTTTTTCTGGTTTTTTTTTTTTTCTGTTTTGTTTGGGTAGTTTCCACTACTATGTCTTCTAAATTGTGGATTTAATCCTCTGCTTCATTTAACCTACTGTTTATTCCATGTAATGTATACGTCAATTCAGTTACTACATTCTTCATTTCTGAATGGTTCCTTTTAATGTTCTCTATCTTCTTTTTATGTTTTCTTTTTTATTGAAGTTCTCATTGATCTTTTATTTTTCCCCTAAGTTCATTGAGCATCTTTACAACTGTGTTTTGAACTCTGCATCTGGTAGGTTGCTCGATATCATTTTGTTTACTTCTTATTCTGAAGTTTTGTCCTGTTCTATCATTTGGGACTTTGTTTTATCATTCTGGATGTCCCCCTAGTATTTGTTTCTATATGTTAAGTAGATCTGCTATGTCTCCTAGTCTTGGCAGAGTGGCCTTATATAGTAGGTGTCCTGTGAGGCCCAATAATTCAGTCTCTCTGTTTCACTGAGCATGTTGCTCCAGAGGTGACCCTTGTGTGGGATGTGTGCATTCTTCTGTTGTAGTTGAGTCTTGATGGCTGCTGGCTTCTCAGAGTATGGGACTGATTCTCTAGGTGACTGGCTGTGAGGACTGACATGGATATATCAGACAAGCTGATGTGCAGGGGGCTGACTACATGGAGTGGGATTCACTGTAGTGGGGCTCTGGTCCCTGCTTGAGTCCACCCTTTTAGAGTGTCATTTATGGCACTGATTGGGTGGTGTTCTGAAATTCGCCACCAGGTGTGTTGATTCTGGGGCCACTTGGGAGGGTCTCCAGTGCTGGACAATGTCAGCCACTTTTTGTGGCTGGCCTGAGCTACCTGCAGGAACTACAGAGTGACCTGAAGGTGGTGGCTGCCTGTGCTGAGCCTGGAGGCTCCTGGGAGTGGTTATGATTTAACCTGAGGCCGGGTTGGGTACACTTAGCAAGAGGTAGGGGCATTCTGAGGCCAGCTCTCCTGCCTGTTTCACATTTGCATACCTTTGAGATATTTTTATTTATTTATTTATTTATACATACATATATATAGGGACAGAGAAAGTCAGAGAGAGGGATAGGGACAGATAGACAGGAACGGAGAGAGGTGAGAAGCACAATCATTAGTTTTTCGTTGCGGTTGTGACACCATAGTTGTCCATTGACTGCTTTCTCACATGTGCCTTGAGTGCCTTGACCGCAGGCCTTCAGCAGACCGAGCAACCCCTTGCTGGAGCCAGTGACCTTGGGTCCAAGCTGGCGAGCTTTTTGCTCAAGCCAGATGGGCCCGTGATCAAGCTGGCGAGCTCAGGGTCTTGAACCTGTGTCTTCTGCATCCCAGTCTGACACTCTATCCACTGTGCCACCGCCTGGTCAGGCTACCTTTGAGATTTTAGGAAGTCTACAGCATGGACCCAGGCTGGGTACTTGTGTGGATTAGCTTCTGAAAGAGGTTTGTGCTTGTTATGTGAATTGGGTGGGGACAGTCTCAGACAATCAATCACCAATCTGGAGCAACAGCTGTGTCAGCAAGGTCAGTGGAGAGCTGAGGTTAGGCACCTGCCTCTACCTGCAGGCTGTGTGTGGGGAAACTGGTGCCTGCCAGCTCTTTTGTTTCAGAGGAAGCTGCCCCTCCAGACCTCAATGAATGTGTCTGATGCTTTTCAACCTCTGTCCTTTCTCTGGATGTTAGGGTGATTTTGAGTGAGTAACTCTGTTCTCTGGCCCTTTAAGAGGATGCCTGGTGCTGCAATAGCCCTGGGCTGAGTCCTTGCTGATATTCACAGTCAGCTATGGAATGGACTCCTCTTATTAGCACTGGTGCTGGGGTCTGGGAACCCAGATGGGACTG
The DNA here is from genome assembly GCA_037038555.1 of Rhynchonycteris naso. Classification (NCBI taxonomy): domain Eukaryota; kingdom Metazoa; phylum Chordata; class Mammalia; order Chiroptera; family Emballonuridae; genus Rhynchonycteris; species Rhynchonycteris naso. The sequence goes on from CM072999.1 coordinate 126,486,536, forward strand.
GGACCTGTCACTCCTCAACGGGGACCTCTGCAGGTGAGTTATCCCTCCTGATTTATAACTGTGAGCCCATTTTTCATCTCTGCTCCCCTACCAGGCTCAATGTGGCTTCTTCTTTATATCTTTTTATGGAAATTCTGTTTGTCTAGTTGTCTTAGGGTAGTTTTGAAGTGTGGTTGTTATATATAATTTAGTTGTGATTTTGATGCAGTTGGAGGAAGAAGCAGGCACAGTGTTTACTACTTTGCCATCCTCAGTCGACAGCTCTTAGTGCCAGCTTTTGAAGAAAAGTGCAACAAGATACCTTAAAAGTGATCATCTTTAAAGTTTTGCTGGAAGAGAGGCACCAAACCCCACTGCATCTTCTAACCTTGGAGCCAATGCTGATTTCCTGAGCATTTTGTTAACTGCCTTTGGAAAAAATATTTTTAGCTTGTAAACTTAATGGAATGTGCAATATCTGGCCTTTTAATTAAGTTATAATTTGAATAAGGAAAGCTTTGAAGTAATGCTAGAAAAAATTTATTTGTTTTATTTTACCTATCACTCTGACTGCTGCTCTCTCATGTGTTCAAGTAGCAAAATTCAAACTAAGGAAAATGTGATTCATGTAACATCTATGGAAAAGCTTGGAATTGTATAAATATTAACCATACACACCCTGCAACTTCTTCTGTGCAACAGTATACTTGCTTTTAACAGCAAGATTTCCAAAATAGAAAAGTCTCCAGTTTTGACATGTATAATTACATTATTTAAACACATAGACATTCTACCTACCCAAAAGGACTACCTTTCCAAGTATAGTTCTACTTTACCATTCTCTAGGTTTTTCATGAAAAAGTAGAAATCAGAAATTCAGGTCAGGAGTTTAGAATGCTAGAGTAGAGTTCTCTATTAAAGTTTACTAAGAGTGTAGAAATGATAGAATTTTCCATTTAACCTTTACAAAAATATTTCTTTTTTCCTTTTTTATTAATTAGATATTCTCTATAAAAGTACAGATAATATATGATTATGGTAAAGTGTCTAAGAAATGGTGATGTTAATATGTATCTCTGAGTTACAAAAGTTATACCAGGATGATTATCCAAAAAAGGACTTGCCAAGATCATACAGTAATGAACTATAGTGTAGATGTAGTGGTTGTGATGAACTTGTTAAAATATTTCTCATTGATACTGTAGGAAGTCAGGGTATCTGCCCTTGCCTTATAACTTTCTGAAATGATCTCAAAGAATTTATATTGTTTGTATCTAAGAGTGGATATGTAGATAATTTTCATGGTATTAGTTTGTTTTTTTTTTACATTTTAAATGTGATACAATTTACTCATGAACCACCCAATTACATGCAAAAAGAGCACTTATTTTAATGTAAAATTCTAAGAGAATTATTTGACGTGGTTAAATCGGTCTAAAATTAATTACATTAGAGGGAACAAATATTAATCAAATTGATAGTTTCTTTTACACAGATCATTCTAAGACTTGGTTAAATGTAACTTTTAAAACATTTGTTTTACTGATTTTTTGGCATAATGTAAGTATGATTTCAGTAAATGTTTACTTTCTATTCTTATCTGAAAATCTGCTGGAAACTTACTTACTGTCAAGCAGTGACAAAAGAGACCATTTCTTTTATCTTTATTTGAAAGATAGAGGTTTCTTAGCCATTGACCAAGAAACATCCATATTTTGGACCCTTATCAACATGGTTGTTGGATGTGAGCATATACCATTCAGTAAATAACTAGGGTATAAGTTCTAGGATATAAGAACAGTATCTTTTTGTTTACCACTATATTCTGCCTGCACAAAGCCTTCACAGATAATCCTTTTAATTGTTTTTTTTTTTTTTTCTTTTTTTAATATAACCCCTATACTGATGGCTGCGGGGTTTTTTTTTTTTTTCCCTTCTCCCTCCATTTCCTTTCTCCTTTCCTTCCAAACCTTCATCCACACCTGCCTTGGTGGGTAGACAATAGAACAATGGCTATCTCCTTGTGGGAATCAAGAGTAGTTTCCACTTTTTCACAGTTCCATTTTCTGATTTATTACAATGAATGTTGTGGATCAAATAAGTTTTCAAATATGTTGTATATGTTTGCTCACTTATAGTTTGCATTGGGTGTGGGGGACAGGCTGTAAGCAGGCAAGGTCCTTATAGCCTAAGGCTTAGTTTTAACACTAAGCCTTTCCCACCCTTTTAATCTAAGATCTTCTCAACACTAAGCTTTTCCCGACACCCTTGGTTGTTGCATGAAGTGAGGTGGTGCACTCTTATGAGGAATCCCATTTTAAGTCTCAGATAAGTGAATTTGTATCAGAGACTTTCTTATTTGTATATTGGCTTAAAGGTTTTGATTTCTACAGTATAAAATGAGACAGACCAGGGGCTTTCTCTCTCAATTCCTGAAATTAGCATTGCAGAGGAGAAGCAGCCAAGATGGCAGAGTGCTGAAGGAGAAGGCAGTTTGTGCAGAGTTTGTGCAGAGAGAAGGAGATGGGGAACAGAGGTGAATAAGCCTAGTGAGGTAGAAACCTTTGATTCTAGGAAACTCGGATGAGTCAGTGGCTTTGGGAGCCCTGAATGGAAAGAGAATCTTTTTCACACTGTGTGTATTTATTGCCCATCGGGTGCGAGCTAGGATTAAATGTAATGACCCAGCAGTTCTTGGCTCCATTGTTTCATTACTGACTGTCCAAATCAATTATGAACCTGCACGGGCCAGGTGGCTGTGATGGTAGCTGTGTCTACTGGCATTACAGAGATAATTTATCATTCAGGGCTACCAAGTCGTAGTAGATCAGGATATGAGGGTGAGGAAGAGATGTCTGATAAGTGAACCAGAAATGATACATGTGATTTTCTCTGAAAGCATTTGCCAAATATTAAGCTATGCACGTGCAGGGGGAAACTCCTAGAAATCAAACAGAAAGTTGTTCCCAGGAGAACAAATTGCATAGCAAAGATATCAACAACAGTCTAGTGGTTAAAGGGAGAACAAAGTTAGAGTTTATGGCCCATAGAAATAGAGTGTTCCTTATAGATTTCAGTCTTTCAGAAGTACTATGACTAAGATATAGGGCAAAGTGGGGAAAAGAGATCAGCCCTAAGAAAATGCAAAGCCAATAACAAATTGAATATGCCAGTATTCTACCTGCCTTCCAGAATATAATAAAATGTGGTTTGGAAATAACATCAACCAGGACTTTTGCAATATTTTATATACAATACCTAGTAGTCATTTAAAATTACCTGGCAAGCACAAAAACAAGTCAGGTGACTAAATAGTAAAACAAAATTCTATAAACAAAGACCCAAGGGATGATTTAGATATTAGAGTTACAAGACTGATTAATGTTTTCAAGAAAATAGAAGGGAATTGGAGAATTGTTTAATATAACTGGAATCTGAAAAATATATAGTCAGTGGATAAGTTAATAACATATTTGACATGTGTAAAACCAGTAGACGTGGCCACCATCACAGCCGCTTGGCCCATGTAGGTTCGCATAGATTCAGACAGATGGTAATGAAAGAGTAGAGCCAAGAACTGGTGGGCCATTACCTTTAATCCTAGATTGCACCTGGCGGGCAAGAAATACACACAGTGGGAAAACACTTCCCTTTCCATTCAGGGCTCCCAAAGCCACTGACTTACCTGAGTTTTCCTAGATTGAAATGTTTCTAGCTCACCAGTCTCATTCATCTCTGTTCTCCATCTCCTTCTCTCTGCACAAACTCTGTACAAACTGGCTTCTCCTTTAGCACTTCGCCATCTTGGTTGCTTCTCTGCTCTCCTCCTAGAATGTAATCACTCTTCTCGCCCATCTCAAGCAAGAAAGGCCACTAATATTATCACCTGGGTGACGGGTTTCCTTGTGGTTAGTGCCATCTTTAACAAAGTGAGCATTATATATGTGTGTGTGTGTGTATGTATATATATATGTATGTGTGTGTGTATATATCTATATCTATCTATCTATCTATCTATCTATCTATCTATCTATCTATCTATCTATTTATCTATCTATATTTACAGGGACAGAGAGAGAGAGAGTCATAGAGAGGGATAGATGTAGGGACACACAGGAACAGAGAGACATGAGCAGCATAAATCATCAGTTTTCGTTTCAACACCTTAGTTGTTCATTCATTGCTTTCTCATATGTGCCTTGACCGTGGGCCTTCAGCAGATCCAGTAACCCCTTGCTTGAGCCAGCGACCTTGGGTCCAAGTTGGCAAGCTTTTGCTCAAGCCAGACGTGCCCGCGCTCAATCTGGTGACCTTGGAGTCCCCAACCTGGGTCCCCTGCATCCCAGTCTGATGCTCTATCCACTGCGCCACCACCTAGTCAGGCGAGCATAATATATTTTATCTGCCCAACAACATGCCTGAAGAGAGAATTAGTGAAACGGGAGATAAATCACTAGAAATACGTAGAATAGTTATTTTCAACAAGTATGCCACAAGAATTTTAGATTTTATTAATTTTTAATTTTAATGGGGTAACATTGATAAATCAGCATACATATGTTCAGAGAAAACCTTTGCAGGTTATTTTGACGTTTTTATTATAATGCATCCCATCACCGAAAGTCAAATTGTATACCGTCACCGTCACCTCCTATCTGGTTTTATTTGTGCCCCTCCTCTCCCCTTCCCCCCTCCCTCTCCTCCCCCTTACCCCCGCCCCCATAGCCAGCACACTCTTGTCCATGTCTCTGAGTCTCATTTTTATGTCCCATCTATGTATGGAATCATTTATTCTTAGTTTTTTCTGATTTACTTATTTCACTCAGTATAATGTTATCAAGGTCCATCCATGTTGTTGTAAATGCTCCGATGTCAAAATTTTTTATGGCTGAGTAGTATTCCATAGTATATATATATCAAAGCCTTTTAATCCACTCGTCCACTGAAGGACACTGGGCTGTTTTCAGATCTTCGCTATTGTGAACAATGCTTCCAAAAACATGGGGGAGCATTTCTTCTTTTTGAACAGTGCTATGGTGTTCTTAGGGTATATTCCTAAAAGTGCAATAGCTGGGTAAAAAGGCAGTTCAATTTTTAATTTTTTGAGAAATCTCCATACTGTTTTACACAATGGCTGCACCAGTCTGCATTCCCACCAGCAATGCAGGAAGTATTCCTTACCTCCACATCCTGGCCAGCATTTAGTCTGTGTTGTTTTGTTGATGAGCGCCATTCTGACTGGTGTGAGATGATATCTCATTGTGGGATTAATGATGTTGAGCATTTTTTCATATGCCTATTGGCCATCTGTATATCTTCTTTGGAGAAGTGTCTATTTATTTCTTTTGCCAGTTTTTGATTGGATTGTTTGTCTTCCTGGTGTTGAGTTTTACAAATTCTTTATATATTTTGGTTATTAACCCTTTATCAGATATGTTGTCAAATATGTTCTCCCATCTAGTGGTTTGTCTTTTTATTATGTTCTTATTGTCTTTAGCTGTGCAAAAGCTTTTTAGTTTGATATAGTTCCATTTGTTTATCCTGTCTTTTATTTCACTTCTCTGTGGAGATATATCGGCCAATATATTGCTGCGAGAGATGTTGGAGAGCTTACTGCCTATGTTTTCTTCTAAGATGCTTATGGTTTCTCAGATTACATTTAAGTCTTTTATCCATTTTGAGTTTGTTTTTGTGAATAGTGTAGGTTGATGGTTTAGTTTCATTTTTTTGCAGGTAGATATCCAATTTTCCCAACACCATTTGTTAAAGAGGCTGTCTTTAACTCCATTGTATGCTCTTACCTCCGTCAAATATCAGTTGTCCATAAAGGTGTGGGTTTATTTCTGGGTTCTCTGTTCTGTTCCATTGATCTATATGCCTGTTCTTATGCCAGTACTAGGCTGTCTTGAGTACAATGGCCTTGTAGTATAACTTGATATCAAGAAGAGTGATACCTCCTGCTTTATTCTTCTTTTTCAAGATTGTTGAGGCTACTCATGTTCTTTTCTGGATCCATATAAATTTTTGGAATTTGTGTTCTATATCTTTGAAGTATGTCATTGGTATTTTAATTGATATTGCACTTAATTTATAAATTGTTTTGGGTTATATAGACATTTTAATCATGTTTATTCTTCTTAACCATGAGCGCAGTATATGCTTGCAATTGTTTGTATCTTCCTTGAATTCTTTTATCAGTGTTTTATAATTTTCTGAGTACAAGTCTTTAACCTCCTTGGTTAAATTTAATCCTAGATACTTTATTTTTTTTGTTATTGCAATAGTGAAGGTGATTGTTACCTTAATTTCTCTTTCTGACAGTTCTTTGTTGGTGTATAAAAATGCCTCTGATTTCTGAGAATTAATTTTATATCCTGCCACCTTGCTGAGTTCATTTATCCAGTAGTTTTTTGACTGACTTTAGGGTTTTATATATACAATATCATATCTTCTGCAAATAATGATAGTTTTACTTCTTCTTTTCCAATTTGGATGCCTTTTATTTATTCTTCTTGTCTGATTGCTGTGGCTAGGAACTCAGTATTGTGTTGAATAAGAGTGGTGAAAGGGGGCTCCCCTGCCTGGTCCCTGATCTTAAGGGAATTGCTTTTAATTTTTGCCCATTGAGTATGATGTTTGCTGTGGGTTTGTCATAGATGGCCTTTATTATGTTAAGGAATGTTCCCTATATTCCCACCTTCCTGAGAGTTTTGATCATGAATGGGTGCTGGATTTTATCAAATGCCTTTTCTGCATCTATTGAAATTATCATGTGGTTTTTGTCCTTCCTATTGTTTATGTGATGAATCACATTGATTGATTTGTAAATATTAAACCAGTCTTGCCTCCCCAGAATAAATCCCACATGATCATGGTGTATGAGTTTTTTCATATATTACTGGATCTGGTTGGTTAATATTTTGTTGAGAATTTTAGCATCTAAATTCATCAGGGATATTGATCTACAATTATCTTTCTTTGTGTTTTCTTTGCCTGGTTTTGGAATCAGAATTATGCTCGCCTCATAAAAGGAGTTTGGAAGTCTTCATTCCTCTTGAATTTTTTGAAATAACTTGAGGAGGATAGGAGTTAGTTCTTTTTTGAATTTTTGGTAGAATTCACTTGTGCAGCCATCAGGCCCAGGACTCTTTTTTTTGGGGGGGAGTTTTTTGATAACTGTTTCGATCTCATTTGTTGTAATTGGTGTTTAGGTGTTCTGATTCTTCCAGATTGGTTTTGGAAGATTGTATGTTTCAAGGAATTTGTCCATTTCATATAGGTTGTCTAGTTTTTTGGCATACAATTTGTCATAGTATTTTCTTAACAATATTTTGTATTTCTGTTGTGTCAGTTGTTATTTCTCCATTCTCCTTTCTAATTTTATTTATTTGAGTCCTCTTCTTTCTTTCTTGGTGAGTCTAGTTAAAGGTCCTTCGAACTTATTTACCTTTTCAAAGAACCAGTTCCTGATTTCATTGATTCTCTGTATTGTTTCTTTAGTCTCTATGTCATTTATTTCTGCTCTAATCTTTATTATTTTTTTCCTTTCTACTACCTCTGGTTTATATTTGAGGTTGTTTTTATAGTTCTTTTAAATGCAGGGTCAAGTTGCTTATTTGAGCTTTTTCTAGCTTCATGTGGTATGCCTGTAGTGCTATAAACTTCCCCCCTCAGTACTGCTTTTGCTGTGTTTCATAAATTTTGAGTTGATGTATGCTCATTATTATTCGTATCTAGGAAATTTTTTATTTCTTCTTTGATTTTAACGTTAATCCATTTGTTATTTAATAACATGTTATTTAGTTTCCAAGTGTTTGAGTATTTTTCAGTTTTTCTTTTATTGTTATTTTCTAGTTTCATGGCATTGTGATCAGAGAAAATGCTTGATATGATTTCTGTCTTCTTAAATTTGTTGAGACCATTTTTGTGTACTAACATGTGGTCTATCCTAGAGAATGTACCATGAGCAATTGAAAAGAATGTATATTCTATTGCTTTAGGGTGAAACGTTCTGAAGATATCTATTAAATCAAGTTGATCTAGTGTATCCTTTAATTCTGCTGTTTCTTAATTTTCTTTCTTGAGAATATATCCAGTGATGTTAGTGGGGCATTGAAATCCTTTACTATTATAGTACTGTTGTTGATCTCGCCCTTTATATTCATCTAAATCTGCTTTATATATTTTTGTCCTTTTATGTTTGGCGCATAGATATTTATAATGGTTATATCTTCCTGTTCCCTTTATTATTATGTAGTGTCCTTCTTTATCTCTTACTACAGCCTTTGTTTTAAAGTCTATTTTGTCAGATATAAGTATTGCTACCTGGGATTTTTTTTCATTTCCAGTTGCATGAAATATTTTTTTCCATCATTTTACCTTCAGATGTCTATGTGCATCTTTTGTTTCAATGTTTCTCTTATAGACTACATATGTATGGGTCTTGTTTTCTTATCTATGCAGCTACCCTATGTGTTTGGATCGGGTCATTTAATCCACTTACATTTAAGGTTATTATTGATATATAGTTGTTTATTACCATTTTATTCTTTAATGCTGTATTTCTCTTTGGTATATTTTTCCCCCCTTTGATTTGTTCACATCAGGTCCTTTAGCATTTCTTTCAGAATTGGTTTGGTTTTAATGAATTCCTTGAGTTTTTTTTGTTTTTGTTTTTTTTGTCTGGGAAGCTTTTTATTTCTTCTTCAATTTTAAACATTAGCCTTACTGGATAAAGTAGTCTTGGTTGTAGGTTTTTGTTCTGCTTTTCTTTGAATATGTCTTGCCATTTCCTTCTGGCCTCAAGTGTTTCTGTTGAGAAGTCAGATATCATCCTTATGGGGGCTTCTTTGTAGGTGATAGTCTTTCTTTCTCTAGCAGCTTCGAATATTTTCTCTTTATCACTTAGCCTTAGTATTTTAACTATGATGTGTCTTGGTTTAGATTTCTTTTGATTTCTCTTTAATGGAGTTTACTGTGCTTCTTGAATATGTGAGTCGTTTTCCAGCCTTAATTTAGGGAAGTTTTTAGCTCTGATTTGGTTGAACAAAGTTTCTATCTATTGTTCTTTCTCTTGTTCTTCAAGAACCCTTATGATGCATATGTTATTTCTCCTCATATTGTCACAGAGCACCCTTAGAGTTTTCTCAGTCTTTTTGAGTCTCTTTTATTTTTCTGCTGTGCTTCTGTGCCTTCATTTATTTTGTCTTCTAACTCACTGATTCGATCCTCAGCTTCATCCATCGTGCTTTTAATTCCTTCCATTGAGCTCTCCAATTCTGATATTTTATTTGTCATTTCTGTCTGCTTCTTTTTTATTATTTCAACTTCCCTTTTTATACTTGTTATCTTTTTATTTAGGTGTTCAAAATGACTATCCATTGTTGCTCTAAGCTCTTTCAATATCCTATCATTATTTTAAACTCTGCGTCTGATAATTTGATTATATCTGGTTCATTCAGGTCCTTCTCTGGGGATTTCTCTTGATTCATTTGGGTTGCATTTCTCTCCCTGGCCATTTTGTCTGTGTATAAGAAGAGTGTGGCCAATGGAGTCTAATTTGTGTTGCCTCTGTGTTCCTTGGTGTGGTCTGTCTGCAAGCCCGCCACCCCCTCTGCTGCTCCCTGGGGCGGTTGGGTATGGGCATTTCTGGCGCCTTCCCACTGCAGTTGTTGCTTCAGTTTCTGCCTCTTTTTTTGTGGGAGGGGCTGTGTTCTCCCCTCGGCTCTGAAAGGCTCAGCCTGTCTGGGCCTTCGCCTCGCCCCCACAGCTGGGGTTGTGCACTGCACTCAAGCCACAAACCTCAGCACCAAGTGCAGTGGTGAGCACCTTTGCTCAGCTGCAGTCCCTGCCTGTTCCCCGACTTCTGCCTAGCCCCCTCGGTCAGAGTTGCCTAACACAGGTTTGCAAGCCTTGGCTCCTCGGGCCGGGCAGAGATCCACAAGAATTTTTAAAACATGCAATATCTGACTATTTAGTCTGGGCTACTGACCTATTTTCACTTAGATTGTCAAATAAAAATGACAACAGCCCCTGTCTCTCTTCCTCTTCCCCCATTTCTAAAAAAAAACCCAAAATACAACACAACAAAATAACAGTACCACAGTGATAACCGTCTGTGTCAATTTTCCTGTCTCAAACCATAAACGTGGATCATAGCCTGATTAGGCGGTGGCACAGTGAATGGAGCATTGGACTGGGAAATGGAAGACCCAGGTTCAAAAGCCCAAGGTCGCCAGCTTGAGCACAGGCTCATCTGGTTTGAGCAAAGCTCACCAGCTTGAGCCCAAGGTCGCTGGCTTGAACAGTGGTTCACTTGGTCTGCTGTAGCCCTCAGCTCAAGACACAGATGAGAAAGCAATCAATGAACAACTAAGGTGCCACAATGGAGAATTGATGCTTCTTATCTCTTCCCCTTCCTATGTGTCTGTCCCTATCTTTCCCTCTCTCCGTCTGTGACACACACACACTCCATATATATATATATATATATATATTAATCATAGACTTACATCTTATTGATTGTATTACATAGTTAGTTGGCTTCTGATTGGTTAATTCTTGGTATCAGAAATCCATGTATATAAGTCTATACGCACCTGATTTTCTTAAGTATCACTGTGGAGCAAAAATGGTAAGTACAGTGTGTCCGTAAACTCATGGTGCACTTTTGACCATAACTTTACGGACACACTGTATTTTTATTTTATTTTGTAAATCAGTCTAAATTATACCTACTTTTCTTTGTTAGATTAGCACAAATATATTTTTGGTACGCTGCAGAATTTTAGTAATTAGTTTATGTGTGCCATTTGATGAAAAATATTGAAAATCACTGATCTAGAGTAAAGCCTAGAGAGGGAAAAAGGCTGGGAAATGAAGTAGAAATGTGATATGAGGCTAACATACTGTAATATAATGTTCTATAAAGTGAGGAGCGAGAATAAAAGGACAGAATCAGTGAAAACATTTAAAAACTAGCACTTTAGCCATAGGTCCAAAAATCTTTAGACTCCAAGTAGGTGAACACAAAGAAAAATCAAATCTGGCTGCATCATTGCAAAAATGTTGCCAAGAAAAGCAGAAGAGAAAAACCTTAAAGGTAGTGAAACTACATATTAATTTTGTTTGTTTTTTAATTTCACATTTTTAGAAGATGGTTGAAAAACGAAAGGATATCTAGTGGAAAGTGTCCAGAAATCATAAAAGGCCAAGAGACCAGAAATATTATAAAGTGAGGAAAGTGGAAATGTACAATCAGAAAAGAGACAAATATGGTAGTCTTAAAAAAATCTGAAGTGCTGTCAGAATGAAAATGTAATTTACTTGTTCTTATTAGCCAGAGGACAGAGCTAGGATGCAAACTGAAAGGAAGCAATTTGTAACTCAACATAGGCAAGTTTAATAAATGAACCCCATTAAAAATAGAACCGTTAATTCCCAGTCATTGAGATTTTTAAACTGAGATTTAGATGACTAATTGGCAGATTGGTGGAAGGTATTCTTAAATTGAATGTGAATTTAATGAGCTCTCTTGTAAGACTCCTTGTAACTCCAAGATTAAATAATTTTATGATGTTGCCCTGGAGTGAGTGATTGTTGTCTTTTCATGACCACAACTGATTTAAAAGACCCCTCAATTTGATCGGAAACACGGCAAATGTTATTGAAGTAGCCACTGCATGGAAGGCTCCATCACAGGCAGAAGAACTACCAGGAGACAGAAGACACTATCCCTGACATCATCTTGGGTGTGCACATGAGCAAAACCCATTTTGGAGAGTTTATAATTCATTCAGGTCATTATAATAGAACTTAGTAAAAGGGAAGACAGGACATATATTATTAAAACGGAGTTGGATAGTATAAAAGAATAATTGATCTCCACAAAATGGGTATTTCATTCCTTTTTTACAGAGGCGATTACATACTGTTTGTCAAATTGAGCACAACTACTTTAACATAACTTCTCATAATCAGATCATGTTAGCATACCATTGGGAGACACGCTTGGAGTATCGTTAAACCATCTTGTGTTTCTTCCCCAATCTCTAGTTTTTGTATCAGTATTCTTTTTAATGTAATGGTTCCCATTCTTTGTCATGAAGTGATTAAATGAGCCTTTATGTAATGAAAGAAAAAGGTGTTACTAATGGTAATTTTTAAATGCATTTTCCATGCCATTAAATCAGAATCTGTTGCAATTATTTTTTACCTCCAAACATTTTCTCTTGCTAAGTCTAATGGGATTGAGAATCTTTGATCCCATTATTTTAATAACTCAGGTTGAGGGGTTGACTTACACTTTAGTCTGAAATGATAATGACACATATCTTTAAAACATACCTTTCATGCCAAATTCTATTTGTAAAAACTATCTTAATAGTAGAAAAGATGTTTTACATTTTAAAAGCATCTTTTTAACTAGGGGCAAAAATAAAAAAATAAAAACAAGAAAGATACTACATATCTCTCAGGTCTTTTTTACTTCCCCTTATTTTGCCCTCAAGCATTACTGAAATACATATTGAGTTCTACTCTTGAAGATTGTTTTACCAGGGAAAAGAAATGTTTCATCTGAGACTTGTGTTTCCATTTGATACATACATACACCTTTCAACTTGTAAGCTGCTGATGAAAAGAATAGGGATATTTTGTTTCGATCACAAACTAAGGCAAAGCAGCTTCTAATACGATGGACAGCAGAATAAAAATGGAGATGCCCCTTTGTTGGGATCCTATGCTGGTGGCTTATTGAACCTGTACATAGTCAAGCTACCAGGCTCGAGCCTGGAGAGCAGAGCAAAGCACTCTCCTGAGGGGTGGTTTCCTGTAGTCATCCCTCCAAGTTCCTTGTGAAGTTAGGGCCAGAGACTTCAGAGGAACAGAATTATGGATGCAACCTCTGTGTAGCCCACATTTCGGTCTTCATCTCGCTTTCCCCCCTTCAAACAAGAGATGATGCTGAAAGTGCACTGATCTAAGAGCCTTCTCTAAATTACTAGAAAAATTTTTAATTGAAATTAAAATAATAGTCAATAATTTAGACTTAGTATGAATTAAATGATATCCAACCCCTGTTGTTTGTGTTCAACTGCTATTGTATATCCAAAACTATCTTGTTGGTTTTGATTAATGTAGGTTTTAAGTTAATACAGTGTTGTACTATGGAGTGCTTTGTCATTTGAAAACAGAATGAGCAAGATAAATGGAGTTGATTGCATTTTCATTATTATTATTATTGTTTTTGTTCCTCTTGGCTTTTGCTTCATTGGCATGGTCAGATAGGGAGGACAGGCTGTTTCCTTTTCATAAGCCTGCTGTTAGTGTTTGATAACTGTAGAAATGTACACAACAATACTGGGAAGCCAATGAAATTCAGCTTTTCAAAGGGCAGCTTTAATTTGATTTGGAGCTTGAAAATGTAGATTATTTTATGATCGAATAACGCTCTTGAATGTTTAATGTATGGCTCCGTTTACCTTGATTAGCTCAATGATTCACTACACATTATTTCAAAAGATGCTAATCAATTTTAAATCAGAATTGATTGAATTGCCCCTGAAATTGTGAAGATTGCCCCTAAAGTGTCAGTCTCTTTGGGAAATTGAAATTCTGGCATCTTAATGAATACAACCTAGTTATGGAAGTACTGTTTAAGAATAATAGGTTTTGGAAATATTGTAAGCTAGTTATAAAATTGATGAACATAATAGTTACTTTTAAATTAATTCAACATTAGAATTATTGTATCCATTTTGTTCCATTTGGAGGAAATACCTCTGGTATTATTGTAGATCTTATTCCTCCTAACTGATAAAATTCTGAAAGTTAAAAATACAATCTCACAAGGTATTTGTTCCTCATTCACTTGTTTTGGACTGTTCAAGCTTTACAATTTTAAATACCCTCCCTGATCAAATGGCAATAACACTTTTAGCTCAAAACTACAAGTATAAAGTTATTTAAAACAAAAAGAGGAGACAATTTCTTTAATGAATGTATCCACCTGAATACGTCATTTCTAGTTACCTTTATTTAAGAGTCTCTATCTTATCTACCTACCTATTTATGGATCTATTTAAACAAATAAGTTAACATACTTTGTGGTAATTCAGATATGGGAAAACATCATTACACTGTTTTTATTAATGTACTTAACACATGAAAGGGAAATGTTTATACTGAGAGAAAAGTTGATGGCTTGCCTATAGAAAGACATGGAAGTGCAAAAGCTTCTGACTTTGGGTTTATATGACTTCATTTGTTTATTTTAGTTCAGTAGAGTTTTTAAAAGAAAAGGAAAACAGAAAGAGAAAATGTGTCCCCAGTAAATATTTATTCAGGTGCTAAGATATTAAGAAGTGAAAGGAGATGATTATTTATCCAAAGGGGGATATAAACATAGATAAAGTCCCAAGTTTTACAAAAACATGAAGGTATTCTGAAGTGTGGTTATAGCATTTGGGAGGTCCTAAGATCCCATTTCAAACTTGAGTTTCCTTCATTACCATGCTTTGTTGCTTTAGCAAATGATTCAACTCTGAGCTTCATTTGTTTTATCTATAAAATGGGACTAATTACAGTTGTCTAGTTTTTGGGGTTTGCTTTTGAGTTTTTTTTTTAAGAGGGAGAATAGCAGAAAGATCAGGAGTTAATACAATATATGCAAACACCTTAGTATGGTACCTGTAGATGTTCTTTTATACCTGCTTTTAATGCATCAGTGATGTCAGGGAACTTTGCAAAGTACCAAGTAAGGTTAAGAAGAGGACATGTGAGAGCATCTGAGAAATAATTTTCCGAATCCAGTTTTGTTTTGTTTTTTGCTTTTTTCAATCATTGATTATTAACGACAGTCATAGACCCATGACTAAGGAAGCAAGGAAGGAGGAAGCAAGTGTTTTCATGAAAAGGTCGAGACTATTTGAGGGCTGTAGGGAATCAAGTTTAGTTTCTGCACCTGTGTGTGCCTGAAAAGTGGAAGTTCTTTTTGTTCACTATTATAGCTTCAACAGGATTTACTATGCTTGAATTTAAATCAATGACAGAGTATCAGTGTTCTTCAATAAACAATAAAAGAAGTAAGTTCTAATGTTGAAATTAATTCTGTATTAAAATTGTTTTACAATTTATTTTCCCTTAATATTGGAAGACACTATTCTTATACTTTAGAAATGGTCAATATTAATTTTAATTTGGATTTGTCTTTAACAAGAGAGAAAAGTATTTGAACTTTTCATGTAATGAATCCAGTATTTCAGAACTATATTTCAAAGAATGATCAACCTGACCAGGCAATGCCACAGTGGATAGAGCATCGGCCTGGGATGCAGAGGACCCAGGTTTGAAACCCTGAGGTTATTGGCTTGAGCCCATCGGTCGCTGGCTTGAGCTCAAGGTTGCTACATTGAGCAAGGGGTCATTGGCTTTGTTGGAGCCCCCCTCCAATCCCTGTCAAGATACGTATGTATGGGAAAGCAATCAATGAACAACTAAGGTGCCAGAACTATGAGTTGAAGCTTCTCCTCTCTCTCCCTTCCTGTCTGTCTATTCCTGTCTGTCTTGTCTCTTTTTTGCTGAAAAAAAAAAAAAGAATGATCACTGATTCCTTCAGTGTTCTGAAGTGTACGTTCCTTTCCAATATGTCTTAATTTAAAACACTTACTGATTCTTAATTTTTTTGTTGTGAGCTCATCTATTTTAATGGAATTGTTAGTAAAATGTGAAGTTTCTTCTGTTCTTTGTTCTGTGTCTATTTTCTGGCCACACTTATTTAAGATCAGTCACAGAAAAAAATTGGCTAATAGAATTTATCCGTTCTTGCAAACTACTTATACTTTAATACCTATCTTAAGGATTTTTACATTAGAAAGTTCACATGGGTTATAATATTCCATTTTACTTATCATTGACATCAGCTAGTTCTGGGAAATCAATCCCGTGAGTTGCATCTAGTGAGTTAATTAGTAGCCACTGTGCTTTTGAACAATCATTTTCAGTGTTTTAAGATTTTAGACTTTTTTGTGTGTGCAGATACCCTTAAGTGCGTTGTGTTTTGTTGGTTTCTGAAAGGGCAGACTCATCTGTTTGAAACATATGGTGGCTTATAAAAAGAAAGGAGAGTATCATTAAATAATCCACAGTGAATGCAAATCTTGAGGGTGCTTTTAGTTACAAGACTAAGTGAAATTGAGTGATTTAATGGAATGGTACCTTGCAAGGAGCATGGATGATTGAGCACTCCACACTTAATAATATCTAATTTCTGTATGAGTGTATCCGCCAAGACAAGTGCAGAGAGACAAAGATAGCCTTTGCCAAATCATAAACGAATTAAAAAAAATGAATTAGTTCCAGTATAATTCTCATTGTTCTTAAGCAGTGAGTTCAACTGATTTATTAGTAACTGGATTTATGGAGAGGGAAGGTTGATTATCAAGAAGGTGAATGGTCTTCCCATAAATACATTAATTTACCTGAAATAAATATTAGAGATTAAGACAGACAATTGTACTCTTGTTTCTCCTTTAACTCCAGAAAGGATGAAAAAATAATTCTGAGTTGAAAATCTTCATCTCTCAAACTATAGCTGATTAGATACCTGAAGGTAAGAGTGTCAGTATATGGTATAAAGTTGCAATTTGTTTCCAGCTGATTAGATGACTCAAAAACAAGATTGAGACAAAAGGATGTGGAAAGCAATCAGGAAGAGTAATGAGGGTTAGAATACTGGCCCTGCTCTTCTTCCAAAAAACTCAAATGAAATTTTAGGAGAACTTGACCATTGCCATTTCTGTAGTTTCTTTTATTCCTCATTTAAAAAAAAAAGTCCCTGGCCAGTTGGCTCAGCAGTAGAGCATCACCTGGTGTATGGATGTCCCAGGGTTCAATTCCCGGTCAGGCACACAGGAGAAGCACCCATCTGCTTCTCCACAACTCCCCCTCTCGCTTCTCTGTCCCTTTCTGTTTCTCTCTGTCCCCCCTCCAATGTGCCTCCTGCAGCCATTTAGAGTGAGTTGGCCTGGGGCACTGAGGATGGCTCCCTGGCCTCTGCCTGAGATGCTAAGAACTCAATTGCTGAGCAACAGAGGAACAGCCCAGGTGGGCAGAGCGTCACCCCTAATGGGTTTGCAGGGATCTCCCGATTGGGGTTATGTGGTAGTCTGTCTCTGTCTCCCCTCTCACTGAATTGAAAAAATCAATCATTTCAAATAAGTATTACATGTAAATTCAAATTCTTTACCTTAAAATGGAGTGCAATTTAATTGCCCAAAGAAGGAGTATTTTTAAATAACTTACTTACAATGAGTCGCAATTTAAAAGAATTGCATGAGAAAAAAAAAAAAAACAAAAACAAAAAAACAGGTGACCTGAGACAAGTCGATTTTACATCCCATGGACACCTGTGAAAACTGAATTAAAACCTAAATCAGCTCCTTAAATTAGAATGAAACCAGGTATGAAATACAAAATAGTTTAAGAAGTAAAAATAAAATTGAAATATTTTTAATTGTTAGGGTCTTCACACAACTATAGTAATTCATATTTATTTTGTTTATTAACATTCTACATAAAAGTGATTATTTCAAAAAAATTCATTACTTGCTAAAATATGAAACAAAAAAGTACTGAAAATTTTGAGTTTAATAATGTGCTTAAAAAGAAAAAAGTGACAACGTGACCTCCAAAATAAGCAACAGTCTCTTGAATTTCTTTGCTAGCTCTGAGGGTCACCAGAACTCATATTAAGCATACTCAGAATGTAGATGGCTTAGTGGTCTTAAGTAGCTATTTGTCAAATTCCTTTAAGTGGTTTTAACATTAGTACTCTGACCTTCTTTTCTTTATTTATTTTATTTTTTTAAAAAGCTTCTCTATTGGGACAGCTAATGTTACAGAGTATCAGTTAGAAAAGCAAAGCATAAAGTCAGGTGCAAATAGCAAGATTGTTCTCTTGGCAAGTTCATGGCTAAAAATTATGTTGATATTGCTATCCATTTCAGTGCGTGAACAGTTGATCAATAATAGAATAGAAATAATAATTGCCCCAGCTCATCGCCAGCTCTCTCCCACCTGTCCGCTCTAAAATAAAATAATGGAAAATATTTAAATTAATGAATAGAAAGCGTATTGCTAGTAAATCCATAATTTAAAATAATGAAATAAATAATAGAAAGGCTAGTTTTATTTTTCAATAAGCAATAATTAGCATGATATAATTATTACCAATTTTTATACATATATAAACATCTCTGCATATATATATATATATAACACTGGGGAACAATTTTCTATCATTTTCTATTGCATGAGGTTTTAGAACTGTTTCTATATACTTCTGCATTGGTGATACCAAATCTGAAATCTGTTTTTTTTTGGTGCATGCTCTACTTTTTATGCAATTTTAATTTCTTTTTGTTACACTAAATGGCATGCATTGGTTTTTAAATTGGAGTTAAAGGGCAACAACTCTTGATTTGAACATAACAACAAGGCAATTAATGTTTTACAAACATCACTTTTACATAATTGTAGTTGATTTTAAATGTAAAATATTATTATCTGATAAAAACATCTTATTTTGTTTTAAGATTGAATTATGGCTTCTACGAGTAGGCGTAAATGTAAGAATAGTTCTGAAACCTTCTATTATATATGTGGCTGTTACACACTTCAACGTCCAAGGCACAATATTTCATCATTTGTGACACGTGCATATAATGCCTATATTTAAGTTCCTCTTGGCAATCAAGACAAGATTTGGGCCCCTCAGATTGTGTGTCATAATTGTGAGAAAATGCTTCGTGACTGGAAAAAAGGAAAACACAAAAGAATGCCTTTTGGTATTTCCATAGTTTGGCGTGAACCAAAGGACCACAGCAGTGACTGTTATTTCTGTCTGATCCATACAAAGGGCATCGGCAAGAAAAATCAGCATATAATCACATATCCTAATATTCCTTCAATAATACGACCTATGCCACACTCTGAGACACTCCTGGTTCCAGTTTTCAATGGTTTTATTTTTTCTAAGGACGAAGAAAGTGAACATGGTGATCAAGTGTATTTTGATAAGATGCATGAGGAAATGGTTGTAGAATCTGAAGGGTCTTCTTCTGATACCAAGCAGTCATTAACCCCTCAGCAGTTTAGCCAACCCAAATTGAATGACTTAGTAAGAGATTTGGGACTATCAAATAAGGCAGCTGAGTTATTAGCCTCCAGGCTTCAAGAAAAGAATGTACTTCACTGGTCAGCTAAAGTATCCCACTTTAGGAAGTGTGAACAAATTATTGTGGACTTTTTTTCCAAAGACAAACACTTTGTTTACTGTCATGATATCCGTAGTCTTCTCAGCCAGCTAGGTGTTACCACTTACAGTTCAACAGAATGGCAGCTATTTCTTGACAGCTCTAAACGTAGTCTAAAATCTGTTCTACACAGCGGTAATGTTATGCAGCTGTTCCAATTGGTTATTCAACTGATCTGCGAGAAGATTATAATGACATAAAAATTGTCCTCGACTTTCTGAAATATGAGGAGCATAACTGGATCATTTGTGTGTATCTTAAAATGGTCAATTTTCTGCTGCGACAACAGAGAAGTTTCACAAACTATCCTTGCTTTCTGTTTTTGTGGGACAGTTGAGCTCCAGAGCAACATTGGACACAGAAGGAGTGGTCGAAATATGAAGCTCTGGAAGTAGGGATGCAAAATATTGTGAATGAACCTGTAGTGAATTGGGACAGGATCATTTTTTCCCCATTTCACATCAAACTTGGCTTAATGAAGCAGTTTGTTCAGGCTTTGAATAAAGTGAATGCTTTCAACATATTATTTCTGCTTTTCCTGCCTTGTCTTTCGAGAAGATAAAAGCAGGTGTACTTGATGAACCTCAAATTTGAACCCTCATACGTGATGAAGAAATTGCCAGGAAGATGAATAAGGAGGAGAAAGCAGCATGGCAGTCTTTTGTGGCAGTTACAAAGAACTTTCTTGGCAACAAAAAAGCAGATACTGTGAACTTCTGGTTCAAAAGATGCTTTTGGCTTTCCACAACATTGGATGTAACATGAGCATTAAGATTCACTTCCTGAACAGTCAGTCACCTTGATAAGTTTCCCGAAAGTCTTGGAGCTGTTAGTGATGTGCAGACTACTGATGGAGCATCAAACAAGATTGTCCTCAACAAGTGCACAAACGCAAGAGCTCCAAATCTAAATTTTTGCCTGAACAGAATTTAAATAAGTTTTGTGCAAATTTTATGATTAAAATAAGTGTTTTAATATGTTCTATTTTGAAGTTGTAGACAAATTCTGATACAATCATATCTTTTAGTGCATTAGTGTATTTACTGTGTTATATAAATTATTATATTTTCACAAAGATGATGCCCAATAAGACATTCTATTTCATTATGTTAAATAAATGTTGAAAATTTTACAATAAGATGAAAACATAAAATCTTGAATTGCAAAGAAACTTTACCTTTGAAAGAAAAACTAATGTCAGATTTTAGATTAGCACACTCGAATTAAGTAAGAACAAGTGTTTTTGTGGATGCAACAAAAATTTTGTTCCCAGTGTAATTTTAACATTTCTTTTTGTATTTTTTTGAAGTGAGAAGGGAGGGAGGAAAACTGAAAGACTGCGCCTGACTGGGATCCACCCGCATGCCCACAAGGGGGTGATACTTGGCCTTCTCTGGGGCGTTGCTCCGCTGCAATGGGAGCCATTCTCAGAGCCTGAGGCAAAGACCATGGAGCCATCCTCAGCGTCCAGGCCAACTGTGCTCCATTGTAGCCTTTACTGCAGGAGGGAAAGAGAGAGACATAGAGAAAGGAGAGGGTGAGGGGTGGAGAAGTAGATGGACATTTTTCCTGTGTGTGCTGGCTGAGAATTGAACCTGAAACTTCCACACTCCAGGCTGATGCTCTACTGTTCAGCCAACAGACCAGGGTTTTTAACATTTTTTTTGAGATTATTTTTTATGTGTGTAAATATGTTGAAAGTTGTACTGTTGATTGTTTTTGTTGTTGTTCAAGGAAAATTTAGCAAATCTTTTCTAACCCAGTATCAGCTAAGCCTGTTGACTGTACCCCTCTTGCCTCTATCCCGCTCCCTCAAATTCAATACACTTTTTTGAGGAGAATATTCTGCTTCTAGAGTTCTGAGGTACCATTAGTCAGTTGCTGGGGAAAATAACTTCTTTGCCCATCTAGATAATATACATACTGTATTTCCCTATGTGTAAGATGCTTCCATGTGTAACATGCACCTTAATTTGGGGGCCCAAAATTTGAAAAAAAAATTTATTACATGAAGTTATTGAACTCTAGTTTTATTCATCATAAAAATCATACCACTCCTCATCACGGTCAAAACTCCCATCCATTAGCTTGTCCTCATCTGTGTCTGATGACAAATCACTGTCTTCAACAATGAGTGCAAAAACAAGCGCAATAAAAGCAGGAAATGGAAGTAAAAAAATCTTCCACCACTGTATAAGACGCACCCAGTTTTTAGAGTCCAAATATTTTTTTATAAAGTGTTTCTTACACATGGGGAAATATGGTATGTATGGCCACTTATATCAGCACACCAGTATCTCCTCGTTCTTTATTGGTCCACTACCTGCAACATAATATATCCTTACTATAACTACATAATTCTTCCTTTTCCCACAAACCCATATGGGCACAAACACCCATTCTCACAGCTGTGCATACACACGCGTGCCCTCTCTTTATCGTGGACTTTCATTACCTTAATTTCCTACACTGTTGAATTTAAAAAGTATAATAACGAAGGAGAAAGAAAAATAAAAAAATAATGAAATTTAAGACAGTATGTTGAGAATGTCTTTTCTTTATACCATTTTTTTTTTTTTTTTAGTTTTCTGGCTGGAAAGTAATAATTAAGTACAAAACCATTAATGAATTCTTTTTTTTTTTTTTTTTACAGGGATAGCAAGAGAGTCATAGAGAGGGATAGATAGGGATAGACTGACAGGAACCGAGAGAGATGAGAAGCATCAATTACCAGTTTTTCGTTGTGACACCTTAGTTGTTCATTGATTGCTTTCTCATATGTGCCTTGACCACAGGCCTTCAGCAGACTGAGTAACTCCTTGCTTGAGTCAGTGACCTTGGGTCCAAGCTGGCGAACTTTTGCTCAAACGAGATGAGCCCGCGCTCAAGCTGGCAACCTCGGGGTCTTGAACTTGGGTCCTCCACATCCCAGTCCGATGCTCTATTCACTGCGCCACCACCTAGTCAGGCTAATGAATTCATTTTTATAAGTTTTGTGTATCCAAGTATAAGTTTTCCTTCATGGTGTTTAAGTAATAATACGATGTTGCTCAGTAGCCTTATCGCCTTGTGAGGGAACTGAAGGTCAGCGGTGTCTAGGTGCTGGTGCTCGAGTTGATTGACCGGGTTGCATGGCAGAATCTAAGACTTCACTACCTCTATCTTTCTGGAATGGGCTAATTTTATACTAAGTCATTTAACAATGTTTTGGGTATAATACAAATATAACGTGATATTTTTCATTCTTTATGGTTTGCATAGTGCATTTTAAAAATGAAGAGTTAAGAAAAGTTAATATTTTTGGAAGTTATAACCATTTTATAAATATTCTGCTCTAAATATCCTGTTTTCTTTTCCCTTTTATACTTTCAGGGTGCATGTACAGATCACGACGCACTAATATCTCTACATTAACTTTTGCTGAAGGGTATTATTTTGACATCATAATTTTCCTTCAGAGCTGGAGTTTTATAAGCTTGAGTATCTTGATTTTAGTCATTGAAGGACTCCCATGTGCAGTCAGAATTAAACTGTAAAAGAGGTGGAAGCATCTGAAGCATCATGATCTTTTTTCTCCATCCACTTCTGGGAAAAAGTCAATCTAAAATTCCTTTTATCTGACAGTCTGAAAGGAAGACAAATGATCATATATGAAAATATTTGTTGATATTTATAAATTACTTGTTAATCATCACAACTACAGAGTTTCAATTCCTTGTTATCAAATTCTGATTGTGCCTGACCAGGTGATGGCGCAGTGGATAGAGCATCGGACTGGGATGCGGAAGACCCAGGTTCGAGACCCTAAAGTCGCCAGCTTGAGTGCGAGCCCATCTGGCTTGAGCAAAAGCTTGTCAGCTTGGACCCAAGGTCGCTGGCTCCAGCAAGGGGTTGCTCGGTCTGCTGAACGCCTGCATCAAGGCACATATGAGAAAGCAAACAACTAAGGTGTTACAAAGACAACAAAAAATTGATGATTGGTGCTTCTCATCCCTCTCAGTTCCTGTCTGTCTGTCCCTATCTATCCCTCTCTCTGTCCTTGTAAAAAAAAAAAAATTCTGATTGTTTCTCTAATGAATGTATTGCATTAGGTATCTTTTCGTTTATAGAATATCTATATATATTTTTGTTCTTATGTTTAAGAGTGTATTTTCTAATCATTTTTGAGTTTGCTTTTGAATTAGGAATCCTTCGGTATCATATGGTAGGAAATCTAACCCAGATTGGCTTAAGAGTAAAAAATACTTTGATTTTTGTATCTACAAAATAAGAAATTTTACTGACTTCCAGCACAGTTTGATCTGCATGTTCATGATGGCTCCCAGACTTTGGCTTCGTTTCTCTGCTCTTCTCCAGCTGTACGCACCCTGGATGTAGGCATAATTCCCAGGTTGGCTTCCCACGTGGTGCCCACAGAAGAATCAGACCTTTTCACTTCACATCACATAGTCCAAAGGAAGAGAAGGCATATATTCTGAAAGTTCCCCTAACAAAAAGAGGGGGAAACATTGTAAAGCCAGTAGCTGCAGCTACCATCACAGCTGCCTGGCTGTTACAGGTTCGCATTTAATTTTGATGGATGGTAAAGAAACTGTGGAGCCAAAAACTGGTGGTCCATTTTCCTTTATTCTGGACTTGTATTTGGTAAGCTAGTAAAAACACACAGCGGGAAACACTTCTCTTTCCATTCAGGGCTCCCAAAGCCACTGACTCATCCGAGTTTTCCTAGAACCAAAGGCTTCCACCTCACCATTCGCCATTTTGGGTGCCTCCTCCACGTGGCCTCCCTGCCCTGCTACACCATGGGCTCTTCCTCTCTACAAGAACATGGTCACTCTTCTCAAAATGGCCTCCTAGCCCCTCCTTTTAAAGCATTTTGGGGGACAATGCCCTCCTCTAGCACACACTAGCATAACCAAGCCCCTTACCAAGCAAGAAGGGCAATTAGCTGTTACCACGTGAAGGCATCACCACGTGAAAGCAGCGGCCATATTTAACAGAGTGAGCATAAATTAACTTATCTGCCCAACAAACAACTATCCTGCAATCCCCAGCTAATGCCTTCTTATTCTGATCTGAGCTGTATACTCGTCTTGGAGCTGAAGTCTGCTCAGAGCATGGAATTTATTATCTGGTTTAAGGAACATGGTCTCCTGAACCTGAGACTGAGAAAGTTAGGAATGAGGTCAAGGGGATTTGCCAAATGTAGGTCGGTTGTGTTGATAAAAGAATTAAGAATTAGATAGTGAGGGGAAATAACAAATGTCTGCTCTAAGTTTATGTATAAAGAACCATTTTCAGCACTCCTTGATTTTTGCTTAATTTCCAATGCGCTAATAGTTTTACATGGTAAAGAGTGATGCAGAGTAACGGTATGATTTTGGTGTAGCTACTATGAAGAATTGGTGAATATGCAAATAGGGGTCTAATACAGATAGATGCATCAACTACAAGACAGGTCTCATTTCCAGAAAACTATGCATAAATGCAGTCAGTGCGTAATAAAATAGACTGAGTCTTTTGAATTCTGGTTAATGCTTGAGCTATGCTTATTTTCCATGAACTCTAAGATTGATGGGCCTCTGTCTGCATGCCATAGAAATCTCTCTAAGATCTTAATAGTGGGATTCATGCGTCCTTACCTTAGTATCTGTTTGTAATTCCAAAATGTAATTGATGGTTCAGAACTTGGAACGAACATGTAGATATTGATTATGTACTATATTCAGATGATAAAATAAAAGTTCAGGAAACATACTGACAACAGATAAGTTACAGAAAGAGTTTTTATACCCAGGCAGCCTGGGTTCTCATCACCGACTCCACTGCCATTAAACTGGATGCCCTTTTCTCCTAAGATGTATGTGGCACTTGTTGATCCTTGTTTCCAGACTAGCCCACCATGGCTTCTTTACCTCTCCATTTGCTGAAGTATAATAGTCTAAGATTTGAGATTAATCCACCAAAGAGAGGAGTTCTCTGTCTCTGTCTTAAGTCCTTGCTGATGTTTGGCATCCCACCACTGAGTATTCATGTTGACTTTTATCATTGCATGGGGCTCCAAAAGAGTCAGGCAGCAGAGCCCCGCTGAGCCCTGGGCAGGTGAAGGCAGCAGCTGTTTTCTCTCCCTGCTCTTGCTCTCCACAGGTGTCCTGTGATGCAGACTGGGCCAATCAGGTAGGAACCTTTTATCTTGGTGCATGCAGGATGTTCATAGGTCATCCACAGTAGTGCTAACCAAATCGAGGGTCTAGTAGCACCACTAAAAATTACAGGTGATGCCCAGGGCAGCATCATAAATACCCATTCTTATGGCATTACTTTTACATGTGATCCACTACCAAGCCCTACCATCAGGCCCAATTCTTCAGTCTTTTATATAAGACTATGTGTCACCCTAAATCCTAAATTCTGTTTTTCCTTTAAGCTTCCTGACTCTTTTAAAATCTCCAAGTTATTTTAAAGGGACATGGTGTGTGTGTGAGTGTGTGTGTGTGTGTGTGTGTGTGTGTGTGTGTGTGTGTGTGTGTTAAATGTGTCAGGTGGAATTTTCTCTTACCTGGGGCTAGTAATTGTAACAAGTACCCCTCCACCTGTCTGAAAAACCAAACAAACAAAATCAGAATTTGGTAAAAGTCTTTCAAGATGTCCCAGCTAAAATCAGAATGCCTTGTTAGGCATTGGTGGCTTTGTTATCTGCTGAGTAGAATTCCCCACTTCAGTGTCAATATATTCTCCAAGGCGTTCTGGCCCAGTGGACCATTCCTAGAAATCAACAAGACTTGTTGAGCATGTACTGTGTTTCAAATATTACACATCATTTCAGTACATCCCAACAGTATCTCTGAATGCTTAAAAAAAGAATAAGAGGGAAGGGTCACAACAAATGCATGTTGAATTAATTTATGAGTTACTGGCTGTCTTACTTTGGACAAATCATTAGAAACAGAGGTCAGTTAATTTGTAACTCAGGACATCGAGAATGCTAACTTAATGTGCTTTTTAGTTCTCTGATGTTATTAACCTTAAGGACAATATGTATTATAATTGCACACTAGGAAATGTTTGTGTTGTAGTTGATTTTGTTCTGTACTAGTATTGAAATGCCCATTTACCCATTCATATTTTAAGATCCAAAATCATCACTCTATTTTTCCATGTGGGTAGAAAAAGGATCACTAAAAACATGAAGTAGTAAAGGGAATAATAATATATTCTTTATATCAGGAATCATATTACAAAAATAGTAAATTATTACATGAGTTTATTATACTAATTGTTTTAGACTATTCATTGTAATTTCCATTTGGACATAAACTCTACTATAACTGTTTTGTTCACTGCTCTATTAGACATATATAAAGTTTTCAAATATTTGAAGAATTTGAGCAAATACTTCTCATATAATTCATTAAATTTTCTATTTTCAACTAGCTAGCATATTGTCACCACAAGCTTTACTTCAGTAACACAACTATCTAAGCATTGTTGTTTTTGTAAAATTCTTACAGCGCATTGTTTGAAAGAAATTCACATATACCATAAACATGTGTAACTAGACACAATAATACAAGATGACAATTCTTATCAAAATGTACATGAAATAAATTATATAATAATTTTGAGAATATACAATATTTAAAAAATATTTCTTATATACCATTCAGTCATTTTTAAAGTTTTATTGTGTAGAATTATAGCAAAATTTCAAAGTTTACCTCTGCATTGTGGATTTTAGATAAGAAAGTATGTTGAGTATAATAACGTGAATCATATACTCTTCTCATTTTTTCATCCAACTCAAAGATGGTCCACATTCTGACAGTGAGAGACAGCCATGGGTTCTGAGTGACTCTACAGGGAATTTGCAATATGAGAGGCTGACATCAATAATTTCAACATTATGCTGCCATCTCTTAACAAAATCATTGAACTGTGGATTTAGATTAGCATTTCACAATTGAAGTACAGTTAAGTATGGGCCTTGGCATAGACTACAACAGATTTATGATGTCTATAGAACAATGTATCTCTTCATAAGTCATTCAAATCTTTGGCACTTGAAAGGTTGATACCATTTCAGTAAACAAAATGGAAAATTTAATTTATGATTTTTTTTTCCTACCAATTTTTTTTTAATTCTTTTTATTTTATTTTATTCATTTTAGAGAGGAGACACAGAGAGAGAGAGAGTGAGAGAGAGAGAGAGAGAGAGAGAGAGGGAAGGAGCTGGAAGCATCAACTCCCATATGTGCCTTGACCTTGACCAGACCAGTGCAGGGTTTTGAACTGGCGACCTCAGTGTTCCCAGGTCGACGCTTTATCCACTGCGCCACCACAGGTCAGGCCTAATTTATGATTTCATAGTCCTCTAATTTGAGGATCTCTGAATCTTTATGAGAGATTTTGAATTATAATTAGATTATCATATTGAATGTTTATATCCAGTGAATATACTATATACAAAAATGTTAGTGACTTTTCTAATGCAGAAAAATCAGAAGAAAAACTTTACAATGGGTAAATTAACAGGTCCATGTTTTTGTTTTTGTTTTTTTTTAATCTAAGTTTTGGTTTGTTGTTGGAGATCAAAGTCAGATATAAACAGAAAATATTTTACAACTTAATATTTTTATGTGTACAAGTATGTTACCTGAACTCTGAAAGAAAACAAAATATTAAATCAAATAATATGCCTGTGTTTACCAGGCTATGTTCAGTAGCTCGCGTGATGTCCCATGAAATTATAGCACGTACCAGCTCTACAAGCCTCAGCAAGGACTTCCCTTTACTAAGCCAAAGTTTTATTATTTGTGAGTTGTACTCATTCTGTATTCAAGTATTCAAGATGCTAGAACAATTTGGGGTATGTAGGTCTGTAAGTGTTCATCATAAAAACAAAAAAAGAAACAGTTTCTTTGAGAAGTAGATACAAGTTGTTCAGCTGCAGTCTTGGTCATGATTCCTTTTATACTACCTTCATGTCCTTCCTGCATATGCAGTGGAATGAAGGTAGACTTCCTGGTTAAACTGGCTGTTTCATCAGTTGCGCTGATATTTCTAGTTTAAAAGCAGGCTTGTGTGTCTGTGGTCTCTGTCTATTTCTTACATTTTCTCTTTCTCTTCCATGTGTGTAGCATTCAACAATTTTGAGTAATAAGTCATCGGATACATTTTTTTTCAAGAAAATATATGTTATATTTAGGTCCATGAGAATTGAAACAATAAAAAAAAGGGCAAAAAACCCCAAAATCCTCTTATATGCTAACTGTACATAAAAGATATTTAAAAAAATATTTAATAGCTAATTTATGTATGGTAAGTGGTTATATTTTTCTGTAAATATATTTGGAACTTTATAGGACAGTCTTTCAAAATTCAATTTCCTTGCCTGACCTGTGGTGGCGCAGTGGATAAAGCGTCGACCTGGGAACACTGAGGTCACCAGTTCAAAACCCTGCACTGGTCTGGTCAAGGCACATATGGAAGTTGATGCTTCCAGCTCCTCCCCCTTTCTCTCTTTCTCTCTCTCTCTCTCTCTCTCACTCTGTGTCTCCTCTCTAAAATGAATAAATAAATAAATAAATTAAAAAAAAATTCAATTTCCTTTTCACCACTAATGAGGTTTCCACAGTATCAGTTGTCTTCATTCACTCATTAACTCATTTTAATGAGATTTGTATACTGGGGGCCTTCTCCCTGCTTGGTCAAGATCTGAAGTTGCACTAATGAATGACACATGGTCCTTGTCTTCAAGGAGTTGACATGTGTAGGTGGATTGATAGGTACAAATCAAAGCAATAAAAATAAGAACACTATTACAATGTTATTTGTTCTAAGGAGACTAGCCTGTGACGTGGCTGTTGGATAGAGCATAGGCCTGACGTGCGAATGTCCAGCATTTGATTCCCGGTCAGGGCACACAGGAGAAGCAACCATCCTGCTTCTCCTTCCTTCACTCTACCCCTTCTCTCTCTCTCCCCCTCCTGCACCCAGTGGCTTGATTGGTTTGATCATAGCCCTGAGGCACTAAGGATGGCTCCTTTGGAGTGCATCAGCCCCATGCACTAAAAATCCTCAGTACTCATTGGCCCTAGGTGGGATTGTCTGTGGACGTTGGCCAGGACACACACAAGAGTTTGTGTCACTATATCCCATCCTATCACCTAAAATAATAAAAGAAGAGGAGGAAAGAAGCTATGTAAGCCTGGGCAATGGAAGAGAGAGTGAACACTTGTGGGAGGCTGTTTGCTTTAGCTAAGACAGTTAGGGAAGTCTGTACCAATAACCTCTGAGCAGATATCAAGACCATGGGAACAAAATACTCATTTTCCAGACTGAGTGAATAAGTGCAAAGTCCCTGGGGCAGGACTGTGCCAGTGATGAAGGAAGGCTAAATGTGATGAGGTCAGAGAAGCAGGAGCCAGCTCAGGTAAGGGGTTACTGACAACAGCGAAAACTTTGGATTTTATGGCAATAATAATAGGAAGTCATTGGAGGGCTTCCCATTTATCCTCACATCACTTAGATGATGACTTTACTCTTTTGTTCCAAAAAACTAAGGGGGAGGAGGAATAATTAAAGAAAACATGATCATTTGAGGCAGTGCTGATTAATTCAGATTTGTAAGAGACATTGAGCTAGAAAGTGAAAAAAATGAAATTGCACAAAACTCTCAAGCTAATAACGGGTTAAAGACCAAAAGTAGGCAAGGTTAGTAAAATTGATAACAAAAGGGCTTTTGGGAGTTTTATTTAGAGCAACAGGTTAAACAAGGAGCCTGCTGCCTCTTCTGTCTTTTATACTAGATGCTTCACTTCCATATTTCTCGGCCTCCTGAGTTGGGAAACCCCAGGTGCACCCTGAACTTCCTTCGCTGTGTGAAACACAACTTTCCTTGAATGATCTGATCCAGTGTCGTGAGTCACCACCATGCTTATGCCCCCCAAACTGATATCTTTAACTCGTTCTCCATAGTTCTAGAATAAATATTCCAAGAGCTTTGCTGGCTATATCCATACCCAGCCCCAGCCATCCCAGTGGAGCCTCTCCTATTGCTCTATCTTTTCTGTTCGACAGCCTATCCCGGTATGCAATGTAGATGAAATTCACTCTCCTCTAGATGTCTCTATTTGTCTCTGTTCTCTGCTCCAAATGGCAACTACACTCTTACTTTCTCTTTTTTTTATCTTGCCCTCAATAACTCAGCTTCTCTCATAGAAACCTACCTAAGTCTACAACCATCTTTATTCCTTCCCTGGAGTACTTTCAGGAAGCTGTGTCTCTAAGGTTCAAGACTATTACTTGTATGTAGGTGTGTTCATCTTATTTCTACCCATATTGTGCTATTATAATATCTAAGGTGTCCACTAGAACATAAATGCATATAAAGATTACCACCAAAGTCTGACCAGGTGGTGGCATAGTGAATAGAGTGGAGGACTGGGATGCAGAGGACCCAGGTTCAAGACCCCAAGGTCAACAGCTTGAGCATGGGTTCACCAGCTTGAGTGCGGGGTTGCTGGCTTGAGTGTGGGATCATAAACATGACCCCATGGTTGCTGGCGTGAGTCCAGAGGTTGCTGGCTTGAACCCCAAGGTCGATGGCTTGAGCAAGGTGTCACTCACTCTGCTGTAGTCCCACCGATCCAGGCACATATGAGCAAGCGATCAATGAATAACTAAGGAGCCGCAATGAAGAATTTATCCTTCTTATCTCTCTCCCTTTCTGTCTGCCTCTCCCTACCTGTTTCTCTCTATCTCTTTCTCTGTCACCAAAAAAAAAAAAAAAAAAAAAAAAAGATTACCACCAAAAATAATGAAACAACAAAAGAATCATTCTTAACTCTTGCTGACTTTGTTTTTATACCAACAATGAGACATGAAAAGATCAATGTCACTTTTTTTTTCATTATTTCCCATTCATACTAAAAAAAAAAAATCAGAAAAATTACTGTGAAAAAAATTTCGGTAATTGACAAATTAGGAAACACTTGGTTAGCACTAATTTACATTACTCAGGTATTTTTAGGGGAGTTACTAAACTATTGGAAATGCGTGCAAAGTTTGTGTTTATATTAAAAAAATATTGTTTAGCAATGATGACACTTATCTTGTGTTAGATATCATCATTCGTATTAGAGTTGTTATTGCTTATTAATCAGATGATTAGTTGTACTTAGAAAAGAGATTTGACAACTGAGCCAGCATAGCTGCACTGAGACTAAGTCATATAAGGACACCTCAATTTCTTATCTTATTATTGTTTGAGTTTGTTTCTTTGTATTTCTTTTGCTAGACTTGAAAAGCTGAAGGTTTTTTCCCCCAATAATGATATACATGGTATCTTTCTATATAAAAACATTATATAACAAAACCACTTTTGAAATAATTTTGACTAATATGAAGAAACAATGTCTAGATAACAAAATTCGTAAGTTAATTGTATAACTAGGTTAATAGACTATAGGTGAGGTATTATTAATAAATGTACATCACCTTAGAAGGAGGTATATTCTGGCCCTGGCTGTTTGGCACAGTGGTAGAGTGTTGGCCCTGCGTGTGGATGGTATGGGTTCGATTCCCTGCCAGAGCACACAGGATAAGCACCCATCTGCTTCTCTACCCCTCTCCCTCTCACTTCTTTCTTTCTCTCTCTTTCTCTTTTCCTCTCCTTCTCTCTCCCTCATTTTTTCTCTGTCACCCTTTTTCTGCCTCTCCCACAGCCATGGCTCCCTTGGGTTGAGCAGAGTTGGCCTTGGCCTTGGGTTCAGAGGATGCTTCCATGGCCTTTGCCTTAGGCTCCAAGAAAAGCTCAGTTGCTGAGCAATGGAGTAACACCCCAGACATGCAGAGCATCATTCCCTCATGGTCTTGCTAGGTAGATCCTGACCAGGGTGAATGCGGAGTCTGTCTCTGCCTCCCCTCTTCTCATTAACTAAAAACAATAAAATAAGGAGGTATATTCTGGCATTTTCCTGGGTTTAAGTTTCAGTTTTCTCTTTTCATAAATTCTTGTTTATTATTATAAAGGGACATTTATAGCAGAAAGACAAAATGTATGGGTAAAATGGCGATGAATGATCTGGATACAGGATTAGGATGCACTTACTGTGTCAATAAGTAGGAATACCAGAATGAATCAAAGTGAAATTATATAAAAATGAGTATAAAATATTTTACTTAGATGAAAATTGAACTGCATATGTATGAACTAAGAGCAGCATATTGTTAAAGACCTTATACTTTTAAGTTATCAATTTTTTTGTGTTATTGCTGTGCTTTGTTATAAAGGAAGGGCTCAGAGTAAGGTTTGAGGAGAGAACAACATTGAGACTGGTTTTAGCATAGTGGTTTGATTATAATAGATAAAATGACAGTTCATAGCTATTCTACACTGATAAAATGCTCTTTTAACTTTGTAATTCCTATTAAGTGTTTGCAAAATATGGGCGTATAAGTAGTGCTTCATAATGAATCGTAAAAGTGGAGCAAACAGCTATACAGGAGATTACAGGAGACGTGACTGAGCATTTGTAGTCATATTGAAAAGGAATTATCTTTATATTGGGAGCCTTCTGTAAAGAATTGAAATGATTATTATATCAGGAAGATTTCCTAATAGAGTCATTCAAAAGCAGGAATCTCTTTCACTGGTGTCAGGAAATACCTGATGATATGTAGATGGAGATTTGTCTGGAGAGGTGTAGAGGGAGGCAAGCATGAAGGGGGAGATGAACTACCCTAGATGCACAGTTACTTTTCCAGTTTTCAGACTCTGTCTTGGGATAGGGTAGAGAGTGGCCTAGGTGGTGAGCCTAGAGAGCTCAAGCCAGAACTGAATTGTCTTCAGTTACTTACATAATCTTTGCAGCAACAATTTTTTTATATCAACTATTTAAACAGTCCTGACAATGAAGATAAGACTCTTGTGAGTATTATCTGAGGGAAAAAATGCTTTAGCTATAAAGAAAAACACTAAGAGAATAATGCATTACTGTTATCACTAGGGAAAAGTTGAAATCACTCTTCAAACCTTTCTTCTATTGTCTGATATTTTATAGCTAACATGTCATATCTACTTGAAAAAAAACTTAAAATGAGAGGTTTATCAGCTCTTTTTTATTTAGGATTAAACATGGATATGTGAAATCTTGCCCTCTTCCCTTTTCATTGTGGCTTGTTTTGTATAATCCTTACAATTGATGTTATACTGAGCTTATTTTCTCAATAGATTTTAATGCAAATCTTTCTAAACTGAAAAGCCATTTCTGCTAGTTCATCTTCTAAAATTCTAACTCACCATTAAATATACCTTTCATAAACTGTTTTCATAATTTCTGTTTACCTTTCCCTTATTCTGTGTTACCTAATTCAAAAGTAAGCCAGGCTCTATTGTCTTCTAGGCTAATATCGCAGGTAGATAACCTATTATAACCATAATTTCTGCATTCTTAACAGTTTTCTGTTTCCTTTTTTATGTTCTCAGCGATGATATTAACTGATTTGATCTTTTCATCTATCCTTACTTCAATCCATTAAAAGCATGGTCACCAACAAATTCTCCTCAATGATATGAAATAACTTGGATGAGAACAGTGATGGCACAAGGTATGTGTGCCAAAAAGAAATGAACTTCTTTCTTATCTCTTCTCCTTCCACCTACTAAAGACCGTAAAAAACAAGCAAACAAAATGTCTAAACTCAGCCTGGCATTCCAGGACGTAACATAAAGTCTGGACGTTCAGAGGTCTCAGTGGGCTCTCTCCAGGGGTCATCCAAGAGAAGGCTCCATCCTTCTCTCGGCTCCATGTTTTAGAGCATTTTCCTCACAGGTGTTCTTAAAACCTACTCAAATGCCAGAAACTTCAATTCCGTGAAAGACAGAAAGTGAGAGAAGCAAAGAAAATCAATCAGCGCAAGAATTTTAGAGAATCAAAAAGGGATTCAAAGACAGATAGTGTTTGTATTTGTGTGCAATGACAAGGAATTGGTCATGTGACCACATCAAGCTGCAAACAGGTTTGGGAAATACAGTTTCTAGGTGGGTAGCCAAGGGTCAAATACCTTTTTGAGGGGACAGTTAGCTATGTCCTTTGTTAATTTTTACATATTTATTTTATTCTACATCTTATGCATCAGCCCCAGTCTGGTGCCTTGGCTGGTGCTGGTCAGACTACGTGGATGTCCTCTTTGACATCCAGACTCCAGTTACCCAGTCACTTCGTACAGAAATGTGATTTGGCAGAGAATATGTTGATCATTCCAGGAAATAATAATCGACTGAACTCCTAGAGTTCTTTGGCTTTACTTTGTCATCACAAAAACCTTCTACATTTTATTAGTTATTTAGCTGCTTGTCTTATGTCTCCTATAAGCCACTTGTTCAAAGATAACAGAATTTTTGTCCTGGTAGTAATTTTCTACCCCTCCACTGAGAACAGTTTGCTTTGTGTATCATTTCTGTTCAGTATTCATTCAATGATTACAGGAGTAAAGCGATTGTTATTTTCCTAAACTAAGTTTAACAGAATGAAAAATCAGTAAACAAGACACATAATGGAAATACACAGAAGAAAATGAAGGCCTTGTTAGGGATTGGAAATTAGTCCATTGATAGATGCCTCTGGATTTGCATTCAAATTGCATTCTGCATTAATTCTTTTACTGTCATAAGAGACGGTCATGTAGGCTGAAATTTGGAGATTATTTGAAAATAAGGGCATTTTGAAAATAATGGTATGAAAAATTCTTAGCACTTTTCTGTACTAGTGTGGATTTTAATAACCTAAATAATTAATTTAGACATTAATTTATTCATTCAACAAACAACTGTTGAGTGCTTAATGATGTAACAGGCATTATTCTAGGTCTTCAGATATAGAATGAACATGACAAATGGTCCTTGCACATTATATTATAGTACATATACATATATGATGTAATATGGTATTATATGAGGGAGGATGAAGAAGATGTGATTGAAGATACACACAGTGTGGGTAAAAGTAGGCTTACAATTATGAGTATACAAAACAAAAAAGTTTATTCTTGTATTGTTATTTATGAATTATTGTATTTTTCATATTACCGACTGTAAACCTATGTTTACCCCACCCTGTATATTTCTCTACCTTCTGTTGTGAATTTTATCAAAACCACAGAACAATAGCAGTTTTCTTATCAGTAATGCAGTACTCAAAAACAATTTATAGTGCAAAGAATAATTTTAAGACTACTTATTTAAAAAATAATTAAGATAATTAAGACAAATTGTGAAATAATGAATCACTAACTAGTTACCACAGCAAAATCTTGAAAGAGTTTGTTTAGATTTTTTTAATAGTAATTTAGTCCTTGGTTTCCTTTAATTTTTAACCTCAGAGATACTAGTTTTTGTTATAAAATAATTATTAAACATTGTGTCAGTTAGCTGTAAGAAAGAGCATGATAAATTTGCTAGGTACACTAAAGTATTAAGAAGATTTTAGGGTTACACATATTTCTCTTTTTAGTGTTAATCTCTATAAGAGAATGGGAACGCTTATTTGGAAACAAACCCTAGAACTAAGTGTTCACATGCTGGATGGATACCAGCTAACTCACCACAGTCTACGAAAGAGTCACGGATACCTAGTGTGAAAGGAGAAGGCAAATAGGGATTCAGCTTCAGTGCTACTCAGCTGTCTTCCATAGGACAGGTATCAGTATTGGCAGTGAGACAGAAATGAAATAAAGGGATAAGAATTTAGGGTAGGTTGAGATAGTAGAGGACAGTGTAGTGGGGGTGATGACTCAATTTTACTAATACTATTCCTTATATAGCACTGTTTTTACTAAGCTTCCTAAACATGACTTTTAAAAAAATGTTATCTAGCCCTGGCTGGTTGCGCAGTGGTTAGAGTGTTGTCCTGGAGCACTGAAGTTGTGGGTTCAACCCCTGAGGTCCCAGCCCTGGTTGAAACACATAAGAAAAGCAATCAATGGGAGCACAACTAAGTGGAACAATGAGTTGTTTCTCTTTCTTTCTCTCTCTCCCCCTTCCTTCCTCTCTCTCAGATCAATGGAAATAAATGGTATCTAATGCTTGTTTTTCCCTTTGACCCATTGTTTTTTCCTGAAAGTAATTTTGGATATGGAACCACCTATGTTGATTATCAACACATTTTAAAACAGCTTTATATTTCACATATAAAGAAAGAAGGACTTGACTGTTTCTTCTTACCATACCCTATATCATAATGTGGAGAAATATCAGGTAGTTAAGTATTACTTTGGAAGATGGATTTTGATATCTATATTTTGAAGCAAGCTTATGTCCTCCCAAAGCACTCAGGAATGTAGCATGTATATAGAAAAGTGTCTTTTATATTTAATATTTTATAATGGATTCATATAATACTTGTTTATGGATCATGGATTTCTTTTAAATAGAAGAAATTAACCAAATTTAATTACATATGTATACACAGGGGTTCCATAAGACTATGTGGCCTAAAATCAGGCAGCTGAGGCTTACCTGCCATCTTTTTTTTTTTTCTATTTTTCCAAAGTTAGAAGTGGGGAGGCAGTCAGACAGACTCCAGCATGCACCCAACCGGATCCACTCGGCATGCTCACCAGGGGCTGATGCTCTGCCCATCTGGGGGTTTGCTCCATTGAGGCTAGAGCCATTCTAAAACCTGAGGTGGAGGCAATGGAGCCATCCTTAGTGCCCGGGTCAATTTTGCTACAGTGGAGCCCTGGCTGCAGGAGGGGAATAGAGAGATAGAGAGGAAGGAGAGGGGGAAGGGTAGAGAAGCTGATGGGCAATTTTTCTGTGTGTCCTGGCTGGGAATTCAACCCAGGACTTCCAAACACCAGGCTTATGCACTACTGCTGAGCCAACCAGTCAGGGCCTCTTTTTAAAATTTTTGAAATATAACATAATCGATATTATTTTGTGTTGGTTTCAAGTATATAGCATAGTGGTTAGAGAACAGAGGGAAACAGTTTGGAGGCTGAGTGAAAAAGTTGAAGGGATTAAGAACTACAAACTGTTCGAGAACATTCTTGTTGGTGTGTTATTAGGCCTAACAGTTGCTATTCTGTGAATGTTTCTTGTGTGCAATGCTAATGTAGTGCTTTTAGGACATTGAGGAAGGTCCTGAAGCTTGGGCTAGGCACCTGGCCTTTCAGCATCCTGAACCATGGGCAGCTGGGTAGATAGTGGTGAGGAAATACATTCTGAAGGCACTATGGACAGGGTCATATCTGGCAGTGTTGTCCTCATGTGAGTCAGCATGCCTGCCAGTGGTGGCAGACCAGTAGCGAGTACAGATGGCATCACTAGTGGGGCAACCCAGTCTTCTGCTCTCTGGAAACTATTACTTAGGCCAACTGCTCCCCATGGCAGTTCACAGCTGGACACTCTGGTCATTGCCAGTCTGAGCACTGCCCAGACAGGACAGGACACCTGTCTGACTGCCCCCATTGGGGCAGGGACAGTGCATGGCTTGAAGTGGGAGGAAACTCCTGGTCTCTGGTCCTTCCTGAGGTGGCGGCATCTGTAACGAGGAGGATGGTTGGCTTAGGGGAAGGGCAAACTGTTTAGCTCTCTTCACGGGCACATCTCAGAGAGAGAGAGTGTGTGTGGTGTGGTGCATGGTGCAGCAGGCTTGAGAGTCTCTATAGATGACATGCTTCAGAAGAGGGTCTGATCTTTTGGGTTAGAAAGTTGCAAAGTTGGTGTAACATGTTTCAGAGGATTTGTCTTTCTCCATTCCTATTCATTTGAAGAACAGAAAACCTCTATAGGAGTACCCAGGACTAAAGTCAGCTCACTTGGGACAGAGACAGACAGAGGCGAATGTCTCTGTCCAGGGAACCAAATGAGCTTCAGGAGATGACATTCTCCAAGGTCTGTAAGTTGGAGAGGACAGGCAGCCCGTTGCACTTCCTTAGCCCTGCTGGCATCTCCCGGGTCCCTGTGCAGAGAGTAACCATGGGTCTGGCCCTGAGGCCCTGACTCCAGAGTGCCCCGCAGGGTTGTTCTGACAGCCACTGGGAGGGGAAGTGCCAAGGAGCTACGTAGGTTGTGACCTGCTAGGAAATAGTTCCTTTAAAAATATTTTTTAAATGATTTTTTAAATAGTTGTTTTTAGACTGTTCTCTTGGTACATTTTTAAGCTTACATCAGCATTGTCTTCCAGTGTTAAAGGCATCTGTCACCTCTGCATTGGACCTAGGTATCAATCAATACAAAGGAATGGAATGTCCATTCTGAGCCAGTCTGTTATATGTAAATTCATGTTTTAATTTTTTATGCAATCTGATGAGTAGGTGAGCTCAGATTTAAAATTATTAAAAGCACGTTTATTGTAACAAGAGTTATGTATTAACACTGCAGTTTTCAATAAAGATTGACTTGTGTTGCAAAAAAAAAAAAAAAAAAAAAAAAAAAAGAACTACAAACTGGTAGTCACAGAATAGTCACAGGGGGGTGTAAAGTACATCATAAGGAATAGAGTCACTAATGTTGTGATACCTGTGCATGGTAGCAGGTGGGTACTTGAGAGAGCGAAGAACCATTTTGTAAAGTATATGATTTTTTACTTTTTTTTTTACAGAATATTGGTACAAGTTTTTAAAAAGTGAATTATTAAAGTAAGCTTATCAATGGTATAGAAGGCATGGATTTGGATATAAAGTGTCATTAG
This sequence comes from Rhynchonycteris naso, assembly GCA_037038555.1. Lineage (NCBI taxonomy): Eukaryota > Metazoa > Chordata > Mammalia > Chiroptera > Emballonuridae > Rhynchonycteris > Rhynchonycteris naso. The sequence continues at coordinate 126,525,525 of CM072999.1, forward strand.
TTTTCTGGCTAGATTCTGTGGCTTTGCTCCTTGATGTATATGTGTGTTTCAGTGGAGTTCCAGAAAGCAGACTTACTTTCAGCGGAATGTTCGTGTGTAATCGCAAACATTGATATTATGCTTCTTTTTTTCTTCTTTTAAAATCTTTCTTATGGACTCCTAATCATAACAAATAAAGTATAATTAACCCCATGTAGCCTTAAGTCAGTTTCAATTATTAAGAAATTTTCTGATCTTGTTTTGGGAGTCTGGAAGTTTGCAGTCAAGTTTCCACAGGGCCATGCTTTTGAAGGCATCAGGGAAGGAACTGTTCCACAGCTCTCTCCTGGTTGTAAGTGGCCATTTTGTTCCTCTGTTCTTTTCCCATCATTATTATCTCTACATGCGTCAGTCACTGTGTCCAAATTTTCCCGTTTATGCCACCAGACTTACTGAATTGGGCCCTACCTAATAACTCACTTTAATTTGATTACCTCTGTAAATACTCACTCAAAATAAGATGCCGTTATGCAGTGTTATGGATTAAGATTCCAATTTTCATCATTTTTGGAGGACACAATTCAGCTGTAATAAGCAGCAGTAATCCATTTAACACCATTATTACACTAACAAATGTAACATTATTACAGTAACAAATTAGACTTAATAGTGCCTAATACCTGGTTCCCATTCAGTTTTTCCTGTTTAAAATAACTTTACAGAGTTGATTTCTTCCAGTCAGGAGTCAATGTCCACGTATTACTCTTTCTTGTGATGTTTTCTTATTTTCTTTTATTATGTAATTGAATGTGTCCATCTTATTTTTTTAATTTTATTTTGGAAATACCATTGATTTATCAAGTGATTCATTAATTCTGTAGAATGTTGCACATTTTAAATGAAATGACCAAGTTATTTCTCATGGTGGCATATAACTTACTCTGTCTTCACTTATTATGTATAAAATTCACCCTTATTTCTGCATTATAAGTTTCTCATGAATATTTAGTAAAATCACTGGTAATCATTACCTAAATCTATTATTTTATAAGGGTTGCAAAACAGCAATTTTCTGATTGTATTACTTGTTTCATATCTTTAGCAGGAATCTTTAATAGAACTCTTCCTCATTATCCAGAATAACATGATATATTTCCTTTATTTACTAACTTTCAATATGATAAGTTGGTTCTAACTAACTTGAATTATAGTGAGTTGGTTCTAGTAAATTATGTGTAAATCACTGTGGTTCTTAAAATATTTGTTGTATTTTGATCAGTTGTCATGATTCCTCTTTGATGCTAAAATTAGCCCACCTTGGACCAGTTGCAACCCTTTCCTTGGTTCTGGCAATTTCCATGCTGGCTGGCACATGTCTCAAGCTCATCTCTTCTATATACCTTCCTAGACCAGAAATGACCTATTTTTACAGAAAGCTCTGGTTGTTGGAATGGAACTAGCACTTAGATAACACAGTCTTGGAGCTAGGTGTTGAATTTTGATTTTTTTTTAGTTGAAAAGAGGGGAGATAGATCCCTGCATGCACCCAGGCCAAGACCAACCTGGCAAACCTCTCTGGGGCTGATGCTTAAATCAACTGAGCTATCCTCAGTGCCCAGGCTGATGCTAGAACTGATTGAGCCAATGGCTGCAGGAGGGGAAGAGAGAGAAAGAAGGGCCAGAGGGAGAGAAGCAGATGGTAGCTTCTCCTGTGTGCTCTGACTGGGAATTGAACCTGAGATGTACAAGCACTGGACTGACGCTCTATGCACTGAGCCAGCTAGCCAGGGCCTGAATTGTAATTTTTAATGAAGTCTAATTCCATACTTTCTAGCTCAAAAATATAAATCAATATATATTTTTAGTTACCAGTTTAGATCTATTTTCTTTTGTATACTTAATTTTCCTACCTCAACAAATAAAGAAGACTTTCAGTTACAATTATAATATAAAAAAATAGTCAACATAGGGGAGGAATTCCTGTTACTGGGTTAGGCCTTTAAGTAGTCCTTCAATCACAGGATTTATTTCAGTTTTGTAAGAAATTTTAGTGTAACCAAGAAATTAAGTCACTAGAATGATATAAGGAAACTTGTACAATATAATTTTTGCCCTGAATTCAAAACAGTATGAGCCTTAGACTTGTGTGTGATTGTACATGTTTCTGTTAATATTTTCTCATGTTGTTTTGTGAACAACTTCAAATGATTTTTCAGTGGAACTAGACTTGCAGATTAAAAAAGACTTTAAACACTTTAAGTGTCAGTATATTTTTCAACAATATCTACCAATAAATTTCACATTTTCTTTCATCTTCAAGTTAAATATAAGCACATATGTCCCCACGGGTATCTGAGAAAAGATAAATGCCAGGACACAAAACCAAGAATACACAGTTTTAGTAGACTAAATTAGATCTGATTGAAAAAGAAAACCTAGTTGTAAATTCTTAAGCATGGAATAGCAGTGCCTATGAACTGGCTTTTCTCAGAAGGCAGAATCTGGATGTTCTGATTTAGTAAATACAAAACCTCATAAAAAAATAAGCCCCTGTTGTGCCTTTTATTCCTCTCATTATCTTTGGAATTAGCCAGTCTGTGTTCATCTCTGCTGCCGAGAGCTGTAGGTCTAGAGGCTGACAGCTGCAGGGAGCGGTAGTTCAACCGCACTGTTAAGATTCTGGCAAAGCACATTCCAATAAATGAATTGCCTGCTTAAAATTTGTAAAACGCTCTCTTGCTCCAGAAGAATAAGAATGGAACTTATATATCTTTAAGTGGAAGGGCATTAATCTGATTGAAAGATTTTAATTCTGCATACATAGAAGACAAAACTGTATTTGCATATTGCACCAGAAATACAAACAATTATAATTAATTATTTTCCAAGAATAGAAATAGATATGCAAGCTGTATGTATTATAGACAGAGAGCCCTTGATGTCTCCAGTAGTCCAGGATTTGCTATAAACCTAAAGTATCTCAATCTAGCACAGATCAGTCAGTGGGAAGAGAGCCAGGCAAATTTTATGCAACTTGGTCCCATTACAATATGGACCAGCTCCAGCTGGAATGATTAGGAAGAAAAAAAACATGCCTAATTAATGAACGTACACTGTGTGTTTTAAAAATGGACTAAGATTAGCTATCCTGGAGAAATATGAACATATTAGTGCATGATACAATGAAAAATTCTACACAAGAGAAAAATGACAAATTGTTAAGTATTAAAATCCTGAACAGCTGCTTACCCGGATTCTTAAACTATGATTTCATAAACTATGAATGATGATGTCATGACAATGGATAAGGAAACATTTTAAAAAAAAAATTTTAAATTTCAGACAAAAATATGCAATGAAACACAGAATATTTATATGCTGAAAACTGCTGTGCTGGAATCCTTCCCCTTATAACTACATTTTTTCATCTTTTAATGAAGTCTTGACATGTTTGTTTATTAATATTTTTATTTTTCTATGTTCTGTTTTATATGCTTTGCTTCTGTAGTAATACTAGTTCCAATGCATTTAATAATAATTTAAATAATTCCAATCTATATAGCATTTTATTTATGTGCACTTGAAACTTCTATGGTTTTGTGAACCAATGTCAACCCAATAAATTTAATTAATTTTTTAAAATGTATCTTACACAGATGCTTTGTTGGTGAATCCTTTTTTTTTTTTTTTTGATAGAGACAGAGTCAGGGAGAGGGACAGATAGGGACAGACAGACAGGAAGGGAGAGAGATGAGAAACATCAGTTCTTCCTTGTGGCTCCTTAGTTCATTGATTGATTTCTCATATGTGAAAATCGTATGTGCCTTGACCGTGGGGCTACAGCAGACCTAGTAACCCCTAGCTTGAGCCAGCGACCTTGGGCTCAAGCTGGTGAGCCTTGCTCAAACCAGATGAGCCCGCGCTCAAGCTGGTGACCTCGGTTGAGATCTCAAACCTGGGTCCTCCACATCCCAATCCAATGCTCTATCCACTGTGGCACTGCCTAGTCAGGCTGTTGGTGAATTCTTGAAAGGTTTTCTTATGTTCCCTTTATGAGACACCACTTCTCTTGCATCTACTTGGGAGAAAGACCTTGTGAGCACACATACTTACTAATACTAGATTGTAAGGATGAAGACTTCATCATCACATAAATATGACTTTTCACATCAAATCTTCTATATCCATATTATTCCAGTAACAACTGCATGATAAAAAGATTTGTTTGCCCCTTGCTCAGCATTTTATAGCATTTTATAGCTCAGTTAACAAGTTAGCAACACCTAAGTAGAATTGATAAGAACGGGAAACTTACTCAGAATATTCTTGGAAATGAAAAGTATGGCATACAGCAAAGCAATGTACACGTAGGAGATGCTAGTAGCTGGATGTTGATAGAAAAGTCCGGGATTAACAGCTACTCTATCAGGTTTTCTGGTCTGTGGTTGTTTTCATCTGTGATCTTCTTCTTCTGTTTGCTCCGTCTTCCAAATGGAGCTTGTTGGGTAATTACTTCACTTCTGCAAAGAGTACAGCATCCTAAAGACAATATTATAATGGATTCTTACTTAAAGGAATATTTATTATATAAGTTATATACAAAATTAATTACTGTGAATTACCTTGTTTTTTTCCTATTGATCTAAACCAATAGATTAAACCTAATTGTCAATATTTGAGATTTACCTTCAGTTTTAATAGTCTCTGACTTTAACTTTTATACTGTCTCCAAAATTGCATATATCAGAAATTAATGAAAGAAGATACTTCTTAGATAATAATCACAATTTAAAGAGAATGTTTTGATAAAGTAATCAGAAAAGGAAAAATCACTCTAGTAAATACTAGTGATTTTAAACTAATATCTTTATTTTAAAATTTGAACTTTAATATTCCATTTTTTTAATTGAAGTATATCTTATTTGTAGAAGAACATAAAATCAATTTTTAAACCCACTATTAAATTGAAGTGCAGGGAGCCCTGGCCAGTTTGCTCAGTGGTAAAGTGTCGGCCTGGCGTGTGGAAGTCTCAGGTTCAGTTCCCAGCCAGGGCACACAGAAGAAGCATCCATCTGTTTCTCCACCCTTCCCCCTCTCCTTTCTTTCTATCTCTCTCTTCCTCTACCGCAGCCAAGGCTTCATTGGAACAGAGTTGGCGCGGGCACTGAGGATGGCTCCATTGCTTCCACCTCAGGTGCTACAATGGCTGTGATTGCAACAGAGCAACACCCCAGATTGGCAGAGCATCATCCCCTAGTGGACTTGCTGGGTGTATCCCAGTTGGGTGCAAGTGGGAGTCTCTCTGCCTCCTCGCTTCTCATTTTAGAAAAAAAAAATTAAGTGCAGGGTGATTCCATGAATAATCCAGAATCCTTCACCTTTCTAATGAGCAGTAATGAGTGACTTGTTTTATAACTGAATTAGTATATTTGAGAGACTTTATATTGAAAATCTCAAATTTCATTCTCAATAAACAGTTTTTAAAGTTACTAAATTTATAAGACAAAAATGACCTATGGAAAAGTAATCGATGTAAACTTCAAGCCTTCATGTTACTGAAATGATTATAATTAAAGAGCATATATCAATGTATTTAATTTTGAATTAAAATGCAAATCAAATGTCTTCCTTTTAAAATGTCTTACATAAATTCCTATCTTTATTTTTAAAACTAAAAGTTAAAATTTTGTAAAAATAAATATGTAGCATGAATACTATTTGTTGTACCTGCTTATGGTGCTAAAAATTCATTTATTAATTTGGTTCAAAAAATTTTGCCTCAGTATAAAATATTTTAATACATTTAGTACATAACTATAAAAATATATTCCAATTAGTAACTGTCCAAATACGTGAAGAAAATGTTTACCCCAAAATATAAATATTTTATAAACCTTTAAAAACTTTTTCTTTCTCACTAATTTTGAAAGAAATTAAAATTTGGGTAAGTACTTTTCAACCACAAAATTCACAAATGTTTTAAAAATGATGCAACCCATGATTTTGAAAGCTCAGTAAAATGGGCATTTGCATACACTGCCACTTAGAATTCAAATTTGTCTACTCTGAAAAGTCACCTGGAAATAGGGATCTGAAGCAATTTTTATCTTCTTCTACTGAATGACCACCATCCTCATCACGTATATGGTAAGACTGTTCAAATGCTTACTCTACTACATTAGAGATAGAATAATATTTAATCATCACAAATACCATCTCATGACAATGGGATAGTAATTATATTCTGTTTTGGAGATACAAAACTAAGGCCATGAAGGAAAATAAAGCTGCTCACAAACCATGTAGATGGTAAATAAGGGATACACGATTTGAAAATAGGGTTGTCTGACTTCAACTTTAGTTGATAAGATTTACTAGATAACTACATGCAGAGGAAATATAAAATTAAAGCAGCCATTACCAGAGCAACATTACCAAATGTCTTTCTAAAAAGTTTTGTTCCAGCCTGACCTGTGGTGGCTCAGTGGATAAAGCATTTGACCTTGAATGCTGAGGTTGCTGGGCTTGCTCGGTTGAGGCACATGTGAGAAGCTGATGTTTCCCACTCCTCTCTCTGCCTATATCTCTTCTCTCTCTAAAGTCAATAAATAAGATCTTTAAAAAGTTTTGTTCTGGAAGGCCTGACCTGTGGTGGCGCAGTGGATAAAGTGTCGACCTGGGAACACTGAGGTCGCCAGTTCAAAACCCTGCACTGGTCTGGTCAAGGCACATATGGGAGTTGATGCTTCTAGCTCCTCCCCCCTTTCTCTCTCTCTCTCTCTCTCTCTCTCTCTCCCTCTCTCTCTCTCTCTCTCACTCACTCTGTCTCCTCTCTAAAATGAATAAATAAAAAGAAAAAAAAAATTGTGCAAGGTCTTATTATCTTTAAAAAAAAAAAAAAAAAAAAAAAAAAAAAAAAAAAAGTTTTGTTCTGGATACTCTACGGGAATGTAGCATTGATCATTAGCCATAGTTTCAAAATAGTAGGATAGTGACACCTCTGTGGTCATTATGGAATAAGTAACAGGAAGACTAAATTAATATAATACCCTTATACAGATTTCTATAAAATCGAATTAAATGTTAAACAGTGATTTACATCTATATCTTTCTCTTGAATGGCTGCTTGATGCCTTCTTTCCAGAGCCTAGTAGATTATATTAAAAACTTTTAATTGTAAGTTTCATTAGATATATTATATGCATTGATAATGGCAAATAAAACCTCCCAATAATTTAAGTTATCATTAACTATCTATGGGTTAGGAAAATATTGTCAGGTGGAGTTTTAAAAATATGTGAGAGTTAATTGTTTAGATATAATACTAAACAAATAGATACTTAAAATCTATTTTAGATAATTCTAATATATCAGAATCAAGACATTTTAATGTAAAAAGATTGTACATGGCTATTAAAATATTTTTGAGATGGAGAAATAATTGAATGTTACAGTGTTCTATATTTGGCTTCCCATTAGAACTCTTACTTGAAAACATTAAGACAATTTATATTATATATTCATAGAAAGTTTAAAATTGAATTAACAAGCCTCATTTATGAGAGCTATCACTATATTATATTAATCTGGTGTTAAAATATTATTAGCGGAATATTGTTTTCAAAATTGCTTCAATAGTATAAAAACAATTAAAAGGTAAATGTCTGCAATTTTGGAGAAAATGAGAACGTGAAACAAAATTTTTCTAGATTAATGTAAAATAAGTATTTTCAAGTTTTTGCTTTGACTCTTTTAGGATAGCTGACTCACCTTGACTTATGAACTAAAAGATTATATGTATTTTATAAATCTAATATGGAAATAATTTTATTGTTGCTCATATAATTTAGTTCGGTTTTGGATGGGGTTTGAAAGCATGTTTTAAAAGTGTCCCTTATGTTTTTGATAATGTTACTTGTAGAAGCAGTTGTATTCAATAATATTAAAAATACACTCAAATAATGTGGTCTAAAATTGACCATATTTTTAACTTACTGTGAGAAAAAAATCACTTATAAGTTAATCTTTATTTAAATGAATGAATGAACCCAACCAACCATAAACGATCTTTTCTTCCACGATCTTTCTCTATATCTCTATCATCTTTACATTTTCTATCCTGTACCATAATTTTGGACATATATATTGTGACCACTCATATTGTAAGCTCATTGGGAGCATGAGATTTCTGTCTATTTCATGCTTATATTGTCTGAAGAAGCAAGCTTGGACATTGTGCTTAAATAAGATTAGGAGGTTTTAGTACCCTATTCCAACACGTAGAAGAGGGTGGGGGTTTCTCCGCCATCAATCAGGCACTTCTATACCAGCTGTGTGTACTACAGTTTAACTCACTTCTAACACTGTCTAACTAGAAATAACATCAGATACCACAGGTTAAGGTGTCAGACTTACAAAACTGCCCCATGCTTCAGAGACCTTCCGGTGATGGACACCACCTCCATTCAAACAGACTCTCCTTGCCCATCAATAATTCTATTTTCCTTCTTTACAAATGCTCCATGGATAAGGAACTCTTTATATGATATATGAAAATAAATGGTAATTTAAAATTTAATTCACTATTCAAAAAGCAATGCAAATTAGACTTTTAGAATGTATTTCTAAGGTATTGCCAAAACTAGGTGAAAGGGTTCTCAGAAAAGCCAGGGAAAAAGGTTAATCATCAGTCAATCAATCCACACTTACGAAACAGTAAGTGCAGGGTTATGCATTTTCTATTTATGGTACTACTTCTAAATTTAGAAATAAGCAAACAATAAATTTAAAAAGTAGCATTAGCCTGACCAGGCAGTGGCACAGTGGATACAGTGTCGGGCTGGAATGCAGAGGACCCAGGTTCGAGACCCCGAGGTCGCCAGTTTGAGTGCGGGCTCATCTGGCTTGAGCAAGGTGTTACTCGGTCTGCTGAAGACCCGTGGTCAAGGCACATATGAGAAAGCAATCAATGAACAACTAAGGTGTCGCAACAAAAAACTGATGATTGATGCTTCTCACCTCTCTCCGTTCCTGTCTGTCTGTCCCTATCTATCCCTCTCTCTGACTTTCTCTTTGTCCCTGTAAAGTAAAATAAAATAAAATAGCATTAAGCAATATCAGGCTCAAATAATTATCTGATATTCTCCATTTTTACACTCTGTGAAGAGGACATTTGGATTATGTAAATATAGATCCAAAGTGCTTGTTATTTGTGAATATTAACAACCATGAATATTTAAGAGTGATAATAAAGGTTTTCATTCACTGTGAGTCTTCTCTGTTCCAAATTTGTTCCTTACTTTATTTCATTTAACCCATACAATTCTGTCAATTATACTTTATAATTTTTGTTTCATGGATGAGGAAACCAAGGCTCAGAAATATTTAGTAACCTACCTGAGTTATAAGTTTTGGTAAGGTATTATCCATATTTTCTTTGTCTTGGAAAAATACTAAATCTCCTGAAAGTCAGACTTAGATGATTTATTCCTGTAAATGATTGAATGTGATCTATTACATCGATTTTGGGATCATCCACCGAACTACCGTACTGTTGCTATACCTGAACATCTATCCGGAGGATTGGAAAAAGAGCAGTGTTACATAAGGCACCTGTGTCCCTTGTGTTGAACACATACCGTGATGCTGTTTTTTTTCTCAAGGTTTGCTCTTTTAGGAAGCATGATGAAAATGAAGTTAGGAATCATTCAAAGTGAGCCATTTTATTTCTTGACATATTATAAATACACAGAGTTTTGTGTTTCTAATATTGTGAATTGGTGAATACATAAACCTTTACTAAATACCTTTACATGTAAGAATGATAAAGGGGAAAAAATAACTTTCAGTGTTAGGTTGGTATCCTCATGTCAAATCTGAAAGTCTGTTGGACTGCAGATTTTTCAAATGGTGGGATTCATCCAGTTTGCACATCTATTGTTGAGTTTGGTGAACTGGTTTTTAAAATAGCTCTTGTAATCAGGGTTCTCTCTAAGGTGGGCACCTGGGCTTCCACCCAATGTGGAAATCACAAATTTATATTCTTTACTCTTTTTTAATGTTCATCTGCACAACAGCATATTCTAAGCACCCATAGTAATGTTTGTTCCATCCATGGGTGAAAAAAATTGCAAGTGAGGACACCAGTCAAGAAGCAATATGTAAATATCTTAAATAACAGATTTATTGTTTTTTGTTCAGTATTATTTAACATTTTTTTCATTAATATTTTAAAACTTTTATAACATAATCTAGTTTTGTATACCTCTTTCATTATTCTTATTTAAGTATTAAATGCATAAAATAATAAAACACTTTTCAGTATATCATTTTTTATACTTAAAATGGTCATTAGGGCAGAAAACTGGTTGTTAAATTATTTGAATCCCCCACCACTGGATAGCTCCATGAATTTAACACCAAATGGGAGAGCAAAATGAGCAAACAATATTGCAACCATTGGCAATTTGAAGAAAATTGTTATAAACCCTCCTTAGAAATGAAGAAATATTTCTGCAAGTTTTTGAAGATTCTCTTCTCATAAAATGTTAATTTATGAATTATTTCTTTTTATTAACCAGTTCTCTACTAGGTGGACTAAAATATTGTACTTTATTTTGCAACTTTATGCAGGGCACTCTTAAATTGCTTCAAAACCAAAAACCAATGTGCATTGTATCAGATCTAATTGTGTTTTTTAATGTAAGTTCTTTGGAAATATATAAATATATATATTTTTAATTCTTGGCCCATAATTTTTGTGTCATAATTTGATATAGCTTGATATGATAAAGTGGAAACTTTGTTAAAAACAATAGCTAACAAAATATATAGCAGAGTGACAAATCTATGTACCTGTATACATTTCAAGTTGAGGTTTTACCCACTCATTTCCTTCAGCAGGTATTTTATTAAAATAATCAAAATTTAATTTTTAAACTCTGAAAACAAGCATGTTATAGCTGCTGGTTAGAGCAAATTTGTGTCTCAAGGGCTTTGACACCAGCCCATACTTGTCACCAGTATGAGCAGTTGAACTAAAAATTGCTGAGGAGTTAGAAGACTCCAAAACACTTCTTGGTAGCTAGAATATGTCCTTGGAAATTGTCTTTGTAATATCATGCTGTTTAGAAAATGGGAACTTAAGAACTACTAAAGAATGAAAATAGATGCCAACCACTCACTTGCCTGCTGAGATTTGCCAGTGTGAGTGGAAAGTGAAGAGAGGTACTTGTGGGAAAACGAGGTGAATATGAATATGTTAACAGATGCGAAGTCATTGTTGACTTTGGCAGTGTACTCACAGGCTGTCAGTTTGTCTGTCACTGTCTCTGCTTCTCTGTATGTTCCTGGTGGCCTTGGTGCTCTGTGGGACAGGACTTAGAGTCGATCTCTGTTGTGAATGTCTGAAATAGACTGTCTCAGATAATTAGGATAATTCTTAAAATTGAAAGCTCTCAAAATAGAAGTCTGCTTTGGACAGGAGAGTGATAGGGAAGAGGGGCGAAAAGAAATGAAGACAGCAGTTGTGATCATGATTATGGTAATTGTGTGATGTGTGGGGCAGGCACTTGCTCATCAGTGTTTCGGATTGAAAGTTTTACAGAAGTGGGACAATGGGTGTGAAGGAAGGAGGGAGAACAGTGTTACCAAGTCTAAAGACATGAAGTGTTTTCAAATTGTTAAGAAGGAAAGATGGGGTCAATAAAGGCACTCAAAATGATATTCATAGTTAGCATTGTCATGATCGTAAAAGTTATATAAGAAAAAGCTTTTAATTATATTTTTTAAATTTTATTTATTAATTTTAGAGAGAGAGGAAGAGGAAAATAGAGAGACAGGAGCATTGATCTGTTCCTGTATGTGCCCTGACCAGGGATTGAACCGGCATCCTCTGTGCTTGGGATCAACACTAACCAACTGAGCAATCCAGCCAGGGCTAATTATTATTTTATTAACTTGAAATAATGCCATGGAGCATCAGTTCAATATTTAAATCAATCAATCAAGAAGTAAATAAACAATCTTTATGAGGGAAAGGGTTGGGTTGTACAAAGGAGAATTACATTAATATCCTCTTTCTTCTCCCTCCCTCCCTCCCCGCTCCCTCCCCTCCCCTGCCCTCCCTCCCTCCCTCCCTCCCTGCTTCCTTCCTTCCTTCCTTCCTTCCTTCCTTCCTTCCTTCCTTCCTTCCTTCCTTCCTTCCTTCCTTCCTCCCTCCCTCCCTCCCTCCTTCCCTCCCTCCCTCCCTCCCTTCTTTCCTTCCTTCCTTCCTTCCTTCCTTCCTTCCTTCCTTCCTTCCTTCCTTCCTTCCTTCCTTCCTTCCTTCCTTCCTATTATCCCACATTTAATCCTTCAGTCAATCTTGGCAGTACCATTATTATTATTGATTTTTTAGATAGAGGAGGGGGTATGTTTCTCTTCTTTTGTAATCTAAAAACTCAGATTCAAATTAAGGTTTATAAAACAAACAAGCATTACTTACCTTTAAAAATTGGAGCTATCTAGATGTTTTTCAAAGTTGGAATGAACTCTAATCTAGTGCACTGTGCATCAAAGAGAAAGCTGAGGCCCAGTGAAAGAATAGGTGGTATGTTCTATGTCATAACTTTATTTAGACATGGACAGTTCTTCAGTCCAGTGTTCCTTCTAATATACCATACCACTCCCAATGTGACAGTGCAAAGTGTTGGTAAGAAATTGATGAAGTTTTGTGTGATGCAAAATGCGGTTTTGTGAACTGTCCTGTCACAGAAACTTCATAGTTCTTTGTAGTCTGTATCATCTTGGGGACACTTTCCTCTATTTCCCTTTCCCAAACCTCTGTCATTACCTACACTATCATTTTTTTCCATATCAAGGATTCAAAGCTTCCAGATCTAAAGGCTTCTTTTATTTCTTTCTTTATTTAATTTATATATCTATCTACTTATTTTTGATTTTTCACTTAGAAATCATGTCTTAGAGAAGTAATTGGGGGAATTACACTTCCTCACTAATACAAACCCATAAGAGTGATAGTTAGACAATCTGGGTTCAACCTACGAAATATGTTAATTGTAGTATATTACTGAAATTTTGCCATATAAAGCCCACTTCTATATTATAGTCTCTGTATTTCTTTACCATTATGAAAAAGTGGGTTAACAGTATCTTTATAATTTTTTTATTAATTTTAATGGGGTGACATTAATAAATCAGGGTACATATGTTCAAAGAAAACATCTCCAGGTTATCTTGTCATTCAATTATGTTGCACACCTATCACACAAAGTCAAATTGTCCTCTGTCACCTTCTATCTGGTTTTCTTTGTGCCCCTCCCCTATTCCTCTCCCACCCTCTCCTTCCTCCCACCACCCCTTAACCACCACACTCTTATCCATGTCTCATAGTCTCACTTTTATGTCCCATCTATGTATGAAATCATGCAGTTCTCAGGTTTTTTTCTGTTTTACTTATTTCACTCTGTATAATGTTATCAAGGTCCATCCATTTTGTTGTAAATGATCCGATGTCATCGTTTCTTATGGCCGAGTAGTATTCCATAGTATATATGTACCAAAGATTTTTAATCCACTCGTCCTCTGACGGACACTTGGGCTGTTTCCAGATATTCGCTATGCTGCCACAAACATGGAGGCATATTTCTTCTTTTCGAACCGTGCTATGGTGTTCTTAGGGTATGTTCCTAAAAGTTGGATAGCTGGGTAAAAAGGCAGTTTGATTTTTAATTTTTTGAGGAATCTCCATACTGTTTTCCACAGTGGCTGTACCAGTCTGCATTCCAAACAGCACTGCAGGAGGGTTCCCTTTTCTCCACAACCTCGCCAGCACTTGTTCTGTGTTGTTTTGCTGATGAGTGCCATTCTGACTGGTGTGAGGTGATATCTCATTGTGGTTTTAATTTGCATTTCTCTAATGAGTAGTGATGTTGAGCATTTTTTCATATGCCTATTGGCCATCTGTATGTCCTCTTTGGAGAAATTTCTATTCATTTCTTTTGCCCATTTTTTGATTGGATTGTTTGTCTTCCTGGTGTTGTGTTTTATAAGTTCTTTATACATTTTGGTTATTAAACCTTTATCAGACGTACTATCGAGTATGTTCTCCCATTGTGTGGTTTGTCTTTTTATTCTGTTCTTATTGTCTTTAGCTGTGCAAAAAATTTTTAGTTTGATATAGTCTCATTTGTTTATCCTGCCTTTTATTTCATTTGCCCGTAGATATAAATTGGCAAATATATTGCTGCGACAGATGTCGGAGAGCTTACTGCCTATGTTTTCTTCTGAGATGCTTATGGTTTCACGGCTTACATTTAAATCTTTTATCCATTTTGAGTTTGTTTTTGTGAATGGTGTAAGTTGATGGTCTAGTTTCATTTTTTTGCAGGTAGATGTCCAATTTTCCCAACACTATTTGTTACAGAGGCTGTCTTTACTCCATTGTATGTTCTTTCCTCCTTTGTCAAATATCAGTTGTCCATAAAGGTGTGGGTTTATTTCTGGGTTCTCTGTTCTGTTCCATTGATCTATGTGACAGTTCTTATGCCAGTACCAGGCTGTCTTGAGTACAATGGCATTGTAGTATACCTTGATATCCGGAAGAGTGATACCTCCTGCTTTATTTTTTCTTTTTAAGATTGCTGAGGCTATTCGTGTTTTTTTTTTTTTTTTTTGGTTCCATATAAATTTTTGGAATATGTATTCTATATCTTTGAAGTATGCCATTGGTATTTTAATTGGTATTGCATTTAATTTATAAATTGCTTTAGGTGATATAGACATTTTAATGATGTTTATTCTTTCTAACCCTGAGTACGGTATATGCTTCCACTTGTTTGTATCTTTCTTAATTTCTTTTATCGATGTTTTATAATTTTTGAGTACAAGTCGTTAACCTCCTTGGTTAAATTTACTCCTAGTTACATTATTATTTTGCTTGCAATAGTGAAGAGGATTGTTTCCTTAGTTTTTTTTCCTGACAGTTCATTGTTGGTATATAAAAATGAGTCTGATTTCTGAGAATTAATTTTATATCCTGCCACCTTGCTGAATTCATTTATTAGGTCCAGTAGTTTTTTGACTGAGACTTTAGGGTTTTCTATATACCATATCATATCGTTTGCAAATAATGACAGATTTACTTCTTCTTTTCTAATTTGGATGCTTTTTATTTCTTCTTCTTGTCTGATTGCTATGGCTAAGACTTACAGAACTATGTTGAATAAGATTGTTGAAAAAGGGCACCCCTGCCTGATTCCTGATCTTACGGGGGTTACTTTTAAATTTTGCCCATTTAGTATGATGTTTTTTGTGGGTTTGTCATAGATGGCCTTTATCATGTTAAGGAATGTTCCCTGTATTCCCACTTTGAGCGTTTTGATCATGAATGAGTGCTGGATCTTATCAAATGCTTTTTCTGCATCTATTGAAATTATCATGTGATTTTTGTCCTTCTTTTTGTTTATGTGATGGATCACATTGATTGATTTATGAATATTGAACCAGCCTTGCCTCTCCAGAATAAATCCCACTTGATCATGGTGTATGATTTTTTTCATATATTGCTGACTCTGTTTGGCTAATATTTTGTTGAGAATTTTAGCATCTAAATTCATGAGGGATATTGGCCTATAATATTTTTTCTTTGTGTTTTCTTTGCCTGGTTTCGGGATCAGAATTATGCTCGTCTTATAAAAGGAGTTTGGAAGTCTTCCTTCCTCTTGAATATTTTGAAATAGCTTGAGGAGGATAGGTGTTAGTTTTTCTTTGAACTTTTGGTAGAATTCACTTGTGAAGCCATCAGGCCCAGGATTTCTTTGGGGGTGCGGAGTTTTTTGATAACTGTTTTGATCTCATTTGTTGTAATTGGTCTCTTAGGTGTTCTGATTCTTCCAGATTGATTTTTCGAAGATTTTATCATTCAAGAAATTTGTCCATTTCACCTAGGTTGTCTAATTTTTTGGCATAGAGTTTTTAATAGTATTTTCTTACAATACTTTGTATTTCTGTTGTGTCAGTTGTTATTTCTCCACTCTCATTTCTAATTTTATTTATTTGAGTACTCTCTTTTTTTTTTCCTTGGGGAGATTAGTTAAAGGTTCATTGATATTGTTTACCTTTTCAAAGAACCAACTCCTGTTTTCAGTGGTTCTCTGTATTGTTTCCTTAGCCTTTATGTCATTTATTAATGTTTATTTCTAATTATATATTCTCTCATAAAAAGCTCACAATGGATACTGTATTTTTTATCTTTTTCAGAAATAATTTATGGTACTTCTCTCTGTTTTTCTTTATTTCTCTGAAAGCTTTGTTTTTTGTTTGTTTGTTTGTTTGTTTTGTAATGTCTTTATTTTCACCCCTGGAGAAATAAACCTAATGTGATAAATTTATTGTAGAATTTTCAAGTCAAAATAAATCATTACTGAAGTATAAACATTTCTCTCTCTTTGAAGGCCTTCTACTTAAGATGGAGAAAATAAGCAAAACATTTCTTTCATGTACTTTATCTTATAATTAAAGTGACTTGAGCTCAGCACCAGTGACACAGTGGAGAGAGAGTTTTCCCCAGTGCTGAAGTCCCTGGTTTATCCCTAGGGCTCTGACTGGTTCCTGCCCCTCAGGGCATGCAGGAGAAGCTATCAATGGGTACCCAACTAAGAGGAACAAGGAGTTGATGCTCTATTCTCTCTCTGCACCCCACCCCCACTTTTTCTCTAAAAACAATAACTTGAGCCATTTGGTCTCTAGTAAGTGAATATGTGACTTTGGAATAGTTCGATTACTTTTGTCTGTAGGTAAGACTGAGTATTCTTGAAGCTGAGCTATCATGCATACAGTCTGTATCTACTCATAGAAGAAACATTATACTAGCATTTCAGGATATTAGTGTTTGTTAGAACCCATCCTTTTGCTATTAATATGTTAGACAAAATACCTTACATCTGTAAATCTTATTTTGCCTTATGGGCAACCATGTTATTAGCAAATTTGATTTCCTGTAAACTGGAGCATCATGTAAATGTTGTCAAATAACACTCTGGGATAGTCTGCTCAGTTAGATACTGTTTTTAAAGTTTCTAAGTTGAAACTTTTCTGCATCCTGGAAATAGCACTGGTTCTTTGCCAAGTCAGATTTTCTCCTATGCTTATCATTTTATATGTGGCAGAGGGAGTAAAGCGTGGGAGGAATAATCCTAGTATTTTAGCATCACATTAACTCTGGCTAAGGATGAGCCTTCGTTCACTCACATTTTTAATGGCAATGTTATTACTTAGGCGCCTTATAAGGATATTAGTAGCTCCTAATTGTTAGAATGTTCTTATAGAGACTTCTCAAATCTCAGGGTCTTCCCACCTTCTTTATTCATTTCTACTCTCATACAGTATGCAATTACCATTATAAAAGCATGATAATTATTACAAAAGGACAATTTTCTAAGGTTTGCTTCCCTATCACTGTAAAAATGAATCATATAGTCATTCTATAGTGTGAAAATATTTACAATAACACATTGTCCTAATAACTACAGGAAAAGGTCAATATCTTATTCATTGCAAAATTCCTATTTGGAGGAAAAAATAAATCTTCCCTTTTCTAGTTCATTTTCAATATGTACTGAGTTTCAGATCCAGAATGGTGTTTGGAGAGTCAGTTTTGCTGTACCAAGTTTATCTGTTCCTTCCTGTTCTATGAACAAGGTTTAAAAAGAAACTGTAACTTCATCACTTTTGAAAAATGGTGAGAAAATATTTTTCTTTGTCTTTTTAAAAACATTTTTCCATTTATTGAATTTATTGAGGTTACACTGGTTAACAAAATTATACAAGTTTTATGTGCACATTTCTATAACACATCATCTATACCATGTCTTGTGTGTTCACCACCGCAAGTCAAGCCTCTGTCCATCACTATTTGCCCCCTTTTATCCTTCTCCACCCTGCATGAAACTAAAAACTATTTGCACAGCAATATAAACCATCTACAGAAAGAAAAGACACCTCACTGAATGGAAGAACATATATACCAGTGAGATATTTAATAAGGGGTTAATATCCAAATTTTTTATATTTGGTATTTTATACAACTCAGTATCAAAAGAAGAAACAATTTAATTTAAAAATGTGCAAAGGACCTGAATAATTCTCAAAAGAGGATATACAGATGGCCAATAGACCTATGAAAAGGTGCTCAATATCACTAGTTATTGGAGAAATGCAAATTAAAACCACAATGAGCTATCACCTCTCCCCTGTCAGAATGGATATCATTAGTATATCAACAAAATACAAGTTTTGGCTAGTATATGGAGAAAAGGAAATCCTCGTGCACTGTTGGTGGGAATGCAAATTGGTGCAGCCACTCTGTAAAACAGTATGGATTTCCTAAAAAAATATAAATGGAACTGTCTTATGATTTAGCAATTCCACTTCTGGGTATATATCCAACACCCCTCACCCCCCAGAAAACCTCAAACCCCAATTTCAAAAAATATATATACACCCCTATGTTTATTGCAGTGGTTTTTTACAATAAACAAGATGAAGCACCCTAAGTATTAATCAATAAACAATTGGATAAAGAATCTGTGGTACAAATATAAAGTGGAATAGACTCAGCTATGAAAAAGAATTAAATATTGTCTTTGCAACAACATGGATGGCCTTGGAAAGTATTATGTTAAGTAAAATAAGTCAGACAAAGAAAGACAAATTCAATGTGATTTCACTTATAAGTGAAATAAAAAAAAATGAATAATAAAACCAGCTTGATCATGGTGCATGACCCTTTAAATGTATTGCTGGATCTAATTTGTTAATATTTTGTTGATGATTTTAGTGTTTATCAGGGATACTGACCTATAATTTTTTTTCTTTCTTATGTCTTTATCTCGTTTTGGAGTTAGGATAAGGCTGGCCTTATAAATGAGCTTGGCAGTCTTCATTCCGCTCGAATTTTTTGGACTATGTTGAGGAGGATAGGTGTTAGTTCTTCTTTGAATGTTTAATAAAATTCACCTGTGAAGCCATTCAGTCCAGGACTTTTGTTTCTTGGGAGTTTTTTGATTACTGCTTCAATTTTATTAGTTGTAATCAGTTTATTCAGTTTTCTGCTTCATCCTGATTCAGTTTAGGAGAATTTTATGTTTCTAGGAATTTGTCCATTTTGTTCAGATCATCTAACTTGTTGGCATATAGTTGTTCATAAGATTTTCTTACAACCCCTTGTATTCTGTTGTTACTTCTCCTTTTTCATTTCTAATGTTATCTATTTAGGTCCTTTCTGTTTTTTTTTTTTTTTATGAGTCTGGTTAAAGATTTGTCAATTTTCTTTATCTTTTCAAAGCTCTTGGTTCTACTGATCTTTTTATTCTTTTTCAGTCCTTGTGTCATTTATTTCTGCTCTGATCCTAATTATTTCTTCCTTCTACTCACTTTGGGCTTTGTTGGTTGTTCTTTTTTCAAATTTCTTTAAATATAAAGTTAGATTGTTTATTTGAGATTGTTTTTGTTTCTGTAGCTAGGCCTGTAATGTATGAATTTCCCTCTTAGGACTGCTTCTGCACTGTCCCATAGATTTGGGGTTGTTATATTCTCATTTTTGTTTGTTTCAAGGTATCTTTTGATTTCTTACTTGATCTCATTGTTAACCCATTCATTGTCGAGTAACATGTTACTTAGTTTCCATGTCTTTATGCATTTTTCAGCTTTTTCCATGTGATTTATTTCTAGTTTCATACTGTTACAGTCAGAGATGATACTTGATATGATTTCAGTCTTCTTGAATTTATTGAGATATGTTTTGTTTACTAACATTTGGTTTATTCTAGAAACTATTCCATGTGCACTTGAAAAGAATTTATATTCTGATGCTTTGGGTAGAATGTTCTGAAGATATCAATTAAATTCATCTGATCTAGTGTATCATTTGAGACCACTGTTTCCTTGTTGATTATCTGTTTGGAAGATTTATTCACTATTGTCAACAAATGTCAAAATCTCATACTATAACTGTATTACTCTCAGTCTCTCTCTTTATGTCCATCAAGGTTTGCTTTATATATTTAGGTGCTCATATGTTGGATCCATGAATGTTTACAAGAGTGATATCCTCTTGTTGGATTGTTTCATTATTAGGTAGTTTCCTTAATTGTTTTTTATGCCAGCCTTTGTTTTAAAGTCTGTTTTGTTAGCTCTAAGTATTGTTATGTAGCTCTTTTTCTCCCTCTTGAATTTGCATGAAATATCTTTTTCTATCCATTTACTTTTAGTCTGTGTTTATCTTTTGTTCTGAGGTGGGTCCCTTATAGACAGCATATATATGGGTCTTGTTTTTTATTCATTCAGCTACCCTATGTTTTTTTTTATTAAAGCATTAAAGCCATTTACATTTAAAGTGATTATTGATAGGTACATATTTATTGCCATTGTGTTCTTTTAAACTATGTTCTTCTTTTCTTCTTCTTCTTCTTCTTAAAGTAGGCTATTTAACATTTCTTATAATACTGATGTTATGGTAGTGAACTTCTTTAGCTTTTTTTTTTTGTCCTTAACCTTTGGAGGATAAGGTATGAACCTGAACATTGTCAAGAACAATAGAAATGGAGCAGACGTGATTTGATTTGAGACATTCTGTAGGAACTGAAAGCTATAAATTGGAATGACTCTTGATAAATTTGTGTTATTAGCATGGGGTGTGACACCATCACTGAGTAAGGCATACAGAACATTTTATAAATACTCTCTGAAATAACTTGTTTGTTATACTATGCGAATATTTCTCCTTGCTTGTGAGATTATGAATGTTATTTAGGAAAACATTTCACCAAGGAAATGCTTACATCTTTAAATTGTTACTTCCTATATATAAGACATTAATTACATCTAGGAAATATGCCTTTAATTAAAATTAGATGCCCAGAGGAGATAGATTCTTAAATAGATTGCACAGTTTGCAGCTTTAGGTTTATACTCTCTAGCATTAAAAGTGTTGTCACATGTTTCTTATTGTAAGACCTAGCTTTTGAATTGCTTCAAGCCTCATTTGCAAATTAAAGAATTATGTTCAGCTTTGGAGATTATCACTTGAATCATCATCTTTCCACTCTATATGTCAACAGAAAAGATGTTATTTATTTGAAGCTACTTCTGAGTTTATATCAAGGTCTCGTATTCATCTATTTGACTAATAATTTAGGTAGACAATTTTTTTTTTAATTTTTATTTATTCATTTTAGAGTAAAGGGAGAGAGAGAGAGAGAGAGAGAGAGAGAAGGTGGGAGGAGCAGGAAGCTTCAACTCCCATATGTGCCTTGACCGGGCAAGCCCAGGGTTTTGAACTGGCGACCTCAGCATTCCAGGTCGACACTTTATCCACTGCGCCACCACAGGACAGGCCTAGGTAGACAATTTTTATGACAATATGTAGTGCTGCTTGAAATTCAGTTTAGTTGAGAAAATAATCATCATGTTTATGGGATTGTTACCATAAAGAGGCTGTTACTTTTATTTTTAAAAATAATTGTTTTAAAGTGAGCATTGTGGATATTTCCTTTTGATGGAGCAGAGGACAGGAAACTATTGCCAAATTAGACCTGACTGTAAAGAGCCAAAGTTCAAGCTCTCTAGAATTTATCTGCTATTGCAAAGACTTCAAGATGTCAAAAGATCTCCAACACTTCAAAGCCATATCTCTTGTCATCCACTGGTAAAATATTCTCCACTGAATTTCTGATTTTCAAGAGGTTGGTTTTTTTCCCCAATGTATTCTCTATCAGAAGAGGATCATTTGAGTTTATTGTTGCTGGAGATGTACCAGGTTTGAATATAAACACATATATAAAATAATATTTGTAAATATAATTGGATTTTAGTCAAGTATCACTGATATTGTATAATTATCTTTGTTTTGGCCATCAGTGTGTCCATCTAGAACAGTGGTTCCAACCACCACTCTGCAGACTAGTCTGGCAGAAAGTTCAAGCTGGTCTACAATAGAGTTAACCAACCCAATGTTGTATGAAGATTAGAGACCCAATGACCTTAGTAGAATTTGCTTATGCTCAGGGTGATTTCTGCTTTAGTGGTCCCTGAAATAATTCTTCCATTTTCACTGGTCCCCAAATTTAAAAAGGTTGAAAACCACTGATCCAGAATACATGCATTTTATCTATGTTTTGAAAGAAATGCTTCCTGTAAGAAGTTCAGCAATGAAATTTGGTTCATTTAGCATATGGTAGACAAAATTTTTACCCACTCAACTGCAACCTTTTTATTTTTATTTTTTATTTTATTTTTTTATTCATTTTAGAGAGGAGACACAGAGTGAGAGAGAGAGAGAGAGAGAGAGAGAGAGAGAAAGAGAGAAAGGGGGAGGAGCTGGAAGCATCAACTCCTATATGTGCCTTGACCAGACCAGTGCAGGGTTTTGAACTGGCGACCTCAGTGTTCCCAGGTCAATGCTTTATCCACTGCGCCACCACAGGTCAGGCTTAACTGCAACCTTTTAAAGTTGAACGAAGTTTTATTTTCTTCAAATAAATATGTGTAGGGTTGAATTTTTCCTTAGGCATTGCGAACTAGAATACCAGAAATTTCATCCATTTTAAAAACAAAAGCAGTATTATTCATCATCATTGAGTCTATTTTAAGTTCCCTAAAAGCAATAATAACAACAAAAAAGGCAGCAAGATATTGTGAGAAGGGCAGTGACCTGGGAATAAGATGGCCTGAACTCATTCCCTTTACTAATTAACTGTTTAACCAAGGACAGATGTCTTAATCTTCAGGGGCAGTGTTTCATCCCCTGTCAAAGAAAGAGGTTTTGCTGGGTGATGTGTTAGGTTCTTGGCATTGCTTGTATGTATGAAGTACTATGGAATATCATGGATTTTTATCTTGGTTAGTGTTAGGCAACATCCTTCTGACACATAGAGTCTATTATTTCTTGCTCTTCATTTATGAATGAATGAATATTATTCTCATGTGTCCGACAGAAAAACAAAAGTTTCTATGATGGAGGAACATTAGTCAAATATCACATATAATTTGACAAAAAAACAAACTCCAATGTAGAAATTAAGATTGAGAACCAATAATAGCTTAAATCAGATAGAGATAAAAGCACCATGGAGCAAAACATCGGAGTTAGTCATAAATGAAACTGGGGTGAGGGACCTGAAAAACCAGAGGAGTCCCAGGTATATATGTAGCAGGACCATACTTTACATATCCTGCACCATGCTTCTTTCCATTTTACAACCAAATACTCTATGCGTGATACTACTGTGCATTCTAGGGATGTTAAGATTAAAACCTGTTTTCTAATATCCAGAATTGAAGTTTAAAGCTTTTAAAAATCAAAAGTCTACATAGTGAACCATCAAATATTTATTAAAAACTTACCACATGACAATCATTGTCTCAAGCACCTTACATGCATTGTCTTGTGTAATGTATATGACTCTATAATATGAATGCTATTATTAGAGTTTAAACAGTGAGAATTAAAGAGATTAAAAAGATTCTTACTGGTAGAACTGGCTCTCAGTGCCTGATTTCACTGTGTCCAAAGGTCATGCTATTATACCTTAAAGTCTATGCTCTCCATTACAAACATAGAGCTGCATTTGTTGTTGAGAATATTCAAGATATGACTTAAGGAAGAGCTTAACTTAAAAGTATACAATCTCATGCTAAATTATGTCTTTCATATTTTTTCTAGGCACTCATATACATAGAATTTACCCATAAAGAAATAAGTCCTATCTTGTTGGGTCTTCAAATTTCTTTTCTTGAGAATGTTTTTATATGTCAATAGTATTTATAGTATAAGATCAAATTCAATGAATGAATACACTATTTTCTTAATCCCTTATCAGTAAGCATATGTAATAACTTTAATTTTTCCTGTGGAAAAAGTTCTGAGATTATCTTTGAACTTTAATTCTTCAGAACATCCTTATTTATTAAGATATTCTAGATTAAATTTTATAGATATTTTAAGAATTTTGCTACATTTTATCAAATTGTGCTCCAGAATATTATTTAATATGTATTCTCCCAGCAAATATGGCTGCTTTTTCCCAACTTCCAACACTAGATTTTATGCATATATGAATTTTTTATACTTTTAATAATTTGAAAGTTTTAATATTTATGGATCTTTGTTGCTCGGGTTACACATTTTTTGGCTATGCTTTTTAAACACTCAAAAAAAAATTTTTCTCCTTGAAGCTTGTCCATTTTCTATTGGAGTATTCATTTTAGAAATATGTTTTGTAAGTCTTTTTATATAGGATTTTAACCCTTTAACCTTTAATATTAAAATACCTCCATTCATCCTTTGCTTTTTAATATTCTTCAGGATGTTTTTCACACTTAAAAAAGGTTAATATTCATACAGTCAAGCTCATTAGAGATTTTCTTTCTGTTTTCAGCCTTTGGCTTCAAAGAGTTTTATTTTTAAATATGAAAGGTCTTGCTCTCAAAAGTGGTTAGAGAATGCGTATATTTTCTTTAGGCATCAATAGGCTATCTTCAATACAAGGTTTTCTTGTTTTGTTTTCTTTTGTAATTTTCTGAATTGAGAAGTGGGAGGCAGAGAGACTCCCACATGCGACCGACCGGAATCCATCCAGCATGCCCACTAGGGGGCGATGCTCTGCCCATCTGGGGCATTGTTCCGTTGCAACCGGACTCATTCTTCTAACACCTGAAGCGGAGGTCAGGGAGCCATCCTCAGCACCTGGGCCAACTTTGCTCCAATGGAGCCTTGGCTGTGGGAAGGGAAGAGAAAAATAAAGAGAAAGGAGAGGGGGGAGGTTGGAGAAGCAGATGGGCGCTTCTCCTGTATGCCCTGGCCGGGAATTGAACCTGGAACATCTACACGCATGGGTCGATGCACTACTGCTGAGCTAACCAGCCAGGGCCCAGGACCCCAAGGTTGTTCTTTTTTTTAATTGTTATTTACAAGACAAAGAGATTTTTTACTTATGTGATGTATTGTTAGATCTGTCTACAGCAAAGAGTACAGGTAACAACTCGCAGAATCAACTGGGTCTTTGCCTGGGTGACTTCTTCCTTACTCCGATCACTGACTCTTTTTGTAACTGCCTTGTCATCACACCTTGATTCCAGGTGTCCTCTCTTATGAGTGACCCTTTCTCTCTTGGGGCATTCCTGTGCTTCTCTTTGTGTATTCTTAAATGGACCTTGTTGTCAGTACACAACTCCAGACTTATCTCTTAAATTTGTTAAAGAATACTATCAACAACAATAGTATTTTAGTTTTCTGTTTTTTTCAATGTGATAGAGATTCCAATCAACACCCTTCATGTGTAAAGTCATTGAATGTCCTAATCATTTGAGAAAGTAGGTATTTTTAAAATTACTTCCAACTTGGCAATGGAGACTCAGGCTTTTCAAGTTGCCTGAATGGTGAGATAAGGCACTGTCTCTTTAGCTTCTTGCCCTGAACTCACTTATCCCTTTTCTTTATACTCCTTCAAGATGGTCAAGCTCCCCAAATCTTGTGTTGCCTTTTGCTGCCACCATTTCTTGGCTACGGCCAGATAGTGTACACCTGAACCTAGCCTACCTCATCATAGCTGCAAAACTGGGAGTCTACTTCCTTACTTCTGTGGAAGAAATTACGTACATGTATTGAGAAAGGTTTTATCTTAACATATTACACTGCTCACAAAAATTAGGAGATATTTTATGGTTTCATATTCATTTTGAAATATACCCTAAATTTTGTGAGCAGTATATTTTATCTAGTGAAGAGCACACTAAGCTCACAAAATGAGCACTTTAAACTATATGACAGAAATGTCCCATATATAATGATTAGACTATGTTCTTAAATTTTAGCTCTACCTCTTATTTTCTGGAAGACAAGATATCATTTAAGTTCTGTGATTTCATTGTCCTTAAAATTAAGTATATGCATAGTACATGCATTAGGGAAACAAGGCTGAAAATCTAACAACTGCCAGCCACAAGAATGTGAAGAGTGCCATATTGTGATTTATAGTTTAAAATGATCAAGGAACTGCAATTACATACATACTGCTGTAAATCATCATTCCACTTTTTAAACATCATAGCTATTTTAGTTAAAAAGTTAAACTAGTTTTTGATAGATAGTATGCTGTTATTACTAATAGCATTAGAACATGGAAAACATATGAAATAAATAGTAGGTGAAAATAATGCAAACCTAAATTGTATATATACTATTATTATGTCAACGTATTTTATAGCTTAAGTGTATATAGGCACAGCTCAAAACTGAATGAGCAATAATAAATTCATTGTGCTGGGATAATGGGATTATATTATTTTTTTCTGTATTATTGGTTTAGAAATACTACTGTCACAATTTAAAAGAAAAATGAATTATTTTTCAATTTATTTTCTGTTTATCATTATAGTTTACTATGTTACCTTGAAGAAAAAGCATATTCAATATTTACTAAAACTGCTTTATTTCTGGAAACCTGGTCTTGTAATAGGCTAAAAGTTTTTTTGGAGAGAGGTATGAATGTTTTTTTTCAGCAATAATCTTCCAATTTAGTAAATTATTATTGTAACACAAAGCTAGAACACTTATGTAGTAATCTAAGAAGTACTGTACTTGCCAAGCCATTTATGTTTTCTGCATTCATACTTTTTGTTGCTAAATTTATTCTCAAGGAGTAAATATGCCACTAAAACAGTTGAGGCAACTTTAAAATGTGAAGTTATGTGAAAATGAACTGAGAAAAATTAGCTATTATTATTATTTTGTTCGATTTGTTGAATTTTTTTTTATTAATTTAATCAAGATTAAGTGTTTCTTAATGAAAAATAGAAAGCATTTTGCCAGAGAAGATAAATTTTAAAAGAAGGAACAAAGCTGCCGTGGAATAATTGTTTTTGGATAAATAAGCACATTGCTAAATTATATATCTAAGGCTTGTTCATACAATATTTTTTCCTCCATATTTTGCTTTAGTTGATTTTAATATTGTTTAAGTTGTTTGATCTGGAGTAGAAATAAGTTACCTTTTTAAGTGTCAAGGCAATTTCACAACTTTTTCACTACTAAGTGATTTAGCACAGACTGTTTAAAATGGTAATATGACAATATCCAGAGTCTGTTACTAAGAAAAACAACAAAAAAATAACCAAACAGAGACCTATAATTAATACTATTAGTCACAAGAAGTAGAAGAATGCTCAAGAATCATTCTCCTTCCCCTTTGCTCTATTCTGAGAGTCATCTGGCTTTTTACCTAGCGAGATAAAAAAGAAGAAAAAAATTCTCTTGTTTCTTGCACTGTCAATTGATAACATTAAGGGTGATTTACAACCTGCTCTCCAACACCACTGCAGGTAGAGAAGAACAAGAATTTTCCTTCACCACCCTCCTAACTAACCTTGAGACGAGACTTATTGCAGACAAATTCACTATTGCTGATAAATGTAACATATGAATTGACTCCCTGGAATTTTCCATTGCAAACTTTAGGAGAAAATGCTGTCTTTTTAGCTGAGTATAAAATCAATCTTGTTTCATGCTTTCATTAATTGATGCCAATTTGGCTACTAACAAGCTACTGCTGGGAGAATTTTTCAGCCTTAATCTTGACAGACCTGGTGGGTGATTATTTAGTGGAAGTTCCATTAAACTGGAAAAACCAGTTCCATGATCAGTTTTATAAAGCCTGCCAGCTGACATCGTGATGGAGCTGCCCCTTCACAGTGAGCCTGGCTCTGGTGTCACTGGCTGTTCTGATTTCTTTCATACATAGGAGAGAGACAAAGGGAGTAAGAGGGAAGACCCACTTTCTCTACCTTTATAGACATTAGCTTCCAGATAGCCTTTCTAATATGGCAAGGATGTGTCAATTACTTATCCCAAAATAATGTTCAATAAACTTGATCAGATAGCAGTTTTAAAGTGTTTATATCATGTTGTCATGTGGGTCATTATATGTGATTTTCGTATTTCTCTGAATAGAATCATATTTATTTCAGAGCCTTCCTATGGATGTAAAAGCTGGGTTTTTTTCCCCAAATATCCAGACCTCAGTGTGAAGCAGATTTGACATTTCAAAGGCAATTTTAAGTGATTATTATTTGCATAGTAAATTCTCAAGATTCCTTATATGTGCAGACACTTTGTAGTGAACTGAAATCATTTGAAAAGAAATGCAACTGGCATTTATGTCCAAAGGGGGTGTCAAGTTTAACTAAAATATACTGTAAAAGTTGTCTCCATTGTTTTAAGCTAGGTTTTAATGCTGTTTTAACTCTTTAGTTAGAGGGAAAACTAATTCTGAGAAATTAAATGTGTGAGGTCAGGAGAAGCTCTGCTGGGCATGGCCAGGGATGCCAGTTTACCTTTGTTTTCTCTGATTTATTAAGTATCATTTAGAACTGGATTAATTTTGGCCTCAGCTGCCAATCTCCACACAATCAAGAATTGCTGCCCACATAAGTCTTTCCTTGAAGAGGCTTCTGAAAGAATAACTACTTATTCCATTCAGCTGTGATTAAGAGTGCTGTAGTGTATAGGGATGGATAATTGCTTTCAAGCTTTTCAACTTAGATCCATAAGATAAAGGGCAAAAAAATAAATAAACTAAACATGAGTGTCCATCTGCTTTGAAGCTGCCATAATTATATTTAGTTTGTAATTCCCATAAAGAACAAATCTACTCATCTCTGTCTTCTTTCTTTGAGACCACTTTTGAAGATTATTGAGAGGCAAGATTTTAGGAAATTGAACTAGGTCTCATGAAGTTAGTTTGAGGCCATCTAAGACTGCTTCTGTCACTGTCACCCATCCAGACATGCTTGGATTTGGGGGCTTTTACAATACTCTTTCCTGATTGCCTTCATTTCTCAGCTTTTCAAAACCAACATTGCTTTTTCTGTGTTACTGCCGGTTGCTACTACCCTCCCTTGCTACACAGTATTGTAGGACCTGGTCCAGTTTCCTTTGCCTGTGATCCAATGTTTCCCACTATACAATCATATTGTTATGTCAGAGACACTCTTTTAAAGCAGTTTTCATTTTACTCATGTTTTAAGTACAGAGTTAAAGTTTATTTTATATGGGCTAGTATAAATAGTATAAAGCTATTTAAACAGGTCAAAATAAAAAATGATAGTTAATGATCAGTGGCATTTAATGTGTTAGGTTCTAAACACTTACACACATCCACACAAACAATTAGTCATCAGAACCTCATCTATCCCTTATTTTATGGATAAGAAAACTGAGGCACAGGGGCTAGATGACTTGTCCAATGCCAAAGAGCTGGTAAGTGGGAGAGTGAGGAGTTATAGCCTAGCAGTGTAGCTCTAAGAGACTATCTTTTTACCCACTACATTATGCTGCCTCTTCAGCTACTTCCAGATACTCAAAATGATTTCAGACTACCCAAATCTTTAAGTGATACCCTCCTTCATGCCCTTGTAGGGCATATAAATGGAGGAAGGAGAATGAAAGTTGACAGTCTTCTTCCCCAGAGCCCTTCTCCAGAACCTTTATTCCAGCTCACACTGCAAGATTCATGTCTCTCCACGCCCAGATTTCCTATTGCCTGAAACTCTGTCTTGTTACTCTCGCATTCCTGCAACACGTGTGCTGTGCATGTCATTATTTTAATCACTCGGCTACCTGTAGTAGCCAATGATACATACAAATGCTTAGTCTTTAAGAAGGGTAAATGAAAGCCTTCTCACATACTAAGAAGCTCCTTCCCCCCCCCCCCCGCCCCTTACTGCTAGCCTTATTTTGGTGTCTCCTTTTTACCATGTTGGCAGGCTTCTGTCATAAATCTTTACAGCTTGTTGTTGAGAAAGTAGTAATTTATGATCTTTATGTCACTTTAAAGAATAGAGTGACTTCCTTAGTGGCACCTTCACTATTTCATTTTAGTTATAAAGGCTCCAGCTCACACTGTGAGTTGGTGGTGCATCTCATCTCAAACAGTTGGCCCTGTTCTTTCTAAAAGGGGTTCCCTTGCCCTTCCTCCTCCTCCGCAGCTCCCTCTCTTACTGATGTTGTTTACAGTAGAGCACAAGCTTCTGGAAGAGAAACTGAAGAGATCTAGAAAGCTAAGGAATACACACACATATTTCAGGGGAGGATTTTGAAGACTTCACTTAGAAATAACAGCCCTCTTGAAAGGTATCCTTACTACTCAAAGAACATGAATCTACTCATTCTAACATAAGTTGAAAGTAGACAGCAGGTTATTTCATTGACGTCCAAGTCCTGTAAACGAGGCACAGAGTTGTCACAGAGCCTGAAACTGAAACTGGAAAATCAGAAGAGTGGGCTTCTCTCTCTACCTCTCAAGGATAACACTGGCACTCTCTCTCTCTCTCTCTCTCTCTCTCACTCTCTCTCCTTTCTCCCCTCTCTGTCTCATCTGCTTATCTGTTTTTTTCTCTCCATTTGTCAATCTCTGCTTCCTCATAGTCTCAGATGACTATGGAAGTCCCAGTCTGAGTTATCTAACAAGAATTCCTGTATTAGCCCTGGCAAAGCAGCAGAGGTGTGTGCAGGGGTATGTACGTAGTAAATTAGAAATGAGTTTTAAAACTGCACCACCCAACTGATTTGGTAGTAACTGATGCAGAGAGAACTTGCGAATATTGTTATAAAATTCACATTGGTGATCTGTTCTAAGCACCCTTCTCAACAGCATTTAGCCATTAAATTGAACTGTCTGTTTATTCTTATTGTACTTTATACACCCACTAGAGCAGGGGTCCCCAAAATTTTTACACAGGGGGCCAGTTCACTGTCCCTCAGACCGTGGGAGGGCTGCCACATACAGTACTCCATACACTGACCACCAATGAAAAACGTACCCCTTCCAGAAGTGCTACGGGGCCAGATAAATGGCCTCAGGTGGCTGTAATTTGGCCCGCAGGCCGTAGTTTGGGGACCTCTGCACTAGAGACTAAATAAATGTCATGAAATAGAAGTAATATCATTAAATAAGGAGTTTGCTTGAAAATTAAGAACTTTTATTTCCAGAGTACCCCCATTCATCACTTTATGTATGTGAATTTCCCCATTTTTCAAAGTTCACTTCAATCACTATTTTCTATGGGAAGAATTCACAAATCAGTTAGGAACACAGACATGAAACACTATTTGTATTTTCATTAGGTGCCATTTTTGGATGATTCAGTTTTCATATATTGGATCATAAATAATTATTTGAACTCATATTGACAGTTACTATTATTTTAGCTTTGGAATGTCTGTACCTCTTTTTTCTTTGCATCTTATGAACATTCTGGAAACAAGAGCTAAGACATATAGCCCACACAATATCTACCATTATACTGCATGCTTGGGGCAAGCAACCCTGTGATTTTTTTAAAAGAATTTATGCACAAATAATTCTCAATGGAGTGTTTTGTTTTTTAGTGAAATGAGCCAAGAAAATATGAAAAAAAATTAATATGAGTTTAGTTTAAGATTTAAATTTCCTGAAAACTATCATTTATGAAATAATGATTGTTTTCCTCAGTTCTATATTTAGCTTTCCAGGGATTGTAGGAGTACTGAATATTCCTGCCCTTTTCCATGTCTTAGAGTTTAATTTATCTCTTACATACACACATGTACACACACACACACACAGGACATTCATTTTCTGAAAGTATCATTGACTTTCCTAAAAATTGTTTTGTAGCAAACCATAACTATACATAAGTAATTTCACTAGTAAATCCAGTTTCAAAACTTTTGCTCTATGTGTAAATAAATTTAGTATTGAAATCTTATATGCAAATTGTTACTTCAGTTAAATATTTCTATTTTATAAATGCTCCGTTATTCCCAAAGCTTACATGATGAGAATAATTACTTGGAACACTGTGCATATAATTTCCTGTCCCTTCTTGGAGAACCCCGAGTCAGCGTCTCATAGGTGGAAGTTGTAATTTTAATAGAAATCTGTATTTTTAGCCATAATGTCTATTCTGGCAGAATTTTATATATTTTTTAAAACACTATCTCAGGTGATTCTTAACATCAAGGAAGTTTAGAGACACCTGTATGAAACAGATTCTACTTGTTGGCTCCCTTCATTTCTAGTTATAAATGTTGGTGGATGTCACCTAACACAGTCCCTCGTTTTCACTAGGAACATGTCCTATAAGTGGCCTTTAAAAGTGGCAAAGTGATTAGAGTTATTAAGCTCTACTTAATGGCAAAGACCTAAGAGTGCTTTTAGCTGGCGAATTGCTTTTATCACTTACACATTTTTAATCAGAGCAATTTACTGTCCTCAATCAAATAGGTAGGGATCCCACCAATTTGAATTTGGGGACTATTACTGAAAGCCTCACCTTTGAATTTCTGTTCTTGTTGTTTCAGGCCTTACAAAGTGTTTCTCTTTGAAATAACTTGAAACTGGGTTTCCAAGAAAGTGAATAGCTTTGAACTTCAGTCATATTTTTCACTTCACATGGAAATAAGAAAACTGGGATCATATGTTGTTCAAATCTATTTCATTAAGTATCTGCCTTTGGTCTTTTTTCTTTTTCTTTTTTGATGCCTTATTGTGGGTTAGCCTATAGTCTGCAATAATTACTGCTATTTGTGGGGCTTGCATGCATCAGAGCTGCAGAGCCCAGAGTCTGTGACGGAGCGAATGCTCATAGTGGGAAGCCATTTTCCAGAGAAATAAATGTACCACAGATAATTTAAATTGCTTCTATTTATTTTACAGTGCTATTCTGTTTATAAAACCAAAACATGCTCTCTGTTGTCATTTCAAGCTCCCAATTCTCTCTGTACTAAGATCTTCACCATTTTCTTTCTCATTTCTGTTTGAGTAAAAGGTTGGATCAAATGTTCTTTCTGGACCATGCTGCTTTTCTGCTTCCATCTCACAGTGTATACACAGATTCTTTTTTTTTTTTTTTTTTTTTTTTTACAGGAACAGAGAGAGAGTGAAAGAGAGGGATAGATAGGGACCGACAGACAGGAACGGAGAGAGGTGAGAAGCATCAATCATTAGTGTTTCGTCGCAACACCTTAGTTGTTCATTGATTGCTTTCTCACATGTGCCTTGACCGCGGCCTTCAGCAGACCAAGCAACCTCTTGCTGGACCCAGCAACCTTGGGTTCAAGCTGATGAGCTTTTGCTCAAGCCAGATGAGCCTGTGCTCAAGTTGGCAAGCTCAGGGTCTCAAACCTGGGTCCTCCTCATCCCAGTCCGATGCTCTATCCACAACGCCACCGCCTGGTCAGGCTATACATAGATTCTTAAATGAAGCTGCATGGAAGTATGGACGGACGTAACTTTGACTCTTTCATGAAATAATAAGGAAAGTCTGGGGCATGCTGATCAGACTCCATACTTAGCCTCCTCCCACCATCCTCGTAGCTTGTGACTGGGGTGGCATAGCCATCTGTGCAGGGGGAGTTCTTACAACAGAGTGGTAACTAATCAGCTGTTGTTTATTCACTCAGATTTGGAAAGCAAGATAGGATTTTCCTTTTCTTTTTTAAAATCAAATTAGAGGCACTTCATTTGTACAATGGTGAAGCTATGTGAAAAGAATAACGTTGTATACCTTCCTTATTTAAATGTTTATAACTAATGTTTACACAGCTATGCATACAATGAATATATAATCTTACTCACATATTTCTGGGCTGCCTACATTTCTTTTGATGGGATTTGTGGACCTCCATTTCTCCAGCTTGAGAGATGTTTGAAGGTTAGCAGGTATGGATCAGGAATACTCACATTATTCTTTGTCCTACCTAGTTTGTCTGAGAATCCCCCACATTGGACCAGGAGCTCCCTGTGTTCAGTTTTCAGTGCACTGTGGTGTGCTATTCTATAATTTCTCATCTTCTAAAGAGGCCACATCTTTGGATGACCTGCATGGTGAGTCCTGCATTGTCAAAATATTATTGCTATATAAATTTTATTTATTACCATCCATTACCTATGCAGTTTTCTTTTCTGCTTTTATTTTTATTTTTTAATGAATGTATAGCTCTTTTCTGTTTTATAATAATTCTTTCCTGTCTTCTCTCTTATATCTGATCTCAATAAATTATTGAATGCATTTTTTCTAAAAATAGAAAAAAAATACAGCAGATTGTAAACAATTGTTAAGCAGTATTTTGTTCATTTACATATCTTTTCATTTTAAGGTATTTCTTTTATTCCTCTTTCAATTTAAAGTATTTAAATGTCAGCCTGGTATGTGGATATCCCGGGTTCAATTCCCAGTCAGGACACACCAGTGAAGCGCCCATCTTCTTCTCCACTCCTCCCCCTCTCTCCTTTCTCTCTCTTTTTTTTTTCTTACCCTCATGCAGCTATGGCTTGATTGGAGCGAGTTGGCCAAGGTCACTGAGGATGGCTCCATGACCTTTGCCTCAAGCTGCTAAAGAGAGCTCGGTAGCTGAGCAACAAAGCAATGCCCCAGATGGGCAGAGTATCACCCCATAGTGGGCTTGCTGGGTATATCCTGGTCAAGGAGCATTCGGGAGCCTGTCTCTCTGCCTCTCATCCTCTCACTGAGTTAAAAAACAAAACAAAAATAATTAAAAAACTTCTGCGTAGCAAATAAAACTGACAACAAAACAAATAGGCAGCCAACTAAATGGGAGATGATATTTGCAACAACATCTGTGATAAGGGTTTACTATCCCAAATATGTAAGGAACTCACAAAGCTCAGCAACAAGCAAGCAAATAATCCAATTAAAAAATGAAGAGAGCACCTGAACAGACACTTCTTCCAAGAGGACATACAAATAATCAACAGATATATGAAAAGAGGTTCACCTTCACTAGCTATGTAAGAAATGCAAATCAAACTACAGTGAGATACCACCTCACACCTGTTAGATTGGCTATTATCAACAAGACAGGTTATAAGTGTTGGAGAGGCTGAGGAGATAAAGTATTTAAATATCATTTTCAACTTTCCAATTTTACTCTTTCTATTTTTCTGTGCATATTTTCAGGCAGAACTGAAAAATATATATATTGTATATGATTTATGATCACTTAAAGTATCAAAGGTTATAGCATCCAAAATGCGAAAAAGATGCTTTCAGAACATGTCCTGTATCAAGCATATCTAAAAAACATATTAAATCCCTTAAGAATTCACTTTAATGCCGACTATGGACGAAAATGAAGAAAATAGTATTATTTTATTTTTTTCATAAGAGATCAGAATCAGATTAAGTTAAAATTTATTTTGTAATTTTGAAGTTCAAAATAAGAGATTAAAATTAATGTCTACAAGTCACTGCTGTGATGAAAAATCCACTCTAAATCATCCAATAATAAATTACCTGGCTCGCAAATTATAAATATACTCTTCTCCTTTTCCTACCACTTAAAATAATTCTGCTTTAGTATCTTTAACAGAACATAGCTGATGTACTTACCATAAAACTTAAGTTTTTAATTTTGCTATATAAAAATTTTGATAAGCACATAGTGCTTGAGATTTACCAAATTATGAAATGATACAGAGTTAGACTGTATGGAACTTTCCTTTTAATACATCATTTCACTTTATGATTTTAATATTCCCTTTTTAACAGCTTCTAATAAAACATGCACACACAAAAAGAAGAAAGGAAATGGGAAAGGGAAGGGAAAGAAAAAGGAAAAGAAGGGAAAGGTAGATATATAGATAGATATAATGATTCTATGAAAAATATGAAATTAACCATTAAACATTAAAAAGTGCAATATAGAGGGAATTATCACTCTTTCAAATGGCCCAACTCAGTCATGTTTATTCTTGAGGATGGATGACCTGTGCTATGGAGAAAAACAGACCACTGTTCTACACCTCTTACTCCCAACCTCTGCAGCTTTCTGTTGGCAAATTTTCTTGGAAAAGTAGGAATTGTATCCCATATACCTGCTTCTCAGTCTGTCAGCAATTCAATGGCGTCAAGAAGAACAATGTAGGGCTGGGGAGGTGATGGCATCACATTGCCTTTTGGAGGTATATTTCCAGCCCATAATATTCTGCGAACAGTAGAAGTAGGCTGAGCCATTATGATTTAGAGATTGTTCCAGTCAGAGAATACAAAATGCTTCAAATTCACTAAGACATAAATACTTCTCCTCTTAGATAAAGAACCATTGGAAGGAAAAATAAAATATATTTTCATCTTACAAAACCATAGTAGATAAATTGGGGGCCATTACTGGAAATTGAACTGTAAGCTCTGCATATCAACCCTGCCAAAAAAAGGGAATATTCTTTCAGACTCAGAGGCCAACTAGAGTTCAGAGATTAATTCACATATCCTCTCCTTTGGTTATAAGACTTTTCTGAATATGTTATTAACTAAGGATATCAGAGCAAGGAAACGAAACTGCAGGGTGGGCCCTGGGCCAGGTAGCTCAGTTGGTTAGAGTGTTGACCCAACATGCCAAAGCTGTGGGTTTGATCTCCAGTCAGGGCAATGAATATATAAATAAGTGGAACTACAAGTCCATGGTTCTCTCTCTGAAATCCAATTTTTCCAAAAGTGTAGGGTAGAAGAAAGGTCTTATGGAAAAGATAAAAAATTTTAAAACTGCATAAAAATTGGTAATATCTTCAACACTTGGTAGATATAATTTACTTGCAAAGATAATTTACTATAGTAATAGTGAATGATTTTAGAAAATAACTACTATTACCATTTAGAAAAACAAAAATTAAATAAAAAGCAAATAAAATAACAAAAGTGACCGTATGACTTTGAGGCTAAGAAAACACAATACAAGATTAAAATTATGTTTAAAAAGTGTAGAATGACTCAAACCTGACCTGTGGTGGTGCAGTGGTTGGGGTGTCAACCTGGAGCACTGAGGTCGTTGGTTCGGGGCCCTGAAATTGTCTGGTCAAGGCACATAGGGGAGTGGATGCCTCCTGATCTTCCCCCCTTCTCTCTCTCTCTCTCTCACCCCGCCTCTCCTCTCTAAAATGAATAAAAGAAAAAAAAAAGTGTGGAATGACTCAAGCTAGGATGAAAAAAGGAAGTAACATTTTCTTAAGTAGCAGAAAAATAGAATAGATAACTAAGTCCAAATGTGAAGCATTGAACAATAGAGTTCTTTGTTTATTAAGATTTTATTTATTGATTTGAGAGAGAGAGGCAGAGGAGGAGCGGGAAGCATCAATTTGTAGTAGTTGCCTGTCCTATGTGCTTTGACCAGGCAAGCCTGGAGTTTCAATCTGGCAACCTCAGTATTCCTGGTTGATGCTTTATCCACTGCGCCACCACAGTCAGGCTGAACAGTAGAAAATAAAATAAGAAATACAGAAAAATACTGTTAGAAGCTATCTCACCTAGTCTTCCCTGGAGACATCTTCTCCCACTTCAATTTCTTTTTCAACTATTGTTTACATCATTCCAACATCACTTATCACATGGCAGTTGGAATTGCTTGTCTTCGTGTGTGTATTCTCAATTGTATTTTTATTTATAGGGGTAATGAGTTTGCAGTAGTGTAGTTCTCATTGCATTGATTAAATATTCTTAGAAAACATGTCTTCTAAAATGCATGCTGATTGCTATTATAGGATTAATATTTTCTAATCTGAGTAACCACACACCAACAAGAAATAATAAATCGTTTCATTCAAAACTGGTAATATGTGTGTTAAAACATTTACAGTTAGTACAATTTAACTCTATTAAGTAATCCAGTCTTTTGACTATAGACAGCCTTTTGTTAATTCACGTGATTCCTTCATTCATCCTTCAAGCCGTTGGATAGAGCCCATTATTGCTGCATGTCAGCTTTGGATTTAAATATCTCACTGTACTCACTAAACTAGAGCATCTGTACACTAAACTATTGTTATCCAGAGTCTACGTATAGCATGATGTTTTAAAATATATTTTAAGTACTTTTTTAAAGTATACTTATTGGTGAGTTCTAGTGCTGTTTTTCATGAGAACATGCTCGCAAACTGAGAGTTATCTTATTTATATGGCTCCTCCATAAAATATTAGTGAAAGAATGCCCTTGAAATTTTCAGACATCATATTTCTTTCTTAAAAGAGGTTAGTCTGTTAAATCATTTGCATTTATCTCTTACCAAGGACATTCTGACTTGCCATTTGTCTTCTGATTCATCCCTCACCTTGCGGTTTCACACTTGTCTCTTTTAAAATGTACACAACTTTCTTGCTAACACTGATTCAGTTGTCTGCTTTGGTATACATGACATAATCTGTTCTGGAAAATTTTTATATCATCTCTTAATATTTTAAAATGTCAAGCCTTACAAAAATCTCCTTCCCTCTTCACCTTCCTTTCAGTTACAACACCTGATATAAATTTATTCAAGCAATTTAACATTTTATTTGCAATAGCTCATTCTCATTCATGTTCTAATGTTTGACCTGCAATTCACTTTCATCCATAAATAGTAAAAACAAAGCAAAAACTATTATGTTTCTGTGGGTTATATTCAAGAACTTTGAGCATAAAGTTTTTCAGTAAGTTATTTTATATTATTTAATGTTTCCTCACACCTTTTTAGTATAATAGATATAATGTACCCTTCTATTCTCAGAAGAATATCTATTCATAAACACCTTAATATTCAATTATGGTTCAACTTTTATATAAAAGAAATGTTACAACTTACCTTCTCATTCTTGTCCACACTCTTCATATGAAAAAAGCATTATAAGATAATGTATTTTTATCTTTCTAAATTATTTTTTAAAGATTTTATTTATTTTTATTTTAGAGAGGAGAGAGAGAGAGAGAGAGAGAGAGAGAGAGAGAGAGAGAGAAGGGGGAGGACAGGAAGTGTCAATTCCCATATGTGCCTTGACCAGGCAAGCCCAGGGTTCTGAATCAGTAATCGCAGAGTTCTAGGTTGATGCTTTATCCACTGCACCACCACAGGTCAAGCCTTTCTAGATTATTAAACAGTGCTTAAGGAAATGTTGTATGCATGCTTTTTCAAGCACATTCTATCCACTTCTTTACTGTCATTATTAGTGTTCATGTGCCAATAATGTGTTCCCAGTATTCCCTATTTTCAGGTGTTACTATCTTTGGTGGAATCTTTTTATGTAGATACCACTATAGAAACTGAAAAATGATTATGAGTGCAGAGAATCAGGCACATATGTAAAAGCTTATTCTTACTGAGTGTGAAAATTATACAGATAGCATCAACAAATGAGAGAATGATAATAACTTTCAATGATCTCTTAAGGATTTTAAAAGTTAAAAAGTTACCTTTTAGATAATTCTGGTCTTGTGTTTATATATTTAATGTATTAAAGAAATATTGAGGTTATAAAAGTACCACAGACCAGTCATTCCTCTTTCTAAAAAGCAGAAATGTAAAACTTTATGATTTATGATGATCAATACTGCTCTTTTTCACCCAACTTTTTCTTCATAAATAAATGTGGATGTAGTTAGGAGTGGGGGAAAAAAGTTTGTCCTATGAATTTCATTTGCTCTGTGAGACATCAAAAATTACAGAACCAGCTGCCTAAGACACTCTCCTACCTTCCTGGCCGAAACAGAAGCTTCCATCAACCACATGGGTCAGCAGTCTGAGGAACAAAGCAGCCTCATTTATTAAACTAAATCTCTCTATGGGGGCTTATTTCATAGCTCTAGTAGCA
The DNA here is from genome assembly GCA_037038555.1 of Rhynchonycteris naso. NCBI lineage: Eukaryota > Metazoa > Chordata > Mammalia > Chiroptera > Emballonuridae > Rhynchonycteris > Rhynchonycteris naso. The sequence continues at coordinate 126,565,176 of CM072999.1, forward strand.
GAGGGAGTCCACAGCCTATAAGGACATTTAGCAGCTGTTACCTTGTCTTTGTACATGTGGCTTGAATTTTCCCTGGGGCTAGAAGACTTGCAGAAGCAGAGACCCTTGCCTTCATTCTCTCATCAGCCAGGAAGTCCAGTTTATGAAACTCACTGCACCTGACAGATGTCACCTCTCACCCAAAGTCAGACCTTGTCAGAAATCTCTTTATGAAGGACCTGTTCAGCCAGTTATTTAGTGGCGACCATAGCAGTTCAAATATGTTATACGTCTATGACTAAACTCTTATCAAAATGACTGTTTTAAAATTTGGTTAAATAATATTCTGAAGATCTTTACCTTTTTAGCTAGATGAAATTGTGTGGAATTTCCAACCCTGTGTTTTTCCATTTGGCCCATAGATAAGGGTAAGAGTTAAGCACAGGAGAGAACAGTAAGCTCAGGGGAAGATGAGTAAAAACAACTTCCAAAAAATTCAAGATTTACTATGTGAGGAGGATACTTATCAATCTTATTTTAGTTTTATCTTTCGTTGAGTATCATACCACCTCAAAGTTTTATTCCTTACAATAACACAAATTTACCACTTTTCAAAATTTTGCAATTCAGGTCTTGAATTTGTTGAAGATAAAAGACCTTACTATGTATTGAAACTCTACACTATCACTTTGTAAGGTAAAAAAATTATATTTAAAAATGAGAGGGCAAAGACAAGGCAATTTAAGATATAGGAGAATGCATGAATGAATAATCAAAAGCGAAATTCAGGCTTGGTTAAGAGTTATTATAATTAAAGCAAATAAGTAGCCTTTACTTAAAATTACTCTTTTGACAGTTCTTCTATTGCCATAAATGTACATAGTAATAGAGCACCCAATAAATTACAATAATATTGTTACAAAACTAGATGGACTGTGTGAAATACTTTAAACTTTATTAGAGGACTGGAAATTACTATAATTTTTATTATTCAACGTAGACTAACTGTTATAATAGGTTAACTCCAAAATGTTAGTAATGTAATACCATTGAGCTACATTTCTCACTAATGTAAGTTACATTAATATGCTTGTAAAGTTGGTGGTCTTCCACACTGTAATTCATAGATATTTAGATGCCCTTAATCTTTTGTCTTCATCCTCGCCTATAATATTGGAAATTTAGCCTTTTAGCTAGAGGATAAGAAAGGAGAGGATGGTAAAGAGACACCAATTTCTTAGCCATTTCATTTTAAAACTGACATGGCAGTTCTGTAAATATTCCATTAGAGAGAATCAGTTATATGTCCCCAGCTAGATTCAATGGGGCTGGGAAATACACATAGGGTTGGGCTGGTGCTTTGTTGCAACACTTCCTTTTTTGGTAGGAGAACACAAATAATATGATGAAAATTTTACATAATTTACAGGTTGTCCAGTCTGTTAGACATCTTTGGTTTGTGTGTGTTCCTAAAGAGAAACACTACTTCTGTCCAAACACTGCACATGATAGCAAATGTATTACCACTTGAGACTGGCTTTCTCATTTTAAAAGAGTACTATTAAAAAGTTTTCCTTTTAGCAACTAAAAAACATGTCATCACAAAACACTTGTTCCTAAAGGTGTACCATAGTGAACAAATAATTATAATTGGCATTCTTCAAATCTTTAGACTAGTCAGGGAATATGTGGTATATACAATAGTTTAAAAAAATGATATATTTTTTAACTATTATATATACCACATATCCCCTGACTAGTCTCATTATTGTCTGAATGTGGGTGAGTCTTTTCAAGGTGTTCTCTTCTACTAATGCTGTTATTTCCATTTGTGTAGTTTTGTGGCAATGAGAAAATAGCGAACATTTTGTTGTACTGTATTGTAATGCCGGTGACCCAGGCTTGGCAGGTTCACCTTGGATTCGGGCAGTTGGTAGAAAAACTGGGGAGTTGGAAAAGCTTGGTCCATTCTGTTTAATAGAACCTCACAACAGTGGACAAGTACACAAGCAGGGGAAACCGTTTCTCCAGCACAAAAACAGCAACAATGACCCCTCACAGTGGTGGGAGGCAATTCGCCGTCCACAATCCCCCTCTCTCTTGAGTGCAAGCACCCATCGCCTTACATAAGCCATACACACAAGGTGCTGCCACACTCACATACCAATCAGGCAAAGGGCTTGTAGCTGGTACACCAGCGAGCAAGCCTAACATAGCTGTCCCACATGTTTGTTACTACATATTTTTTTATATACTGGAAGGTAAATAAAATCTCATTGCATTGAACAACTAGTTGCCTAATATATTATCTCTATGTAGTTCACTAAGGATAAATGCACAGAGACATCTGTAACTCAAATTGTTTTATTGTTTTAAGTTTTTGACCCATTATTTGCATCCTTTCCCTCATCCTGGTAGACCAGTATACAAGGGTGGGCAAAAGTAGCCTTATAATTGTGAGTATGCGAAAGTTTTTCTTGTTATTACTTATTAATTATTGTCTTATTTTTCCATATCAACAACTGTGCATCTACTTTTGCCTATCCTTGTATATTAGCTTAAAAGGTTCCTTCCATTTAGATTCACATTAGAAGGAGGTTTCAGCAGAGAGTTCCACATTGCCTTTACAAAGATGATACCTTGCTCTCTCTCTAGCTTTCCAAAGATGGAAATATAGGTGGGCACTTTCTCATGTTTTGCTTTATACCTCCAGGTGTGTGTGATGGGAATTAGCAGAATGATCAGAAAAAAAGACTAAAAGACAATATTTGCCCAGGTCAGATTTGTATATCACTTAATTCCATCCACAAGACCACTGTTTCTCCCTTTATCATAGTGACACGTTTGGAAATTCTTAAATAGTTCTTGATGCATTTGATTCAAATCAGAGATCCTTCTCTCTGGGTTGACAAGTTTGAGATTAAGGATATACAGTGTGCTATTTTAGCAAGTCTTTAAAATCTTTATATCATAAGCCCAATTGCAGTGATCATGGAGGGGGATTTAGATGAGTGTAGCAGTGGGGGGACCTGGTAAAGGATCTGCTGAGATGCTTCATGCAGGGTCGCTGCCATTCTATCATCCCTTTATGATGAGCCATGGTTACTGACAGATGTTTTTCTCACATTTTTCTGACAAGCTCAGGAGTAAAGGAAGGTGACAGCACCTGCTGTATACGTGTACAAATGTTAATTAAGTAGTGCCCCAGCTAAGAATTTTGAATTTGAATTATTAAGATTATTTGAAAAGCAAGTCCTTTGGTTCCTTATTCCATCAACTTTTATTATAAATTCCAATAACAACCACTTGGAAAAATTAAATTATTCACAATTTTATGCAGTAATTGTGCTTCTCTTCAGCTTGAAAATAAGCAGTTCTTATTCACATTCTCTAGTGCAACATTTCTTCCATTGTCCTAAAAGCTGAATGTAACTGCTCTGAATCTTCAACATATCCTAATGTAGTCTTCTCAAATTATTTTAATAAACATGGGCAGATAAAATAAAAATAATCAAAACAGACAGTAGGTTAAAAAACAGATAATATAATTTGGCATTGCTTTTCTGTTTAATTTCACCCTTACATTTGTTCTGTAGATTCTCTTCAGTTGCTTTAATGGTTTTAACTAATGTCATTGTGAAAACAGCCCATTTGGGAAGTTATTTCCCAGTTTCTGACCCAGCAGCTCCCCTGTACAACTTACTGTAGCTGGAAATATATGAGCTTCCCTTAAGTCTGATCTGCAAGAAGTTAGTTTGTGTTTTAAAGAGCTTAGCTCAAGCTGTGTTTAAACACATTGGGAATCTAATATTTGCTACTAAACATTAAGAAGCTCATGTATAAGTAAGGTGGGAGTAAACCTAAAAAAAAGAACTATTTATTCTCAGATCTTCTAAGGAAGATATGAATTAAGTTATATATTGTCTGTCTGTTAATGAAGACTGCGAAATAATCTGAGACAATTTGAATTTATGAAATCCTGTTTGACTAAGTAAATCGTTTTTCACATTTCAGATAGTGCTGGTTTATAAACCATCCGTTTTTTTTTTTTATAAAAGGAAAACTAAAGAGAAAGTTTGAAGTGAGATCTTTTCACAAGAAATGAAGGAGTTGGTGTCAGTGTTAGCTGGGGAATTTAGCCACTTCTGCTATGCATAGTTAGGGGTATTGTGAAATTCTGAAACCTTAAAAATCACTTTTCCATCTTTTTTGTTATCTTTTGTGTGGTTGTTAATTGCAAAATAATGTTAGTGACCTTTCAAGTGTGTTTAGCGTTCTTACTGAAATTTAAATTATTAAAGAAGTTAACTAGATGGTTTCTAAGTTCTCTTCTATTTCTAAACAAAATGTTTTGTTCTTTTGAAATGACACACCCACCACAAGTCTCTTCTCATTGGTTCCTACTTTATGAAAAAACTGCTAGGCACAAAATTTAGTTTAAGTGTCTATCATAAGTTAGTTTTATGAGACTGTTTCTATAGCACAGGTCTCATTTGTTTGTACTTAAGATTATATATAACCTGAATTTAAAATACGAAATATTATTTTGAGGATATAATAGATTGTTTAAGTGTATACAGATTCTTGTCACAGATAGGGCTGAGGTTTCAAATTAAAGAACAAAACAAGTGTTGGATGACTGCTTTAGGATAAAGGCAATGTCACAATGCTGGTTTAATGACTCTTACTTGCCCGTCTACTTCAAAGGTATACTTTAAAAATCAGAGTTAATTGGCTCAGTGGTAGAGTATTATCCCGGCATGTGAATGTCCTGGGTTCAATTCCTGGTCAGGGCTTACAGAAGAAGAACCCATCTGTTTCTCCACCTCTCTCTCTCTCTCTTCCCCTCCTGCAGCCATGGATTGATTGGAGTGAGTTTGCCCTGGACTCTGAGGATGGCTTCATGGCTTCTGCCTCAGGTGCTAAAAAATGGCCCCAAATGGGCAGAGTATCTCCCCTTAGTGGCCTTGCCCTGGGGCCAGGGGGAGGCACATGTGGGAACCTGTCTCTGCCTCCTCCCCTTTTGAGAGTTAAGGTTCTCTCAAAATAACTGGGGTGATGTTTCCTTTTCACCTCAAGTCAAAGGAGAAGATTTTAAAGGTAAACACAGATCTTGTCATGGATCATCTGGAGTTTAGAGGAGCCTAAAGCTCTGAAATTCTGTTTTGGCCTGAGCAATTTATAGGCAACACATTTTCACTGGAGTTTCTGCATTGGGAATGAAATCACTGCTACTGTTGGTGGGAGCAAAATTCATTTCCCATGAACTGTAATGGGATATGGGGGAGAGAGTGTTTCTAGGAGTGCTGTCTGGAGGCTGAGACTGTAGCGCAGAATGTGCTATGCCCTGGTGGAGTGCCAAGGATTGACGTCACAAATGGTGGACTGCAGCAGTGCATTGCCTTACCTCCAGTCACCGTGGGGGGTTTCCATGTAACTCAGTGAGAAACTACCATGGCAGGAGCCCGGTAGCAGGATGGCATCAAAGAGGGCCTCCCCCCTCACTTCCCTTGCCCCATTCTTCCCCTGATCTGATTCCCTAAATGGATTCCGAAATGGAGCAGAGGGGGAATGGGGGGGTAAGCACAAAAAAAGATTCTGACCTTTTTCTTTGTCCTCAACAAAAAACTTCCCAAGCTAAGCAGTACCAAGAAATTAGAAGTTCCCTGGATTGGACATTTTTATTACTAACATGGTGATATCAAGCATATGAAAGCAACAGGAAAATAATTTATTACCTGGAATAAGAATAACATATTTTATACAAGGGTTAGGGAAGTATGAATCCATGGGTCAGGTCTGGGGCGACAGTATGGAAAATAGTAAACTGTTTTCTGATTACATGCCGTGGAGTTTTGTTTATTGAGGATAACGATTAAAGTCACTATGAAGGTGCCTGTAGTTCATATACAGTCTCAACATACAATGTTTTGAGTTTATGACACTCACTCGCATAAAGACTTGAAGTTGAGATGTGTTTGTCGTTAGTGTCGTACTTATGGACTACATCATACTTACAGACTAGCCTGGAACAATTCTTTAAGAGGTAGAGAGGCCTGCAACATATCCCATACCATCTACATCAGCTGCTTCTCATGATGACACACCTGTAGTACAGGTAGAATCATCGCCAGCGTCCCCTGCATGTTCCTTAGGCAACGCTGATTTACCTCACCCAGCACCTTGTGCAGGTTCTGCCTCTCCAGCTTCCTCCTCCCAATAGGTCACTCTCCCACCTTGCAATGCCCCTTCCAGTGTGCAAGCCAACCACAGGAATAAAGGTAAGGAACTTTCTTTTACATTCATTGTTTGTCATTTTTTATGTTAACGATAGTAGGGTACATAAATAGTAGAGTACAGTATATTTATGTCTTTTCATTTTTTTGTGGCTTAGTTGTGTTTTTATGTTTTAGATCAGTGGTAGTCAACCTGGTCCAAACCACCCACTAGTGGGCGTTCCAGCTTTCATGGTGGGAAGTAGCGGAGCAATCAAACGGTGCTGCGATTACATAGATTTAACTATAGTAAGTTGTTTTATAAAAATTTATTCTGCCAAACTTAGTGAAAATATGACATAATGTACTTGGTAAGTAATTATTATTATTATTATATGCTTTAACTTGCTGTAACTCTGCTTTATAAATTTTATAAAGTAAAGTTACTTCCCTACTTTATAAATCACCATTACTGTGGAACCGGTGGGTGGTTATAATATTTTACTACTAACAGAGATACAAAAGTGGACTTTATATAATAATAATTATTTACCAAGTATTTTTTACTGTGACAAAACTCAAAGCTAAAGAGATACAAAAGAGGAGAAAGGACAATCGTACTGACAAGAGGGGAGAAACTATTTTCAAATGTTACAGAAACTTCACCTCATTCAAGTATTTTTGAAGCTAGGATGTTCTCTCCCCCCAGTCCCTCTTCCCATCGTCAACCACATCTCCTAATTGTTATTTTACAAAGTTATCATTTAGGAGACACATCAACCCAAACATCTCTGTCTCTGATATTGTCACAATGAGCCACACCCCAACAGAAGGGGAACCGATATGTAACTGCTTCAGCCTCAGTTCTCTTGACATGTTTCGAGCCATGTAGACCCAGTATAAATTCTGGATCACAGACGCGTTATCATTTTTGCTAACTGCCACTGACTGCACAATATTCTATTCAGATTTTTTGTATAACCTGCTCACACATGTTTGCCAAGGTGTTCTTGCTTTGTCACAGGAAACCAGGTGCTCACACACATCTTCATGTAAAATTTCTGTTGGCAAACTGTTTCTCATAAAAAATTCCACATTAGGTTGACTCCATGGTATAGGGTCTTTTTTTTTTTTTTTTCCTTTTTATAGGCAACCAGGATAAAATTGTGGAAAACTTTTTTTTATGTGCTACTACTAACAAAGTATTAAAAAGAACCTGTTTGCCTGCACAGGCGGTGGCACAGTGGATAGAGTGTCGGACTGGGATGCGGAGGACCCAGGTTCGAGACCCCGAGGTCACCAGCTTGAGCGCAGGCTCATCTGGTTTGAGCAAAAGCTCGTCAGCTTGGACCCAAGGTCACTGGCTCCAGCAAGGGGTTGCTCAGTCAGCTGAAGGCCTGTGATCAGGGCACATATGAGAAAGCAATCAATGAACTACTATGGTGTCACAATGGCAACGAAACACTAATGATTGATGCTTCTCATCTCTCTCCATTCCTGTCTGTCTGTCTGTCCCCAGAGAGATAAGTGCTAAGGCGGGCGGGCTTGTGAGAGGTTCTTGGGGGAATAAAAAGCTAAATGACTTTCTAGGCTTCTGCTACCAACCTGCTCACTTTTCACGTGAGCAAGGTATTGACCAGGTTGCTTTCTGTTCTTTTCAAGAGTTATGCAAATAAATTATATTTTGTCCCGTTGTGTTTCTTGCTTTCCTATTTGTCAGACATCATATTCTATACTACGGTGACACCAAGAAATTAAATTCCATTTCAGACTCACTGCTTTGCTTTTCCTGCTTGTGCTTATCACTATCCCAAGCCATTTATGAAGGGACCACGTGACATCCAGGGAAGCTGCTCTGCAGTGATTTTGCTCTTGTCTCTTTACTCCCCCCCCCTCCCAATATCTTCTTCATTTTCTTATTTTCTCAATTTTACTGCCATCTTCCTCTGGAGTTTTTTGGTTTTGTTTTGTTTTATGTTTTGTGATCTAAGAGATTAGAAAGAATGGGTAAGAATTTAAACTGAGAAATAAAAGGTTTTTTTTAAATAATATTTTTCAATGATGTCTTTCCTTACCATTTCGTAATTTAAAAAAATTGCTAAAAATGAACTCAGCTAATTAAAAAAACCTGTTGTTACAATTTAAATATAATTAAAATATACAAGATGTGACTTGCAAGTTTCATAGTTAACACTTGTCATTCTTTTGAATTCTAGTAACTGTATGAGGGGGAAAGAGAACACTCATTTTCAGGCCACATAGATGCTTATTCTCTGAATGACATGTGCAAACAGAAACGGTGGCTACAGTCAAGTGATGGAGGTAGACGAAGGTAGATACTCCCCCACAGCTTACTGCTGGTCCAAGTGTTTCATTCCTTGTCTTTGTTACCTGTACTTCTTATCATCAGTACTGACCTTGGCTGGGGACTAAGTACCCGTACTGAACTTCATGTCACCTCTGAGAGGGACAATACATAGCAGGAGAATGAGGACGTGAGCAGTTCTGTGCTTTCTCCCCTTAGTTTTGTCTGTCTATACCCCAGATTCTGCACTTACCATCTTTCCCATTGTCTTTCTCCAGGACTCCATAGGGTCCTCACTGTGAAGCAGGCTATTTTTATTCTTTTAGGTATTCATCTTCTAGTAGGCAAACAAGGTATTACAATATTCAACAAAAAATGTATAGTAACTTCAGTGCATAACCTATACCGTAAGGCTGAGAAAACTTAAGTTTAGCTACTCAATCCAGTTTTACTGACCCTGGTGCCATGCTCGATCACACTACTGCTTTAAGCTAAGGTATGGAGGCTAAGTGCCCTGTCTGTCTAATCACCTGCTGCACTGAGCTTGTCCTTCCTTTTCCTAACAACTCTGGTAAATAACCAAGGCTCCAATATAAGGTGATGTTTTAGAAAAGTGGAGTTTCAACAATAAGACAGACTCTTATTAATGTTTTTCTGGACAGATATGGTGCCTCCCCCCTCTTTAAATGTTCATCACCAGGGTCCATTCCAAACAGCCATTTTATAGTTTGCAAATTTATGACCACAAAATCTACCTTCCTCTCCACTGCCGGGCATGGTAATGTCTTGTATTTTTTATAAGGCCCCTTCTTTCCTGACTACAAAGCCATCCTTGGAAGGGGTGGGTTGAACTTGTACAGAAAAGAAAGCTGTGATTTTGGAGCCTTACGGAACTTGGACATGGTAGTCACCAGTTTGGCCTCATGAACAGCCCCTCCTCCTTACTTGCAATGCAGGTCTTCTAAACATTAAAAGCCTTTTAAACAGTTCTGAAACAGGTTCTCCTACTCCCCCCACCTTTCTGTCTAAACACCTGCTGCACCGAACTTGTCCTTCCTTTTCCTAACAACTCTGGTAAATAAAAGGCTCCACTATAAGGTGATGTTTTAGAAAACTCCAGAGGTCTTATATGCATACTTTTATGAGCAATAAGCCCAGAAGGTTTCATCTTTAGCAGGGAGCTTATAGGAGGAGAAACAATCATAAGCAAGATAATCTGTCACTTTACAGGTACTTACTTCTTTAGTGTGTCCTGTATGCTATAGCCTGGTATGGGGGGAAAAATCCAAACCTGCCCTAACTGAGGTTGTAATCTAGTGGCTAGAGGTCTCCGGGTACATGATTTAGCACAAAACATGCTGTCTGCAGGGAGATGGTGAGGGTGGGCTTAGGGCCCAGGCTCTGCATGCCATTCACTATACCCCAATTATTTTATGCTTTTAAGCTTTTATTTGCCCCATTAGAAAATGAGGGCTGTGATAACACCTCCTATGGAATCATTACGTGGTAAATATGTTAAAGTCTCCATTCCTGCCTTCACATTCACCTCACGGGCAGCTTCTTGCTCACACCACCTCTGTGCGCTAGCCTTGAAGGGGACCTCTGACCCTTCCTCTGGGCTGATTCCTTTCTGTTCCCATGGCCACAGTTTCTGAGTCTCCAGACTGCTGCCTCCCTGATTCTCTCCTTTAGGTCTCTCCTCAGATCACCTGAGCAAGAGGCCTTTTCTTGCCAGTTTATCTTACTCTTGACTCATTCTCCTTTTAGTCCTGCTTTGTGTTTCTGTTGGTGCCCTTTTCACTGGAATTAGATTCCATTTTCACTCTGTAGGTATTTACAGGGGGTCCTCAGTTTATGACAGTCTTGATATATGACATTTCCAGTTTATGATGCTCACTCCCATAATAACTTACAAAAATGGACACATGAGTGTTTTGGTTTATTCTGTCAGCATCATACTTATGGACTATGTGGGCAAACTAGTTTGGTGCATGTGGCGGAAGAATACACAATAACATGGTATATGAGTGAGGGAGTTGGTGGTCACCAGTACACTTACCTATGCCATTTTGGTTTAGTTGTGTTTTTATGTTCTAGGAATCTAGGTTATGATTTTACCACTGTTAGGATCAGTAAGTAACTTAGGCTAGAGTGTGTTTCAACTTACACCAAAATTTGGGTTATGTCACTGTCATAGGAATGGAACTGTGTCCTAACCTGGGGACCTTTGCTTTGCTGTCTCTCCACTACCAGAAAGTCAGCTCCAGGAGGTCAGGAAAATTTGCTGTCTATTCACCATTATGCATGCAGCATCCAGCACAGTGCTTGGGACTGACACCCAATAAATATAATGTCAGTGAATAAAGGAATAAATGAATAAATGTTTATTAGTCCCTTAACAGACTGCTTGTCATAGTATAAGAACTCAAGTTACATTATCCATTACTTATATGATCAATATGTTGTTACAAATTGGTGCTGACCTATGATAAATCATACAATGTATAGTGTATATTTGATTCTCAGCAGTTTCTATCTCACGATCCTGTTTATCTTTTCTGCATATACTGATTTTCTTTTTCTAAATAGAATCTTGAATCAATATATTTGACGCGTTTATTTTCTGAAATCAAATAGAAAAATATTCGTTCTGTTGCACAGAATGTGTGCACCCAACACAGTATTCTCTCCCAGGATATATTGTGGAAGTGGTCTTCTAATCATTCTTAGCCTTGTACTTGTGTCATTGTGTCTAATTAATAAACGTTATTTAAACTACAGGCATTTGATTATATTCTGTTAGCATTATTCTACCTACTGGCATAATAAGCTATGTCCACTATATAGTTTATCTACCAGTGATTTATTTTGCTACTGTCTTGGGCATCATATGTTGTATCCATCATGAACCTGATTGTCACAAAACTGTTCATTCCATGAGGGAAGTGAGTGTGTCTGTTTCAAGAGAGCCACCCTAGTACTTAAAGGTGTTCAATATAGCTTTGCTGACAAAATATTTATATACTTACTTTGTTATTTAAAATTATATTACCCCTTAGTTTTTTAACAGGTCCTTCAAGATCCCCTCACTGCACCCTCCCTGCAAAATGCCTTGCTTAAGTTGCTTACTTTGAGTTTTTAAGAATTTACATTATCAGCCTGACCTGTGGTGGTGCAGTGGGTAAAGCGTCGACCTAGAATGCTGAGGGTGCTGGTTTGAAACCCCCAGCTTGCATGGTCAAGGCACATAGAGAAGCAACTGCAGTATAGCGAGTGCTCAACTTACGACCATGATTGGTTCCAACAGACCAGTCGTAACACGATTTGGTTATAGGTTGAGTAGGTAATATGTACAGTACTGTGAAATGATGTTATAAAAATTTTTAATTCATATTTTATCATAATTTTCTTTCATTATTGTTATATATCCTAATTTTCTTTGTTCATTTTATGCCATTTGTATAATCTCTACACCATTTTGTTTCTTATTTTTACATTCGTCAAGTTTAAGTAAAACATTGCATTACCAGTACAACTGGTTTAATGTTTGCAAAACATACAAAATTACAAAATACAGGTGCATGCAAAAACTGCTCCAGATGCCAAGCAGTCGTGGCTAGCGATTGTGGTCATAAAATCAAATGGTCGTAAGTTGCATAGGTCGTATGTTGATCAATACCTGTAGTATGAGTTGATGCTTCCCACTCTGTCCTTCCCTTTCTTTCTCTCACCTCTGTCTAAAGTCAATGAATAAAAAAATAAGGTAAAAAATATTTATCAAATTGTACTATGGAGGTTTAGGCAACTTTATTTTTTTCAAGTCAGGATTAGCTAATAGCTACTCCAGCATTGTTTCTGATTATAATTTCTCATCAAATTTCAATTGTTTTAAAACACCATAATTTATAACTGATAATTTTTTATATCCAAGAGCTTTTTAATCTTTTTAGCCTGAGAAGAATTATTAATATAAATTTCTGATGTTTGTTTCATTCATATGTTTTGTTTTGTTATTCCATTACACTTTGTGAGTATTGCAAAGGCTTGGATAATGCTTTCAAAGTTTTAAGTGGGCAAAGGGTGTTTTAGATTCTTCTTCCTCTTTGTTTACTGCCTCCTCTGGCCTGAGGCTGTAGTAGCCACATCTTACCTTTCCTCTGTGGGAGCCACCTGTGAGTCAAAGTATTTCAGAAATCATTCACTTGAAGATAAAAAGACAGCTATGCTAAGGTGACCAGAAGTCCCACTTTTGGCAGGACAGTCCCAATTTTAACAATATGTCCCGTGTCCTGCGGCGTTTTAAAAAAGTCTCAATTTTTGGAAAGAATGCACGAAAAGCTAGGGATCGGAAGGAGAACGGGAAGGGAATATACGGTTTTCAGCGGGAGACCCCGCCTTGACCTGGAAGCGCCCGCACTGCTGCAAGAGCTTGCTGCCCCATGTGGGGCCCCGAAACAAAGAACTTCGGGCGGGACATACCTGCTGGGGCGGCGGCTGTCAAGTCCCCAAACTACCCATAGGCCCATGTCCTGGACGCCTGCTGGCGGCTCTGAGTGCACCAGGAGCGCTGCCCTGCCCGCTCCCGCCCACTCGTGCAGCTCCGGCATGGGTTTCAGGACCGTGTAACTTGATCCCTCTGACTCACTCAAAATTTCCCATATAGTAATATTTTCAAAAATGATCTTTTTAATGAAGTATCATTATTAAAAAATATATTGATAAGGAAAAGGTTAAATCTTGGAAAACAGCAAAAATCACAATAGAGAACAAATAGTTAGAAATATTTCATCATTTTGAAATAAACCATGTTCCATACAATAATACACTAAAAATTGTGGAATATGCGCCGTCTTTACCAGGACTGAATGCTTTTTTTCTACGGTAAATAAAGTGTGGACATCAGAAATATCACAACTAAGTGTTGAGACTTTGAAAGCCATTTTATGTGTGAAATATAATTTAAGAAATTCTTATGAAAAAATTCATGACCTTTTAAACAACAACAGCAATCTACTAAAAAAAATTCACTCAAATGAGAAATGCCAAAGAAGAAAATAATACTATACATAATTTTTAATGTATTATATTTGTAAATTGTACTTATGTTGAAATTTAAACAAATATATTACAATACTATTTTTGCATTCTATGAAAATATTTTTGCTTCATATAGACCAAATTTTTAATCAAGAACCCCCGCCCTGCACTTTTTTTGCCAATCTGCATTGTGAATGACCTAAGGTCAGTGGAGTTTCAATCACAAGGAACCTGAGTCATGGGCGCTTCAGGGCATTCCTTAAAGTTTAGTGTGCTCCTGCCCAACTCCAGCACTGCTCACATTTGGGAAACTAACGCTGCTCGCAGGGTGTGCCCGTTCCATCCCTGCCTCCCATTTGCCTTTCCTGACCCAGCTTCCCCAGACTGCAGGCATCACAATCTGTCACGTAGTTTTCAACTTGAAAGGCCAACTTTCTGCTTCCACTTGAGCAAACCACTAATGTGAAAGGGTCTCATCAGTGTTGCCTGCGCTCCTTTGCCTGACTGCCCAGTTTGGAGTGTGCCCACCCCTCTCAGCTCCCATACACCTTTGTTTATGTTTCTCTCTGATGCATGTGTGTTCTTACTGGCTTTGTAGTCACTGTGCACAGGTCTGTCTGTGCTGTTATGCTGCAAAACTGAAGGTAAGGGACATTGTAGGATATGAGGGTGCAGTCTGCACACGGAATCGGAGATTGCCATATTTCCAGGTATTAGCTGTGGTTTTGAATTTAATTCTGCCTTTGAAAGGGATAAGGGCCTGAGTGACATAGAAGTAAAAAATTTCTTTATAATAATACTTTGGATTTCAGAGAGAACAATCATCTATTTCCTTTATCAATGTGTAACTATGGAGGCAGAGGGCACCCTTACTATAAAAAGAAAGTCTTTTTTTTTTTTTTTTTAAAGATTTTATTTGTTGATGTTAGAGGAGAGAAAGAGAGAGAAAAGGGGGTGGGGAGCAGGAGAGATTCATCAGCTTGTAGTTGCTTCCCATATGTGCTTTGACCTGGCAAGTCCAGGGTTTCGAACCTGCGACCTCAACATTTCAGGTAAACTATCTGCTGCACCACCACAGGTCAGGTAGTTTTTATTTTATTTTATTTTTTAATTGATTTTGGAGAGAGAGAAAGAAGGAGAGAGAAACATCGATTTGCTGTTCTGCTCATTCATGCATTTATGGTCTGTCCCAAGAGGGACACCTGATAGAAACAGTGGACTCCACCAGCAGAAAATAAGGAAAGTCAGGGCCTGTCAGGAATTTATAAACAAAAATAAAACTGGCTAACAGTTTTATTTTCACCATGCACCAGTGATTCTGTATAGTGTCACTGATAAAATACATCAGGCTACCCTCTTCCCCACCCCTTATACATTTCTTTTTTTTTTATTTTTATTTTATTTTTTATTTTTATTTTTATTTTATTCATTTTAGAGAGGAAACACACAGAGAGAGAGAGAGAGAGAGAGAGAGAGAGAGAGAGAAAGGGGGGAGGACCTGGATGCATCAACTCCCATATGTGCCTTGACCAGAGCAGTGCAGGGTTTTGAACTGGCGACCTCAGTGTTCCCAGGTCGACACTTTATCCACTGCGCCACCACAGGTCAGGCCCCACCCCTTATACATTTCTTGAAATGCCTCTGTCCTGGCCCGTTCTTAGGTATTCAAGTAGATAAAATTAAATCCCTGCCATACTTAAAAAATAATCTTCATAAAAGATAGACTTTTAAAATATTAATCATTATCTCTATAGTTACAAATTACACTGCTCACAAAAATTAGGAGATCAGAGAACGTGCAGATACTCCAGTACTTTCAGCCTTTTGTATAGTGCATTTTCAGCAAAGAAGTAAAAGTTGTTTTTTGCATCTTATTTGCATAATCGAACAACTTTCTTTGACTTGCTGTTTGCTTTTTTGATGTTCTTGTTTAATTTAAAAAAATGCTTCTTTTTTTATTACTTCATATTTATTTGGAAATATGCCCTAATTTTTATGAGCAGTATATTTGGTGTTCTTTTTAAATCATATTAAAAAAGGAAAAAACAAGAAAATATTTTTCTTGTCTGACCAGGCGGTGGAGCAGTGGATAGAGCATTGGACTGGGATGCTGAGTTCCAGGTTTCAAAACCCCAAGGTCTCCGGCTTGAGTGTGCAGGCTCATTTGGCTTCAGCATGGTCTCACCAGCTTGTGTACAGGGCCACAGGCTTGAGCAAGGAGTCACTGGTTTGGCTGGAGGTCGCCCCCACCTCCCGTCAAGGCACATATGAGAAAGCAATCAATGAACAACTAAGGTGCCATGGATGAAGAATTGATGTTTCTCATCTCTCTCCCTTCCTGTCTGTCTGTCCCTGTCTGTACTTCTCTCTTTCTCTTGCATTATATATATATAAATTTGTTTTCTGCCTGTATCTATGAAGCATATACCTATTTTCTTTCCACTACTGAACCATCACAGACATATGTAGGGGTGGAGCAGCACTGCGAGAGGACCATAGGATAGGACAATGCGGGAATGTTAACCTGGCATTTCAATTCATTAATTTCACAAGTGTTTCTTGATGAACCCGCTTAGGGCCAATTACTGATTATGTACATTTCGTGATAAACAATTATGTAAGTATAAATTGTTGTATAAATATGTGTAGGATACACACACACACACAAAATATATCTAGCATGCACACACTGACTATGCACACAGCTATTTGAACTGTGTTCATTTCCTTACATGACTGAAGTCACTGCCATATCTCTCAATATAGGCTGCTAGATTTATCACCATCATACTGAACTCTGCTGAAGAAAGACTACTCTTGCCTTTGGAATAAGTTTTCTTTCTTTTTTTTTCATTAACCAGAGCACTTCATTTCAGTATCCTGAGCAAGAAAACAGGACCTAATTCACTACAGAAGCCTAATGCACATTAAATTCTGCAGATTATTTGCTAGTGAGTCAGCCTATTTACCAAGATAATTCAACTTGCAAATGAGTCATGTAGAAAGATTTAGTTGGCGAAAACAGAGTAGGCACATTTGCCCTAATATAGACACTCTATGCTTGTTCCTAAAGCAGTACAGTAGCACCACACATAAGGGACACAGTGAGGCAGAGAGAGACTTTTTTTTTTTTTTTTTTTTTAACTTTTCCAAATGATCAGTTCCTTTCTCTGATGTAGCATGGAGTACATTGCCAGTCATTTTTGGCCAGCTTCTTTCTACACTGGAAAGTAAACTCTGGCCCATACTAATGAATCACGCACTAGCTGTACCAATTGGCCTGGTTCTTTTGCTGTCTGTGTTCCTGACATTTCCTCCTTGCAGCTTGGGAATCGCAGCTACAGGGATAGAGCTGCAGCAGATTTTTGGTTCCTATCTCTTGAAAATGGTGTCACAGAGCTAGAGGAGCGAAGGAGCTGTACTGGCTTGCATCTATGTGAAGTGAAAGCTGTTTAGAGTCTGATTAGAAATACTTGGAATCCTTTGTAAAAATGTGACATGTTGGGCTATAAGGTTGGAACCCCGTGTTTCCCTTCGGGAGAGAGACATTTGCTCTTCTTATGCTTTTGGCCATACTACCACTGCATCATTGTGAGAATCTTACCTTCCTCATGTCTTGGAAATGAGCACAAGTATTTTCCCATTAGATCAGGGGTGCTCAATACGTCGATCGTGATCTACTGGTCGATCGCGAAGGAAGTGTGGGTAGATCGCATGACATTAAAAATACATTTGTCTTTTGATTGGCATACAGGGTAGCCAATCTGACATCTGAACTTTTGACACCCTACGCATGCGCGTTAAACCACGCTAACTTGTTCAGTTACATTGCTGCGTAGTTAGCCTTCAATTTATTTAAACTAAATACAACAAAGGGTATAAAAATGAGTGCCGTAGCTGGTCTGAGTAAGAAGCCTAAAACCTACCACTTTCATACAGAATGGGAGGAGATTTTTTTCACTCTGTCATATTCTAAGTGCATTTGTCTCATCTGTCTGTGTGCCATTGCTATTCCAAAGAAGGGAAATGTGGAGTGGCTTTTTCGGACTGTTCATAAAAACTATGACATTGACTTTCCTCCGAAAAGAGAGCTCAGAAGGAGAAAGGTGAAAGAAGAATACACAATATTCAATAGTAATAATAGTAACTTAAATAATGATAATATAGAAGAAATAAATTTATGTTTTGCATTTTTATTGTAGGTAGATCATTTTGACTTGGTCATCTTATAAGTAGCTCGCAAGCTGAAAAAGTGTGGGCACTTCTACAGTAGATGATTCTCTTTTTAGGCTTTGAGTTTGAAATGCAATAGGAAGTTAAATCAATGCAGAAAACAGCTAATAAGTGGATAGGTTGTATTTAATCCATTAGCTGATATTTCTCAATCACAATTCAGCCTAGTGTACTCAGAAATACATGCCCGTTTGTATTCGACAAACTATAATGGGAGAAGGTTCTTGACTGGAAAGACTGATATTTCATGAATAAAGACACTATGCATAAGAAGGACCTTATGTAGTACTCAAGAAAACATTGCCTTTATTAGAGCATAGCATGACTGCTCAGGATAAACCAATCTAAAGCTCATTAATGATGCTTCTTCAGCAAATTACTCCTACTGTGGATATGCTTGCATATTGCTGGGCTGAAATACCAAATTTGCATGTGTTTCTCCAGCTGTGCTTGTTTGTTGAATTTAAAAGATCAGCTGCAAAAGAAATTCTGATCATGTTCTTAAATTACACTGATGCACCCCATTTCCTGATAACATCTGAAGGCTGACTTGTTTTACATAGTAACTTTCTGTCATTCATTGCCCAGTTCTCCATTTGAAATTTGGTGATACCATTTTATGTACAAACTGTGAATGGAAGCCACTGAAGAAATGGAGGCATAGTCGTTGTCTTCGAACATCTTGCAGTCTTTCGAGAGTGGCAACATGTAATAAATATAATACAGTTTGAAAAATTAGATGCATATTAGAAATATGGAATAGAATGAAAATAATAGCTAATGTTTACTGAGATTTGCTACATGCTCTAGAATAGGCTATGCTTAGGTGCATTATCAGATTTAATCCTCTAGACCAGTGATTTTTAAAAAAATGTGCAGTATCTATTTAGTCAGAGACACTGACCTCTTTTCCCTTATATTATCAAATTAAAGAATGACAACAGCCAACATAGCAATAGCTGTTCATTGTGAATCAAAACTATACCTTTATTTATTGTCAAATGGGCAAAAAATATATTTTGGCATGCCGCAGAATTTTATGAATTCGTTTACGTGTGCCAGGAGATGAAAATGGTTGAAAATCTGCTCTAGGGCAAGTTCAGATATCTGAAGCACAAAGGGGTTAAATAGCTTGCTTCAAGATTACAGTGCTGGTCGTCCATATACTTAGCCCAGTGGTTCTTAACCTGGGTTCTATCGAACCCTAGGGGTTCGATGAGTCAGTCTCAGGGGTACGGAGAAGCCTCTGCCACGGAGGCCAGAATAAAGTAATACCGTAATTTGTTGTGAGTTCATGCACTTTGTTGGTTTTGTTCTTGGAGCAAGGTGATGTTCATGCACTCCTCATTTTGTGCACCAGTAAAAAAACATATACCTATGTCTTGAATTTGGAAAAAAAATCTTATTTTATTTATCACTAAAGAAGGGTTCGGTGAATGCGCATATGAAACTGGTGGGTTTGGTACCTCAAAAAAGGTTAAGAACCACACTGACTTAGCCACTCTTTTATGTGATTATGTCTCTGTTTAACTGTTTTGGAATGGAGAGGAGTTCATCTGAGCCTATATCCCAGAGATGGCAGGTTAGAAGAATTGGAAAAAGGCACAATCCTAGGCATAAAAGATAGAAAAAATGATTAAGTAATGTGTCCACTCTTTAAGCAGTTTCTCATATGGCGGTGCATACACACAAATCATCCTTCATCACACTCTGTAATTAACATTAGGGAACAAGAAGGGCCATGGTAAGGATCTATGTGCATGACCACAGTGAACACAAAGAGGTCATAGCCGAGGACAGATCTGCTCTCCAACCCGCAGCTGCAGTTACAGTGAGCTTGGATCAAGGACTCAGATCCTAAGCTAGTGTTTTCCTCAGTAAATGAAATGGCTGGAAGAAATTTTCTGTGATTTCCCTGGAAACCTGGGATATTATAGGAAAATATGTTGGATTGACCCCAAAAGTATGGTACACTGTACAGGTGAATGTGTCCACTTTCCTGCCTTTCTCCTTGCCACTCTAGCTATGAAGTCCTTTTGGGGTGCACTCTTTTTAGACATTATATCTAATTTTTATGTAGGATTATATATTTATACAACTACACTATGTAGTATGACATGGGGCAAAAATAAGTTTATAGTTGTCCATATGAAAAATAATACAATAATTAATACATAATACAAGAATAAACTCTGTGTTTTACGCACTACTTTAAACCTACTTTTGTACCTCCCCGTAACTACTATATTTTACATGCAGCAAATATATTGTGTACTATTATATAAATAGTATTATATATACTTCATATAAAAATAAAATTCCATCTGCTGCTCTGCTTGTCTGGACAACTAGAAATGGGCTAAATGTGACCTGTTTGTGTGACAAGAAAGATTTCTCCCTCTTTTCCTCTGAATTCTGGCTGATCTAATAATCAAATTGACGTGAGACAGAACAACAGGAGAAAATAATTTAATTGCATATGTACATATGGGGGTTCAATAAGAATGTATGGCCCAGGAATCCTGCAGATGAAGCTTATACGCCATCTTGAGCTAAGGAGAAAGGGGGTGGTTATGGTTTGTGACCTCAAAAGGGAAGAAAGCAATTCATATCGAGATGAAAAGAAATTTTTGGTAAATAAATGTTTGCCTGGCCACCTTTAGACAGAGAGGACTTTGATTAATAGGGCCTAGCTGATCCTCCCTGTCTATCACGCAGTAGTTCATATTACACTGTAGGTATTTATGATGATAGCTCCCTTCCTCTATCTATTGTAAATTCTAGTAGGCATGTAGAAAGAGATTCTTTCTGATCTTTCGTTTCTTACAAATTACCAGCCTAAAGTTAGCAATACCCAAAGAGGCACATTTTGGGGTAGCAAACTCTGTTGTACCTCATATGAAATTCATTTTATGTACAAGTATGAAACATGTATAACTTCACATTAAATCTATTTCTAACCCTCACTCCATGAGGCTGACTGAAGGATTTTTCCAGGACCATAAACTTCAGCCATTTTTTTATAACCTAAACTTCTTATCGGTTTCCACTTATCTCTCTGAGAACAGCAACCTCTGAAAAGAAAGTTTGGGTATGAGAGGTGTATTCACAAATGAGTTTTCTGTGAGATGGCAGAGTTTGAAGGAATTTATAAGCTGTAACTTAACTCTTGAAGCCCTGAGTATGCAAATTGCAGAGTCAAACTTGGTGGTGGTGGGTTTCTGAAGAGGATGGGCTCTCTGTGGAGAAGTGACCAGCTTTCAGAAAAGACAAAAGAGGGAAAACAGTCCCAGAAAAAGGTTGGAGGTTTTAGATCGGTCAGGTGGGAATACTGTAGGTTTACTGGAAGAAACTGAAAGATGAAAGTAATGTTTGATAGGCTGTATTTTGACAAATTCATAAGGTATGAATTTGAGAGGGATGAGTCCAAAGCACAAAGTCTGAAAGGCTTTTTATGTAATTCTGTTGCGAGGGAATCTGGTCTTCCATCTCTGCATTGGTGGCAAAAACCAAGCCATGAGCTCTTCAGTACAAGGAAATCTTGGCAGGATAAGAATTTTTCCATAAGCTTTTAATATTTATTAGTTCTTTCCATGAAAGAAAGTGGCAGCTCATGGTCACCCTAGAAAGTTTTACAAAACAAGTTGAATGCTGTTACGAAGGCAACAGTAGCCACATGTTATAGGTGAGAAAATGCTGAACTGGGTTGTTAAGATGTGGGTAGAGGGTTTTGTGAGTGAAATCAACTTGATGCTCCAAATTATTAAAATGTGCTGCTCTGGTGCCACTCCAGAGTGCAAACTCTCACTAAAGTGTGGGTCCAGAGAGGTGAAAGTGGGTATAACTTCCCATCCAGGAAATGATAGAAAATATGGGGAAATAAGGGAAATGTCAATGCTATAAATGCTATAATGCTAAAAATGCTAAAAAAAAATGCTATAAATCCTCTAGTAATTAATTTCTGTGAGTCATTTTTTTTTCCTTCTAAACAACTGACTTAAGTATGCCTAATATCTGTCTGTAATGACTGGAAAACTTTCATTTAGTAATGCTGGTATCCATGTACCGGATTCTCTGCTAGGTCCTTTCCATGGATTGTTCATCTCATTGAATCATCAAAGCATCCTATGTGACAGGTGAAGACAAGGAAAATGAAGCTCAGTATTGTTAAGTGATTTGCCTAAGATCCACAGCTACTTTTCAGAGGCTGCTTTTGATGCATTTTAACCGAGAGTTTTTTCTCTCTCCCCCTCCTCTGCCACCCTCCCTTTGTGATATTCAACTTCAATATGGTGATTAGATGGAAATCAAGTATTAAGGATGTGTTCTTCATGTATTTAGGATGGTTTTCATTCTTATGCAGTTTTGAAAGAATCATGTGGTAGAACTCAATATATTATTTCCTGCTGAAATTTTCAATGACTAAGATTGTTAAAGCCATAAGAGATGCATGTGTATATGTGTGTATATGTGTACACAGGCACACAGTGTTTTTAGAACTAACACACATTTATTTTTTCTAATCAATTCTTTTTTTCAGGATTTTTTCTTTTTTTTAAAGATTTTATTTATTGATTTAAAGAGGGAACAAGATTATAGTTGCTTTGCTTTAGTTGTTTTGATTGCTTCTTGTATTTGCCTTGACCAGGCAAGCCCAGGGTTTTGAATTGGCAACCTCAGAATTCCAGGTCGATGCTTTATCCACTGTGCCACCACAAGGCAGGCAATTTAATTCTTATTTAATGCTTAAGAAAGAATATAATTGAAGTCCATAAAGATATCCACTTTCCATAAGATCACTGAGCAACTAAAGGACATGGATGTTTGAACCAAAGCCTCTTGACCTCAATGCTCCTCCTAATATCCCAAATCTTCCCAGGTGTGTCAGGACTTTACCATCACTATCCATGTTCTAATAAGGTACACTAGAAATACATCCCTCCTATGCATGTACAGTTATGATGGTGGTGATTCTGATTATTACTTAAGCAAATGGTGGAATTCTAGATGTTACACAGACTCCACAAAATCCTATAGTCTATGCAATGTGGAACCATAGTTTCTCACACAAGAGCAGTGCGTATCTTTGTGACCGGGGTAACTGTCCTTTTGTGTTTCTGCTTTCATAAATACGTTTCATTAATTTTATGATTTCACAGACTCATATGTATGCGTGCATCCTCTATCTGTCTTTGTATCACCTGGTTAACAATAATTCAAAGCAAACAACAACCAAAAATCTTGTAGTTTCAGTTTTTGTAACTTTAAAGGGAACAGTTAAGAAAACGGCGTCTTATGTTGGTAAGTTCCAATAGTAGTCAACCTGGAACACAGAGGGTGAGGTGGCTATAAGAATAAAGACAGAGGGAGCCAGCAAAGAAATAGCCCAAGTATGATGGGGATTACAACAGTTCCCAAGGTAGACCTTCAAGCAGGATTCTCATTTAAAGTTTTTAAGCACTTTAAATTTAATTTACCCGATAAACCTCTGACTCCCTTGTGGATTTCCATAAGTTTGCAAAATCCTTGTCCTTAAAAAATACGGTTCAATGTTAACTCCTTGTTGCAGTGGTTTTCAACTGGTGTGCCAGATTTTTAGCTGGTGTGCCAGATTTTCAACTGGTGAGCCAGATGGTGTGCCACGACACACCGGTGTGCTGCAAGAGTTTTTAAAACAAGCAATGTCTGACTATTTGGTTAGGGGCACTGACCCGTTTTTTTCTTAGGTTGTCAAATAAAAAAATATAACAGTCAACACAACACAACAGTAATCATCCAGTGTGAATGAATCAAAACAATTCCTATTTTTTTTTTGTCAGAACGACAAAACAATATATATTTTGGTGTGCTGCAGAATTTTATTAATCAGTTTATATATGCCCTGAAATGAAAAAGGTTGAAAATACTGCCTTTTTGTTTTCTTAAAAAATTAAAAATGGAACTGCCTTATGACCCAACTATCCCACGTCTAGGAATATATTCTAAGAATCCCAAAACACTAATTCAAAATAAGATATACACTTATGTTCATTGCAGCATTGTTTGCAGTAACTAAGATCTGAAAACAGCCCAAGTGTCCATCAGTGGATTAGTGGACTAAAAAGCCGTGGTACATATATATAATGCAATACTACACAGCTGTGACAAAGAAAAAAAATCTTATTCTTTGAGATGGCATGGATAGACCTGGATATTATTTTGCTAAATGAAAAATCCAGGCAGAGATAAACAAATATCATATGATCTAACTGAAGAACAGAGGCAGAGTCACAGGAATCAGAGGGACAGCTATCAGACGGAAGGAGGAAGAGGTGATAGGATCAAAGAAGGTGAAGGGAGTAGCCAAATTATATATACAGAACACATAGATACAGATAACAGGGTAGCAGTCGCCAGAGGGTAAGGGGAGGTGGAAGTACGGGGAGGGAGGGAAAATGGGGTGAAATGGGGGTGAAAAGAGACTTTGCATGAGGCATGGGGAGCATGATGCAGTAGGGTAAAGAGTGTTATATTGAGTGGTACACTTGATACCATGTCAACACAATAAATTAAAAATAAAAATTTTAAAGTAAAAATAAAACACTGCCTTTTTGGGAGAATTGGCATCAACATTGACATTCTGATTATAAACTTCTGATTTGGAAATATCAACTTTTAGTTTTATTGGCAAAACTGATGTCAAATAATTCTACACACATCCATCAAGACAATAAAATAAAACTATATAAATAAACCTTCATTTAACATCATAGGAAATAAATGTAGAAAAATTCACCAAAATGTATGACATAATATACTTACTGTCAAATCCTGAGAACACTTTCTAATGGAAACCATTCAGAAGTCAATATTATGTCAACAAAATGTCTAGGAATAGGGGAATATTACACACACACACACACACACACACACACACACACACACACAGACTCCATATAGGCTAGAAACTGTTTTCTCTGTAATGATGTTGAAGGTTGTTATAATATTTTCACTAATATGTAATTTAAAAGCCCCCTTCTCTTGAGAGTTTATGAAAACAATGTTCAGCATGACCGCGTGGTGGTGCAGTGGATAGAGCATTGGCCTGGGATGCAGAGTATCCAGGTTCAAAACCCCAAGGTTGCCAGCTTGAGTGTGGGCTTACCAGCATGATCCCAAAGTTTGCTGGCTTGAGCAAGGAGTCACTGGCTCAGCTGGATTCTAACCTCCCCCCCCCCTCAAGGCACATATGAGAAAGCAGTCAATGAACAACTAAGGTGCCGCAATGAAGACTTGATGCTTCTCATCTCTCTCCCTTCCTATCTGTCTGTCCCTATCAGTCCCTCTCTCTGTCTCTCTCACTAAAAAAAAAAAAAAAAAAAAAAGAAATGTTCATTTTAATACAATTTTTATATACTATCTGAACCATTAAATGTGTGTGTGTGTGTGTATGTGAGTATGCATATGGTTTGACTTAGAGGAGAATTGAGAAATAAAGTTGAGTTTTTCCATCTGCCCTCCATTCAGCTTCCTCTATGCTAGGGTCTTACATAGCCACTGAATATTTGTCAATACTAGGACATTAACAATTGGACAATACTAAGTTGATAAAAGTATAGAGTTTTGAAAGATTTCACCATTTAAAGAAATTAATGACCTTTTTCTCCTCTGGGGTTCAGGCCAGGATTCTACATTGATTTTTCAGTTGTTACATCTCTTTAGTCTCTTGCAGTCTGTGATGGTTAACTTGTCTCTCATAGTCTTGATACTTTGAAGGTTACTTGTCATATATTTTGTAAGTATCTCTCAGTTGTGTTTATTTGATGTTTTCTTGTTAGATCTAAAATTATCTATTATTGGAAAGAGTACCATAGAGAGGATGTGTCCTCCTCACCTCCTAACAGAGGGGTGCATGGTATTGATCTATACTGATGGCAACATTAGCCTTGATTAGCCAGAGTGATATTTGCCTGGACTTTTATTTTTTTAACTACTGAAAATATTGTTTCCTATTGTGTCATAGCATTACCATAAGCCATTTAAAGCAACATATTTATTACATTTAATACATTTAATGTTATTTTTACAGTTCTGTCTTATAGGACACAGACTCAAATAAAATCAAACTGTCAGTAGGGCTAACTTCCTTTCCATGGGCTCTGAGTGAGACTATTTCCTTGCCTTCACTAGCTTCTAAAGTTACCCACATTCCTGGCACATGGCCCCTTCCTTCAAATCCGGCAATGGTGGATTCAGCCCTTTACATATTCTATCACCTCACCTCTTCTTCTATTTTTAAGGACCTTTGCGAATGAATACATTGGGATCTATCCAGACAATCCAGGATAATCACCCTCTTTTAAGTTTAGCTGATCAGCAAATTTGAATTCATCTGCAACGTTAATTCCCTTTTGCCATGTACCGTGAAAAAATCACAAGTATAGTCGTTCCTCGCCATATTGCGGTTCACTTTTTGCAGTCTCACTTTGTTGCGGATTTTAAAATTGTATGTTACCTGTTGCATTCGCCGGGCCAAGAACAGATGTCAGAGACTTCCAGGACTTAAGATGTTATTTTATTGGCCAAGTTTAACCTACGCAGGGGTGAACTCGCTAGGTGTTTGGGAACACCTTACCCACCAGAGGGGCTGCAAAGGAGAGTCGCGCCTGCTGCTTACAGACTAATGGTTTATATAGTGGCAGCAAGCAAGCAGTTTACAGAAGCTGATGTTGCAGTTAGCGGTTGGGCAGGACTGAACAAGCTTCACAAAGAAGTAATGGAGAGGAGATAGCGGTTATCTTTTAAAAATTCAATGCACAAACAGTTCCCAGTTCCTCTTATGTTAGGTTCATTGTTAGTTAGGACGCTATGAACTTTGTTTTACTTTAGGCTATTTTCCTGGCAACATTCCTATGGCTCTACATTACCTAATTTTGTATTGCGGATTTTTCGCTATATCATGGGATTTTACGTGGGTTTAAGAGTGTAGAAAGTGTTTAAGAGGAAATTTTTATGAGCGTGGGAAAGGTTAGTAACAGTGTGGGAAAGGTTTATAAGAGTGTGGGGAAGGTTTATAAAGCTTTAAAAATATAAATAATAAAATAAATATAAGGTCACTACTTTGCGTATTTTCACCTAGTGCGGGGTTCTTGAACTTAACCCCTGCAATAGACGAGGGACCACTGTATTATGGATTAGAACTTGGACAACTTTGGGAGTACCTTATTCTGCCTACTGCATAAAGTATTTTTTGGAGATACTCTGTTTCTATTAATCCTGAGCACTACATTTTTGCTAACTAATTTCAATTCCATCGAAGAACCTTGCCTATGGTTATATAATGATGATTTTTAAATTCTCTCATTTTTTCTACATTTTACAAATTGAAATTTTTATTAAGAATAATAAATATCGCCTGACCTATGGTGGCGCAGTGGGTAAAGCGTCGACCTGGGAACACTGAGGTTGCCAGTTCAAAACCCTGCACTGGTCTGGTCAAGGCACATATGGGAGTTGATGCTTCCAGCTCCTCCCCCCTTTCTCTCTTTCTCTCTCTCTCTCACTCTGTGTCTACTCTCTAAAGTGAATAAAATAAAAAATTAAAAAAATTAAAAAAAGAATAATAAATATCACTTATTTATTCAGCCTTTTATTTGTATTTATTTATATACTTATATAATCATGGATATTAATCTAATTCTTTGGGTTATAATCTAATATTATTTTTATGTGTTGTTTATAAAAATGTTGTAAATTTGGTCCTTGGGATTTATTTCTGGTTGACTACTATGACTTTTGGATATGCAAGATTTGAGCACAATGTCCCTACCCAGCCTTAGACGTACATGACCTTAATTCTGTCCATGATGATTTTGTTCAGTTCTAGGACGTTATAGAATGTTCCAACCCAACCACACAAGCCACATTGATACTGGCTTTAGTTTCTCTTCCAATAGCATTGTGTTCTGTAGTATAATTTCAGAGCTCAGGAGTATTTTTTTTTACTGTTTTTGGCTAACTACTAACTACTCCCCCATGGAGGAAGAAAAAGACTTTTTCAGTATTTTTATTTTATGAAGAAAATTTTTACTATTTTACTTTCCCTCTGCAGCTCACAAATGTCCCTTTTTTGATTCCCCCCAGTCCCAGAAGAGATTTGCCTCATCTCCCTCATAAACTGACACATCTCTCTCTACAGGAAACAAATTGATCGTTTACATTTGAAGGAACCTTGCACTGAGTTATCTAATGGTCAGCAAAATACAGTATAGTGAACTTTCAACCACAAAATGATTTCACCCAGAGTGGAAAGCCTGTTCCATATTGAATTAGAAATGTTCCTGAGATTCTGTCCTCAGAGGCAAGAAGTGTGCCTTAAACACATTCTATGTATAATGACTGACATAGTGCTTAAGGAAAAGTAGTCATCATACACTTGGTTCAATGGAAAAATAAGTAAATTAATCATTAGACTAATTTTGTCCCACATAAAATACTATCAATTTTACTTTGGAGAGGATTCCTGGTAAAAACATAGGTTGATTTATATAGCTAGAAAAATTAGAAATACAGACACTGCAATTATTTTTAAAATAGTATGCTTTTAAAAGTTCTTGCTTCCTGTAATTAAATACTTTTTCTTTCACTCTTTAACTATCCAATACATTCATTCACATGTTCAAAAACATATGTGTATCAAATAACTTTTGTGCAAATGACTGTAGTTGGTATGTCATTTATTCTCTGAAATCACTCCTTATAAGCTTCCTTTTGTTGAAGGCTTTATTTATTCATTTTTAGGGCGCGAGAGAGAGAGAAAGAGAGAGAGAGAGAGAGAGAAAAGGAGGGAGGAGCAGGAAGCATCAACTCCCATATGTGCCCTGACCAGGCAAGCCCAGGGTTTATGAACTGGCGACCTCAGTGTTCCATGTGAACACTTTATCCACTGTGCCACCACAGGTCAGGCAATAAGCTTGTTACAAAGATAAACTTCAAGTAGAGTGAGGAAGTCAACCTTTTATATATAAAAACAAACCAATGACTGGTAAATTCCAGTGTCAAATTAGTCCAACAAGAATGAAATTACACCAGTGATCTCCCAGTGTCCTTGAATGACCTTTAACATAAATGTAAAACATTTAAAAACTATAAAGTAGTAATGACTTCTTCACCATTTTTCTTTCTTTTCTCTTTCTTTCTTTCTCTCTTTCTCTCTCTCTGTCTCTCTCTCTGTCTCTCTGTCTCTTTCTTTTCTTTCCGTATTTCATCTTTCTCTTAAGTAAGCTATAAAAAAAAAAGGCTCACTCCAAATTAATTATACTTCCCTGGGTAATAAATGGTTAGCGCTGTTGGCACCAGAGATTAATTTATAGCTGTGAAACTCATAACCGATAATGACTAGGTTGCTGATTACTGAGTAGAAATCAGTTGTCACACATATGAAACAAGATTTGCAATTTTTTTACACCTTCATCCTCAGTGATATGTAAACATTGTGCCACTGCCCACTTTTTTGTTCTGTTTATTTGGACTTTTTTCTATAGAATGCTCAAATCCAAGGAAAGAAAAACAGTGAATTAAAATACAAGCAACAATATTCCATTTGGGCTGTCTTTCTACTGATGATTACACTATTTATGAGTTTTCTTTCTATAGAGATACAAATCACAATAATATAACCCTGATTTTTCACATCTAAGTGTCATCTAAGTTGTTGAAAATGATATAACTTCTGAGGGAAGTGACCTGGAGTATCTCTGGTGTGTAATAAAAGATAATTCTTCTTAGAAGACATACAGTACAAAGTAGAAATCAGGATGGCAATGTGTACCTTTTGCCTAGGCTCACCTGAAAATACACAGTTGCATTCCTATAGGTCCATCTTGAAGTCTAGGAGAGGAAGAATAAACAAGTCATTTCAGACCATGTGATAAGTGCTCTGATAATAGTGTGGTATGTTAATAAATATTATTGAAATTATTGAAATAAATATTATTGAAATAAATGTTTAATAAATATTATTGAATTCATGCACAAATGAGCAATACCTCTCATTTTCACTATAATACTAAATTATTGTGTAATTGATTAATGGGGAAAAGAAAATTTTAATTTGCATATAGAAAATCTAACCTTACTTTATATATATCCTAAGTTAAAATTTGATTACATAAATGCATTCCCATAATTTTCTCTAATAATATACACTATAAGAAAATCCATTAAAATACAAAAGGCCATACTGACTTTCCTTACCTTTGAAAATATGGTCTAGAAATCATATTTTCAAAGGTAAAAAAAACTGCTGTATATATACATGACATATATTACAAATAATGCAGTGATTTTAACTTACTTGAGGAAATGTTCAAAATATAATGTTAAATTAAAAAAAATAGAATTGCCTGTCCTGTGGTTCGCAGTTGGTAGAACATCAACCCGGAGCACTGAGGTCCCTGGTTGGAAACTCTGAGATCCCAGGCACATGGGTTTTTTGGCTTAAGTGCAGGCTTGCTAGCTTGAGTGTGATTTACCAGATGGAACGCGGGATTGCTGTCTTCAGCGCAAGATCATCAACATAACCCCAAGGTCACTGTCTTGAGCCCAAAGTCTATTGGCTTGAAGCCCAAGGTTGTTGGCTTGAGCGAGGGTTCACTGGCTCACCTTGACTCTCCCATTTAAGGCACATAGAAGAAGCAATTAATGAACAACTAGTTAAGCAACTGTAAGTTAATGCTTCTCATCTCTCTTTTTCCTTTTTTTCTCCCTTCCTGTTTCTCCTTTCCTCTCTCTCTATGAAAAAGAAAGAATTAAAAGTGTATATATGTAATATAGTATATATTCCTATATTTGTGCATCATAGGTAACTAAGGGAAAACATCAAAATGTCAAGTAGTGTGTGATTATTCCCAGGGAGAAAGATTGTGAAAGATTTTTAGATTTTTTATACCTTGAAGAAATTTCTTATTTCTCCTCAGTCAGGATGTATTAAGTTAGTATTAGGGGAAAATTAAAATATTACAAGAGGATACATAGCATGTTCAACAGAGGATGAAAGGTTCATTCATTCAATCAAACCCGTTTCATCAGCATCCACTAAGTGCAAAGAAATAAACAGAAATGAAGAGGATGCAATCGAATTAATTATTAACCTGAAATATTTCATAGCTATTTTAGTATCTTCTCTTTGATAAGTGGAGGAAGAAGAAAAAATAATGTTCTAAGATATGAAGATTTGGATTGTCATGGTTTATCTTTGTTTCAAATTTTCCAGGTAAACTCTGTTCCTCAGGCTTTTATTTATTTAATGTTTGTATACTTAAGCTATTTTAGTGATCACCTAATAAACCACCCTAAGTTTGCAGCAAAATTAATTAAATACTTACCATATTGTTAGCCATTTGACCTTATATCATAAACACTGTAATAATTTCAGAAATTTGTATTGTGTTTATAATTTTGCCATTTTATTTTATTTTTTTTAAGATCTCATTTATTGATTTTAGAGAGAGGAGAAGAAGACAGAGAAAGGGAGTTAGGAACAGGAAGCATCAACTCATAGTAATTGCTTCTTGTATGTGCCTTAACGAGGAAATCCTGGAGTTTTGCCCCAGTGACCTCAGCATTCCAGATCCTTGCTTTTTCTACAGTGCCACCACATGTCAGGCAATTTTGCTATTTTAAAGAATGCAGCAGTGAACTACTTAATTTTTCTATGAATTTCTGAATATTTCCTTAGGACAGATTTCTGATTTTGCTGGGTAAAATTTATTAGGTTTATTGAAAATTATTTCTAAATTTCCCCACAATGTGACAATATAACATTTTATATATGTTAATTCTTATAACTGGTATCAACCTCTTTCTTGCTCTTTGAATAGAATTTCCACAAAAAGAGATCAATGAATTTAGTTTCTGTGGATCATTATTCTGGCTTAGAAATTTATACTTTATAGGATAATGTAAGTTGTACTAAAAACTATTGAAAAACTTATACCCAAGTTTGAAGTTCTTAATTGTTTCTCTTTTATTTAAATAGTGACTGTGCAGAGGCTGTTAATAATGTTGAGTCATGCATGAACATGGATGATTTTTCAAAAGATTCTTTGTGGAGATAAATCTGTTGATTGAATCTATGTGATTGCTTCATGTGTCATTTATATTCTACAATTCAAACACTTTAAATCTCCCTATTTTCTTTATGCTCCAAGTAATTATAAAATTATGCAAAATTATGTGACAACAGGCACAGATTCTAAAAATAGAATGTCACTGTCAAAGTGATTTTGTTTTTTATTTATTTATTTATTTATTTTATATATATATATATATATATTTTTTTATTATTATTAATTCTAATGGGGTGACACCAATAAATCAGGGTACATATGTACAATGTAAACATCTCCAGATTATTTTATCATTCAATTATGTTGCATACCCGTCACCAAAAGTCAAATTGTCCTCTGTCACCTTCTATTTGGTTTTCCCTGTGTCCCTCCCCTCCTCCCTATCCCACTCTTCCCCCCCTCCCCCCATCCCATAACCACCACTCTCTTGTCCATGTCTCATATTCTCACTTTTATGTCCCACCTATGAATGAAATCATGCTGTTCTCAGTTTTTCTTTTTTTTCTGATTTACTTATTTCACTCCGTATAATGTTATCAAGGTACATCCATTTTGTTATAAATGATCTGATGTCATCGTTTCTTATGGCTGAGTAGTATTCCATAGTATATATATACCATAGCTTTTTAATCCACTCGTCTTCTGAGGGACACTTGGGCTGGTTCCAGATCTTCGCTATTGTGAACAATGCTGCCACGAACATAGGGGCACATTTCTTCTTTTCGAACAGTGCTATGGTGTTCTTAGGGTATATTCCTAAAAGTGGGATAGCTGGGTCAAAAGGTACTTCGACTTTTAATTTTTTGAGGAATCTCCAAACTGTTTTCCACAGTGGCTGCACCAGTCTGCATTCCCACCAGCAGTGCAGAAGGGTTCCCTTTTCTCCACATCCTCTCCAGCACTTATTCTGTGTTGTTTTGCTGATGAGTGCCATTCTGACTGGTGTGAGGTGATATCTCATTGTGGTTTTAATTTGCATTTCTCTAATGATTAGTGATGTTGAGCATTTTTTCATATGTCTATTGGCCATCTGTATGTCCTCTTTGGAGAAATTTCTATTCATTTCTTTTGCCCATTTTTTGATTGGGTTGTTTGTCTTCCTGTTGTTGAGTTTTATAAGTTCTTTATAAATTTTGGTTATTAACCCCTTATCAGGCGTGCTGTCGAATATGTTCTCCCATTGTGTGGTTTGTCTTTTTATTCTGTTCTTATTGTCTTTAGCTGTGCAAAAACTTTTTAGTTTGATATAGTCCCATTTGTTTATCTTGCCTTTTATTTCATTTGCCGATGGAGATAATTCAGCAAATATATTGCTGCTACAGATGTTGGAAAGCTTGCTGCCTATGTTTTCTTCTAAGATGCTTATAGTTTCACGGCTTATGTTTAAATCTTTTATCCATTTTGAATTTGTTTTTGTGAATGGTGTAAGTTGATGGTCTAGTTTCATTTTATTGCAGGTAGATGTCCAATTTTCCCAGCACCATTTGTTAAAGAGGCTGTCTTTACTCCATTGTATGTTCTTTCCTCCTTTGTCAAATATCAGTTGTCCATAAAGGTGTGGGTTTATTTCTGGGTCCTCTGTTCTGTTCCATTGATCTATGTGCCTGTTCTTATGCCAGTACCAGGCTGTCTTGAGTATAATGGCCTTATAGTATATCTTGATATCTGGAAGAGTGATACCTCCTGCTTTGTTTTTTCTTTTTAGGATTGCTGAGGCTATTCATGTTCTTTTTTGGTTCCATATAAATATTTGGAATATGTTTACTATATCTTTGAAGTATGTCATTGGTATTTTAATTGGTATTGCATTGAATTTATAAATTGCTTTGGGTAGTATAGACATTTTAATGATGTTTATTCTTCCTAGCCATGATCACGGTATATGCTTCCACTTGTTTGTATCTTCCTTGATTTCCTTTATCAATGTTTTATAATTTTCTGAGTACAAGTCCTTAACCTCCTTGGTTAAATTGACTCCTAGGTATTTTATTTTTTTGGCTGCAATAGTGAAGGGGATTTTTTCCTTAATTTCTTTTGCTGACAGTTCATTGTTTGTATATAGAAATGCCTCTGATTTCTGCGTATTGATTTTATATCCTGCCACCTTGCTGAATTCATTTATAAGGTCCAGTAGTTTTTTGACTGAGACTTTAGGGTTTTCTATATACAATATCATATCATCTGCAAATAATGACAGTTTTACTTCTTCTTTTCCAATTTGGATGCCTTTTTTTTCTTCTTCTTGTCTGATTGCTGTAGCTAGGACTTCAGAACTATGTTGAATAAGAGTGGTGAAAGTGGGCAACCCTGCCTGGTTCCTGATCTTAAGGGGATTGCTTTTAATTTTTGTCCATTTAGTATGATGTTTGCTGTGGGTTTGTCGTAGATGGCCTTTATCATGTTAAGGAATGTTCCTTGTATTCCCACTTTACTGAGAGTTTTGAGCATGAATGGGTGCTGGATTTTATCAAATGCCTTTTCTGCATCTATTGAAATTATCATGTGATTTTTGTCCTTCCTTTTGTTTATGTGATGAATCACATTGATTGATTTGTGAATATTAAACCAGCCTTACCTCTCCAGAATAAATCCCACTTGATCATGGTGTATGATTTTTTTCATATATTGCTGGATCCGGTTGGCTAATATTTTGTTGAAAATTTTAGCATCTAAATTCATCAGGGATATAGGCGTATAATTTTCTTTCTATGTGTTGTCTTTGCCCGGCTTTGGGATTAGAATTATGCTCGCTTCATAAAAGGAGTTTGGAAGTCTTCCTTCCTCTTGAATTTTTTGAAATAGCTTGAGGAGGATAGGAGTGAGTTCTTTTTTGAATTTTTGATAGAATTCACTGGTGAAGCCATCAGGCCCAGGACTTTTCTTTTTTGGGAGTTTTTTGATAACTGTTTCGATCTCATTTGTTGTAATTGGTCTGTTTAGGTGTTCTGATTCTTCCAGATTGATTTTTGGAAGTTTATGTGATTCAAGAAATTTGTCCATTTCATCTAGATTGTCTAATTTTTTGGCATAGAGTTCTTCATAATATTTTCTTACAATGCTTTGTATTTCTGTTGTATCAGTTGTCATTTCTCCACTGTTTTTTTTAATTTTATTTAATTGAAACCTCTCTCTCTTTTTTTTGGTGAGTCTAGCTAAAGGTTCATCAATCTTGTTTACCTTTTCAAAGAACCAGCTTCTGGTTTCATTGATCCTCTGTATTGTTTCCTTCGCCTGTATGTCATTTATTTCTTCTCTGACCTTTATTATTTCCTTCCTTCTACTTGTCCTGGGTTTTATTTGTTGTTGTTTTTCTAGTTCTTTTAGCTGCAGGGTCAGGTTGCTTAATTGAGCTTTTTCTAGCTTCCTATGATATGCCTGTAGTGCAATAAACTTCCCTCTCAGTACTGCTTTTGCTGTGTCCCATAAATTTTGAGTTGATGTATGCTCATTATCATTTGTTTCTAGAAACTTTTTTATTTCGTCTTTGATCTCATTGTTAATCCATTCATTATTTAATATCATGCTATTTAGTTTCCAAGTGTTTGAGTATTTTTCAGTTTTTCTTTTGTGGTTAATTTCTAGTTTCATGGCGTTGTGATCAGAGGAAATGCTTGATATGATTTCAATTTTCTTAAATTTATTGAGACCATTTTTGTGTCCTAACATGTGGTCTATCCTAGAAAACGTACCGTGAGCGCTTGAGAAGAATGTATATTCTACTCCTTTAGGATGAAAAGTTCTGAAGATATCTATTAAATCAAGTTGATCTAGTGTCTCCTTCTTTCTTGAGGATCTATCCAGTGTTGTTAGTGGGGTATTGAAATCCCCTACTATGATAGTATTGCTGTTAATCTCGCCCTTTATGTCCATCAAAGTCTGCTTTATGTATGTCGGGGCTCCTATATTTGTTGCATAGATATTTATAATAGTTATATCTTCCTGTTGAATTGTTCCCTTTATCATTATGTAGTGTCCTTCTTTATCTCTTACTACAGTCTTTGTTTTAAATTCATTTTTTTTTAGAGAGGAAACACAGAGTGAGAGAGAGAGAGAAAGAGAGAAAGGGGGGAGGAGCTGGAAGCATCAACTCCCATATGTGCCTTGACCAGACCAGTGCAGGGTTTTGAACTGGCGACCTCAGTGTTCCCAGGTCGACGCTTTATCCACTGCGCCACCACAGGTCAGGCTACAGTCTTTGTTTTAAAGTCCATTTTGTCAGCTATAAGTACTGCTACCCCGGCTTTTTTTTCATTTCCATTTGCATGAAATATTTTTTTCCATCCTTTTACCTTCAGTCTATGTGCATCTTTTGTTTTAAGGTGTGTCTCTTGTAGACAGCATATGTATGGGTCCTGTTTCTTTATCCACGCAGCTACCCTATGTCTTTTGATTGGATCATTTAATCTATTTACATTTAAGGTTATTATTGATATGTAGTTGTTTATTGCCATTTTATTCTTTAAAGCTGTATTCTTTTGCTATATTCTTTCCTCCCTTTGAACTGTTTACAACAGGCCTTGTAGTATCTCTTGCAGAATTGGTTTGGTTTTAATTAATTCCTTGAGGCTTTCTTTGTCTGGAAAGCTCTTTATTTCTCCTTCAATTTTAAACGTTAGCCTTGCTGGATAGAGTAGTCTTGGTTGTATGTTCTTGTTCTGCATTACTTTTATTATATCTTGCCATTTCCTTCTGGCCTCAAGTGTTTCTGTTGAGAAGTACGGTGTCATCCTTAATGGGGCTCTTTTGTAGGTGATAGCCTTTTTTTCTCTAGCAGCTTTTAAGATTTTTTCTTTATCCATTAGCTTTGGTATTTTAACTATGATGTGTCTTGGTGTAGATCTTTTTGGGTTTCTCCTTAATGGAGTTCTGTGTGCTTCTTGAACGTGTGGAATGTTTCCCAGCCTTAATGTAGGGAGGTTTTCTGCTATGATTTGATTGAACACAGTTTCCATTTCTGTCCTCTTTCCTCTTCTTCAGGCACCCCTATGATGCGAATGTTGTTTCTCTTCATGTTGTCACAGAGCTCCCTTAGAGTTTCCTCACATTTTTTAAGTGTCTTTTCCTTTTTCTTCTTTGCTTCTGTGCCTTTGTTTATTGTGTCCTCTAACTCGCTGATTCGATCCTCAGCGTGATTCATCCTGCTTTTCATTCCTTCCATTGTGGTCTTCAGTTCTGATACTGTATTTGTCATTTCTGTCTGATTCTTTTTTATTATTTCAATTTCGTTCTTTATACTTGTTATCTCTTTATTTAGGTGTTCATAATGACTATCCATTGTTGCTCTAATTTCTTTGAACATCCTAACTATCATTATTCTAAATTCTGCTTCTGGTAGTTTGGTTATATCTGGTTCATTCAGGTCCTTCTCTGGGGATTTCTCTTGATTCATTTGGTTTGCATTCCTCTGCCTGCCCATTTTATCTGTGTATAGGCAAGTTGTTGGCACTGGAGTCCAGTAGGTGTTGCCTTTGTGTTCTCTAGGTGTGTTC
This sequence comes from Rhynchonycteris naso, assembly GCA_037038555.1. Taxonomy (NCBI): domain Eukaryota; kingdom Metazoa; phylum Chordata; class Mammalia; order Chiroptera; family Emballonuridae; genus Rhynchonycteris; species Rhynchonycteris naso. The sequence goes on from CM072999.1 coordinate 126,602,542, forward strand.
TGTGTGCAGGCCTGCCACCCCCTCTGCTGCTGCCTAGGGTGGTTGGGTATGGGCGTTGCCAACGACAGCCTACTGCGGCTGCTGCTGTGATTTCCAGCTCTCCTCCGTGGGAGGGGCTGTCACTCAAGCCACAAGCCTTAGTACCAAGGGCAGAGGTGAGCACCTTTGCTCAGCTGCGGGACCAGCCCGTTTCCGGAAGGCTTATGCCCAGCCCCTGCAGTTAGAGCCTTTTCGCCACAGTTATGCGGGTTGGGCAGGGCTTTTGACGTGCTCTCAGCTGTGAGCCTTTGCCCGTCCAGAGCTTAGCCCCGCCCTCTAGGCCGGGGCCCTCCTGCGTAGGGTCACAAACTGTGGTTTATTGGGCCAGGCGTGTTTGCTGGCCTAAGCTCAGCTGCTAGCTTCTGATGGATCAGGACTCTACCACGCCCCCACGTTCGGCACCAGCTCGCATCCATAGGGTGACCAGGCGCCGGGATTTCTCTAGCCGGGCAGTGCCAGCGGCGTGAGTTCAGCCTCGGAAGCCTCTTGTGTGCGCGCCGGGCGGGGTCCGCGGCGTGAGCTCAGCCGCGGAAGCCGCTCGCGCGCAGGGCGGGGCCAGTAGCGTTAGCTTAGCCATGGCAGCTGCTCGGCAGGGCTAGCAGCGTGAGCTAAGCGAAGAAATCCTGTGCGTGTACACAAAGGATTTCAACCCACCGCAGTTTCTCCCTCCGGGCGGGGTTGGCAGCGTTAGCCCAGTCGCGAGCCCCTCGCCCGTCCCTGGTCCTAGCCCCGTCCCCGCAGTCAGGGCCAGCTTGCTCAGAGTCGCAGAGCTGATCTCTGCCCGTATTTTTCCCCACAAGTGGGGTCACAGGCGGCCCGCAGCTGTCGGACCGCTTTCGCGTGTTTCCTCTGCCCCTGCTGGGCTAGACTGAGCTCTCATCGGTTGTGCCTCCGCCCACGCCGACAGGACCGCTTTTCAGCGTCCTGCCGCCAACATCCCTTCAGCAGTGTTTAGAGAGATAGCAGTGTCTTAAGTCTCCACACTGTAGGTTTGGGAGCTCCCTCCCTCAAAGCAGCTCTGCTCTAATTGCCGTGGTAAAGCTTGTTTGGCTAGTGTCCTGTCTCCCTTTGCTGGTATTGCTAGTTCCAGCGGAAATTTTCGTTTTCGATTAGGGAAATGACTTAGCCCAGGGGTCAGGATGGCTGTCCCTCAGAGTGTCCTCATGCCTTCAGTCCACTCTCTGTTCCCGCTGCTCTGTTCCTCTGCTCTGTCCCAGTTCCCCGGAGCCCCGGGTGCGTGGTTGTGAGAGACGGTTTCTGCGCTGTCTCTTTGAAAAGATTCTTGGGTCTGAGAAAACTCTCCCTTTTTCACAAACAGTATCCTCACTTGCTTCACATCTCAATACTGTCTATACGCCTCTTCTAGGCTCTGGGACTGCGGGCTGGGGCTTGGTTCCTGGGACCCAGGTCCCTCCCTCTCCGCCAAACTCTCCTCCCGCCCCGCGGGTCTCTCCAGGCTGCCGTTTGCTCCAGGGAGCTGGGCAGCCCTCTTCGCGTTTTTGCTATTCCTACTAGTCTCAATGTGGCTTCTGCAGTGTTCCTTGGTTGAAGAGTCCACTTTGTTTAGTTCAAAGTTGGTTTATCCAGATGATGGTTCTTAAAATTGAGTTATAATCCACTTTGGTTCTGGGAGTTGGAAGTTGGTACGTCCACCTACTCCATCGCCATCTTTTTCCCTCAAAGTGATTTTGTACTTCATAATTCAATAAAGTTATTTGGAAAAGACTCTGAAATTGGACAAAGTATTGTACCTTCAAGGGCAAGTGTATATAGCTTTGTTTGGGGATTGATAGTTTCATTTGCTTCCACCAGCAAGGACAGTAATATTGCTGAACATTACTACTCCCTTATCTTTCAAAAATATGCAAAGCATAAAAGACATGTCAGGAAAGGAAAATAAATAATTAATTCTCAGATTTTTATTTTTAAACAGCATGTACCCATCATTTTCATTGCTGAAGACTTTGTGGAATTTATAGATATGATAGAATATTACACTCTTAACAGTGTGCATCATGGTTCATATGGATCAGGCGAGAATCAAGCGGAAAACACAGGATGAGTGTATGACTTAAATTTTATTTAGGAGGTCAGTCAAGAATTGTAAAATGAGGAATGTATTACAGTTCCTTGGTTTAATGGCAGTTTAATTAATTACATTGTTCTTGCGATAAAGCTGCATCAAGGCTCAGTGGTTATTCATCATTTTGGTATGAACATAATATATGTGTACATCAGAGAAGAAATCATAAAACAAAATGTTTTTTTAAGGTATTGTTTAAAAAGCACTGATTAAGGATTCTTATAAACATTTATTGCTTCAGATTCCAAAACGTAGATATCGTTTTTAATGTGTACAGAAACTGAGCTGCAGTTTTTTCATTATTGCTGTGTTGGGTAAAGGCTTTACATAGAAACAGACAACCTACTCTTCATGTTTGCTGAAAATCCTTAAAATATATATGTCATAATTGCATTCATCACAATTTGTGGGGAAGTTGAGTAAGCCAACAATCACATAATAGCTTAAAACTGACAATTATAGAAGAAGGTTACAGGACCCAAATTAAAATTTAGTTTAGGAAGTTTTGGAAGGCTTTGGTAAGGAAATGATAGTTAAGCACAGGCCTAAGCACAGGCCTTTGAAGACAAACAGGTAGAAGAAATGATTTCTTCACAGGCTTGAAGGCATGAGAGAGCAGCATGACCTCACATAAAGGCAAGACATTTGTCTGGGCTGGAGCTAAGAATTTATGTTGGAGACTATAATACATTAAACTCATAAAGGAGTACAGGAATAATCTTAATGTGCTTTCCATTTTGAACAATTTTAGGTTGATTGGCAAGTAATGTTGGGAATTAATAATTTTATTTGGCTCTGTATAGAGCAGGGGTCCCCAAACTTTTTACACAGGGAGCCAGTTCACTGTCCCTCAGACCGTTGGAGGGCCGCCACATACAGTACTCCATATAATGACCACTAATGAAAGAGGTGCTTCTTCCGGAAGTTTGACGAGGACCGGATAAACGGCCTTAGGTGGCTGCTATTTGGCCCGTGGGCCATAGTTTGGGGACCTCTGGTATAGAGCATGAACGAGTGGTGATGGTTGTTGGTTGTGATATTCCTGGTGGAAGAGATGGTTGGGAAAATGAGGAAGAACTGTTAGCAAATTATAACATGGTCCAAGTGCTAGAGGGCAAAGAACTGAGTTAGGACAATGGCAGTGGAAACAGAGAGGACGAATTGGAATTTCAAGCAATGAGTTGGTTGAATGGATAGTCCCTGGTGACCAGTTGGTTGCAGTGGGGAAAGGGAGAGGGAGATATCCGTGAAGACTTCAATGTTGACCATGAACTTGATTGATGGACGTTCATTATAACAGCACAGGAAAAGGGGTTTGCTGAAGTGACTGATTGGGAACAACCAGAGGAAAGGTGAAGAGAGTGTTTCCATCTTCCAGAATAGCAAATGGAAAATATTAAGGAGGAAGCAGAAAGTGTTAAATTAAGAAGAGATATCAACTTGGATAAGGAATGAAATGCCCAGTTGAATGAGCAGGTAGGGAACCTTTGAGACTTAGCGAGGTTGCTCTTCCATATTGGGGAGAATGAAATGAAGTTGGTGGTACATGTATTGGAGTTGGAGAATGGTGGTGGAGATGAATCTCAAAATGTCACTAGGGGAAGAAAGGAGCTTGGTGTGGTGGAGAGAGATAGTGCAGAGAGGACAGCTGTTATATTTTAACTTGGGGAAAAGATTGAGAATGATTTTGTGTTGAGGGAGAAAAAGCTAGTTTGGAGGGGAAAATTATATACAGAGAGTAAAGTGATGGTACTCATACTTAAGAGATGAAAAGTTGAAATGTATTCTCCTTCAGGATTAGATATTATGTGTGAATAGAACAGAAGAAAATGACCTTTAAAATTAGCCATTATTTTTTATGAACACATATTTAAATTTCTATGTGTTCCAGCCTTCTCATTTGTAATTTCCATGTTACATACAGTGTTTAAGGTAAAATTAAACATGTACATAATGTTTTGTAAACTACATAATGCTGTACAGATGTAAAATATTCTTTTTAAAGGAAAATGTTTCATACTTTTTTCTCCTTGTTTTTCTCATTCATTTTTTTTTTTTTTTTTGGCATTTTTCTCTGCCACTTTCCTTCCCCTTATTGTCCTAAAAACATTACAGAGTAAAAACATACTTAGTAAGCTAGAAAGAGAACTTTTGTGTCATTCATAGAATGGCATTGGAAGGAGAAAGTGCTCCCTGGTGAGCCAGAAATGTGGCACCTGAGGACAGCTTTACATCTCTGCATATAACAAAAAGAAGCTGTTAGGCTATTAGGATTGCCTAATTTCTTTCTTTCTTTCTTTCTTTCTTTCTTTCTTTCTTTCTTTCTTTCTTTCTTTCTTTCTTTCTTTCTTTCTTTCTTCCTTTCTTTTTCTTTCTTTCCACTTTCTATTCCTCCCTCCTTCCCTCCCTTATATTTTATTTATCTATTTCCTTTCTTATTTTATTCTGTAGGGTTTGTGCCCTAGTTTAAACTAGTCATTTATTTTTGGGTTTGTGAAAGTCTAAATCAGGTTTGCGGAAACAGTGGCCACAATACCTCTTCGTTGTGATTTGATTTTATCCTTATCTTCCAAATATACAGGAAGCTCCCTGATGTCTGGAAGTCTGCCTTTAATTCCTTTTAAAGGTGTCCTGATGCTACCTGTGGCAGATATATCAAATGGGCATAAAAACAAACTTTCCTTTGCTAAATAAGAGGGGGGGGGGAAACGTGAAAAGGGTTTACATGCTTTTTGTAACTCATATAAGATAGACATTTATAAACCATACATTTCTGATGACTTTTGACCCCCAAACAGAACTGGATGACCATTGGTTTTTGTATTTTGGGGCCATGTCCTAAAGCCAGAACTTGGGTTGTTATGAGGCCTTTGGATATAATTTTTTGACTGCCTCTAACCTGTCACTTTCAGATCCATTCCATTAAGTCTGTTTCACATTAAAGGGAACTTTCCTCTCAGCAGGCTTCACAGTTTATCATTTATTTCAATCACCAAAATATATGCTATCAGCCAGACCTGATATTGGCCATCATAGTTTCCAGGAAGAACTGTTAGGTAACTGTACTAGACACCTGACTCAGGACATGAAACTCAAAAGCCCTCAGTGAGGGCAAGATTGTGATGGAGTAGGCTGACAAACCAACTTCCAACTCCGGGAACCAAAGTGGATTATAACTTGATTTTAAGAACTATCATCTGGATAAACCAACTTTGAACTAATCTAAGTGGACTCTTCAACCAAGGAACACTGAAGAAGCCACATTGATACTGGTAGGAAAAATGAAAATGTGGAAAGGGCTGCCCAGCTCCCTGGAGCAAACAGCAGCTCGGAGAAACTCGCATAGTGGAAAGAGAGTTTAGCGGAGAAGGAGGGACCTGGGTCCCAGGAACAAAGTCCCAGCCTGCATCCCCAGAGCCAAGAAGAGGTGTTTGGACAGTATTGAGCTGTGAAACAAGAGAAGATACTGTTTGTGAGAAAGAGACAGTATCTCAGACCCAGGATTCTTCTTAAAGGGACAATGCAGAAAACCTCTCTCACAACTACTAACCCAGGGCTCCGGGGAACGGGGACAGAGAAGAGGACCAGAGCAGCGGGAAGAGAGTGTGGACTGGAAGGCACAAGGAGAAACCCTCTGAGGTACAGCCACCCTAATCCCTGGGTTGAGACACTTCCCTAATCGAAAATGAATATTTCCCATGGAACTAGCAATACCAGCAAAGGGTGGCAGGACACCAGCCAAACAAGCTCTCCCGCGGAACTTAGAGCAGAGCTGCTTAGACAGAGGAAACTTCCAGGACTACAGTATGGAGTTTTAGGGTCTGAACTGAAGTGCCCCTACCCACACTGCTGAGGGTTTGCTGGAGGGACGGTGGCAGCGGGACGCTGAAATGCGGTTCTGTCGGTGGGAGTGGAGGCCCCTGCTGGCGTGAGCTTGGTCTAGCCCAGCAGAGGTGGAGGGATACGCAAAAGGGGTTCGGCAGCTTGGCGCCTGCCTGCAGCCACACCTGCGGGGGGAAAAGCAGGAGGCCAGAAACTGGCAGAGATCTGCTGCTGAACAGGGTCCCGTGGGCACGTAACATAACCTGCCCTCCTAGGTTTGCGAGCCGGCCCTGACCGCAGGGGCGGAGCTAAGGCCCAGGACAGGTGAACACTTGCAGCTGAGTGCACAAAGCAGTCCTGCCCAGCCCAAAAAATGGCGGATTGCGACCCTGCGCAACCGGGCCTTGACCGTGGGAGCGGGGCTAAAGCCCAGGACAGGTGGAGGCACGCAGCTGAGTGCACACCAGCAGTCCCACCCGACCCGAGAAACCACACCAAGTAGGCTCTGACTGCAGGGGCTGGGCGGGAGCACTGGAAAGGCGGGGCTCGCAGCCGAGCAAAGGTACTCACCCCTACGCTTGGTGCTGAGGCTTGTGGCTTGAGTGCCATGCACAGCCCCACCTGTGGGCAAGGCGAAGGCCCAGACAGGCTAAGGCTTGTAGAGCAGGGCTGCAGAACACTGCCCCACCTGCAGAGGAGAGGTGGAAATCACAGCAATAGCTGCAGTGGGCCGGCACCAGGAATTTCCATACCCAACCGCCTTAGGCAACGGCAGAGGGGGTGCTGGGCCTGCAGACAGACCATACCTAAGGAACAGAGGAACAGAGAGGCAACACCCATTGTGCCACACCCTTATACACAGATAAAATAGGCAAGCAGAGAAATGCAACCCAAATGAATCAAGAGAAATCCCCAGAGAAGGACCTGAATGAACCAGATATAACCAAATTACAATATGCTAAGTTTAAAATAATGATATGATGTTCAAAGAGCTTAGAGCAACTATGGATAGTCATTACTAACACCTAAATAAAGAGATAACAATTGTAAAAAAGGAAATTGAAATAATAAAAAGGAATCAGACAGAAATGACTAATACAGTGTCAGAACTGAAGACCACAATAGAAGGAATTAAAAGCAGGGTGAGTGATGATGAGGATCAAATCAGCGAGTTAGAGGATACAATAAACAAGGGTACAGAAGAAGAGAAGAAAAAGGAAAAGAGACTCAAAAAATGTGAGGAAAATCTAAGGGAGCTCTGTGACAACATGAAGAGAAATAACATTCGCATCATAGGGGTACCAGAAGATGAAGAGAAAGAACAAGAGATAGAAACTTTGTTCCATCAACTCATAGCTGAAAACTTCCCTAAATTAAGGCTGGAAAACGTTTCACATGTTCAAGAAGCACAGAGAACTCCATTAAAAGAAATCTACACCAAGACACACCATAGTTAAAATACCAAAGCTAAGGGATAAAGAGAAAATTTTAAAAACTGCTAAAAAGAAAAAGGCTATCACCTACAAAGGAACCCCCACAAGGATGACATCTGACTTCACAACAGAAACACTTGAGGCCAGAAGAGTATGGCAAGTTATATTCAAAGTAATGCAGAACAAGAACCTACAACCAAGATTCCTCTATCCAGCAAGGCTAACGTTTCAAATTGAAGGAGAAATAAAGAGCTTCCCAGACAAAAAAGCGTCAAGGAATTCATTAAAACCGAACCAATTCTGCAAGATATACTAAGGGGACTGTTGTGAACATTTCAAACGGAGGAAAGAATAGAGCAAAAGAAGAATACAGCTTTAAAGAATAAAATGGCAATAAACAACTACATATCAATAATAACCTTAAATGTAAATGAATTAAATGATCCAACCAGAAGACATAGGGTAGCTGCGTGGATAAAGAAACAGGACCCATACATATGCTGTCTACAAGAGACACATCTTAAAACAAAAGATGCACATAGATAGAGGGTAGAAGGATGGAAAAAAATATTTCATGCAAATGGAATTGAAAAAAAAGTCGGGGTAGAAATACTTATATCTGACAAAATGGACTTTAAAACAAAGACTGTAGTAAGCGATAAAAAAGGACACTACATAGTGATAAAGGGAACAATTCAACAAGAAGATATAACTATTATAAATATCTACGCACCAAATATAGGAGTCCAGACATACATAAAGCAGACTTTGATGAATATAAAGGGTGAGATTAACAGCAATATTATAATCGTAGGGGATTTCAATACCCAACTAACTTCACTGGATTGATCCTCAGGAAAGAAAATAAATAAAGAAACAGCAGACTTAAAGGATACACTAGATCAATTCGATTTAGTAGATATCTTCAGAAGTTTCCACCCTAAAGAAGCAGACTATACATTCTTCTCAAGTGCTCATGGTACATTTTTTAGGATAGACCACATATTAGGACATAAAAATGGTCTCAACAAATTTAAGAAGATTGAAATCATATCAAACATTTTATCTGATCACAATGGCTTGAAACTAGAAATTAACCAAAAAAGAAAAACTAAAAAATACTCAAACACTTGGAAAATAAATAGCATGTTATTAAATAATGAATGAATTAACAATGAGATCAAAGAAGAAAAAAAAAGTTTCTAAAAACCAATGATAATGAGTATACATCAACTCCAAATTTATGGAACACAGCAAAAGCAGTACTGAGAGAGAAGTTCATAGCACTACAGGCATACCATGAGAAGCTAGATAAAGCTCAAATAAGCAACCTGACACTCAATCTAAAAGAACTAGAAAAACAGCAGCAAATAAAGCCCAGGATCAGTAGACGGAAGAAAATAATAAAGATCAGAGAAGAAATAAATGACATAGAGGCTAAGGAAACAATACAGAGGATCAATGAAACCAGGAGCTGGTTCTTTGAAAAGGTAAACAAGATTGATGAATCTTTAACTAGACTCACCAGGAAAAAAAGAGAGAGAGGATTCAAATATATAAAATTAAATATGAGAGTGGAGAAATAACCGACACAACAGAAATACAAAGTATTGTAAGAAAATACTATGAAGAACTCTATACCAAATACTTAGACAACCTAGGTAAATGGACAAATTCTTGAATCATATAATCTTCCAAAAATTAATCTGGAAGAATCAGAACACCTAAACAGACAGATTATAACAAATGAGATCGAAACAGTTATCAAAAAACTCCCGAAAAAGGTAAGTCCTGGGCCTGATGGCTTCACAAGTGAATTCTACAAAAAATTCATAGAAATAACTCCTATCCTCCTCAAGCTATTTCAAAAAATTCAAGGGCAAGAAAGACTTCTAAAATTTTTATATGAGGCGAGCAGAATTCTGATCCCAAAACCAGGTAAAGACAACACAAAGAAAGAAAATTATAGGCCAATATGCCTGATGAATTTAGGTCCTAAAATATTCTACAAATATTAGCCAACCGGATCCAGTAATATATGAAAAAAATCATACACCATGATCAAGTGGGATTTATTCTGGAGAGGCTAGGCTGGTTCAATATACACAAATCAATCAATGTGATTCATCACATAAACAAAAGGAAGGACAAAAATCACATGATAATTTCAATAGATGCAGAAAAATCATTTGATAAAAAGCAGAACCCATTCATGATCAAAATTCTAAGTAAGTGGGCATACAGGGAACATTTCTTAACATGATAAAGGCCATAAATGACAAACCCACAAGAAACATCATACTAAATGGGCAAAAATTAAAAGCAATGCCCTTAAGATCTGGAACCAGGCGGAATTGCCCCCTTTCACCACTCTTATTCAACATAGTTATGGAAGTCCTAGCTACAGCAGTCAGACAAGAAGAAGAAATAAACAGCATCCAAATTGGAAAAGAAGGAATAAAACTGTCATTATTGCAGATGACATGATATTGTAATATAGAAAACGCAGTGGATAGATCGTCGGACTGGAATGTGGAGAACCCAGGTTCGAGATTTCGAGCTCGCCAGCTAGAGCGTGGGCCCCTCTGGCTTGAGTAAAAAAAAAAAGCTCGATGGCTTGGACCCAAGGTAGCTAGCTCCAGAAAGGGATGGTTCGGTCTTCTGAAGGCCTGCGGTCAGGCCTCATGTGAGAGAGCAGTCAATGAACAACTATGGTGTCGCAACGGCAGTGAAAGACTAATGATTGATGCTTCTCACCTCTCTCCATTCCTGTCTGTCTGTCCCTTCTATCCCTTTCTCTGAATCTTTGTTTATCCCTCTTAAAAAGAAAACCCTAAAGTCTCAGTAAAAAAAATACTGGACCTGATAAATGAATTCAGCAAGGTGGCTGGATATAAAATTAATACTCAGATATCAAAGGAATTTTTATATACCAACAATGAACTGTCAGCAAAAGAAATTAAGGAAACAATTCCCTTCACTATTGCAACCAAAAAACAAAGTACCTAGGTGTAAATTTAACCAAGGAGGTTAAGGACTTGTACTCGGAATATTATAAAACATTGATAAAAGAAATCAAGGAAGATACAAACAAATGGAAGCATATACCATGCTCATGGCTAGGAAGAATAAACATCATTAAAATGTTTATATTACCCAAAGCAATTTATAAATTCAATGCAATACCAATTAAAATACCAATGACATACTTTAAAGATATAGAACACATATTCCAAATATTTATATGGAACCAAAAAAAAAAAACACAAATAGCCTAAGCAATCTTAAAAAGAAAAAATAAAGCGGGAGGTATCACTCTTCTGGATATCAAGGTTTACTACAAGGCCATTGTACTCATTAAGCCTGGTACTGGCATAAGAACAGGCACATAGATCAATGGAACAGAATAGAGAACTCAGAAATAAACCGACACTATTATGGACAACTGATATCTCTCAAAGGAGGAAAGGCCATACAATGAAGTAAATACAGCCTCTTTAACTAATGGTTGTGGGAAAATTGGACATCTACTTGCAAAAAAATGAAACTAGACCATCAACTTACCACCATTCACACAAACAAACCTAAAATGTATAAAAGACTTAAATGTAAGCCTCAGAATGGCGCTCATCAGCAAAACAACACAGAATAAGTGCTGGCAAGGATGTGGAGGCAGGGGAGCCCTCCTGCGCTGCTGGGGGAAATACAGACTCGTGCAGCCACTGTGGAAAACAGTATGGAGATTCCTCAAAAAATTATAAGTCGAAGTGCCTTTGACCCAGCTATCCCACTTTTAGGAAAATACCCTAAGAACACCATAGCACTGTTCGAAATAAGTAATGTGCCCCCATGTTCGTGACAGCATTGTTCACAATAGCGAAGATCTGGAGACAGCTTAAATGTCCATCAGAGGAGGAGTGAATTAAAAAGCTTTGGTACTTATATACTATGGAACACTACTCAGCCATAAGAAATGATGACATCGAATCATTTACAACAAAATCGATGGACCTTGATAGCATTATACGGAGTGAAATAAGTAAAACATAAAAAAACTGAGAGCAGCATGATTTCATATATAGGTGGGACATAAAAGTGAGACTATGAGACATGGACAAGATTGTGGTGATTTTTGGATGGGGGGAGGAAGGAAGGGTGGGAGAGGGAGAAGTAGAGGGGCACAAAGAAAACCAGATAGAAGGTGACAGAGGACAATTTAAATTTGGGTGATGGGTATGCAACATATTTGAATGATAAGAAAACCTGGAGATGATTTTTAAACATATATATCCTGATTTATTTATGTCACCCCATTAAAATTAATTAAAAAACAAAAGAACCCTCAGTGAAAAGATCATGTTGAGGGGCAGAGAAGTGCACAGCAGATGTGGGTTAGGGCCTAGCCAGGCATTTGCTGCCAGGTAGCCTGGTTAAGGTGTCTACAAAGCTAATAGTCAGGGCCACCATCACAGCCACCTCGCCCATGTAGGTTCACATTAGATTCGAACAGTCGATAATGAAACAATGGAGCCAAGAACTGGTGAGCCATCAGCTTTAATTCTAGTTTGCACTCGGCGGACAAGCAAAAACACACTGGGCTCCAAAACCCACTCATTCATTGCTCACAAAGCTACTGACTTATCCGAGTTTTCTAGAATCAAAAAGTTTCTAGCTCACCAGACTTTTTCACCTCTGTTTCCCATCTCCTCTTTTCACAAACTGGCTTCTTCCTCAGCATTCCACCATCTTCGCTGCCTCCTCTCTCCATGTGGCCTTAATCTGCTCTCCTTTCTAATACCTCAGAAACCAAGAGCGAGCAAGGTCCAGGATGTCCCGCTTTATAATGTAGAAATCCAAACCCTTAATCCAATCTACAGACAAGGAAGTCTCTGATACAAAGTCACCCATCTGAGGCATAATGGGATTCCTCAGGAGAGTGCACCACCCATCATCCAATCAGTCTAGGCTGTGGGGAAAAGCTTACTCTTAAAACCAAGCCTTAGGCCAAAATGACCTGGCCTGCTTACATTACAGCCTTTCCCCCACACCCATCCTAAGCATAAGGGCAAATAATATCACCTGGGTGACAAGTTTCTATGTGGGAAGCACCATCTTTAACAAAGTGAGCATATTATATTTTATCTGCCCAACAATCCACCCCTATGTTCACTTTACTACCCACAATCTACACCACTGGCATTCCTGTACAAGGAAATTAGGCACATTACACAAGTTACAACAACAGCACAAATCATACAGTTTCAACAATTACAAAGGGACAGACATTTCACCAGTCTCTGAGCACTTTGCCAAAAGTGAAAAATGTCCTCAGCTTTCTCTGTTGCATTTGAAAGGCTTCCTGGGGCAGGGAGACTGCCTCCATCAAAGCCACCCCTCACCCCCATCAGGGTATTTCACATTGTCCAAAAATCATAACTTCATTCAACAAATGAGCCAGTGCTCACACCGATTGTAGTCCAGGAAATCAGTCCACGCACATGGGGCCTTAGCCTCCCCCCTCATTCCTGCCATCATGGCAAGTCTCACACTGTCCTAAAGAGAATCATGTGGTAATGGCAGTCAGCATTTCCATTGTTGCTCCAGAGAGCATGATGGCATCCACCCTTATGTCCCAAAATCACAGACCTACCAGCAGCTTGTCAGGCACTCCCTGCCGTTTCAGCTGGTCTCTCATGTTCTGGAGACTGTGGATTGCAACTCCAACTGGATTCTCCTCATCGTGCAAAAATGAACTAGAAACATCAGCTCCCGCTGCCGGGCTCGAGCTCTGGGCCACCGCTGCCTTCTGCTCAGCAGCCCTTGCAGCTCCAGCCTCGGCCTCAGCCCCGGCCTCATGCTGCTGCTGGCTCTCCACAACATCCAGGGCAATCTCCAACTCATGAACCTTTGATGTCTTCTCCAGCGTCTGCTCCATTTCCAGTTGAATCTCGCAAACCTGGTCAGCCTTCTCCTCCAGTGCTTCCTCCAACTCCAGGGTCGGCATCTCTTTCTCCCACGTTTCCTCCAGCTCCATCCACTGCTCACTTTGCAGGTCCCAGGCAGCCTCCTCCATAGAGCTCTTGGTTTCCTCACACATGGCTGTAAAAGTCAGCCAGCCTACAGTCCCCCAAAAAACAGCTATGGGAAACCATAACAGCAGCCAATTCTCTACTCCACCGCTCAAAGGTGGTGGCGGCTCCATGCCAATCTGTATCGAATCCTGCCACAGACTACGCCAAATGCAAAGCCAATAGTCAGGGCCACCATCACAGCCACCTGGCCCATGCAGGTTTGCATTAGATTCAAACAGTCGGTAATGAAACAATGGAGCCAAGAACTGGTGAGCCATCAGCTTTAATTCTAGCTTGCACCTGGCGGGCAAGCAAAAACACACACTGGGCTCCAAAACCCACTCATTCAGTGCTCACAGAGCTACTGATTTATCCGAGTTTCCTAGAATGAAAAGGTTTCTAGCTCACCAGACTTATTCACCTTTGTTTCCCATTTCCTCTCTACACAAACTCTGCACAAACTGGCTTCTTCCTCAGCATTCCACCATCTTCGCTGCCTCCTCTCTTCCACGTGGCCTTAATCCGCTCTCCTTTCTAATACCTCAGGAACCAAGAACGAGCAAGCTCCGGGTCTGTCCCACTTTATAATGTGGAAATCCAAACTCTTAATCCAATCTACAGACAAGGAAGTCTCTGATACAAAGTCACCCATCTGAGGCATAATGGGATTCCTCAGGAGAGTGCACCACCCATCATCCAATCAGTCTAGGCTGTGGGGAAAAGCTTACTCTTAAAACCAAGCCTTAGGCCATAATGACCTGGCCTGCTTACATTACAGCCTTTCCCCCACACCCATCCTAAGCATAAGGGCAAATAATATCACCTGGGTGATGGGCTTCCATGTGGGCAGCACCATCTTTAACAAAGTGAGCATATTATATTTTATCTGCCCAACAGTGTCCAATCATCCTCCTTTAGGGAGGACAGTTTTTCTTTTTTAAGTTCTGTCCTCTCTTGGAAAGTGTCTTTCTACATGTCCTCCTTTTTGATATTGAAAAACTAATCCGTAAATATCCGTATTCGATCAATGCAGAGTCGATGTGACGTATTTGTATTTGACATGATGATTTGTCAAAGATCATCAGTACAGTGCTGCAAGACACGATTATGAGACACATGCTATAAGGCCAGGGGAGGCTGCTGCCATTATAGCCATTCATATGCAGGTTCTCATTAATTTCGGGCAAATGGTAAAGAAACCACGCAGTCAGAGGATGGTGTGCCATTCTGTTTATTGCTGTCTCACGAAGACAGGCAAGCCACAAGAAAACCAAGGGAAAAGCAGAAAACCTGCTTTTCTCATGAAGGGCAAGGGATCAGATAGGAGAGAATAAGAGAAATCTTCCTGCACCTCTAGGTGGTGAGGCAAAATATCTCTTCCAGTAAACATTAGCAAGACAATGGCCCCTCCCAATCAGGAAGGTGACCTGCAACCTCACAGATCCCTATATCTGGCATTGCCCAGTCCCCAATGCAAACAAGCAAGCAAACACATACATCATATTTACAAACTTATTTGACCAACACATGCACTCAGAACGGGAGACCTTGAGAGAGCACACAATATACTGATATACTGAGCTCGCAAATGGCTTTGTGTACTTCTTACTAAAACATGACATGGCACATTTGACATTGTAGACTCACGATTATTTCTTTCTCAGTGAATATTCAATCCATAGACAACAGGTAAGCAAAATTCATGTTTTATTAATTCATTATCTGTTTAATAATTTCCAAATACAATAATTTTATTTACAAATATTTTTCAAAATTCGAGTTTTAAAGTGGAAACCTAACCTTAAGCCATATCTATTAATAACACATTTTGATTAAGTAGTTGCATAAAGCAGACTTTTAAAATTAGAAAATGATAAATACACCTGAATATCACTCCAAATTAGTGGTTTTGTTTGTATTTAGTTTTGTTAATTTAGTTTCCGGAAAATTTGCCAACAATGATGTAACGTTTTTAGTTCCTAATGTGCTTGCATCATTCGTGTAGCTCTATATTTTATTTTTAATTTCAAGTTTCATTTAAGGGATGGAAAAATCAAAAAAGAGGAATATGCCATTTCAACGATAAATTGAAAAAGGAATTTCCATTCCTCATATGAAAGAAAGATAACATTGTTTTCTGCGATATTTGCAGAGTAGAAGTTTGTATTGCAGTTGGGGGCAGAACAGCGATAATGAAACACTTGACCACTAGCAAACATAAGCAATCATTAGATGTGTCAGCTTCCAGTTGTAAAGTAACCAGTTTTTTTAAAACTTCAAGTTATTCTGAAGATGAGAAAAGCAGTTGGCTGCAATGGAGGGAACATTTGCATTTCATACCATAATTCACAATTAAAATATTCGTAGTATGGATTGTACAACTAAATTATTGAAAAAGTTTCACAATGAAAAATTTTCATGTGCCAGGACAAAATGCGAGGGTAGTTTGAAATCAATATTTAAAAATTATTGTGACTAAATACTTATAGATGATTTAGAAATGGCAGCATTTGAAACAATTTTATCTGATGCATCAAATAGTAATGAAATTAAATTGTATCCAATAATATTAAGATATTTAAATGTGACCAAGGGCATGCAAATAAAATATTTAAATTTAGAATCCATTGAGGGCGAAATTTATGAAATTTTGTCAAACCATCTATACAGAGTACTAAATAAAAACAATTTAAAATCCAAAGTTGTAGCACTAACAGCTGATAATACAAATATAAATTTTGGTGGGTGAAGATGCAAAGGGGTGAAAAATGTGTATGTAAAATGACGAGTTACTCCAAAAGAAAATATTAGGAATTGGTTGTAATGCACATATTTTGTCAGATGCAATCAACACATGTGCCATGCCAATTGATGTCGAAGTAATAATAACTATAATTTATTTGCATTTTAGTTTTACCGTGTGTTGCTACTTTAAAACAATTTTGTGAAGAAGCAAATGTTGAATACAAAAAACTTAGGATAAATAAAGTTAGGTGGCGTGCTTTAACACCTGCTTATAGAGCGTGTTCTACAATTATTTGAGCCTGTTTGTTCATATTTTTAAAGTTTAAACAAATGTCCTAAAATCCTGGAATTATTTTTCAATAATAAAATATCTGATATATTAAGGTATTTTTTACATAATCAACCATCTATTTTTCACAAAATGATGCAAAAGATTGAAGGTGAACACATTTCAATTACAGAAGTTATTCTTATTTTGAATGACTTTATCCTTCAGTATAAATCTCGTTTTGAAGAAAAATTTCTTCCTTTAATTATAAAAAGAAAATTGTCAGACTCAGAGGAATCAAATCCCAGCATAACAGAAAAGTTTATGAAGGAAGTGCTGAATTTTTACTAGACATGTTTTTAATATATTGAAGAATGGTCTGAAACAAACATCACGGGAAGTAACAATTTTCAATGGTGTCTTTTTACTTCATAGCAAGTATATTGGACAGATACTGAATCTATACTTGAGTTTTTATCTAAAGAAATGCCAGACATCAAAATGCCAGATGACAACTGTGTTTTTGAAGAAATTAGAAGACTGAATGTATATTTAAATTCTGAAAAATTAATACAATGGGAAGATGAACATGTCAAAATTGATAAAAGATGGGTGGAAATATTCATACATTTCAAAAATGAACATATTTCATTTGAAAATTTATTTATTCTTGTTCAATTTACATTGTGCTGCCCTGGAACTCATATAGCAGTTAAAAGCGTTTATTCAGTTGCTAATGATTTTTGGACAAGTGAGAAGTTGAGATTGAATGTTGATACTCTAGCTGCAGCACTTGCCCTAAAATGCAATATGAAGGATATTTCTTGTTTAGATATTTCCAATATATTCTTACAAGATGATACATTGACAAAAAATATTCATTCAATGGAAAAGTATTCATTTAGATAATATTATCTAAATGAATACTTTTTTCTTACAATTATTATTAAAAATTAATAGGCATGTAAGCATAATTACAATATAAAATATTACAATTTTTTATTATGCATTTATCACATCATAGTGTATTGTTGCAATGAATAAACTGTTTCTTTTATTCACGATATTGTTTTCTTCAATTTGTTTTATCCTCCTTTTCATTGTAAAAAAGTTTGCCACCTTACTGGTGTCACACATGGTCATGACTCAAAGTCACCAGTTTGAGTCCACTTCATCAGTAAATGCTGACATGTAAACATTATAGCCAAACTACATAGGAATTCAGTGGTAAAATTCAAGCATGTTAGGGAGGACCTAATGCTAAGGTTAATTATGCCGGTTATACTATCACCTTTCTCTGATAAGCAGAAGAAAACTTGGGTTTCTCTCTCCTTCCCCTTAACTCCCATCACTTTGTGGCTCTGAGTCTCATTTTACAGCAACCTAAGCTTTCAATGTCTGTTTTAATTATACATATTCCTGCATCTTTCTTGATAGACTTTTACTGCATCAAAGGCTAGATAGAGTTCCATTCTGTCTTTTGATGCCAATAGTGACTGTTGGAATAAATTAATGAAAATTTAATAGTGATTTGAAAAGATAAAATAACAAAAAATGAGAAATTGTTTTATTGTTGTATTTGTTAGTTTATTCGTTTATTTGGCATGCTTTCATTGAGTTTCTACTGCTATGAATTAGTCAAGGAAAGTACCTCAAATAGTGCTGGAAACATAATGGGAAAATACTGCCTTGACCTCAGGATTTTAAAACCCATGTGTTGTTTTCCTTCCATCCTTCTTTTTGCTTTTGTTCATTGTTTGTGTCATTAATATAAACTCTACAAACTATATTTTATTACTGGCTAAACAAATTTTACTGGTAGATTTCCATTCAAATGTAGAATCAAGTAGGCAATCTAAAAGTCTGTTCTGCAGAAAGGACAAAAGTTGCAGAAAATAATATTTTACAAAATGATGACCATGAAAAGAAGAGAATTAAACGAGTATAAAGTTAGAAAGAAAATATTATATGTAGATACATAGTTGTGTGACACAGTATTTTTTGATGTAGCACAGAACACTATGGAGAAATAGGTATCCAACTACACTTCGGGCTATAACTACATTTTAGAAACTCATTTGCAAAGCTCCCATAAATTATTTAAAAGTTTTAGAAATTTTGTACTTTTATTTTGTTAGAAGTTTTATTTGTTAAAGTCTGAGAATTTTTTCAACTATATCAATATTTAGGGATGTCAGGAATAGTTTAATTTTAATTCATTAATACATAACATATTTGTAGTAAGTAATGTTTCATCTTAAAACTATCAATTGTGGTTTTGAGCATAATTCATAATCATTATTGGTCACTTTATATTTTAACCATGTGACTTTATCAAAACAGTTTAATAATTATGTGGCTTTAAACTTTCAAATTGCCTGACCACGTGGTGGCGCAGTGGATAGAGCATTGGACTGGGATGTGAAGGACCCAGGTTCGAGACCCTGTGGTCGCCAGCTTGAGCACGGGCCCATCTGGCTTGAGCAAAAGCTCGCCAGCTTGGACCCAAGGTCACTGGCTTGAGCAAGGGGTTACTCGGTCTGCTGAAGGCCCACAGTCAAGGTGTATATGAGAAAGCAATCAATGAACAACTAAGGTGTCGCAACGAAAAACTGATAATTGATGCTTCTCATCTCTCTCTGTTCTTGTCTGTCTGTCCCTATCTATCCCTCTCTCTGTACCTGTAAAAACAAAAACAAACTAAAAAAAAACTTTCAAATTGAATTGTTACAATGTTGAAGAGAACCATTAATTACACAGAAAAGCATACATATTTGAGTATATGAAGAGAAACATTCTATGCCAGATGTATCCACTCAAATAATAATAATATAATAGCTTCTCTTGTCTGGGATTGAGAATTTTTTCAGTTATAATCAAATAATCACTTCTATATGATATGCTTTCTGATTTGGTTAGTTAGCACAGGTTGACAACTTCAAAGATGGTTTCTGATCAGTAAATATTTGGAGTCTGGGGTATTTTCAAAGTTGTTTCAGATGCCTCCTCCCGACATGCTGTGTTCTAATTCAAGAAGCTTTGATTTTGGTCTAGGCTGTAACAAACTATTGTCCTTCAGTTGGTCATGATAAACCTCAGTAGCTTAGTTGCCTTTAAAAAAAAAGAATAAAATATGTTGTTCCTACCATGATGGATTTTTTAAAAGCTCAAATAAATGAACAAATGTGAAAGCAATTAGAGAATTATTGTGAGATACTAACAAGTGTGTAGTATTTTTATTACATTTAAGTTTTGTTTGTGAAGACGGAATCATTTCTTTTCTTTTTTTTATTACAGAAACAGAGTCAGAGAGAGGGATAGATAGGGACAGACAGACAGGAACCGAGAGAAATGAGAAACATCAATTATCAGTTTTTTGTTGCAACACCTTAGTTGTTCATTGATTGCTTTCTTACGTGCCTTGACCAGAGGCCTTCAGCAGACCGAGCAACCCCTTGCCCAAGCCAGTGACCTTGGGTCCAAGCTGGTGAGCTTTGCTCAGACCAGAGGAGCCTGCGCTCAAGCTGGTGACCTCGGGGTCTCTAACCTAGGTCCTCTGTGTCCCAGTCCTATGCTCTCTCCACTGTGCCACTGCCTGGTCAGGCAAGCTTTGCTTTGTTTGTGATGTTAATTACTTTTCCATGGAAGAAGTTAATGAGTTTGCATTTTCAGTGCCATGGAGGGAAAGAGAGAATCAAAGAAAGGCCATTAAACAAGCAATTTGGGAAAAAACATGATTAAACAGACTCATTTTCCTATTGCTTCTTCTTAGACTACTGCCCAACCCAAATTTCTAGTGACCAACTAACTAGCTTGGATTCAGCACCAAATGTCTCATTTCCCTAGAAAACCTTAGTAAACCATTATGATTCGTTGGTTGCAAGCACATTTTCTCACTTTCTGTTCAGGCATAAATCACAGCATAATCTCAGGATTGAAAGATGGACAGGTAGCTGAGGATCATATAGAGGTAAAATGTTAATTATCAGTATGGCATTCAGATTTCACTGGCTCCTGAAGCTTGTTTAATACTGAAGAAGAGGGAGAAAGCACCTAGAGATGTATAATATAGTTGCCCCCATTGCCATATGAGGGGAAAATGTTCCAAGACCCCCAATGGATGCCTGAAACTGCAGATAGTGCCAAACCCTATATCCACCATGTATTTTTCTCTAAACATACATACAAATGATAAAGTTTCATTTACAAATTAGGCATAGTAAGAGATTAACAACAATTAATAATATAATAGAACAATTATCAGAATATGCTGTAATAAAAATTATTTGAATGAGGTTCTTGTCTCCCCAAATATCTGGAATTTTTCATTTAATATTTTTAGACTGCAGTGGACCATGGGCAATTAAAACTTCAGAAAGCAGAACTGCAGATATGGAACACTAATAAATCAACAACAAGAAGTAGGGCCTGGGAATAGACCTCTACACATGAGGGTGTTTATACATAAGCTTCATGGGAAATTTGCTTCTGTTGATTATAAACTCATTTTTCTCTCCCCCCCCCACACCACCCAGATCTGCAATTTGAAAGAAATAGCTATTATCTGTGGTCTTTTAACATTTATTTATTTATTTATTTAGTGACAGAGACAAGAACAGAGAGAGATGAGAAGCATCAATTCTTTGTTGCGGCTCCTTAGTCTCCTTAGTTGTTCATTGAGTGCTTTCTCACATGTGCCTTGATGTGTGTGTTTGTGGGGGGGCTACAGCAGAGCGAGTGACTCCTTGCTCAAGCCAGCGACTATAGGGCCATGTCTATTATACCACACTCAGACAAGCTTGTGAGCCCCCACTCAAGCCGGGTGAACCCACACTCAAGCCGGTGACCTTGGTGTTTCCAACCCAGGTCCTCTGTGTCCCAGGCTGATGTGCTATCCATTGTGCCACTGTCTGTCTGGTCAGGCTGTTTTAACTTTTAAATGGCAAATATGTTTATGCATCAAATATGTAATTATATATATTTTTAAAAGGTCAAAGAATCACTATTAAAAAATAAAAAATAAAAAGAAATATGAAAAAGAAATGGATAGTCTAGTCTGGGAATTACTGCAGTATCATTTAGAGGTACCAAGCTTGTCAATCTTAGAAAACAAAGATTTTGGCACAGTTAGCTATTTGTATCTTTCGTTGTAATTCTTTTTATTATCTGATCTATGTAGCTAACAACAATTTAAGATTCTTGTAACAAGTACCTGAGCTTGTTATAGACTTTGGAAGGCTGTCTTCTCTTTTAGTCACAAAGGCTTTGTAAAAACCCTAGGCTGATTGGATATTCCCCTCCAGAATTTATTTTACTGATGAAGAAATAAGAGTAATGGGACCTACAGACTCCCGTTATTCCCACACCTGAGACATTTTATTTCTCTAAATATGATCTCTATTTCATTTTGGTAACAAAAGATGTGTATGCTATTTGTTTCAATTCAGAGATCTCGCTCGATAGTTTTTCTTAAATACTATTTGTCAAGAAACATGTCTACCCCTGGAGAGCAAGTTAAAGTGGAAATATAGACTGAGTAGAGCCACCACACATAGCTCTTCCTCTTCAGTCCCCAGGAGCCTCACAGATCTCGCTTGACTTTCTATCTTTCGTGCCAAGGGCCACTATGTGATGCGTGCAGCTCAGGAAGACCTTTGTGGACTTTTTGCCTGACAAGCCCACTGGCTTCTTGAGGCAGGGTCTGTATTTATTTTCTTCTGTTCAAAGTTATTTGTTGAATGATCAAAGCTTTTACTGAAATTGGGCCAGGACTCAAAGGCTTAGTTGCATGCATCTGTCTGTATTTTAATGAACATTTTGATGTGGGGCAACATGAACTATCAGCAAAAATTAGGTCTTGCATTAGGATGTACAATGGCTGTAAGTTTCTATGACTTTAGTGTTGTATCACTTACTTTCTAGAATTATAAAAGTTAATCATTGCTCAACTTCACTTTTTCTTCCTCTTTCACTGTCATAGTTAATAGTGTCTTTTTCCTTTCCTCAACCTAACCCTAAACTAATTATATATGTATGTATGCAGTATTTTTTAATATATTATTTGCTTATTTACCCATTCACTCACTCACTTACTCACTCATTTACACACCCTTTCTATCTGATGCCCCCCTCAGGAGATCTCAGGGCTAAAGACTGATATTCTCAAGGTTTGATAAGAGTAAAAAGAATTTAGTTTTAGGTCACCCTACTGCAGGTGATGTGCAAGCTTTGACTTAAAAAATATGGCATAAACAGTCTTGTGTCCTGGCTGGTCAGCTCAGTAGATAGTCGGTCAACTTGCAGACATCCCAGATTTGATCCCCAATCAGGGCACAAAGGAGAAGCGCCCATCTGCTTCTCTCCTCATTCTTTATCACAGCCAGTGGCTTAGTTGATTCAAGCGTTGGCCCCAGAAAGGGTTTTCTGGATGATCACAGTTGGGGTGCATGTGGGAGTCTGTCTCACTATCTCTCCCCTCTGCTCACTAAAAAAAACTAAAAAAAAAAAAGTGCTACATACAGTCTTGTTAAACCTTCCAAGATTTTATGTGATACATATGAAAATAATCAAAAAGAGGACTATTAATAGAAAATAAGGCATTACATAAAATTTAATTCTTTTAATGATGAAAGTAGATCCAGAAAGTTTGTTTGGAAAATATTATTAAATACTGAGTAACTGTTATTTGATGCTCTTTGGCTGCTGATATCAAGGGTATGAGAGACTGTATGGAAAGGGGTTTATAGTCACAGCTGCTCACAAAGAAGGAAATTGAATGTCTGATACTAATTTTATATACCCGAGGGATTCTTAGTATTTGCTGATGTTGGCATAACAAATAAAAATAAAATTTTCAGATTCCTGTCCTTTACTGCAGGAATAAGTTTTAGAGATAATTAAGGTCCAACCTGACATTTTATAATTGACCAAACCAAGAGGAAAGGAATGACTTGTGTTGATTAGTGTGTAATATTTATATGCACGCCTGTAACTAGAACAAGTGCACTGTACACAGACATTCCAGGGGAGGGGAGGCTGGCATATAACCAGGGAAGGGCAGCTAGATGGCAACCACAGAGTCCCCAGGCTGCCAGTACCTCGGGCCAGGCCTTCACAGCCCCTGAGATTCAAAATTCCTTTGAACGGATCATTCCTCTTCTTAGAAGCAGTTTTGCACCCACCCACTCATAGGAATCGACTTAATAAAAAGGACAATGAAGCAATGCCAGCCCAGTTTATAATGAGAGATCTCTGTCACATGAGCAGGAATTCTGGAGCAGACTGGTGCATTTTTTCCCTTATGCAAATCTACCCTATATGTAGTTAGAAAGTTACAGTTACAGGTATTGATCGACTTACGACCTATACAACTTACAACAATTTGACTTTACGACCACAATAGCTAGCCAGGACTGCTCCATGTCTGGCAGCACAAGCGTTGCCCAGCTGGGCGTACGACAGTGCAGACCAGCTTCAGGCAGCACTAACGTCTCCGTGTGCACCATTTCAACTGTACAGCAATTTGTGTTTTGTGTCTTGGATATTTTTCATCAAACCCCTCCCAAGATGTCTACCAAGAGGAAATTGTCTTTGTCTATCGCCTACTCAACTTGCAACCGAATGGTGTTAGGACTGTCTGTCAGAACCAATCGTGGTCATAACTCGAGCACTAGCTGTAGAGGATTGATTGCTTGGGTAGCATGAAGTCAGAGCAGAGTTTGCAGTGAAGGGAATGATTAACTATTTCTAGAGTCTGCTGAGGAAAAGCTTAACAGAGAAGAGACCATACCAGAGGAGATGACTACAGCCAGAAAAGAAAAGACAAAAACAAAACCACATTAAAGGCAAAGAATCAAAACTAATTATGTCTCTGGTTCAATTGCAAAGCATTCAAGGGCTTGCTGGTTGTGGGTTGGTATAGCTAGGAATGTCAAGGACTAGGTGTGGAAAGTTAGAACTGGACCGGACCTTGAAAACCCTGGTTCATCCTAAGGGAGGAGGAAGAATTCATCTGAGGAGACTGAGAAGGAACTGGTGGAGAGGAAAGAGAAAATCCAGGAGAAATTGGTGTTCTGGAAGCCAAGAGCTGCTGTTGGGAAAAACAAACAAAAAATCTTTTCCTTCCCTAGAAAAACACTGAACTATTAATAAGAAAACTGAAGTGCATTAAAGTTTTCAGTTGTTTGTTTTTTTTTGGGGGGGGGGGTTTCTAGCATACGCCCATTCGAAGCAGGCAGCACCAAACTAAACTTGGTTAGGAGCGCCCACTGAAAGGAATTAAGGGATGAGTTTTTTTATAGAAAAGATAGGAAAGCAAGCATGGAATTATCTGATGGGCTATAATTTAAGAGATTGCTTTATTTGGGAAAGTGTAGTTGGCTGTTTGTGAATGATTGTTCTCAAGTTTTATTTCCTAGGATTCCTGTGCACTGACTCTGGTTTAGGGTTTGGTTGCTATCAAGGCAGTAAAGCCACCTCAGTCTAATGGCTTTCTTGTTTAATTACTTTAACATCACAAACGTAGAAGGGAAAGAAAACAGTTTTACAACTGAATAAGCATTAATCCAGAATATGACATGCATGATGGGCAATGTGCCAAGTGAGGGCGAAGAGAAAGACATCTCGTCCTTTTGTAACCATTCATACTTGTTCTCAAGATAAACCACAACTAATTCTTTAAGTACAGAACCTCGACAACACCATTTGTCACACAAAATTTTTCCTAAATTCGTTGGGTAATTGGGGTGACCGTCTGTAAAGCCAGTAGCCAGGACCACCATCACAGCTGCCTGGCCCATGCAG
Source organism: Rhynchonycteris naso (assembly GCA_037038555.1). NCBI lineage: Eukaryota > Metazoa > Chordata > Mammalia > Chiroptera > Emballonuridae > Rhynchonycteris > Rhynchonycteris naso. The sequence goes on from CM072999.1 coordinate 126,627,805, forward strand.
GTTCACATTAGATTCGTATAGTGGGTAATGAAACAATGGAGCCAAGAACTGGTGAGCCATCAGCTTCAATTCTAGCTTGCACCTGGCGGGCAAGCAAAAACACACACTGGGCTCCAAAACCCACTCATTCAGTGCTCACAAAGCTACTGACTTATCCGAGTTTCCTAGAATCAAAGGTTTCTAGCTCACCAGACTTATTCACCTCTGTTTCCCATCTCCTTCTCTCTACACAAACAGGCTTCTTCCTCAGCATTCCACCATCTTGGCTGCCTCCTCTCTCCACGTGGCCTTAATCTGCTCTCCTTTCTAATACTAACTCAGGAACCGAGAGAGAGCAAGCTCCCGGTCTGCCCCACTTTATAGCGTAGATATCCAAACCCTTAATCCAATCTACAAACAAGAAAGTCTCTGATACAAAGTCACTCATCTGAGGCACAATGGGATTCCTCATGAGAGTGCACCACCCTACATCATCCAATCAGTCAAGGGTGTGGGGAAAAGCTTACTCTTAAAACTAAGGTGTAGGCTATAATGACCCGGCCTGCCCATAGCCTGTCCCCCAAAACACGTTAATATCAACAGACTTGCATGTGCACAGCACCATCTTTAACAAAGTGAGCATAATATATTTTCTCTGCCCAACACCGTCTGCATTAGCTAGTTGGTTTATCCAAAGATAAATGACGTCTTAATTACAGAAGGTAGTTTTGGTGCTGGGCAGTCACCGAAGGTAGGCTCTTACCCACCCCCACAAACTAGGAAACTGGTTGCAGTTTCCTTGATTACGTTTCAAAGTGTTGGTCCCCATACCTTAAAGCTGGCAAGAGGCTTATCCAGCTTTTTAAAAGAGTTATATATATTTCAGAGACAGAAAGACCTTGAGAATACAAGTTTTCTAAAGAAAATGCTCTAAAAAAGGGAGTGAGGAGCCTCTTTCCCTATTTTCAATAGGGAGAATTAGGCCTCTTATTTTTGGTTTGTAGTTGCTCTTACAGACAGATTGAAATTGAGATCAAGTACCTCAAATGTTGAATTTAAAGAATTTAAAAAAGGGGTGGGGGAAATGTGAAGATTCTAGAGAGAGCTCTGTTTCCAGTTCAAAGAGGCCAGTCCTCCAGGTCTGTGAGTGACTTCCCTATTATATGAGCTTATTGAAGGGGCAGACTACATTGTTGTTCTGTATGAATGAAGAAATTGACTACCACATAGTTAAATGGCTTCTTTCTTATTCTCTCTAAAGCCCTTTGGCTTAATTCTTAAATTGTTGTTTGTATTTGAGGGAATTATGTTGGAATCCTCTACTCTTAGGCATTTTTAGGCCCTTGACTGTGGTTACAGTTTTTATTCACAGTTCTCTGGGAAACCCCCCACCTTACCGTTTTTTACTTTGAAGCCCAAGGACTGCAAAGTAGGGCAGAGCTGGCTGTCTCATTTCTTTCTATAGCTGCAATGGGTGAGGAGGGTGCTTTGCTCTCCAAAGGACTTTTGCCCCAGAAGGGAAGTTGTTAAGTTCTTTGTAATTGAAAACATTCCTAGACAGCAGTGTTTTAACACTCAGTTTTCACAGTCTAACAAAAATAGAATCTCTAGTATTTTCACATACCATTTAAAATCACAAAAATTGTAAGGCATCCTAAAAAAAATAAACAATGTATTATCAGGTACCTTCCTATTCATTGTATGTTAGTGTGAGAACATTAAAAGTTTGCACAATACCTCTATTTTAGGGGACAGTGCTATGTTTATACATGTTATATAAACTTTATTCAAAATTTATATAATATTTATGTTTCCATTTCATAGATCAGAATGTTCACAGTGCTAATTTAAAGCTATTATGAAACACCAGCTGGTGTTGTGCTGTGTACATTGGGGAATAAGGTAAAGGACTTGAGGCCGGTCACATGTGCTTACAATCTTGGTGGTGAACTGTGACTAGCAGGCAGAGATGGTGTCAAACCCTTGATTCAATGCCTCTTTGCAGTGGGATTTCTCAGACTCAGGAGTCAATAGGGAATAATCCGGAAAGACTTCACACACAAAGTCAACCGTGACCTTTAGTTGGTATCTTGGTTGGGACCCATGGTAGCTACTAACAGACATGCACTCAGCTGGCTTCCACAGAAAGCAGCCCACACTAACAGGGGGCAGAGTAGGATGTGGTCGTTAGGAGTTACACATCGGCATCCATAGCTAAGAACCACAGGGGCCTTGTTCTATCTTTCTCCCTTTTTCTCTGGGCCACCAATTCCCCCTCCCCTGGACTTTTCTGTATGCACCTGTGTCACTCTTTTCTTTCTCTGGGATCAGCTTTGTTTCCTTTAATGCACATGATGGCAGATTGCAATTGACAGCCAAACTCCTAACTTTTTGTATCCTTAGTTTATGTACCTACCAAATGCTGACTTGCAACTCAGACGTCTGAGTCCAGCATTCCAAGAAAGAGGGAATGTGTGTTGGCCATGCAGTGTCCAAAGGTTGTATGGACACCAAACACCTTTTAGTAGAAGAGTAAAGCAATGGTGGGATTAAAGTACTTTAATGACCAGTTCTCTGCCGTAATGACCATTTTAAGTAAAAGAAACAATATAACAAAAGGTAGTTTATTATTTCATACATTTGAAACTTAAATAAGAATAATAAAAGAGGTACACAAAACTAGATTATGGTATAAGAAAGGGTTTTAGTTTTTGTTTTTTTTTTTTTACAGAGAGAGAGTCAGAGACAGGGATAGATAGGAACAGACAGACAGGAACTGAGAGAGATGAGAAGCATCAATCATCAGTTTTTCATTGCCGTTTCGACACCTTTGTTGTTCATTGATTGCTTTCTCATATGTGCCTTGACCATGGGACTATAGCAGACCGAATGTATGGCCAGTAGCTACGGCTACCATAATAACAGGTTACAGAAATAAACATTTTTGACCTAACTACAGGGCAGGACAAACTTCTACTTATTAAATGTCTATTCTTATCAACCCACAACGATTCTATGAAGGTCCCCCTCATGCCTATCTCAGGATGTTTTTCTATACTTCAGTAACTCTTTCCATTTATGAGTCTCTCCTGTGTGTGGTGTCTCTGACACTGTAAAGCCAGTAGCTACAGTCACCATCACAGCTGGCTGGCCCACGCAGGTTCGCATTTGATTCAGACAGATGGTAATGAAACAACGGAGCTAAGAACTGGTTGGCCATTAGCTTTATTCCTAGCTTGCACCTGGTGGGCAAGAAATACACACGGTGGAAAAACACTTCACTTTCCATTCAGGGCTCCCAAAGCTGCTGACTTATCTGAGTTTTTCTAGGATCAATAGTTTGTGAGAGACGGCAAGATGGCAGTGGAGTAGGCGGATGTACCAACTTCCAACTCCCAGAACCAAAGTGGATTATAACTCAATTTTAAGAACCATCATCTGGATAAACCAACTTTGAACTAAACTAAGTGGACTTTTCAACCAAGGAACACTGAAGAAGCCACATTGAGACTGGTAGGAAAAGCGAAAACGCGAAAAGGGCCGCCCAGCTCCTCAGAGCGAATGGCAGCCCAGAGAGATCCGCTTGGCGGGAGGAGAGTTTGGCGGAGAGGGAGGGACCTGGGTCCCAGGAACAAAGCACCAGCCTGCAGTCCCAGAGCCTAGAAGAGGCGTTTGGACAGTATTGAGCTGTGAAACAAGTGAGGATACTGTTTGTGAGAAAGAGACAGTTTTCTCAGATCCAAGATTCTTCTTAAAGGGACAGCGTAGAAAACCTCTCTCAGGACCACACACCTGGGGCTCCGGGGAACAGGGACAGAGGAGAGGACCAGAGCAGCGGGAAGAGAGTGTAAACTGGAAGGCACAGGGAGAAACACTCTGAGGGACAGCCACCCTAACCCCTGGGCTAAGTCACTTCCCTAATCAAAAATGAATATTTCCCCTGGAACTAGCAATACCAGCAAAGGGGGGCAGGACACCAGCCAAACAAGCTCTCCCACGGCACTTAGAACAGATCTGCTTAGATGGAGGGAGCTTCCAGGACTACAGTATGGAGTGTTAGGGTCTGAGCTGCAGTGCACCCACCCACACTGCTGAGGGCTTGCTGGAGGGATGGTCGAAGTGGGACACTGAAGCGCAGTTCTGTTGGCAGGGGCAGAGGGCCAGCTGGGGTGAGCTCGGTGTAGCACAGCAAGGGTGGAGGGGACGCGTGAAAGTGGTGAGGAAGTTTTGGGCACGCCTGTAGTCCCACCTGTGGGGAGAAGCAAGAGGCCAGAAATGGGCACAGATCTGTTCTGCAACCCTGGACCCTGTGCAAGCTGGCCCTAACCGCCGGTGTGAGGCTAGGACAAGGCACAGGCAGAGGCTTGTGGCTGAGCGCATTCCAACAGCCACGCCCGGCCCGAGAAACCATGGTTTGCCATCCTGTGTGGTGAGTTGCCTCTGAATGTGAGGGCGGGGCTAGAGCCCCAGATGAGAGGAGGCTCACATCTGAGTGCCCATCAGCAGCCCCGTCCAACCAGAGAAACTGTGGCAGCAGGCTCTGTCCGCGGGGACTGGGCAGAAGCCTGGGAACAGGCTGGGTCCACAGTTGAGCAAAGGTGCTCATCTCTACCCTTGGTGCTGAGGCTTGTGGCTTGAATGCAGTGCGCAATCCCAACTGTAGGGGCAAGGCGAAGGCCCTGACAGGCTGAGGATTGTAGAGCTGGGCACCAGAACACAGTCCCTCCCGTGGAGGAGAGGCGGAAATCACAGCAACAGCCACAGTGTGTTGGCACTGGCACTGCCCATACGCAACAGCCCTAGGAAGCGGCAGAGGGGGTGGCAGGCCTGCAGACAGACCACACCTAGAGAACACAAAGAGAACACCTACTGGACTCCTGTGGCCACACCTTCTTATACACAGAAAAAATGGGAAGGCAGAGAAATGCAACCAAAATGAATCAAGAGAAATCCCCAGAGAAGGACCTGAATGAACCAGATATAACGAAATAACCAGAGGCAGAATATAAAATAATGATAGTTAGGATGTTCAAGGAAATTAGAGTAACAATGGATAGTCACTACGAACACCTAAATAAAGAGATAACAAGTATAAAAAGCGAAATTGAAATAATAAAAAAGAATCATACAGAAATGACAAATACAATATCAGAACTGAAGACCACAATAGAAGGAATTAAAAGCAGGATGGATGACGCTGAGGATTGAATCAGTAAGTTAGAGGACACAATAAACAAAAGCATGGAAGCAGAGCAGAAAAAAGAAAAGAGACTCAAATAATGTGCAGAAACTAAGGGAGCTCTGTGACAAATGAAGAGAAATAAAATTCGCATCATAGGGGTTCCAGGAGAAGAGAAGAGAGAGAACAAGAAATAGAAACTTTGTTCAATCAAATCATAGCAGAAAACTTCCCTAAATTAAGGATAGGAAATATTCCACACATTCAGAAGCACAGAGAACTCCATTAAAGAGAAACACAAAGAAATCTACACCAAGACACATCATAGTTAAAATACCAAAGCTAAGGGATAAAGAGAAAAATTTAAAAGCTGCTAGAGATAAAAAGGCTATCACCTAAAAAGTAGCCCCCATAAGGATGACATCTGACTTCTCAACAGAAACACTTGAGGGCAGAAGGGAATGGCAAGATATATTCAAAGTAATGCAGAACAAGAACCTACAACCAACATTCCTCTATCCAGCAAGGCTAACATTTCAAATTGAAGGAGAAATAAAGAGCTACCCAGACCAAAAAAGTTTAAAGGAATTCATTAAAACCGAACCAATTCTGCAAGAGATACTAAGGGGCCTGTTGTGAACATTTCAAAGGGAGGAAAGAATATAGCAAAAGAAGAATACAGCTTTAAAGAATAAAATGGCAATAAACAACTACATATCAATAATAACCTTAAATGTAAATGGTTTAAATGATCCAACCAAAAGACATAGGGTAGCTGTGTGGATAAAGAAACAGGACCCATACATATGCTGTCTACAAGAGACACACCTTAAAACAAAAGATGCACATAGACAGAAGGTAGAAGGATGGAAAAAAATATTTCATGCAAATGGAATTGAAAAAAAGTTGGGGTAGAAATACTTATATCTGACAAAATGGGCTTTAAAATAAAGGCTGTAGTAAGAGATAAAAAAGGACACTACATAGTGATAAAGAGAACAATTTAACAATAAGATATAACTATTACAAATATCTACGCACCAAATATAGGAGTCCTGACATACATAAAGCAGACTTTGATGAATATAAAGGGTGAGATTAACAGCAATACTATAATCGCAGGGGATTTCAATACCCCACTAACTTCACTGGATTGATCCTCAGGAAAGAAAATAAATAAAGAATCAGCAGACTTAAAGGATACACTAGATCAACTCAATTTAGTAGATATCTTCAAGACTTTTCACCCTAAAGAAGACGAATATACATTTTTCCAAGCGCTCATGGTACATTTTTTAGGATAGACCACATGTTAGGACACAAAAATGGTCTCAACAAATTTTAGAAGATTGAAATCATATTAAGCATTTTATCTGCTCACAATGGCTTGAAACTAGTAATTAACCAAAAAAGAGAAACTGAAAAATACTCAAACACTGGGAAACTAAAAGCATATTATTAAATAATGAATGGATTTACAATGAGATCAAAGAAGAAAAAAAAGTTTCTAAAAGCCAATGATAATGAGTATACATCAACTCCAAATTTATGGAACACAGCAAAAACAGTACTAAGAAGGAAGTTCATAGCACTACAGGCATACCATAAGAAGCTAGAAAAATCTCAAATAAGCAACCTGACACTCCATCTAAAAGAACTAGAAAAACAGCAGCAAATAAAGCCCAGGACCAGTAGAAGGAAGGAAATAATAAAGATCAGGGTATAAATAAATGACATAGAGGCTAAGGAAACCATACAGAGGATCAATGAAACCAGGAGCTGGTTCTTTGAAAAGGTAAAAAAGATTGATGAACCTTTAACTAGACTCACCAAGAAAAAAAAGAGAGAGGATTCAAATATATAAAATTAAATATTAGAGTGAAGAAATAACAAGTGACACAACAGAAATACAAAGTATTGTAAGAATATACTATGAAGAACTCTATGCCAAAAAATTGGACAACCTAAGTGAAAGGACAAATTCTTGAATCATAATCTTCCAAAAATCAATCTGGAAGAATCAGAACACCTAAACAGACCAATTACAACAAATGAGGTCGAAACAGTTATCAAAAAATTTCCCCCTAAAAGAAGTCCTGGGCCTGATGGCTACACAAGTGAATTCTACCAAAAATTAAAAGAAGAACAAACTCCTATTCTCCTCAAGCTATCTCAAAAAATTGAAGAGGAAGGAAGACTTCCAAACTCCTCTTATGAGGCAAGCATAATTCTGATCCCAAAACTGGGCAAAGACAACACAAAGAAAGAAAATTATAGGCCTATATCCCTGATGAATTTAGACGCTAAAATTCTCAACAAAATATTAGCCAACCGGATCCAGCAATATATGAAAAAAATCATAAACCATGATCACATGGGATTTATTCTGGAGATGCAAGGCTGGTTCAGTATCCGCAAATCAATCAATATGATTCATCACACAAACAAAGGAAGGACAAAAATCACATGATAATTTCAATAGATGCAGAAAAGGCATTTGGTAAAATCCAGCACCTATTCATGCTCAAAACTCTCAGTAAAGTGGGAATACAGGGAACATTTCTTAACATGATAAAGACCATCTACGACAAACCCACAGCAAACATCATGCTAAATGGGCAAAAAGTAAAAGCAATCCCATTAAGATCAGGAACCAGGCAGGGGTGCCCCCTTTCACCACTCTTATTCAACATAGTTCTGGAAGTCCTAACTAGAGCAATCAGAAAAGAAAAAGAAATAACAGGCATCCAAATTGGAAAAGAAGAAGTAAAACTGTCATTATTTTCAGATGATATGATATTTAATATAGAGAACCCTAAAGTTTAAGTGAAAAAACTACTGGACCTGATAAATGAATTCAGCAAGGTGGCAGGATATAAAATTAATACTCAGAAATCAGAGTCATTTTTATATATCAACAATGAACTTTCAGCAAAAGAAATTCAGGAAACCAACCCTTCACTATTGCAACAAAATATAAAGTACCTAGGAGTAAATTTAACCAAGGAGGTTAAGGACTTGTACTTGGAAATTTATAAAACATTGATAAAAGAAATCAAGGAAGATACAAACAAATGGAAGCATATACCGTGCTAATGGCTAGGAAGAATAAACATCATTAAAATGTCTATATTACCAAAAGCAATTTATAAATTCAATGCAATACCAATTAAAATTCCAATGACATAATTCAAAGATACAGAACACATATTCCAAAAATATATATGGAACCAAAAATGAATATGAATAGCCTCAGCAATCTTAAAAAGAAAAAAGAAAGCAGAAGGTATCACTCTTCCATATATCAAGGATTACTACAATGCCATTGTACTCAAGACAGTCTGGTAATGGCATAAGAACAGGCACATAGGTTAATGGAACTGAACAGAAAACCCAGAAATAACCCCACATCTTTATGGAGAACTGATATTTGACAAAGGAGGTAAGAACATATGATGGAGTAAAGACAGCCTCTTTAACAAATGGTGTTGGGAAAATTGGACATCTACCTGCAAAAAAATCAAACTAGACCATCAACTTATAGCATTCACAAAAACAAACTCAAAATGAAAAAAAGACTTAAAAGTAAGCTGTGAAACCATAAGCATCTTAGAAGAAAACTTAGGCAGCAAGCTCTCCAACATCTGTAACAGCAATGAATTTGCTGAATTATCTCCACAGGCAAATGAAATAAAAGGCAAGATAAACAAATGGGACTATATCAAACTAAAAAGTTTTTGCACAGCTAAGGACAATAAGAACAGAATAAAAAGATAAACCACACAGTGGGAGAACGTATTTGACAAGACGTCTGATAAAGGGGTAATCAACAAAATTTATAAAGAACTTATAAAACTCAACACCAGGAAGACAAACAATCCAATCAAAAACTGGGCAAAAGAAATGAATAGAAATTTCTTTAGAGAGGACAAACAGATGACCAATAGGCATACGAAAAAATGCTCAACATCACTAATCATTGGAGAAATGCAAATTAAAACCACAGTGAAATATCACCTTACACCATTCAGAATGGCTCTGATGAGCAAAACAACACAGAACAAGTGCTGGCGAGGATGTGGAGAAAAGGGAACCCTCCTTCACTGCTGGTGGGAATGCAGACTGGTGCAGGCACTGTGGAAAACAGTATGGAGATTCCTCAAAAAATTAAAAATCAAACTACCTTTTGACCCATCTATCCACTTTTAGAAATATCCCCTAAGATCACTATAGCACTGTTCGAAAAAAAGAAAGGTGCCCCCATGTTCGTGGCAGCATTGTTCACAATAGCGAAGATCTGGAAACAGCCCAAGTGTCCCTTAGAGGACGAGTGGATTAAAAAGCTTTTGTACATATATACTATGGAATACTACTCAGCCATAAGAAATGATGACATCGGATCATTTACAACAAAATTGATGGACCTTGATAACATTATATGGAGTGAAATAAGTAAAACATAAAAAAACTGAGAACAGCATGATTTCATACATAGGTGGTACATAGAAGTGAGACTATGAGACATGGTCAAGAATGTGGTGGTTACAGGGTTGGGGGAGGGAGGTGAGGGTGGGGGATGGGGTGGGGAGGGGCACAAAGAAAGCCAGATAGAAGGTGATAGAGGACAATTTAACTTTGGGTGATGGGTATGCAACATAATTTAATGATAAGATAACCTGGAGATGTGTTCATTGAACATATGTACCTTGATTTATTAATGACACCCCATTAAAATTAATAAAAGAAAAAAAGTATTTCTCATTTATATTTCCATTATTACAGTCAATGCAAATCATTACCTGATTATTAAACTACCTAGAAGTTATAGTTTTAAACACCGATAACTATTATTACATTGATGCTTTAAAAATATCATAATGATAATAATATGTTTACTACTAGATATTTTTTGTTATTTGTTTTTGACCTTTTTCATGTTTATTCTATTGTCCTTTGGAATCTTAGCATTTCACATATTTCAAACTAGAGCTTGACAGTTGTAATGTTACATCTGAGCATTTTCCCGAGAACCACAATGTAACAGGAGATAATACAAGTAAAGTACTGAATGTATTCAAAGTTCAGGACAACCTACTCAAAGTCTCAACAGACCTTTTTTGTGGATCAGAACACCCATGTCGTCATTGTTTTCACCCTTCCCGTTCACCACAGCTGGTGAGTTAAGATTGTCTGTGGACAAAATGGAATAGCATAATGCATAGGCTAAAACTTACCATAATTGTGTTTACAACGACTGTTCTGTTTTCAATAGCTTCTGTGTCATTGCCAAGAGTGGGTACATCTTGAATCAAGACTAATTTATCCATATCATTCCAGTAACCAACCTGCCAAACAGTGAAAATTCTTGAAAATACATTTTACAAGAGTTTTTTCTAATTCTTATTGAAACAATGAGCCATATCAATAAGAATATAAGATAAATTTATAAATCAGATGAAAAAAGTGTTTGAAAGTGTTATTAATAAATGATGGGTTAGTTTTCCTGAGATTAATTATACTGCCTAATTATACATTTGACAAGTTTACTATTTAGAATTATGGAGTAGCCAAGTCATTGAGAATGAGTCTTTCAAAAGTAATATGAATACAGATGGAACACCATTTTATGTTTATCCTGTCTTCTATTGAGATGGACTGGCACCTTCTAAAATTATATTATTTTATCAGTAATGGTGCAAGTCTTATGGTAAAATAGCCATATTTACAAAGGGGACATTACATGATATTTTCAAAGAAAAATGATTTGTAGGTTTTTAAAATAATATAGAAATAATTTTTGTTATAGCATAACCTTGCCCTTAAGGAACAGTCTCATCATTTCTAAAAGGCTAAATACATAAAAATATTAATGTTAATAAATAATATTTTCACTTTCAAAGGTTGTATTTAAGTTTATATTTTTTCATTTTTAAACAAAATCCTTTTCTTACTCTATCATTTAGATGTGATGCAAACTCCTTTTCATAAAATACAGTAAGGAGTTAGTTAAGCACCTTATCAAGCAGTAACCTACATTGGGGTCTAACGGGGAAGTTAGGGTGCTTCGTATCCTGCAGACCAGTAAGTATTAGTAGTTAGGCTACCACTTATTGACTGCTTGCTCTATGACAGACACTGCACTCAGTGCCCTTTAAAATATGCATATCTTAAAGTTTATAAACAAAGCAAATGTTCAAGCAGATAGAGTTACCTCTATTTAGAGATGAGAAACCATATTAGAATGCTAAACAATTTTTCACAATGTTATACTCAAGTGGGGTCAGAATTCAAAACTTAGGTCTATATGACTCCAAATCTCTATATACTTTATTGTTACGCTACACAGTCTTCCAAAATAGTGTTTATTCAATGCTTGCCAAACTTATTTATTGAATTTCTGAATATAGTTTATGAAACTCATGTATCTAATAAAGTGGGTGTGATAGGTAAAAAACAAACAAACAAACAAGAACAGAATAAAAAAACAAACTATATAATGGGAGAACATATTCGACAACACGTCTGATAAGGGGTTAATGACCAAAATTTATAAAGAACTTATAAAACTTAACACCAGGAAGACAAACAATCCAATCAAAAAATGGGCAAAAGAAATGAATAGAAATTTCTCCAGAGAGGACATACAGATGGCCAATAGGCATATGAAAAAATGCTCAACGTCTCACTAATCATTAGAGAAATGCAAATTAAAACCACAATGAGATATCACCTCATACCAGTCAGAATGGCGCTCATGAGCAAAACAACACAGAACAAGTGCTGGCGAGGATGTGGAGAAAAGGGAACCCTCCTGCACTGCTGGTGGGAATGCAGACTGGTGCAGGCACTGTGGAAAACAATATGGAGATTCCTCAAAAAATTAAAAATGAACTGCCTTTTGACCCAGCTATCCCACTTTTAGGAATATACCCTAAGAACACCATAGCACTGTTCGAAAAAAGAAATGCGCCCCCATGTTCGTGGCAGCATTGTTCACAATAGCGAAGATCTGGAGACAGCTCAAGTGTCCGTCAGAGGATGAGTGGATTAAAAAACTTTGGTACATATATACTATGGAATACTACTCAACCATAAGAAATGATAACATCGGATCATTTATAACAAAATTGATGGACCTTGATAACATTATATGGAGTGAAATAAGTAAAACATAAAAAAACTGAGAACAGCAAGATTTCATACATAGGTGGGATATAAAAGTGAGACTTTGAGACATGAAAAAGAGTGTGGTGGTTACGGTGTGGGGGGAGGGAGGAGAGGGTGGGATAGGGGGTGGTGAGGGGCACAGGGAAAACCAGATAGAAGGTGACGGAAGACAATTTAACTTTGGGTGATGGGTATGCAACATAATTGAATGATGAGATAACCTGGAGATATTTTATTTTAACATATGTACCCTGATTTATTGGTGGCACCCCATTAAAATAAAAAAAAAGTTTGTACCTCACCAGCCTTTTTCACCTCTGTTACACATTGCCTCTATGAACAAACTCTGCACAAATTGGCTCTCCCTCAGCACTCTGCAATCTTGGCTGTTTTTCTCTACTCTCTGCTTTAATGCTAATCTCAGGAACCAAGAGAGAGCAAGCTTCTGGACTGCCGCATTTTATAGTGTAGAAATCCAAACGTTTAGTTCAATACAAACAAGGAAGTCTCTGATACAAAGTCACTTATCTGAAGCACAATGAGTTTTCTCAAAATTGTGGGAACGGTTTAGTCTTAAAACTAAGCCTTAGGCTATAATCACCCTACCTGCTTACACCCTATACCCCATACCCAGTGCAAACTATAAATGAGCAAACATATATATCATATTTACAAACTTATTTGACCAACAGACACTCTTGTGTATTTGGGATTCCCATACATAGGTATTTTTTTATTTTTTACACTGACAGAGGGAGAGTCAGAGAGAGGGTTAGATAGGGACAGACAGACAGGAACAGAGAGGTGAGAAGCATCAATCATTAGTTTTTCATTGCCGTTAGGACACCATAGTTGTTCATTGATTGCTTTCTCACATGTTCTTTGACCAGGGGCCTTCAGCAGACCGAGCCACCCCTTGCTGGAGCCAGCGACCTTGGGTCCAAGCTGGCGAGCTTCTGCTCAAGCCAGATGGGCCCGCACTCAAGCTCGTGACCTCAGGGTCTCGAACCTTGGTCGTCTGCATCCCAGTCCGAAGCTCTATCCACTGTGCCACCGCCTGGTCAGGCACATAGCTATGTCTTAAATCTGGTTATTGTGGGCCCTGTCCACTGGCTCATTGGGTAGAGCATTGGTCTGGTATTCGGACATCCTGGGTTCGATTTCTGGTTCAGGTATATAGGAGAAGCAACCATCTACTTCTCCCCTTTTCCTCTTTCTCTTCTTCTTTCCCTTCTGCAGCCAGTGACTTGATTGGTTCAAGTGTGGGAGCGCTGAGGATAGCTCCATTAGAGTGTGTCAGCCTTATGTGCTAAAAATAGCTCGGTACTTGAGCATAGGCCCCAAATGTGGTTGCCTGGTGGATCCCAGTTGGTGCACATGCAGGAATCTGCCTCACTGTCTCCCCTCCTCTCAACTAAAACAATTTGGTTATTGTCTCTTGATAATCTGTCTTATGTTTATGTTATTTAGATGGGCTTGAAATACCTTGAGACTAGAGGAAAGTTTGTTCCTTCTCTTCTGTACAGTAGATTTGGGAGTCAACAGCATAAGAAGAGGGTCAAAATCATGAAGAGAAATAAAATATGCAATATGAAGGAGGGCATACAGATCAAGAGGTATGAATGATATAGGAATGACTTTGAGGAAAGCGAATGTAGGACACAGATCTTACTACAAAGTAAGATTTGTTAAAAAGTCAATGGAGGGTTCAAGGTTAAGTGGGTGATTCCCTACATTCATTCTCATGCATTATCTTGGATTCCTCTAAAAAATGTTAGTGTGTTGAGTTCCCCACCCCTTTTTAATACTTATTTGTCTGCCGGTTTGTATACTCTCCCTTTTTCTGTTATTGCCACAAACTTCAAAGACAGGAGTCAAACCACTGAAGTTTATATTTTTAGGAGGATTTGGAACAGAGTTTAAAACAGTTGATTTATTACTAGATGGAATTATTCTAGGATTCAATTTACTTTACTACTCATAGCATAAAAATGGTGGACAGTGTTATTTCAGACGAGATTTAAGGAAGAAGTTCTAACTATAGAATCATTTGTACCACTACTTCTTATTACTTGTGACTCCATATCCAGTAAAATGTCAAGTCACATGCTGGGAATACCGAAGGGAAAAATGGTAATGAAAACAGACTCCTCAAAGCACCTGAGGATGAGAGAAAGGGGAATATAAACACGGGGTTTGCTATAATTTATTCCCTAGTATGTTGTCTCTTAACCAGACTTTGAGAATAGGGACAGCAAGCAGAGTAGGGTTGTTGAATACTCAAAAGTGACATACAGACTTTTGGGCAGATAAAATATATTATGCTCACTTTGTTAAAGATGGCACGGCCCACGTGGAAGCCCGTCACCCAGATGATATTAGTTGCCCTTATGCTTGGGATGGGTGTGATTATATTATTGCGTGTGGGAGACAGTCTGTAAGCAGGCATGGTCACTATAACCCAAGGCTTAGTTTTAAGACTAAGCTTTTCCCCACACCCTTGACTGATTGGATGACGTAGGGTGGTGCACTCTCATGAGGAATCCCATTATGCCTCAGATGAGTGACTTTGTATCAGAGACTTTCTTATTTGTAGATTGGCTTAAAGGTTTGGATTTCTACACTATAAAGTGGGGCAGACCGGAAGCTTGCTCTTGCTCAGTTCCTGAGCTTAGCATTAGAGAGAAAAGCAGAGAAAGGCCATATGGAGGAGGCCAGGAGAAGCAGCCAAGATGGCAGAGTGCTGAGGGAGAAGCCAGTTTGTGCAGAGAGAAGGAGATGGGTAACAGAGGTGAATAAGGCTGGTGAGGTTAGAAACCTTTGATTCTAGGAAACTCGGATAAGTCAGTAGCTTTGTGAGCACTGAATAAGTGGGTTTTGGAGCCCAGTGTGTGTTTTTACTTGCCCGCTGAGTGCAAGGTAGGATTAAAGCTGATGGCTCACCAGTTCTTGGGTCCGTTGTTTCATTACCGACTGTCCGAATCTAATGTGAACCTGCACTGACCAGGTGCCTGTGATGGTGGCCATGACTATTGGCTTTACACAGACCAAAAGGCATTTCCCATTTACATATAATTTTTTTCCTGACATCTGAAACTACACTGTCTCTTAGCCAGCCCTAAGGGCAAACTGGTTAGGAAATTGACTGGGGCCTGCTTAAGTATAAGCACACCCTTAGCCCAGGAAGAGAGTGAGATCTACCCATGCCTGTATGGCTGGAAGCCTCTATTGTTCCAATTCACATGCACGTTCTCATTGAATTCGTGCAGATGGTAAAGAATTGGCAGAGTCCAGGATGATGGGTGTGGGTCAAATAAGTTTGCAAATATGATGTATAGGTTTGCTCACTTATAGTTTGCATTGGGTATGGGGACAGGCTGTAAGCAGGCAGGGTCCTTATAGCCTAAGGCTTAGTTTTATGACTAAGCCTTTTCCACCCTTTTAATACTAAGGTCTTTTCAACACTAAACTTTTCCCCACACCCTTGATTGTTTCATGATGTGTGGGGGGGTGCACTTTTATGATGAATCCCATTTATGCGTCAGATAAGTGACTTTGTATCAGAGACTTCCTTATTTGTATATTGGCTTTGATTAAGGGTTTTGATTTCTACACTATAAAATGGGGCAGACTGGGGACTCACACTCTCTCTGGGTTCCTGAAATTATTATTGCAAGAAGAAGCAGCCAAGATGGCGGAGTGCTGAAGAAGAATCCAGTTTGTGCAGAGTTTGTGCAGAGAGAAGGAGATCGGGAACAAAGGTGAATAAGGCTGGTGAGATATAAACCTTTGATTCTAAGAATACTTGAATAAGTCACTGGCTCTGGGAGCACTGAATGAAAAGTTAAGTGTTTTTCCACTGTATGCATTTCTTGCCCGCTAGATGCAAGCTAGGATTAAATGTAATGGCCCGCCAGTTCTTGGCTCTGTTGTTTCATTACCACGTGTCTGAATCATCTGCATAATCCAGGTGGCTGGGATGGTGGCTGTGGCCTCTGGCTTTTCCAACTATTAATGTTAAAATTGCACATATGAAACCAAACTTTGTCATTAGAAAAAAGTGTAAATGGGGTTTTGCGGGGCCCTTCAGAAGTCGGGGCCCAGGACGTGAGCTCAGTGTGCCTCATGTTACATCCGCCTCTGACCTAAAGTATGCAAGATAAGGGTACAAAATGTCTTTAACCTGTAAAAATGATATTTAAAGTACAGATTTATTCATCAAGATTGTGTTTAAAAAAATGATATTCTCACCCTATGACTTTTGAACAAAGAAGTGTTTTCTGCTGCAAAAGTTTTTTTAAAATAGTCTAACACCTTAATTGATTTATACTAAACAGTGTAATTTAGGGCAACTTTTAATATTTTTCTGCATCAAAAGAGTGTAAGAGAGAGGACTGCAGAGGTGCTCCGCGAACTTAAGAGGTACTTTATGCACAGTGATGAGCGACAGAAACAGTGACCCATTGTAGTGTTTTGTTACAAAGATCTCAATGCACAATAAAGGCAAATGTACTTAGTTTCCACCTGCAGTCTCCAATTTTTCCCTCCAAATAGCAGCACGGGGTGGGGAAACAACAGTGGCACTAAAGCATCCCACTGTGCTCGGTTTGTCTTGGTCTCAAAGTATTTGTTCATGAAATGAAGAAACTAAACCGACTGCAGAATCTATGTGGCTTACAGCATTTTGAAATAATTGTTCAAGACACCTTCAGTGTTTCCTGAGGTTAGTAACCAGTGCCAAAAAAGAGATTCTCAAACTACTATCAGAAATGACAGAGTCATGTCCTCTGTAGATGGCTTTGAAGGATAGCATTCATGCCGTTGTATAGTCTGGTGATACTGGTGTTCTTGTTGAGTTTATTATATATTAAAAGATGACATTTGTTGAATGCTTACGGTATGCCGTAGACACTATGTTTTATTTAATCCCCATACAAACCCAATGTAGTTGGTACAGATGCCCCCGCTGAGCAGGGGAAGAAAGGGTGGCACATTGCAGCTCAGACAGCTAGTGAATGGCCGGTCAAGGTTGAAAGCGACAGCCGTCCTTGTGAGCTCATGCCACAACCACTCCTGCAGAGTCCTTCCACAGCTCGTACATAATCCCTGCGTGCTCCAGATGCCATGGTATGGGAGTGGTGTGTATGTATGTATGTATGTATGTATGTATGTATGTATGCATTTATTTATTTGTTTTTGATTTGACAAATTGTCAGAGGCTAACATCAACAGATCTCGACAGTGTTGGTGCTTCTCATCTCTTCACTTCCTATTTTTCTCCTTACATTTTCACTCCCCTGCTATAGCTAATCAGTACCTTTCAGCAATGCTCACATTTTGTATTGTCATTCCTAAAGACTTTTTCATCTTGTGATTGTCACTTTTGTTGCTATTTTTTTCTGATATGTTGCTATATTCACATCTTTGGGAAACAGTGGCTGTTTTATTATTATGTATTAGCAATCAATGGTTGCATTTTTTCCTTTGTTAGAATTCACCATAATCAGTTCCTATGAAATCAGAATCATTGAAAAGATTATGAAAACATCTATACTTTTTTAAATTAAAAAATAATGACTCTAATGGATATTATATGGGTACCCACATTTCATTATACTGTTCTGAATGGTAATCTGCACTTACTACTTTTTCTTCTGTAGTGCATGTTCATGGTAATGGCCCTGGGATGTATTGATGTTATAAAAATGAGTAAGCAGCTGCCTCAGTTGCTATCAACACTGACTTCCATTAGAGCATCTTAGGGATAATTTTTCATTGTGGACACATGAAAATTTTCCTTTCCTTCTTCAGTAGAGAGCAAATGTATGATATCTCTTCTCGGGACATTTCGAGAGATACAGTGAGGGCTTTGCTGTGGTGAGTAAGGAGGAAGGTTAAGGAAGGAGAAGTCATTGATAGTCACTTGCTTTTCTTTGAAACTATCTAAAACACTGGAAAAAATGAGGTTTTTAAATGATCATTGTACATTTATAAAATAGCAATATTATGTTCTACATCTCTGAAACAACGGCCTATGTCCCATTCTTTAAAATATTTTTGATTGTGTTTAAATTTTTAATCTGATAAGTATTTTTATATGCAGAATGTATTCTGGCTAACATTACTGGTAGTATATCACACTTATCACTTATTTAGAAATCCCTTTTCAATTTTTATTAAAAGTATTTTACTGTGTCTAAGGGAATGACTGTCAATTTCTAATGACCATTTTCAATTAATTTTGTTTGGATTCAGAAACTTACCAGGATCACCATAGATATTAATTAATATCTATACAGTTGAACTTTTTAGGCTTTAATATGTGGTTTATAAAAAACGCATATAAAAACTTTTAGAAATAGGAGTATAATTTTATACTTCTGATTGATTCATGTATATTATTCCATATACATTATGTATGTGAAATGGGTCAGCATTATCTCTTATGAGGGCTCTAAGAGACTGTTCTTTTGCTTTGCCCAAAATCACACGAGCAGCTCATAACACAGCTGGGGCTTTAAAGCATGTCTGCTCACATCAAGAACAATGTTTGTTCTTCTTACAGGAAACCGTGGCAAGACCAACTGAAAAGAGCTGAAGTTATCAGAAGTAGTTATCCAGTTCCTCTATTGCTATAGGATCAGCTTTCCTTGTGTTTCCAGGATGTGCAGTTTCCTGATTGGCTGTGCAGTGTTCTTTCCTCTGGTCCATTCCGTGTGGTTTAACACCCCCATTTGTTCAGTGACTTTCAATATGTTTTGCAATCTTTTCTTCTCCACTGAAGAGTTTTTAAGTGGGTATATCAGGTGGGATGAAGCCACAGGGAGCTGTGTAGAGGTTCTGTGACACCTACCCTGGCAATCAGGAGCAGTAATTTCATGGTACTTTGTTCTTAATTGGGTCTCTTGACCATACTATAGAACAAAGATAGGAAATATTCTACATTAGAGAGGAGGGGATTCAAGTTACAGTAAACCTGAGCAGTAGTTCCAAGTGCAGTACCACGGAGAAAACAGAAGACACAGAGAGTGGAAGGAAGAGTGATGCAGTGTAACAATTCTATGACAAATGATCCCACATGGTTAATTTGGAGGAAAAATAAAATGGTTTGTACATTCAATTTTTTCCAGGTTTCAAGATTATTATGATGTTTAAGATCATTATGAGCTCAAATTAACCTACTAAGACAGTGTAAGGAACTCTCCCAGTCTTGGTACAGCCTAACTTTGGCAGAACCTTGGTGTTATCTGGGTACCAGAGCACCTCTCATGGCTCAGCAGAAACTGTCCTAATGTTCCATCCTTTTGACCCAGTTTCTCTGCCTCCTGTCAATCTTTCAAGTTTGGAATGTCTACTTTCTTTGCTGCCTCTTGGACTTTTTTTTTTTTGTGTCTCTATGATTATCTGCTTCTATGTTACAATACTTTGTAAGTCTCTGGATATGTTTCTCATATTTAAATATCTGAGAAACTATTTGATGGAATTAATTGACCGCTAACCAATATAGAATACCATTTGGTTGTATGTATCTATGGGATCCCCTATCATATGTAGAGGTTTTCTGCCCAGCTGCCTCTAAGCCCTGGACAGTCTATAGATAGCACCTTTTGTCTCAGTCACAGTCAGTCACCATAACCTAATCACATAAAAATTCTTATAAGTTCATATTCAGAGGAAGGATGTAATGTGGTAATTACTTTGTACATAGAATTATGTTGTTTCCTTAAGCAATCACAAATTACATTCAGTGATGAGTTAATACCTTATTGGACAAACATTCAATATATACCACCAATTAGTTTAGTATCTTTAGTCTTCTGAACCCTCTACTTCAATGAAATCAATGCCTTATGTCCTAAATTTCAGTTTCCTCATTTTTCCTCTTTGCCTTTTCATAGACTATTTCCCTTTGAATAGCTATCTCTCCCCACCACAGAAAACCACAACTTTTCATTTCATTACTTCCAAGGATTACTCCTTAAAATTTGCTTTTTTAAATCCAAAGAAGTTAAACTTTTTTTTAACCTATCCAATTCTTTTCTTTTTAAGTGAAAGGAGAGGAGATAGTGAGACAGACTCCTGCATGCACCCCGACTGTGTTCCACTCGGCAACCCCCGTCTGGGGCTGATTCTAGGATCAACCGTGCTATCCTCACTGCCTGAGACTGATGTTCGGACCAATTGAGCTACTGGCTGTGAGAGGGGAAGAGAGAGAGAAAGTGGGAGGGAGGCGAAGAGAAGCAGATAGTCGCTTCTCATGTGTGCCCTGAATGGGGATTGAACCCTGAACGTCCACACACCAAACCGGCACTCTATCCACTGAGCCTACTGGCCACAGTCCTATCCAGGTCTTTATGTCATATTTTACTAACACTCTTAAAGAAAAATTATTTATGACACCTGTTAAGGAGAGTAAGGCAGATTTTATTCAATATTTTGTAGTAGAGGACAGATGTTAACTTCAACTCCAAATACAATAAAGAAAAGTGGAGATTTTTAGTCTAGAAGCAAAGTGGGCATCAGTAGATAGAAAATTACTAAGAGGAAACATCAGGGATTAAGGGAGATCTGGGTTAAGCAACCTCTCAGGATTCTTGCTGAAAGTCAGGGTGATCAGAAATCACCTGAAGGGTATTATTGGGGGATGAGGAACTTGGCCAGATATTGAGGATAATCAGATGTCAAGGATGGGGATTCTGGTTGAACTGACTTACTAGGATTCCTGCTAAAGTTGTGCAATGCAGAGATGGATATGAACTTCAAAAGTCAGGATCTAGTTGAAAAGAGAGATCAGAGAAATCTGACCAAAGTTTGGTCAATGTAAGACTATCAAATCTTATTGGTACTCTGTAACATGTTGATTTCTTTCAATTGAATATAATTAATGTTCAAGAAAGTTCATATTTGTTTGTTTGATATATTGCCTCTCCATCTGAATTTGGAAACTCCTAAAACTATGCATTTGTATTTATTTTGCATTCTTCTGTGGAGTTTAAGTCAGCTAGTTCCCTGTGCAAAGAGACCACTCAGTAAATTCTAGCTCTGGACTAATCTCATGGTTAGAATGGTGTGAAGTGTATGGCATGGCAACGAGGAAATCTAGCGCAAGAACAGGTGCACAAAAACCATAAGTCCAAAGGAAATCAGCAGGTATTTCCTAAATTTTAATATTCCCAATAGAGGAGAAAAACTAATTTAAAAATTCAAAAGATAGGATTTTGAAAGTTGGTATTAAATGAAAGTTTTTCTAGAAAATAAATTTATACTTGTGAGAAATGTGCATATGTATATGTGTATATTCTTTTTTACAACTTGAAAGGAGCACAAACCTAGGTCTGAGTGTGACCAATATCCTAGTCCCAGTCAGGTTACACAATAATTTTTATTTTTACTTTTTGTTACATATAATGACCTTAGGTACAGCTGGCACATGGACATAAAAGTATAGATAATAATAAAATGAAAACAAGTGTGAAATAAGCATTTTAAAATATTTGGCTCATTTATAAGGGTAAACTCCTGCATCAGTTGCACTTTTTATTTAATAACTCTTGTCACTATGCTCATAGGTTTTCAAAAATAGTGCTCAAAAACACCAAACTAATTAAAATGCCATTAATGTAAAATAAAATAGATGAACATGCTTTGAGATTGAGGCATTGATATAAATTATATTTCCTGTTTAAATGAAACACTGCAAATTGCCTTTTCATTGCTTTCAAGATATTTGGCAAAAATCGTTTCTATTTTCTAAAATGAATACAATGGAATTTTCTTTCCTCTATTTAGAAACATGCAGTACTTGAACAGTCATAAATATAAATAGAACTCAATTGGCTGATTGAACCAAAAGGAAACCGAGCAAAGGAGAAATCAAGTTTCCCAAAGGGTCACAGAGAGCAGAAGCTACTTTTTGCCTGTATTATGCTAAAAGCACATGTAAAACACACAATAATGAAGAAAAATCATAGGTAATACTTTAGAACATGTAATAGAAAAACAAAGTTAATTACTATATAAGCTCTAAAATCTATCATTGTAGAGCTTATGAAAAGGGTACATAGTTTCTAGTTAGAATAAGAAAAGTAGATATACTTTCAGATCTCATATGAGAAGCAATCACTGAACAACTAAAGTGACACAACTACTAGTTGATGTTTCTCATCTCTCTCCTGGCTCTTTCTCTCTCTCTCTCTCTCTCTTTCTCTCTCCTTCTCCTCACCGCCCCCGCCCCCCTCCCCCCAAAAAAATCTGATCTGGATAGTTGAGAGGATTGCAACAAATAAAATGTTGTTATATTGCTTAATGGAAAAGAAAATTGTAAAATACATACAATCATCGAATCAGAGAAAATCAAATTAAAGTTAATATTCCTGTATTTTAAAAAAGACTAACATTAGGAAAATGGCAAATTTAAGGAGAACCAGTAATTTCAAATATACATCAATTTTATTGAAATAGAAGGAAATTGTGGCCAGATTAAGAAGAAAATTGAAGGTCAAGCTAAACCATTTTGAGTTTATTTGACAAGTGAATCCCATAATTTGGCACTGAACATCTTTGAGCAGTAGAGACATGAAAGGCATTTTATTTTATTTATTATTATTATTTTTTACAGGGACAGAGAGAGAGTCAGAGAGAGGGATAGATAGGGACAGACAGACAGGAACGGAGAGAGGTGAGAAGCATCAATCAATTAGTTTTTCATTACCGTTGCGACATCTTAGTTGTTCATTGATTGCTTTCTCACATCTGCCTTGACCGCGGGCCTTCAGCAGACTGAACCACCCTTTGCTGGAGCCAGCGACCTTGGGTCCAAGCTGACGAGCTTTTGCTCAAGCCAGATGGGCCCGCGCTCAAGCTGGCGAGCTCGGGGTCTCGAATGTGGGTCTTGTGCATCCCAGTCCGATGCTCTATCCACTGCGCCACCGCCTGGTCAGGTGAAAGGTATTTTAGAAAGGTAAGGTGGCAGGAGCATATGTCATAGTTTAAAAATCAAGCTAAGTGAGAAGGCCTTTGAGTAAGATGGAAATTGTGGGCTAAGGAGTTAAGAAAAAGAGAATTAACTATTATTGAGTGATTTTTTTTTAAGAGGCACTTTACTGGGCTTTTTTTTTTTTTTTTAAGTTAATAATGACTAATTTAACCCCTTTGTAGAACTGCAAAGTAGTTATTCTCTTTCCCATTTTAGAAGTGCAGAAGTAGACTTGAAAAGGTTAAGTAAGTGACCAATTAAATGTTCAGTAAATAGTTGAGCCGGAACTCAAGATCTATTTGACTTCAAAATTCAAACTATTACCATTATAACACGTTGCAAAAAAATTTTTTTGTAAAGTCGGTGAATGATTAGTTATAAGGATGAAGTCAGGATTAAAGAAAATTGAGCTGAAAATAACTGTGTCTTGGAGGATCACACTTGGATGTAGGATAGTGTTTATTGCATCTGACATAGAGTAATATATAGATAGGTTCAAGTATAAAGTTTGAAAGATGTACCATTGCAAATATGAGATTGAAAAAGAAAGGATCCCATATATCTAATACCAAATAATAATTTTACCAGTTTGAGGATGGAACGTGAGTAAAACCATGGGAGCAAATCCAATCTGTTTTTTTTCCAGCACCTGCACTGTTTTCCTGCTCTTGTACAACACCCTTAAATTAATCTGTCACAGATTTTGAAACCATTTTGATGTTTAGTTTGGAAATGTTAGTGGCTGACTTTATTGTTGAAACCATGTTTGGAAAACCATAGTCTGAAAATAGATATTCATGCAATAATTTTGATCCCCCATGAGTAAAAATAGGCATGAAAATCTTAATGATTTCAGTATTAGAAAATATCAGCAACCTTGTTCAGATTGAAAATTAGGATATTATATCACATTTACATCATTGTCTGACAACCTTACTTAATTAAAGAAAACAGAGAGAAGAAGGGAAAATTGGAGGGTGGGACATCTTAATAGTCAAAATTAATCTTATAATATGTAAGCATTTAATGTCAGATACATTATTCATGGGAACTCAGGCTTTCTCTCAAATAAGATTTATTCTTTTACTCTTATTTAAATGTATGTTTAGTGAGCTTTACTATCACAGAAAATTAGTGAGAAATCTTTGAGGGAACTTCTCTTATAACCCCTATTTACACTGATATGACATTTAAACTACATTATATAATAATATTAAAGATGATGTTCACACAATTACTTACAATTTTCAGGAAAAGTATGGCATACCTTTATTAAGCACTGTAAAAAATCAAATAGATTTATGACAAAGTTTAGAAATCTTTCTGATGAAAACATCTAAAATTGAAGACTAGTACTGGCATTATAATCCACTGAAAATTTTACTTACACTGAATACTTAATTTTTGTTAATGCCACATTGTATTTAGTTTAATGTGCATAACATTTTAAAGTTAACTTCTTAGGAGACATTTTATATGTTCCCAAAAATGGTCAAATTTTTTTTTAACCAAAGATAACATCCTAGTGTATAACATTCCATATCCCATAAATAAAGCTTTATTGAACTATCATTTGTATATCATACAATTAACCCATTTTGAAGTGTACATTAAAAAAAGAAAGATTTTATTGATTCATTCTAAAGAGGAAGGTGAGAGAAACAGAAAGAGGTGAGATGAGGGAGGAACAGGAAGCATCAACTCTCATATGTGCCTTGACCAGGCAAGCCTAGGTTTCCAACCGGTGGCCTCAGCATTCCAGGTCAATGCTTTATCCACTGTGCCGCCACAGGTTAGGCTTAAAGTTTACATATGAATGTTTTTTTTTAAAAAAAATATATTCAAAAGGTAATATAACCATCACCACAATTAAATCTCACAACATTTTTGTTCTCATCAAGAGAAATTCTCTGCCTACTATCAACCCCTACTCTCTCATTGCCAGTTCACTCAACCCTTTCCAACCACTAATCTACTTTTGTCTCTATAGACATGCTTTTTCTGGACAATTTATATAAATGGAATGATTCACTATGTAGTTTTTGTGACTGACTTTTTCTTTTTAAAGTGATAGGCAGGGAGACAGAGACAGACTCCTGCTTTTGCCCGGACTAGGATCCACCTGGCAAAACCACTACAGGGCAATGCTCTGTCAATCTGAAGCCACTGCTTTGTTTCTTGGCAACCAAGCTATTTCAGCACCTGAGGAGAGGCCATGGAGCTATCCTCAGTGCATGGGGCCAACTTGCTCAAACTAGCGTTGGCTACAGGAGGGGAAATGAGAGAGAGAGAAAGGGGACAGGTAGAGTAGCAGATGGTTGCTTCTCCTGTATGCCCTAACTAGGAGTGAACCCAGGACTTCCACACATTGGGCCAATGCTCTACTGCTGAGCCAACTAGCCTGGGCCTGTGACTGACTTCTTTACTTAGCATAATGGTTTTACGGTTCATCTGTGTTGTAGTGTGTATCATTACTTCATTCCTTTGTTCCATTGTATTGGTATGCCACATTATATTTTTCCATTTCTCAGGTTGATAGATGTTTAGTTGTTTTCACCTTTGGCTGTTATAAATACTGATACTGTGAATGTTTGTTTACATTTTTGTGGATGTTTACTTTTGTTTCCTTTGGATATACACGTAGAATCATAGGTATTTTAAAACCGATATGCTACTGTCTATACACTTTATCTGTTGCCAGACTTAATTTTTGAAAAGTGTTAGCATTTTTATCCAAATTAATCAAATCAGTTAGTGTTGATATATGTAAAGTAAAAACAATATATAATCTCCCTCACCCTTTCCTCTTTTATCAGACCTTCCAAATAACCAAAGATAACATCCTAGTGTATAACATTCCATATCCCATATTGTTCTTACATACTTAACAATATATAAAACATGTGTACAAATTTACACAGATACAGAATTACATATACACAAATATGGGGGCTTGTTTTATGAGGTTTTATTATTTATTTATTGTTTTATAAGAAAGTTTTTTTTTGAAAGTCACAGAGGTAGAAAAGAGCTGTATAGAAGTGGGCTCAGTAAATAAGTGACAATGGCAAAATAAGAGCCCTTGGAGCTTAAGAGAAAGAAAGAAGCTAGGAAAATGTGCCTGGGATTAGGGGGTGGGGATAGGTTGGCATGCTCCTTAGAGAAAGCAGCCATATCACTTTTTAATGTGGTAATACTGGTATTTTCATTACTCTGTAATGCAAATTGTTCATTTACATGCACACTTTAACTATTTTTCTAGGCCAAAAGATGTAGCTCCATTTAATTTTTCTTTATAATGACACAGAGTTCAATAACAAAGTTTATATAAATATCACTTGCTGCATATTCAGATACAGTTATTTTACCTCGTAATTTGTTGCAACTATAAACCATGCTACAATAATCATCTTTGTTCATATGGACGACGTAAGAAACATATTAATTTCTATAGGCAAGATTCCCTAAAGCTTGGTGGCTGAGTCATTCTGAATTTTAAGATGTATTGTCAAATTGATTTTCAAAAAAGTAGCAATCCATACTCCCAGACAACAGTTCATGGTAGTAACTGTTTCAGTGCTTCTACACAGACACTGAATATAGTAAATCTTTTCAAATTTGCCAATTTTATGTGTATTTATTATAGACTTAGTTTGCATTTCTCTGACTACAAATGAGAGGGAACATCTTTTCATGTTAATTAGCAATTAAAATTTTCTCTTCTGTGAATTGTTAATTGTTTCCTTTGCCCTTTTTCTATCAAGTTTGTTTGCTTTCTTCTTACAATTCATTGTAGCTCTTTGTATAGTAAGAATATTAACATTTCTTACCATTTCTGTTGCAAATCTTTTATCATTGGTTTTCTTTTTACGTTGCTTTTGTTGTCTTTCACCTTGTAAATATTTTTAATGTAGTGAAATTTAGCCATTCTTTTTTCTTTCATTTATCATAGTTTGCTAAGGAAGGATTCTTCTAACCACTAGTGAGGAAATATTATTTTTAATGTAGGTAGGTAGCTAAATATTAATAAGGAAATGAAGCGAAGAGAATCAGACATTAAATTTAATGAAACTTGAAAGCCTTCTTCAGTATGAAGTTATAACATTCTATTTACTAGAAAGCTATAACATTTACAATTCCAGACACCCCAGCGGTTCTTCTTCTTAAGGGATTAACACTCCCTCCTTCTCCTGTGTTGGGAAGAATGACCAGTTTTTCTATCTCCTCAAGGTATAACCAGTCCACCCCTAGACTATGGGAGGAGATGCTTCTGTGCTTCCTCTTTGGGACAAGTGCAGTAGAAGCAGGATGGCAGCCATGGATGCTGTCATTCTAGCCCAGGAGAGGATCTGACTGTTTAGTGGGAGGAACCAATGGAAGCCCATGGAAGGTTAACAAACTGGCTTGTTGGTTTAAAGAAAAGCTAGTCCTTACCAGCCCCAAAATATAAATACAGGCTTAACAAAGAAAGGTCACTCTCTGCCTTCTCTTTTCCTGCCTGGAAAGGCAAACTCCGCTGTTCCTTTGTGAATCTTTTGGAGAGCCATGCAGTCCTGAAGAGGCACATGGGCCTGTCATCTGCTGACAGCCAAGTGGACTTCAAGCCTAGCCAGAGTGCCAACGAGGATACAGAATATCTGGACTTTGGTATTTATTAGCGACTTAATGAAGACAAAACTGGACTTTTTCCTTGGTAGGACAGATGGAGATGAGACACTGGAAACCTATGGGCAGCCTTCCATTTCAACCCTGAGTAATCTTACTGCAAAAGTTGGAATTGTATTTATATAGTATGTCTCTATATTATGTTTCAAATTATTAATGGAAAGTACAGTAAAAAAGATTTAATTTGAAAGACACAGGTTACTTAAAATATTGTCAGATATAAAATGAAAACTGATTGCCAGTAGATGTGTTTATCCACAAAAGAGCAATACTGATTTATACAATGCTATAATATAAAATATTAAGTTATAAATCCAGAAATTACCTTGGTTTATAATATTTTCTGGTAATTTTTTTCTTTTCTTTTTTTTAAGTGAGAGGAGGGGAGATTCCCACATGCACCCCAACCAAGATCTATCTGGCAACCCCCCATCTGGGGCCTGTGCTCGAATCAGCAGAGCTATCCTTGGTGCCTGGGACTGATGCTTGAACCAATCAGTTCCCTGGCTGTAAGAGGGGAAGAGAGAGATAAGAGGGAGAAAGAGGGGAAGAGGAGCAGAAGGTCACTTCTCATACGTGCCCTGTCCGTGATCTAACCCAGAATGTCCAGACGCCAGACTGATGCTCTATCCGCTGAGCTGGTAATTTTTCAGTGTAAATCCAAATAGATTATTCTTAGAGTTGGCAAACCATTTAGGCTATGGGGAATTTTAACTAATATAAGATATCTTAATTAACACATTTGAGGGGTGAGGGAATTGCAGGAAAGTTGCCATTGAGAGAAGTACCTTTTGCATTATATCCTCAAGCTATTTCTCTAGATCTGTGCTACTCTTGGTTGTATTCAGAATACATATAAAACTGCCTGAGGTTTCCCTGGCTGGTTGGCTCAGCGGTAGAGCATCGGCCCTGCGTGTGGAAGTCCTGGGTTCAATTCCCCTTTACGGCACACAGGGGAAGCATCCATCTGCTTCTCCACCCTTCCCCCTCTCTTTTCTCTCTCTCTGTTTCTCTCTTCCCCTCCCGCAGCCAAGGCTCCATTGGAACAAAGTTGGCCTGGGCGCTGAGGATGGCTCCATGGCTTCCGCCTCAGCCCTAGAATGGTTTCCACTACAGCAGACTAACGCCCCAGATGGGCAAAACATTGCCCCCTGGTGGGCATGCAGGGTGGATCACAGTCGGGTGCATGCAGGAGTCTGTCTGTCTGCCTCCCCAATGCTTCTCACTTTGGAAAAATACAATCAACTGCCTGAGGTTAACATGATTAGTTAATATAATGTTAATATTATATGAGAAAACATATTAAATCTTGTCTTGAATACAATTCATGGTTGGAGTCAGTATATTTAATTTACATAGGTGACTAAGAGGGATTAATACTTCCAAATAAGTAACTTGTGTATGTATTTGAGACTTAAAATGACTTTAGAATTTATAAATTTATATTAAAATTTAATCATTCTTTCTGTATGAATCTCAATGTCACTATTTGAAAATGGCATTTGTAATTCTGAAAAGTTATAATTGATCCTCTAATGAAATCTCTTCAACTAAACTTTCCATAAAAATACCTCATCATACCACTAAATTTTGGATTATATTTCTGAGAGAAAAATAAATGTATCTTTTACATCCCAAGATTATTTCAAATTTTAAAATCATTATTACTTTATGTGATTCCTCTTTTTACACCTTATTTTATTCTGGTGTCTTTAGAAACTTTTTAAAGTTAAGAGGTATTTTTAAATTAGTTTTGTGCTGTTTACAAGATATAGGCCATATTTCTAATGTGCAATAAATGTATTATAAGGTTAGAGATATAAAATGTACACTTAAGAAGATGTTAAGGAAAACAGTAAACAAACTTTATCAATGTTTAGGTAGTGCAAAATCAACTGTGTTGATATGCTATGTGGGTTGCCGTAGCACAGGAGAAATGCAGGAGTAGCTGCTGTGTTTATAAGAAGCTGACGTAAGATATTTTAAACTAATAGTTCTCAAACTACCGATGGACTTTTATGAATTCAGCAGCACAGTGAATATTGTTTTAGATTTTAATTAGTTTAAATAATACACGGTAAAAACAAAACTAGATGAATGGCACACTCTTTAAATTAGTTTATGGAGAATATATATCAAAATATTATGACTGTACAATTTTTTCTTTTTTTACAGGGACAGAGAGAGAGTCAGAGAGAGGGATAGATAGGGACAGACAGACAGGAATGGAGAGAGGTGAGAAGCATCAATCATTAGTTTTTCGTTGCCGTTGCGACACCATAGTTGTTCATTGATTGCTTTCTCACATGTGCCTTGACCCCGGGCCTTCAGCAGACTGAGCCACCTCTTGCTGGAGCCAGCAACCTTGGGTCCAAGCTGGCGAGCTTTTGCTCAAGCCAGATGGGCCTGCACTCAAACTGGCAACCTGGAGGTCTCAAACCCGGGTCTTCCGCATCCCAGTCCGATGCTCTATCCACTGCACCACCGCCTGGTCAGGCGACTGTACAATTTTTTAATAAATGTCCAAACAGAAGAACCTTACAGATAATAAATAGATTTACAAAATAGTCATTCAAATACAGATCACTGATTAACTGTATTTTCACAGGAAAAGTGTTTTGTTACCCATCTTAAATATTATCCCTCCATTCATACTTGTTCAGCCTTCTCTATTTTGTGACTCTGCTTTTGTCTTTTCTTCAAAGCATTTGTCAACACATGCCATTATATTATATGATTATTCATTATATTTCTTTCCCCCAGATGTAAATTCCTTGAAAGCAAAGACTGTTTCACCACTAGTTCCCATCACCTACAACAATACTCAGCTCATAATATCTCAATAAATAAGTGCTGAGTGTATTAATGAATGATAAATTCCTTATTTATTGAATGATGTTGAGAAAGTAAGTTTACCATTTGGGAAAAGACAACAACAAAAAGGAATAAGCCTCTAACATTACCTCATATTTCAGAATAAATATCAGAATAATTAAAGAGTTATTTTTAAGACAATATGATCACAAAATGAATGAAAAAAATCCATTAAAACAATAAGAAGCATCACAAAGAAAAAATTGTATTTCTATGATTGCCTAAATGTCTAGAAGCCTGTATACCCATACAAAAAAAAATATTACAAAACAATTGAAAACTCAGTGGCTAACTGGTTGCAATATTTCTTACAAATATATGAATAAGATAGTATTCTTAATATGTACTGTTTGTACAAATCGTGAAAAATATTCAGCCTATCAGTTGATTCAACTAAGAGGTAAACAGAATCATTAAAATTCCTAAGAAATACAAATGACCACTGTATTTGTGAAGAAACTACCATACTTATTTGTTATTAAGTAAAAGGCAAAATAAAACCCTACTAAGTCCGTTTTTTATCCATCCTATGACAACCTTTTTATGGGGGAGAAGTTGAAAGCCCTTAGCTCTCAAACATTATTGTGAGAAAAAGTGATCAGTGTGATTACCACATTTTTAGAAAGCAATTCAGAATTGGTGTCAATTTTAAAATCTTTCTTACCCTTTGACCATGTACTCCAACTTTCAGAATCAATATTTAAGGAAATTTTCAGAGGCAGATAAAAATGTATGTATAAATATCTTCACAGTGCTATTTTTTGTTCATAAGGTTACAAAATATGTACAAATTAGGAGATGAATTAAATAATTGAAGCATAAATAAATATAAAGCTTTTTAAAATAAAGTTATCAGGGAAATTTTACCTTCATTTGAAATATTTCATGTTATGTTTTGTGATAAAAAAAAATAAAAAAAGAAAAATAATTTTAAACTATATACCCAGCAAGATATCTATTTATGTATCTATCATCTATCTATTATATATCTTTTTATTTCTTTTTCCAAGTGAGAGGAGGGAAGCTAAAGAGACAGACTTCCGCATGTGCCTTGACTGGAATCCATCCTGCAACCCCCGTCTGGGCCATGCTTGCAACAGAGCTATTTTTAGTGCTTGAGGAGGAGGCTCCACAGAGCCATTCTCAGTGCCCAGGGCCAATGTGCTCAAACCAATCAAGCCATGACTGTGGAAGGGGGAGAGAGAGAGAGAATGGGAAGGGAGAGGGATGGAGAAGAAGATGGTCACCTCTTCTATGTGCCCTGACCAGGAATCGAACCTGGAACATCCACACCAGGCAAGTGCTTTACCATTGAGCCAATCAGCCAGGCTATCTTAATTTAAAACACAGAATTGTGTAGTAGTGGTTATCTCTGAATAATGTTATTATTAATTTATTTTTATTTATATAAGTTTCATAGTATCAAAATGTTCTACATTAGGTACATACTATATTTATAATCTTGATGAGTAGTAATAAATGCTATATAAAATTCACATCTGTTTGAGTGCATATATGGTATAAAAATGATGGGGTCACTTGTCAATGTTTTTATGAATAACTTTAGCCTAAATTGATTAAAGTCAGAAAGCAAGAAAATTCCTCTTTATCATGTATATATTATTATTATATGCCCTTTATAATTATGCACTTTCTAATAAAACTTTAATTCATTTATGTCTGAGCTCATTTTTTTTTCATTAAGGACAATGTAAAATCTGAACAAATAAAATATGGTGATCTTTAGAGTACATGGATTCATTATAGGTGTTATTGATGAAAATTAGATAAAATACCTCGAGTTACATATCTTAGATTCTAAATAGAAGTGATATAAAATTGCCATGGACCAGTGTTATTTCATGTTTTTTTCTGTCTAACAGATCTAATTCCAAGATTTTTAACTTTTTCTGCTTTTCAACTATGTAGTTACAAAAAAATACCTAACTGTATCAAACTATATAATCAATTCTATGTTTCTTTGTATTACTATCTAATGTAAGTGGAAAAATATTTAACTTGTGGATATATATTGTTAAAGTTAGTGTTTACTATGTCTGTAGTATTATATCATTTTCTGACGAATGTGGCATATCTGACTTCTTAGAAAGAGTATGTCTAACTTAAGATATTTATTTTGGTACTTTTAGATATTATTATTTTTATATTTCAAAAATGTTTGTCTTTACAAAGATATATTTTTACTCTCTTAGATAATAAGAACTTTGCCCTGCCCTGGCCAGATGGCTCAGTTGGTAAGAGCATCATTGTGAAGCACAGAAGTTGCTGGTTCAATCCCAGTCAAGGCACATACAGAAACAGATCTATGTTCCTGTTTCTCTCTCTCCCTTCTTCTCTCTTTAAAAATAAAAAAAAAATAAAAATAAAAATATAAAAAGGAACTTTGCTTTATTAATTGACAATCTTATTTAGAGTCATCTGGGGTATGGAAAAGTGTCTAAAGGAACATTGACCAAGGAAGGGACTTAACCAAAGTAGAGAAAAGTGAATTTCAGAAGATTAGGAGATGAAGATTCACATGCTTGTAATTGTTGCTCTTATTTAGATTAGATTTATTTTGGTTTTTAACAAACTGTGACAGAAAAACAGTAGTATATTTTTTAGAATAGTCCCCATAATAGCCTGGTAGTTAATGGCTCAATAGAAAACTGACATTTGATTACATTAGAAAGAGTATTTTTGATGGTGCTAGAATTAATTCTATATGAAAACAGAAACTAATTATAACTTCAGTTTAAAGGTATCCTGGTGACTGAAAAGTATATGGCATATTAATCTTTTATGAGCATTTTGATTACCTGAACTCTTATGGTACAACTAAAGAAAATCATTAGATACAATCAAGCTTATCAGAACTCAGTTGGAATTATCAGATCAGAAATCATTACATTAGCACATTTCCAGTAGCTGTCTTCTATTCTTTACTGAAAAATGGTGGATTTCATAACGGTGTTTGTTTTAGTTAGTTTTGTTTCTTAAACTGAATGGAAAAACCAAATTTGTTTATCTAAGTTGAGAAACTTAAAACACTTTTATGTCCTTTCTGAATGTGGATAAGATTGAAGATATTTTAGGAGGTTATCTTGGGTAGTAACAGCTTCTAATCAAAAAAGTGAAATATACTAATTGTTTTGGTAATTGACATCTGGGTACCCAAATTCAATGGGAGTCAAACAAGTGACTTCTGTGTTGCAAATTCAAGAATACTGAATACAATATTACTAGCTTGAGGACAGATAACTCTAGGAAAGGTTTAAATGATTTTGAAAACTCTTTAAGAATTTATCATACTTGGAAACAAAGAGGGATGGGTGTCATTGCCAAGACACAAAGCACAAGTTTCTGTGAAATTCTTTAAAAGGGTTAATGGGTGAATTAATCCCACTGGGTTTTAACTGCTTACTATAAAATAAAGAACAATTAAGATAGCTCAATAATATTTTTATTTCACTGTGCATGTTAGCAGTAATTAGCTAATAAACTCCACCTGAGTTCTTATTCACAACTGTCAGTCTTTTATTTGATGACTGATGATTAGACTAAGAACACATTTATTTGTAACATTTTTTACTATATAGATTAAGGTTTCTGTTCATTACTTCTTGCTTTTGCACTTAAGTTTGATTGTTTTTCTACTATTAAGAGCAAAATTAGTGCACCAAAGTCAAACTGAAATAATTGCATATGTCTAAAATTTGGTAAAACATAATATCACACATAATCTTTAAGGAGTTCAAATCTGCTTAGATACAAGTACTGTTATATATGGATTAAAGCATATTCAAAAACTTCTGATGAAATAGTATGTTCACTTGAAGAAAGGGAATTAATAACAATAAAACTAAAGAACTTAATCCCTAATTATTTTTTTATTGATTGATTTTAGAGAGAGAAGGAAGCATTCATTTTTTGTTCCCATTGGTTGTACATTCACTGGTTGCTTCCTATGTGTGCCATGACTAGGGATAGAACGCACAACTTTGTCATTTCAGAATAGTGCTCTCACTGACTAAGCTAACTGGCCAGGGCCAATCTGTACTTATGAATGATAAGTGAACCAGAAAGAAAAATTTAAGAAATATACACAGGTGGGCAAAGTAGGTTTACAGTTGTTTGTAGTGACAAACACATGCAAGTTATGATTACTATAGTAGTAGTTTTATTAACTCAAAAGAATGTCACAATGGCACAGTAAACCTACTCTTGCTCACTAGTGTATATTTTAAAAATAAATTGCATATTGGCCCTGGTCCATTGACTCAATGGTAGAGTGTTGGCCTATGTGAGGAAGTGCAGGATTCGATTCCTGGTCAGGGCACACAGGAGAAGCGACCATCTGCTTCTCTACTCCTCCCCTCCTCTTAAATCTCTCTCTCTCTCTCTCTCTCCCTCTCTCTCTCTGTTTCCCTGCAGCCATGGCTTGAATGGTTTGAGCAAGTTGGCTTGGGGCACTGAGGATGGCTCCTTGACCTCGCCTCAGCCCTAAAAATAGATCTGTTGCCAAGCAACAGAGCAGTGGTCCCATATGGGTAGAGCAGGGGCCCCAGACAGGGATTGCCAGGTGGATCCTGGCTGGGGCACATGCCTGGGAGTCTGTCTCTCTGCCTTTCTGATTCTCCGCCTCTCACTTAAAAAAAACAAAAAAGTTAGTTAAATATTGTGATAGATGAACATGTTAGTTACACTGACCATTTTATTAGCTGATAAATAGAACACTTACTACAATATAACTTTTTGGTAAAAGTAACCAGGTGAAGGACAAAGAGAAAAATTAGGAAGGGATCCTTATTTGGCTATTATTTTAGTCACTAAGAGAGGCCACAGAGAACATATTCATTTTCGATAATCCTGGAAGGATTAGAGGGAACCATTCTCTAAAGAACCTTGTTTTTTCTTGAATTTTTGTCAGAATAATAAATCAGACACAGATATCTATCCTTGGACATACACATTTTAATAGTCCTTATACTTTTTCTTCAGAAAAGATACTCATATAAGAGGGATTGGTGCTTGGGCCTCTTCAATCCAGTATTCAGGTTATATGAAAACAATTGAATGTTCCTTGTGCTGTAGGAAGAATTTCCTGTTGCAAGAATTGCAATTGCTGGAAGTATGATGTGTACAAGTGGTTTGGAGCTGTGTCTTTTTCCCCCTTTTTTTCCCCTTTATTAATGGTTATTTAGATTGTCTTTGTGATTGAGTTCTTGGGACCTCAGCTCTAAAAATGATTAAGATAAATTAAAAGAGTTTCCGAGAAAAAACACAAAAATAATGAAAGAGTTGGAAGCATTGATTTATAAAATAATGAAATGTTTTGACTTGGCATCATATTGGGATGTGGTGGCATACTATAGCTATAAATATTTGTATAGAGGTAGAGGAAACATTTATTTACAATTGTTCACTGAAGTAATGTTATGAAAAATAAGGTTAGACTTTGTTTTTGTTGTTTTCACGCATGTGTAAGAGAGAGAGGGTTGGGGGAAAGAAGGAAGGGAGAGACAGGAAGGAAGAGAGATGAGAAGCATCAACTCATAGTTGCAGCACCTTACCTGTTCATTGCTTGCTTCTCATAGGTGCTTTGGGGTGGGGGAGGCTCCAGCCAAGCCAGTGATTTCCCTACTGCCCCTCAAGCCAGCAACCTTGAGCTCAAGCCAGCGGCCATTTGCTCATTTCTATGATCCCACGCTCAAGCTGGTGAGCCCATGCTGAAGCTGGCGACCTTGGGGTTTCAAACCTGAGACCTGAGACCTGAAACAAAATAAATTACCATTCACTATCCAGAACAACTGCTTTATACTGCTTACTATGGGATAAAAAAGAATATAAAAAATGAAGAAAATATGATTTGAATAGAAATGTTATGCAGTGTCTCAGAGCTTTCTTGGTCCTTCCCAAGTTTTTGTCTAACAGTCCTGGTCAAGCCACACTCATTTACTACAGGCAAACTCATCTCCGCCTCAGCAGCTGTGCGCACTGCTAGCTGCAGCTTCCATGGATAAACCTGAACAGACTGAAAGGCAGGGGCGGGATATCAAGAGGCACATGTTCCAGCTGCGCTCAGAAAAGCATGTCTTCCTTCTAATCCAGAAGGAAAAAAAACCCATCATAAATCTTACAGGAATAATATACTTTTGAGAAATAGATGGAGGTTATAAAGTTGAATTTAGTTTGATTTCTGTAACATGCTTGAGCACCTGTTTAGTTGAGATCTCACTGAAAAGTGTAGAAAACAAACTACAAATTTCCCCACAGGAAGTTTATAGTGTTTACTGATGGGTTTTGTTCAATTTTTTTTAGTCATCTTTTAGAATTCATACACATTATATCTTGAAAGCAGTCTTATATGTTTATTCAATTTTAGATGAGACCATGAAATTTCATTTTACCTATAAACTACTAATAATTCCATTCTGACTCTACTAGGCAACTCTTCTCACACTGTTTACATAAGAAAATGGACCCTAAGACCCCATGTAGAATACCAGAAAGACATTTCTTTAGAGGACCACTTTCCTCAATGAGAGTATTTGTGCATCACAGATTAGCATCAATCACATTTGTTTTAATGAAGGACCTCATTTGGTTGTCACTCAACAGAAGAATGGTACTGTAATCTAATGCAGGATTAGGAGATAAGTGGATTCAATATTGAAGAATAACATATAAACAGGTACTACTTTTTAGAGATGATACATGTATATTCTCAGAATAAAATTGATAAAATTCAGAGAAAATCACCACAATGATTATCTGAAATAAAGATGACAAAGTCAAACACTTGGGAATGCCCAGGTTCTATTTGTTTCATCTATAATGATGTGATTTCCTATTGATCTTTTATTTTTTTCTTTACATAGAATTTCTAAAAACTTTATTTTTATTTCGGCAGCTACTATTTTAAAATGTATGAACACTTTTAGGTATACAGTCTAAATAGAAAAGAAGTGCAAAGCAAATGAAACATACATGGTTGACATACATTAAATATTAAAATATATATGTGCTATATATGTGCATGTTAAATTGAATTAATTGCTGTCTAGAAATATTCCTTGCAACTTGTCTATTTTGGCTTCAGATGTCTTTCCTTCCCTCCTCTTCCCTCTCTCTTACCCTTCCGTTTCCTTCCCTTCTCTTCCCTTTCTTTCTTTCCATTCCCTTTCCTTCCTTTCCCTCCCTCCTCCTCCTCTCCCATC
The DNA here is from genome assembly GCA_037038555.1 of Rhynchonycteris naso. NCBI lineage: Eukaryota > Metazoa > Chordata > Mammalia > Chiroptera > Emballonuridae > Rhynchonycteris > Rhynchonycteris naso. The sequence continues at coordinate 126,665,864 of CM072999.1, forward strand.
CCTTCATCCCTTTTCCTCCCGTCTCCTTTCCTTCCATTCTTCCACCCTTCCACTCTTCCTTCCTTCCTTCCTTCCTTCCTTCCTTCCTTCCTTCCTTCCTTCCTTCCTTCCTTCCTTCTGTCCTTCCTTCTCTCCTCCCCTCCCTCCCTTCCTTTCTTTATTCTTCTCCTTCTTTATCTCTTTCTTCTTCTGACTCTTGTACATAAAATTATTTAAGTGTTTACTAATTCATTTATCATGCTGTATGAATTTCTTTTAAAATTTAGTGAGCAAGAGCTATTAGAAACTTGGATTTTTAGACAGTATTTGGTGAGCATACAAATTTGATACAACCCGGATAATCAAGCATTTTTAATTAACTTGAAATCTGAAAGACTATATACAATATAATAAAAGATATATAAGTGAAGATGACATTCTGACATAGCTTGTGATATTACTAAGATTATAAACAAAGACTCTAATATCTTTAGCTCTATAGAGATTTTTTTTTAAGATAGAAGGAAGCTATTTTGTTAAATATAATGGCATATTTCTTTGAAATTATTGGTAAGACCTAGCAGTTGATGACTTTTAATTTGCTAATTTTATAACTTTATGCAGTCAGAGAAATCTTCTTAGGAAAAATTATAATGGAGGGAAAAATCTATGTAACAGCCTGACCAGGCGGTGGTGCAGTGGATAGAGCGTCGGACTGGGATGCCAGAAGAGACCCCAAGGCCGCCAGCTTGAGCGTGGGCCCATCTGGCTTGAGCAAAAAGCTCACCAGCTTGGACCCAAGGTCTCTGGCTCCAGCAAGGAGTGGCTCGGTCTGCTGAAGGCCCGCGGTCAAGGCACATGTGAGAAAGCAATCAATGAACAACTATGGTGTTGCAACGGCAACGAAAAACTAATGATTGATGCTTCTCACCTCTCTCCATTCCTGTCTGTCTGTCCCTATCTATCCCACTCTCTGACTCTCTTTCTGTCCCTGTAAAAAAATATATATATATGTAACAAAGAACAAGAAACAAAAGTAAAAAATAAATGCAACCAATGCAATCAATTGCTATATTAAACAAAAATATCAATACTCAACTTTTTATTTCTTATAGTGTACTTTGTATAGCTGATCTATGTATTGTAATGACAATAAATACTAATCAATAATTAATTAAAAATTGAATAGATTAATGTATTACTGTATATATACACATTCAGCATTTCCAAATTATTTGATTTTAAAAGTTTGGTTACTTGTAACTTTAATATAATACATATATGGAAAGAAGTTTTGCTTGAAGAAAAGAAAAATAAATGAGGGTACTTCAAAATCCATGGAGAAGTCATTACTCCCTTTATGAGAGTCAGTTACTGATAAAAATATATTGAATGAGAATTCAATAAATTTAAGACCACTTGAGACAGAAGATCAAGCCAGCCTTCTGGCTCAAGTTTAAGGACTATTGAATTTAATGATATATATGCAGATATATGTATTCTGTCTGATCTTAGGTTGCAAATTTTAAATTTTGCTAAGTATGATGTTAAAACTAAAATCCACTACCATTAATAAGAAAATAAAATACAAAAGATAAACAACAATAACACAAAAAAAGCAAAAACCCTGCCACCATCTTCTTTCAATATAAGGGCACATTTCATCAACAACCCAAAAAATAATAGTAATAGCACAAGGACGGGTAGTATCTCAAAATAAAGAAGAGTGCTTCAAATTGGGTAACTAGAATTTCAAAAAACACTTTAATATCCTTTATTTTGTCAAATTTTCCTGTATTTTGGTGAAAATCTTTTTATAAATTTTGACTCAACGTGAAGATCAGTGATATAGCTTCCTTTATTTTTGGAAGCAAAGGATTCAAGAATGGAAGCTGTATAAGCTGTCTAAGGGACTTGATTTGTCCAATCTATTATTTTTAAGACTGAAGAAACCCAAATCTGAAGCTTTTTAGAAGCTACTGGATAACAGTCATGCTTTAAATCTGAATGTGGTGCATCAGTGGTAGGAATGCACAACAGAATTAGTTATTTTTAAGTTAATATATCTTTTTTTACCAGAAATCAGAGGCAGAGCTAAGAACTTTAAATGACTCCTCTGCTTTCTCTCCATTTAGGCATGGTGTATTAGTAGTGTGTTAGGGCTGCAGTAACAAAATACCCGAGACTGGGGGACTTAGATAACAAATTTATTTTCTTTCACTTTTGGGGTCTGGAAGTCCAAGATTGAGGTGCTGGCAAGGTTGGTTTCTTCTGAGATTCTTTTCTTGGCTTGCAGATGGCTGTCCCCTTGCTGCCCCTCTGCATGGTTGTGTCACTGTGCCTATGAGTCCCTGGTATCTCTTTGTGTCCTAATTTTCTCCTCTTATAAGGGTACTGGTCACATTGGATTATGACCCCACCATAATGATCTCATTTTAACTTAATTACCTCTTTAAAGACCTATCTCCAAATATGATTATATTCTTAGGTACTTAGGAATAGGACTTAAACATAAGAATTTTGGGGAAACAACTCAAGCTTATACTGCATGGTTTTTGTGACTATTTGCTAAAGCATTAAGCATTGTAAAATAAAGTGTTTCCACAAAAGGGCTTTGAAATTAATACTCATCACAAACTATTGAAATTTAATGATAAAATCTGTGATATTAAAATGTAAAGAATAATATACTTTATTAAAAATGCTCATTAATATCTACTTAATAATGTTTAACTTACAAATAGCTTTTACATACATTATCTCATCTCTTTGTCACTAACCCTGTGGGATAAGGAAGTCAAGTTACAAAAAATATAAGAAAATATAACATTTACTTTTTGAAACCACCACGTATCCATTGTGCTGGGCATTTTATAATTATTCTTTTAATTAACTCTTATAACTCTTTATATCTTCACTTTGCATAAGAAGAAACCAAGACTGAGAGAGTTTTATAGGTACATATTTATTTTAAGAGCATAAAATATCAATCCTAGAATAAAATTAATGCAAACATGATGAGGCTTTATTAATTATTCTCATCATTTGTGGTTTCAAGTATTTTGGTTGTTTGTTTGTTTTTTTTTTTTTTTTGGTTTCTGTAAAATCAACTATGAATCTATTCCTTTCCTAAGTCCTTTGGCCATTTATAATAATTAAAATAATGCTCAAGTTATTTTCTTAGGTATTAACTTGTGTCCAGTGATAAATGGCATAATCAATGCAGGTCTTTTCAGTAAATAAGATAAAGGTGGTGGATATACAAGAAACACATCCATTTAAAGACTGTTAAATCATGTAGGCAAATGACCCTTTTATTTTGTTTAACATAAGTTTTTTATTATTGATCTATACCTGGGTTTTCCCCCTTGCTCCCTCCTCTCCTCTCAGTGCCTTAAATGGAAGTCACAAGGGAGGAAGGGCAAGGATAATATGTGATCTTAAAGGTCATTTTTCTGGTGATACAATACAGCATAAGGGAAGAGAATGGGTGTGGCAAGGTCAAGTGTCCATTTGAAGCTCAGGGGAAAACATGAAGAACTGATTCTATTATTGGTTGTTTTTCGTCTCTGAACACTTCAGAATTTCTCTCTAGAAGATAAAATGTTCTCTTTTTTGCCAAAATACCAATAGTGACATAAAATTTAATTTTTCATATTATCAAAGTTGGTGATCAATGCCCGTGATTACCTATCACCCCCTTTTTATTTGGCAATTTGTTTCTTAGCATCATATTGCAAACAAAACCCATGTGCTATGTGCAGTTGGTATTTTTCTTAAGTCTCTTATCCAAATAAGTCCTGTCTCTCTCCTTTTTAAAAAATGTATTAGTTGGAGAACCTTGGTAATTTAGCTTTGTATTCCCCCGTTCTAGATTTTGTTTATTCTGTGTGAAAAAGCATGTTCTCCGCCTGACCAGGCGGTGGCGCAATGGATAGAGCGTTGGACTGGGATGCCGAAGACCTAGGCTCAAGACCCTGAGGTCGCCAATTTGAGCACGGGCCCATCTGGCTTGAGCAAAAGCTCTCCAGCTTGGATCCAAGATCACTGGCTCCAGCAAGGGGTTGCTCAGTCTGCTGAAGGCCCGTGGTCAAGACACATGTGAGAAAACAATCAGTGAACAACTAAAGTGTCGCAATGGCAACGAAAAACTAATGATTGATACTTCTCATCTCTCCGTTCCTGTCTGTCTATCCCTCTCTCTGACTCTCTCTCTGTCCCTGTAAAAAAAAGAAGCATGTTCTCTTGTCCTCTGTGTTTTTGCAAAGAGATAGACCTATAGCCTCGGACAGCTTTAGGCTCAGAATTGGCTGAGGGTACTTCCCGGGGAGTGATTCCATCACATCAGCAGAGAGCTGGTGCCTGATTAGCAGTGGGTCTTTAATAGTCAGAATGCTTCACAGTTAGTGGGGCATGTCTAGATATAGTGACATTCTTAGGTCTCCTTTAATTATACCACATGAGTTACTTGTTCAGTTTTGTCTGAGTTTTGCCTTAGATTTGGGCTGTTTAAATAAATGTTGTTTATTAAAACTGACTTCTTTCCTGGTGTGCAAAATATCAAAGGCCAAACTTGTGAGTTTTCCTGAGTTTAACTGATACATTTGTATAAACAAGCTTCTCTTGCCACTCATGTGTTCATATACACTGCTCACAAAAATTAGGGGGTATTTCAAAATGAATATAAAACGATACAATATTCTTTAATTTTTGTGAGCAGAATAGATCATCTATTCTTCATAAGGAGTGGACAAGTGGCAGAGAGGGGTTGACTTTGATGCTAATGAGCTTTAAGCTACAGATCTCACCTGAGCCACCTTCAATGCCATGTCTCAGATATGATATTTGTATTTTTATGTATTTTCATAATGAAGGTTCTTCAATTTATAAGCATTCTACATCACAAAAACATGGACTTGCTATTTTTATATGATCAAAGCTGAGCATGCTTAGTTAGTTTCTGTTATTCACTGAAAGTAACAAAAATTCCTCTTCCCCTTAAGGTTCTCTAGATGGGGAAAGTGTCCCTTTGCAATTGTTAAGAGGTTGTTGAGAGAACTCTGCTTATGTCCAAAGAAAAACCTAATATTCTTCCTCTCCACAACTATTTCTAAAAGAGGGCTTACCTTCAACATTTAAACATTCTGACATTCAACGTGGGTGCCTCAAGCCTGGCTAACTGGCTTTACTTTCTGTAGCTGCATTTTCACAGGTGCAATGAAAAAATGCCAGCTGTCTCCTTCCCCAGAATGAGATTGCTTTTGTGATGGTTAGGATTACAATTCAGTCCATAAGAACATGCTCCCGCTGAAATTCCCCCTTGCTTCATCCTCTCTGATACAGAGAATGAAGAGAATGTGGTTTTAGTGCTTTCCCCCCTTCTTCTCAGAGGTAAGACATTGCGATTTCATTTTCATAAGTCTTGTTCCCACAACACCTTCAACTGACTAAACTCAGCATTTACTATTCCACAGTTTATGTAATTTTAAAAACTGTTAAAAAAAAAACCCACCAAGAACAAATTTATAACATTCTTCTAAAGTAACATTTGAGCCAAGCAAGGGAAGTTTATTATTTGAGACAACAGCATAATTACTTTAACTAAGGGGTCGGGAACCTTTTAGCTGAGAGAGCCATAAAAGTACACATATTTTTAAAATGTAATTCCGTCAGAGCCATACAATATGTTTAACACTAAATACAAGTAAATGTGTGCATTTTATGTAAGAATAATATGTTTAAAGTAAAATAAGTCTCTGAATTCTTTTTAATAAAGTTATGTTGTTGCTAACCAATGATGAATAAAGTACTTCTTACCATGAATGTGACTTCTGGTGCTGCATGGTTTTGCTGATGTCTTTGTACTCTGGTTGATTCAAGGTGAGGTTAAGCTTTCTGCAGGCATTAAGACATCCATCCGTTAAACGTGATTCTTAACGTTCTTTAGATGTGAGAAAGACTGCTCACATGCATATGTAGAGGCAAACATTATTGGTACAGCAATACTCATGCTGCACTGTGTGGTATGTGACAGGAAGCACGTTCCAAGTTTTGAAAATCAACTAGTCCGCGGGTTGAAGTTTTTCTATTTCTCCCCATTTGTGTTTGCTCGCCAACTCTGCTTGTTGTCATCCAAGTCTTTCCATATCTTCATTCAGTGACTTAAACTTATTCACCTAAATATCTGAGGCCTTCAGGTCAACAACTTGTAGCTCAAAATCTCTGACGGAAACACCGGGGATGGAACTCAGGTAAGTGTTGTCAACTGCACACTGGTGTGGATGGGTGATGAAATTAAAAAGATGAGCGCGCTAATGAAATTCTCCAAAGCGCGCTTTGAATGACTGCAGATTAGATGTGAAGCCCGCTAGTTGCTGGAGATCAAGATGTTGAGCAGAGTCACTTGCTGTGCATGCATCTTTAAACTCTCCCCATTTTTCAAAGTGTAGTAAACGACCTGTTTCAATGTTGGAGATGAAGAGTTCCAGCTTGTTTTCAAATGCCAACACTGCTTGTTGAAGGGATAAGACTGTATTTCCAATGCCTTGCATTTTCTAATTGAGCTGGTTCAGATGATCAGTCATGTGCAAAAGATAGTAGAACATCAGGAACCACTCAGTGTTAGCTAACTCAGGGTGCTTCATGTTTTTCATTTCAAGAAAAGTCCAGATTTTGCTAAGACAAGCTGCGAAACGGCTGAGCACCTTCCCTCTGGACAACCAATGCACATTGCTCTGCAGAAACAGACCAGGATAATTATTCCCAACTTCATCCAACAGTGTTTTAAACTGGCAATCATTTAAAGCTTGGGCAACAATAAAGTTAACCACACCAATGACCAGTGACATCACCTCACCAAGCTGATCACTACACATCTGAGCACAAAGGGCCTCCTGATGTAGGATGCAGTGAAAACTTAGGATGGGTCTCCTTTCATGTTCATGAAGAAGCGCTATGAATCCTGTTTTTCCCCACCATGCACAGAGCACCATCTGTACACACCAAAATAAGTTTATCCATAGGTAGATAATTTTCTTTAGTGAACTCAGTGAAAGACTGGAATAAATCCTCCCTTCTTATTGTCTCTTTCATAGGCAAAACAGCTAGACTTTCCTCACGTATTGTGTCATTGACAGCATACCTTGCAATCACGCTGAACTGGAATAAATGGCTTACTCTGTTGACTCATCCAAAGCGACAGAAATGAATGGTGATGCATTTATGTCCTTCACTTGTGTTGCCTCAATTTGATTTGCCATCATAATGGTACGATTGTGAACAGTTCTTGCCGACAGAGGCATGTCTTTTATTCATTTGATTATCTTGTCTTTATCCGAAAAGTCATCAAAAAGCTCATTGGGAACATCAAGCATGAATGTTTTGACATACTCCCCATCTGTGAATGGTTTTCCGTTTCTCACAATTGCTAAAGCACTAGCAAAGCTAACCAAATTCCAGTCACCTTGTTGGGTCCAAACATGGAGTTGCTGCTGACTAGCTTGCACTCTGTACAGTAGCTCTTGACTTGCTTTCTTCCTTCTGTCTCCCACTGGATATTTTGATGCAAATGTAGTATGGCATGTGTCGAAGTGCCGCTTTATATTTGACTGTTTCATCCATGCTATTTTATCATTGCATATTAGACACATTGCAGAACCTGCTCTCTCCACAAAGGCGAATTCCTCTGTCTATTCCTGCTGAAAAGTACGATACTCCTCAGTTTTTTTTCCTTTAGCCATCTTCTTCGTCAAAAGGGTTTCTGCAATTTGCTAGCTTGATTAAAAGGAGGGAAGTTTACTTCCTGACCTCACAATGACCCGTGTACCTTATGCATTATCCAATAAAAATTTTGTGTTGTCCTGGAGGACAGCTTTGATTTGTTCCAGCCACCTGCAACCATGAACATTAGCAGTAGGAAATGAATGCATTGTAATAGATGAGGATGTTTTATATTTTTAACGTTATTATTTCTTTCATTAAAGATTTGTCTGCAAGACAGATGCAGCCATTAAATGAGCCACATCTGGCTCGCAAGCTGGTTCCTGACCCCTGTTTTAACTGATTACATATGTTTTTGTAAGGTGGGAAGCTTATTTTCCCTTAACTACTTAGCATTTAAAGATATTTATTATTTTGTTTCTGTTCAACACTTTTATTGAACTACAAAGTTGTGATGGTATTTACTTTGTCAATAGTACTAATGATAATCATCATTTGTTAAGTGTTTATTACATAACATACAAATGATTGTTCCATGGCCCCCGTGTTTCATAATACTAGAGACACTGTTCCAATTAATTATCTTGTCTTAATCCAATAACAACCATATTAGGTAGGAATTATTAGACGTAGTTTTCAAATTTGATAATTTATTTAAAGAAATCACTATTTATAAGTGAACAGGAGGTTTTTCAAATTTTTTTCACTTGCATCTGACATTTACAAATGTCTTTTTTTTATTTCGTTTTATTTTATTCATTTTAGATAGGAGACACAGAGTGAGAGAGAGGGAGAGAGAAAGAGAGAAAGTGGGGAGGAGCTGGAAGCATCACCTCCCATATGTGCCTTGACCAGACCAGTGCAGGGTTTTGAACTGGTGACCTCAGTGTTCCCAGGTCGTCGCTTTATCCACTGCACCACCACAGGTCAGGCACATCTGACATTTAATATTAATTTGTATTAGTTTCATGTGTATGGAATTGTGGTTAAGCAATTATGTAATTTATGAAGTGACACCTCACCCCCAGATAATTCTAGTATTCATCTGGTACCATACATAGTTATGACAATATTATTGACTATGTTTTCTATGCTGTACTTTTCATTTCTCTGACTAATTTGGAACTACAAATTTATATTTCTTTTTCTCTTTCTTTCTTCTTTCTTATTTTTTATGATAGGGACAGGAAGTGGGACAGGGAAGGACTGACAGGCAGGAAGGGAGAAAGATAAGAAGCATCAATTTTCCCTTGCAGCACCTTTATTGTTCATTGACTGCTTTGTCATTTGTGCCTTGCCCCAGGGGCTACAGCAGAGCAAGTGACCCCTTTCTCAACCTAGCGACCTTGGATGCAAGCCAGTGATTTTGGGCTTCAAGCTGGCCACCTCTGGTTTCGAACCTGGGTCCTCAGCATCCCAGGCTGATGCTCTAGCCACTGTGCCACTGCCTGGTTAGGCCCAATTTGTATTTCTTAATCCCTTTCTTTTTCTCATCTCTCTTTCCACCCCCTTCCATCTGGCAACCCTCAGTGTGTTCTCTGTATCTATGAATCTGTTTTTGTGTTTATTTATTTTGTCCTTTGGATTCCATGTATAAGTGAAATCATATTGTATTTATTTTCCTGTCTGACTTATTTCACTTAGCATAACACCTTCTAGCTCCATCTATGTTGCTGCAATTGGTAGGACTTCACTCTTTTGTTTTTAAGCTGAGTAATATTCCAGTGTGTGTGTGTGTGCGTGTGTGTGTGTGTGTGTGTGTGTGTGTTCTTTTTTAATCTTTTCATTTGCTCTTGGACACTTGTTTTCTTTTATATATTGGCTACTTTAAATAATGATGAAATGAACATATGAGTTCATATGTGTTTTCAAATTAATGTTTTGGATTTCTTCAGATATATAGCCAGAAGTTGAACTGCTGGGTTACATAGTAGACATATCTTTAAGTTTTTGAGGAACCTACATACTGTTTTTTTTTTTATAGTGGTGGAACCAATTTGCAATCCCATGCACTTTGCACAAAGGTTCTGTTTTCTCTACATACTTGCCAACACTTGTTTGCTGATTTATTGTTGATAGCCATTCTTACAGGTATGAGGTGATAGCTCATTGTGATTTTAATTTGCATTTCTCTGATTCTTAGTGATGTTGAAAATCCTTTCATATTTTCATCTGTATGTCCTCTTTGGAAAAGTGTTTATTCAGGTCTTCTGCCTAGTTTTAATTAGATTGTTGAGTTGTTGTTATTATTATTATTATTATTGATATTGAGTTGTCTGTGTTCTTTATAAATTTTTATAATAACCCCTTATCAAAGGGGTCGGGAACCTATGGCTCCCGAGCCAGATGTGGCTCTTTTAATGGCTGCATCCATCTTGCAGACAAATCTTTAATAAAAAAAATAAGGTTAAAAATATAAAGCATTCTGATGTATCACAATCCATTCATTTCCTACCACTAGTGTTCATGGTTGTGAGTGGCTGGAGCCAATCACAGCTGTCCTCCAGGACAACACAAAATTTTTATTGGATAATGCATAAGGTACACGGGTCGTTGTGAGTTCAGGAAGTAAACTTCCCTCCTTTTAATCAAGCTAGCAAATTGCAGAAACCCTTTTGACGAAGAAGATGGCTAAAGGAAAAAAAAAACTGAGGAGTATTGTACTTTTCAGCAGGAATGGACAGAGGAATTCGCCTTTGTGGAGAGAGCAGGTTCTGCAATGTGTCTAATATGCAATGATAAAATTGCATGGATGAAACGGTCAAGTATAAAGTGGCACTTCGACATACTTCATACTACATTTGCATTGAAATAACCAACAGGGGAAGCAGGACGAAAGCATGTCAAGAACTACTGTGCAGAGTGCAAGCTAGTCAGCAGCAACACTGTTTGGACCCAACAAGATGACTGGAATTGGGTTAGCTTTGCTAGTGCTTTAGCAATTGTGAGAAATGGAAAACCATTCACAGATGAGGAGTATGTCAAAACATTCATGCTTGATGTTGCCAATGAACTTTTTGACGACATTTTTGGATAAAGACAAGATAATCAAACGAATAAGACATGCCTCTGTCGGCAAGAACTGTTCACAATCATACCATTATGATGGCAAATCAAATTGAGGCCACACAAGAGAAGGACATAAATGCATCACCATTCTTTTCTCTCGCATTGGATGAGTCAACAGAGTAAGCCATTTATTCCAGTTCAGCGTGATTGCAAGGTATGCTGTCAGTGACACACTACGTGAGGAAAGTCTAGCTGTTTTGCCTATGAAAGAGACAATAAGAAGGGAGGATTTATTCCAGTCTTTCACTGAGTTCACTAAAGAAAATTATCTACCTATGGATAAACTTATTTTGGTGTGTACAGATGGTGTTCCATGCATGGTGGGGAAAAACAGGATTCAAAGCTCTTCTTCGTGAACATGAGAGGAGACCCATCCTAAGTTTTCACTGCATCCTACATCAGGAGGCCCTTTGTGCTCAGATGTGTAGTGATCAGCTTGGTGAGGTGATGTCACTGGTCATTGGTATGGTTAACTTTATTGTTGCCCAAGCTTTAAATGATTGCCAGTTTAAAACACTGTTGGATGAAGTTGGGAATAATTATCCTGGTCTGTTTCTGCAGAGCAATGTGCATTGGTTGTCCAGAGGGAAGGTGCTCAGCCGTTTCGCAGCTTGTCTTAGCAAAATCTGGACTTTTCTTGAAATGAAAAACATGGAGCATCCTGAGTTAGCTAACACTGAGTGCCTCCTGAAGTTCTACTATCTTATGGACATGACTGATCATCTGAACCAGCTCAATTAGAAAATGCAAGGCATTGGAAATACAGTCTTATCCCTTCAACAAGCAGTGTTGGCATTTGAAAACAAGCTGAAACTCTTCATTGCTAATATTGAAACAGGTCGTTTACTACACTTTGAAAAAGAGGAGAGTTTAAAGATGCATGCACAGCAAGTGACTCTGCTCAACATCTTGTTCTCCAGCAACTAGCGAGCTTCACATCTAATCTGCCTTCATTCAAAGCGTGCTTTGGAGAATTTCGTGAGCATACTTACCTTTTTTAGCTCATCACCCATCCACACAAGTGTGCAGTGTTCATCGCCCACCTGAGTTCCATCTTCGGTGTCTCTGTCAGAGATTTTGAGCTACAAACTGCTATCCTGAAGGCCTCAGACTTGTGGGTGAATAAGTTCAAGGCACTGAACGAAGATTTGGAAAGACTTTCATGATAGCAAGCAGAGTTTGCAAGCAAACACAAGTAGGGAGAAATGAAAAAACTTTAACCTGTGTACCAGCTGATTGTCAAAACTTGGAATGCGCTTCCCATCACATACCACACAGTGCAGCATGTGAGTATTGCTGTACCAACCATGTTTGGCTCTACATATGCATGTGAGCAGTCTTTCTCACATCTAAAGAACGTTTAGACCAACCTACGATCACGTTTAACGGATGGCTTCTCAATGCCTGCATGAAGCTTAACCTCACCTTGTATCAACCAGAGTACAAAGACATCAGCAAAACCATGCAGCACCAGAAGTCGCATTCATGGTAAGAAGTACTTTATTCATCATTGGTTAGCAACAGCATAACAACATTATTAAAAAGAATTCAGAGACTTATTGTACTTTAAAAGTATTGTTCTTACATAAAATGCACACATTTACTTGTATTTAGTGTTAAACATATTGTATGGCTCTGATGGAATTATATTTTAAAATATGTGGACTTTCATCTCACTCTCAGCCGAAGAGGTTCCCGACCCCTGTTTATCCAGTGTATCATATCTCATTCGGTAGGTTGTTTTTACATTTAGTTGATGGCAGGAGAAGAGTAAAAAAGCAAAGGGGGAGGGTTGGAGAAGCAGATGATTGCTGCTTCTGTGTGCCCTGACTGGGAATCGAACCCAGGACATCCATATGCCATGTTGATGCTCTACCACTGAGCCAACTTGCCAGAGCCTACGCCTGATCTTAAAAACAGCTGTCTGAGTAGGAGGGAATGCTGTTTTGCACATGAGTGGATTGAGACCTGAAAGTTTTGTGACTTATCTTAGGGTAGAAAGAAAAGAACTTAAAAAAATAGAAGGAGAACCCCTGCCTTCTGGTTTTATGTTGCTTTTGCTGTAACCACATGTACTGAAATTAGGAAGTGCTGAAAGTGCAAAATATGCATACATTGTTCTATTATGCTTTATTGTGATTAAAGAAAATACTTATGCCAACTGTTCCTACTGGCAATAAAATATGTTGTCCTTTAATTAATGTCAGCTTGACTAGTTGAAGAGAACTAGTTTTGACTCAACTCACTAAGATATCATATTTGTGTTTATAATGAGAAGAAAACAAGACAACACACATTTCACTTCCATGGAATATAAAATATCCAGTATTTGGGTTAGCTAATTTATGACTACTCTTTGAGCCACATTGTGTTTCATCTGTAGTCTTACAGTGGAAGAATCCTCATGCTGTGAAATGCCAGATCTCTATGGTTTTATTCCAAGTAACTTCATTGGTTTTAACCAAGTACTTCATTTGAACGTTGTGGAGGTGAATATAAATTTTCAATCTGTAAAGGCACTATGTAGTTCAAAATTGTCACCCAGAAATTACTAGAAGTAATAATTCAAAAACATCTTTGAGATATTTATTCCTCTTTTATTCTATTGAAGCTTGGTAACGGAGGGTAAACCGTTGTTTGGGGGGATACTTATTTGCATTATGAATATTAGTACAGTGGATAAATTCATTGTTTTATAGACAGATTTTGTAATTTTTACCTTCTAATTTCTAGCACTTGTGTGTAGGAAGTATATTTAAGAGCAAAGGGGAATAGACAGAGGGAAGCAAGATGGCGACGGAGTAGGCAGACGTACCAACCTCCAACTCCCAGAAGCAAAGTGGATTATAACTCAATTTAAAGAACCATCATCTGGATAAACCAACTTTGAACTAAACTAAGTGGACTCTTCAACCAAGGAACACAGAAGAAGCCACATTGAGACTGGTAGGAATAGCGAAAATGCGAAGAGGGCTGCCCAGCTCCCCGGAGCAAACGGCAGCCCGGAGAGACCCGCGGGGCGGGAGGAAAGTTTGGCAGAGAGGGAGGGACCTGGGTCCCAGGAACCAAGCCCCAGCCTGCAGTCCTAGAGCTTAGAAGAGTCGTTTGGACAGTTTTGAGCTGTGAAACAAGTGAGGGAGCTCCCAGGTATACAGTGTGGAGTATTAGGTCCCTTCCTACTCTGCTGAGGGCTGCTTAAGGATTTGGGGCGACAGGACGCTGAAACGCGGTTCTGTTGGCGTGGGCAGAGGCCAAGCCGGTGGGAGATCAGTCTAGCCCAGAGGGTCGGAGGGGACGCGCGAAAGCAGTCCAGAAGCTGCGGGCCCGCCTTTAATCCCACTTACGGGGACAAAGCTGGAGGTCAGGAACGGGCAGGCCCTGCGCAAGCCAGCCCTGACCGCGGGGACCGGGCTAGGACCAGGGATGGGCAGGGGATCGCGGCTGAGCTCACGCTACAAGCCCCCCCACCGCCCCGGGCCGGAGAAACGGTGGTTTGCCAGTATACGTGCGTGAGCGCGCTCCAAACGCGGGAACGGGGTAGACCCCGAGACAAGTGGAAGCTCGCAGCTGAATTCACGCTACTATCGCCACCCGATCGGAGAAACCGCGGATTGCATTCATACGTGCAAGAGCGGGCTCCGAATGCGGGGGCGGGTTAGAGTCCGGAAAGAGTGGAAGTACGCAGCTGAGCGGAAGCCAGCAAACACGCCCGGCCCAATAAACCTGGGTTTGAGACCCTGCGCAGAAGGGCCCTGGCCTCGAGGGTGGGGCTAAATGTCCGGATGGGCAAAGGCTCACAGCTGAGAGCATGTCAAAAGCCCTGCCCAACCCACGAAACTGCGGCGAGCAGGCTCTGACTGCGGGTTATGGGCGGAATTCTGGAAATAGGCTGGGTCCGCAGCTGAGCAAAGGTGCTCACCTCTACCCTTGGTGCTAAGGCTTGTGGCTTGAGTGACAGACCCTCCCGCGGAGGAGAGGCAGAAATCACAGCAAAAGCCACAGGGGGCCACCGCTGGCAACGCTCATACCCAACCACCCTAGGCACCGGCAGAGGGGGTGAGGGGCCTGCAGACAGACCACACCTAGAGAACACAAAGGCAACACCTACAGAAATCCAGTGGCCACAACTTGCTTATATACAGAAAAAATGGGCAGGCAGAGGAACGCAAAACAAATGAATCAAGAGAAATCCCCAGGGAAGGACCTGAATGAACCAGATATAACCAAATTACCAGAAGCAGAATTTAGAATAATGATAGTTAGGATGTTCAAAGAAATTAGAGCAACAATGGATAGTCATTATGAACACCTAAATAAAGAGATAACAAGTATAAAGAACGAAATTGAAATAATAAAAAAGAATCAGACAGAAATGACAAATACAGTATCAGAAGTGAAGACCACAATGGAAGGAATTAAAAGCAGGATGAATCACACTGAGGATCGAATAAGCGAGTTAGAGGACACAATAAACAAAGGCACAGAAGCAGAGAAGAAAAAGGAAAAGAAACTCAAAAATGTGAGGAAACTCTAAGGGAGCTTTGTGACAACATGAAGAGAAACAACATTCACATCATAGGGGTGCCTGAAGAAGAGGAGAGGGGACAGGAAATGGAAACTTTCTTCAATCAAATCATAGCAGAAAACTTTCCTAAATTAAGGCTGAGAAACACTCCACACGTTCAAGAAGCACACAGAACTCCATTAAAGAGAAACCCAAAATGATATACACCAAGACACATCATAGTTGAAATACCAAAGCTAATGGATAAAGAAAAAATTTTAAAAGCTGCTAGCGAAAAAAAGGCTATCACCTACAAAGGAGCCCCCATAAGGATGACATCGGACTTCTCAACAGAAACACTTGAGGCCAGAAGGGAATGGCAAGATATAATCAAAGTAATGCTGAACAAGAACCTACAACCAAGACTACTCTATCAAGCAAGGCTAACGTTTAAAATTGAAGGAGAAATAAAGAGCTTCCCAGAAAAAGGAAGCCTGAAGGAATTTATAAAATCCAAACCAATTCTGCAAGAGATACTAAGGGGCCTCTTGTGAACAGTTTAAAGGGAGGAATGACTAGAGCAACAGAAGAATACAGCTTTAAAGAATGAAATGGCAATAAACAACTACATATCAATAATAACCTTAAATTTAAATGGATTAAATGATCCAATCAAAAGACATAGGGTAGTTGCATGGATAAAGAAACAGGACCCATACATATGCTGTCTACAAGAGACACACCTTAAAAAAAAGATGCTCATAGACTGAAGGTAAAAGGATGGAAAAAAATATTTCATGCAAATGGAAATGAAAAAAAAGCAGGGGTAGCAATACTTATATCGAACAAAATGGACTTTAAAACAAAAGCTGTAGTAAGAGATAAAGAAGGACACTACATAATGATAAACGGAACAATTCAACAGGAAGATATGACTATTATAAATATCTATGCACCAAACATACATAAAGCAGACTTTGATGGATATAAAGGGTGAGATTATCAGCAATACTATCATAGTAGGGAATTGCAATACCCCTCTAACAACACTGGATAGATCCTCAAGAAAGAAAATTAATAAAGAAACAGCAGACTTAAAGGAGACACTAGATCAACTTGATTTAATAGATATCTTCAGAACTTTTCACCCTAAAGCAGTAGAATATACATTCTTCTCAAGCACTCATGGTACGTTTTCTAGGATCGAGCACATGTTAGGACACAAAAATGGTCTCAATAAATTTAAGAAGATTGAAATCATATCAAGCATTTTCTCTGATCACAATGCCATGAAACTAGAAATTAACCACAAAAGAAAAACTGAAAAATACTCCAACACTTGGAAACTAAATAGCATGATATTAAATAATGAATGGATTAACAATGAGATCAAAGAAGAAATAAAAAAGTTTCTAGAAACAAATGATAATGAGCATACATCAACTCAAAATTTATGGGACACAGCAAAAGCAGTTCTGAGAGGGAAGTTTATTGCACTACAGGCATATCATAAGAAGCTAGAAAAAGCTCAAATTAGCAACCTGACGCTGCATCTAAAAATAACTAGAAAAACAACAACAAATAAAACCCAAGACAAGTAGAAGGAAGGAAATAATAAAGATCAGAGCAGAAATAAATGACATAGAGGCGAAGGAAACAATACAGAGGATCAATGAAACCAGAAGCTGGTTCTTTGAAAAGGTAAACAAGATTGATGAACCTTTAACTAGACTCACCAAGAAAAAAAGAGAGAGGACTCAAATAAATAAAATTAGAAAGGACAGTGGAGAAATAACAACTGACACAACAGAAATACAAAGCGTTGTAAGAAAATACTATGAAGAACTATATGCCAAAAAATTAGACAATCTTGGTGAAATGGACAAATTTCTTGAATCATATAATCTTCCAAAAATCAATCTGGAAGACTCAGAACACCTAAACAGACCAATTACGACAAATGAGATCAAAACAGTTATCAAAAAACTCCCAAAAAAGAAAAGTCCTGGGCCTGATGGCTTCACAAGTGAATTCTATCAAAAATTCAAAGAAGAACTAACTCCTATCCTCCTCAAGCTATTTCAAAAAATTCAAGAGGAAGGAAGACTTCCAAACTCCTTTTATGAGGGGAGCATAATTCTGATCCCAAAACCGGGCAAAGACAACACAAAGAAAGAAAATTATAGGCCTATATCCCTGATGAATTTAGACGCTAAAATTTTCAACAGAATATTAGCCAACCAGATTCAGCAATATATGAAAAAAATCATACACCACGATCAAGTGGGATTTATTCTGGAGAGGCAAGGCTGGTTCAATATTCGCAAATCAATCAATGTGATTCATCACATAAACAGAAGGAAGGACAAAAATCACATGATAATTTCAATAGATGCAAAAAAGGCATTTGATAAAATCCAGCACCCATTCATGCTCAAAACTCTCAGTAAAGTGGAAATACAGGGATCATTCCTTAACATGATAAAGGCCATCTACGATAAACCGACAGCAAACATCATACTAAATGGACAAAAATTAAAAGCAACCCCCTTAAGATCAGGAACCAGGCAGGGATGCCCCCTTTCACCACTCTTATTCAATATAGTTCTGGAAGTCCTAGCTACAGCAATCAGACAAGAAGAAGAAATAAAAGAAATTAAGGAAACAATCCCCTTCACTATTGCAACCAAAAAAATAAAGTACCTAGGAGTAAATTTAACCAAGAAGTTTAGGACTTGTACTCGGAAAATTATAGAACATTGATAATAGAAATCAAGGAAGATACAAACAAGTGGAAGCATATACCATGCTCATGGCTAGGAAGAATAAACATCATTAAAATGTCTATATTATCCAAAGCAATTTACAAATTCAATGCAATACCAATTAAAATACCAATGACATACTTCAAAGATATAGAACACATATTCCATAAATTTATATGGAACCAAAAAAGAACACGAATAGCCTCAGCAATCTTAAAAAGAAGAAATAAAGCAGGAGGTATCACTCTTCCAGATATCAAGGTTTACTATAAGGCCATTATCCTTATGACAGCCTGGTACTGGCATAAGAACAGGCACATAGATCAATGGAACAGAACAGAGAACCCAGAAATAAACCCACACCTTTATGGACAACTGATATTTGACAAAGGAGGAAAGAACATACAATGGAGTAAAGATAGCTACTTTAACAAATGGTGTTGGGAAAATTGGACATCTACCTGCAAAAAAATGAAACTAGACCATCAACTTACACCATTCTCAAAACAAACTCAAAATGGATAAAAGACTTAAATGTAAGCCGTGAAACCATAAGCATCTTAGAAGAAAACATAGGCAGCAAGCTCTCCGACATCTGTAGCAGCAATATATTTTCCGATTTATCTCCACGGGCAAATGAAATAAAAGGCAAGATAAACAAATGGGACTATATCAAACTAAAAAGTTTTTGCACAGCTAAAGACAATAGGAAAAGAAAAATAAGACAAACCACACAATGGGAGAACATATTCGACAGCACATCTGATAAGGTGTTAATAACTAAAATTTATAAAGAACATATAAAACTCAACACCAGGAAGACAAACATCCCAATCAAAAAATGGGATAAAGAAATGAATAGAAATTTCTCCAAAGAGGACATACAGATGGCCCATAGGCATATGAAAAAATGCTCAACATCACTAATCATTAGAGAAATGCAAATTAAAACCACAATGAGTTATCACCTCACACCAGTCAGAATGGCACTCATCAGCAAAACAACACAGAATAAGTGCTGGAGAGGATGTGAAGAAAAGGGTACCCTTCTGCACTGCTGGCGGGAATGCAGACTGGTGCAGCCACTGTGGAAAACAGTTTGGAGATTCCTCAGAAAATTAAATATCAAACTGCCTTTTGACTCAGCTATCCCACTTATAGGAATATACCCTAAGAACACCATAGCACTGTTCGAAAAAAGAAATGCGCCCCCATGTTCGTGGCAGCATTGTTCACAATAGCGAAGATCTGGAACCAGCCCAAGTGTCTGTCAGAAGACGAGTGGATTAAAAAGCCATGGTACATATATACTATGGAAACTTCTCAGCCATAAGAAACGATGACATCGGATCATTTATAACAAAATGGATGTACCTTGATAATATTATACGGAGTGAAATAAGTAAATCAGAAAAAAAGAAAAACAGAACAGCATGATTTCATTCATAGGTGGGACTTAAAAGTGAGAATATGAGACATGGACAAGAGAGTGGTGGGTCTGGGATGGGGGGAGGGAGGGAAGAGTGGGATAGGGAGAAGGGGAGGGACACTGGGAAAACCAGATTGAAGGTGACAGAGGACAATTTGACTTTTGGTGATGGGTATGCAACACAATTGAATGATAAGATAACCTGGAGATGTTTTCATTGTACATATGTACCCTGATTTATTGGTGTCACCCCATTAGAATTAATAATAATATATATATATATATATATATATATATATATATATATATATATATATATATATATATATATATATATATATAAAGAGCAAAGGGACAGTTTGAAGGCCATCTTTGTTTCCTATTGGAACATTTCCAGATTGGATGAAATCTGAGGGAGAGCCATCTGTTGAATGTTTAGTATTCAGAACAGTAGAACTACTACTTCTGGCATCCGGTTTTGCCAAAATCCTAGCTAAAAATAAACATTAAATGAAACTTGATTCTCTCTTCATTGGTTTTGAATTTCCCTAGAAGAGGTTTTAAATTCTCAAGGGAAAGAAATAAGGGAGAAAGAAATATAAGAATTTAATTTTTATTTTCGTTCACAAAACATCAGGCTGAATTTTAAGATCAAATATGCCAACACATTTTACTATTTTTCTCCTTATCTCCTGTAAATTTTTAAAATAATTTTTATGAAATAATTATAACTAATTCATTGATTTTTTTTCTGTCATAACACACCCCCTTTCCAAACAGGTATGAACGGACACATACATTTTCTATAGTCCAATATGGAGTTGCAATTCCAAGGTGATGTAATAAAATGTTAACCATTTTGGTTATTCTTGGGAAAATATTTTCTGTATTTAATTCATGATAATTGGTTGAGAAAGTACAGTGCTTAGCTGCTATCTAGCTTAGGCCGACTCCCTCAGACATTAAATAGTGCTCTATTATTGAAAGTATCTGGTACTGGTCAGTTAGCTTAGTCAGTTAAGAGCATCATCCTGAAATGACAAGGTTGTGGCTGTGATTACTGGTCAGGTCACACATGGGAAGCAACCAATGAATGTATGGCTGAGTGGAACAACAGATGAATTTTTTCTTTCCCCCTCCCTTTTCTCTCCTGTCCTTTCCATCTCTTAAAAAAATAAAATTAAGCTCTGGCTAGATAGCCTGGTTCGCGCATCCTCTGGAAATGGGAGGTTGCTGGTTCACTTCCCCACTCAGGTCACCTATGTGCCCAGCTCCATATTCCTGTCTCTCTTTCCTTCTCTCTCTCTCTCTCAAAAAAATGTATCCCATTAGATTTGAAGTTATATAAAAAAGAGACAAATTTAATTAAGGCATTTGATATAGGTTAATAAATATTAATTATATTCCTGCTCTACAGGGTTTAATCTTATGTGAAGTAAATATTAAGAAGGTTCATAGAAATTATTTGTCCTCAAGGAACCCAGGGGCCAGTTCATTAAAAAATGTTAAAGAACCATGAAAGATTTGTATTTTCCATTTTTAGAAACTACTCAAATACGAGGCTCTATATAGAACAGTGGTTCTTAACCTTTTTTGAGGTACTGAACCCACCAGTTTCATATGCGCATTCAGTGAACCCTTCTTTAGTGATAAATAAAATATGATTTTTTCCCCCAATTCAAGACATAGGTATATATGTTTTTACTGGTGCACAAAATGAGCTGTGCATTAACATCACCTTGCTCAAAGAACAAAACCAACAAAGTGCATGAACTCACAACAAATTACAGTATTACTTTATTCTGGCCTCCGCGGCAGAGGCTTCTCTGAACCCCAGAGACTGACTCATCGAACCCCTAGGGTTCGATAGAACCCAGGTTCAGAACCACTGATATAGAGTTTATTAGTAGTCATCATACACCCTGTAAAAATAGTTCTCTGATATTGACAAGGGCTTTGAAGATTTAAATTAAAAAAGATTTGTTCACTGTTTTAATTATCTTTCTCCTTTTTTTCTTTTTCTTTTTTTGTATTTTCCAAAGTTAGAAGCTGGAAGGCAGTTAGACAGACTCCCACATTCACCTGGCTGGGATTCACCTCACTTGCCCACCAGGGGGCAATGCTCTGCCCATCTGGGACGTTGCTCTGCTGCAACTGGAGCCATTCCAGTGCCTGAGGTGGAGGCCATGGAGCCATCCTAAGCTCTGGGGCCAACTTTGCTCCAATGGAGCCTTGGCTGCAGGAAGGGAAGAGAGAAATAGCGAGAAAGGAAAGGGGGAAGGGTGGAGAAGCAGACGGGCACTTCTCCTGTGTGCCCTGGTTGGGAATCAAACCCAGAACTTCCACACGCTGGGCTGACGCTCTACCACTTAGCTAACCGGCCAGGGTCTCAATTATCTTTCTAGAAAGCACACTAGTATTTAAGAGAAGAGTAAATTAGTTTTAAAATTTGCTCTGGTTTTGCCTGACAAAACACTGTGCCTACACTGTTTGCTCTTGTACTATCAAGGGGAGGGTCTTCACACTAAGGAATGCCAGTAGACCCCACCGTGACCATTCTTTATCAACAAGAGGAGAGACATTCGTCCTGACAGTATGGCATTGTGAAAAATACATGGTTTACATACATGCCAAAACTAAAAATGCTTTTCTCTTTATGAAATAAAGAAATCACTTATCCCTCATAAAAAATAATGTTTTTGACAAACGCCAAGGATAAAGTAGGAGAAGGCAATGGGGAAGAAAATGAAGGACACAATTGTAGTTGAGCGTGATTAAACAATGATCAGCTATTTGTACTCTGAAGGGGTGACAATGACAGTTCAGTTAATTCTGGATGTGCACAGGCAGTTCCTTCTTTCTGACTTTCCTGAAAGTCTGGGTAAAGGAATAAAGTGAAAGTGAAGATTTTCATTGTTGAATTGAATTTTGGATAAATTTGAGATTTTAGATACACATGACTATTTTATTCTGAATTACTGCATATGAACAGGGAAAAACATAAAGCACCAGGAAGACTTTTAAAAATCAATTAACAGAGCAATATGAAATTATTATAACCTAAAAGTAAAACATTTAAAAGAAAAACAGTTTTCCTGTTGTGTCTTTATGTCATTTTATTTAGATAATGAGTGAAATAACATCTTTGTTCCTTGGGTCTGCCTTTTTTTGCTAGAGAAGGTATTTTCACTCTGTGGCAGTTAATTATGCTATATCAATTCCAAATAAAGGTTAAATAAGTCCTCATGAAAACATTGGGAGGACATGACAAAAAGAATGAAAAAAGAAACAAGCAGTTTCTAGATGGGACTGATAACAGAAATTTAGTGATATTAATAGAAAGAACCAATGTATTTATCTTGAGTTCAAAGTCAGGCTTTTCTACTCTAGGTGATGCCTTCCATTGAGATGTGAGAGCACTTAGTTCATCACAGATTCTCCATGTCTTATTCCCACTCGTATCTTAACTGACATTGCCTGTTGATGTAATGCAATGCTCACGATTTAATAATTTATCCTTAAAGAATTAGGTCATTTGGCCCTGGCCAGGTAGTTTGGTTGGTTAGAGCATTGTCCTGATACACCAAGGTTGTAGGTTCGATCCCTGGTCAGGGCACTACAAGGATCAACCAATAAATGCATAAATAAGTAGAACAACAAATCAACATCTATCTCTCTCTTTCTCTCCCCCTTACCCTCCTCTCTAAAATCAATACATTAAAATTAAAAAACAAGTCAGATTTCCTTTTGATGGCATCAGACCTTCCCAGAAGACCTTACCTCAGCTATTTCACTCGCCCATCAGCAACATTTTGAGCAGGTGCCCCCAAGCTTTTAGCCTCCTCATGTAAGTAAGAAATCCTTAGGATCCTTCCCTGGCCTTCTGTTCATGCTGCCCACTTTCCCCTCTGCGACTGGCTCCCTCAGGTAGTGTTCTGCTAGCAAAGCTGCCTTTTCTTGTCCCACTCCTCTGCTTTCAAGAAAAGGATGTTGTTTTCACAAACTTGTCCTAGAATGAAATAAGCCCCTTTCTTTCCCTCACGATGATAAAAAAGAAGTACACTATGGAGAAGGACTTACTACAACTACTGTGTGTGGTCCCTCCAAGGCCACGTAAATCCAGACCCCTTTCCATGAAGTCTCCTACGGGCAGCTGTTTACTCCACTCACAGGCCACTTCATGCCTGTGAGTGGAGTAAACAGACAATCTCGGACAGTTTACATTCTTAGAAGAATACCCTCAATCACAACTGCCCACTCTCCAAACTGTAGGTCCACCTGAAAACAGTTCTCCTTTTCCCCAGCTCAACACCTTCATGAGACTCCACATTGTCCCATGATGGAGTTCTTCCTAGTAAAATATTTAACAGTATTCCCTACTTCTTTCAGAGGAAACACACCACCAATTTTACCTACAGATGTAAGGAAACAATACTTTGAAAGCAGTATGTTTCTCCAGTTCTGGATTACTCAGTGGGAGGCAGTAGAGATGATAAGAACTTGAGCTGTGAAGTCAGGGAATCCAAGGTTTGAATCTTAGCTCCATTACTCACTAGCTTATGAGCTTCTGTTTCCTCACCTATAGAACAGGAATCATGATTATCTATTCCATACATAAATAAAATTCCAAATCAAATTATTTTGTTACCTATATATCTGGTTTTAGAAGGCACATATTTCATAATTACTATTATTTTTCAAAACTATGTGTCATGATATTGGTTGGAAATTAGCAGTGTTGTCAATATCAGGTGAAGCACCTACAGTATATGTATACAAACATTATTATATGTGTATATGAACAGATGCTTATGTAAGTGCAAATCAGTCTCACAATCTTGCTTTCTTAGTTATAAAAGTTCTTTTAAAGATTTTATTTATTGATTTAAAAAAAAGGATAGAGAGAAAGAAAGGGAGGAGGAAGGAGCAGTGATTGTTTCTTATATGTGCCTTGACCAGGTAAGCCTGGGGTATATAACTGACGACCTCAGCATTTCAGGTTGACACTTTATCCACTGCACCACCACAGGTCAGGCAAAAGTTTTAAGGTCTACTATAAAGTGTACTGTTTTGAAAATATTTTTCTTTTTTACTTATGTCCCCTCTTGATGAAAACTTGAAATTTCCTTTAATAATACTAAATTATTTTCTATCTAGTAAAAAATAAACTACTAAAAGTATAATATTCCCAAATAGCGTTTTATATTACAACTACTCATGCCAGGTCCAATACTCGGATATGTGCCCTGAGGATGATATATAAACTGGTGAACTCTGAAGTATGGATAATGACAAATGAAGACAGTATAACCCATTTTAAATTGATTGTCCCCTATAAAAGATGTGACTTTATTATTAGTAATTAATTTCAGCCAGAATAAAGTAGACACATTTTTTTTCTCCTTAAATATTTAATAGACTCAAACAAATTCTCAAAATATGTAACTCCTAGTGAAGGTAATGACTAATTGCCCTCTATTAATTAAATTAAAATTTGGGGAACCAGTGCATCATATGAACAATAATATATGCCCTTAATGTTGCTTAACACCGTGTTTTAAGAACGAGGATACTCACTATTAAATTTCATCCATTTGTAAACAAGTCACACTATCTTATAGATAAAGTGTATTTTGAATTATAATGCTTCTGTGAAATATCCTTATTTGAGTCAACTTTTTATTTCTAAACAAAGAAACTGCCATGTTGAAGGGAGAATTATGAGGCATGTATGAATGTGTAACTATACCTTTGTGGGACTCTTGACTTGACAGACTGACTAATAAAATGGCCACCTCTGTTTACCAACTGGCCTAAGCAACTATTTTCCTAGATGTAACTGCTTACATATTATGTGAACATTGCCTTAGGTCAGGGGCCCCCAAACTATGGCCCACAGGCCCCATGCGGCCCCCTGAGGCCATTTATCCGCCCCCCACACACACACTTCTGGAAGGCGCACCTCTTTCATTGGTGGTCAGTGAGAGGAGCACAGGATGCATCCGCACCCATAGTTCCCATTGAAATATTGGTCATTTTGTTGATTTAAATTTACTTGTTCTTTATTTTAAATATTGTATTTGTTCCCGTTTTGTTTCTTCACTTTAAAATAAGATATGTGCAGTGTGCATAGGGATTTGTTCATTGTTTTTTTTATAGTCTGGCCCTCCAACAGTCTGAGGGACAGTGAACTGGCCCCCTGTGTAAAATGTTTGGGGACCCCTGCCTTAGGCTATACTTCCAAACATACAACTTGGTTTAATAATGTCTTTTTAGAGTCAGAGACTAATATCAATGGCATTCAGAAAACAATGAATTGAGACTTTGATATCACTTTACTATAGGGCAAAGCACAGTTTGGTTCTCTGCGTTAAGCAGTTAGTCAATGGACTTCTGAGTAACAGCTAGCACTAGTATCAGAGCCTATAAATTTGTATAAGCCATTTAGGATGAATTCATGATGTAATCACGATTTTTACTATTGTGTTTTAAAGCCAAAATCTAGTACATATGTCAAATCCATCTCTCTGCAGGGCTTAAAAAGCTTTATAAGCTATGAAGCCCTTAATAAATCTTATTCTTATTTAACTGCACTGTACATTTGCATAAATCAGTGAGAATGTGATCTTTTTTCATGCTTAGGATTAATATTGGAAACACACAAAGACTTTATAGCTCACTTACATACATGTCGCTAGCAGGTATATATTCTACTCAGATACACCTTATGTCTTTTTAACATTTTCCTTCTTCTGATACCATCTAGCTCCTAACAGAGTTTTTAAGAAGCTATGTATTTAAATACATCTTACTAGACAATAAAATGGCTTCCATAAGCTTATACAAATTGTTTAAAGCAGACCTTATAAAATTCAATGAAATCTCATTCACTGTTATACTCATGAACTAGTTTGATGGCATGCTAATTAAAAACAAATATGTAATTCTGGCACAACAGCTATTGAAAATCAGTTTTGGCTCTCCTAGATTATTTTTTTATTTTTATTATTATTATTCTTTTTGTATTTTCCTGAAGTCGAAGCGGGGAGGCAGACAGACTCCTGCACGTGCCTGACTGGAATCCACTCGCATGCCTACCAGGGGGCGATGTTCTGCCTGTCTGGAGCATTGCTCTGTTGCAAACAGAGCCATTCTAGCACCTGAGGCAGAGGCCATGGAGCCATTCTCAGTGCCCAGGCCAACTTTGATTCAGTGCAGCCTTGGCTGCAGGAGGGGAAGAGAGAGATAAAGAGAAAGGAAAGGGGGAAGGGTGGAGAAGCAGATGGGTGCTTTTCTTGTGTTCCCTGGCTGGGGATCAAACCCAGGACTTCCACACATTGGGTTGATGCTCTACCGATGAGCAAACTGGCCAGTGTTTTCTTTCCTAGATTATTTTTTAAAAGTAAACATACAAATTATTATAAGATACTTTCAGAACAAATTTTTTTCTGTTGTATCATACAATCATTTAACCAACTCTCAAAGGAAAAGTCCTACTGTGTAATAGAAATGACAATGTAGTGTTTTGATGTACGTGTAAATAAATAATCATATTATGTAGGCCTGAGACATTTTGTTAGTTCGTTTTGCTCATTAGATTCCACATATTAGTGGATTCATATGGCATTTGTCTTTCTCGGACTGGTTTATTTCACTTAGCATAATGATCTCCAGGTTCATCCATGCTGTTGCAAAATGTGAGGTTTCTGTCTTTTTTATGGCTGCATAGTATTCCATTGTGTAAATGTACCACATTTTTAATTCATTCATCTACTGATAGGCATTTGGGCTGCTTCAAAATCTTGACTATTGTACATAACACTGCAGTGAACATGGAGGTAGGTATATACTTTTGAATGAATGCTTTGAGTTTCTTTGGATAAATTCACAAAAGTGGAATTGCTGGATGGTAAAGCAGTCCTATTTTTAATTTTTTGAGGTAGCTACATACTGTTTGCTACAGTGGCTGCACCAGTCTGCATTCCCACCAACATGCATGAGGGTTTCTTTTTCTCCTCAACTCTGCCATCACTTGTTTGTTGATTTATTGATGAAAGCCATTCTGACAGGTATGAGGTGATATGTCATTGTGATTTTTAATTTGCATTTCTCTGATGATTATTCCTCCAAATTTGTTCTTGTTTCTCAATATTTCTCTTGCTTTTCAGAATACTTTGTGGTTTCAAATATTTGTTTTTGAAATATTTGTGAAATATACCATTGGTACCTTGTTAAGACTTAAATTGAACATTGAACCCATAGATTGCTTTGGATAAATGGACATTTTATTGATGTTAATTCTTCCTATTAATGAGCATGGTATGTGCTTTCACTTATTTGTATTTTCTGTGATTTCTTTCTTCAGTATCTTATAATTTTCCAAGTATAGGTCTTTTACATCCTTGGTTAAATACATTCCTGGATATTATATTCTTTTTGAATCAATTGCGAATGGGATTGTTTTCTTAACTTCCTTTTTTGATAGTTAATTATTGGTGTATAAAAATGCAGTTGAGGTCCTGGCCAGTTTGCTCAGCGATAGAGTGTCAGTCTGGTGTGTGGAAATCCGGGTTGGATTCCAGGTCAGGGCACACAGGAGAAGCATCCATCTGCTTATCCACCCTTCCCCCTCTCCTTTCTCTCTCTTCCCCTCCTGCAGCCAAGGCTCCATTGGAGCAGAGTTGGCCCAGACGCTGAGGACGGCTCTGTGGCCTCTGCTTCAGGAGCTAGAATGGCTCCCCACAATGGAGCAACACCACAGATGCGCAGAGCACTGCCCCCTGGTGGGCATGCTGAGTGGATCCCGGTCAGGCACTTGTGGGAGTCTGTCTGACTGACTCCCCACTTTTAACTTGGGACAAATACAAAAAAAAATGCAGTTCATTTTAGATATTTATTTTGTATCTTACTGCTTTACTGAATTCATTTATTAGTTCTAGTATTTTTTTGTGGAATCTTTAGAGTTTGCTATATATAGTATCACATCTGCAAATAATCACAGTCTTACATCTTTTTTGCTAATTTGGATGCTTTTTATATTTTCTTCTGTCTGATTGCTGTGGCTAAGACTTCCAGTACTATGTTGAATAAGAGTGGTGAAAGCAGACAGCACTGTCTTATTCCCGAACTTAAGGGAAATGATGTTGAGTATGATGTTGACTGTGGGCTTGTCATATATGGCCCTCATTACATTCAGGTATATTCCCTCTATTCCCACTTTACTGAAAGTTTTTATTTTAAATGCATGCTGGATTTTATCAAATGCTTTTTTTTTTGCATCTAGTGATATGATGATGTGTTTTTTATCCTTCATTTTGTTTTTGTGCTTTATCACATTTATTAATTTGTGGATATTATACCAGCCTTGCATATCTAGAATAAATCCCACTTGATCATGGTATATTATCTTTATAATGTATGGCAGGATCTAGTTTGCTAATATTTTGTGGAGGATTTTAGCATCTATGTTCACCAGGAATATTGGCCTGTACGTAATTTTCTTTCACTGCAGTGTCTTTTTCCAATCTTCAATTATGATAATGCTGGGAGTCTTCCTTCCTCTTGAATTTTTGGAATATTTAAGAATAGGTGTTCATTCTTATTTGAATGTTTGGTAAAATTCACCTCTAAAGCTATTTGGTCCAGGACATTTGTTTTGTGAGAGTGTTTTGATTACTGCTTCAATTTCACTAATTGTAAGGACCTGAGATATTTAATTAAATATATATATATATATATATATATATATGGGATGGGAAGGGAGAGAGAGTAAGAACGCGAGAGAGATGCATCAATTTTTTGCTCCATCTAGTTTTGCACCCATTGATTGCTTCTCATATGTGCCTTGAACTGGGCTTGAACTGGTGACCTTGGGATGGAGCTAGAGATTGTGGAATGAAAGTAGTGGCTCTGAGATTGAACTGGCAACCTCAGTGCTATAGGGCAATGCTCTATCCACTGCACCAGCCAGGACTGGAGGAGACATTTTATTTTACTTTATTTATTTATTTTTGTGTGTGACAGAGACAGAGAGAGGAACAGGTAGGGACAGAAAGATAGGAAGGGAGAGAGATGAGAAGCATCAATTCTTTGTTGCAGCACTTTAGTTGTTCATTGATTGATTTCTCATATGTGCCTTCACCTGGAGGCTACAGCAGACTGAGTGACCCCTTGGTCAAGCCAGCAACCTTGGACTAAAGCTGGTGAGCCTTGGTCAAACCAGATGAGCCCACACTCAAGCCGGTGACCTTGGGTGTTTTTTTTTAAACACTAATTTTTTTAATTTTTTTATTTATTTATTCATTTTAGAGAAGAGACACAGAGTGAGTGAGAGAGAGGAGACACAGAGTGAGTGAGAGAGAGAGGGAGAGAAAGGGGGGAGGAGCTGGAAGCATCAACTCCCATATGTGCCTTGACCAGACCAGTGCAAGGTTTTGAACTGTCAACCTCAGTGTACCCAGGTTGATGCTTTATCCACTGCACCACCACCTAGTCAGGCTAGAGGAGACATTTTAAAAACGAGCATTTACAGATTAGCTTATTCCACAATAAAGTGGGGAATGTAGTAACATGTTTTTTTCTTACAGTCTCCTATGGTGTAATTATACAGTAATGTACATACTTTGAGCACATGATGTTAGAGAGCATCTAACATTACAGATTGTGAAGCTAAGAGAAAAGTTGTTGATCCACCTAAACAGTGGCCACCATCTGAACAACTTACTTTGTCCTCTTTTCTTTTTATCATTTCTTTTTCTCTTACTTCACCAAAGTTCTTCCTGATTTCTCCCACTTTTATTTTTGTTGCTCCTTTCACAATAAACAGTACTGTATTATTAGTGGCCAGTATTCATATTTTGAGAAATTTAAAAATGTTTTTTTTTCCTTCCCATTCTTTACTTTATATCTTGTTTTTCTCTCTATCTCTTTTCTCTTTTTATTCAAGTGGCATGAGACTTTGTTATTCTTGCCAAATTAGTTGGAAAGATGGAAGCTCTAATTTGTAAGCAGATTTGTGTCAACATTGATTAGAAAGAAAAATGGCCAGTAAGGCAAGCTAGTGTCTACTTTTCTCCATTTTCTCCTGAAATGAAACTAAATTCTTAAACCTGTAAGTGGCAACCCAAACTACCTTTTAGTTGTCAGGTTGTAACTGAAGTTTCTCCAGGTTGCAAGTACAGTAGGTAGAATGTTTCTGTAAACAAGAGAATGTTAAACATCAAATGAAATGTTTGGAACTAATAGGATTTTTCAAGGATATGCTTTAAAAGTAATATTTTTGCATAATACATTTTTGTGGCTATGTCTGTAATACACTTTGAAGTGTCATCATTACTAAAGTTTTACAAAAATGAATGTTTGAACATGTAGACTTACTAAATTAACATACTCTCTATTGGCATTTTACACATTTGGCCTTTCTTTAATTTTATGCTTTTATTTTTCTGTTTATTTTTTTAGAGTAGTTGAGTGAATAATATAATTTAAAGAAAAACATTATCACTATAATTTAATGTCACATTAATAACTAGTATTAGAGTTTAAAATGTAAATGGAATCAGATTTTAGGACAGAATGAACATTTGTAGTTTTGCTTCTGATGAAAAGAAAGACTATTCAAGCAGAGATGTACAAGGTGTGGCCCAAAACAGGTTTTTAGTTGTTTGTATGGAAATAATACAATGATTAATAAATAATAATACAAGAATGAACTGTGTTTCACATGCTTGCAATTATAAACCTTTTACCTTACCCCTTATATTTCTTTTTTTTCTATATTGACAGGACTAATGAAAGGAATGTAGTCATTTATTAGAACAAAATATTTATTGTGCATATACTAGTATTAGCACTATTCTGGGTACTATACAAAAAATAGTGAGCAAATCTGAAAATACTCACAAATTAATTTGTACTTGGGAAACAGAAAATAAGTAAATAATAAAAAATAATAAATAAAGGTAGTAACTCTATTATTAATAGCTACCCCAAAGAAGCATACTGTATGATGTGGTGGAGATCTTGAGAGTACTTGCTTCTCTTTGAGGTGATTATTACATTTAGGCTGAGATCTTAAGTATCTACCATTTTTAAGTCACTGCATTAATAAAAGAGCTATTTCCTTAAACACTAAGATGCCAAAACCCTAAATAATTGATATAAGGCAGTGAGTCAAAGTGGCATTTTAATTTAAATAAAATAATTTGTGATTGCATACTATTAAAGCTTTCTAATTTTGTAATGTACAGTAAGTTACTTAACCTTCTATATAGGAAAAAATGCCAACTTCATAAGATTATTATGAGGATGCAATTTTCTTTACTACCACTCTCCGTTTTCTATTTCTCTTCTCAGTTTTCTGAGCATTCACAGTCCCATACATTTTAATTATCAATCATGCTGTTGCCCAAGTTCTTCTGATACTCAAAATGTGGCCAGAAAAACAGCAGTAAAATGTTTACTTTGCTTACACATCAGCAAAATATAATCAATTCAGGTAACCTAATTTTCTTTGTCTATAACCTTGAAATAATGAAAGATATTAAGAATAATGTGGTTAAATACAAATTTAAATATAAACACTATCTATGGAATTTAAAGGGATTATTTCATTAATCCTCTTATTCCTATGAGATATCGTTATTCCTTTTTACTGGTAAGGAAACTAATACTTAGGGAAGTTCAATAACTTTCCTGTGATTATACAAGCAGTAAATAAAATTTATTTATTTAATTCATTTTAGAGAGGAGAGGGAGTGAGAGAGAGAGGGAGAGAGAGAGAAAGAGAAAGAGAGAGAGAGAGAGAGAGAGAGAAAGGGAGGAGGAGCAGAAAGCATCAACTCCCATATGTGTCTTGACCAGACAAGTGCAGGGTTTAAACTGGGACCTCAGCACTCCAGGTCGACACTTTATCCATTGCGCCACCACAGGTCAGGCAGCAGTGAATAAAATTTGATAACTATGTTATCTTACTCTAGAACAGTGGTTCTTAACCTTTTTTCAGGTACCAAACCCACCAGTTTCATATGTGCATTCACTGAACCCCTCTTTGGTGATAAATAAAATATGATTTTTTTTTCCAAATTTAGTTTTGCTGGTGCGAGACTAGAGTTGCTCAACTTGGCATTGCATATCATACAGATAGGACGCTGACTCCTATCACGTTCAGTGATACATGTGAATCCATGTTGTACATATTCGTCCGACCACTTTCTTTTTTTGCTCAACATATTTAGTATGGATTCAAATATTAAGAAAGAAACCACACGATGTACAACCACGACAGCCATTGACTACTGTGCACACTAAATTTCCTGCAGCACTGGTTGGCCAAGCAGTGTAATGTGATCCTCTGCAGCAAGTGATGGACAAGTGGGGCGTGTCATCACGACTTTATACAAGTGTGTCTTTATCTCCGCGGCAGAGGCTTCTCCAAACCCCTGAGACCAACTCCATTGAACCCCTAGGGTTCGATAGAACCCAGGTTAAGAACCACTGCTCTAGAACCTTGCTTTAAAAAAAAACCACTATATAAAATAGATATGATCCACTTAAGATGCAAATTTTCTGCTAAAATGATTTTTAAAATGTATGTACATAATTATAATTTGTATTCATCATGAAGGTGAGTTAAATTTATGTGACTGATTTGAAAACAGATCTGCTATATCTCAAATTTAGACAACTAATATATTTTTTTCATTTTTACTTTTTCTTCAGTAAGACTGTGCTATAGAGCTCTTCCTCAAAAAAACTAGGACGTGCTTTTCTTTGTTTTTATATATCATTTGAAGATTTCAAATAGTTCTAGATGTTACCTTTTAAGTATGATTAGTCACAATTCTATTATAGACTTCTTTTTAGTTGGTCATGATGATCTCAGTTAAGAGATGTGATTCCACCAAACTCTGGACACCAACATTTTTCTAGAGGGAGTATCTTAACCATAACTTAAAATACATAGGCATATAGAAATAATACCTGTTTGTCACCTGGAAATAAATGAGAAGTCATTTTTAAGTACAAACTATGATACCTAATAATATAAGGCATATTTTAAAATGTAGGCTCAGGATCGTCTCTCATTCACTTTTCAAGTCAAAATGAAATTTAATGTTAACATATATTGCTCATTAAAATAAATTTAGAATCATTTTACCTGTGAGATAATTTTCTCATTTTGTTAAATAACGGCATTAACTGGGCATATGTGAGCATCAACGTTGAGGATGGAGATTGGGAGGAATAAGGGAAGAATACTTATTTTTTTGTTTAGCCAACCACTAGTGAAAGAACCACAACTAAATTCAGTAACATTTAATTGTATAAGTTTTATGTTACTAAAACAAAAATTCATATCATTGAAACAAATAGAAATGACAAGATCGTTAGATTATTGTGATCTAGATGTCATAGCTAAACATCAAGACTTGATATTTGCTGTAACTTGAGATAAGACATAAATCTTACTCTGTTCAAATTTTTGCTATAACTGTAGTAGGCAGTTAAGGTAGGCATGAGCAGAGTGGAAACCATGGGACAGGTGTAGAGGGTCACCAGGGCACAGAGCCCCGGATGCCTAGCAACAAGCAAAACTATAAGCCCTTGCTGGACCAGTCCCTTAAGCATTACCTCCTGGAGATGACACCGAGTCCTCAGCTGTTTCAGCTCTTGGCCTAGGGAAACAGCAAAATCAGATGGAGTAAGCACAGCTGACATCAGGATCATTTGCGTTCCCCCCAGGGTTTTCTCCCCTCAATCCCAGCATGCTTGAACCTCTCCTTCCTTGTTCACCTCTCTAGGTGAGTCTGTTTCTTTCTCTCTTGTGTCTCTGTAACTTGTTTCCTGAGCCCATTTCTTCTACCCCTGCCCTCCCTAAATAAACTTTCTCTTATAATTTGAATTTTGGCTCTGAACTCCTCTCAGCTAGAACTGTAGAAGTAAGGTTGCTGAACCAAGGTTAATATTAGGTTGCCAAAGAAGGGACACACAAGGCTAGGTGAATTTTACAAGAAGTTTCTTTATGCATCTATGAACAGATGGGCCAAGACCCTGGTGGTGTCAGCAATGAAAGGATGAAAGGCTTCATCTTATATAGGACTGAGTTTGGCCATATTTCTTGCTGGGGTGGAGTATTTCTTCTGTTACCCGTGGTGATTTGAACAATGAGGGAAGGAGGATGGTGCTAGGTAAAGAATGTTCAGATAAGTGATGGGAGATGACTAGCTGTTAGGATACCCTAGGGTCCGGGGGAGATAAGATATCAATCAGGATCACTCAGGTGGAGAGTCACAGGAACTGCCCTGGGGCTGAGTCACCTAAAGTTCCACCTGACTAGTTGAGGCATTGGGGAAGGGGACCTGGACCCAAACCTAACAGTTAATACCTGGAGTAGCCTGACCAGATGGTGGCGCAGTGGATAGAGCATCGGACTGGGATGTGGAAGACCCAGGTTCGAGACCCCGAGCTCGCCAGCTTGAACGTGGGGCCATCTGGCTTGAACGAAAGCTCGTCAGCTTGGACCCAAGGGTGCTGGATCCAGCAAGGGGTGGCTCGGTCTACTGAAGGTCCACGGTCAAGGCACACGTGAGAAAGCAATCAATGAACAACTATGGTGTTGCAGGGGCAATGAAGAACTAATGATTGATGCTTCTCACCTCTCTCCGTTCCTGTCTGTCTGTTCCTATCTATCCCTATGTCTGACTCCCTCTCTGTGCCTATAAAAAAAAGAAAAATACCTGGAGCCATTTTTCTGCTGCTAACATCGCTATATATTAACATGTAATTGAATACAAAATTATTGAAAAAATTCTTTTACAATTGTCACACTTAAAATACTGTATAAACCTAGATGGTATAGCCTACCAGACACCTAGGCTATGTAGTATAGCCTATATTATATCTACTTAAGTCAGTTACTCATTTTAATTATTATTATTATTATTATTATTTTATTTAAGTGAGAGGAGGGGAGATAGAGAAACAGATTCCACAAGCACCCCGGCCAGGATTCACCTGGCAACCCCTGTCTGAGACTGATGCTCTGCTCATTCCAGGCCATGCTTGCAATGGAGCTACTTTTAGCGCCTGAAACAGAAGCTCCCCAGAGATCCTCAGTGCCTGGGACCAGTGTTCTCAAATCAATTGAGTCATGGCTGCAGGAGTAGAAGAAAGGGGGAGAGAGAGAGAGAAAAAGAAAAGGGGGAGGAGGGGGAGAGAAGCAGATGATCACTTCTCCTGTGTGCTCTGACCAGGAATTGAACCTGGTATATACACACCCCAGGTCAACACTCTACCACTGAGCCAATTGACTAGGACCTCATTTTAATTTTGAATTTTATATCTAAGAGTAGCAATGTTTTTTGAAAGATATTTTACAATACTATTGAACTGGTTGTGTTCTCAGTCTTGAATTCTCTTAAAGGACTTGACACCTTTTTCTTTGATTAGGACTTGGTGATGACCAAATTTCCCTCTCAGCTGCGTGGGAAAACGTGTGTTGTCCTTTTCCCTAACAGGGTTATAGTTTTGTGTATAATTTCAAATTGGGTATTTAAATTCTTTTTGTTATCGTTGTTTTACTTCAACAATGTGTCTAAATTTTGCTAATGTAGTGTGACCATGCTATTGCCAATACTGATTAGCGTAAGACAAGTTTGGTCACTTGGCCAATTTCTGAATGCAAACCATTTGCTGATTAACTGAATTTGAGAGCATAAGGGAGACTTCAGAATTGCCTAGACTTAAGTTTTCCAGATAAAAAAACTGAGGCTGAATGAATATGACTGGCTTGTGTAAGAATCACATAGAGTTAATGGAGGTATTTTGACTTGACTTCAGAATTTATGGGATAAAGTAGTCATGTAGTCAAATTTACTATCGTTATTTTATGTGTGTAGACATGGCACAAACCATTTTGAAGAGTTTTATTATGACCAGACATGAGAATAACTGGATTTTGTTTTCTCTTATTCCATTATTTATATCTCCTTAGTTAAATTATTTGACTTATTTATGGTGAAATATACCTATAAGGGTTGGTTTATTTAATTTCCTTTTGAAACACAAATATCTGTGGTCAATGGTTTTAAAGAAGAAAGGACTGTTTTTGAAATGTTTGAGATTTAAATATGGAGGTTCACTAATAGACAAATTTAATCACTGATAATAAAGGTGTCACTGATCTAGTTAAATTACTAAGCATATACATAAAAGGGAACTAGTCTTTATTTATCTTATTACTGCATAATTCAATTAACCTCTTCCTTCTATAGTCCCAATGGGCTAATTGTTAACAAAAATCAAGCAATACTAAGTAGCTTTCTAGGCAAGTATCGAAATAGCCCAGAATTAATGTCAAGTGATTTGAGAAAAAGAAAGGAAATATGTCTGTATGAGGTATGGTGTGAGAGAGTAGGAGAGTTTTAAGGCATTTGTGTCAAGAGGACCATTTTTGTGAAAGAGAACTTTTTTGTTAGATTGATGCCTCTTTATAAACTAAACAGAATACAAATAGGTTAAAATACTATTTCCACAGTATACATTTTATTTCAGCACCTTTTATTACTTGGCAGAGTGATGTGTATAGTAATTTTTCTGTTGATTTTATTCTTTTTCATGTTCATATCAAACTGCTCAGTGCTAAATACAGAAAATAACATTTTCTTTCTAATGTGAGCATTTGATTGAAGAATTCTGTCATATAAGAAGAGTATATTTTTATAAAAATATGTTTTTCTTTAATGTTGAAAGGAGTGCTGTCTTTTTTTTTTTTTTTAGAATTTATACCTGTTTATGCAGCAATATGTGTTTATCTTTCATGGACTAGTACTATAATTCAACACTTTTATTGTAAAAAAAAAGCTTACTGATTCTTAAACTTATCTTGTATTAAGAACTACATTGCCTGACCAGGCGGTGGTCGCTGGTATAGTGGATAGAGCATTGGCCTGAACACTAAGAACCCAGGGTCAAAACCCCAAGGTCACTGGCTTGAGCATGGGTTGACCAGCTTGAGCATGGGATTGATCACAGACATTATGTCATGGTTGCTGGTTTGAGCTGAAGGTCACTGGCTTGAACAAGGGGTCACTGGCTTGGCTGGAAGCCCTCCGGTTAAGGCAGATATGAGAAAGCAATCAATGAATAGCTAAGGTGCTGCAACTATAAGTTGATGCTTCTCATCTCTCTCCCTTCCTTTCTGTCTATCCCTGTGTTCCCCGACCACACTAAAAAACAGAACTGCATTTTGAAACACAAATAAAACCAATTTTGGCTCACTTTTCTCACTCTGCAGCACTTGAACCACTATTGCACTCTCTGCTTCTGTGAATTTCACTATTTTAGATACCTCATAGGAGTGAAATCACACAGTAGGTGTCCTTCTGTGATTACCTTATACCAGCAAGACCTCCAAGTTTACCCATGTTGTTGGAAATGGCAAGGATACCTTCTTTTGAAAGGCTGAATAATGTTCTTTTGAATGTATATACCACACTTTTTTTCATTCATCTTTGTGGAAGTCTTGGGTTGTTTCTTTATCTCAGCTTTTGTAAATAGTGCTGCAGTGAAGATGGAGTGCAGATGGCTCTCTGCTGAGATCCTGATTTCAAATCTTTTGTATATATATACAGATGTGAGAATGCTGGATAATTTGGTACTGTGGGAAAAATGAAGAATTGTTACTCAGTCTATATAAAGTGTCAGTTCCACTGTATGAATAAATTCTAGCATTTTAATGTACAACATAGTGACTATTTAACAATGTGATATTGCACAGTTCAAAGGGAAGAGCAAATGTTAAGTGACCTTACCTCATACACCCACAAAACAAAGGACACAAGGAAATTTTGGGAGATATTGAGTTTGTTTATTCCCTTGATGGTGTCATGGGTGTTAGCATATGTCCAAGCTTATCAATTGTACACATTAAATATGTCCAGCTCTTCGCATAGCAATTATATCTCAATAAAGTTCTTGAAAATAATTAAACATTTTTTACAAAACTACAACAAAGTCAGTTCCATCTGAAGTTTATTCATCGCTCTAGAACAGTGGTTCTTAACCTGGGTTCTATCGAACCCTAGGGGTTCAATGAGTCAGTGTCAGGGGTTCGGAGAAGCCTCTGCCGCAGAGGTAAAGACACACTTGTGTAAAGTCATGATGACAAGCCCTGCTTGGCAATCACTTGCTGCAGAGGATCACGTTACACTGCTTGGCCAACCAGTGCTAGGGGGAATTTAGTGCACGCAGTAGTCAACAGCTGTTGTAGTTGTACATTGTGTGGTTTCTTTCTTAATATTTGAATCCATACTAAATATGTTGAGCAAAAAATGAGAGTGGTCGGACGAATATGTACAATATGGATTCACATGTATTACGGAATGGGATGGGACTCAGTGTCTATCTGCATGATATGCAATGCCAAGTTGAGCAACTCTAGTCTTGCACCGGCAAAACTGAATTTGGAAAAAAAAATCATGTTTTATTTATCACTAAAGAGGGGTTCGGTGAATGCGCATATGAAACTGGTGGGTTCGGTACCTCAAAAAAGGTTAAGAACCACTGCTCTAGAACTTGTTCAATCACACAGAGATATTACATAGTTGAGAAGTAGGTAGTTATTTTATAGAAAATACCTTTCTTTCTTTCTTTACTTTTCAGAAGTATGTGAATTTAGATAGGTAAAGAATCTGAAATATATTGTCCAAAACAACTGCTTTTATTGCTTCCTTCTTTCATTCATAAATATTTTAAATGTCAGAAAGGAATTGTCCTGTATGTGGTTCTTTGATAAATCATTTACATGGGTTTTGGGGTCTAAGTATCACATATCTTTGATTTTTTTTTTTCCTTTTTTGATGGTGTTATAATTAAAATTTATTTGAGAATACAAGTTATTCTGGTTGTACCTTGTCATAGATGAAGAAACATATACTGTATGTTTAAGCCTTTTTTTTTTATTTTGGCATAACAGAGTTATGTTTTTCCAACTTAAAATTAACCAAATATTTAGATTATTCCTTTTGATGTGTTGAAATATGAGACGTTCTATAAATACTATTTGAAAGCTATGTCCTTCTCTTTTGGCATTTCTTTGTATATCCCACGTATTCAAAGCACAGACATGTACCCCAAACTATGGCAGCAGATGTCTCAAGTAGAAATATAGAATAATATAGTATATATGGGTAGAAGAAGAATAATGATATCTAAAGTGTATTTTAATTTTAGATCTAGGTATATAAAAATAAATCAAATTGATATATAAGATACTTAATATAAATTAATTTTTTTATTAGGTAACCTGTAACTCACTCATAAAAAATGAGAGAATTGGAACTCATTTGGAATCACTGAAATATACAGGTAGATATAGATACATTGATTTTACTATTCTTCCTTTTAAATTGCTATGCTTTAATATTTCTGGCCCAGATGGTTTTTCTGTAGCTATTTCAATAAAATAAAATAGAAAAATGTCACTTTGAATATTATTGAAACATTTGCTTTGTGC
This sequence comes from Rhynchonycteris naso, assembly GCA_037038555.1. Taxonomy (NCBI): domain Eukaryota; kingdom Metazoa; phylum Chordata; class Mammalia; order Chiroptera; family Emballonuridae; genus Rhynchonycteris; species Rhynchonycteris naso. The sequence goes on from CM072999.1 coordinate 126,705,844, forward strand.
ATTAAATTTATTAGCTCCATTTTCCTATTTTTAAATATGGAGGATTTTTTTCACTTCCCATTTTTCACTTCCCATTTAGTTTTGGACTATATTTAAAGTCTCCTATTGAAGTCCAAGGGATTGACTTTGGGTAAATCACTCAATTTCCCTTGATTTAGTTGATTTTTATGCAATAATCAACAGGATTACTTAGAGGGCTATGATTCTTGATTTTATACTTGTTTATGACTATCTTTGATACCAAATTTTACATATTTACTGGCAACAGTTAGGTCATGTCGACACTTAGCATTTTTGCTGTGTGAAGTTGTGACTTATCTCTGTATTTATGACTTACAAAGTTTTTAGAAGTCAGAAGGTAAAGGAAACAAGAACTTACTAAATGACCATAAACACCTCTAATTTTGTATGTGAAAGAATAGAAAGCACACTTGAATCTTATAAAAAAGTACTGTGATCATTAGTGAGAAGCAAGAAACTTTGGAAGACTTGCCAGTCTGATCAACTCAGGCAGAAGCTCTTACTTTTCTATGCCAGAACCTGTGAGGGCATGCTTGAACCCTCCACTAGCCAATTGACAACCCTCCTTGTTCTGTTCTGCTCTTCTGTTCCCATCCCTCTCTTTCCCCTTCCTTCTTAATTTCTTCTCTTTTTTCTTTTATTCTTTCTTTCTTTATTTCACTCTTTCTTTCTCTTTCCTTCTTTCTATATTATCTATTTTTTCTTTTAATAAGACATATTTAAGAAAATAAACCCTTGTGGCATACAAGTTCAGTTATAACAAACTAAGCTAGCTGTACAGGCTTCAGGTAGTTCTTAAACAGAACAGAGTTCAAGCAATAATAATAACTCAGTCTACTTGAACCCAGTGATGACAACAAAATCTTGCTTAGCTTAGCTTATAAATATATGAGTCAGTCCAGTTAAATAATTTCTCAAATCAGAATGAAATATAAGAAGGAAGACATTGTGGAGGTTTGTTGCTGGATGATTATTTTAAGCCTAGAATGTTACCTTAAAAATCAATACAAACAAAATCATGTCAGAATGACTGATGATTGAGATAACAGTTGCATACATAAGAATGATGTCCTTTATCTATAATGAGGTAACAGTCGGTGGCCTGTGTTCACCTGCAGCTATCGGGGGTGGGAGTACAAAATGCATGCACATGTATTTTTGTATCAGTCACTAACACTATAATAGGGAGATTTCAGTATACATTTTCCCTTTTTCTTAATAAAAAGGTGGGGGGAGATGTATTAACAATGAGACCACATTCACAAATGGCAAATGTAATAAGGGTCCACCCTTCTCCCTGAATCCTATACTTCACTGGGCCAATCCTTTCTGCTTTTGAGTAGAACCCACTCTCTTACCTGTTGTTTCAAATCTTGGTCTGTACCCTATAATACCTGATGTTTCCTCTTAGGCATGTGAATCCCCCCGATTTATAACATATACACCATTTCAAAATATGGATTGGTTTAATGGGCTATAACATGTATAGTGTTTATCAAGTAAGCAATTAAGATTTTAAAAAATTAGCCTGACGAGGTAGTGGCACTGTGGATAGAGCATCAGCCTGGGATGCAAAAGAACCAGGTTTGAAACTCCAAGTTCGCCAGTTTGAGCACAGGCTCATCCGGCTTGAGTGCAGGCTCACCAGCTTGAGCTCAGGGTCACTGGCTTGAGCATGGGATTATAGACATAACTCATGGTCACTGGCTTGAGCCCAAAGGTTGCTGGCTTGAGCCCAAGGTCACTGGCTCAATATGAGCAAGCAATCGATGCACACACAACAAAGGTGCCACAATGAAGAGTTGATGCTTCTCATCTCTCTCCCTTCCTGTCTCTCTGTCCCTATCTATCCCTCTCTCTGTTTCTGTCTCACTGTCTTTCTCTTGCTGAAAAAACAAAAGATTTTTTAAAAAGTTAGTAAAAATATTTCTAACACCTGCTCTGTACAGTTTATACAAAATGTGAGTGTTAACTGAATGTAGTCACAATTCTCTTCTTGTACAGGGATGTAGCACCCTCAAAAACTCATCCTCCTCAGTCCTACTTGGCTAGCTGGACCAAAGATTCTAAAAACAATTCACGACTTATATTTCAAAAATAGTGGGGTTGTTTGCTTGTACATTTTTAAATGTGAACTTGCTTCAGGAAAATGTGTACAAAGCCTTTTCTTTAACAGTTGTTTATTACCTATCATATCCGGTACTTGGAAGCATAAAAACAAAAGTAAATAAAAATCAAAACCAGCTAGATATGTACATATCAGGGACATGGCTCCTTCAGACAGACCTATGAGTCCACACTTGCCCCTTTCTTCCAGGTGTACAGGCAGTGGGAATGTACTGTGAACGCACCTCTTCCAATAGTGCAGGAACTATGCACCTTATAAAAGCAGGCTTATGTTACTTAAAATCTTTAAAATGCAGCATGCTACTAGCATAAATTTTGGCCATATGCTCTGAAAGAAGAGCACTAGATCCTCTCATAAGTGTTTTTCTCCTCTGTACACTTCTTTACACTACCCCCATCTGATCATTAGTTTCCAGGGGTTGGTGGAAATCCAGGATTTCACTGCAGGTATCAACCACTGTGCAGAGAAAATCTGGAACTTGTGTCTGAATTCATATTGTCTTCCAGATGGTGATTTAGTTTATCCCTCTCTGCTACTGTGGAGTGTTCAGATCAAAAGACATGCATGTTTGACTCTTGAACAATGTGGGGGTATGGGCACTGATCGTGTGCTATCAAAAAATCCACATGTAACTTAAATTTTTTATTGATTTATTTTAGAAAGAGACAGGAAAGGAGAGAGAAAGAGAAACACTGAATTGTCATTCCACTTATCTATTCATTCACTGGTTGATTCCTGTATGTGCTCTGACTAAGATGGAACCTGCAACCTTGGAGTACCGGGAAGACGCTCTCACCCATTGAGCTACCTTATGAGGGCTCCACTTTTGACTCTACAATGCACACTCTTGGCATACACCGATTCAACCATCTGAGGGTGAAACACAGTATTTTTGATCTGCCGGGGAATCTGTAGTTGGGAATGCAAAATACTGTTTTTGATGGTAGAGTCTGTGGACACCAAATAATTGACTCTGAAGGGCTGATTGTATTTATTGAAAAATTAACGTATAAGTGGACCCGTGTAGTTCAAACCTGTGTTGTTCAAGGGTTAGCTGTACTTGTGAAGTGATGTTTATATAATCATCTCAGTCCTTTCATCAAGAAAGAGCTTTGAGAAGAGGCTATATTTGTTAGGGATTACAGTGTAGGCAGTATTTTTGCTTTTTTGTTTTCCAGAAACAAATGTCTAATGGTACATTACTCTATGTGAGTCAGCCACTGTAAGAAGTAACTGCAGCTCCCACCTTTTCCTTAGTACATGCACTTTCGCTACTCACTCACCCTCTTCAAGCTTTAGGAGTCTCCTGTGCTAGCTGAGAATGACAGACACCAACCAGCGTTATGTAAACTTGTATTCATTTTATGTGATTGTAACACAGAGGAAGGCATATTAAAAATGTTAAAATATTCAGACATACAGATATATATGTATGTATGTGTATATGTGTGTGTTTTACATTTCTATGTTGTCTAATAATATAAATTGTTAATAAAGTAGGATGATGATCAATTTTAAAAGCCATGAGGAATAAAAAAACTGTTGTTGCTGGAAGATGAATACAATGATCTGGTCTTGCTCTACATTAGGATTTTTTTCTTTTTTGCAATAAGCATTTATACCTGCCCAAATTCTTGATTTTTTGGTGAGAGGCAAAGCTAGTCCAGCAACGAGGCAGTGGGAAATAGAAGCCCACTAAGCCTTCCTGCTGATGAATATCAGATCTTGTGCTTGTTTTGTACATTCAGATAGGCCTTAATTGAAATAATTGTACATCAAAAACAAGATTGTTCTGTATAAAGGAAACCAATGTGCTGTGTAGTCCCCATTTATGTTTCCATACTTACTTTCTAACCTTGTCTCTGCCTTGCTCTGTTCCTTGACAAGATGACCTGTTTAGGTGGACGCAGCTGGGCTCTCTTCCCTTCCATTTTCTGATGTCAGTGGGCCTGAGAGAGAGAGATTGGTTTGTAGGAAAAGAGGTTGAGGAGTTTATTTCCCTAGCTTTCCTTCTAAGGGGCCACAGTTTGTCAATGGCTGTGTTCCCCTGTCTCAGCAGTGGCTTCTGTCTCGTGGCCAGAGGCAGATTAAATGGTGGGCACACCAGGTGAGCACCCTGGGCCCTGACTTCTGAAGGGCTCTGCAAAACCCCAACTCTACACTTTTTTCTAATGTAAGGGGCCCAACATTTTCTTCTGCACCCGGGGCCTCAACTGACCTTAATCCACCTCTGCTCGTGGCCCTCTCTGTTCAGTTTCTGGCCAGATCTTTGCTTCCTGTCCCTTCAGGCCAGGATAGGGGTGTGTCTCCTAGCTCTCACTAGTCCCAGGGTCCTTCACAGTCCTTGCTGCTTTCCACAACCCCATCTGCTTCTTTCTAAGCACTTCCTTTATCAGTATCACTTCAGTCACAGTCTTTGAATGTGGCATCTGACTTCTGAAAGGACCTTAACTGATAAAAATGTCTTCAATAAAACAAAATTAATGATTTCTCTGTAGAGATGAAGGAATAATAGATTATTCAACTCCAGAGATCAATAACACTTAATATCTCTATTTATAAAGCCAAGACAAGCTGTAACTGATTTTCCTGAATTTCTCTCTCTCTGTGATTGAGAGTTAATAAAAATGGTACAACTGGATCTTTGTGTGGATAATATTTTATTCACCTAAGGGTGAAGTAAGGCTATGGCTTTTAATTTAGAATAAGTGGTGTGACAGTATCATGGAGAGTTGCTGGAGAAGGAATAAGGGTAAGTGCAGAAACATTCATTCAGAGACTGCTGTGGAGTATAGGTAAGATTTGAGAGTAACTTTGACTAGGTTAGTGGGGTGAAAGTGTACTGGAAAGGATTAAGTTGTAAATTATTTAGGGGGTAGTTTAGCACAATGGCTTGCTTCGAACTGGCTCTGTGACCCTAGAAAAGTTTTGTTACCTTTCTGAGTCTCAGTTTCTTTTCTTTTTTCTTTTTTCTTTTTTTTTTTGTGAGTGAGAGAGGGACAGACAGGAAGGGAAAGAGATGAGAAGCATCGACTTGTTGTTGTGGCACCTTAGTTTTTCATTGATTGCTTTCTCATATATGCCTTGATCCAGGGGCTCCAGCAAAGCCAGTGACCCCTTCCTCAAGCTAGCAACCATGGGGTCGTGTCTATGATTCCCACGCTCAAGCCAGATGAGCCTGAGCACAAACAGGTGACCTCAGGGTTTCAAATCTGGGTCCTCAGCTTCCCAGGCCAGTGTTCCATCTACTGCACCACTGCCTTATCAGCCTGAGTCTCAATTTTTTCTTCATCAGCAAAATGAGATGAATGCCTGCCTAAGAGAGTCATCAGGATTAATTGGTATGTGTAAAGTACACAGAATGTTTGCCGGCACATGGTGAGCACTGTACAATATGTACTTTAGATTATTTATCAGTAGTATCTTTATGGATGTGGAAGGCTGTGGCTGGTGAGAGAACATGGGTGGAATGACTTGCAGATATACTGTTTGGTAGAATATGTGATTTTGGGTGCCATTCACTGAAATAGAGCATTTAACAGAAAGTTCAGGTCTTCTAGTTTTTCTCTTCCACATAGATTTTTTTCCAGATATACATTGCTGCCATCTTAATGTCCAATGCTGTCATCATCATGTTCAAAATATAATGAAATAAACTCCAAATGCCTCTGCTGGAAAACTAAGTGTATGCTAGATAACTCTCTATGTGATTGTCTTAAATTGATCCCTTTATACCCAGTAAAGCCATCCATAGTGGCCCAGAGCATCTCACCTAAAATGGCTTCTCTCTAACTGTATCTGATTTAGTCTTGCAGTTCCTCAGAAATGTTCTGTGACTGTTTTTTCTACAGTATATGGACATAACTCTTTAATCTGGAATACTAGTTTGGCCCACCTGTTATATTGCTTTATTTTCTCACAGCACTTTATTATCAGATACTTGAATATCCTGAAGAGGGTTGATCTGTTTTATCTCTGAGCCTTTGTTACAGCTATTCCCTATACCTAACATATATCCCTCTTTCCTATATGCGCCTAATAAACCTCTGGTCATCCTTCAAAGTTCAAGTCAGTTCCACTCTCACAGAGGTATTCTTTAGAGTCCCTCCTCCCATTTTAGTCTGTTTCTCTCTCTTCCTCATTTCCCCATGTCATGCTAAGTGAAGATCGATCATAGCACTTTTCAAAGTATTATTGAATTAGAAGTTAACCTCTCAGGTTTTATGGTGAATGTCATTAATTCAGCTTCTTGAGTTGCTTGATCCAAAAGATTCTGATTAATTAAGCCTGTTTGTTTTAATACAGTTGGGTATTTTATGATGATAAACAGTCACAGAGAGAAGGATTGACACTACCTCTCACCCCCACCCCGCACCCCCAGCTATACCTCTCGGTCGTGATTCTCTCATGACTGACATATCTGCCCCTGGGGTGAATAGATGGAAGCAATCATTCCCATTAATTCCACTTGATTTATGACTTGAGTGTTGCTGAAATCTCAATTTCAGTTTCCTAGTCAAGGATAAATTGGGAAATCTAATTAGATCTTAATGTCCAAACAAAAAAATCAGAATAGTAACCTCTCCTACCCAAATGCTTCATGCCACGTCTTGGTTTCATTTTTATCTTATTCTGGTTCTTCTGCTTCGTTCTTATTCTTTTCCAGTTTTTGCCAAGCTTTACTTCCAAAATGGTGCTGCAACAAAGTGACAGGGCCCCGTGTTGACTTTGTTGTACCACTGTTCCTCCGCTTTTTTTTCAGGTACATATGCCAATGTTTCTTTGATCCATCTTCCCCAAGTTTGCTCTGTCATGTATGGAATCTACATTATTTGATTTAAGTACCTCTAAGACTGCCTAATTTCTCTCTCTCTCTCTCTCTCTCTGTCAATACTGAACAAGACCATTCATATACTTGTCATATCACTGGCTCCTCTTTTACCTAGGGATTATAATCATTGACAAAAATCAAGAGAAAAACCTCACTTCTTTCAATTTTCAAAGAGTTTATAAAAGATGACAATTAATTTGTAATCTGAAATATGGAGAAAAAGGTTTATGGTCAAGAAGAAAATATGAGTGAATTTATTTTCTTTGTAATTTCATCATACTTTTCAAGAAACAAAGAAGAAAAAAGAAGAAAAGTAATTATCTTATGATAATTTTGATAAAACAAGGATTTGGCTCAATGATTCTGGGTTAAAAATGGTTCACAAAGAATTCTAGAATCTGGACTAATTTACAAAAAAGGAAGGAAATATTCTGACTTTCTCTAGATGAGAGGTAACTTTGACATTTTCTGAGTGATAAATGGGAGATGGTTTATAATGTGTTCCCAGTGATTCCGGTACTAATATTTACACAATTAAATTGAATAGAATTGTTCAAAATTTGGATTTTTCTCATGCCTACTTCTTGCTTTCATTGTTAACACATTCTTTTCTAGTTCAACATCTTCGCTTTCATGCTTTCACCAGCTCCCCGTCTTTGAGGTGTTGTTAAGAACTGATTCTAATTGAGGAAGTTGTTCCAGTTGAGACTGTTTAGTGGCTCTTTAATAGAACAGGCAGCTTTATTTTCTCTCTCTTTTTTTCTCCTCCTATGTGGGAAATGAATTATTCCTTATTATTTATTTATTTAGTACATTTATGGAAAACTTGGTTATCACATGGGAAGTAACCTATGATTTAGCTGGAAAAAAAATCAGGACATGAAATTGTGTATTTGGCTTCATCTCCACTGTGTGGAATACATTTGAGTTTGAAGGATAGCTCTAGTACCTTCTCTAAGGAATATAAAGACTGGAAGAAAAAACATTAAAATAGCAACAGTGATTTCTCTAGGTTTGGAATTATTCGTGATCTTTTCTTCTTTGTTATCTTATGTATCGTTCCCTTTGTTTTTCAGAGACTGTGTAAAGGTATCAAAGCTCAAGTGAAGTTGGAGACTATAGATCTTTGTGGTGTTAGTCTGTATGAATCTATAATTTTCCTTGACAGCATGGAAAGGCATCACTGTAGGAACAGAAAAGCCTGATGTAAGGTTTGGGCTTCAACCAGGAAGACACAGCAGGAAGACCAGCAGGGGAGGGCACAGTGGAGGGTGCCAGTAAGACAGTAGTTGGGATGATGAGCATGAGGATCAGGGCTACGAAGGGAGGATGTGGGGGCTGATTCAAACTGAGAGATTAGTAAAGAGCTGGACACCCTTGGAAGTGGGAAGAGCAGAACTTTGGGAAATGGGGAGCAATCTAGCCTGTGGAAAAGAGCAGGAAGAGATTGGGTACTACAGACAAATATATCAGAGGGAGCTGGAGCAATTCAGTGGCAGACAGGTCTGGAAGTTAACTAATTAATAAATATTGATCAAGCAGCTACTGTGTATCAGCTCTGCCCTAGTTTCTGGGTCTGCAACAGTAATGCTCAAAATCGATGCAGACTCTGCCCTCTTGGAGTTGTCCTCTGCTGGGGCAATTCAGAAACCAAAGGTAACCCACTAGAAAGAGTGAGATGTACTAGAACAGGGTCAAGTGGGAAATAGAGGCCAGGGGAAAAGACAAAAGCAAGTGACATTTAAGCTACAACCTGAAGGGTGAGAGAGAGTTAGTCAGGTGATGAGCCCTTTGTTTTGAATCCTTACATATAGTTATTCAAAAGTGTCATCTGGAACTATATATACCATATATATATAAATGCCATTTTTTCCTCTGGGAATAGAGTTATCTAAGATTTAACAAAGTTCATCCCAGCAGCTTTCTACTATCCAAGAATTTTATTTATTTATTTATTTATTTATTTATTATTTTCCTTCTTTTTCAAGTGAGTGGATGGAAGGTAGAGGGACAGATTTCTCAATGTGCCCCCTGGGACCCACCTGGAAATGCCTATCTGGGGCCAATACTCTGCCCATCTGCAGCCATGCTTGCAAAGGAGCTATTTTTAGCACCTGAGGTGGAAGATCCATGGAGCCATCCTCAGTGCTGGGGGCCATACTCTTGAATCAGTTGGGCCATGGCTGCAGAAAGGGAAGAGAGAGAGAGAGAAGGGGAGGGAAAGGGTTAGAGAAGCAGATGGTTGCTTCTCTTGTGTCCCTTGACTGGGAATCAAACCTAGGACATCCACACGCTGGGCTGATGCTCTACCATGAGCCAATCAGTCAGGGCCCACCACCCAAGAATTTGTTGCTCTGCTTCTGTGATACACACTTGTGCTGCTCTTTATTTTATAATATATGACAACTGCAAGTTTTTATTAATGCTAAGCAGCTTCCATAAGGAGGGAGGTGTAGGTGCTTATGAGAAGGATTGGTAATCATAGTTTAATTCCCTTATTATGGCTGGGGTGAATAGTTATACCCAGCTGAAATGGCCAATGCTGATAAAATGGTTTTTTGTGTTTTTTTATAATTGCTTCTTATTTATAATTCTGAAAAAATAATCAGACTTTAGTTAAAATCAAAAGATATTTAAAAATAATAAAAGTCTACTCTTCATAGAACCTAGAATTATTTTTCTATCTCAGTCAAAGCAGTAATCTGAGTACTGACAGATGATAAATGCAGTCTGAGATGTGGATAAACCATAGCAGTTACTTTCTTTCTGTGTCACATAAATGTCCCACCTCCTCTAGTTCATTCCTCACTGTTCCTGAAGGACAAAATCTGATGGAATTCTATTTCTCCTGAATCTGCTTCTGCTCCTTACATTGTTTGACTTCATGAAGTTTAAGCAGAAAAATTCATTTATCAACCTGTTATTTTTTGATGTTAAAAAATCATTGTAGAAGAGGAAAGATGGCAACGGAGTAGGCAGACGTACCAACTTCCAACTCCCAGAAGCAAAGTGGATTATAACTCAATTTAAAGAACCATCATCTGGATAAACCAACTATGAACTAAACTAAGTGAACTCTTCAACCAAGGAACACAGAAGAAGCCACATTGAGACTGGTAGGAATAGCGAAAACGCGAAGAGGGCTGCCCAGCTCCCCGGAGCAAACGGCAGCCCGGTGAGACCCGCAGGGCGGGAGGAAAGTTTGGCGGAGAGGGAGGGACCTGGGTCCCAGGAACCAAGCCCCAGCCTGCAGTCCTAGAGCCTAAAGAGGCGTTTGGACAGTTTTGAGCTGTGAAACAAGTGAGGGAGCTCCCAGGCCTCCAGTGTGGAGTATTAGGTCCCTTCCTACTCTGCTGAGGGCTGCTTAAGGGTTTGGGGCACAGGACGCTGAAAGGCGGTTCTATTGGCGTGGGCAGAGGCCAAGCCGGTGGGAGATCGGTCTAGCCCAGAGGGTCGGAGGGGACGCGCAAAAGCGGTCCGGAAGCTGCGGGCCCGCCTTTAATCCCACTTATGGGGACAAAGCGGGAGGCCAGGAACGGGCAGGCCCTGCGCAAGCTGGCCCTGACCGCGGGGACCGGGCTAGGACCAGGGATGGGCAGGGGCTCACGGCTGAGCTGATGCTACCAGCCCCCCACCACCCGGGCCTGAAAAACCGTGGTGGGCAAGTATACGTGCGCGAGCGGGCTCCGAGCGCGGGAACGGGGTAGACCCCAAGACAAGTGGAAGCTACAGCGGAGCCCACGCTACTATCCCCACCCGGCCGGAGAAACCCAGGATTGCATACATACGTGCACGAGCGGGCTCTGAACACGGAGGCGGGGTAGAGTCCGGGACGAGCGGAAGTACGCAGCTGAGCGGAAGCCAGCAAACACGCCCGCCCCAATAAACTGTGGTTTCCAACCCTGCGCAGAAGGGCCCTGGCCTCGAGGGCGGGGTTAAAGCTACGGACGGGCAAAACCTTATAGCTGAGAGCACGTCAAAAGCCCTGCCTAACCCGCGGAACTGTAGCGAGCAGGTTCCGACTGCTGGTTCTGGGCGGAAGTCCGGAAATAGGCTGGGTCCGCAGCTGAGCAAAAGTGCTCACCTCTACCGTTGGTGCTAAGTCTTGTGGCTTCAGTGACATCCGCTCCCACGGAGGAGAGGCAGAAATCACAGCAAAAGCCACAGTGGGCCGGCGCTGGCAACTCTCATACCCAACCACCCTAGGCACCGGCAGAGGGGGTGGGGGGCCTGCAGACAGACCACACCTAGAGAACACAAGGCAACACCTACAAGACTCCTGTGGCCACAACTTGCTTATACACAGAAAAAATGGGCAGGCAGAGGAATGCAAACCAAATGAATCAAGAGAAATCCTCAGAGAAGGACCTGAATGAACCAGATATAACCAAACTACAAGAAGCAGAATTTAGAATAATGATAGTTAGGATGTTCAAAGAAATTAGAGCAACAATGGATAGTCATTATGAACACCTAAACAAAGAGATAACAAGTATAAAAAATGAAATTGAAATAATAAAAAAGAATCAGAAAGAAATGACAAATACAGTATCAGAAGTGAAGACCACAATGGAAGGAATTAAAAGCAGGATGGATGACGCTGAGGATCGAATAAGCGAATTAGAGGACACAATAACAAAGGCACAGAAGCAGAGAAGAAAAAGGAAAAGAGACTTAAAAAATGTGAGGAAACTCTAAGGGAGCTTTGTGACAACACGAAGAGAAACAACATTCACATCATAGGGGTGCCTGAAGAAGAGGAGAGGGGACAGGAAATGGAAACTTTCTTCAATCAAATCATAGCAGAAAACTTCCCTAAATTAAGGCTTGGAAACACTCCTCACGTTCAAGAAGCACACAGAACTCCATTAAAGAGAAACCCAAAAAGATCTACACCAAGACACATCATAGTTAAATTACCAAAGCTAATGGATAAAGAAAAAATCTTAAAAGCTGCTAGAGAAAAAAAGACTCTCACCTACAAAGGAGCCCCCATAAGGATGACATCGGACTTCTCAACAGAAACACTTGAGGCCAGAAGGGAATGGCAAGATATAATCAAAGTAATGCAGAACAAGAACCTACAACCAAGACTACTTTATCCAGCAAGGCTAACGTTTAAAATTGAAGGAGAAATAAAGAGCTTCCCAGGAAAAGAAAGCCTGAAGGAATTCATAAAAACCAAACCAATTCTGCAAGAGATACTAAGGGGCCTCTTGTGAACAGTTTAAAGGGAGGAATGAATAGAGCAACAGAAGAATACAGCTTTAAAGAATAAAATGGCAATAAACAACTACATATCAATAATAACCTTAAATGTAAATGGATTAAATGATCCAATCAAAAGACATAGGGTAGCTGCATGGATAAAGAAACAGGACCCATACATATGCTGTCTACAAGAGACACACCTTAAAACAAAAGATGCTCATAGACTGAAGATAAAAGGATGGAAAAAAATATTTCATGCAAATGGAAATGAAAAAAAAGCAGGGGTAGCAATACTTATATCGGACAAAATGGACTTTAAAACAAAGGCTGTAGTAAGAGATAAAGAAGGACACTACATAATGATAAAGGGAACAATTCAACAGGAAGATATAACTATTGTAAATTTCTATGCACCAAATATAGGAGCCCCGACATACATAAAGCAGACTTTGATGGATATAAAGGGCGAGATTAACAGCAATACTATCATAGTAGGGGATTTCAATACCCCTCTAAAAACACTGGATAGATCCTCAAGAAAGAAAATTAATAAAGAAACAGAAGACTTAAATGAGACACTAGATCAACTTGATTTAATAGATATCTTCAGAACTTTTCACCCTAAAGCAGTAGAATATACATTCTTCTCAAGCGCTCATGGTACGTTTTCTAGGATAGACCACATGTTAGGACACAAAAATGGTCTCAATAAATTTAAGAAGATTGAAATCATATCAAGCATTTTCTCTGATCACAATGCCATGAAACTAGAAATTAACCACAAAAGAAAAACTGAAAAATACTCCAACACTTGAAAACTAAATAGCATGATATTAAATAATGAATGGATTAACAATGAGATCAAAGAAGAAATAAAAAAGTTTCTAGAAACAAATGATAATGAGCATACATCAACTCAAAATTTATGGGACACAGCAAAAGCAGTTCTGAGAGGGAAGTTTATTGCACTACAGGCATATCATAAGAAGCTAGAAAAAGCTCAAATAAGCAACCTGACCCTGCATCTAAAAGAAGTAGAAAAACAACAACAAATAAAACCCAAGTCAAGTAGAAGGAAGGAAATAATAAAGGTCAGAGCAGAAATAAATGAGATAGAGGCTAAGGGAACAATACAGAGGATCAATGAAACCAGAAGCTGGTTCTTTGAAAAGGTAAACAAGATTGATGAACCTTTAACTAGACTCACCAAGAAAAAAAGAGAGAGGACTCAAATAAATAAAATTAGAAAGGACAGTGGAGAAATAATAACTGACACAACAGAAATACAAAGCATTGTAAGAAAACACTATGAAGAACTATATGCCAAAAAATTAGACAATCTTGGTGAAAGGGACAACTTTCTTGAATCATATAACCTTCCAAAAATCAATCTGGAAGAATCAGAACACCTAAACAGACCAATTACAACAAATGAGATCAAAACAGTTATCAAAAAACTCCCAAAAAAGAAAAGTCCTGGGCCAGATGGCTTCACAAGTGAATCCTATCAAAAATTCAAAGAAGAACTAACTCCTATCCTTCTCAAGCTATTTCAAAAAATTCAAGAGGAAGGAAGACTTCCAAACTCCTTTTATCAGGCGAGCATAATTCTGATCCCAAAACTCGGCAGAGACAACAGAAAGAAAAAAAATTATAGGCCTATATCCCTGATGAATTTAGACGCTAAAATTCTCAACAAAATATTAGCCAACCGGATTCAGCAATATATGAAAAAAATCATACACCACGATCAAGTGGGATTTATTCTGGAGAGGCAAGGCTGGTTCAATATTCGCAAATCAATCAATGTGATTCATCACATAAACAGAAGGAAGGACAAAAATCACATGATAATTTCAATAGATGCAGAAAAGGCATTTGATAAAATCCAGCACGCATTCATGCTCAAAACTCTCAGTAAAGTAGGAATACAAGGATCATTCCTTAACATGATAAAGGCCATCTACGATAAACTGACAGCAAACATCATACTAAATGGACAAAGATTAAAAGCAATCCCCTTAAGATCAGGAACCAGGCAGGGTTGCCCACTTTCACCACTCTTACTCAACATAGTTCTGGAAGTCCTAGCTACAGCAATCAGACAAGAAGAAGAAATAAAAGGCATCCAAATTGGAAAAGAAGAAGTAAAACTGTCACTACTTGCAGATGATAGGATAATGTATATTGAAAACCCTAAAGTCTCAGTCAAAAAACTACTGGACCTTATAAATGAATTCCGCAAGGTGGCAGGATATAAAATTAATACTCAGAAATCAGAGGCATTTCTATACACCAACAATGAAATATCAGCAAAAGAAATTAAGGAAACAATCCCCTTCACTGTTGCAGCCAAAAAAATAAAGTACCTAGGAGTAAATTTAACCAAGGAGGTTAAGGACTTGTACTCGAAAAATTATAGAACATTGATAAAAGAAATCAAGGAAGATACAAACAAGTGGAAGCACATACCGTGCTCATGGCTAGGAAGAATAAACATCATTAAAATGTCTATATTACCCAAAGCAATTTATAAATTCAATGCAATACCAATTAAAATACCAATGACATACTTCAAAGATATAGAACACATATTCCAAAAATTTATTTGGAACCAAAAAAGAACACGTATAGCCTCAGCAATCTTAAAAAGAAAAAATAAAGCAGGATGTATCACTCTTCCAGATATCAAGGTTTACTATAAGGCCATTATACTCAAGACAGTCTGGTACTGACATAAGAACAGGCACATAGATCAAGGAACAGAACAGAGGACCCAGAAATAAACCCACAGATTTATGGACAACTGATATTTGACAAAGGAGGAAAGAACATACAATGGAGTAAAGACAGCCTCTTTAACAAATGGTGTTGGGAAAATTGGACATCTACCTGCAAAAAAATGAAACTAGACCATCAACTTACACCATTCACAGAAACAAACTCAAAATGGATAAAAGACTTAAATGTAAGCCGTGAAACCATAAGCATCTTAGAAGAAAACATAGGCAGCAAGCTCTCCGACATCTGTAGCAGCAGTATATTTGCCGATTTATCTCCACGGGCAACTGAAATAAAAGGCAAGATAAACAAATGGGACTATATCAAACTAAAAAAGTTTTTGCACAGCTAAGGACAATAGGAACAGAATAAAAAGACAAACCACACAATGGGAGAACATATTCGACAGCACATCTGATAAGGGGTTAATAACTAAAATTTATAAAGAACTTATAAAACTCAACACCCGGAAGACAAACAACCCAATCAAGAAATGGGAAAAAGAAATGAATAGAAATTTCTCCAAAAAGGACATACAGATGGCCAATAGGCATATGAAAAAATGCTCAACATCACTAATCATTAGAGAAATCACCTCACACCAGTCAGAATGGCACTTATCAGCTAAACAACACAGAATAAGTCCTGGCGAGGATGTGGAGAAAACGGAACCCTTCTGCACTGCTGGTGAGAATGCAGATTGGTGCAGCCACTGTGGAAAACAGTTTGGAGATTCCTCAGAAAATTAAAAATCGAACTGCCTTTTGACCTAGCTATCCCACTTTTAGGAATATACCCTAAGAACAGCATAGCACTGTTCGAAAAGAAAAAATGTGCCCTCATGTTCGTGGCAGCATTGTTCACAATAGCGAAGATCTGGAACCAGCCCAAGTGTCCGTCAGAAGACGAGTGGATTAAAAAGCTATGGTACATATATACTATGGAATACTACTCAGCCATAAGAAATGATGACATCGGATCATTTATAACAAAATGGATGTACCTTGATAACATTATACGGAGTGAAATAAGTAAATCAGACAAAAAGAAAAACTGAGAACAGCATGATTTCATACATAGGTGGGACATAAAAGTGAGAATATGAGACATGGACAGGAGTGTGGTGGTTATGGGATGGGGGGAGGGAGGGAAGAGTGGGATAGGGAGGAGGGGAGGGACACAGGGAAAACCAGATTGAAGGTGACAGAGGACAATTTGACTTTTGGTGATGGGTATGCAACACAATTGAATGATAAGATAACCTGGAGATGTTTTCATTGTACATATGTACCCTGATTTATTGGTGTCACCCCATTAGAATTAATAATAATAAAATATATATATATATATAAATCATTGTATATTTTATAAAATATAAATAATTAAGTACTAAACAAATTGTATCATACACGTACTTCCCAATGGCTGTCAGAACATCACATAATGTTGACACTTCAAATTTGTCAGAAGAATACTTATTAAGGAAGAGGAATCTATTTTAAATGTGGAAACCCTTAGCTCCCCCATTACAACTGATTACTCTGTGTTTATGACAATTCCTGCTGGCTGAGTAAGTTTTAAAAACATATGCTCTGTGACATATGGCCCGTGTCTGGAGTCTGTGTTTCCAATGACAGGGAATCAATCCAAGTAGAACACTGTGAATAGGAAATGCTTTATTTTCCTACAGAGTGTCTTGGAATTTCTCTCTCTGTCTCTCTATTCAGTTTTAAAATTCAGTAGTTGGAACATCTTTTTAGCATTTTAATAACAAATAACCTAGGATGTTTTTTTCTAAGTAGAAATTTGCATGCAGTTGTAAAATGATAACTTCCAGAACTGAAAGGAGTCTTGTTAAAATAAATTGCTACAGAATGAATTATTAGATAATTGGTATTCAGTGACGTAGAAAAGGCTAAGGGAAGACATATTTCTTTGAGGACAGACAGGTAGTGAGTCATGAATTCAATTTTGGATATATTGGGGTATGTTAAGATAATTCAGAAGAATTGTCAAGTAGACAGCTGGATATAGGGAACTGGGGACAGGGCCAAGTTCTGTGTTGACAATACGAATTTGTGAGTCATCACAAAAATGTTACCCGGGCAATTCCACAACATAATGTGTGTGTCCTCTAGAATGAGAACAGATGAGAAGGGGGTGGAGTACCAGAGGCCACAGCCTTGCCATGTTTGACCCTTTTTCTGGGTAAACAAATTGGGATGAGTCGTGGGCTTCTCCCCACATAAAGGATGTGTGGGGAGGCCATTCCAGGAGAAGACGTCTTCAGTGCTGATAAGTGCTACAGGAAGCTTTTATTTATTTTTGGAGACAATATAAGCAAACTCTTTCAAAATTTATAAAAGCCCTTAGCTCCATAGCACACTGTTAGTGGTCTTTACCTCAAAAATGATAGAACATCACACATTTTAACCTGGTACTTAGAAGAAAAAAATTTTGATATATATCATGTGAACATGAGTTAGTGGTTTATAGTTTGAAGTTTTCATGCACATATGCATACATATATCATGTCGAAGACTTTATCATTAGAATTCTCAAAATTAATTATTTCTCATCCTATTTAAGCACAATGTTTGTTTTCAAAGTTGAATTATGTAACCGCTTTAATTAATCCTAAGTAAAAAAAAAAAAAGAGACCTAGAAAGATATTTATATTTATATTCAATTTTTCTTTCAGTGTCTTTTTTTTTTTTATGCAAATAAGTAAAGTAAAAATAGATATTCATGTCTGCTCACTGCTAAGGTACTCGTCTACATGTTTGATTAGAGACTGTAATCTGAATTGCAGTGAGCAGCCATTCATTTGCTGTCATTATCTGATATACTGATGTAGGTCAGTGACAAACACCACTAAAAGGTACTGGTAGCTAATAGGAACATATCAACATGAGAACTTGTCAAAACTGTCTTTCATTAGAAATTAAGAAATATATGATATATGTCAAAATGCTTTGGAATTAGACCCATAGGTTTCTCATTCTTAGACCTTAATTAAATTGTAGGATTCATCAGCATAATAAATCTTTGGCTTCTGTCATTCCTCCACTATTTATTTTAGGTATTGAAATGTTAGTATTGAATATGCCATATTATAATAGTTTGTTTGGATACTTCTTTAAAATGTCTACTAATGTTTGGCTCCTTTTGAGATTATGGTAGGGAAGGAAGCAAGTACATGCTTTGCACTCTGAGTATTAAAATGCTATTTCTCAGAATGCTGATTATGGTGAATAATTAAACAAAAGCCTTCTGAATTCTCAGTTGAAGCAGTAAACTCACTTGTTATTCACTAATTATTTCTTTATTTTTATTTATTTAAAAATAGTTTGTGATATTAAGTAAATGAAATAGTATTTGCCTTGTTAAGGAGTTATTTTTCATATATATTTTTGAAAAGCACCAATTTCAATCAAAATTATTTATTTATTTATTTTGCGACAGAGACAGAGAGAGAGAGAGAGAGAGAGAGAGAGAGAGGGACAGATAGGGACAGACAGACAGGAAGGGAGAGAGATGAGAAGAATCAAGTCTTTGTCGTGGCACCTTAGTTGTTCAATTATTGCTTTCTCATATGTGCCTTGACCAAGGGACTACAGCAGAGTGAGTGGCTCTTTGCTCAAGTCAGTGACTTTGGGCTCAAGCTAGTGACCGTGGGCTTCAAGCCAGTGACCATAAGGTCATGTCTATGATACCACGCTCAGGCCAGCAACCCCACGCTCAAGCTGGTGAGCCCGCGCTCAAGCCAGATGAGTCCGTGTTCAAGGTGGTGACCTCTTGGTTTTTAACCTGGGTTCTCTGCATCTAATCTGACACTCTATCCACTGCGCTACCGCCTGGTCAGGTTCAATTGAAATTGAAATAATAGACTCAGAAATAGAAGTTTAGATTTGTTGACAAATTTGATAATTTCATTATGTGTACAATTTATATAAAGTTGGTGACCTTTTCACAAATGTTGTTTGTTACTAGTGTTTTATGTTTTTTGTGTAATTTATTAGGAAGAGAATGTAATGGTTTTATTAATCAACAATAGTATTATTAATCAGAATAATATTATTCCTATAGTGTTTACTTTATACATAGAGATTTCATAAGCCCAACAAAAACTATAATTTTAAATGCTTAGGGCTGGGAGCCAAGCACTGTAGTAAATCCTAGATTTTTATTATCTAATAGATTGCTACAACACTGTGAATTAGAAAGTTGTATCATTGCCATTTCATGCATGAAAAAAGCAAGATTATCCATGATTATATGTTAATATTTTCCATGCAAGATATCTAACTCCAAAACCAATACTTTAAATTAGCAACATTAAAAAGATTCAATTCTTTTATCATTAAAGACTTTTCATTAGAAAAACATATTTGTTTATTACTTACCAATAACATTAAACAGGCATGGGAGAAAATTACTTATGACAAAAAATTATTATTAAAAGAAATAAATTACGTTCTTCTTTGCTTAATTTTTTTTATTATTATCAATGAGAGGAGGGGAGGCAGAAACAGACTCCCGCATATTCCCCACCTGGAATCTACTGAACAAGCCCACCAGGGGGCGATGTTCTGACCATCTGGAGCCCATGCTCCATTGCAACTGGAGTCATTTTTTAGCACCTAAGGCGGAGGCCATGGAGCCCTCCTATGTGCCCAGGGACATCTCACTCTAATTGAGCCTTGGCTGCAGGAAGGGAGGAGAGAGAGAGAGAGAGAGAGAGAGAGAGAGAGAGAGAGAGAGAGAGAAGCAAGAGGAGGAGGGATAGAGAAGCAGATGGTCACTTCTCTTATGTGCCCTGATTGGGAATCAAACTCAGAACATCTACACACCAGGCTGACGGTCTACCACTAAGCCAACCAGCCAGGGCCTTTGCTTAATTATTTTACTGTTTTAGCTGTTGCTATAAATTACGTTAATGAACATGACCAGTAGTGGCGCAGTGGATGGAGCATTGACTTGGAACAGAGGCTCCTGGCTTGAAACCCTGAGGTCTCCAGCTTGAGTGCAGCTCATTGGCTTGAGCATGGGGTCACGCACTTGAGAAAGGGGTCTTAGAGATCATGTCAGTGATACCAAGGTCACTAGCTTGAGCCTAAAGGTCACTGGCTTGAAGCTTCAGGTTACTGGCTTGTGTAAGGTCACTGGCTTGAACTAAGGGTCACTGGCTCAGCTGGGGACCTTTAGGTCAAGGCAGTAATGAGAAGCAATCAGTGAATGACTAAGGTGATACAACTAGGAGTTGATGCTTCTTATCTCTCTCCTCTCTCTCTTTCAAAAAAAAAATATGTTAATGATGTAACATTGTAATGTTGGTATGTGTGAGATAGATCTCTGGAGAGTTGGCCAGTGATTATGGGAGTGGATAAGATGATACACGAGTGATAATTTATGACAGGGGTTCTTCTGAACAAGTATACAGAGCAAGTGACCTTAACCATTATGAGCTTGGTCATTCAATGGACTTTTATGTGTTATCTTATTTGTTATTCAATTAATTGGGGGGAAAAGTTTAAATGAGAGGGAATTCCAGAGGCTATCAAGAGTTTCACTGAGAAGCTTGGGAGCAAGAAGAGCACAAATCTACATTAACATCTTGGAGATAAAAAGAAATACTTGTCACACCCAAAGGATGATGCCAGATTTTAATGCCCTAAGATGATTACTGAGACTTTGCTAAAACAGTTATTTAGAGATTTAGAGTTAAACAATAATTGAAAACTTCAAAGTTACAGAGGTAGTCATTATGTTTCAGAAAAATCTTGGCAGGGCAAAGAAGAGGGCAGGGTTTTTAAAGTACAGAAATATAATTTAAGAAAATTCAGAAGATTCTAAATTAATTTTAAAATATGCCAGAAATATATGGCTCCAAAATGAGAAGATTATTTTATTAGTTGTGTGGGGGGAAGTACTTATTATAAAAAAATTGGCCAATAAAGACCTTATTTAAATACGGTCTTTAAATAAAGGGGAAAAAGCAAAGCTGTATGGAAATTCATGGCCCTGAGATTATCACCACTGTTAGCATTGTGGTCAACATTCTTCTAGACACGCCGCTAGGCACAAAAGGTGCAATAGAACACAAACAGGGTTATACCATACACATTGTTCTTAGCAACATGGTATGATTTTCTTCTATGTCAATAAGCATAGATTTGCATAATTTTATATTGATAGTAATCTATGGATGTTTCACCATTTATTAATCTAGTACTTTTTGCTTGATATTTAGGTTGTTTTATACTTTCATCAATTATTTTAAAAATTAAGATTGTTTTAATAGTTATATTTGGTCATATCTTTTTTCTCTTGTATTATGTATCTAAACTATTTTTTTTAAATGTCAGAGAACACTTATGTAGTTTACAATTTGATCTATGTTGGTAAACTGCTTCCCTAGAGAAACTGTGCATTCTCATCTGACACATACAGCCTCATCCTTCGTATAACATTGGGTGTCATTTATTTATTTTTTTTACTTTACAAATATCTTAGGCAAAACCAGATATTTTAATGGCTCAGATTTTTTAAAAAATTATTTAGGTTGAACAACACCAAACACATGCATGGGCTGCTTGTTTTTGGAGGTAGGTTTTGAGCAGCACTGGCCCAGCTGTGCTATATCCTGCACAGTTCAAGTCTGAAAGACTCAGTCTGGCATCTGATGGACATGATCTCGTCAGTTCTTCAGGGTAAAATTAAAAGAATTTCCTGTGTAAGATTTAAAATGAAAGTTAGCTGAATGGTGCTGTGGGGATTCAAACAGAACAGTTTCATATTTAACACTAAGGGCTATGGCTACAAATACATTTTTTAATGTTTCTTTGTTTGCTCAAAAAATTCTGGGAAATATCATGAATTAGAATTTTGTCATCAAGAAGTTAGGTTAAGGATATAATATTAAATAGAAAAATTTTGTGCCCTTGTTAAGTGTTGTGGGTCACCCATTTGACTTGCCCTTAAGATTTTGTGACACTGCCAATTTCCCATATTGTTTGTTTTATTAACAAACCATAACATGTTAATAATAATCATGACAATACTTAGGATGGATATTAATGAAGTTATTTAGGATAATGTAGAAAATGTTTAAAACTGACAGTGGAATCTTGCTCTGTGGCAAGCCGGACAAACACAGGTTACTGAGGAGGAGGAGGGAGTGCAGCCCCGGAGACCCGAGTTAGCAGGTGACCTGAAGACTCCCAAGTCTGAGAAACTTCCAGGGGAATGCCATGCCACCCTGACACAGAGGTGAACCACTGAGATACTGATAGGGCCAACTCTAAAACTTCATCCTCAAATGAAAGGAAATTGAATTGTTTGAACAGAAGTTTTGAATAATTTCTGAGCTCCTGTATATATTTCCTTAAAATGTCAGAGCTTAATATTTAAAAAATTAGAAGTTGAATGACAATACTTACTAATAATTGCTTATTCTTCACATTAGATGATTCAGACAAACATTTTTACTTTGAACTCTTTGGGTACCATGTAATTGAATAAAAATATTGTTTTTGCTGAACAGAATATAAATGAATGGTAATTCTCTTTCTGTGCCCTATTCTTTCCCCCTTAATTATAAAGACATAAAGGAATGTGGTTTTAAAATAATGGTAATGCAGCATAGCAAAAGGAAGATATTGTTTATGCATAATATATGTATGCAACACATTGTATTCATATACTTAGTATAATATACAATATATAGTATATAATATATCATTTGTTTCTAGTATAAGGCCGAACAGCAGTTAAAACTAAACTTGGGCCCTTGCCAGTTGTCTCAATGGTAGAGAATCACCCAGTATGTGGATGTCCCAGGTTTGATTCCCAGTCAGGGAACACAGGAGAAGTGACCAACTGCTTCTCCACTCCCTCCTCCTTCTCTCTCTCTCTCTTCTTCTCCTGCAGTGATGGCTCGACTGGTTTGAGGGCATCAGTCTGGCTCCACGGAGCCATCTACTTCAGGCACTAAAAATAGCTCCCTTAGAGCATAGCCCCAGATGGACAGAACATTGGCCCCAGACGGGTTTGGTGGCTTCCCATCCAGTGCATGTGGAAATTTATCTCTCTGTCTCCCCTCATCTCACTTGGAAAAGAAAAAATAAAAAAAATAAAAAAATAAAAACTCTAAACTTTGACAATTCACTGCTAACCTTCGCTGCTGTCTCATTTTCTTTTCAAATGGAAATTAAAAAGATACTTTTTAGGGTTTTAGAACTAGAGACTCAAAGAAACATGTGTTGCACAGATGCCTGGCATTTGCTAAATTCTCATTCCGTGAGTGTGTTGCCCTGGTAGTGTCAGACTCATCCTTGCTTTGTGAGAATCCTTCTGTCTAGTTTACAAGTGGACTTTAGGTTTGTGCCACTATCACACTAATTTCTCTATTCTTGGGTCCAAAAGGCATTTTTTTTGACATACTGAAGGGCTCGTTCTTTCCTGGGGCTAGTCACAGGCAGGGGCAGTGATTTCTCCATGGAGAGAAACAATAGGGCAATTGGCAGATCTGAACCTCAGTGTTCTGTGCCTGTCATTGCTGTTTAGGGACAAACAAATCAAACTTTTCATTTTTGTAGTAAACCACATTTATTTGTTTATTTATTTAATGAACTAGACTGGAAGAAATAATGGCTCTCTCGAAATACCTAATTTGTGATTAAGGTTGGAGCACAATGATGAGGCTAATTAAATATTAGTAAGTATTTTCTGGGGCTTTGTAATTCTTTCCAACGTAGCTGAAAAGCTCTTCATGTTAGGGAAGGATGAGTTTATTTAGGTATTCGTTCAGTCTAGAGCAGCTACAAATGATATAATCAGCCCTATAGCTTCACCTTGTGAGATTTTGTGATAATTCACAGGAAACAAGGAAGTTTAGGTTCAAAGAATCTTAGCAGGTTCTCTGACCACAAGCTATATGGCTAGACACAGGTGTGATTGCAGAGCGGGAAGACCTAAAGAAGGGTCTTCAGGATGAAGTGTTGTCCCCTCCTGGCAGCGTTAGAGCACTTTTTCGCCTTCACTCTGTGCTCTTCAACTCAAAGCCAATGAATAATGCTCTCATGAAAGCAAGGTTGGGGAGTGTATCTATCTCAGTGTTGTTGTTTTTTTAAGTCCACAGCTTAGCCTTCAAAAATTTCTGTAGAAGTGTTTTGATTGTTTTTTTTTTTTTTTTTTACCCTGAAATTTACCTATTAGGTAGAGACATGATTTATTCTTCAGCTGGAGGTGATTTTGAACCTGGCATAGGACCCAACAGAAAGCCGAGAGCTTTGTATGGGCTACAGCAGGGGTCCCCAAACTTTTTACACAGGGGGCCAGTTCACTGTCCCTCAGACTGTTGGAGGGCTGGACTATAAAAAAAAAACTATGAACAAATCCCTATTCACACTGCACATATCTTATTTTAAAGTAAAAAAGCAAAACGGGAACAAATACAATATTTAAAATAAAGAACAAGTAAATTTAAATTAACAAACTGACCAGTATTTCAATGGGAACTATGGCTGCAGATGCATCCTGTGCTCCTCTCACTGACCACCAATGAAAGAGGTGCCCCTTCCGGAAGTGCAGCGAGGCCGGATAAATGGCCTCGGGGCTGCATGTGGCCCACAGGCCGTAGTTTGGGGACCCCTGGGCTACAGCATCCCTACCCAAGAAGGGGAAGTTTGTTTCCCAGTGTTTACCTTCAAGTTGGGGGACCCAGCTTAGTTCACAGAAGTCCTTTGTGAACAAAATGTGAGATTACTAAAATATTTGATGGACTTTCAGATATTTTCCAGGGGTAGGTCAAATATTTCTCTTGAAAAATACTGTGTAGTGAGGGGTTTGGGGTGGGAACACCCATGGAGAGATAAGACCTAGATGACTGGCGGCCATGGACAGCAGTTTCAGACTTGGTGATGCATGGATCCTTTCTGGCACACCTGTCAAAGGTTGTCAAATGCTGTATTTGAAAAGAATGTTAACAACTTTAGATTAAGTGAAACTTGTATTTTTTTCCTATTTATATAGTGTATAACAGTCTTTGAAGTTTTAGCCTTAGATATTAATGTTATGCTTCTAGATGAAAACAAGGAAAGATGTTCTAATAAAATCTGAAGATGAAAAGGTAGAAACCTTCATGTGATAAAATTTCAAAATTTTATATTGTTTCACTTAAGAAAATTAGGAAAAAAGTCAAATTAATAATTTGCTGTTATGTATTCAAATTTTCTGTTGTTAGTACCTTGATTCACAAATGTTTAAAAAATGACATTAAAGGCAGCTCTTTTATAATTGTTTTTATCATTTTTAACATTAAAACTTAAATTGCATTATCAGTGTTTAATTTTAAATCCTTATAAACATAAATACAGTATTACTGAATTTTCTCCTATTTTAAATAGTATCTATTGCATTTAAAAAGATAACTTGAGTTTAAATTAAAAATTAAACTCTGTACTTTAAATTGTTGACTAACACTAATTTAAAAAATCATGTCCACCTTTATTATTTAGGAAACAATGGTAGCTGCTTTCTAAAGCCAGCAGTGTCAGGGTTTAATATTTTTTACCTCTCTTTGGGCTTTGGCAAGTCTCAGGGTGACTCAGCTAATTTAGAAAAATGTGGCTTAATATGTGCTGAGGAAATAATACAATATATTTAAGACTTTTCATAGTCATGGCTTTTCACCAAAGTTATGATGTAGATACGATATTCTTTTGACTAAATCCAGAGTGATCGATAGAATCATAATGCGTTCATTTTACAGCTCATCAGATTAAAGATAAAAAAGTATTTCCCTCCAGTGGACACGAATACAGTGGTAATCAAGGATGAGGATTAGAGGGAGAAGTGTGGAGAGAAAATCCACATCAATACTGAAATGGTAGTTACTTCAAAATAGCCAGTGGCAGCAAACAACTCCAATGAACTAGAGCTACTTTAAAATAATTTATATTTTGTTTTTTTATTAGGATATTGTCCTATTTGGGATTAAAATGACAATGACAGAATGATTTTAAGTGTTTTTGTTTGTTTGCTTGTTTTGGGAAAGTTTTGGAATAGATAACTAATTGAATATTTTGCATCTGTGCATTTTTAGAAGTATGTTTATATTTCACGGTGGTTGTGACTATAATAGTGGATGTAGCCTGACCTGTGGTGGCGCAGTGGATAAAGCCGTCGACCTGGGAATACTGAGGTCGCCAGTTCAAAACCCTGCACTGGTCTGGTCAAGGCACATATGGGAGTTGAGCTTCCAGCTCCTCCCCCCTTTCTCTCTATCTCTCTCTCACTCTGTGTCTCCTCTCTAAAATGAATAAAATAAAATAAAAATTAAAAAAAAATAGTGGATGTAGTACAGTTGTCCATTGAATAACAAGGCAAGGGGCGCTGACACCTCCCCACTTTGGCCAAAAATTGAGTATAACTTGACTCCTCTAAAACTTAAATACAGTAGGACCTTCTCATCCACAGATTCAACCAACTGCAATTTGAAAATAGTATGTATTTTCTCTCTGTGGTTGGGAATGCGAACATACTATTTTCTATCCCAAACTGTTTGGTTGACTCTCTGGATGCAAAACCATGTCTATGAAGGTGAACTTCCTTTATAAAGAAAAATATAAATGGATTTGTGCTGTTCAAACTCATGTTGTTCAAAGGTCAGTTGTAGTGGTCTATATTGTTTTGAAGTGTGGAGTTAGTGTATAATTTTAACAGATCCTTCCATTGCATGGAAGTGAAGGCAGTTAAACTAAGACTGGAGCAGAGGTAAGATCAAAATAATGACCAAAAATTAGTAGCTTATCAAAGTGGTCATCTATTTTTCTGCCTTATTTTCTTAACATATAACTGATAAGGCAGAACCAAAATTGCCCTGGACCAAGGATTAGAAAGCAGGTGCAGAGTGTTGCTTACAGTGTGTACCATTATTTCTAATCACCGGACTGTAAAGGAGATAAGAACAGGTCTGTTGATGGGGAGATAACTGTTGTTCTGCCTTCATTTTTAATATGGGAGAGCTAAAGCATGTTTATATACTATGGGGATTAACCTTTATTGACTCTGTTTGCAGGAGAGATTAGACAGTTTTGAGAAATTTCTGCACATGTGGTACAGAAGTTGACAAAGTAAAAGAGTTACTGGTTCAAGAGTAAACTAACAAATGAAAAAGGAAAGAATGGAAAAAAGTGAGATTTTATGGAAGTTAAAAATGACACAGGATACTAGAAAAATATATTATATATAGTATTGGCAAACAGTTACAGATAGGTTGGAAATACAAACATTATGGCTTTTAAATGTTTGTATTTATTATTAATTTACTTATTCTTTATAGTCCTGGGATGGTGGTATTAATGCTAAAATATTCAATTTTGTACTATTTCTCCTATGTATTGGTAAACCTCAATAGCACTTTTACTTTTTGCCCTAATCTTGGTTTGACCTAGTAAGACTTTTTTTCTCTCCCCTTCCATCAAACCCCACCTTATTCATTTTTGACCCCTCCCTCCATTCTCATTCAGAATTCATCAGTGCATCCTGATAGTGAAAGGGAATGACCTTTTGTCTGTGTTCCTATTGGAAAACTCTGGAGTAAGTGTTACCTTTAGACATTTCACCATGCTTGAGCATCTCTTTGTCCAACTTTTAAAGCACCACACCTTCTCTGTTTTCTTTCTACATGTCTGACTTAATAATCATACTAAGTATTGTCCCTTGACCTCGCTCTATGTATCAGTAATTAATATTCTTCATGGTTCTATCATTATCCTCTTACTTTCTCATATTATGTTATGAATGCTCTCTTTCGGAGGTCCTTTCTACCCTACTGCTGTTGACCATTGGCTGCCAGTTAAAAGCTCTAAATCTTTATGTCCAGCAAGAACTTGTTAATCGCTGGCCAGATTACTACTGACATCTAAAATTTAATTCTTTACGTCCTCTCTCAAATTTTCATATTCTCTTCTTTCCTACCTGAGTTTGTTATATTATAATATGTAATATAATGGGCATAAGACCAGAGATATTAGGCAACAGAGTTGTCAACTCTAAGAATGGTAATTATGGAGGAGGCCTTTAGACACAATGCTTAACTTAACAGTCAAACTGGGGTGTCACTCTAGAAAAGGGAAGGAGAAGGCTCACACAGTATTTTACATTAGTAATTCAAGTAAGAAAGAAAGCAAAAAGAATTGAAGATACCATCTTTTAGAAGTACTACTCACAGATGCTATATAAAAACTGTGAAATAAGCAGAAGAGATGAATTATTGCCAAAGCCAATTAGCTAATCCTAAAATGTGGAAAAGTCAGAAGTGTTCTGTGAAAGCTTATAATCACTTAAACTAATAGAATAATTGAAGGAAAGGTGATTATTGTTGGGTTTGTTTTACAAGCAAAACTGGGTGACTGCTAAGAGAATGTGTCAACTCTATTACCTCTGTCTGGCTGTGGTAGGGCAGTAAGAGGTGGGATGTCCTCTATCTCTTTGTCTCTGTCTGTCTCTCTGCCTGTCTCTCCCTCTCCACAGAATACAGAGTGTGTAAGGGAGCTGGATCAGGGTGTCTTACTTCTCCCCACAGGGCTTCTGAGAAGGATCTGTTGAGAACCTCTCTCGCCTCACTCCCTGTCCCAAGAGGTCTGCGGCTTGCACCGAGAACATAGCTTAGTTGACCTACGGTGCAAGAGTGGCAAAATTTTATGGTAACCTGAATTCCGAGAATAGCTGAATCAGTTATTTGAGTGATTTACCAGAGCTCTTACTTATGATTCTTAGAGGAAAGAAAACTTTTGCTCCTAAACCTATTACTGATAAATAGCAGGGTGTCTTTCAGGAACAGTGCCTCTTACTGCAAAAAACTTCTTCCTCAAAAACATTTTGCTTCTAAGTACTCACTCTCACAAAGCCCTCCATTATTTGGTCTCAGAGCCCCTCATCTCAAATCTCTCCCACCTGTGAGTGAAGTAGGGTTCATGGAAATTAAGAGAGCATCTTCCATTTAAAAATCATCTCCTATCACCTACTTAACCAAAGTATAAACGTTGATGCATCTTCAGTTGTTCCCCATCACCTCCACATTGGGTTAATTCCCAAGTCCCTAGCAAGATTTCTGCCGTAGATCTCTCCTCCTCTCCATTCCCAGGACTCTGCAGTGTCTCACCTGTGACATAATGGCAAGGTGAGGGAATGGTACCTGTGTTAAGGTTCGGAATAAATTAGGAATTACATGGGCCGTATTTTACTGTAGTGATTTCCTCAACACTGCAGGCACTCTTTTACAGACATGCCTTTGAACATACTATAGTATTTTCTTTCTCTTAATGTCCTTTCTTCTTTATCCCCTACCGCATATATCTTTCCAAGCTGCATTAAATGTCACCGACTTTGGGAAACGGGTGGAACCCCCCCCCCCCAGGCAGATCGAGTTGTGCTCTCCTTTGTCCTTGTAACAGTACTTTCAACTTCCTGCCGTTAGCTGACTATCCTGTTCAACTGTAATGGCTTTTTGTTTTTAATAAATTGGACAGACCAAACAGGCTATAAGCTAGAAGGCACAGTTTATAGCACCAATCTCCATGTCCCCAGAACTCAGCCTGGTACCTGATCTATAGCAGTTGTTCAATAAATATATTCTTGGAAGTCTGTGTATGAGACGAAGGACTGAGAATGTTCCCGGTTGGGTTGTTGCCATTAGAGAATAATTTATTTGTGTTCTTCCTTCAGCAGAATACAGACAGATTTGGTTTAACTTTCAGAAGTATTCTAACAAGATAAAAGAATGTCTCTCTTTTGCCCTTTTAGGCTGAACTTTTGAAACCAAAGCCAGCTTACTTAAATTAAGGGAGTTGATGTGATTAGGGTTAGGAAAGATTTTATGTAATGGTATTTGGTTTACTGCAAACAAACTTGGATGAATATGAGTCTTATGCAATATTTTAACATTTTAATTTATTACAGTCTCTATAGGGTCAAGGGGTTCATAACCCTTATTCCAATTCTGAGATGATGAATTGAGGCTTTTTCCAAAAAGGCAGAGGATAAAATGCATCTTGCTTCAGATGCAGCATTGCAGATTACATTTCTAGTTAAATGAAGTGAATTCAGTGCCACAATAGTTGATATTTTGTTAAATTGGAGGTTGGTGTCATTATAGTGATATCTGCTAAAACAAATTATGAATTGATTACTAAATACCTACTCTGTGCTCTGAATTGTGATATGAGCCAGATGCAAAAAAAAAAAGTTTCTCCTGGCAAGCTACTGACTGAATATCAAGTTTGAATGTTAATAAAAAGGGCAATAACTGGGCAGTGTCTATCTCCTGGAAAAAGGAAAAGAAAATCGTTGCTAAGTAATTCAAGAAGGTGTCAGGAACATTGGTCCATATATCAGTCTGGTGATTATAGATGAGAAAACATCATGAGCAAAGACTTAAAAATTTTAGAGTGCTTTACCTTTACACTGATATTGGTTGATGGTACAGACAAATGGGATTTCTGGTTGGATTGTATAAAGACCCTTTATGGAACACCTAAATTCTATTGAAAGGGACGAGTACTCTGTGAAATGTCATTGGGAGACATTACAGATTCTGAAGCGGGAACAAGACATAAAGAGAATAAAAATTTTAAATTATTTTGGCATTTGTAAGATTTCATGGGTTTGGCAGAAACTGGAGGCTGGGTGCTGCATTGGGACAATATTGTATTGGTTAAGTTGGGAGCAAGTATACTGCTTATATTGTTGACCTAGTTGTGGAGAGATAAACTATTTCATGAACAGTTTCTCAATCTTATTTTATTCCTATAGTCTGGTCTAGGTCTAGTGCTGGACTGATTTGGCACCCTAATTTAACTCTATCAAACATAGTTTTAATAACATGAAGTAGTGAGAAGATCAAATGACCACTGATTCTAGTCTCATTAAGGACACAACTAGCTATAAACTTGTGTGGCCAAGTCACTAGATGTTGTAAGGGGGTAAAAATAATTTTCCATCTACCCTTTTAAGTTCTTCTAGCTAGATTAGTTATCAAATTAATGAGAGACAAATTAACAGAAAAAATAACCAAATTTCTTATGTATGTATAGTATACATGGGGGTTCCATGAGTATATGAGAACCGAGGACAGATCTGGAGTTAAGGCTTATGTGCCATCTTGAGCTCAGGAGGGGTTGGGGGAGGTCTGGACTTCAAAAGGGAGGAAGACAACTCGCATGGAGGTGGAAAAGCAGAAATCTGGTAAACAGATGATTGCTGGACCGTCCTTAACAACGGGACGCAGAGAAGTCTTTGACAAGACGGACGTGGCTGGCTCCTCCCGCTCTGTCACACACTAGTTTATATCACTGTACACTGTAGTTATCTATGATGTTATCTCCCTTCATTGAGTAAGTCCTCTAAGTTAATTTAGACAGTGAGGGAGAACTTCAAAGGCTTTTCCTGAGTCTTTGTTTCTTAGAGATAACCAGCTTAACATGATCAATATCTCAAAAGACATATTTTAGTGTGTCAAACCCTGCTGCCCCTCAATGTCCTTAGACCTTTCTTTCCTAATTTGGAAAGAAGAACATTGACCTGGATGAACTCTGAGACCTTTAGGATGTTCACCTTATCATTGAGCTACTGAAGTACTGAGCATAGTATTTATAAAAAAAATTTTGTTTACTTTTCAATTACAGTCAACATGCAATATTATATTAGTTTGCGGTGTACAACATAGTGATTAGACATTTATATATCTTATGAAGTGATCACCCTGATAAATATAGTTCTTGTCTGGTACCATACATTGTTATTATAACATATTTGACTATATTCCCTGTGCTGTACTTATATATACTTGTGACTATTTTTAGAGCTGGTGCCTTATTTTTCTTAATCTGTTTCACTTTTTTACCCAACTCCCAACCTGAAGTACTTAGCATACTTTAATGCATACAAGGAAAACGACATCTTCAGCAGTTACAATACAGGAGAATATTTCACCATCCTATAAAATAGTTGAAAGGCTCATGATTATTACAGTCTATGTGCAATTACTTTTTCTAAGAAAGTGTTAAAATATAGAGGAAAATGGAAGAAAATTAACCCTTGTAAATGAACCCAATGAGCTGACTGTATAATTTAAGAGTTTTAAATAAGCTATTAATTTGCATAATGATCTTTGGAAAGATGTGTCTTAAAAATAGTAATACTATTCATTGACTTGAAATTAAAACAACAATAACAAGTGTAAATTAGTCTGGAAAAGATGGCATGTTACTATATAATTAGATCTATTAAGAAACGTGAGCTAACACTTATTAAGCTAAATTTGGCAAGGTAATGAATCCGTATTTTCTTTTTAATAATATTCTATTTATATTTTGAGAGTGTTTATTGATTGTCATCAGTTTGTTAACCTTTATAATATGTATACAGTTATATAAGATATAGTTTAAAAGAAGTAATTGTTTAGTATCACTTGTCAAAATTGAAGTTTAAATTTGATCATTGTAGGAAATGAGTTGTAGTAAACATTGTATAAAATATACCAGAGCTCCCAGAGAAACATACAGATAAGGATTCCAAATGTCATAAAGCTAAACAAATTATTACAATGTCTAGACCAGGGGTCCCCAAACTATGGCCTCCTGAGGCCATTTATCTGGTCCCCACTGCACCCAGATGAGTCTGGGTCGGGAGGTCTGATGAATCATCAGCCATCAGCAATTTATTTTTGCAAGCAAGTTTCTTATATACAGCAAAACTTGGCAAGTACAATGGTTTCATGTCCAAAGTCACATGACCTCCTTCGTCAGAGATTAAATGGTTAAACACCTGTACAAAGGCTCCTGCCATAAAGCCACATCAACAGGGAGTAAAAATCCTTGAGCCCTATCAGACCATATCCGTACGCTGGTCGTTCTGACTTTTCAGCTACTAATAAATCCAGGGAACATCGGGACTTGCGCCTCGCCCTCAAGTTACACAGCTGTGTTTACTTGACGGCTCCCAACATCCTTAAGTAGAATTTTCTATCTTTCCCTTTCTGTTTGAAATTGAGAAGGATAATAAACTATGCTATTTTATATGATTAAAATCTATGAGTATTCTATAAATTCATGTCATATAAAATAAAGTATTAAATATTGGAAACTTTCTTTTTTATATAATTTGCAGAACACAAATTTTTCCAGAAAGAATATTTCTATTAGTTGGAATTACAATCAATTTATTTATTCCATAGAATTACTAATTTTATGTTCAAATTTAGATTCACGATTTTTTTAAAGTTAAATTAAAAATTCCAACTAGGGCCTGACCAAGCGGTGGCACAGTGGATAGAGCGTCGAACTGGGATGCCGGAAGAGACCCCGAGGTTGCCAGCTTGAGCACGGGCCCATCTGGCTTGAGCAAAAAGCTCGCCAGCTTGGACCCAAGGTCTCTGGCTCCAGCAAGGGGTTGCTCGGTCTGCTGAAGGCCCATGGTCAAGGCACATGTGAGAAAGCAATCAATGAACAACTATGGTGTCGCAACGCCAACCAAAAACTAATGATTGATGGTTCTCACCTCTCTCTGTTCCTGTCTGTCTGTCCCTGTCTATTCCTCTCTCTGACTCTCTCTCTGTCCTTGTAAAAAAAAAAAAATCCAACTAGGCCTGCATTAATTTGTAAGTAACCCCAACCTCTAAAAATGATACTGCAGTTTAGGTTGAGATGACTACCTGGAGATTTTTGAGATTGCTACTGTTCTTTACATGTAGATATCTATAGGCTTTTACTTGCCTTTAATTAAGATAACTCTTTCTCCATCAATTCCATATATATTATGAACAAAAATACTACATTCACAAATGGGAATGATCTTTAGTCTGAAGCCAGTAAATGTAATTATCTCCTTGCTGACGGGAAACATCTTCTTATCTAAGTTTGTCATTACTCGAAGAATTTTGCATAGTATGGGTTTCCAGTGATGCATGAACCGATGAGTCAAGTTTTATTGGCTTGTATGGCATTGAAGTAAGATAAAGTTATATTGGTCCACATCATGAGATCTAAGTCTCTTTTGAATGAGAGTTTTATATTTAGGCATCAATGATTTATTGACTTTATCAGTGGCTTAATTCAATGATCATCTTTTGCTCATATCTGAACAGGAATCTATAAATATTGACAACTAGGTTGGTATTAAATTATTGACAATTAAATCTTCTCATTCCTTAGTTTCCTATTTGTACCACAGGGCTTATAAAATTAATAGACAAATTACTGTCTTCAGCTCAGGCAACATCTTTTACTGTATTAAAATTTATATTTCAGAAAGGAAGGGACCTCTTGCATTTTAACAATCAAATTTTATCATGTGGTTTTGTAATGATGGTGATTTCCCAAGTCACTAGTTTTATCTCACCACCCTGTCCTCCTTGCCATATTCAGAATATACTGTTAGATAAATTTCAGACTTTCTGTCCAGCAAAATTTTTAATCCGGTGGTTTTCTCTCCAAGTGTTAAGTTGGATAGATTTGACTCTGATCAAGTCTAATATGAATTGCACTTAAAATGAGGATGATTCAGGGGTAGATGGTTTACCTATCTTGTCTCTCTTTCTTACTCAACAGCTCCCCCTACGGTTCGTATTGTGCATTCAGGCTTGGCCTGTAATATTGAGGAAGAACGCTACTCCGAAAGAGTCTACACTATACGGGAAGGAGAAACCCTAGAACTGACCTGTCTGGTCACTGGACATCCACGTCCACAGGTGAGTCCCGGACTGTGACATCGGAGAAAACTCTTTTTGAGTGTTCTTGGAAGCCTAAAGTGTATATTTTAGATTTATCCAAAAAAGTGTGTGTGTGAAATGCAAGTGTGGGTGTTGCAATATAGCATAAGAGTGATGATTGCTGAACATTCAAGTTTGATGTATTCATTGGATAAAACAATAAAGAGAGATTTTTGTTTTGGTATTGTCAGAAATTTGGAAGACACTTCCAAGGAAGCTGTTAAAAAGACAACTACAAAAATATCTCACTAAGATAACAATTCATATAGCAATGAGTTTATTTTAGAATGTGGATCATGAATTTATGATGACATAATTGCTGCAAAAGGAAGCATTTGTTCTGACAAATCTGATGCATAAGGCCATGTGTCCTTCCTTTCCTTACACCTAGTCATTATACTGATAGAAAACTTTGGAAAACAAATGTTTGTAGTCGTTATCAGCATTCAAATTGTCAGAGTCATCACCTATCAGAGACGGAGACTTTCAAGGGACACTACAATTAGAAAAAATGAGCAAGGAAAAAGCTTTCAGGAGTGAAAGATAGGGGTTAATTCAAGATAATATAGTAGGCTAATGTAACCACTAATGTAAAAATTTAATTCCAATACAGAATATTCAGGATGTTTCATTCATTAATTGCAAAATCTTTTCTTTTCATTTTTTTTAAAATTCATTTAGAGAGGAGACACAGAGTGAGAGAGAGACAGAGAGAAAGAGAGAAAGGGGGGGAGGAGCTGGAAGCATCAATTCCCATATGTACCTTGACCAGACCAGTGCAGGGTTTTGAACTGGCGACCTCAGTGTTCCCAGGTCGACGCTTTATCTACTGCATCATCACAGGTCAGGCTAATTGCAAAATCTTTTATATATATATAATTTTTCCCCTTCTTCTTTTCCAAGTGAGAAGAGGGGAGATAGAGAGATAGGAACCTGCATGTGCTCCAACCAGAATCCACCCGGCAACCCCCATCTTGGGCCGATGATCTGCCCATCTGTGGCCATGCTCACAACTGACTTGTTTTTAATTCTTGAGGTGGAGGCTCCATGGAGCCAGCCTCATTGCTCAGGGTCAATGCATTTAAACCAATTGAGCAATGGTGGCAGGAGGGAAACAGAGAAGGAAACAGGGGAAGGAATGGGTAGAGAAGCAGGTGGTTGGTTCTCCTATGTGCCCTTACCAAGAATTTAACCTAGGACATCCACACACCAGGCTGATTCTCTACCACTGAGTTAAACAGCCTGGGTATTGTCATATATTTAATCTGACTAGTTCCAAATATACACTGGTCACCAACACAAACACTATGATGGAAAAGTCTCATTTGGTAGAAAAGGTTATACATTTTAAGTTTTTGTGTTACAGAAAAAATATACCCCTAACACAACTACATAGGGGAAAGTAAAGAGCAACATGAAGATTTTATGACACATCTTTTTTTTTTTCTTTTTAATTTAGTGATAGGAGGGGAGGCAGAGACAGAATCCTACGTGTGCCCCAGCTGGGATTCACCTGGCAAGCCCACTAGGGGGTGATGCTCTGCCCATTTCGGGCATTACTCCGTTCTGAGCTCTACTTATTACCTGAGTCAGAGGCCATGGAGCCATTCTCAGCCTTTGCTCCAATTGAGCCATGGCTGCAGGAGGGGAAGAGAGAAAGAGAGAGAGAGAAAAGAGGGGGAGGATTGGAGAAGCAGATGGTCACTTCTATGTGCCTTGGCTGGGAATTGTACCTGGGACATCCACACACTAGGGCTGATGCTCTAGCACTGAGCACACTGGCCAAGGCCTCATGTCATATCGTTTTAGGCTAATCTTTTGCTCCTGCCTTCCTTAAAGCTTAATACTCAAGGATGTGGTGACTCTA
The DNA here is from genome assembly GCA_037038555.1 of Rhynchonycteris naso. Classification (NCBI taxonomy): domain Eukaryota; kingdom Metazoa; phylum Chordata; class Mammalia; order Chiroptera; family Emballonuridae; genus Rhynchonycteris; species Rhynchonycteris naso. The sequence goes on from CM072999.1 coordinate 126,742,457, forward strand.
CCATTTTGAGCCTGAAGAAAAATAAAAATAAGCATTTGAACTTCAGAGGATGAAGCAAAGAATGATAGATAAAATTATACCTAAAACTTAAATAATAAAATATGTTCTATAAAATTTATGCTCTTGGTAATATAGGAAATCATAAAATTAATCTAGAAAAAAAATTAAAATTATTAAAAACATTGTAATCCATAATGGTGGAAATTGCAAATTATAACATTTGCTACTAACTGAAAATTGATTGAAGAATAAAATTGTCTTAATAAGATTGCTTTCTATTATTTTGACCCAGTATTATTAGGCCCTGTAGAAAAAAAAATGCAGACCTGAACATGTAAGGACTGAAGCAGTAATTGTAAAAATCTAATATAAACAAAGAATCTGATATGTAAAGCATTTTTATTTTAAAATTTATAGAGAAATAAATGGAGTCTGGTGAAAATAATTTTTCTAACCTGAAAAATACCATAACATTAATTTGAGAATTATTATCTCAAAGAAAATTTAGTGTATTTACAATTGGATGATAATTTGGGGGTTTTAGTACATAAAATAAGAATTTCAGAATCAAAAGTTGGTATCAAAGTAAGAGAATCTAAACAAACCTAAAAGAAGCCACAGTTGCTTTATGAGAAGCAGTTTATGGTAAGAGAAGATACGTCAAGCTCCCATTATTCCCACATTGAATGTGCCAAATTCTGTACCTTCTGCACTCCAAAGTTTAATTAAAAATTCAACTTCTTATCTTTGTAAGTCATCACAGCTGATCTGTTTCCTTTATCTTCATCCTTATCTTCCCTCAATATTGGAAGTTTCTTATTTTCTCACACATCTTCCCTTTCATGATGGAGTGCCCTTTTTGCTCCCTGGCCAATCCAAAATAAGTTCTGCTACAGAGGAATAGAGTATTGCCTTATTTATTTTTCCTAAACCAGTGGTTCTTAACCTTTTTTGAGATACCAAACCCACCAGTTTCATATGCACATTCACCGAACCCTTCTTTAGTGATAAATAAAATATGATTTTATTTCCAAATTCAAGACATAGATATATGTTTTTTTTACTGGTGTACAAAATGAGCCATGCATGAACATCACCTTGCTCAAAGAACCAAACCAACAAAGTGCATGAACTCACAACAAATTATGGTATTACTTTATTCTGGCCTCCGCGGCAGAGGCTTCTCCGAACCCCTGAGACCGACTCATTGAACCCCTAGGGTTCGATTGAACCCAGGTTAAGAACCACTATCTTAAACAATTCCATTTTTGGAAACATTTCAATGGGCCCTGATCTTAACAACAGTTTATTGTTTCAGTATCGTTACTTCTTTACTCTTAGAAGTAATTTGTGTGTTTGCAGGTGAATCAGTTTCAGCTCACATTGCCTGTTGGAAAAATTAACTGGGCCTATTCTTTGTTAAGGAACTGTATGAGGAAGGCTGACAGAACAGCTGGGCTTTGGCAGCCTGGTCAGACACTGAAGGGCATGCTGTTGGCAGCTGGTCAGTCCTGAGGATGATTTTCTTGGCTGATGCCATGAAGCTGGAAGGGCTTTCTTGCTGTGTTGCTTAATCTGAATATAAGAGTTGGGAACACAGTGGAAGAGAGAAGTTCCCCTTGCACTCTACAGAAGATTTCTGAATCTGTTGCATATTCCTGTGGCAACAAGAATCATAAAGTTATCCATTTTCAGAAATATTCAAAGGCAGCATTATTTTTTCTAAATTTTTGAAAAATTTTCTCTCGAAATACATTGTTTGGCAATGAATAGTGGCCTGAGAATATTGGTGTATCCAAAGGAAGTATAATAAATGAAGGAGTGGTTGGTGCAATGCAGTAGTTTAGAGCACAACTTTGGAGCCAGACTGCCCGGGGATAGCCCTGGATTCACCATGACTTAGAGTGTGACCTTGGTGAAGGTCCTTAACCTCTTCTCTCTATATACCTCAATTTTCTTATCTATGAATTAGGAAAGATAGTACTTATCATTTCTTTATCACAGATTTCTTTTGAGAGTTAAATGCATATTATAACCATATATGTACATATGTATGTATACACACACATATACGTACTTGGGATGTAATAAGCAATGTTATCACATAATAAAACATATGTTGACTTTTTATTATTTTTAAGTAATTTATGCTTAGACTCTAAGTTTCAGAATGGAATGTGTAATTATGAAAATAAGTAAATTAAAAAAATGGTTCTTAGTGGCACAGTGGATAGAGCATTGGACTGGGACACAAGGGACCCAGGTTTGAAACCTGAGGTTGCTGGCTTGAGAGGGGGCTCACCAGCTTGAGCTTGGGGTCGCTGGCTTGAGCATGGACCATAGACATGACCCATGGTAGCTGGCTTGAAGCCCAAGGTTACTGGCTTGACGCCCAAGGTTACTGGCTTGAGCAAGGGTTTACTCGGTCTGCTGTAGCCCCAGGTCAAGGCACATATGAGAAAGTAATCAATGAACAACTGAGGTGCTGCAACGAAATGATGTCTTTCTTCCTGTCTGTCTGTCCCTATCTATCTCTTTCTCTCTGTCTCTGTCAGAAAAAAAAAAATGGTTCTTAAGATTCTTATAGAATACTTTAAATTAGATTCATTTAAATAAATTTCAATGTTTTTGTGTTTTAATGCTCTGCAAAGCCTTTATATCTCTAATCACTAGCTTTTTTATTTTTCTCTTTGGCTTGCAATGACTAGAGCTATGTTCAGATAACCTTGTATAATGAGGGTTTATTATAAAGGTATATAAGGAGTTTAGAAAAAAGGGCAAAAGTGTTCACCAGTAAATTTGCCAATCTAATATTATCTTTAAACATCTACCATTTCAGGATTTAGTTACCTATTCTCTTTTTATTTTTTCCTTCCCCCTCTTCCTCTCTCTCTCCCTCCTTATATCCCTCCCTCCCTCCCTTCTTTCCTTCCTCCCTCCCTCTTTTCTCTCTCTCACTCAATACTACCATACCAATAATAAATTATTTATGAATACAGTCCTATTATAAATGATTTAACAGTAGGATGTTAAACATTAATATTCCCTTTCAATTGCCCACCCACTTCTTAGAGATAAATATTAAATAGTTTAGTACACTACCTTCCTGTCCTGTTCAGTACATTTGCATAAATATACTTATATATGTTCACTCATTTTTTAAGAAAAAATTAGATAATGAAAAGTATTATTCTATGAGTAGAATTTTTCACTTAGCTGTATGTTCAGATGAGCAATTATAGATCCAACCTAGTGATTCTCAGTGTGTGATCCCTGGGGAGAACTTGTTAAAAATGAAATTTCTCAGGCTCTTCAATCAGAGAAGTACCTGTTTTGGAGCCAGGAACAAGCTTCTATTTCAGCAGGTGTTCCAAGGAAGTCTGATGTGCACTAAAGTTGGACAGTCATTGACTTTTTAGATCATTATCTTCTCAAGGGCTGAACTGTATTTGGTATGGGTGCATTAAACCTTTGCAATTAATGCCATTTTGTTAACCAGCAAACTAGTTACAGATTTTCACTATCACAAACAATACCTAAATGAATACTTCTGTTATATGTGTATGGCTGTGTTCATCTTTGTTACATGTATGCCAACATTGATGGAGGGTAATTTTTTTCTTCAAAATGGAATTATTTAGTCAACCTTAAAAGTGACTTCTTATTTTCTTAGCACAAGTGAATTTTAAAAAAAATTTACCTAATTGAAGTATTAAAGTAAATTACAATCTAATGCAGTTTAAGTTTGCATATTTTTTTCTTTTTTTTTTTTTTTTTCTTTTTTAGTGAGAGAGAGAGAGAGACAGAGAGAGACAGTCAGACAGGAAGGGAGGGAGATGAGAAACATCAACTCGTAGTTGCATCACTTAGTTGTTCATTGTTTCTCTTACATTCCTTGATGGGGGCAGGGAGTCAGTAAGCCAAACCAGTGACCCCTTGCTCAAGTCAGTGAACTTGGGCCCAAACCAGCAACTTTGGGCTTCAAGCCAGCAACCTTTAGTCTCCAGCCTGCAAACATGGGGTTATGTCTATGATCCCACACTCAAACCTGCAACCCTGTGCTCAAGCTGGTGAGCCCACGCTCAAGCTGGTGACCTCAGGGTCTCAAACCTAGGTACTCAGCATTCCAGGCCAATGTTCTATCAACTGTGCCACCACTTCATCAAACTAAATTTGCATTGTCTTACTAGGCAGTTTGAACATTTTTCTATACAGGTTCAAATATGTCAATCATTTGTACATCTTCTTTGTCTATTGATAGTTCATATCTCCTTTCATTTTCTTACTGGTTTTCTACTTGTCTTGTTGTAGACATGAATTTTTCATATACTACATAATCTAATTTAATACCTATACATAGGTTGCAAATGTTCCCTTCTGGTGTATTGTCTTTATTGTGTGTAAATTATTTTAATTCAGAGTTTTTAATTTTTAGAAAATGAATTATTTTATCTTTTTAGTTTGGATTCCTAAATTTTGTATCTACTTTAGTAGGGTCTCTTTTACATTTATACCTCTTACATTGTATGCTTTTATTCTAATAGCTTATAGTTATTTATGTATTTAATGATTTAATCATCAGAAAATAGTTTTGTCCATAATATGAAATATTAGTCTACTATTCTCTCTTCCTTCTCTCTTCCTCACTATGCCCTAATCCACACGAGTCAACATTATACTCTACAGACTTAAAATGCTTTCTCTCTCTTTCCCATTTTTTAAATTGAGGTATAATTGACATACGTATAACATTATATCAGTTTAGGTGTATAATGTAGGATTTGATATTTTTTCTTGTGATAAGAACTTTAAAAAACATTTTAGCACTGTGTAATGAATGTTTAACATTAAAGATTAAAACATTTAAAAGCTGTTAAAAATGCTATTTTTGCTTGACCAGGTGGTAGTGCAATAGATAGAGCATCAGCCTGTGACACAGAGGATCCCGGTTCAAAACCTTGAGGTTGCCAGCTTGAATGCTGATTCATCTGGCTTAAGTGCAAGCTCACCAGCTTGAGTGCAGAGTTGCTGGCTTGAGCGAGGGATCATAGACATGACCCCATAGTAACTGACTTGAGCAAGGGGTCACAGGCTTGGCTGTAGTCCCCCTGGGTCAAGGCACATATAGGAGAGAAATCAATGAATTGGTGCTTTTCATCTTTCTGCCTTCCTTTCTCTCTGTCCCTATCTGTCCCTCTCTCTGTATCTCTTTCTGTATTTCTTGGTAAAAAAAACAAAACAAAACAAAACAAAAAACTATACTTTCTTTTTTTTCTTTATATATATATTTTATTATTATTAATTCTAATGGGGTGACACCAATAAATCAGGGTACATATGTACAATGAAAACATCTCCAGGTTATCTTATCATTCAATTGTGTTGCATACCCATCACCAAAAGTCAAATTGTCCTCTGTCACCTTCAATCTGGTTTTCCCTGTGTCCCTCCCCTTCTCCCTATCCCACTCTTCCCTCCCTCCCCCCATCCCATAACCACCACTCTCTTGTCCATGTCTCATATTCTCACTTTTATGTCCCACCTATGTATGGAATCATGCTGTTCTCAGTTTTTCTTCTTTTCTGATTTACTTATTTCACTCCGTATAATGTTATCAAGGTACATCCATTTTGTTATAAATGATCCGATATCATCGTTTCTTATGGCTGAGTAGTATTCCATAGTATATATGTACCATGGCTTTTTAATCCACTCGTCTTCTGACTGACACTTGGGCTGGTTCCAGATCTTCGCTACTGTGAACAATGCTGCCACGAACATGGGGGTGCATTTCTTCTTTTCGAACAGTGCTATGGTGTTCTTAGGGTAAATTCCTATAAGTGGGATAGCTGGGTCAAAAGGCAGTTCAATTTTTAATTTTCTGAGGAATCTTCAAACTGTTTTCCACAGTGGCTGACCAGTCTGCATTCCCACCAGCAATGCAGATGGGTTCCCTTTTCTCCACATCCTCGCCAGCACTTATTCTGTGTTGTTTTGCTGATAAGTGCCATTCTGACTGGTGTGAGGTGATATCTCATTGTGGTTTTAATTTGCATTTCTCTAATGATTAGTGATGTTGAGCATTTTTTCATATGCCTATTGGACATCTGTATGTACTCTTTAGAGAAATTTCTATTCATTTCTTTATCCCATTTTTTGATTTGGTTGTTTGTCTTCCTGGTGTTGAGTTTTATAAGTTCTTTATAAATTTTAGTTTTTAACCCCTTATCAGATGTGCTGTTGAATATGTTCTCCCATTGTGTGGTTTGTCTTTTTATTCGGTTCCTATTGTCTTTAGCTGTGCAAAAACTTTTTAGTTTGATATAGTCCCATTTGTTTATCTTGCCTTTTATTTCAGTTGCCCGTGGAGATAAATCGGCAAATATATTGCTGCTACAGATGTCGGAGAGCTTGCTGCCTATGTTTTCTTCTAAGATGCTTATAGTTTCACGGCTTACATTTAAGTCTTTTATTTATTTTGAGTTTGTTTTTGTGAATGGTGTAAGTTGATGGTCTAGTTTCATTTTTTTGCAGGTAGATGTCCAATTTTCCCAACACCATTTGTTAAAGAGGCTGTCTTTACTCCATTGTATGTTCTTTCCTCCTTTGTCAAATATCAGTTGTCCATAAAGCTGTGGGTTTATTTCTGAGTCCTCTGTTCTGTTCCATTGATCTATGTGCCTGTTCTTATGCCAGTACCAGGCTGTCTTGAGTATAATGGCCTTATAGAAAACCTTGATATCTGGAAGAGTGATACCTCCTGCTTTAATTTTTCTTTTTAAGATTGCTGAGGCTATTTGTGTTCTTTTTTGGTTCCATATAAATTTTTGAAATATGTGTTCTATATCTTTGATGTATGTCATTGGTATTTTAATTGGTATTGCATTGAATTTATAAATTGCTTTGGTAATATAGACATTTTAATGATGTTTATTCTTCCTAGCCATGAGCACGGTATATGCTTCCACTTGTTTGTATCTTCCTTGATTTTTTTTATCAATGTTCTATAATTTTCCGAGTACAAGTCCTTAACCTCCTTGGTTAAATTTACTTATAGGTACTTTATTTTTTTGGCTGCAATAGTGAAGGGGATTGTTTCCTTAATTTCATTTGCTGATATTTCATTGTTGGTGTATAGAAATGCCTCTGATTTCTGAGTATTAATTTTATATCCTGCCACCTTGCTGAATTCATTTATAAGGTCCAGTAGTTTTTTGACTGAGACTTTAGGGTTTTCTATATACAATATCCTATCATCTGCAAATAGTGACAGTTTTACTTCTTCTTTTCCAATTTGTATGCCTTTTATTTCTTCTTCTTGTCTGATTGCTGTAGCTAGGACTTCCAGAACTATATTGAATAAGAGTGGTGAAAGTGGGCAAACCTGCCTGGTTCCTGATCTTAAGGGGATTGCTTTTAATCTTTGTCCATTTAGTATGATGTTTGCTGTCGGTTTATCGTAGATGGCCTTTATCATGTTAAGGAATGATCCCTGTATTCCCACTTTACTGAGAGTTTTGAGCATGAATGGGTGCTGGATTTTATCAAATGCCTTTTCTGCATCTATTGAAATTATCATGTGATTTTAGTCCTTCCTTTTGTTTATGTGATGAATCACATTGATTGATTTGCGAATATTGAACCAGCCTTGCCTCTCCAGAATAAATCCCACATGATCGTGGTGTATGATTTTTTTCATATATTGCTGGATCCGGTTGGCTAAATTTTGTTTAGAATATTAGCGTCTAAATTCATCAGGGATATAGGCGTATAATTTTTTTTCTTTGTGTTGTCTTTGCCCAGTTTTGGGATCAGAATTATGCTCTCCTCATAAAAGGAGTTTGGAAGTCTTCCTTCCTCTTGAATTTTTTGAAATAGATTGAGAAGGATAGGAGTTAGTTCTTCTTTGAATTTTTGATAGGATTCACTTATGAAGCCATCAGGCCCTGGACTTTTCTTTTTTGGGACTTTTTTGATAACTGTTTTGATCTCATTTGTTGTAATTGGTCTGTTTAGGTGTTCTGATTCTTCCAGATGGATTTTTGGAAGGTTATATGATTCAAGAAATTTGTCCATTTCACCAAGATTGTCTAATTTTTTGGCATATAGTTCTTCATAGTATTTTCTTACAATGCTTTGTATTTCTGTTGTGTCAGTTGTTATTTCTCCACTGTCCTTTCTAATTTTATTTATTTGAGTCCTCTCTCTTTTTTTCTTGGTGAGTCTAGTTAAAGGTTCATCAATCTTGTTTACCTTTTCAAAGAACCTGCTTCTGGTTTCATTGATCCTCTGTATTGTTTCCTTCGCCTCTATGTCATTTATTTCTGCTCTGACCTTTATTATTTCCTTCCTTCTACTTGTCTTGGGTTTTATATGTTGTTGTTTTTCTAGTTCTTTTAGATGCAGGGTCAGGTTGCTTATTTGAGCTTTTTCTAGCTTATTATGATAATCCTGTAGTGCAATAAACTTCCCTCTCAGAACTGCTTTTGCTGTGTCCCATAAATTTTGAGTTGATGTATGCTCATTATGATTTGTTTCTAGAAACCTTTTTATGTCTTATTTGATCTCATTGTTAATCCATTCATTATTTAATAACATGCTATTTAGTTTCCAAGTGTTTGAGTATTTTTCATTTTTTCTTTTGTGGTTAATTTCTAGTTTCATGGCATTGTGATCAGAGAAAATGCTTGATATGATTTCAATCTTCTTAAATTTATTGAGACCATTTTTGTGTCCTAACATGTGGGCTATCCTAGAAAACATACCATGAGCGCTTGAGAATAATGTATATTCTACTGCTATAGGGTGAAAAGTTCTGAAGATATCTATTAAATCAAGTTGATCTAGTGTCTCCTTTAAGTCTGCTGTTTCTTTATTAATTTTCTTTCTTGAGGATCTATCCAGTGTTGTTAGAGGGGTATTGAAATCCCCTACTATGATAGTATTGCTGTTAATCTCGCTCTTTATATCCATCAAAGTCTGCTTTATGTATGTCGGGGCTCCTATATTTGGTGCATAGATATTTACAATAGTTATATCTTCCTGTTGAATTGTTCCCTTTATCATTATGTAGTGTCCTCCTTTATCTCTTACTACAGCCTTTGTTTTAAAGTCCATTTTGTCCGATATAAGTATTGCTACCCCTGTTTTTTTTTCATTTCCATTTGCATGAAATATTTTTTTTCCATCCTTTTACCTTCAGTCTATGAGCATCTTTTGTTTTAAGGTGTGTCTCTTGTAGACAGCATATGTATGGGTCCTGTTTCTTTATCCATGCAGCTACCCTATGTCTTCAGATTGGATCATTTAATCCATTTACATTTAAGGTTATTATTGATATGTAGTTGTTTATTGCCATTTTATTCTTTAAAGCTGTATTCTTCTTTTGCTCTATTCATTCCTCCCTTTAAACTGTTCACATGAGCCCTTAGTATCTCTTGCAGAATTGGTTTGGTTTTTATGAATTCCTTGAGGCTTTCTTTTTCTGTGAAGCTCTTTATTTCTCCTTCATTTTTAAACGTTAGCCTTGCTGGATAATGTAGTCTTGGTTGTAGGTTCTTGTTCTGCATTACTTTGATTATATCTTGCCATTCCCTTCTGGCCTCAAGTGTTTCTGTTGAGAAGTCCGATGTCATCCTTATGGGGGCTCCTTTGTAGGTGATAGCCTTTTTTTTTTCTAGCAGCTTTTAAATTTTTTTCTTTATCCATTAGCTTTGGTATTTTAACTATTATGATGTGTCTTGGTGTAGATCTTTTTGGGTTTCTCTTTAATGGAGTTCTGTGTGCTTCTTGAACATGTGGAGTGTTTTCCAGCCTTAATTTAGGGAAGTTTTCTGCTATGATTTGATTGAAGAAAGTTTCCATTTCCTGTCCTCTCTCCTCTTCTTCAGGCACCCCTATGATGTGAATGTTGTTTCTCTTCATGTTGTCACAAAGCTCCCTTAGAGTTTCCTCACATTTTTTAAGTCTCTTTTCCTTTTTCTTCTCTGCTTCTGTGCCTTTGTTTATTGAGTCCTCTAACTCGCTTATCGATCCTCAGCGTGATTCATCCTGCTTTTAATTCCTTCCATTGTGGTCTTCAGTTCTGATACTGTATTTGTCATTTCTGTGTGGTTCTTTTTTATTATTTCAATTTCATTTTTTATACTTGTTATCTGTTTATTTTGGTGTTCATAATGACTATCCATTGTTGCTCTAATTTCTTTGAACATCCTAACTATCATTATTCTAAATTTTGCTTCTGGTAATTTGTTTATATTTGGTTCATTCAGGTCCTTCTCTGGGGATTTCTCTTGATTCATTTGGTTTGCATTCCTCTGCCTGCCCATTTTTTCTGTGTATAAGCAAGTTGTGGCCACTGGAGTCCAGTAGGTGTTGCCTTTGTGTTCTCTAGGTGTGGTCTGTCTGCAGGCCCCCCACCCCCTCTGCCGGTGCCTAGGGTGGTTGGGTATGAGAGTTGCCAGCACCGGCCCACTGTGGCTTTTGCTGTGATTTCCAGCTCTCCTCCATGGGAGGGGCTGTCACTGAAGCTACAAGACTTAGCACCAACGGTAGAGGTGAGCACTTTTGCTCAGCTGCGGACCCAGCCTATTTCCGGACTTCTGCCCAGAACCAGCAGTCGGAGCCTGCTCGCTTCTGTTCCGTGGGTTAGGCGGGGCTTTTATCGTGCTCTCAGCTGTAAGCTTTTGCCCGTCCGGAGCTTTATCCCCGCCCTCGAGGCCAGGGCCCTTCTGCACAGGGTCGGAAACCAAGGTTTATTGGGGCGGGCGTTTTTGCTGGCTTCCGCTCAGCTGCGTTCTTCCGCTCGTCCCGGACTCTACCCGGCCCCTGCATTCAGAGCCCGCTCCTGCACGTATGAATGCAATCCGCGGTTTCTCCGGCCGGGTGGGGATAGTAGCTTGAGCTCAGCTGCGAGCTTCCACTTGTCTCGGAGTCTACCCCGTTTCCGCACTCGGAGCCTGCTCGCGCACGTATACTGGCCAACCGTGGTTGTTCCGGCCCCGGGGGTGGGGGGGTTGGTAGCATTAGCTCAGCTGCGAGCCCCTGCCCGTCCCTGGTCCTAGCCCGGTCCCCGCGGTCAGGGCCAGCTTGCACAGGGCCTGCCCATTCCTGGCCTCCCGCTTTGTCCCCGTAAGTGGGATTAAAGGCGGGCCCGCAGCTTCCGGACCGCTTTCGCGTGTCCCCTCCTACCCTCTGGGCTAGACCGATCTCCCACTGGCTTGGTTCTGCCCACACCAACAGAACCGCGTTTCAGCGTCCTGTCGCCCCTAACCCTTAAGCAGCCCTCTGCAGAGTAGGAAGGGACCTAATACTCCACACTGTAGGCCTGGGAGCTCCCTCACTTGTTTCACAGCTGAAAACTGTCCAAACGCCTCTTCTAGACTCTAGGACTGCAGGCTGTGGCTTGGTTCCTGGGACCCAGGTCCCTCCCTCTCCGCCAAACTTTCCTCCCGCCCCGCGGGTCTCTCCGGGCTGCCGTTTGCTCTGGAGAGCTGGGCAGCCCTCTTCGCATTTTCGCTATTCCTACCAGTCTCAATGTGGCTTCTTCTCTGTTCCTTTGTTGAAGAGTCCACTTAGTTTAGTTCATAGTTGGTTGGTTTATGCAGATGATGGTTCTTTAAATTGAGTTATAATCCTCTTTGCTTCTGGGAGTTAGAAGTTGGTATGTCCGCCTACTCCGTCGCCATCTTGCTTCTCCCAAAACTATATTTTCATTAATAAAATTACATTATTCTATTCTGTCATTCTGATTTTCCCTCTTTGTACCATGTCGTGGTATTTCAATTTCCATACTTTTATAACATGTTTTGATATTTAGGAAAGAAAAATCTCTTCTTTATCATTGTTTTTCAGTATTCTCTTGATTGGAAATTCAAACAAGTTTCTCTGTTCTATGCCTTTGAAAATGAGATTTTCGTATTTCCCACCCAAATAACTGTTGAGATTTTAATTGTACTGCACTGTTCCTGCAATGGGGCCATTTGGTGGAAAACATGACAAACTTTTACAAGGAACTTCTCAGTAGGGCAATTTTAATATTTTAGAGTTCTCAGACAGAAATAGAGTTTTATTGTAACCAGTGTAATGTGGCAACCTTTGGATTTGTTTTAATAAGAAACATGGGTTTGCATATTTGGAATGCTGGAAAATTTGACCTTCCCTTCTCTTTAGAAAATAAAAAGAAAGAAAAAAAGGAGAAAATATATGCCATTCAAAACAGATCTACTATCATGGGGTGGTTTTCCATGTAAGATTTTATAACTAATATTTTTCATCACTAAACTAATTTTGAAAGCCACCCTTTAAAAGATACTCATGTATAGCCAAACATTAATCTCAGAAGCATTAAAACTATCTTCTAGTTTATCATAGTTCATCCCTAGATAGTGTTTGCTTTTTGGATAAAAAAAATAAGGCAAGACCATTTTTCAATTTTATAATAGGATCATATTCAGGCATTTGATTGCTGTAGAAATATATTCTACGCTGTCAAGACTGATGCAGAGTTATTGATGTTTTTATTCTTATTAATTTTCTATGCAGATTCTAAAGTGATAAAAATCATATAATGAAGATCTTAGCAAACCTTGGTAACGGGTTCTTCAGTTTGAACCATTAGTGCTGCCTGTATGTACTCTTTGCAAATATTTTATATATCTTGCTTCATATTTCCATATTTTTCCAACTTAGCTGTTAAATTTTTAAAAATACTATTAGTGCATGCACATTAAAAAGTAAGCATTAGATTTTTGGATTTATGTCCAATTAAATGAGCAGAATTGGAATCTGCTATTTAATTAGAGAACATCAACTATTATGTTTATTCCTTCTCACAGTTTAAATAATTTAATATAATTTACTTTTTAAATTCTGTGATAAATCTATCTAGACTAGATCTGTTACATCATGTGAGAAACTCTCCAACTAAATAAACTAATATTTTTTTAATGAAGCTTTGGAAAGAATATCAGAAAGGGCCTGACCTGTGGTGGCGCAGTGGATAAAGTGTCGACCTGGGATGCTAGGTTGCCGGTTCAAAGACCTGGGATTGCCTGGTCAAGGCACATATGGGAGTTGATACTTCCTGATCCTCCCCCTTCTCTCTCTGTCTCTCATTCTCTAAAATGAATAAATAAATAAAAATAATTTTAAAATTATATATAAAAAAGTATATCAGAAAGTGTTTTAGCCAAGCATTCAAAGAAAGTGTTAATCAAGCCTGACCAGAGGTGGCACACTGGATAAAGCATTGGACTGGAATGCTGAGGACCCAGGTTTTAAACCCCAAGGTTGTTGGCTTGAGAATGGGGGTCACTGGCTTGAGTGTGGGATCATGGACATGAATCCATAGTTGCTGGCATGAGCCCAGAGGTTGCTGGCTTGAGAAATGGGTCACTAGCTCTGCTGGAGCCCCCCAGTCAAGGTACATATGGGAAAGCAACCAATGAACAATTAAGGTGCCATAACTATGAATTGATGCTTCTCATCTCTTTCTCCATTCCTGTCATCTGTCCCTTTCTTTCACTCTCTAAAAACAAAAACTAGTATTAATAACAAATACACTGGGGAAAAAAATTTTGTTACATCTACAAAAACACTTGTTCTTACCTAATTCAAGTGTTCTGATCTCCAATCTGACATTGGTCTTTCTCTGTAAGCTACAGTATTTTTTCAATTCAAGATTTTAGGTTTTCATCTTATTGTAAAATTTTCAACATTTAGTTTAAGATACTGAAGTAGAATGTCTTCTTGGGCATTGTCTTTGTGAAAATATAATAATTTATATAATGCAGTCAGTACACTAATACACTAAAAGATATGATTGCATCAGAATTTGTCTTCAATTTTGAAATAGAACATATTAAAACACTTATTTTAATCATAAAATTTGTGCAACACTTATTTAAATCCTATTCAGGCAAAAATTTGTCTTTGTAACTCTTGCGTTTGTGTACTTGTTGAGGAAAGTCTCGTTTGATGCTCCAGATGTAGTCTGCTTATTACTAACAGCTCCAAGGTTTTCAGGAACCTTATCAAGATGACTGTTCAGGAAGTGAATCTTAACGCTCATGTTACTTCCAATGTCACGGAAAACCAACAGCATCCTTTGAACCAGAAGTTCATAGTTTTCTGCTTTTTTGTTGCCAAGGCAGTTCTTTGTAACTGCCACAAAAGAATGCCATGCTGCTTTCTCCTCCTTATTCATCTTCCTGGCAAATTCTTCATCACATATGAGGGTTCGAATTGGAGGTCCATCAAATACACCTGCTTTTATCTTCTCGAAAGACAAGGCAGGAAAAGCAGAAATAATATGTTGAAAGCATTCATTTTCTCTATTCAAAACCTGAAGAAACTGCTTCATTAAGCCAAGTTTGATGTGAACTGGGAAAAAAATGATCCTGTCTCGATTAGCTACAGGTTCATTAGAATATATTGCATCCCTATTTCCAGAGCTTCACGTTTCGGCCACTCCTTCTGTGCCCAGTTTCTCCTGAGCTCGGCTGTCCCACAAACACAGAAAGCAAGGATACTTTGTGAAACCTCTCTGTTGTCCTAGCAGGAAATTTACCATTTTAAGATCCACACAAATGATCCAGTTATGCTCCTCATAATTCAGAAAGTCAAGGACAATTTTATGTCATTATAATCTTCTTGCAGATGAGTTGAATAACCAAATGGAACTGCTGCATAAACATTACCATTGTGTAGGAGAACACATTTCAGACTCTGCTTAGAGCTGTCAAGAAATAGCTGCCATTCTGTTGGACTGTAAGTGGTAACACCTAGCTGACTGAGAAGACTACTGATATCATGACAGTAATCAAAGTGTTTGTCTATAGAAGAAAAGTCCACAAAAAATTCTTCATGCTTCCTAAAATGGGATAATGTAGCTGACCAGTGAAGTAAATTCTTTTCTTGAAGCCTGGAGGCTAATAGCTACTTTCTTTGATAGGCCCAAATCTCTTACTAAGTCATTCAGTTCGGGTTGGCTAAACTGCTGAGGGGTTAATGACTGCTTGGCATCAGAAGAAGACCCTTCAGATTCTACAACCATTTCCTCATGCATCTTATCAAAATACACTTGAACACCATGTTCACTTTCTTTGTCCTTAGAAGAAATAAAACCATTGAAAACTGGAACCGGGAGTGTCTCAGAGTGTGGGATAGGTCGTATTGAGGAAGGAATATTAGGATATGCGATCATATGCCATTTTTTCTTGCTGATGCCCTTTGTATCGATCAGATAGAAATAATAGTCATTCCTGTGGTCCTTAGGTTCATGCCAAACCATGAAAATACTAAAAGGCATTCCTTTTCATTTTCCTTTTGTCCAGTCATGAAGCATTTGCTCACAATTATGACACACAATATGAGTAGCCCAATTCCTGTCTTGATCGCCAAGGGGAACTTGAAAATAGGCAATATATGCACGTGTCACAATTGATGAAATATTGCGCCTTTGACGTTGAAGTATGTAACAGCCACATATATAATGGAAGGTGTCAGTACTATTTTTACACTTATGCCTACTCAAAGAAGCCATTATTCAATCTTAAAACAAAATAAGAGGGTGTTTTTATCAGATAATATATTTTTACATTTAAAAACAACAATTATGTAAAAGTGATATTTTTAAAACATTAATTGTTTTGTGGTTATGTTCAATCCAAGAGTAGTTGCCCTTTAAGTCCAATTTATAAACCAATGCATGCCATTAACTGTAACAAAAAGAAATTAAAATTGCGTAAAAACTGGAGCATTCATCTAAAAATGCATTTCAGATTTGGAATCAGCGATGCAGACATATATAGAAGCAGTTCTAAAACCTCATGCAACAGAAAATGAAAAAAATTATTCCCCAGTGATATTAATAGCTACCTACCTACAGAATCTCTTTTTTTACACACATACACACATGCACACACAGACATGCATGCACCTTGTGTCACCTCCTGGTAATATACAACTTTATTAAAGTTCTGATTACATTAGGAAGCCATTCACCATAGCTTGTTTAAGAAGAAGCTCTTTCAGTTGTTCTGATGATTAATCTCATATGTTCAAATAGTTTTGTTTTCACTGAATTTTCTGTATAAAATAAGAAGCGTTCTTTGGTTCAAAGCTTTAATGTATTCTCAAACTGCTGCCTTTTCTCCAGGCCATCAGCATTAGCCAAAGATTTTTCCTTTAATTTAGTGAAAATTCTCATAAATTTAGAGAGTCATTTTTGCTCCTCAGAAGTTCTCAATTAAAAAAAGTAAAAACAGCATGACCAGGCAGCGCTTAGTGGATAGAGTGTCAGACTGGGATGTGGAAGACTCAGGTTTGAGACCCTGAGGTCGCCAGCTTGAGTGAGGTTTCATCTGGTTTGAGCAAAAGCTCACCAGTTTGAGTCCAAGGTCACTGGCTCGAGCAAGGGGTTATTCTGTCTGCTGAAGGCCCGCGGTCAAGGCACATATGAGAAAGCAATTAATAAACTAAGGTGTCAAAACGAAAAACTGACGATTGATTCATCTGTCTCCATTCCTGTATGTCTGTCCCTATCTATCCCTCTCTCTGACTCTCTCTCTGACTCTGTAAACAAACAAACAAACAAACAAACAAAAACAGTAATTTTAGAGTTTATCTTCTATTTAATTTCATGGGCAATCTTATGCTTAGATAAACATTTATTATACACATCGGACATTTGCTCAAAAAATGTTAATGTCCTTAATAAGATAACAAAATTTAAATGTTCATGCCTTAACATTGTCTGAAATTAACATTTTTATGATGGAATGACAATCAAATTAATTAATTTATTTTTGAGTCTATATTACATATATGCTGTGTGTATGTGTATATATATGCACACACATGAATACAGGTATATATTTACTTATATATATGTACTTAAATATATATGCACATAAAGATAAATCCACAAAGTATGAGTCATTTGGACATATTGACATTGTAAATTATCATTTTTAGTTGTATTCATCTTTACCACAGTGGTTTCCCCTTATCCTTGGAGGTATGTCCCAAAACCCCAAGTGGATCTCTGAAATCATAGATAACACTGAATCCTATATGTAGCATGTTCTTTCTATAAATCCATAACTATGATAAAGTTTAATTTATAAGTTAGTCACAATAAGGGATTTACAGATATAACTAATACTATAATAAAACAATTATAATAATATATCAGAATAAATGTTATATCAATGTAGACTCTCTGATAAATGAGATAGATACTAATTACTACAGCAGGTAGTGTATACAGCATAGATATGCTGGACAAAAAGATGATTCACGTTCTGGGTGGGACAGAGCAGAAGAGCACAAGGTTTTGTCACTACTCAGACAGTGTGTAACTTAAAGCTATGGATTGTTTATTTCTAGATTTTTTTATTTAATGTTTTCAGACCATGGATGTCTGTGTGCAACTAAACATATAGAAAGTGAAACCGTAGATAAGAGGGAACTATTGTATTTTAGAAAAGATGCATGAAAACAAATATAGCAGTAAGATACTTGGGATCTTATTGAGTCAGAGCTATCCTCTTCAGTTATGGCCAGTACATTAAAGATGCCAATTAAGAGAACTGAATTTGCTTGTGTTTTCAAACTTAAATCTATTAGAATATTTCTTAGACTGACTTTAAAATATTGAGGTTTAAAATTTAAATTTAATAATTTTAATTACAGTTGTGGAAAATTCTACCTACCCACTTATATGCTAAATGATATTCTGTCCATGATAATTAATAATCTATACCAGTGCTGGGTTAAACGTGACCTATCTGTTCTAAATTAGACTCATCACAGCCTTTCCCTGAAATGCTCAGAGATGCTTCAAACAAAATCAATAAGAAATAAAAAACTTTTTATGATCTGAAAAAATTAATGTATGCCACACAAGAAAAGTAGACTGAAAAACGAGAAAGTGGTTGTTAAGAGTGACTCAATCAATTGATTTTTAAGAATTATTAATATTTTGTTTTGATTTTTCTCTAAGTGCCGTAGTCTTTATAACAACCTTAATATAACATTTATTTCCCTGACAGTTTATCCTTTTTCCATCAGCAAACATTGATTTCTTCCCTTTTTTTCTCTCATGGTACATGAGGAAACATCTTCTCATACAAACTGGCCCCTTCTTGTTTACTTACTTGCCTTTAGCAGAAATCATTAAATGATGTTGGATAAGCTTGAGCAGAACACAATCCGTAGTTAACTAGTGCCTTTTCTGTTGGGTGTCAGAGCAAGTCTCTATTTTCTAACTCACTTTTAGGCATCCAAGTGTGCAGTAGGTTCCAAGTCTAAGTGACCTTTTGCATTGAAAATATGTATACTTAAAACAGTGGATCACTGTGAGTAACTTTCACAGTGTTATAAAGAAAATGGACTATAGCCAATAATTTTGGAGTTTTCCAAAATTTACAGAAACATTGTGTTATATAAAATGTAAGATGCATAAATGCTATATTCATTAGTGTCTAATTAGCTTAAAGTTTTTCTAATTCCATACTCATACAAGTGACCAAGTTGCATACTTGTATATAGTATTGCATTAGTTTGCTAGGACTGCTGTACAAATCACCACTATCTGAATGGCTTAAATCATATGAGACTTAGCTCTCACAGTTTGGAAGGCTAGAATTCTGAAATCAAAGTGTCATAGGGCCAGGCTCTCTCTGAGACTCTGGTTAGAATCCTTTCTTGCCTCTTCCTAGCTCTGGGTGGTGGCCAGCAATTCTTGCTGTTCCTTGGCTTTTAGCTGACCATTCCAAGTTGTGTCTCAGCCATAGTGGTCATGTGTGTGTGTCTGTTTGAAAGGCATTCTTCCTTCTTATAAGGACATGGGATCATATTGGGTTGCAGGCCCACCCTACTCCAGAATGACCTCACAATAACTAATAATACCTGCAATGACCTTATTTACAAATAAGGTCACCTTCTAAGGTATGGGGAGTTAGGACTTCAACTTAACTTTTTGGAACACACAGTGCAACTAATGACATATATTATCAGTTGTTGTTGTTTTTTTTTTAAATTAGGTAGTTCACACCTTCATGGGGCCTGTTCTGGGCCTGCATTTAAAGGGCACATTCTATATATAATTATTGCTATGCATCATTTATCTTAAAGGAAGTAAAGTGCTTTGCCTACTGGTTGTATATTTATTGTTCCTTCCACTTGTCTACACTCCTTCTTCTTGGCTTATTGAGTAAATGGCTTATTTGTCTCCTCTTCCTGAATGCCTTGCTTGGTCAAAAAGGCTTGCTTAAGTGCCCTTTCTATGTGTTTCCAGAACACCTAGCCTTTTCTTACCACAGTAGATCACAGGATCTTGCTTTGCGGAGGGAGTGAGGTTTTAGGCTTTGGAACTAAAACTGCGTGGTTTTAAATTCTACCTTCTCTGCCTTCTAACCCTGAGAATGGGGGTAATTGATGTAACTTCCTTTTCTCTGGTTTTCCTCGTGTATAAAGAGCACTAGTTGTAATCATATGATCAGGTTCTTTAATTATCTATTAAAATCATACAAGGGAGACAAAAACATTGGAATAATAATGACAATGATACTGATGACAGAAATAATAAAGCAGAACAATCATACTATTTTTCATTTCTGTCTTTCTCAGTAGACTGTAAGTTCCTAGAAAACAAAGTACTGGGTCATGTGTTCCCATTTTCTATCACATTAAAGTGGACGTATGTCATGATTGGCCTGGTCAGTCCTGGCTTATGGCACCTGTTCTGGTATACTTATAAATGTTACCTTATCTCAATTCCTGTAAGTGTCTTGATTTGGAGGAAAAAATATATGAGACTACTTTATGCTAATTTTTCAATGTTTTCATGAATTTTGTTTCTTTTCTAAGCTATTAAATCATGTTTGCCTGTGCCTGTGTCACTTACCTCAGAGCATTAAGCATTTAAGGAAACCTTCAGGTTCGCTTGTGTCAGCACTCTGGAAGCTGTGTACCTCCGTGCCTGCTGGAAAACATTAAATGTTTTCCTTGGTTGTCTTGAAGATAGATTTAATGTGTCTTCTTATTTTACTACCCAGCAAGAATTTACAGAAATGCAACTCAGTAATATGAAGCTATTAAAGTCCTTTAGTCAGAGAAAACAACTTGAACCCTCCATGCCACTTTTGACAATGGCACACATTTTAAATTACAGATGTAACAGCGACACGGAGATCTTAAATGACTGGGGCATAGTTACAAAGTGTCAAACAAAAACCTGGTAACTTTGTTGCTGAATATCAAGCTACAAAGTCAGTAGGAAGTAGAATAGAGTTTGAAAAACTGCATGTTAAGACAACAACTGCATGTTATTTAGACAAACAGGCCTAGTTAATTTTATTAGAGCGTCTGTTGATAATATGGTGCAAAACAGGAATCCCAGATATAGAGTTAGTTCCTTCACAAGCCCAGGGAATTTGGATGCATGAAGCAGGAGGGGTGACCCATTGGTACTTTTTCTCACATATCTTTGGACCCCGTGCTGTAAGACCAGGAACACTGTGTTGGTCAAGAGGTTAGTTAACAAAATTAGTAAATGCTCCAATATCGTGGTGATATCCTGTAACATCATGCTTATAAGTATGAAAATTGCTGAACATTCTAGACTAGTTCGCTAGTAATTTAATGTGTTCATAAATTAATGAAAAACTATATTTATTATTAGACACATAACCTAAGTCTATAACTGCTCTCACAACCATTTGTCTGCTTGAGATTTTGATTACCTCTGTTTTTGAGATTCACAACAGTCACACCCTTGGCTTGTGTCACTTAACATGGCTGCCTGATATCATTTACCAAAAAAAAGTACAAATCAAAATATTTACTACTTTATATAATTTTATAAACGTGTGTGTCCATATTTAATACTTCTTGAACAGATGGTACTAGGCCCTTATGTCATATGGCAATCAGGCTTGGACAAGGAAAATAAAAGCCATTTTGATTATTTAAAACTGAGAGTTTAAAACTGAAGAAATGTGAATTAGGAAATGAGTTACACTGGAGATAAAAGACACTGAGATCAGGGAGAAATACTTAGCTTTTCCTTTTTATCTGCCATTCCGTTTCATGCTAGTGCTGGTCCATTGGCTGAAACTCATGAGAGTCTGGAAGACAGAGTCAGCAAGTGTTTAGTTGAGCCCAGTGATGAAGAGGAGAGCAGAGGAAGGTTTAACAATAAGTTTATGGGCAAATTGGTCATAATCAGCCCTTGCAGTAAGGAGGAGGTACCCCTTGGGGAAGGCCAGCTCCTGCGTTCATCTGCCTTGAGAAATGAGGCCACTTCAGGTTCTAATACTCATTTTTCAGGTTCATAAACCTTGTTTTGTTAGTATAATGAAAGCAGATTAGGGACAAGCTTGCATTTCTCATAAAGACTGAAACATGCAAATAATGCAAAAATCAGGTTAGGTATTTATAATAAAAAATGCTTACAGCAGATCATTTGTTCTACTTGTAAATCAGTGGAGGTAAGTACAGATAAAGCCTAATTATGATCAGGATGCAAGCAAATTGATTGGACATGGCTCTTGTCTAAAAGGATCACTCTCCTGGTAGGCAAGCCATTTGAGAAGCTAAACAAAGATCATGTTGGTGAACAAGGATTTTCAACTGAGGCTGCTGAAGGCCACCTCATCTATTATGGAGAAGGAAACCATAAGGTTGAAGACCCGTAGTAAAGATTTTTTTCTCTTTTAGATAGTTCCTGAATAAGGTAAAACTTGCCAATTTGTCTTGCTGAGAGCTTATTTTTCCATTTCCAAGGCTGACCAGTTCCAGTTTTGACACACTTCTTTCTTTAGATATATTAATATTAATGCATTCAATCACATTATAGTCAAGTCCCAGAGCTGTATTAGCGATTTGCCTCATTATGCTGACTTTGCATATCTCTATTCTGAATTGTTATGCTTATTTATAGCAGCCTTCTCAGGGGACAGTCTTAGTTTCTATATTTCAAATTTCTTTAGGATATATGCACCTTGATATATTTTATTAGTGTCCTAATACTCTGATGAAACTTCGAATATATCTTAACTGTTCTTCTGCAGTTCACACATGTGGAGACTGAGGCTGGAGAAGTTAAGTGGCTAAGTCAAGGCCACCTACATTATTGGGAACAGACTAGATGACTAAGTGGCTGCCAGACTACTGACCGCATATTCTTTTCAGTCTTCCACTCTGTGTTTCCAAATATTTGTACCCAATGCCTGCCTTATTTTAGGAATTGCACACTTTTCAGCCTAGAAGCCTGAAATGGTCTCACTTGATTATTACTTTGATCAAATTTCCTCCTTGTCATCTACTTTAAGCATAGCCCTGCTGGCTTAAATTGTGGGCTCTTAAACAACAACATCATCATTGCCAGGGAACTTGTTAGAGACACAGATTCTCAGGTCCCCATCCAGACTTACTGAATCCAAAACTCTAGGGGCAGGACACAACAACTTCAACCTATATTTTAATAAATCTTGTGAATAATTCTGATGCATTAAAGGTTTGAAGGTCTTCCACTTAATGGATTTATATGGTGATGCATTCCAGAAAATTCCTACAAATTCTCTAATGTGTTACCAGAATGTCCTTTAGACCCCGGGAATACGGGAGTCCTAGATAATTTACTTATTTCATAGTGTCATGGGATGGTCACAGCCAGCACTTTTTTGTTTGTTTGTTTGTTTGTTTTTTGTTTTCACAGGCTTGCCATTCTCCTGCAGACAGGGACAGTGCTTTGGCTGCTGCAGACCAACCGTTTCTCAGAGGTCTTTCGCTGAGTCTACTCACTGATCATGTGGGTGCTGTGTTCTTTCAGAGTGTAGTCAACGTGGGGTGAAGCTTAATAGAGAGATGCTTAGACTTACTTCCTTGAGCGTATTGGAATGCAGTGGTTCTTTAGAGGACTTCGGGAAAGACAGATTTAGGTTCTAGTTTTAACTATGTCTCTTAAAAGATTTTTATGATAATTAAGTTAGAGAAGCTACATAAGGAATTTGAGCATAATGCCAGGCACATGCCAGGCACAAACATAAGCACTGATATTACTGCCAGTAACTAATACCCCACAGAGCGCATGCATGCACACTGCTGCCAGAAACAACTGCTGTCTTTGTCCCCGCTTTCCTGTCTGAATCACAGACATAATTCCTTTCTTTTTCTCATGGCCTCTGAGGATGCCCTCTCCAGAGCCTATTCTCTTGTACATTTATTACAATCTCATTAAAATGTCAACAGGATTTTTTGAAAGATTACAAAGGCTTACTCTAAAATTTTATATGCAAATAAGGAAAAAAAATTAAATATTTCAAGTAAGAAAATTGGGGAGATTGTGATACCGTATTTTAAAACATATTATAAAAATAGTAATTAAAATAGCATGCTACTGTTTCATGAATAGACAGATCAATAAGCAGCATATAAAAGCCTGTATGTATCAAAGAATGTAAAATAAAGGCAATAAACAAATCATTAGAGAAAAGATATTTTATTTAAAGCAGATGAAGTTAAATATCTAGAAAATACTATTGTTTAAAAGTTGTGATATAATTGACAAATAACATTGTAAGCTTAAGGTGCACATCCTGTTGATTTGATACATTTATATGGTACAATATAATTACATTCATAGCATGAGCTAACACCACCATTAGGTCACATAATTATCATTTCTTTTTTATATGTGTGTGGTGATAACACTTACTATCTAGTCCTTTAGAAAATTTGAAATTTATAATTCAGACACTATGCTGTGCATCAGCTCTGCAGAATTTATTCATCTAGTAGCAAGTTTCTACACTTAAACTACATCTCCCTAATTCTCCCACTTCCAGCCTCTGATAACCACATTCTGTTTTGTTTTTTTTTTCTAGGAGTTTGGCTTTTTTAGATTTTACATATTAGTGATATCACACAATATTTGTCTTTCTCTATTTAGTTTATTTTGCTTAGCATAATGCCCTCAAGATCTATCCATGATGTATCAAGTGGCAGGATTTCTTTCTTTCTCATGACAGAATAATATATTTGATTGTGTGTATGTGTGTGTGTGTGTGTGTGTGTGTGTGTGTATGCCTCATTTTCTATATCTATTCATCCACTGATAGGCACTAAGGTTGTTTCCATATCTTAGCTACTATGAATAATGATGAAATAAACATGGGAGTGCAGATATATTTTTGTTATCTTGTTTACAAAATGTTATATATTTTTTATTTATTTATTTTTTAGGTGAGAGGAAGGGAAATAGTGAGGTAGACTGCTGAATGTGCCCTGACCGGGATCCACCCAGCAACTCCATCAGGGACCAATGCTCCAGTATGAGCTATTTTTAGTACCTGAGGCTGATGCACTCCAACAGAGCTATCCTCAGTGCCTGGGGCCACATTTGAACCAACTGAGCCACTAGTTGTGGGAGGGGAAGGGAGTGAGAAGAGAAAAAGGGAGTGGGGAAGAAGGAGTTAGTCACTTCTCCTGTGTGCACTAAGAATTAAACCTGAATGTCCATATGCTGGGCCAACGCTCTATCCACTGAGCCACTGGCCAGGGCCAAAGTATTAATTTTAATCTCAGTAAAATGCTCATAAAATTTTTAACCTTAAACATATTAACTTTCTGTTATATATCCCTAATAAAATGTATAATACATTTCATGAATTATATGCAGCATTCATTTGCTCTTTTGTTTTGATAACTAAATGGATAAACATATTAAAGTATGTTTAAGAAAAGAACTAAGGCTTTAGATTTAGAAATATTATTCTCTAGTCTTTTTTTATTACTAGTAATTAAATACCAAGACCAGTTATCTGGTAAAGCCATCTCTGTGGTGCAACATAAACCATATTATTTGAATTTTAGAAAAAGAAAGTGTGTGTGTGTGTGTCTGTGTGTGTGTGTGTGTGTTCTGGAGAGATCTAACAGTTAAACATTAAAAAAACCCCACAAAATACTAAAAAAAAAATTCTTATTTTGCCAATCTCATAGCAGGGAAGTTTTTTTTTAAAGAATGCTAAGAAACCCTGAAGCTGTTTAGAAAAATGCTAGAGAGTTTGAGTCCATTAAAGAGTAATAATAATATAAACAAAATCTTGGGGAAAATCCTAAATTTAATTAGAAAGAAATGTTAAACTGGAAAAGAATATTAAAATATTTACAATTTATATACAAACAAACACAATATTTTCAACAAAATAAAAGCACAGTATAAATAACAGAAGTACTGCAACTCAAGAAAAGCATAATATAAGAATGAATGGGCAAGAAAAGAAACACAAAATTATCTTAGTCAACACATATAATTTGCTTGTTGAAAATTGAAACTGGAGACTTTTTAAAAAATCTAATTGTCAAAAATAAAAAAATACTATCTGTAAGTATGTGAGGGAATGAATAATCACAGGTATTGCTGGTGTTACATCTGTTGTCAATTTGAAAGTGTAATTAAAAATAATACACATAGATTTTGATAGAAATTTTATATTCATGTATTCATTGTACAGACATACTTACATATGTGTTCAGTATTACATATTACACAAATCCATGTGTATTAAGGAATTTTACTGAAACATTTTTTACAGTAGCAGAAAGATGGAAACAACCCAAGTCTAGAGTAATAGAGAACAAGGTAAATAAATCAGAAAAAACAAAATGAAACTCCACAACCATGCAATGGAATACTATGCAGTAATTAAAAGAATAGGGTCTTTATATATGTTCTGACTTCAAATATTCCCAAAGATATATTATTAAATGGGGGCAGGGAGTAATGACAGGTATAGAAACTGAGTGCTACCGTGTGTCTGAAAAATTCATAGACTTGCCCAGAAAGAACATACACAAAAATTAATAGCAATGTGAATTACCTTAAGCAGAGTATCTGGGGGACAGACTAAGGGGAAGATACATATTTTAACTGCACATATTCCTTTTGAATTATGTACATATTGAATATATTAACTATTCTATAACTTAAAAATCAAATAGTATTTCTAAGAGGTTGGTGATGATTAGAAAACTTTTTAAAAATCTTATTTAAATATTACTTCCTTGAGTGATCTCACTACTCAGTACAGCTATTCATATGACTGGGCAGGATTTAGGGGCCCATTTGATATTTAATTGGGCATCCTACCTGCTTAGTTTACTTGAGTCTGTTGCTGGGCTCCTGCTGGAAGCTGGTCTCTCTGAGTACACAGAGGACCTCTGGGGGCAGTGTTTTCTAACACCACTGCCAGTCATGCAGGATCAGCTCTGGCCTTATCAAAATACTCTTTAAGCTGTTTTAGCATTATTGCAACTATTATTTTACATATTATTATTATTTCTTTTACAGGGATAGAGAGTCAGAGAGAGGGATAGATAGGGACAGACAGACAGGAACGGATAGAGAGGTGAGAAGCATCAATCATTAGTTTTTCATTGCTGTTACGACACCTTAGTTGTTCATTGATTGCTTTCTCACATGTGCCTTGACTGTGGGCCTTCAGCAGACCAAGCAACCCCTTGCTGGAGCCAGCGACCTTGGGTCCAAGCTGATGAGCTTTTGCTCAAGCCAGATGGGCCCATGATCAAGCTGGCGAGCTCGGGGTCTTGAACCTGGGTCTTCCGCATCCCAGTCCGACGCTCTATCCACTGCGCCACCCCTGATCAGGCTTATGTATTACATTTACTCCCTGTGGTTGCAGCTACTTCTCCAATTTTCTGTGTTCATCTTTCTAGCCATGTAGATTTTAAGCCTGAGTGGTTTTTGGTTCTGTTCTCTATACTCTACCCACCCTCTATAGCTATCACTAATTCTTTCCGCTCTCCTCCTTTGCTGGCTGCTGGCTGGAGTCCTCCTGCCTATCCTTGTCTTCATCTTTACTTCCTCTCCTAGCCAGTCCTGGCCAATTTCTGCTCACTGTATTACCCAGCAGCATGAAAAGAGAGGGTTACTTACTTAGGGTGTGGCTCATTGTTACCAGCATTTCCAGGAAAAAAGGGGAGACAGGCTTGTCAGCATATTCAGGGCTCTCTAATTCTTGTTACCTAGAATGTCAGGAATGGTGCACGAACAGTTCAGCTTTCTGGGGCTTTTCATTCATCTTAGTCTAACTCCTACTGTGCTTCTTGCTCCTCTGATTACTGGTGAAGAAATATTTCCCAGTTCTGGCAGACTATGTTCGGTGACCTATATATGGTTTCCTAATAGATGCATCCAATTTTCTACTGTATAACATTAACCCAATTACATATATTTCTTCTCTGAAATCCCTCCCTGCTCAATATTGCCCAGTCAAAGGCATAGGAATTAGTCAATGGGTACATGTGTTCTATATTTGTTAGTCAATTTAGTTATTGATAGTTTTTCTCGCAGCACGTTTATGAGCATCTACTAATTCTACTATTAGTAATTTAAGTCTGACTTCATTGAAAGATATGATTGCATCTTCATTGCTCATTGTTGATTCTCATTGCATAATATTTTTGTTGTTTATCTTCTACCATAGTGTCTAGATAGATCAAGGTCCCCAAAAGCAGTCACTGAGATGAGGATTGGTGTGGAAGGGCATTGTTAAGGACGTGATCAGAGGAGAGCCAGGTAAAGGTGTGTGGGCAGAGCAGAGAGGTACGAAACATGAGGACATGATATCAGGCAAAGACCCTACAGGATGACTTCTGCCGAGTCCTGAAGGGGAGTTCTGCACTGTGTTATAACTCAGAGCTTTACCGACCCTGTGGCTTTCATTCTGACCTTGTACCCTTCCCACAGTGATATATACCTGATAAACAGGTATTTGTTAAATGTATGTATAAAAAATAGACGTGGTAAGGAATATTACAGAGCTTAGAATCTAATCATAGGTTAAGATAACAAGGAGTGTGAACAAAGTTGGGAGAGCAGTAAAAATAAAATGCTATTGAGTTCAGAGGAAGAGATTTCATTTTATTATTTTTTTCATAGAATTATAATAATATTAGAAGCTCTCAAGATATTCTTGATGATAATAACCAGGATGTGTCAACTGGACTTCAACTCAGGGCCTCCAGATTAGAGGACACAGCTCTTTCAATTATTTAAAGAAATAAAGGTATTTTGCCCACGTGGTGGAGGAAAGGGGCGGAATCTAGAGAGGCCTCTTGCATGCCAGCCCCTGTGAGGGGCAGAAACCAGCCGGAAAGGGATCTACCACGCCAACAGGGGGTTGGAGTCTGGCAGCCCACCAGAGGTTGAGGGGAAGAGCCCGAAGAGGAATTCCAAGGCACCCCCAGGGTGGTGCCTGGAGAGGCAGCCCACATGACCACAGGGGGCTGAACCTGGCACAGGAGAAGTCCCCCTCACCAGAGGAGCATCCCCATGGGGTAGCTCGAGCTGCTGCTCATGAACCCACAATCCTGTGCACCTGGCACTGTTGGTGCCTGAGGAGGCTGTGGCAGCAGGTGGCTGGTGAAAATAGGCTACACACACACACTGGACAAGAGTAGATAAAAGCCAGCCTGGGAGTATAGCTGATATTTACAATGGCATCAGGGCCCAGCAGAGGCAGGCACAAATTCTGAATTGCCAGTAGCTCCAAGATGTTTGCTAAGGGGCAGTCATAAGCAGTGACCCCCACAAGTTTGTGCCAGCTTCTGGCCAGGGAGTTCTAGGGCTGGTACATCCAGTGGCCAGATACAGAGAGCATCAGCTCAGGACCTAACAACCCTAGTTAGAGTGGTATCTTAAGGAAAGGGTCCTCACCTTTGACCCAGCTAAGGCATAGAAAACACTGACACAAATAGCAAAAAGCGCAGTAGCAGCAGACAAGTAGCCCACAGCAGATTACAAATAACAGCTGAGGCCAATACAAGAAGATCTAGAAAAAATACAGCTAAAAGCTGGAGGCAGACAACACCAACCCTATACTCAGCTAGCTACACAAAGAACACAACCAAAGGAGCAGTCTATACTGAGACAAAATGGGAAGACGAAGAAGTGCAATTCAAATGAATCAACAAGAGAAATCCCCCCCCCAAAATAACTGAATGAGATGGAAATAAGCAAGATACAGGATGCAGAGTTTAGAATAACAATTTTTAGGATGCTCAAGGATCTTAGAGCAACAATAGATGGACATAATGAGCACCTAAACAGAGATAGCAAGCATCAAAAATGACAGGGAAATCATAAAAAAGAATCAGACAGAAATGACAAACACAATATCAGAAATGAAGACTACATGGAAGAAATTAAAACCAAACTGGATAAAGCAGAGGAACGAATCAGTAATTTAGAGGAGAAGATAAAGAAAAGCATGGAAGCAGAGCAGCAAAAAGAAAAGAGGATCAAAAAGTCAGTGAAAACTCTAAGAGAGCTCTGTGATAACATGAAGAGAAACAACATCCACACAATAGGGGTTCCTGAAGGAGAAGAGAAAGAACAAGGGATAGAGACCATAACTGAAGAAATCATAGCTGAAAATTTCCCTAAATTGATGCAGAAAAAGTCACACAAGTTCAAGATGCTCAGAGAATCCCATTAAAGAGGAATCCAGCCTGACCTGTGGTGGTGCAGTGGATAAAGCATCAACCTGGGAACACTGAGGTTGCCAATTCAAAACCCTGCACTGGTTGGTCAAGGCACATATGGGAGTTGATGCTTCCAGCTCCTCCCCCCTTTCTCTCTTTCTCTCACTCTGTGTCTCCTCTCTAAAATGAATAAAATAAAAATAAAATTTAAAAAAAATCTTAAAAAAAAAAGAGGAATCTAAAGAGACCTACACCAAGACACATTATAATTAAAATACCAAAGCTAAAAGATAAAGAAAGATTACTAAAAGCTGCAAGAGAAAAGTAGTCAATCACCTACAAAGCAGCCCCCATAAGGATGACATCTGGCTTCTCAACAGAAACACTTGAGTCCAGAAGAGAATGGCAAGAAATATTCAAAGTAATGCACAAGAAGGCCTTCAAGCAAGATTTCTTCATCCAGCAAGCCTATCATTTAAAATTGAAAGAGAAATAAAAAGCTTCCCAGACAAAATAAAGCAACAACAACAACAAGAACAAAAACTCCAGGAATTTGTTACAACTAAACCAATGCTGCAAGAAATGTTAAGGGGCCTATTGTAAACAGTACAAAGGGGAAAAAATCTAGTAAAAGAGGAATGTAGATTTAAAGAATAAAAGAGCGATAAACAACTATATATCAATAATGTTAAATGTAAATGGATTAAATCATCCAATCAAAAGACATAGGGTAGCTGCATGGATAAGATAACAGGATCTGTACATATGCTGTCTACAAGAGACCCACCTCAAAACAAAAGATACACATAGACTGAAAGTAAAGGAATGGAAAAAAATATTTCATGTATATGGAAATGAAAAAAAAAAGCTGAGGTTGCGATACCAATATCTGACAAAATGGACTTTAAAACAAAGGCTAGGCCTGACCTGTGGTGGCGCAGTGGATAAAGTGTTGACTTGGGAACACTGAGGTCTCCAGTTCAAAACCCTGCACTGGTCTGGTCAAGGCACATATGGGAGTTGATGCTTCCAGCTCCTCCCCCCTTTCTCTCTTTCTCTATTTCTCTCTCTCACTTTGTGTCTCCTCTCTAAAATGAATAAATAAAAAGAAATTTTAAAAAAGGCTATAATAAGGGATAAAGAAGGTCACTACATAATGATAAATGGAGCAATCCAACAGGAAGATATAACCATTATAAATATCTATACGCCTAATATAGGAGCACCTAAATATATAAAGCAGACTTTTATGGATATAAAGGATGAGATCAACGGCAATACTATAATAGTAGGGAATTTCAATACCACACTAACATCAATGGATAGATCCTCCATTGAGGAAATTAACAAAGACACAGTAGACTTAAAGAACATACTAGATCAATTCGATTTAATAGATATCTTCAGAACCTTTCACCCTAAAGCAGCAGAATATACATTTTTTTCAAGTGCTCATGGTATATTCTCTAGGATAAACCACATGTTAGGACAGAAAAATGGTCTCATTAAATTTAAGAAGATTCAAATCATATCAACCATCTTTTCGAATCACAATGGGTACTGGATTTTATTAAATGCTTTTTCTGCAGTGGATAGAGCATCGGACTGGGTCACAAAGGACCTATGTTTGAAACCCTGAGATCGCCGTCTTGAACGTGGTCTCATCTGGATTGAGTATGGGCTCACCAGCTTGAGTGTGGGGTTACTGGCTGGAGCATGAGATCATAGACATGACCCCATGGTCACTGGCTTGAGCCCAGAGGTTGCTGGTTTGAAGCTCAAGGTTGCTGAGTTAAGCAAGGGGTTACTTGCTCTGCTAGTACCCCAGGTCAAGGCACATATGAGAAAGCAATCAATGAACAACTAAGGTGCCACAAAAAAGAATTGATGCTTCTCATCTCTCACTTCCTGTCTGTCTGTCCCTATCTGTCCTTCTTTCTGTCTCTCTCTCTGTGTCACAAAATAAGAAAAAAAGCAACAGAACATACTGACTTATGAATATCATTTATGAAGGGAAAAGATCAAATTCATTTGACTTTCTTCTCATAATATAGACCTTATATACATAAATTTTAAAAATTTATGATTATTTTATCTTTTGTTAAGCACTGCTAAGCTTTTCAAACATTCTTAATTTGCTTAGTATACTTGAGCTAGAGTTGGATCAAACCACTAAAATCTTGTTACTCAAATCCTTTTGTATGGTTTTACTAGAAAGGTTTTGTTTCATCCTAGTTTTATTAATAACACTAGACTATAACTTGATACGTTTTTTGTTTGTTTGTTTTTGAGAAAGAGAGGCAGGAACATCGAGCCGATCTTGTATGTGCCTCGACTAGGGAATCAAACTGGCAACTTATGAACGCACTTTTCTTTTTTTACAGAGACAGAGGGATAGATAGGGACAGACAGACAGGAATGGAGAGAGATGAGAAGCATCAATAATCAGTTTTTTGTTGCGACACCTTAGTTGTTCATTGATTGCTTTCTCATATGTGCCTTCAGACCCAGTAACCCCTTGCTGGAGCCAGCAACCTTCGGTCCAAGCTGGTGAGCTTTGCTCAAACCAGATGAGCCCGTGCTCAAGCTGGCGACCTTGGGGTCTCAAACCTAGGTCTTCTGCATCCCAGTCCGACGCTCTATATCCACTGCATCACCACCTGTTCAGCTATATGTACTCACTTTGAAATGATGCTCCAATAGAGCTATCTGGCCAAGACTTATTTTTTTTATAAGAAACAGAGGAAGGAAGAGAGAGGGGAGGGTGAAGGGAAGCATTCATTTGTTGTTCCACTCAGTCATGCATTCATTGATTGCTTCCCATGTGTATCAGAACAGAAATTGAACCTGCCGTCTTCTTGTAAGGAACGACTCTCTTAACCAAATGAACTAACTGACCAAGGCCTGATCGGAATTTTGAAGACAGCTTTAAGTAACAATTATTAATTGGTTTTACATATAAAATTATGCCTGAAGAAAATAGAAAGCCCCTTCCTTACCTCAGCAATTTTCAAGATATTTTTTAACTGACCTTTTTTCCTTAACCAAAATCTTATTCAAAATCCAGTATACAAATCATATAAAAATAGAGTTGCTCTGCTTATTTTAGGGTTTAGACCTAACCTCTAGCCACAGTAGTCCCCTGGGACACTTCCAAAGATCGTTTAAGACTCTTTAGGGTAAAAATCTCTGCCTTAGTTGGGTGAAAAGTAGGTATGTGCATCTCCATGCACCAGGGAATTATATTTTTTATAGTAACCAATTACCTTGAATTTAGCTAACCTAATCGCATTTTGCTAACAGATTAGCAAATACTGGAACTTATCCCATATGCATAATGTTTCATATAGACTACTTTTTTAGAAAGGCAGTAAAAGGTTAACTCAGTTATATGGAGGCAATGCAATCATCTATGAAATGGGTTGCATAAAAGTTGTGACTAGTAATATTTAAAGTGCCAGTTTTTGCAAATGTTTTACTTGAAATAAAAATAACATTCAAGGTTATTTCCATAGTCAAATTATTGTTATTCTTTTTTTTTCTTCATTAAAAGCCTTAATTAGAGAGTGGAGAAGTAACATTGGCAAGGGCATGGTTTATAACCTGACAATGACTTTGGGAGTGGGTGAAGGGAGAGAAGTGTCCACCTACTTCTTATCTTCATCTCAATCTCAATCTCACTCTTTCTCGTTTTTCTTGTGGATTGCATACCAATGTACCTATGTAGCTGTGCTCTTCAGCCACCATGAGATCTTTAACAAGACCTTCAGCTTTTTCATCTAAGCGGTAAAGACAATCATGCCTCTTCCCTCGTGGGATCATGTGATGTCTCAATGATACAGCCTGTGTGAAGTACTTAGCAGAGTGCCTGCTTGTAGTTAGGATTATTATTTTTATTATTTTTTTAATCAAGGCAGGGACATAGAGATACAGACTCCCGCATGCAACCCTACCATGATCCATTCTGCACCTCCATCTGGCTCTTATTCTTTGCCTATCTGGGGTTGCTTCTCCATTGTTTTGCAATGGAGCTATTTTAGCACCTGAAGTGAGGCCATGGTGCCATCCTTAGCTCTCAGCTCCAACTTGCTTCTTTAAGCCATGGCTGCAAGAGGGAGAGAGAGGTGGGGGAGGACGGGAGGAAGGGGAGGTGGAGAAGTAGAGAAGCAGATGCTTGATTTTCCTTTGTTCCCTGACCAGGAATTGAACCCAGGACTTCCACATTCTGGTCCAATGCTCTACCAACTGGCCCGGGCCTTTATTTAGGATTCAGTGAATATTAATAATTGATCTTTTAATTAGCTGTTTTCTTTTTTTCTCTCTCTCTACTTCCATAAGTTTCATTTTAAAATTACTGTATTTCTTATTTATACTCAGTGAAGGTAGAAAAAATGTTAAACATTTTTAGTTTTCAAGGGTTTGATTTAGAAATGCTTTAATGAAGTAATAGTTTATAAGGGAAAAACAAAGCATTGTTATTCATAAATATCTATATTATAAAAACTGGGATATACAAAATAGCAAAATATCAACACAAATTAACAAACAATGATTTTCAGTATACTACAACTTTTACTTTAAAGTCCTAGGTTAACAGTTATTGTAGGGGTCTGTCACCTTAATGGAGAAAGAAAATTAGTTTAGAAATCAGGGAAAAATAAGGAACTAATATTTACTTTGGAGGAATCATTCATAAACAAAATTTTATTAATAATTAAAAGTTATAGCCCTGCCTGGGTGGTCCAGTGGATAGAGTGTCACCCTGGTGTGCCAAGGTTGTGGGCTCCATCCCTGATCAAGGCACACATAAGAAATAATCAAAGAGTGCACAACTAACTGGAACAACTAAGTGGAACAGCTATTTGATGTTTCTCTCTCTCTCTGTCCCCCACCCCCATCCTCTCCCCCTCCTCTTTCTTTTTCAAATCAATGGGGAAAAATTTAATTTTGGTAAGTTTTTAAGAATTATCTTCTAACAATATTGGTGTTGCTCTGTATCTAAAGGGAAAAAGTAATGGTCTCTTCAGCCTAAGTAATTTATTGAAAAATCAGGAGGTGCCGAGCTAGCCACAAGGCTAAATGGGGACTTGGACTTGATCATCCCGGCTTCAGTGGCTGCCTCTCTTCGGGGCAGAGTTTCCAGGGCCTTTCCAAGTCACAGTCCCTCTATTTTCCTGGATTCACCTCTTCTCATGGCTCAACCTCTTTCACAGAGTGACCCTTTGCAAAAGGGTTTAAAACCACATTTAACACTTTATAATTTCATCAATATTTGTAACATTTTTTACACAAACTTTAGATATTAAGGCAACAAACTTGATCACATATTTTCCTACACTTTTGTAGGATTTTCTAAATATAACATTTACAAAATTGGTAGATGGGTGCAGACTTACATTATAGATTTTTAAAGTGTGTTTAAAAGTTAGAAATGAAAGGAACGAATTCGAAGGTGAAGCTATTGCTAATATCAGTGGAGTGATGATTGACAGCGAGATAGAGCCCAGCCTGTGAGGGAAAGAGGTTAGTGGTACAGATATTGAGGTTTGGAACAATTTTAAAAATTTAAGTTCCTCTCACTTCTAGTGAGGATCCCAACACTTGCAGGGGCTACTGTCAGAGGATATGTCTTCACGTCTAAAGTGAGGAATCCTACAGGAAAAGAAATGGCCAAATAGGACAGAGGAGAAAGAACAACTTCTTACTGTAATTTACCTCAAGAAAGCTTCTAGGGCCATGGCCTGTGGTGGCACAGTGGAAAAAGTGTTGACCTGGAACACGGAGGTCACCAGTTTGAGACCTCTGGCTTGCCTGGTCAAGGCACATATGGGAGTTGATGCTCCCTGCTCCTTCCCCCTTCTTTTGCCCTCCCTCCCTCTCTCTCTCTCTCTCTCCTACCCTCTAAAGTGAATTTAAAAAAAATCTTAAAAAAAAGAGAAAGTTTCGAGGGACAGCTCTGTATAGTTGCTATGTATAGATTTCTCAACAGGATTATAGTAGAGGAAATCACGTGAATAAAGACATTTCTGCGGTAGTGAAAATCAAGTCCAGTGTCATATCTTTCCTAGATATTTCTGTTGTTTCGGGCGTGTAATCTCATATATACTTGCAAGACACACATACTCACATGCAAACCTACATGCAATCTGTCCCCCAATATAATGAAATATATAATGATTTGTAGTTTTAGATATATATAATTTATAGTTTTCTTGCAGCGATTATCACTCTCCTGTAAAATGCTGAAGTAGTTCAGTGTTTTCCTTCACTAGATTTTTTCCTAAAAATAGAGAGACTTCTTCGTATTTCACTTCTTATGGTAAGCCACCTTGTCATTGAAGTGACACATAAAAGAATAGATGTACAGCCTGACCAGGCGGTGGAGCAGTGGATAGAGCATCAGACTAGGATGCAGAGGACCCAGGTTCGAAACCCCAAGGTCACTGGCTTGAGCATTGTTCACCTGGCTTGAGCGCTGGTTTATCTGGCTTGAGCACAGGCTCACCAACTTGAATGCAGGGCTGCAGGCTTGAGCATGGGATTATAGACATGACCCCATGCTTGCTGGCTTAAGCCCAAAGGTTACTGGCTTGAAGCCCAAGGTCGCTGGTTTGAACCTAGGGTCACTGGCTTAAGCAACGGGTCACTCAGTCTGCTGTAGCTCCCAGTCAAGGCACATATGAGAAAACAGTCAATGAGCAACTAAGGAGTTCCAACAAAGAATTGATGCTTCTCATCTCTCTCCCTTCCTGCCTGTCTGTCCCTCTCTGTTTCTCTGTCTCTTTCTCTCGCACTAAAAAACAAACAAACAAAAAAGAATAGATGTACAATGGCATTACAGTTAGTTCCCTTTTCCCATTAACATTAAATATATCTTAATGTTTTACTGGGCCTGCTAAATTGTAGCAGCTGAAGCCCTTTTATTTCTGATTTCCTGTTTTGCCAGCATGAATATTAATATGTCCCACTTTTTTTTTTACTTTTTTTTGTTGTTGGGTGATAGGCAGGGAGACAGACTCCTGCATGTGCTCTGACCGGGTTCCTCCTGGCAAGTCTCCTGCCAGGCAATGCTCTGCCTATCTGGGACCACTGTTCTATTGCTCAATTTCCACATGCCAGGCTGACACTCTACTACTGAACCACCTGGCCAGGGCCTAATTTGCATTTTATTTCTTTATATACTAAGAAAAAAGCCATTTTCTGATACCAAATTGCTATCTAATTTTTGAAAATAATCCTTGATCCATGGGTTTAAACTTTATTTTTTTCTTAGAGTTTTTAAAAACCAGTATTAGCAGATCCCTCAAGTAAGACACATTTTAATCAAGATGGGACAGAAACAAAAACAAACAAACCATCAAGTTACATGAAAGAAAAAATAAAAGAAAAAGAGTTTTGGAAATAACAAACTGTATTCTTACACTTTTTTCTTCAGGCATATGAAGAACCACCCTTTTTACACAAGAGACAGATTATTTTCTCTCTTACCACAGTCTGAACACATGATGCTAAACCCAATATCCTATGTAGTAAGAATGCTTAAAACATGTGCTACTAAGCCTTTGAGTCAGAGATATCTTTAAAGTACATCAAAATAAGCAGGTATACAGGAAAAATAATTCCAAACAAAGCCTTCTTGGATCTAAATTACAGCCTTCTTTTTAGTTTAAATGGGGGAGGTGGGGCATATGCCCATTTTACCAGCATAACTATCAATGCCTGTCTCTCCCAGTTATGCCACTTCTGCATGCCTGTTTATCCTCTAGTTTATGTAACCATTTAACCTGTTCCCTTAGACAAAGTCAGGATTGAATATACATATATATATATATATATATATATATATATATATATATATATATATATATATATATATATATGATAGAAATTCTGGTACTCTGGAAAGAGTAGGAAAAAAATCAGACTGCCTTTTTTATTTTTTTTAAGCATGAGCAATCTCAATCATATTAAGTATCTGATATCGCTAATTGAAAAATCTGCACTACGGTTCACACTAGATGAAATCATGATGTTAATTAGGGTGCTTCTTCAAAACAGCATCTGAAGTAGGTGCTTATTCACTTCTGAGCACAGCTCCCCCTGTAGCTTTGTGGCCATGGAGTTGACTATGGAATTTCATATTCTTTAAATGGAAATGGCCCATGCAGGGCTTCCACTTCTCCTACTGTGGCCATAAGCGTGGTCATACTATAATAATCACAACTACAGGGAAATGCTGGCTGATGTGATAGTAGCAAGGGGTAAACATATCAGTGTTTTTTTCAGACTTTATTCCATTAGCCTTTTCGTTTATGTTGAAAGAAACTAAGTTTATAGGTAACAATAGCCTTTCTAAAGTGCCTACCCAGATGAGGCTGGATCACTTGCTTACTCCTGTTGAATTTTATTTTTTTTGTCTGGGTCCTCACAAAGAGTCAAAAATTTGGGATTTTATGTTAAAATCTGAAGAAAACATTATGCTCTCAGCAGGAGCCCAGAGCATTATTAATTCTGGAGTCTCTCCCATAGTTAACTGATATTTTAATAAAAGTCATTAATAAGACATTTCTGTTTTATAGTTTGAAATTATATGACTTCTTTTACAAACTGATTATTTATGATGTTTCAGGTATTTTCATAAAATGCTTCTTGTTGCTTAAAAAAGTTATTACTACTGTTTTTATATTTTATATTACAGTCTCCTAAATTGTCTCAGTGAAGGTATATATTCTTCTAATTTTGACATCTGAAGTACACACTCATTCTGTAAAAGCTACCTGGTCCATTCTTTTCATTATTTGGATGCAGAAGCTGGACCCTGGGAAGTTAACTAACATTCTTCAAGTTCTTGACATAGAGAGTGATATAAATGAATATGGCTAATGATCATAATGGATCAATTCAAATGGCCTATAGCTTTAGCCTAACCAAAGGAAATGGAATCCTGGCAGTATTAATAGTACTAGGCAGTCATTTTAAAGATTAGAGCATATTCTTCTAATGATATCATCCGACCAACTCCAACTACTTAATTGCGTGAAGTTGTCTTCCCATTGGATGTTTCCTTGATATGTAAGTAATCCTTTTCTCTTCAGCTTCACCTGGGTGTTTTTAAGGAAGAGGTCTTTGCTCATAGAGGTGAGTCTTGCTTCAAAGACCACTATGAAAACCATATAATTCTAACAGTGTTAAGAATAATTAAAAATAATAAAATTTACTAATTTAAATTAGATTTTTTTATTATTGCTATTAGCTATGCCGATTTCCACTATTCCTGCCAATAGCTTCTCTGCTCCTAGGGTTGATGCTTCACGAGTGCTGACAATGCTTTGGATGTAGTTTGAAAATGAGTTTTGGTAATAGCCTCAGCTAATCTCAAGGTAGACAGAACTATATAACTAAAATGTATCCCTGTTTTAAAGAATAAATAATTATTAAGTTTTACTTTGCCTTCTCATTGGTTACTAGGTTTCAGGAGGAAATGTCTATGAATTGTACTTCTATTTCTGCAGTGCTGCCTGACTGTGCTTTAAATATTTGAGATATTCTAGTCACTGTTCTTTTGGTATTTTTATTTTATTTTATTTTGTTATTATTTTTTTTACAGGGACAGAGAGAGAGTCAGAGAGAGGGATAGATAGGGACAGACAGACAGGAAGAAAGAAAGGTGAGAAGCATCAATCATCAGTTTTTCGTTGCTGTCGCAACACCTTAGTGTTCATTGATTGCTTTCTCACATGTGCATTGACTGCGGGCCTTCAGCAGACCGAGCCACCCCTTGCTGGAGCCAGCGACCTTGGGTTCAAGCTGACGAGCTTTTGCTCAAGCCAGATGGGCCCGTGCTCAAGCTGGTGAGCTCGGAGTCTTGAACCTGGGTCTTCCGCATTCCAGTCTGATGCTCTATCTACTGTGCCACCGCCTGGTTGGGCTGGTATTCTTTTTTATATTAAAGTTTTCAAAATTTCTCCTATGATGAAGTTGCCCATAAATAAAAAGGTAATAAAGTGTGTTTGAGGACACATGAATAGATGAAGCCTGAGTCATACTGTGCTAAGTACTTAATCACATAAGCAAAATGATATTTAAAATTCAAAAAACATGGAAAAAGGTTGTATAATACATTCAATAAATATTTGTAAACCAAGCCAAAATATTTTAGTCCTAATGTTGAAAACCCGGAAAATATATCTCTGACCTCCTAAAAGCCTATATATTATTTTAAGAGCTTTAAATTTTGCTTTAAGAAATAAACTAAATTATTACTCATCTATACTATCCAAAATAAATAATATTATTTTAAAAAGCACAAAATAAAGCCAACAGAGGATAAAATAGAGCAGTTTAAAATTTGCAAAAGAAAAAATTAACAAAAGATTATGTTTTCTGTCATTTTTAATATTTATATGTGTTACAAATAATCTAGTAAATTCTAACATTGGTCAAATATGCCTATTCTAAAACCATTATTTATAGAAAATAATGGAAAAATAAAATTTTCCTGGCAAAATTTTTATTTACCAAATTTGACCACAGAAGTTTGGAAACATGGTTCTGGCTGGTGGTGCAGTGGATAGGGCATCATTCTGGAACATTGAGATCACTGGTTTCATCTCAGGTTCACCAACTGGATCCTGGAAATCACCAATTCTTAGCACACCAACTTGACCTCTGAGGTCACTGGTTCAAGCCCTGGTCAGGGCACATATGAGAAGTCAGTGACACAACTAAGTGGAATGAGTTGATGCTTCCCTCTCTCTCTCTCTCTTCCCCCTCATTCCACCCTTCTCTCTCTTAAAAAAAAAGGAAAAAAAGAGATTCGGAATTAATAGGTGCAATGATCTCATAAAGAAACAAATGACAAAAATTACAATTAAAATTTGACATGGACAAAGTAAAATGGTTGAATCAACTCCTTTTCATGTAATTAACTTTAGAAATTATAAATCAAAATGAAAATATTCAACCAAATGAATGTTAATGGAATTTAAAATAATTTTATTTGCATTACAATAAATTAAGTATCCTTTGTGATTTTAATTTTAAGAAATACTTTCTCACTTAAAAAATACTCACACTGGTATAAACATGACTAAAAGATTTATATATTCATCAAAAAAGATCACCCATGAGGCTCAAAGTAGAGAGGTCAAAATACCTGGAACTCTTTGTCATCTTCCCCTCACCTTTGTCTGTATACTTGCATGTTTAAGTTATTGAAAAGGACAGTGTGACCAAGTACTTTATATATTATCCCTTTTTAATCCTCAGAACAAACTCATCAATTCACTCAACAAATGTTTATTGATTCTCTTTACTCTTTAAGCCACTGAATTTAGGCTTGGCTATACAGAGATAAATAAGGCAGACATGGTTTCTGACCTCAAAGAATTACCAGGACAGTTAAGATACAGTGTGCTAAGTGGTTTGAATGGGGAAGCTGTGGATAGCATAAAGCCAGGATACCTCTCCTGGACTTTGAGTGCCCAAAAAGGGTTTTCAAGAGAAAGTGACTTTGAAGATGCAAATTGAATAATTAACCAGACAAAATGGAAGTGTTAAAGAAGGACAGGTGCAGAATATCAGCACTCAAGCAGAAGAAGATGCTTTTTCAAAAGTCACCTGTGGGAGCTCAGCATTTGCAATGCCAGATCCTGAAGAGATTATAGGGAGCAGACCATAAAGAACTTGGGGAAATCTTTTTAAGGACTTTGGACTTACCTTACCTTAACCATTCACTGAAACATTTAGCTAAGATAATAACAGAATCAGACTTTAATTTAGAAAGATCATGCAAGCTCCATGCTAAAGAATGGTTGAGCATGGGGAAGCAGGGAATTGTGGCAAGATGGGTAAAAAGAAAACCAAGTAGGAGACTCTTGTGGTTACCTACACCAAGGGGAGGGTGGCCTGGAGTAAAATCTGGAGGTTTTAGTGATTAAGTAAGTGTATGGGATGAAGGACTGACTGTACAGCATTAGATAGGCTTAGTGTTTCTGTCTTGCTCACTGGGTAGATGGAGTACAAATGAGGTAGGAATTCTAGTTATAATAAACGTGGAGTGAAGACAACACTTGGGAGTAAGGCACATCTGGGTTTGGTTTCCAGCTTTATCTCTATTATTATTTGGGCTAGTTATTTAGTTGATTTAAACTTCACTGATTTGCTTACTTATAAAGTGGGGATAACAAAGTTACCTTTCCCAAGTGGTTCTAAAGAGTTAATAAGGTAGTATTTGTAAAGTATTTGTAACAGCTATACCAGTACCTGGAAATAGCACTTGCTATTAATAGCATTAGTTGTAATAATAATAGTATAGTTATTTGGAGGGTGGGAATTATCATTTCTATATAACTTTAGCAGAAGGCATTGTGATTTTTTATTTTCTTTTTCAAGACCTGAAAGTATTTATATATATAGTTATATAGTTATATAGTTATATAATTTTAATATATTTTTTATTTTTAAATTACAGTTGATTACATTAGCATTAGGTGTACAACCTCATGATTAGACATTTCTCTAACATGCCATGTGATTACCCTGATAAATCCAGTACCCATCTGAAACCATACATAGTTATTGAAATATTATTGGTTATATTTCCTATGCTGTTCTTTGCACACCCATGGCTATTCTGTAACTACCAATTTATATTTTTAAATCTCTTCATCATTTCTAAATCTCTTCCCTGTTTCCCTTCAAATCCCCATTCCATCTGGCAACCATCAAAATTTTCTGTCTGTGGATCTGTTTCTGGTCTACTTGTTTACTTTGTTCTTTAGATTCTATATGTAAGTGCAATCACCTTGTTTGTCTTTTTCTGTCTGACGTAGTTCACCAGCACAATGCCCTCTAGTTCCATCTACATGTGTTGTTGCAGATGGCAGGATTTTGTTATTTTTTTGTGGCTGAGTCATATTCCATGCTATATGTGCAACATTTCTTCTCTATCCAGTCACCTATTGATGGGCACTTAGGTTGCTTCCATATCTTAGCTAATGTAAATAATACTGCAATAAAAATATGGATGTATATGTCTTTTCAATTTAGTCTTTTGGGTTTCTTTGTCTAAATACTCAAAAGTAGAATTTCTGGATCTTCTTTGTCCCTCATTATATAGCTTTTGTTTTACAGTCATTGTGTCTGGTATTAAGTACTGCTACCCTAACTTTTTTTCCCTTATTTTCATAACATATCTTTTTCCATTCCTCTACTTTCAGGCTGTGCATGTCTTCTTATCTGAAGTGAGAGTATTATAGACAGCATGTGTAAAGGTCTTATTTTATTATCTATCTATTCAGCCAACACATCTTTTTGCTGGAGAATTTAATTCATTTGCTTTTAAAGTAATTGATGATAGATATGTGTTTATTGCCATTTTATTATTTTTATATCTTTATTTATTTTTCTTCTTAAAGAAGGCCCCTTAGGCCTGACCTGTGGTGGTACAGTGGATAAAGCAGTGACCTGGAAGGTTGAGGTCACTGGTTTAAAACTCTGGGATTGCCTGGTCGAGGCACATATGGGAGTTGATACTTCCTGCTCCCCCCACCCTTCTCTCTCTCTCTTCTCTAAAATGAATAAGACTTAAAAAAAAAAAGGAAGAAAAAGAAGGTCCTTTAACATTTCTTTTTTTTTTTAATTTATTTTTATTTATTCATTTTAGGGAGGAGACACAGAGTGAGAGAGAGAGAGAGAGAGAGAGAGAGAGAGAGAGAGAGAGAGAAAGGGGGAAGGAGCTGGAAGCATCAACTCCCATATGTGCCTTGACCAGGCCAGTGCAGGGTTTTGAACTGGCGACCTCAGTGTTCCCAGGTCAACGCTTTATCCACTGCGCCACCACAGGTCAGGCTAACATTTCTTATAATTGCTGGTTTGGTAGTGATGAACTCCTTTTTTTTTTTTTTTTGGTCTGAGAAGTTCTTTATGTGACCTTTGATTCTAAATGACAGCTTTTCTGGGTAGAGTAATCTTAGCTGTAGATCCTCACTTTTCAACACTTAGACTATTTTGTGTCAATCTTTTCTGACCTGCAAAGTAGTTGAAAAATCAAGTGACAATTTTATGGGGGCTCCTTTATAGGTAACTAACTACTCTTCTCTTGCTGCTTTTAAGATTTTCTCTTTGTTTTTAACATCTGGCATTTTAATTATGATGTATATTGAATTAGGCTTCTTTGGGTTCATCATGTCTGAGGATCTCTGCAGTTCCTAAACTTGTACATCTATTTCTTTAACCAATTTAGAGAAGTTTTCCATCATTAGTTTTTCAAATAGTTTTTCAATTTCTTGCTTTCTCTCTTCTCCTCTGGCTCCCTCATTATGCAAATGTTTGTGTGCTTAAAGTTGTACCAGAAACTCCTCACACTATTTTTACTTTTTGGTATCTTTTTTCTTTTTGCTGTTCTGATGGGGTGTTTTCTGCTTCTTTATCTTCCAAATTGCTGACTTGATCCTCTGTTTCATTTGCTCTACTTTTGATTCCCTGTATTTTTTTTTATTGCAGTTATTATAGTCTTTATTTCTGACTAGTCCTCTTTTATGTTTTCTCTTACCATTTTTATGTTTCTTATCTTTTTGTTGTTCTCACTAAGTTCCTCTACTCCTCCCCTAAATTTATTGAGTATCCTTATATCCAGTATCTTGAACTCTGCATCTGGTAGATTGCTTATTTTGTTTAGTTATTTTTCTGGAGTTTTGTTTTGTTCTTTCATTTGGGCATGTTTCTCTGTCTCCTCATTTTGGCTGCCTCCCTCTGTTTGTTTCTGTGTATCAGGTAGAGCTTCTGAGTCTTGGTAGAGAGGCCTTAGATAGTGG
This sequence comes from Rhynchonycteris naso, assembly GCA_037038555.1. Lineage (NCBI taxonomy): Eukaryota > Metazoa > Chordata > Mammalia > Chiroptera > Emballonuridae > Rhynchonycteris > Rhynchonycteris naso. Next base: position 126,786,787 of record CM072999.1, read on the forward strand.
GCATCTTGTAGGTCCCAGTGGTGCAGCCTCCCCAGTCACCCAAGCTGGGTGCACCCCTCATGCTCATGTATGCTGTGTGCAACCTCCTATTTTAGTTGAGTATTAATTGATGGTTAACACATTGATGGTTGGGGTTTACCCCCCCAGGCGGATAGGCTGTGTGGACTAGCTACAACCACCATAGAGGATCTGCTCTGCAAGGCTGGACCCTACAGAGCAGGACTCATTTTAGTAAAGCTCTGGTGACAGCTAAATTCTCCTTTTGAGTGTGTTGCTCCCAAGGTGTTTCAGTTTGGTCTGAAGCTGTCTATCAGGTGGGTTGGCTCTGGGGCTTCCTGTGTGATATCAGCCAAGGTCAGCTGCTGCCCGTGACCTGCCTGGAGTCGCCCAGGATGAGCTATGGAGCAATCTGCAGATGGTTGCAATTTGTGCTGGGTTTAGAATTGTCTTGAAGAGTCCAAGCTGTGAACCAAGGTTGACTGCCACTAGTGCTGGGCCTGGGACCAATTATCAAGAGGTATGAGGTACATAGAGGTCAGATCCTGTGTTTTGTGAGACTTTAGGAAAGTTTGCAGCATGCACCAAGACAGGTGGAAAAGCCATTGGAGAGGACTGTGTGGCCTCGAAAGTTGGGTGGGGTGGGTCTCAGGGGATCCCCAGGGCAGGGAAAACAGTGTTAACCAGGTTGATGAAGACTCAGATATGGTGCCCACATGCCAGCTCATTTGGAGAGGGTGCAGCAAAGGAACAACGGCCTCTGCCAACACTTCTGTCTGGAGAACGTTGCTCCTCTAGCTCTCACTCTATTTTTCCCTATATGTCCCTGGCAGCTCACAAGATGCTGCCTCAGCTCTGGGGCTCAGAGCCAGTCAGAACTAAGTCCACGTGCGCCCTTTACAAGGAATGCCTAGGACTCCAGCAGCCCTTCATCTCACTTGGCTATAATTCCTGCTGGTTTACACAGCCAGAAATCTGGGGAATTCTCTTCCTGGCACTGAAACCATGGGCTGACCTCTGCTGCCAGCATACCTCTCCTAATTTTTTCTAGCATACATGGGTGTGGGAGCAGCACATTCTGCATCTCAGCCCTATTTCCAGTTTCAATGTGGCTTCTTTTATAGATCCTTATAGGACTTCTGTTCTGTTAGATTTCACATGATTCTGAATGAGAGCTTCTCTGTAGTTTAGTTGTAATTTTGATACAGTTGTGAGAGGTTCCCAGTACCACTTTTACCTACATACCATCTTGACTGGAAGCTTGGTTAGAAAATATTGAATCTCTGTGCTATTAGGAACTTGGTCTCATTAGTTTAGTTAGTATTAATATGGAATGTCTCTAAGGTAAGAAAAGATTACCATATTTTTTGCTCCATAAGATGCACCTGACCTTAAGATGCACCTAGGGTTTTAAGGAGGAAAATAAGAAAAAAAATATTCTGAACCAAATGGTAATTTAAAATATTTAATAAAATATACTAAAATAATATTTCAACAATATTAATTCAACAGCAGTATTAACAACAATTAGCACTGTTTTAACAAATGAGAAGAGACTTTAATGTTTAAATACTCTTCTAGTTGTCAGGGAACCCATAGCAGCTGAAAAAAATGGACATTCACTCCATCAAACGCACGGGCATTTTCCACTCCATTTTTGGGGAAAAAAACTGTTTCTTATAGAGTGAAAACTACGGTATATTAATGACTGTTCCTCATAGCAACATTGTTATTTTTCTAAGAGTTCAGAGATTTTCCCAGCCAGTTTTCACAAAAACAACTTTATCATATCTTAAAGCAGCCAGTTTTAAAAGAATGTAATTCAGCAAACAAAACAGTGGCTTCCACGGTAATGTCAATTTATGCCTCTACATTTAGTCTTTCCACTATGATCTTAAAAGCAAAGAGATAGCCTACCTACTTTCACTACTATGGGTAGAAAATACAGCAACCAATAAAAAAAGAAAACTGTAGAATATATTTAGATCGGTGCTTAAAATATGGATTTTACTATTGTAAAAATACGTAAAAGTCTTGATTAACTATCATAATACAGATTGTGATGAGCTGGCACCAGTTCTTAATGGCTTTTGAGAGGTGCTTGATAAACACATGCTTATTTAAAATTAAATATATTATCTTACAATTAAATAGATTATGTTAAAACTAAAGGTAATTCGTCATCAAAACTAATTACATCTTAATTATTATACTGCATCTTGTTATTACTGATGTTCTTGGAGTTATATATGTCTATTGTATCTTTATGGTGGTAATGTAACATGGCGGTGTATTGTGCTCCTCTTCCTGATACTACATTCAATATTATTATTATACTGGTTATTTGAAATAAACTCTATTGGAAGTGCTTACAGCACAGAAATTGGCAAATATTAAATCAAGGCTTTTTGTTTGTATGTATTTGTTGAGCTCTTTGTTAGACAATTACTAGCACACCACTGAACAAAAGTGTGGGCTTGTAGCAACATTCAAAACAAAACAATCATAATATTTTGGAGGAAAAATCTGAAAGATACTGACTACGGACAAGATAAAGAAAGCACTAGTCAGTAAGAGAAATTTAAAAATTATTTTAAGTGATATCACAGAAGGCAAATTTTATTGTGTTCAAAATCGTGCTTTAAAAAATGATGAAAGCTTCAGTTAACCCAGTTTTTTAAACCTACTTGGAAGAAAAGATTATGAATTTTAATAATGATTGTTTTATTCTTTTTGTTCAATCCCTTTGAATAGTGATGTCTAAAAAGACATGTTAATTTGTCAAAGATTGGGAAGCAGAAAAGATGATGAAGAAATTTTTAGAAAGATGTTTATATTTTTAGTGAATACAATAGAGATGAGGCTCAGAAGTACAAATACAAAGTATTCAGAAATAAGACCTCTCTGCTCTTTGAAAATGACTGCAGTTATTGTATTATTCCCCAAGGACATCTTGACTTGAAGAGTTTGCTTTTTGATTTTCTTCCTGGGTTCAAGGAATGATAATAATAATAAGTTCTGTGAAATAAAAAGTGTTTTAAGTGTCATCACTTTAGGTAGATCTATTACAAATGGAACATGACTTTGAGAGCTTACGCTATTTCACAGAGGCAGGCAGACATAGTCATGAGTTAGTGTTTTTCAGGGTTTTTTGAACTCAGAGACAAATTATTGTGTTTCTTCATGGAGGAGAAAAAAAGACATTATGGCAATGACAAATCAAAACATTTGGATAAGGCAAATTAATTTATTGTTGGTCACAAAGTAAGGAATGGCTCATGATGTTGGTGTATAAGTGGACATATGACAAGGTGAGGCACCTTTAGACTACTGCAAGGCAGATAGATGTGAATGCTCTTGCCCTGTGGATGGAACCACTGCAATGAAATGAAGTCTGAGAATGGCCTATGAGAGTCTCTGGATCCTATAAACCTGCTGAAGCTTTCTAGCTCTTTAGTTTCCCTATGATGACAATCATAGTGATAGTCCTAAAATAAAGAGCATCATGAGTCATTTATCCTGTAAGGACTTTCTTTTAAGTGACAGAGAGAGAGAGAAAGAGGGACAGATAGGGACAGACAGACAGGAAGGGAGATAGATGAGAAGCATCAGTTTTTCATTGAGGCACCTTAGTTGTTCATTGATTGCTTTCTCATATGTGCCTTGAGCAGAGGGCTCCAGCTGAACCAGCGACCCTGAGCTTCAAGCCAGTGACCATGGGGTCGTGTCTGTGGTCCTGTGATCAAGCCAGCGACTTCGGAGTTTCGAACCTGGGTCCTCAGCGTCCCAGGCTGTCGCTCTTTCTAATATAATTCTGGCCTCTCACAATACAATATAAATCAATTATTTTTTTGAGAGAGGCTTGAAAATGTTGTTTTACACCACTACTTACCAGTATCTGAATATTTTCTTCAGCAGTCCCCCCATTGAGGTCATGAGACTGTAGGGAAAAAATATCTTAGTAATTTGAATCCACATGTCTAATAAATTTAGGTTCTTCAGATTATGTTTCCATATTTAAGACAATGCAGTGTCAGTTCTCTATGATTCACCTTAGAGAAAGTAAAAGCAATAGTCTCTGATTGGCCAGTATGTCACCAGGAGGATGCATCCTGGCTGGCAAGCAAAAGCCACACAGAGAGGAATTATCCTGGTGAATTTGCCTTCTTCTGGGCTCTGCCTCCAGCCTGTTAGGCCTGAAAATGCAAATTTTTACTGAACTAGGGTAACTGCCTCATGCTAACAAAACCCATAAAAATTTAAAGTTCACAAACAGAATGATCATTTCTTTACATAAATATTATGAGCAATTAAACTGCTAAGGAAGTAGTTTTATTCTTAGTCTATAATATTCTTTTCATGTTAGAAGGCTGAAAAAAAAGTTAAATTTTAATCAAAAGAATTAGCCTTATGATTCAACACAAAATTGCTGTAAGTTTCAAAACCCATTCTGTTCCTCTTCATGAGAGTGAAGTCCAAGATACCAGGTTCTGCCAGGACAAATATTAGAACCTTTTAATATTATCTCTTCAGGTCTGTGCTTGAACTGGAACTACCACCTTTGTCTTTTGATTCTACTTTGTTCAAAATTTTCCCTATTGAGCTTCTGTCCTTCTGACTGATGGTCTAAGTGGGTTGTGCAAGCAAATTCATGGGGCAAAGGAGGATTTTATTAGAATTTTCATTTGTTTATCTCCATTTTTCTATTTTTATTTATAATGTACATAGTATATAATGGGAACATGAAACAGTCTATAGTGCACATTTTGTGTTGGTTACTGTTCTAAAGGCTTTTAATACATTAGCTTATTTGTTGTTTAGAATAGCCTTATGAGAAAAATACAGATGAAGGCCAGATTAGTTACATAATTTGTTTAGAGTAGAGGAGCTGAAATTCAACCAAGATTGTCTGACTCCAAATTGTGTGCTCTTCACCGCTATGCCATGCTGCTTGTCCAAGTTGGTCCCTAAGTATAATTTATAGACAAAGGGATCCAAAGACATCAGTCTTTGAAGACACCATATTTAATTTGCAGGTTTGGCGGTAGAAATGTCTGTTGATAATCACAGTTCACAGACATCTACCACCATGTGTGTCCACATACTTGAAGTGATTTTTTGGCCACACCTAAGGCAGTGGTGGGATACAAATACTTTAACAACTGATTCTTTTTCCTAATGACTGTTTTGAATATATATATATAAAGATAAACTGAAAGGTAGTTTATTATTTCATGCATTTAATGCTTAATAAGAACAATAAAAGAGGTACACAAAACTAGATTATGTTATCAGAAAGAGGATTTTTTAAAATTATGTGAGAGGCAAGGAGGCAGAGACTGATTCTTGCATGCTCCCCAACTGAGATCCACCTAGCAAGTCCCCTACCAAGCGATGCTCTGCCCATCTGGGCCACTGCTCTATTTCTTGGCAATTGAGCTATTTTAGTGCCTGAGGCGAGGCCATGGAGCCATCCTCAGCACTGGGGCTAACTTTTGCTTGAACAATTCAAGCCATGGCTGCAGAAGGGGAAGAGACAGATAGATAGAGGTGAGGATAAGGAGTAGAGAAGCAGATGGTCACCTCTCGTATGTGCCCTGAATGGGAATCAAACCCAAGACTTCCACATGCTGGGCTGATGCTGTACCACTGAGCCAAACAGCCAAGGCTTAGAGTGTTAAAATATTAATGAAGAAATATTAAATGATACCTGACAAGAAGCAATAAAACTGTTAATTAAGATCTTTCCATATTGTTTCTTGATTGGCATCCTCACTTGCAATCTTGTTTACCCATGGACAGAATGAGCACTACTATGGGCACTTATACACTGTTGTAAAGATGAACATTACAAAAGAGTGAGGAAGGCTCTGGCCAGTAGGCTCCGTGGTACAGCATCAGCCCAGCATGTGAATGTCCCGGGATTCTATTCCTGGTCAGGGCATTCAGGAGAAGTGACCATCTGCTTCTCCAACCTTCCTACTATCCCTTCTCTTTAACTCTTTCTTCCCCTCGTTCAGCCTAGGCTCCACTAGAGCAAGGTGATTGGGGTGTTGAGGATGGCACCATGGCCTTGCCTCAGGTGCTAAAATGGCTCTGGTTGCAATGGAGCAAAGGCCCTAGAGTGGCAGAGCCTCGCCCCCTAATGGGCTTGCTGGGTGAATCCCGGTCGGATGCATGTGGGAGTTTGTCTCTCTGCCTCCCTGCTTCTCACTTACGAAAAATAGGAAGAGAAGTGTAAGGAATATAAATTTGTGATTTCCACATTGGGCGGCTGCCCACGTTCCCACCTTAGAGAGAACCCTGATTACAAGTGCCACTTTAACAACTGGTTCGCTGAAGTCAACAAAAAATTAGGTATCAGTTCTTTCAAATCCGTGCAAATTGGCTAAATCCAACCACTAACCTAACGTAACTCTGGCAACATTTATTATCACCAGAATTAATGAATGTTCCTTTCTTCATAACATTCAAATATCAGAGAATTCACCACTCAGCTTGGTTAATGTGCAAACGAATTTTCTGCAGGGCTATGCAGTCTAGTACTCTCCTTGTAAGTTTCTTGTTTAGTTTACTCTCATCTTACTCCATCACAGGTAGGCTCAAAAACAAGGAGGCCTTATTCAAGGGAAAAGGTTAGTTTCTTTTTTCTGAGCATGGCAAGCATCCAGATGCTTAAATATATGCAACAGACCAAGAGTAATTCAGAAAATAGTACCAACGATAAGGAAGAAAACCACTTTTTTGAAGTGAGAATCCTTTTAAAGGTGTTTTTGCTGCTGTATGTGGCATCTTGTTAATGAAAATATTATTGGGACTATTTTAGTTTTGGTCTCCATATACTTTCTGTTTTAACATTGTATGAGTTACCATTCTTTCTGCTTTTAGCAGATGAATATTTCAAACAGCAGTTCATGAAACTTGCTCCTTTCTTCCTTATTGCATATTTTTCTCCTCATTGAAACCTTCTGGGTATCTCAGAGCTAACTTTACATTCCACTGTTGACTGTGTACTTGGGATGAAACAAGAAATAGTAAGTAAGATGGAGACTATGGAGAAGATTTTGGCTAAATATCAATTTGTCTATTCTAAGTTGACCTTTCTGTTTTGTTTAAACACTTAGCTTAGAATTTTAAAAAGCTTAAAGCACATCATAATGCTACAGGTTCTTAGAGTTGCTGATTGATTTGTCCTTTGGACTGTGTTTCTACAAAGCCCCTGACCCTCCTTAGGCAGACCTGACTTTCCCCACCATTGCTGTGTGTGATAGGATGTGGAAGCAGGCTGCCTTTGCTCAAGTTTGATGTCATTTCTGTCCATATTATTAACTCAGTGCTCTAGAATGCTCAGAACATTAAATAGCCCATTGGTTGTCATAGTAACTGACAGTAAAGTTCAATATTTAAGCCTGTCTCTTGGATTATTTTCATTTAATCATTTCTGGCATTTGCATTCTTTAGGAACTCTATGGACTAAGCATAAGACTTGTACGGAAGAGGCCTTGCAAATTTAGGTTTGAATGAGGAGTCGATTCAGTGTTGTTTATTTTCAGCCCCCCGTTGATTATTTGTTCAGACTCAGTCCAGTTCTATCAAATGTTTGTTCAGAGAACCCCAGGATGGATGCTCATCTAAACAGGCATTATATAGACAAAGTTTTACTTTCTTCTATGAAGAATATATTTTATTAGATTGTACTAATCCATTCTCATATTACAAAGGTATATGAGAACCTTTCATTTGATATTTGAGTCATCTGAAACAACACAGAACTAACTGTACATCAAAAAAAAAAATTCACCTTGGTCGGTGGGTTCAGTGGTAGAGCATCGACCCAGCGTGTGAATGTCCTGGGTTTTATTCCCGGTCAGGGCACACAGGAGAAGTGACCATCTGCTTCTGTACCCCACCCTCTCCCCCTTCTCTCTCTGTCTTTTTCTCTCTACCTCTTCCACTGCTTGGCTCTATTGATTCGAGCTCAGCCCCAGGTGCTGAAGATGGGTCTGTGGAGCATCTGCCTCAGGTGGTAAAAATAGCTATCTCAGTTGCAAGCATGGCACCAGATGGTCAGAGCATTGGCCTCAGATGGGAATTGCCCGGTGGATCCCGGTCAGGGTGCATGCAGGAGTTAGTCTTTCTATCTCCCTGCCTCTCACTTGGAAAAGAAAAAAACATGTCCTCATTTGGATAACAAAAAAAGACAAGTTAAACAACAACAACAAATTTTTATAGGTGGACATTGAAGTAAATCTAATTTTGTTTTCTTTGTAAAAGACTCCAAAGAAAAAAGCAACTGAAAACCTAAATAACAAAACAAATAATTTGTTCACTAAACTACTGGTCGATGGCAACATTTTCTGTTTTCTGCTGTTTTGAGGCAGGTTCTTCTTTGTCTTCTTGCTCTTTTTATGGTCCGGATGCACCATTTATAGTACATGCATTATCACTTTAAATGCTTTGTAAAACTACTTTTCCTTTAGCAGACCCAGTCTGGGCAGCTTGGTTTCCTTTTCTTCTTCCTGTAAATCTGCAACATTTGGACTTTCATTTGTTCAGGGATTCCTGTTGATCTATGATTTTCAATGCTTCTTTTCCGCACCTCCTGCTAGTACTTTCCACTTCACTTCTTTGTTCCTTAATTTCAGGTTACCATTATTTGCATCTTTGGCTTTCTCCAGTGCTTCCTTAACTTTTTCTTTAAATAGAATTATTCTCTTTTGCTCTGCTGACAAAGTTTATCCATTTTATTTGGCCATGATTTGAGGAAAGGATGTGCAAATAATCTCTGCAGGTCTGATCATCTAAGACCCCCAAATTTCAGCAAACAGCCAATCTGTTTTTCTAAAAATTTCATTTCAGCATTCTCTGCTAACTTTTATTTTTCTTCTTGCTTTTGTTTAGCTTGTAATTTAGCTTCCACTTTATTTTGCTTTCTTTCTTAAAAAAAAAATTTTTTTTGCAAAGTAATCCTTGAAAAGTATTAGCAGATTTGTGCCTTTGTACTTTTGCCCAGGGGTCTCCACAAACCTTTTGACAGATCCAATGCCAGCAACACAGCAAATATCGATCCTTTAAATGCTCTGTGCAATGTTCTTCTCATCTGAATATTTAGTGACCTTTCTCGCTAGCAATTCTTTTCTGTCATCAGGGGTTGCATCAGTAGAGAAACCTTTAATACAAACAGATCTGTATTTTTATATCATTTTTACACTCATCAGTCACTTCAGGGAGGGTTTTGTTTGGAGAGCTTTTGATTTTTTAGTTTTAGCTTTACATATTCCTATGAGATCTGCCTTTGCTCTGCCTAGTGCTCCCACTCTTACATTTCAGTCTGTTAAATGGTTTAACCTATTGAACTTTATTATTATTTCCAAGGGTACCTAGCCTTCATCCAATTTGATTTGTTCCTTTAAAAATTTGTCCTGTGCCAAATTGAATCTCCAAAATAATGCTCAATATGACAATAAGTTTTGACTTCCAAACAGCCATTTTGTCATCACCGTTTTTGGCCATTTTGGCTACCTTTAAGCTACCAACCTGTAGAACCGGGCCAGAACCCAGCCAGAGGATTGTTAAGAATGACTGCAGCATTTGCTCTTCCCTGTGCCACCGGCTGGCCTAATAAACTTTTTTTAATTGTTTATTTACTATCAGTATTTTTCTGTGCTGTTTATCTCTTTGGCTTATCTTTGCAATGATTTCTATAGTATTTCTAAACTGTTTTTAAAATTGTACTCTGAGCCTGACCCATGGTGGTGCAGTAGATATAGCATCGACCTGGAACATTGAGGTCTCTGGTTCAAATCTCTGGGCTTGCCATGTCAAGGCACATACAGGAAGCGTCTAAAGTAGACGCTTCCTGCTTTCCCCCCTTTTTCTCCCTCTCCCTCTCTTTCTCCCCTCCAAAATGAATAAATAAAATCTAAATGAAAAAGAATTACACTCTGAATGTTGAGGGGAAATTAGGCACATTCAAGAAAGCCTTTCAGGAAATGACTCCTAGGCACATCCTATGCCCTGTGTCTTGGATGACTTTGTTCCTCCTATCTAGGGGCTTAGTAAAGGTTTCACCTCCTGCTTAAAATCTGACTGTCCTCTTTCACGTCTCTTGGGTCATTCTTTTCCTAGGAATATGTGCACTGCATGAGCACACAAAACTTAAGTATAGTTATATGCAATCTTCAAGAAAAAGTTGACCCTATGAATAACACTTAAATTATCCCTTATCTGAGATATTAATTCATATTGCATTTATTTAAATAACTCATTGCTCTCATCTGAGCTTTTTAATTTTTATCTCTATGTAGTTCAGCCTTCCACTTAGAATTATGTTTGGGGTTAAGGTATCTTTTTTCCCCCTAAATAACCTTTTCCTAGCTCATATCAGTTGAGGCTGAAAGAATTTTCTCCCTTTATCTCTGGAGATGCAGTTATTTTCTGTCTAGGATCCCACCCCCACCTTCCAGAAGAAAGAACACTCTATTATCAGCAACAGCTTATCTGTTGAATATGTATGAAGTGTCCTAGATGTGAGAGAGTCTTGTCAGTCTCTTACATAATGACATGGTGGTGACACTGCGTCCTCTCCCTTCCCCTGTGTTTCCTGAACTAGAGTCTTTTCTGTCCGAATGTGCACCGCCCTGCTCGGCTCCCGGCCCCTGTCTCTCTGTCCCTCTCAGGTTCCTTAGTTGTCAGAATTCACTTTCCTATGACAAGCTCTTATTTTCTAAAGTTGTTTTTCTTCTCAAAGTCTCTACTTTATATAATCTGTGGCATTCAGTAGCAACATTCAGCACACTGTTACACATTACCAATGAATTATTAATTCTGTGACTTGTCAAATATTGCTACAAGGGAAAAGAGTTCTGTGTTCAAATAGGACTTAGAAAGCCTGAATTTAAACAAACCAAACCATTCTCCTCACCAGGGAACAGTTCATATTGTGAATCTCTTATGAGGGGAAGAAAAAAAGCAACATTTATGAAACATGCCTCCCTTGTTAAACATTTTAGAACTCTCACTTAAGCCCCCCACCCCATTTTTTTCCCACCCCATTTTTAAGGGACAACCTTCACACAAAGGCCTGTATGTGTGAGTAGAGGCACAGTGTTATGGAAATAAACCTTAATCTTTTCAGTCTCTATGTGTATACTTTCCTAAAATTGACATGCTTGAGAAAGGGTGGGTAGGATTTAAGTTCTTTTCCCCCACACATAATAATCACTCTTAACATTTCATTAAAAAAGAAAAAAACACCAAATAGTTAACAACCTTAATCTTTTTATTTATTTATTTATTTATTTTTTTGGTGTATTACCTCAACGTGAAAAACTCATGCAGGGTATCAAACACACGGAAATTTTTTGTTTTTGAAAAAGTGAATGACATGCTTGGGTGACAAGTCGTTTTGCAACTAGAATGATTTTCAATTTTTTTTAGCTTTAGCTTTCAAACAAAATTGAAGAGGGGCTTAATGGAGTTGTCATTTGACAGGTTTCTGGCAATAATTTCTGATTATCTACAGTGCCACTATATGATAGTCTTCCCAAAGCTTGGAAGAGTTTCAAAGAATTAAAATTCCCATGTTTCTCAGTTTTTGAATTGGAAAGTGAAAACTAGAAATGAGTGATGTAAACACTTAGTTTTATTCTAGCAACAAGTCATGATCATTCAGTATACATGGATTAATTGGGGTAAAAATAGCCCCATCCATCTGGAAGAGATGCATTTCCAATAAACAGTTTTCAAAAATGTGACACATATATATATTGTTTATATCAATTATGTACTAATATCCTTTTAGTGATGACTGAAAGAACTTCTATCTCAGATTTAAATATACTCACATGCCCTCCCCAGGTGATATAAAATATAGACCAGTAAAAGCAAGCGTTTAAACATATTATTACCTCACATTAAAATTCTGTGGAGAAAAGTGGAATGAGCATGACTCAAGGAGTAAAAGAAATGATATAACATTTCTGAGTATCAGAGGAGAACATTTTATTATTTATTTATTGGTGTGTGTGTGTGTGTGTGTGTGTGTGTGTGTGTGACAGAATGGAAGGGAGAGAGATGAGAAGCATCAATTCTTCATTGTGACATGTTAGTTGTTCATTGATTGCTTTCTCATATGTGCCTTGACCGGGGGTCCAGCTGAGCCAGTGACCCCTTTCTCAAGCCAGCAACCTTGGACTCAGGCCAGCAACCATGGGATTCATGCCAGCAACCTTTGGGCTCAAGCGAACAACCATGGGATTATGGTTATGATCCTATGCTCAAACTAGCAACCCCATGCTCAATCTGGTGAGCCTGTACCTAAGCCGGATGAACCCGTGCTCAAACTGTCGACCTCAGGGTTTCAAACTTGGTACCTCAACGTCCCAGGTCAATTCTCTATCTTTTGCACCAACATTAGTCAAGCTGTTTTTGTATTTTTAATAGATGGTATTGAGTATCAAATTGTTGTGTATTCCATGGATTCATTTTTTAGATAAATGAGTCTTTTAATAAGCAAAAATAAGTTACAAAACAGTTTTCATCTCATCTACAATGATAGGTCTTATTAAAAGTAAAATATCAAAGATATTATTGTTATTAAACAATTATTAGAAAGGGGAAAATAATGTAAACAAAAATGCTCAGTTTTAGCTGTGGGTGAATTTATTTAATCTCAAGTCAGAACTGGATTTATGTGGGCAGATTTTAACTTTGGAGGCAGGCCAGGCAAACTTTTTTCTTTTCTTTTTTATATTAAACATTTTGAAATTAAAATATAACTCACATACTATAAAAGCCACCTTTTTAATATGTGCAATTCAATAATTTTAGTATCTTTACAATTCATGGATCCGTTTAAAAGAATGGTGCAACCATGTCATTTTCTAATGTCAATAGTTAAAGTGCTACTTTGTGGGTGAATTTATGAGAAAAATGTTAGATGTTAATCTAACAATATGTGAAAGTTACCTGGATTTTCAAAAGTCTTTTAGGAGATACATGGATAATTAATGTTTGAAAGCCACAATTCTACTTAACACTCTTTGGGAAGCCACTGCTCTGATAAGATTTCAGTTTCCTGTTCTGGTTCCAGGTTTCCTCTCCTTCTCTTCTCAGGCTATGTGGCTGTTTCTTAGTGAAGCTTTTGAAGAATTGTAAAGGATTAATTATGCAGTTAGTTTAGATAACTGGGAATAGCTTTTGGGTTCAGCCATTACAAAAATTATATCGAACAAACTCTATGTACCAGGCAAAATTGCAGGCACTAGACAAACCAACAGTGGATGAAATGATGAAAAGCTCCCCTCTCATGGATATTCTGATAAGGTGACACAGATAAATATATAAGTAAAATACAGGAATGTAAAGGGGGAGACCTGAAAGAGGTAGTCTGGGACAATTTTAAGTTTCAACAAAATGTTTTGGGAAAATTTCAATAAAAAGCTGATATTTGAGTAAATACTGAAAGGTATAAGTGTGTAGCAGAACATTTCTGGAAGAAAAATCAGTAAGGACAAGATCACACAAGTTATTAATGAGGAAAGTCAGTGTGATTGGACTATTATGAGCTATTAAGTGTAAGAGATAAGATCTGAGAAATCTGATAAGAATTTAAAATGATACATTGCTGTGGAAAACAGTATGAATATTCCTCAAAATATTAAAATAGAATTACTGTGTAATCCAGCAAGCCCGCATCTGAGTATATATCCAAACTAATTTAAAGTAGAATCTCAAAGAGATATTTGCATATGTTTATAGCAGCATCATTTACAATAGCCAAGAATTGAAAGACCCCAGGTGTCCATCAACAAATGAATGGATAAACAAAATGTGGTACCTATGTACACTGAAATATTATTCAATCCTAAAAAAGGAAAAGAAAGCTCGTCACATACAACCACTTGGATAAGACTTAAGGATATTATGCTAAGTGAAATAAGCCAGTCAGAAAAAGATGAATACTGTATGGTTCCACTTATATGAGGTATCTAAAATAATCAAATTCATAGAATCACATAATAGAATGGTTATTATCAGGGTCCAGGGAAAGGTAGAGATGGGAAATTATTTAGTTGGTCTGAATTTTAGTTTTGCAGGCTGACAAAGTTCTGGATATCTGTTGCACAACAATGTGAATATATGTAACACCACGGAACTGTGCAATTAAAAATGGTTAAGACCGTAAAAAAAAAGACAATTGTAACAGAAAATACAATTGTTAGTTTTCTTTTTCTTATTGAGACTTTACACATGCTTTGTCCTTATCCCAGCCCCTTTGCTAATTTCTTTCCATCTCTATTAGCAATTGTTCCATTGTATAATAATAATTACCTCTTCCCATGCTTGTCTTACCTATAAGAATGTATGCTCCCTAAAGGCAGATGGGATTCCTGTTCTCCCTTGCTTCTTTATAGCTTAGTAATGAAAGAACATGCCTAACACATTTTTCTGAATGAATGAATGAGTCAAGAATAAAAACATTAGCCATTGCTATATCACTCATTATTTTTCATCATTTATATATGAGGAACAAGATATACACAATCAAACCACTTGGAAATACCAGACATCATATTTCTTAGACAGTAGGACTCTACTGTGCCAATATGAGTTTTTCATTCATTAATTGTTTTGTAAATAGAAGAGATTCTAATTTAATATTCATGAAATTACTCACTGGTGGCTCAGCTGAAAAGCCAGTTATTTTCTCATTTTCATAAAATAGATCTGACAAAGAAGTATTGACTGAAATATTGATCATATGTTAGATTTTTCCTATTTTAGGCATTTCTGTTTTTCATAAGGTATTCCAGTTAGAAGTGTTTTCTTGCAAAATTAAAATATACTGCTCACAAAAATAAGGGGATATTTCAAAAATGAATATGAGGCAGTAAAATATTCCCTAATTTTTATGAGCAGTGTATATAAACTCTCGCACATAAATGTATTGTCTTCCGTTATTGAGAAATCACTCTCACCTTGTCCTTCTCCTCACCCTTTTGCCCATTCTTCCTGTATTCTAACATCCAGATATGTTTAGCCTTTTGGTACCCATTTATCTTTCCATTCGGGTTGTCACTTCCAAACTGTTCTGCCATTAACACTGATGTTTTATCACCAAAATGGAATGATAATGTTATGTCTCAATTTGCAAGGAAAGCACAATGTGTTAACAGATTAAATTTTTTTCTTTCTTTCTTTTGAAAAAAGTAGTAGTATGACTTATTAAAATGTTTGAGTACAGTGTTGGAAGATCTTAAGGTCTTATATTCTAAACCAGCACTTTTTAACCAATGTGTCATGGCACACTGGTGTGCAGCAAGAATTTTTAAAACAGGCAGTACCTGACTATTTAGTAAGGGGCATGGACTTCTTTTCCCTTAAATTGTTAAAAAAAGAAATGACAGCAGCCAACCCAGCAGTAGTCATCCAGTATGAATGAATCAGAATTATATGATTTTCTTTTTGGCAGATTAGCAAAAAATATAATACATTTTTTTGTAGCACTGCAGACTTTTAGTAATTAGTTTATGTGTGCTATGAGATGAAAAAGGTTGAAAATCACTGTTCTAAACCAATACAAACAATGCAAATGATATATTTCTAGCTTGTATATTACCTAACAAATACAGTTATCATAAGAATATCTGTAAATTGATTAATATATATTAAGCTAGAGGGTGAGTGAATATGTTATGTACACATTTCTCTAGCTCTCCTTTTTTGGCTAGATGTATACCCAGTCTGACAGATTAAGTTTTCTTAACCCTACATATTTTGTCCATAAATAATTTTAACACTTTAGTGTTGTCACTAGCTTACTAGATTATGAAAGAATAAGTAGCTAATTCATATTAAAATAATGTGAAAATAGTGATTAAGTATTTTTATTGTTCTATTTTGAGACACGAGTTATTTATGTATATTGTCATTGTATTTTTATGTGTGTGTGTGTGTGTGTGTGTGTGTGTGTGTGTGTGTGTGTGTGTGTGTGACAGAGACAGAGATAGAGACAGACAGGAAGGGAGAGAGATAAGAAGCATTAATTCTTTATTGTGGCTCCTTAGTTGTTCATTGATTGCTTTCTCATATGTGCCTTGACTGGGGGGCTACAGCAGACTGAGTGACCCCTTGCTCAAGCCAGTGACCTTGGACTCAAGCTGGTGAGCCTTGCTCAAACCAGATGAGCCCCACTGAAGCCAGTGGCAACCTTGGGGTTTCAAACCTGGGTCCTCCGTGTCCCAGTTCAACACTCTATCCACTGCACCACCACCTGGTCAGGCATCATTGTATCTTACATAAAAGTATTGATGCCTTCTATAATGAAATAGATCACAACTCTCATTCTGAAAGTGGTCTCGCTTTCATAAGTTTGAAATTTGTTCTTATAAAAATGTTTTATTTTTAACAAATGTTTATGAGATTCTTATCTTTAGAATTATAGGTTTTCTAATCTTTAGCTTTACGTTTCATCAAAGAATGACTCCTCTCCTCTTTTTCTTCATGGGGAAAGGAACCTGATGAAGTAAGTGTCACAGTAGAGCCCAAATTCTATGTTGATCAGGCATTCCTGATTCGACTTCTCCGTGCAGTGGGACCCTCCTGCTTATCAGCAGGGTTGGCAGCCTCTTCGAGACTACTCTTGAGGCGGTTATGAGGATGCTACTGTTATGTGCCACGGGAGAAAAGACACGACCAACACAAATTAGTTGCAGTAATCACGCAGGCAGTTTATTGCTCACAAATCCTTTTGGCATGCCTGGGTACAACTTAAGGGGGCCCCCTTGGTGTGCTCCTCTCGGCTGGCTTTGGTCAGAGCTCAGAGAGTCTTGGAGACAGTCCACATCAACATTGGAGTCTGGGCGACTACTGCAGCAGGGGGCCCTCAGCTTTACTACCTTTTCTGGCCAACACCTTCTAACAGGTGTCAATCTACAGGATTATCACCTCAAACCACCTTTTTGGGAGTTCCTTGAAGGGAATCCCCTCTATGTCATTCTACTGAAATGTTTACATTAAACCACTTTTTAAGATATTCTTATTTTCATTAATTTACAAAGTTAATGTAAATAACACCAAGCCACTTCTTACCTATGTATAATTTCACACACATACTAACTGGGTTCTGCTTGAAAGTCAGAGTCTGGCACTAAGCCACTATGTTAATTCTCATCCAAATGGCATAACTTTATTTAATTTTAATAATTATTTTAATATATTTTTAATTACTTTTATATATCTTCCATATTTTTTATATTTCTATATATTTAATTACTATAACCTTATATTACTACAACAGTAAGACATGACACTGTTTTACCATTTTTCAAATCTGGATTGAGAATGAGGTCATGTGGGTCATGGGGGTGGAGGAGGTAAGAAAAAGACACCTGGTGAGGGCAGAGCAGTGACAGTGCTCGGGCATGGCTCTGGAGGGCGAGAGCCTCTTCCCTCCCAAGTACCATGAAAAAGAATTAAAATATTGATAATAAAGAAATTAATAATAATAATTAAAAAGAAACCACTCTGATCTATGAATCAGATACTATTATTTTTTCTATATTCTAAGTGGAACTAACTTAAAGAGAAGTTAAAATACTGGTTGAAGTCACTCAGTAAATGCTGGTAGATAAAAATTGAACTTAAGTAGTTTTCCTTTTATCTTGATTGTATTTTTTAGCCTGCAGTTTTTTTCTTTCCTTTAAAATAGGTATATCTTGTCTTGTCTTGAATGATATTATTTTATTTTGACACATCTTCAAAATGATTTCTATGCAAGTGTGCAAGTCATACTGTTCCGTGGGGAACTGAAACATCTTGGTGCACTTCGTGTGGAAACAAATGAACAGGTGATGTTCACTTGTGGTAGCCATACTTTTACTGACAGATAATGATCCTGACTTGTATGATAATTTTCTCATCTTTAGTATAACAATGTCCAGGGTATAGCATATATACTACATACACCAGTGAATCATAGTAGGCAAAGCCCAATATTTCTTTCATTCATGTAATAAATATTATTTAGTACCTACAAAGTAATAGCATTATTCTAACCTTTGAGAATACAATAGTGCACAGGACAGAAGCTTAAATTTTAGTAGAGGAAATAATGAATAATCAAGAAACAAAATAAATGACAATGGAGTGACAAAGCAGGGCAGTAAGGTAGAGAACCCAAGTAGGTGATGAGATGGTTAGGGACAGCTTTCAGAGTAATGATGCCTTGCTGAGATCTAACCAATGGGAGATTGCTGAGCCAAGTGAAGATCCTGGTAGGGTGTGTGAGAGGTAAGGAGCTGAAGGGAAACTTTCTAGGTAGATGAAAAGCCCTGAGGCAGGGACCAGCATTAATAATCTAAGAACAGAAAAGCAAATATTTATGAAAGCGAAAGATGCTGTAGGCACTTTAAAGCTCACTACTAGCTAGTAGTGATGGAAAGGCTTTGAAGCAAAAATATAATTAATATATTTTGATCCGTGTTTAGCATTATTTTTTTTTCTTGTAAGAAGAATAGACCACAGGGAAGAAAGAGAGCAAAGCAGCATATCAAGAAGCAATTTATACATTTCAGGTGAGATGATAATAGTGGCCTGGATTGGGAAAACATCAATTGAGATGATGCAAAATGGTTAGATTGGGATGTGTTTTAGAAGTTAAACAAATAGGATTGCTGAGAAATTTAAGAGAAGGATCAAAAATGACTCCTATAATTGTGTATTTTACTGGGTGTTTGGATTATTAAATAAAAAAGCAAGCAAGATGAAGCACTTATTGGAAGATCTTAGTTTTCATTCCAGCTATTATCACTTAGTTTATTGTGGTTTTTAAAAAGTTATTTAATTGTCTTTATATTCATTTCCTTAAGTGCAAACTTAGGAAGGAAATACTACAAAGAATTTCAATCATGATGAAATGAGCTAATATATATGTGAAAATATTTAGCACAGTTCATGGTATATACTTTGTGCACAATAAATATTTAATATGCATGAACACTTTGTATCCTTTAACAGTGAATTATCCCCGTACACTGCACATTAAATGTTAAAATTTTATTACTATTTATATTACTGTTATTGCTTCTGTTACTATCCTGCATTGCACAGTATACAGTGATAAACTGCACAGTGGGCAGTCAATAAGCATCATAATCAATGTTAATCAACATTATTGATCAACAAATAAATTGAAGAAAAATAATAGAAATAATCAAAATAGTTGAAAGTTATAACATGAAGAAAATAATTCATTTTCTTCATATTCTTTTGGATCCAGAAGCCAGTCAGAAAATTTGGAATTATATACAACTAAGGCCAATCAGAGAACTTTTTTCTTTTCAGAGAACTTTTGATGAAAAAAAAAATATATACACACACACACACACACACACACACACACACACACACACACACACATATTGATCTGGTGGTCATGTATGAATATCTTACAGGTGATCTTCAAAATAATTTATAATAATTATATTATTGGAGATTTAATCACTCTTTCATCAGGGCCTTAAAGAAAATTCAGAACTTTTCTAAAGTGACATTGACTCTATCCAAAAATACTCTCTACTTTCTGGTAGAGGTAGTTTGCTCTCTCTTGAGGCATAGACCTCTCTATGTTCCACAAGTTTTCTTAAAGAATGTCAAACAACCTATTGGTTCATGTTAAAATTATACATGTTAAAAGATATATGTTAAAGCTTATAAGACCATATTTAGTTTGCAACATTAAGTAGGCCTATGCTGAGCCTTTGGCAAGGAAAATAATTGAACTCACTGCCCCTTGCCACTATCCAGTTAGTGTTTATCAAAAGTTGAATGAGGAAATTCTTTTTAAGGTTGTTTTTAAGTACTCATCAGTGTTTTCAGTCAGTACATTTTTCCTCTCAAAAAGTATATATTCAACAGCTGTGTAGAGAGACTGTACTAAATGTTGAAAATACAATAACAAATATGTTGGACATGACCTTGACACTCAAGGAGTTTAGAATCAATCAAGGAATATAAATATGAGTCCATTGTTTGGATATATTTCTCCATGGGTCTTCTATGTTTCTGCCTGTTTTAAAAGTAGAGGCATGGCTCTGGCTGGTGCCTCAGTTGATAGACCATTGGCCTGGTGTATGGATGTCCCAGGTTTGATTCCTGGTCAGGGGACACAAGAGAAGCATTTATCTGCTTCTCTCCCCCTCCCTCTTTTCCTTCTCTCCCTCTTTCTCTCCCACAGCCAGTGGCTCAGTTGCATTGAGCATTGGCCCCAGAAGCTGAGAACAGCTTGGTTGATTTGAGCATCGGTCCCAGATGGGGGTTCCTGGGTAGATCCTCGTCAGAGTGCATGTGGAAATCTTTCTCACTATCTCCCCTCCTATCACATTAAAAAAAAAAATAGTTCAGGCACTGAGGACTTCCAAGTCAAGATGGAGGTGTAGGTAAACACAGTACTTGAATCCTCCCACACCAAAATTACAACTAAACTACAAAACAACCATCATTCATAAGTTCCTAAAGTTTGACTGAATGGAAGTCCTACAATTAGAGATTTAAAGAAGAAGCCACATCAAGACTGGTAGGGGCCTGACCTGTGGTGGCAAAGTGGATAAAGCGTCGACCTGGGAACACTGAGGTCGCCAGTTCAAAACCCTGCACTGGTCTGGTCAAGGCACATATGGGAATTGATGCTTCCAGCTCCTCCCCCCTTTTTCTCTTTCTCTCTCTCTCTCTCTCACTCTCTGTCTCCTCTCTAAAATAAATAAAATAAAAAGAAATTAAAAAAAAAAGACTGGTAGGAAGGGCAGAGATGCAAAACAGACTGGTCCCATTTGCAAGTGTGGTAGATAAAAATCAGAAGGGATATCTCAGTCTGCAGAAATCTCCTTGAGGATCAAAGGATTTCAGCTCTACACCAGACCCACAAACCCAGGATTACAGAGCAAGGGAGAGAAGTTCACATAACTTCTGGCTGTAAAAACCAGTGGGGATTATGGCTGAGTGAGACAGAGAGCTTCTGGAGTCAGAGACAACTCTGTGTGCAAAGTTACTCAGATTCACTCCTGCTGAGCTCCAGCACTGGAACACCAGTTTGAAAGGAACCAAGGACGTACAGTGAGGAACTGGATTTTCTGGCATCAGGACAAGGGCTGGAGGGGGGTGGGGGATAGCTTTCTGTCAGACAAAAGTGCTGAAAGAAGTCATTGGTTCTTTTCTGAGACCACCCCTGTCCCCCACAGAGCTGGCAAGTGGGCACCATATCTGAGTCTCCATCAACCTGGCTCACACTGTGTGCCCTGGAGATTCACTGAGACCCTGTCTAACCCAATTTATAGGTCTACCCAAGCTGTTTCCAGTGACTTTTCTGTATAAATGGCCTTTTTTTTTTTGCCTTATACTATTAACTCTCCTAAAATCTCTCAAACAAGCAGCATCTGATCTCTATGTATTCTATACCTCTGGCTAAGTGGCCCAGGCCTGGCACTAGCAGCAATTGGTCTTGCTTCACAGCTTAACCTCCTCTGGGCATCTCCAAGCCCAAAACAAGTAGCAGCCAGCCATTTCACATCATTCTGTAACTCATGCCAGTGGTGCCAGCCAAGGCAAAAGCAGTGGCTGACCTTACAACTCCCAGGAGACTCCTGAACTGGTGCACCCAGTGGACAAATTTCAGACCACACCAGGGTACAATCCTTCCCCCTACATAATTGGCACACTCAAGGGGTGAACACCAAACCCCACTGAAGCAAGTCCTTCTCCATAGGGTCAACTCCTGTACAGCATCTCCTCCATTGTAGTCACAGCCGATCTTCACAGCTAATTGGCCCTGAGTGTCAATTTCTACCAATGATGCCAACAGCAATCAAGGCTCAACTATAATAGGACAGTGCATACAGCCCACACAGTGGCACGCCTAATGCATCCAGCTCGGGTAACAGGGAAAGCAGTGTCACAGAGCTCTATGGCACCTACTCTACAAAGCCATTCTACCAAGTCTGGAAGATTTAGCAGCTCTAATACATAGAAAGAAATAATAAGGAAGCAGGCAAAATGAAGAGTCAAACATGTCCCAAATGAGGAGAAATCTCAGAAAAAGAAGTAAACAAAATGAACGCAAGCAAACTACCACACCAAAACTATAGTTATATCAATGATCAAAGAACTTAATGAGAACTTCAACAGTATGAAAAAGGACATGAAAACTATGAAACAGAATCAGTCAGAAATGAAGGATACACTAACTGAAATGAAGAATAATTGACAGGAAAATCACAGTAGAGTAGATGAAACTGAACTCAAATCAACAATGTAGAATATAAGGAAGCAAAAAACACCCAATCAGAACAGGAAAAGAAGCAAAAAAAAAAAAAAAAAACCCAACAAACAAACAAACAAAAAAACCAAACCAAAACAAAAGAGAATAAAATAAAAAGGGTAGTGTAAAGATCTTCTGGGACAACTTTTAGCATACCAACATTTGCATCATGGGGGAGCCAAAAGGAGAAGAGAAAACACAAGAAATGAAAAACCACCTGCCTGACCTATGTTTGCACAGTGAATAATGCATCAACCTGGAATGCTGAAGTTGCCAGTTCAAAACCCTGGGCTTGCCTGGTCAGGGCACATATGGGAGTTGATGCTTCCTGCTCCTCCCCCCTTCTTTCTCTCCCTCTTTCTCTTTCTCTCTCTTCTCTAAAATGAATAAATAAAATAAAGTAAATGAAAAACCTATTTGAAAAAAATAATAATGGAAAACTTTCCTAATCTGGTGAAAGAAATAGACATACAAGTCCAGGAAGCACAGAGAGTTCCAAATAAGGTGAACCCAAAGAAGCCCACACCAAGACACATCATAATTAAAGAGCAAAAGATTAAAAGTAAAGAGAGAATCTTAAAAACAGCAAGAAAGAAATAGTTATCTACAAGGGAGCTTCCATAAGGCTGTCAGCTGAATTCTCAACAGAAATTTCTCAGGCCAGGAAGGATTGGCAAGAAATATTCAAAGTGAGGAAAACCAAGGCCCTCCAACCAATATTACTCTATGCAGCAAAGCTATCATTTATAATCAAAGGACAGATAAGGAGATTCCCGACAAGGAAAAACTAAAGGAATTTATCATCACCAAACCAGTATTACACAAAATGTTTAAAAACATTATGAAAATGAAATGGCAATAAATACATATCTATCTATCAACAATTGAATCTAAAAATAAAAATAATCGAGCCAGCAAAACAGGAACAGACTCATAGATACAGAGAACATGTTGACAGTTGCCAGATGGGAGGCGGATTGGACAGATGGGTGAAAAAAAGTGAAGGAATTAAGAAGTACAAATTATTAGTTATAGAATAGTCATGGAGATGTAAACTAGATCATGGAGAATATTGTCAATAATATTCTAATAGCTATGTACAGTGTCAGATAGAAGACATATCAGTGTGATCATTTAATTTTATATAATGTTTGATCACTGGGTTGTACACCTGAAACTAATATACTAATGTATGTCAACTAATTAAAAAAATATTTTTAGAAACGTAGAGTCTGTTTTGTTTCAGATGACCTTCTCAAAGGAGTTTCTATAGCTAACAGCCTTGAAAGACCGAAATATTGTCTCTGTCTGGAACAACAGTCAGGTGTGCTGACTGTCCAGTACAAAAATCTGGGTTCCTTGGGACAAATAAACTAACCAGATAAGAGTTTTTTCCACAAAATCTCTAAGGCTTGTTACCCATATTTTGGTTGAAACCTGGGGAAAGTATGATGTTCTGCATCAGAACATTTATGTCTGGGAAGTCTACAAAACAAGTGCCCAGAGTGGCATCTTCTCCATTAAGCTGCCAACTGGTAGACCACAGGATCACTGGATAAACCAGTGATCTTTCTCTTTCTTTCTTTCTTTCTTTCTTTCTTTCTTTCTTTCTTTCTTTCTTTCTTTCTTTCTTTCTTTCTTTCTTTCCTTCCTTCCTTCCTTCCTTCCTTCCTTCCTTCCTTCCTTCCTTCCTTCCTTCCGTCTTTCTTTCTTTCTTTCTTTCTTTCTTTCTTTCTTTCTTTCTTGCTTGCTTGCTTTCTTGCTTTCTTGCTTTCTTGCTTTCTTGCTTTCTTTATTTCTCTCTCTCCTTCTTCTTCTTCTTCTTCTTCTTCTTCTTCTTCTTCTTCTTCTTCTCTCTTTCCTTCCTTCCTTTTTTCCTTCCTTCCTTCCTTCCTTCCTTCCTTCCTTTCTTCCTTTCTTCCTTCCTTCCTTCCTTCCCTCTCTCTTCTTTCTTTCTTTCTTTCTTTCTTTCTTTCTTTCTTTCTTTCTTTCTTTCTTTCTTTCTTCTTTCTTTTTCTTCTTCCTTTCTTTCTTTCTCTCTATTTTCCCTAAGCCTTTGGCTTAAATTTTAAATTTTAGTAGATAAATTTTATTATTTATTCATTTATTTATTGGGGAGACATTAGTTAATAATATTGCACAGGTTTCAGGCATACAATTCTGCAGTACATCATCTGCATATTGTATTGTGTGTTCACCACCCAAAATCAAGTCTCCTTTCATCACTATCTATCCTTGCTATACCCTACCCCACCTTCCTTCTGGTAATCACCATACTATTGTCTGTGTCTATGAAGGGATTAAGCAAAAAACAAAATGAAACAAAACTTATAGACCTCATCTTTCAATGATGGTGGGGAGAAAGGTAAGGAACTTATAATTATGTTTTAAAATTGCCACAATATCTTAAGTCATAATTTTTGATGAGATACAGATATTTGTCTGGAAGGTTGTATTAATTTATTGAATGTAGGCAAGTAAACAATAAAACGTAAAAATACACTGCCATGCAGAATTCTCCAATGGTAGTCGTGCCCCCTGAACACAGCATGACCTCTTTTATGTGATCTGTTGCTGATATTGAGTATCCTGCTCCCTAAAAATCCACAGCATTATTCTGGCTTTAGCAGTGAAGCATTCTCATGCAAGGGTACAGTCTGAGGTTGCATTCTTTGCAATAGTGTAAGGGTAGGAATACATAGACTTGGTATAATCTAATGTAAAGCATTGTGATACCTCAGATATCACAGGGACTAAGACACTCATGTTCTGCCTCAAAATTTCCCTTCAAAGCCCTTACCTGATACAGCCTCCTGAGACTTCTTAAGGCATTGCTGAGACCCTCTGTACACAACCATAATAAACTAAGTGTTCTACTGTGTGAATGTTTTTCTACTATAGAAGTGTCAAGTTACTGGTCAAATATTTCCCATTACCTTCTCTAGTTATCAATTCTTCAGGAACAGAATCTGCTACTCAAAGGAAAATAGAAAGAACCGACTTTAAGAAAATTGTTTTTCTAATTAGTGAGTTTCTTATCCCTCCGCACTTAAGCTCATCCCTGTCCTACTTTTTATAGAAATATCTAAATCTATTTCTCTAAAAAAGAAATAAGGTAGTTTGTGGTTAATGCCTGTGTTGTCTAAACAACAAACTCTGAAGAAGTTAGAATGAGCATAAAAATTTTGGTAAAAAAGATGAATCAAAACATAAATTTAGCCTGACCAGGCAGTGGTGCAGTGGATAGAAAGTCGGACTGGGACGTGGAAGACCCAGGTTTGAGACCCTGAGGTCGCATGGGCCCATCTGGCTTGAGCAAAAGCTCACCAACTTGGACCCAAGATCGCTGGCTTGAGCAAGGGGTTGCTTGGTCAGCTGAAGACCCGTGGTCAAGGCACATGTGAGAAAGCAATCAATGAACAACTAAGGTGTCACAATGAAAAACTGATGATTGATGCTTCTCATCTCTCTCTGTTTCTGTCTTTCCCTGTCTATCTCTCTCTCTGTTCCTGTAAAAAAACAAAACAAAACAAAACAAATTTAATTTTGGGTTTCAAATATTCTATTTTTTTCTAAGTTCCAATAACAGTGTCTTTTGAAATTATTTGACCAGCCCTAGCCAGGTAGATCAGTTGGTTTTAGTGTTGTTTCAACATGCCAAGATTTCAGGTTAGATCCCCAGTCAGGGCATATACAAGAATTAACCAATGATGGCATGAGTAAGTAGAACAATGGATCAATGTCTTTCTTTCTCTCTAAAAATCAATACATTAAAAAAAAAATTAATAAATTATTTTTCCATTGTTAATTGAACAATTTCTACCTATTAGAGAAATAGACCAAGATTGTAAAAATTTCTTTGAGAATTCTAAGAATATGTTGCTCTTAAGCAAACTATTATATTTTTCAGCCATTTAGATTTACAATTATTCTGGTGCTCAAGAATTGTATTTTTTTTAAGGAAAGCAAAACTAACAAAATAATAAATAAAATAAAATTGATATACTATAGTTTGCCTGATGCCAACCATCTGCTAAGATTGAGACTCATTTCATTACTATAATACTGTATAACTTCAATAAGGCATTAGGAATTTATCACATATATTATAAAGTATAATTTTCTCTTTGGCTCTAGGCACTATCCTATCTAAATCACTTCCTTGTGGCTACTGTCTAGCAGTGGTTTTCTGCTAGAAAATGAATTTTTTCATTCTTTGTCTAAATTTTCTAAAATGGCATTTTCCCTATCTGTCCTCTAAAACTAATGTAAGATGCAGAAAGAGGTACGCTTTTTATATTATGTTTTATTATAGCTATTATCCACTTTATGATAGTTTCTTAAGATGAATTCATCAATTTGTTCTCTTCTAGTCTTTGTATAATATATATTAACTTTATTTTTCATGTATTTATTTATACTTTCACCTATTCAACAAATACATAGGGACTGTATCAATTTGACACTCTACAAGGGACTCTGAAATACACACACATGTTAACTTCTGTTCCCTCTGCCTTCTCAGAGAAGCTCCACTTTGGGCTTCCTTTGCTTAAATTCTCCTGTTCTCACTCAGGTATCTTGCTCAGATATAATGTATACGGACTCAGAGCCTCTTGTCCGCAAGGCCTTTATTTTCTCTGTGACCAAAATGGTCCTAGGAACCAATTAACCAGTTCAGATACAGCCTGAAGAATGATGTTAACATTAGAAAACAGAAAGTCATTTTAATCAATAGAAAACACATCAACAAAAACAACAAAAATCGGCAGTATGTATCTCTTAACTAAGCATCTCACAAAGTAGCAGCAGTAACCTCCACCAGTATTGTCCACAGGCCTCCATGGAAGATTGGGAATCTCCTTGTTCCTCAAACCCAGGACTGGGGCCCTGTTTTCTGCCAGGTAGTATACTCTCAAAGTTCTTCTGGCTTCTCATTGATATATCAGAGAATTTTTATTTTTCATCATCTATTGCTAGATTCACAAGTTTCAGGTTCTTTCTTGTTGCCTTTATTTTTGTTTCTCTCAGAAATCTTTGAAATAAAAAAAAGCAAAATAAAGGGGAGGGGGTCCTGCTCATATATTTTGTTTAACGTACTACCAGACCTTGTCTCCAGGAAAAGTATTAAGGGCCAGAGAGATATTAGGTAACTGGCTCATTCCACAACTATTTGGGTAAACTTTAGAAGTTAACAAACTTAGTCTTCTATATCTCTCAGCAATTCCTTTTAACACTTCACTGTAGACATGTGTACATTACTGTTCTGACACATGAATGTTTTGAGTTACACGAAGGGAGTTTGGGAAATTGTGGCATCCAGCAAGTATTGAATAGGTGTCTCTGTGTGTTTCAGAGTAGCCTCTAATGCCTCTATTTTTCTACCAATGGTGGTGATTTAGAAATAGTTCTGGTATGACTGGATTAGGATCTTTAGAAGGACTGGTAAGTTTTGGGTTGGCTGTTTAGAGGAGGAGACTGAAACACTGCACTCATCACTTACTGGATGTAGAAACTTTCAATCAATGCTTTGCACATAATTGGTGTTCAGTGTATATTGTAAAGTAAGTAGTCAGGAAGTAAGTATAAAATCAACTTGTCAGTCAGCATCATCATAAGTTAATACTCTACATGGGCAGTAGATGAAGAGCAGAGAACAACTCAGTGTAGTGGGGCAGCCTCAGGTTAAAGTCCAGCTCCACTCATCATTAGCTCTGTGTGGCTATGAACAAGACAATTGGTCTCACCTGACCTCAATTTCCTCATCTATAAATTTGGGGTAGTATTGAGGACCACTTCCTAGTGTTGTCATGAGTATTCCTTGATTTAATGTTTCTAAAGCTCTTTAAAAAATACACTTTTGGTTTCAGGAATATAT
Source organism: Rhynchonycteris naso (assembly GCA_037038555.1). Taxonomy (NCBI): domain Eukaryota; kingdom Metazoa; phylum Chordata; class Mammalia; order Chiroptera; family Emballonuridae; genus Rhynchonycteris; species Rhynchonycteris naso. Next base: position 126,814,977 of record CM072999.1, read on the forward strand.
ACAAGATAGCTGTTATTATTCTCTTTAAGCAAATAGTTGCAAACAAGGGTAGGATAATTTTTGATGTTAACAAAGTAATGAACTATTTTCATGTTTTATAGAAGTATTTTTTATAATGGGAATAAGAAAAAAATTAAATTTTTATATATTTACAAAAATATACAACTACTTTAGAGTTTCAAAATTTGCTTTATTTCACTTAAAATATTTAAACATATTTTTATGTGAGGATTTATACATTTTTCTTCATTTTCCTGTTTAGAGTTAGGAAGAAACTTTGAAATAATTTATTCCACTCTTTTTCCTCCGTATCATGGATTGACTGTACTTTGGGAAGAACTGTAGATGTTTAGATTTCTTGTTGCAATATGTGATTTGCAGCCCTATACAACGTACCATAGTTAATATCTGGTTCTTTTGTTGTTTAGAGTGATTTTTCTCTCCCTCTTGCTATTAGTAACCACTTGAGTTCTCTACTGAATAAAGACTCAATCTGTGTAATCACCGGAACTATAGCACACAGAGCAGCAGCAACAGTAAACGTGGAGTAATACATCTTTTACAGCCCAGTTCAAAACAATGGGTTGAACACATATATTAAGACTATTTTGGTAGAAAGTTGTAAAAATGACCATCAGAATGGGGAAGGAGGCTGAACAAACAAATCATTGGAATCTAAACAGCATCTGGTCAGCTGAAAAGGGAAATTAAAGCTGGATTCTGAGACAATATTGTTAAAACAGAGAAGAAATGTGACTTCCATCACAGAATTCCTGCTTTCCATCACCAAAGGCTTAACAAGTTGCTGTACCAGGTAACTGCAGCTATGGAGAAGCGTCTGGTAAGACTAAAAATCTGGAAGAGTTGGCTGAAAATCTGTTTGAAAAGCAATTAGATCCTGATTCTCTCTCCTCAACTCTGCATAGTTGAGTGGTAACCTTTCTCACACTCCAATAGGAGAAGAAGCCTTTATATTCTGAAAAGGGTAAAGGAGAGAATCTCTGCCCAGGTGAATGATAGGGACAGTAAATTCAAACAGGGTAAATGACCATTGATTTGATAAAATTTAAACACTGAGTACCCAACTCTACCCTGCTGCCAGTGCAGTCCCAGGATGCTGGGAACTTAGTGTACATCCTCCAGGCATGAAAACAGAAGATACATTTCCAGAGACTCTGGAGTGGGTGGTGAGAGAATCCTAAAACTACTGACATCAGAGGGCCCCAAGCAGGAGACCATTGGATAATGGAGAGCACAGTTACAAATCACACGGATGGGCATGGAATTTTCAAGCAGCTTTATAGTTTTCTATTACTAATATGAGCAGACTGCTATGGATCAGTGCATATTTATAGAAGGCATTCAAGATGAAAGGTGAGACACTGAGACTAATAGAAAAAAACGGAAACATGGAGAGTGCTGCCCAGCTCTGGGAGTGGTTGGCAGCATGGAGGGACTCTGCAGCAGGAAGTGAGTTTAGCAGAAAGGGGAGGGTCCTGGGCCCTGGGAATGAAGCCCCATCCTGCAGGTCAGAGCATAGAAGAGGCATACAGACAGTATTTAGCTGTGAAACAAGCCAGGAATTTGTTTGCGAGAGACAGATTTCTCAGACCCAGATTCTTCTTAAAGGGATCATGCAGAAAACCTCTCACATAACCATTCACCTGGGAATCTGGGGGATGAGGATACATGAGAGGACCGGAGTAGCAGGAAGAAAGTGTAACCTAGGAGGCACAGGGAGAAACACTGTCAGGGACAGCCACCCTAACTCCTGGGCTGAGTCACTTCCCAAATCTATAGTGAATATTTTTCCTGGAACCAGCAATACCAGCAAAGGGAAGCAGGTCACTAGTCAAACAGAAGCTCTGCTGCTACACTCAGAGCAGAGTCGCTTAGAAGCAGGGAGCCATCAGGGATACAGTATTGACTGCTAAGATCAAAGCTGCATTGCTCCCCCCACCCCTACGCTGCTGATTGCTTGCTGGAGGGTGGGTGGCGTTTGGATGTGGAAGTGTGGTCAGTGGGGGCGGAAGCCAGGGGCTGGCTGTGACTGAGGCCCCTAGCGAGGACATCCCGCCAGGTAGGAGAGGAGGTTGAGGGCAGATGCAGCAGTGGAAAGGGCTAATGAAAGCAGTATGACCAGCAGCTGCAGACCGGGCGAATGAGAGCAGTTCTATCTGCAGTTTTGCCCCCAGGGACAAGGCAAAAGCTGGGGAACCAGCTGAGACCTACATCTGAGCGCAGGTGCGCATCCTTGCATGTGGGGCCAAGGCTCGTGGCCCCGCACTCCAGTGCAGCCCCACCTGTGGTGGCATGGCAAAGGCTGAGACCAGCCAAGGCTTGTAGCCCTGGCACGTGAACACAGACCTGCCCACAGAGGCCAGGTGAAAACAGTCGGCCAGCAGCGGCAACTTCCATACCTGAACGCCTATATCGGAATGCCCGAGGCAGCAGCAGAAGGGGTGGCAGGCCTGCAGACAGACCACACCTAGGGAACACAGAGGCCACACACATCAGACTTCTGTGGCCACACCATTCTTATACAGAGACAGAATGGGAAGGCAGAGAAATGCAACCCAAATGAATCAAGAGAAATCCCCGGAAAAGGACTTCAATGAGTCAGAAATAACCAAATTACTGGATGCAGAGTTTAAAATAATGATTGTTATGATGCTCAAAGATCTTAGAGCTGCAATGGTGGACATAATGAACACCTAAATATAGAGATAGCAAGTATAAAAAAGGACATTGAAATAATATAAAAGAATCAGTAAGAAATGACAAATACAATATCAGAAATGAAGACCACACTGGAAGGACTTAAAAGAAGGATGGATGGAGCTGAGCACTGAATGAGTGAGTTAGAGGACAAGATAAACAAAAGCATGGAAGCAGAGAAGCAAAAAGAAAAGAGGCTAAAATGTCTGAAATAACTCTATCACAACATGAAGAGAAATAACATCCACATCATAGGGGTTCCTGAAGGAGAATAGAAAGAACAAAAGATAGAATATTTGATTAAAGAAATCATAGCTGAAAACTTTCCTAAATTGATAAAGGAAAAAGTCACACAAGCTCAAGAAGCACAGAGAGTTCCATTAAGGATGAACCCAAAAAGGCCAACACCAAGACACATTATAATTAAAATACAAAAATTATGAGATAAAGAAAGAATACTAAAAGCTGTAAGAGAAAAGCAGTCTATTACCTACAGAGAAGCCCCCATAAGGATGATATCTGACTTCTCAACAGAAACATTAGAGGCCAAAAGGGAATGGAAAAAAATATTCAAAGTACTGAAAAACAATAGCCTACAACCAAGACTTCTTTATCCAGCAAGGTTATTGTTTAAAATTGAAAGAGAAATAAAAAGCTTCCAAGACAAAAAAACAAAACAAAAAACAACACACACACACACACACACACACACACAACAACAACAACAAAAAAGGAATTCATTACAACCAAACCAATGCTCCAAGAAATGTTAAGGGGCCTGTTGTAAATAGAACAAAGGGGGAGGGGAATGTAGTAAAAGAGGAATGTAGCTTTAATGAATAAAATAGCAATAAACAACCACATATCAATAATAAACTTAAATGTAAATGGATTAAATGATCCAATCAAAAGACATAGGGTAGCTGCATGGATAAGAAAACAGGACCTATACATATGCTGTCTACAAGAGACACACCTCAAAAAAGATATACACATAGGCTGAAAGTAAAAGGTTGGAAAAAAATATTTCATGCAAATGGAAATTAAAAGAAAGCCAGGCTACCAATACTTATATCTGACAGAACAGACTTTTAAAAAAGGCTATAGTGAAAGGTAAAGAAGGTCACTACATAATGATAAAGAAAGCAATTGAACAGGAAGATATAACCATTATAAATATTTATGCACCTAATATAGTTGCACCTAAATATATAAAGCAGACTTTGATGGATATAAATTGTGAGATCAACAGCAATACTATAATAGTAGGGGATTTTAATACTCTACTAACATCACTAGATAGATCATCAAGAAAGAAAATTAACAAATAAACAGCAGACTTAAAAGACACACTAGATCAACTCGATTGAATAGATATCTTCAGAACCTTCCACACTAAAGCAGCAGAATATACATTCTTTTCAAGTGCACATGGTACATTCTCAAGGATAGACCATATGTTAGGGCACAAAAGGGGTCTCAACATATCTAAGACTGAAATCATATAAAGCATCTTCTCTGATCACAATGGCATGAAACTAGAAATCAACCACAATAGAAAAACTGAAAAATACTCAAACACTTTGAAACTATATAGCATGTTATTATAACAAATGGGATAACAATGAGATCAAAGAAGAAATTTAAAAATTTCTAGAAATGAATGAGAATGAGCATACAACAACTGAAAATTTATGGGACACAGCAAAAGTAGTCCTGAGAGGGAAGTTCATAGCATTACAGGCATACCTTAAGAAGCTAGAAAAAGCTCAAATAAACAACTAAACCCTGCATCTAACAGAACTAGAAACAGAACAGCAAGTAAAGTCCAGAGATAGTAGAAGGAAGGAAATAATAAAGATCAGAGCAGAAATAAATGACATAGAGGCTAAAAAGAACAATACAGAGGATCATTGAAACCAAGAGCTGGCTCTATGAAAAGGTAAACAGGATCCATGAACCTTTAAACAAACTCACCAAGATAAAAAGAGAAGACTCAAATAAATAAAATTAGAAATGAGAGTGGAGAAATAACAACTGACACAAAAGAAATACAAAGGATTGTAAGATAATACTATGAAGAACTGTATGCCAAAAAATTAGACAACCTAGGCGAAATGGACAAATTCCTTGAAACATATAATCTTTCAAAAATCAATCTGGAAGAATCAGAAAACCTAAACAGACTAATTACAACAAGTGAGATTGAAACAGTTATCAAAAAACTCCCCCCCTCCCCCCAAAAAACCAAAAAACTTCCAACAAACAAAAACCCTAGGCTAGATAGCTTCAAAGGTCAATTCTACCAAATATTCAAGTAAGAACTAACTTTTATCCTTCTCAAGCCATTTCAAAAAATTCAAGAGGAAGGAAGACTTTCAAGCTTCTTTTATGAGGCGAGCATAATTCTGATTCCAAAACCAGGCAAAGACAACACAAAGAAAGAAAATTATAGGCCAATATCACTCATGAATTTAGATGCTAAAATTCTCAACAATATATTAGCAAAATGGATCCATCAATAGAGGAAAAAAATCATATATCAGAATCAAGTGGGATTTATTTTGGAGAGGCATGGCTGGTACTATATTCGCAAATAAAACAATGTGATTAATCATATAAACAAAAGGAAGGAGAAAAACCACATGCTAATATCAATAGATGCAGAAAAAGCATTTGATAAAATCCAGCACCCATTTATGATCAAAACTCTTAGCCAAGTGGGAATACAGGGAACATACTTCAACATGATAAAGGCCATTTATGACAAAACCACAGCCAACATTATAACCAATGGAAAAAAATTAAAAGCAATTTCCCTAAAATCAGGAACAAGTCAGGTTGTCTCCTTTCACCACTCTTATTCAACATAGTACTGGAAGTCCTAGTCGCAATAATCAGTAAAGAAGAAGTAGTAAAAAGCATCCAAATTGGAAAAGAAGTAAAACTATTATTATTTGCAGATGATATGATACTGTATATAGAAAACCCTAAAGTCTCAGTCAAAAAACTACTGGACCTGATAAATGAATTCAGCAAGGTGGCAGGATATAAAATTAATACACAGAAATCAGAGGCATTTTTATATACAAACAAGGAACTGTCAGAAAGATAAATTAAGGAAACAATCCCCTTCACTATTGCAACAAAAATAATAAAGTACCTAGGAATAAATTTAACCAAGAGTTTAAAGACTTGTACACGGAAAATTATAAAACATTAATAAAAGAAATCAAGGAAGATACAAACAAGTGGAAGCAAATACCATGTTCATAGATAGGAAGAATAAACATCATTAAAATGTCTATATTATCCAAAGCAATTTATATTTTTAATTTTATTTTTATTTTATTCATTTTAGAGAGGAGACACAGAGTGTGAGAGAGAGAGAGATAGAAGCATCAACTCCCATATGTGCCTTGACCAGACCAGTGCAGGGTTTTGAACTGGCGACCTCAGTGTTCCCAGGTTGGCGCTCTAGCCACTGTGCCACCACAGGTCAGGCAGCTATTTATAAATTCAATGCAATACCAATTAAAATGCCAATAACATACTTTTAAAAATATAGAACACATATTCCAAAAGTTTATATGAACTAAAAATGAACACAAATAGCCTTAGCAATCTTGAAAAAGAAGAATAAAGTGGGAGGTATCACACTTCCTGATATCAAGTTATAATACAAGGCCATGGTACTCAGAACAGCTTGGTACTGGCATAAGATCAGGCATATTGATCAATGGAACAAAACAGATAATCCAGAAATAAATCTGCATCTTTAAGGACAATTGATATTTGACAAAGGAAGTAAGAGCATACAATTGAGTAAAGACAGTCTCTTTAACAAATGGTGTTGGGAAAATTAACCAGCTACCTGCAAAAAAATGAAACTAGACCACCAATTTACACCATTCACAAAAATAAACTCAAAATGGATCCAAGACTTAAATGTAAGTTGTGAAACCATAAGCATCTTAGAAGAAAACATAGGCAGCAAGATCTCTTACATCTGTAGCAGCAATATATTTGCCGATTTATCTCCACAGGCAAGTGAAATAAAAGACAGGATAAACAAATGGGAGTATATCAAACTAAAAAGCTTTTACACAGCTAAAGACTACATAAACAGAATAAAAGGACAAATCACATAATGGTAGAACATATTTGACAATACGTCTGATAAGGGGTTAATAACCAAAATTTATAAAGAATTTGTAAAACTCAACACCAGGAAAATATAGAATCCTATCAAATAATGGTCAAAAGAAATGAATAGAGCCTGACCAGGCTGTGTCACAGTGGACAGAGCGTCGGACTGGGATGCAGAAGACCCAGGTTTGAGACCCCAAGCTCGCCAGCTTGAGCGTGGGCCCATCTGGCTTGAGCAAAAAGCTCAGCAGCTTGGACCCAAGGTCACTGGCTCCAGCAAGGGGGTGCTCGGTCTGCTGAAGGCCCGCGCTCAAGGCACATGTGAGAAAGCCATCAATGAACAACTATGGTGTCGCAACAGCAACAAAATACTAATGATTGATGCTTCTCACCTCTCTTCATTCCTGTCTGTCTGTCCCTATCTATCCCTCTCTCTGACTCTCTCTCTGTCCCTGTAAAAAAAAAAAAAAAAAAAAAAAAAAGAAATGAATAGACTCTTCTCCAAAGAGGACATACAGATGGCCAATAGGCATATGAAAAAATGTTCAACATCACTAATCATTAGGGAAATGCAAATTAAAACCACAATGAGATACCACCTCACACCAGTCAGAATGGCACTAATTCTGACTGACCTCCACAGGATAGGTGCTGGCGAGGATGCAGAGAAAAGGGAATCCTCCTGCATTGCTGGTGGGACTGCAGACTGGTGCAGTCACTGTGTAAAACAGTATGGAGATTCCTCAAGAAATTAAAAATAGAACTGCCTTTTGACCCAGCTATTCCACTTATAGGAATATATCCCAAGGATACCATATCACCGACTGAAAAAAAGAAATGCAACCCCATGTTTATGGCAGCATTGTTCACAATAGTGAAGATCTGGAAACAGCCCAAGTGTCCATCAGTGGATGAGTGGATTAAAAAGCAGTGGTACATATATACAATGGAATACTATGGGGTCGTGAAAAAAAAGGAAATCTTACCTTTTGTGACAACATGATGGACCTGTAAACTATTTTGTTGAGTGAAATAAGCCAGGCAGAGAAAGAAAAATGATGTTGCTCATTTGAGGAATCCAGCAAACAATGTGAACTGAGGAATGGAATTGACACAGAGGCGGAAGGGACCAGAGCAAAAGAGGACAGAGGGAAAGGGGATGATAGGATGGGATAAACCTGAAGGGTAGGGGGAGGTCATTATGGAGAGGCGCAAGGGAAATGTTGAGGGGAATATTGGGAAGGGGGCATGCATTCGGGGCAACACTAGAATCTATGTAAACACAATAAATTAAAATCAATAAAAAAGAGGAAAGGGAAACAATAAAGAAAACCATATAAAAAGATAGACACAAAAGAAGGAGTAAAATTATCTTCAAAACTATTTTATTAGTAATCCTAGTGTGTCAAACATACCATTGCATCCGGGAAAGAAGAATAATTTGCTATTCAAAATAATTAACAAGCATAATGAGCTCATGCCATTTAAATATCAGATAGTTGTGAGAGAGTCTCAATGGGAGATTTGGATATTAAAGAAATCTCTCAGAAAGTAGAGCAAATAGATAATGAAGTGAAAATTAGGAGACAAAAAATTTATTCAAGAAGCTTGTCACTTGAATAATGTGAGTCCCAGAAAAATAGTTAAAAGTAGAAATGGAGAAAAATAATTATCAAAGGATTAAGACAAGAGACTTTCTCAGCATGTAAGGCAGTAGTGGTTCTTAACCTTTTTTGAGGAACTGAACCCACCAGTTTCATATGTGCATTCACCGAACCCTTCTTTAGTGATAAATAAAATATGATTTTTTTTCCAAATTTAGTTTTGCCGGTGCGAGACTAGAGTTGCTCAACTTGGCATTGCATATCATACAGATAGAACGCTGACTCCCATCCCGTTCTGTGATACAATCCATGTTGTACATATTCATCCAACCACTTTCATTTTTTGCTCGACATATTTAGTATTGATTAAAATATTAAGAAAGAAACCACACGACGTACAACTCCGACAGCCATTGACTACTGCGCGCACTAAGTTCCCCGCAGCACTGGTTGGCCAAGCAATGTAATGTGATCCTCTGCAGCAAGTGATGGCCAAGCAAGGCATGTCATTATGACTTTACACAAGTGTGTCTTTACCTGTGCAGCAGAGGCTTCTCCAAACCCCTGAGACCGACTCATCGAACCCCTAGGGTTTGATAGAATCCAGGTTATGAACCACTGATGTAAGGGGAGAACACAGGAGAGGAGCTAGTGGAGGTTGATAATGGTGCAGGGCTCTTCACAGATTACAATCTGCTGAGCGTATTTAGAAAGCAGTCTACCCAGGGTAGAAAGCTAGAAGCTCTTGGAAAAGATTTCTCCCATAAGAGGATGTGAATAAAATAAATGGATTTGTATATTCTGAGACAGAGAAGAATGCTGATGAGTTGAAAATGAATTAATGTCCTGACCTGTGGTGGTACACTGGATAAAGCATTGACCTGAAATGCTGAGGTCACCAGTTCGAAACCCTGGGCTTACCTGGTCAAAGCACACACAGGAAGCAACTATGAATTGATACGTTTTGTTTCTCCTCACACTTTCTCTTTCTTCCTCTCTTTCATTCTCTCTCTATAAAACCATAAAAATAAAATTTAAAAAATAAAAATAAAAGAAGAAAGTGAATTAATGATAACTATATAAAAAAAGGGATCAGACAGAAATCACTATTCTTCAAGGAAAACCAAAAGTGCTGCTAGAAATGCTGTTTTTCATTTTGGACTTTCTATCTCTTAGCTCATCTTTACTTTTCATTTATTTGAAAATACTCTTCTAAATTTTTCTGTATTATGTATAGTTTTCTGAATTAGTCACATTTTACTAAAAAATTAGAGGTTTTTGTTGTTTTGTTTTACCTCATAGATGTGAAGAAATTAACAGAATACTTTCTTTAAATTTTCATTCTTTTTTTTTTAAATTTACTCATTTTAGAGAGGGGGAGAGAGATACAGAGAGAGAGGGAGACAGAGACAGAGAAGAGGGGAGGAGCAGGGAGCATCAACTCCCATATGTGCCTTGACCAGGCAAGCCAACTGTATCTAACTGGCGACCTCAGCATTCAGGTTAACGTCAGGCTCATTTTCTTTTTGTTACTGAGCTTTCACTTTATTTTCTTCCTAAAACTGCTGAGCTTTAGAGTCTTTCACAAAACTTCTGTGAACAAAATGCTCCTCTGGGAACACAGTGTTTTCACATTTATTAGGTGAGGCCTATAGGGTAACTTAAACCACAAACATTTTAATTAATAATGTTGATGTTTTTATTATTGCTGAATGGGTAACCTTGTTTTTTGTGTAGCATTTTTTGTTTGTTTGTTTTCTGTGTATGTGTGTGAGCATATAAGAAGTTGAGTTTCTTAAGTAGACCACAGCTTTCCTTCAGAATTACAGGGGTGTTAATGAGGTTGTTTATACTTTGTAATGATTATCCAGGGAGCTGTAAAGAAAGGCAGCAGGATGCCATAGGAACAGAGGTGAGCATTTAGCACCTACTAAGTGTGAGCCACTATTTTGGTTCTGAGATAGGCAATGAAAAAGACCTAACAGGTCCCAGGCTCCATGGATTTATATTTTAGGTGGGTGAGTGGGTAGGGGATTCATTTATATAAATTTATTTATTTATATATAAATTATAATATATAATATTTGTATGTAATTATATAAATTTATATTATTTATCTATTTAAATAAATTCTTATATATTCAGATCTCTGGTATTGACTAAGTGTCCTGAAGGAGGCTATACTAGATAAAGTGATTGAGGATAACAGAAAGCACTGTTATATCAGAGACAGGGAATGCTACAAAGAGGAAATGGCCTTTATGCAGAGCCATGAGTGAAGTTAGGAGGAAAGAGAACAAACAGCAAAAGCAAAAGTCCTGAAGCAAGAGGAGCAGAAGAGGTATTTGAAGAAGGAGGTCAGTGTGGCTGGAGGACAGGGACTGCTGGTGGATTTTACTTGAGAGGAGAGAAATGTGGCCTGATGGGAGGAGTTGGGTTCTGTCTTAATGGCAATGGGAAGCCAAAAAAGGGTTGATGCAGAGGTGATATGAATTTGCTTTGTGTTTTAAGAGGATCACTTTGCCTGCAACTTGGGAAGTAAATTAGAAGGATTGAAAATGGAAGTCAGGTGTTTGGCTCAGGGAGAGGACAGTGACATTGGCTAGGGTGTTGATGCGTGGAGGTGAGAAGGGAGTAGATCAAATATGTTTTATTTTTCATATTTTTTTAGTGATAGAGACAGACAGAGACAGACAGGAAAGGAGAGAGATGAGACACATCGGCTCATAGTTGTGGCACCTTAGTTATTCATCGATTGCTTTCTCATGTGTTCCTTGACAAGAGGGCGCCAGCCAAGCCAGTGACCTTGGGCTCAAGCCAACAACCTTGGGCTCAAGCCAGTGACTTTGGGGTCCTGTTTATGATCCCATGCTCAAGCCAGCGCTCAAGCTAACAGCCTCGGGGTTTCTAAGCTGGGTCCTCAGCATCCCAGGATGGTGCTCTATTCACCGCACCACAGCCTGATCAGGCTTAAATATGTTTTAAGTGAAAGTTTTGTAGGTAGTTTGTATAGTAGGATGAGAAAATGAGCAAGCATAGGCAAAGATGATCCAAGAATTTGCTCAGAGGAACTAGGTGAATGGACAATTTTACATACATAGATAAGTAGTTTTGATTGACTAATTTTAGGACAAACTTCAAGGACATCTAAATCCAATTATCAACAGAGATATTTACGTACCAAATCTTTGGTTTCTCATATTTTTATGGTACAGAGTGATAATCTGTGACTCATTCCATAAAGATTGTCTTAATTCTTGTTTCCATTTTACCCCAAGTTATAATGACTGGAAAGAAATATCATTTTTACGTATAAAATCATGTTTACAAGTCTTCTCTTCCCCACTGCATTGTCTCAGGTGAGTTTGCATTGTCTCAGGTGAGCCAGAGGTGAGGGGCTTGAGATAAAGTAAGGCCTGGGAGCCCTGGGTGAGAAATGTGGGGAGTAAGTGTTGCAAATCAGTTGATTATATATCAGAAATTAATCATCCTCAATTTGCTAATTTGGCTTTTTTTTTTCTTTTATCAGAGAACTAAGGTCTTTGAGATGTCAGAACTTAACTTTCTTGGATCAAGCCAAGAAATGTGACATTTTCTTTGCAAAACTACCCTTTTCATGCACCAGATTCTTTGGCATTCTGAATTAATAATAAGTGTGTCTACATGAGATTTAGGTTGTGGAAAAGGGAAAGCTAGCCTTACTCTAGGGGAGGCAATAGCTATTTTTATAGGAACCAGAATAATATAAGTGCTGCATAGTCAAGATATTTGCACTAGTAATTTATGTTAAGAGGTAACTCAATAACAAATTTCTAAGAACTGGGTCAGAGGGAAAGATTAAATCAATCCTTTGTAAGTTTTGCACACAAAGTCAGAGTTCATTTTCTTGAAGACTCTCCTTTGTACTTTATGGCCTGGCCCAGGAAAAATTTTTCTTGGCATATTAGCACCCCCCCCCCCCAAAAAAAAGCTGATACTACATATTAACTTGTTTTTAATATTTTCAAAAAGTTAACTATTGGATATTGTTGGGAAAACAAGTGTGTAACAAATGTTTTTTAGGTTTGCTCGCTTGTATTGGGTCAGCGCCATGTGTGTCTAGTCTATGGAAGGCTGCGTGGGCTTGCCCTCAGGGTGGCAGATTGCAGATTGCAGACTGCTTGGAGGGGCTATTGTTTGCTGGAGAAGGGGTTTTCCCCCTCAGCCTGTTTTGCTGGGAGAGTTCAGAGAGAGAGAGAGAGAGAGAGAGAGGGAAATAGAGAGCTGAGAGTATTGGGAGCCCTGCCTATTTGCACATTGTTGGGCAAATGAATTTGTTAAATTTGTATTTTTTGAGTTTGCTCACTTTTATTGTTATAAAATGGTGCTGGGAAGCACATGTGGTCTGTGAAATTGTAAATTACCTTCCTGCTTGGGAAGGGTCATTGTTTTGCTAATGTTTGCTGGACTCAGGTAGTTGTGCAAAGAAGGAAGAAATGTTTGCAGAGTGAGAGAGTAGAGAATGCAGAGTGCTGAAGAAGTCATGTTGGCAGGGAAGGAGAAGGTGTGCAGATGGGGAACCAGAGGTGAGGGGCTTTGCGAGCTCCACTGATACTGGTGGGGCCTTTGATTCTAAGAGGAACCGGAGAAAATTCTCCTGGTTGTGGAACTGGAAGGAAGTGTTTTCCCTGTGTGTTTGCTGGTTGGCTGGTACGAGACTTTAATAAAGGAATGGCCCACCATTTTTTGACTCCACTGTTTCTTTACCCTCTGTACAAATCCAATGGGAACCTGAACCTGCATGGCCACTACAGCAGTGACTCCTGTGGCCATACATGCATCCACCTTTACGAGACTTTAATAAACGGAATGGCCCACCATTCTTTGTCTCCATAGTTCCTTTACTGTCTGTCTGAATCCAATGTGAACGTGCATGGCCATGATGGGGGCGGGGGCACTGGCATTATAGATATTTTAGCACTTTGCTAATGTGGATAAAGTCACAATACCCTTTTATTATCCTCTGCAAAGGCATTGAAGAGGCTGTTCATTTCATCTAACTATCATCAATGGGGTGCATCACTAATTCTTACCCAGTAACTAGGGAGGCATTTGAGAAGATATCATTCATTACCTGTTGGTCAAATAAATTTGTAAATATTGATGTATATGTTTGCTCACTTATAATTTGCATTGGGCGTTGGAGACAGGCTATAAGCTGGCAAATTCCTTATAGCCTAAGGCTTAGTTTTAAGACTAAGCCTTTCCCACTGTTTTAATACTAAGATCTTTTCAAAACTAAGCTTTTCCCCACAGCTTTGACTGTTTTGCATGATGGGGGGTGGGGTGATGCACTGTTATGAGGAATCCTATTTATGCCTCAGATAAGTAGCTTTGTATCAAATACTTTCTTATTTGTATATTAGCTTATTAAAGGGTTTAATTTTCTACACTGTAAAGTAAAGCAAACCGGGAGCTCTCTCTCTGTTGGGCAGATAAAATATATTATGCTCACTTTGTTAAAGATGACGCTGCCCACATGGAAGTTTATTGATATTAATGTGTGTTCTGGGACAGGCTGTGGGCAGGCTGGGTCATTATAGCCTAAGGCTTAGTTTTAAAATAAGCTTTTCTCCACACCCTTGAGTGATTGGGTGATGTGGAATGGTACGCTCTCCTGAGGAATCCTCCCATTATGCCTCAGATGGGTGACTTTGTATCAGAGACTTTCTTGTTTGTAGATTGGATTAAGGGTTTGAATTTCTACACTATAAAGTGGAACAGACCAGTAGCTTGCTCTCTCTTGGTTCCTGAGGTATTAGAAAGGAGAGCAGATTAAGGCCAGGTGGAGGCCAGGAGAAGCAGTCAAGATGGTAGAGTGCTGAGAGAGAAGCGAGTTTGTGCAGAGTTTGTGCAAGAGAAGATGAGGAACAGAGGTGAATGAGTCTGGTGAGCTAGAAACCTTTGATTCTAGGAAACTCAGATAAGTCAGTAGCTTTGTGAGCACTGAATGAGTGGGTTTTGGAGCCCAGTGTGTGTTTTTGCTTGCCCGCTGGGTGCAAGCTAGAATTAAAGCTGATGGCTCACCAGTTTTTGGCTTTGTTGTTTTATTACCATCTGTCCGAATTAAATGCAAACCTGCATGGGCCAGATTACAGTGATGGTGGCCATGACTACTGGCATTACATTACCCAACTCATTATTTATTGTTTTTACAAAGTATAAGGGGAAAAGCATCCTTTCTTTTTAACCATCCCAGAAAAAGCATATGACTCTCAAATCTCCATCAGTGTTATCCATTTATGACTTTCCTCAAACACTAACTGCTTCTAAACATTTCTTGCTACAGTTAATTGTGTCCTTCAGCTTTGTTCTTTGGAACACCTTTATAATAACTACGGGGAGAACATGGTCTACCCATAGTTGAGTTTTCTCTTGTAACCTCATTTTATCTGACTGCACCATTGATTCTTCACTCTCTCTCTCTCTCTTTTTTTTTTTATTTGGACCCAGGTATTGACTTGGTAAAGTCCTTCATACCCAAAGTCATTTGTAGGCCTTCATATCTGGCTTGAGACCAGGTGATGAAGCTTAGAAACATTAGTTCTTTTTGTGAATCAAAACAATTAGGAAGCAGAAGACAGGAGGTGATAGGACAGATAGATTGCTCTCTGTTTTTCCTCTCAATGAACCACAATGAAAATATCTTTCCTCTTTGTAAAGCTTCCAGGTAATCCTGCATACAGCAAAAAGACGCATCACAAAAGCCATGTCCTTGCATTGCCACACATCTTTTCTTTTCTCAATTGCCCCTTCCCACCTTATTTCCTCAACTTCATTTCCTTGGGTTTGCCCCTCCCAAAGAAACTGTCAATGCTCTAATCCTTGCCTCTGTCTCTGCTGTTTTCAAAAGGTTCAGTCTAAGGAAGATAGATGATATTAATAATCTAGTCACTTAGCGAAGATTGTGGGGAATAGAAAGGTTTATAAGATCTCTTTCTGTCTACATTCTTTCAGTTGCTATCAGTTGTTCACATTATTCTCTCTATGATTAGCTCTGTAGAGAAAAAAAAAGTCATTTTTCAGAAGACCTAGAAATATTTCCTTATAAATGAATACATTAAGTGAGTGTCAAATAATGGTGAGGTTTTACTAGTAGGCACTTTGGCATGTCATAGTATGTAATAAAGCAAAAGTTACTCTGTGGCCTGATATGGATATGTAAGATTTATGTCATTATTTTCTCCTTATTTCCTGCCCAAATTTTAAGTTATTTTTGGGAAGTAAGCAATATGAAAATGGAATTTTAAGTGATGCTGGAGCTTTTCTCTTTCAGATACTTAATATTATGAATTCTTTTAAAATCAATGAAGTAATGAAGATTTTGATAATTTTAATATAGTCTATATTTATATAATTGGATATCATAATTATATGTTTAGATGATTAAACATATGAACACTAATTTTCTACTTATAGACAATTAAGATAACTATGTAAATATACAGTAATTGCCTGAAGTGAAAAAAATCAAATAAATATTTGATGAATAAAATTAAATGAGTGTTAGAGAAAAATAAAATACATATCTGTTTAAAATACCATTTGATAAAATCTATCATTATCTACTTACTAGATTTTTGATGGGAATTATATTTATTTCTAGTGAGACCTGTAACAAGATCACATGTGTCAACATAAGAGATTTTCAAACTTGTGAGACTTTTTTATGAGTTTATTTGAGCTGAACTCTACAATTTCCGGGAAGCAAAATCTGATGGATTGAGAAGGTGCTCTGGAAAATGGCAGTTTCATCATTTATTTTATACAGAGATATTGGGAGGTTATATGAAATTGATTGGAATGGTGATAGATTAGGGAGGGGAGAGAAAGCAAAACTGGGAAATCTCTGGAATTGGATAAAAATTACTGTACTGAAACTTTTATTACTTAAGCAGGAATAAGATAGTTCATAGTTAATTAACTTGATAACAGTAACAATGAGAGGATTTGTGGTTCCTGCTCTGGTGGGGTGGCTGCACCCTGAGGTGGGCAGGAAAAGAAGAGATGACCCTGACATTTCAAAAGCATGTTATCAGGTACATTATTGTAGGTGCAAAAGGCAACAGACAGGCTTCAAAGCAATCATTGACCTTCCTTCATTAGACAGAGAATAACTCCCTAGGACATGACTACCCACAACAAACCACTTTCAGTAAAAACATTTCAATTTCAGACCATCCTGTGTGGTTACTTGAGGCTCCAGATTTTGTAAGGACACCGTGCAGGCTTTCCCTGAGCTTGTCAGGTTCAGCACGTGGCCCCTTTTTTGTCCACACATGAAATAATGACTGAATAAGTTTATTAGAAGAGACATTTTCTAAGTTTATGAGAAAATTCTTTTCTTGAGGTGTCATGTTAGCATCACAGATAGTATATCACTTCCTATTGCCTCA
Source organism: Rhynchonycteris naso (assembly GCA_037038555.1). Classification (NCBI taxonomy): domain Eukaryota; kingdom Metazoa; phylum Chordata; class Mammalia; order Chiroptera; family Emballonuridae; genus Rhynchonycteris; species Rhynchonycteris naso. The sequence continues at coordinate 126,831,883 of CM072999.1, forward strand.
TAAATTTAGCATACATTGATCTCTTTTTGGGTTTTGTGTCCTCAACATGTGCCATTGCCAGGAAGTATTGCCTGAGTATATTTGATATCTTGGGACTTCTTGGCATTAGACATAGTTTATTATGCTGGCGGGCCCAGAGTAGTTAACACTGAAAGTCTGAGCACTGACTGGCAGTTTCTTTGGGGCATTTTATAGACACACAGTTACTATGCAAGAAGCAAGTGGGTGGGTTTACAGAAGCAAGGAGAAAGAAAAAAAACCAAAAACGATATTGCCAGAAACGGAGCAGTCGTGTCAGCAACAGTAACAGCCATACCATTATAACATGTCAGTAACAGCCTTATCAGGAACAGTCATGTCTGCACTATATCACTATCAGCCATACCAGTTTCACCGCAACCGAATGTCGATTTCAGGATTGCAATGTAACAGGCATATCAATAGAAGTAATATTGATTGATATACATTTGGAATAATATGATCTTTATAGTTTTTTTGCTTAAAGAATACAATATATGGAAACCACTGATGAAATTGAAGTTTCAGGTGTGTCCAAACCTTAATTGGTAGTATTTATAATCTACCTCATGCTACATAATGCTTTTACTATTATATTACAGGACTTATGAATATAATTTCATAGATATGCATATATATAATAAAATATATTGAATATATATTTATATCATATATTTTTATACATGTATTTGTACACATTATTGGAGCAATATTCAGTAATTATGGGAGGCTGGCTATTGTATCTCAGTCACTTATTATGTGATTTTGGTTTTGTTATTTAAGTTTATAAAATGAAGTTAGTAAAAAGAAAAAGAGATATTTAAATAAAATACTTTCAATGCTGTGTGTACTGGTTTACATTTGAACTGATCAGATAGACCAAAACATTTTTGGGGTTACCTTTCATTCTCAGGGGTGATAGGCTGAACTAATTTTATCTGTGTCACCTATTTTCCAAAAGGATATGAATACCAAGCATGGGGTCCTGGTGAGGTACATTGGAAAAGGTGCTACTTAATGATTTTAAAAAGGTTTGAATTTCCCCCACCCTAGGGGTAGGAGTGAAATGTCCTCAGAAATTTCTTAGTGTGAGTCTCAGTTAAAAGGCATGCTTTTAGGCAGAATACTGACCTAACAGCATACATGCTTTTAGGTCAGTATTCTTCCTTTTAGAAAAGGAACATTAAATGGCTCCTTTGATAAACTTTAAAGAAACTTAGTTTTTCTATGCTTCATATCACAATTTCCAGAGCAGCCTCTTGTTTGTATTTCATGGTTGGCAATCTCTCATTTGTTTTCTCTACCTGCCATCCATAAGGCCTCCCTTATATCCTACACCAAATGTACTCACATCACGTGTCTCAGGGAGGCCATCACCCAGGTGATATTATTTGGCCTTATGCTTGGGATGGGTGTGGGGGAAAGGCTGTAAGGTAAGCAGGCCAGGTTGTTATAGCCTAAGGCTTGGTTTTAAGAGTAAGCTTTCCCCCACATCCTTGACTGATTGGATGATGTAGGGTGGTGCACTCTCCTGAAGAATCCCATTATACAGAGACTTCTTAGTTTGTATAATTGGATTAAAGGTTTTGAGTCTATGCTATAAAGTGGGAGAGACCAGTAGCTTGATCTCTCTCTCTGGGTTCCTGGGTTCCTGAGATTAGTATCAGAGAGGAGAGCAGATTAAGGCCATGTGGAGGAGAAGTAGCCAAGATGGCAGAGTGCTGAGGAAGAAGCCAGTTTGTTAAGAGTTTGTGCAGGAGGAGATGGGAAACAGAGGTGAATAAGTCTGGTGAGCTAGAAACCTTTGATTCTAGGAAACTCGGATGAGTCAGTAGCTTTGTGAGCACTGAATGTGTGGGTTTTGGAGCGCAGTGTGTGTTTTTGCTTGCCCGCCGGGTACAAGCTAGAATTAAAGCTGATGGCTCACCAGTTTTTGGCTCCGGTGTTTCATTGCCATCTGTTCGAATCCATTGCGAACCTGCACAGGTCAGGCAGCTGCGATGGTGGCCCCGACTACTGGCTTTACAAGGTTCCAGTGCTGGGACTATGGGAATGAGTCATAAAATAACACCATGGCCTTTGCCCTCAGAAGGAATTGCTTTCTCTGTTATAATCATGAAGTGACTTCACCAACCAGCAGCTTCAAGAACAAAGTGCGTTATTTGTGAGCAAGGCCGTGAGTCCGTTCCTGAAGCCTTGCTTCTGCTTCATAACCATGCGTACTATAATTCTCACCGAGAAAAATGGATTCCTTATAAAATGCCTCTCTCCCCACTTGTTTCTGAATGGTTACTGATAAAACCCAAGTTCTGCCTGCAACTTTAGTACAAGGGAGCCTGGTAAATGTAGTTTTTATCTTTCTAATCATCCTGTCAATTTCCTGTTGTTTGTGGAAACCACTGTTTTAGCTTCTCTGTAGAACTTTTCTTTCAATTTTAAGAATTCTTTCTTTGCCCAGAAGACAAATTCATATTCCCTTTCTTCTTTTTTCTTTTCTTTCAGGAACATTCAATCCCAAGAATTCCAGGTGATATTATACAGGATAATTTTGTGCTTTATCCTTCATCTCCACATTTCAATTAGGAAAAAAAAAATTGATAGAAATATGCATATAAACAGAAAATGTTACAATGGGTCAGTAAGGTTGTATAATGTGTGCTCTGGGTGGCCATCCATTTTCTCTTGCTCTTGGAGAAAGTTTCTCTGAACTAACCTGAATGAAATCTACCAGAGTTTGTTTTTGTTAATGACACCAATGTGAAACTAAAAACAGAGTGTGACTTTGGATAAAGTGAGACTTCAGTTCTAGCTCCTCCATTTTCAAGTTGGGGAAATCATTCTGTTGTCTTTAGTGTCATTTTCTCATTGTAAATTGGACATACAGAATCTAATTGATATGATTTTTATGGTAATTAAATGAGATACTGTATTAAAGCATTTGCCAGAGTCAGCCATTAATAAATATTAGTTACGTTTAGTAGAAATAGAGATGCTTTGTTAAAATCCCAAAGCCAATTGTATGGTCTTGGGAAAGTTAATTAACGCTTCTGAATCTCAGTTTAATCATCTATAAATTGAGGATAATAACATTTACTTGTAGGACTGTTATAGAGACAATTATGCAAAAGTAGCTAGTTCAGAATCTAACACAATATTAGTTCCTATGTCTTTACTTTCTAAGTTTTATTTGAAACTGCATTCTTTTTTTATTTGAAACACACATCCTTATTTTTGGAGAGACGAGAGAGAGAGAGAGGAGCGTCAACTCGTTCGTTGTTCCACGTTAGTTGTGCAGCCATTGATTGCTGCTCATACGTTCTCTACCGGACATGGAATTGGTGACGTCAGAATCAAACTAATGATCTTGGGTTTCGAACCAGCAATTTCAGTGTTCGGATTGACCCTCTATCCATTGCACCACCATCAATCAAGCTAAACATAAATTCTTGCAATATTTGACTCTGGCACTAATCTAGTGAACTGAAAAATTTCAACTGTATGCAATATTAGCACACTGTTAATACTTTCTAATTGATGGGTCCTGAAATTGGGCCATGTGCATGAACATGTAACATGACCTCTTTCATGTATGTTATTCCTGATGCCTTCGTTTAGTTCTTTTATGTCTTCTTGTTGATAGCTTTCAATCACCTGGATGTTGAATTGAGTGTGTGTTCAATTTGATGGCCTCTGAATGTTGCAAGATGCTCATTCAATGTGTTATTGTTCTTGTTTTTTAAAAAGTTGCTCAAATATTTTAGGGGCAAAGTGTGAGATACAGATTGTTCTGTATGACTGATAATCACCCATAGGAATTGGAAATGTCATTTCCTTTTACAGTTCCAGGTGCCCATAAAAATAATTCACTCTAAAATACGGTTATAGGCTAATTTAATGTAACTTTATTAATATTTTATTTTAATTTATTTTTTTTAGTTAGGTACAAAGTCTTCATTGTTGCTGTTATATGCAAGCCTAGAAATGGTCTCTTCCCAATGACAAGTACAATCGTTTCTATATTTAGGGAAAGATATAAAACCTCATATTTTTTTGAGAGTAGAATTGCTCCAATAAATCATTTCCAGTGAACTCTGGTCATGATAAACAGTCTAGTTTCTGAGTTTTATTAGTTGGCTACATTATTGCACATCAACAATCTCTAGTTCCAACAGAATAAACCTATAATGACTGTTGGTCATTTTCTAGTTCAATCTCTTTGTCCAGCATTTTGGGACTGTCTTGGGACAGCAGAAGGTCTGACACAAGAACTTTGAGAAGACATGATAGTGATCCTTTCACCTTGAATGAACTGTCATGGAGTGTGGCAGTTGTTCCTCCAGGACTTTGTGATCAAGGTGATTAGGACATTTTCTCTTCAGTGTCAATAGCTGTCTTTTGAGCAAAAATGGTGGTTGTGGTTTGAGTTCCCCATCATCATGTACACCATATTTGAGGCAGTGTGACTGATATCTAAGGTGGGCTGCCAGAATCTCCTCATTTGGCCTGTTTTAGTCTGGATCTCACCTTTTTCTGTACATTTCCAAATGCTTTTCAGGAATCCAGCTCAGCTCCACGACTTTCTTTGGGAAGAATCTTACATTTGTTTAGGCTCTCCAGCTGACCGATCCGGGCAATAATGAACTGGCTGTCATCTCTGCTTGCCCTCTTCAGTCAGGGGGTTTCATAGGCAGAACAAAGTGTGCAAACTCTGTAACTTATCTAGCTCATTGATAAATGACCATTGTGATATCCAGCTGTCACTGACTACAAAGGATTGCAAGGAAGGGAAGATTGATGTTTTACACCCAATTTCAGCATCCAGGAAATGTAGAGAAGAAATTGCAATGTCAGAAAAGATTATTTTAATCTGGGCAGATATGCTATTAGAAACAGCTGATATTCATCAATTAAGTGATTAGAGGAAAGGTCTAATAAGTTGACAACCTAAAGAACTTCAATCAGCCTTTCTTTCTTTTTTTTTCTTTTTACAAGTGAGAGGAGGAGAGATAGACTCCTACATGTGTCCCGACCAGGATCCACATGGCAACCCCTGTCTGAAGCTGATGCTCTGCCCATCTGGGGCCATACTTGCAACCAAGCTATTTATAGCACCTGAGGTAGAGGCTTCATAGAACCATCCTTAGTGCCTGGGATGACATGCTTGAACCAATCTAGCCGTGACTGTGGCAGGGGAAGAGAGTGAGAAAGAAGGGGAAGGGTGAAAAATGGAGAAGCAGATGATTGCTTTTCTTGTATGCCCTGACCAGGATTTGAACCTGGGACATCCACAAGCCAGGCCAACCCTCTACTACTGAACCAACCGGCCAGGACCAAGCTGGCCTTTCTGAAACGGAAATATTACTAGATTCATGTTACAGCTTCTCAAAGACCAGCCACCAAGTGGCACACCAGAGCACTTAGATCCATGTTATTCCTGTTTGGCTAAGGACTAATACCTACACTGTAGAAAGGTTTTGGTTGGATATGGTCAGCTATGGGAAATCTCAGTTTAATTACACTTAGTTGTTTCATAACAGAATCAACACCAATAGTTCCCCTAGAATAACTCCCAATCATAACAATTTGCTTTTTTCCATTTTCCTCTTATCCATCTTTGAACACATAGTGATTCTTAATTACAGCAAGAAAGTCTACTCCAAAGTTTGCTTTGTTTGGACTAAGATCCTTCTGTTTGGTGCCTGCATTTAAAATACAGTCCTCCCTTCATGACTCCCATCTGGTTTGCCTTTCTTGGAATTTCCCCATTGTGCTCCTAACCAGAGCCCTACATTTTCTGGTTTATTATAAAGGATATCCATGAACAACCAGGTGAAGAGGTACAGAGGTGAGGTCTGCAAGGGTCCTGAGCACAAGAGCCTATCTGTACAGAGTTTGGGATGCCCTCTATCAGCACTAAGGGTGTGGGGTGAGGGGGAGATATGTTCACTAATGTGGACACCATCCAAATCCTACAGTTTAAGGATTTTCATGAGATGCCATCATGTGGATGTGATTGATTATTAACTCAATCTCATCCCACATCTTTCCACAAGGAAGGTGTTTCTCTCTTTGGCCCTCTTGTTATTAGAACACACAAAATAGAATTGCACCGAATTATATATTTGGCACAAACTGGCTAAATTTATCTATTAAGAGAATGCTAGAAAGCCGTAATGACAAACATCTCTGTCAAGCCTAATGTCAAAAGACATTCCTGCCTGACCAGGCGGTTGTGCAGTGGATAGAGCATCGGACTGGGATGCAGAAAACCCAGGTTCGAGACCTCGAGCTCGCCAGCTTGAGCAAGGGCCCATCTGGCTTGAGCAAAAAGCTCGCCAGCTTGGACCCAAGGTTGCTGGCTCCAGCAAGTGGTGGCTCGGTCTGCTGAAGGCCCGCGGTCAAGGCACATGTGAGAAAGCAATCAATGAACAACTATGGTGTCACAACGGCAACGAAAAACTAATGATTGATGCTTCTCATTTCTCTCTGTTCCTATCTATCCCTCTCTCTGACTCTCTCTCTCTGTCCCTGTAAAAATAAATAAATAAATAAATAAATAAAACATTAAAAAAAAAGACATTCCAATTTTTCTCTAGGTGTGCTGGCACTTTTTATTTTTTAATACCTTACATGGTAAAAGTTTATTTGGTTATATTATGAATAAATTTAAATATGAATGTGGTAGAGGGCTGTCTTGGAGTGAGTAAACTAGAACAATTTATTTTTTATTACCTTTCTAATACTCTGCAGTGTCTGCAATAACTGCCCATTTATGTTTTATTTATTATAAAAATTCTTAGAGACCGCAGTTTCACTTTTAATGAGACTGAGGATGATGGTGAAAAATTCCAATAAGAAACACATAAGAAAGAAGATGGAAAGTTGTTCAAGAGGAACACTAAAAAAATATCCTTAACTTGTAAAAATTGTGGTAAAATAAATATTGATTTTTAAGTATAAAAGTGCTAGATTTAACTCAGGGAAGCTTTTTAGAGTTCTGGAAGAAACATTGTAGTGAAACTTGACTACCCTCCTGTATTTATTCACTCAAGTAACAAAAAATAAATGTGTTTAGAATATACTGGATGCCATTACAGCACCTTCTCCTTCATAAGAAATGACATATTGATGACTTAGATGTGCAGACTTAGTTCAGTGCAGTGTTTTGTTTCTCTTTTAACTAATAGCTATTCTTCTTCTCATCGTCTGGCATTCAAACCTTGTACATGCTTTAAACACACCACCTCCAGGACACGCAGCTCTTTATTGAGACACTGGTACTTGTTTCTTCAAGAGTATTACTTTCATTATTTTGCATTTGGAAAAACAGTGGATCTTTTATTTATAGAGTCTTCAAATGTTAAATGTGGTTATCTTATATTTTGCTTAATGTAATTTTTTTAACTTTTTTTTTTACAGGGACAGAGAGAGGGATAGATAGGGACAGACAGACAGGAACGGAGAGAGGTGCAACATCTTAGTTGTTCATTGATTGCTTTCTCACATGTGCCTTGACCACGGGCCTTCAACAGACCAAGCACCCCCTTGCTGGAGCCAGCGACCTTGGGTCCAAGCTGACGAGCTCTTGTTCAAGCCAGATGAACCTGCACTCAATCTGGCGAGCTCGGGGTCTCGAACCTGGGTCTTCTGCATCCCAGTCCGATGCTCTATCCACTATGCCACCGCCTGGTCAGGCACTTAATGTAATATTTTTCATGACAAATTGTGTTTGCCTGCAAAGAACTGAATTCAGAAATGATAGTAGGTTGAGCAAGAAAATCATCAATTCTGTCTAGGCAATACATTTAGAGAGCAAGAATTTTGAGATGGTATGATGGTTTCATGTCTTGAAAGACCCATTCTAAGCACATGACTTTTAACTTGTAGTTGGCTCACGGTCTAAGATGGCTCCTGGAACCCCAGATATTACATTAGCATTTCAGGCAGTGAGGAAGAGAAGGGAAAAAGATAAATGCACCCATGCCCTTCTTCTCTTTTAAGGCACTTCTTCAAAATGCTCACAGAATACGTCTGATCCAAGTATACATGTGTGCAGAAAGAGTTGACTTTGCAGGCCTGAACATACTCTGCTTAGGAAGGCCTGCTTGCAGGTTGGCTCTTCCTTGTTCGGAATCTGACAATTTGGATTTCAGGAAGGGTCTCGTCATTCTCTACTAGACAGCAGGTGCCTATGCGACCAGCTTCCAGTAAAGCAGAGTCTCTAATGAGCTTTTCTGGCAGATAGTGTTTTGCACCTTTTATAACAATGCAGAGAATTAAGTACCACTTGTGTGGGTCCATGGAGAGAGGACTCTTGGAAGCTTGTACCAGTTTTCCTCTAAACTTTGTCCCATACACCTTTCCCTTTGTTGATTTTATTGTGTATCCCTTCACCACAGAGTGTCATAGTCATGAATATGACTGTACAGTGAGTCCTATAAGTCCTCCATGAGTCATCAGACTCATTGCTGAATTCTGTGGCTGCCTTGTAGAATGGATTTTACCTAATTTATGTTTGCATTGTGAGGGGTCTGTGGACCTCTGACAAAGCATGAAAATTCAGTCAATGGCTATGCTATTGCTCAAATTATAATACAAATTTTAAGTACATTAGAGATCTGGTAGTTTTAAGGTTAATACAATTTTTCATTTTTTTTTTTTGACATTCTCTTTTGAAAGTGACTTCATAATTTTGGAAGGCTAGTGTTGTCATTCACTGAAATTAGAAAAACTGGAAGAGCTGGTTTAGAGGAGACATCAGGAAGTTATTTGGGATGTTACATTGAAAATGGGGGGTAGACAGAGGTGGATTAAGGTGGGTTGAGGCCCCGGGTGCAGAAGAAAATATTAGGCCCCCTAAAAAAAAAGAGAGAGACAGGGAAAATAAAAATACATGTTAACCATATTTTTAAATAAATAAAAAATATTATGTACTATTAATGCTAAAATTGCACATATGAAACCAAACGTGGTGTCATTGGAAAAAAGTGTAAAGTTGGGGTTTTGCAGGCCCTTCAGAAGTTAGGGCACAGGGCGTGTGCCCAGTGCGCCCACCGTTAAATCCGCCTTTAAGGGTAGATACTGTTGCATGCAGACTGGGATTCAGGGAAAAGGCCTGAACTACAAATTCTATCTTAAAACTTATAATCACATAAATTATGTTTAGACTACTGGAGGCATGACTGAGGATGTGGTGTAGATAGACATAGAAAAGGACCAAGCTTTAAGACATTCAACCATTCTGTGGTCATGAAGGTGAGTGGGAATTGCTGAAGGGAGGTAAGCAGGAGAGGCTGAGAGCAAGTCTCTAAACAAATCTCTTTCCACTTGCCGTGAGGAAAAATTAGAGATCATCTTTCTTTCCCCTTACTTTTTTTTCTTTCTCTTCCTTTCTTTCTTTCTTTCTTCCTTCCTTCCTTCCTTCCTTCCTTCCTTCCTTCCTTCCTTCCTTCCTTCCTTCCTTCCTTCCTTCCTTCCTTCATTTCTTCCTTCCTTCCTTCCTTCTTTCTTCTTTCTTTCCTCATTTAACTTTAGCGAGGGAGAGAGACAGGAAGGGAGAGAGATGTGAAGCATCAACTCTAGTTGTGGTACCTTAGTTGTTCATTGATTACTTTCTCATATGTGCCTTGACTGAGGGGCTCCAGCCAAGTCAGTGACACTTTGCTCAAGCCAGCGACCTTGGGATCATGCTGATGATACCATGCTCAAGCCAGTGGCCTTGGGGTTTTAAACCTGGGTCCTCAGTGTGCCCGGTTTGATACTCTGTCCACTGTGCCACCTCCTGGTGGCCTCTTATTTTTCTATAGCTTTATGAACTATTGTAATTCTTAAAAATTTAGGACATGATAAAAAAATGAAGAAAAATCTTTACATTTCAATGATACTTGAATATATTTAGCATAGTGTTTGATATTTTTATACCAGCTATATTGCCCCACTGATTCATTTAGCATTCCATGTCTATTCTAAAATGTGGGTGGTTTTAAGATAAAGTAATTCATAACTCACATCACCTGTTCTTCTATTTTTATATTTTAATGTTTTTTCTCTAATATTTCCAGTTATTTTGAATAAATTTGTCTTTGTAAATTTACTTTTCCCATTTAGCAAGAAGTTTATTTTTGTCCTGCCAATGGCTAATTCATAATTTAAAATATGACACTAGAATGGTATTATTTGCTATTTTTCTCTTAATTTCAACAAGTCATGCTCAAAATATAATCCTATGCTTCTAAAGAGTAATGGGAAAATATTTATATGGTTAATATAAATTAATTAAAAGTTAGAATTGAAATAAAAATTTTTCTGTGCATATTTCAAAAGGAAAGCTGATGGAGTCAACTTTCATTGGAAGAATATTAAAAGATTGATATATCAATTAATTGAAACTTATTGCTGTATATTGTGGGTGTTTTGTGGAGTGGAATTTTATTTAATTTACATTTTCATTGTCAGAATTATAGTCCTAGGAATCCATTCGAACAACTATGGTTGCGTTAATTACTGTTATGTTCTAGGTAGGATCAGTGCTTTGGGTTGGAGACCCCATGATCAAGAACAGTCCTTGTTATAATGGCTTAGGGTTTATTAATGGTGAAAGAGTTATGTCTTAGGTCGGGTTCTTTACAAATAAAGCTTGAGGTGAAGATATACATGCAAGTGATTTGTTAAGAAAGTGCTCTCAGGAGAAACTGCTAATGGATCAAGAAAACAGAAGAGGAAAGAAGAGAAGCCACACAAAGCTGTGATTTTTAGATTAGCCTTAGCCTGATCCTGCAAACAAACTGTGCAATGTAAAGTATGTTTCAGGATCTGCCCTAACTGGGCGCAATAGACCTAGGCTTTCCTATCAACACCAATTCTTCATTGGCTAAGAGATGCTGCATAGGGTGGGCAATCCCAAACTTTCCCAAGATTCTGCCTCTGAGAACAAAGCAGCTGCACAGTCCAAAGACCTTCTTCCATGAGAAACGGAATCCTAGTGAGCTACCTGTGAGGATAAAGGAACTCTGAATCAGGCAGAATTCCAGTCATTTGTAACCATATAGAAATAGCTAATTTATATAACATGTTAAATACTCTCACAGAGGGAATCTCAGTGAAGCTATGTATGTCAGCACATAATAGAACTTTATGGGAGAGGGGAAGCTTCCAATAGAATGATTTTTGGAGGATCAGATGGAGTTGACCAGATAATAAATGAAGGAGAAAAGGAGAACCTTCAGGTCAGTAGGAGACCTATGTACAAATGCTCCGAGTCACATGGCGATGGAAGAACTGGAGGAGCAAACTAGAAAGAATCTTTTTGTACCTTTTAAACCTGTCATGGGATTAATATCAGATGGTGAAATAGAAAAGCTTTTTGTAAATCACTGAAGAAGTAAAATCCTGTTACTGGTTGCTTGGAGGCCATGGTTAATATCTTGGTTATGCTACAAAATACAACCCTTCCATGGGCAATCTGCATGAATCCCCAAATTTTGGTGCATTTGCACTAAGCTGTACCCTCTTCTGTCACCTTTGATTTGAAATAATATTAGCAGATCCTACTGTACAGTTTCACAGACATGCAGGAAGACCGACTTGTTCAAGATAAGCACTGATTTTAGTTCATTTTTCTCTGTTTATTCACACAGGAGACAAGATAATTTTTTAAAGTTGAACTCCAAAGAAAAGCCACAGCCAAAATAAATCAGAAAAACTGAAGGCTTTTAGTTTTGTTCTTTTTTAAGGCATAGTAATTTCAGAAATACCCATCCTCAGCCCACAATTTCCTTTTGTTTGCAATGCATTCACCATGAGTTTTCCGTCTCCTTCACATTCTGTTCTCTGGCCAAGGGAACCCTCTTTGATGTTCAGCCTCTCTTTTGTTTACTGCTTCCCTAAGCTTCTTATTTGCTCCACACACAAAGAAATCCTCCTTATAACACTATGGACATAAACCAGGTATCACTCTCATTTGTAGAGATTTTTTAAAATGTAAGTTACATTGTTATTAGTAGTAGTAGTAGTATGAATAATGTTAGCAGTAGTAGTGAGTAACAAAATACGGTGTTTTATGCATGGAGTATAGAAACTTTTAGGTTAAACTTTTGTGGCTTGATTAAACAATGTGGTTCTTTCTATATAATTAGGTTTAGAAGCAAGTGTGACATTTTGCTATATTTTATGGTAGACTAACCATAAATTTATTTAAAATCAAACCTGTATGATCTGAAGCCCTGTGCCACTCAGAAATCTTTTTATTCTATTAAGTAATTCAAAGAGAAAATATTTTCTTTTTAATTTTTTCTGATATTAGGACAGGATAAAAGGATAAACTTTTTTTTTTTTTTTCAAAAGTATAATGTGCACTGCTCATCCTCATCCACCCCAGATAGTCCTTTATAATCTTTCGGGTTGACGCTCAGTAACTGCATTCATTAGATCCCAAAGGCTCTGGTGTCACATTACTAAGTTGACCAGACGTCCCACTTTTGGCGGGACAGTCCCCATTTTTAACAATTTGTCCCGCATCCTGTGGCGTTTTAAAGAAGTCCCGTTTAAAATATATATATTGCAATACTATTTTTGCATTCTATGAAAAATTTTTTTTTCTCCATATAGACCAAATTTTTAATCAAGAATTCCCCTGTCAATTGTGTCCTGCTTTGCCAATTTAAAAATCTGGTCACCTTACACATTACCCCAATAATTACAATAGATCAGACAAGATGATGTTTATCTTACTTGTTCTCTGGCTTTCTTTTTTGTGATGAGAGACCTTCTTTCAGAGTTCAAATAAAGCTGTGTATGTGGCTTAACTACTTGGCAACTGATAGAAAGTAACTTCAATTCATAATTCCTCATTTACTAGACATCAATTAAAGGGGAACCTAGAAGTCTGAGCCCTGTGAAGGCATAAGTCCTCATTGAGTTTGGAACCTCTATGTAGTACACATTTTTGGACTCAGCTAGGTATATCTTTGATCTGTGCTTCAGGTTTTTAACATTTTCTTAACTTTTCTCAGTCAACATTGATTATATTTAAGGCTTCATAAAAGTAATGATGTTTTAGAAGTGTCATTATAGCAAAAAACAAGGTAGAAAGTTTTTATGTTGGAGTTGGATAGCCCTAAGCCAAGTATTTTTTTGTGTGTGTGCGTGTGTGTGTGTGTGTGTGTGTGTGTGTGTGTACGTGCCAGGGACAGAGAGAGTCAAAGAGAGGAACAGATAGACAGGAAGGGAGAGAGATGAAAAACATCAATCCTTTGTTGTGGTTCCTTAGTTGTTCACTGATTGATTTCTCATATGTGCCTTGACGGGGGTCGGGGGGCTACAGCAGACTGAGTGACCCCTTGCTCAAGCCAGTGAGCCTTACTCAAACCAGATGAGCCCATGCTCAAGCTGATGACCTCGGGGCCTTGAATCTGGGTCCTCCGCGTCCCAGTCCGGTGCTCTATCCCTTGCGCCACTGCCTGGTCAGGTCTAAACGAAGTATTATGTTCTATAACCTAAGAGAGGATCTCCCTGTTGTTTCTTCCGATTAAGTAGAAAATTACAGTAAAACAGTATCTCCTAAATTCTAGCATCTTTCTTTTTCTGTTCATGTTATTTTTATGGAAATTATTGTTTAATTTTATTGTAAACAGGATTTGAACACAATCATATTGAATAATGCAGCATATCTGAAATTGGATATATGTTATTCCCACTGTGGGAACAGCAGTTGTCCCAAATATTCTTTCTCCTCTTTTTCCAAAGTTGTTGAACCTTCAGATTTTAGTTGTGGGCTGGGAGGGAGGGGTCATGCATCATCAGGAGTACATTCCCAGCCTTTCTTACAGCTAGGGATGGGTTATCACTATATGATGTAAGCAGTAGTGTCATGAGGCAGCATCATAGATCTTGCTGTAAGAGACAGCTAGCAGGCACTTTTTATCTTTTCCTCTTTTCTTCTGCTAGGAATGGGATGTGACCACCAGATCTTTAGCTGGTGTTTTGGATCTTGAGTGCAAGTAATACATGGCAAGCAAGGTTAGATGTAAAGAACTTGAGTCTCTGAGCAAAGTCACTAAGTACACACTTAGCTGCCTCACTCCAGATTTTTTTTTCCATACAGGACAGAATCTGTCATCTTGTATAAATCACTGTTCATTGTCTATCTTACTTAGAAAGAACCTAATCTTCACCATACACACATACAGATACACACAAGCAAGCACGCTGCCGCCACCACTGCCGCTGCCACCACTGCCACATTTCTGTTTATGTGCTATATTTTCATTCAACAGATACAAGTAGATTATCACCTAAACTAATTTCTGGACCCCAGAATTGAATGATCCATGATGTGTTCCACTTGATACTTCCGGTATATTTTATTGCTTCTCCAATGCCATTCTGTGCAGCTATGCCAGGCTAGCTGGGAAGACTCTACATGGGAAGAAATGAAAAGTAATAATGAATTAGTTCTATAGTTCTTGTATTGATTAACAAGCAGTTGTTTAGGTTTGAGTCCAGCAACCTACATTAAATTAAAATAAATTAGATGAATACTTCTTTTATTTATTTACTTATGTATCAATTCCTTATTATAGAAAGTATTTAACATTTATAGCTTCCACTATATACTCCTTTCACTGTATTCAGAGATTTTAGTATAAAATGGTTTTCTGTCATTGACACATAGCTAGTTAGCAATTTTCCTTTCAGGTTTCTCTTTAAACAATAAGATTTCTATGTTCTTTTTATTTCAGGATTATTTATTTATAACTATGGAAAAAAGTGCAGATAACATGGCCTGTACTATTCTGCTTTTTTAATTAAAATTTTGTTTGGTTTGGGTTTTTTGTTTGTTTTGTTTTTTGCATCCAACTACATTAACTTTTGTAAATGTTTAATTGACATAAGAAAAAATCTATTATTCTATGAATGAAAGACTTTCTTTATTTTATTAATCATATGTGTTGACTATATGTTTTAATTTCTTCCAGTCTTATTTTTTAACTTAATAGAAAAAATATATACTATGTAGAACTGCCTACATCTCACATATATTGGAATTTCCCATGCAACAGTGTACATTTAACATTACATAAAGTAATGACCTTCTTTCCCTGTTAGTTTTAAATCACAAATTTCTTATCAATTTTATCTTATTGTATATATTGTTACTCCTGACTGATTGGTTGATTTTAATATACATATTTCTGTTACTACTTTGTCCATATCTTCTTTCCCAGTCATGGCTTTAAATCTTTTATTACCACCTTGTTTTAATATATATTAAATTCTATATACAGTTGGTAAACATCATAAAAACTTTTAAACCAATTATTATATATAATATAATATATGTAACATGTATAAACTTATAGTTTATGATCTTTACATTATATAAGTATATTATAATTTCTATAATTATATATACATACATATATATGTATATATTTAGTAAACAGCATATGCACTTGTTACTTCTAAATTCAGTCTAGTAGGCTTGACCTGTGGTGGCACAGTGGGTAAAGCATTGACTTGGAATGCTGAGGTTGCTGGTTTGAAGCCCCTGGCTTGCCTGGTCAAGGCACATATGGGAGTTGATGCTTCCTGCTCCTCTTACCTTCTTTCTCTCTCTCTCTCTCTCTCTCTCCCTCTCTTTCTGCCCCCTATAAAATGAATAAATTTTAAAAATTAAATTCAGTCTAGTAGACTCATGATGTGAAAAGATAGTCTCTTCACATTTAGTCTATGACTGATGCAACTGTTTCCATCTTACTTTATGGTTCTTATTTATTTAAAATTATATATTTTCCTTTTTCTTTAACTCTAATTTTGGTTATTTTATCAAATTTTTATTTTTTTCATTCTTTCTCCCTTATCTTATTTTTTCCTTTTACTGGAATAGTGCATTTTAAAACTTACACTAGGGAACAAAATTTTTGTTGCATCCACAAAAACACTTATTCTTACCTAATTCGAGTGTGCTGATCTCAAATATGACATTAGTTTTTCTCTGTAAGCTACAGGTTTTTTTTTGCAATTTAAGATTTTAGGTTTTCATTTTATTGTAAAATTTTAAACATTTAGTTTAACATAATGAAGTAGAATGTCTTCTTGGGCATCATCTCTGTGAAAATAAATAATTTATATAATGCAGTAAACACACTAAAATATATGATTACATCAGAATTGGTCTACAATTTTGAAATAGAACATATTAAAACACTTATTTTAATCATAAAATTTGCACAAAACTTATTTAAATTCTATTCAGTTAAAAATTGCATTTGTAGCTCTTGTGTTTTTCTCAACAAGTGTTGAGGACAATCTCGTTTGATGCTCCACCAGTAGTCAGCCATCATATTTCTGTTCCATCACCCCAGATACCACTCTTCCATCATCTTCAGATATTGATGAAAGTGTTCTCGCTGCTCTTCACTAACAGCTCCAAGATTTTCGGGAAACTTAACAAGCAGACTTGTTCAGGAAGTGAATCTTAACGCTCATGTTACATCCAATGTCACAGAAATCAAACAGCATTCTTTGAACCAGAAGTTCATTGTTTTCTGCTTTTTTGTTGCCAAGGAAGCTTTTTTTTAACTACCACAGAAAACTGCCATGTTGTTTTCTCTTCCTTACTCATCTTTCTGGCAAATTCTTCGTCAAGTATGAGGGTTCGAATTTGAGGTCCACCGAATACACCTGCTTTTATCTTCTCGAAAGACAAGGTAGGAAAAACAGAAATAATATGTTGAAAGCATTCACTTTCTCTATTCAAAGCCTGAACAAACTGCTTCATTAAGCCAAGTTTGATGTAAATTGGGGGAAAAATGATCCTGTCTCGATTAACTACAGGTTCATTCATGATATTTTGCATCCCTAATTTCAGAGCTTTATGTTTTGGCCATTCCTTCTGTGTCCAGTGTTTCTCCTGAGCTTGTCTGTCCCACAAAAAGAAAGCAAGGATACTTTGTGAAACCTCTCTGTTGTCCTAGCAGGAAATTTACCATTTTAAGATTCATACAAATGATCCAATTATGCTCCTCATACTTCAGAAAGTCAAGGACAATATTTATGTCATTATAATCTTCTCGCAGATAAGTTGAATAACTAATTAGAACCGCTGCATAAACATTACTGTTGTGTAGGAGAACACGTTTCAGACTTCATTTAGAGCTGTCAAGAAATAGCTGTCATTCTGTTGGACTGTAACTGTTAACACCTAGTTGGCTGAGAAGACTACTGATATCATGACAGTAAACAACAAGTTTGTCTTCGAATTAAAAGGCCACAAAAATTTGTTCATGCTTCCTGAATTGGAATACTTAAGCTGACTGGTGAAGTACATTTCTTTTTTGAAGCCTGGAGGCTAATAACTCAGCTACTTTCTTTGATAGGCCAAAATCTCTCACTAAGCCATTCAATTCAGGTTGGCTAAACTGCTGAGGGGTTAATGACTGCTTGGCATCAGAAGAAGACCCTTCAGATTCTACAACGATTTCCTCATGCATCTTATCAAAATACATTTGATCACCATGTTCACTTTCTTTGGCCTTAGACGAAATAAAATCAGCCTGACCAGGTGGTGGAGCAGTGGATAGAGCATCAGACTGGGATGTGGAAGACCCAGGTTCAAAACCCGAGCTCTCCAGCTTGAGTGCGGGCCCATCTGGCTTAAGCAAAAGCTCGTCAGCTTGGACCCAAGGTCGCTGGCTCCAGCAAGTGTTGCTTGGTCTGCTGAAGGCCCGTGGTCAAGGCACATGTGAGAAAGCAATCAATGAACAACTAAGATGTTGTGACGGCAACGAAAAACTAATGATTGATGCTTCTCACCTCTCTTCATTCCTGTCTGTCTGTCCCTATCAATCCCTTTCTTTGACTCTCTCTCTGTCCCAGTAAAAAAATTAAAAAAAAAGAAATAAAATTATTGAAAACTGGAACCGAGAGTGTCTCAGAGTGTGGGATAGGTCGTATTGCTGAAGGAATATTAGGATATGTGATCATATGCCTTTTTTTTCTTGCTGATGCCCATTGTGTGGATCAGATAGAAATACCAGTCACTGCTGTGGTCCTTAGGTTCATGCCAAACCATGGGAATACCAAAAGGCATTTTTTTGCGTTTTTCTTTTGTCCAGTCATGAAGCATTTCCTCACAATTATGACATGCAATATGAGGAGCCCAATTCTTGTCTTGATCACCAAGGGGAACTTGAAAATAGGCAATATATGCGCGTGTCACAAATGATGAAATATTGCGCCTTTGATGTTGAAGTGTGTAACAGCCATATATATAACAGAGGGTGTCAGGACTATTCTTACATTTACGCCTACTTGAAGAAGCCATGATTCGATCTTAAAACAAAATAAGAGAGTGTTTTTATCAGATAGTTTTTTGTTGTTGTTGTTTTGTTTTGTTTTTTACAGGGACAGCGAGAGAGTCAGAGAGAGGGGTAGATAGGGACAGACAGGAACAGAGAGAGATGAGAAGCATTAATCATCAGTTTTTCATTGTGATACCTTAGTTATTCATTAATTGCTTTCTCACATGTGCCTTGACTATAGGCCTTCAGCGGACCGGGTAACCCCTTGCTCGAACCAGTGACCTTGGTTCTAACCTGGAAAGCTTTTGCTCAAGCCAGATGGGCCTGTGCTCCAGCTGGCAACCTCGGGGTCTCAAACCTGGGTCCTCCACATCCCAATCTGAAACTCTATCCTCTGTGCCACTGCCTGGTCAGGCAGATAATAATTTTTTACATTTAAAAATAACTATAATTATGTAAAAGTGATATTTGTAAAACATTAATTGCCTTGTGGTTATGTTCAATCCAAGAGTTGTTGCCCTTTAACTCCAATTTAAAAACTAATGCATGTCATTAACTGTAACAAAAAGAAATTAAAATTGCATAAAAAATAGGGTATGCTCCAAAATACAGATTTCAGATTTGGAATCAGTGATGCAGAGATATATAGAAACAGTTCTAAAACTTCATGCAACTGAAAATGAAAAAAAAAATTTTTCCTCAGTATTATAAATCAAAATAATTATAACAATATACTGCAATAAAAGTTATGTTAATGGGCTTGAGCCATTATTAAGTAAAACAAGTGTTAAACTAAGCACAAGCACCATGATAACACAACAGTATATGTGATAACATAAGGAGACTAAGTGACAGAGAAATTATTCATGGCCAAGGCAGGGTGGAGTAAGAGGCTGTGAGATCTTATCTTATGTAACTAAGAAGGACAATGTGCAGTTTAAAACTTATGAATTGTGTTTTTCTTTTTTTCTGAAATTTTCCATTTAATATTTCAAACTGTGGTTGAACACTGGTCACTGAAATGGCAGAAAGTGAAACTACAGATAACAGAGACTGCCACTTATTTTTAACTCTCTTTATATTATATATATTTGTCCTCCACACTGAGTAAGTTATTGGTGAATTCTGTGCAGTTAAATTAAAATTACATACAGTGTACAATGATGACATTGCATTTAAAATGCTACCATTTAATTCTGAGTATCAATTTCTTTATAATTTTTAGTAACTTGCCGGGATGGCATTGTTGGAGTTGTAAAAGCCAACTCCTCAAATGACTTGAATTTTGATTTTTCTGTGAGCAAACCAACCTAAAGTAACAATCTTTGTTGATGCTTGCTCAGATCAGGTGGACCAAAACGGCAGGAAGTGCCTCTGACAGATTTCAAGACTCAAGCATCTTCAACGAGACGTTGAGAATTACAAATATTCAGCGACACCAAGGAGGCCGGTATTACTGTAAAGCAGAGAATGGCTTGGGGTCCCCAGCGATAAAGTCGATCCGTGTGGATGTGTACTGTAAGTAAATTTCCTGGAACACTATGAGTAAGTTCACTAAGGATTTTTTTTGTCCTACAACTCGAGGTCTACTTTTTGTTGTTACATTATTGTGAAAACCTATGGTTAGTCTAAAAAATAGAGCTCTATTTAGTTGAGAATGAAAGGTATATAAGATAACAATTGTTCATTTAATATATTTTCTGAAGAAAGACTCTCCATTAGAAATTTTCATAATTTTTTGATAGAATGACACATATTGTTTAAAAAACTGTGAAGAATCAGATGATCAAAACAGTAAATATTACTGAAAATTTCACCAGTCACTTAGTGTTGAATGTATATACTTCTTATCTTTATATGGAAGTAGATAAATGAATATTTATATTGATTTAATGGATGATGCTCTATATACCATAACTTCTTTTGCTAATTTTACCAGTTGGGATATTAGCTATTCTTATTTTTTAAATGCTTATTATATATGTGGATCTATTTGCTAGTGAAAGACCAAAATGTCTCCATTGAGTCTGTTTTCGATCAAACTCTGGTGAAAATAATCAGCACCATGAAAAATGCCCTTGCACGTGGAATGTGTTTGTTGATGTATTTTTCTTCTTAGTCTCATTTTTTCACTTTTTAGTATTAGCAAATATACTTGAAATTCTTTTAGTCTCTTTACTGTCTTCCCTATCAAAACAAATTAAAGTCCTACAATCATTTTGATCTTTTGAACAGTTTTATTCTTTACTCCATTTTCTCTTTACAAGAACCTACATTTTATTTGTTAACTCATTAGTGTTAGGATAGAAGGATTTTTTTACCTTAAACTAATTCAGCATAAGTAACAAAGAATTCCTGGTTTTTACCTATATTTCATTTCTCCTCTTTTCTTTCAAGGCAGGACAAGTGTTGCGTAGTTAGGAAAGTGACTGAAACTACTCATGATCCATTTATCTCATCCCATGCTGAATTTCATTTAATTATTCAGGTGACTGAGAAGTGGGTGACAGGGCTGCCTTTGTGATTCACCTTCCATGTCAGGTGCTTGCTACCTTCCCAGAGAGGAGGAAAAAGAAGAAATTCATTTTTCTAGCCCCTTAGGCATTCCTTCGCGTAACTTGGGCCCCTGCATCTCATGTGGTTCTCTTCCCATCATTTTTGATGACACAAGTTGGCCTTACCCATGCACCCTTCCCAACCTTACGATAGCACCTGGATCCCATTCTTCAGATCAAATATTTTCAGCTACATATACTGAAAAAAAAAATTCCCTGGCCTGATAGCTCAGTTGGTTAGAACATCATCCTGATATGCCAGGGTTGCAGGTTCAATCCCTGGTCAGGGCATATATAAGAATCAACCAATTCATGCATAAATAGGTGGGAAAAATCATTTTCTTTCTATCTCTTTTTCTCTCTCCCTTCTGCTCTCTCTAAAATCAATAAGTAAATAAGTTTTAAAATATTTGAGTATTTCTATTCATATATAATATTAAACTAAATTTGATTTAAATGACTTAAATACTTTTATAATATAACTTTTTAGACTACGTACTTTTGCTTATTTTTGTTATAATTTTGATCATGAATTTTTAAAATACACAACTCTAATGTCTTAAAGTCAATTTGAAAACCTAATATGTTCTGAAATTTGAATGGGGATGTTTTGTTTTGTTCTGTTGGGTTTATTTTAAGTTTTTTTTAATAAGACTTGATGTAAACTAGTTTGGTGGCAACATCTGACCTGAACTAATTGTAATAGTCAAAATAGAATAATAGACTTTATACTTTTTACCCTACTTTGTATGAATAATCACATGTTTTATTTTGGAAAAATTGTGTTTGATTATACTGCATCACCATAGCTCTTGCTAGGTGTGTCATATAATATATGGTATATACTGTTTTCACTTTCATAAATTTAGAATATTCTGAAAAACACTCCCCAAAGGTCATGAATAAAAGATTGTGACCTGAATTGCCGCAATAAGTTTAATAATAATAATTAAAAAAATTTTGGTTAAAAGTCAAATACAAAGAGGGAACTGATGTTTTTAAGAACTCTTAAAATCATTCTTCTCTCCCCTCTTACTGCAAAGCCTTTTCCTTACTATTCTGCGCTGTACCACTCTTGTCTGTCTGTTCTTATCTCTTGCTATACAGATTTAGTGGTGCCACAGTGACTTAGTTCACATTGCACCCTTAGGTGGAAAGGATAGCAATGCTCCTTCCCGTTTTGTCAATCTCTGATAGGTAGTGTTTTAAGGCTATGTCACCTTCCTGAAGGCACTAGCTCTGTTCTCTCTTCCTTTGACTTCCTTTGGGATGTTTCCTATTAACCAGGACTTGCCAAATGTTTTGTTTTATGTTGTTTAAGTGAAATGTCACTGATTCAAACCATGGTAAAGTACTAGTTTCAGTACTTTTTTGGTGGCCTGGATTTATAATCTGTCTAAAATTATATTATATGAAAAATATGAGATGTATTAAATTATGGACCATAGCATAAAATTTCCAAGGAATGCCAGAGATCTTTCTTATGGGATCTAGACAAGAGTTATGCCTATTCTTGCCCTGGCTGATGGAGTGCTGAACAGAGCCCTTTTCCAGAGCGCCCAGGTCAACAGCTGGATCCTGAGGCTGTCGAATGGATCCCTAGGATGCCAGCTTTACCTGAGGTTGCTGGTCTGAGTCTGGGTCAGGGTGCCGATGAGAAGCAATGAACAGGTAGGTGCACAGCTCAGTGGAACAAAGATTGATGCTCATTCTCTATCTTCCTTCCTTTTCTTTATTCCTTTTGCTTTCTCAAAAAACAAAACAAACAAAAACCTAGAGTTATGCCTGTTCTTGAAGGCTTGGATAAATTCCTTTACACAGTATTTTTTTTTTTTTTAACAGGGACAGAGAGAGTCAGAGATAGGGACAGACAGACAGGAATGGAGAGAGATGAGAAGCATCAATCATTAGTTTTTCGTTGCCATTGCGACTCCTTAGTTGTTGATTGATTGCTTTCTCACATGTGCCTTGACTATGGGCCTTCAGCACACAGAGCAATCCCTTGCTGGAGCCAGCGTCCTTGGGCCCAAGCTGGAGAGCTTTTTGCTCAAGCCAGATGTGCCCCCGCGCTCAAGCTGGTGAGCTCGGGGTCTCGAAACTGGGTCTTCTGCATCCCAGTCTGACGCTCTATCCACTGCACCACCGCCTGGTCAGGCCCTTCACACAGTAATTTTGAAAACATCTTTTTATTGATAGGACACTTCACAATAGACAAATAGGCCTATTTGATGAATCCATGTGTTCCAAATATAACCTTAATTGAAGACTACAGTTTGTAGGTTTAAGTATGTATTCTCTACATGAATCTTTATAATTTTAAACCTGTTCTATCACTGCTAATAAGAAGGTGACTAACTAATTAATGCTATGTTTAAATTTGGCACCTTGTTGTTCAAAGTGAGATCACAGATTTAACATCTATTAGTGCTTGGATTTTGATTTGATGTTGAACTATTTGCTTAGATACATATTCATTTTTATAAACCATGAACAAGTGAGTCACTTGATTTCAGGTCCTTTACTTTAAGTATTTTAGGAAATACTAAAACAATCAGACCTATTTTTCTATTTGGATTCATCACCTATACAATATAAATTGCTATTTTATTTTATAAACTGGTTCCATCAGTGGAACTTTCATCAATCTCAAGTGAACTTGAAACACAAGATGGGCATATAATAAAAATTCCCCACCCCCCAAAAATCTACAGGTAAGAATTATATTTCTAACAACAAATGGAGGAAGACTATGGCATGGCTGTACTAAAACTTTTAATAAATAATATAGAAATTAATGTTTTATTTATTATTATAAGTTATCTCTATGAATTACTCCATAATATTAATTTTATGGCTATCAGTAGTCCTGGAGAGTTTTTGTATTGTGAAAAAATATATCTCATTAAAGTCCATGTTTTGATCCCATTATTTTAGTCTTGAGAACTAATACAGGCCTAAATAAAATTCACTTATAACATCTCATCATTTTGATGAGGAAATTTTCAGAAGAGGAACTTGCTACAATGTTCATTGATATAATATGAGGTTATTTTTATTAGACATATTTTTTGAAATATTTATGAGATATATCAACATCGTAATGAATCTGAGTAGAATAATTAATCTGAACTAGCAATTCTCACTTAATTTTCTAAAATTTCTTGTTAGAAAAATTAGTCACTTTTTAAATTTTAATTTTATTTTTTTAGTGAGAGAGAGAGACAGACAGACAGATGGAAAGAAAGGGACACACAGATAGGAAGAGAGAGACAGGAGAAGTTGTTCATTGACTGCTTTCTCATATGTGCCTTGACTGGAGACCTCCAGCCAAGCCAGTGACCCCTTGCTCAAGCCAGCAACCATGGAGTCATGTCTATGATCCCATACTCAAGGCAGCGACCCAGTGCTTAAGCAGGTGAGCCTGTGCTCAAGCTGGATGAGTCCATGTTAAAGCCAGTGACCTTGGGGTTTCAAACCTGGATTCTCAGCATCCCAGGCTGAAACTCTATCCAATGCACCACCACCTGTTTGGACAGGTCACTTTGATTTTATAAAGAAAGTACCAAATGTTATCTTTTTTGTTTACTATTTCAAAAGAATACAGTTTGGTTGGTATTATTATCTTGAGAAAATATTATAATTGTAGTCTTTAATTTAATATAACCTATCACCTTGTTTTTTAAAAATTATAAAAAACATTCCAAGAGTTCTATGAAATATAATTCCTTAATTAATAGTATATTTATATTAATAAAAATAATTTAAAATTTTTTCTAATATCTAACCTAGTCATTATACAAATACTTTTTTATCAAAAGCCAATCAATTACAGTATTTTTTTACAATTCTAGACCCAGAGAGTCCAGTTTTGAGATTCTCAGAAACTACTTACTTCTGAGAGTCTGAAAACTAACAGCTACAGTATATATTTAAGAGAAACACATAGAATTAGTTCTACTTAAACCTGCTATTTTAAATGTATGCATTCATTATTTCTTCTCCCTGAAACCATTTATAACTATTTTAAAAGTATAAAACAGCAATAACAACCACAAAACACATTTCAACAAAGATAGAGAGAATGGGAAAGGAAGATTGCAGAAAATAATTTTGAAGGAAAACAATCAGATCAGGTAATGGCCACTGCTTAGCATACTAGAGAAAGCTTAAGTCAAAGCTGTGAATATGGACACAAATAGGCATACACCTGTCACCATATCCTTAAAAGCCTCAGGAATTGGAGACACCACTTAGCTCTTGGAGTGAGAGTATAATTGAGTCTAAAATCAGAACTGGTTGAAAATCTATATAAGCAGAGTTACACACCAGACCTCCTTTAATATGTCATATAGTTTAGTGCCGCACCACCTCCATTTTCCTGCCAACTCCCCAGTGAATTTCTACAGGAGTGTTTGTGCATGTATGTATGACACTGAATTAAGAAATCTAAAATTATCAAAATAGAGATGCAACATACTATAATTAAATCAGGGTTATTAGGTGAAATTCTGTGTATTCATTACAGTTTTTTGTTTTGTTTGTTTGAGAATGGCTTCTAGGCAGAAAATTAGAAAATTCTTGTGTAGGAAAACTGATGAACTCTGGAAAAAAGCTATTCCTTTCTGAAAAGTAGAGTCTCAGGTGAAACAGCCCAGCTAAAACACTCACAGTGAAGACTACTATTGATCAACAAAGCTACTGATGAGCTTTTATTAAAAATGATGATTGGATGTGAGTATACCAGAAGATAACCAGACATTTGAGACAATCTTCTGAGAGGAACCACAACAAAGAAATGGAAACAAGGAAAAACAGGGATTTAAAATATAGCACAAAACAAAACATACTTACTGATTTTTTAAATTAGTAATCTTAGAAAAAAAGAAGAAAAAATTGCATTCATGTAACAAGAGGAAAGTGCAAACCAGAAATTTTTAGAGAATGTCAAATAACTCTTAGAATATTAAAAATGATGAGATGAAAATCAGTAGAAGGGATGGAAGATAATTTTGAAAAAATCTTACGTAGAGTAAAACTAAATTTAAAAATCAAAGGGTTAGGAGAAGAGGGAGAAGATAAGAAAAATACAGGATTAGTGCAGCTGATCTAATGTTTGAATAACTATTCTAAATAGAGAAAATAGAGATGAAGTAACTATGTTTTCAAAAATTAAGAAAATGTCCTGTCATAGTTGGGCATGTGTCTCCAATTAGAAAGGGTACGCTGAGTATCTAGCATGATGTATAGCAACCAAGGTTCACATCAAAGCACATCAACATACAATTTAAAACATTAAAAGCAAAGGAAGATCTTAAATGTTTCTAGACTTTCAATTATTTTTCTAAAATGGTTACATGTAAAAAATTAAAATCAAAATGATACATTTCTCAATAGAAATCAGGAAGCTAGAAGATAACTGAGTAAAGCTTGTGAACTTCGGCAGGAAAATTATTTTTAAAATAGAATTTTATATAAGCCAGAGTTGTTTTTCTTTTCAAATATCAAAGAAGATAAAAGATATTTTTAGACCTGTAAGGTATCCTATTTCTTCTGCAATGTTTTGTTTCTAAGGATACGGCTTTTATATGTCTCACCAAAAGTAGGAATTAAATCAAGAAAGAGAACAAGATATAATTTTAAAAAATTATATGCAGGAAAATATATAAGGGAATCCCAGAACAATAATGAAGCAACCCACCATGACAATAACTGCATTGGGCCTCAACAGCAAACAAGACAGACTGAAGCTAGAAGAATTAGGCTTTGTGCAGAATGTCTTCAGGGGATAAAAAAATGGAACTGATGGGTTACTTGATGTTTTAGAGAAAAAATTTACACTCCAATGGAAAGCTTAATAATATGGTTAGATAGGTACATATAAAATTGAGTATACAACATGTTAGTATTATTAACAGAAGACAAAGAAACAGTTTTATGATATGAAATGAAATCTAAATATACTACAAGGTTCAGCTGTGAAAGATACTTACATGGCCAGTTATAGCGACAGTACTTGACTTATTGAAACTACTATATAAATATAAAAGGAGGTCTGACCTGTGGTGGTGCAGTGGAAAAAGCATCATCCTGGAACCCTGAGGTCACCAGTTTGAAACCCTGGGCTTGCCCAGTTAAGGCACATATGGTAATTGGTACTTTCTGCTCTTTCTCACCACTTCTTTCTCTCTCCCCCCTCTCTAAAATTAATTATTTAAAAGAATTTTAAAAATATAAAGAGAATGAGAGACAGTTAGTATGAAAGAGAGAGAGCCTTCTCTTCAACAAGAAGAAATCAGTAGGACAATATGAAAATGAAAAAAACCTATAAATAACAATTAAACTAAGAATACAAAGGCAAAACCAAGAATGATTAAAATATGCATTGGAAAAGGTTGTCTCTGCATATTGGAAATACTTGAGGTGGTGTTTTGTTTTGTTTTTTAATAATTATTTAGCTTTCTTAACTATATGCATGTATTATAATTTGATTTTTTTAAAAATCATTAAATATAAATCTGAAGATTTTGCCTTGGAGGATTTTACTATTAATATTGAGCTCCTAAAAGTCAAAAGTAATTTCATTCCACATTTTATCAGAAGATTGTTATAAATTCAAAACCTTAATTCTAGATTTATATTTACACCTTTCTTGAATTCTTCATAAGATTGGATATTCTGGGGCTAGGCGGTGGCTCAATGGCTGGAGTGTCAACCTAGTATATGGACGTCCCAGTTTGATTCCCAGTCAGGGCACACAAGAGAGGTGACCATTTGCTTCTTTCCCCCTCCCATTCCCCTATCTTTCCCACTTTCCCCCACCTCCCCAGCCAGTGGCTTGATTGGTTTGAGTATGGCCTCGGACACTGAGAATAGCTCCTTTGAAGTACATCAACCTCAGATGCTAAAAATAGCTTGGTACTTGAGCATCAGTCCTTGATGAGGTAGCCGGGTGGAACCCGGTCGGGGTGTATGTGGGAGTCTACCTCACTATCTTCCCTCCTCTCACCTAAAAATAAAATAAAAATAAAGAATTGATATTCTTTGATATTTGACAACAAATAAAGTTAACTGAAATGATATCTGATAAGTAAAGAAGAGACAGTAGCATAAGAAAAGTTGCTGCCACATTCTAAATCATTTTTTCCCCAAACTTGATAGAATAAAACTTAGGTTAATTTCCACTACTATTTGTTTACATATTGTTTAGAATGATACATTTAAAAAATAAGTGTTTACTTTTTTAAAATTCATTTGGAAGATATTTGAGTTGCTATTCAAAATATAGTTTCATTAAATTTATTTACTTATTTTAGAAAGAAGAGACAGAAAGACCAATTTGTTTCTGTATGTGCCTTGACCAGGTTTGAACCCACAACCTTTGTGTATTGGGACAACCCTCAAACCAACTGAGCTATCCACCCAGGGCTATAATTTATTTAAATGAAATACAAATATTAAGCAATAGAATAAATAATATAAATGATGCCGTACCATATGAATGGCTTGGCAAATGGCACAGATAACACAGTGCTAGGACTTGTGTTCTTGTGACCTCTAATCATGGGAGAAGTAGAGTTTAGTTTGTAGTGTGAATGATGAAATTTGAAAGACATTACTACACGTCCTTGGCTATCTTTGTCCAGAACTCTCTTTTTCAAGAATGTTTGTGTATCAAGCAGTGTTGGTTATTAGAGACAGTATTTGCCTCCAGAGCAGGAGGCAGATTTGTTTCCTGACCAGGATAATTAATAAAGATAATATCTTCCAATGGGCAGTTTTGCTAGCAGAATGAGTTTAAGATTGGGACTTTCTTAAGCTCAGGATTCCTTAGCTCTAAGTCAGAAATTGTGTATACAATGTTTACCTGGGCTGCCCCCACAGTACCCCTTAGAAACTGAAGGAGAATGAGGACCTATGGAAACATGCAGCTCATACTTACAAGACATGAGGAATAGAGTCCTTTGTCTCTGAGCCAGGAGTCTCATGTTTTCTGTCAGCATCTATGAAACTATGGCAAGCAAATGTGTCAGCCTGCAACTAGGAAATATATGAGACCCTTCAAAGTTCTTGACACAGTTGGTTGTAAATAAGTGGAGGGGATATCAAATGTATTTCATGGTGAGTGAGCAGCTTAAAGGCAAAGAAGAGAGATTAAGTGATCTGTATATGGGAGAATAGTGACTAATGGTGTGTTTAGAGGAGAAATGGAAGTTTAATTTGATAGATGGGCTGTAAGATTGTGTTGAAATGTACTGCTAGTGTTTTCAGGCTATTAGAATGGTTATCTGCTACTTATGTAATATATAAAATAAAGAAATTATAATTTTAGGACTTCAGAATTATTGGTGAGAGTCAGTAACATTAATACTAATACTGCTTCATTTGCTTTCTCTAAGAAGCAGTAAGAGACCACTCATCAACAGCTCCAAGATCCATCTTTGAGGGAAGAAGGTATATTTTTTGTTAAAAAAAAAAAGTAGGCCTGACCAGGCAGTGGCACAGTGGATAGAGCGTTGGACTGGGATGTGGAAGACCCAGGTTCGAGTCCCCAAGCTCACCAGCTTGAGCGTGGGCCCATCTGGCTTGAGCAAAAAGCTCGTCAGCTTGGACCCAAGATTGCCTGGCTCCAGCAAGGGGTTGCTCTCTGCTGAAGTCCCGCGGTCAAGGCACATGTGAGAAAACCATCAATGAACAACTAAGGTGTTGCGACGTCAATGAAAAAGTAATGATTGATGCTTCTCACCTCTCTCCATTCCTGTCTGTCTGTTCCTATCTATCCTTCTCTCTGACTCTCTCTCTGTCCCTACAAAAAAATAAAATAAATAAAAGTAGGTTCACAGAATTTTGAAGTTCTCATACTCATTTGTATTTGTTATTTGAGATTTTTAAGGAGATGTAAACAATTTTCTAAGAATATATTCACCTAATTCTTTCACTTATTCTCAGCCACAACTGTATTGCTCATAGGGTAATAGAGGTCATACAACTTTAAAGGTTAGGGTTTGATTAAAACTTATTTTTAATTCAAAAAGGATTTAGATTCAGAACCATTAGCCTAATAAGTATTTATGTGTGAGACAAATCTTTTCCAATATCCATTAAACATTTTGTAAGTCTTCTTATTACTGAAATATATTCCCCACTTTAATTTCACTTAGGTATATTGCTGCATTTCACTTTGAGAATGAGCAGGGATTTATTTTTGTCCTTGTTTGTTAGATTTGTGTATTACATTTTCATCTGAGAAATTAGTCATAGATTAGTATGACAGGTTATCAATTTATTCTTCAAATACAATTTAATCTTGTTAGAAAGAATTATAAACTGAACAGCTAAAAATTATTGACAAGTTGTTTATTTTTATTGGAACCTTCAGCATGACTTCTGGGCTAACTCGGAAGTGCTGTTGCAAAGGTCGCATGTCATCTTGTGATGGTCTTAGTTTAAACCTGGTCCTCTTCATCCTCATTTCTCCATGCGAGAAGCCTGAGCGTTGCTGTGGATGGGGAGAACCCTGCTCCCAATCTGCTAGTGAGAAATTTTATTTAAAAGCCACAGAAGTAGTCTGACTAAGTGGTAGCACAGTGGAATGGGATGTGGAAGATCCAGGTTTGAAACCCCAAGGTTGCAGGCTTGAGCACGGGCTAATCTGGTTTGAGCAACACTCACCAGCTTGAGCCCAAGGTTGCTGGCTTGAGCAAAGGGTCACTCGGTCTGCTGTAGCCCCCGATCAAGCACATATGAGAAAACAATCAATGAACAACTAAGGTACATAATGAAGAATTGATGCTTCTTATCTCTCTCCCTTCTTGACTGTCTGTCCCTCTCTCTGTCTCTGTCACAAAAATAATAAAAATATAAAAGAAATAAATAAAATGAAAGTCACAGAAGTAAAGAAATGGATTTAGGGAACAATATTCAGAAGCAAAAGGGCCCTCAGAGCTTAGGAGAGAAAAAGGCAAAGCTTCTCTGGATCCTTCTGTCTGTGAGTATGGTAGAAGTGGATGCATGAAGGGGCTCTGTGGACACCTGTGGTGGCACATTCTCAAAATGCACACTTGACTCCTTAACATATTGTCACCTGAGAAATAGGCCAGAGCAGGACAGGGACAGAATGGCTGCTTCTCAGCTGAAAGAGATTCCAAGATGGCAATGGACTAGGCAGACCTTCCAACTGCCTCCTCCCAGGACCAAATTGGATTACACTTTAATATAAGAAAAATCATCTTGAAAAACCAACTTTGGACTAAATGAAGAAGAGTCTATAACTGAGGATCAAAGAAGAAGTCACACCGAGACTGTGAGAGCTGAGAGAACTAGAGTTATGTGAGGAGAGTGTGAAGTTGGTGGCCCAGAGAGAGACACTGTGGGGGACGACCACCGGAACCCCTGTGCTGAGTCATTCTCCAATACTGCAGTTGCCATCTTTCTTGGATGAAACAGTTTCTTTTGAGTGGCATCCACCTGGGGAGAAGCAACTGCTCCACCCTTGGGAGTCTCTTTTGCCCCAGCCATGGAGATGAGGTCGTTCTGAGAAGCCAGAAAGCAGGGGACATATCAGTGACTCAGTTTTCTGGTGTTGAGTCTGGAGCTTTCCCCCACATACTCCTAAATCTAAGACCGGTAATTCTACCTCACAGGAGACTCAGTAGAAACTATCTGGAGGGCAGGCAGAACACAACTCTGGGTCTCAGAGGCCACATCCACCAGACTCCTAGGGCCATATCCTACTGAGGTCTGTGAAAAATGTCTGGACAGACTGATACCTGAGGCTGAGGAGAGGAGCCACACCCACTAGTCTTTCTAATCCCTGAATTGCTGCAGGCTCTAGACTCTACCAGATAATTTTTCAGTGGCTGAGCCCAACTTGCAACCAGCACACAAAGGCTGAAAAAGGTAGGATTTAGATAAACTTAGCCTTTTAAGGGGACCTTCCCCCAAATCTAGTGTGGGTAAAAGCCAGCCTAGATGTGTAGCTTGGTACCATATTTCTCCATATATAAAACACTCCCATGTATAAGATGCACCTTAATTTGAAGGTCTAAAATTTGAATAGAAAAAGATGTATTACTTAAAGTTATTGAACTCAAGTTTTATTCATTATAAAATTTATATAACTTCTCATCACTATCAAAACTTCCATCCAGTAGCTTGTCCTCATCTGTGTCTGATGACAAATCACTCTCTTAATAAACTGCCTCATCCTCAGTTCCATTTATGGCATTTGAAATGGCACACTTCTATAACCACTATATAAGATGCACCCAGTTTTTAGACCCCAAATTTTTCAGAAAAAGGTGTGGCTTTTACACATATGGAAATATGGTATTTCCATGAGTACCTGAGCCCAGCAGAGGCAGCTACAAACTCTGGATTGATTGTAGCTCCAAGAAGGTTGCTGAGAGCCAGTCACAGGCAGTGTCTCCCAATGGTCTGCACTGGGTTTCTGCCAGGGAGGTTCAAGACTCGCACATCTAGTGGCCAAATGTGGAGAGCATCTCTTCAGGACTTAACAACCCTTGCTAGAGTGGTATTCTAAGGAAGGGCTTCTCACACATGGCCCAGTTGAGAGCGAGTTCTCTTTGTGATCAGCACTGGCACAGCAGCTCATGTGCATTGGAGAGGGTAAAGTTTCACAATCAGCCAGCTTGGGTGCTGGATATTCTGCCCTACTGGGCTAGATTCTACAGAGGGAAGGAGAGAGGCTTGGAGCATGGACATTTAACATGTGTGTGCTTGTGAGTCTTCTTTTAGATCTGGTTGAGGGTCTTAGCTACTTTCTGGGAGGACACAGTCATCCCTAAAAGAGGACTCTCTCAGTCTTCCTCCCTGAGACCAGGGTCTCACAAGCTGTAAGAACTTCTAAAGAGAAGACTGTTGGCCCCAATTGATCTGAATCTGCTGCTTACCTTGTGAGGGAGAAATAAAATTTGAGTATCCAGCAGTGGCTGAGGGATTAGGCTCTAGAGTAGGGTCCATGTTAACTGTACTGAGCTCCTGACCAAGATACATCTGAAATAGGGGGTCCCACTAATGTTGTATTCCCAACCTCAGCTGTCCTGACTCAACAAGCTTGAAACCTATAAAAGGATAGGTGAGATTAGGCCAGTCTGAGCCCACACTATGGTCCTCCTACAGAAGATTCTATGGGAAGACCAGGCAGCTGCAAAGGAAGTGGAGCAGCTGAAAAGTGGAGACAAATTATATGGAGCTTGGTGCATTTACAGAGCTGCTGTTATCTCTAAGCAGGAAGAAGCTGATCTTTATACACAGATCGACCCCTCCCACACTAAGAGGCACAGAAAACACTGACACAAACAGCAAAAAGAGCAGTAGCTATAGAAAGGTAGCTCACAGTGGGTTATAAACAATAGCTGACACCAACCCAAGAAGATCTAGAACCAACACAACTGGTAGTGGGTGCCAGACAGCACCAATCCTAGATACAGCTAGCTACATAAGCAGCATTTCCAATGGAGGAGTCTAGCAGACAACAGATACAGTGGAGAATACATATGCCCAACAGGACAGACCTTGCACATTGTGTAATACACATGACCAAGGTTGATCCTTAAAACCAGCCAGCCTGAAGGAATAACCATTCCTAAGAAAGGACCAACTGCATTCAATACTCACATACAAAAAGAGGGATAATAGTACCCTCAAGAAGCATTCCTAGAACAAGGAAAACAGGTAGCCTAGAGATCAGTACACTGAGTCCATCTTCCTCATAAAAACCCACAAAAATTTCAAAGTCAGACTGTGCTACCTGATACATAGACAAAATGGGAAGACAAAGAAATGCAGCCAAAATTTATCAATAAGAGAAATCCCCAGAAAAAAAAAAATGAAATGGAAGTAACCAAACTATCAGATGCAGAATTTAAAATTATGATTTTTAGGCCTGACCAGGCGGTGGTGCAATGGATAGAGCATCAGACTGGGATGCGGAAGACCCAGGCTCGAGACCCTGAGCTCGCCAGCTTGAGTGCAGGCCCATCTGGCTTGAGCAAAAAGCTCGTCAGCTTGGACCCAAGGTCGCTAGCTCCAGACAGGGGTGATTCGGTCTGCTGAAGGCCCGCAGTCAAGGCACATGTGAGAAAGCAATCAATGAACAACTAAGGTGTTGTGACATCAATGAAAAACTAATGATTAATGCTTCTCATCTCTCTCCTTTCCTGTCTGTCTGTCTGTTTCTATCTATCCCTCTCTCTGACTCTCATTCTGTCCCTGTAAAAAAAAAAAAAAAAAAAAAAAAAGAAACATGATTTTTAGGATGCTCTAGGATCTTAGAGCAACAATGGATGGACATAATGAGCATCTTAATAAAGAGACAGCAAACATCAAAAAAGATATTGAATTGATAAATAAGAACCAGTCAGAAAAAGCAAGTGCATTATTAGAAATGAAGACTGCATTAGAAGGAATCAATAGCATGCTGGATGAAGCAGAGGATCAAATCAGCAATTTGGAATACAAGATTAACATAAGCACATAAGAAGTAGAGCAGAAAAATGAAAAAAAGTGAACAAAGACTGAGGAAACTCTAAGAGACCTCTATGACAACATTAAGATAAACAACCTTCACATCATAGGGGTTCCCAAAGGAGAAGAGAAGAAACAAGGAATAGAGAACATGTTTGAAAAAATCATAGCTAAAAATTTCCCTAAATTGATGAAGGAAATAGTCCTACAAGTTGAAGAAGCACAGCAAGTCCCATTAAAGATGAACCAAAGGAGGCCTACATCAAGACACATCATAATTAAAATGCCAAAGTTAAGAGACAAAGAAAGAATACTAAAAGCTGTAAGAGAAAAGCAGTTAATTACCTACAGAGGAGCCCCCATAAAGATGACATCCAACATCTTAATATAAACACTTGAGACCAGAAGGGATTGGCAAGAAACATCCAAACTGATGCAAAACAAGAACCTAAAACAACCAAGCCTACTTTATCAAGCAATGCTATAATTTAAAATTGAAGGAGAAATAAAAAGCTTCCCAGACCAAAAAAAAGTCTCAAGGAATTCAGTACTGTAAGAAATGTAAAGGGGCCTGTTATAAAAAGAGCAAGGAAAAAAAAAAAAGAAATAGAGAAAAACAGAGGTATAGATTTAAAAGAATAAAATGGCAATAAATAAGTACATATCAGTAATAATCTTAAATGTAAATGGATTAGATGCTCCAATGAACAGACATAGGGTAGCTGCATGGATAGGAAAACAGGAACTCTATATATGTCTGCAAGAGAACCACCTCAGAACAAAAGATACACATAGTCTAAATGTGAAGGGATGGAAGAAAATTTTTCATGAAAATGGAAATAAAAAAAGCTGGGGTAGCAATACTTATATGTGAAAAATAGCCTTTAAAACAAAGGCTATAGTAAAGGATAAAGAAACTCACTACATAATAATAAAGGAAGCAATCCAACAGGAGGATATAACCATTATAAATATTTATACACATAATATAGGAGGGATTAAATATATAAAGCACATTTTGATGGCTATAAAGAGCAAGATTGACAGCAATACTCTAATAGTAGGGAATTTTAATACCCCACTAACAGCACTGGATAGATCCTCCAGACAGAAAATTAATAAAGAAAGCATTCTTAAATGACACACTGGATCAACTGGATTTAAATTATATCTTCAGAAAATTTCACCCCAAAGAAACAGAATATATATTCTTTTCAAGTGCTCATGGTACATTCTCTAAGGTAGACCACATGTTAAAACACAAAACAAGTCTCAATAAATTTAAAATTGAAATAATATCAAGCATCTTCTTTGATCACAATGGCATGAAACTAGAAGCCCACTATAATAGA
Organism: Rhynchonycteris naso; assembly: GCA_037038555.1. Classification (NCBI taxonomy): domain Eukaryota; kingdom Metazoa; phylum Chordata; class Mammalia; order Chiroptera; family Emballonuridae; genus Rhynchonycteris; species Rhynchonycteris naso. The sequence goes on from CM072999.1 coordinate 126,867,595, forward strand.
AAGAATGAAAAACATTCAAACACTTGGAGGCTAAATAGCATGTTATTAATTAATGAATGGGTTAAAATGAGATATAGAAAGAAATAAAATATTTCCTTGAAACAAATGAAAATAAATATATAACAACTTAAAATCTATGGGACACTGCAAAAGCAGTCCTGAAAGGGAAGTTCATAGCACTACAGGCCTACCTTAAGAAGGAAGAAAAAGCTCAGATGAACAACTTAACTCTGATTTAAAAGAACTACAAAAAAGAACAACAAATAAAGCCTGGGAGAAGTAGAAGGAAGTAAATAATAAAGATCAGAGTGGAAATAAATGACATAGAGGAAAAAATTGTAAAAGATCAATGAAACGAAGAGCTGGTTCTTTGACAAGGTAAATAAGATTGACAAACCTTTAACCAGACTCATCAAGAAAAAAGAGAGGACTCAAATAAATATAGTTAGAAATGTAAGCAGTAACATTAACACTACAGAAATACTAAGGATTGTATGAAATTATTATGAAAATGTACATGCCAACAAATAGGACAACCTAAGTGAAATGGATAAATTTCTAGAAACATACAATCTTTCAAAACTCAACCTGAAAAATCAGAAAACCTAAACAGATCAATTACAACAAATGAAATTGAAACACTTATGTAAAAGCTCCCAGCAAACAAAAGTTTGGACTGATGAATTCACAGGTAAATACTACCAAACTTTCAAAGAAGAGCTAACACCTACTCTTCTCAAGCTATTTCAAAATGTTCAGGAGGAGGGAAGACTTCCAAGCTCCTTTTATGAGGCAAGCATTATTCTCATTCTCAAAAAAGGTAAAGACACTGCAAAGAAAGAACACTATAGGCCAATATCCCTGATGAACATTGATGCTAAAATTCTCAACAAAATATTAGCAAATCAGATATAACAACACATTTAAAAAGTCATACTTCATAATCAATTGGGATACATTCTGGGGAGGTATGGCTGGTAAAACATTTGCCAATCAATAAATGTGATTCATCACATAAACTAGAGGAAGGATAAATATCACATAATTAAGGTTCTGACTGGTCAGCTCAGTGATGGAGCATCGGCCCAGTGTGTAGAAGTCTCAGATTCGATTCTTGGCCAAGGCACACAATAGAAGTGTTCATCTGTTTCTCAGCTCTTCTACCTCTTCTTTCTCTTTATCTCTCTCATCCCTCCTGCAGTCAAGACTCCATTGGAGCAAAGTGGCTTGGACATTGAGGATGGTTCCATGGCCTCTGCCTCAGGTGCTAGAATGGTTCCAGTTGCAATGGAGCAATAGCCCAGATGGACAGAGCATCACCCTCTACTGGGCATGCCAGGTACATTTCAGTCGGGTGCATGTGGAGGTCTCTCTGCCTCTCCACTTCTCACTCCAGAGAAAAATAATTAAATAAAATAAATCACATGATTATATCAAAAGATGCAGAAAAAGCATTTGATAAAATCCAGCACCCATTTATGATCAAAACTCGTAGCAAACTGGAAATACAGGGAATGTACCTCAACATTATAAAGGCCATCTATGACAAACCCACAGCCAACATCTTATTAAATGGGCAAAAATTTAAAGCAATTCCCTTAAGTTCAGGAACAAGGCAGGGGTGTCCCCTTTCACCACTTTATTCAACATAGTCCTGGAATTACTAGTCACAGCAAACAGACAAGAAGAAGAAATAAAAGGCATCCAAATAGGAAAAGAAGATGTAAAATTGTCATTATTTGCTGATGACATGATACTGTACATGGAATACCCTAAAGTCTCAGTCAGAAAACTACTAGACCTGATAAATGAATTCTGCCAGGTGGCAGGATATAAAATTAATATTCAGAAATCAGTGACATTTTTATATACCAACAATAAACTATCTGAAAGAGAAGTTAAGGAAACAATCTCCTTCACTGTTGTAACAACAACAAAAATAAAGTACCTAGGATTAAATTTAACCAAGGAGGCAAAAGACTTGTACTCGGAAAATTATAAAACATTGAAAAAGAAATCAAGGAAGATAGAAACATATACCGTGTTCATGGATAGGAAGAAAAAACAACATTTAAATGTCTATAGTACCCAAATCAATCTATAATTTCAATGCAATTCCTATTAAAATACCAATGACATACTTCAAAGAGATAGAACAAATATTCCAAAAATTAATATGGAACCAAATATGAACACGAATAGCCTCAGCAATCTTGAAAAAGAAGAATAAAGTGGGAGGTATCACACTTTCTGATATCAAGTTATACTACAAGGCCATTGTACTCAAAACAGCTTGGTACTGGCATAATAACAGGCATAAAGATCAATGGAACAGTACAGAGAACCCAGAAATAAAACCATGCCTTCATAATCAATTGATATTTGACAAAGGAGATAAGAGCATACAATGTAGTAAAGACAAGCTCTTTAATAAATGGTGTTGGGAAAACCAGATGGATGCATGCAAAAAACTGAAAGTAGATCACCAGCTTACACCATTCACAAAAATAAACTCAAAATGAATAAAAAACCTAAATGTAAGTCATGAAACCATAAACATCTCAGAAGAAAACATAGGCAGTAAATTCTCCAATATCTCTTGTAGCAATATTTTTGCCGATTTATCTCCATGGGCAAGTGAAATAAAAGACAAGATTAACAAATGGAACTATATCAAACTAAAAAGCTTTTGCACAGCAAAAGATACCATTAGCCAAATAAAAAGACAACCCACACAATTGGAGAACATATTCACCAATACGTCTGATAAGGGATTAATAACCAAAATTTATAAAGAACTTCTAAAAGTCAACACCAGCAAGGTAAACAATCCATTTAAAAAATCGCAAAAGAATTGATTAAACACTTCTTCAAAGGGGACATACAATAGCCAATAGTCATATAAAAAATGTTCAACATCACGAATCATCAAAGAAATGCAAATTAAAAGCACAATGAGATACCACCTCACACCAGACAGAATGGCACTCATTAAAAAATCAACACACAATAAGTGCTGACGAGGGCGTGAAACAAACGGAAACCTTCTGCACTGCTAGTGGAAATGCAGACTGGTGCAGCCACTGTGGGAAAGAGTATGGTGTTTTCTTCAAAAATTAAAAATGAAACTGCCTTTTGACCCAGCTATCCCACTTTTAGGAATATATCCTATAAATACTAAATCACTGATTCAAAAGAAGATATGCACCCCCATGTTTATTGCAGCATTGTTTACAATAGCCAAGATCTGGAAGTGGCCCAAATGTCTGTCAGTGGAAGATTTGATTAAAAAGCAGTGGTACATATACACAATGGAATACTATGGGGCTATGAAAAAGAAGGGAATCTTACCTTTTGTGACAATATGGATGGATCTGGAGATGATTATGCTATGTGCAATAAACCCGGCCGAGAAAGACAAATAGCATATCATCTCACTTACATGTGGAATCTAATGAACAAAGTTAACTGAAAAATGTAATAGAGGCAGAGGCGGGGTCACAGGGAGCACAGGGACAGCTGTTAGAGGGAAGGGGGATGAGGGGATGAAATCAGAGAAGGTGAAGTAATTATAGAAGGTGAAATTTTATATACATAACACAGAGTTACAGATAACAGGACAGCAAATCCCAGAGGGAAGAGGGGAGAGAGATAGGGGGTAGAGGGAAAAGGTAGTGTAATGGTAAGTCTACCAACTTTTTTACAATGAAAAGGAAGACAAAAATAAATTGAAGAAAACAATATTGTAAATAAAAGAAACATTGTATTCATTGCAACAATAATACACATATGATAAATGCATAATAAAAACATTTCTAATATTTTATATTGTAATTATGCTTACATGCCAAAAAGTACTCATTTAGATACAAATGTGTCACATCCTACACAATGGATTGACTCTGCATCGATCGAATATGGACATTTACAGATTAATGTCCCAATATCAAAAAGGAGGACGTGTAGGAGGACATTTTTCGAGGGAGGACGGAACTTACCAAAAAAAGACTGTCTTCCCTAAAGGAGGATGGATGGTCTTCTTAGTAATGGGGGGTGGGTGGTTGAGGTGATGGTGTTATATTGAGTGGGACACTTGAATCCATGTTAATACTATAAATTAAAATTAATGAAATTTTAAAAAATTAAAAATAAAATTCACATACTATCTTTAAAAAAGAACAAACATGACTTCTGGATAAGAAAGTTCAGCCTGACCTGTGGTGGCGCAGTGGATAAAGCGTCGACCTGGGAACACTGAGGTTGCCAGTTTAAAACCCTACACTGGTCTGGTCAAGGCACATATGGGAGTTGATACTTCCAGCTCCTCCCCCCTTTCTCTCTTTCTCTTTCTCTCTCTCTCTCTCTCTCTCTCTCTCTCTCTCACTCTGTCTCCTCTCTAAAATGAATAAAATAAAAATAAAAATTAAAAAATTAAAAAAAGAAAAAAGAAAGTTTAGGAAAAAGACTACAATAACTGATGGGACTTTTTGTAGCATGGAAGCCTTGGGGGAAAACATGCCTTACGTCAATCTTATTAAGCATAATTTTCTCACCCACCATTCATCTCCTCAAGCATTAGCCTTGGACTTGAAAGTCTCAATAATGTTTGATGTGGTAATTACACTGCTTATTAAAAATAGGTTGCTGTCAGGGTAATTACCCTATTAATTAATTTCAAGACAGAATTTTATACTTTGTGTATGCTTCAGATGAAGAATGCTTGCTTATCAGTGTTATTTACTCATAGGGTACATGACCAATATAATTTCCAATTAGTTTTCGAATCCCTAATAAAATAACTTTGTAAAAAAAATCTTTAAGTGAAAACTATATTGAGCACATAGAGACTTCTCCTCAGTCAGAGACCAGGTTAATGTCATGTTGAGAATGCTCAAATTCTTCTCATCTTATTTTTGCTACAAGCACATAGATTAAGATATATATTATAGGCCCTGGCTGGATGCTCAGTGGATGGAGCATTGGCCCAGCATATGAATGTCTGTGCACACAAGAGAAGCACCATCTGCTTTTTTCCCCTCTCCTCTTCCTCGTCCCCTCCCACAGCCAGTGGCTCAATTGGTTTGAGCCCTGCCTTGGGCACTGAAGATGGCTCAGTTGGTCTGAGCACAACAGTCTCAGATGCTAAACTAGCTCAGTTGATTCCAGCACTAGCCCCACACAGGGGTTGCCAGGTGGATCCCAGGTGGTGCATGTGGGAGTCTGTCTCACAATCTCCCCTTCTCTCACTTAAAAAAAAGGATATACTTTATATTTCTTCAAACCTACCTAATTTTCTCTGATGAAATTCTTACATAAAGTATACTTAGATTCTGCTAATATTTTTTCTGATTATTTTCAGTAAAGGCCTTTGCTATTTTTAAGGGCTTGTTCAATTTTTGTGTGTTTGTTTGTAAATTTATTTTTTAATCATCAAGGCATTGGCTTTTCTATAACTTTTAGTATGTAAATGTATTTCTACTCTTTCTTCCATGTGACCATTTTGAATATTTGAACAGCATCACTGGACACCCTAAACCTTATTTTCATACATCCATTTTTTTTTTACTTCATTTATTATTCTTCATGTGAGGTATTTTCCAAACATTTGACTTTCTAGTGGAGTCTCTTAATATGTTTAAAATTTATAGTATTTCTTTAAAACTTTAGTAAAGCTGGCTACAACTTTACTGTGGACATAAGCTGTTCCATACAGTCCAAATTGAAAGTATTACTTTATAATAAAAAAATTTAGTTCATACTGAAATTATTTGGTTTGACTTCTTCAAACTTTTAAAGCAATAATATTTTACTTTGTTGACTTACGTTTAGTTTGTGGTAAAATGTTCTTTATATACAGATTTAAAATTAACATCTTATCAATTTTTTTGTGCCAGTGATCATATTGTAAACCTAAAAGCAAAATCTTGTATACTATTTCTAATTTCATGTTATTTTTAGTTGTGCATACATATTTTAAGATTTTGAAATGTATTTTGTAGAATTTTATTTATGTCTACATTTTAATTTTTCTGCTTTTTTAATTTAAAAATATTACTGCTTGTATATTTCATCTAATTTACTGATTTTGTGCTCAAAATGGATAAAGTTACTAATTTTAAGATTCCAATTTTATCATTCCTGCTCCCAATGTAGGGGGAGGAAACTCTTGGTCTGAGATTTCTCCCCTTAGGAACACTATGTTAAGGTCTTCTGGGCCTGCACCATTTCCTAGTTTCTCATTTTTCCCATTCATGCATGAAATGAAATAGGTAGGATTATATCTCATGGGAGAATATAATGCCAATACGCTAACTTCATTCTGTGACTAATTATCAGGGTTTTTTTAGTTTCTCTCTTAAATTCTATCCACTAGAAAATATTTAGACAGAAAATTCATCTGTCTAAGGTTACTACCACTGAATTATGAAGAAGTGTTTGCTATTTATTTAATAAGGCCGGTTGAGTAAACTGAGTCACTTCAGTTTCACATTTTTACTGACAATATGTTTTAGACAGCTAAGACTGGGTTTCTAAAGCTAAATATCAGGGTAGCCATTTTTAATGAGGAAGAATATTCATCTGTGAAGAATGGTTCCTACAGAAAAACACTGAAATATGCTTTTATTTAATTCTAAACTCAAGATTAGATAATCACAGAGATATTTTAATACTTTATATTTTTCATATGCAAAAATAGAGAATGCAAAAGATCTCACTCAGTGAAGATGCACCCAAAACACAAACTGTCCTTAATCAAATATCACAGTGGATGTTGGTCCTTCTAATTTTTTCTTTCCGCAACATTTCCATGCACACTGGAATGCCTTCCCAATGAATGCCCCTGGAATTCTTTTCCTGGAGATAGTCTTTGATTTCCACAGTCTACTCTGCCAGTATTGTCAGCAGGCAGGAGTTCTATGAAATTAATACCCATCCCCATAACCTTCCAACAGTGATTAGTGGGCAATGGTATATAAATACCCAGCTCCCATGCACCTTTGATAGATGACTTCTTCTGTCTCCTAGAGTTCCTTAGGAAAATTAAAGTCAAATTTCTCTCAGTGGTCACTAGCTTAATAATACACTTTTGATATATTTTTCCCTTCACTTGCCCAATACCATATGGGTGTTTCTGGAACACTTTAAAATATTAGAGAGAGAGAAAGTGGGGAGAGAGATAAAGAGACCGAAACATTCATCTGTTCCTGCATGTGCCCTGACTGGGGATTGAATCAGTAACTATTACATATTGGGATGACCCTCTAACCAACCCAGCCAAGGCTGGGAATGCTTTTCAGATACATTACTTTCATCTGACCTATTGTAGTTGGGTTTGCTTCTGGGAAAACTCAAGAAGACACATGTCAATAAAAGGAAGTATGTTTAACTTGGTGGGACAATATATTATTCTAGAATGATAATAGACAATTTTTTGCTTAAAGAGGAAGCTATACTTCTGACTTACTTGTATTTTTTATATCTTTTAATCAATAGTTATTGTGTATATAGAAACTATTAAAATATTTATTAATACATATTTTGACTTAATCTGATTTTCAGTATAACTTCTATATAATCACAAAGCATGTATTTTGAACTTCAGGCTTTTGTTCAACATCAATTTGAGGTATATTTCTTTGTTTCGTATCAGATAAGAGGAAGTTTTGAACTCATTACTTTATTCTCTTCTTCCAGTGAGTCCCACTTTTCTTACAGTTGTCAAATTTAGTGAAACAGAATCTGTTTAGCATGTCCTTGGTCTACAGACCACTTCGCTCTTAGCTCTCCAGAAACACTGCCTATTTCATACGTGCTTACTGCTCCTTATTTAGAGCACATAAGGGAACAATTGCTTTTGAATCCAGTTAACAGTCTATTTACCAAACCCATTATCTATTCACTACTACTAGTCAGACACACTGTCTTAAGAGGTATTCATGGGGCACCTACTGGAATCCTTCCCTCATTCTAGAGGCACGGAATCAGAATGGCTACAGCAACTTTCTCAGTTGCTCTGTACCCATTCCTACTGCCTTTAGGTTGTTGTGCTTGGTCAGCCTGATTCAGAAAGTCCCAAATGTTTTGTGAGACTTCTAGACTGGAGGTCCCCGAGGGCCACTTCTAATTAGAGTGTGTTAATTTACAAGGTTAATTTAGGACCTGATATATGCAAAACATTCCACTAGAAGCTAAGGTGAGAAGTAAAAAAAAAAAGCAAGGCTTTTGCCCTAAAGAAGTTTATACTGAGTTGGAGATTTGAAATATACACATAGAAAAAGAAACTTGGTTAAAAATTATAATGTGAGTCCAATTATTATGCATATTAAAAGTACTAAAACAAAAGTGATATAAAATTAATTAAAATGTTTTCCCACTAAATTATATTAAAGAGTTTCAGAAAATAGAATAATATAATTTCCCACTAAATTATATTAAAGAGTTTCAGAAAATTATTATGTCATTGTACATTTAATTTCTAGGTTATTAGTTGGGTAGAAACTATCAATTCTTGAACAAACTTATTAACTAAAAAGTAGCCATATTTTTCACAAAGATTGATGACAATTCTAATGTACAGCTGTGATATTTTTGTGCTTGCTGTTAAAAGAGTTAAAAAGTTTATATCTAAATTCAGTAAAAATCCACCATCATATCTAAAAATAATTTATATGTTTTAATATGTCAGTTTAAATCCATTTGATTTAAATGGTAAATCAAATTGTAAATCTGTTGATTAAACCAAGTAAAATGCCCTCAAAAATAGACCACTGGCTATGTGGGACTCTTTAGCCAAAAGTTAAATGGCAGGCAGATGGTCCTGCTGAGTCAGACGGAAAATGGTGTTCTGATTTCCAGTCAGTTCATGAACCCCTTGAATCTATATTCTTCATGACCATAAAGTCTGCTGCTGTCAACTCTATAATGCAAACATATTTCATTAAAAACATATGGGAGACAAAAGTTAGGAGAGTAATATAATTTGTACAAATAAAGTGAGCTAATGAAATGGTTTGAATAGTAAAAATATGTAGAAGACTGTTTAGATTTATTCCATATAGTTTTAAATCTAGAAATGTGGAGTCTCCATGAGAGGATAAAAGTTTGAATAGTAAATAAATGCTCATTGAACATTTTAGCACTTAATGCCATTATATGACTAATACTTTGACTTTGTTCAGAATATACTATGCTATTTAATTTAAGTTTATAACTGTCTCAAAAAAAAAAAACCTAGCAAATTTTGCTTCTGTAGTTCTGTCTATACCATAAGTAACATGAAATAATTTGAAATATCAATTCCTGACTAGCTTTATAGGAAAAGGTAGAAAGATTCTCAGAGTATCAAAAAGCTGATGGATTTATATAAGAAACGACTCTCTTTAAAAGAAAAATGATTTCTACCTCCAACTTTAAGGCAAGAGTGTACTTTTTTTCTTTCCTTTGAAATGGAAGGATATGTTTTTTTTTTCCAGCCTGGCTGGAACACAGGAAGTAGAAAGAGGAGTATGCTATCAGAGAAGACATCAGACCTGCCTTGTACTTTCTATTTTCAGAAACTTAGCTCTGTTCTCTCTTGATAGAGGGAGACATTTAATTACCTTTTTTTTTTTTTTTTTTTTTTTTTTTTAGCATCTAAACCAGACTGGTGTGACTGAACACCAAATATTGAAGACTGAAAAATAACACACTTTCATTTTCTTAAACTGAAAGTGAAATGAAAAATATCTCACCCTGCCAGAGAACAATGCAGTGTTTTTAGTTTTTATTCATTTTTGTTGTTGTTGTTAGGTTTTGAATTTATGGTCCCTTGAGCTTTCCTCCAGGCTTAGAATATAAAAATTCATGAGTCATGAGGTAACTATGAGGCAGCTATGCATTCAAGACATCCAGGTGGTTGTGATGCAGTAAATGAAAGGTTATATTCAGCTTCAAATGTTTTCAGGTGTCCATCCTAAGAGTTATTTCAAAATGTGTAATGAATACATTTAGAAATCTTTCCCAATTTTTCAAATGAGCTAAATTAGAGACAGAGTAACAGATACCATTGTGTCATCCAAACTTCCTCACACCTGGTTTTTGCAAAAAGCCTCCCACAGTCCACTACTACAGTAATAGTGCTCTTTTTGAATTTATCTGGCCCATCAATCAATCTCCCTTAAATTCAGGGTTCATCATAGTAATTGTCACTAAAAGTTCTACAACCATTCTATAATTTTCACTGATAAAAATCCAATCCCCTGTGCTTCTGATATTTCCTGTTGTGTAGAAATTGTCCTCTGTTCCATCCAGCTTCCCAGTCTTGCCTACCTGTCAAGGCTCGTTGCTGACTGCTTGAACTCTTTCTTCATCTCCTCTTCTGGGAATAGTAACTTCAATTAATTTTACACCTCAAAAATGTAGTGTAATTTCCTTCTTTTTTATGTATCATGTCCACAATATATTTTGTGAGTCCTTGAGGCCATTTCGGGATTCACAGTTTTTCAGATTTGAGAAAGGGTCACGGTAAACAGACAATACTTTTTGTAATGCCACCAGTGAGATCTGGGACACTATGCCATGATGAAAAATATTAACTGTCCTGCAGTTTTTATCTATGGCCTGAGTCATGTTCAACATTGACTTTATAAATAGCCACACATCAATTGAAGCCACACATCAATGTTGATCATTAGAAGAGCTCCAGTCACATCAAATTTTGTTTCTAAATGAGTTATGGAAAAAAAATTCGTAATTTTTTATACTTTCTGTACTCAAGAATCCTGTAGAAGGAATTGTAAGGCACCATAGACCTGTATTAACATTATTGTGTATATTGGCAGGTATTATATATAAGGGTTCATGTCCATAATATTTTTTTTTGATTATGTAAAAAGTTTTTTGGTTTTTTAAATTATTATTATTAATTTTAATGGGGTGACACCAATAAATCAGGGTACATATGTACAATGAAAACATCTCCAGATTATCTTATCATTCAATTGTGTTGCATACCCGTCACCCAAAGTCTAATTGTCCTCTGTCACCTTCTATCCGGTTTTCCCTGTGCCCCTCCCCTCCTCCATATCCCCCCCTCCCCTTCCACCCCCCACCCTGTAACCACCACTCTCTTGTCCATGTCTCATAGTCTCACTTTTATGTCCCACCTATGTATGAAATGATACTGTTCTCAGTTTTTTTTTTCTGATTTACTTATTTCACTCCGTATAATGTTATCAAGGTACAACCATTTTGTTGTAAATGATCCGATGTCATCCTTTCTTATGACTGAGTAGTATTCCACAGTATATATGTAACATAGCTTTTTAATCCACTCATCTTCTGACGGACACTGGGGCTGTTTCCAGATCATCCCTATTGTAAACAATGCTGCCACAAACATGGGGGCGCATTTCTTCTTTTCGAACAGTGCTATGGAGTTCTTAGGGTATATTCCTATAAGTGGGATAGCTGAGTCAAAAGGCAGTTTGATTTTTAGTTTTTTGAGGAATCTCCATACTGTTTTCCACAGTGGCTGCACCACTCTGCATTCCCACCAGCAGTGCAGAAGGGTTCCCTTTTCTCCACATCCTCGCCAGCACATATTCTGTGTTGTTTTGCTGATGAGTGCCTTTCTGACTGGTGTGAGGTGATATCTCATTGTGGTTTTAATTTGCATTTCTCTAATGATTAGTGATGTTGAGCATTTTTTCATATGTCTTTTGGCCATCTGTATGTCCTCTTTGGAGAAATTTCTATTCATTTCTTTAGCCCATTTTTTGATTGGATTGTTTGTCTTCCTGGTGTAGAGTAGTATTATAAGTTCTTTATAAATTTAAGTTATTAACTCCTTATCAGACGTGCTGTCAAATATGTTCTCCCATTGTGTGGTTTGTCTTTTTATTTTGTTCTTATTGTCTTTAGCTGTGCAAAAAATTTTAGTTTGATATAGTCCCATTTTTTATCTTGCCTTTTATTTCATTTGCCCATGGAGATAAATTGGCAAATATATTGCCGCTACAGATGTCTGAGAGCTTGCTGCCTATGTTTTCTTCTAAGATGCTTATGGTTTCACGGCTACGTTTAAGTCTTTTATCCATTTTGAGTTTGTTTTTGTGAATGGTGTAAGTTGATGGTCTAGTTTCATTTTTTTGCAGGTAGATGTCCAATTTTCCCAACACCATTTGTTAAAAAGGCTGTCTTTACTCCATTGTATGTTCTTTCCTCCTTTGTCAAAATCAGTTGTCCATAAAGGTGTGGGTTTACTTCTGGGTTCTCTGTTCTGTTCCATTGATCTATGTGCCTGTTCTTATGCCAGTATCAGGCTGCCTTGAGTATAATGGCCTTGTTATAAACCTTCATATCCGGAAGAGTGATACCTCCTGCTTTATTTTTTCTTTTTAAGATTGTTGAGCGTATTTGTGTTCTTTTTTAGTTCCATATAAATTGTTGGAATATGTGTTCTATATCTTTGCAGTATGTCATTGGTATTTTACTTGGTTTTGCATTGAATTTGTAAATTGCTTTGGGTAATACAGACATTTTTATTTATGTATTTATTCATCTTACAGGGGAGACACAGAGTGAGAGAGAGAGATAGAGAAAGAGAAAGGGGGGAGGAGCTGGAAGCATCAAATCCCATATGTACCTTGACCAGACCAGTGCAGGGTTTTGAACTGGCGACCTCAGTGTTCCCAGGTCGATGCTTTATCCACTGCGCCACCATAGGTAGGGCGGGTAATACAGACATTTTAATGATGTTTATTCTTGCTAGCCATGAGCACAGTATATGCTTCTACTTGCTTGTATATTCCTTGATTTCTTTTATCAATGTTATATAATTTTCGGAGTACAAGTCCTTAACCTCCTTGGTTAAATTTACTCCTAGGTATTTTATTTTTTTGGCTGCAATAGTGAATGGGATTGTTTCCTTAATTTCTTTTGCTGACAGATCATTGTTGGTATATAGAAATGCATCTGATTTCTGAGTATTAATTTTATATCCTGCAACCTTGCTGAATTCATTTATAAGGTCCAGTAGCTTTTGACTGAGACTTTAGGGTTTTCTATATACAAAATCATATCATCCGCAAATAGTGACAGTTTTACTTCTTCCTTTCCAATTTGGATGCCTTTTTTTTCTTCTTCTTGTCTGATTTCTGTAGCTAGGACTTCCAGAACTATGTTGACTAAAAGTGGTGAAAGGGGTCACCCCTGCTTGGTTCCTGATCTTAAGGGGATTATTTTTAATTTTTGTCCATTTAGTATGATGTTTGCTGTGGGTTTGTTGTAGATGGCCTTTATCATATTAAGGAATGTTCCCTGTATTCCCACTTTACTGAGAGTTTTGAGCATGAATGGGTGCTGGATTTTATCAAATGCCTTTTCTGCATCTATTGAAATTATCATGTGATTTTTGTCCTTTCTTTTGTTAATGTGATGAATCACATTGATTGATATGCAAATATTGAACCAGCCTTGCCTCTCCAGAAGAAATTCCACTTGATCATAGTGTATGATTTTTTCATATATTGCTGGATCTGGTTGTCTAATATTTTGTTGAGAATTTTAGCGTCTAAATTCATCAGGGATATAGGCCTATAATTTTCTTTCTTTGTGTTGTCTTTGCCTGGTTTTGGGATCAGAATTATTCTCGCCTCATAAAAGGAGTTTGGAAGTCTTCCTTCCTCTTGAATTTTTTGAAATAGCTTGAGGAGGATATGAGTTAGTTCTTCTTTGAATTTTTATAGAATTCACTTGTGAAGTCATCAGGCCCAGGACTTTTCTTTTTTGGGAGTTTTTTGATAACTGTTTCGATCTCATTTGTTGTAATAGGTCTGTTTAGGTGTTCTGATTCTTCCACATTAATTTTTGGAAGATTATATGATTCAAATATTTGTCCATTTCACCAAGATTGTCTAATTTTTTGGCATATAGTTCTTCATAGTATTTTCTTACAATGCTTTATATTTCTGTTGTGTCAGTTGTTATTTCTCCACTGTCCTTTCTAATTTTATTTATTTGAGTCCACTCTCTTTTTTTCTTGGTGAATCTAATTAAAGGTTCATCAATCTTGTTTACCTTTTCAAAGAACCAGCTTGTGCTATCATTGATCTTCTGTATTGTTTTTTAAACCTCTATGTTATTTATTTCTGATCTGATCTTTATTATTTCCTTTCTTCTACTGGTTCTGGGTTTTATTTGCTTTTGTTTTTCTAATTCTTTTAGAAGCGGGGTCAGGTGGCTTATTTGAGCTTTTCTAGCTTCTTATGATATGCCTCTAGTGCAATAAACTTCCCTCTCAGAACTGCTTTTGATGTGTCCCATAAATTTTGAGTTGATATATGCTCATTATCATTTGTTTCTAGAAACATTTTTATTTCTTCTTTGATCTCATAGTTAATCCATTCATTATTTAATATCATGCTATTTAGTTTCCAAGTGTTTGAGTATTTTTCAGTTTTTCTTTTGTGGTTAATTTCTAGTTTCATGGCATTGTGATCAGAGAAAATGCTTGATATGATTTCAATCTTCTTAAATTTATTGAGACCATTTTTGTGTCCTAACATGTGGTCTATCCTAGGAAACGTACCATGAGCGCTTGAGAAGAATGTATATTCTACTGCTTAGGGTGAAAAGTTCTGAAGATATCTATTAAATCAAGTTGATCTAGTGTATCCTTTAGTCTGCTGTTTCTTTATTAATTTACTTTCTTGAGTATTTATCCAGTGTTGTTAGTGGCGTATTGAAATCTCCTAGTATGATAGTATTGCTGTTAATCTCGCCTTTTATATCTATCAAAGTCTGCTTTATGTATGTCGGGGCTCCTATATTTGGTGCGTAGATATTTATAATAGTTATATCTTCCTGTTGAATTGTTCCCTTTATCATTATGTAGTGTCCTTCTTTATCTCTTACTACAGCCTTTGTTTTAAAGTCCATTTTGTCAGATATAACTACTGCTACCCTGGCTTTTTTTTCATTTCCATTTGCATGAAATATTTTTTTCCATCCTTTTACCTTCAGTCTATGAGCATCTTTTGTTTTAAGGTGTGTCTTTTGTAGACAACATATGTATGGGTCCTATTTCTTTATCCACGCAGCTACCCTATTTCTTTTGATTGGATTATTTAATCCATTTACATTTAAGATTATTATTAATATGTAGTTGTTTATTGCCATTTTATTCTTTAAAGCTGTATTCTTCTTTTGCTCTATTCTTTCCTCCCTTTAAACTGTTCACAACAGGCCCCTTAGTATCTCTTGCAAAATTGGTTTGGTTTTAATGAATTCCTTCAGGCTCTCTTTTTCTGAGAAGCTCTTTGTTTCGCCTTCAATTTTAAACGTTAGCCTTGCTGGATAGATTAGTCTTGGTTGTAGGTTCTTGTTCTGCATTACTTTGATTATATCTTGCCATTACCTTCTGGCCTCAAGTGTTTCTGTTGAGAAGTCCGATGTCATTCTTATGGGGGCTCCTTTGTAGGTTATAGCCTTTTATTCCCGAGCAGCTTTTTAAATTTTTTCTTTATCCATTAGTTTTGGTATTTTAACTATGATGTGTCTTGGTGTAGATCTTTTTGCGTTTCTCTTTAATGGAGTTCTGTGTCTTCTACAACGTGTGGAATGTTTCCCAGCCTTAATTTAGGGAAGTTTTCTGCTATGATTTGATTGAACAATATTTCCATTTCCTGTCCTCTCTTCTCTTCTTCAGGATCCCTTATGATGCGAATGTTGTTTCTCTTCATGTTTTCACTGAGCTCCATTAGAGTTACCTCACATTTTTTAAGGCTCTTTTTCTTTTTCTTCTCTGCTTCTGTGCTTTTGTTTATTGTGTCCTCTAACTCGCAGATTCGATCCTCAGCGTGATTTATCCTGCTTTTAATTTCTTCCATTGTGGTCTTCAGTTCTGATACTGTATTTGTCATTTTTTTCTGATTCTTTTTTTATTTCAATTTCCTTTTTTATGCTTGTTATCTCTTTATTTAGGTGTTCATAATGACTATCCATTGTTGCTCTAATTTCTTTGAACATCCTAACTATCATTATTCTAAATTCTTCTTCTGGTAATTTGGTTATATGTGGTTCATTCAGGTCCTTCTCTGGGGATTTCTCTTCATTCATTCGGTTTGCATTCCTCCTCCTGCCCATTTTGTTTATGTATAAGCAAGTTGTGGCCACTGGAGTCCAGTAGGTGTTGCCTTCGTGTTTTCTAGGTGTGCTCTGTCTGCAGGCCCGCCACCCCCTCTGCCACTGCCTAGGGCAGTTAGATATGGGTGTTGCCAGCACTGGCCCACTGCAGCTGTTGCTGTGATTTCTGCCTCTCCTCTGCAGGAGGTGCTGTCATTCAAGCCACAAGCCTCAGCACCAAGGGTAGAAGTGAGCACCTTTGCTCAGCTGCGGACCCAGCCTGTTTCCAGGCTTCTGCCCAGAACCCGCAGTCAGAGCCTGCTCGCCACAGTTTCACGGGTTGGGCAGGGCTTTGAGCTGTGAGCCTTTGCCGTCGGGAGATTTAGCCCCGCTATTGAGGCCAGGGCCCTCCTGCGCAGGGTCGCAAACCAAGGTTTATTGGTCTGCGTGTGTTTGCTATCTTGCACTCAGCTGCCACCTTCTGCTCCTCCTGGGTTCTACTCTGCTTCCGCCTTCCAAGCCAACTCGCGCACGCAGGTTGTCAAACTGAGGTTTATTGCGCTGGGCATGTCAGCTGGCTTGCGCTCAGCTGCGTACTTCCGCCATCCCGGGCTCTACCCCGCCCACCTCGTTCGGAGCCAGCTGGCGCACGCAGGATGGCAAACCGTGGTTTCTTCGTCTGGGCAGGGCTGGTAGCGTGAGCTCAGCCACGAGCCCTCGCCCGTCCTTGGTCCTAACCCCGTCCCACGGTCACGGCCGGCTTGCGCAGGGTCGCAGAGCAGATCTCTGCCCATTCTTGGCCTCCCACTTTTTTTCCGCAGGTGGGGTTAAAGGCGGTCCCGCAGCTGTTGCACCGCTTTTGCGCGTCCCCTCCCGCCCATGGTGGGCTAGAACGAGCTCACACCGGCTTGGCCTCCGCCCACGCCGACAGAACCGCGTTTCAGCATCCTGGCGCCACCATACCCTTCAGCAACCCTCAGGAGAGTAGGAAGGGCCCTAATACTCCACACTGTAGACCTGGGAGCTCCCTCCCTCTAAGCAACTCTGCTGTAATTGCCAGGGGAGAGCTTGTTTGTCTATTGTCCTGTCTTCCTTCCTGTCTCCCTTTGCTGGTGTTGCCAGTTCCAGGGGAAGTATTCGTTTTCGATTAGGGAAGTGACTTAGTCCAGGGGTTAGGGTGGCTGTCAGAGTGTTTGTTCCTGTGCCTTCAGTCCACACTCTCTTTCAACTCTCTGGTCCTCTCCACTGTCCCCGTTCCCAGGAACCCCGGGTGCATGGTTGTGAGAGAGGTTTTCTGCGCTGCCCCTTTAAAAAGAATCTTGGGTCTGCGAAAACTGTCTCTTTCTCACAAACAGTATCCCCACTTGTTTCACAGCTCAATACTGTCCAAACGCTTCTTCTAGGCTCTGGGACTGTAGGCTGGGGCTTGGTTTCTGGGACCCAGGTCCCTCCGTCTCCGCCAAACTCTCCTCCCACCACGCGGGTCTCTCTGGGCTGCCGTTTGCTCCGGGGAGCTGGGCAGCCCTCTTCGCGTTTTCACTATTCCTTCCAGTCTCAATGTGGCTTCTTCTGTGTTCCTTGGTTGAAGAGTCCACTTAGTTTAGTTCAAAGTTGGTTTATCCAGATGATGGTTCTTAAAATTGAGTTATAATCCACTTTGGTTCTGGGAGTTGTAAGTTGGTATGTCCGCCTACTCCATCACCATCTTGCTCCTCCCATAATTTTTTTTTAATATATTTTTTTTAATTTAAGATTTTACTTATTCTCTTTTCTTTCTTTTTTCTTTCTTTCTTTTTTTTTTTTTTTTAGAGAGGAGAGAGAGAGAGCAAGAAGGGAGGGAAGGAGCAGGAAGCATCAACTCCCATGTGTGCCTTGACAGGCAAGGTCAGGGTTTCGAACGTGCGGCCTCAGTGTTTCAGGTCAATGCTTTATCCACTGTGCCATCACAGGGCAGGCCAAATTTTATTTTTTTGAAGGTCTTGAGAACTCCTAGATAGCAGGGTGTCATCTTCTGTCATATTTAATATACTTCTATCCATAGACCAGCTTATCGCTGAACATACAGTGGTGTATAAAAAACATGTTTGTGGAGGATACGTTAATTACTGAAGGACATCTTGAGGAAAAAATCAAACTAGTGGATATTTTCTCTTTTCAGAATTTGCATCTGAATTTTTATCTTTTTCTTTCTTAGACTTGTTGCTCCTCGTTTGTAATCTCTGAACTCTTAGAAATAGTTTTATATATTTTAAATTCATATATTTTAATATATATGTGATTTCTATCTCTGATTATAACAATGCCAAATAAGAATATTTAAAGTTTATTATTTTTTTATGGCTCACAAATTGTTTTCTTAGAAATTTTCTCAAAGGAAAGATTTAGGCAAAGAAATGATGGCATGTGTCCATGTGTTCACTGGGGAAAAGCAAGCAAGTGACTCGTGATCTTAAGAGTAATTCACTTAGAGGGGGCAAAGGCTGTATTTGGAAAGCTGAGTTAGAAAATCCACTGTTTCCTTCTTTTCTCTGTGTGAATTTGGAACAATGTTTCAAATTCTGACATCTGAAAAACACTGTCTTGATTGAATGCCTTTGTGGGAATGAAATTCTACTTCATATGGTATTACATCTTGTGACACATCAGTTTTCATTCAACAAACGATCATCAAGTAACTTCTCTGTGGCAGATTCTGGGCAACTCAGTGTTGGGAAAAGAGTGTAAAACAGAACCAGCCCAGTTTGCATCATCAGAGAGAGACGACCCAGCACAGCAGTTACGAGACTTTGTGTAGTGGACACAATGCTGGGTTAGAACTGAGTAACTGTGGTCCTGTATCATTTTTGCTAGCCCTGAGACTGGCTGAATTGTGAATTAATAAAGAAATTACTTCTCTGAACCTCAGCAGTTTTTTTCTAAATAAATAGATTGGGCTAAAACATGCTTAATCATCCCCAAAAGAAAAAATATTAAAAATCCTCCAAATACCATCACATTGGAGGTTTGGATTTTAACGTAAAAATTGGAGGTGGCCCTGGAGAGGCATAAAAATTTAGTCCATAACAGTAGTGAACCCTTATGAATATGTATTATAAAAATGCCAAAGTGGTGGATTATGATACATAAATTCAAAGTTCAGCAGATACTTTTAAGTAATGAAATTGACTTTTAATTCTTTAAAATATAATACTCTTATAAACTCAACTATATTTAACTTTTTAGCTTTTTTATGGTTATGCCACTATATATTATTTCTTTGCTTATATATTAATTATATTATATGGCATATTATCTAAAGTTACTGTGCTGTGAAAGAACTTATATCAAGTATAAGCTTAGGAAGCAGATAGTAGGTTTCAAAATTCTGCCTCCAACACTTAGAAACTGTTTATCTGTAATGAAGTATTTAATACCTCTGAACATCAGTTCTCTTATATAATAAATGGGAATACTGGCGTTTCCCATTTGCTGCAGGCCAGTTCCCTTTTATGAAAGTCCTATATTAGCACAGTATTGACTTAGTACATAAAAGCGAAAATCTTCTTTGAATTTCTTTTGGTTAGTGAAAACAGGTTATAACGTAGACCATTTGTAAAAGCAAGTAGCCAAACATGAACTCTTAGGAAGTAGGGGATGCACTTTACTTTACCCCATTGTGGTTTATGAAACAGGATTGAATCAAAAAATGAAAATCAAGTCTTGACTAAAGTGTGGGTTATTAGAAGTGATCAGTTAATGCTATGGTGATTAAGATAGGGTTAAGGTAGTCTATATTGTTTCTAGGTTGAGTAGATTAAGAAAAAAATCTACTACAACTGTCCATTACATTTTTATACTAAGGTATTCTGGTTCAATCTTCCCTGAAAAGAGATTAACAAAAAGTACAAAACATTTTTTAATGAATATAATATTCTTAAAAATTAAATAGTTGAAAAGATAAGATAATATATTAATTTGAAAACTTTCTTATAAACAAAATATTTAACTTGTGTCATAGAATTATAAATAATATAAGAAACTATATATAAAACTATTATAACTGTATATAGTCATATATAACTGTAACTATATATAACTATATAGTTATGGTTATACAGTCTAAATGCCAGCAATGTCCCATTATAAAATATTTAAGAAACTATCATTAAATTAAAATTAGTCTTGATATTAGAATGCTCAAAAATTATAATATCCCAGTGTTTCAATCTGTGTAAATTTGAGACATATTTTATTACCTTTTAAAATTTTTTTCTTATTTTCTTTTATTATTAATTTTAATGGGGTGACACCAATAAATAAGGGTACATATGTACAATGAAAACATCTCCAGGTTATCTTATCATTCAAATGTGTTGAATACCCGTCACCCAAAGTCAAATTGTCCTCTGTCACCTTCTATCTGGTTTTCCCTGTGTCCCTCCCCTCCTTTCTATCCCACCCTTCCCTCCCTCCCCCAACCTAGTAACCACCACACTCTTGTCCATGTCTCATATTCTCACTTTTATGTCCCACCTATGTATTAAATCATGCTGTTCTCAGTTTTTCTTTTTTTTCTAATTTACTTATTTCACTCCATATAATGTTATCAAGGACCATCCATTTTGTTATAAATGATCGGATGTCATAATTTCTTATTGCTGAGTAGTATTCCATAGTATATATGTACCATAGCTTTTTAATCCACTTGTCTTCTGACGGACACTTGGGCTGTTTCCAGATCTTCGCTATTGTGAACAATGCTGCCACGAACATGGGGGTGCATTTCTTCTTTTTGAACAGTGCTATGGTGTTCTTAGGGTATATTCCTATAAGTGGGATAGCTGGGTCAAAAGGAAGTTCGATTTTTAATTTTTTTAGGAATCTCCAAACTGTTTTCCATAGTGGCTGCACCAGTCTGCATTCGCACCAGCAGTGCAGAAGGGTTCCCTTTTCTCCACAATCTCGCCAGCACTTATTCTGTGTTGCTTTGCTGATGAGTGCCATTCTGACTGGTGTGAGCTGATATCTCATTGTGGTTTTAATTTGCATTTCTCTAATGATTAGTGATATTGATCATTTTTTCATATGCTATTGGACATCTGTATGTCCTCTTTGGAGAAATTTCTATTCATTTCTTTTGTCCATTTTTTGATTGGGTTTTTTGTCTTCCTGGTGTTGAGTTTTATAAGTTCTTTATAAATTTTAGTTATTAACTCCTTATCAGATGTGCTGTCGAATATGTTCTCCAATTGTGTGGTTTGTCTTTTTATTCTGTTCTTATTGTCTTTAGCTGTGCAAAAGCTTTTTAGTTTGATATAGTCCCATTTGTTTATCTTGCCTTTTACTTATTTGCCCGTGGAGATAAATCGGCAAATATATTGCTGCTACAGATGTCGGAAAGCTTACTGCCTATGTTTTCTTCTAAAATGCTTATGGTTTCATGGCTTATGTTTAAGCTTTTTATCCATTTAGAGTTTGTTTTTGTGAATGGTGTAAGTTGATGGTCTAATTTCATTTTTTTGCAGGTAGATGTCCAATTTTCCTAACACCATTTGTTAAAGAGGCTGTCTTTGCTCCATTGTATGCTCTTCCCTCCTTTCTCAAATATCAGTTGATCTATTTGCCTGTTCTTATGCCAGTACCAGGCTGTCTTGAGTATAATGGCCTTATAGTAAACCTTGATATCAGGAAGAGTGATACCTCCTGCTTTATTTTTTCTTTTTAAGATTGCTGAGGCTATTCGTGTTCTTTTTTGGTTCCATATAAATTTTTGGAATATGTGTTCTATATCTTTGAAGTATGTCATTGGTATTTTACTTGGTATTGCATTGAATTTATAAATTGCTTTGGGTAATATAGACATTTTAATGATGTTTATTCTTCCTAGCCATGAGCACGGTATATGCTTCCACTTGTTTGTATCTTCCTAAATTTCTTTTATCAATGTTTAATAATTTTTCGAGTACACGTTCTTAACCTCCTTGGTTAAATTTACTCCTAGGTATGTTATTTTTTTGGCTGCAATAGTGAAGAGTATTGTTTCCTTAATTTCTTTTGCTGACAGTTTATTGTCGGTATATAGAAATGTCTCTGAGTTCTGAGTATTAATTTTATATCCTGCCACCTTGCTGAATTCATTTATAGGTCCAGTAGTTTTTTGACTGAGACTTTAGGGTTTTCAATATGCAATATCATATCATCTGCAAATAGTGACAGTTTTACTTCTTCTTCTCCAATTTGGATGCCTTTTATTTCTTCTTCTTGTCTGATTGCTGTAGCTAGGACTTCCAGAACTATGTTAAATAAGAGTGGAGAAAGAAGGCATCCCTGCCTGGTTCCTGATTTTAAGGGGATTGCTTTTAATTTTTGTCCATTTATTATGATGTTTGCTGTGGGTTTGTTGTAGATGGTCTTTATCATGTTAAGGAATGATCCCTGTATTCCCACTTTATTGAGAGTTTTGAGCATGAATAGGTCCTAGATTTTATTAATTGCCTTTTCTGCATCTATTGATATTATGATGTGATTTTTGTCTTTCTTTTGTTTATGTGATGAATCACATTGATTGATTTGCGAATATTGAGCCAGCCTTGCCTCTCCAGAATAAATCCCACTTGATAATGGTGTACGATTTTTATTTTCAAATATTGCTGGATCTGGTTATCTAATATTTTGTTGAGAATTTTAGCGTCTAATTTCATCAAGGATATCAGCCTATAATTTTCTTTCTTTGTCTTGTCTTTGCCCCGTTTTGGGATCAGAATTATGCTTGCCTCATAAAAGGAGTTTGGAAGTCTTCCTTCCTCTTGAATTTTTTGAAATAGCTTGAGGAGGATAGGAGTTAGTTCTTCTTTGCATTTTTGATAGAATTCACTTGTGAAGCCATCAGGCCCAGGACTTTTTTTTGGGGGAGTTTTTTGATAACTGTTTTGATCTCATTTGTTGTAATTGGTCTGTTTAGGTGTTATGATTCTTCCAGATTGATTTTCGGAAGGTTATGTGATTCAAGAAATTTGTCCATTTCACCAAGATTGTCTAATTTTTTGGCATATAGTTTCATAGTATTTACTTACAATGCTTTGTATTTCTGTTGTGTCAGTTGTTATTTCTCCACTGTCCTTTCTAATTTTATTTATTTGAGTCCTCTCTCTTTTTTTCTTGGTGAGTCTAGTTAAAGCTTCATCAATCTTGTTAACCTTTTCAAAGAACCAGCTTCTGGTTTCATTGATCCTCTGTATTGTTTCCTTAGCCTCTATGTCATTTATTTCTGCTCTGATCTTTATTATTTCCTTCCTTCTACTTGTCTTCGGTTTTATTTGCTGTTGTTTTTCTAATTCTTTTAGATGCAGGGTCAGGTTGCTTATTTGAGCTTTTTCTTGCTTCTTTTTTTATTATTATATATATATTTTATTATTATTAATTCTAATGGGGTGACAACAATAAATCAGGGTACATATGTACAATGGAAACATCTCCAGGCACATTTCTTCTTTTCAAACAGTGCTATGGTGTTCTTAGGGTATATTCCTAAAAGTGGGATAGCTGGGTCAAAAGGCAGTTCGAGTTTTAATTTTCTGAGGTATCTCTAAACTGTTTTTCCACAGTGGCTGCACCAGTCTGCATACCCACCAGCAGTGCAGAATGGTTCCCTTTTCTCCACATCCTCGCAAGCACTTATTCTGTGTTTTTTTGCTGATAAGTGCCATTCTGACTGGTGCGAGGTGATATCTCATTGTGGTTTTAATTTGCATTTCTCTAATGATTAGTGATGTTGAGCATTTTTTCATATGCCTATTGGCCATCTGTATGTCCTCTTTGGAGAAATTTCTATTCATTTCTTTTGCCCATTTTATGATTGGATTGTTTGTCTTCCTGGTGTTGAGTTTTATAAGTTCTTTATAAATTTTAGTTATTAACCCTTTATCAGATGTGCTGTTGAATATGTTCTCCCATTCTGTGGTTTGTATTTTTATTCTGTTCCTATTGTCTTTAGCTGTGCAAAAACTTTTTAGTTTGATATAGTCCCATTTTTTTATCTTGCCTTTTATTTCAGTTGCCCGTGGAGATAAATCGGCAAATATACTGCTGCTACAGATGTCGGAGAGCTTGCTGCCTATGTTTTTTTCTAAGATGCTTATGGTTTCACGACTTACATTTAAGTCTATTATCCATTTTGAGTTTGTTTTTGTGAATGGTGTAAGTTGATGATCTAGTTTCATTTTTTTGCAGGTAGATGTCCAATTTTCCCAACACCATTTGTTAAAGAGGCTGTCTTTACTCCATTATATGTTCTTTCCTCCTTTGTCAAATATCTGTTGTCTATAAAGCTGTGGGTGTATTTCTGGGTCCTCTGTTCTGTTCCATTGATCTATGTGCCTGTTCTTATGCCAGTACCAGGCTGTCTTGAGTATAATGGCCTTATAGTAAACCTTGATATCTGGATGAGTGATATCTCCTGCTTTATTTTTTCTTTTTAAGATTGCTTAGGCTATTCGTGTTTTTTTTCGGTTCCATATAAATTTTTAAATATGTTTTCTATATCTTTGAAGTATGCCATTGGTATTTTAATTGGTATTGCATTGAATTTATAAATTTCTTTGGGTAATATAGACATTTTAATGATGTTTATTCTTCCTAGCCATGAGCACGGTATATGCTTCCACTTGTTTATATCTTCCTTGATTTCTTTTGTCAATGTTTTATAATTTTTTGAGTACAAGTCCTTAACCTCCTTGGTTAAATTTACTCCTAGGTACTTTATTTTTTTAGCTGCAATAGTGAAGGGGATTGTTTCCTTAATTTCTTTTGCTGATATTTCATTGTTAGTGTATAGAAATGCCTCTTATTTCTGAGTATTAATTTTATATCCTGCCACCTTGCTGAATTCATTTATAGGTCCAGTAGTTTTTTGACTGAGACTTTAGGGTTTTCAATATACAATATCATATCATCTGCAAATAGTGACAGTTTTACTTCTTCTTCTCCAATTTGGATGCCTTTTATTTCTTCCTCTTGTCTGATTGCTGTAGTTAGGACTTCCAGAACTATGTTGAATAAGAGTGGTGAAAGTGGGCAACGCTGCCTGGTTCCTGATCTTAAGGGAATTGCTTTTAATCTTTGTCCATTTAGTATGATGTTTGCTGTTGGTTTATCATAGATGGCCTTTATCATGTTAAGGAATGTTCCCTGTATTCCCACTTTACTGAGAATTTTGAGCATGAATGGGTGCTGGATTTTATCAAATGCCTTTTCTGCATCTATTGAAATTATCATGTGATTTTTGTCCTTCCTTTTGTTAATGTGATGAATCACATTGATTGATATGCAAATATTGAACCAGCCTTGCCTCTCCAGAAGAAATTCCACTTGATCATAGTGTATGATTTTTTCATATATTGCTGGATCTGGTTGTCTAATATTTTGTTGAGAATTTTAGCGTCTAAATTCATCAGGGATATTGGCCTTTAATTTTCTTTCTTTGTGTTGTCTTTGCCCGGTTTTGGGATCAGAATTATGCTCTCCTCATAAAAGAAGTTTGGAAGTCTTCCTTCCTTTTGAATTTTTTGAAATAGCTTGAGAAGGATAGGAGTTAGTTCTTCTTTGAATTTTTGATAGAATTCACTTGTGAAGCCATCAGGCCCAGTACTTTTCTTTTTTGGGAGTTTTTTGATAACTGTTTCGATCTCATTTGTTGTAATAGGTCTGTTTAGGTGTTCTGATTCTTCCAGATTGATTTTTGCAAGGTTATATGATTCAAGAAATTTGTCCATTTCACCAAGATTGTCGAATTTTTTGGCATATAGTTCTTCATAGTATTTTCTTACAATGCTTTGTATTTCTGTTGTGTCAGTTGTTATTTCTCCACTCTCCTTACTAAATTTATTTATTTGAGTCCTCTCTCTTTTTTTCTTGGTGAGTCTAGTTAAAGCTTCATCAATCTTGTTTACCTTTTCAAAGAACCAGCTTTTGATTTTATTGATCCTCTGTATTGTTTTCTTAGCCTCTATGTCATTTATTTCTGCTCTGACCTTTATTATTTCCTTCCTTCTACTTGTCTTGGGTTTTATTTGTTGTTGTTTTTCTAGTTCTTTTAGATGCAGGGTCAGGTTGCTTATTTGAGCTCTTTCTAGCTTCTTATAATATGCCTCTAGTGCAATAAACTTCCCTCTCAGAACTGCTTTTGCTGTGTCCCATAAATTTTGAGTTGATATATGCTCATTATCATTTGTTTCTAGAAAACTTTTTATTTCTTCTTTGATCTCGTTGTTAATCCATTCATTATTTAATAAGATGCAATTTGTTTCCAAGTGTTTGAGTATTTTTCAGTTTTTCTTTTGTGGTTAATTTCTAGTTTCATGGCATTGTGATCAGAGAAAATGCTTGATATGATTTCAATCTTCTTAAATTTATTGAGACCATTTTTGTGTCCTAACATGTACCTAGAAAATGTACCATGAGCGCTTGAGAAGAATATATATTCTACTGCTTTAGGGTGAAAAGTTCTGAAGATATCTATTAAATCAAGTTGATCTAGTGTATACTTTAAGTCTGCTGTTTCTTTATTAATTTTCTTTCTTGAGGATCTATCCAGTGTTGTTAGAGGGGTATTGAAATCCCCTCCTATGATAGTATTGCTGTTAATCTCACCCTTTATATCCATCAAAGTCTGCTTTATGTATGTTGGGGCTCCTATATTTGGTGCATAGATATATACAATAGTTATATCATTCTGTTGAATTGTTCCCTTTATCATTATGTAGTGTCCTCCTTTATCTCTTATTACAGCCTTTATTTTAAAGTCCATTTTGTCCGATATAAGTATTGCTACCCCTGCTTTTTTTTCATTTCCATTTGCATGAAATATTTTTTTCCATCCTTTTACCTTCAGTCTATGAGCATCTTTTGTTTTAAGGTGTGTCTCTTGTAGACAGCATATGTATGGGTCCTGTTTCTTTATCCACGCAGCTACCCTATGTCTTTTGATTGGATCATTTAATCCATTTACATTTAAGGTTATTATTGATATGTAGTTTTTAATTGCCATTTTATTTTTTAAAGCTGTATTCTTCTGTTGCTCTATTCATTCCTCCCTTTAAACTGTTCACAAGAGGCCTCTTAGTATCTCTTGCAGAATTGGTTTGGTTTTTATGAATTTCTTGAGGCTTTCTTTTTCTGGGAAGCTCTTTATTTCTCCTTCAATTTTAAACGTTAGCCTTGCTGGATAAAGTAGTCTTGGTTGTAGGTTCTTGTTCTGCATTACTTTGATTATATCTTGCCATTCCCTTCTGGCCTCAAGTGTTTCTGTTGAGAAGTCCGATGTCATCCTTATGGGGGCTCCTTTGTAGGTGATAGCGTTTTTTCTCCAGCAGCTTGTAAAATTTTTTCTTTATCCATTAGCTTTGGTATTTTAACTATGATGTGTCTTGTTGTAGATCTTTTTGGGTTTCTCTTTAATGAAGTTTTGTGTGCTTCTTGAATGTGTGGAGTGTTTTTCAGCCTTAATTTTGGAAAGTTTTCTGCTATGATTTGATTGAACAAAGTTTCCATTTCCTGTTCTCTCTCCTCTTCTTCAGGCACCCCTATGATGCGAATGTTGTTTTTCTTCATGTTGTCACAAATCTCCCTTAGTGTTTCCTCACATTTTTTAAGTCTCTTTTCCTTTTTCTTCTCTGCTTCTGTACCTTTCTTCATTGTGTCCTCTAACTCGCTTATTATATCCACAGTGTCATCCATCCTGCATTTAATTCCCTCCATTGTGGTCTTCAGTTCTGATACTGTATTTGTCATTTCTGTCTGATTCTTTTTTATTATTTCAATTTCATTTTTTATACTTGTTATCTCTTTATTTAGGTGTTCATAATGACTATCCATTGTTGCTCTAATTTCTTTGATCATCCTAACTATCATTATTCTAAATTCTGCTTCTGGTAATTCGTTTATATTGGTTCATTCAGGTCCTTCTCTGGGGATTTCCCTTGATTCATTTGGTTTGTATTCCTCTGCCTGCCCATTTTTTCTGTGTATAAGCAAGTTGTAGCCACTGGAGTCCAGTAGGTGTTGCCTTTGTGTTGTCTAGGTGTGGTCTTTCTGCAGGCCCCCCACCCCCTCTGCCGGTGCCTAGGGTGGTTGGGTATGAGTGTTGCCAGCACCGGCCCACTGTGGCTTTTACTGTGATTTCTGCCTCTTCTCCGTGGGAGGGTCTGTTACTGAAGCCACAAGACTTAGCACCAAGGGTAGAGGTGAGCACCTTTGCTCAGCTGTGGACCCAGCCTTTTTCCGGTCTTCCGCCCAGAACCAGCAGTCGGAGCCTGCTCGCTACAGTTCCGCGGGTTAGGCTGGGCTTTTGACGTGCTCTCAGCTGTAAGCTTTTGCCCGTCCGGAGCTTTTGCCCTTCTGGAGCTTTAGCCCCGCCCTCAAGGCCAGGGCCCTTCTGCGCAGGGTCGGAAACCAAGGTTTATTGGGGCGGGCGTGTTTGCTGGCTTCCGCTCAGCTGCGTACTTCCGCTCGTCCCGGACTCTACCCCGCCCCCGCTTTTGGAGGCGCTCGTACATGTATGAATGTAATTCGCGGTTTCTCTGGCTGGGTGCGGATAGTAGTGTGAGCTCAGCTGCGAGCCTCCACTTGTCTTGGGGTCTACCCCGGTCCCGCGCTCAGAGCCCGCTCGTACACGTATACTGGCCACCCGCGGTTTCTCTGGCCCGGGGATTGGAGGGCTGGTAGCGTCAGCTCAGCCGCGAGCCCCCACCCGTCCCTGGTCCTAGCCCGGTCCCCGCAGTCAGGGCTGACCTGCGCAGGGCCTGCCCGTTTCTGACTTCCAGCTTTGTCCCCGTAAGTGGGATTAAAGGCGGGCCCGCAGCTTCCGGACCGCTTTCGCGCGTCCCCTCCTACCCTCTGGGCTAGAATGATCTCCCCCCGGCTTGGCCTCTGCCCACGCTGACAGAACCGTGTTTCAGTGTCCTGCTGCCACCATACCCTTCAGCAACCTTCAGCAGAGTAGGAAGGGACCTAATACTCCAATATGTAAGCCTGGGAGCTCCCTCACTTGTTTCACAGCTCAAAACTGTCCAAACGCCTCTTCTAGGCTCTAGGACTACAGGCTGGGGCTTGGTTCCTGGGACCCAGGTCCCTCCCTCTCCGCCAAACTTTCCTCCCGCCCCGCGGGTCTCTCTGGGCTGCCGTTTCCTCCAGGGAGCTGGGCAGCCCTCTTCGCGTTTTCGCTATTCCTACCAGTCTCAATGTGGCTTCTTCTGTGTTCCTTGGTTCAAGAGTCCACTTAGTTTAGTTCATACTTAGTTTATCCAGATGCTGGTTCTTTAAATTGAGTTATAATCCACTTTGCTTCTGGGAGTTGGAAGTTGGTACGTCCGCCTACTCCGTCGCCATCTTGCTTCCTCTTGCTTCTTATGATATGCCTGTAGTGCAATAAACTTCCCTCTCAGAACTGCTTTTGCTGTTCCCATAAATTTTGAGTTGATGTATGCTCATTATCATTTGTTTCTAGAAACTTTTTTATTTTTTCTTTTATGTCATTGTTAGTTCATTCATTATTTAATAACATGCTATTTAGTTTCCAAGTGTTTGAGTATTTTTCAGTTTTTCTTTTGTGGTTAATTTCTAGTTTCATGGCATTGTGATCAGAGAAAATGCTTGATATGATTTCAATCTTCTTAAATTTATAGAGACCATTATTGTATCCTAACGTGTGGTTTCTCCTAGAAAACGTACCATGAGCACTTGAGAAGAATGTATATTCTACTGCTTAGGGTGAAAAGTTCTGAAGATATCTATTAAATCAAGTTGATCTAGTGTATCCTTTAAGTCTGCTGTTTCTTTATTAATTTTCTTTCTTGAGGATCTATCCAGTGCTGTTAGAGGGGTATTGAAATTGACTACTATTATAGTATTGCTGTTAGTCTCGTTCTTTATAGCCATCAAAGTCTGCTTTATGTATGTCGGGGCTCCTATATTTGAAGCTTAGATATTTATAATAGTTATATCTTCCTGTTGAATTGTTCCCTTTATCATTATGTTGTGTCCTTTTTTATCTCTTACTACAGCCTTTGTTTTAAAGTGCATTTTTTCAGATATAAGTACTGCTACCCTGGCTTTTTTTTTCATTTCCATTTGCATGAAATATTTTTTTTTATCCTTTTACCTTCAGTTTATGTGATCTTTTGTATTAAGGTGTGTCTCTTGTAGACAGCATATGTATGGGTCCTGTATCTTTATCCATGCAGCTACCCTATGTCTTTTGATTGGATCATTTAATCCATTTACATTTAAGGTTATTATTGATATGTAGTTGTTTATTGCCATTTTATTTTTTAAAGCTGTATTCTTCTTTTGCTTTATTCTTTCCTCCCTTTAAACTGTTCACAACAGGCCCCTTAGTATCTCTTGCAGAATTGGTTTGGTTTTAATGAATTCCTTCAGGCTCTCTTTTTCTGGGAAGCTCTTTGTTTCTCCTTCTATTTTAAACATTAGCCTTGCTGGATAAAGTAGTCTTGGTTGTAGGTCCTTGTTCTGCGTTACTTTGATTATATCTTGCCATTCCCTTCTGGCCTCAAGTGTTTCTGTTGAGAAGTCCGATGTCTTCCTTATGAGGGCTCCTTTGTAGGTGATAGCCGTGTTTTCCCTAGCAGCTTTAAAATTTTTTTTTTAATCCATTATCTTTGTTATTTTAACTATGATGTGTCTTGGTGTAGATCTTTTTGGGTTTCTCTTTAATGGAGTTCTGTGTGCTTCCTGAACGCGTGCAGTGTTTCCCACCCTTAATTTAGGGAAGTTTTCTGCTATAATTTGTTTGAACAAAGTTTCCATTTGCTGTCCTCTCTCCTCTTCTTCAGGCACCCCTATGATGCGAATGTTGTTTCTCTTCAGGTTGTCACAGAGCTCCCTTAGAGTTTCCTCACATTTTTTGAGTCTCTTTTCCTTTTTCTTCTCTGCTTCTGTGCCTTTGTTTATTGTGTCCTCTAACTCGCTGATTTGATCCTCAGCGTGATTCATCTGCTTTTAATTCCTTCCATTGTGGTCTTCATTTCTGATACTGTATTTGTCATTTCTGACTGATTCATTTTTATTATTTTTATTATCGTTTTTTATAGTTGTTATCTCTTTATTTAGGTGTTCATAATGACTATCCATTGTTGCTCTAATTTCTTTGAACATCGTAACTATCATTATTCTAAATTCTGCTTCTGGTAATTTGGTCTATTTTTATCTGGTTCATTCAGGTCTTTTTCTTGGGATTTCTCTTGATTCATTTGGTTTGCATTCCTCTGCCTGCCCATTTTGTTTGTGTATAAGCAAGTTGTGGCCACTGGAGTCCAGTAGGTGTTGCCTTTGTGTTCTCTAGGTGTGGTCTGTCTGTATACTCCCACCCCCTCTGTCACTGCCTGGGGTGGTTGGGTATGGGTGTTGCCAGCACCGGCCCACTGTGGCTTTTGCTGTGATTTTTGCCTCTCCTTTGCGGTAGGGCCTGTTACTCAAGCCAGAAACCTCAGCACCAAGGGTATAGGTGAGCACCTTTGTTCAGCTGCGGACCTAGCCTTTTTCCGGGCTTCCACCCAGAACCCGCAGTCAGAGCCTGCTCGCCACAATTTCGTGGTTTTGGCGGGGCTTTTCACGTGCTCTCAGCTGAGATCCTTTCCCCGTCGGAAGCTTTAGCCCCGCCCTCAAGGCCAGGCCCTTCTGCGCAGGATCAGAAATCAAGATTTATTGACCCGGGCGTGTTTGCTGGCTTCCGCTCAGCTGCTAATTTCCCCATGTCTCGGACTCTACCCTGCCCCCGTGTTCGGAGCTTGCTCATGCATGTAGGATGGCAAACCGCGGTTTCTCTGGCTGGGCAGTGATAGTAGCGTGGGCTCAGCTGCGAGGTTCCACTTGTCTCGGGGTCTACCCCGTCCCCGTGCTCGGAGCTGGCTTGCGCACGTAGAATGGCAAACTGCGGTATCACCCGCGAGCCCCCTACCCGTCACTGGCCCTGGCCCAGTCCCTGCGGTCAGAGCCGGCGTGCGCAAGTTCGCAGAGCAGATTTCTGCCCGTTCCTGTCCTTCCGCTTTGTCCCCGTAGGTAGGATTACTGGTGGGCCCACAGCTTCGGGACCGCTTTCACGCATCCCCTCCGCCCCTGCTGGGCTAGACCGAGCTCACACCGGCTTGGCCTCTGCCCACGCCGACAGAACCGCGTTTCAGTGTCCTGCTGCCACCATACCCTTCAGCAACCTTCAGCAGAGTAGGAAGGGACCTAATACTCCAATCTGTAGGCCTGGGAGCTCCCTCACTTGTTTCACTGCTCAAAACTGTCCAAACACCTCTTCTAGGCTCTGGTAATGAAGGCTGGGTCTTGGTTCCTGGGACCCAAGTCCCTTCCTCTCCGCCAAACTCTCCTCCCGCCACGCGGGTCTCTCCGGGCTGCCGTTCACTCCGGGGAGCTTGGCAGCCCTCTTCGCGTTTTCGCTATTCCTACCAGTCTCAATGTGGCTTCTTCTGTGTTTCTTGGTTGAAGAGTCCACTTAGTTTAGTTCAAAGTTGGTTTATCCAGATGATGGTTCTTAAAATTGAGTTATAATCCACTTTGGTTCTGGGAGTTGGAAGTTGGTACATCCACCTACTCCATTGCCATCTTGCTCCTCCTGAGCCTTATTTTAAATACAGCTTTTAATTCATTATTTTTTCTTTACCAGGCAGAGTCTCTGATGACTGTCTTCATAAATTGAGGAGACTATAAAATTTACTTATAAGTTTTTTATCTGTCTTCCTGAGTTCCAGTTGCCACTCACAGACAAGCAAGCTTTGAATTCTCTCCAAGATATATAACTAAAGTGAATGAACTATTTGAAATGACCTATCCATATATGCTTTCTATTTTTTATGTGTGGTTTATTTCCTGATCTGAGCATCAAATGATACCTTAATATACGCATGGTTAAATTTATAAATGTAAGTTTGTGTTAATTATTTATCATTTTCACATGGCCCAATAAAACCAGTTCATCAAAACACCCTGCAGTGAGGTACTATACAGATTCTAGGCCTTAATATCTTCACATTTGGATAATAAGTATTTTCAAAGATAGAATTTTAAAATTATTTTAAGATTTTCAAAGTGTTCCTAGGGAACATAATATATCCTCTATTTCCTAGTTAAATTGTAATATTAGTATCTTTAGACTGTTAAATCATAATTTTCTTGAAAGGAGGATGCTTTTTATTGTAGTTCAATAAATGTATAAACCATTGCCAACACTGATGGAAATTCAAAGAATTAAATATAAGCACTAAAATCAAAATATAAGTAATTTGTACATGAAAAGAATATGATGAAAAGTTGAAGGAATGAAAATTTTCACACCATTGGTTTTAAATAAAATATGTACTTTCTTTAACCAATATACTGGAGTTTGTGCTGAAATGCAGGGATTGTACTTTACTACAGAGAAAAAGTGAGTTTCTGTCTTGTATCAAACATGTTTAGATTCCAATCATTCTAAAGTACATAAAATAAATAAGCAAGTGACATATTTTGATAGAAAACATGGGATGCATTTGCTTGTGTCTACAGTGTGTCCATAAAATCACGGTGCACTGCTTTCCTGTGACCGGTGAAAAGTGCACCATGACTTTATGGACATACTGTATAATAGCTAAATGGCTGTGGGAAGTGTCTTTATTTATATTTATTATTTTATTTTTAAAAATTTTATTTAGAAAATTAAATTTAAAGGGGTGATATTGATCAATAAGACTACATAGGTTTCAGGTAAATATTTCTATACTGTTTGTACTATTGATGGTGTTGTGTACCCATCACTCAAAGTCAAATCATTTTCCATCACTGTATATTTGTCCCTCTTTAATCCCTTGCCCCCACCCCTTTTCCTTTATCTCCCCCATAACCACTTTAATTTTATCTATGTCCATGTGTCTCAGACTTATATTCCACCTTCCACCTATGTGTGAACTCATATAGTTCTTAGCTTTTTCTGATGTACCAATTTATCTCTATGTTTAATAGCTAAATGGCCATGGGTAGATGGGTAAGTTGTTGGGTAGATAATATATATTATGCTCACTTTGTTAAAGATTGTACTGCCCACGTGGAAGCCCATCACCCAGGTGATTGCTTGGGATGGGCGTGATTATGTTAAAATGTGGGAGGGGAGCAGGCTGTAAGCAGTCAGAGTTGTTATAGCCCAAGGCTTAGTTTTAAGACTAAGCCTTTCTCACCCTTTTTGATGTGGGGTGGTGCACTCTCATGAGGAATCCTCCCATTATGCCTCAGATCAGTGACTTTGTATCAGAAACTTTCTTGTTTGTATATTGCATTAAAGGTTTTGAATCTACACTATAAAGTGGGGCTGACTGGGAGCTTGCTTGCTCTTGGTTCCTGATATTAGCATTAGAGAGGAGAGCAGAGTAAGGCCATGTGGAAGAGGCCAGGAAAAGCAGCCAAGATGGTGGAGTGCTGAAAGAGAAGCCAGTTTGTGCAGATAGAAGGAGATGGGGAACAGAGGTGAATAAGGCTGGTGAGGTACAAACCTTTGATTCTGGAAAACTCGGATAATTCAGGAGCTTTGTGAGCACCGAATGAGTGGGTTTTGGAGCCCAGTGTGTATTTTTACTTGCCTGCCAGGTGCAAGCTAGGATTAAAGCTGATTGACTCTGTTGTTTCATTACTGACTGTCCGAACCTAATGCAAACCTGCATGGGCCAGGCGGCTGTGATGGTGGCCTTGGCTACTGGTTTTACAGAAGTGTCTCTAAACTCAAGTTTTCTCTTGCTAAAAAACCAAGAGTAATAGCAATAATGTTGTTGAGAGGACAGAAAGAGAGTGTTACATCTTATTAGCTAATTGCAATTCTGGGGCAGCTTAAAACATCTTTATCTTTGTGTTATCCCTTTATCTGAATTTTCATTTTAAAACTATAGTGTTTTTTGTTTTCATTTTTGTTTTTTGTTTTATTATGAGTTGATTGCTTTACCATATATCAGACCTGAGTGCTTATCTTGAAACTGTGCTGCAGGAGAAAGCCCTAGGGACCAGTTAACCTAGTTGAATGAGAAGTCTTTAGTACTCCCTCTTGGGTAAAGAAATCATCACAAGGTAAGAATTTTTTTAAAGGCAAGCCAACTCTTATGCCTAAATACTGTAAAAAGGCAAAAATATGTCAAGTTGTATGAATTAACTGAAATTCCTCATCAAAAAACAACTGATAATTAAATTTTATGTTTTATATATGTGTATGTATATAAATATATAAAGCTACTTTGAAAACAATTTTTGTTGAAGTCTTTCTTATTGGTTATTCAGCCAAGGAACAATGGGAAATGAGTGAACCACATTCTCCTAAATGAACTTGCCTGGGCCATTTAAATCTATTATTATTTTATTACATCAGTCTAGTAGCACTTCAAAATCTTTAAAAATATTATTGACGTGTCTCATTATTCTCTTCCAGTTAAATTTTAGCTTTATTAAAAGAAACTAATTTTGCTGTCCAGGATACAGTATATTAAAATAGAAATCCAATTATGATATCTGGAAAATTTCTTCTATATTCTTTGAACTACAGTTTTCTGAATGTTGAGTTACTTATTTTGAAGAGACTTAAATAAATTCAGTTTGCCCTTCATGTTAGTGGCTAATGACCAAAGTATTGCATCTTAGTGAGTCTAATTAAAATGACTATTTGATAAATATTCCCTAACATTAAATTAATGAAAGTCTGCTGTTTAGAAACCTATTTCCTTACTGTCTTCTATTTTTATATTTAATTTAATTTTATTTATAAAAGAAAAGTGCAAGTGACAAACTTAAAATTCTGTTTTCAGGCTGCAAAGATGCATCCAAAGAAAGGCATGCAGTTTTATCATTTTCTGAAGCCTAGATATACTATCAATACAAACTTGGGCACATTTAACCATTCTGTCATTCACAGTTTTATCAGCACTTATTAGTAGCTTTCTGTAAATTATCACTGCTTCCCTATTTTATCTCACATATTTCCAGATCAAATGTGACCAGAAAAACATATTCTACATCTTCCAAAAGCTCACAGGACAATGAAAGAAATTAGAATAATGAAGAAGTATGCAGTCACATGGTTAAGAGCTCTTACTCTAGGATGAATGGGTCCAAGCCATAATTTTTTCAAATGAGCACTTAATAGCTAACTGAGACTGATTGAACATATCCTATGAAATAAGAATAGTATATAATTAGTAGTTACAGCTAAATTCAACATACTATAGTTTTATACAATTAATTCTGAACAATATATACTGGAGATCTATTATTATTAATGTCTCTACCCTTTTCCAGTTAATTAAAATAAGTATTTCTCTTCTGGTCTGGCAGATATTTCTCTTAGTCCATCTCACACTTAACTGCACCGAGATTGTCATTGTCTTGCTTTAGTATTAACAGCCAATTACAGAAAGTTGTCAATGTTTGTGTTTGTGCATAGTTCAGATTTTAAATGGAGGGAACTTATTACTTGGATAACTAAGGTGGTTGCTTTCTTCAATGTGCTCAGTAAGATTGCAGGCAGTCACTCATTATCTGGATGGCCTTTTTAATTTACATGAGCGTGCTATTCTGCACCTTTGATTAGCATCCAGGTTTCTCTGCCTCCCTGATCATTTACTATGTGTTCCACCTGAGGGTTCATTTTTCTGTATCCTGACTGAGAAGGAAAGGAAAATGGAGGTATTATATTGCTAAGTATTCTCTAACTATATGTAGTTCATCAGAATCACCATTTACTCATGGTATGTCACTCATTATAAAGGTTGACCAGCAGATGAAAAGCACAGGTAGACAAGTGGAAATTCATTATTAACAGTTTGATAATCTGTTGTTCTGATGGACATGGAATCATTTTTTAGTAAGAGTTTTGGGTAAAACAGAGTGGTTAATAGACACCTTAATCAAATGAAGATGTTGAACTATAGCTGTGATAATTGAAATTTTGAAAAGGTACAGGCTTCCCTAAGATAGTTTTTCTCTATTAATGGAAACATCATTAAGAATGATAAAATTTCTATTCTTTTCTCAATCTTTTTTATTTCCAGAGTTCAAATATTAATGTTTTATATGTAAATTAATTTTGTTCTCTTGAAATAAATATTAGTTTGTTTTTTGACAGGTCTATAAAGAATACTTTCTAAAAAATTCATGAAATAAATACAAAAAAGAACATTATGGTAGGTTTCTAGGGTCTTCACATTGTTTTTAAATTTATGAAGTGCTAATACACATAGAATGCTTGTCCTAATGGGAAAACACACACATGCACCCACACAGATAATGTGTCTATACGTATGGGTTTTGTATGTATATATATGAAATTATATGTCACATTATCTAACTTCAGATACTGTAAATATTTTTTAATTAAAAATTTTTTTTAACATTTCAGTTGAAAAACTATCCAACTTCCATAAAGCTAATAAAACAGTTTGAAAGGCGATTCTTAATTTGAGGCATTTTGAAACAGTTGAGTGAATGTACCTACTGAAAAACTGAGCTTATAAAGGAAGAAAACTACACTCACTGACCCCAAACTATATTGTTTCAAACAAATCAGGAAAGATTGAAAACTCTAGTGCTCATACCTGTCTCCTACACTGGGTTTTCAACCATAGCACTCCAGTTGAGCCAGAGCTGTTTTCTGCTCTGGGTATGGAGTGGAAATTGAGTTAGATAGTTTTGTACTAAATAACTGAACACCCCCATCCTGACCCACTGGAAAGATTTCTGTTGATAAAGTTGTTTTGATTGAGGGAACAGGAATAAGAAATACTCAGTAGTTTATCTCAGTAATTTACGGCATATGCCATCATGATCTTTGGACCATTCTGAGACTGTTATCTAATGTCATACATATATGACAGTCTCATAGAGCTGCATTAATTATTATTTTGTTACATAGATAGTATTTTAAAGATTTTGTCACTTCTGAGGACTTTGATCTTACTTTCAAGTTGATCTGTGAAGTGATTTATTGAATTTGCTGATGTTTATATATTTCCACCCGAAATTATGAGAAAAATTTCAGAAGACACACACTTTGAAAGCAGACATGTTAATGCAGTAAGATGTCATGACCGCCCAGTGTCCCAGCCCAGAGGATGGGTAGGTTTTCCCAGCCACACAATTTATTTCATCCTGGCTGGCTCTCCTGAGAGGCTGTGTGTTTTACTGTCAGTGAGTCTTATTACACATTCATGCTGTGTTACTGCAGCAAAGTTGCAAAAGGTCATTAGGTCATTCTGTCTCAAGTACTAGATCGGCAAAGTGGTCATTTCCAGACACTACATGGAGACAAAAAGAAGACACTATGAATTTCAATTTGCACAAGATCAACTCTAGCCTCATTTTGGATGTTGTCACACGTCAAACTGATTTGAATTTATCATGGCCTGTTCTGCTGAGTAAAGACAGAAGCCAGAAACCTGAACATGCCCCAAAGATGCTGCCACAACCCTAGAGCAAAAGTGACAGATAAATGAGAGAAACAATGGGATTTGGCAGACAAGTGAAATTCTCGAGAAGTAGTTGAAATGGTGACATTTTACTAGGGTGTTAGAACACAGCCTCACTATTTCTTTTTATTGCTACACTGAGGTGCTTTTGAGGTGAGAAGGATCGTCAGAAATGGTTTCAGATGCATTAAGTGCATCTCCTTCTACCTGATATGGGGATTGCGTGCTGAACTTCATCCTTTTCAGAAATCTTGAATCTAAGCTCTGCCTCTCATCATAAGGGTTTAAATAGGAACTGAGGTTCAGTAGCAACTTTTATGATTTAGGAAACAATTCTGGCCTTAATTTTTTTGCTTAATGGCACACACATGTTTTCAGTCATTGTAAAACCTGCCAATCAATGATGGTATTTTGTTTGATAGCTGGTTGAGGGGAGGAGAAGTAGAAGAACTCAGATTTTCTTCATGTTATAGTAGGAGGGACAGAAATGATAGCTGACTCAGGATCAGCAGCAGTGATTGCCAGAAATAATATATTTCGCCTATATTTATGGTTCCGGTGTATCTTAAGGGGAGGTAGTTAGCCAACTATATCCCATGGCTCTGGGGCAATAACTTTCATGCTTTCTCTGGAAGTTACTTGGGAAGAATGCTTTCCCAAAGAAGCAACACATAGCTTTAAACTGCCCCTGTACTTTAAGGGATTACCTAAGGGGTTAATCAATGGTTGAAGGAATTTAATGTGGCCGTGGCCAGATAGCTCAGTTGGTTAGAGAAGTGCAGAGGGTGCTGGTTCAATCCCCAGTCAGGGCACATACAGAAACAGACCAATATTCCTGCCTCTCTTTTTCTCTTTCCCTTCCTCTCTCACTAAAATCAATAAATAAACATCAAAAAAATAAAATAAAATTTAGTGTGTGTGTGTGTGTGTGTGTGTGTGTGTGAAAGAGAGAGAGAGAGAGAGAGAGAGAAAGTGTGCTACAGGAAAGTAGGATGACATCAGGTTTGCAAACTCAGGATACCAGAGTTTCAAGCCCTTGACTTGTCTCAACTGAAAACCCCTCAATCAGGTGAGCTGCAGCAGCAGCAAACTTGCGTCGGCAGCTTGCCTAGACCATGAAGACAAAGCCTGCTTGTACTATGGTGGGGGAGCAGCCGCATGCGGAAATACCCCAGATTTGTGCTGGTCTTATCTGAAGTTCAGTGAGTTTTTGAGAATAAATGTTGCTCAGCTTGTTGTATGTTCTACATCAGTTTTCAGTTTGGGAATGTTTGTTGCCTTCTGGGAGTGGATTTGAGGACTTGTTGACCTATTTTCTTTGTTGTGCTAGAAATTAATCCTCTCGAATTATTTTTTAAATAAATTAAAATATTTCATTTTATTTTTTTTTCATTTTTATTCTTCTTAACTTTACTGCTAGAAATATTTTATATTCCTATAGTCCAGTTTATGTTCCTATTCTAAGAATAAAGTATTATTTATTACTATATGATAAATTACCCCAAAACTTAGTGACCTAAAATGGCAAATATTTATTATCTCCCAGTTCAGGTGTGTCACGCATCTGTCATGGCTTAGAGAGGTCTTCACTGTCAGGACATTGTACATGGCATGAACCCCAACTGTAGCCATCTCTAGGCATGCATGGAGGAAGAGGATTTCCTTCTGATCGTATTCAGATGAATGTTTGCAGGCTTCATGGCCTCACTGGCTGTTCCCGAGAGAAATAAGTTCTGTAACACATGGCAACTCATAACATGATATCTAGCCACTATGCAAAACAGTATGAAAATCCCTCAAAAATTAAAAGTACAACTACCACATGATACATGAAGCCCAATTCTGGGTTATTTTATCTAAAACAATGGAAATCAGTATTTCAAAAATAATTAACACTCCAGTGTTCACTGCAGCATTATTTACAATAGCCAGGATATGGATACAACTTAAATTTCCATCAACAGGTAAATGAATAAAGAAACTGTGATGCCTGGTTGGCTCAGTGGTAGAGCATGTTAAATCCCAGGTTTGATTCCCGGTCAGGGCACACAGAAGAAGTGACCATCTGCTTTTCACTCCTCCCCCTCCATCCTTCTCTCTCTTCCTCTCTCTTCCCTTGCCACAACCATGGCTCTCTATTCATTCAAGCGTATCAGCCCCAGCATTGAGGATGACTCCATGGAGCCTCTGACTCAGGCACTAAAAATAGCTTGGTTACAAACATGGCTCCAGATGGGCAGAGCATCTGTCCCAGATGGGAGTTGCCAGGTAGACTCCAGTTGGGATGCATGCAGGAGTTTGTCTCTTCTCCTCTTACTTAGAAAAGAAGAAGAAGGAGAAGAAGAAAATGTGATATATACATATAATGGGATATTATTCAGCCTTAAAAAAAGAAGGAAATCCTGCAATATGTAACATGGATGAACCTTGAAGACATTATGCCAAGTGAAACAAAAAACTCACAGGAGGACAAATATTGCATGATTTCACTTATATAAGATATCTTAAAATTGTCAAATCATAGACTCAGACAGAATAGATGTTGTCATGGGCCAAAGCTAAGGGGAATGAGAAGTTGTTGATAAAAGAACATGAAGTCTCAATTATGTAACATTAATTCATTTTAGAGAACTAATGTAGAACATTGTCTCTACATTAACAATGCTGTGTTGTACTCTTAAAAATTAAGAGAGTAGATCTCGTTAACTGCTCTTAACCACAATAAAAAATATTTTTTTAAATTTGAAATTCTCCTTGGAGCATTAATATGGGATTGTCTACATTGTTACATAGAGTGATGGTTTACATCTGTTTTCACTGATGACACAACTTGACTGAGAAACCAAGCACATATCTTGATTGGGTCATTAGCTGAATAAAAAGTACAGCCTATGCAACCAGGAAATAACCTTGGAAGGCTACACTTGGATGTTTGTCAATCTCTCTATGTTTGCCTGTGCCTTTTTTATCTTACTATGTCATATGTTTTACTCTTAATAAAGTTTTCCATGACTATACCCTGGAACCGTGTGATTCTTTTCAATATGAGACCCTAGGTAATCACTGCAAGTATTTACTGGACATTATACAAAACAGATTTTTAATATAAACCCCCCAAAATTAAAATTTTAATTTTTTTTCTTCTCTTCCTAATGAAAGGAGGGCGATAGAGAGACAGACTCCTGTAAGCACGCTGGCTGGGACCCACCCAGCGACCCCCCCCTCCCCCATCTCGGGCAGTGCTCACAGCTGAGCTCTTTGTAGTGCAATCCTCAGCACCTAGGCTGACACACTTGAACCAATCAAGCCATGGATGTGGGAGGGGAAAAGAAAGAGAGAGAAAAGGGAAGAGTAAGGGTTGGAAAGGCAGATGGTTACTTCTCCTGTCTTTTCTGACCAGGAATCAAACCCAGGACTTTCACAGGGCGGGCCGGTCATCTACCATTGAGCCAACAGGCCAAGGACGACTTTAGATCTTTTTTGTATGTTTGTTTGTTTTTAATTGTTATTAATTGTTAATTTATTTTGTTTACATGGATTCTAGTGTTCTACTCAATATAACATTCTCACTCCCCCATGTCCCCCATTATACTACCCTTGCCCCCCTCCCCCTAACTCCTGCCCCCTTCCCTCTGGGATTTGCTATCCTGTTATCTATATCTCTGTGTTATGTATATAAAGTTTCACTAATCCCTTTACCTTCTCTGATCCCATCTCTTCCTGCCCCATCCCTCTGACTGCAGTCCATCTAGTTCCTGTGACCCTGACGCTGCCTCTATTCCTTTCCTCAGTTCACTTTGTTCATTAGATTTCACAAATATGTGAGATCATATATTTTTCTTTCTCTTCCTGGCTTATTTTACTTAGCATAATAATCTCCAGGTCCATCCATGTTGTCACAAAAGGTAAGATTTCCTTTTTCACAGCTGCATAGTATTCCATTGTGTGTGTGTGTGTGTGTGTGTGTGTGTGTGTGTGTGTGTGTATATATATATATATATATATATATATATATATATATATATATACCACTGCTTTTTAATCCACTAGTCCACTGATGGGCACTTGGGCTGTTTCCAGATCTTGGCTATTATAAATAATGCTGCAATAAACACGGGGGTGCATATATTCTTTTGAATCAGTGATTTGATTTTTTTTTTAAAGCATATATATATATTTTTAAGTGCAGGTTTAATTTCTTTTTATTTTATTCATTTTAGAGAGGAGACTGAGAGAGAGGAGGGGGGGAGGAGCTGGAAGCATCAACTCCCATATATGCCTTGACCAAACCAGTGCAGTGTTTTGAACTGGCGACCTCAGTGTTCCTAGGTTGACGCTTTATCCACTGCGCCACCACAGGTCAGGCTGATTTGATATTTTTAAGATATATTTCTAAAAGTTGGATAGCTGGGTCAAAGGCAGCTTCATTTTTAATTTTTTGAGAAAACCCCATACAGTTCTCCACAGTGGCTGCACCAGTCTGCATTCCCACCAGCAGTGCAAGAGGGTTCCCTTTTCTCCACACTCACTCCAGCACTTATTGTTTGTTGTTTTGTTAATGAGCACCATTCTAACTGGTGTGAGATGGTATGTCATTGTGGTTTTAATTTGCATTTCTCTGATGATTAGTGACATTGAACATTTAATCATATTCCTATTGGCCATCTATCTGTGTGTCCTCTTTGG
Organism: Rhynchonycteris naso; assembly: GCA_037038555.1. NCBI lineage: Eukaryota > Metazoa > Chordata > Mammalia > Chiroptera > Emballonuridae > Rhynchonycteris > Rhynchonycteris naso. The sequence continues at coordinate 126,910,851 of CM072999.1, forward strand.
AGAAGAGTCTACTCAGTTCTTTTGCCATTTTTTAATTGGATTGTTTACCTTGCTGGTGTTGAGTTTTAGAAGTTCTTTATAAAATTTGGTTATTAACCCCTTATCAGACATATTGGCAAATATGTTCTTTCATTGTGTGTTGTCTTTTTATTTTGTTAATGGTGTTTTTTGCTGTGCAAATCTTTTCTGTTTGATATAGTCTCATTTGTTCTTCCTGTCCTTTATTTCACTTACCCATGCAGAAAAGTCAGCAAAAATATTGCAACAAGAGATATTGGAGAGTTTCCTACCTATATTATCTTCCAAGATGTTTATGTTTCCACGACTTATATTTTAAGCCTTTTATCCATTTTGCATTTATTTTTGTGAATGGTTTAAGTTGGTCTAGTTTCATTTTTTTGCAAGTACCTGTCCAATTTTCCCAGCACCATTTATTAAAGAGACTGCCTTTACTCCATTGTATGCTCTTATCCTCTTTGTCAATTATCAATTGACTATAAAGGCGAAAATTTATTTATGGGTTCTCCATTCTGTTCCATTGACTTATATGACTGTTCTTATGCCAGTAACCAAGACAAAGACCTTGATGTTCGAAAGTGTAATACCTCCCACTTTATTCTTCTTTTTCAAGATTGCTTAGGTAATTCATGTTCTTTTTTGTTCCATATAATTTTTAGAATATTTGTTCTATATCTTTGAAGTATGCCATTGATATTTTAATAGAAATAGCATTGAATTTATAGGTTGCTTTAGGTAATATAGACATTTTAATGATTTTTATTCTTCCTAACCATGAACACCATATATGCTTCCACTTGTTTCTATCTTCCTTGATTTCTTCTGTCAATGTTTTATAAAATTTTTGAGTACAATTGAGTACTCCTTGGTTAAATTTACTCCTAGGTACCTTATTATTATTATTTTTTTGAACAATAATGAAGGGGATTCTTTCCTTAATTTCTCTTTCAGGCAGTTTATTTTTGGTGTATAAAATGCTACTGATTTCTGAATATTAATTTTATATCCTGCCATTTTGCTGAATTCATTCATGTGGTCTAGTAGTTTTTTGACTGAGACTTTAGGTTTTTCTCTGTATAGTATCATGTCATCAGCAAATAATGATTGTTTTACTTCTTCTTTTCCAATTTGGATGCCTTTTATTTCTTCTTCTTGTCTGATTGCTGTGGCTAGGACTTGCAAAACTATGTTGAATAAAAGTGGTGAAAGGGGGCACCCAGCTTTGATCCTCATCTTAAGAAGATTGCTTTTAATTTTTGCCCATTGAGTATGATGTTGGTCGTGGGTTTGTTGTACATGGCCTTTATCATGTTGAGATATGTTCTCTGTATTCCCACTTTGCTGAGAGTTTTGACCATAAATGGGTGTTGGATTTTATTAAATGCTTTTTCTGCATCTATTGATATTATCATGTGATTTTTATGCTTCCTACTGTTTATGTGATGAATCACATTTATTTATTTGCAAATATTGTACTAGTCTAGCATCCCAAAAATAAATTCCACTTGAACATGTTGTATAATTTTTTTTTTCATGAATTGCTGAATCCAGTTTTCCTAATATTTTATTGAGAATTTTACCGTCTAAGTTCATCAGGGATATTGGCCTATGGTTTTCTTTCTTTTTAGTGTCTTTACATGGTTTTGGAATGAGGATTATGCTTTCCTCATAAAAGAAGCTTGGAAGTTTTTCCTTCTCTTGTAGTTTTTGAAATAGCTTGAGAAGGATAGGAGTTAGTTCTTCTTTGAATGTTCGGTAAAATTTGCCTGTGAAGCCATCCAGTCCAGGACTTTTGTTTTTTGGTAGTTTTTTTGATAACTGTTTCAATTTCATTTATTGTGATCAGTATGTTTAGGTTTTCTGATTCTTCCAGATTGAGTTCTGGAAATTTGTAGTTTTCTAGGAATTTATCCCTTTCATCCAGGTTGTCCAATTTTTTGGCATACAGCTCTTCATAGTATTTTCTTACAATCCTTTATATTTCTGTGGTGTCAGTAGTTACTTCTCCATTTTAATTTCTAATTTTTTATTTGAGTCCTTTTTTTTTTTTTTTTTTTTTTTTTGGTGAGCCTGGTTAAAGGTTCATCAATCTTGTTTACCTTTTCAAAAAACCAGCTCTTGGTTTTATTGGTCCTTTATGTTTCTATTTTAGCCTCTATGTCATTTATTTTAATTCAATCTTTATTATTTCCTTCCTTCTATTTCCCATGGGCTTTATTTTTTGTTCTTTTTCTACTTCTTTTAGATGCAAGGTTAAGTTATTCATTTGAGCCTTTTCTTTCTTCTTAAGGCATTACTGTAATGCTATAAACATCCCTCTAAAGACTGCTTTTGCTGTGTCCCATAAATTTTGAGTTGTTGTATGTTCATTTTTATTTGTTTCAAGGAATTTTTTATTTCTTCCTTGATCTCATTGTGAACCCATTCGTTATTTAATAACATGCTATTTAGCCTCCAAATGTTTGAATGTTTTTCAGTTTTTCTATTGTAATTGATTTCTAGTTTCATGTAATTGTGATCAGAAAAGATGTTTGATATGATTTCAATTTTTTAAATTTATTGAAACTTGTTTTGTGTCCTAATATATGTTCTATCTTAGAGAATGTACCATGAGCACTTGGAAAGAATGTATACTCTGCTGTTTTGGGGAGAATGGTTTTAAAAGTATTTGTTAAATCCAGTTGATGTAGTAGTATGTCATTTAAGGCTGCTGTTCCTTTGTTAATTTTCTATCTGGAGGATCTATCCATTGATGGTTACTGCGGTATTAAAATCCCCTACTATTTTAGAATTGTTGTTGATCTTGGCCTTTATGTTCATCAAAATTTGCTATATATATTTAGATACTCCTATATTAGGAGCATAGATATTTACAATAGTTTATCACCCTGTTGGATTGTTCCCTTTATTATTATTTAGTGACCTTCTTTATTTCTTACTATAACCTTTGTTTTAAAGTCTATTTTTTCAGATATAAATAATGCTACCTTAGCTTTATTTTTAATTTCCATTTGCATGAAATACTTTTTTTCATCCCTTTACTTTTAGTCTATGTGTATCTGTTGTTCTGAGGTGGGCCTCTTGAAGACAGTGTATGTACGGGTCCTGTTTTCTCATCCACCCAGCTGCCCTATGTCTTTTGATTGGAGCATTTAATTTATTTACATTTCATGCTATTATTGATATGTACTTGTTTGTTGCCATTGTTTTTAAACATTTAAAAAAAATTTTTTTTTTAATTTTATTCATTTTAGAGAGGAGACACAGAGTGAGAGAGAGAGAGAAAGAGAGAAAGAGAGAAAGGGGAGAGGAGCTGGAAGCATCAACTCCCATGTGTGCCTTGACCAGACCAGTGCAGGGTTTTGAACTGGTGACCTCAGTGTTCCCAGATCGATGCTTTATCCACTGCGCCACCACAGGTCAGGCCAGCCATTTATTTTTTAAATCTACAATTCTTTATTCCTAGATTATTTTTCTTTGCTCTTTTTATAGTAGGCCCCTTAAAATTTCTTGTAGTACTGCTTTGGTTGTAATAAATTCCTTGACATTTTTTTTTTTTTTTGGTTTAGTAAGCTTTTTATTTCTTATTCAATTTTAAATGATAGCCTTGCTGGATAAGTAAGTCCTGGTCCTAGGATCTTGCTTTGCATCACTTTGAATATTTCTTACCAATCCCTTTTTGCATCAAGTGTTTCTGTTGAGAAGTCAGATGTCATATTAATGGGGGCTTTTTTGTAGGTAATTAGCTGCTTTTCTCTTGCAGCTTTTAGTATTCCTTCTTTGTCTGTTTATTTTGACACTATAATTATGATGTGTCTTGTTGTAGGCCTCCTTGGGTTTCTCTTTAATAGAACTCTCTGTGTTTCTTGAACTTGTGTGATATTTTCCTTCATCAATTTACGTAACTTTTCAGCTATAATTTCTTCAAACAGGTTCTCTATTTCTTGTGTGTTCTCTTCTCCTTCAGGAACCTCTATGATGCAGATGTTGTTTCTCTTCATATTTTTCCAGGGCTCTCTTAGAGTTTTCTCAAACTTTTTGAGCTTTTTTTTTTTTTCTTTTTTTTGCTCCTCTTCTGTGCTTTTGTTTATCTTGGCCTCTAAATTGCTGGTTTAATCCTCTGCTTTATCCAGCCTCCTATTAATTTCTTCTAGTGCAGTCTTCATTTCTGATATTGTATTTGTCATTGCTGACTAGTTTTTTCTTATAATTTCAATATCCTTTTTGATACTTGCTATCTCTTTATTTATGTCCTCATTATGTCCTTCCTTGTTGCTCTAAGATCCTTGAGCATCCTCAAAGTCATTGTTTTATACTCTACATCTGGTATTTTGGTTAGTTCCATCTCATTCAGTTCTTTTTTGGGGGGACTTCTCTTGTTTATTCATTTTGGTCACATTTCTTTGTCTACCCATTTTGTGTGTGTGTTAGGTAGTGCTGTCTGACTTTGAAATTTTCGTGGGGTCTTTATGAAGAATTTGGTACTGTCCTCCAGGCCACTTGTTTTCCTTGTTCTAGGAATGCTGCTTGAAGGTACTATATTTCCTCTTGTAGCATGTGTGTATTAGATAAAATTGGTTATTTTGTGGGTATGTTTATCCCTTCACCCTGGCTGGCTCTAAAGGTCAACTTTGATCATGTGTATGACACACTGTGCAATGTCTGTCCTGTTGGGCGTATTTATTCTCCACAGTGTCTGGTTCCTGCTAGACTTCACCTTTGGGTGTGCTGCTTGTGTAGGTAGTTGAATCTAGGGTTGTTGCTATCTGCCATTCACTATCTGTAGTGTTAGCTCTAGTTCTTATTGGGTTAGCATCAGCTATTGTCTGTGACATGTTGTGGGCTAACAGTCTGCAGCTACTGAACTTTTCACTGTTCATGTCTGCATTTTCAGTGTCTGGGTACTGTGGGAGGGCCCACCTTTGTATAAGGGTCAACTTCCTCCTGCTTAGAGATGACTAGAGCTCTGTAAAAGCCCCAAGCTGTGTTAGATTTGTCTCCACTTTTCAGCTGCTGCTCCTCCTCTTGTAGCTTCCTGGTCTTCCCATACTGTCTTTTGTTATAGTGTGGGCTTTGATTGGCTTCACCCAACCAACCCCTGTACAGGTTTCACGTGTGGTGGGTTAGGGTAGTTAAGGTTGTGAATACAATTTTTGGGAACCCTGTACTTCAAGAGTTTCTTCGTCAGGAGGTCAGTACAGGGAATGTGGCCCCTACTCCAGAACTTGATCCCTCAGCCACTGCTAGATACTCAAATTTTGTTTCTCTCCAACAAGGTGAGCAGCAGGTTCAGACTGAGTGTGGCCGATAGTCCCTCTGCAGAAGTTCTTTCAGCTGTTGAGACCTCAGTTTCAGGGAAGAAGACTGAGAGAGTCCTCTCTTGCATCTGACATTGTCCCTCCCGAAGGTGGCTAAGCCACTCCACCAGACCCAACAATTGACTCACAGGGACCCACACTTTAAATGTTCATGCTCCACAGAGGGAAGGGAGAGAAGGTGGAATCTAGCCTAGCAGGATAAAATATCCAGTGCCCAGGCAGGCTAACTGTGAAGCTTCACTTTATTCAATCCTTATTCAATGCACATGAGCCGATGTGCCAGTGCTGATCACAGAGAGTAGAATTTGCCTCAGCTAGGACTGATGTGAGGAACTTTTTCCTTATGATACCACTCTAGTAAGGGTTTTTAGGTCCTGAACCAATGCTTTCTGCAACTTCCCCCTGGATGTGCCAGACCTGGGCCTCCCTTGCAGAAACCCAGTGCAGACCATTGGAAGACACTGCATGTGACTGGCCCTCAGCAATCTTCTTGAAGCTACAAGCAATTCATTGTTTGCGGCTGACTCTGCTGGTCCCAGGTGTATATGGAAATACCAAGTTACACTCCTACGCTGGCTTTTACCCACTCTGGTACTAGGGGAAAGTCCACTCAAACGGCCAAGTTTTCCTGAGTCTCGCCTCCTGCAGCCTGTCTGCTGGCTGCTTGTTTGGCTCAGCCACTGAAAAAAACCTCTGCTAGAGTCTAGCCTATGGCAATTAAGTGATTAGGAAGGTTGGAAGGCTTGGCTCCAATCCTCAACCCCAGGTGTCAGTCTGTCTAGACTTTTTGCACAGACCTGGGTAGGGTGTGTCCTCTGAGACCCAGAGATGTGGTCTGCTCCCTCTCCAGACAGTTTCAGGTGAGTCTCTTGTGATGTGGAAGCACCAGTCTTAGACTTGGAAGAGTGTAGGGGAAAACTCTGGAAAACTGAGTCACTGATGCGTCTCCTGCTTCCTGGCCTCTCAGAACAGCCTGTTGCCATCCGTGGGTCAGGAGAGTCTCCTGAGGGCAGAGCAGCTGCCTTTTCCCAGGCTGATGCTGCACAAAGAGATGCTCCCCCCAAGAAAGACGGTGGCTGCAGTAGTGGAGAATGACTCAACACAGGGGTTCAAGTGGCTGTCCCCCACAGTGTATCTCCCTGGGCCTCCAACTTTATCTTCTCCTCCAGAAACTCCAGTCCTCTCAGCACTCCCCTGCCAGAGCCCTGGGTAAATGGCTGAGAACAAGGATTTCTACACGGGCCCTTTAAAATGGAATCTGCGTCCAAGAGGTGTGCCTCCTTCTCACAGACAGAAACCTGGCTCTTTTCACAACTAAATGAAGTCTGAGTGCCTCTTCTAGGCTCTGAGGCTCTAGGCTGGGACTCTGGGCCTGGGGCTGAAGACTCACACCTCTCAGAGAAACTCAACCTGCCCTGAGAGTCCCCTGGGGCTGTTGCTTGCTCCTGTGAGTGGGACAGCTCTCTCCATGTTTCCACCCTTCCTACTAGTCTTGATGTGGCTTCTTTAGTGATCCTTGGTTATAGACTCCTCTTAGTTTAGTCCAAGGTTTTGTTTTTTCAAGATGATTGTTCTTAAATTATGTTGTAATCTAATTTTTCCTGGGAGGTGGCAGTTGGAACGTCTGACTACTCAATTGCCATCTTTCTTTCCACCATTTTAAATCTTTTTGAATGGGAAAATTTGATTGGCAAAAATAACTACATGTTAACAAATACATGGATACTCTAATACATTTCTTATTAGAGTCAAATTTGTCTCAAGCACTTTAAAATATATTTTGACAATACTTAGTCAAGCAGAAGTTTCATTCTGAGACCAAGTACTACTGATGTGTACCTGGAGACGAGTAAACATATATTCAATTATTTTCTAGTAGAAAAGTTCAAAAAAGTTTTAGCCTCACTGTTCATTCAGTAGATTATTTTACCTCAGTATCATGGACAAGTGAAATCTACATGCATTACCTTGTATAATTTCAAAAAAGTTAAGGTAAAAAAATATTGAATAAAGTTGCAAAAGAATCCATATAACTTTATATTTCTATAACTACTGAAATACAAGAACACTATATAAAAATTTTGCATACAGAAACATGTAATAAATGCATGAAAATATAGATAAGAAAGACAAAAGTTTTGCCTCATTGATGCTCCAAATCTGTTACAACAATGTAATACATTTTGATGGAATTTAGTGTACTTATATTTACTAATTAGAAACTTAATTCTAATATTATGAGGTGTTGTATCTATCTATTCATCTATCTATTTACCATCTATCTATAGATCTATCATCTATCAATAGATATCCAATATGGGTAGAACATAGCTATTTTCATTAAAAGTGATATATTAACTACTTTCAAATAATTGCAAATTACACATTCTTGATTTCTAACTACTAAAAAATGTTAACATTTATAGAATGCTTACTATAGGGTGGTTACTATTCTACAAGCTTTATAAACACTAACTCACTTAATTCTGAGAGAGATCCTATGAGGCATATCAGAAGTACAAATGAGGGAATAACATGGGGTGTTTAGAAAACTTCTCAGGGTAACATAACTATTAAGTGACTGAGCTGCTTTTTAAATCCATAAGTCTAGCTCATGCTAATGACCTCATACTCTGCTGAATCTCAATGTACCTTAAACATGAATTAGCTTTAAATTTTCATTGGGATCTGTAGTCACTCAATCCTTATCAAATTACTCAGAATTTGTAAATCAACAGATGGAAACCAGTCTTTTCCAAATAGATATATTTTTTGGATCACTTCAAATTTCTGTGACTATTATATATTGTTGATTATAATTCTTACCACCTTCTTTTGTAAATGTGTTCTCTTGTTTTGCTATGAGCTCATAATAAGTTGTTTTATCTCACTCTGGATGTGGCTCTGTTTTTCTTATGAGGTTGGGCCAGTATTACCACTTATTTCTGTTGCCAGTAATGAAGAGTTTGAAAGATCCTATTTACCGATGTTATTATTTTCAATGTAAATAGTTAGCCCCAGCTGCTGCAATTTTTCCAGTTGTAACACTGAAAATGAGGTGGGGAGATGAGGGAACAAATACATCTCTCAACCTTGCAAGCATTCAGAATAAAATATGAAAAAAAGAAAGAAAATAATTTGCTTCCAGGGCACCAAACTGCAAATTGAATATTGAATGAGTGTATATATATATATATATATATTTTTTTTTATCAACACCTAACATATATGAAGAGGCCTAATTACAAGACATTATACATTATTATGCATTATCCTAATAATGTAATAAGGATACCAATTTCTCCACATTGTCAGCAACACTTGTTATCCATTATTTTTATAACAGCCATGTGAACAGGTAAGAGGTGATAGTCATGATGGTTTTATTTTTTATTTTCCTGATTATTAGCTATGCTGAACATTTTTTCATATTGACCAATTTTATGTCTTCTTTGGAGAAATGTCTGTTCAAGTCATTTACCTATTTTTAATTGTTATTAGTTTATTTTTTTAATTGAGTTGCATGAGTTACTTACATGTTTTAGAAAATGACCCTTTATCTATGGTTTGCAAATATTTTTTCTCATTTTTACTGTGTTGTTTACTTTTCTTGCTCAGAGATATGAACACAGAGAGGGAATAGAGAGCTACATCTGGACCACATGGCTATCAAATAAAGCATCTCAGTTTTATTAATTTGTAAAATTCATCATTCTGGGAGCTGAATTCTGATTAACTACATGGACAAAAAAATGTTCTAAAATACCCTATTAGAGGTCTAATTTGCAGCTGTTTGTTTTTCACTATTATCTGAAAAGAAATTATGCATAAATAAAGACTTCTTGACTAGCTTTCAAAAAAATATTGACCACTGATACATTTTAATTAAGAAATATTGAAGCTGAAAAGTTAAGTCACCAAATTAAACTGCTGAAATAAGGCAAAATTTCAACAATAAGCAATTCTAAAACCTGTGAATTGATGTTTTCATTTAACATCTGCTATTCATATAACTTAAATTTTATTTTTATAGGAAATTTTATTTTAAAAGATCTGTATATGTATAACACATATATAATAAATACTGTGTCTTTGTCTTAAATCAAATAATAAAGAAATCAAGTCACTATTTATTGGAAAGAGACATTATCATGGAAGGTTTATTAATGGAATTGATTTCTGAGACCTTAAATATTAAATAAAGCCCTGGCCACAGAGCTCCATTGGTTAGAGCATCATCCTGAAGCACAGAGGTTGCCGGTTTGATCCCCGGTCAGAGCAAATACAGGAACAGAGCAAAGCTCCTGTCTCCCACTCTCTCCCTTCCTCTCTTTAAATAAAGAATAAAAAATTTGTAAATAACTAAGAATTAAGGATGCAAAGGGATGCATATTTCTAGCTAAGGGAACCACAAAGGCACAGAGGCAAGATTATGCATGGGAATTGATATAGACTCACACATTTGTGGCCCAAAGACTTGAATTTGAATTCTGATGCTGAACTATTTTGAAGAGGTCTTTTAATTTCTCAGACTCTGATAAATTCCAATAATAATATTATCTATATAAAAATTCTGTACTGGAGATTTGATATGCTTGTGTATGTATGTGTTTGTGAACTTACTAGCTCAATGGTAATTAGCAGTAAATATGTTATCGGTTCTAATTATTACTACAATTTTGCTATTGCCTATTTGAGACACTGAAATTATTTCAGCATACCTGAAATCACTTACTTTGTTCTCCATCATTTGTCAATGATGAACCCTGGAAGAGAATTTGAAGAGAGTAATAATTACTTTTTATGTAAAGTGACCTTTGCCTCAGGCCAAAAATAGAAAATAACTACTTAATTTTTTTTCCACTAAACTCCAGGAGTTCATCAGTTATTTCAATGGAAGCAATATTATATTATTTGATATAATTTATTATTTTAATTTATTTCTGGTGTATGAAATTAAAAGGATTTATTGCATAGTTATTATACTTTGGGCCACAGTATTAAAGAAAATATATTTTGGTGTACTTAGAGTTCTATTAGTATACATTCTATATTTAAACCGCTAGTAATTTTTCTGCAATCTTTTCAGAGACAATGACTTTCAATATAATGAAAACTATCTATTTTTATAAAAATAGGAAATTTTGTTATGCTTTTTTAATTGTTGTAATTTACTATGTAAACTGTAAAGTGTCATAAGCCAATGGCTTATGTGAAGTATATGGCTAGATTTGCATGCATTAATTTGAATTAAGATATATATATTGAGACAATATGTAATATGTCAGACACTACATTTTTTTGTTATTTTAATTTAGATATATGAAGAATCTCAGTGAAACCATACAACAAAAAATGTGTAGGGTCATAGCAGTTAAAAAAATCACAACATTTTGTTTCACCTTTCATCTAGAAAGCTAAAAATCAACAGCACAAAATTTTTTTTTAATTTTAATTTTTTTTTATTTTATTCATTTTAGAGAGGAGACACAGAGTGTGTGTGTGAGAGAGAGAGAGAGAGAGAGAGAGAAAGAGAGAAAGGGGAAGGAGCTGGAAGCATCAACTCCCATATGTGCCTTGAACAGACCAGTGCAGGATTTTGAACTGGCAACCTCAGTGTTCCCAGGTCAACACTTCATCCACTGCGCCACCACAGGTCAGGGCAACAGCACAAAATTTTATTTTGAAACAAATCTACTCAACTTATATAGATTTGTCAGAAATTCTTTAGAGGAAACCAGACTGTTTTCTCCATTTGCTATCTTAACATAACTATGTATCCAACTGTATTGTGCAAATTCATGATAATGCTTTAAAGTTCTAATGAAGTGTAAAGTATGTAGGACTGTTTCTCCATAAATAAAGTATCCGTATTGTTGAATTCTTGCAGGAAAAAATTTGAAGTTTAATAGACTTGTTTTTGAATCATTTTCTGCCATCTTTGTCATCACTCAATATCTCTGAAGATCTGAATGGTTTTCACATGTAAAATGGCAATGATCCCACTTATATCAAACCAGTAATGTAAAAATTTTATGAAATATTTAATGCCTAAACAGTGTCTGGCATATAGTAGGTTGTCATTAATAATAGCAAATAACTTAATGTTATTTGTTATGTTGTATTTCTTTCCTCATTGTAGGTCATGTCAAATACCATTTCTTCCTGCTATTGCTGTCATTTTGCCCCTTTTAATTTACTTCTCAATAACTGAGGGGTTTGCAGTTAAACCAAGAAACAATTTAATATTGTATCTAAAAGCAAAGAGTTGGATTAGAGACCAAAAGAAAAGCACTGGGCGCTGTGAGCAAAGGGCATAAACATTTTGTTTGGTCAGAAGTCCTTTGTGTCTCTGTATGAATGCTAGGATTTGTTCTGATGGCTGACAGCCTATAGTAGGATAATTGAAGTGTCATATTTATCTACCATTTATTACTTACTTAATAATACACTGTATTGCTTTGGCCTGACTGGAATACTGTGAATATTGAAAAGGGAGAGGGAAGTTCTGTAGCAATATTCATAATTTATTCTTTTCAATTTCTGGATTATGTTTTACTTAACATATATTATTTATAATTATTAACTTATAGAAAATAATTATCTTAAGGTCCTTTAATTAAAAATAATCTATTTAAGTTAAGAAGCCAAACTATAGGGATATTTGGTTATAATAAACTATAGAAAAGCTTGTCTTTATAATTATGTCATTTCATCAAACTGTCAAGTAGAACAACTCATTATATTTTATTAGTAAGTATTAAATAAGTCAGTTCTTAAAATTATATTGTTTACCTTATTCCTAATTAGGTTTATAGGTTCAAATCTTACTGAGATTTTTGTTTATGTACTTAAATAATAATTTATTTCCATATTGATAATATTTGCAAGTTCTAGAAAAAGTTATAGGTTACAGATAAATATGAATTTTTATTAGTATTTATAGGTCAATGAAGACAACATAATAAATTTTAAAAACTATAGTTGTACTGTGATTGTAACTATTTAAATATCTGTGGTGTTTTAAGAACAAAGAAAAAGAAAATACTCTGTAAAACACTAGTTGTTCAAGTTGCCATATGTTATTCTTGATTATATCATTGAAGTTCTGAGCTGAGTTTCCTTTTATTTTTCTTTCTTTCTTTTTTTATTCAGTTAGAGGAGGGGAGGCAAAGACAGGCTCCTGCATGCTCCCCACCTGGGATCCACTCAGCAGGCCCACTAGGGGGCGATGCTCTGCTCATCTGGAGCATTGCTCCGTTGCTCAGGAACTGAACTCTTCTTAGTGCCTGAGGCAGAGGTCATGGAGCAATTCTCAGTGCCTGGGGCCAACTCTCTTCAATTGAACCATGGCTGTAGTTGGGGAAAAGAGAGAGAGAGAGAGATGTGAGAGGGTTGGAGAAGCAGAGGTGTGCTTCTCCTATTTGTCCTGATTGAAAATTGAACCCAGGACATCCACTTGCTGTGCTGACACATATCACTGAGCCAACTGGCCAGAGCTTAAGCTGAGTTTCAATATGCTCAGTGTGCCTATTTTGAAATTTGTAAATAAAGCAATGTAGCTTTGCAGTTACTTACTATCACCCTACTACATCCACTTTGAAAAGGGATTTTAATGTCTTTAATCCCTTAAATTAATTAGGTAATTAATTAATTAACTTTTCTTTAATATTCTTCTGAATGAGCCAGCCAAAGTCAGATCAATTAATTTGATAACTAATGAGAGAGTAAAAACCTAGTTTCTAAGTCTCATCTTATTTTACTTAGATCCATAGATAGCAGTCAGGTCTAGATATTGCTAAGGTTTAATGAATTAAAATACTTTAGATGAATCGGTTTGTAGTCTAAGGGAAAGTCTTCTGAGATACATATAACTTTCATTAAATTTTGTCTTGAAGGCAGAATTTCTTCCATTAGTTTTATGAGCATTTTATTATTCTCCTGTGAAAATTCAAATTTCTAAATTTAGTGTATAAATATAATTTAACATGAATTGATTTGAGTTTAAGGCAGTTCCTTAAAATTGAACTTTATTGATAGCTTAATATCAAACTATACGATTTAGCAAGCACATTTAATATTGTATTTCAAGTATAATAAAAACAATTTAGGACACAAGATGGCAACGGAGTAGGCAGATATACCGACTCCCAGCTCACACCACCAAACTGGATTACAAATTAATTTAGGAGCAACCAGCGTGATAAAACCAACTCTGGACTACAAGAACTGCTCTCAAAATCCAAGGAGCAAAGAAGAAGCCACACCGAGCCTGGTGGGGAGCACTGAGGAGCGGTGGGCCTCCCCTGCTTACAGGAACAAAAGGGTGAAATGAGGATGAGAGCCCATAAAGACTCTAAATCCTAGGAAAACAGTAGAAAATATCACTCACAGCCACTTGCCTGGGGACCTGGGAATGAGGTGTGTTGAAAGGGCTGGCTTGTTTTCCAAAAAGAAAAGGGGAGAGAGAGACAGCCAGTGACAAACCCAGGAATGCATGGGAGAACCTGAGCTTCGGGACTAATCCAGTGTGGGAAGCAGCCATACCAGGGGGAGGTGCTGGAGGTGGACATTGCAAGGGGAGGGGTTGATGCTTCCCCATAACACAAGACTAAAGTGTTTTGGGTCAACCTTCTTAAGATATCTCTCCACCTCCAATCAGCACAAAAAGACACAGCTGAAAACAAGAAGTGGGGAGGAGGGGCAGTAACTCAGGTTTCCATGGAGATCTGAGATACACCTCCCCCTACTGAAGCAGAGGAAGCACCCTATTCCCAGAGAGAGTAACTTGCAGATCAGGTCTTCAGAGTCTCAGGTTACACCCACCACATTCTTGAATGCAGTTTCAAATAAGCCCCCTGCTGAGATCAGTAAACAAGACTACCGCTGAGTTAAGAAAACTGCAAAGAAAACAAACAAATCAAAATTTCAAAGGGGCTCTATTAGAAAAGCCAAATTTCATAGTGGATTACAAACAACAGCTGAAGCCAACCCAAGAAGACCTAGAAATAAAACAACTGAAAATTGGAGGCAGACAACACCAAGCCTAGACTCAACCAGCTGTACAAACAACATACCCAAACACATAGACATAATGAGAAGACAGAAAAGTGCAATCCAAATGAAACCACAAGAGAATCCTCCAGAAAATGAACTGAGCTATATAGAAATAACCAAACTTCCAGATGCAGAGTTTAGAATAATGATTGTTAGGAAGCTTAGGGATCTTAGAAAAACAATGGATGGTCTTATGAACACCTAAATAAAGAAAGCAAGTATAAAAAAGTACATTGAAATATTAAAAAAGAATCAGTCAGAGATGACAAATACAGTATCAGAAATGAAGACCACAATGGAAGGAATTAAAAACAGGATGGAGTCTGACCAGGTGGTGGCGCAGTGGGTAGAGCATCGGATTGGGATACGGAAGACCCAGGTTCAAGACCCCAGGGTCACCAGCTTGAGCACGGGCCCATCTGGCTTGAGCAAAAGCTTGTCAGCTTGGACCCAAGGTCGCTGGCTCCAGCAAGGGGTTGCTCAGTCTGCTGAAGGCCCGCTGTCAAGGCACATGCAAGAAAGCAATCAATGAACAACTAAGGTGTTGCAAAGGCAACGAAAAACTAATGATTGATGCTTCTCACCTCTCTTCGTTTCTGTCTGTCTGTTCCTATATATTGCTCTCTCTGACTCTCTCTCTCTGTCCCTGTAAAAAGAAAAAAAAAAGGCAGGATGTATTAAGCTGAGGATCAAATCAGTGAGTTGGAAGACAAGATGAACAAAGGCATGGAAGCAGAGCAGAAAAAAGAAAAGAGACTCAAAAAGTCTGAGGAAACTCTAAGAGAGCTCTGTGACAACATGAAGAGAAATAATATCCACATAATAGGGGTTCCTGAAGAAGAAGAGAAAGAACGGGGGATAGAAACTTTATTCAATCAAATCGTAGCTGAAAACTTCCCTAAATTGATGAAAGGAAGGGTCTCACAAGTTCAAGAAGCACAGAGATCTCCATTAAAGAGAAACTCCAAAAAACCTACACCAAGACACATCATAATTAAAATACCAAAGCTAAGAGATAAAGAGAAAATATTAAAATCAGCTAGAGAAAAAAAGACTATCACCTATAAAGGAGCCCCCATAAGGATGACATCGGACTTCTCAATGGAAACACTTGAAGCCAGAAGGGAATGGCAAAAAATATTCAAAATAATGCAGAGCAAGAGCCTACAACCAAGACATATTTATCCAGCAAGGCTATCATTTAAAATTGAAGAAGAAATAAAAAGCTTCCCAGACAAAAATAAACTCAAGCAATTCATTACAATGAAACCAATGCTGCAGGAAATGTTAAGGGGCCTGTTATAAACTAATCAAAGTGGGAAAAGAATTTAGCAAAAGAGGAATACACCTTTAATTTATTTATTTATTTATCATTTTTTTAGAGAGGAGGGAGAGTGACAGAGAGAGAGAGAGAGAGAGAGAGAAAGGGGGGAGGAGCAGAAAGCATCAACTCCCATATGTGCCTTGACCAGACAAGTGCAGGGTCTTGAACCGGCAACCTCAAGCATTGCAGGTCCATGCTTCATCTACTGCACCACCACAGTTCAGGCAAAGAGGAATACACCTTTAAAACTAAAATGGCAATAAACTACATATCAATAATAACCTTAAATGTAAATGAACTAGCCTTATTGCATGGTGGCGCAGTGGATAGAGTGTCGGACTGTGATGCGGAGGACCCAGGATTGAGACTCCAAGGTAGACAGCTTGATCATGAGCTCATCTGGTTTGAGCAAAGCTCACCTGATTGAGCCCAAGTCACTGGTTCACTCAGTTTGCGGTAGCCCCCCGGTCAAGGCACATATGGGAAAGCAATCAGTGAACAACTAAAGTGCCGCAATGAAGAATTGATGCTTCTCATCTCTCTCCCTTCCTGTCTGTCCCTGTCTATGAAACTTTCTGTCTCTGTAACAAAATAAATAACATGCTTTAAAAAAATTTAAATATAAAAGGATTAAATGATCCAGTCAAAAGACATAGGGTAGCTACATGGATAAAAAAAAAAAAACAAAAACAGAATCCATACATATGTTGTCTACAAGAGACACTCCATAAAACAAAAGATGCACATAGACTGAAGGTAAAAGGATGAAAAAAATTTTCATGCAAAGGAAAAGAAAGAAAAGCTGGGGTAGCAATACTTACATCAGACAAAATGGACTTTAAAATCAAGGCTATAGTAAGAGAAAAAGAAGGTCACTACATAATGATATAGGGAGCAATCCAACATGAAGATATAACCATCATAAATATCTATGCACCTAATATAGGAGCTCCTAAATATATAAAGCAGACTTTGATGGATATAAAGGGCAAGATAAACAGCAATACTATAATAGTAGGAGATTTGAATACTCCACTTACATCACTAGATAGATCCTCAAGAAAGAAAATTAACAAAGAAACAGCAGACTTAAAGGACACACTAGATCAACTGGATTTACTGATATCTTCTGAACCTTTCACCCTAAAGCAGCAAAATATACATTCTTTTCAAGTGCTCATGTTACATTCTCTAGGATAGATCACATGTTAGGACACAAAAGCAGTCTCAACAAATTTAAGAAGATTGAAATCATATCAAGCATTTCCTCTGATCACATTGGTATGAAACTAGAAATCAATCACAACAGAAAAACTGAAAAATACTCAAACACATGGGAACTAAATAGTATGTTATTAAATAATGAATGGGTTAAAAATGAAATCAATGATGAAATAAAAATATTTTAGAAACGAATGATAATGAACATACAACAGCTCAAAATTTATGGGACACAGCTAAAGCAGTCCTGAGAGGGAATTTCATAGCATTACTTAAGAAGTTTGAAAAAGCTCAAATAAACAACCTAACCCTTCATCTAAAAGAACTTGAAAAAGAACAGCAAGTAAGGCCCAGAGGTAGTAAAAGGAAGGAAATAATAAAGATCAGAGCGGAAATAAATGACATAGAGGCTATAAGAAACAATCAGAGGTTCAATGAAACCAAGAGCTGGTTCTTTGAAAGGGCAAACAAGATTGATGAATCTTTAACGAGACTCACCAAGAAAAGAAGAGAGAGCATTCAAATAAAATTAGAAATGAGAGTGGAAAAATAACAACTAACACAACAGAAATACAAAATATTGTAAGAAAATACTATGAAGAACTGTATGTCAAAAAATTAAGCAACCTAGGTGAAATGGACAAATTCTTTGAAACATATAATCTTCCAAAAATCAATCTGAAAGAATCAGAATACCTAACCAGGCCAATTACAACAAAACAGGTTGAAACAGTTATCAAAAAGCCCCCACCCCCCAAAAAGGCCCTGGGCCCGATGGATTCACTGGAGAGTTCTACCAAATACTCAAAGAAGAACTAACTCCTATCCTTCTCAAGCTATTTCAAAAAATCCAAGAGCAAAGAACACTACCAAGTTTCTTTTATGAGGCGAGCATAATTCTGATTCCAATACCAGGCAAAGACAACACAATGAAAGAAAATTATAGGTCAATATGCCTGATGAATTTAGATGCTAAAATCCTCAACAAAATATTAGCATACAAGATCCAGCAATATATAAAGAAAATCATACATCATGATCAAGTGGAATTTATTCTGGGGAGGCAAGGATGGTACAGTATTCGCAAATCAATTAATGTGATTCACCACATAAACAAAGGAAGGAGAAAAACCACATGATAATTTCAATAGATGCAGAAAAAGCATTTGATAAAATGCAGCACCCATTTATGATCAAAACTCTTAGCAAAGTGGGAATACAGAAAACATACTTCAACATGATAAAGGCCATTTATGACAAAATGACAGCCAGCATTATAATCAAAGGACACAAAAGCAATTCCCCTAAAATCAGGAACAAGGCAGGTTGTCCCCTTTCATGACTCTTATTCAACATAGTACTGGAAGTCCTAGCTACACCAATCAGACAAGAAGAAGAAATAAAAGGCATCCAAATTGGAAAAGAAGAAGTAAAACTATCATTATTTCCAGAAGATATGATACTGTATATAGAAAAACCAAAAAAGTATAAGTAAAAAACCACTGAACCTAATAAACAAATTCAGCAATGTGGCAGAATATAAAATTAACACACAGAAATCACAGGCATTTCTATACACGAACAATGAAATGTCAGAAAGAGAAATTTAGGAAACAGTCCTTTTCTATTGCAACAAAAAAAATAAAGTACCTAGGAATAAATTTAATCAAGGAGTTTAAAGGCTTGTACTTAGAAAATTATAAAACATTGATAAAAGAAATCAAGGAAGGCACAAACAAGTGGAAGCATATACTGTCTTCATGGTTAGAAAGAATAAAATGTCTATATTACCCAAAGCAATTTATAAATCCAATTCAATACCAATTACAATGCCAATGACATACTTCAAAGGCATAGAAAAAATATTCCAAAACTTTATATGGAACCAAAAAAGAACTTGAATAGCCTCAGCAATCTTGAAAAGGAAGAATAAAGTGGGAGGTATTACTCTTCCTGATATCAAAGTATACTACAAGGTCATTGTACTCAAAATAGCTTGGTACTGGCATAAGAAAAGGCATATAGATCAATGGAACAGAACAGAGAACTCAGAAATAAACCCACATTTTATGGACAATTGATATTTGACAAAGAAGGTAAGAATATACAGTAGAGTAAATACAGTCTCTTTAAAAAATGGTGTTTGGAAAACTGAACAGCTACGTGCAAAAAAATGAAACTAGACCACCAACTTGCAGTATGCACAGAAATAAAGTCAAAATGGATAAAGGACTTAAATGTAAACTGAGAAACCATAAGCATTCTAGAAGAAAACATAGGCAATAAGCTCTCCGACATCTCTCACAGCAATATATTTGCCTATTTATCTCCACAGGCAAGTGAAATAAAATACAGGGTAAACAAACGGGACTATATCAAACTAAAAAGCTTCTGCACAGCTAAGGACAATAAGAACAAAATAAAAAGACAAACTACACAATGGGGAACATATTTGACAATATGTTTGATAAGGGGTTAATAACCCATATTTATAAAAAACTTGTAAAACTCAACCAGAAAGATAAACAATCCAATCAAAAAATGGGCAAAAGGAATGGATAGACACTTCTCCAAAGAGGACCTACCGACAGCCAATAAGCATATGAAAAAGTGTTCAACATCACTAATCATTAGAGAAATGCAAATTTAAACCACAATGAAATACCACCTCACAGCAGTCAGAATGGCGCTCATTAACAAAACAACACATTATAGGTGCTTTTGAGGCTGTGGAGAAAGGGGAACCCTCCTGCACTGCTGGTGGGAATGCAGACTGGTGCAGCCACTGTAAAAAAACAGTATGGAGATTTCTCAAAAATTTACAAATGGAACTGCTCTTTGACCCAGCTATCCCACTTATAGGAATATATCCCAAGGACACCATATTACTGAATGAAAAAAAGAAATGCACCCCCCATGTTTATGGCAGCATTGTTCACAAAAGAGAAGATATCGAAACAGTCCAAGTGTCCATCAGTGGACGAGTAGATTAAAAAGCAGTGGTACATATATACAATGAAATACAATGGGGCCATGAAAAAAAAGGAAATATTACCTTTTGCTACAATATAGAGGGATGTGTAAACTATTATGTTGAGTGAAATAAGTCAGGAAGAAAAAGCAAAATATTATATGACCTCACTCATTTGAGGAATCCAAGGAACATTGAGAACTGAGGAAAGGGATTGAGACAGAGGAGGTATCAAAGAAAACAGAGGAAAAGAGGACAGAGGGAAAGGGGATGATAGGATGGGATAAACCTGAAGGGAAGTGGGGAAGGGCGCTGTAGAAAGGGGGGAAAGGGCGATGTTGAGGGAAATATGGGGGTGGGGTGATGCAGTTTGAGTCACACTAGAATCTATGTAAACTCAATTAATTAAATAAATTTTAAAAGTACTATATATAAATGTACAATAAAATCAACACACACACACACACAAAAATAAAAAACAAGGAAACAAAAGCAAAAAAACAAACAAACAAAATTCCCAACAAAGAAAAGACCTGGGCCTGATGGCTTCACAAGTGAATTCTACCAAAAATTCAAATAACTAACTCCTATCCTTCTCAAGCTATTTCAAAAAATTCAAGAGGAAGGAAGACTTCCAAACTCCTTTTATGAAAGGAGTATAATTCTGATCCCAAAACCAGGCAAAGACAGCACAAAGAAAGAAAATTATAGGCCTATTACCCTGGTGAATTTAGATGCTAAAATTCTCAACAAAATATTATCCAACCAGATCCAGCAATATATGAAACAAATCATACACCATAATCACGTGGGATTTATTCTGAAGAGGCAAGTCTGGTTCAATATTTGCAAATCAATCAATGTGATTAATCACATAAACAAAAAGAACAAAAATCACATGATAATTTCAATACATCCAGAAAAAGCATTCCATAAAATCCAGCACCCATTCATGATCAAAACTCTCAGCAAAGTGGGAATACAGGGAACATACCTTAACATGATAAAGGCCAATTATGATACACCCACAGCAAACATCATACTAAATGGGCAAAAATTAAAAGCAATCCCCTTAAGATCAGGAACCAGGCAGGGGTGCCTCCTTTCACTACTCTTATTCAACATAGTTCTGGACGTCTTAGCCACAGCAATTAGGTAAGAAAAGAAATAAAAGGCATCCAAATTGGAAAAGAAGAAGTAAAACTATCAATATTTGCACATGATATAATATTGTATATAGAAAACCCTAAAGTGTCAGCCAAAAGCTACTGGACCTGATAAATGAATTCAGCAAGGTGTCAGGATATACAATTAATACTCAGAAATCAGAGGCAATTTTATACACTTACATGAACTGTCAGCAAAAGTAATTAAGGAAACAATCCTCTTTACTATTGCAGCCAAAAAAATAAAGTACCTAGGAGTAAATTTAACCAAGGAAGGTAAGGACTTGTACTCAGAAAATTATAAAACATTGATAAAAGAAATCAAGGAAGATACAAACAAGTGGAAGCATATACCGTGCTCATGGTTAGAAAGAATAAACATCATTAAAATGTCTATATTACCCAAAGCAATTTATAAATTCAATGCAATACCAATTAAAATACCAATAACATACTTCAATGATATAGAACATATATTCCAATAATTTGTATTGAACCAAAAAAGAACGCGAATAGCCTCAGCAATCTTAAAAAGAAAAAATAAAGCAGGAGGTATTACTCTTCCGGATATCAAGGTATACTACAAACTATTGTATTCAAGCCAGCCTGATACTGGCATAAGAACAGTCACATAGATCAATGGAATAGAACAGAGAATCCAGGAATAAACCCACACTTTTATGGACAACTGATATTTGACTAAGGAGGAAAGAGCATACAATGGAGTAAAGATAGCCTCTTTAACAAATGTTGTTGGGAAAATTGTACATCTACCTGCAAAATAATGAAACTAGACCATGAACTTACACTATTCACAAAAACAAACTCATAATGGATAAAAGACTTAAATGTAAGCTGTGAAACCATAAGCATCTTAGAAGAAAACATAAGCAGTAAGCTCTTTGACATCTGTCGCAGCAATATATTTGCCGACTTATCTCCACGGGCAAATGAAATAAAAGGCAGGATAAATAAATGGGACTAAATCAAACTAAAAAGTTTTTTGCACAGCTAAAGACAATAAGAACAAAATAAAAAGACAAATCACACAATGAAAGAACATATTTGATAATACAGCTGATAAGGGGTTAATAACCAAAATTTATAAAGAACTTATAATACTCAACACCAGGAAGACAAACAATCCAATCAACAATGGGCAAAACAAATGAATAGACATTTCTCCAAAGAGGACATACTGATGGCCAATAGGCATATGAAAAAATGCTCAACATCACTAAGCATTAGAGAAATGCAAATTAAAACCACAATGAGATATCATCTCACACCAGTCAGAATGGCGCTCATCAGCAAAACAACCCAGAATAAGTGCGGGCGAGGATGTGGAGAAAAGGGAACCCTCCTGCACTGCTGGTGGGAATGCAGACTGGTGTAGCCTCTGTGGAAAACAGTATGGAGATTCCTCAAGATATTAAAAATCAAACTTCCTTTTGACCCAGCTATCCCACTTTTAGGAATATACCCTAAGAATACCTTAGCACTGTTCAAAAAGAAGAAATGCGCCCCCATGTTAGTGGCTGCATTGTTCAGAATAGCGAAGATCTGGAAACAGCCCAAGTGTCCGTCAGAGGACGAGTGGATTAAAAAGCTTTGGTACATATATACTATGGAATACTACTCAGCCATAAGAAATTATTACATTGGATCATTTGTTACAAAATGGGTGGACCTTGATAACATTATACTGAATTAAGTAAGTAAATCAGAATAAACTAAGTACTTTATGAGTCTATACATAGATGGGACATAAAAATGAGACTCAGAGACATGGACAAGAGTGTACTGGCTACAGGGGGGAGGGGGAAGTGAGAGAGGGGGGGATAGGGGAGGGGCACAAGTAAAACCAGATAGAAGTTGACGGAGGACAATTTGATTTTGGGCGATGGGTACCCAATATAATCAAATGTCAAAATAATCTGGAAATATTTTCTCTGAATATATGTGCCCTGATTTGTCAATGTCACTCCATTAAAATTAAAAAAAAAATTTAGCATATACTTTTATTCAACTTCTTTTCTAGAACTCATTAGCATTATAAGATGAAGTATAGAATATAATATTATTTTCTGAATCTTTTATTAATAACTTTAATTAATATTTTTATTAATTATCTAATAGGAAGATATGTATTTTGAGGAAAAGAGGTCAAGCAAAAGAAAAATGATAGCTTATAAGCTTATAATAGTTGAGTGGTATACCCAACTTAAAAGAATCTAGAGTTATGTATTAATTTGGTAGTATTTTACTCAAATTATGGGAAGGCATAATGAAAAAGTATACAGAATAGAATAGTTATTAAAAATTAACTAGAAGTTTAACTTTATGTTAAATGTTAGCTTTATGATAAATTTTTCCCAAACTTCAACATAACAGGTGGACTACACACTCCTTTCACATACCTGGAATATCCCATGTGCATATGAATACATATACAAGATTGACAGTCCCATTCTCAGAACCTGAAACAGCATGCCCACCTGACATTTGTAAGTAGAATCATGGTCTCAATATCTAGACCACAGAAATACTGTGGAATAGCATATAAAGGGGTAAAATAAATGTTTTTTTTCCCCCTTAGATAAGACAAACAAATGAAAAAGAAAATCCTCTTTTTCAGTAAGTTAGGGAATGCCTTGCCTTCTTCATTTTTATTTTTGTGTTTATCTTGAAGTGACAGGAGGGTTGATAGTGAGACAGACTCTGCAAGCACCCTGACTGGGAAATACCTGGCATCCCCATCTAGGGCTGATGCTCAATTACCAAGCTATTTTTACTGACTGAAGCTGATGTGCTACAACAAAGCTATCCTTAGTGCCTGGGGTCATGCTTGAACCAATTGAGTCACTGGCTGTGGGAGGGGGGGAGAAGGGGTGTGTGTGGGGGGGGGAGAGAAGCAGATGGTGGCTTCTTCTGTGTGCCCCAGGGATCAAACCTGGGGCATCCATCATCCATATGCTGCATCAGTGCTCTATCCACTGAATAAGCTGACCAGGCTATGCCTTCTATATCTGAGGATGTCACTCAATGTTGGAAATAAAAGTTAAATTTTATATATATTTTTTTCTATTGCCTGAAGTCCTGCCAATAGCTGACTTTATTATTGATTTCTTGTTAGTCATATATATATATACATATACATATACATATATATATATATATATATATATATATATATATATATATATATATATATATATATATATATATATATATATTAAACTGGTATGGAGTGATCCAAGCTCATTTTGACTAGTTCATAAATAAGTAGACATCAATCATTTTGATTTATAGCCGCTGGTTCTGCAGAAACAATAAATCTGACCAAAATTGATTATTTGAGTCATTGTGTCACAAACCTTAGATTCTTTCTTTGCTCTCAACAGCAGAACACTGGTCTCTCATTTGCTTTTTTTATATGTTTTGAAAATTTGAATGGGACCCATAGAGAACTACACAGTAGAAAAAAGAGAATGTCATGAAGCAGGAAATTGATACTGTGAAATCACCCCCAGCCTGGTCACATTTCTGTGATGTTTATGATATTCTTGCTGAAATTCCCATTATTTTGATACAGATTACTATATCCCTCTTAAAACAACAACAGCCAAACTTCTCACAATCTCTTCAAGGGAAAGCAAACTGACAGTAGAGAAGGAAAACAGTTCTTACAGTGCTGTAGGCCTGATCCCATAGCATCAGGCAAATTACAGATTCCAAGGTAGTATATTGGGAATGGGCAGGTGGGAATTGAGAAATAATAGAGACAGTTCTTAGTAAACAGCGCGCATGGCTAAATGCAGGAGAGAGGCTGAGGTTGAGTACCTTGCCCTAAGTTGCAATGTTACTAAAGACCGGAGTAAAGATCTTGGTGAATATCCAGTTATCCTTGTAACCAGCAAGTTAAATTTATTTTTAGTTAATTTTAATTAGAAGTGGTTTCATCCAGTAACTTGTTAAATAAGTATCAGCTTATGAAATTTCAAACAAGAATGAATCTAAATCTTACAGACAACTTCGTTCTTATAAACATTTGATTTTGAGAATTTGGCTATAAATACTAATTTTGTCTGTTTTCTTTTATGGATTATCAGATAAAATTAGCTGTTCAAAAATCACTATGAAGGAAAAGATACAAAACATTTCTTGTCATCAACACTTGCACAAAATTTCTCATTGATTTATCTCAGAAAACTGCTTTTGTATTGTTCTCAGCAGACAGTGCTACAAAGCAATGACATTGATGTTTTGTTTATAGTGAGGTGCCTTGTTCTTGATTATTGATATGTTTAACTATGCCTCAATTAGTTTTTCTTCTGTATAACATCAAGTCAAAATTTTATTCAGACTAGTTGCATTATCTATTGTTATGTACTTCCATCCCATAGTTATAATACTAAGTTTTTACACATAAAGTGAGAAAATAATACAATCACCTAGCTTTAGTGCCTCCAGTGTATTGAGTTATTTTCCTTAAGAAAACAAATTTGTTTTTTGTGGAGTTTTTTTGCATAGTAGTTTTAAGATTTCTGAAACTTTCCAGAAAGAAAGATGGCATCCAGTACAGTATTTGCCATCTGGGTTTTCAGATTCAATTGGTTTAATTCAAAGATTAAAGATAGAAAAGTTGGACCAAATGGTGGAATAAACCCCTGTGGAAAACGTGCCTCTGCTGTTATTATTTTCAAGATTAATTGATTCTTTAACTTGTAACTACTCCTCATGACTTCACTTGCAGTTAATAACTGATTAACCATAAGCACGTAGATTAATTGTTTCAATTCATGCCAGATGATGGTTAACTCTTCTATATCACTAGAGTACCCCAATTTAAATAGAAAGTAAACTAAAGAAAGTTTCCATGATTTAGTGACCCTTATCTCAAACAGATCTAATGTATGAGAAAAGTAGCTTATATAATCATTACTTTTTTATTTTCTTAAAATGACTTTCATTTGTGAGTTCCTTGTATATTTAATTAGACAAACAAAAGGTACCGGAATATTATTTCAGTTACAAAAAGGTAGCTGTTGCATTTATGAGGAAAAAGTGATTTTTCTTATATTATCATAATGCTACATATGAGCAACCTAGCTGAAAGTTGACATTGATCATATTTGTTATAGATTAGTCTTTCTTTACATTAATTCATTATGTCATTATTAAGTACTTAAGTCCATTATGTTGGACTCTAAAGATATAACATGACTAAGATATGGATATTATGTATAAAAGAATATATTTTATAGAAAAGCATGTTAGTTGGTATTAAATATATTTAAAACAAATATTAAAATATCAAAAAATATACGAAATGTTTTATATTATTTTATAAATGTGAAGAATTTTGACTAGGCAGTTCTCAGGTTACAAAGGTGATAGGTTCTGTAGGTTTGAAAATATTCAAGTATTTATATTCACAAGAAGGTAAAAATAAATACTCTGTTAGAATCATATTTCTAAGGAATCATTCTAGAAAGTCTTAGGAAGTAGATTCTAAAATAGAAGATCACCCATCAGCCCACTAACTGGCAGACAATGAAACCTGTCTGGTGATGGGTGGACCACTGGTGTCCCTTGAATGTGATAGCAAAATTGTTAAAACTTTCACCGTTGGTGAGCAAAGATAGGTACCAATGGAAAGTACTGCATTGTTAATTCAATTGCAAGCTTTTGAGGAATTCAAGGAAAGTAGCAATTATAAGGACAATGGAATTGGTTTTTATTCATGGGGTGGAAAAAATGAATGAAAGGTTGAGTGTGATTAAGCATGAGTTGAAGGTAATAGTGTGAGATTAAGATGATCTCTTTAGAAGAATATAAAGAGATATGCATCTATTTTGGTCAGAGGTCAGAAAAGCTGATAATGAGGCTTAGAACTTGTTTAAAAATACAGCAGAGCTATAGAGAAGCTTGAATCCTCAAACCAGCCTCTGAACCCTGGTTGGAACAAGTGGAACCTTTACTTGGTCAGTAGTGTACATCCAAGTTTATGACTTCAAAACCTTGAAATACTAGATATTCCTAAATCTAATATAGGCTTAAAGAAGTGGCCCTTTTCCTCCTAATTAGAGCTTATCATTTTCAACTCACTTAAATATGATGTAAAAACTTCTCCTTTTTACGTTAGTACATATAGCTTCTCCTCCATTACTGGCTTCCAGATTTATACATAGGGTCAATGGATGATGTCCTTTGGCCATCGAAATGCTGCATCTAAGAGAGAAAGGATCTGTGCTTTGAATAAGCTGCAGACCCCAGCCAATGTTTACTGGCAGGAATCAGGAGAATATGTATAGAGTTGGATCCTGAGGCTGCTGGATCAAGTGGAATGAAGAATAGGATTGAATAAAACTGGTGTAGAGAGTAAGACCAAATGGATAGGGAGAATAGATATTTATTGATATGGGAGCATTGCCCCATGATATAAGATTTAGCATGATGGCAAGAATAGCAGGAGATCATTCCTAATAATAAGATAGCTCTCAGAAGCTTGGGTAAAGTAGTGGTTCCCACTAAAATAAATATAAATGCATTTTTATATATATATATATATTTTCAACAGATAGTAGGAATAAAAGAATAAAAAGACTCAGATATGTGAATATACCAGTTAGGGTATAAAAAAAATTCATCAGCTCACTATATTCTGTTTAAAGGTTTGGAACAACCCAAAAACAACCCTGGAGAATGTGCTAATGACTGAAATATAAGCAACATTAAGAAGCTAAGAGTTCTTCTGTAGGCAAATGTTGATGGCAAGAGAAGCTATTACAGAATTGGGCTTCCTTGCAGCAATAGAGATGCCAGGATCTCAGTAGAATAGTGGCAGTGTTTAGTTGTAGTAAACAAGGTGGGCATAATTATCTTAGAAAACCATTTCAAATTTATCTGGGGCTCAGGACTCAAAGAGCTATTGAGATGGTTAATATAGAACATAGCATCTCTTGGAACAAGAGTATAGTCAACAGGGGTATTACCCAATCAACATAGATAAAGAAATCAAATGGACAATAAGGAGACTGAATGTAGTTACCCGATAAAAATTCATGACTCCTTGCCCAATTTATGAACCAGAGGAAATATTCAGACCTTGAATTCTTGACTGAAGGGGAAACTGAGTCAACAGACAGAACCTTGCAGCACTACAGCAAGTAAAAATGGTAATGATTTTCCTAATTCCTTTTCCATTTACTCGAATAACCATTAACTAGGAAAAGTGGACATATGAAATATTTTGAGGACTGTTGTACATAATATTAAAGTTGACCTTGATACCCAAGAATCTATGGAATCATTATGCCCTTATACTACTAGATTTAGGCATATGGGTAACAGGCAAGAAATGGGATTATGATTTACAACTGGCATATATATGTCTACCAGTTCACAGATCAATCCTGTTGTCATTTACATAGTTTTCAATCACATAATTGAAATGGACATATTTACTGTTATTAGAACCTTCCTTGATTCCTTTGCCCTGGGGTGAGAGCTCTCATCCTACTCAGAAATCTAAGTTGAAACCTCTGAAATATTCCTACTTCCACCTGAGATACATGAAATCTAATGTCACATCCCAGGGTGATATATTAATACCACCATTAAAATTGTAAAAGATGTGCTGGGGTGGTTCATATCATATTCATTTTATTGACTATGCTGTCTCCTGCCGAAGCCAGAGATTCTAGAGGATGTCAGTGGACTGTCAAAAATTTATCCAAGTAGTGTCTCTATTGAAGCTTATGCCAGATATGGTGTTTTTGTCAGATCGGCATGGCTTCATACTGATATGTGTCCATAGTTAATGTGCTCTTTTTCATGTCTGTTGGAAAGAAGATCAGAAATAATTTGCACTCATTTTGGACAGACAATATTATACATTTGCAGTCTTTCCAAGTCAAGCTATATTAACTTTCATACTTATTTTTATAACAACTCAAAGGTATGTGAGTCATCTGTATATTTTACTAAATACAGTATTAGGTTCTGATATCAATGAGATTGTGTTTCTCAGTCAGATGAACAAGAAGTGAATGGTATGTTGAATATCTTCATAAGACACACATAATCCAGAAGGTTGGAATAAGCCTGTGATGATTTAGCAATCCACAATATTAGTAAAATTTTAGGGATCCAGTGGTTTGGAGTATGTATCAGTGTTTTACCAGTTCCTCTTTCTCATCTCATACCTGGTCACACAGAGGGTCACTTATGAGTGGATAGTGGAAAAAATTAGTCTAAGCTACTTATCAGCTCAGTGCATGCACACAAGTTAAAAATTAGACTGCTACTTTACAAGAACCCCACTCTAGGATGGCCCCGATAGACAAGAATAAGGGAAAATCTTCCCACTGGGTTTAGGTGGTATACCTGTTCAACCACTTTGTGTAGAAAGAGCAGATCTGTTAAAAGTATTGATATTTTGGTGGACCTATGGGAGTGTCATGAAGTGTGATAATATTTGTATTGTATATTAATGAGCACCAAAAAGTGTCCACAGCCAGAACAATCACAAAACAGTTGAGTAAACAGATAGTTGATATCAAGAAGCTTCTGTCATCACCATGCTTAGCTGCACAACAGGCTCATGAAAAATGTAATAATAGGAAGGATGGAGGTATGCATACATGTAAAACATGGGTTATCATCTGTGGAGACTGATACTGTATATCCACTGCCACTGCTGGCAGCAGCGGAGACCAATGCTTGGCTCTTGATAAAGCACTGTCCTTCATGAATGCCAACTGCTTTCTTAGTAGCAAGTTGATTATATGAGACCTTATTTTACCTTGAAAGTGACAGTGTGTAGTTTTGACTAAATTTGACATGGCTTGTTGGTATGGATGTTTCTGCTGACCTCAGCCAGCAGTAGCCCTAACAGAAGGCTTTTAGAATGTTTTATTCTTAACACGGGATCCTACCTAACCACTAATGGGTTCAGAGCACATTTTCCAGCTGGGAAGATGTAGGGGTGGAAACAGACATTCTTTGGTCATATCATATTAAGCATTGCTTAAATATGCCAACTTATTAGAGTGATGAAATGTCCTTCGGACGGGGCATCTGAGTCATGGAGAGAGTATCCAGTAAGAGGGTTGCACTGTCCTCCAAGATGCACTATGCATTCTTAATCAATGACCATTATCATACAAAGCTTTTCTGTCCCTTATAGAATACATAGGTTCAAGAATCAAGGACTGAGCCCACTTACTATTGTCACATTCAGTGACCCACTTGGGGAATCTATATTTCCCTTCCCGCATTTGTGGACTCTGCCAGTTTAGAAGTTTTATTTCTCAGAAAAGGAAAAAGCTTTTATTTTAAGTGATGCAGAAGTCCCATTAATCTTTAATCCATGGCTGCGACTCAGTTACTTTTTGTTTTCTGTGTCAGGAAACAGTAGATAAGCAGAGTCACCATCCAGGCAGGAGAGATTGGATCAGCTGGAGGTAGAGCAGTTTTACATGTGAGGCAGTAAAGAATATATTTAATACCCAGTTAATCCATTGAGTTATTTCTTAGTATTTTATTGTCTAATTTTTGTGTTAACAGATA
Organism: Rhynchonycteris naso; assembly: GCA_037038555.1. NCBI lineage: Eukaryota > Metazoa > Chordata > Mammalia > Chiroptera > Emballonuridae > Rhynchonycteris > Rhynchonycteris naso. Next base: position 126,941,502 of record CM072999.1, read on the forward strand.
GTACAGCAGTAATGGCTTGAGAAGGGCATAGTGACTAGAGAATCAAAATCCTCAGTGTAAAAGGTCTAGTAACCTCACTAGTTATTTACACCAAAAGATGTACTAACTTAAGATAAGAGCAATCTAGAATGATAATAGTAGAGATGATTAATGCCAGCATATGTTCTTTTGGAAATTTTCCCAGGGAAGGTGACTAACCAGAATTGTCCTGTACTTTTCCCCAGGCAGAGTAAATTATCATGGCTAGTGAATAATCTGAGTGGTTACTATAGTGCACCAGCCAGATCCTTTTCTCAGGACTGAAGGACTCACTTCTCTAACTGCTGAGAGTTTTAGCAGCTGATGGCTATCCTTCTCTAGAAATTGTCCTAAGCAAAACAGCGCTGCACTTCCCAAGGTCAGGTACCCTGGTGGGGAGCAGCACACATATTAGGACTGGTGAATAGAGGAGGTTGTGCGTTCATAAAAGCTTAATTCCATTGCTTTAAGGTCAGCACAGCTCTGAGGGAACATCATAGCTCCAAAACTTCTGTAGAGCTACTGAGCTCTATTGCAATTGCACTGCAGTTCAATTCTTCTCTTAAACAATTCTGCTTCTTTTAATCACATGTGTTGATATAGAAGATACATTCCAAAACAGGCATACTTTATTTTATTATGCTCTGCTTTATTGTAGGGGATCATGAACCATACTGATATAAGATGTCAAACTTAATCAAAAAATGTGTGTGTGTGACTGCTCCACCAACCTGCCATTCCCCCATCTCTTCCCCTCTCCCTATGTGCTGAGACAGCAGTATTGAGATTGGGCCAAATCATAACCCTACAATGGCTTCTAAGTGTTCAAATGAAAGAAAGAGAACATATCACTTTAAATTAAAAGCTAGAAATGATTAAACTTAGTGGGGAAGGCATGTCAATACCTGACACAGGCCAAAAGCTAGGTCTCTAGCGTCAAACAGTTAGCCAGGTTGTGAATGTGAAGGAAAAGTTCTTCAAAGAAATGAGGAGTATTACTCCAGTTAAAACAAATGATAAGAAAGCCAAACAGCCTTATTGCTGATACAGAGAAAGTTTTCATTGTCTAGATAAAAGACAAATAAGTCACAGCATTTCCTTAAACAAAGCCTGATCCAGAACAAGTTCTTAACTCTCTCAAACATTATGAAGGCTGAGAGAGGTAAGGAAGCTGCAGAAGAAAAGTTGGAATGTGACAGAGGTTCAGTCAGGAGGTTTAAAAGGAAGGGAGTTGTCTCCTTAATGTGAAAGTGCAAAGTGAAGCAAGTGCTGATGGAGAAGCTCCAGGAGGTTATCCAGAAGATTGAGCTAAGGTGGCTGCACTAAAAGCTAAGATCTTTAATATAGACCAAACTGCCTTATATTGGAAGAAGATGCTCCCTGAGACTTTCAGAGATCGAGAGGAAAAGTCAGTGCCTAGTTTGAAAGCTTCAAAGGACAGGGTGATGTTTTTGTTGGGGATTAATGGAGCTGGTGACTTTAAGTTGAAGCCAATGCTCATTTAACATTCTGCACATCCTAGGGCCCATACGAATTATGATAAATTTATTCTACTTGTCTTCTCTATAAACGGACCAAAAAAATCTGGATGACAGCACATCTGTTTACAACATGGTTTGCTGAATATTTTAAGCCCACTGTTGAGACCTACTGCTCAGAAAAAATATATATATTTCTTTCAAAATATTACTACTTATTGACAGTGCACCTGGTCACCCAAGAGCTCTGATGGTGTTGTACATGATTAATGTCGTTTTCATGCCTGCTAATACAACATCCATTCTGAGCTCATGGATCAGGAGTAATTTTGACTTTCAAGTTTTATTTAAGAAATATTTTTTGTAAGGCGCTAGCTGTGATAAATAGGAATTTCTTAATGGTTCTGAAAGGAAATTAAAACTTTCTGGAAAAGATTCACCTTTCTAGATGCCATTAAGAACATTCCTGATTCATGGGAAGAAGTCAAAATGTTAACATTTATAGTAGTTTGGAAGAAATTGGTTCCAGCCCTCATGGATGACTTTGATGGGTTCAAGATTTCAATGCCAGAAGTAACCGCTGCTGTGGTGGGAAGAGCAAGAGAACTAGAATTAGAAGTGAAGCCTGAAGATATGACTGAATTGAAGTTTCGTAACAAAACTTGAATGGATGAGGAGTTGCTTCTAATGAATGAACAAAGAAAGCAGTTTTTTTTTTTTTTTATGGAATCCACTCTCCTTGAAAATGCTGTGAAGATTGTTAAAATGACAGCAAATGATTTAGAATATTACACAAACTTATTTGATAAATCAGTGGCAGAGTTTGAGAAGACTGACTTCAATTTTGGAAAAGACCTATTGTAGATAAATGCAATCAAACAGCATCACATGCTACAGGGAAGTCATTCATGAACGGGTCAATAAATGAGGATAACCTTATTGTCTTACTTGAAGAAATTCCCACAGCCACACCAGTTTTTAGCAACCACCACCCTGATCAGTCAGTAGCCATCAACGTTGAGTAAGATCTTCCTCCAGCAAAAAGATCATGACTCACTGAAGATCATGGCTCAGATGATGGTTAGCATATTTTAGCAATAAAGTTCGTTTAATTAAGTTTTTAACATTTTTTAAAGCTACCCATGTAATACACTACAGCAGAAATATTTAACCGGTGTGCCACAGTAATTTTTAAAACATACAATACCTGAGCCCTGGCTGGTTGGCTCAGTGGTAGAGTGTGGATGTCCTGGGTTTGATTCCCAATCAGGGCATACAGGAGAAGCACCCATATGCTTCTCCAGCCCTCCCACTCTGGCTTCTCTTTTCTCCTTCCCTCCTGCAGCCATGGCTTGATTACAGAGAGTTGGCCCAGGGTACTGAGGATGGCCCTGTTGGCTCTACCTCAGGCACTAGTTGCCTGGTTGCAACAGATCAAGGGCCCCAGATGGGCAGAGCATCGCCCCCTATTGGGCTTGCCAGGTGGATCCCAGTCAGGGCACATGCAGGAATCTGTTTCTGCCTCCCCTCCTGTCACTAAAATACAAACAAACAAACAAAAAAACATGCAATACCTGACTATTTAGTCAGAGACACTAACCACTTTTCTTTTAGATTGTTAAAAAATGACAATTACCAAAGCAGCAATAACTACCCAGTGAGAACGAATCAAAATTTTACCTATTTTTGTAAGGGTAGCCAAAAATATATTTTTTGGTGTGCCACCGAATTTTAGTAACTAGTTTATGTGTGCCATAAGGTGAAAAGGTTGAAAATCGCTGGACAACAGTATAGTATAAACATAATTTGTATATGCCCTGGCAAACCAAAAAATTAGTATAATTCACTTTGTTGTGATATTTGCTTTTTTGTGGTGTACTAGATAGAGCTTAACGTGCAATGTTTCTGAGGTTTGCCTATATACTTCCTGCATAGATATCTCTGTCTCAGAGTCTCATTTCCAATAAACCTTACTGAAGGCAAATACACATATTCAGCATACATTCATTAGCATCTAGAGTATATGTTAAACATATTTTAAGTGATATCTATATATATAGATATGTTGCTTAAACTATATGTCATATATATGTATATATATAAATCTCATTTAAACTGTGTGTTTTTTGCCACACTATTGTTTAACTTGTACAAAAAAAATTTGTTTTTGGCATATTTATTTTCAAATCTGAAAGTAAATCATTTAAGAGTTTTAGGAAATATGGATTCCACAACATGGGTGAATCTCACAGATAATTCTGCCAATACAATGTTCAGTAAGTTTGATTGTCACACAATTAGATTCTCTGATGGCCAATGACCCCCAAATTATCTAGATCAGAGAAGAACATGTTTAAATGATTGTGCAGGTTTTTTCTATTTCTAACTGAACCTTTTGACACCACCACTTAATAAAGAAAGGGATAAAGATGCATCAATAAATGGATGTTAGAAGGTACAATATTTTTAACTATGTGGAAGCAGGGAGATCCACCACTGTTACACTGTTTAGCATCCAGTTGTTTTGTTTTTAAATTTTCTATTACAACAATGCACAGCTCATATTTTCTAAAAATAAGACTATGACTAAAAGAAAGTTTTTGTAAAAGGAAAATGTTGTCTACGATTGATCACAACATAAATGTTTACTTTCACGTTCAGCTCATCAGTCTTCTGTAGAATTTGATATAGTTTAAAGACCTGAAAACATTTCATCATAATGATGCTAGTCTTCCTAACTACTCCAACATATTTAAACCACACAGCTAATTCAGTGGATTTAAATAAAAAGTTCCTTAAACTTTATCAAAAAGCAGCAGCAGTTCTGTAAATTTATACTGCTAAAATTAGAAGCCTTCGAAGTAGCTTTGAAAACATTCTAATATTGGGGGGAAAAAACTTAGAATGTTGCAAAATTAGAAATCAAAATAAGACTGTCAAGCAATTCACATTTGTGAAACAATAACAACAATAATAATAACAATAATAGAAACAATTCACTTTTATTGAGCATTTACTATGTGCCAAGTCTGAATGGACCATCTATCTCATTTACTCCTCCAACAGCCATATTAATATTCACTATTATTATTATCATTTAATTGATAAAGAAATTTGAGACCACATAGGTTATCTTTTAGAGTTACAAATATAAAGGAGTGAACCTCAGTGAAATTGATATTTAAATACAGTAAATTATTTGCATAACTCTTACTAAGTGTAGACTAATTTTATACTAGCACTTGGAAGCAAGAGCTTTTTTCCCCCCATTTTTAGTTGAGATATAAAATTATATTAATTTCAGAGGAACAACACAATTCAATATTTGTATTTATTGTGAAATGATCACCACATTAGATTTAGCTAATGTCCATCACCACACAGTTACAATATTATTGTTCTTGTAATGAGAACATTAAGATCTACACTCTCTTAGCAACTTTAAAGTATGCCATACAGTTCTTGTTTTAAAGCAATTACATTTCTTAATTTCCTTTTCTCTTAAGAAAAGAACCTAGCATGCGTTGTATCAAGAGTTGGCAATCACCCAGGAGCCAAATCTGCTGGGGCACTTGCACTTGTAAGAAACTTTTATTGGGCCTGACCCGGCAGTGGCGCAATGAATAGAGTGTCGGACTGGGATGCGGAGGACCCAGGTTTTAGACCCTGAGGTCTCCAGCTTGAGCGCTGGATCATCTGGTTTGAGCAAAAGCTCACCAGCTTGGACCCAAGGTCGCTAGTTTGAGCAAGCGGTTACTTGGTCTGCTGAAGGCCCGCAGTCAAGGCATATATGAGAAAGCAATCAATGAACAACTAAGGTGTCGCAATGAAAAACTCATGATTGATGCTTCTCGTTTCTCTCTATTCCTGTCTGTCTGTCCCTATCTATTCTTCTCTCTGACTCTCTCTCTGTCTCTGAAAAAAAAAAAAAGAAACTTTTATTGGAACTCGGCGTCGTTCATCTTTCATTCATTTTACCTATTATTGTCTTAGGCTGCTTTCACACTACAATGGTCAAGTTGAGTAGTTGAGACAAAGACTGTATAACCCAGCAAGACCAAGATATTTGCATACTGTTTTTTCCAGAAAAAGTTAGCTAAGACTTGCGGTATACATTCATTGTTTAGAATGTATATAAAATGGCAAACATTTAGTTCTAATATACAGAAACAAATATTAATGTCCTTTAATTCTACCTTCTATTAGCACATTTCAAATGAGCAGATATAGTCTGGGATGTAAAATAAGAGATATGGAAAAATTTAACTTAGTTCAAACAGATCATATTTTTTTACTGTCAAGATTATAATTAGTAAACAAAATTTTTGATTATTTTTAATATATCAGTTATAAATAATTGGAAGAAGAAGTATGTTAAGGGAGTCAATTGAGCTGCTTGATATTTATTTCTCTGTTAGTATGTTTTATTGTTTTTGCTCATCTCCTGAATTTGAGGATTTTGAATTCTGATGTCTTAACTTGGAGCTCTGTTTTATGTGACTGTTGGCAAAGTATTGTAAATATACAAGGTCATTTGTTCTATCTCAACAAATAGAGAGCTTAAAAAATAACTATTACCTGTCTTTGCCTTCTAGCTTTGGATATTTTTCTGTAAATGAATTAAGTAAACTCAATGAAAAAAATTAATTTAATGATACGCAATCAAATCAATTAAGAAGATGCATCTTTGGTTAATTTTTACATGTATGATACTTCAAAAGCCATGTAACTCATAACTTAGTCCCTTTGTTGTTTTTATTTTTTCTAGATTTGGATGATCCTGTAGTAACTGTTCATCAAAGTATAGGTGAAGCTAAAGAACAGTTTTACTATGAGAGAACAGTATTCCTCAGGTGTGTTGCCAATTCCAATCCACCTGTTCGGTACAGCTGGAGACGGGGACAGGAGGTGTTACTTCAAGGATCTGATAAAGGAGTTGAAATCTATGAACCCTTCTTTACCCAGGTAGGAATTCAGGTATAGCATATCCACCCCACTCTGGAGGATACTTTCCTAAGTCAGGTTGCTTGCGATATTGTATCTATTTAAAAAAATAGTTTCTTCAAACCTGGACTTTTAAAAACATTATGTTTTTGATTGAATGATCTGAAGACTTAAACACTGAAGGAAAACTTGTTTACTTTTATGTGGTAATTAAATTAAAAATGTTAACTCTAGAAATAATTTTAAATTAATTATCCCAACTTATATATCTTTGTTCAAAAGTTTCTCTAGGTTTTATTAGAAAGTGCATAATTATACATTTGCTGACTGCTTTTTTATTTTAATTTTATTTAGACAATTAACTTTAATGGGGTGATGTTGATCAGTTAGAGTACATAGATTCAGAGAAAACATCTCCAGATCATTTTAACATTTGATTATGCTGTATACCCATCACCCAAAGTCAAATTGCCCTCTGTCCCCTTTTATTTGGTCTTCTTTATGCCCCTCTCCTCCCCTCCACTTCCTCTCTCTCTTCTCTTCCCCTCCCTCTGGTAACCACAGCACTCTTATCTTTGTCCATGAGTCTCAATTTTGTGTCCCACCTATGTATGGAATCATACAGTTCTTAGTTTTTTCTGATTTCCTTATTTCACTCAGTATAATATTATCAAGCTGACTACTTTTTTGTTCTTTGTGTAAAACGTTTCTTAAAAGAAAACACTGATTTTCCCATTTTATGATAAATAATTTTAAAAAAATAAAGAAATTTACTGGAAATTTATTGCACTTTAGTTTTTTAAAGAAATTTGTCTAATTTTATTAGTTCATTTTTGATTTTCAATTATTTATATGGAAAGCCTTAATTATGTAAAAACTAAAATATCTAATGAGTCATTAAAAAACTTATTTAATAAAAAGAAATACTGAATTGATTTTCCATAGAGTGAATTTAATATGAAATATGTTTCTGTAATAAATTCAGAGTGGAGAATTAATAATTCTCAAGGAAGACACTGAAGTTTGGAGAAATATATTTGAATGCTGTTTAATTAGAAAGTCTTTTGATGAATAGAAAGCACAAACCTAATTAACAAAGAAAAAGTGTTAAATGAAAAAATCGTATTTGGTAATATATTCAAAATAACTGTGGCTGTGAATATAATAATAAATGATATAGGCTATAAGATAAACAGGTGCTTGACCACATTGTGTAAGTTTTGAGGCATTATAAGTCCATAATTAGGTAACTATACAAGTAAATTTTAAATATTATAAATATTCTACTTCAAAATTTTAAAGATTATTACATGTTTCACATCTTAACTGTCAAATAAGTAATCCTGAGTTTGTAAATTTCTCTTTTCGTTTATACCATTAAGTATATTTTATATGTAATAAACCAGGGGTGCTCATTACGTCGATCGCAATCTACTGGTCGATCGTGAAGGAAGCGTGGGAGATCGCATGACATTAAAAAGACATTTGTCTTTTGATTGGCATACAGGGTAGCCAATCTGACGTCTGAACTTTTGACACCCTACACATGCGTGTTAAACCTCGCTAACTTGTTCAGTTACATTGCTGCATAATTAGCCTTCAATTTATTTAAACTAAATACAACAAAGTGTATAAAAATGAGTGCTGTAGCTGGTCCAAGTAAGAAGCCTAAAACCTACCACTTTCATACAGAATGGGAGGGGATTTTTTTCACTATGTCATATTCTAAGTGCGTTTGCCTCATCTGTCTGTGTGCCATTGCTATCTGAAAGAAGGGAAATGTGGATAGGCTTTTTTGGACTGTTCATAAAAACTATGACATTGACTTTCCTCCGAAAAGAGAGCTGAGATGGAGAAAGGTTTTAGAAGAATACACAATATTCAATAGTAATAATAGTAACTTAAATAATGATAATATAGAAGAAATAAATTTATGTTTTGCATTTTTATTGTAGGTAGATCATTTTGACTTGGTCATCTTATAAGTAGCTTGCAAGCTGAAAAAATGTGGGCACCCCTGAGGATAAACCATTTACTTTAATATCTAAAGCCTGTCTCATTTCAGATTAATATAATTGCCAATGTTTATATACTAACTGAAAGAATGCAGTGATTATGCAAAAACAGCTTCATATATCATACATATGATCAATATCATATAGAAATATCATGAATATATAAACATACATATTTCTATGTATTGCTACTGAAAAGTGTAGAAAAGCTATGACATGCCATAATGTAAATTTATGGAAATTATTGTTCCCATGTGTTACCAGTGACTACACCATGACACCAAGGGATCACAGTTTCCCCATATATTTTCTGAAGAAAGAAAATTTCTCTTCAGTTTTTACTAAAATTATTTTTTTTTTAGAAAAGTAACAAAAAATTGTTAACAGCATTTAATTGCTTGGGTACCTCTAGGGTTTAGAAATTCAGATCAGTGATCACCAACTGTGTTTGATTCATCTATTATTAATTTATTTTTAAAGTATGGACATATTATAAAAAATATTTTTTAAATTTAGAAAGCATGTTTTCTTGTCTAACATGTACCTGGAAGGTACAGAGGTAATTCTAAACACCTTTTTTCCCATGTGGCTATTTTCTACCTGCCAGATGGGTCTGATCACTTGGAAATGATCATGTGGGCCTTGCTCAAATTTGGGGAAAACTTCATACTTTCAGAATAATTAGAAATTTGTTATTAAACAAGCACAACTAACTTTTCATCTATTCCTCTGAATTTGTTGCTGCATCTATGTTAGCAACTCTAAGAAAACCACTTTATAAGAGCTCTCAAACTGGTAGCTGTTGATTCTGCTTTTCAAAATAACTTTAAATTCTCTTCCTTTTTTCTCTCCTATTTTTTTATGAGAAACTTTTTAATTGGACCACTTCTGTCCTGATACTTCCACCTTTGTGAATATCAGACTTTGCTATGCTGCTTTCTCTACCATTGTAAATGCTGGTACATCTGTTGCTGGACTGTTTGAATTAATTCTCTTTAAAATACTTAAGAGCCTGACCTGTGGTGGCGCAGTGGATAAAGCATCGACCTGGGAACACTGAGGTCGCCAGTTCAAAACCCTGCACTAGTCTGGTCAAGGCACATATGGGAGTTGATGCTTCCAGCCCCTCCCCCCTTTCTCTCTTTCTCTCTCTCTCTCTCTCTCTCTCACTCTGTGTCTCCTCTCTAAAATGAATAAAATAATAAAAATAAGATTAGAATACTTAAGAAACAAACAAGCTTTCCTTGCAATTCTGTGATTCACCTGCTGCAACTTATAATTGCCATAGCGTGCAGTTATAGCTCTTATGATGTAAAAATGTCTTTCCTGCTTTTCACTACTTGATTATGCTATTTATCTCTCCTCTGGAAACGGCTTATATATTTGTACCTGTCCTAAAAATCATATGGAGCAAAAAATAAATATATACTTTTATGTTAATTTGTTAATATTAAACATATTTTATAGGTCAAACTGATAGAATCTGAAATAACAGCAGATGAATATTTTAGTTCTTATAGCCACAGAATGTACTGGCTTTTCCATAGATAAGATGTTATCAAAGATTTTTCTTTATGGCCTGATACATACAAGTCTACTGTATCATATGATGCCACATTTTTCTATGGAATATGACATTAGGTTTTTTTTTTCTTTTTACTATTAATTTTAATTTATTGTGTTAACATGGATTTAAGTGTCCCACTAAATATAACACCTTCACCCCTCTCCCCCGTGTCCCCATTTACACCCCTTTTGACCTCTCCCACTAACTCCCGCCCTCCTTCCCTCTGAGGTTTGCTGTCCTGTTATCTGTATCTCTGTGTTATGTATATATAATTTCACTAATCCCTTTACCTTCTCTGATCCCATCCCATCATCCCCCTTCCGAACTCTATCAACTTTCCCTCTGCTTCCTGTGACCTTGCCTCTGCCTCTATTCTGTTCATCAGTTCACTTTGTTCATTAGATTCCACATGTAAGTGAGATTATATGATATTTGTATTTCTCTGCCTGGCTTATCTCACTTAGCATAATAGTATCCAGATCCATCCATGCCATCACAAAAAGTAAGATTTCCTTCTTTTTCACAGCCACATAGTATTCCATTCTGTATGTGTACCACTGCTTTTTAATCCACTTGTCCACTGATGGACACTTGGGTTGTTTCCAGATCTTGGCTATTGTAAACAATGCTGCAATAAACATGGGGGTGCATTTCTTCTTTTGAATCAGTGATTTGGTATTCTTAGAATATATTGCTAATAGTGGGATAGCTCGGTCAAAAGGCAGCTTCATTTTTAATTTTTGAGGATCTCCATACTGTTTTCCACAGTGGCTGCAGCAGTCTGCATTCCCACCAGCATGCAGGAGGATTCCCTTTCTTCCACATCCTTGCCAGCACTTATAGTGTGTTGATTTGTTAATGAGCGCCATTCTGACAGGTGTGATGTGTTATCTCATTCTGGTTTTAAATTGCATTTCTCTGATGATCAGTGATGTTGAACATTTTTTCATAGGCCTATTGGCCATCTGTATGTCCTCTTTAGAGAAGTGTCCATTCAGTTCTTTTTCCCATTTTGTAATTGGATTATTTACCTTCCTGGTTTTGAGTTGTAGTTCTTTATAAATTTTGGTTCTTAACCCCTTATCTGATGTATTGGTGAATATATTCTCCCATTGTGTGGCTTGTCTTTTTATTTTGTTAATGGTGTCTTCTGCTTCACAAAACCTTTTTAGTTTGGTATAGTCCCATTTGTTTATTTTGTCCTTTATTTAGTTGCCTGTGGAGATAAATCAGCAAAAATATTACTACGAGAGAGGTATCAGAGAGTTTACTGCCTGTTTTCTTTCAAGATGCTTATGGTTTTGCCACTTAACATTTAAGTCTTTTTATCCATTTTGAGTTTTTGTGAATGGTGTAAGTTGGTGGCCTAGTTTCAGTTCTCTGCATGTACCTGTACAATTTCCCAACACCATTTATTAAAGAGACTGTCTTTACTCCATTGTATTCTCTTACCTCCTTTGTCAAACATCAATTGACCATAAAGATGTGAATTTATTTCTGGATTCTCTGTTCTGTTCCATTGATCTGTATGCCTGTTCTTATGCTGGTACTAAACTGTTTTGATTACAATGGCCTTGTAGTAAACTTGATATCAGAAATTGTGATACCTCCCACTTTATTCTTTATTTTCAAAATTGCTGAGGCTATTCATGTTGTTTTTTGGCTCCATATAACTTTTTGAAATATTTGTTCTATATCTTTGAAGTATGCTATTGGTATTTTGATAGGAATTGCGTTGAATTTATAGATTGCTTTGGGTACTATAGACATTTTAACAATGTTTATTCTTTCTATCCACGAACACAGTATATGCTTCCAGTTTTTTGTATCTTCTTTGAATTCTTTTATCAATGTTTCATAATTTCTGAGTACAAGTCCTTTACCTCCTTGGTTAAATTTACTCCTAAGTAGTTTATATTTTTTGTAGCATTAGTGAAAGGGATTGTTTCTCTAATTTTTCTTTCAGACAATTTATTGTTGGTGTATAACAATGCCACTGATTTCTGATTTTATATCCTGCCACCTTGCCAAATTCATTTATCAGGTCTGGTAGTTTTTTGACTGAGACTTTAGGGTTTTCTATATACAGTATCATGTCATCAGCAAATAATGGTAGTTTTACTTCTTCTTTATAATTTGGATGCCTTTTATTTTTCTTCTTGTCCGCTAGCTGTGGCGAGGACTTTCAGAACTATGTTGAATAAGAGTGGTGAAAGGGGGCACCCCTGCCTGGTTCCTGATCTTAAGGGGTTGCTTTTAATTTTACCCTATTGAGTATGATGTTTGCTGTCAGTTTGTCATAGATGTCCTTTATTATGTTTAAGTATGTTTTTTGTATTCCCACTTTGCTGAAAGTTTTTATCATAAAAGGTTGCTGGATTTTATCAAATGCTTTTCTGCATCTATTGATATAATCATGTGATTTTATCCTTCCTTTTGTTTATGTGATGAATAACATTAATTGATTTCCAAGCTTTGTACCAGCCTTGCTTCCCTAGAATAAATCCCACATGATCATGATGTATGGTTTTTTTCATGTATTGCTGAATCCGGTTTGCTAATATTTTAAGAATTTTAGCGTCTAAGTTCATTAGGGATATAGGCCTATAGCAGGTGTCGAGAACCTTTTTGGCTGAGAGAGCCATGAACGCTACATATTTTAAAATGTAATTCTGTGAGAACCATACAATATGTTTAACACTAAATACAAGTAAATGTGTGAATTTTATGTAATACCAAACATTTAAAGTACAATAAGTCTCTAACTTTTCTTTTTAATAACGTTGTAATGCTGTTGCTAACCAATGATAAATAAAGTACTTCTTACCATAAATGCGACTTCTGGTGCTGCATGGTTTTGCTGATGGCTTTGTAGTCTGGTTGACACATGGTGAGGTTAAGCTTCATGAAGGCGTTGAGACTTCCATCCATTAAACGTAATTGTAGGTTGGTCTTAACAGTTTTTAGATGTGAGAAAGACTGCTCACATGCATACATAGAGCCAAACATTGTCAGTACAGCAATACTCACAAACTGCAGTGTGTGGTATGTGATGGGAAGCGCGTTTCAAGTTTTTACAATCAGCTGGTCCGCGGGTTGAAGTTTTTTTATTTCTCCCCACTTGTGTTTGCTTGCCAACTATGCTTGCTGTCATGCAAATCTTTCCAAGTCTTTGTTCAGTGACTTGAATATATTCACCCACATGTCTGAGGCCTTCAGGTCAGCAGCTTGTAGCTCAAAATCTCTGATGGAGACACCGGGTATGGAATTCAGGTCGGCCCTGTCCACTGCACACTCGTGTGGATGGGTGATGAACTTAAAAAGACGAGTGCGTTCACAAGATTCTCCAATGCGTGCTTTGAATGACTGCAGGAGAAGATGTTAAAGCCCGTTAGCTGCTGGAGATCAAGATGTTGAGCAGGGTCACTCACTGTGCATGCATCTTTAAACTCTTCCAGTTTTTCAAAGTGTAATAAACGACCTGTTTCAATGTTGTCGATGAGGAGTTCCAGCTTGTTTTCAAATGCAAACAATGTTTGTTGAAGAGATAAGACTCTATTTCCAACGCCTTGCATTTTCACATTGAGCCGATTCAGATGTTCAGTCATGTCCACAAGATAGTAGAACTTCAGGAGCCACTCAGTGTTAGCTAACTCAGAATGCTCGACGTTTTTCATTTCAAGAAACGTCCAGATTTCACTAAGACAAGCCGCAAAACAGCTGAGTACCTTCTTTCTTGAGAACCAATGCACATTGCTGTGCAGAAGCAGACCAGGATAATTATTTTTAAGTTCATCCAGCCGTTTTAAACTGGTGATCATTTAAAGCTTGGGCAACATAAAGTTGACCACCCCAATGACCGGCGACATCACCTCACCAAGCAACTCACCACACATCTGAACACAAAGGGCCTCCTGATATAGGATGCAGTGAAAATTTAGAATGGGTCTCTTTTCATGTTCAAGAAGAAGTGCTATGAATCCTGTTTTTCTCAACCATGCATGGAGCACCATCAGTACACACCAAAATAAGTTTATCCATTGGTAGATTTTTTTCTTTAGTGAACTCAGTGAAAGACTTGAATAAATTTTCCCCTGTTGTTTTCTTTCATAGGCAAAACAGCAAGACTTCCTCATGTAGTGTGTCACCGACAGCATACCTTTGCAATCACGCTGAACTGGGATAAATGGCTTACATCTGTTGACTCATCTAAAGCAAGAGAAAAGAATGGTGCTGCATTTATGTCCTTCACTTGTGTTGCCTCAATTTGAATTGCCATCAAGATGGTACAATATTGAACAATTCTTGCCATGTCTTTTATTTGTTTGATTATCTTGTCTTTATTTAAAAAGTCATCAAAAAGTTCATTGGCAACATCAAGCATGAATGTTTTGACATACTCCCCATCTGTGAATGTCTTTTCATTTCTCACAATCGCTAAAGCACCAGCAAAGCTAGCCAAATTCCAGTCACCTTGTTGGGTTCAAACATGAAATTGTTGCTAATTAGCTTGCACTCTGCACAGTAGCTCTTAACATGCTTTCTTCCTGCTGCCCCTGCTGGATATTTTGATGCAAATGTAGTATGGCTTGTGTCAAAGTGCCACTTTTTATTTGACCATTTCATCAATGCTATTTTATCATTGCGTATTAGACACACTGCAGAACCTGCTCTCTCCACAAAGACGAATTCCTCTGTCCGTTCCTGCTGAAAAGTACGATACTCCTCATCTTTTTTCTTTTAGCCATCTTCTTCGTCAAAAGTGTTTCTGCAATTAGCCAGCTGACTACTTGTTTAAAAAGAGGGGAGTTTACTTTCTGACATCACAATGACCCGTGTATGTTACACGTTATTCAATAAAAATTTGGTTTATTTTCCCGGAGGACAACTGTGATTGGCTCCTGCCACCTGCAACCATGAACATGAGCGGTAGGAAATGAATGGATTGTAATACATGAGAATGTTTTATATTTTTAACGTTATTATTATTATTATTTTTATTAAAGATTTTTCTGCAAGCCAGATGCAGCCATCAAAAGAGCCACATCTGGCTTGCGAGCCATAGTTTCCCGACCCCTGGCCTATAGTTTTCTTTCTTGGTAGAGTCTTTACCTGATTTTGGAATGAAGATAATGCTTACCTTATAAAAGAAGTTTGGAAGTCTTCCCTCCTCTTGAATTTTTTTAAATAGCTTGAGAAGGATAGGTGTTAGTTCTTCTTTGAATGTTTGGAAAAATTTGCCTGAAAAGCCATCCATCCAGGATTTTTGTTTTCTGGGAGTTTTTTGATAACTGTTTCCATTTCATTTATTGTAATTGGTCTGTTTAGGTTTTCTGAATCTTCCAGACTGAATTTTGCAAGATTGTAAGATTTTAGGAATTTATCCATTTAACCTAGGTTGTCCTATATTTTGGCATATAAATCTTCATAGTATTTCTTACAATCCTCTGTATTTCTGTCAGTTGTTACTTCTCTACTTTCATTTCCAATTTTATTTGAGTCTTCTCTCTTTTTTTCTTGGTGAGTCTGGTTAAATGTTTGTCAATTTTGACTACCTTTTCAAAGAACTAGCTCTTCGTTTTTATTGAATTTTTGTATTGTTTTTTCAGCCTCAATGTCATTTTTTTCACTCTGATCTTTAGTATTTCATTCCTTCTACTTCTTCTGGGCTTTATTTGTTGTTCTTTTTCTAGTTCTTATAAATTGAGGATTAAATTGTTTATTTGAGCTGTTTGTTCTTAAGGTATGCCTATAATGCTACAAACTTTTCTCTCAGGATTGCTTTTGCTGTGTCCCATAAATTTTCAGTTGTTGTGTGTTTATTTTCATTTGTTTCAAGAAAATATTTTGTTTCTTAATCTTGTTGTTAACAGATTTATTATTTAATAATATGCTATTTAGCCTCCAAGTGTTTAAAAGTTTTTCAGCTTTTTTATTGTAGTTGATTTCTAGTTTTATGTCCTTGTGATCAGAGAATATGCTAGTTATGATTTCAATTTTCTAAATTTAATGAGACTTGTCTTCTGTCCTAACATGTGGTCTATCCTGGAGAATGTACCATAAGCACATGACGAAAATTTATATTCTGCGGCTTTGGGTGTGAAGGCTTTTGAAGATTTTAATTAAATCCAGTTGATCTAGTTTGTCATTTAAGGCTGCTATTTTTTGTTGTTGTTGTTAATTTTCTGTCTAGAGAATTTATCCATTAATGTTAGTGGTATTTAAAATCCCATACTAATATAATATTGTTGGTGATCTCACCCTTTATGTCCATCTAAGTGTACTTTATATATTTAGGTGCTCCTATATTAGGTGCATAGATATTTACAAAGGTTATATCTTCCTGTTGGATTGCTCCCTTTATCATTATGTAGTGGCCTACTTTATCTCTTACTATAACCTTTATTTTAAATTCTATTTTGTCAGATATAAATAATGTTATCCCAGATTTTTTTCACTTGCATTTACATGAAAAACTTTTTTGCATCCTTCACTTTCACTTTATGTGTATCTTTTTTTCCTAAGGTGAATCTCTTGTAGGCAGTATATGTACTGGTCCTGTTTTCTTATTCAGGCAGCTACACTATGTCTTTTGATTGGAGCATTTAATCCATTTATACTTCAGGTTATTACTGACATGTACTTATTTATTTCCATTTTATTCTCTAAATTCTACAATCCTGTTTTATAAGATTTATTTTATTTTATTTTTACTTTGCTCTGTTTACAGCAGGCCCCTTAACATTTTATGCAGCATTGGTTTGGTTGTAATGAATTCCTTGAATCTTTTTTTGTCCGGGAAACTTTTTTTTCCTCTTTCAATTTTAAATGATAGCCTTGCTGGATGAAGTAGCCTTGGTTGTAGGTTCTTGTTTTTCATCCCTTTGATTATTTCTTGCCCATCCCTTCTGGCCTCAAGTGTTTCTGTTGAGAACTTGGATGTCATCCTTATCAGCGCTCTTATGTATGTGGTTAACTGAATTTCTCTAGCAGCTTTTAGTATTCTTTTTTTGTCTCTGAACTTTGGAAATTTAATTATGAGGTGCCTTGCTGTAGGTCTCATTGGGTTCCTTATTTATGGGACTCTCTGTGCTTCTTGAAGTTGTGCAACTTTTTCCTTCATCAATTTAGGGAAATTTTTAGCTATGATTTCTTTAAACAGATTCTCTAACCCTTGTTCATTCTCTTCTCCTTCAGGAACCCCTATGTTGCATATATTCTTTCTTTTTTTGTTGTCACAGAGGTCTCTTGAGTTTTCTGTCTTTTTAAGCCTCTTTTCATTATTCTGCTCTACATCTATGCTTATGTTTATCTTGTCTTCTAAATTGCTGATTCGATCATCTCCTTCATCCAGCCTGCTGTTGATTCCTTTTAGTGCAGTCTTCATTTCTGATATTATATTTGTCATTTCAGACTGGTTCTTTTTTTGCATTTCAATGTTCTTTTTGATGCTTGTTATCTCTTTGTTTACGTGCTTATTATGTCTACCCATTTTTGCTCTAAGATCCTTGAGCATCCTAAAAATCATTATTTTAAACTCTGTATCTGTTAGTTTGGTTACTTCCATTTTATTTAGTTTTTGCGGGGGGATTTCTCTTGTTGATTCATTTGGGTGACATTTCTTTGTCTACCCATTTTGTCTGTCTATGGACTTCTTCTTTGCGTGTGCTCCTTGTGTTGCTAGTTGACTCTAGAGTTGGTGCTGTCTGCCACCAGCTACTAGTTGTGTTGGTTCTAGATTTTCTTAGGTTGGCATCAGCTATTGTTTGTAACCTGCTGTGGGCTACTTGTCGGTAGCTATTGGTCTTTTTGCTGTTTGTGTCTGCATTTTCTGTGCCTGGGTAGTATGGGAGGAGCTAACCTGTGTATAAGGATGAGTTTCCTCCTGCTTAGAGCTCACAGCAGCTCTGTTATAGCCCCAATCTTCATAAGATTTGACTCCACTTTTCAGCTGCTCCACTTCCTCTTGCAGCTCTTCCCAGCGTCTTCTGTAGAAGTACTGTAGAGTGGGCTGTGACTGGCTTTACCCAACCAATCTCCCTACAGGTTGCAAGCTTGTTGGGTTAGGGCAAGTGAGGTTGGTAATTCAACATTAGTGGGATCCCCTACTTCAGGGTTCTCTTGGGCAGTAACTCAGTACAGGGATTATGGTCCCTTCTCCAGAACTTAATCCCTCAGCCACTGTTAAATACTCACATTTTATTTCTCTCCATGAAAGTGAGCAGCAGTTTCAGATGGAGTGGGGCCGTCATTCCCCTCTGCAGAAGTTCTTACAACTGATGAGACCATAGTCTCAAGGAGGAAATCTGACAGAGTCCTCTCCTGGGGCTGACACTGCCCCCACAAAAGTGGCTAAGCCCCTTGACCAGATCCAACAATAGGCTCACTGGGACTCACACTTTGAATGTTCATGCTCCAAGCCTCTCTTCTTTCCTTCTTTGGAGTCTATCCCAGTAGGGTAGGATATCTAGCACCAATGGCAGCTGACTATGAACCTCCACCCTATCTAATGCACATGAACCAATGTGCTGGTGCTGATTACAGAGAGCAGAACTCACCTCAGCTGGGCCAGGTCTGAGGAGCCCTTTCTTAGGATACCACTCTAGCAAGGGTTGCTAGGTCCTGAACTGATTCTCTCCTCAGCTGGCCACTGGATGTGCCAACCCTGGGCCTCCACGGCAGAAACCTGGCACAGACCAGTGGGAGATACTGCCTGTGACTGGCCCTCAGCAACCTCCTTGGAGCTACAAGCAATCCAGAGTTTGTGGCTGTCTCTGCTGGTCCCATGTGCACATGGAAATACTACCTGCACACCTAGGCTGGCTTTTACTCATGCTCAGCTTGGAGAAATGTCCACTTAAAAGGCAAAGGTTCCCTGAGTCTGTCCTTCTGCACTCTCTGTCTGCTGGCTGTTTGTTGGTCTTAGCTGCCAGATAAACTTCTACTAGTGTCTAGAGAGTTTGCAGCAATTCATGGATTAGGAAGGGTGGTAGGTGTGGCTCTGCCCCTTGGCCCCAGGTGTCAGTCTGTCCAGACTTTTTCACAGACCTCAGTAGTGTATGGCTCTACAAGTCTGGTGGGTCTGGCTTGTGAGACCCAGAGGTGTAGTCTGTCCACCCACAGTTTCAACTGAGTCTCCTATGAGGTGGAACTCCTACTCTTAGATTCAGAAGTGTGCATGGGGGGGGGCATAGCTCCAGCCTCAGCATTAAAAAACTGAATCATTGACGTCCTTCCTGCTTCTTGGCCTCTCAGAACGACTCTTCACTCTGACTGGTGCAGGAGGGACTCCTGAAAGCAGAGGAGTTGGTTTTCCCCAAGCTGATGCCACTCAAAAGGGATTGCTCCGCCCAAGAAAGATGGTGACTACAGTATTGAAGAATAACTCAGTACAGGGGTTCTTGTGACCATCCCCCTCTGTGTCTCTCCCTAGGCCTCATACTTTACACTCTCATCACGTAATTCCAGTCCTTTCAGATCTCAGTCCTCTGGATCCCCAGTTAAGTGGTTATAAATGGGGTTTTCTATGCAGGCCCTTTAAGATGAAGTCTTTTAAGCTCCATCTCTTTTTCACAGACAGAAACCCAGCTCTTTTCACCAGCAAATTCAGTCTGGGTGCCTCTTGTAGACTCTTGGGCTCTAGACTGGTGCTTCAGGCTTGTGACTGAGCCCCCAAACCTCTCAGGGCGACCCTCCTTGCAGTGGGAATCCCTCTCGACCCTCAGCCACCACTTGATTTTGGGAGTGGAATAGCACTTTTCACATCTTCGTCCTTTCTGCCAGTCTCGGTGTGGCTTCTTCTGTCATCCTTGGTTATAGACTCCTCTTCATTTAGTCCAATGTTAGTTTTTCAAGATGATTGTTCTTTAATTAAGTTGTAAATCAATTTGGTCCTGGGAGGTGGCAGTTGGAACGTCCGCCTACTCTGTTGCCATTTTCTCACTCTACATTAGGTTTCTAACGAGTTTCATGTTTTATTATGGAAAACTCCAAACATCTGAGTGATCATTTAAAAACATGAACTTTTTTTCTGCTTTGAAAAAAGTTCATATTCTAGTGGATATGAATATTAATAAATAAAAATGCTTGGATGCTTTAAAAAGTACCTCTAGTAGATTCAATGTATTGAATCCTACAAAACCATTTCGATCTTTCTCTGCCTTACTCCCTCTGACCTCATAAAGTGTTCTCATCTCACCATCCTTAGACATGCTGAATGTCTGCATGCTGTTGATCCCTCTATGTAAATGTAGTTTGCTTAGATATTATGGCAGTTTTCTTAATACTGAGGACTCATCACCTCCGAAGGCCTTCTATTGCAAATCAATCTGAAGCAACATCTCCTCCTTTCCTTAGTTGCTCTTCCCTCATACTCAGTTTTTAGTTTTTTTTTTCTTATAGCACTGAAACTATCAAATTACCTTGTGTTTGAATACAACTCACTAATTATAGAAGCTTTGTCATTTCAACAGCTAGAACACTGACTTACACATGGAGAATTCCCTAAATATGTGTTAAATATTGAGCCAATATTGCTGTGGAAATGTCTGGATTACTAGCTATGAGATGGTTATAATTGACTCCAAATTTCTAGTAATTTTAAAACCACACTACAACTCCATCTCTCTTCACCCACTAAAGAAAGCTTAATAAACTGTGAATTAGAATGTTATAATTAAATTACTTTTAATATATTTAATTTTCAAACTATGACAATTTTCTACTATAATTTTTTTAATTTAAAATATTTTTTATTTTGAAGTAATTTTAGACTTATGGAAAAGTTTTAAAAAATCAGGTTTCTATATATGCTTTATCTAGCTTCTGTTTATGTTAATATTATGAAGAAAAATAGTATTATCAAAATTGGAAAATAAAATTGGCACAATACTGTTAATTAAATTATAGATGTTATTCATATACACAAGTTTCTCTAGTATTCTTTTTCTATTCTGGGATTCTATGTAGGAGCACATGTTGCATTTAATTTTAATTCCTTATGCCCCTTCTTCACTTTAAAATTATAGGTATATGAGTGTCATTTTAAGTTGAATTTATTGGGGTGACACTGATTAATAAAATTATGTTACAGGAGTACAATTCTATAATGCATCATTTGTATATTGTATTGTGTATTCACCACCCCAAGTCTAGCCTTCTTCCATCACTCCCTTCATCCTCCTCTTGCTCCCCACCCACGTTTTCTCTTCTAATCACCACTCTGTTGTCTGTATCTATGAGTGTTTTATTCTTTTCCTTAATCCCTTCACCTTTTTCACCTAGCCTATTCCTTCTGATAGTTGTCAGTCTGTTTTGCAAATCTATGAGTCTATTTTGTTTGTTAGTTTATTTTGTTCATTAAATTCCACATGTAAGTGAGATCATATGGCACTTGCTTTCCTCTGGCATATTTTGCTTAGCATAATTCTTTCTAGGTCTTTTTATAAATAAATTGTAGGTATACTTAATATTCTGGATACAAATCTTTTGTTAGACATGTGCTTTGAAATGAGTCTTTCCAGTCTGTGGTCTGCCTATTTCTTTTTTCTTTTTCATTTAATATTTTGTTTTTTTAATTTTTCAATTATAGTTGATATTTGATCTTATTTTATGTTAGTTTCAGGTAGGGCAGTGTGGTCAGACCTTTATGTAATTTACAAAGTACTCCTCCTGATAAGTCTAGTACCGATTTGACATCATACATAATACTACAATATTATTGACTATGTTCATTATGCTGTCTGTACCTTACTTCTCCAAGATTATTTTGTAACAACCAATTTGTACTTCTCAATCCCTTCACCTTTTTGTACCCAACCTTCCAAACTCCCTCCTACCTGGCACCATCAGTATGTTCTCTGTATCTGTGATTCTATTTCTATTTTATTTGTTCATTTATTTTGTTCTTTAGATTCCAAACAGAAATGAAATCATATAGCATTTGTCTTTCTTTGTTCAACTTATAATTTAATTGATTTTTAGTCCAATTTCACCAAGTCAGAAAGCATACTTTAAGTAATTTTAATCTTTAAAAATTACATAATTTACACTTATGTTAAGCCTATGGTCTACTTTCTTAAATGATCTATGTGCACCCACAGGAATATACATTCCAAAGTTCTGGAGTGCCAATTAGGTTATATTTGTTAATAATTGTGCTGGTTAGACACTGTATATATTTTCTGATTTTGGTGTCTGTGTTCTAAGCTATTAATAGGGTTCAGTTAATGTTTATGGCTATGGCTGTGGATTTGTTTATTTTTTCTCTTTTGTCAATATTTCTTTATGTACATATTTAAAATATATTACTGGTACATACAGATTTAGAATTATTATTTCTTCCTGGTATACTAAATATATTATCTTTTTGATAATATGGTAGATTATCATTTAAAATGTCCTTTATCTCTAGTAGTACTTAATAATTACAGCCTGCATCCTTGACCACTTTCTCAGTAAGGATATACACAAAGAATGAATTAACAATATTTTCCCTTTTTATATTTTACTTTTGTCTAGTATTTTAATTCTACAATATATTTTTAAATCTGTAAGACATTATTTTGTTCATTTAAACTATTATCATCCACTTATATTTAGCAACATATTTCTTTTTTCTACTTTGAGTTTATTTTTGTTTGTGGTATGAGGGAATATTTGAGATTAATTTTTTCCAGAGGGATATACATTTGTTCTAGTACCATTTATTTAAATGAATATTCTTTCACCACTAAATTTTCTTGACATTTAAAATTGAAAATCGATTGGCCCTATATATTCAGGTATATTTCTGAACTATTTATTCTGTTCCATTGATTTATATGTCTGTCTTTATGCCAATACCACACTGTCTTAATTACTGTAGTTTATAACAAGTCCTGAAATAAGGAAAAGTAACTCCTTCAACTGTGTTCATCTCTTTCAAAGTTGGTTTGAATATTTTAGCTTTTTTCTATTTCCACTTAAATTTTAAAATCATCTTGTCAGTTTCCACAAAAAGTCTGATAAGATTTTGAGTGAAGTTTTGTTTAAATTTGTAGATCAATTTGAGGAGACTGATATTAAAGTTAATGAACTAAAGGTGATTGATATTGGCAATGTATTTGAATCAAGAAATGAAAAACCTGATTGTCCCCATTATGATTTTACCCCTTTGTCACATGTAGTATTCACTCTATGAACAATCTGACAGCACATGGAAGATTTTTCAAAATCAGTTTTATTTAGATTTATCACCCTTTGAGATACTGCTTTGAGTCTTTTTGTGTATATATGTGTTTATCAGAGCAGCACAGGAATCTGGTCATTTTTTAAGAGACATTCTGGAGTCCTACTTGTAAAGAAATTACCTCTCTGGGGCAAGGCAGCTAGTTGTATATTGCTCCTAGAGATTCAAGGGTTTCTTTTTCAATGGGCCATAGCAGGTATATTTGTGTGTAAGAATCACAAATGCAAATGCCTACTGAGATTAATTCGGTAACATAAATATGTGACTCTGTCTAATAGTGGGAATATAAGAACTGCTGAGGCTTGCTGTACATCTCTACTTTTCAGAAAACAATGAGTTGTCTATTGTTGCCAGAATTCAACATTTGACCCTCCTGGACTATCATTTTGAAATTTTGCTTGAATCCACAGTTTCCTCAAGGGGGATGTAGTGGTACTTACAATAAAATTTGTAGTCATGTGTGACTTCAAATATTGAGATAAAGAGTAAGCAAAGTTTCTATGAAAGTTCTGTTGAATGAAAATAATTAGAATTAATAGATTGAGAACTCCAGGGCTAATTCCAGCCTTAAGGGCCCATTTTTATAATATACATGAATATGATGAAGAGAACATTTTTACCCAGGAATCTAATTGATAGAAAACAATGTCCTCGTTTGTAGCTTCTAACTGCCATGGAAATTTGGTTGTCCAGCAGTAGAAAGTAGCACAATAACTTTAGCCTGTGATTTTTATTTTTACAATGATAAAATATAATTTCTATGTAAGTTCTAATTTAGAGTTATCATATCTAGTTTCTTTCCCCTATATTAAGAAGTAAACCTATACATTTCTTAAGAATGTCAAATTGTGTTATTGAGTTAAAGTTATCAATTTTTTGGTCTACATGTCTAATTTATTTTAGGTTTAAAATTAATTTTGTGTGATATTCTTGAAATATTTCCCAGGAAAAATTTATTTTTCTTTTTTCATATTTTTTGGCTTTATTGTAATGGTTTTGCTATTTGAATGAGATATAAATGGTGTTTACTTCTCCCTTTGCTTAGTGTGCTAGTGGATATATATGTAGATATAAATATATTTTAATTCTTAGGTGTTACTGATTTTTTTGACTGTTGTTTCTCATCAGTTGCTATGTGTACTTTCATCATGAAAGACTTTTCCATGTTAGCATTGTTGGTATTGGAAGATAGTAGTTTTTAAATTTATTTCTGTGGATTCTACGGCTCTCTCATCTTCATAGTGTAACTAAGACCTAGTTGAAATAACTGACATCTACACACAATATATTAACAGCTTTCTGCTAGAGATAGAGGTTACAAACAAGTCTCCTTCTCTAACTTTGTTGATATTTATAGGGAGAAGTTAAGGTAAACAGTGATTATGAAACAAAGTAAAAATTATTGTCAAAATAGGGACACACAATACTTCTGTGGAGAGTGCATTCGAGAGGGAAATCAACAGCACCCGCGATAACACAGAAGGAAGATAATGTCTCCCCAAACTGGTTCTGTCTGGTTGACTAGAGCAATAATTGGTTTATGTAGGAAAGGGGGGACTATAAACCTGAGAAGGTATACTGAGAATATATTGTGGAAGATTTAAATGATAGATCATTAGTCTGCTTATTTATTAATGTTAGAAAATTAAACTACTTTTGAAGAGATATTTTTCTATTCAACAACAATGCCTTGTTTTTAGTAAAATAAAATTTTTAAGGTAAAATATATTTATCCCACATGCTTATTTATATTAAGCTAATAACTGTATCAATTTGGATTGAATATTTATTTCCCTATCCTGTTGAGTGACAAAATCTTTATACCATTTTGTAGATAGTGTTTCTGAAGTGACATTGGTGTGTGTTCCTGAGAATGATGTAAATTCAAAAGCATATGATGTAATAAGTCTAAAAATAATAATTATGCTTTTCAGACTTCCATTCAATACTGAAGATGTAGGCTAGTATATATTGTTATCCATAAATTAATAATAAATTATAATTAAAGATTCAAAAAGTGAGTATAAATTTGAAGGTTTTTTTTACTGATATATGAAAATACATATTTTAAAAAGGTCCAAATGCAAATACTACTTAAGGTTATGGTTATTATTTTAATGAAAAATGTTGCCATTGATAATTGATATTGACAAATGTATATATTTTCTTTATAAAAAGGCAATTTTAAAAGTTTAAATATAAGCGTTAAAAATAATTCTGTGAACATTAAAGAACTATGTACTTAAATTTTACAAACTACACATATTTACGCTATTTTTCTAGAACTTTTGTAAATATATTCATGACATCATATTTTGTATTGTAATTATACCATCTAATTGTTTACAACAATTACATCAATTATATAATTAGTTATAATTAGACTAATTATGTAATTAGACAATAATCAACTAAATATATGTTTTATAAATCATGGAAATTCACATGCAAAAACCTTCCAACATTACAGAACAATAAATGTATGTGAATGACAAAATAAATTAACATCGTGTGATAAAACAGTTCTAAATGGTAAAGTATAAATCATTGCAAATATATATTATATATATATATATATATATATATATATATATATATATATATATATGTAGCTGTAGATGTACACACATGTCATTTGATAGCATAACTTCGGGAGCTGTTTATTGAAAGGAAAAGGGTCAACTTGAATGTCTTCATCATTTTTTGAATGTGGTGAATTAAGTGGGTAAGGGTCAAACTGTTCTATAACTATGCCTGTTTTCTACATTCTTCCAATGTCTGTGTGGTATTAGCCCTCTGCCTCTCTGACATGCCACACAGATTCATCTTTCATATTACCCTAGATGGCTATAGTGTAGCTTCACACATCTTGGTATTTTTTTCCCTGATTACAAGATGTAAATCATCTTCGCTCACCTAAAACAACTCTCCAATCTCATGCCAGGTGAACCACTGGGAAACTGTGTACCTAGACTTCATAGTAAAAATTATCCTTTCCTTTGGTCATTCCTTCTCATGTGCCCATTTTGTCACATTGTTCCACATGAGAATTAACTGGTTTGTGCTAACCATTATATTTATTAGGCCATACTTATTGGTGTTTATAAAATCTCAAGATTGCTACTCAATTTATATTCTTTATTTTTGAATAGCACAAACACCATCAGCATTTCTGACCCTGCCTAGAGATTTGTCAGGAACTGGTGTACAGCTGTTAAATGAAACTATGATAATAAGTCAGATAAATAACACTAAGAGTGTCTTAATAGAAGATTGCCAACTAAAATTTTTACAGAAGATAAAAACTGAAATGCAAAAAAATCAAAAAGTGACTAAAATATTATATTTATAATCAATTATTTTTACAAGAAGTCCTGTTAAAGTAACATGGTAATCTTAAGTGCTAGAAATAAGCACAGAAGTATAGAGGCATAAAAAAGCTTTATTGAATTTTAACAAAAGAGCATCATTGATATTATTAGTAGGTACCATTTCTCTGGAGTTTTGAAATAGTATCCAGAAAATATGGATTAAAAATAATTTGTCAGTGGAAATATAAACAAGTACTGGTAGAAAACAATTAACTCCATGGACTAAAGAGACTGTCATAAAATATAAATACAAATGACTTTGTTTTTTCTTTGAATATATTTGAGAATTATTATTACTATATGAATGTTTTAAAAATATCAACTGTATACCTTAAGATCTTCTGAGTTGGTATTAGGTGCCCAATGGACAGGAAGCTCCAGAGAAATATGTAGAGCAAAGGCCTGAGTGGTCAGAGATAGGTAGTTGTAGTACTTTTATTGGAAAAAAGTATTCACTTAAAAAGTGTCTATTCTACATTAAGTCTTGTCTAGGTGCTTGGAACTTAATGATAAGAACGAGACAGACACGATGACTGCCTTCCCTTTGGGTACTTAAAGGCAAGGCAAGAAGTTGGCAGGAAATAAATCCACTACTGAAATAAATCGAATGAGATTGTGTTATAAAGAGTTATTGCAGATCTCATGAAAAGAGATTACTACTCCTCCAGAAAGTGAGGAAGGGCTTACCTGTGGAAAGTATGGAGTGTTGGGAGCTAAGAATGAGTTGAAATTGATTATGCACAGAGCCATAAAGAGCTACTTATGTGCAAATTGTCTATGGCAGAAGGAAGCCAGATGTGTGGAAGGCAAGAAATTGAGACCTGGGAAGAAAGGAGGATACAGATCATGTTGGGTCCACAGTCATGTCAATTGCTGTTGTATTTATTCTTAGGAATATTAGTGAGCCATGTGATTTAAGCAGAGAAGTGACGTGGTCAAATTTGCATATTATCCCCCTGGTTTTTGATTAGGTCTTCCTTTCATTTTTTAAAATTAATTTTAATATGGTGACATTAATAAATCAGGGTACATATGTTCAATGAACACATCTCCAGGTTATCTTATCATTCAATTATGTTGCATACCCATCACCCAAAGTCAAATTGTCTTCTGTCATCTTCTATCTGATTTCCTTTGTGGCCCTCACCTCCAACCTCTCCCTCCCTCTCCTCTCTCCCCCCACCCCATAACCACCACACTCTTGTTCATATCTCATAGTCTCGCTTTTATGTTCCACCTATGTATGAAATCATGCTGTTCTGTTCTTTTCTGTTTTACTTATTTCACTCCGTATAATGTTATCAAGGTCCATCCATTTTGTTGTAAATGATCCGAAGTCATCATTTCTTATGGCTGAGTAGTATTCCATAGTATATATGTACCAAAGCTTTTTAATCCACTCGTCCTCTGACGGACACTTGGGCTGTTTCTAGATCTTCGCTATTGTGAACAATGCTGCCACAAATATGGGGGCACATTTCTTCTTTTCGAACAGTGCTATGGTGTTCTTAAGGTATATTCCTAAAAGTGGGATATTTGGGTCAAAAGGCAGTTTGATTTTTAATTTTTTGAAGAATCTCCATACTGTTTTCCACAGTGGCTGCAACAGTCTGCATTCCCACCAGCAGTGCAGGAGGGTTCCCTTTTCTCCACATCCTTGCCAGCACATATGCTGTGTTGTTTAGCTGATGAATGCCATTCTGACTGGTGTGAAGAGATATCCCATTGTGGTTTTAATTTGCATTTCTCTAATGCTTAGTGATGTTGAGCATTTTTTCATATGCCTATTGGCCATCTGTATGTCCTCCTTGGAGAAATTTTTATTCATTTCTTTAGTCCACTTTTTGATTGGATTGCTTGTCTTCCTGGTGTTGAGTTTTATAAGTTCTTTATATATTTTGGTTATTAACCCCTTATCAGATGTGTTGTCGAATATGTTCTTCCATTGTGTGGTTTTTCTTTTTATTCTGTTCTTATTGTCTTTAGCTGTGCAAAAACTTTTTAGTTTGATATAGTCCATTTGCTTATCTTGCTTTTTATTTCATTGCTCGTGGAGATAAATCGGCAAATATATTGCGTGGACAGATGTCAGAGAGCTTACTGCCTATATTTGCTCCTAGGATATTTATGGTTTCACGGCTTACAATCATGTCTTTTATGCATTTTGAGTTGGTTTTTGTGAATGGTTTAAGTTGATGGTCTAGTATCATTTTTTTGCAGGTAGATGTCCAGTTTTCACAACACCATTTGTTAAAGAGGCTGTCTTTACTACATTGTATGTCCTTTCCTCCTTTGTCAAATATCAGTTGTCCATAAAGGTGTGGGTTTATTTCTGGGATCTCTGTTCTGTTCCAATGATCTATGTGCCTGTTCTTATACCAGTACAGGGCTGTCTTGAGTATGATGGCCTTGTAGTTTATACCTTGATATCCGGAAGAGTGATACCTCCTGCTTTTTAAGTGATACCTTGATATCCGGAAGAGTGATACCTCCTTTTTTTCTTTTTAAGATTGCTGAGGCTATTCGTGTTCTTTTTTTGGTTTCATATAAATTTTTGGAATATGTGTTCTATATCTTTGAAGTATGTCATTGGTATTTTAATTGGTATTGCACTGAATTTATAAATTGCTTTGGGTAATATAGACATTTTAATGATGTTTATTCTTCCTAACCATGAGCACGGTATATGCTTCCATTTGTTTGTATCTTCCTTGATTTCTTTTATCAATATTTTATAATTTTCTGAGTACAAGTCCTTAACATCCTTGGTTAAATTTATTTCTAGGTACTTTATATTTTTGGTTGTAAGAGTGAAGGAAATTGTTTCCTTAATTTTTTTGCTGACAGTTCATTGTTGGTATATAGAAATGCCTCTGATTTCTGAGTATTAATTGTATATTCTGCTACCTTGCTGAATTCATTTATCAGGTCCAGTAGTTTTTTGACTGAGACTTTAGGGTTTTCTATATACAATATCATATCATCTGCAAATAATAACAGTTTTACTTTTTCTTTTCCAATTTGGATGCCTTTTATTTCTTCCTGTCTGATTTCTGTAGCTAGGACTTCCAGAACTATCTTGAATAAGAGTAGTGAAAGGGGGCAACCCTGCCTGTTTCTTGATGTTAAAGAGATTCCTTTTAATTTTTGCCCATTTAGTATTATGTTTCCTGTGGGTTTGTCATAGATAGCCTTTATCATGTTAAGGAATGTTCCCTGTATTCCCACTTTACTGAGAGTTTTGATCATGAATGGGTGCTGGATTTTATCAAATGCTTTTTCTGCATCTATTGAAATTATCATGTGATTTTTGTCCATCCTTTTGTTTATGTGATGAATCACATGGATTGATTTGCAAATATTGAATCAGCCTTGCCTCTCCAGAATAAATCCCACTTGATCATGGTGTATGATTTTTTTCATATATTGCTGGATTCGGTTGGCTAATATTTTGTTGAGAATTTTAGCATCTAAATTTATCAGGGATATCGGCCTATAATTTTCTTTCTTGTGTTGTCTTTGGCTGGTTTCGGGATCAGAATTTAGCTCGCCTCATTAATAAAGTTTGGAAGTCTTCCTTCCTCTTGAATTTTTTGAAATAGCTTGAGAAGGATAGGAGTTAGTTCTTCTTAGAATTTTTTGTAGAATTCACTTGTGAAACCATCAGGCCCAGGACTTTTCTTTTTTTGGAGTTTTTTGATAACTGTTTCAATCTCCTTTATTGTAATTGGTATGTTTAGGTGTTCTGATTCTTCCAGATTGATTTTTGGAAGATTATATGATTCAAGAAATTTATCCATTTCACCTAGGTAGTCTAATTTTTTGGCATAGAGTTCTTCCTATTATTTTCTTACAATACTTTGTATTTCTGTTGTGTCAGTTGTTATTACCCCACTCTCATTTCCAATTTTATTTATTTGAGTCCTCTCTCTTTTTTTCTTGGTGAGTCCATTTAAAGGTTCATCGATCTTGTTTACCTTTTCAAAGAACCAGGTCCTGGTTTTATTGATCCTCTGTATTGTTTTCTTAGCCTCTATGTCATTTATTTCTGCTCTGATCTTTATTATTTTTTTTCCTTCTACTAGTCCTGCACTTTATTTGCTGTTGTTTTTCTACTTCTTTTAGATGCAGAGTCAGGTTGCTTATTTGAGCTTTTCCTAGCTTTTTATGGTATGCCTGTAGTGCTATGAACTTCCCTCTCAGTACTGTTTTTGTTGTGTCCTACAAATTTTGAGTTGATGTATGCTCATATTCATTGGTTTTTAGAAACTTTTTTATTTCTTCTTTAATCTCATTTTAATCCATTTGTTATTTAATAACATGCTATTTTGTTTCCAAGTGTTTGAGTATTTTTCAGTTTTTCTTTTGTTGTTAATTTCTAGTTTCATGCTATTTTGATTAGAGAAAATGCTTGATATGATTTCAATCTTCTTAAAATTGTTGAGACCATTTTTGTGTCCTAACTTGTGGTCTATCCTAGAGCATGTACCATGAGTGCTTGAAAAGAATGTATATTCTACTGCTTTAGGGTGAAAAGTTCTGAAGATATCTATTAAATCAAGTTGATCTAGTGAATCCTTTAAGTCTGTTGTCTCTTAATTAATTTTCTTTCTTGAGGATCTATCCAGTGATATTAGTGGTGTGTTGAAATCCCCTACCATTATTGTATTGCTGTTAATGTCGCCCTTTATATCCATCGAAGTCTGCTTTCTGTATGTCGGGGCTCCTATGTTTGGTGGGTAGATATTTATAATGGTTATATCTTCCTGTTGAATTTTTCTCTTAATCATTATATAGTGTCCTTCTTCTTTTTTTCTTTTTACAGGGATAGAGAGAGAATCAGAGAGAGGGACTGATAGGGACAGATAGGGACAGACAGACAGGAACGAAGAGAGATGGGAGGCATCAATCATTAGTTTTTCATTGCCGTTGCAAAAACTTAGTTTTTCATTGATTGCTTTCTCACACGTGCCTTGACCGCGGGCTTTGAGCAGACCGAGCAATCCCTTGCTGGATCCAGCGACCTTGGGTCCAAGCTGGTGAGCTTTTTTCCTCAAGTCAGATGGGCCAACGCTCAAGCTGGTGAGCTGGGGGGTCTCGAACCTGGGTCTTCCGCATCCCCGTCCAACGCTCAGTCCACTGCGCCTCCGCCTAGTCAGGCTGTGGTGTTCTTCTTAATCTCTTACTACAGTCTTTGTTTTAAAGTCCATTTTGTCAGATATAAGTATTGCTACCCCGGCTTTCTTTTCATTTCCATTTGCATGAAATATTTTTTTCCATCCTTTTACCTTCAGTCTATATGCATCTTTTGTTTTAAGGTGTGTCTCTTTTAGACAGCATATGTATGGGTCCTGTTTCTTTATCCACGCAGCTACCCTATGTCTTTTGATTTGATCATTTAATCCATTTACATTTAAGGTTATTATTGATATGTAGTTGTTTATTGCCATTTTATTCTATAAGCTGTATTCTTCTTTTGCTATATTCTTTTCCCCATTTGAACTGTTCATAACAGGCCCCTTAGCATCTCTTGCAGAATTGGTTTTATTTTAATGAATTTCTTGAGGGCTTTTTTTTTTTGTCTGGGAAGCTCTTTATTTCTCCTTCAATTTTAAACGTTAGCCTTGCTGGATAGAGTAGTCTTGGTTGTAGGTTCTTCTTCTTCATTACTTTGAATATATCTTGCCATTCGCTTCTGGCCTCAAGTGTTTCTGTTGAGAATTCGGATGTCATCCTTATGGAGACTCCTTTGTAGGTGATAGCCTTTATTTCTCTAGTAGCTTTTAAAATTTTCTCTTTATCCGTTAGGTTTGATATTTTAACTATGTTGTGTCTTGGTGTAGATTTCTTTGGGTTTCTCTTTAATGGAGTTCTCTGTGCTTCTTGAACGTGTGAAACGTTTTCAAGCCTTAATTTAGGGAAGTTTTCAGCTATGATTTGATTGAACAAATCTATCCCTTGTTCTTTATCTTCAGCTTTGGGAACCCCTATGATGCAGATGTTATTTCTCTTCATGTTGTCACAGAGCACCCTTAGAGTTTTCACACATTTTTTTTAGTCTCTTTTTTTTTTCTGCTCTGCCTCTGTGCCTTTGTTTATTGTTTCCTCTAACTCGCTGATTTGATCCTCAGCGTGATTCATCCTGCATTTAATTCCTTCCATTGTGGTCTTCAGTTCTGATACTGTATTTGTCATTTCTGTCTGATTCTTTTTTATTATTTCAATTTCCTTTTTTATACTTGTTATCTCTTTATTTAAGTGTTTGTAATGACTATCTATTGTTGCTCTAAGCTCTTTGAACATCCAAAACTATCATTATTTTAAACTCTGCATCTGGTAATTTGGTAATATCTGGTTCATTCATTTCCTTCTTTGGGGATTTCTCTTGATTCATTTGGGTTGCATTTCTCTGCCTGCCAATTTTGTCTGTGTATTAGAAGGGTGTGGCCACTGGAGTCCAGTGGATGTTTCCTCTGTGTTCCCTAGGTGTGGTCCTTCTGCAGGCCCACCACCCCCTCTGCCGCTGCCTAGGGTGGTTGGCTATGGGCGTTGCCGGTGCCGGCCCACTGCGGCTGTTCCTGTGATTTCCACCTCTCCTCAGCAGGTGGGGCTGTGTTCTGGTGCCAGGCTCTATAATCGTCAGCTTGTCTGGGCCTTCTCCTCACTCCCAAAGGTGGGGTTGCGCACCACACTCAAGCCACAAGCATCAGCACTAAGGGTAGGGTTGAGCATCTTTGCTCATCTTCGAATCCTGGCTGTTCCTGGGTTTTCACCCAGCCCCTGCGGTCAGAGCTGGCTTGCCGCTGTTTCTTAGGTTGGGTGGGGCTGCTGGCGTGCACTCAGCTGTGAGCCTCTGCCGTCCCAGGCTTTAGTCCCATCCCCACAGTCAGGGCCAGCTCGCGCAGGGTCGCAAACCTTGGAGGCCAGATGATGCTGCGCGCCCTCGGGCTCCTGCTCAGCAGCAGATCTCTCCTCATTCCTGGCCTCCTGCTTTTATTCCGCAGTGGGGCTGCAGCCTGGCCCGTAGCTGCTGGACTGCTTTCACTCATTCCCTCTGCCCCTGCTGGGCTAGAGTGAGCTCACATCAGCTGGGCCTCCCCCCCTGCTGACAAAACTGCATTTCAGCATCCCACCACCACCACCATCCCTCCAGCATTCCCTCAGTAGTGTGGGTGGGTGCACTGCAGTTCAGACACTTACACTCAATACTGTAGTCCTAGAAGCTCCCTCCATCCAAGTAGCTCTGCTCTAAGTGCCATGGGAGAGCTTGTTTGTCTCGTGTCCTCTCTTCCTTTGCTGGTATTGCTAGTTCCAGGGGAAATATTCATTTTTGATTAGGAAAATGACTCAGCGCAGGGTTTAGGATGGCTGTTCCTCAAAGTGTTTCTCCCTGTGCCTTCCAGTCCACACTCTCTTCCCACTGCTCCAGTCCTCTCCTCTCTCCCTGTCCCTGGGAGGCCCACGTGAGTGGTTGTGAGAGAGCTTTTTTGTGCCATTCCTTTAAGAAAAATCCTGGGTCTGAGAAAACTGTCTCTTTCTCACAAACAGTATCCTAACTGGTTTCACAGCTAAATACTGTCCATACACCCCTTCTAGGCTCTGAGGCTGCAGGCTGCACCTTTGTTCCTGGAACCCAGGTCCCTCCCTTTCCACTAAACTCTCTTCCTGCCACACTAGTCTCTCCGGGCTGCCATTTGCTCTGTGACCTTGGCAGCCCTTTCCATGTTTTTGCTTTTCCTACCAGTCTCAATGTGGCCTCTTCAGTGTTCCTTGGTTAAAGAGTCCACTTAGTTTAGTTCAAAGTGGGTTCATCTAGATGATGGTTCTTAAAATTAAGTTATAATCCACTTTGGTTCCAGGAGTTGGAAGTTTGTATGTCCGCCTACTCCATCGCCATCAGGCTGTCTAGGTCTTGCTTTCTTAAACTATACTAAGCAGGATTTTTTTCTGCTGACTGTAACATTTAGAGCTCAGATTGTATTTAAAAATAAATTTAGGAATGGGTCAAGATTAAACATGCTTTAAGATCAATGAAAGGATCTGAGATACATACTGAATATACAAATAAGAAGTAGGAATTGAAAAACAGAGATTCCTGTTATTAAAGAAAGAACAGTAGATTTAGAGGAGTACTCTTGAAGTTCAATTTAGAATATGTTGAGTTTTAGGTGTCTGTGAAACATCAGAATGAATATATTGTAGTAAACATTCAGTATATACATCTGAAACTTAAGGAAGAATCTTGGAGTAGGGATACAGAGTGGGTGTAATGGTGGGATGAATAGGGCTTGTAGTAGAAATTCATCAGCAAAGCTAAGATCATCGGGAGGAAGTTCATAGTGAGGATAATTATGAAATAAACAGAATTTCAGAAAATACCACCAGTAAATTGTTGAGAGGAGAAAGTAAAGCAATGAAATCTAAGCAGTACCACTCACAGAGGAAGAAGGAGTAGGATATATCACCTCACTTAAAACTTATCTCAGTCAACTAGTTCTAGTATAACATTCTCTTTCAACTAGGTTTTCTAACTATGCATACTTTTCTAGGCATTATATCTAGTTAATGTAAATGATAACTCAGTTCTACACTGAGAACTTGTTTTAAATATAAGTGCTAAAAAACACACAGTGACTCTGTATATTTGTATGGGGTGCATTTATATCTGTTGTAGAGAAAAAAATACAATGTCATTTTAAAAGAAAAATTAAGAAGGTTATTGCTTACAGCAAAGTGGAAAATGCTAAAGATGTGACTGAGCTAAGACTGAATTTTGATGGTGAATTAAAGGAATTATGGTCACATGCCCACACACACTGAAGGAAAGATTCATTTAACCCATTTGAAAACCTCTGTGTGCCTGCCTGCCTTGTATAAGCAAGCTTTTTAAAAATTTTATTTACTTATTTATTTATCTATCTGTTTGTTTATGTATTTATTTATTTATGTTGGTAAGTGAACAGCCTGTCTTTATGCATCCTCACTAAATATTTTGATCCTTTTATAGAATGTACACTATTGTTAAAATTTTTAAGATTTGAGGGATATTACTGAAGTAAAAGAAACATATGGTTTTGTATAGATGTTATTTGGAAAAGAATTAACATTTTGAAAATTGCTATACAAAATATGATGTCATTGGGATACTGCTATACCATCTTCATGATTAAGTTATTTAAGAGAGGAAATTATTTTGAGAAGACGCATACACTTTGGAAGGTAAAGAATTCCCAGGAAACCTAATATGAATTGGACAGAAGTGGTTATTCTTTTCTTTCTATTGTTCTTTGTTCTTTTTACCCCTTGAACAATTTCAGTTTTTTTTTCATGGTTTCCTGGCGCATCAAGAGTTTGCATGATATTTCTAGTCATTTGTGTTATTTGAATCTACCTGTAATTTGGCAGGTTTACCTGAGACACCTAGACCTTGACCTCCTGAGTGTAAATAACAGAAACAATAATAATATAGCTACAGTCATGAATACTCCTTTATGCAGTTTTAGATTGATCATCTGTCACTGCTCTATATTTATAAAGTATTTATATATAAATTTAATTATCTATCATTAGATTGACCTCATTAACTTTGTTTTACCACTGTCATTTCATTGATTGGCTTCTCTTTGGAATTCTTTTCTTTCATAACATTTTATGTTGAAGTCTGCATAGATTTCAGTGTTTGTTGAAGAAATTCCACTATTGAGTACGCTGTTCTGATCTTTGCATAATAATTTGCATAACTACCATCAAAAATAGATTTTGCGCCTCTGGGAAGTTAGTTTGCAAATCAAATGTTATGAATTTTCATTGTAGTCTGTAAGTTTTTATCTCTACTCACATTACATTATTATTTTTAAATGCAATGTTTTTGTTTTTTTAAATTAGGGCATTTTCCTTTAAACACAAGATAATTTACCATATTCTGCTAATAATATGATTTAATACAATATAATCACATACTTCATTCTTTCTTTTATTTTGGTTACTATTGACTTTTTCTAATGACCTTTTTACATTTTTAGGGTGAAACAAAGATTTTAAAACTAAAGAATCTTCGACCTCAGGACTATGCTAATTATAGCTGCATTGCTTCGGTGAGGAATGTATGTAATATTCCTGATAAGATGGTTTCATTTAGACTTTCCAATAAAACAGGTAAGGAACTCTTTCTGAAATTTTTCTGTTTATTTTTCACACTTAATTTTTAACAGCTCTAATTTTCTTATAGACAAAATAAATAAATAAAATCTTTTAAAATACACATAAATATTAGTGGGTCTAAGACTTATGAAAGTTAATAATATTATTACTTGAAACAGCATAGATAAAATATTGAGAAATAAAATTAGTGATTAACATATAAAAACTGAATGTGATTATATTGTTCTTTTGGCATGAAATATTTTGTGAATTATGATAACTAATTTTATATCATAACTAAATTTGTATCCTCAATGAGTTGTTTTAAGAATAAACTAAATAAAAATAAACAAAATTATTTTAAAGACTAAGAGGTACAATAATATATTTAATATATTTATGCTGCAGAAATGTATGGTTTTATAAGTTCCCAATGTCCCATAGCTAATAAAGGATGAGGACCAGATTGATCTCAGCGTTTGAAGAGTAATCTTAAAAAGGAAACTGACTAGCTATTCACAATTTCAGTAGAGATGGAGAAAAGGAACTTAAATCTCAGCTAGAGTGTTTTATTAAGAATAAGTAAGGACTTCTTATCTTAAACTCAAAGGAGAAGATTAACACAAGAGGTGAAAGACTTTTCAGTTCCTGACGCTTTTAAAAGCAGCTGAGTGATTTATTTGTGAGCTGACTTTCAACAACTGACAACTCAAAAAGCAGATACTTCACTACCTGTCCTGTTGGGAGCACAGGAGCATTCTCAGCTTTGTGTTATTCTTCATTTTTCAAGCTAAAGTATGATGTATCTAGACTGAGCAAACAAAATAATCTATTATTCTCTTTTACAAATAATCTCAGAAAAAATTTGGATTAATGTTGATGACAAAGTGAGCATTAGAACAATGGTAAATAATTGGATTTAAAAATAAAAGCTAATGCCTTGTTTGACTCTTCAATAACTCTAATCAGCAATGTCATGTGCCTGGAGCTTTACATATTCAAGCCAGATTTGCTTAGGCACCTCTCCTATTCAGTCATGTTCAAAGTGGGAATAGTTTGTAAATTTCAAATAGGTGAAATCATTGACATAACTCTCAAAGAGCACCAGGAATAAATTAAGCTTTCAGCATCCTCATGTCAACATGTCCACAACGGACAAATCAGTGCGTACATTCTAGTTCATTACTTTTCTAACACTGGAAGAGCATGAGTTGCTGTTGCCGTAATCACTGTGAGAGCCAGGTGCTCTTTGTAGTTTTTATTCTTGGAAATCTCAATGACATAAAATCCCCATGTTTTTAACACTTGATGTGCAAAATGTCAAGGTGACTGTGTGACTTATTGATGGCGAGAATAGTCTATTATAAATATGGTTTGATCAGTCTGTTAAGATGTTTATAAAAATGCAACTTTGGAAATAAGTTTTGTAATAGAGATCAAATAATTGAACAACAAATGTATTTTTGGTATAGACAAAATTTCATTTTAACATCTCTGTAGTCAAATATACTTTTTAATTACAATAAATTTCTTAACGTGTACAATGCCAATAAAGAGGAACAATGTCTGCTGTGAGTGAGGATTTCTCCAGAGTTTCGCAGCCGATTAATTACAACACAGAATATGATTTCCCAGACCTTTCCCATACTGCTGAATTAGACTTTCTGGACAATGACCTAGAAATGTATACAGTTTAAACAATTATAAATAAGTGCTTTAGAAAGCAAATGTTGTCTTTGTTACAAGGCTGTTTTATTTTAAGCTTTGCCATTTTGTGAAAGAAACTTTGGTTAATGGAAATCTATTTTTAAGAACTGCTTAGAAAAGCAATATCTGGGTGTCATTTTAAAGTCAGTGTCAACTATAGATTTACCAATAATGCGTTTTCTTAACTTTCTACTATGAGTTGGCATTATAGTAGAACTTTTAATTTTTTGGCTTCCATGGAGTATCTAATAATTTGTTGGCTTCTGTTGATTACTTGGCATTCTACAAAAAATCTCTTGACACAAAATGTTATTTATCATGCCTAATCTAGCTGTCTTAGACCTCATTGTAAAATTCACAGAATTCTATTATAAAGTATTTATCATAAGCATAAAGTATTATGATAATTTATTTCTTGTCATGCATACTCTCTGACTAATTGACATAATGTTGTAACAGTGTCCAAAAGTTAGTTTGGTTGTTTTCTTACTCCCCTTTGGAAGAAAAAGAGTATTAGGTCTTAATTGGTAAATTCTAAATGTAGCAGTATTTTTCATAATTTATTCAAATAAACCTGTTATAATTTATAAATTTATAATATTAGTAAGTATAGGTACATTTTAAAACTATTATAGTTATGGTATATTGATTATAAACTATTTTAAATTTCTCCAATTATGTGTATTTTTAACATGAGGAGACATAGGAATTATGATAAAATAAACTAAATTTATTTAATAATATTTAAAGCACTTTAGATACTGTTGTCTTGTGATTTCAAAGGCAAAGAAGAATTAACTAGGCTTCTTATTTTAGGATGAAACGTATTTTGTACTTGCTTGAGAGATTATGATAAATTCTATAAAGAAATAGGTCAGGTGGGGTTAATTTTACTTAATTACATAGGTTGTTTAATTCAGTCTGCACAAACTTAACATTTATAAAAATTAATGAGTCTTTCTTAAATATGCATTACATATACCAAGTTTGCAAAAGTATTCTTGGCTCTAGAAATAGGGGAAATTTACACTCCCTCCTACTCTTTCTTCTATTCTCCTGTCTTTCTCTCTCTCTTCTTTTTTTTTTTCCTTCCAGTTGTTTCAGTAAATTACTGTGAAAAATGATAGAGGTTAAGGAAACATTTCTGTTCCCTATATTAGATAGCTATTGTCTGTGCTTATTATTTTATAAATTCATAGGTTAGTGGTAGGAAATGCCTAACAATTGCTGTGAACCTCAGGTTTGCATGCTATGTAGTTCTCTTTTATGTTTATAGGAGTCTAGTTAACTCATCTAAATGTTATTTAAAAATAAAACAATATTTCAGTTATAGGCATTTTAAGGGAATACCTGTGGATAGTAAGAATAGTATGAACATTGACACTTCTTGTGAAATGGCAGGCCCATTGTCAGAGATAGTCAATTTAAGTGCAAAAGGAAGTATAATGGCATGTTTGATGTCATCTGCACTTGGATAATAACCCCTTGCATTTTTCTTAACCTTACAAATATACGAGCTGTTTTCAGCATTCAAACAATCAGTAGCACCATGTGTTAGAATCTAGATGTGTATTTTCTTCCAATAATCATAGCTTTAAAGAAATACTAAATTTTTGAGAAATACATAGTAAAATACAATGACTTCCTGCATATCCTCTTGGGCTACCATAACAGAATACCACAAACTGGATGGCTTAAATAACAGATTTTTATTTTCTCACACTCTGAAGATTAGAAATTCAGGATCTAGGTTCTATCAGGGTCAATTTATGGTGTGGCCTCTCTTGACTTGTAGACAGCTGCCTTTCACTGTAGCTTTTCCTTTTTGTTTTCTGGAGTGAGAGCTTGAACAAGTCTTGTACTTTTTCCACCTCTCATAATGACAACAGCCATATATCAAATTGAATTTCCACTCTTAGGACTTTATTTAACCTTACTTACCTCCCTAAAAACCCTATACCCAAATATCATCATAATAAGGGTTATAACTTCAAAATATGAATTTCAGAAGGACACAATTTAGTCCATAACACTTTCAAATTACTGAAAAGGGTTCCTTTGAACATTTTAGATATAAGTTTATAATATATGTTAAAGCAAGAAAATGAGTCAGCCATTTAAAGAAAAGAGCTTATTGTTCAGTAGACTATCATTTTAAAGTGGAACCTCTACTCAGAGATTACCTCTACTTAGCTTTGAGGAAATAGGAAGAAAGCAACTATAAGGAATGAAGACAAAATGAAATTTTAGTGAAGGACAAACATCACTTTTGTAATAGTATCATCATATATTTTTAAAACCATAGTCAAAATATTAATATGCAGACATGGATGATATACCAGTGAACCTGTGCATTCTTTTCCTGATTTATTATTTTCATAATATAGAAGTTAAAATGTGAAAAAAAGAAAAAGAATGAAGAAAAAAACAGAAAAATCTTATTTTTTCACACAAACTAAGATACTGGGCATATAAAGGCCTTAATAGATATTTGTTAATAGATAATGCAGATTTTCTAAGCAATAATATTTACAACCGCAAAAACCAACTGAATACAACAAATAGTATTAGAATATTGTTGATACACCATCATCAGAGAAGATGTTTCCTGTAACTCTTTTGCATGAAATTTGAAACTCAAAAATCTAAGATTAAAATTTTGTTTCTCCAAATTTGAAGATGTTACTTAGCTTCCCTAATTTTCTTTCCCTCCTTACAATGGGAATAGCACAAGATCCACATTATTTGGTTTTGTAGGCTGT
The DNA here is from genome assembly GCA_037038555.1 of Rhynchonycteris naso. Lineage (NCBI taxonomy): Eukaryota > Metazoa > Chordata > Mammalia > Chiroptera > Emballonuridae > Rhynchonycteris > Rhynchonycteris naso. The sequence continues at coordinate 126,982,732 of CM072999.1, forward strand.
AAATTTGTTGAAGGCTATTAAGTGAAGAACTTTTAAAAAAAGTATTAGCACATAATAAATACAATAAGGAGTAGTTATAATTGTATTGTTAACCTGGTTAATAGAAAGAAGGGATAAAAGTGGTATCAGTAATCATGATGAGGTAATGATAAAAATCTTATAATTTTTGCTAGGATATAGCATATAGCTTCAACCATTGATAACTTACTTTAAATATATTTATTATCATTTTTTTACTTAATTTTAATATTTCTCAGGAGAATCTATTAAGCTTAAAATATATTCTGGTGTAGTTTCATCTAGACTATTATTGGCAGAAATATTTAACAGAAATAAACAATATTATTTTGTGAAGTTAATAATGGTAGGTAAGAAAAATTAATGAAACTTGCATTTTGTTGATAAGCAACAGATCCTTTACCTGAGTACTCTGGCTTTTCCTAAGGAAAGCCAAGTATACATGCCCTTGTCTCATTAATGTGACTTTAGAAATGTGAAAATATATGTGATGAATATATGGTGATCTGGAGACAGAAGCAATGATCATTTTGGGGTTTCAACTTTGGTCTTCCTGAGATTGTTTATAGAGCAACAGGGTGACCCAGATTTTTCATAGTCCTTTTACTATAGTAACAGGAGGTTTGTATGTTGCTGGAATCTCCCCACACCTGTGCATTTTCTTGTCCTAGAATTGAAGTTTTTAAGGTTCATTATATCCAAGGCTATCTTGGACTATGGGTTCTTATATAAAATATTCCTCATAAAATATTAACTTCCAGAAGAATTCATAACCCATACAGAGTAAACAACTAACACAGAAAATAAAAAGACATTTTTAATTAAATGAAAAGTCACACTATTGTATTTATTGAAATGGACATAAATTATTGAAATTCTATCTTACAACTTAACGCAAATATTTTGGAGCACATCAAATAGTTTGTGTTTTATAAGTTTTTTGAGGGGGAAAGAGAAGAAGGGAGAGGGAAAGGAGAGAGGGAAAAAGAAACATCAACTCATTGTTCTACTTAGTTGTACCATTTATAAGTTATTTTTAATATATTAGACTATTTATAATTGAATAATTTAAAAGTTTTCATAAGAATACAAAAATGCAAGCTATGTGTTTTATAATGTTTCAGTGGGTTGAGTGAGGGTATGCTAAAATAAAGTAATAAGATATTTTATGCTCCTGAGATTATTTGATTTTTTAATTTTAAACTTTTAGTTTATGGATTTGTAGACAATGGTTTATTACTTTTCAAAGTTCTGTTATCCTTTTAAAACTGCTGAGAATTGTGCTATTATAGATAAATTAGTTGCTAGAAATGCATTTTAGACTTCTTTCATGGTTTTTAAACTTGTCACTCAAATTTATGATATTGAATATCCCCATTGTTATTCACTGATAAATTTGATTTTATAGATTTCTGGCATTTATGATGAAAAATAATTTCTACAATTTTATGTAAGTAATACCATTACTTATCAAGGATCATTTTTAGGGTTTCCACCCATCCTGGGATGTCCTGGACTTAGTGAAAGTTCCACATCCTGGGAAGTCCTGTAAACCCAGGAAAACCAGTATATTTGGTCACCTAATAATTTTATCCACCATACAGTATTCCTCCATATTAAGATACTAGTGTTTAGTCAATGTTGGTGCACAGACAGCCTTAAGCAGCTCTACATAAGACGCATCAGTGAGAAAGACCTGGGTGTGGCTCTTGGCTCGCCCCACTGTACAGTGGTGTGACTGATTATTTCAACTCTTTGAAAGTGTTGTTCTGCTAAATCATGTTGGTAACATGCTTTGAAGTGGGCTTCAGATTGATGGGAAGAAAAAATTTACTCTTAAAATTTTATTTTACTTAGTCAGATAGTACCAACAACAAACACTTAAATGAAATGCTTTACCCAGAAGTAGGTGCCGTATGCACTTCCAGAGCCGCTCTGGACCTCCAGGGTCCATGTGGGCAAGGTTTAGGTTTACAGAATCTGAGAATATTGATATCTTGTTGTTCTATTTTTCTTTTATATAAAGGTCTTACGTTAGTATTCAAGATAAAAATGAAGCAAAAATATAATTTCTGGACCTAATGCACCTCTTTGAGGGAAACTGTAAATATTATACTCTCACTATATCTTATACACAAAGTCACTAGTCAGGAGGCTGTAATCTCACTCAAGAGAACATACAGCCCTGGTCACTCTTCTCCCCCAAGCTCTAAGACATTTAAGAATACCAATTTCTCCAAAGAACACGTATAATACCTCATTATACCTATTGTGAAGATGAAATGAAAGTGTATTAAAAGTACCTGGCTCTTAGTTTTATGGTAGCAGTTGATGTTAGATTTAAAAAATAACCTTTGTGAAGAAAGTAATTAAAATCACATTTAGTTCTTTGTTTTTCTTTTTTCATTTTTATTTAGTTGAAAATATAAATGGTAGGCTCCACTAGTCTGAACTTTTCAGCCAAAATATTAAATCACAACTAAATTCCAAACTTTTCTCAGTAGTTGTAGAAATAAGTAAATATCAATATTCTATATTCATTAAATGCAAAATATTACATTTATTGATAAATAAATATACTGATTTATATATTTGTAGTGTGTGTATATAACACTAGTTCTGATGCATTTTATAAAGCTTTTATATCTTATATTGATTTCCATAATGAAGAAATCTAAACAATTCATATTCTTACATGTTTTTAAATTTATACATACTGATCAGTACTGGGTAAATGTAAATTTAAAAACAATTATTAGAGGCTCTAGCTGGTTGACATTGTCATGGCGTGCCAACATCCCAGGTTCAATTCCTGGTGAGGGAACACAAGAGAAGTGACCATCTGCTTCTCTTCCCCTCACTCTCCCCCTTCTCTCTCTCTTTCCCTCCACAGCCAGTGGCTTCATTGGTTTGAGCATTGACCCCAGGTGCTGAGGATAGTTCAACTGATTTCAGTATCAGCTTCAGACAGAGGTTGCTGAGTGGATCCCGGTTGGGGCACATGCAGGAATCTGTCTCTCTATCTACCCTCCTCTCACTTAAAAGAAATTATTAGAAAATAGAAGTTGATTATTATCTCATCAAATAACATTTGTCAAATACATTTTTTAATTTAAAGAACAGGCAAAATGTAAACCGCTTTCTTTTGGGTGCTCCGTAAATGTATGTTTCCCCCCTCTTATTCTGGTAATTTGTAATGAACATATTGTTACAACTTCATGAAAAAATATTTGTGTTCTCAAGGCATCCTCTGACCTTAGCCACACCATTCATAGAATTAAACACCCTGTGGTGTGACTAAGATCAGTTTTGTGGTGACTGTTAATATCATAGAGTCATGTGAGCTGCCAGTAGCCACAATTTAAAGGATTGTGAGGGATTTTAATTAAGTTTGAAGAAAAGAGAGTTCCTGTAGTGGTCCGTAGAGTAGCAGTAGGGGATCTAGTGTATTGTTACAGGAACTAGGAGGAGAGAGGGAATTGGTAGGTTGGGAAATAATGGAGAGACTGAGTATCAGAAATACATCAACCATTTGACTGTAAATCTAGGTGCAGCATGTACTTTTGGTTTGCTGTTGTCACAGCTATTTCTAAAGCATCTCGATGATTTCAGTTATTCCCTCAATTTCCATTTTCTGCAAAGTCTGTTCTAAGAGCCACTTTCCCCCCGATAATAACATACTTTTCTTGATTTATTTGCTATTGGTCTATTGCAATAGAAAATGGGTATGTCCAATTGTTCTGTAATATGTTTCAGCTTATGTTTTGAACAGCATTTCTTTCTGTCATCTCCATTTAGTCACTTGGTTTTACTTGCTATATTGTACTGCTTGAGCATATTATTGACTGTATCTTTAATCACAGACGATCCAGTAAATGTGCAGTGGTCAACAGTATTTGATTTCTGATAGACGCATTGTGTAATAGGAATTTATTGATGGTTACATTGTCCTTTTGTTTTATAAATGGAAATTACCACTGTAATTCAACAAGAATAGAAATTATCAAGAAACCAGGTATAAAATTTGGGGCATAGATAGATAGGACAATTGTATAAATCTACTTTTTAAGTTTTCACTTTGGTTTGACATTGCAGCATTGTTCTCAAACAAGGAGAGGCAGAAATTTTAGTCAAGTTAAGAAAGTACTAGCAAGAGGTAGTGTCTGTCTCTAGCAGAATCCAGCAACTCCAATTTGCTTTATTTTTCTGAAAAGAGCTTGTAGTTCTAACTAGGTAAAATACAGGTGATTTCATATATATAGTTTGACCTGACAAATAACAGTAGGTAACAAATTTCCTCAAAATGATTATGACATGTTATTTGCAAATTAAAATATATGTATCCAAAGTGAAGAGATTGCCTGACCTGTGGTGGCGCAGTGGATAAAGCGTCGACCTGGGAACACTGAGGTCACCAGTTCAAAACCCTGCCCTGGTCTGGTCAAGGCACATATGGGAGTTGATGCTTCCAGCTCCTCCCCCCTTTCTCTCTCTCTCTCTCTCACACACTCTGTGTCTCCTCTCTAAAATGAATAAAATTAAAAAAAAAAGACAAAGTGAAGAGAGAAAAAACATTAAGCACAACAAAAAATAAAGCTATTGGTAAAATAAGCAGCATAATATGAGTTCTTGTTAAATTTCTCTGGGATTAAATCCACTAGGACTATTGCTTAGATGGAACCAACAAGAGAAAAAAAGGCTAACCTCTTTCTATTCTTATGCTTCTCTAATTCTCTTGATCTTGATAAGGAATACCTAATAAGTGAGGTCTCATCTCATTGCATATTTTCTTTCAATTTTAAATTTAGCTCAATCTGATGAAAATTGTGAAATTTATGTCTTTTTTTCCTTTTGGAACCAGAAGTAAAAAACAATCCAATAAGCCTGACCAGGCAGTGGCTCAGTAAACAAAGCATCAGACTGGGATGTGGAGGACCCAGGACCGAGACCCAGAGGTTGCCAACTTGAGTGTGGGTTCATTTGGTTTGAGCAAAGCTCACCTACTTGAGCCCAAGGTTGCTGGCTCAAGCAAGGAGTCACTCAGTCTGCTGTAGCCCCCGAGTCAAGGCACATATAAGAAAGCAATCAATGAACAACTAAGGTGCCACAACAAAGAATTGATGCTTCTCACCTCTCTCTCTCTTCCTGTCTGTCTGTCCCTATCTAGCCCTCTCTCTGACTCTCTGTCTCTGTCACAAAAAATAAAAAAGACAATGAGCCCTGGCTGGCTGGCTTAGTAGTAGAACATTGGCCTGGCGTGTGCAAGTCCCGGGTTCAATTTCCGATCAGGGCATAGAGGAAAGGCGCCCATCTGGTTTCTCTCTCTCTCTCTCTCTCTCTCTCTTCTCCTCTGCAGCCAAGGTTCAATTAGAGCGAGTTGGCCACAGGCACTGAGGATGGCTCCATGGCCTTGCCTTAGGCACTAAAAAGTGGCTCCAGTTGCAATGGAGCAAGGGGCCCCAGATGCATAGAGCATTGTCCCCTGGTGGGCTTCCTGGGTGGATCCCGGTCAGGTCTCATGCAGGAGTCTGTCTCTGCCTCCCCTCCTCTCACTGAAAACAAAAACAACAACAACAAAAACCCCCAATGAAATATTTATGTGCAATTTGATACTATAGACTATGAAAAAATATAATACTGGCTTTCAGGGAACCTGAAAATTCAGTGAATATGCAATGATGTGTGCTAAGCATTGGTATGTGTATTTTGGCAAAATGTGAAATATGAATACAGGTTTACAAAGCATTATTACATGGATAGAGTTCCACAGTGAAAGAATATCTAATATGGATTTAATTTTCAAGTTGCTGGAAAGCTAAATAGGCAAATCAATACATAACAATATTAAGAACTTTAAGTAAAACAAAAATTGATTCAAAATTGAAAAAATGGTATTTGTTTCCTCTGCAAAGATATTTCAGCAGCTCATATTAATTATGGAAAGTGGAGAAATGTGGCTTTACCAAAAATCTGTATTGAAATGATCAGAACTAGGAAGGAAACCTCTATTTTCAGTAGCTTTAAGAATTATTAGCAGGACCTGTAATACCTGCATTTCTTATGAGTAGAAAGGAATTGAATTTGGTGTTGATCAGTCCATGTTTTATTTTTCATATTAAAATAGTATTCAAAAGGTTTCATTAGTTTTCTTTTTCTTCTTTTCCAAATGAGAGGAGGGGAGATAGACATACTCCCACATGTGCCCTTACAGGGATTCTCCAGGAAGCTCCTGTGTGGGGCCAATGCTCTGTCCATCTGGAACCATGCTTGCAAATGAGCTATTTTTAGTGCCTAAGGTGCTGGCTCCATGGAGCCGTCCTCAATGCCCAGGGCCAATGTTTTGGAACCAATCAAGCCATGGCTGTAGGAGGGGAAGATAAAGAGAGGAAGATGGGGAGACAGAGGGGTAGAGAAGTAGATGGTTGTTTCTCCTGTGTGCCCTGACTGGAAATTGAATCTAAACATGCACTTGCTGGGCTAATGCTTTACCACTGAGCAAACCAGCCAGGATTCATTTATTTTAATGTTTCCTTAAGCAACATTCCATTTTATGTAGCATATTTAGTTTATCTACATATGTTACATTATAATATTACATTGCTCAAAAATTAAATCCTTGTTTTATCATGTAGTAGCATTGTCCTAGAGCATGGAAACACTATATTTAAATGTTTTCTTAAATGTCTAAAATCCCAAGATAAGAAATATAGCTAGTTTAGTAGTTAGGCTTGAATTGGCTCTTCTTAGAATTAAATCAGTAATAATAGTGTTAATATTTACACTATGTAAACTTGATACTACAGTGACACTAACTATAAGGTCTATAGTTTAACATTATCATTTTCTCTGGGTTAAACAAGAATTTTATGAATTTGTAATTCAGTCTAGCAAACTAACTCTAAACCACACACAAAACTTGGAATCAAATCCCTGTGGTTTGGCATATTTATTTTTATTAAATTATGCTTTAATTCTCTTCTTGCTTTTCTTTTCCCTTTTTAATTCATTAACCATAGGGATGGATATAAATTAAAGGCATAATGATTAAAAGTACTTCATATATCTGTACTCAAAAGGAAAATATTTCCCAAAAACATATTCAGCCCTTTATAAAACAAAATCTATGCATTTTTTGAGTTACCCAAGGCAGGATTTAGTTTATCGAGTCACCATCATGTCCTAGCATCAGACTCCTTGTTCTGACATCTTCAAATGCACATGTACCCATTGGAGGCAAAAACAGCAATCCCAGGTATGAGGTTAGAACCAAATACTTGGTAAAGGTTGTGGTACTCACAACACTGTGTTTGTTTGAGTTGTAACCAGTGGTGCGATTCAAATAATTTAACAACTAATTCTCTGCCCTAATGATCATTTTAAGTATAAAAAACCAATATACTGAAAAGTAGTTTATTATTTCATACATTTAATACTTAAGTAAGAATAATAATAGAGGTACACAAAACTAGATTATGTTATAAGAAGAAGTTTTAAAATATTAATGAAAAAATCTTAAATAATACCTGACAAAAACAATAAGACTGCTATTTAATATATTTCCATATTGCTTCTTGATTGACATCATCACTTGAAGTTTTTTTCACCTATGGACGGAATGAACATTACTATGGGCACTTAGAATACACTGCTGCATGGATGGACATTAAAAAAAAGTAAGGAATTTGTGATTGCCACATGGGCAGCTGCCCAGTCGCCCACCTTAGAGAGAACCCTGATGACAAGTGCCATTTTAACAACCCATTCATTGAACTCCACAAAAAATTAGGTATTGGTTCTGCTAAACCAGTGAGAACTGGCTGAATTCCAACACTGATTGTAACTCAATTCAGGCAATTAAGATATATTTTCATTCTGTTTTTCAAAACTTCTTTTAAAATTTAAAGTAGATAGCCATCATAATGTTCAAGTTTGTTAAGTATCATTCTTATGTATGATTTGCATGTTTTGATTTTTTTTATCTGACCTTTGGTTCCAGATTATATTCAGCAAAATATGACCACTTTTGTCTGTCACATAGTACTATTAATAGTATTTTATAGTATGATTTAGAAACACCAGAAAACAATTTCTCTCTCTCTCTCTCATTCTCTCTCTATCCTCATTATTATTACCTAAAGTAAATATATGGATGCATTCTTTCCTTTCATGCTTTATTCTCACATTTTGATGATGAGAGTTGAATTAGATGGAGACCTGGTTAGTAGTTTACCTTTGAGATCACACTTATTAGTCCATCTAATAACAACTGCTAAGTTTCTCTTACTGTTTCCTTACTGGTAGATTATTACCTGCCACTGTCTCAAGAAGCCTTTCCATGTTTAAATTCCAAATTCTTTTTTTTAAATTTAATTTTATTAATTTTAATGGGGTGACATTAATAAATCAGGGTACATATGTTCAAAGAAAACATCTCCAGGTTATCTTGTCATTAAGTTATGTTGCATACCCATCACCCAAAGTCAAATTGTCTTCTGTCACCTTCTATCTGGTTTATTTTGTGGCCTTTCCCTCCCCCCTCCCTTCCTTTTCCATCCCCCCCTCCAACCACCAGACTCATGTCCATTTCTCTTAGTGTCTTTTTTATGTCCCACCTATGTATGGAATCACACAGTTCTTAGTTTTTTCTCATTGACTTATTTCACTCCATATAATGTTATCAAGATCCATCCATTTTGTTGTAAATGATCTGAAGTCATTATTTCTTATGGCTGAGTAGTATTCCATGGTATATATGTACCACTTCTTCTTTATTCAGTCATCTATTGAAGGGCTTTTGGGTTGTTTCTATGTCTTGGCCACTGTGAACAATGCTGCTATGAACATGGGCTGCATGTGTCTTTACTTACCAATGATTTTGAGTTTGGAGGGTATATACCCAGTAGAGGAATTGCTGGGTCATGTGGTAGTTCTATTTTTAGTTTTTTGAAGAACCACCATACTTTCTTCCATAATGGATGTACTACTTTACATTCCCACTAACAGTGGATGAGCGTTCCTTTTTCTTCACAGCCTCTCCAACACTTATTATTACCTGTCTTGTTGATAATAGCTAATCTAACAGGCGTGAGGTGGTATCTCATTGTAGTTTTGATTTGCATTTCTCTAATAGCTAGTGAAGATGATCATCTTTTCATATATCTGTTGGCCATTTTTATTTCTTGCTGGGAGAAGTGTCTGTTCATGTCCTCTTCCCCTTTTTTTTATTGGATGGCTTGTTTGTTTGTTATTGAGTTTTATGAGTTCTTTGTATATTTTGGATATTAGCCCCTTATCTGAATTGTTGTTTGAAAATATCATTTCCCATTTAGTTGGATGTCCGTTTGTTTTGTTGTTAGTTTCTCTTGCTGTGCAAAAACTTCTTAGTCTGATGTAGTCCCATACATTTATCTTTGCCTTCACTTCCCTTGCCTTTGGAGTCAAATTCATAAAGTGCTCTTTATAACCAAGGTTCATGAGGTTAGTACCTATGTTTTCTTCTATGTACTTTATTGTTTCAGGTCTTATATTTAGGTCTTTGATCCATTTTGAATTAATTTTAGTACAAGGAGACAAACTGTAATCGAGTTTCATTCTTTTGCATGTGGCTTTCCAGTTTTCCCAGCACCATTTGTTGAAGAGGCTTTTTTTTTTCTTCATTGTGTGTAGTTGGCTCATTTATCAAAAATTATTTGACCATATATATGTGGTTTTATTTCAGCACTTTCTATTCTGTTCTGAGTGTCTATTTTTCTGCCAATGCCATGCTGTTTTGATTGTCGTGGCTCTATAATATAATTTGAAGTCAGGTATTGTAATGCCCCCAGCTTTGTTCTTTTTCCTTAGGATTGCTTTGGCTATTTGGGGTTTTTTATAGTTCCATATAAATCTGATGATTTTTGTTCCATTACTTTAAAAAATGTCATTGGGGCCTGACCTGTAGTGGTGCAGTGGATAAAGCGTTGCCCTGGGAACACTGAGGTCGCCAGTTCAAAACCCTGTACTGGTCTGGTTAAGGCACACATGGGAGTGATGCTTCCAGCTCCTCCTTCCTTTCTCTCTCTCTCTCTCTCTCTCTCTCTCTCTCTCTCTCACTCTGTGTCTCCTCTCTAAAATGAATAAAATAAAATAAATTTTAAAAATCTTTAAAAAAATGTCATTGGAATTTTGATGGGAATTTCATTAATCTTGTATATTGCTTTGGGTAATATGGTCATTTTGATTATATTTATTCTTCCTATCCAAGAACAAGGAATAATTTTCTATTTCATTGTATCTTTTTCAATTTCCCTTAACAATGCTTTGTAATTTTTCATTATATAGGTCCTTTACATTCTTTGTTATTTTTATTCCTAGGTATTTTGTTGTTGTTGTTGCAACCATGAAGGTGATTATTTTTTTGAGTTCATTTTCTAATGTTTTGTTGTTGGCATATTGAAATGCTATGGACTTTTGTATATTAATTTTGTATCCTGCGACCTTATTATATTGGTTTATTGTTCTAGTAATCATTTTGTGGAGACTTTGGGGTTTTCGATGTATAGGATCATATTATCTGCAAAAAGTGAAACCTCTACTTCTTATTTTCCAATATAGATGCCTTTTATTTCTTTATCTTGTCTGATTGCTCTGGCTAGAACTTCTAGCACCACATTAAATAAGAGTGGAGAGAGTGGACATCCCTGTCTTGTTTCTGGTTTAAGTCCTCAGTTTATGCCATTTAAGATGATGTTAGCTGATGGTTTATCATAAATGGCCTTTATTATGTTGAGATATTTTCCTTCTATACCCATTTTGTTGAGTGTTTTAAACATAAAATTATGTTGTATTTTATCAAATGCCTTTTCTGCATCTATTGATAAGATCATGTGGTTTTTGTTCCTTGTTTTGTTGATATGGTGTATTATGTTAACCGTTTTACGTATGTTGAACCATCCTTGAGATTCTGGGATAATCCCACCTGATTATGGTGTATAATTTTTTTAATATGTTGTTGTATTTGATTTGCTAGTATTTTGTGTAGTATTTTAGCATCTGTATTCATTAAAGATATTGGTCTGTAGTTTTCTTTTTTTGTGCCGTCCTTGCCAGGTTTTAGTATGAGGGTTATGTTGTCCTCATAAAATGTGTTTGGAAGTATTGCTTCTTCTTCAATATTTCGGAAGACTTTGAGTAGAATAGGAACCAACTCTTTTTTGAATGTTTGATAGAATTCACTAGTATAGCAGTCTGGGCCTGGACTTTTATTTTTGGGGAGGTTTTTAATAGTGTTTTTCTATTTCCTCCCTGCTTATTGGTCTGTAGAGGCTTTCTGCTTCTTCATGACTCAGTCTAGGAAAGTTGTATTGTTCTAGGAATTTATCCATTTCTTCTAGATTGTTGAATTTGGTGGCATATAGTTTTTCATAGTATTCTATAATAATTCTTTGTATATCTATGATATCGGTGGTGATTTCTCTTCTTTCATTCTGGATTTTGTTTATATGAGTTCATTCTCTTTTTATCTTGGTGAGTCTTGCCAAGAATTTGTCAATTTTGTTGATCTTTTCAAAGAACCAGCTTCTTGTATTATTAATTTTTTTCTATATTTTTTCTGTTCTCAATTTTATTTATTTCTGCTCTGATTTTTATTATTTCCTTTCTTCAGCTGGTTTTGAGTTGTCTGTGTTCTTCTTTTTCAAGTTCCTTAAGTTGTGAAATTAAGTGGTTTACTTGGGCTCTCTCTTGTTTGTTCATATAGGCCTGAAGTGATATAAACTTCCCTCTTATTACTGCTTTTGCTGTGTCCCAGAGATTATGATACGTCGTATTGTCATTTTCATTTGTCTGTATGTATCTTTTGATCTCTGCACTTATTTCTTCTTTGACCAACTAATTTTTTAAAAGTATGTTGTTTAGTTTCCACATTTTTGTGGGTTTGTTTGCCTATTTTTGCAGTTGAATTCTAGTTTCAAGGCTTTATGATCAGAAAATATGCTTGGTACAATTTCAATTTTTCTGAATTTGCTGATGTTATTTTTGTGGCCCAACTTGTGGTCAATTCTTGAGAATGTTCCATGTACACTAGATAAAAATGTGTACCCTGTCACTTTGGGATGAAATGTCCTGTAGATGTCTATCATATCCAATTGCTCTAGTGTTTCATTTAAGGCCAATATTTCTTTATTGATTTTCTATTTGGATGAATGATCTAGAGTTGTCAGCGATGTATTGAGGTCTCCAAGTATGATTGTATTTTTGTCAGTTTTTGTTTTTAGGACAGTCAGTAGCTGTCTTATATTTTGGTGCTCCTTGGTTTGGTGCATATATATTAAGAAATTTTTTTTTTATTAACTTTAATGGGGTGACACCAATAAATCAGGGTACATATGTACAATGAAAACATCTCCAGATTATCCCATCATTCAATTGTGCTGCATACCCATTACCCAAAGTCAAATTGTCCTCTGTCACCTTCTATCTGGTTTTCCCTGTGTCCCTCCCCTTCTCCCTATCCCACCCTCCCCTCCCTCCCCCCATCCCGTAACCACCACACTCTTGTACATGTCTCGTAGACTCACTTTAATGTCCCACCTATGTATGAAATCATGCTGTTCTCAGTTTTTCTTTTTTTCTGATTTACTTATTTCACTCCGTATAATGTTATCAAGGTACATCCATTTTGTTATAAATGATCCGATGTCATCATTTCTTATGGCTGAATATTGTTCCATAGTATATATATATATACCAAAGCTTTTTAATCCACTCGTCTTCTGACAGACACTTGGGCTGTTTCCAGCTCTTCGCTATTGTGAACAATGCTGCCACAAACATGGGGGCGCATTTCTTCTTTTCGAACAGTGTTATGGTGTTCTTGGGGTATATTCCTAAAAGTGGGATAGCTGGGTCAAAAGGCAGTTCGACTTTTAATTTTTTGAGGAATCTCCAAACTGTTTTCCACAGTGACTGCACCAGTCTGCATTCCCACCAGCAGTGCAGAAGGGTTCCCTTTTCTCCACATCCTCGCCAGCACTTGTTCTGTGTTGTTTTGCTGATGAGCGCCATTCTGAATGGTGTGAGGTGATATCTCATTGTAGCTTTAATTTGCATTTCTCTAATAATTAGTGATGTTGAGCATTTTTTCATATGTCTTTTGGCCATCTGTATGTCTTCTTTGGTAAAATTTCTATTCATTTCTTTTGCCCATTTTTTGATTGGATTGTTTGTCTTCCTGGTGTTGAGTTTTATAAGTTCTTTATAAATTTTGGTTATTAACCCCTTATCAGACATGCTGTCGAATATGTTCTCCCATTGTGTAGTTTGTCTTTTTATTCTGTTCTTATTGTCTTTAGCTGTGCAAAAGCTTTTTAGTTTGATGTAGTCCCATTTGTTTATCTTGCCTTTTATTTCATTTGCTCGTGGAGATAAATCGGCAAATAAATTGCTGCTACAGATGTCGGAGAGCTTGCTGCCTATGTTTTCTTCTACGATGCTTATAGTTTCACGGCTTATGTTTAAGTCCTTTATCCATTTTGAATTTGTTAATGTGCATGGTGTAAGTTGATGGTCTAGTTTCATTTTTTTGCAGGTAGATGTCCAATTTTCCCAGCACCATTTGTTAAAGAGGCTGTCTTTACTCCATTGTATGTTCTTTCCTCCTTTGTCAAATATCAGTTGTCCATAAAGCTGTGGGTTTATTTCTGGGTTTTCTGTTCTGTTCCATTGATCACTGTGCCTGTTCTTATGCCAGTACCAGGCAGTCTTGAGTATAATGGCCTTGTAGTAAACCTTGATATCCGGAAGAGTGATGCCTCCTGCTCTATTTTTTCTTTTTAAGATTGCTGAGGCTATTCGTGTTCTTTTTTGGTTCCATATAAATTTTTGGAGTATGTTTTCTATATCTTTGAAGTATGTCATTGGTATTTTAATTGGTATTGCATTGAATTTATAAATTGCTTTGGGTAATATAGACATTTTAATGATGTTTATTCTTCCTAACCATGAGCACGGTATATGCTTCCACTTGTTTGTATCTTCCTTGATTTCTTTTATCAATGTTTTATAATTTTCCAAGTACAAGTCCTTAACCTCCTTGGTTAAATTTACTCCTAGGTATTTTATTTTTTTAGCTGCAATAGTGAAGGGGATTGATTCCTTAATTTCTTTTGCTGACAGTTCATTGTTTGTATATAGAAATGCCTCTGATTTCTGGGTATTAATTTTATATCCTGCCACCTTGCTGAATTCATTTATAAGGTCCAGTAGTTTTTTAACTGAGGCTTTATGGTTTTCTATGTACAATATCATATCATCTGCAAATAGTGACAGTTTTACTTCTTCTTTTCCAATTTGGATGCCTTTTATTTCTTCTTTTTGTCTGATTGCTGTAGCTAGGACTTCCAGAACTATGTTGAATAAGAGTGGTGAAAGTGGGCAACCCTGCCTGGTTCCTGATCTTAAGGGGATTGCTTTTAATTTTTGTCCATTTAGTATGATGTTTGCTGTGGGTTTGTCATAGATGGCCTTTATCATGTTAAGGAATGTTCCTTGTATTCCCACTTTATTGAGAGTTTTAAGCATGAATGGGTGCTGGATTTTATCAAATGCCTTTTCTGCATCTATTGAAATTATCATGTGATTTTTGTCCTTCCTTTTGTTTATGTGATGAATCACATTGATTGATTTGCGAATATTGAACCAGCCTTGCCTCTCCAGAATAAATCCCACTTGGTCATGGTGTATGATTTTTTTCATATATTGCTGAATCCGGTTGGCTAATATTTTATTGAGAATTTTAGCGTCTAAATTCATCAGGGATATAGGCCTATAATTTTCATTCTTTGTGTTGTCTTTGCCCAGTTTGGGGATCAGAATTATGCTCGCCTCATAAAAGGAGTTTGGAACTCTTCCTTCGTCTTGAATTTTTTGAAATAGCTTGAGGAGGATAGGAGTTAGTTCTTCTTTGAATTTTTGATAGAATTCACTTGTGAAGCCATCAGGCCCAGGACTTTTCTTTTTTGGGAGTTTTTTGATAACTGTTTCAATCTCCTCTGTTGTAATTGGTCTGTTTAGGTCCTCTGATTCTTCCAGATTGATTTTTGGAAGTTTATATGATTCAAGAAATTTGTCCATTTCATCTAGATTGTCAAATTTTTTGGCATAGAGTTCTTCATAGTATTTTCTTACAATGCTTTGTATCTCTGTTGTATTAGTTGTAATTTCTCCAGTGTCCTTTCTAATTTTATCTATTTGAGACCTCTTTCTTTTTTTCTTGATGAGTCTAGTTAAGGGTTCATCAATCTTGTTTACCTTTTCGAAGAACCAGCTTCTGGTTTCATTGATCCTCTGTATTGTTTCCTTAGCCTCTATGTCATTTATTTCTGCTCTGATCTTTATTATTTTCTTCCTTCTACTTGTCCTGCATTTTATTTGTTGTTGTTTTTCAAGTTCTTTTAGCTGCAGGGTTAAGTTGCTTATATGTTCTTTTTCTAGCTTCTTATGATATGCCTGTAGTGCAATAAACTTCCCTCTCAGAACTGCTTTTGCTGTGTCCCATAGATTTTGAGTTGACGTATGCTCATTATCATTTGTTTCTAGAAACTTTTTTATTTCTTCTTTGATCTCAATGTTAATCCATTCATTATTTAATAACATGCTATTTAGTTTCCAAGTGTTCGAGTATTTTTCAGTTTTTCTTTTGTGGTTGATTTCTAGTTTCATGGCATTGTGATCAGTGAAAATGCTTGATATAATTTTAATCTTCTTAAATGTGTTGAGGCCTTTTTTGTGTCCTAACATGTGGTCTATCCTAGAAAACGTACCATGAGCGCTTGAGAAGAATGTATATTCTACTGCTTTAGGGTGAAAAGTTCTGAAGATATCTATTAAATCAAGTTGATCTAGTGTATCCTTTAAGTCTGCTGTTTCTTTATTGATTTTCTTTCTTGTGGATCTATCCAGTGTTGTTAGTGGGGTATTGAAATCCCCTACTATGATAGTATTACTGTTAATCTCGCCCTTAATGTCCATCAAAGTCTGCTTTATGAATATTGGGGCTCCTATATTTGGTGTGTAGATATTTATAATAGTTATATCTTCCTGTTGAATTGTTCCCTTTATCATTATGTAGTGTCCTTCTTTATCTCTTACTACAGTCTTTGTTTTAAAGTCCATTTTGTCAGATATAAGTACTGCTACCTCGGCTTTTTTTTCATTTCCATTTGCATGAAATATTTTTTTCCATCCTTTTACCTTCAGTCTATGAGCATCTTTTGTTTTAAGGTGTGTCTCTTGTAGACAGCATATGTATGGGTCCTGTTTCTTTATCCATGCAGCAACCCTATGTCTTTTGATCGGATCATTTAGTCCATTTACATTTAAGGTTATTATTGATATGTAGTTGTTTATTGACATTTTATTCTTTAAGCTGTATTTTTTTTTTTTTTTGCTATATTCTTTTCTCCCTTTGAACTGTTCACACTAGGCCCCTTAAAATCTCTTGCAGGATTGGTTTGGTTTTAATGAATTCCTTGAGGTTTTCTTTGTCTGGAAAGCTCTTTATTTCTCCCTCAATTTTAAACGTTAGCCTTGCTGGATAAAGTAGTCTTGGTTGTAGGTTCTTGTTCTGCATTACTTTGATTATATCTTGCCATTCCCTTCTGGCCTCAAGTGTTTCTGTTGAGAAGTCCGATGTCATCCTAATGGGGGCTCCTTTGTATGTGAGAGTCTTTTTTTCTCTAGCAGCTTTTAAGATTTTTTCTTTATCTATTAGCTTTGGTATTTTAACTGTGATGTGTCTTGGTGTAGATCTTTTTGGGTTTCTCTTTAATGGGGTTCTGTGTGCCTCTTGGACATGTAGAATGTTTCCCAGCCTTAATTTAGGGAAGTTTTCTGCTATGATTTGATTGAACAAAGTTTCCATTTCCTGTCCTCTTTCCTCTTCTTCAGGTACCCCTATGATGTGAATGTTGTTTCTCTTCATGTTGTCACAGAGCTCCCTTAGAGTTTCCTCACATTTTTTGAATCTGTTTTCCTTTTTTTTCTCTGCTTCTGTAACTATGTTTATTGTGTCCTCTAACTCACTGATTCGATCCTCAGCGTTATCTATCCTGCTTTTAATTCCTTCCATTGTGGTCTTCAGTTCTGATACTGTATTTGTCATTTCTGTCTGGTTCTTTTTTATTATTTCAATTTCATTTTTTATACTTGTTATCTCTTTATTTAGGTGCTCATAGTGACTATCCATTGTTGCTCTAATTTCTTTGAACATCCTAACTATCATTATTCTAAAGTCTGCTTCTGGTAGTTTGGTTATATCTGGTTCATTCAGGAACTTCTCTGGGGATTTCTCTTGGTTCATTTGGTTTGCATTCCTCTGCCTGCCCATTTTATCTGAGTGTAAGCAAGTTGTGGCCACTGGAGTCCAGTATGTGTTGCCTTTGTGTTCTCTAGGTGTGGTCTGTCTGCAGGCTTGCCACCCCCTCTGTCGCTGCCTAGGGCGGTTTGGTGTGGGCGTTGCCAGCGCCGGCTCACTGCAGCTATTGCTGTGGTTTCTGCCTCTCCTTTGCGGGAGGGGCTGTCTCTCAAGCTACTAGCGTTAGCACGCAGGGCAGAGGTGAGCACCTTTGCTCAGCTGCGGACCCGGACTTTTTCCGGAAGGCTTACACCCAGCCCCCTCAGTCCGAGCCTGCTCGCCACCGTTTTGTGGGTTGGGCGGGGCTTTTGACGTGCTCTCAGCTGTGAGCCTTTGCCCGTCCAGAATTTAGCCCCGCCCTCGAAGCCAGGGCACTCCTGCTCAGGGACTGAAACCGAAAACCGGGGATTATTGGGCCGGGCGTGTTTGCTGGCGTTCACACAGCGGCTAGCTTCTGGTCGTTCCGGCTCCTACCCCGCCCCCACACTCGGAGAAAGCTCGCGCACGTAGAGTGGTACTCCGCAGTTTCTCCGGCCGGGCGGGGAGAGCAGCGTGATCTCAGCAGGGAACTTCCCCTGGTGTCAGTGTCTCCCTCGCCCCCGACTTAGGAGCCCGCTCGCGCCCACAGATGGCACACCGAGGTTTCTCCTTCTGGGTGGGGTTGGCAGCATGAGCCTCGGGCCCCTTGCTCGTCCCTGGTCTTAGCCCGGTGCCCGCGGTCAGGGCCGGCTAGCGCAGGGTCGCAGGGCTGATCTCTACCCGTATTTTTCCCCACAAGTGGGGTCACAGGCGGCCCGCAGCTGCCGGACAGCTTTCGCGCGTCACCTCTGCCCCTGCTAGGCTAGCCCGAGCCCTCACTGTTACGCCCACACCGACAGGACTGTGTTTCGGCGTCCTGTCCCGACCACAGGCTTCAGCAACCTCAGGGGTTTAGAAGTGCCCTAAGTCTCCACACTGTAGGCTTGGGAGCTCCCTCCCTCTAGGCAGGTCTGCTCTAATTGCCGCGGGAGAGCTTGTTTGGCTAGTGTCCTGTCTCCCTTTGCTGGTATTGCTAGTTCCAGGGGAAATATTCGTTTTCGATTAGGGAAATGACTTAGCCCATGGGTCGGGGTGGCTGTCCCTCAGAGTGTCCTCATGCCTTCAGTCCACTCTTTGTTCCCGCTGCTCTGTTTCTCTCCTCTGTCCCAGTTCCCCGGAGCCCCGGGTGCGTGGTTGTGAGAGAGGCTTTCTGAGCTGTCCCTTTAAAAAGATTTTTGGGTCTGAGAAAACTCTCTCTTTTTCACAAATAGTATCCTCATTTACTTCACAGCTCGATACTGTCCAATCGCCTCTTCTAGGGTCTGGGACTGCAGTCTGGGGCTTGGTTCCTGGGACCCAGGTCCCTCCCTCTCCGCCAAACTCTCCTCCCGCCACGCGGATCTCTCCGGGCTGCCGTTTGCTCCGGGGAGCTGGGCAGCCCTCTTCGCGTTTTCGCTATTCCTACCAGTCTCAATGTGGCTTCTGCAGTGTTCCTTGGTTGAAGAGTCCACTTAGTTTTGCTCAAAGTTGGTTTATCCAGATGATGGTTCTTAAAATTGAGTTATAATCCACTTTGGTTCTGGGAGTTGGAAGTTGGTACGTCTGCCTACTCCATCGCCATCTTCCCCTCTCATATTAAGAAATTTTATGTCTTCTTGATTCAGTGTCCCCTTGATCATTATGAAATGACCATTTTTGTCTCTGATTACTTTTGCTGTCTTATAGTCAGTATTGTTGAATATGAGTATTGCTACACCTGTTTTTTTTCTTGGATGTTATTTGTTTGGAGTATTGTTTTCCAGCCTTACACTTTGATTTTGTTTTTATCCTTGTTGTTCAGATGTGTTTCTTGTAGGCAGCATATAGTTGGATTTTCTTTTTTAATCCAGTCTACTACTCTGTGTCTTTTTATTGTTGCGTTTGATCCATTTACATTTAGTGTAATTATTGACACTTGAGGGTTTCCTATTGCCATTTTATATATTACTTTTTGTTAGTTTTGTATCTTGTTTGATACTTCTCTTTTTTTTCCCATCATTTGTTTTTGTTTGGTTGTAATCCATACTTCTTTCTTCTGTTACTTCTTTTTTCAAGTCACGTGCTTCTGTGATGTTTTTTTCAGGGGTGGTTACCATTAAGTAATGAAAAGAGTACCTACCATGTTCATTGTATTACACTATTGTATGAGTGCTTCTGCACTCCATCGTCCTTTGCTACTATTAATCTTCATCCTCTCCCATTTATTCCTTTTGTTGTCACAGTTTAAATTTGTTTTTTCTGTGTGTGTGTTCCTGATGGAGCTTTTACTTGTGGTTTTGTTTTGTTTTGTTCTTTGTATCTAGTTGGAAAATCCCCTTTGTATATCCTGAAGTGAGAGTTTTCTGATGATAAATTTCATCATCTTTTTTCTGTATCTGTAAATGTTTTTATTTCTCCTCCGTATTTGAAGAATAGCTTTGATGGGTATAGTATTCCTGGTTGGAAGTTCTTCTCTTTCAGAACTTTAAATATTGGGGTCCACTCTCTTCTAGCTTGTAGAGTTTCTGCTGAGAAATCCAAAGATAATCTAATAGGCCTTCCTTTATATGTTGTATTCTTCTTTTCCCTGGCTGCCTTGAGAATTTTTTCTTTGTTGTTGGTTTGTGCCAATTTCATTATGATGTGCCTTGGAGTAGGTTTGTTGAGGTTAAGATAACTTAGTGTTCTATTTGCTTCTTGAATTTGAGGCTTTAGTTCTTTCCACAGGCTTGGGAAGTTCTTGTCTATTATTTGTTTGAATATGTTCTCCATTCCATTTTCTCTCTCATCTCCTTCTGGTATACCTATTATTCTTCTGTTAGTCTTTGTGTTGGAGTCTGAAAATTCCTGTAGGGCTTCCTCATTTTTTTTTTTAATTCTTGAGTCTCTCTCTTCTCTGTTGTGCCTCAAGTTGCCTATCTTCTATGTCACTTATCCTCTCATATATCTGGACTCTTCTACTAGCTAAGCTTGTTACCTCATTTTTCAGTTCATGAATTGAGTTTTTCATCTGTTTGATTTGTTTTTATAGTTTCAATGTCCTTGGTAATATATTCTTTTTGTTTGTTGAGTTGTTTTTTGAGCTTCCTAAATTGCCTTTCTGTGTTTTCATGTATATCTCTGAATATTTTTAGGATTTCTATTTTAAGTTCTCTGTCATTTAACTCCAAGGTTTCCAATCTATTAAAATTTTTTTCTATAGAGTTTCCCTCATCTATCTGAGCTACCTCTCTGTCTTTTGTATTCATCATATTCAATTTCCTTTTTCTTAATGGTATCTGAGGGTGATTTTGTTAATAACACTAATGTGAATAAATAAAAAAAGTAAAAAGTAAAAAAAAGACAAAAAATATAACATTTTTTTCTCTCCTTCCCTCTTTGAGAAAATTGTGTGCAAAACTGAGAATTATATTGTGCTAAATGGAACAAAAACTACCTATAACAGGGGGCCTGATTTGGGGAGAGCTGATAAAGGAGCAAAAAATGAGGAAGGGACCCACAAAATATAAAAAAGGAAAAAAATTGGATCAAGAATAATATAATTTGCTTGTAAATCATGGTCAAAGGAGAGATATAGTGAAACGGATAAGAAGGAAACAAGAAAAATGAAACTAAACAAAAACAACAAAATAGCCAGCAAAATAATAATAAAAAAAAAAGTATTGTATTAAGTGGATCTAAAACTACATAGAATGGAGAGCAGGGGTTGGGGGGAATGCTAATGCATTAAAAAGCAAAGTAAAAAGCACACAAAATGCCACAAAGAAAAAATTTGAATCCAAAATAAAATAGCTTGTTTATGAGTGAGGATCGAATTAGAGGAAAAGTAAAAGAGAAAAGAATAAAATAAGTGAGAGGAAGAGAAAAGAAAAAGAGAAAAAGAAAAGAAAAAGAATGGAGAGAGTTAAGGGTTTTGGAGTGTAACCTTCATAGAAAGAAAAAAGAAAAGAAAAAAATGAGAAATGTAACCCTTATGGGTAATGTAGTTCAAGATGAAGAAAAAAGAGTAAGATGAGCAGAGGATAAAAGGACCAAAGTAGAAGAGAAAAAATAAATAAATAAATAAAGGTAAGTAAATGAAAGAAATAAAATAAAAGTGGAATAAGTTATAAAGTTTGTGGATTTTTCTTGATATTGAGAGATTATCTTCTAACTTTTTTCTTCCTCTCTCTCTTCCTAGTCGGTAGCATTGTACCCCAGGCGCTGCCCCTGTGACATACTTAGGTAGAGATTTGCAGTTGATGGTCACTATGATGATGTTATATACTAGGCCTCAGTCTCATTGGTAGTCGGGTCTTTTTAGCATTTACAAGCTCCAACAATGGGAGAGTTCATTTTCTTGGAGCCTCTCTCCTTCCTGAATTAGCAGCCTGGTGATCCAACTATGAGGTTTCCGCTGCCACTGCCTGGAGAGTAAGATGCTCAAAGAGCTGGCAAATCCCCACTCTATCCCCACTTAGCAAAGAGCTCTAGGTAAAGCTTTGTTAGTCAGAGCCGTCAGCATAATCAGGCAGGGCTAGGAACCAATTACTCTCAAGGTGACTTTCTATGAGCCTCCAAGTGTGTCCAGTATGTCTCAGCGCTCTGTGGGACCACCTCCCCAGGATTTTTGCACTTTGTATCCTGTCTTGGCTAAGAAGAAGATGCCCTAGTCACTGCCTGCAGAACAGGAGGTCTTAAAAGCTGCTAAGTTTCTCTTTTTAGCACACAGCCCTGAGTATGAAAGCTCTACTAATCAGAGCCACCAGCATAGGCAGGTTTTTCGCTCTGTATCCGCTGACTGGAAGTTACCCCTAACCCTCTGTACAAAGCAAGAACCACTAAAAAATATCATGTCTCTTGTGTTAGATTGCTGAGCTGAGAGACACCTTGTCAACCAGAGCCACATAAGCTAGTTGGGTGGTGAGCCTACTGTGAGTTAAGCTAACTTGAGTGATTGGATTCACAGATTTGCTTTAGAGACTGTTTGCAAGCTACCTGCACTCCCCTCCCCCAGTGCCAGCCTGAATGGCTGGCGAGGGTGCTCCGCTTGCCCAGAGAAGACCCGGTGTAGGAAAGTTCATTTTCGTGCGCTCTTCCTGTGCACTGTTGTTGGTGGAGCAGGGATTACACTGTTCCTCTGCTCGCAGCCCATTCAGGAGTCTCTGATCCTGCTTCTCTGTCCGGGAACGCAGGCGCCACACCCGGGGCCCTAAGGGGAATCTCGTGCACACTGCCCGTGCTCGCCGACCAGACTATCGGGGTAATGGAGGCTGTCACTTGCCCGCCTCTGCTGGGACTGGCACCGGCGTTAGCTCGTGTGGGCTGAGCTGCGGGAGCCCACTCTTTCCTTGTCTTGTACGTCTGTGCTGCAGCCTGTCTCCTTTCACACCCAAAGCTCTCACTCTCTCAGTTCCAAGTGAAAGCAACCCTTGCTCAGGTTAATGAGGGAAGCGGAGTATTCTTTTCTCCATCTTATTTCTTTCAGGGTTGCTTATAAATTTAGTCAGTTTTTCAACACTTCATAGCTTTTTTGTTCAGTATGTGGGACCCACAGATGCTTCAGGGATCGATTTTTCAGTCTCTGGTTGTAGAACTTGTTGAATTTTGCGGGAGAAGTATCGGGAGCACTCCTCATGGTGCCATTTCTCTGTCGTACAAATTTCAACTCCTTAACTCCTTAAATCTGAGATTTGAAAAAACTGAGGTCATTACAGTTATGTATAATTGGCCTTCCTTAGCTGTGTGTTCTACATCCACAGATTTAATCTACCACAGGTTAAAAATATTTTCTTAAATGTAATGTTGTTGTTGAAATGCACTATGTAGCTAGCTAGGCCCAGGATAATTGCATATGTACTGAACATGTGCAGACTTTCTTTTTGTCATTTTTTAAAGCAATATAGAAAACAAGTATTTACATAGCATTACATTGTATTAAATATTACAAATAATTTAGAAATGACTTAAAGTATATAGGAGGATGTACCCGGGTTATATGGAAATACTATGCTATTTTATATAAGGGACTTGTGTATCCTTGGATTTGGACATCTGTGGGAGCCTTGGAGACCAATCAATTCCATGCACATACCAAGGGACAACTGTATACGTTAGGAGTAAACAAACCCTGAGAAATGGACTAAGAACCTTCTCTAAAGGCACTTCAGAATTTAGGCTTTTTATTACTTGGGTTGTTCACAAGTCTATTTGTCCTTCTATTCTGAACGGTAGAGATTTCTGAACATCTGATTAGCCAAAGACATTTATTTCTGCTCTCCGTAGTACAGATGGTGATGTTATCTATCTTTTCTTTCTTTGAGAGAGGAAGCACTAATTTTTTCTCTGACATAAGATCATCAGGAATTCAATTAGAATCTGGAATGATCAACTTTATTTATGTTTACTGTGAGGTTTATCTTCAAGGCTTTATATCCATCTCAAACCAGGCTTCCCAGATTAGAATCACAGTTTTATACCAGTGTGACCTTTTACAAGTTATCTAAACAGTTTCTCATATTGGTAGTAAGGAAAATCAGTAATAATAGTACATATATCTACAGTTAAATGAGTCATTATAGGTTACAGCTTTTTAGAGTGGTCAGGGCACATAAGAGAACTGACCATCTGCTTTTCTTCCCCTCCCTTTCCCCATTCTCCCTCTTCAGCTCTTGCAGCCAGTGGCTTGATTGGTCTGAGCATAGGCCTCAGGCACTAAAAATAGCTTGGTTGATTTGGGCATTGGCCCCAGGCAGGGGTTGCCAGGTATATCCCAGTTGGGGCACATGAGGAAGTCTGTTTTACTATTTCCCCTCCTCTCAGTTAGAAAAAGAAGAAAAACAACAAAAATAAAAAGAATGCCTAGCACATATGAAGGGCTATCATTAACTTCATCTAATTGTGAACACCTACCTCAAGGACAGGGTTTTGTCTGTTTTGTTCTATTATCTTCAATGCCTAGAACAGAGCCTGATGCACAGTTATAACTTAATACATATATGCTGAATTAATATTTTTTTCTTAATATGAAACCTAGGAATATTCCTGTGTTTACAATCAATTTATTTTGTTGTTGCTGTCAATGGCCTGGCTAATTAAGATCCTGCTGTGATTTCTAATCTTTGATATCTATATCTTGGAATTAATTTAGACCGGGGTGACCTGATTAAGATATAGAATTCCAGTCATAAGATTAGAAGACTATATGCCCTTGTGTTTTCCCACTGAAGGTATAAATTTGGTCTGGGTAGTCCTTTAGAGATTTATCTAACAGAATTCCCTGATGTTTAGGGGAGCAAACAGAGCACACCCCACACACACTTCCCAGATTTAAATCTATTCAACTTTTACTTGTTAAGATTAAGTATGAACCAACTTTAGTCAAAGTTACTGTAAACTGAAATTAAAAGGAGTCAAAATATAACATAATGCAGTGTCCCCAAGATGTGTAATAGAATGAAAAAATAATCTTTATCAGACCAGTAAGAGAGTAACCAGTAAGGAAGTACCTTTTTACATGGATTCTTTTGTGTTAAAATACTGGTGGTAGAAATAGCAACCATCCTATATTTCAGCAACTGTGGTGGCCAGAGCAGAGGTATCATTTTATTTACTCTGCTACTCTGGTGAGGCTTCAAGAAGTATAGCTACAAGATCAACAGCAGACGTTCTCAAAGGTGATGTCTTTATATGTTCTGCTGCTATTGACCAATCAGGTCCATATTGAATTATATACATAATGGTCCTCTTTTAACAAAGGCCACATACTTTTTATTTTGGTTCCAAGGACATAAATTGGCTTAATACATGGTTTATTAGTAGTAATGTATGTATTGTAACTGAGCAAATAATTAAGTACAAAGAAGTGTAAATAATACACTACATTTCTTTTCTATGAGTAGTGTAATAAATGCCAATAGAGAATTTTTTTGTCATTATCTTGTTAGTAATAAAAAGCACAGTTAAGTTTAGATAGGTTGAGCAATAAAAAAATGTCAAGTTGTCATGACTAATATTTTTCAATGAATGGCTCATGAAATTCTGAGACAATGTAACATTTTTTTCATGTCAATTTTGTTTGTTTGTTGGATTAAGTTTATGATGAATTGTCAGGTATTAGGTAGAGTTTCTATTCTCTGATCTTTAAATTAAACATTCTTATACTCAGTAAGATGTTATTGAGCTCCTAATTCTTTGCCAGAATTCTTCCTTCTGTGCTGTTGGTACAAATATAAAAAATGTTATCATTTTCACCCTGATACTCTATTCCTAAATATTTTACAGTGAAAAGGTAGGGGTAGATGTTCTAATGTGTATGTGTAGGGTGTGGGTGGGTATTATAAGCAGCTATGCTTACAAAAAGGAGGAAGCAACTCAATTGGTTTAGACAAAAAACCTAGGAATTTGGTGAATAACTGATACTGACAGTTAAGCGTAGTTAAATACTTGGCTACTAGTATATTAGGTGGATAAGCACTGGAAGAGAATTCCAGGAAGCAGGAATAGCAAGATCATGCTCTGCTGATCTTGTGAAGAGAATATCTTTGAATACTGGTGCTATTTCTAAAATCCTAGTATCATCTATAACGAATGGAATAATCCATGACCAACCAATTCCTTGGTTGGAAGTTCTCAGCTTGAATGTTGTACTCCATGAATGATGACCCTCTGGGATTCTACTGCAGCAGCATATTTATGTATAATTTCTTGTAAACTTGAATTAAGACCAAATTTTCCAAAATTTTATCTGTGGGGGAAAAACAGTAAGTGATCATTTATCAAGGGAGGGAGATAGATATGTTGCTAATGTTCTTCTTTATGTTTTCCCAAAGTTTATGAAGACCTTTCAGGACACTTAATATTAGTAACTCAACTATTGGCATAGTTTATAAACTAAAATACATTTTTGAGTTTTGTTCAATATGTAACACAAGTTCTATTTCTAGTCTTTTCGTCTATATTTTTCAATGACTAGGTTGAAATATAAATGGTACTTCTTCTATTTTGTAAAGTTTCTGTTTATTTAAGTATCTTTTTGGCAACTGTTTTAGTCATTGTGCTCTAATGGCATAAACATCTGGTCAAAAAATAAATGCACATGACTTTAGAGAACAAGCAGATGATATAAATATATGAACATACTTTAGACAATGGGAGTCATGGGAAAAGGGTTGGCTTTCTTTCTACTGGGATGTAAGCTTCTTAGTACAAGGATTCTTTTGGCTGTTTTGTTTACTGATACACCCCAAGTGTCCATCAGAGATCCTAATACACAGTACATTGTCAATAAACACTAAATGAATAAATGAATCTGTTGAAATGTGTTGTACTAGGGAGAATGAGCAATACTTAATGATATTCATTCCTAACACAAAGACAACAAAAGATATTTTGCCAACCAAACAAAATCTATTTCCAAAATTTCTTGTTTGTAACCCATGGTGTTATAACCAAGGTCACTTTCAATAGACTTTTATGAAATTTTCCATAAGTGAACATTCTTACTTTGCCTTCTCAATAATTTCCAGAAATATTTTTCCTGTGAATACTAAAATAATGAAAAATACACATTGACTTCAATATCTGTCTGTAAGAAAGTCTTTTTCTTGCATTAGATACTATTTTATATATTGCTATATCCTGTAGCATTGTTTTAAAGAGAATTTTCCAATACAACATTATTCCTGGGCTTCATGAGAATCAATCAAGATGTCAATAATGATAATATTTGAATAATAACCCCAACTAAGCAAGTAGATTATTTTGTTTTCAAGTCATCTTTTAATATCTTTTCTCATTTTTATTATGTGAAATATTCACTGCTGTGTCAATGAAATGTGTATTGAAAATGAATTTCAATGAAATGACTAAAAACTATAATAATTTTTATATTACATCAGTAAAATAATTAATTTTTCTGAAAGTAACTCTTTTTTTGTGTGTGTGTAAGGAGGGGAGAGACAGGTACAGACTGACAGGAAGGGAGAGAGATGAGAAGCATCAATTCTTTGTTGCAGCATCTTAGTTGTAAAGTAATTCTTTTTCTTCCTTGAATCTGTAAGCATAGCTTAAGCATGTCTCCTCACATAGAAGCTGGACTTGGCTTATCATTTGTATATTTTCAAGTTTAAAAAATGTAGGGTTATGGAACATAAGTTGTTTCTATGTATTTTCCCCCTCTTTTCCTTTAATTCATACCATGTTCATATTGATTTTATTTTATGCTTGTATCTTGATGGCTAAAGATGCTCTATACAGCATGCATCCTTCCTTGTTCTTCCTTTTTAATCTTTTTCATATTATCTCCAAGTCACCAACTACTGATCATTGAATTTATATGGGAAGGATGTTCTAGCAGACACTGTGTGTGTCCTGCCTTCTCTTCTTAGCATGTTCTGGAGGTTACTGCAGTTTCTTTTCACAAATTCCACATTTGATGTCTTTCTGTCTGAGTACTTTCTCTGCATTCAGCAATGTGTTCAGCCTAAGCATCAGGTTGGGAAGTTAAGACTCACAGAATAATCCTCAACTAATGAGAGACAGGAGTTGGTAGACAAAACACACTGGCCAACTTCCTTGCTCTTCAAGAGGAGAATGCTGAGGTTTTTATAGGACAGTCTCTCAGAGCCTCCAGCAGCAGGAAGCTGCGTGTTGCAGTGACAACCCATTCATAGGTGCCCATTCACCAGCTTTTCTTCCTTTCTTATCTCCTTTCTCCATTCTTTCAGTATTTTTCTTGGAATCTCCACTCAAATTCACTACTTGTAGCAGAACTGGCTTTGGCAGCGGGTAGTGGTGGTGGATTTAAACTAAAACAAATACCATTCTAGCTGAGGGTTTTTTATTGGCACACATTTTGGTTTTTTATGTTTCACATTCCTCATGATCTCTGTGACTCACTTTCTAATTCTCAGATTACTTCTAGTTAAAGAAACACATCTTTAAATATCTCTAACTCAAGGCAACTGACATTTTTATAACAATTTAATCTGTTTTATAACAGATTAAATTAAAACAAACTGTTTAATAACAATTTAATCAAAGAGTCTAAGGTGGAAAGCTAAACTTCTATTTAAAAATTAAAAGTCCGAAATCCATGGAGGGCTAAAGCCTCTAAGAATATAAAAATGAATAGCACTGCATTGTTTTTAATTTACTAAAGCATCTTTATCTTAAATAATCTATTATGTTAGTTAGCAGTAAAAACAAAAACCACTCAAGAAGTCATTGGCCTCAGCTAGAATAGTATTTTCTTCCTACAGGATATATTCTTAATTAACCCCCAACCAAGTCTTCTCACACACTCAGAGGACATAATGAAGAACTGACTCACTAAAATTTGTTGTGTGCATGAATCTCAGTCTACAAATTCAGGTTTGAATAAGTATATATTTTCTTTTGAATTTATAATTCAACTTTATTTTTATATCAACTACCTATTCTGCCATGATTTTAGGATTTTATATCAGTCAATGTGAAGTTGCCATTTCTCCCATATTTTGTTTGAATTCTAGGGGCTGTAATGCTTTACCAAGTGTGGGATCTAAGACCTGAATTTTCTCGTAGTCATGGATCACCTGAGACCTCCCTCATTCTTATTGTCACAGTTCATTCAGTCTGGCCTCTCTTCTTCCATCCCACCATTGTGGGGCTGGTGTTATCCCTCTGAAGTATGGAGTTTTCCTTTGAGACTCACTATGTCCTTGTATGTCTAGCCAGTCATACTTGGTGATCTCAAACCAGGACGGGATACACAGGTCCTCTCTGTTCTTAAATATCCAAATATTTGGGATTTGATGTGGAAATTAAGAGGCTAGTTTTATCCCTTTCTTGTTTCCACTGAAGTATCTCTTGCTCATCCCAATAAAACTGTTTCTTTCTTTTTTGTTTTTTTCAGGAAGAAAGGGAAGAATTCCCTTTCGGAGAGATATTTCCTGAAATACATTTTCCGTATTACAGTTATTGGGTTTAGGGTTTTGGAAAAAAACAAAACAAAACAGCAGACTAGCTTTTCCTCTCTTTTTCCCTTTCCTTCTTCTCCTCCTCTACCTTCTCCTTCTCCCTTTTTAGGTCATTCTAATTCATTACATTTCTGCCAAGACCAACTTCCTTTCTTCTCTTCTCTTTTTTTATATTCTTTCCTTCTTTCTTTCCTTCCTTCTTTCCCTCCTTCCCTCCCTCCCTCTCCCTTCCTTCCTTCCTTCCTTCCTTCCTTCCTTCCTTCCTTCCTTCCTTCATTCTTTCCTTCCATCCTTTTTACTACCTTCCTTCCTTCTTTCTTTTCTTTCTTTCTTTCTTTCTTTTTTCTTTCTTTCTTTCTTTCTTTCTTTCTTTCTTTCTTTCTTTCTTTCTTTCTTTCTTTCTTCTTCCTTATCATCTATCTTCTATCTATCTATCTATCTATCTATCTATCTATCTATCTATCTATCTATCTATCTATCATCTATCTATCTATCATCTATCAATCTATCATCTTTCATCATCTATCTATCCATCTATCTATCTATCTATCTATCTATCTATCTATCTATCATCTATCATCTATCTATCTATCTATTATCATCTATTCAACCACCAGCTATTGTATTACCATCAACAAGCACATGGAGGATGCTAAAATGTTGGCATAGTGATCTTGAACAGGAGAGACAACTGCAAAGGTGATCTGTGCCCTCCATGATTGAGTACTGACAAGATTACTAGCCTGAAAGTCTGAAGCACAATCTGAAAGTCATTTATAAGCACTGTGTCTGTACAGAATGTTTTTGGCTAGTATTAGGTGTATTTATGCATGTGCTATGTTAAAAGAAGAATTACTTGGAATTGTTACTATGTGATGTCAGCTATGTTTTGGCAATAGCTATAAAATGTTTAAAATATGTAATTTTTCACTTAATTTGAAGTATTTTCTGTTTTTATTTATTTCACCCTTTTCTACTGTTTACATTGGTTTGATGAACATCCCTATAAAAATTAGCACTGTCCATTCAGTATTTCTCTTGTCCCCTTTCAACCTTCATATTTAATTTCTTTATCACTTAAAAATGAGCTTAAAATAGTAATCTCTTTCTCAAACGGTGCTATAAAAAATGGTTAGATGTATAGATCCTATAACATGTTTTAGAACAATGCACTTCTCTCATGGTAATAAGAAAAATGAAGATTTTTATTAGGTTTTCCATGTTTATAATTGCCTAGTGATTGGGATAATTTGACCAACAGACATTTACTGAATTCTCAGCCAAAAATGATTTAGTTTAAAGAGATTTATCTTTACTTTTTACATACCTATGTAGCAAGAGGAAGCTGAAAAACCTTATAATGCATAGACTCAGTGGCTGGACAGCTTAAGACAACTGAAAAGACAGCATGCACTTGCAAATCAGATGATGGAATAGATAATACCTTTTGCTTTTGAACTTTTTAAGGCCCTCTGTTGAATTGGGAAAAATAATAGTTTTAACTAATAAATAAAAATATTATAAAATAAAATTAAATGATTAATTGTTTCTTTAAAATATATGGGTGTATTTAAATATGTTTTATATAATATTGTATAGGACTTGCAAAATTCAAAATGATCTTAAAATTTCTCTGCCATATACATCAGAGTAAAATGGAATAATTGCTTTTTATGGTGATGCAATTTTTATACATCATGCATTTATTTATTTGCTGATTTATTGATTTGCCTTACTAATATTTATTAAACATCCACTGGGTGCCAAGCACAGGCCAAGGCTAAAGGAGTGGTAACACAGATAATAGAAAATTATTTTTCAGTGCTTATTTTGTAGTAAGCACTATTTTAAGCACTTTACACATGTCAAATCATCTCAATGCTATAAGATAGTTAACAATTATTTTTTTATACTAATAATGGGAATGGACATTTAAGAGTGAAATAACTCACCCTGGTTAAAGCAGTTATTAATAGCATAATCAAGATTTGATGATGTCGGGTGTCTCTTACATTTCAACCATCACTCCATACTTCAGAGAATAGACTCACGACTTTACGTGTGGTTGAAGAGCCATAGTGGCAACCTGGCTGGTGTTATACAATGTGATATGGAAAGGAAAACATGGGGGCTATGGTAGGACATAAGAAAGGAGTAACTGGCTCTGGATGTTTTCAATTGCTCTTTTGTATATCCCCAAATTAACAAAATATCCTTCAAATAAGAAATCATTTTAAAATATTTTTAGTAATAGAAAAAATGTTTTTATGTTTTTCTTACTTTAATATTTTTCTCTAGAGCATGATTAAAATTTATGGTTGATGAATCTTGATGTTTGCAAGGTTCTTAAAGCCATATAGTTCAAAAAAGCTGATATTTATAGAATCAAAAGTTAGACATCAGAAAATGACAATTTAGCCTTTAATCTTCTCTACATTTAAAGCTAGAAAAGTTTGATATTAAAATATATCTGATCATTCTTAAAATCTTGAGTTTCTTAGTCATTGTTTGTTGTCCGCTTAGGCTATTTTTAATATCAGTGATAATGAGAGAAAATGAATAAAACTAAGTTGGCCAACACTGTTTTTAATTATGATTTGGAAATGAGTAGAGTTTTTAAGACTGTGGATATGGTTCTGCAATGCACTATAAGTAAAATAATTATTACATATGTGTTGTTTTTGATTTCTGAAATTCTCTTGAACTTTGCTTTAAATATTGTCTAAGAGAAAAACAACTTATTCATATAAAAGTCAGTTTTAAGCTCAAATGTTTTTTATTATAAGGTCACTATTGTGTTTTTCCATTGATCAAACTCATGGAATGACTGACTGTCAGGCCTTGGCACTTTTCATTTTACTAAAATATGATGTAAAATAAATCAGCTTTGTTAATGTAATATAAATGTTGAAACCTCTAGAATTATATTTTAGCTAAATACCTTTGTAAGATTATACTATTTCCTTCAAATTGATCTATAAGGATTTATTTCATCTTCTATGAATATATATTAATAATTATTTATAATATCTAATTTCAAAACATTTAATTAGTAATATCTTTCATCAGTTGCACAACGTAAAATAACTCTTTGAGGTACTGTTTTTCTATCAAACTGCAGTGCCTTTTGTATTTATTATTATTACTATGTGAATTTCTCAACAGATTTTTAATCTAAAATCTTTGCAATTTAAAGTCAGCATCTCAGAAAGGCTAAGAAGACACTTTGAAAACAATATTACTTAAAATAATGTTAGAAATACCAATATACAAACATTATGTTTAAAAAGGTCATCCAGCTGGTTCATGCCTGTCCCTTAGAACCATAGTAATTATCTCAACTATTTTTCATGCTCTCCTCTGGCTTTCTTTTAAACAAGAAAAATTGTACTGAAGCACAAAAGGAGTTTACCATTTATTTTGAGAAAAACACTGTGACTCTCTAAGCTGAAGTTGACATCTAAAATAATAATAATAATAATATTAACAATAATAATATTTGTTCTGTACAATTGACACCTTAAATGTTCCTCATATGGATTGATTTCATGCAATACAGTTTTTATTATTATTCTTTTCAGTTTCTTTTTAAGTTTTTATTAATTTTAATGGGGTGAAATTAATAAATCAGGGTACATATGTTCAAAGACAACATCTGCAGGTTACTTCATCATTCAATTATGTTGCATACCCATAACCCAAAGTCAAATTGTCCTCTGTCACCTTCTATCTGGTTTTCTTTGTGCCCATCCCCTCCCCCCTCTCCCTTTCTCTCCGCCCTTCCCTCACCCCATAAGCATCACATTCTTGTCCATGTCTCATAGTCTCGCTTCTATGACCCACCTATGTATGAAATCATGCTGTTCACAGTTTTTTTCTGTTTTACTTATTGCACTCCGTATAATGTTGTCAAGGTACATCCATTTTGTTGTAAATGATCAAATGTCATCATTTCTTATGGCTGAGTAGTATTCCATAGTATATATGTACCAAAGCTTTTTAATCCACTCGTCCTCTGACGAACACTTGGGCTGTTTCCAGATCTTCGCTATTGTGAACAATGCTGCCACGAACATGAACATGGAGGCACATTTCTTCTTTTCGAACAGTGCTATGGTATTCTTAGGGTATATTTCTAAAAGTGGGATAGCTGAGTCAAAAGGCAGTTCGATTTTTAATTTTCTGAGGAATCTCCATACTGTTTTCCACAGAGGCTACACCAGTCTGCAATCCCACCAGCAGTGCAGGAGGGTTCCCTTTTCTCCACATCCTTGCCACCACTTGTTCTGTGTTGTTTTGCTGATGAGTGCCATTTTGACTGGTATGAGGTGATATCTCATTGTAGCTTTAATTTGCATTTCTCTAATGAATAGTGATGTTGAGCATTTTTTCATATGCCTATTGGCCATCTGTATGTCCTCTTTGGAGAAATTTCTATTCATTTCTTTTGCCCATCTTTTGATTGGATTGTTTATCTTCCTGGTGTTGAGTTTTATAAGTTCTTTATAAATTTTGGTTATTAACACCTTATCAGACTTGTTATCGAATATGTTCTTCCACTGTGTGGTTTGTCATTTTATTCTGTTCTTATTGTCTTTAGCTGTGCAAAAACTTTTTAGTTTGATATAGTCCCATTTGTTTATCTTGCCTTTTATTTCAGTTGCCAGTGGAGATAAATCGGCAAATATACTGCTGCTACAGATGTCGGAGAGCTTGCTGCCTATGTTTTCTTCTAAGATGCTTATGGTTTCATGGCTTACATTTAAGTCTTTTATCCATTTTGAGTTTGTTTTTGTGAATGGTGTAAGTTGATGGTCTAGTTTCATTCTTTTGCAAGTCGATGTCCAGTTTTCCCAACACCATTTGTTAAAGAGGCTGTTTTTACACCATTGTATGCTCTTTCCTCCTTTGTCATATATCAGTTGTCCGTAAAGGTGTGGGTTTATTTCTGGGTTCTCTGTTCTGTTCCATTGATCTATGTGCCTGTTCTTATGCCTGTACCAGGCTGTCTTGAGTATGATGGCCTTGTAGTATACATTGATATTGAGAAGAGTGATACCTCCTGCTTTATTTTTTCTTTTTAAGATTGCTTAGGCTATTCGTATTTTTTTTTTTTTTTGGTTCCATATAAATTTTTAGAATACGTGTTCTATATCTTTAAAGTATGTCATTGGTATTTTAATTGGTATTGCATTGAATTTATAAATTGCTTTGGGTAATATAGACATTTTAATGATGTTTATTCTTCCTAACCATGAGCACGGTATATGCTTCCACTTGTTTGAATCTTCCTTGATTTCTTTTATCAATGATTTATAATTTTTCGAGTATAAGTTCTTAACCTCCTTGGTTAAATTTACTCCTAGGTCCTTTATCATTTTTTTTGTTGCAATAGTGACGAGGATTGTTTCCTTAATTTCTTTTGCTGACAGTTCATTGTCGGTATATAAAAATGCCTCTGATTTCTGCGTATTAATTGTATATTCTGCCACCTTGCTGAATTCATTTATCAGGTCCAATCATTTTTTGACTGAGACTTTAGGGTTTTCAATATACAATATCATACCATCTGCAAATAATGACAGTGTTACTTCTTCTTTTCCAATTTGGATGCCATTTATTTCTTCTTGTCTGATTGCTGTAGCTAGGACTTCCAGAATTATGTTGAGTTAGAGTGGTGAAAGGGGGCACCCTTGCCTGGTTCCTGATCTTAATTGGGTTGCTTTTAATTTTTGCCCATTTAGTATGATGTTTTCTGTGGATTTGTCATCGATGGCCTGTATCATGTTAAAAAATGTTCCCTGTATTCCCACTTTAGTGAGAGTTTTGATCATGAATGGGTGCTGGATTTTCTCAAATGCTTTTTCTGCATCGATTGAAATTATCATGTGATTTTTATCCTTTCTTTTGTTAATGTGATGAATCACACTGATTGATTTGCGAATATTGAACCAGCCTTGCCTCTCCAGAATAAATCCCACTTGATCATGGTGTATGATTTTTTTCATATATTGCTGGATCCAGTTAGCTAATATTTTGTTGAGAATTTTAGCATCTATATTCCTCAAGGATATTGAACTAAAATTTTCTTTCTTTGTGTTGTCTTTGCCCGGTTTTGGAATCAGAATTATGCTCGCATCATAAAAGAAGCTTGGAAATCTTCCTTCCTCTTGAATTTTTTAAAAAAGCTTGAGGAGGATAGGAGTTAGTTCTTCTTTGAATTTTTCGTAGAATTCACTTGTGAAGCTATCAGGCCCAGGACTTTTTTGGGGGGCAGTTTTTTGATAACTGTTTCAATCTCCTTTGTTGTAATTGGTCTGGTTAGGTGTCCTGATTCTTCCAGATTGATTTTTGGAAGATTATATGATTCAAGAAATTTTTCCATTTCACCTAGGTTGTCTAATTTTTTGGCATAGACTTCTTCATAGTATTATCTTACAATACTTTGTATTTCTGTTTTTTCAGTTTTTATTTCTCCACTTTCATTTCTAATTTTATTTATTTGAGTCCTCTCTCTTTTTGTCTTGGTGAGTCTATTTTAAGGTTCATCAGTCTTGTTTACCTTTTCAAAGAACCAGCTCCTAGTTTCATTGATCATCTGTAATTTTTTCTTAGCCTCTATTTCATTTATTTCTGCTCTGATCTTTATTATTTCCTTTCTTTTACTAGTCCTGGGTTTTATTTGCTGTTGTTTTTCTAGTTCTTTTAGATGCAGAGTCCGGTTGCTTACTTGAGCTTTTTCTAGCTTATCTTGGTATGCCTGTACTGCTATGAACTTTCCTCAGTACTGCTTTTGCTGTGTTTCATAAAATTTGAGTTGAAGTATGCTCATTATCATTCATTTCTAGAAACTGTTTTATTTCTTCTTTGATCTCATTGTTAATCCATTCATTATTTAATAACATGCTATTTAGTTTCCAAGTGTTTGAGTATTTTTCAGTTTTTATTTTGTCATTAATATCTAGTTTTAATTTCTAGGCATTATAATCAGAGAAAATGCTTGATATGATTTCAATCTTCTTAAATTTGTTGAGACCGTTTTTGTGTTCTAAATTGTGGTCTATCCTTGAGAATGTACCATGAGCTCTTGAAAGAATGTGTATTCTACTGCTTTAGGGTGAAAAGTTCTGAAGATATCTATTAAAATGAGTTCATCTAGTGTATCCTTTAAGTCTGCTGTTTCTTTATTAATTTTCTTTCTTGAGGTTGTATCCACTGATGTTAGTGGGGTATTGAAATCCCCTACTATTATAGTATTGCTGTTAATTTCACCCTTTATATCCATCAAAGTCTGCTTTATGTATGTTGGGGCTCCTATGTTTGGTGCGTAGATATTTATAATGATTTTATCTTCCTGTTGAATTGTTCCCTTTATCATTATGTAGTGTCCTTCTTTATCTCTTAATACAGCCTTTGTTTTAAAGTCTATTTTGTCAGATATAAGTATTGTTACCCCGGCTTTTATTTCATTTCCATCCATTTGCGTGAGATATTTTTTTTCATCCTTTTACCGTCAGTCTATGTATCTTTTCTTTTATGTTTTTCTCTTGTAGACAGTATATGTATGGGTCCTATTTCTTTATCCATGCAGCAATCCTATGTCTTTTTATTGGATCCTTTAATCCATTTACATTTAAAGTTATTATTAATATGTAGTTGTTTATTGCCATTTTATTCTTTAAAGGTGTATTCTTCTTTTGCTATATTCTTTTTCCCCTTTTGCACTATTCACAACAGGCCCCATAACATCTCTTTCAGAATTTGCTTGGTTTTAATGATTTCCCTGAGTTTTTCTTTTTCTGGGAAGCTCTTTATTTCTTCTTCAATTTTAAACGTTAGCCTTGCTGGACACAGTAGTCTTGGTTGTAGGTTCTTGTTCTGCATTACTTTGAATATATCTTGCCATTCCCTTCTGGCCTCAAGTGTTTCTGTTGAGAAGTCGGATGTCATTCTTATGGGGGCTCCTTTGTAGGTAATAGCCTTCTTTTCTCTAGTAGCTTTTATTTTTTTCTCATTTTCCCTTAGCTTTGATAACTTTACTATTATGTGTCTTGGTGTAGATTTCTTTGGGTTTCTCTTTAATGGAGTTCTCTGTGCTTGAAAGTATGAAATGTTTTCGAGCCTTAATTTAGGGAATTTTTCACCTATAATTTGATTGAACAAAGTTTCTATTTCTTATTCTTCCTTCTCTTCTTTAGGAACCATTTTGATGCGGATGTTATTTCTCTTCATGTTGTCACAGAGCTCACTTATGTTTCCTCAGATTTTTTGAGTCTCTTTTCTTTCTTCTCGTCTGCTTCTGTGCCTTTGTTTATTGTGCCCTCTCACTTGCTGATTCGATCCTCAGCTTCATCCATCCTGCTTTTAATTCCTTCCATTGTGGACTTCAGTTCTGATACTGTATTTGTCATATCTGTCTGGTTCTTTTTTATTATATCAATTTCCTCTTTTATACTTGTTATTTTTTATTTAGGTGTTTGTAATGACTATCCCCTGTTGCTCTAAGCTCTTTGAACATCCTAACTATCATTATTTTAAACTCTGTATCTGGTAATTTGGTTAAATCTGGTTCATTCAGGTCCTTCTCTGGGGGTTTCTCCTGATTCATTTGGATTGCATTTCTTTGCCTGCCCATGTTGTCTGTGTATAAGAAGAGTGTGGCCACTAGAGTCCAATGGGTGTTGCCTTTTGTTCCCTAGGTGTGGTCTGTCTGCAGACCCGCCACCCCCTCTGCTGCTGTCTAGGGCATTTGGGTATGGGTGTTGCCAGCATCGGCCCACTGTGGCTGTTGCTGTGATTTCTGCCTCTCCTCCCCGGGAAGGGCTGTGTTCTGCTGTTGGCTCTACAAGCTTCATCCTGTCTGGGCCTTCGCCTCACCCTCCTCAGGTGGGGTTTTACAATGCACTCAAGCCAGAAGCCTCAGCCCCAAGGGTAGGGCTGAGCACCTTTGCTCAGCTGTGGACCCAGCCTTTTCTCGGGCTTCCACCCAGCCCCCATGGTCAGAGCCTGCTCCCCACAGTTTCTTGGGTGGAATGGGGCTGGCGGTGTTTGTTCACTCAGCTGTGATCCTCCGCCTGTCCTGGGTTTTAGCCCTTTCCTCGAGGTCAGGGCTTGCTCGCGCAGGATCACAAACCACGGTTTCTTGGGCTGGGCGGGGCTGCTGGCGTGCACTCAGTTGTGAGCCTCCGCTTGTCCCAGGCTTTAGCACTGCCCCTGAGGTCAGCACCAACTGTCACACGCAGGATGGCAAACTGTGGTTTCTCGGGCAGGCGGGGCTGCTGGCATGCTCTCAGCTGCGAGCCTCCACCTGTACCTGGTTTTAGCCCCGCCCCCATGGTCAGGGCCCGGTTGTGCAGGGTTGCAGAGCGGATCTGTGCCCGTTCCTGGCCTCTCACATTTTTCCCACTGGTGGGGCTGTAGGTGGGCCCGTAGCTGCCCTACCACTTTCCTGTGTCCCCTCTACCCCTTCTGGGCTAAACCGAGCTTACTCCGGCTGGGCATCTGCCACAGACAGAAATGCTTTTCATTGTCCTGCTGCCACCGTGACCTCTAGCAAGTCCTCAGAAGTGTTGGTAGGGGCACTGTAGTTCAGACCCTAATACTCCATACTGTAGTACTGGAAGCTCCCTCCGTCTAACCAGCTCTGCTCTAAGTGCCACGGGAGAGCTTGTTTGCCTGCTGTCCTGTCTCCATTTTCTGGTATTGCTAGTTCCATGGGAAATATTCGTTTTCAATTTGGGAAGTACTCAGCCCAGGGTTTAGGGTGGCTGTCCCTCAGAGTGTTTCTCACTGTGACTTCCAGTCCACACTCTCTTCCCACTGCTCTGGTCCTCTCTGTCCCCGTTCCCTGGAGCCCCGGGTGAGCAGTTGTGAGAGAGGTTTTCTGTGATCTCCCTTTAAGAAGAATCCTCTTTCTCATAAACAGTATCCTCACTTGTTTCACAGCTCAATACTGTCCAAACGCCTCTTCTAGGCTCTGGGGCTGCAGGCTG
Organism: Rhynchonycteris naso; assembly: GCA_037038555.1. Taxonomy (NCBI): domain Eukaryota; kingdom Metazoa; phylum Chordata; class Mammalia; order Chiroptera; family Emballonuridae; genus Rhynchonycteris; species Rhynchonycteris naso. The sequence continues at coordinate 127,022,109 of CM072999.1, forward strand.
GGGCTTTGTTCCTGGGACCCAGGACCCTCACTCTCCGCCAAACTCTCCTCCCACCACGTGAGTCTCTCCGGGCTGCTGTTTGCTCCAGGGAGCTGAGCAGCCCTCTCCACCTTTTCGCTTTTCCTATCAGTCTCAATGTGGCTTCTTCAGTGTTCCTTGGTTGAAGAGTCTACTTAGTTTAGTTCAAAGTGGGCTTATCCAGATGATGGTTCTTAAAATTAAGTTATAATTCCTTTGGTTCTGGGATTTGGACGTTGGTATGTCTACCTACTCCATCGCCATCTTGCCATCCTTCCGCAATACAGTTTTATCCTCAACATAAAATGTGTCTGAATGTGTGAACTAAGCATTAGTGTAATCCTTCCCTCTGGTTTTCTTTAGGGATGCATTGTGTAGGCCGGCATTGCCCTGTTACTATTCAAAAAAAGTGCTGTATTTGGACATAGTTTTTGTGCAGTTTCTATTTTGACAGTTCGAGAAAAAATCAATGAAACAGCATATTTTATTTAGTGGATATTTATTTGTGTATTTTTAAATCTGAAAGATTGCAAATGACTTGTTTTTACTTGGGAGGTTATTATAATCCAGACAGGGACATGGTAGCAGGCTCAGTTTGGTGACTATGTTTGAGGTTCATCTGCTTGTTCGTTTCTAAGTTTTAAAGCAATGGTTATGAGAACTCACTATTTATGCCTTTGTGAGCAGATTAGTAAGAGATGAAGTATGGGGACTTCATTAGAATTCGATTGCTTTGTTTTCCTTTCAAGATCAAAACCAGGTCCACAGCTTCATAAAAGAGTGGAATGGTATTTGCCTCTATTTCTTCTTTGGTTTTGTTCAGGTTACAGGAATTTATCATTTTACTGCAGAATGATCCAAAGATTAAATAATTATCTGTGCCATGAAAATACAGGGAGTAAAAAGCTACAATATTTATAACCGGAATGACAAAAAAAAAAAAAAAAAAAGGCCATTCTCAACATTAAAAAGAAAAGGGATTTTTGTTTTAAAATTTTATCTCTCTTACTGTTCTGATTTGCAACAGTAATCTAAGAAAACATACATTTAATTCTCCTTTCCACTTGTAGTGTTCTTAATATAGTTCTACAGGTTTATACCATGCAATTAAGATATATAACCATTATATCTGGTTTTAATTTGATAAATACAATAAGATTTGAACAAAAGAGAACAATATTTTTATTTTAATTGTTTGAATAAATATAAAGCATGCTATTAAATTCTACTTGTAGTAGATCTAAATAGGTGTATGTTTGTTTGTTTTTTTAAATTTATGTCTTTTAGCATCTCCGTCAATTAAACTCTTGGTGGATGATCCTATAGTTGTAAATCCTGGAGAGGCCATAACATTAGTATGTGTTACGACAGGAGGGCAGCCTACACCGTCTCTCACCTGGGTCAGGTCCTTTGGGACTCTGCCTGAAAAGACTGTTTTGAATGGAGGAACTTTGACCATACCTGCCATAACCTCAGAAGATGCTGGAACTTACAGTTGCATTGCCAATAACAATGTGGGAAACCCAGCAAAAAAGTCCACCAACATCATTGTTAGAGGTAAGTTTGCCTAGAGATTGTTACAACATAGAGTTCTGGCTGAGCACAGTATCACAAAGCAAATAATATTTGATATAAAAATTTCCTCAAATACTGCATATATAAATAATGAATGATGTTTACTTATAAATGGAACTTAAAATTCCTAAATCTTAACTGTAATGTCTTATGTTTGCATGGAGTCATTTCATGACATATTCTTAGTGGTGCCATTGAATAATTTTTATAACATGTTCTTAGTAAAAAGAAAATGATTAAAATGCAGTTGTGACATAGAGCTTTAAACCTTGTTACACAGGTTGTTTATTAGTTTAGGAGTTTCACAAATTTATTAATTTAATGGTTAATAAACATTTATTCAATCCCTCTTATAAGCAAAGCTCTAAACTGTGAAATTATGTAGAGATCTATAAAATTTTAACCTGTATTCAAGGAATCTATTGTCAGGTACTGAAAATAAGATGCAGCAATGAATAGTCATATGATACAGCATTTAGCAACCATAAGCAAAATCTTTAGAAATATTGAAAATATATAGTAGCTTCTGGCACAAGTTAGTAAGGAATATCTAATAACATTTCAATAGGTCTTATACACTGGGTAGAGTTTCAACAGACTGAGTTTGAGAAAGACGTGGAAAAGTCAGAGATGGTAAAGGGTGAAGCGTATTTGAGGAATCGATGTGAAAGGTGGGTCACTACAGTAGGAACAGTTATGTTCTAGTGTGGCTGCTACCAGCGGGTCTGCCAGTGCTACGGAATGTGTGATTTTTCCCCTATATTTCAGAGGATTTATGTTTCCTGTGCGAGGAGAGCGTATGCTTCCTCCTGTCTCACTAGCAAGGTCCTGGGCTGGGGACACTGATGTCTCTAAAGTAAAGATTCACACATCCAGGAGGACTTTCCCACAGACATGAAAATAAGGCGGGAAGATAAGCATACAAAGAAATAATACATGAAAGTGATAACAAGAAGGGGTTCACAAATGGAATTTTCTACCCTTTCTATTATAAATATCAGTATTAATGAAATGGGCTTCTTTCTAAGTCCTTATCTAAGTTAGGAACTACATTCTGTTCTCCCTTCACCACAAGATTTAAAAGAAAATAACAACTTTACAAATCAACGATTTTTATTATAATTTTTTTAAACACTTGCTTTTCCAAGTAGCCATAAAAAGAAGATACCAAATCCTGCTATAATAATTGTGAGATTAGTTAAAACTTTGTTAAACTATCCTTAAGGGTCATGAATGCAATGTAGACTCTTTTGTTCCAAGTTTTGTTTTCTGTTTTCTTATCAAGGAAATAGACTCACTAGAGAAAAATAATGCATTAGATCTAGTTTGACCACAAGGTCATCCACAGTTATGTTGAATCCTAGTACACATGGCAACATGTTTTTTGTTGTTGTTGTTGTTGTTTTTTATTTAATTTTCTTTTCTTTACAGGGACAGAGAGAGAGTCAGAGAAAGGGATAGATAGGGACAGACAGACAGGAACGGAGAGAGATGAGAAGCATCAATCATTAGTTTTTTGTTGCAACACCATAGTTGTTCATTGATTGCTTTCTCATATGTGCCTGGACCGCGGGCCTTCAGCAGACAGAGCAACCCCTTGCTGGAGCCAGCAACTTTGGGTCCAAGCTGGAAAGCTTTTGCTCAAGCCAGATGGTCCCGTGCTTCAGCTGGCAAGCTCGGGGTCTTGAACCTGGGTCTTCCGCTTCCCGGTCCAATGCTCTATCCACTGCGCCACCGTCTGGTCAGGCCACATGGCAACATGTTTAGCACAAAATGCCTGTGCTGCCTAAGCCCCCTTTGTAAAGAATGAACTCAATCCACAGTAAATATGTGCTCAGAGACTGATATGCTCTTTTCTACCCTAAGAGTTATAATCTATGTTTTTAGAAAAACATTTCCGACTTTAACACAAATGACTTAAAATCAATAAAGACTTAAAAATGTATTTCTCCAATTTATAATTTGTATGCTTTTAATTCATCTGAAGTACACATTTGCATAGTCATATTATATTACCAGGGAATTGCTTAGCAGTGTCATTTACACAATTAATACAATAAAATTTGAATATACCCATACTGAATGTTGATACAGCCTTGTTAAAGGACCCTGGCTGGATTACACTGCAGGCAGAAAAACTGCTACAGTACTGCAAGGCATCCAACTCCTTCCACAAAGACAAAAAAATTCTGTTGAAGAAAAACAGTTTTTTTTTACTACATCAAAAAATTAGTTTCAAGTGTTCTGAATCTGTAAACCTCTGTAGTGTCTTAGATGAACTGTTATGGATACCGTAGAAGTAGAACTCTAAGTTTATTTTCTCTCCAATTTTTTTCTGTAATTAAATAAAGACTGACAGATCCGGTTTTCTGAGGAAGCACAAGGGTACTCTGTGCAGAGAAGTCTCATTACCACTTGAGAATATCTCTGGACAAAACTAATAAGAGGGCAGGGTGCAGATATGAATAAAACTCTAAAAACATCTCTAAATTCATTATTTGATTTTTTAAAGAATAGAAAACACTTCAAAATAAACAATGTAGATAAACATTCCATGTAGACAATAAGCTCATATGGTTTAATATTTTCTTAAACATTTATAAATTTAACAGCAATGCCTTACGATCTTTAAAGGAATTGTAGTGATTGATCCACATTTCTCACAATTTAGAACAGAAGCAGTTGCTTAATATGTTTGATAAGAAAATTACGTTGATTTTCTAGTCATATGTTAGCTAGCCAAAGCTCAGGACTTTCCAAAGTCCTGGTAGATAATATGCATTTTCACCTAAAGTTCCCTGTGTTATGATTCACTATATTTAGAAATGCCCACATTTTTTTTTCTTATTGTGAATTGAGCCTCTGTTGAACAAACATGATTTATAACATAATCAATATATTACTGTTTTGGGCTTCCTGTTTTTTGTTTTGTTTTGTTTTTAGCTCTTATATAGTATTTTAATATTTCCCCACCTTAGGAAGAAAATTTAGGCTGATTTCATGACCCTTCCACTTATTCTTACAAACAGAGACTGCTATAGTACATTTAGATCACAAGTGCACATTTAGTTAGTGTTTTGGATGCATGACCCAAAATAGTATTTAAACACCAAACTGGACTTAATTCAAAAATTTTTCATTTGCCCAGCTTGTGTCTACTTCAGGCTGGAGAGCTGGTCCTCTGAGAAGCCCCTGAGTAGGACTGAGATAATAAAATAAACAGGTTTTTCTGAGACCATCATAAACTTATAAGAAATTGCATCTCAAAATTTTCTCCAAAGATATCCTTCTAACCAAATTTGGTCTCTGACCATGTTTCTACTTTCAATTTTCTACAAAATCCAAGAACCACAGAATGTTTTTTTTAATTTTCTTTGAAAATTTGACAGAATAAGGTATCTCTTTTGTATTTAATGTGGAATCCTGTGGCTTTCATTCTCTTCAAAAGTGAGTCAGCAAAAGTCTATTCTATCATTTACTTTCACAAGAATACAGAAAGTTTAAAAGAATTTACAAAATTTCTAGCTGACATTTTAATTTTTGATCCTTCGGTAAATACTCTTGCCCTATCTTTAAACTACAGTGTGTCCATAAAGTCATGGTGCATTTTTGACCAGTCACAGGAAATCAACAAAAGACGATAGAACTGTGAAATCTGCACCAAATAAAAGGAAAACCCTCCCAGTTTCTGTAGGATGATGTGGCAGCATGTGCATATGCACAGGTGATGATGTAACACTGTGTATACAGTGGAGCAGCCCACAGCCATGCCAGTCGAAATGTGGACAGTACAGACAGTTCAGTGTGTTCTGTGGCTCGCTAAATTTGAATCTGTGACCAAAGTGCAATGTGAATATCGGCGTGTTTATAACGAAGTGCCACCACAAAGGAATACCATTACTTGGTGGGATAAGCAGTTGAAGGAAACCGGCAGTTTGGTGGAGAAACTCTGTTCTGGTAGGTCATCGTCAGTGACGAGCCTATAGAGGGTATACGGGATAGCTACCTAAGGAGCCCTAAAAAATCTGTGCGTGCGTATGCTCGACAATCATACCTAAGCAAGACTACAGTTCATAAGGTGTTAAAGAAACGTCTCTGTTTTACGGGGTACAAATTGCGCTGTTGCACTCTATCAAACTGATGGATAGAACCACATGATGCGTGTTTGCTACAGATATGCTTCATGAGATTGACAGTGATGCAAGATTTTTGCAGAAGATTGTGTTTAGCGATGAGGTGACCTTCCATATCTGTGGACATGTTCATTGCCATAATGTCCGAATATGGGCTGCTGAACATCCTCATGCCTACGTTGAGTACGAATGTAACACCCCTTAAGTGAACATGAGGTGTGGCCTGATGCATGATAAGGCGATAGGCCCATTTTTTTCGCAGAGCAGTCTGTGACGGCAAACCCCTATCCTGACATGTTGGAATTATATGCAGTGCCACAATTTCCAGAAGGTGTCATCTTTCAACAGGACAACGCTCCTCCACACTATGCCACGACTCTTCATGAGTTTCTGGATAGAACATTCTCCCAGTGGTGGATAGGCAGGGGTTCTGTCAAGCCATGGCCACCATGATCCCCGGATCTGACACCCTTTGACTTATTTTTAGGGTTATGTGAAGCAACATGTGTACATTGAATGTATCAATGACATTAATCACTTAAAACAGAGAATTACAGATGTTATTCACTCTGTAACACTAGACATCCTTACCTGTGTGTGGCAAGAACTTCACTATTGTTTGGATGTGTGTAGGGCAACAAATGGAGCCCACATTGAACTGCACTGAATAGGTATGAAACTGGGAGAGTTTTCCTTTTAAAGAATTTTTTTTAAATTTCTTTTTATTTATTTATTTTAGAGAGGAGACACAGAGTGAGAGAGAGAGAGAGAGAGAGAGAGAGAGAGAGAGAGAGAGAAAGAGAGAAAGCGGGGAGGAGCTAGAAGCATCAACTCCCATATGTGCCTTGACCAGACCAGTGCAGGGTTTTGAACTGGCGATCTCAGTGTTTCCAGGTTGATGCTTTATCCACTGCGCCACCACATGTCAGGCGAGAGTTTTTCTTTTATTTGGTGCAAATTTCACATTTCTATCGTCTTTTGCTGCTTTTCTGTGACAGGTCAAAAGAGCACCATGACTTTACTGACACACTGTATACTCTACATCTGGCCATATATTACCACACCCACTTTTACCACAGTGTAAACTATTGACACAGCTCCCTATTTGATTAAAATAATCTTCTCCTTAATTATCTTTTCAGTTCAACCTTTCTTTTAAAAAGGGTTTTTTACCCTTTTGTGTTAGATAAGGTAGACTTGGCTGAGTTAAAAAATAGTCCCATACAAGTAATTGATCAAAACAAAAATGCTTTAGATATTTGTTTTTTATGTAAGTGTTCAGGATTTTACCTAGTTAATAATGCTAATGGTAGTGTTGTGTGATTGGTGAATGTAAATTGGGAGGTGGGTTTAAGAGAAGAGACTCTACTTCATAAAGTCGTTCAGTTACCTCAATTATGCCTCTGCCACCTTCAACCTGTGGTGACCAAGGTTGCTCCAAGTGTTATCTCCTTCCTCATCAGCTGTAAGTAGGAGGGAGCTTGAATGAGCACCCATGGGTTATTTAAACATATTCCTCCTAATTAAGCTATTTCCCTCCCAAATATTCAATCACTTTTGATGGAATGAAATTATGTTTTTGTAATCAGCTTTTTTATTTCTTCAGTAATTTTATGCATACTTTAATTTAAAATTCTAGCCAACACGTTCTGTTGGTGGTGCAGTGGATAGAGCATCTACCTGGGTTGCTGAGGTCCTAGGTTTGAAAAGTTGAGAATTCCTGCTTGAGTATGGGCTCATGTAGCTTGAGTGCAGGATCACCAGCTTGAGTGTAGGCTCATTAGCTTGAGTGCAGGGTGATTGGCTTGACTATGGGATCATCAACGTGATCCCATGGTTACTGACCTGAGCCCAAAGGTTGCTGGCTTGAAGCCCAAGTTTGCTGGCCTGAACCCAAGGTCACTGGTTTGGCTTCAGTCTCCTCATCAAGGCACATATGAACAACTAAAGCACTTAATGAGCAACTAAAAGGATGCAACCATAACTTAATGCTTCTCACTCTCTCTCACTTTCTGTCTCTCTGTCTCTCTCCCTCAGAAAAAAAAAAAAACCACAAAAAAGCAAAAACACAACCAAACAGAACAAAATATTATACAACTAACCAACATGATGTTTAGAGTTTATGATTATCTAAATGATATTGCATTTTGAAAGATTTCGCATGACTTTCCAACTTTTACTGACTCTTACATATTACTGTATATTAATTAGAAGAGAACAATAGATTCTCTAAAGACAAAGATATACTCTGTGCAAATAAAATGGAAGTAAGTCCTTATAGTTATAAAAATATGTTCAATATATTTGCTGAAAGGCATAAATCTTCAAGGTATTGATCAGAAAGTCAGTCCAAGTTAATTGGCAATTTTCCAGAAAGTTGATTAAATTTAGTTTATTGTGCATTTACAAATATAAATTATTTATAAATTTTCAATTAAATGGTAAGTGTAATTCTTTCCCAAGGATTTAGATTAAACAATTAATTTCTAGTCCTCAGTACTTTTGTTCTATAATCTTACATTAATAAACACTATAGTGATATAGCTGAAATTGTAGAAAACCAATTCTTGAACATCCTCCAAAGGCCAAACCATCTGCTGTGTGCAGGTGTCCCAGTTATTCATACAAATTAAGTGCTCTATTTCTCTTTTCCCAATTTAACATTCAGTAGTAATTACACCTCCCCAAAACACCAGAGAATTTAATTATATTACATTTTGTAGCTATGCAATGGTTTCTTTATTATTTTTTTTAAAAATCAATCTGGGCTATACAAAATTTTAAATTATCAAATTCAATAATTCTATTCTAAATATAGATAAATCAGTTTCCTTTTATAAAGGAGATAATTCTCACTTATTTTTGTTCATTAGTATAATGTGAGGAATTATAAAATACAATTTCAAGTAAAATCTTTGTGTAGATGCTATATAGTCTTATAATTACTTTCGCATGATATACTGACAGCTTAGTTATATATTTTTCTCTTATTAAAACTTAGATTGTTCTATTTGGTAGTTGGAGTATCTGTCATATTTATTTATTCAAGCTAAAGGAAACATACTATTTGGTAATACTGCTTTAAAAGTCAGTACCCCATATTGAAAAGAAGAATATTATTCAACATATTATTTTTCAACTTCTTTAATCAGTTTCTTTGAAGGTGTTTTATAATTTGTTTTGGTTGCTTTATATTTCACAGTTGTAAAATTGAGCCAAACAATGATACTAACTGTGAAACTCCTACTTCAAAATTTGTATGCTGTTGTTACTTCAGGTACTTACTTCCCAGGACCACTGCTCACTGAACACTTACTGTATTTCCCCATGTATAAGACACATCTTAATTTTGGGGCCCAAAAATTGAAAAAAATGTATTACATAAAGTTATTGAAATCAAGTTTTATTCATCGTAAAATTCATACAACTCCTCATCACTTTCATAACTCCCATCCATTAGCTTGCCTCATCTGTGTCTGATGACAAATCACTGTCTTCAACAGTGAGTACAAAAACAAGTGTGAAAAAGCAGGAAATAGAAATTAAAAAAATCTACAATCACTGTATAAGACACACCTAGTTTTTAGACCACAAATTTTTCAAAAAAGGGTGCATCTTATACATGGGGAAATAGTTTGTGTAGGTTAAATGGCCTATAGGTTGTAAAACTCACGGAGAGAGATCTGTGATCTGGTTCTCTTTAAATTGGCTATCAAATCATGAATATGTAGATAGGCCTCGCCTTACTTTTCCCTACAAACAAGTACATAAACCCTAAGATACATTTGCTCTAACCATGTTTAATTCTGTAGTATCCAAATGTCCCTTGACCCATGTCCATTTTTAAGTGTTTCTGGACATAAACACTATTTTTGTTTACAAACTTATCCATACAAATGCACAAATACAAATTCATGACTATATAGATTTATATATGTTAACATGTAATTATTAGAGAATACTGACTTTTTAAACAGAAATCTACCTTAAAATATTTTGTATTACTTACCTCAGGATATTAAACCAGAGGAAATAAGCCCATGAAGTTTTTAGTAAGTTTTTAGAAAATTTCTACGCCATGCTGGAGCTGGGTCAGTTGCTACATGGAACAGAAGAGGAACGAATCCCTGAGCCTATGGACTCCTTACATTTATAAGAAGATAAACATCAGGACAACTCCCTCCCTCAGTCATGAGAAAAAATAAACTAACTTCACAATAGGAGCATAGCTAATGTAGTGTTGAAAGTTCAGAAGAAGAAACAATTAATTATGATTAAAGTGTGTTTGTGGGGGAATTCCACAGAAGAAGGTGGCTTTTGAGCTGGTCTTTGAAAAATGAGAAATGAAGTATCTCTTTTCTTTGCTGTCTGAAATAGTGACTCAACTAGCTTTTTTAAACTTATTCCATTTTCTTAATTATGAAGTATTAGAAACTGTTGACAGTCCTTTAAAGAAAAACCCATGTTTAACATCTATATTTTATAATGGAATATTTTCAGAAAACAAATACTTTATATATTTTATTCTGTGGTTTTAAAAATATGTTTAAAAGTTAATTTTTGCAATCTTGTGTTGCAGAAGATTTATATCCAATTTTTAATTATATTATTCAACCACCAAATTTCCTGTTTGCTGAATTTGTTGTCTCTTTCCTTTGGAATTCTTTCTAGTAGCCTTCCAACATCAGTGCTCATTCTAAATGTTTCAGGAAATTTCTAAATGGAGCCAATAAAAAACTAATTCTTAAATTAATCCTCTTCTAGACACAATAAGATGATTTATATTTTTTAATTATTTTTTATTTTTATTAATTTTAATGGGGTGACATTAATAAATCAGGGTACATATGTTCAAAGAAAACATCTCCAGGTAATCTTATCATTCAATTATGTTGCAAACCCATCATCTAAAGTCAAATTGTCCTCTGTCACCTTCTATCTGGTTTTCTTTGTGCCCCTCCCCTCCCCCCTATTCCTACTTCTCCTCTCTCCCGCCAACCCATAGCCACCACACTCTTGTCCACGTCACATAGTCTCGCTTTCATGTCCCACGTATGAATGAAATCATGCTATTCTCAGTATTTTTCTGTTTTACTTATTTCACTCCGTATAATGTTATCAAGGCCCATCCATTTTGTTGTAAATGATCCAATGTCATCATTTCTTATGGCTGAGGAGTATTCCATAGTATATATGTACAATAGCTTTTTAATCCACTCGTCCTCTGACGTACACTTGGGCTGTTTCCAGATCTTTGCTATTGTGAACAATGCTGCCACGAACATGAACATGGAGGCACATTTCTTCTTTTTGAGCAGTGCTATGGTGTTCTTAGGATATATACCTAAAAGTGAGATACCTGGGTCAAAAGGCAGTTCAATTTTTAATTTTTTGAGGAATCCCCATACTGTTTTACACAGTGCCAGCACCACTCTGCATTCCCACCAGCAGTGCAGAAGGGTTCCCTTTTCTCCACATTCTTGCCAGCATTTATTCTGTGTTGTTTTGCTGATGAGCGCCATTCTGACTGGTGTGAGGTGATATCTCATTGTGGTTTTGATTTGCATTTCTCTAATGATTAGTGATGTTGAGCATTTTTTCATATGCCTATTGGCCATCTGTATGTCCTCTTTGGAGAAATTTCTGTTCATTTCTTTTGCCCATTTTTTGATTGGGTTGTTTGTCTTCCTGGTGTTGAGTTTTATAAGTTCTTTATAAATTTTAGTTATTAACCCCTTATCAGATGTGTTGTCAAATATGTTCTCCCATTGTGTGGTTTGTCTTTTTATTCTGTTCTTATTGTCTTTAGCTGTGCAAAAACTTTTTAGTTTGATATAGTCCCATTTGTTTATCTTGCCTTTTATTTCATTTGCCAGTGGAGATAAATCGGCAAATATACTGCTGCTACAGATGTCGGAGAGCTTGCTGCCTATGTTTTCTTCTAAGATGCTTATGGTTTCACGGCTTACCTTTAAGTCTTTTATCCATTTTGAGTTTGTTTTTGTGAATGGTGTAAGTTGATGGTCTACTTTTATTTTTTTGCAAGTAGATGTCCAATTTTCAGAACACCATTTGTTAAAGAGGCTGTCTTTACTCCATTGTATGTCCTTTCCACCTTTGTCAAATATCAGATGTCCATGAACGTGTGGGTTTATATCTGGGTTCTCTGTTTTGTTCCATTGATCTATGTGCCTGTTCTTATGCCAGAACCAGGCTGTCTTGAATACATTGGCCTTGTAGTATACCTTGATATCCAGAAGAGTGATACCTCCTGCTTTATTTTTTTCTTTTTAAGATTGCTGAGGCTATTCGTGTTTTTTTTTTTTTTTTGGTTCCATATAAATTTTTGGAATATGTGTTCTATATCTTTGAAGTATATCATTGGTATTTTAATTGGTACTGCATTAAATTTATAAATTGCTTTGGGTAATATAGACATTTTAATGGTGTTTATTCTTCCTAACCATGAGCACGGTATATGCTTTCACTTCTTTGTATCATCCTTGATTTCTTTTATCAATGTTTTATAATTTTCCGAGTACAAGTCCTTAACCTCCTTGGTTAAAATTACTCCTAGGTACTTTATTTTTCTGGTTGCAATAATGAAGGGGATTGTTTTTTTAATTTCTTTTACTGACTGTTCATTGTCGGTGTGTAAAAATGTCTCTGATTTCTGAGTATTAATTTTATACCCTTCCACCTTGCTGAATTCATTTATCAGGTCCAGTCAGTTTCTGACTGAGTCTTTAGGATTTTCTATATACAATATCATATCTGCAAATAATGACAGTTTTACTTCTTCTTTTCCAATTTGGATGCCTTTTATTTCTTCTTCTTGTCTGATTGCTGTAGCTAGGGCTTCCAGAACTATGTTGAATAAGAGTGTTGAAAGGGGGCACCCTTGCCTGGTTCCTGATCTTAAGGGAATTACTTTTAATTTTTGCCCATTGAGTATGATATTGGCTGTGGTTTTGTAAGAGATGGACTTTATCATATTAAGGTATGTTCCCAGTATTCCCACTTTGCTGAGAGTTTTGATCATGAATGAATGCTGGATTTTCTCAAATGCTTTTTCTGCATCTATTGAAATTATCAAGTGGTGTTTGTCATTCCTTTTGTTTATGTGATGAATCACATTGATTGATTTGCAAATATTGAACCAGCCTTGCCTCCCCAGAATAAATCCCACTTGATCATGGTGTATGATTTTTTTCATATATTGCTGGACCTGGTTGACTAATATTTTGTTGAAAATTTTAGCGTCTAAATTCATCAGGGATAAAGGCATATAATTTTCTTTCTTTGTGTTGTCTTTGCCCGGTTTTGGAATCAGAATTATGCTCGCTTCATAAAAGGAGTTGGGAAGTCTTCCTTCCTCTTGAATTATTTGAAATAGCTTGAGGAGAATAGAAGATAGTTCTTCTTTGATTTTTTGGTAGAATGCACTTGTGAAGCCATCAGTCCCAAGACTTTTCTTTTTTGGGAGTTTTATGATAACTGTTTCAATCTCATTTGTTGTAATTTGTCTGTTTAGGTGTTCTGATTCTTCCAAATTGATTTTTGGAAGATTATATGATTCAAGAAATTTGTCCATTTCACCTAGGTTTCTGAATCTTTAGGCATAGAGTTCTTCACAGTATTTTCTTACAATACTTTGTATTTTTGTTGTGTCAGTTGTTATTTCTCCACTCTCATTTCTAATTTTATTTAAGTCCTCTCTCTTTTCTTCTCGGTGAGTCTATTTAAAGGTTCATCAATCTTGTTTACCTTTTCAAAAAACCAGCTCCTGGTTTCATTGATCCTCTGTATTGTTTCCTTAGCCTCTATGTCATTTATTTCTGCTCTGATCTTAATTATTTCCTTTCTTTTACTAGTCCTGTGCTTTATTTGCTGTTGTTTTTCTAGTTCTTTTAGATGCAGGGTCAGGTTGCTTACTTGAGCTTTTTCTAGCTTTTTGTGGTATGTCTGTAGTGCAATGAACTTCCCTCTCAGTATTACTTTTGCTGTGTCCCATAAATTTTGAGTTGCTATATGGTCATTATCATTGGTTTTTAGAAACCTTTTTATTTTTTCTTTGATCATTTTTAATCCATTCATTATTTAATACACTGGTTCTTAACCTGTTTTGAGGTACTGAACCCACCAGTTTCATTTGCGCATTCACCGAACCCTTTTTTAGTGATAAATAAAATATGATTTTTTTTTCCAAATTCAAGACATAAGTATGTGTTTTTTTTACTGGTTCACAAAATGAGCTGTGCATGAACATTACCTTGCTCAAAGAACAAAACCAACTAAATGTATGAACTCACAACAAATTACGGTATTACTTTATTCTGTCCTCCTCGGCAGAGGCATCTCCGAATCTCTGAGATGGACTCATCGAACCCGTATGGTTTGATAGAACCCAGGTTAAGAACCACTGATTTAATAACATGCTATTTAGTTTCCAAGTGTTTGAGAATTTTTCAGTTTTTCTTTTGTGGTTAATTTCTAGTTTTATGCCTTTGTGATTAGAGAAAATGCTTGATATGATTTAATCTTCTTAAATTTATTGAGACCACTTTTGCGTCCTAACATGTGGTCTATCCTAGAGAATGTACCATGAGTGCTTGAAAAGAATGTATATTCTACTACTTTAGTGTGAAAAGTTCTAAGATATTTATTAAATCGAGTTGATTTAGTGTATCCTTTAAGTTGGCTGATTCTTTGTTAATTTTCTTTCTTGAGGATCTATCCAGTGATGTAGTGGGGTATTGAAATTCCCTACTATTATACTATTGCTGTTATTCTTACTCTTTCTTTCTTGAGGATCTATCCAGTGATGTAGTGGGGTATTGAAATCCCCTACTATTATAGTAATGCTGTTAATCTTACTCTTTATATCTATCAAAGTCTGCTTTATGTATGTCAACGATCCTATGTTTGATGCATAGTTATTTATAATAGTTACATCTTTCTGTTGGATTGTTCCCTTTATCATTATGTAGTGTCCTTCTTTATCTCTTACTACAGCCTTTTTTTTTAAATTCCATATTTTTAGATATAAGTATTGCTATCCAGGCTTTTTTTTCATTTCCATTTGCATGAAATACTTTTTCCATCCTTTTACCTTCAGTCTATTTGCCTCTTTTGTTTTGTGTCTCTTGCAGACAGCATATGTATTGGTCCTGTTTCTTTATCCATGCAGCTACCCTATGTCTTTTGATTGGATCATTTAATCCATTTACATTTAAGGTTATTATTGATATGTAGTTGTTTATTGCAATTTAATTCTTTTAAGCTGTATTCTTCTTTTGCTATATTCTTTTCACCCTTTGAACTGTTCACAACAGGCCCCTTAGCATCTTGCAAAATTGATTTGATTTTAACGAATTTTTGAGGCTTTTTTAGATCTGGCAATCTCTTAATTTCTTCTTTAATATTTTCATTTATTTTTATTAATTTTAAGGCGGTGATATTAATAAATCAGGGTACATACTTTCAAAAAAAACATCTTTAGGTTATCTTATCATTCAATTATGTTGCAAACCCATCACCTAAAGTCAAATTGTCCTCTGTCACCTTCTATCTGGTCTTCTTTGTGCTCCTCCTCTCACTTGTCCTCTACTTCTACTTCTACTTCTACTTCTACTTCTCCTCCCTTCCCCCACTCCGTAACCCCCACAATCTTGTCCAAGTCTCATAGTCTCTCTTTTATGTCTAACCTATTTATGAAATCATGCTGTTCTCAGTTTTTTTTCTGTTTCACTTATTTCACTGTGTATAATGTTATCAAGGTCCATCATTTTGTTGTAAATGATCTGATGTCATCATTTCTTATGGCTGAGTAGTATTTTATAGTATATGTGTACCAAAGCTCTTTAATCCACTCGTCCTCTGACAGACACTTGGGCTGTTTCCAGATCTTCGCTATTGTGAACAATGCTGCCACAAACATGGGGGTGCATTTCTTCTTTTCTAACAGTGTTATGGTGTACTTAGGGTATATTCCTAAAAGTGGAAATGCTGGGTCAAAAGGCAGTTTGACTTTTAATTTTCTGAGGAATCTCCAAACTGTTTTCCACAGTGTCTGCACCAGTCTGCATTCCCACCAGCAATGCAGAAGGGTTCCCTTTTCTCCACATCCTCACCATCACTTTTTCTGTGTTGTTTTGGTGATGAGTGCCACTCTGACTGGTGTGAGGTGATATCTCATTGTGGTTTTGATTTGCATTTCTCTAAAGATTAGTGATGTTGAGTATTTTTCCATATGTCTTTTGGCCATCTGTATGTCCTCTTTGGAGAAATTTCTATTCATTTCTTTTGCCCATATTTTGATTGGATTATTTGTCTTTCTGGTGTTGAGTTTTATAAGTTCTTTATAAATTTTGGTTATTAGCCCCTTATCAGACGTGCTGTGGAATATGTTCTCCCATTGTGTGGTTTGTCTTTTTTTTCTGTTCTTATTGTCTTTAGCTGTGCAAAAACTTTTTAGTTTGATATAGTCCCATTTGTTTATCTTGCCTTTTATTTCATTTGCCCGTGGAGATAAATCGGCAAATATATTGCTGCTACAAATGTTGGAGAGCTTGCTGCCATTGTTTTCTTCTAAGATGCTTATAGTTTTACGGCTTATGTTTAAGTCTTTTATCCATTTTGAGTTTGTTTTTGTGCATGGTGTAAGTTGATTGTCTAGTTTCATTTTTTTGCCGGTAGATGTCCAATTTTTTCAACAACGTTTGTTAAAGAGGCTGTCTTTACTCCATTGTATGTTCTTTCCTCCTTTGTCAAATATCAGTTGTCCATAAAGTGTGGGTTTATTTCTGGGTTCTGTGTTCTGTTCCATTGATCAATGTGCCTGTTCTTATACCAGTACCAGGCTGTCTTGAGTATAATGTCCTTGTAGTAAACCTTGATATCCGGAAGAGTGATACCTCCTGCTTTATTTTTTCTTTTTCAGATTGCTGAGGCTATTTGTGTTCTTTTTTGGTTCCATATAAATTTTTGGAATATGTGTTCTATATCTTTGAAGTATGTCATTGGTATTTTAATTGGTATAGCATTGAATTTATAAATTGCTTTGGGTAATATAGACATTTTAATGATGTTTATTCTTCCTAGCAATGAGCACGGTATATGCTTCCACTTATTTGTATCTTCCTTGATTTTTTTATCAATGTTTTATAATTTTCCGAGTACAAGTCCTTAACCTCTTTGGTTAAATTTACTCCTAGGTATTTTATTTTTTAGGCTGCAATAGTGAAGGGGATTGTTTCCTTAATTTTTTTTGCTGACAGTTCATTGTTGGTATATAGAAATGCCTCTGATTTCTGAGTATTAATTTTGTATCCTGCCACCTTGCTGAATTCATTTATAAGGTCCAGTAGTTTTTTGACTGAGACTTTTGGGTTTTCTATATATAATAACATATCATCTGCAAATAGTGACAGTTTTACTTCTTCTTTTCCATTTTGGATGCCTTTTATTTCTTCTTCTTGTCTGATTGCTGTAGCTAGGACTTCCAGAACTATGTTAAATAAAAGTGGTGAAAGTGGGCAACCCTGCCTGGTTCCTGATCTTAAGGGGATTGCTTTTAATTTTTGTCCATTTAGTATGATGTTTGCTGTGGGTTTGTCGTAGATGTCCTTTATCATGTTAAGGAATGTTCCTTGTATTCCCACTTTACTGAGAGTTTGGAGCATGAATGGGTGCTAGATTTTATTAAATGTCTTTTCTGCATCTATTGAAATTATCATGTGATTTTTGTCCTTCCTTTTGTTTATGTGATGAATCACATTGATTGATTTGCGAATATTGAACCAGCCTTGCCTCTCCACAATAAATTCCACTTGATCATGATGTATGATTTTTTTCATATATTGCTGGATCCGGTTGGCTAATATTTTGTTGAGAATTTTACCATCTAAATTCATCAGGGATATAGGCGTATAATTTTCTTTCTTTGTGTTTTCTTTGCCCGGCTTTGGGATTAGAATTATACTCGCCTCATAAAAGGAGTTTGGAAGTCTTTTATCCTCTTGAATTTTTTGAAAAAGCTTGAGGAGGATAGGAGTTATTTCTTCTTTGAATTTTTGATAGAATTCACTTATGAAGCCATCAGGACCAGGACATTTTTGGGGGGGAAGTTTTCTGATAACTGTTTTTATCTCATTTGTTGTAATTGGTCTGTTTAGGTGCTCTGATTCTTCCAGATTGATTTTTGGAAATTTATATGATTCAAGAAATTTGTCAATTTTATCTAGATTGTCTAATTTTTTGGCATAGAGTTCTTCATAGTATTTTCTTACAATGCTTTGTATCTCTGTTGTATCAGTTGTAATTTCTCCACTGTCCTTTCTAATTTTATTTATTTGAGACCTCTCTCTTTTTTTCTTGGTGAGTCTAGTTAAGGGTTCATCAATCTTGTTTACCTTTTCAAAGAACCAGCTTCTGGTTTCATGGATTCTGTGTATTGTTTCCTTAGCCTCTATGTCATTTATTTCTGCTCTGATCATTTATTATTTCCTTCCTTCTACTTCTCTTGGGTTTTACTTGTTGTTGTTTTTCAAGTTCTTTTAGCTGCAGGGTTAGGTTGCTTATTTGATCTTTTTCTAGCTTCTTATGATATGCCTGTAGTGCAATGAACTTCCCTCTCAGTACTGCTTTTGCTGTGTCCCATAGATTTTGAGTTGACGTATGCTCATTATCACTTGTTTCTAAAAACTTTTTTTTCCTTCCATCTCAATGTTAATTCATTAATTATTTAATATCATGCTATTTAGTTTCCAAGTGTTTGAGTATTTTTCGGTTTTTCTTTTGTGGTTAATTTCTAGTTTCATGGCATTGTGATCAGAGAAAATGCTTGATATGATTTCAATCTTCTTAAATTTATTGAGGCCATTTTTGTGTCCTAACATGTGGTCTATCCTAGAAAACGTACCATGAGCGTGTGAGAAGAATGTATATTTTACTGCTTTAGGGTGAAAAGTTCTGAAGATATAGATTAAATGAAGTTGATCTAGTGTATCCTTTAAGTCTGCTGTTTCTATATTGATTTTCTTTCTTGTGGATCTATCCAGTGTTGTTAGTGGGGTATTGAAATCCCCTACTATGATAGTATTACTGTTAATCTCGCCCTTTATATCCATCAAAGTCTGCTTTATGTATGTCGGGGCTCCTATATTTGGTGCATAGATATTTATAATAGTTATATCTTCCTATTGAATTGTTCCCTTTATCATTATGTAGTGTCCTTCTTTATCTCTTACTACAGTCTTTGTTTTAAAATCCATTTTGTCAGATATAAGTACTTCTACCCCGGCTTTTATTTTCATTTCCATTTGCATGAAATATTTTTTTCCACTCTTTTGCCTTCAGTTTATGTGCATCTTTTGTTTTAAGGTGTGTCTCTTGTAGAAAGCATATTAATGGGTCTTGCTTCTTTATCCACGCAGCTACCCTATGTCTTTTGATTGGATCATTTAATCCATTTATATTTAAGGTTATTATTGATATGTAGTTGTTAATTGCCATTTTATTCTTTAAAGCTGTATATCTATCTATCTATCTATCTATCTATCTATCTATCTATCTATATATTTTTTTGCTATATTCTTTCCTCCCTTGGAACTGTTTACACCAGACCCCTTAGAATCTCTTGCAGGATTGGTTTGGTTTTAATGAATTCCTTAAAGTTTTCTTTGTCTGGAAAGCTCTTTATTTCTCCTTCAATTTTAAACGTTAGCCTTGCTGGATAGAGTAGTCTTGGTTGTAGGTTCTTGTTCTGCATTACTTTGATTATATCTTGCCATTCCCTTCTGGCCTCAAGTGTTTCTGTTGAGAAATCCGATTTCATCCTTATGGGGATTGCTTTGTAGGTGATAGCGTTTTTTTCCCTAGCAGCTTTTAAAATTTTTTCTTTATCCATTAGCTTTGGTATTTTAACTATGATGTGTCTTGGTGTAGATCATTTTGGGTTTCTCTTCAATGGAGTTCTGTGTGCTTCTTGAATGTGTGGAGTGTTTCCCATACTTAATTTAGGGAAGTTTTCTGCTATGATTTGATTAAACAAAGTTTCTATTTCCTGTCCTCTCTCCTCTTCTTCAGGCACCACATGATGCGAATGTTGTTTCTCTTCAGGTTGTCACAGAGCTTTCTTAGAGTTTCCTCACATTTTTTGAATCTCTTTTTCTTTTTCTTCTCTGCTTCTGTGCTTTTGTTTATTGTGTCCTCTAACTCGCTGATTCGATCCTCAGCGTGATTCATCCTGCTTTTAATTCCTTCCATTGTGGTTTTAGTTCTGATACTGTATTTGTCATATCTTTCTGGTTCTTTTTTATTATTTTAATTTTGTTTTTTATACTTGTTATCTCTTTATTTAGGTGCTCATAGTGACTATCCATTGTTGCTCTAATTTCTTTGAACATCCTAACTATCATTATTCTAAATTCTGCTTCTGGTAGTTTGGTTATATCTGGTTCATTCAGGTCCTTCTCTGGGGATTTCTCTTGGTTCATTTGGTTTGCATTCCTCTGCCTGCCCATTTTATCTGAGTGTAAGCAAGTTGTGGCCACTGGAGTCCAGTATGTGTTGCCTAGGGCAGTTGGGTTGGGCGTTGCCAGCTCCGGCTCACTGCAGCTATTGCTGTGATTTCTGCCTCTCCTTTGCGGGAGGGGCTGTCACTCAAGTGACTATCCTTAGCACCCAGGGCAGGGGTGAGCATCTTTGCTCAGCTGTGGAACCAGCCTTTTTTGCCGAAGACTAACGCCCAGCCCCCTCAGTCAGAGCCTGCTCGCCACGTTTTCGTTGGTAGGGCGGGGCTTTCGACGTGCTCTCAGCTGTGAGCCTTTGCTCGTCCAGAATTTAGCCCCGCTTTCGAGGCCAGGGTCCTCCTGCGCAGGGACTTAAACCGAAAACCGGGGATTATTGGGCTGGGCATGTTTGCTGGCGTGAGCTCAGCTGCTAGTTTCCAATCGTTCTGGATCCTACCCAGCCCCCACGCTCGGAGCCAGCTCGGGCATGTATGGTGGTACTCTGCAGTTTCTCTGGCCGGGCGGGGCGAGCAGCATGAGCTCAGCCGCGAACTTCCGCTGGTCCCAGTGTCTCCCTTGCCCCCACGTTAGGAGCCCGCTTGTGCACAGAGATGGCACATTGCGGTTTCTCCGTCTGGGCGGGGTTGGCAGCGTGAGCTCAGCCATGTGCCCCTCGCCCGTCCCTGGTCTTAGACCTGTCCCCGCGGTCAGGGCCAGCTTGCGCAGGGCCACAAAGCTGATCTCTGCCCGTATTTTTCCCCACAAGTGGGGTCACAGGCGGGCCTGCAGCTAAAGGACCTCTTTTGCGCGTCCCCTCTGCTCCTGCTGGGCTAGACTGAGCTCACACTGGTTGTGCCTCCTCCCACACCGACAGGACCGCGTTTCAGCGTCCTGTTGCAACCAGACCCTTCAGCAACCCTCAGGGGGCCAGAAGTGCCCTATGTCTCCACACTGTAGGCCTGGGAGCTCCCTCCCTCTAAGGAGCTGTGCTCTAATTGCCGCAGGAGAGCTTGTTTGGCTAGTGTTGTCTCCCTTTGCTGGTATTGCTGGTTCCAGGGGAAATATTCGTTTTCAATTAGGGAAGTGACTTAGCCCACGGGTTGGGGTGGCTGTCCCTCAGAGTGTCTGTGTGCCTTTATTTCACTCTTTGTTCCCGCTGCTCTGTTCCTCTCCTCTGTCCCAGTTCCCCGGAACCCTGGGTGCTTGGTTGTGAGAGATGCTTTCTGAGCTGTCCCTTTAAAAAGATTTTTGGGTCTGAGAAAACTCTCTCTTTTTCACAAATAGTATCCTCACTTGCTTCACAGCTCAATACTGTCCAAACGCCTCTTCTAGGGTCTGGGACTGCAGTCTGGGGCTTGGTTCCTGGGACCCAGTTCCCTCCCTCTCCGCCAAACTCTCCTCCCGCCACGCGGGTCTCTCTGGGCTGCCGTTTGCTCCGGGGAGCTGGAGAGCCCTCTTTGTGTTTTCGCTTTTCCTACCAGTCTCAATGTGGCTTCTGCAGTGTTCCTTGGTTGAAGAGTCCATTAGTTTAGTTCAAAGTTGGTGAACTAAACTTATCCAGATGATGGTTCTTAAAATTGAGTTATAATCCACTTTGTTTCTGGGAGTTGGAAGTTGGTACTTCCCCCTACTCCATCGCCATCTTCCCTCCCCCTGTCTGCCCATCTTGTCTGTGTATAAGAAGCGTGTGGCCATTAGAGTTCAATGAGTGTTGCCTCTCTGTTCCCTAGGTGTGGTCTGTCTGCAGGCTAGCCACCTACTGTGCCGCTGCCTAAAGTGGTTGGGTATTGGCGTTGCCATTGCCGGCCCACTGCGGCTGTTGCTGTGATTTCCGCTCTCCTCCGTGGGAGGGGCTGTGTTCTGGTGCCCAGCTCTGCAAGTCTCATTCTGTCCTGGCCTTAGCCTCGCCCCCAGTGGTGGGGTTGCACACTGCACTCAAGCCACAAGCCTCAGTACCAAGGATAGGGGTGAGTACCTTTGCTCAGCTGTGGACCCATCCTTTTTCCGGGTTTTTGCCCAGTCCCCACAGTCAGAACCTGCTCACCACGTTTTCTCGGGTCGGATGGACCTGCTGTTATGTACTCAGCTGTTAGCCTCCACCTGTCCTGGGCTTTAGCCCTGCCCTGCAGTCAGGGCTGGCTCGAGCAAGGTCACAAACCTTGGAGCCCAGATGATGCTGTGAACCCACGAGGGCCCTGCTCAGCAGCAGATATCTGCCTGTTCCTGGCATCCTGCTTTTTTCCCGCAGGTGGGGCTGCAGTCGGCCCACAGCTGCCGGAGCGCTTTTGCTCATCCCTTCCTCCCTTGCTGAGCTAGACCGAGCTCATGCCAGCTGGGCCTCCGCTCCCTCTGACAGAACTGCACTTTAGCCTCCCTCCGCCACCGTCCCTTCAGCAAGCCCTCAGCAGTTTGGGTAGGGGCACTGCAGCTCAGACCCTAACACTCCATACTATGGTCCTGGAAGCTCCCTCCGTCTAAGCATCTCTCCTCTAAGTGCCGAGGGAGAGCTTGTTTTCCTGTTGTCCTGTCTCCCTTTGCTGGTATTGCTAGTTCCAGGGGAAATATTTGTTTTCAATTTGGGAAGTACTCAGCCCAGAGGTTAGGGTGGCTATCCCTCAGAGTGTTTTTCCCTGTGCCTTCCAGTCCACACTCTCTTTCTGCTGCTCTGGTCCTCTCCTCTGTCTCCGTTCTCTGGAGTTCCGGGTGAGTGGTTGTGAGAGAGGTTGTCTGCGCTGTCCCTTTAAAAAGAATCCTGGGTCTGAGAAAACTGTTTTTCTCACAAACAGTATCCTCACTTGTTTCACAGCTCAATACTGTCCAAACACCTCTTCTAGGCTCTGGGGCTGCAGGCTGGGGCTTTGTTTCTGGAACCCAAGTCCCTCCTTCTCCGCCAAACTCTCCTTTCCACCACATGAGTCTCTCTGGGCTGCCATTCGCTCCGGGGAACTGGGCAGCCCTCTCTGCATTTTTGCTTTTCCTACCAGTCTCAATGTGGCTTCTTCAGTGTTCCTTGGTTGAGAGTCCACTTAGTTTAGTTCAAAGTTGGTTTATCCAGATGATGGTTCTTAAAATTAAATTATACTTCACTTTGGTTCTGGGATTTAGAAGTTAGTACGTCCACCTACTCCATCGCCATCTTGCCGTCCATGATTTCTTATTTGTAGCTCTCTTTTTAAATTATTTTTATTTTATTTCCCCAACATATATACTTATCTAAAAATTGTACATTAAGATCAAACCAGTTATTCATACTCAGCCAAAATTTATCTGTTAAAAGCAATCAAGTATTAGTGACTGGTAATATAAAATTTATCCATGAAAGGTTCATAAATCTATTCCAAAACTAATTAGTTAATTATTCCAGAAATCCAAGTGTTGGGAAAATTACTTTTAAAACTTACTGAATCAACATATCACATTAATTGATTCTTTAATTATAGAGGATTTTGTTTAGTCAAACAAATCTGAGGACTTGTCTTCTCATGCTTGTTTCTCTGACTCTGCCTCTCATACCCTGATTTAGTAAATATGAACAGAGGCAATATAATTCAAATTCAAGTTTCAGCCATCATTTAGTGGATGATGAGAACCCACTGCAAAAAAAGTAAAATATAAGAGAAAGGTAGGATTTTCTATGTTATCTGCTTAGGTAGGCAGTTTTGATTGCGATCTGGTGGTAGTATGCTTTCGGCTTCTAAAGGGTGGCAGCAAGGGGTGCTGCTAAACCACCTACAATGTGCAGGACAGCCTCCACAGAAAGAAATTCTGTGTTCCAAATGTAAAGAGTGCTGTAGTTGAGATATGCTGGCCTAGACAAAGGTTTTATTTTTGTATAATGAGTGAACAAATTGCATAAAACTACACACACACACCAAAATAAAAATAAAAATGAATTCTAAAAACATTTTGTATGTTTTAATGCAATATCAATACCAAATGGTAGCCATTCTTGATGTATGTTTTAGAATTTTGAATGTCATTCATTAACATTCATTTTTCTCTCTCTAATCATCTTGCGAAAAGACTGTCATCAGGCCCTCTCTGGGATGTACCTATTGGGAACTGAGAGCACGGTTTCTTTCCTGTGACCCATGATGACGAGCTCTTCTCTCCTGGGTCATATTCTGTCTCCCTGGTCTTGTTTACCTAGTCACTGTCTTCAACTTTCCTCTGAAGCTCTGTACTCCATTTAGCTAACATCTATCACCTCATTTGTTAAAGTTTTTCAACATATTTCCTTATCTTGAAACTTCATTGTTTTTTACTCTCACAATAGTAAGAGCTCTTTTTCAGTCTTCTATAATGTGCTTCTTTCCCCATGTCATCTGTTCAAGTTCATGGGGTCAATGAGCACAGTCAAATAAACATAATATTGTCATTTATGACCCTCCCTATTCATATAAAATCTTGTTTCCATTAGGATATCCTGCCAGGTTGTACAAAGCATGAAATGAAGGTTATGAAAAATTTTTTAAATTAATATTTATATATATTTTTATCAATTTTCTTTCTAAACTTTCTCCTAATTATCTTCATTACTTTATTTCTATGAGGTTTAAAGAAGGTATTAAATTATATAATTCTTCCTTACAGTATGAGCTCAATGCCAAATTTATAAAAACTTATTTTATTTTTTAAAATTTTATTTAGACAATTAATTTTAATGGGGTGACATTGATTAGTTAAAGTACATAGATTCAGAGAAAACATCTCCAGTTCATTTTGACATTTGATTATGTTGTATACCCATCATCCAAAGTAAAATGCCCTCCATCACCTTTTATTTGGTTTTATTTATGTCCCTCCCCTCCCCCACTCCCTCCTTCATCTCTCTTTCCCTCTCCCTGGTAACCACACACTCTTAACTATGTCCATGAGTCTCAATTTTGTGTCCCACCTATGTATGGAATCATACAGTTCTTAGTTTTTTCTGATTTTCCTATTTCACTCCGTATAATGTTATCAAGCTCCATTCATGTTGTTGTAAATAATATGATGTCATCATTTCTTATGGCTGAGTAGTATTCCATAGTATATATGTACCACATCTTCTTCATCCAATCATCAATTGAAAGGGTTTTGATCGCAAAAACTTATTTTAGAATATTATTTCTAGTGTGGTACATTTTATTTCTTTTCACATAGACTATTCATTTCTTCTGACCAAATTAAAAAAGGAGGCTTGTCTCAGACTGCAGTTGGTCTACTCATTTAAAAGTTTATTTTGCGGGAGCAGTAAATGATGTTCACATGGCAAGGTTGTTTCCTCTTATTGGAAATCTAGACTCAGTGTCCTTGTGCTTTTATTATTAATTTTAATGCATGCTTGTCATACAGTTTGCTGATTAAATAGTCTCAGTACATTAAAGCACTATCTTTAAAATACAGAGTAAGATATTACTTTAACTTCTTATTAAAATGTAACAGAAATTATAGAAGTTATGTGTTAATGAACTCTCAGAGTAAACAAAGATCAGGGGCTCTCACAACTGAGAAGCAGAAAATTACTAGCCCTCTGGAAGCTTCCCTCTTGACCCTCTTCCACAGCCTCACTGAGATGTAATCTCTCTTCTGACTTTGACTATCTTAGATTAGTTTTGCTGTTTTAAAATTTATATAAATGTAATTTCTGTTTAGGAATCTGTCCAGTGTTATGCCTGCAATTCATGTGCTACAATGTGTAGCAAGGGTTTGTTTATTTTCATTGTAGTATACTATTCCATTGTATAAATATAACAGAATTATTATTTATGAACTTTTGAGTTATTTCTAGTTTGAGGCCATTGTGTGAATGATTCTGCTCTGAATATTTTTATAGCAATCACTTGGTAAACATATGAATGCATTCTATTGAGTCATAGTGTAAGAGAATATTAATATCTAACTTCAAACAGTTTTTCAATTTATACTTCTACAAGAATTCCATTTGTTCCACATCATTGTTAATAGTTTATACTTTATAATGTCTGTATTTTTTATTTTAACCATTCTAGCTGGTGTCATGAATCATACTATGTTTTAAATTGTATTTATTTTATGATGGATGAATTGAGAACCGTTTCAAATATTCTTGGTTATTTGGTCATCTTTTTTTTTTTTTTTTTTGACAATGACCTTTTCAAGACTTTGGCATATTTTTATCTCATTTGGTTATATTTTTTATCTTTTTTATTTATACAGTTTGTTGATATGTCATTTAATTAATACATTTATTGAAAAATATTTTTTTTTTTACTTTGTGGTTGCTTATTCACCACACTAATGTTGTTCGGTAATAAATAAAATTTCTTTATTTTGATGCAGCCTAAACAATCAGTAAAAGATTCAGTATTAGAATTTTTTGTTCTCTATTTCAGAAATCTTGTCTTAACCCTAGTTAAGAAAACAGCGTACGATCCAATTCTTTTTAATGGGGAAAAGTTTTGTACCAACACTGATATATGAATGGCCAATAAGTACATGAAACAAATGCTGAACATCATTAGTCATTAAAAAAATGCTAGTTAGAACCACAGGAAAATACCTTAAGAACCCTACCAGCGTAGATACATAAAAATAATTTTCCTCACTAAAACTTGTAGGGCATGTGGGACACCTGAAACTCTCAAAAACTGCTAGTCACAGTATAATTTATTTTTAACTTTTATAAATTAAAAAATTAAATTTCTTGAGATGACATTGGTTAATAAAATTATATAGGTTTCAAGTGTACAAATAATTCTATGTTCATCATTCATACATTGCATTCTGTGTTTTCCATTCAAAGTCAAATCTCCTTCTTCCACCATCTATCTGACCCCTCTACCCATTCCTACCTCCCCTCACTGCAGTTCTCTAGTAACCACCATACTGCTGTCTGTGTCTGTGAGTTTCTGTTTGTCTTGTTTGTTCATTTGTTGTCTTTAGTTTTATATATAATTTGTGAGTGAAGTCATATGGTTCTTAACTTTTTCCTTCTGACTTATTTTGATTAGCATAATATTCTCAAAATTTATTAATGTTTTTAAAAATGGCAGTATTTCATCTTTTCTTATGGCTGATCAATTTCTCTTGAATACTGTTTAACATTTTTAAAAAAGTTAAACATAAATCTATCTATGACCTAACACTCTCCTTTTTAGGTATGTATCAAAAGAAATTAAAATTATATGCAAAAATAAATCTCTGTATAATAATGTACAACTTCTTTTTCATAGTAGCTAAGACTTGAAAACAGATGCCCATCAATTTTTAAATAGATAGAAAGTAATTTGTGTAATATAATCATGTGGTAAAATACTATTAACCAATAAAATGAAACAAACTAATAGTACTTAACAGAGTGAACCACAATTATATGCTTAGTGAGATAAACCAGATGTACAAAAGTGCATACTATATGATGTCTAGTAGGGATAAAAAAAGTGATCCTTGGGGATAGAAATTCTATTACTGGTTGCTTCTTGGCCTGGGGGTTATTCATGGGCTGGGACTTGGAAGAATTTTATGTAGTAATGGACATTTCCTGAGTCCTAGGGAAGTGACTCTCACAAAGCTGTGGATCTGTTAAAACTGATCAAACTGTAGATTTAAGATATCATTTCACTATATGCAAATTATACCTCAGTACAAAAAAAAAGACCAAGTCAGCGAACATTTCTCCTTTTCTGTCATCTTAAAGTTATATCAAATCAGCTTTATTTTCTTTTTAATTGTTTAGAAAAGAAGTCTGAGGAGAATCCATACAGGTTTAGGATGGCTTTGTACAAAGATTTTCAAATGCAGATTAAATTTCTTTAATACATATAGGACTATTAAAATTTCTGTTTCTTTTTCAACTTTTGTTTTTTCTCTAGGAATCTGAATATATTATTTAAATTGTTAGGTTAATTAGTATAAATTGTTATAATTACTGTAATCATATTTTTAATAATATTTTTTTATCCAGTAGTGAGCTGGTAAATCAGTTTTTTGAGAAGTAAGGGAAGTCTTAATTTATATAATTTGTGTAATTGGGAAGACATGCACATGGCTTACTGTCATGAGCAGGTATGTGGTAGTTTCAATGTACTACTGTTGTAATGTATAAATAAGCCATGATATTGGTAACATCATTTTTCTTTTTTCTTGATTAGTTTTGCTGGAAGTAATTCAATGTTCTTAGTTATTTTAAAGAATCAACTCTAAAGCTCTGTATTTTTTTTTAAATTTCTGTTATGTGTTTTCTGTTACAGTTATTTTTCCTTTAAAAATTTCATGTTTTTAATCTTTAGATTTAAAATGTAGCTTAACTTGTAAATTTCTCAAAACATTGATTGGATTATTGATCTTATTTTTTTTACAAAGACTTTTTTATTTATTCATTTGTTTGTTTATTTATTTACTGAGCAAGAGAGAGAGGTAGAGAGACAGAGGAAAGGAGACAGATGAGAAGCATCAATTCATAGTTGCGACACGTTAGCTGTCCATTGATTACTTCTCATAGATGCCTTTGGGAGGGAGGCCCCAGGTGAACCAGTAACCTCTTGCTCAAACCAGTGTTCATCCAGCCACCTGTGGGTCCAAGCCAGTGATTTTGGGATCATATATATCATCTCACACTCAAACTGGTGACCCCATGCTCAAGTTGGTGACCTCAGGGTTTCAAACCTGGGACCTCAGCATCCCAAGTGGACTCTCTATCTACTGACCAGCACTATCCAGGCTGTATAATAGACTTTAAAGACTATAAATATCCCTCCAAAAATAGTAATATGTGTATCACACATACTTTATAATTTTTACTGGTTATTATTATTTTGAGGATTATTTGGAATTATATTGCTCTAGTACCAAACACATTTTTTTAAATTACATTTTTACTGACTTTAGCTTATTATTATTATTATGGTCTGAGTTTACATTTTGAATTAGTTTATTTTTTATTTGACAACTCAGCATGTTGAATTTATTTTGTTCTTTTTTTCTATCTATTGAGGTGGATGTTTAGATAATTTTCTTGAGATTTTTAATACTTTCTATTGTATACATTCACTGGTTAAAATTTCTCAGCATTTCTTTATTTGTTTCCTAAAATTTTTGATATGTTTTATTTTCAATTTCATGCAGATTAATGGAACTTCCTTTTTGACCCATGGCCTATTGTGAAATATTTCAGTTTTCTAGTGTGTGGAGATTTTCCTGTTTTCTTTTTGTTTTTTATTAATTTGGTTTGATTCTATTGTAGTTGGAAAGCTCACTCTGGATAACTTCAGTTCTTTTAAATATATTAAAGTTTATTTTCTTGGCAGGATATATGTACCTTGTTATATTTCAAGGGTACTTGAGAAGAATGTATTATGCTACTTGGTATAATGTTCTTTTTTATTATTATTTTAATTTATTGTGTTAACATGGATTTAAGTGGCCCACTCAATATAACACCCTCACCTCCACCCATGTGTTGCTCATTATCCCCCACTTTGTCTACTTCTCCCTACCTCCCTCCCCACTTCCCTCTGGGATTGACTGTCCTGTGCTATGTATATATAATTTCACTAATCCATTCACATTCTCTGATCCTACCCCCTCATCCCTCTTCCCTCTGACAGCTGTCTCTGTGCTCCCTGTGACCCTGGCTCTGCCTCTATTCCATTCCTCTTTTCACTTTGTTCATTAGATTCCACATATAGGTGAGATCATATGATATTTGTATTTCTCTGCCTGACTTATCTCACTTAGCATAATAAACTCCAGATCCATCCATGCCATCACAAAATGTAAGATTTACTTCTTTTTCACACCATGTAGTATTCCATTGTCTATGTGTACCACTGCTTTTTAATCCACTTATCCACTGATGGACACTCGGGCTGTTTCCAGATCTTGATTATTGTAAACAATGCTGCAGTAAACATAGGGATGCATTTCTTCTTTTGAATCAGTGTTTTGGCATTCTTAAAATATATTTCTAAAAGTGGTATGGTCAGGTCAAAAGGCAGTTTTATTTTTAATTTTTTGAATAAACACCATACTGTTTTCCACAGGGGCTGCACCAGTCTGCATTTCCACCAGCAGTGCAGGAGCGTCCCCTTTTCTCCACACCCTCGCCAGCACTTATTCTGTGTTGTTTTGAGAATAAGTGTCATTCTGACAGGTGTGAGATGATATCTCATTATGGTTTCAATTTGCATTTCTCTGATGATTAGAGATGTTTAACATCTTTTCAAATGCCTATTGGCCATCTGCATGTCCTCTTTGGAGAAGCGTCTATTTAGTTCCTTTGCTCGTTTTTCACTTGGTTTGATTACCTTTCTGGTGTTCAGTTTTAGAAGTTCTTTATAAATTTTGGTTATTAATCGTTTATGAAAAGTATTGGGGAATATGTTCTCCATTTTGTGGGTTGTCTTTTTATTTTGTTATCGTGTCCTTAGTTGTGCAAAAATAAGCTTTTTAGTTTGATATAGTCCCATTTGTTTATCCTGTCCTTTATTTTACTTGCTCATGGAGATAAATCAGCAAAAAATATTGTTACAAGAGATATCAGAGAGTTTACTGCCTATGTTTTCTTTCAAGATGTTTATGGTTTCACGACTTACATTTAAGTCTTTTTATCCATTTTGAGTTTTTTTTCTTTTTGTAAATGGTGTATGTTGGTCATCTAGTTTCATTTCTTTGCATGTACCTGTCTAATTTTCCTAACACCATTTATTAAGGAGCCTGTTTTTAGTCCATTATATGCTCTTGCCTCCTTTGTAAAATATCAAATGACCAAAAAGGCTTAGGTTTATTTCTGGGTTCTCTGTTCTGTTCCATTTATCTGTATTCCTGTTCTTATACCAGAACCAAGCTATTTTGATTACTATGGCCTTTTAGGATAACTTGATATCAGGAAATGTGTACCACCAATTTATACTTCATTTTCAAGATTGCTGAGGTTTTTGTGTTCTTTTTTGGTTCCATGTAAATTTTTGAAATATTTGTTCTATATATTTGAAGTATGCCATTGGTATTTTAATAGTAATTACATTGAATTTATAGATTTCTTTTGGTAGTATAGATATTTTAATGGTTTATTCTTCCTATCCGTGAACATGTTATATGCTTCTACTTGTTTGTATCTTCTTTGTTATTGTTTTTGTTTTCACTGTCTTATAATTTTCCAAGTGCAAATCTTTCACA
Source organism: Rhynchonycteris naso (assembly GCA_037038555.1). Taxonomy (NCBI): domain Eukaryota; kingdom Metazoa; phylum Chordata; class Mammalia; order Chiroptera; family Emballonuridae; genus Rhynchonycteris; species Rhynchonycteris naso. Next base: position 127,053,487 of record CM072999.1, read on the forward strand.
TCCTTGGTTATATTTATTCCTAGGTACTTTATTGTTTTTGTTGCAATAGTGAAGGGGATTGTATCTTTAATTTCTTTTTCTGACAGTTTATTGTTGATGTATAAAAATGCCACTGATTTCTGAATATTAACTTTATATCCTGCCACCTTACCAGATTCATTAATCAGGTCTAGTAGTATTTTGACTGAGACTTTAGGGTATTCTATGTACAGTATCATGTCATCCAATAATAATAGTTCACTTCTTTGTTTCCAGTCTGGATGCCTTTTATTTCTTCTTGTTGTCTCATTGCTGTGGCTAAGACTTTCAGAACTATGTTGAATAAGAGTGGTGAAAGGGGGAAACCCTGCTTTGTTCCTGATCTTAACAAAATTGCTTTTAATTTTTATGCATTGAGTATGAGTTTGGCTGTGTGTTTGTCATAGATGGCCTTTATTAGGTTGAGGTATGTTCTTTGTATTCCCACTTTGCTGAGAGTTTTGATCATAAATGAGTGCTGGATTTTATCAATTGCTTTTTCTGCATCTATTGATATAATCATTTGATTTTTATCCTTCCTTTTTTTATTTGATAAATCACATTTATTGATTTGCAAAGAGATTTCCAGTCTTGTGTCCCTGGAATAAGTCCCACTGATCAAGATATATGATCTTTTTGATGTATTTCTGGATTTGGTTTGCTAATATATTTTTGAGAATTTTAGCATTTATGTTCATCAGTGATATTGGCCTCTCTATATATTTTTTCTTTGTAGTGTCTTTACCTGGTGTTGAAATGAGGATCATGCTTGCCTCATAAAAGGAGCTCGGAAGTCTTCCCTTCTCTTGAATTTTTTGAAGTAGCTTGATAAGTATAGGAGTTATTTCTTCTTTGAAAATTTGGTAAAATTTGTCTGTGAAGCTATCTAGTATAGGACTTTTGTTTGATGGAAGTTTTTTCATAACTGTTTCAATTTTATTTGTTGTACTTGGTTTGTTTAGGTTTTCTGATTCTTCCAGATTGAGTTTTGGAAGATTGTATATTTCTAAAAATTTATCCATTTTGCCTAGGTTGTCCAATTTTTGGCATATAGATCTCCAAACTATTTTCTTACAATCCATTTTATTCCTGTGGTGTCAGTTGTTATTTCTCCACTTTCATTTTTAATTTTATTTATTTGAATCCTCTTTCTTTTTTCTTGAATCTGTTGGAAGGTTTGTCAATCTTGTTTACCTTTTCAAAGAACCAGCTCTTGGTTTCATTGATCTTTTATATATATTTTTATTCTCTATTTCATTCATTTCCACCCTGATCTTTATTATTCCCTTTCTTCTACTTCCTCTGGGCTTTTTTGTTTTTAATTTTCTAGTTCTTTTTAGTGCAAGGTTAAGTTTTTTATTTCTCTTGCTTCTTAAGGTATGCCTGTAATGCTATGAACTTCCCTCTCAGGACTGCTTTTGCTGTGTCCCATAGATTTTGAGTTCTTGTATGTTCATTTTTATTTGTTTCAAAAAAATTTTTGATTTTTTTCTTGATCTTATTGTTTACCCACTTATTATTTAATAATGTGTTTGAATGTTTTTCAGTTTTTCTATTGTAGTTGATTTCTCATTATACTTCTGTGATCAGAGAAAATACTTGATAAAATTTGTCTTATTAAATTTATTGAGACTTGATTTGTGTCCTAACATGTGGTTTATCCTAGAGAATGTACCATGAGCACTTGAAAAGAATGTATATTCTGCTGTTTTGGTTGAAAAGTTCTAAAGATATCAATTAAATCCAGTTGATCTAGTGTGTCATTTAAAGCCACTGTTTCTTTGTAAATTTTCTGCCTGGAAAACCTATCCATTTATGTTAGTGGTATTTAAAATCCCCTACTATTGTGGTATTGCTGTTGATCACGCCCTTTATGCTCATCAAAACCTACTTTATGTATTTAGGTGCTCCTATATTAGGTGCATATATATTTTTAATGCTTATATCCTCCTGTTAGATTGCTACCTTTATCATTATGTAGTGACCTTTTTTATTCCTTATTATAAACTTTGTTTTAAAGTCTGTTTTGTCAGATATAAATATTGCTACTCCAGCTTTTAAAAACAAAATTATTTGCCTGAAATCCTTTTTTGCCTCCCTTCACTTTCAGTCTGTGTGTATCTTTTGTCTCTTTTATACAGCATGTACAAATCCTGTTTTCTTATCCATGCAACTACCCTTCGGTTCTTGATTAAAGCTTTTATTCTATTTACATTTAAAGTTATTATTAATATGTACTTATTTATTGCCATTTTATTCTTTAAATCTGAAATCTCATTTTTCTCGATTTCTTTTTCCCTTTGCTCTTTTAACAATAGGCCCCTTTATATTTCTTGCAGTACAGCTTTGGTTGTAATGAATTCCTTGTGTCTTTTTGTTTGTCTGAGAAGCTTTTTATTTCTTCTTCAGTTTTAAATGATAAGTTTGGCTCCACTTTCTTGTTTTGTATCACTTTGAACACTTTTATAGGGGTTCCTCTCTTGCTGCTTTTAGTATTCTTTCTTTGTCTGTTAACTTTGGCACTTTAATTATGATGTGTCTTGATGTGGACCTCCTTGGTTTCCTCTTTAATGGGACTCTCTTTGCTTTTTGAATTTGTGTGACTCTTTCCTTCATTAATTCAGGGAAATTTTCAGCTATGATTCCTTCAAACATTTTCTCTATTCCTTGTTCTTTCTCTTCTCCTTCAGGAATCCCTATGATGTGGATATTGTTTCTCTCCATGTTGTCACAGAGTTCCCTTAGAGTTTCCTCAGTCTTTTTGTACCTTTTTTTTATTTTGCTGCTCTACTTTTCTGCTTATGTTTATCTTGTCTCCTATATCATTGATTTAATTCTCTGCTTCATCCAGCCTGCTATTGATTTCTTCTAGTGCAATCTTCATTTCTCATATGGTATTTGTCATTTCTGACTGGTTCTGTTTTATGATTTAAGTGATTTTTTTATGCTTGCTCTCTATTTAGGTACACATTATGACCATCAATTGTTGTTATAATGTTCTTGAGCATCCTAAAAATTATTATTTTAAACTCTGCATCTGGTAGTTTGGTTACTTCCATTTCATTTTGTTCTTTTTCTTGGTATTTCTCTTGTTGATTCATTTGGGTTGTATTTCTTTTTCTGCCCATTTGTCTGTGTATTAGGTAGAACTGTTTGACTTTGAAATTTGTTGTGTTGTCTCTTAGGAAGATGGGCTCCATGGTATTGACCTTCAGGGACCTGTTTTTCTTGCTCTAAGAATGCTAATTAAGGGTAGTATTTTTCCTCCTGTTGTGTGTATTGAATTCAGTTGGTCCTTTTGTGGGTGCAGTCATCCCTTCATGCTGGCTGGCTTTATGGGTCAACCTTAATCATGTGTATCGGTCACTGTGCAGTGTCTGTCCTGTTGGACATATTTTTTTCTCCACAGTGTCTGGTGTCTGCTGGACTTTTCCTTTGTGTGTGCTTCTTGTGTACTTCGCTGTGTCTAGGGTTGGTTCTTATTGCCTCCCACTACTGGTTGTGTTGGTTTCTGGTCTTCTTGGGTTGGCGTCAGCTGTTGTTTGTAACCTGCCATGGGCTACCTGTCTGCATTTATTGCTTTGTTTGCTATTTGTATCTGTATTTTCTGTGCTTGGATAGTGTGGGATAGGCCAACTTTTGTATAAGTATCAGCTTCTTCCTGCTTAGATATGACAGCAGCTCGGTAAATGCTCTGAGCTTCATATAATTTGACTCCAAATTTCAGCTGATCCATCTCTTGCAGCTTCCTTGTCTTTCCACAAAGTCTTCTATAGAAAGACTAGTGTGGGCTCAGACTGATTTCACTCAACCAACCTTTATACAGGTTGCAAGCTTGGTGGGTCAGGGCAGTTGAGGTTGCAAATACAATGTTAGTGGGACCTCCTATGTCAGGGTTCTTTTGGTCAAAATCTCAGTATGGAGATAGTGGCCCCTACTCCAGAGCCTAATCTCTCTACCACTGCTAGATAATCAAATTTTATTTCTCTCCAATAAAGTGAGTAATAGGTTCAGATCAAGTGGGGTCAACAGTTCTCTCTTGAGAAGTTCTTACAGCTGGTAAGAGCCTGGTCTCATGGAAGAAGCTAAGAGAGTCTGTGCCCCACATCAGAAAATGGCTAAGCCACTTGACCAAACCCAACAATTGGCTCACAGGGACCCACACTTTAATTGTACATGCTCTAAGCCTCTCTCCATTCTCACTTTGGAATCTAGCCCAGTGGGACAGGATTCCAGCACCCAGGCTGGCTGACTGTGAAGTTCCACCCTACCCAATGCACATAAACTGCTGTATAGATGCTGATCACAGAAAATGGAACTCATCTCAGCTAGGCAAGGTGTGAGGTGCCCTTCCTTAGGATAACCCACTAGCAAGGGTTGTTAGGTCCTGAACTGAAGCTCTCTTCAGCTGGCCACTGAATATCCCAGCCCTGGGCCTCTGTGGAGGGAACTAGGCACACACCTGTGGAATACACTGCCCATGACTGGCTCTCAGCAACCTACTTGGAGCTAGAAGCAATCCAGAATTTGTGGCTGCCTTTGCTGGGTCCAAGTGCACATGGAAATACCAAATTGCACTCCTTGGCTGGCTTTTACCCACACAAGGCCTGGAAGAAGGTCTGCTTAAAAGGCCAAGGTTCCACCTGACCAGGCGGAAGACCCAGGTTTGAGATCCCGAGCTCGCCAGCTTGAGTGTGGGGCCCATCTGGCTTGAGCAAAAGCTTGTCAGCTTGGACCCAAGGTCGCTGGCTCCAGCAAGGTGTTGCTTAGTCTGCTGGAGGCCCACGGTCAAGGCACATGGAGAAAGCAATCAATGAACAACTAAGGTGTTGTGACAGCAACAAAAAAGTAATGATTGATGCTTTTCAACTCTCTTCGTTCCTGTCTGTCTGTCCCTATCTATCCCTCTCTCTGACTCTCTCTCTGTCCCTGTAAAAAAAAAAAAAAAAAGGCCAAGGTTCCCTGAGTCCTGCCTCCTTCAACCTCTCTCTACTGGCTGCTTTTTGAGCATGTCCACTGAAAAAAGCTCTGGTAATGTCTAGAGCCTGTGATAATTCAAGGATTAGAAAGGGTGTTGGGTGTGTTTCTACCCCTCTGTCTCAGGTGTCTGTCTATCCAGACTTTTCCACAGATCTCAGGAGGTTGTGGCTCCAGGAGCCCTGTGGGTGTGGCCTCTGAGATGTGGTCTTGCCACAGTTTAGACAATTTATTATTTTCTGGTGGGACAAAAGCACTGCTCATAGACTCGGGTGCGTGTGAGGGGAAAGCTCTTGTCTCAAAACCAGAAAACGGAGTCACAGATGGGCTCCCTTCTTTCTGGATTCTCAGAACAACTCAGTCTCAATGGGTGGGGCAGGAGAAATTCTAGAGGGAGGGGAAGTTGCTTTTCCCTAGGCTGATTCTACTGAGGGTACTGATCCATCCAAGTAAATGTGACTGGTGTTGGAGAATGATTCAGCTCAGGGGTTCTGTGGCCATCCCCCACGGTGTCTCTCCCTGGGCCTCCAACTTTATAGTCTCCTCATGCTACTGTAGTCCTCTCAGTCTTTCCTCCACTGGGACCCCAGGTAAGTGACTGTGAATGACTGTGATTTTCTGTGTGGACCCTTTAAGATGGATCCTGTGTCTTCAACAGTTCTTTCTTGCAGACATAAGCCTAGGCTCTTTTCATCACCAATGTTGTGTGGGTGCTTCTTCAAGGCTCTGGGGTTCTAAGCTGAGGCTCCGGGCCTCGGGTTGAGGACCCTCCCTTCTCAGGGTGAACCTCCCCACAGTGAGAGTCCCTCCAGACCCTCTTCCCTGCTCGATCCTGGTAGCAGAGCAGCCCTTTCTGCATGTCCAACCTACCTACCAATTTTGATATGACTTCTTCTGTGATCCTTGGTTGTAGACTCCTCTTCCTTTAGTACAAAGTTGGTTTTTCAAGATGATTATTCTTAAATTAAGTTGTAATCCAATTTGGTTCTGGGAAGTGGCAGGTGGAACGTCTGTCTGCTTCATCACCGTATTGGAATCCTTTTTTTGTAATGTTCTATAAATGTCAGTTTGTTCCATGACTTTATCTAATATTAATATAGCCTTGTCTGCTTATTTTTGATTGAAATTTGAATAATATTTTTTTAAAAAATTATACTTATAATTTACCTTTATCTTAAATTTGAAATGAATATCTTGTAGGTAAAGTATAGTTTTCATATTTTTATTCACTCTTCAGCCTGTATTTTAATTTATTTATTTATACCATTTAAATTGAAAGCAATTATTAAAGTTTTAGAGATTAAAAATAAAATAAGATGGTAAATCTTAAGTCTGTTGCTTATTATTCATTTTTCTGTTCTGAGATTTTCATTTCTCTGTTTTCTTTTTTCTGCTGCCTTCTCTGGGCTATATGAACATGAAGAATGTTTGTTTCCTGGAATATAAGGTTTAGAGTTTCTTTTTATTCTTAAACATATTTATTCAGTTCATAATTTCATTTACTGTAGTTTTCAATTATGAAATTTACATCTGACCTGACTTGTGGTGGCACAATGTATAAAAGCATCGTCCTGGAATGCTAAGGTTGCCATTTTGAAACCCTGCACTTGCCTGGTCAAGCACATACCTAATCCTCTTCCACTGCCTTTGTCTCCTATCTCTCTCTCTCTCCTCTCTCTAAAGTCAATAAATAAAATGTTTTAAAAATTTACATTTTTTTAGTTTTATAGATTGCAATTACCCAGTGAAACCTTCCATCTTTTTATTTAGCTTCTCCCAATGTTTTATTTTTTTGAGATTCAATTATAGCTATTTTAGACATTTTTTTCTGAACACCTGTGTTTTGAGCACATATGCTTAACTCTTATCCTTATATGTTACTTCATCCTGTCTCTTTACAAGTTTCTTTTTTATTATTTAATGTCACTTTATTCTATATTAGAAATTGGCTGAGGGTTATATTATCCTTTCTTCAGAAATATTTATTTTTCTTTTACAAAAAAAAGGCAGGCAGATAGAATGTCATTTTTATCAGGGACTGAACAGATTCAAGGCTGAGTTGGTAATGCTCTGTCTCCCACTTGATCCACTCTAGATCATAGCTCATCAAAGCTTCTAACTGAGTACTTGGCTACTCACTGGTACCTTTGGCTTTGATCTTCAGCTTCCAGCTATAAGAAAATGACTTGAAAGAAATGTTGCTGTATTATGTTAGCTCACCCTTTCTTCCCCTTTTCTTGGATTTTTGACTACTCAAATTCAGGTTGCTTGAGCTGATATCTGATGTTTTCAAAAAAGACTTTTATAAAATCTTAATGATTTTACTAAATTTTCTCCATGGGAGTGATAGTCAGCTGAAAACAATGTCAGTGAATTTAGAAACAGAAATCTGATTAAATATATTGTTAACAGTAATGAATTTGTAGCAATACAGACTCAATTTATATTTGAGTATTTGAATAACATTGATAATAGAACACAGAAAACTGAAACATCATAAGTAATTGAAATAGAAAATAACTGAGTAGCTTAGTTGTGTTTATTTTTCCACTATAAACTTGATGCTCTTTGAACTCTTACAGTTACAAAAACTTTTGTTACCTCTAATTTTCTGAAAAGCAAAAAAAATATAGTAAAATATTGTAGGATTTCCAATCTGATGTCTTTACATGGTAAAGGTGCTAAGACTAGCATAATTTAACAACATAATGGTAAACAGCACAGAAATAATAATTGGCAAGTGGCTTAGTAATGCAAATAATGAAAACAAATAATGTAAGCAAATAATGAAATTTTTAAATTAAGCAATAAATTCATATATTTCTTTTCCTTAATTGGGTATGTGTTAATTGAAGGCACTGTGCAATAAAAATATGTTAATGGATAACATCTTTCCAGGAATAATTTAGGAACTGCTCATAGTTACCAGTTAATACGATGTAGCATTGTGGGTAATTCAATCATTTATTTAAGGAACACATAATTTCCAAAAATAAGCTCACAATAATAATCTTTTGCTTAATAAACTCTGGTGTTTTTGTTTCTAATTTTTTTTCTATAGTTAGAAGTGGGAAGGCAGGCAGACAAACTCCCACATGCACCCAACCAGAATCCACCCAGCATGCCCACCAGGGGGCAATGCTCTGCCCGTATGGGGGAGTTGCCATGGAGCCATCCTCAGTGCCTGGGCCAACTTTGCTCCAATGGAGCCTTGGCTGTAGGAGGGGAAGAGTGAGACAGAGAGAAAGAAGAGGGGGAAGGGTGGAGAAGCAGATGGGTGCTTCTCCTGTATGCCCTGAACGGAAATTGAACCCAGGACTTCCACACGCCAGGCCGACACTCTTCCTCTGAGCCAACCAGCCAGGGCTTGTTTTTAATTTTTAAAAAGCACAATATGTACAGATTCTGTGCTTAACTTTCCCTTAGCTCTCAAAAAAATAAAAATAGAAAACCCAAACTAACAAAATGTAAACTTAGAGATTGCATTAATGTAAGAGTAATATATATATTTATTTACAGAATGTTTTTGTGAAATAATATTTAAAATATTACTTGACTTGAAAATATTGTATTTACAAATATCTTTTCAGTACGGGGTTATATGCTTCTATTCCATTGACTATAGATTAAAGGCAACATACTATATAGGATCTGGAAATAAAACTTTTGTAAATGTTTACATTTAAGAAATACCATTTTCTCTTTGAAATAAAACTATTCCAAAGCCTGGGTAAAAAAATTAATCTAATTATGTGTGTGCCCCCCCCCCAAAACTGGTGGCTGTATAAATATAGTAGTCATCTCTTCAATGAGAAATCATTTAATTAAACATAAATGCAATAAAATTATTGTTGCTATTCTTAGTATCTACCATATTCCGTTTTGTTTTAGAATCATGTTTTCTTTCCTGTTTGTCATAACAGAGACCAGGGCTTCTTATTCTAATTTATTATATTGTAGGAGGACTACATATAGATATTGGAGAAAAACAACAACTGACCCAAATAACATAATACAGTTGACAACATCCATTTTTTTAAACACAGCTTGAAATTACTTATTATCAGCATTGTTACAGATAATTTGAATTCAGTCAACGTTTTCTATAGTACAACTAAGTGCAAAGAAACAGTTAATTTGGCTGTCTAAACTTTATTACCAAATTTAAAATAGTGCTACCAGAAATTATCTGTATTTTTCATACTTGACTTGCCTGCATTTCAATATTATTTTGTGCTAGCCTCTCCTGTTAGTAATATTCAGCATGAAAGTATGCTTAATAAAAACATATTTCCATGCTGACCACTCTGTTTTTGAAAAGGTTGAAGGGATGAAATTTCATCATTTCTAGAATTCTTCTCGATTTAGCAAACAGAAACTTCAGAATCAAGGTGAGAATTAAATGGGTGACTTAGTTCTTTGGAGTAGTTAGTAGTTTGTGCATCTCTTAATCTATTGATATATTTTTAATGTAATGTTTCAATTATTTATTATCGTAATATGTGCCTTTAAATGGTTAAAAATGAAGTCATCCAAACAATTTACAAATTACCTAAGGTCCTTCATTATAATACATTAATGTCAAGGGAAGATAAAGTAACTCTTAAAGTTCAGAAAGGTTTCTTTATATGTGCCATGTACTGATCAAGTATTAGTGACTGCCTGTGGAACTATTTTCTACCCAAACTGGATAAGAAGGAGTGTTAGTGTTAATATTAATATATGATAGTGGCCTTAGAGAAATGAATAAGTAACATATTTGCCATTCTGAGTGTCAACATCATCTTTTTTCAAATATTTACTTTTGAAAAAGTATTTTAATTCTCTCAGGAAATATATGTGAGTGAAGTTTTCTAAGGTTTCATCTTCATTTTTTTGTTTCAAAATTTGGTAAGATATAGATACATAGGTTGTGCTATCCTATAAGAAAATTGAATTTATATTTTAAATATTTGCTATGGATTTTTTTTTTATATGTTGCCATCCTAAAGAGTGGGTGTTATCAATACTCTTAGCTAATGTTGGGTCAGCCTGTACTAGCGATGAGTTTAAAGCTCTATGGTTTTATGAGAGGCTGTCTTTGCTTGACTAAACAGTTGACACGTATGACTTTGTAAATAACTGTTGGCATAGATTTGTTGTCCTCTGGTTACTTGTCAGGGATTATGATTTTGAAGTTGTTGCTGTTCAGTATTTTTCAGAATCTTAATTCAGAATATCAAATGGATGGAGTAGTTCATCAACAACATGTTTTTCAACTGTTCTTTTAGGTCAGTTATTCTCATCCTGAGGCATGAATCAGAATCTGTGGTGTAACCTGAAAATGCATATCCCCAAACTCCACTATTAAGTAACTGCTTTGGAACCACTGGAGAGTGTGACTTAGACACTGTGATTCTGATGCTTAATTTAGTTAAGAACCATTGGCCTTAGTGCTTTAAAATCTGTTCTCAACTGACATATCATTGTGTATTGCCTCTGCCTCACATTTTAGAATCTTCTTTGTGGAAATTCTCTTGACCTGATGTTTTATGCCTCTACTGAGAATTTTTAAAAAATAAATTGCCCTTCCAAAATTGTTCTATCCTGTACCATTTATCTGAAGATCATAGGGATGGTTGTACTTCTTTTATATGCTACAGATGCTATCAACTTTATATAACCGGTCACATATTCCTCATTACTTGGTGGCTATAATGTTTAGTATGTATTTTCTGACTTCTATCAAATAAGTGTATAGGGATTTATTGTATTTTTTATATCACCTTTACTTCAGACTTTTTCTTATTTCATAACTTGATTTTGCCATTGTGTCTTTGGTTTTTTATTGCAAGAATTAATATATTAACAATATATGTTATAAATGCCTTAAATCTTTAGAATATGGCAGGATACGTTATGAGCAGCAGCCTCTGACATAAGTTAGGTCCTGTTATGTAAAGTGTGCAAAGTAATATAGTGCATATACAAAAGAATCCAATAAAATATTGAGATAAAACAAAAATTTACCAAACTATGACCATGAAAAGAGAAACCACAACTGCATATGATAAAGCTCATGCACATCTTTTATAAAAGAGGGAGTATCATATTAGGAAAGGCACAAAATTGCTGCACAAGCCTACAATGATTGTGAGAAGTAAGAGCTCATAGTTATCAATAAAGTAGTAGAAAGCAAAAAGAAACTAGTACAAACTAAAATACATGCTTATCTGTGGCCATTTAGTGAAGGAAAAAAATAGTAGTTTTGTCATAATCAGAAGATGCCTAGTCTCTAGCTATTCAATAAATTGAGGATAATTTTCAAATAAAATTTTTGAGAAAATGCAAAACTGTCTCAATTTCTTTTCTAAAAAAGCAGAGACATATGAAATATACTTTTAGAGTAAATAATTTTTGAAAAACTTAATCTTTAAAAGTTGTGGACTTAAATTTATGTGTCTTTAATTATAAAGAAAACCTTTATAGAAATTTAAAATGCCCTTTTTTTCCTATGAGTTTCAAACAGGAGGAGTTTTAACTTAACTTATTTAAGAAAAAAAGTGAGTGGAATTGTGCAGTATGTTCAGTAAAAGAAAGTTTTTCAGATCATTTTAATTGCAACTAACACTCTATTTTTGTACCCAAATGAAAAAGAACCTAAGAGACTAATGTATGGCTTCATCATTTAGGTCAAAGGAACATATTCAAGAGTATTAATTTTGAGAGATACTCTTTGGAATAGTAATTTTATAAAATTCTTATTGGTTTGTTTCTAAGTTATGGGCCTTCAAATAAAGGTGCTTGGTTCTTATAGGATGCTCTTAAATATATATTTTTCTTGTTAGATTGTATTTACAGAAAGAAATATTAAGAAGATAGGAGTGACAGTCATTAAAGATATTTAGAAAAACAAGGCTCAGTGGGTAACATATATAAATGTATACTGTTTCATGTTGGTCTTCATTTATCAGTAGTGATGCAATTGGCTAGACATGCTTTGGAGCACTCACCTGGACCCATACTGTAGTTGTATTCTACCCAAGAATGTTTTGGTAAATGATGAACAACATATATGATGGTAGTGTACTAGCTTAGGTTTGTAATAAGCTATACCATCTAGGTCTGTGTAAGTGCACTCTGTGATGTTTGCACAATGGCAAAAATCACTTAAGGATAGATTTCTTAGAATGTCTCCCCTTTTTAAATAGTGCATGAATGCACTTGTGGCAAGCACTTATAGACCTTCCCCCTTTTGGACCTAATGTTGGTGGGCTGGACCCTGCAGTTGTTATAATTGCAAGATGCACTCAATAACAACCATCAGGGAACTTTGAACAAACAAAGTTTTTTCCTCAAAAGTCCTAGAGGGTATGTGGCACCTCCAGAAACTCATAGCCAGGTCACAGATAGAGAGTCTGGGTTTCTGCCTTTATTGGATTTGAGGTTAGGGTGTCTCCCGATTTTCTGGATCACTATCAATAAATTTAAAAACGTAATAGTGGGAATTAAAGAATGAGAAGGGAAAAGCAACTTGTCAGTCAACCAGTCAGTTATTCAGGTAAACCTGAGCTTTCCAAAAAGGAGAACTTTATGGGTGGCACAGCCTATTTATTTAATAGTGTCACTGGCAATGTGATTTTTTGAGGTGGATGTCCTTAAAGTGGCAATTAAAAGCTTAATGTCAAGCACTTTCATTACAATAAAAAAAGCAAGTTGTCAAGAACTTACATATGTACACACAAATATACATATATGTGTAAACATGCACACACATGTTGAAATATGTCTTATTTTGGTAAAACATGACATGCAGCCCCATTTGTATGTCTTCCTGTAACCTGACCAAGATTACAGTTTTAGATGACAACATATATGTGGAGGAAAAATGTAAGAAAAATACATCACAAAAATGCATTTTATTTTAAATTATAAGGAATTATGATGGCAATGGAAATTATTACATGTGGTATATATTACAAGGCTCCACATTTTATATTTTAAATATTTTTTCAAAATATCTAGAGAATTACTATTAGAGAATTTTAATAGTTTTTTGGCCTTGTTCTGGTATGTTTATTTATAATAATTCAGTATTCTGCTGCAATATTCTATAACATTTTGAGGAGTAGTTCACAAGGGCATGTGGTCTTTGTTAGGCGACATCAATAATTCATGTCCACATGTGAAAGAAAGTTCAATCTATTAGTTTGACAAATACTTTATTTAGTAAAAGTCAGTTTTTCTGCCTACTTTCATTTTTTAATTATTTATTTTTGTATTTTATATTGGTATTAATAATTTTTTCTGTCATTGATGATTTTAAAAAGATCATAAGAAATCAATTAAATTTAGTATGAGGAGGAAGACACAGAGATGTAAACCTAATCTCCATTGTTATCATCGGCACTACTTTGTTATGTAAATCTGCAGGTCTAGTAGCAGCAATAAAACAGTTGCTTCTTAAATCCATTTATCAAACAACTTCTTAAAATAAGAAAAATGACTACATTTGTTTAGATTAATAATTAGGTGACAACAATATGGTAACTACTTGTAGCTTCAGATATGTTCCCAATGACTGAATAATTTGCATATTTGCCATCTTGTTTTTTCATATCACCAATGTAAGTGTTGACAGTTTATCATGTGGACAGTGTTTTCAGGAAGAAAGTTACATGGAGAACCTCTCTGTTCATGAAGCTCTGAGTGCAGAGAATAAAAATTATTTTGAAAAACAACTATCTAGAAGAGTTTTATGACAGGTACAGAATAGTGGCAATTCTATCTAATTAAGTGAATTGGGGAAAATATGAAAGAGAAGGTAATTGGATCTGGGTCAGTGTCTGGGTTGGACTGCGACACACAGCATGAAGAAAATCCCATCCCAGCTGAATGTCTGGTAATGGTGAATTCTGGGAGCTTGCAAAAAGTAAAGAACAAAGGGAAAAGATAGTTTATATGGAAGAGGGAAAAGAATCAATATATCTCTTAAAGTGAAAAGGCATGAAGTTTTGAAAGTGCATAGGCCTTTAAGTGTTGCATCACACGGAAATCTAGCAGGCTATTGGAAATAAGTGTAACCCAGAGAAGACGGACTAGAAGGTTTTACTAAGGTGGCACCTGTTCTGAGACAAAACTGTGTGTATAATAACACACATGATGTGATCATGGAGACAGAGTAGAAAAAGAGAAATTCAAATTCAGGACAAAGGACAAAATGGGAATAAGAAACAAAAAGTCAGGACATGTGATCACAGCAAAGGCAGCAGGGAGGGTGATTCGGAGCTGCTTGTTAAAAGTTGTGTTACTGGTGGGAACAGAGGTGGAATTAGGTCGGTTGAAGCCCTGGGGGCAGAAGAAAATATTGGGCCCCTTAAAAAAAAGGGAAAGAGACAGGGAAAATAAAAATACATGTTAACCATATTTTAAATAAAATAAAATATCATGTACTATTAATGTTAACAATTGCACATATGAAACCAAACTTGGTGTAATCAGAAAAAAATGTAAAGTTGGTGTTTGGGGGCCCTTCAGAAGTCAGGGCCCAGAGCACACACACACATGGTGTGCCAGGCGTTAAATCCACCTCTGGGTGGAAATCAACACTAATTTGAAAATGGTTAAAGATAAATGGTTTCACCTGATCAGGTGGTGGCACAGTGGATAGAGCGTTGGACTGGGACGCGGAGGACCCAGGTTCGAGACCCCGAGGTCTCCAGCTTGAGCGCGGGCCCATCTGGCTTGAGCAAAAGCTTGCCAGCTTGGACCCAAGGTCGCTGGCTGGAGCAAGGGGTTGCTCTGTCTGCTGAAGACTCGTGGTCAAGGCATATATGAGAAAGCAATCAATGAACAACTAAAGTGTCGCAATGAAAAACTGATGATTGATGCTTCTCATCTCTTCCCTGTTCCTGTATGTCTATTCCTCTCTCTGACTCTCTCTCTGTTCTTGTAAAAAACAACAACAAAAAAGATGAATGGTTTCTATATTAGTACTTTGATAGTGTGAAAGCAAAAAGAGTGTAAGTAACATTAGGAGATAAAGAAGTTGTGGGGAAGCTTCATGTTTTGTTTAGTTGTTGTTGCTTTGTTTTATTTTAATTTATGAGATTTTCATCATGTTATAGATACATGGCAAAGACCTGATTGTGAGGGAAACTTGAAGAGAAAAAGATTGGAGAAAATTGATAGTGTGCAATATCCCATGCAGAGCCAAATCTGATATCAGGAGCATAATTTAAGAGGTTAGCACTGAGTGAAAGACAGGAGGGGAATAGAAATGAATGGTGGAAATACAGAGAAATAAATACATTTTGTGTGGACTCATACAGGGATTTGTTGGAGTTAGTACCACATCCCATGATGCTACTCTCTGGAATGGCCTTTCACCATCTTCAACCCTCTTTCTCTTTGCCCCTAATTTTCAGGCTTTCCCTGCTTCTTCTATGGTAGCAAGTTTTGTTATTGAATTATTTTATTCTATAATACCTAGTATGTTCAATTCATATCTTTATTACACTGTAAATAAAACTATTAATTTCTATACTTTTCTCCACCACTAAGCTCTTCATCTTGGTACCTTTGGTAACAAGCATAGTGGTGGTATATCAGTGCTCAGGGAAACATTGCATAGAAAAAGGCTGACATCTGTGTGCTTACTCAGAGCTGCAGGAATCAACTTTATCATCATCTTCATTTTGAAGATCTGGGAGACTGAATAAATTGCATAAGGTCATACAGCTAATAAGTGATGAAGTCATAGCAGAATCCAGACAATCTGACCCAAGAATACTAACTCTTCATTGCTATCCAAGAAGTCATTGGCATTCAGAAGAAAGTTGATTGAAAAGTAGGAATATATTCTTTTTTTTTTTTTTTTTAGATTTTCCCTAAATGAGGGTTGGTTATATTCTTAATACTTTAAGAGTTTCTTAGGTAAAGAAGGGTTACCTTAAGATACTTAATACAATAATGTTTAACCTCTTTATCATTTTGTGACTAAATCTGAAAATAACAAGTTATTTTTTAGAACTTTACTCAGATTTTGGCTATATTTAATAGAAGTAGTTACATGTTAACCTGTGTGAGGTCAATTTATACTATTTTGTTATTGATACTTACAAGAGCTGTTAGTAATAATATTTCAAGTGGTATAATCAAGATAAAAATCTCTTAAGATCTTATCAAGTAAAAAGATATGTTGTGGCCACTTTTCATCATATTTTTAAAATAACCTCATCCTTCTTAATGAACCAATGGTCAGCCATATTTCCTCTTGTCCCTGTATTTCGAGAGGATGGATGGATGGCCATTTTCTAAGCCAGTGGTTCTCAAACTGGAGAGTACATAAAAATCATCCAAAGGACTTGTTAAAATGAAGATTGCCGGGTCCTACTCCAAGAATTGTAGATTTAGTGTGAGGTGGTATCCAAGAATTCGCTTTTTTACAGGTTCCCAGGCTATGCTGTTGTTGTTGGTCTAGGATTCATACTTGGAAAACTGCTTTAAGTTGCAAATGTCATAGTTTTTATTTCAAATAGTAGAAATAATTTTAATTGATCACTGTCCTTATCATCTAATTATTTTCCTTAAGAATGAGTTCAGATCAACAAAAGTCATTGTTTCTGGCAAATGTGTCCTAATGCTGAATTGGCTTATATCCAACAACTCTCTAAGCAATGTGATCAATTGATTTAACATGGGATATATTGTGGAACCATTATATTTTTCTTAAGGTATTTAAAATTTTTCACTTCTTAAAGTAGTATTCTCACTGGATGTTGGTATTATGTAGACCCTCCTATCTTGTCCCTGTGCGCAGGTATTTCTCTCTTCACCACTTTAAAGAACTTGGGTTCTGCTTTGGCTCTTTTCCTTTATAAGAGTATATAATTCTTACTTCTATGCCAGTTAACATTTAAAGTATATATTTTCATATAACCCTGAACATACAGCACACCCCACCACCTACTGGACCACTAATGACAGCTTCCATTGGTCATTCTCTTAGAATATAAACATGTTTTCTCTCCTGTTTAATACTTACCAAGACACTATCTTTGAATTGAGGCTGAATATCTGTGCACTTGGACCATACTCCTTTGGTTCTTATATAAAATTGCTGTAATAACTTACTTTGAGGGACAAATGGACAACTAATTTTGAGAATTACATTGTTATAATCACCATAAGGACGTGGTTAAAAATGCTACTGTTTGTTTGTCTCTTTTATGCAAGTTCAGAAGATAAATTTCATTTATATCTTTGAACCAGAAATAGTTATTTAATTTTGTTTGCTTGTTTGTTTGTTTCTCTGAGGAGTTGGAATATTTTAAACTCAGATACTGTGAAATATGAACTTTGTTCTCTTTTTACCTTTGTTTCTGTAAAAATTAGTCAACTTACAACCCAACTGTCAATTGTACAGGATGTAAAAAGATTCTGTACCAGCATCATTTTGACCTTATCTTATTTGCTAATTTTCTACAATTTTATTATAAAAAAAGTAGGAAAACTATAATATGTATTTCTAAATTTTGGTTTAAAGACTCCTAAAGCAAGGTAGTATTTAGTTTTACAAATGAAAGTATTACATTTATTTTTTATAACATATTAAATTTATTTAGTTTTAGAGATAGTTTTTTCAAACCTCATTTTAGCAGTCCCGTTCTCTATTAGGTAACCCACAAATCCAGATCCTTGTTTCATGGTTTATTACCAGAAATTCTAGACTGACAGGGTATTAAAAATTAAGTAAGACTTACCACTTTGGAAGAAGCAGATTTTATAAAGAGATTAAATTAACTTCTTTAACTCAAATACACTTGTACTTATGTGACAAAATATTATCTTAGTTGGCATGTGTGTGTATTATGATCATAAGCATTATTTTTTTTTTTTGGTATTTGAGACTTTCTAGCAGTGAATTTCTTAGATAAATTCTACTCTCACCTATTTCAATAATGCACAATACTAAATTTAATGGTGTGAAAGAAAAATTGCACCAGACATATTACAAATTGCAAGGAAGGCTGTATTCAAGGGTAGATAAATGGTGATGGAAGAAGACTTGACTTGAGGTGATAAACATCGAACATACAATACAATGTACAAATTATGTGTTATAGAATTGTTCACTTGAAACATATAATTTTATTAACCAATGTCACCCCAATAAATTTAATAAAAATTAAATAAAAGACTTGCACTAGGGGTCAATACTATTGCAATCAAAGAAAGATTAAATGCAATTCCACTGACTCAAAAATAGGATTTATAAATGCTGGGTAGGTAATGCAAAAGTATTAGAAAATATTTGGGGGGAAGGTTGTTCAATCTAATCAAGCCAACTGTGTTTGCCAAGTGATATTTTGACTTTCTTAAGTTAGGCTCTTACCCCATTGTAAAGACTGAAAGATGGACACATTATTTCCTTCAATAATTATTTTTCTTAAGGGATGGCTCACAGGTTCTTGAAAAAAACATTTCTCAAGATTTTCTGGCTTGTTTCAAAATATTTGCATCTCAAAGTGGCATAGAAGCATTTACAGTTGCAAGTTTTCTATAAGTAAATACTATCAGAAAGGGAGGCTGGGGCAGAGAGTTAGGAGTAAAGCTTTAACATTGAGTCATCCTGAGATGAATGATTTAGCTGGCCTTGTCAACTAAGATAGTTAAGATAATTTGTATGAATTCCCAGTAAATACAGACATTTTTCATGTGGCTATTCAATATATAGGTTACTTGCTTTGCTCTTTAATGTTAAAGTTAAAGAATAAATTTAAATGATTTAACATTTATTTTAATTTAAATTGAATTGTGCATGTATCTGCTCACAATCCTTTTTGTATCAAGAAAAAAACCCAAAAATAAACAAACAGAGCTTTAATTTCCCCAGACATAACCAATGAAATGGAAGGTAGAAAATTAATAGAAACCCATGGTCTGCAAGTATGGCAAAATAATTTATAAAAATCCTCTTTTTCCTCAACAAACACTGACTTTCCAACTACATGGTAGAATCAAAATGAACTAGGTCGACTAGGCAACATGTCTGACAATTGAGTTGCATATGAGCTAAGTCAACGAATTTGTTTATTTTCTTAAATATTATTTCATATTTTACCAGTCATAGAAATTAGTAAAAAAATACTTTCAAGAAGAAAGACTATTGTGTGCAGTGGTATGACATGCAAAATATTAATATATATATATATATGTTGATATAAAAATGAAAATATTCTTGTGTTCATTGGCTGAGAAGCCATTTCTAGCCTTTGAAACTTTACTATCAGAATAACAACAATGAAAACTCATGATGTAAACTGCCCAAGTGAATGAGTTCATAGAACAGCAAGGGAGGCAACTGCAATTTCCTATCTTTGTAAAGACATGTACTACAAATTGTCTGAAGGGTTATTAGGGTTAAGAAAAATGTTCTGAGTTTAGATGCAACCTAAACAATTTTCTAGTCTGAAAGTAATAAGATATGGAAGAGAAAATATTTAAATTTCTAAAGAAAGTGGGGAAGCTAAAGAATGCAGGGAATCAGGATACAATGAGAGAAGTTGGGAAATGGGCAGAACCATTTCAAAAAGGAGAAAGGCTGCAGCTTTTGAGACAGAAAATAAGGAAAGCAAGAAAAGCAAAGAAAGAATTTTAGTTATAGTTAGTCATATTCTTTTCACGGCTACATGATCAATTCTATATATATTAAGGGTGTGCTATTTTTGAAATTCAAAAGAACAATATTTAGTACAGGACTGTATAAGTTACAGGTCATTTTATAGCTATTTCTACTCCTAGATCTTTAAGAACTGATAAAGAAATATAATTTACCCAGGACATGTTCTCATTTCTCAGTGAATGGTATTACAGTGTGTTTGTAAAGTCATGGTGCACTATTGATCGGTCACAGGAAAGCAACAAGAGAAAATAGAAATGTGAAATTTGTTTCTGTAGGATGATGTGGCAGCATGTGCGTATGCGCAGATGATGATGCAACACCGTGTATAGAGTGAAGCAGCCCACAGCCATGCCAGTCGAGATGTGGATAGTACAGAGGAAAGTTCAGTATGTTCTGTGGCTCGCTAAATTCGAATCCGTGACCAAAGTGCAACGTGAATATCAGCGCGTTTGTAACGAAATGCCACCACATAGGAATAACATTACTCAGTGGGATAAGCAGTTGAAGGAACCCGGCAGTTTAGTGGAGAAACCCCGTTCTGGTAGGCCACCAGTCAGGGATGAGTCTGTACTGTAGAGGCTATACAGGATAGCTACCTAAGGAGCCCTAAAAAATCTGTGCGTGCGTGTGCTCGACAATTACACCTAAGCAAGATTACAGTTCACAAGGTGTTAAAGAAATGTTTCTGTTTTACGGGGTACAAATTGCACAGTTGCATGCTATCAAACCGGCAGATAGACCCACACAATGCTCATTTGCTACAGATATGCTTCATGAAATCGACAATGATACAAGATTTTTGCAGAAGATTGTGTTTAGTGATAAGGCGACCTTCAATATCTGTGGACATGTTCATCGCCATAATATCCGAATACGGGCTGCTGAACATCCTCATGCCTACGTTGAGTACGAACGTAACACCCCTTAAGTGAACATGAGGTGTGGTCTGATGCATGATAAGGTGATAGGCCCATTTTTTTTCGCAGAGCAATCTGTGATGGCAAACACCTATCCTAACATGTTGGAATTGTATGCAGTGCTACAATTTCCAGAAGGTGTCATCTTTCAACAGGACGACACTCCTCTACCACTGTTCGTGAGTTTCTGGATAGAACATTCCTCTGGTGGTGGATAGGCAGGGGTTCTGTCAAGCCATGGCCACCTCGATCCCCGGATCTGACGCCCTTAGACTTTTACTTTTGGGGTTATGTGAAGCAACATGTGTACATTGAATATATCAACAACATTAATCACTTAAAACAGAGAATCACAGACATTATTCACTCTGTTACACCAGACGTCCTTACCTGTGTGTGGCAAGAACTTCACTATCATTTGGTTGTGTGTAGGGCAACAAATGGAACCCACATTGAACTGCACTTAATAGGTATGCAACTGGGAGAGTTTTCCTTTTATTTGGTGCAGATTTCAAATTTCTATCGTCTTTTGTTGCTTTCCTGTGACAGCTCAAAAGTGCACAATGACTTTACAGACAAACTATATTAAATTGATATAAAGGGTGATCTTAACATACCTACTAATGTTAATATTATAAGGTCAGTAAGTTGTACTGATTAATATTCTCTTATTTAAATAATTGGTGCTAAGACAGTATGCTATATCAAATATCATTTACATAGTAACCACATTATGAAAATGTTTGTTTTTATTTCTGACATTATATAATCACTTTAATAAGTTATGAACAATATATATTTTTCCTCTTACATAAGATAGGACTGAAATGATAATAATAGTAAAATAATAATCAAGATAATATTTTTTTAGTCCATTCTTTTCTCCTTTACTAAGAAGGGCTTACATAAAAAGCAAAATTTGTGCCCATCTAAAAGATATTTTCTTACTGTAATTTCAACCCTAAAACTTTTCTGTGGTTATTCTATTGAGCAGGGACATTTAAGACAATTAAAATCCAATCATATCTTGCTTAAACAATTTGAGTGATTAATTTCTATAGTTTTTATAGATTCATAAAATAGTGCCTCAATACTTCATAATTAAGTAGAACTCCAAATTCATTTTAGCATCTAGTTCTGCATTCAAATTATCAGAGGTGCTATTTTAAACTGCTTTTAGGAAATTGGTGTAAAGATATTGTTTTTATTCTTGCATTATTAACAAACTTTCATCTAGACTATAGCTTGGCAATTAGAGTTGTTAAGACAAAAGTGCACATGTGAATGTAAGATATCTGATATCTGTAAGGGAAAGAAGACCTCTCCACTCCTCTGCATCTTCTAGAAGCTGTAATGCTTCTTATAATTTTTATATAATAACATAAGGCATAAATAAATATTGTGCTTATTTCCTCACAAAACTGAGCTAGATAATCTTACTAGGCTCTATCAATAATTGCAAATATAGTGTATTTCTTTATGATGCTATTTGCATATTTAAAAATGTACTTTTCTAGGATATGAAGAAATTGATAAATTTTTGAAAATGCTGTTTTTTTGGGAAAGGAAGAAGACACACTACACTGTTGGTAGTACAGAGGGGTTTATTAAGTGGCTCTGAAATATCTTTTATAATTTCAGTTTGTTAATTGAAATATTTAACTTAAATACAAAAATACTTCCCCTGTTAATAAGTTTTGAATTATAAATTTTATTTTTTAAAAAGTTATATTTAATTGATTATTTTGTGATACTCATATAGAAATGTCTAAAACAGTGGTTCTTAACCTGGGTTCGATGAGTCGGTATCAGGGGTTCGGAGAAGCCTCTGCCATGGAGGCCAGAATAAAGTAATACCGTAATTTGTTGTGAGTTCATGCACTTTGTTGGTTTTGTTCTTTGAGCAAGGTGATGTTCATGCACAGCTCATTTTGTGCACCAGTAAAAGAACATATATCTGTGTCTTGAATTTGGAAAAAAAACTCATATTTTATTTATCACTAAAGAAGGGTTCGGTGAATGCGCATATGAAACTGGTGGGTTCAGTACCTCAAAAAAGGTTAAGAACTACTGGTCTAAAACATCAAAAATGGAGTTCAGCCTGACCAGGCAGTGGTGCAGTGGGTAGAGCATCAGACTGGGACATGGAGGACCCAGGTTTGAAACCCCGACTAAGGTTGCTGGCTTGAGCAAGAGGCCACTCACTCTGCTGTATCCCCCCACCCCCAACAAGGCAAATATGAGAAATCAATCAATGAATAACTAAGGTGCTGCAACGAAGAATTGATGCTTCTCATCTCTCTCCCTTCCTGTCTGTCTGTCCCTAGCTGTTCCTCTCTCTGTCTCTCTTTGTCTCTGTCACAAGAAAAAGAAATGAAGTTCAATATTAGAGTCTTTTCCATGATGTTCATCAACAGATATATTCTCTTACTTTATTCTGTGGGACACTAGTCCTAAAATATGCTCCCCAAACAAAGGGTTTTTCTTAAATGGTCTCAGTCCCTCTAGGAGTACTGCAATGTTCAAAGTTCTGAATAGTTCTGCAGAAAAACAAACTTTTACTCATATAGCCAATTCCCCAAATGTCTTCGCTCTGCTTTCTTAAACATGACACTATTATCCACTTTCTGAAACAGGCTTTGGCAAATACTATTTCAGATCACTGAGCTTAGGTAGCAGTTTTCTTCCTTCTTCCATGTTTCCTTAGAGATGATTAATAACTGAGCTGCAAAGCAGGTACACAGGCCCTTCTGCATGAAATTCTGTCTCTATTACAAAGCATGACTGAGTAACAGGTAACATGTTGGATAGCTGATGCCCCTGATCTATCTATGACTTGGACACATAACTTGTTAGTAGTTGTGATGGAATGAGATCTCATGAGTTTCTTCTGTACATCTTCTTTACATATATCCCTATGTTAATATTTTGTTCAGTAAGTATTAGTCTGCTCCCACAACAAAACTCCTGAATATTAGTGTCATCGAATCTCTTTGTTCTCTATCTAATTTCCCATTATAGATCTCAGAACATAAGACTACCAAAGCAAGCAAAAACAGAATTAACATGAACATATCAGACTGAATGAAATCAACTGGAATCCATAGAGTTAATGCTTTGAAATGTCAAATTTAATTAAATTCTACCAAAACTATTGAATGCCAACTATAACAAGGAGATAGATTCAGAATTTGGGGACAATAAAGAAGGCTAAGGCATGGCCCCACTCTCCAGGGGTTCACATTTCTATTGAGGAGAAAGACAAGAATCTAATTATAACAAGACATTTTATGATACCATCTTTTATTATCTCTTTAGTTGCTTTACTGAAGTAATGTATTTTCAACTGTTTGTTCAATTGGCAGCCAATGGGACTGATGATACTATCAAATATTTTATCATTAACAGAAAAAACTAAATAGAAAATCAATTTTTATTTATCTGATTGCACTATTAATGACTTCTAGATTTATTTCTCTCAGCAAGATTTTGTCAGTTTCTTTTATGTTGATGAAAAGCTAAATGAAATTATAAGAAGTGACATATAAAAGATGTTTAACTGATATATCTATGAGGACTAGTGGACAGTAGTAACTCTGTGTTGGTTTCTTTCTGAAATGGATACTTAGCAGAGTTCGAAAGCTGATTCTTGATATACCTTATCTCCAAAGAAATGTTTTCTCATTAAAATTTAGAATATTTTAATGTCACTGAATCTAGTGTCCTTTTGTTCTATTTTAAATTTTATTTTATTATGGAAGGTAGAGCATTTGACAATGAGACTTAAAATTTTATAATTTGAAATCTGTAGCTACAGGCAACATACAATCTAACACCCTCATCTTTGCCTTTGTGTGCATTGAGTCTGTATTCCTGGAAGCCATAGCCTAGACTTCTACAAAGCTAATGGTCTCTCCTTCAGGTATAAACCGAAGAAGAAATCTAATTTTAAGTAATGGAAGTTTTCTTTGAAATTATAGACATTCACAGGCAGAATTTCACTTTGTTCTCTAAGGGAAGGCCAGCAGCAAGCCCTACCTGGTTCTCTGCAATGGCCTTGTTTTTATAAATAGATTTCATTCCATTCCCACAGTGCCTTTGTAAATATCAAAGTAAAGGGACTTCACCGAGTGCAATTTAGAATGTCCTTGAGAGTAACCTGTCTAACGTAAGTGTGGGTCAAGTTTAAGGTAATCAGAAGTCCCACTTTTGGTGGGACAGTCCCGATTTTTTTTTTCCACAGGGACAGAGAGAGGGATAGATAGGGACAGACAGACAGGAAAGAAGAGAGATGAGAAGCATCAATCATTAGTTTTTTGTTGTTGTTGCGACACCTTAGTTGTTCATTGATTGCTTTCTCACATGGGACAGTCCCGATTTTTAACAATTTGTCCTGCATCCCGCGGCGTTTTAAAAAAGTCCCAATATTTTGAAAGAATGCACGAAAAGCTAGGAAACGGTGGGAGAACGGGAAGAGAATACATGGTTTTCTGCGAGGAGACCCCACCTCGACCTGGAAGTGCCTGCACTGCCACAAGAGCTGGCTGCCCCGTGAGGGGCCCTGAAATAAAGAACTTTGGGCAGGACGTACCTGCTGAGGCTGCAGCTGTCACGTCCACTAACTACCCATAGGCTTGCGTCCTGGACGCTGGCCTGCGGCTCCAGACTCCACAAGGAGCAAGCCGCTTGGTCTCTAGTGGGCGGCCAAGCTGGACGGCAGCCAAGCTGGACGTGGGGAGCCCGGCCACAGAGCATGCCGGCGGTGCTGCCCTGCCTGCTCCCGCTTGCTTGTGCAGCTTCAGCATTGGTTTCCAGATCATGTAACCCGATCCCTCTGACTCACTCAGAATTTCCCATATAGTAATATTTCAGAAAATGATCTTGTTAATGAGGTATCATTATTAAAAAATAGATTGATAAGGAAAAGGTTAAATCTTGGGCATCAGCAAAAAGCACAATGGAGAACAAATGGTTAGAAATAGTTCATCATTTTGAAACAAACCATGTTCCATACAATAATGCACAAAAACTTGTGGAATATGTCCTGTCTTTACTGGGAAGTAATGCTGCCACTGAATGCGTTTTTTCTATGCTAAATAAAGTGTGGACATCAGAAAAATCACAATTAAATCTTGAGACTTTGAAAGCCATTTTATGTGTGAAATATAATTTAACAAATTCTTGTGAAAAATTTCATGACCTTTTAATCAACGACAGCAATCTACTAAAAATATTCACTCAAATGAGAAATATGCCTAAGAATAAAATAATACTATACATAATTTTTAATGTATTACATTTGTAAATTGTACTTATGTTGAAATTTAAAAATATATATTACAATACAATTTTTGCATTCTATGAAAATATTTTTTGCTCCATATAGACCAAATTTTTAATCAAGAACCCCGCCCTCCCCCCTGCCCCAGGTCAATGGTGTCCTGCTTTACCAATTTTAAAATCTGGTCACCTTAGTCAAGGTTGCATTAAGTTTCTCATTATTAAAAAATGAGGGCTATGGATTTTATTGCAATGTTTTCTAAACTGATTATCTGGAACAGAGTCTCTGCATGATGTCAATTATTTACATGCATTGCCTAGCTAAACAAATACATTTTGAGGTTCATCCATCACAATTTATGATACATTAAGCTAAATCTAATGTTCTCTTAGACGGGTGTTCAGGGATTTTCAATATTCAAACTTAGAAATTTCATTTGGGGAAAGGGATTTCTCCTCCCTTTTTTCATAGAATTGCTTTAGTTTTACTGTCTTGTTATGCACTACTGGATCTCTGTTATACTCTGGTACTAATCTCAGATTGATTTTAAGCACGTGAAATCGTAACCAGTAGCAGGAAATAACTTTAAATTAACATTGCACAAGCTACTATAAATTGTTCACTGAAAAAAAGAGTGTTTAATTATAAATGAAGGTACCTTATCCCAGTTGATTAACTTTATTAAACACTTTATATTTCCAAAGCTCTACACTACTGCTAATAAGCTATTTCTCACAATGGGTCTTAGAGGGAGCCTAATACTATCACCTTCTATTTTTTTACTGATTTTAATTTATTGTGCTTACAGAGATTCAGGTGTCCCACAAAATATATCCCCCCACCCCCAAGTTTCCCTAAAGATACCTCTTGCCCCCCTCCCTCCAACACCCTCCACCCGTTCCTCCAGGATTTGCTTTCATGCTCTCTATAATGCTATGTTATATATATATAATTTCAACAATCTCTTTTCCTTCTCTGATCCCATCCTCTCATCCCTTTATCTCTGTCCACTTTCCCTCTGGTCCCTTTGATCCCTCCTCTGTCTCAATTCTGTTCCTGAGTTTACATTGTTCATTGGATTCCTCAATAAATGAGGTCATATAATATTTTTCTTCTTCTGCTTGGCTTATTTCACTTAGCATAATAGTTTCCAGGTCCATCCATGTTGTCACAAAAGGTAAGATAGCCTTCTTTTTCATGATCACGTAGCATTCTATTGTGTATATGTACCACTGCTTTTTAACCTTTAACCCACTGATCCACTGAAGGACACTTGGACTTTTTCCAGATCTTAGCTTTTGTAAAATAATGCTGCAATAATCATGGGATGCATTTACTCTTTTGAATCAGTGATTTGGCGTTCTTAGGATATATTCCTAAAAGTGGGATGGCTGGGTCAAAAGGCAGTTCCATATTTTATTTTTTGATGAATCTCCATACTGTTTTCCACAGTGGCTACACCAGTTTGCATTCCCACCAGCAGTGCAGGAGGGTTCCCTTTTCTCCACATCCTCGCCAGCATTTACTCTGTGTTGTTTTGTTGATGACTGCTATTCTGACTGGTGTGAGGTGATATCTCATTGTGGTTTTAATTTGCATTTCTCTAATGATTAGTGATGTTGAGCATTGTTTCATATGCCTAATGGCCATCTGTATGTCCTCTTTGGAGAAGTGTCTATTCATTTCTTTTGTGCATTTTTTGATTTGACAGTTTATATTCTTGGTGTTGAATTTAAGAAGTTCTTTATGAATTTGGTTATTAACCCCTTATCAGATGGATTTTTGAATTTTTTTCAATATTTTATTTATTTATTTATTTATTTATTTATTTATTTTACAGGGACAGACAGAGAGTCAGAGAGAGGGATAGATAGGGACAGACAGACAGGAAGGAAGAGAAATGAGAAGCATCAATCATTAGTTTTTCGTTGCCATTGTGACACTTCAGTTGTTCATTGATTGCTTTCTCACACGTGCCTTGACCATGGGCCTTCAGCAGACTGAGCAACCCCTTGCTAGAGCCAGGAACCTTGGGTCCAAGCTGGCGAGCTTTTGCTCAAGCCAGATGGGCCGGCACTCAAGCTGGCGAGCTCGGGATCTCGAACCTGAATCTTCCGCATCCCAGTGCGACGCTCTATCCTATGCGCCACCATCTGGTATATAGAAATGCCTCTGATTTCTGGGTATTAATTTTATATCCTGCCACCTTGCTGAATTCATTTATAAGGTCCAGTAGTTTTTTTACTGAGACTTTAGGGTTTTCCATATACAATATCATATCATCTGCAAATAATGACCGTTTTATTTCTTCTTTTCCAATTTGGATGCCTTTTATTTCTTCTTCTTTTCTGATTCCTGTAGCTAGGACTTCCAGAACTATGTTAAATAAAAGTGGTGAAAGGGGGCACCCTGCTTGGTTCCTGATCTTAAGGGGATTGCTTTTAATTTTTGTCCATTTAGTATGATGTTTGCTGTGGGTTTGTCGTAGATGGCCTTTATCATGTTAAGGAATGTTCCCTTTATTCCCACTTTACTGAGAGATTTGCGCATGAATGGGTGCTGGATTTTATCAAATGCCTTTTCTGCATCTATTGTAATTATTATGTGATTGTTGTCCTTCCTTTTTTTCATGTGATGAATCACATTGATTGATTTGCGAATATTGAACCAGCCTTGCCTCTCCAGAATAAATCCCATTTGATCATGGTGTATGATTTTTTTCATATATTGCTGCATCCGGTTGGCTCATATTTTGATGAGAATTTTAGCGTCTAAAATTAATCAGGCATATAGGCCTATAATTTTCTTTCTTTGTGTTGTCTTTGCCTGGTTTTGGGATCAGAATTATGCTCGCCTCATAAAAGGAGTTTGGAAGTCTTCCTTCCTCTTAAATTTTTTGAAATAGCTTGAGGAGGATAGGAGTTAGTTCTTCTTTGAATTTTTGATAGAATTCACTAGTGAGGCCATCAGGCCCAGGACTTTTCTTTTTTGGGAGTTTTTTGATAACTGTTTCTATCTCATTTATTGTAATTGGTCTGTTTTGGTTTTCTGATTCTTCCGGATTGATTTTAGGAAGGTTA
This sequence comes from Rhynchonycteris naso, assembly GCA_037038555.1. Classification (NCBI taxonomy): domain Eukaryota; kingdom Metazoa; phylum Chordata; class Mammalia; order Chiroptera; family Emballonuridae; genus Rhynchonycteris; species Rhynchonycteris naso. The sequence continues at coordinate 127,082,425 of CM072999.1, forward strand.
TAGAATTCAAGAAATTTTTCCATTTCATCTAGATTGTCTAATTTTTTGGCATAGAGTTCTTCATAGTATTTTCTTACAATGCTTTGTCTTTGTTGTGTCAGTTGTTATCTCTCCACTGTTCTTTCTAATTTTATTTATTTGAGTCCTCTCTCTTTTTTTCTTGGTGAGTCTAGTTAAGGGTTCATCAATCTTGTTTACCTTTTCAAAAAACCAACTTCTGGTTTCATTGATCCTTTGTATTGTTTCCTTAGCCTCTATGTCATTTATTTCTGCTCTGAACTTTATTATTCCCTTCCTTCTACTTCTCCTGGGTTTTATTTGCTGTTGTTTTTCTAGTTCTTTTAGATGCAGGGTCAGGTTGCTTATTTGAGCTTTTTCTAGCTTCTTATGATATGCCTGTCGTGCAATAAACTTCCCTCTCAGAACTGCTTTTGCTGTGTCCCATAGATTTTGAGTTGGTGTATGCTCATTATCATTTGTTTCTAGAAACTTTTTTATTTCTTCTTTGATCTCATTGTTAATCCATTCATTACTTAATATCATGCTATTTACTTTCCAAGTGTTTGAGTATTTTTCTGGGTTTTTTTTGGTTAATTTCTAGTTTCATGGCATTGCGATCAGAGAAAATGCTTGATATGATTTCAATCTTCTTAAATTTATTGAGACCATTTTTGTGTCCTAACATGTGGTCTATCCTAAAAAACGTACCATGAGCACTTGAGAAGAATGTATATTCTACTGCTATAGGGTGAAAAGTTCTGAAGATATCTATTAAATCAAGTTGATCTAGTGTCTCCTTTAAGTCTGCTGTTTCTTTATTAATTTTCTTTCTTGAGGATCTATCCAGTGTTGTTAGTGGGGTATTGAAATCCCCTACTATGATAGTATTGCTGTTAATCTCGCCCTTTATATCCATCAAAGTCTGCTTTATGTATGTCGGGGCTCTTATATTTGGTGTCTAGATATTTATAATAGTTATATCTTCCTATTGAATTGTTCCCTTTATCATTATGTAGTGTCCTTCTTTATCTCTTACTACAGCTTTTGTTTTAAAATTCATTTTGTCAGATATAAGTACTTCTACCCCGGCTTTTATTTTCATTTCTATTTCCATGATATATTTATTTCCATTCTTTTACCTTCAGTGTATGTACATCTTTTGTTTTAAGGTGTGTCTCTTGTAGACAGCATATGTATTGGTCCTGTTTTTTTATCCACACAGCTACCCTATGTCTTTTGATTGGATCATTTAATCCATTTACATTTAAGGTTATTATTGATATGTAATTGTTTATTGCCATTTTATTCTTTAAAACTGAAGATTAGTGGAATTAAAAAGCTTTGGTGCATATATACTATGGAATACTACTCAGCCATAAGAAATGATGACATCGGATCATTTACAACAAAATGGATATACCTTGATAACATTATACAGAGTGAAATAAGTAAATCAGAAAAAAGAAAGTGAGAATAGCATGATTTCATACATAGGTAGGACATAAAAGTGAGACTATGAGATATGGACAAGAGAGTGGTTGGTGGTTACGGAGTGGGGGCAGGTAGGCCAGGGTCGAATAGGGAGAAGGGGAGGGGCACAAGGAAAACCAGTTATAAGGTGACAGAGGACAATTTTACTTTGGGTGATGGGTATACAACAGAATTGAATGATAAGATAATCTCAAGATGTTTTTCTTGTACATATGTTTTCTGATTTATTGGTGTCACCCCATTAAAATTAATAATAATAAAAAAAGAAATTGAAAAAGAAAAGAAATTAATAAAAACATATATACATAAAACTGTATTCTTTTTTTGCTATATTCTTTGCTCCCTTTGAACTGTTCACTACAGGCTTCTTAGTAATTCTTGCAGAATTGGTTTGGTTTTAATGAATTTCTTGAGTCTTTCTTTTCTGGGAAGCTCTTTATTTCTTCTTCAATTATAAACGTTAGCCTTGCTGGATAGAGTAGTCTTGGTTGTAGGTTCTTGTTCTGCATTACTTTGATTATATCTGGCCATTTCCTTCTGGCCTCAAATGTTTCTTTTGAGAAGTCCGATGTCATCCTTACAGGGGCTCCTTTGTAGGTGATAGCCTTTTTTTCTCTAGCAGCTTTTAAAATTTTTTCTTTATCCATTAGCTTTGGTATTTTAATTATGATGTGTCTTGGTGTAGATTTTTTTTGGTTTCTCTTTAATGGAGTTCTGCGTGCTTTTTGAAAGTGTGAAATGTTTCCCAGCCTTAGTTTAGGGAAGTTTTCTGTTATGACTTGATTGAACAAAGTTTTCATTTTCTATCCTCTCTCTTCTTCTTCAGGCACCCCTATGATGCGATATGTGTTTCTCTTCATGTTGTCACAGAGCTCCCTTAGAGTTTCCGCACATTTTTTGAGGCTCTTTTCCTTTTTCTTCTCTGCTTCTGTGCCTTTATTTATTGTGTCCTCTACCTTACTGATTCGATGCTCAGTGTGATTCATCCTGCTTTTAATTCCTTCCATTGTGGTCTTCAGTTCTGATACTGTATTTGTCATTTCTGTCTGATTCTTTTTTATTATTTCAATTTTGTTTTTTATACTTGTTATGTCTTTATTTAGGTGTTCGTAATGACTATCCATTGTTTCTTTAATTTCTTTGAACATCCTAACTATCATTATTCTAAATTCTTCTTCTGGTAATTTGGTTATATCTGGTTCATTCAGGTCCTTCTCTGGGGATTTCTCTTGATTCATTTGGTTTGCATTCCTCTGCCTGCCCATTTTTTCTGTGTATAAGCAAGTTGTGGCCACTGGAATCCAGTATATGTTGCTTTTGTGTTCTCTAGGTGTGGTCTGTTTGCAGGTCTGCCTCCCCCTCTGCCACTGACTAGGGTGGTTGTGTATGGGTGGTGCCAGCAACAGATCACTGCGGCTGTTGCTGTGATTTCCGACTCTTCTTTCTAGGAGGGGCTGTCACTCAAGCCACAAGCCTCAGCACATAGGGTAGAGTTGAGCACCTTTGCTCAGCTGCGGACCCAGCTTCTGCCCAGCACCTGCAGTCAGAGCCTGCTTGCCACAGTTTCGCAGGTTGGGCGGGGCTTCTGACATGCTCTCAGCTGTTAGCCTATGCCCGTTCGGAGCTTTAGCCCCGCCCTCGAGGCCAGGGACCTCTGTGCAGGGTCGCAAACCACGGTTTATTCGGCCGGGCTGGCGTGCACTAAGCTTTGAACTTCCGCTCATCTCTGGCTCTAACCTGCCCTGCGTTCAGAGCCAACTCGCGCACGCAGGGTGGCAAACCACAGTTTATTAGGCCGGGCGTGTTTGCTGGCGTCAGCTCAGCCACGAGCTTCCACCTGTCCCAGGGTATACTCCGCCCCCCCCCCCCCCGTTCCGAGCCAACTTGGGCACGCAGGATGGCAAACTATGGTTTATTGGGCCGGTCGTGTTTGCTGGCGTGAGCTCAGCTGGGAACTTCCGCTTGTCCTGGGGTCTACTCTGCCCCCGCGTTCGGAGCCAGCTCGCACACGCAGGATGGCAAACCACGGTTTCATTGGCCAGGCGGGGCTGGTAGTGTGAACTCAGCCGCCAGCACCCACTCGTCCTTGGTCCTAGCCCTGTCTCTGCAGTCAGGGCCGGCTTGCACAGGGTCGCAGAGCAGATCTCTGCCCATTCCTGGCCTTTCGCTTTTTCCTCGCAGGTGGGGTCACAGGCGGACTCGCAGCTGCCGGACTGCTTTCGTGCATCCCCTCCACCCCTGCTGGGCTAAACCGAGCTCACACCGGTTGGGCCTCCACCCCCACGGACAGAACCGCATTTCAGCATCCTGCCGCCACCATATCCTTCAGCAACTCTCAGCAGAATAGGAAGTGCCCTAAGTCTTCATACTGTAGGTCTGGGAGCTCCCTCCCTCCAAGGAGCTCTGCTCTAATTGATGCGGGAGAGCTTGTTTGGCAGGCGTCCTGTCTCCCTTTGATGGTATTGCTAGTTCCAGGGGCAATATTCGTTTTCGATTAGGGAAGTGACTTAGCCAAAGGGTTAGGGTGGCTGTCCCTCAAGAGTGTTTGTCCCTGTGCCTTCAGTCCACACTCTCTTCCTGATGCTCTGGTCCTCTCCTCTGTCCCCGTTCCCTGGAGCCCCAGGTGTGTAGTTGTGAGAGAGGTTTTCTGCGCTGTCCCTTTAAAAAGAATCTTGGGTCTGAGAAAACTGTCTCTTTCTCACAAACAGTATCCTCACTTGTTTCACAGCTCAATACTGTCCAAACGCCTCTTCTAGGCTCTGGGGCTGCAGGCTAGGGCTTGGTTTCTGGGACCCAGGTCCCTCCCTCTCCGCCAAACTCTCCTCCCGCCACGCGGGTCTCTCCGGGCTGTTGTTTGCTCCGGGGAGCTGGGCAGCCCTCTTCGCGTTTTTGCTATTCCTACCAGTCTCAATGTGGCTTCTTCTGTGTTCCTTGGTTGAAGAGTCCACTTAGTTTAGTTCAAAGTTGGTTTATCCAGATGATGGTTCTTAAAATTGAGTTATAATTCACTTTGGTTCTGGCAGTTGGAATTTGGTACGTCCGCCTACTCCATCGCCATCTTCCCGTCCCAATAGAGACATTTTAATGATGTTTATTCTTCCTATTCATGAACACGGTGTATGCTTCCACTTGTTTGTATCGTCCTTGATTTCTTTTATTAATGTTTTAAAATTTTCCTAGTACAAGTCTTTAACACCTTTGGTTAAATTTATTCCTAGGTACTTTATTATTATTATTATTATTATTATTATTATTATTGCTATAATGAAGGGGATGGTGCTCTTAATTTCTCCTTCAGACAGTTCATTGTTAATGTATAAAATGCCTTTGATTTCTGAATATTGATTTTATATCCTGCCACCTAGCTGAATTCATTTATCAGGTCCAGTAGTTTTTTGAGACTTTAGGGTTTTCTATATACAGTATCATATCTTCAGCAAATAATGATAGTTTTACTTCTTTTCCAATTTGGATGTCTTTTATTTCTTCTTCTTTATGATTGCTGTAGCTAGGAGTTCCAGTATTATGTTGAATAAGAGTGGTGAAAGGGGGCACCCCTGCCTTGTACCTGATATTAAAGAGATTGCTTTTAATTTTTGCCCATTGAGTATGATGTTTGCTGTGGGTTTGTCATAGATGGCCTTTATCATGTTGGGGTATGTTCCCTGTATTTCCACTTTGCTGATAGTTTTGATCATGAATGGTTGCTGAATTTTTATATATATATATATATTTTATTATTATTAATTCTAATGGGGTGACACCAATAAATCAGGGTACATATGTACAATGAAAACATCTCCAGGTTATCTTATCATTCAATTGTGTTGCATACCCATCACCAAAAGTCAAATTGTCCTCTGTCACCTTCAATCTGGTTTTCCCTGTGTCCCTCCCCTCCTCCTTATCCCACTCTTCCCTCCCTCCCCCCATCCCATAACCACCACTCTCTTGTCCATGTCTCATATTCTCACTTTTATGTCCCACCTATGTATGAAATCATGCTGTTCTCAGTTTTTCTTTTTTTCTGATTTACTTATTTCACTCCGTATAATGTTATCAAGATACATCCATTTTGTTATAAATCTGAATTTTATTAAATGCTTTTTCTGCATCTATCTATATTTTGTGATTATTATCCTTTCTTTTTTTATATAATATGAATCACATTGATTGATTTGTGAATATTGTACCAACCTTGCCTCCCCAGAATAAATTCCAATTGATCATGATGTATGATTTTATTCATGTATTGCTTTATCTGGTTTGCTTATATTTTATTGTGAATTTTAGCATCTAAATTCATCAGGGATATTGGCCTAAAATTTTCTTTCTTTGTGTTGTCTTTGCCTGGTTTCGGGATCAGAATTATGCTCGCCTCATTAAAGGAGTTTAGAGGTTTTCCCTCCTCTTGAATTATTTGAAATAGCTTTAGAAGGATAAGAGTTAGTTCGTCTTTGAATATTTGGTAGAATTCACTTGTGAAGCCATCAGGCTCAGGACTTTTGTTTGTTGGGAGTTCTTTGATAACTGTTTCATCTCATTTGTTGTAATTGGTCTGTTTAAATTTTCTGATTCTTCCAGATTGATTTTTGAAAGATTGTATGTTTCAAGGAGTTTTTCCATTTCACCTAGGTTGTCTAATTATTCAGCATACAGTTCTTCATGGTATTTTCATACAATTCTTTATATTTCTGTTGTGTTAGTTGTTACTTCTTTATTTTTATTTTTAATTTAATTTATTTGAGTCCTCTCTCTCTTTTTTTTCTTGGTGAGCCTGGTTAAAGGTTCATCAATCTTGTATAACTTTTCTAGAAACCAGCTCTTGGTTTCATTGATCCTTTGTATTGTTTTTATTAGCCTCTATGTCATTTATTTCCACTCTGATCTTTATTATTTCCTTCCTTCTACTTCCTTTGACTTTACTTGCTGTTCTTTTTCTAGTTCTTTTAGATGCAGGGTTAAGTTGTTTATTTTTGCTTTTCTTGATTCTTATGGTATGCCTGTAATGCCGTGAACTTTCCTCTCAGTACTGCTTTTGCTGTGTCCTTTAAATTTTGAGTTGCATGTTTATTTTCATTTGTTTCAAGAAAATTTTTTTTATTTCTGCCTTGATCTCATTGTTAACCCATTCATTATTTAATAACATGCTATTTAGTTTCCAAGTGTTTTAGTGTTTTTTAGTTTTTCTATTGTAGTTGATTTCTAGTTTTATGACATTGTGATCTGAGAAAATGCTTGATATGATTTTAATCTTCTTAAATTTATTCAGACTTGATGTGTCCTAACATGTGGTTTATTCTAGTGAATGTACCATGAGCACTTGAAAAGGATTTATATTTTGTTGCTTTAGTGTGAAAGGTTCTAAAGATAGTTATTAAATCCAGTTGATTTAGTGTGCCCTTTAAGTCTACTATTTATTTTTAATTTTTTTGTGAGGTTTAATCCATTGATGTGAATGGGGCATTCAAGTCCCCTACTATTATAGTATTTCTGTTGATCTTACCCTTTGTGTCCATCAAAATCTGCTTTATATATTTAGGTGCTCTTATATTAGGCATATAGATATTTATAATGGTTATATAGTCCTGTTGGATTGCTCTCTTTATCATTATGTTAGTGACCTTCTTTATCCATTACTATAGCTTTTGTTTTAAAGTTCTTTTTGTCAGATAGAAGTATTATTACCCCAGTTTTTTATTTTCATTTATACTTGCATGTAATACTTTTCTGTCTTTTTCATTTCAGTCTATATGTATCTTTTGTTTTGAGGTGGGTTTCTTGTCAATAGCATATGTACAGGTTCTGTTTTCTTATCCACTCATCTACATCATCTACCCTATATCTTTTGATTAAAGCATTTGATTTACATTAAAGGTTATTATTGATATGCAGTTGTTCATTGTCGTTTTATTCTTTAAATCTATATTTCTCTTTTACTAGATTGCCCTCCCAACACACACTTTGTTCTGTTTAAAAGAGGCCTCTTAACATTTCTTGAATTATTGGTTTGTTTGTAATGAAGTCCTTGAGGTTTTTTTTTTTTTTTTTTTTCTGGGAAACCTTTTATTTCTCCTTCAAGATTAAATGATAGCTTTGCTGGATAAAGAAGTCTTGATTGTAGGCTCTTGTTTTGCATTACTTTGAGTATTTCTTGCCATTTTTTTCTGACCTCAAGTGTTTCTGTTGAAAAGTCAGATGTCATCCTTATAGAAATTCCCTTGTAAGATTGTAGGATAGACTGCTTTTCTGTTGCAGCTTTTAGTATTCTTTCTTTATCTATTATCTTTGGTATTTTAATTATGATGTGTCTTGGTGTATGTCTCTTTGAGTTCCTTTTAATGGGATTCTCTGTACTTTTTAAACTTGTGTGACTTTCTTTCATCAATTTAGGGAAGTTTTCAGCTATGATTTTTTCAATCAGGTTCTCTATCCCTTGTTCTTTCTCTTCTTCAGAACCCCTCTTATGTGGATGTTGTTTCTCTTCATGTTGTCACAAAGCTCTCACAGAGTTTCCTCATACTTTATGATCCTATTTTCTTTTTGCTGTTCTGCTTCAGTGCTTTTGTTTTTCTTGACCTCTAAATTGCTGATTCCTGCCTGACCTGTGGTGGCGCAGTGAATAAAGTGTCGACCTGAGAACGTTGAGGTCGCCAGTTCAAAACCCTGCACTGGTCTGGTCAAGGCACATATGGGAGTTGATGCTTTCAGCTCCTCCCCCCTTTCTCTCTCTCTCTCTCTCTCTCTCTCTCTCTCTAACTCTGTGTTTCCTCTCTAAAATGAATAAAATAAAAAAAGAAATTTAAATTGCTGGTTCAATCCTCTGCTTCATTTAACCTGCTTTTAATTTTTTCTAGTGTAGTCTTCATTTCTGATTTTTTTTGTCATTTTTTTGTCTGATTCCTTTTTTATTATTTCATTGTCCTTTTTGATGCCTTCTATCTCTTTGTTTAGTTGCTCACTATGTCCATCTTTTTTTGCTCTAAGATACTTGAGCATCCTAACAACCATTATTCTAAACTTTGCATCCGGTATCTTGCTTATTTCCATCTCATTCAGTTCTATTTTTGGGGATTTCTCTTGTTGATTCACTTGAATTGCATTTCTCTGTCTTCCCATTATGTCTCTATATAGACTGCTTCTTTTGATCTGTTGTTTGTGTAGCTAGCTAATTATAGAGTTGGTGTTGTCAGCCTCAATCTTTCAGTAGTGTTGTTTCTAGATCTTCTTGGGTTGGGTTCAGATCTTGTTTGTAATCCGCTGTCTGCTGCTACTGCTCTTTTTGCTGTTTGTGACAGCGTTTTCTATGCCTTAGCTTGGTCAAGTGTGAGGATTCTTAAAATACCTTTCTAACTAGGTTTGCTAGGTTCTGAGCTGATGTTATTCATATCTTGCCACTGGAAGTACCATCTCTGGACCTCCCTGGCCAGACCTGGTATAGAACAGTGGGGATTCCTGCTTTTGACTGGCCATTAGCAACATTCTTGTAGCTATAGGTGATCCAGCATATGGGGCTGCCTCTGCTGTGCCCTGATGCCATTGTAAATATCAGCTGCACTCATATGCTGGCTTTTATATACTCTTGGCCAGTGTATGTGGCCTCTCTATTTCTGAAGTGTAGTCTTTCTACTGTCCCCCTGCTTCCTCCGCCTCTTTGGACACTCTGTACTTGCACTGCTAAGCATGCTGGCTCGCAGATGGCAGCTTGAGCTCCTCCTTGGGTGCAGGGGACTACTTGCCTCACTGGGTTTTGCCCTGCACAGGCTTGAGGGATGCCTCTTCTGCCTTTGGATGCTGCTGGGCTCTGCCCCCCATGGGTACATGGGCTGCCTCTCCAGGCTATGTCCCCATCTACCTCTCGGGCCATGTCCACCACTGCACCTGGGTCCTCCCACTCTTCGGAGGGTACTCAGCAGTTTGGTTGGATCATGTAGCCCAGACTTCAGCACTCAAAACCTTTGTCTCTAAAACACCCTCTGTTTCTATGTGTCTCTGTATTGACTGGAGCAGAAGAGCCTCTGGTGGGCTAGTAATTGATTCCCTTTGCTAGCTTGGTTCTCCCAGTAAAATGACAACTTTAGCTTTCAGGAATGATCCAGTAAAGAAGTCAGGGTGGCTGTCTCCCATAGTCTCTTCCTGTGTCCCCGAGACTATACTCTCCTCTTGCAACTCCAGTTCTCTTGGTGCCCCCCACTCCTGGAGCCCCAGATAAGTGGCTGTGAATGAGGTTTTCTGCCCAGTCCCTTTCAAATGGAACCTGGGTTGGAGAGTTCTGTACCCCTCTTGTAAACAGTAACCTAGTTCTTCTTTCAGCTAAATACTGTTCGTATGCCTCCTGTAGTCTTTGGGTCTCTAGACTGGGATTTTAGTCCTTGGGCTGAGGACCTACAACTCTCTGGGAAACCTACCCCACCGTGCAAGGCCCTCCAGGCCCTCCAGGCCACCTCTTACTCTGGGAGTGGGGCAGCCCTTTCCGCTTCTCCGCCCTTTCATCAGCTCAGTGTGGTTTCTTTGGTGATGCTTGGTTATAGATTCCTTAGTTTAGTTCAAAGTTGGTTTTTCAAGATGATTGTTCTTTAGTAAAGTTGTAATCCACTTTAGTTCTGGGAGGCGGGAGTTGTAATGTCTGCCTACCCCATTGCCATTTTCCCTCCCTTCATCTCCTATTTTTATATTTGATGCAATTGTCTCATAAAAATTAGAGTGCCAATATTGTACCACATAGAAATGGAAAACTAATATTAGGTTTCAGGGTCTCTATATACCTGTGCCTAGCTTACATAGCTATGCTCTTAGTTTTCTAAACAGACAAAGTAAATTAGAAGATCAAATAAATTTAACTGTCCTCTATTACTATAGCTAGATACACAGGGACACAGTTCTTTTTTTTCCTACATTTCTGTTCTGTAGGAAAAACCAAATAATTTTTTATACGATAACATAAAACAAAATGGAAGAGATAATTGTTCAGTCAAATGATTCATGTTAATTATTCTGAGACTCCTTAACTTCAGTTCACTTTCAAGACTCACTTGTCCTTATCCTTTCTAAATTCTGTCATTTGAAAGATTAATATGTATGACTTTGACCAAACTAAATAGTTGTTTGATACTGAAATCAACAAATTAGTTTATTGTTAAAAGTTCACTTACTTATATTGCTTTCTATAAAAAATATAATTATAACCCTGGCTGAATAGCTCAGTTTTTGGGAGCATTGTCCCGATAAGCAGAGGTTGCAGTTCGATCCCCAGCCAGGGCACATTCAGGAAGGATTAACGTTTCTGTTTGTCTATCATTTAATTTTATTTACTGGGGATTAGAATTGTAATATTTAGTGTTTATTTTGATTTTCCAGTTATTTTACATGAATAAAATAGTCCATAACACAAAATGATATAGATATTAATTTTATGTTTTTTTATCAGTAGCTTTGAATTATTTAATAGTTAAAACCTAATTTGTATGATGAGTTTGCAGTTCTCTCAATATCAGTTTCACTGTAATATATTACTATGCAGAATACAGAGCTAGAAAGTTAAAAGCAAAAATTTTCAATATTTAAAAAATGTATTCATCTCTAGTGCATTCTTACATAGTTTAATAGAGGTCCTTGGTATTTCTGGGCCGACTGAGGAAAATCAGGTTCAAGTCAAGAAAGGTTACCCAAAGTGCAGTTAGAAGGCCTCCAGTATATACAGGTTCTCTAAATTTACATCTTTTGTGCTATTGTCATTATATATTTAGCTTTAGTGGTAAAAGTGAATGAACAATTTTTATTCTGATAATTACATTTTACTGCATATGCTTCATATCATCGTATAGAAATAATGACGTTAAGAGAGAGGAAAATGGGTAGTATGTTAGACAAGAGAAAATATGTATAAGGAATCACTGCCATGACCAGGAGTATACTCAAATTCGTATTGAGTCCCATGGTATAATTCCAAGTTCAGAACTGGCGCCCTAGGGAAGCCAATAGAAGCTTCCCTGGAAGCCTCTGGTAGGCATCACTATTGCCCCAGGCTGTGAGAACAGCACTGAAGGTAGTCCCAGACAACATTTCAGTTAAGATAACATGGAAGGTTTTCCAAGCCACCTGCCAAGAGTTTTTTTGGTCACATGCACAAGAGAGCCCAGCACAGAGTTTCAACAAGAAATATCTATGTAGGGTGGCAGAGAAAAGTGACAGCAATGTTTAGAAAAAGAAATTATTTTTAAACTTAGATTATTTTAATATATGAAAATACAACATGACTTTAACTGACTCAATTCTTATAAAACTGATTTTGGTCAGGGTACCAAGGTTTATTCAATTTTGAAAATATTTTCTTAGGTATAAAATTTGTGCAATATTTGAGTTATTTAAGAAATGCCATAATTGAGAATTATATATATATATATATATATATATATATATATATATATATATATGGAATTGAGTTTATTATATTATTCTTAGTTTTATTTCATAATGATTTTATATCAACAGGATATATTGTTCAAAATTAAATAGCAACACTGTTTAAGTATCATATATATTTAAAGCCTTAATTTGTATTTTTCCAAAGTAAGAAATATGGGGGTGGAAGACACACTTCCACATATGCCCCACCGGTATCCACTCGGCATGCCCACCAGGCAGTGACACTCGGCCCATCTGAGGCATTGCTCTGCTGCAACCGGAGCCATTCTAGCTCCTGAGGTGGAGGCCATGGAGCCACCCTCAGTGCCCAGGGCCAACCTTTTGCTTCAATGGAGCCTTAGCTGTAGGAGAAGTGAGATACAGAGAGAAAGGAGAGGAGGAAGGGTGGAGAAGCAGATGGGCGCTTGTCCTGTGTGCCCTGGCCGGGAATCCAATTCCAGACTTTCACACGCTGGGCTGACGCTCTATTGCTGAGCCAACCGGCAGGGCCTAAAGCATTTTTTATGTCACTGGAAAATATAATCGAAATGATTAAAATCAGTATTTTGAGTCTCTAAAGACTTAGCTCTTTAGATCACGTCAAGATTACCTAAATAAAATTTATTGATATGCACAATATGGTCCTTGGAAATAATCAAGAATCATATATACATTTTATTGTATTTTACTTTATTTCAGCCCAGAGATAATTATCTACAATGAATAAATTCCCTAACATTATGAGAGTAACACTATACTTATGGAATTTTTATGTTTTAGCATTAAAAAAAGGACGATTTTGGATCACACCAGATCCTTATCACAAAGATGACAACATCCAGATTGGGCGTGAGGTGAAAATATCTTGTCAAGTCGAAGCTGTTCCTTCTGAGGAGTTAACATTTAGTTGGTTTAAAAATGGTCGTCCATTACGAAGCTCTGAGCGGATGGTTATTACACAGACTGATCCAGATGTTTCTCCAGGAACAACAAACTTGGACATCATTGATTTAAAATTTACGGATTTTGGGACATACACATGTGTAGCATCTCTGAAGGGAGGAGGAATATCTGATATCAGTATTGATGTTAATATATCCAGCAGCACAGGTAAGCATATTTATGATTCAAAAGATGTTTATGTGAGAATAATTTTTTTTAATGTATAGCAGATGTATTAGTCATCATCAACCTAAGAACATTTTTATTTTTTAAAAGTTTCTTAAAACCAAATTTCAACCTTCTGAATGCCCAATAAATATCATGGTAAGAGATATTGTGAGTTCTATTTTAATTTAGATTTACATAAAGTTTTACAGAAATAGTGAAAATAAAATTAATAGCATTTGTTTGATGGATGTAGGCTTCTAAGTTAAATAGTACTCACTTATTTGTTTGATTTTATTAACTAGAATAATTTTTTTACATCCTTGAATTATATTAATGAAATTAAACAAGTGATGTCTAAAAAGTTAAGGCAATTATTATAAATTTTAAACTAACAGAAACTGTTTAGTTCTAAGAAATATATTGAGAGAAAATTTAAAAGTATTCACATATAAGATAGAAGAAATGTATTTTCCACCAACAAAAACTAATGATAAAAATGTTGAAGTTGTAATCAGATATAATTTTTCAAAGAAACTTATGATAGAATCTCTTCACCATGGGAATGATTAAATATAAAAATAGACTGCAGTGAAATTTCTTCTTCTGGGGTTGAAAATGAAAACATGTTATCAGTTATCTCTCAATTAAATGCACATCTGTACATGAGCAAGACTAAAGGGCTTTGTATGGGAAGACACATTAGCCTTACTCTTAGGATGTTCTAGAGTAAGGTGACCAGACATCCCGCTTTTGGCGGGACAGTCCTGATTTTTAACAGTTAGTCCTGCGTCCTGTGGCATTTTGAAAAAGTCTAGATTTTTGGAAAGAATGCACTAAAATCTAGGGAACGGCAGGTGAACAGATAGGGAATAGACGGTTTTCGGTGGGAAGATCCCACCTCGACCTGGAAGCACCCGCACTGCGGCAAGAGCTGGCTGCCCCGTGCAGTGCCCCGAAACAAAGAACTTTGGGTGGGATGTACCTGCTGGGGTGGCGGCTGTCAAGTCCCACTAACTACCCATAGGCCCGCATCCTGGACATTGGTGTGTGGCTCCGGGCTCCACGAGGCGCAAGCCACTCTATCTCTAATGGGTGGTGGGGCTGGATGCGGGGCGCGTGGCCGCCAAGTGTGCCCAAGGCACTGCCCTGCCTGCTTCCGACAACTTGTGCAGCTCTGGCATTGGTTTCAGGGCCATGTAACCCGATCCCTCTGACTCTCTCAAAATTTCCCATATAGTAATATTTCCGAAAATGATCTTGTTAATGAGGTATCATTATTAAAAAAATAGATTGTTAAGGAAAAGGTTAAACCTTAGGCATCAGCAAAAATTGGAATAGAGAACAAACGGTGAAAATAGTCCATCATTTTGAAACAAACCATGTTCCATAAAATAATGCACTAAAAATTGTAGAATATGTGGTCTACCAAAAACTAATGCTGCCACTGAATGCATTTTTTTTCCACGGTAAATAAAGTGTAGACATCAGAAAAATCACAATTAAGTCTTGAGACTTTGAAAGCCATTTTATGTGTGAAATATAATTTAACAAATTCTTGTGAAAAATTTCATGACCTTTTAAACAACGACAGCAATCTACTAAAAAAATATTCACTCAAATGAGAAATATGCCAAAGAAGAAAATAATACTATAAATAATTTTTAATGTATTATATTTGTAAGTTGTACTTATGTTGAAATTTAAAAATATATATTATAATACTATTTTTGCATTCTATGAAAATTTTTTTTGCTCCATATAGATCAAATTTTTAATCAAGAACTCCCCTCCCCTGGTCAATGGTGTCCCACTTTACCAATTTTAAAATCTGATCACCTTATTCTAGAGCCATGATAGCGAATCTATGACACTTGTGTCAGCACTGACATGCGTAGCTATTTTCAATGACACACTGCAAATTGCGGCCACATTCCAGAGAAATATGGGACCACATACCGAGAAGTATGTTTCATCTTTGGCTCCTGCACGGCCAGGTGCAGTACCTAAGGATAAAACATTTGCTGTAGTATAGACACTCTGCTGAATGTCTGTAGGCCAAAACAACAGAACTCCGGCACAGAGCATCTAGTTCAGGGACTTCCGTTTAGGTCGTTTTTCTCAAAGTGACACACCACCGAGTTATGCTCGTTTTTATGGCAAATTTTGACACACCAAGCTCAAAAGATTGCCCATCACTGTTCTAGAACCTTGTGATCTATGAACAGTAATCAATATGTATCTGGAGAACTCCAAAGTCACTTTATTGGATTTCCCAGCTTGTTAACTAGTTTAAATTTTAAGATTTTTAAAAATTTAAGCTTAGGGTGATTATTTATTGAAAAGAGAGCACAAATGTAGTCAGCAGACACTCTTTTCTGAGGAAGTTTAAATAACCGACTTTCCTTTTCTTGTCAGGAAGCTTCCTGACTCTTGTATGTTAACAGATTGACATGTGATCTTGTGTATTCTCATGATTCCAAACTGCAGGGTGCACTGGATTGATTTTACTCTTTGAGGAAGAGACTTCCATACTTCAAGTTGACCAAATGTACTTACTTTTCACCATTGTGCATTATTTCTAAGGGTTATTCTTTTTTTATCACCACCATTAAAGTAAAAGGTAGTCAGAGTAATGGAAGATATATTTTGGACACATGTCTTTTTCTAGATGAATAAAAGCAACAATAACTATTTTTTATCTAACCTATATCATAAAGTTGGTGCCATCACTAGGAGGTGAACTCCATTTGGGATATCTAATGGAAAGCTGTTGATATGTTCAGTCAGTCATCATTTGTATGTATTCATTAAATTAACAAATATTCATGAATTGCCTTCATCAGTGACCTCAGTGACATCCCACATATGATATTTCTTATAAGAGTCAGAATAATTTTGTAAGGTCCAAGATCATTTGTCTTTATTTATGAGGGTCAATTTTCCACAATTGATTTATAATATACTTAATTATAAGCGTTCCTTTGTATGGTTGTTTGTCTTTTTATTACATTTTCAGAACCATTGACACAATAGCTTCTATTTATTGGGACTTGTCTGCTGGGAACAGTTTATATATAGTTAATATGTAAGTTCATATATACAAGAGGGAGCTCATAATAGGGAGAAGAGTGTAATCACTCACAAGAATTCACTTCTAAATATATTAGTCATATTGCTTATTTGAAACTGACAAAGTAGATGTAAATGACAGTGTAATCACTCACAAGCATTCACTTCTAAATATATTAGTCATATTGCTTATTTGAAACTGACAAAGTAGATGTAAATGACAAAAAAGAGAAGATAATCAACAGTGATTCATGAAATTTTCAAAAATCCAAAAAGAAAAATGACAAAATACAATCATAGAAGCAAAAAATACTCAAGCAATGCCTCTTAGTAATAAGAGTTTACTTGCAACAATTAAAATTTAATTGTTATTATTTTGTCTGGTTACTAAAGGTAACAATATTTTAGATAGAACAGATATATTAAGTCCTCCTCTTAAATCCTCTATTCTTCTGTCCCTGCCTACCACAGACAGACTCTTGTCACTGCCTGTCTCCTTTCTAGAGTGTCACCTCCACAAAGTAGGGGCCTGTGCTTTATTACTCATTATGTAAGCGCAACATCTGGTGCAACACATGACACTTATTAGGTACTTAATAATTAATTACTAACTAAAGAGTTGATCTTTGGGCACACAGCTTTCCTCTTAAGTTTTTTTTCCTTCTTCTGTTACCTCTCTGGATAAGCATTTGATGTGCTTCCTCCTGCTCTTGTTGTATAAGGTCATTCAGTAGACCAATTAATACTATGATTGCATGTGTTCTCACTACAGGTAATAGGGCTGGCTCCATAACTGTGGTGTCTAGTGAAAAGAAAAAGTGGGTGCCTTGTTCAGAACTTGTTATGAATTTCACGATGGCAACAAATGAGCATTAAAACAAGCACAGGACCCTTCCATGAGTGTCTTACAGGTGGCTAGTTCATAGGGCTGGCCTACATAGGGGATTGCATTTTCATAGGCCTGGAGAAGATGATGTTTAAAAGAAAGGATGAGTTACTGAAGGTGATGGCATTCTTTTTTCCTTTATTTAAAATTATTTGTTTTATTGATTTGAGAGAGAAGAAGGGAGAGAGCATGAGAAAGACAAGAATATCAACAAGTTCCTGAGTGTACCCTGACCGAGAATTGAACCAGCAACTTCTGTACTTCAGAACGATGCTTTAACCAACTGAGCTATCCAGCCAGGGCATGACATTCTATTTTTATGCTGAAACTGGCTTTGGCGTTTCATATTCCTTACAGTAGAGTAAAATACCAGAGTACAGTGTAAAGATCTCTATATCTGAGATTGTCTGATCAATGGGTATAAATAAAAATTATTTTTATTCCACATAATAGAAGACTAATTAAAGTAGCATTTAAATATATGAAATATAAAGATATTTTGGGGATAAAGTTTAAACAGTGAAAATGAACAAGCATGGAGAATAATCTTGGACTGTATTAATTCTCTGAATTATATAGGATTCAGAAAAATATTCCCACAAATTAGGTGATTGAAGTAAAAGAAAAAGGCACTACTGTTAAGACATAAGTAAATACCTGAGGACCTCTTAAATTTTGGCTGCTGCTGGTTATATTATTACTACTTTAGAGAATATAAAATTGACAAGTGATCAGAAGTTTTCTTATGTGATAACATACTTTTATGTTAAATGTAATCTATTGTGGAGTAACAGTTTAAACATTAAAAATATGTTGTGAACTTTTTTCTATATAAAAATCTTACGTTGAATCCTAATTATTACTGTGTTTTAAGAGACATATGAAATTTACTATACTAAGGAAGAGGTACCTAAAGGTAGTTCTGCCTAATACAATTTGAAAACCATTGTTTTAAATGACAGAAACACATCTCTAGATATGTTTTTGAAGACTTTTAAAATTGAAATATAAAATACATCAGGAAGGTAAATCCTAGTTTGCATAATTGCTACCATATTTAAAATACAATGATTTGACTTTAGAAAAACTTTAATGAAAGAGCCTATATGAAATTTGAAAATTGCTTCATGCATTTGGTTGAATAATAACTCTATATTTGTAATGCTAGATTATGTCTTCACATTGATTCAACATTAATAATATTTTTTGCCTCTTAAATCTGTAAGCATGCAAAACATTTATTGTCAACACTTACTGCTTTATCATTTTAGAATTTATATTTCTTATAAATTATTTTATTGTGTTACTGGTCTGTATATATCTGGCTCTATGTCATATGGTGACAGACAAATGGGCCTTGTTCATAAGGAACAAAGTTGTCAGACATCTTAGTTGTTAGATGACTTAGAAATAAGGCCCAATATATAGCGGGATGGAAGCTGTACTTAAATTTTTATTAGACTTTTGTAGAAATTGTGAATGCTTTTGCTACTGTGGGCACAATTAAATCTTAATGCAAGTACCACTAGTGGCAGGGAAATGATGGTACATTAGGCAGAAATACAGGTGAAGAAACTCGCAGGGTTATTATGTGATTTTTTATTTCTTGCTTTTAGTGTAGGATTAATATTAATAATATTAACATAAGCAAGTTATATTGATTTATTTTAATTTTATCATTATCATTACCAAAGTTAGATTTTTATTTGTCTAGACTACAGATAACTTTAAAAAACACATTTGTAGTTATTGTAAATTTATCAAATAAAAGTTAATTTTACTGGAATTTTAATTGTTGCAATTCAATTTTGTAAAATGAAAATTCTTCACATACTGAATTTTAGCCTAAAATTTTAGCAAATGACAAAATCAACATTTAAAATAGTCACTTGGTTGTGATTCATTTACATAAATGTAATTGTTATAGTAAATTTTTAAAATCTTTTTTTAAATTTTTTTTAGAGAGACAGAGAGAGGAAGCGGGGATAGTATTCATTTGTTGTTTCACTTAGTTGTATATTCATTGGTTGCTTCCCTTATTTTTAATTTTCAGAAAGCTTGCTGAAAAATATTCCATTGCTTCCTCCAGTGTTCATGCTAAAGTCCTTGGGTGATTGTTAGCTTGCATGTGTTCCTTTGTGTGACCTGACAAATTTGTAGGTTTACAGTAAACTCAGAAGCATTTGCATTATGTCTAAAAAATGTAAACTAGAGACTGGTGGTCTGTAGAGTTCCTGTGTTGAGACATCTGGTGGGCAGACATAACAGAGGACTCAATATCAACTTGTGATATTTTCTTAATTTGTTAGAGTTCACAAGCATTTTATATAGCAAAAAATTAAACATGATTTGAAAGATTAAATCAGCAGCCATCAGTATAAAAATAGGTGCACAGAGCTGATCATTTCAGAAAATTAGTTTGAAATTTTGGTTTTGCTGCTAGCTACCTGATTGGTTACTATAATTATAATAGTAAATGTCTGTACAAGTATTCAGGTCAGTGAAATAAAACTCCATGTTAATATAGGGCTATACACAACTAATAAGAGTATGTACTAAACAGGAGGGCAAAAGACAAATGATTATGTCTTTGTCATTGAAGTTACCTCTTTGTCTTTTCATAGCTAAGAAAGAATAGAAACTTAGGAACTTCTGTTAAAAGTGAAGCCTTAGAATGACTATGGTGAATGACAGGTCGTTTTCTGTAAGGGGCAGCCACAGTAAGACTATCCCATGTAAGACTAGACCAGTGGTTCTTAACCTTTTTTGAGGTACCGAACCCACCAGTTTCATATGCACATTCACCGAACCCTTCTTTAGTGATAAATAAAATATGATTTTTTTTCCAAATTCATGACATAGGTATATGTTTTTTTACTGGTGCACAAAATGAACCATGCATGAACATCACTTTGCTCAAAGAACAAAACCAACAAAGTGCATGAACTCACAACAAATTACGGTATTACTTTATTCTGGCCTCCGTGGCAGAGGCTTCTCCGAACCCCTGAGACTGACTCATCAAACCCTTAGGGTTCGATAGAACCCAGGTTAAGAACCACTGGACTAGACAATGCTTTGATCAGAGGAAACTTCCATGCTGTACAAGTTATGTAATTGGTTCCTGAGTAACTGGACACAGAAAAATTCATTTTTTTCCTTGACTCTAAAATTGTGAGGTTAAGTCCATGACCTCAAAATTAATGATGAAGAATAGAGGTAAGCAATTAATAAAGAGCCAACTAGTAAATATTTTTGGCTTTGTACACTATGTGGCTTCTGTTACAACTATTCTGCTTTGCTATTATAGTCAGAAAGCTGGCACAGACAAGAAAATGGATGGACATGGCTGTGTCCAAAAAAAAACTTTACCAAAAGAGGTGTTGGGCCATATTTTTCCTGCAGTCCATAGTGTGCTGATCTCTAACCTAGATTTATGAGGCCATATAAAGAAATAAAATAATGATAAATCTGAACTCTATAGACTTACTGGAAATTTAAGGTAAACCCACATATAACTATTTGTCTATAGAAGCATTCACATATTTTCTATAGATAGAGGCAAAAATCTTAGTTTTTCTTATCCTTCATTTATTTATATATTTTATGGGGACCCATGTTAAGATGACCATTGTCTGAGAAGGTGATCCAAATTCTAGAAGAACACTGCGAGGATTCTTGTGATTACTTTGTAATTGTTAAAGTCTCATTACTAACATATAAGACTTTCTGCTGTTCTCTCTGTAAACTCTTTCAGCTATCTTTTATCTCTATATACAGGAGTGAGCAAAAATGCACTTACAATTGTAACACAAATAAATAATAATACAAGAATTACCTGCTTAGCATACTCACAACTGTGAACTTACTTTTACCAACCCTATATACATTTGAAATTAAGTGTGAACTTGAGAGTCTCCTGATTATGCAGCCATTTTCCTCTTTCCTCAATGGTTAAATGGCTACTTTTCTTACTGGTCTCTGGAAGGAATAGTTTATACAGATTGAATTTCTTCTAACTTGAAACGTCTCTCTCAGTTGAGTTCTGTGCATATTGGAAGGAGTATTATATCTGTCCTTGAGATGGGTTGAGAAGAAGCACAATATTTTTTGCAGTGTCTCAGTAGGGAGACTGTCCCCTTAAAAAAAAACAGTGAGTTACCTCTTCTATAGCTTTGCCCAATTTCTTTTCATAGGCTTTCTCTTCACCTGCAGTTTTAGGACCCAAACTAAATGTGGCTGGAAGATATCTTAACCATGGTACTTTGAGCCTTAGATTGCTATTATGTTTAGTAAATTCTCCAGAGACACTGAACTGCAAAATACTATTTGTATTGACCGTACACACAGAACATTCCTTACCAATTATTGGGCTATGCATACTTGTAGAAATACCTAATTGCTTTCATTTGTGTTTTGAGTAAAAGATCATATTAATTATAACTTATATGGTTGGTATGATTATATAAATTCATAGTTATATAGAAATTTACCAGGAATATTCTATGCATAATATTGCCTGTTTGAAAGTAGGTTTTTAGTGTTTAAATTAACCGTCATTTATTTTTAAAATTATTGAAGAATTTACAATTATTTCTTCTCACTTATTTTAGTCTTGCAATGTTCAGTTGTTAACAAAGGTTTTCCACAGAGAAGACATGTAAGTACAACAATCTGGAAATGTTGGGAGTGGCTTGAATAAGTAATATGGTTTATATTCAGATTGTTTAAAATAATAAAAGCAAAATGGCAGAAATATCAACATTTTCTAAAGATCTTTATACTTATACTTAAGTGAGTTTGAGAAAATATCAGTTTGCATCAAATAATATTTTTGTATTATTATTATTATTATTATCACTTAGCTTCGGATAGCAGTGATGAAGATTGTGGGTTTTGGGGCTTATATTCTTTGCTATGTTTTCTTTTATATCAACCATTCAAATAGTCAAAATATCATACTTGAGTGTTTCTAGGGTAAAGATAGTTTCATACAAGTGCCATATTAGAAGGTGCTAAACAACTGAGAGATAAGTTGCTAAAATTACACAAAATAAAAATGTGATGGTTCAGATGGGAGAAGTTTACAAAGACCTGAACCTTTTGAAGGTTTCTTAATGAATATAGGAAATCCACCACAAGAAATAAACACAGTATTTACAGCTCACATCATTGATATCTTTTGCCTTTTATTTGGTATATCTGACCTTTATTTCACAAGGTCTCAGCCCTAAAGAAACTGTCCTTTGCAGAGGAATATTGAGTGATGGAAATTTAAATTCGAGAGTCAAGATTAACTGACAGTGCAAGTAAAAATAATGCCAAGAATTCTTATATAGCAAAGAGAAATTCGTATAGCTGTCACCCACATCCTGGGATTAATTTATGGAATAGAGTGTACATTCAATTCACAAAATAATATTTATTCAACAACCACTACACAAAAGGAAATATAGAAAGAAATAAAAATGTATAGTAGCTAATTCATAATGGATTTTATGTCCCATTTGGAATATACTTGAAAAATTTTTATAACAGATAAAGTCTAGTATTTGCTTTACAAAGTGTCAGAGTGCTATAGAAGCAAAGAGGATGAAATTATTGAATCTCATCAGCAAATCCTCCATAGAGCAGATGTTATCTTGTAGGATGTAAAGTCAGAATTATATGGCATTCTTTCTTAGAAAACTATGACTGTAGTTACATCTCATTCACGTAATTGAGAATGACCATAGAATTTTTTCAAGGAAACAGTGTGATCAGACTGGTGTTTTGGGGGCCTGTTCATTGGATGAAAGCAGAGTTCCAAGTAAAGACAGAGGAAGAATGCTGGAGAAATAAGGGAGTTTTAGAAGTCATTCCAGAGTCTTCGCAGTCAATCAATTGGGCAAAGAAAACTTTTCCTCTGTTTTCCCAACAGTGTAGACTACCTTTATTTGCATTGTCAGGAGGCGTTCAATGAGTCAATTAGAGAGAATGAGAGAGAAAAGGCAGAAACGTTTTATTAGCAAGTAATAAGGCAGTGGGGATAAGGAATACTTGATGGATGTGTCAGGTGAGAAGAAAAATGGTTTAGAAGGCTTAACTAATAAGAACAGCATTAGACTCACTCATGAACTTCATCTGAGGAGTTAGTTCACCTCTGCATGTTAGATTCCTTATTGCTATACTACAGCTTTATGGAAGAGTTTGTGGAAATAGAATGAAAAATAAAAAAGAAACCTGCCTGACCAGACAGTGACGAAGTAGATAGAGTGTCAGACTGGGACACGGAGGAGACCCCTGGTTCAAGACCCCGAGGTCGCCAGCTTAAGTGCAGGCTCAGCTGGTTTGAGCAAGGCTCATGAGCTTGAGCCCAAGGTCAATGGCTAAAGCAAGGGGTCACTCAGTCTACTGTAGCTCTCCAGTCAAGGCACATGTAAGAAAGCAATCAATGAACAACTAAGGAACCACAACGAAGAATTGATGTTTCTCATCTCTCTCCTTTTCTGTCTGTCCTTATCTGTCCCTCTCTCTGACTCTCTCCGTCTCTGCCACAAAAAAATAATAAATAAACCTAAGCCAAAAATGAACCTGCAGATTGGAGTGTGTGTTTGGAGAAGGAAACTATTTATTCAGCTGAAGAGTTTTATAGGAGACAGATGAGGGGCTGAGGTGCCTTCACCATCTCTTCCATTAAGGGGTAGTGAAGTTCATGACGAAGACTCTCAAGTCAGTTTAAGGGTGTGCCTCGCTGACATCAGGCAGCTTAATGTGGGGTAGAGCCCTGGACTTGGGGCTAGCCCCAAATTTATCAGTTAATAGATTTAAGACCTTGGGTCTGGCTGCACCTCAAAACTTTTCATCTATGGGATAAAGGGGTTAGCTGGGTAATTGATTTCCAAATGCTTTTCCAATAGCTACTAGAGCAGTGGTTCTTAACATTTTTTGAGGTACCAAACCCACCAGTTTCATATGCACGTTCACCGAACCCTTCTTTAGTGATAAATAAAATATGATTTTTTTTTCCAAATTCAAGACATAGGTATATGTTTTTTTTACTGGTGCACAAAATGAGCCATGCATGAACATCACCTTGCTCAAAGAACAAAACCAACAAAGTGCATGAACTCACAACAAATTACGGTATTACTTTATTCTGGCCTCCACGGCAGAGGCTTCTCCAAACCCCTGACACTGACTCATCGAACCCCTAGGGTTTTATAGAACCCAGGTTAAGAACCTCTGTACTAGAGATCTTTTTGTTTGTTTGTTTCCTGAAATACTCTTGAGGACAACTGAACTGCTGGGGGAAGGTAAATGATCAGTTGGAAATCAAGAAAAAAGAGCTCTTCAATTTATGTAGAAAAGAGAGATTCCCAGTGGAAAACTTCCTGTATTCATAGTGCCTTTAGGGTTTTCAGTACCTCTTCATCAGCATGAAGAGGCATGTGTAAGATGATATTTGTCCCAGATACTTTATTATTGACACATGGATTTTAATAACGTAAGTGAGCTCTTATTTTCCTTAGAGTAAAAGGGTTGTCAGTTGTGGAGGGCAGGAGAGAAGGTGGGTCGAAAGGAGAAAGAATAAAAGAAAATAAGAGAGACTTAAAGAAAGTAGCAATTGCACTAATTTATTTTCTAAGAGACTATTTAAAGGAGTGAGAGGGGATATTTGAAATATTTTTAGTTGGCCTTCTTAGTACATGATGTTGTTTTGAGAAGCAGAAATTATACAAATATTTTTTACCATTTATCTTTGGAGACAACATAAATGCAAAGATTGGCTGCATTAAATTGATTCTCTATTTTCAGTAATAGTTCAATAAATATTAATCCTGTTTATATATTAGAATTTTCTCACATAAAATTGAATCTACTTAATTACAGAATGGATTTACAATTTTCCTCAAATATCATCTTCAAATATCCAAGGTTTTTTTTCCCCAAATATTAGAACAAAGTTTCTTCCTTACAAGTTATAGAATAACAGTGGTTAATTAGCTATTGTCTGATGACTGTGTCAAGTGTGGAGGACTTTTTTCACTTGGTGGAGTTAAACTCTTTTTGGAAATCCCAGATTAAATTAGGATATGAACCAGTCAGTGAGAAATAAGAAAGGATACCCGATTTATGCTCCCTATGTACCTTTTATACTTTTATAAAAGAAAACAATAAGGATATAGGAACTATTTTAATTTAAGCAACTGAATATACATTTCTGTAATCTAATGAAAAATGAATAGTGTTAGTTCCATAATTTGCATTTAAAGTTATGACTAGCAATAGTTTATTAGAGTTAAAGAAAAACTCATGACAAATATATTAATTTAAATGAAAGATAAATGTATCCCATCAAATTTATAGTTAACAATGAACTATAAATTAGGATATATTATTTTACACTATAAAACCAATACTTATTCTTGATCTTGACTAGAGGAGAAGATAAGGGTGGGAGAAGTGCTATTACCTTTACTACTTATATAATTATGATAGCACTTAAGATTCAAAAATCTGTACACAGATGACACTACTAATCTACTGTTATCTGTTTAGAGACACAGAAATGAATAGAAATAGCCAGGAACACTAGATTTATAAACCAACAGTTTGAACACCATTTTTCTCTGTGTAGTAGCCAAAGCTCTAGAATTCCAGATTTTCTGTCATCAAATAGAACAATTATTATAAGGCTTTAATTTGTTTATAATTTCTAAGTTTAATCTTACAGTTTGAAATGTCTTAAACCAAAGCTATTTCTTTAAGAGCTATAAAATATAAATTAGAACTACCATTAGTGAAAAACCTGCTTACAGATGAATACATCTTAACATTAAAAAGGCCTAATTTTTTTCATAGACAATTTTTTATCCCTCACTGTGGGATATCAATGAAGTTAAGAAAGAGATTAAGTAAATATAGAAAATCATTACAATTGGCGTTTTGATGACATAATTTGAGATAGTTGTGAATTCTGAATATCTAGTTTTAAATAAAAGATTATTGGGCAAATCCCTAAATTCTTACTTTATAAAATATTTTTAAATGATTCATAAAAGTCTCAATTATTTACATCATTTTTAAATATTGAGGACACTTAAACCTTACTTTGTATCTTTCAGTTTATAGAAAGGGAGAATGAGGTCTAATAGCTAAGGTACTTGTCTATTTCCTACAGCCATATCCTGACTTAATCTTGGAATCTCAGATTTCAATGCCAATATAAAAGTTTTCATAATGCTGTAAATTGCTATCTCATCTTCCATTAAATGGATATTTCCCTTTACCATCAAGTGATTCTGATATTCAGTTATACCCTTTGATAAGAACTTTGCATTAAAAAAATAACTCTAAGGAAGTGTTAAAACATTCTAAAAAGGATTCAGATAACATTGTACTTGCATCATGTGACCATGTTTTCTTTTGATGGTGGGCACAACATTCTCTCCTACTCCAAGAGCAGCACTTCAAAGAGTTCTAGGAGGGTAGGACCTGTTTGCCTATTGTATATACCACTCACAAAGTGGAGCAAGACCTTATCCTAATCTAACAAGGGTACATAGCTTGAACCGTATTCACTTTTCCTAAGAAAACCACTTCCAATATTATGCTAGATAAAAAACCTCTAATGGATCTCACTATAATACAACTTGTCCTGGCTTCCTAAGCAAAGTGGACCCAAAGTTTGAGTTGTTAAAATGCTACTTAACCACATCTGAGGGGTGTACTCTTAAATTACATAATTTAAATATTAATAGTAACTTTAGTGTATACATTAAAACTTACAGCACACAAATATAGATCACATTGTCCATGGTGAAGTACTTAAAAAAATAAATTTTTATAGTTACATAACAAAAAAAAATAGAAATGCACATTGTAAGCAGGCAACTTAAAGAGTGAATACATATATGTAACCACACCAGATTAAGAAACAAACATTACCACGTGTTGAGACATTTCAAGGTAAATTACTGACCATATAACATAAAATTCCTGTTTACAAAAAGACATAATCTAAATGTTTGGATTGTTTATTATATTTCTATTGCTGGGTGAAACACTTTACAATGAGTGCTTCCTTGCATTCTGAAAACACCATTTGTATTGGTACTTCTGTGATCATTCCCATCTTACAGATGAGAAACTTGAGCTTTAGAAAGCAAAAGGGAATTTCCTAGGCCTCACAGTTTATAAGTAGAAAAGTAGAGTTGAACATAGGTCAATTCTGCCAGAACCCAGGTTCTTTATCTAAAACACAAGCTCTCCATGGTATGAGTGCAAGTAATGGATTTCAGGCTCTGAAGATATACTGTGAGAAATGTAATTTTGATGGGTGAATCCATTTCAGAAATGGTAAATCATATTGTGTCTCCCTTCTTACCTCTTTGACTAAGTTAATCAGAGCCTGGGAAGTTCTGTTGGGTAAATGTCAGCCTGAGAGACAGCTTAATCTCAGAAGTGAAAACTTCAGAAAAGGTGACATGACAATGATTTGCAGGGAAAGGGAAGAACTGGGAATAGCAGACTCCTCTCAATTACCTTTCAGGGGAATAAATCAGAATTTCCCAAACTTTAGAGATATTCTACCAGTAAAAAATGACTAAACAGTTGTAGAATGAGAAGCATATCATTGTACAGTACTTAAAAAAGTTTCTGGGCCTGACCTGTGGTGTTACAGCGGATAAAGCGTCAACCTGGGAACTCTGAGGTTGCCAGTTCAAAACCCTGCACTGGTCTGGTCAAGGCACATATGGGAGTTGATGCTTCTAGCTCCTCCCCCCCTTTCTCTCTCTCTCTCTCTCTCTCTCTCTCTCTTTCTCTCACACTCTGTGTCTCCTCTCTAAAATGAATAAATAAAAAGAAATTAAAAAGTTTCTGCATACAAAGTAAAATAAACTGGTAATTTAAATATGTGAAGTAACAATGATAAAATGGCAAGCAGTTCAAATGTCTGACTCTAAAATGCATTTAATGTGAATTACAGTCCACTATAAATGAAACAAATAGTTCACTTTTACCAAGTCTATATAAATAATAACTATAAACAAAATATATTTAGTTGACATTTAAACAGAAATATCCTTGCTTAGGAATAAAATGCAATGTAAAACCATATTAATAAAATAGTACCAAACTCTATTCACAGTCCTCAGAATGAGTTATGTATCATTCCAATCCATGACATTATATGAGTTTTATGTGGTTTTAAAATTAAGTCCATATTTTTATTGTAGCATTCTATACTTCTGCAGACTGGCAGAATGGATTATAAAATGCAGTCACACATTAGTAGAATATTTGTTAATAAAATCCTCATGCATTAGAAGATAACCCTCTCCCTTTTTAAATCGATGTTATCTACTAACAAATCTGTTAATTAAAACTCATTTGCTCTAAAGAACACGTGCCCCTCTTCTGTTGTTGGAGCATATTGTTCACTGGTTGTTTCATTTTTGTTTTGACAAAGCATGAAAGAGCCAGCTTCATTTTATGACAAAATGTTTATTAAAATAGTGGTAGTGTCTATTTCTACAGCATAAGGCATAATCAGTGGTTTAGTTAGGAATTTGTAAGCTACAGTCATTGTCCAGCGTGATCACTTACAAAAGGACTAACAATGTCGCATGGATTCTACAAGGAGACAAATGGCTTATTTATTTTTATTTATTTTATTTTTATTTTATTTACAGGGACAGAGAGAGAGAGAGAGGGTCAGAGAGATGGACAGATAGGGACAGACAGATAGGAACAGAGAGAAATGAGAAGCATCAATCATTAGTTTTTTGTTGCCATTGTGACATCTTAGTTGTTCATTGATTGCTTTCTCACATATGCCTTTACCGCGGGCCTTCAGCAGACCGAGCCACCCCTTGCTGGAGCCAGCGACCTTGGGTCCAAGCTGGCGAGCTTTTGTTCAAGCCAGATGGGCCCCTGCAGTCAAGCTGGCGAGCTCGGGGTCTCGAACCTGGGTCTTCTGCATCCCAGTCCGACGCTCTATCCACTGTGCCACTGCCTGGTCAGGCAAATGGCTTTTTTATTATAAAGGTAAATTGATTTTTCTAGCTATTCAGCATTGAAAAGTTTACCGCTGTGTTCACAGCTGCTCTAGAAAGTAAAATAAATTGTGGATCTCCTTAAAGCATTTTTCTTTTGCTATACTTTTATCATTTATTTTATATATTATTTATAGCTTATCCTCCTTTTAGTTTAGAATTCCTTTACCCTCAGGAAAGCAGTTACATAATTAACTTGATCAGACAGCTCCTTTTAACTTACTGATCCCTGGTTTTCATGAAAAGACCCTGACCTTTGTGAAAATGGACAGCACTGACATTTGTCATCCTCATAAAAGAGGAATAGATGTATTTACGAATGCCCAAATTTTGCTCCTTCAATAAATGGCAGGAAAGCTGGCATATCTGTATTATGTGCCATTTTATGATAATATCCAAATACACCAAATTATCATTCTAATGGCAGAAAGCTGCAGCCTCTTTCCTTGGATGGTATTGGAGGATGCTGCTGACTGTTTAGAATAAAAAGGTCCATTCCTCTTTTCCAAAATATTATCTTCTTCAAATAGTTTCCTCATCTGAAATGCAGCAGACAATGGCAATGATATTTATTATTTATATATGTGAATATATTTACATATTATTTATAAAATATTTCTTGGACTTATGTGTACCCATGGTCCGTACTTGAGTCATCATGAATCTGAATAAATCAAAATCTTTGTCCTCATTATAGAAATATGTTCATAGGAGAAAATACAGTTATTGATATACTAATAAAAAACATTGATAAGAAACCATTATAAATAACATATATTGTTTACTACTTGCTAGACATTATGCTCATGATTTTAGGTATATTATATTATTTAACCCTAAAAGAATCAGAGGTAGTTACGGTTATGCTTACTTTGAGTAGTAAACGGAGAGATATAGGTTAGATTATTTCCCAAGGCCACCCAGCCATAGATGGTAGAGCCAGGATTTGAATCAGGGCTTCGAGACCTCAGCCTTGCTCTTTACAAGGATACTCCTCAGCTCAAAATACTTTACAGTTTACAGGACATTCTAATGTGCATTATACTATTTTATCTTAAATTCTCATTTTTTTTTATTACTGGTAGATGCGAAAACAGATTAATAATATTTGAAGGTAACGAATGCCCTAATTATCTGTCTTGTCCACAATTTTAAGCATATTTGTTTATTGAAAAGGCTTAGAAATGTATGCTACAATGCAATGAATTAATATTAGCTGCAGCATAGGGCGTAAGTTTTCATGAATACAGTCTTTTTTTATATGCTCAGAATGTTTGCTATTAATTTAAGGGATACTGCATTTATAATACATATAAATGCATTTAGATCAATCATGACATCATTTTTATAGAGTGAGTTGTCAAGGGCACAAATATTTTATTGAATATAAAATTACAAGAATTTGGAGAACTCTGAGCTAACCTATAAGCTATGGGACCATTTCCTACCTATAATTTTTAGTTTATATATTATGCTGTTTAGGAAGCAGTATTAAGCTTTTATTTATTTACTTTATTTTATTTTATTTTTTTAGTGAGATAAAGAGACAGGTATAGACAGGAAGGGAGAGAGCTGAGAAGATGTGCCTTGACAGGGAGGCTCTAGCCAAGCCAGTGACCCCTTGCTCAAGCCAGCCCAGTGACCCTGGGCTCAAGTCAGCAACCTTTGGGCTCAAAACAATGACCATGGGGTCATGTCTATGAACCCACGCTTAAGCCAGGGACTCCGCACTGAAGCTGGATGAGCTCACATTCAAGTGGGTGACCTCAAGGTTTCAAACCTGGGTCCTCAGCATCCCAGGCTGACATTCTATCCACTGCGCCACCACCTGGTCAGGCAGTGTTCAGGTTTTAAAGTAAAAATTCATATACACAAATAACTATTGTTTTCCAATATTACTCTGCATTATTTAAAAAACACATATTAAACATGAAATGGAACTTGATTAACAGTAAAGTCAAGAAATTGATTTCTGAATTCTCAGAAATGGTTATAAAATTACTCTTCATTAAATGACCTACTTATATCTTTTTAATTAAATAAATTATCAACTTATTTTATGTTCTAACTCTTGCAAAACATTCTTCTTATTACAGAAAAAAAAAAAAAACAAGTGCTCATATTGCTATCTAGAGGCCTTACAACAATCTCAATCTTTTCCAGAGTCCTAGCTTGCTAAAATTTTAATGTAATTTGAGTCAATAGCAAGCAGAAATATTTTGTGCCTTTTTTAAAATTCAGTTGTTTCAAAAAATGTTTCCACATATAAGATTTATGTACGTAATATATCATTTATAAATTTCAGTGCATGAGAAATGCATGAGAAACATACAATAAGTCAAGAACCATAGACAATGCTTTTGTATCTTTTCTCAAAGAGGTTAGTAGAAGAATCTCTTATTGATTCAGATTTATTTTAGTGATTCTAGAAAACATTTTATAATAAGCTTACATTAGAAACTAAATAATATGAAGATCATAACAATTCAACATACTTGAAAAGTAAACTTAACTAAATGTTACACAATCAACCTTAGCCTGAAACAGCAAAATCAAACCTGTGTTTGTTTGCAACTAGCTTTATAGCTTGGGTAGCAGGGAAAATATGAATGCCACTTAGAGAATGATTTTCTATATTGTTCTTTCATTTTATGCTTTGTGTTCTGTTGAATCCCTTAGAGACAATTCTTGTGCCACAGCAGCACCTGCTGGGAGAGAAAAGTTGGAGCAGCCACAACGGTTGCCTGCCAGACCTGTTTTCCCTGATTGAATGGCACTGCATGTCCTCATCTTCCTATACTAAACCCTCCAGTTGCTACACTCAAGAATTTTGCCTCTTCCCACATGTTTCAAATAACTAACAATGCCATTGTAATAAGATACTCCACAACTTTTTTAAAAAGACACATTGTGTGTGTGTATGCCTGCATGTACATTTCCCCTTAGAGTTTCCAAATGCAAGTGCCACAATATTTTAACCTTATGTTTGTTTTAAAAATGTGCTTTCTTTCTGCTCTATTGCTAGATTTGTAAAACATTGTCAACCTTGTTTTATTAGTATCTCCTGATTTATTATAAGTGAATCAGTAAAAAATAGTGTGTCAGTGCAAAAAAATGTACTTTTTATATATAGAGTGTGATAAGTGATCTATTTATGCTTGTTCATATCCTGGACAAAAACATTAGCTTTACCATCTGGTATAAGTGTTAACTGAAGACGCACCACTAAGACTCTAAGACCAGGAGTACAAGTAAAAGGAAAAGTTTATTACAAACAAAAGAAAAAGAGTTTAGTACACTCGCGAGCGGGCGCTAGGCAAGTATGCTGCCAGGCACCCTATACAGCACTCTCACAGCAGTTTTATACTTTACTTTTTAGGAAAGGGTGGGGGCAGGGGATTTAGGTATTTGCCTTGAGCAAGCGGTTTCCCATTAGGTGGGTTTGAGCAACATCCTTATCTGTTTACAGCAGGGTGCAGTTTATCTAGTTCTTGTCACACAAGCCCTAAAGGTCATATGAAAGGTCATATGGAATTTTCCCTTGTTCTTGTTTTTCCCTTACATTTCCCCCTCTTGTTCTGTATATCTGTAATCCTAGAGATTAGTGTTTTCAACTAGTCTTTCATAATGCTGTCGTACTATCATTAATTTTACTGCTCCTATCTGCCCTTGCAAGAAAGTGGTTAGCCTATTCAGGACACAGGGTCCGACAGTGTCAACTAGAAGTAATACTATAAGGGGCCCTGACAAGGTGGAGATGAGGGTTGTTGTAAAGCCAGTAATCGCGGCCACTATCACAGCCGCCTGATCCATGCAGGTTCACATTGAATTCGAACAGTCGGTAATAAAACACCGGAGCCACAAACTGGTGAGCCATCAGCTTTAATTCTAGCTTGCACCCGGGGGGCAAGCAAAAACACACACTGGGCTCCAAAACCCACACATTCAGTGCTCACAAAGCTACTGACTTATCCGAGTTTCCTAGCATCAAAGCTTTCCAGCTCACCAGACTTATTCACCTCTGTTTCCCATCTCCTCCTGCACAAACTCTTAACAAACTGGCTTCTTCCTCAGCACTCTGCCATCTCGGCTACTTCTCCTCCACATGGCCTTAATCTGCCCTCCTTTCTAATACCTCAGGAACCGAGAGAGAGAGCGATCTAGCTACCGGTCCGCCCACTTTATAGCATAGATAATCCAAACTTCTAATCCAATTATACATAAAGAAAGTCTCTGATACAAAGCCACCCATCTGAGGCATAATGGGATTCCTCAAGAGAGCGCACCACCCTACATTATCCAATCAGTCAAGGGTGTGGGGAAGAGTTTACTCTTAAACTAAGCCTTAGGCTATAATGACCTGGCCTGCCTACATTACAGCTTTTCCCCCACAGCCATCTCAAGCATAAGGGCAAATAATATCACTTGGATGACGGGCTTCCATGTGGGCAGCGCCATATTTAACAAAGTGAGCATATTATATTTTATCTGCCGAACAGTTGTTAACCAGGGTGATTTAGAATACCACCCTTCAAACCATCCTTGCTGATCTTGTAGCCTTTTCTCCCTTGCTTTCAGCCTTTCTTTCAGCTTACTCATAGAATCTCGTACTACTCCGGTGTGATCAGCATAGAAGCAGCATTCCTCCTTTAGGGCAGCACATAGTCCACCTTCTTTCAGAAATAACAAGTCTAGGCCTTGCCTATTCTGTAATACTACCTCAGATAGGGAAGTTAGTGACTTCTCTAAAGCCTCTATAGATTGCTCTATAGCTTTTAAGTCCTGTGTAATGGCAGATTCAAGTAGCGCTATCTGTCTAGGTCCTTCAACTAGGGCCGCAGCCCGTTTCTACTCCTGCTAGTACTCCTGCTCCTAACAGGACTGTTAAAGTGAGGGTAACAGGCTCTCTTCTATATCTAGTTCGCCCCTCGATTGCTTCTTCAAAGTCTTCATTCCCATGGTAGGTCAGGCGGGGAAAAACCCTGACCATTACACAGAAATCCTGAGAGTTATTAAAGGCTTGGGTGGACACACAGGGGGTTAAACCTGTTCTGCATGCCCACCGTGTTCCTTCTTCTGGGATCAGATAAGAATTATTGGGGGAGACTGAAATGGTCTGGAGACATCG
Source organism: Rhynchonycteris naso (assembly GCA_037038555.1). Classification (NCBI taxonomy): domain Eukaryota; kingdom Metazoa; phylum Chordata; class Mammalia; order Chiroptera; family Emballonuridae; genus Rhynchonycteris; species Rhynchonycteris naso. Next base: position 127,116,554 of record CM072999.1, read on the forward strand.
TGCCTTGTCTAAGGCAGATGGAGTTCCTAGGCATATTCCTTGTCCTGTTACCTCTGGAAGGGTGAGCATATGGCGCTTATTCCAATTACATTGGGAAGAACTACTATTTTCATGATAACTCCCATTAATTGCAACTCCTTCGTAGTAGGGAGGTTCTGCCTGCAAGCAGATCCAGCATGAGTCAGTTAGGTTGGGGTAGGTATGATTTAGAGCCCTGTAACTCCCCTCTACTAAATCTAGCAACCGCTGTCCCGTAGTTTCTAATTCTGACGGATCTGTAGGCAGGGGTATACCACTGGCTGAGTTGGAGGCTGTATTTGTTGGCGATGGGGTGACTCGTGCAGGAATTGGACGAGCTTTTCCAGGTTTGGGGGCTCCCTGATTGGCAAGTACTCTATTAGGTCCTATTGGACTTCCCTTGGTAGTACTTAGCTGAAGTCTGATTTTAAATGTTACACCAATGTCTGGACCTGGCACATACATCCTTAACCCCCATTGTCTACCTTTTATCCAGGTATTGTCCTGTTTTCTTCCGTGCTGAGTGAAGGTAATATTTAACGGGTTGCAGGTAAAGTTAAGACAAGGTCCTTCACCTATCCAAATGCCTGGTCGTCTATTACTTATCCCTGGTCTCTGGCTAGGGACCCCTCTGGGTAGACACCGGGAGTTTTTGGTTCCTGCTTCTTTTTGAGTTACTCGCACAACCCTGATCCAATCCCAGGAGGATGCGGGCCTCCAGTGAGTCGTCCCAGTAGTCTCACAATCCCAAGCCTTACAATAGAAGGCTTCTGGTCCTCCGCATTTCCAAGCAATGTTCTTATTACGACCGTCCTGGGGACAGACATAAAAGTCAGTCGTCCTGAGAGTCGAGCGGAATTCTGGGTGAGAGCATCCAAAGCCTACAGCTACTATTCCACTAGTTGGGCATTCACATTTTCCAGACTGACAAGGAGGGGGGTTACCCGGGTCTGTGGTTGGGATGTCCCAGGTCTCTAACCCTGCTGCTAACTGACAGAGGTCTGGATGCAGGGATGGCCACCAAATCCAAGGGGGATGATTATCAGAAGTTATTTCCCATACTATGTCACTAGTCCCTGATATCACTTGCCATCTCTTCCGGGTTGGCTGATGAGGATTCGTTGCGGCGGCGAACACGCAGCTTGAGGGGGCTGTCCGTTTTCTCCACTGTCCATTGGTCATCAGGAGCAGGAGCAGGCTTGAGATGCGAAGCATGGATCCAAGCAGCGATGCCATCGACCTTTACAGCAGTGGGGGTGATGAGGAGGACCTGGTAGGGTCCCTTCCAGCGAGGTTTGAGTGTACGGTGCTGGTGTCTCCGGACGTAGATGTAGTCCCCAACCTGGTGACGATGCGGGGTTCCGTCTCCTGCCGGCTGGAAAAGGTCAGATAACTGCTTCCACAGGCAATGTTGCACTTTGGCTAGGGCCTGTAACCTAACAGACAAGGGTGTATTCGGGATATTCATGTCAGAGGGGGATAAATCCCGAATGGGCGGTGGGGTTCCAAAGAGTATTTCAAAGGGAGTCAGGTTAGTTTTGGCGGAAGGGGTATTCTGTGCCCGGAAAAGAGCGTATGGTAGGAGCATTACCCAATCTCTATGGCCAGTCTCTATGACTAATTTAGTTAGGGTCTCTTTAATCGTCCTATTCATTCTCTCTACCTGTCCTGAACTCTGGGGTCTATAAGCACAATGAAGTTTCCAATTAATCCCCAATATTTTGTCTACCCCCTGGCTTACCTGGGCCACAAACGCCGGTCCATTGTCAGACCCTATTACCTTTGGAAGGCCAAACCTGGGAAAGATTTCTTCCATGATCTTCTTAATTACTACCGCCGCCATCTCATGTTTGGTAGGGAAGGCTTCTACCCATCCTGAAAAGGTGTCTACAAAAACTAAGAGATACCTTAGTCCATACTTGGCAGGTCTTACCTCGGTGAAGTCTACTTCCCAATATTGGCCCGGTCTGGTGCCTCGGAGACGAGTTCCACTGGTTCCGTTGGCTGGGTAGGCATTTACTATCTGGCAGGCCTTGCAGGCTTCTATTACCTCCTTTGCCATTAGCCTCTTTTCAGAGGAGGTTAATGTCTTATCATCCTGGAGCAGTTGTACTAGTTTATCAGTCCCAAGGTGGGTGAGACAGTGGGCCATCTGGAGGAACGTTCGAATATCCTCAGGTTCCTTTAGGTGGGTCGAGGTGGAGGATGGCTCTGCTTCTATGGCGAGGATGTTGGAGGCAGTCCTCATGGCTACTGCTCGTGCCTCTTCATCCGCCCTCCAGTTGCCTTTGGCTACTGGGTCCTGCCCTTTCTGGTGCCCAAGGCAATGGACAATGGCCAGCTCCCGTGGGAGCATGACAGCATCTAAGAGGGCTAGGATTTCTTGTTTATGTTTAATATCTTTACCTGCTGATGTGAGCAGGCCTCTTTCTTTGTAAATTGCCCCATGCACATGTGCAGTGGCAAACGCATACCTGCTGTCCGTGTAGACGGTGGCCCGTTTACCACTGGCCAGTTCTAGGGCTTTTGTTAGAGCTATTAGCTCTGCTTTTTGGGCTGAGGTTCCTGGGGCAAGTCTCTCTGACCAGATTACTTTTTCCTTGTCTACTACTGCAGCCCCAGCTCTGCGTTCTCCTTCGCACAGAAAACTGCTCCCATCAGTGTACCAAATTAAGTCAGATTGTGGCAATGGTGTGTCCCATAAATCCTTTCGAATCCCAGTCTCCTCGGCTAGGATATCCCTGCACTGATGGTGGACAGTTTCCCCCTTTTCCCTGGATAACAGGGTGGCTGGGTTCAAAACAGTTGGAGAGCCGAAGGTGATCCTGTCTTTATCTAACAGGAGGCTCTGGTAATGAGTAATGCGGGCATTAGTTAGCCAGAGGTCCGGAGGTTGTCTGTTTATGCTATCCAGAACATGGGGGGCGACAATAGTCAATTTCTGGCCCAGAGTCAGTTTGTCAGCATCTTTTACCAGTAGGGCTACAGCGGCAATCACCCGTAGACACCCTGGCCACCCTTTTGCGACTGCGTCTAACCTTTTAGAGAGGTAGGCTACTGGTCGCTTCCAGGGTCCCAGAGACTGAGTCAGTACTCCTTTAGCTATCCCTTCTTTTTCATCTATATAGAGAGTGAATGGTTTCTCTATGTTGGGGAGTGCCAAGGTCGGGGCTGATAACAGTGCTCTTTTGATTTGGTCAAAGGCCTTTTGCTGTTCATTTCCCCATGTATACTCAGTTCCATCCTTTAACAGGGGGTACAGAGGGGCAGCTAATGCGGCAAAGCCGGGTATCCACAGTCTGCAGAAACCTGCTGTGCCTAAGAATTCCCTGAGGCCCTTCCGGTTTTTCGGGGGCGGGATTTGAGTAACAGTCTTTTTCCTGGCCTCAGTTAGCCATCTCTTACCGTCTCGGAGAGAGTAGCCCAGGAAGGTGACCTCGGGTTGACAGATCTGGGCCTTCTTGGCAGATGCTCGGTATCCCAGTTTGGCCAGTTCGACCAGCAGCTTCTCAGTTCCCTGTTTGCATTGCTCTATGGTGGCGGCTGCAAGTAACAGATCATCAATATACTGTAACAGAGTTACCTCAGGGGTGGAGGCCCGGTAGGCACTCAAGTCCTGATGCAGCGCTTCGTCAAAGATGGTAGGAGAGTTCTTGAAGCCCTGGGGTAGCCGTGTCCATGTTAGCTGTCCACTGAGTCCATTCTCAGGGTCAGTCCATTCGAAAGCAAACAGGGATTGGCTGTCCTCATGCAGGCGCAAGCAGAAAAAGGCATCCTTCAGGTCCAGCACTGTATACCATTTCCTGTCAGGACTGAGGGTACTGAGGAGGTTGTAAGGATTTGGGACCGTTGGATGTATGTCTATCACCCTACTGTTAACCTCTCTTAAATCCTGGACTGGTCTATAATCCCCCGTCCCTGGTTTCTTCACTGGCAGCAGGGGGGTGTTCCATTCTGATTGGCAATGCCTTAGGATCCCTTGTCCTAGCAGCCTCTGGATATGAGGCCTGATGCCTTCCCGGGCCTCCTTACTCGTGTAGTATTGTCTTACCCTTACGGGGGTGGCGGAGGGCTTTAAATATACTACTATCGGAGGCCTTTGTACTGCTAACCCTGGCCCTGCCGTTTCTGCCCAGGCTTCTGGGAAGCTCTGGAGCCATCTGTCTGTTGTTGAATGGGGTCCGGCGGTAGGGGCTTCATATAGTTTATATTCATCTTCAGCAGACAAGGTCAGCATGGTCACAACAGGCTGACTGACAAGAGGGTTACTGAATCTTACTTCTGGCCCCTGAGGTTTGAAGTCAATACTTGCCCCTAACTTGGTAAGCAGATCTCTCCCCAGCAGCGGGGCGGGACATTCTGGTATGACCAGAAAGGAATGCTGTACTTTTCCTTTCCCCAGGTCCATTGTCCTTTTAGTTGTCCATGACCTATGCTGGCATCCATTTCCCCTTGGACTAAGAATTTTTTGTTTGAAAGGGGTCCCAGCGGGCTCTGCAAGGCGGAGTAAACTGCTCCTGTATCTACCTCAAAGTCGATTGGTGTCCCCTCCACGTTGAATGTTACCCTGAGTTCGGGGAGGGGGTCCGAACTCCGACGCCCCTAATCTCCTAAGGCAAGAACCTCTTCAGCTTTCTTCTTTTTCTTGGGGCAGTCTTTTACCCAGTGCCCTTCTTCTTTACAGTAGGCACATTGGTTAGGCCCCAGTCTTGGCCTTTGGCGCGGGCCCGAGGTACTATTCTTTCCTTTTCTGTCCTGTTTTCCTACTACGGTAGCCAAAATTTTAGTTAACCCTTTATTCCTTCGTTTATCTCTCTTATTCTCTAATTCTTCACGCTCTTTCTCTAATCTTTGTTCCTTCTCTTCTGCTGTCTCCCTTTTGTAATAAACTTTGTCAGCTTCTTTGACTAAGTCTCTCAGAGCCATATCCTGTAACCCATCTATTCTCTGGAGCTTCCTCCGAATGTCAGTAGCTGACTGCCCTATAAAAGCCATAGCCAGTGCCCCTCTCTGTTCTTCAGACTCAGGGTCGAAAGGGGTGTACCTCCTATAGGCTTCTAGTAGTCTTTCTAAGAATCTGGATGGGGATTCCTCTGGCCCTTGAGTTACTTCTCTTACCTTAGCCAAATTAGTGGGGTGTGTCGCCGCCGCTGGGAGACCCATCACCAGAGTCTGGCGATAGAGTAAGTAAGAGTTGCTGCCTACCTTCAGGCATATTAGGGTCCCAGTTAGGCCACCTCAGGGGAAAAGCCTCATCTATAAGGTTGGGGAGTTGAGTAGGGCGACCATCAGGTCCAGGAACTAATTTTCTGGCCTCAAGGAGAATCCGGTCCCTTTCTTCTGAGGTGAAGAGGATACCTAAAAGTTGTTGGCAGTCATCCCAAGTGGGATGATGGGAAAACATAAGAGATTCGAGAAGGTCAGTAAGTTTGACAGGGTCCTCTGAAAAAGGCGGATTATTGTTTTTCCAATTGTATAGGTCTGAGGAAGAGAAGGGCCAATACTGAAGTGCCGGCATGTTCCCCCCTTGTCCATCAGGGACAGGGGGTCCGAAAGACCGGAGGGGCAGGGTGATGGCCACGTCATCTGGAGTCTGTGCTCTCCGGCTCCGGTTGCCCTGGGCCGGACCTCCTACTGATGGTCCCTGATCACCCTGATGTGAGGCCCCAGGCTGAGGACCAGCAGCACCGGTGGGGACACCCCTAGGATAGGGAGGCGGGAATTCTGAATCAAAAAGAATAAGGTCAGTTTGAGATTCAGGGAGAACAAGGGAGGGGAGAGAGGGATATAGGGATGGAGCAGGCGCCACTGGCACTGGGGGTTTGAGTGGGAGCATAGAGCAGCTGTTCGGATGAGTTGGAGCAGGTCTAGAGGGGTCCGGGGTGGTGGAGAGAGTTATTGGAAGGGAGGGTGTAGGGGGATGTAAAGCCAGTAGTCAAGGCCACCATCACAGCAACCTGACCCACGCAGGTTCGCATTGGATTCGGACAGATGGCAATGAAACACAGGAGCCAAAAACTGGTGAGCCATTAGCTTTAATTCTAGCTTGCACCCGGCAGGCAAGCAAAAACACACACTGGGCTCCAAAACACACACATTCAGTGCTCACAAAGCTACTGACTTATCCGAGTTTCCTAAAATCAAAGGTTTCTAGCTCACCAGACTTATTCACCTCTGTTTCCCATCTCCTCCTGCACAAACTCTTAACAAACTGCATTCTTCCTCAGCACTCTGCCATCTCTGCTGCTTCTCCTGGCCTTCACGTGGCCTTACTCTGCTCTCCTCTCTAATACTAACCTCAGGAACTCAGGAACCAAGAGAGAGAGCAAGCTCCTGGTCTGCCCCCGTTTAAAGCATAGAAAATCCAAACCTTTAATCTAATCTACAAACAAGGAGGTCTCTGATACAAAGCCACCCATCTGAGGCATAATGGGATTCCTCAGGAGAGTGCACCACCCTACATTATCCAATCAGTCAAGGGTGTGGGGAAGAGCTTACTCTTAAACTAAGCCTTAGGCTATAATGACCTGGCCTGCCTACATTACAGCTTTTCCCCCACAGCCATCTCAAGCATAAGGGCAAATAATATCACCTGGATGACGGGCTTCCATGTGGGCAACGCCATCTTTAACAAAGTGAGCATATTATATTTTATCTGCCGAACAGGGGAGGAAGGAAAGGTTGAACCCAAGGAGGAGCGTCATTCGCCAGGTCTTCCCAAACCCAAATATAAGGCTGTTGATCCGGATGACTATGAGGTCCTGGACTGAAGACAATTGTTTTGACCGCCTGTAAAGCCAGTAGTCAAGGCCACTATCACAGCCGCCTGACCCATGCAGGTTCGCATTGGATTCGGACAGATGGCAATGAAACACAGGAGCCAAAAACTGGTGAGCCATCAGCTTTAATTCTAGCTTGCACCGGCAGGCAAGCAAAAACACACACTGGGCTCCAAAACCCACACATTCAGTGCTCACAAAGCTACTGACTTATCCGAGTTTCCTAGCATCAAAGCTTTCCAGCTCACCAGACTTATTCACCTCTGTTTCCCATCTCCTCCTGCACAAACTCTTAACAAACTGGCTTCTTCCTCAGCACTCTGCATCTTGGCTACTTCTCCTCCACATGGCCTTAATCTGCTCTCTTCTCTATTACCTCAGGAACCAAGAGAGAGCAAGCTCCCGGACTGCCCCAGTTTATAGCATAGAAAATCCAAACCTTTAATCCAATTATACATACAAGAAAGTCTCTGATACAAAGCCACCCATCTGAGGCATAATGGGATTCCTCCCTACATCACCACCCTACATCATCTAATCAGTCAAGGGTGTGGAGAAGAGCTTACTCTTAAACTAAGCCTTAGGCTGTAACGACCTGGCCTGCACACAGCCTGTTCCAGAACACACATTAATATCAACAAACTTCCATGTGGGCAGCATCATCTTTAACAAAGTGAGCATAATATATTTTATCTGCCCCACACCGCCTGTATGGTGTCCTTATGAAAAGTTCCGGTGGTTGGCCAACCTACTCCAAGGGTGGGCCATTCGGAGGTACAGAAAGTCTGCCACTTGCGCTTCTTAACTAGGAGAGACAAGATATGGGCTTGGGCATTAACTTCAGACCAATGAGACAAAGTCAGGGACAGTGGGGTCGACGACCTTTGTCCCATGTTAGCTCGAAGAAATAGAGAGACAAAAAGAAAGCAACAAAGAAGACAGTAACAGAGACACAGTAACAGAGACAGACAGACAAAGCCGGCTGCGCCGCGAATGGCAAAATAAAAAGAAAAATAAGTCTATTGGTCCGGACCTATGAGCTCGGTTAGAAACTGGCAACGAAATTACAGATTCTGTCTGAGACAGCAGATGGACTTCCAAGCGTCCTTGGTCGTCCGCACACTCCGAGGCGTCCCCCGGAGTTGTGGCCTGCGACCCCCTGACACGTCTGTCTGTTGCAGTCAGGAGAGACTCACGTCCCTGCCTGACAGCCACCGCCAGTTTCACTTACCAGAAGTGGGCGTCCGTCCGGTGATCTCCGAGGAGATTGGATCTCGGTGGAACCTCCAAATGTTAACTGAAGACGCACCACTAAGACTCTAAGACCAGGAGTACAAGTAAAAGGAAAAGTTTATTACAAACAAAAGAAAAAGAGTTTAGTACACTCGCGAGCGGGCGCTAGGCAAGTATGCTGCCAGGCACCCTATACAGCACTCTCACAGCAGTTTTATACTTTACTTTTTAGGAAAGGGTGGGGGCAGGGGATTTAGGTATTTGCCTTGAGCAAGCGGTTTCCCATTAGGTGGGTTTGAGCAACATCCTTATCTGTTTACAGCAGGGTGCAGTTTATCTAGTTCTTGTCACACAAGCCCTAAAGGTCATATGAAAGGTCATATGGAATTTTCCCTTGTTCTTGTTTTTCCCTTACAATAAGGACATATTTTAAAGTAAATGCTTGTTTCATATATAATTTACCAACCCAACTGGAGGTAATATAAGTCTTAGAATATGTGTCCGCATGGACATTCTGTCGTAGAGCCAAGAAGCCTTTTCTTTAGTGCTAATAGAGGAAAGCCACAGCATGGATAGATTACCTAGTACCAGCAAATATTTCCAACATTTTACCTCCCTGTATCATTCCTTTGATCGAATTAAAACCCAATAGAAATACTAACTTAATAAAAACCATTTTTTGTGGTTTTAAAAAATTAAAAATAGGAAGAATTTGTGTGGAAAATGATAAGTAGAAGATACACAAATCAAGAAAGATTTTTAAGATAATAGAAGACTTTAATTAGGACTTAAAAATGAGGAATTGTTGGATTGGTGTTGGGCAGATAAAATATATTATGCTCACTTTGTTAAAGATGGCGCTGCCCACATGAAAGTTCATTGATATTAATGTGTGTTCTGGAACAGGCTATGGGCAGGCCGGGTCATTATAGCCTAAGGCTTAGTTTAAGAGTAAGCTCTTCCCCACACCCTTGACTGATTGGATGATGTGGGGTGGTGCACTCTCCTGAGAAATCCCATTATGCCTCAGATGGGTGGCTTTGTATCAGAGACTTTCTTTATGTATAATTGGATTAAAGGTTTGGATTTTCTATGCTATAAACTGGGGCAGCCCAGAGCTTGCTCTCTTTTGGTTCCTGAAGTATTAGAGAGGAGAGCAGAGTAAGGCCACGTGGAGGAGGGGTAGAAGCCAAGATGGTGGAGTGCTGAGTGAGAAGCCAGTTTGTTAAGAGTTTGTGCAGGAGGAGATGGGAAACAGAGGTGAATAAGTTTGGTGAGCTAGAAACCTTTGATTCTAGGAAACTCGGATAAGTCAGTAGCTTTGTGAGCACTGAATGTGTGGGTTTTGGAGCCCAGTGTGTGTTTTTGCTTGCCCACCTGGTGCAAACTAGAATTAAAGCTGATGGCTCACCAGTTTTTGGCTCCTGTGTTTCATTACCGACTGTTCGAATCTAATGCGAACCTGCATGGGTCAGGCGGCTGTGATAGTGGCCCTGGCTACTGGCTTTACAATTGTTATTGTGAAGACAAAGTTATTCCTGGACAGAAGTGAGGGAGGCAAGGAGTGAGAATGAACTATGTAATGCAGACCCAACAACCTGCAAAATTTGAATAGACAGCTTTTCCAGAAACACTATGCCTTAATAACAGTTAGCAGATAAGCTAGAACACAAACTATGGGATTTAGACCAGCTTAGAAAATGGGGACTTACTAAAGATCTTTGATGTTAGTATGACATGATTTTTAAGAACTAGTAATTCAGAAATGTAAGATTTTTTTAGGAGGGAGAAGAGACATTCATGAATTAGATTTTAGTCAGTCATTTGAAAGTGGGAAGAAAATACAGAAGGAAATCTTAACTGTGTCTCAGGGAAGTTCTGCATCTTTTAAATAACATGGGGAACGTTTATTCTTTCAATGAGAAGTGAGCTATAGAGTGTTGTTGTCTTTTATTAAGCATTGTCTTTTACCAGTCATGGATTCTAAAAGGAGACAAATATTAACAAGTCAATAGGTGAGGGGACTTGAGCTAGATTTCTTTTGTCACCTTGATGTCTTTCAAGGACACTATACTATGTATTTTAACTGACACAAAATTTTTAAGAATGGGTTAAGCTTATTGGTTCAAAAATATTTGGTGATTTGATTGGAATTATTTTTAAATTGAAGTTAATTATCAGATTTGCTTTATATTATCATAAGAATATTTCCCAGAGGCCACAAAACATCACATTCTTAGAAGTTTCATGTATTGACATAATTATTCCCAATCTTAGTAGTGTGTTCAAATCAACTGTGAGGTTCATGATTAGATTATTTCTAATACTGAATAGAAGAGAAATGAGTGGAGTTACAAGCATGTTGACAATTTCACTTAACAATGGCTTATCGTACCTATTTTATAGTCCATTGTGAGAAGTCATTACTCGTGTGCCACTGATAATTGTTGCAGTTGCAAACTGTTCATTTCTTAACTTCCGTGTAAAATAAGGTGACCAGATTTTAAAATTGGTAAAGCGGGACACTATTGATGGGGATGGGGGGAGGGAGGTTCTTAATTAAAAATTTGGTCTATATGGAACAAATAAAATTTTCATAGAATGCAAAAATAGTATTGTAATATATATTTTTAAATTTCAACATAAGTGCAATTTACAAATATAATACATTAAAAAATTATGTATAGTATTATTTTATTCTTTGGCATATTTCTAATTTGAGTGAATCTTTTTAGTAGATTGCTGTCATTTAAAAGGTCATGAAATTTTTCACAAGAATTTGTTATATTATATTTCACACACAAAATGGCTTTCAAAGTCTCAAGACTTAATTGTGATATTTCTGATGTCCACACTTTATTTAGCATAGAAAAAGCGTGTTCAGTAGCAGCATTACTTCCTGGTAAAGACAGTGTGTATTCCACAATTTTTAGTGCATTATTGTATGGAACATGGTTTGTTTCCAAATGATGAACTATTTCTAACCATTTGTTCTCTATTGTGCTTTTTGCTGATGCCCAAGATTTAACCTTTTCCTTATCAATCTATTTTTTTTAATAATGATACCTCATTAACAAGATCATTTTCGGATATATTACTATATGAGAAATTTTGAGAGAGTCAGAGGGATCGGGTTATACGGTCCTGAAACCCATGCCAGAGCTGCACCAGCAGGCTAGAGCAGGCAGGGCAGTATTGCCAGTGTTTTGGCAGCTGCGCTCCCTGCCTCCAGCCCTGCTGCCTGCTGGAGACTGAGTGGCTTGCACCTCACCGAGTCAGGAGCTGCACGCTGGCATCCAGGACACGGGCCTATGGGTAGTTAGGGGACTTGATAGCTACCGCCCCAGCAAGTACATCCCGCTAGAAGTTCTTTGTTTCGGGCCCCACTCGGAACAGCCAGCTCTTGCGGCAGTGCGGGCGCTTCTAGATGGAGGCGGGGTCTCCTCACTGAAAACTGTATATTCCCTTTCCCTTTCTCCACCATTCCCTAGCTTTTGATGCATTGTTTCCAAAAAATCGGGACTCTTTTAAAATGCCGCGGGATGCGGGACAAATTGTTAAAAATCAGAACTGTCCTGCCAAAAGCAGGACATCTGGTCACCTTAGAAAATGCTGATTTTTCAAAATCTCAGACTCTGAGTATATTCATGTGCATGTCTCCATGTCTCCTGCTTACAATGCTAATGTGTAACATGTTAACAAAAAAGAGATTGAGTACTACTCAGTCAGACACTAAGGAAGCACTTAAGTGTGATAGAAAATCTTTTTTTAAATTGATTGATTTTAGCAAGGGAGAAAGAGAGAGGGAGAGAGAGAGAGAGAGAGATGGGAAAGAGGCATGGGTGGAGAAGCAGATGGTCGCTTCTCCTGTGTGCCCTGACCAGGAATCGAACCCTGGACTTCCATACACCAGGCCAATACTCTATTACTGAGCCAACAGGGCCAGGAAAAATATCGTTCCTTTAATACTATTTGATCTCTAATAAGGATATGTTAGCCTTGGCATCTTGATCACCAAGAATGAAAATCACATCAAGTCTGTAGATCTGGTTAGCATGAGAATCTTTGAACCTAACTTTAGGGAAATCTTTCATAAACACACAATATTTTTTGAAGTCTGATTAATTTATGTTTTAATTACATATTATACATTCTACTCTAGAACATGCATATGTATTATGAACTATTTCTCATAATTCAAGTATAATTAAATCAACAGTATTCTTATTTGGAGATTCTTGAAAATATGAGTCTGGTTGTTCTTTTGGAGAGAATTCTACTTATTATTTAGTGTATTATGATTTTTATATTAAAATAAATATAGTAAAGGAGATATATGTTTTTAATAGCTGATATTATAGTGCATTATATATATTTTTTAAACCAACAGATTCATAATAAGCATGCCCTGTTGACTTTGTTTCAGACAGCATAATATATTATCATATAGCTCATATAAACTAACCTTCCCTTGCATTCTTTTGAGTATAAAAAATAAGCCAGTCATTTTCCTAAGCAAACTAAAGATTAAATTTCTTCAGCTTCCTTCTGAATGAGGAAATGAAAACATTTTCACTTTCTACATTTGCTTTATGTTATAGTTTGTGATACCATAGAACAGTTGACAGGAAACCAGTTTTTCCAAATTATTTGTCTATTTATTTATGTTTGGAATAATAAACTTTGATGTCATATGTTTTTCCAGTTTCTCTGATTAGCATCTGCAATAGCAGCAGTGCAGATAAGGCAGTAAGTAAAGGCAGTGTATAGACTGCATGACAGAAGGTGTGTCTCTGTGTTTTATCAGGAGGGACTTATTTTCTGGCTACCACATCATGAATAAATGTGGGTCTCACAAGGTGCAGAGGTTTAAAATTTTTCTACTTAATTTGATGTTTTTATTGTAAGACAATATTTTAAAAATTAGTTTAGTGTTAAGGCATAATACACAAGAAAAAATTAAATAGCATGTCTTGAATTGACTTTTTTCTCTGCTTTTTAAAAAATATACAACTTATTTAATCAAATCTTTAAATGAAAAGAGAAAAAGAAAACTCTTAAGATCCTTTTTTTGAATCTCTTCACTCTCACATATAGTCTCACACATATCAAGATCTGCTGCATCTGAAATCTATACTAATGATATATTTGCAGGTGATTCTGCTACTTGTGTGGACTATAATTGTGCAATTACTACTTTGGGTTGTTATCACTCACCGTTGTTCTAAGATATTTATGATTTTTATCTATTATGTTTATTTCTATTATACTCATAGTTGCTTACCTTCTTACCTCCTTACCTTTCTCTCTATTTCTACCCCCCCTTCTTCCCTCAATTATTTCATGGTTTCCTGGTCTGTGCCAAGTAAGAGAGCAGGGCACCAGATTTTGGGGGTTAAAGTAAGACACTCTGTGTTTTCAAGGAGCTATCTGGTCAGAGGTACAAACATGCGAGGAAGTATAGCGCAACGCCATGTGTACAGGTAAAATGGGGATGCAGTGTACTAAGTGCTCAAGAAGAGTAAGCAACCACATCAACCTAGGGGTAGGCAAAATTATCATGAAAGTGGTACCATTTTCACTGAATTTCAACACACAGGGCAGGCAGGAAGTGCTAGAATACATGCTGAAGATAGGAAAAGTCGCTTGCTCAAGAGCATTGAGGTTGACTGGTTGTTAAAACCATACATGAATGAGTGTTATAAGATTGAGCAATTTTGGAGGGGCATTTCTCAAATTATGTTGTTTAGAACGCCATGTCCAGAGTGACACATTTGTGCTATTACAGACTGGAGTTTTCATCCAACGAACCTTGAAGAATAGGCTGCATTAATCTTCTAAGTTTCTCTGGGATTCTTAGAGCTTATAATATATGAATATGCATTGCACATATTGTAGAGGTATAAAAAATGAAGAAACTATGCAGAAAATATTAAATTACCAATAACTTTCCACTCAGAGAAAGCCACTGTTATTGTTTTAGAACATTTCTTTCTGGCAATTCTTTACTTCTCTGCATCGGGGCTCTACTGCTTGCTGTCTTAATTTGCACATATGCTGTAAAATGTTTTAGCGAGTCCCTATTAAATGCAAAATAGAGTGCTGAATGCTGACTATATAAAGATGAACAATATATACTCTCCCCTTTAAGAAGTTCCCTGTTAAAATGCATTAGCATAAGACTTTTTTATATAAAAATGTGACACTACTGTTTATGCTGCTCAGTAACAGTTTTTTCTCATTTATTAATAGTGGTTATAGCTATTACTAGCTTGCTTTTCTTACTTAAAAGTATAAATATCCTTTTCAATAAATGTAGGTCTATTAGGTTATCTTTCAAGATGCTGCATTATATTCTATTGTGTGCCTCTATTTATTTAACATGTCCATCAGGCTGTTCTCAAGTTTTGTTTTTTAAATTAAAGCAGAGTTATTTTTAGCACTCTCATGGAGGTTTGTAGTTTTCATAGTGACATGAACAAAATAGTACCTATGATGATAAAATTCATGACAGGATAGCAAGAGGCCTGGGAAAATTGGACTGGTGACAGAGAGACCAATTAGGACATTGTCACAGGAAAAGAAAATGATTTCTTCTGAGAAATCTACCTATAGCCATGTAAATACAGACTGACATGAGATATTTTTGATAAAGAAATCAAAGCAGCTGATAGGAAGACGTAAGCAAAGGGAAATGGTGAAACAGAGAAAACATAGGTTTTCACTACCGTATGAAGTGTGTGATGGTTATCAACTAAGTCAAGAAAGCAACAGTGCTTAGGTTGGGAGACTTAAAGACTTTTGGAATACAGAAATAGGTTGCAGTCATAAATGGAAAAAACTTTGGGCTTAAGTTAGAATTTGTATTACAACATATAAAACAGATAAATATGTGAGATCAAACTAGACCTCATAACAGAAAAATATATGGTAACAATTATGAGGATTGAGTGTGGAATTCTAGAAAATGGAAAATGTAATATGGACTAGGGAGAGAAGCCTGTAAGAACTTTGAGAAGGAATAAGCTTTCTTTGTCAAGAGAGTTGAAAAAAAAAAAAAAGAGAGAAAAGAAAAAAAAAGAATTAACTCCAATATCAAGATTTAAAAAGCCTCATGGAAGAGATAAAAAAATAAACTATAATTTAATTAGGCTTTGCAATTTGGCAAAAACTGGGCTAATTGGTTTAAAATTTATTGTCAAGTTACCCAGATTAAAGCTGAGGTTTACATTTCTGTAATTTATTTTACATAGAAAAGAAAGTTTATCTAAATAAAGAAATAACAAACAGATTTACAAATGGAGTGTTTAAACTATTTAGCATGATTAAATTATAAAGCATAGCTAGTCAGGGGTGAATATATTTTAGAATGTCCTAATGTAACAAGATCTTTGAATACCCATCTTGTAAAGTCAGAAGATAAATACTTTCATTTAGCACCACTTTCATCTTTAAGTTTTTACCGTTTTTTTTCTTGTAGTCAAACATTAATAACCTTGGAGTTCATAAAGTACAAATGCTTTGTGTCAAAAATGAAGAAATTATTACTCACAGTGGTTAAGGTTAGCCAAAGTCATCTGGCTTATTTTTGGAAGAAATGAGATAGAAGACTCCAAAAAGAAACTCTAATAAATAATTTCTTAATTTATAATTTCTTTTCATATATTTTACATAGATTTATGAAAACTTGTATATTTATTTGGATTGGCACATCTTAAAAACAGTTTGGGTTTATAGGCTAGAATATTTTGGAAATATTCTAATATATATAGAACTAGATACATATGATAAAAATAGTTATACAACATAAAATAGATAAAGTAATTTGCAAAATGTGTGTCAATTACACCTTCACCTTTCTATCTGACTCTTTGATTTTCCTTTGGCTAGTGATCAAGAGATAAGCAGGGCAAATTAGTCTAATTTGTTTATAGGAGCAGAGTGGTTATAAACAGGAGTACAGTGCTACCTCAGATGATTTGTTTCAGCCACCAGAGTTTACTGGAGCTACTTCAAGTGTCATGTCTCTATATCATCTACTTGTTATAAATTGGCTTCAGTTTGAATTTTGTTCAGATCAAAGTATTTATCTTCTCTCATTCTCACTGTGTTTATTTGTTAAGTTTTAATAGTAAATATTAGAATTTTCAGGGGGAAGTAAATGAATATGTAGAATTCCTAACTCTATATGTCCAGCACATAGTAGGATCATACATAATGTTAAATGCTGAAGTCATTGCTTTTATTCTGTGTGTTTTCTCATGCAGGGTCAGTAAATATTACAGCTTCTTTTTTATTTTATTGTTAGAGGCTGCTGCTTAGAAATGCATCATTCCCTTGCGGTTTACTTATAAAAGAATAAATTAACTAAATCATTTAATTGTTTATATTTATAAGAATAAATTATTAAATCAAATTATTTAATCATGTTGGTTTTTAAATGCAGCCATACTTAAACATATGCGTTGTTAAGGACAATTCTTAGAATGTATATATCTATTTCAAGAAGGTAGTGATTAATATTTCATATTATATAATTTTCATTGTCATGCATTATTTAACTAATTTTATAAGATAAGAAGTATATGAAAGAATTAAATGAAAAAGTATATACAAAGATACTTAAATAACAAAGTAAATCTCATATTACTGTTGTTGAATTTATATTTTCTATTTGGGAAATACACATCTTTTCAACATTAGTTGAAAGATGACTTAAAAAATAGTTATATTTGTTTTTGTTCCTGGGTATTGGAATGTAGTAATGCTAGAAGGGAGAATAAAACCTTTGCCTTTTTAATCATGTGCAATACTCTCCAAAAGAAGTACATTACATTTATCAGATAGATAGAATTATTAATGTATTTCTGTTTATTCTTATTCTGGCATTTAATTCAGTCTAAGGTTTTTGGTAGATGTTCTAGTAAATAAATATATTTGAATTTGTATACATTGTATAAGAAATAAAATTCTTCCAATGGAACAGGTAATTTGATTTGTAAGAAAACTCATTAGGTAGTATTTGCCTGTTAGTTCATATTCAGTTCTAAATTGTAACATATACATTCCAGCACAATAATTAATTTCCAGTAACATCAACCTAATTTTCTCATAAATATCTTCAGTAAATTCAGAAATTTAAAAAAAATCACAATTCTTATATTATTGAATTCTTTTAGAAAATTCACTTAAAATTAATTTTACAGAAAGAGTGGCAGCATTATAAAAAACTGTTTGCAGTGATCTCAAAATGTCAAAGTAAAATTATATGGAATTCAAATCTCAAAAATATGTTAAATATTTAAAAGAGTAGAATATAATGGATTGTCAGAGTGTGGCATTGACCTATCTCGTTTCCTCCAGAGAGAAAGCAAACCTTAAACCTCAGCAATTTGGCAACTATTTCTAAACCAGTCAGAACTTCTAATTGTGTAACAAAGGTTCTTCTTTTTCCCTTTCCTACTATTTGTGTTTCCTGTGGCTGCTAAGTCTCCACTGTCACTTACCTTTTCCTATAGCATTCATGGGTAAGAGATAACAGCAAAGGAATCAGAAGACTGAAAATCTGAACCCAACCCTCAGCAAGCAGGATCACTCTTCCATGAAATGCAGATGTTGAAGATACAGTTAATGGCTGATAATGACAAGTCATTGAGTGGATTGTTCTTATGTTGACCATTTACAGTTTAATTTAATGCTTTACTTTTGTCATCTGAATTATCACACATCTTCAACCAGCAGATATTATTTCCTTATAATTTTCTGTATTTGAATATGCTTTACTGGTTTATACTAACCTTGAAAATTTTTTTTTTTCCCATTTCAAGTTCCACCCAATCTGACTGTTCCACAGGAAAAATCACCTTTGGTCACCAGAGAAGGAGACACAATAGAACTGCAGTGTCAAGTAACTGGAAAACCTAAACCCATCATCCTTTGGTCTAGAGCGGATAAGGAAGTTGCAATGCCTGATGGGTCAATGCAAATGGAAAGTTATGATGGGACGCTGAGGATTGTGAATGTGTCTAGGGAAATGTCAGGAATGTACAGATGTCAAACTAGCCAGTACAACGGATTTAACGTGAAACCAAGAGAAGCTTTAGTGCATCTCATCGTACAATGTAAGTAATTTTTTTCTATGTTTCTATTAGTAGACAAGGGAAGACATGATACAATATTATACTAGTAAAGGAGGTGATTTTTGGAATTGAATTAGAATAAACTATTTGTACATTATTGCTACCCAATGTAAACTATAATTTCACCTAAATCTACCTATTACATGAGCTAATACACACTAACAGATGAGAATTGTGTGTGTGTGTGTGTGTGTGTGTGTGTGTGTGATGATTATAATGGTGTTATGTGGTTATTTAATGCAAAAAATTAACCAACAAAACAGTTAAAAACTGGCCATCCATATTGAAGTAAAGTGAAGACTGAAAGTAATTGTTAATTCACATTATATTATTCCTGTATTTTCACAGTTCATGTTTCTTCTTCTGTTGTGTGCCCTTGGTTCAAACTATCCACCTATTGCAAGACATACTTTTGTTTAAATTGTGGAGACCTACTCATTGGAATGGAATGTTTACATATCTGAAGTTTTAGGAGTAGACTGAATTATCTAGTAATATTGAGATAATTCAGGCAGATATTCGTTGTTTAATTTTTGCTTGACTTTCTTAACAGATGTTGTTTAACTGTGAGATTTGAACAGTAGATTTTTAACTACAATATTTTTATTGAAATCACTGTTACATAAAAAATATTATAGATATTGTGTGATTTGTGTTGGATTTTAGTATTTAAAGGTCCTAAATTTATAAATTTAAGAAGTTTAACAATATCCAACTGGTGTCGGATTATTAGAAGATGCCTTGATAATTTTAATTGCAGGTGATGTGGATATTGCAGAAAGAAAAAAAGCAAACTAACCACAGCCTGTTTGAATTCCAACAGGCTCCTGTATATTTTAATTGGTGAACTGTTTGTTAAATACATGGTGGCAGAGTCATCAAGAAAAGAGTGAATTAGATGAAACTGTGCACATCAATAAATGACAATGTTGTTTTCTTGCTGTGATTCTTCTGTAATGGAAAAAAAGATTTATTCTAAAAATGTTCACTTTTTATTAGACTTAAGGACATTGTCAGATTGAATTAACTGACTTTAAATTTGAAAGAATAATTGAGACATAGGAGGATTAAGTTTGGAACTGAGAGTAAATGCATGTATGTATGAGGTGAATGGTGGGCAAGGACCAAGGTTCTGAGAAATGCTCACCCATTCATTCCTTGTAGATATATCATAGAAACTCCTATAAATATGCAAAGTGTTACTTGTCCATTACCTTGGCTGATACTAGTTTTTTTCTCCAAATAATACAGCTTTTAGATGGCAAGTTTCATTTAACTATTCAATATTACTTTTTCCCTCACTGGCTGGCCTTATACTCATGACATTAAGCTCATAGGTAGGCAGTTCATTTGAAAACAGGTTTCAGAAAGAAAAAGAATTATAAAAGAGAACCCTCTCCTCAGTTCTCCTAAAATAAGTCACATTCTCAAGTGACCACAGAGGAAGTTGGTAGAATTCGTAAAATTCCATTCTTGTTGATAGTCACAAGATTCTTTGTTTCCTTCAGAGTTTTGCACAAAGCTTCATTGCTTCTAAAGCTATTAGGGCAACAGTTTTCGCTCGGCTGATGCCTCTCTGGGAAGCACAGACAGAAATGAAAGCTGTGGAACTCAGGGCTCTAGGGGATTTAGAATGAAATTTTCAAGAACCAGGGTCTTTAGTCCCCACATACTGTACTGTTGTCCAGGCTTCAGGAGAATTGCTGCAGGCGCCTTATTACCCTCTGTTTCACTGCTGTACCAACTTCAACACTTGCTTCCATCCTGCTTATAGGTTTTGTAAGCTACTGCAGCACTGGGGTGTCAGTTGGTTCCACTCAAAACATTTCAGTTTCACTCTGCAAGCATATATAATAACTGATTTGTGTGTCTGTAGAAGAAATCCAAAAAAATGGAAACTGAACAGCCTGAAGAAACCTCCAACACCAAAACCAATGGTAAATTTGATAAGTGCCCCATGGAAGATATGGAAGAGGAACAAGCTTTTAAAAAGATCTAGAAACACTGATGAGATGGTTGAATGACACACACTGCATCAGAGCAAGAATGCTGGGGCAGTGATTAGAAAGGGAGGCAAGAACATCAAGACTGCATACCGATGGCAATGTCAGTGTGTCAGCCCCAGACAGCAGTGGCCCCGAGCACATATGGAGTATCAGTGCTGCTATTGAAACAATTGGAGAAATTCTGAAGAAAACCATCCCGACCTTGGAAAAGAACCTGCAGTTTCCATCGCCCACTGCAACCAACCAGCTCCTGCTCAGATCTGATGCTGTGGAATGCTTAAATCATGAACACTGTAAAAGAAGTGACTTTGACTGTGGATTGAGACTGTTGATTCCTCAGAGTCTGGCAGGAGGATTTATTGGGGTCAAAGGAGCTAAAATCAAAGAACTTTGAGATAAGACTCAGATAACGATCAAAATTCTCCAGGAATGCTGTCCTCATTCCACTGGCAGGGTCATTCTTATTGGAGCAGAACCTGATGGGGTGTAGAATACATGATGATTCCTTGATCTCACATCAGAGTCTCCCATAAATGGATGTACACAGCTTTATGATCCCAATTTCTGTGAAAAAACTTA
Organism: Rhynchonycteris naso; assembly: GCA_037038555.1. Lineage (NCBI taxonomy): Eukaryota > Metazoa > Chordata > Mammalia > Chiroptera > Emballonuridae > Rhynchonycteris > Rhynchonycteris naso. Next base: position 127,137,308 of record CM072999.1, read on the forward strand.
TGTTTATGGTGGCTTTACAATGATGGTTGATGACTGCCATGGACATCCTGTGGGATTTCCCCAGTGGGGAAGAGATGGTTTTGATAGAATGCCTCCTGGTGCAGGGTGGGCATTTGATGCCTACTTCTAGAAAAGATTATGATAATGAGCTTCTGAGGAAGACCTCCTCTGCTCCTCCTGGACAAAGTGGCTGAGGTGGTGGCAGAGCATAGAATCTTCCTCTTCCCCCATCACTGCCCCCTAGAGGAGGAAGGCCTAAGACAGGAGGGGGAGACCTGGAGACCCTTATGCTCACATGGTTGCTTTCAGTGCTGATGAAACTTGGGACTCTGTATAGCATGGAGCTCTTCAGAATGGCAGATGGCTTATAAACCACAGGGTGGCTCTGGATATGATTATTCTTATGCAGGGGTGTGTGGCTCATATGGTGATCTTGGTGAACCTATTATTACTACACAAGTAACTATTCCCAAAGATTTGGGTGGATCTATTATTGGCAAAGGTGAGCAGAGGATTAAACAAATTCATCATGAGGCAGGAGCATCTACCATAATTAATGAGCCTTCAGAAAGGTCCGAAGAACATATCATTATCAGTACAGAAACACAGAACCAGGTACAGAATGTGCAGTATTTGCTGCATAGTAGTGTGAAATAGAACTATGGAAAGTTTTTCTAAAACTAGTGAAGAACTAAAGGAGTCCAGCACCTTTTTTTTTTAATCTGCTTTTGTTCAGAAAGTCAGCATTCCTCTGTTTCATGGGTGTTCCGCATTTAAGGTGTAGTGAAATCTTTGCTGTTCCCCAGATGCAATGCTTAAGTTCCTTACAAATAGGGTTGGGGTGAGGGGTATGCAAAAACTTACATTGAAAATTTGAAACAACAGCAGAGTGAGTGAATTTTCATTTTTGTTTATTGTTGGTGGTTAAAAAAGAAAATTACCCCTATATAATTATTTTGAACACTTTGCTTTGTGGTTACTGTAACATTTGGGGGGGAAGGTGGGACAGGAAGAAAAATAGCAATAGTCCATATGTCCCTTGGCATCTATTCGGAGCAGTATGCAGAATGGAATGTTCTTTTGTAAGAAATGTTTCATGATTTTTGAAATAAATTTAGTGGACCCAAAAAGAAAAAAAGACTATACTAGTGTCCAAAATTCTATTGGTGAGTTAAATTTCCTTTTATTTTCCTTAGTAAGTCCCAAAGAAAATGTTGAATTGAGCTCAAGATTTTAATATTCAATAGTGGATGAAGCTAAATACTGACACAATTGTCTCTAGTTCACGAGAATGTAATTGACTAAAACATCAGTAGACAAGAGCAAATGTAGGTAAAAAAGACCTGTATCCTAATTTGACTTTGTGGAGAAGGGGATATAATCTGAGGGCACTTCCCCTCAGAGGTGAGCTTCCATGGCTCCCTGGGAGGCAGCTGGCTGCCAGCAGTCTTGCCAGTTCTCGGTGAGGCTGCGTTACCTTTCAAGAACCTTCCTTTTATGTAGTCCCAACTCCTGTAAAGAATCCGGTTGTGTGTCTGAGCACTTGTCAGGTACAAATAACTGTTAGTAACTTCAGAATATTTCTGAGTGAATAAGACTTTTATTTTTTAGGTACATAATCCCTGCTAGCAATCCAGCCAGCATGCTTGCCTAAGACTTAGTACTTATTCCTACAAAAATAATAATGCAGTAAATCTGATCATGTTTTTTAAATGAAAAACATTCTAAGTTTTGTAGTTATGTATTAAAAATATAAAAATAATAAGGTACTCATTCTTCACTTAGCTAGCCATGCTACATGTAAGAAGTACTCAGGTAGAATATAACATGTTATTTCATTATTTCATACACATATGCATGCACATAAACATACAGGCATATATATATATGTTCATGTGTTTATATCATCCACAGAAATTAGTTTCAATTACTTACATTATTGCAGCTGGTAAGCTGTGTTTTATATACTTTATCTTCCCAATGCAATATATTTCACTTTACAGTTCTACAGTAAATGTGTTGAGTGATACAAGTTATGATAACAAAAGAGTAAGAATATATGCATATTGCACACCTGTTACTTCTTGTATGACTTGTCTTTAGTATTTAGGTTTTAGGAGTATTTGAAGACTTGCTGCATGTACTTTGATAGCTGAAAATGTCTGAGTGTATGAAGGAAAACGATGCAAAATGGATGCATACAGAACACATTTTTCAGGACTTAAGCTCTATGCTTCAGTTTACTAAGAACTCCTTTCTTACAATGTTTATTATATTAACAAATTCTCATACAGTTATTTTACATACACATACACATTTATATTTACATATATTTTATGTGCTTTGAAATGTAAAGAAGGAAAAAGAAATGGTTATGATAAATAAGAAGCAAAAATCCAATATCCCCAAGATACCGTTTTGAAAGAGAAAGGGAAAAAGAAACAGGAAGGCAGAGAGATGAGAAGCATCAGCTCATAGTTATGTCATTTAATTGTTCATTGGTTGCTTTTTCATATGTGCTTTGACCAAGAGGATCAAGTCGAGATATGACCCCTTGCTCAAAGACAGCGACCTTGGGCTCAAGCCAATAATCTTGGGCTTCAAATCAATGACCTTTATACTAAAGCGAGTTACCCTGGGTCATGTTGATGATCTTGCACTCAAGCTGGTGACTCCATACTCAAGCCAGCGACCCCCCTCAAGCTGGGGAGCCTGCACTCAAGCTGGAAACCTTGGGGTTTTGAATGTGGGAAGGGTTCCAGGTCGACATTCTATCCACTGTACCACCACCAGTCCGGCTCTTGTTTAGTTTTATTTGTATCCAATTAAAAAATAACCAATCAAAAGGATTAAAGGAACATAAAAGTAATTGTATGTAATACTTAGATGAACTTATATTGTAAGGGCCTATATATGCATAGTGTGTGTGTGTGTGTGTGTGTGTGTGTGTGTATATATATATATATATATTTGATATTATATAAAACATTAAATAGTTCATTTAGTTGAATGTTCAAAATCTCCAGTGAGATTTGTTCTTAGCTAAAGTATTAAAACTATAAAGCATTTTATTAAAACTTTTAAAACTATTTTTATATCTAATTAATTTGCCTCTTCTTAAAATGTGTAGAGTGATTTAGCAAGTGAAATAAGCGTAGAGATATTTTATTCTATTCTGTATCCTTTTCAGAAAAAACTTAATCACAAAAATGAAATAATTTAAATTATTAAATTCTTGAGCACATTGCTTATTTCTGGACAGCAGAAGATTTATAATATTTTAGGCTTTTGCTATTACCATTTATCGTAAATGATACAGTATTTTAAAAAATAGTGTTTTTAAATTATTTTAATTTTTAAATTGCTAGATGAGACTGCAATGTATACTGTAGTTTTAATAACAGATTTTCAATGTTTTAGCAATTATTTCTAGTCACGTTTTTGAAACTATATAACAATTCTTTATTAACTTTTTGGCTCTTTTTATTTGAATTATTAGAATAAATCATTGAAAATACACATATATAGGTTAATTGGTTCATAGTGCTGGGGAGGGAAATTTCTTCTTCTACCCTTATAGGTTCTTTGGCTGGACTAATTAAATTTGCATATGACAGACTAACATAAGTAAAACAAAATTTTAATTTCGTGTATACAAAAGCTCTGTAAAAATGTGAGACCCAATGGCAAGTGGGCAGTTGAAGCTTCTATGAAATCCTGAGCTAAGGAGTGGGATTGAGGCCAGGGGCTTTAAAAGGAGAAGAATAAGTCATAAGAATGAGAAGAACAAATTCTTGCCCTGCCAGAGAAGGGTTATCTGCTGTTATTGCTCTCTCTCTAAATCCGGCTCCCCATCTAAGTTCTTTTAGGTAGGTTAGGGAAAGTAAAAGTTTTTCTTGAGTTAGCCGGTGCTTGAATGCTTTCAGCTCAAAATAATCCACATGCTTAAGTTACAAATTTTAGGGTGGCATATTTTGCTTTCCTTCAATATTACTTAAAAGTGATAGGATGTGTAGAACTTTTTGAACAAAACTACAACAATTCCTAAACAAAATCACAGCAGTAAAGTGATTTTTAAATTTATTCATTAGAGTACTGAATATTTGAATATTAATTAAATAAAAATGATATTGGATGAACACAGTCATGCAATGTTAAATGAAGAAACTAAGGTATGCCTATTGTCCTCCTAAAATTATTGCTTTTTTATATTTATATTTGTATTATGTACATATACATATACTTGTAGTAGTATATACTATAAATTTAATTTCATAAACTCTATTATTTTATTTTTAATGAAAGCTGTCCTTCAAAGGGTTTTATATCAAAGCACTGGTATATCTTAGTAAAAAGTGCAATTTGAAATACATTATTTTGAAAATCAGTTGGAGAGGATCTATACTGCATTGAATGCCAATTTCATTATTAAAGCTTCCTTATATATAATTATATGTATATAATCTTTGTATATAATTATATATTATTATATATATAATTATATGAACATTTGTGGCACCTACAATTGAAAATAAAATATTTAACAATAAGGTATAAAATAGACACTGAAAACAAAAGACAAATGATAGTGTTAAATTTTATTAAGTTACAAACAGTCTTTCAGCCATAATCTGAGCTATTGACAAACGGTAAAAATATGTTCTTTACCTGTTTGCAAAGCAGACCAAATTTGGTGAAGAAGACAAAGCTACAGATTAGGACATTATTGCTTATTCTTAAGAAATCTAGGGAAGAGCCTGACCAGGCAGTAGCACAGTGGATAGAGCATCAGACTGGAACACAGAGGACCCAGCCTCATAACCCTTAGGTCCCCAGCTTGAGCACCAGCTCATCTGGCTTGAGCATAAGATCACCAGCTTGAGTGTGAGGTCACTGTCCTGAGTGTGGGATCATAGACATGACCCCATGGTAGCCTGCTTGAGCCCAAAGTCACTGGCTTGAGCAAGGGCTCACTCGCTCTGCTACAGCCCCTGGTCAAGGCACATACGAGAAAGCAGTCAATGAGCAACTAAGAAGCCACAAGAAAGAACTGTTACTTTTCATCTCTCTCCCTTCTTATCTTCTGTCCCTCTCTCTGTCCCTGTCATAAAAAAAAAAAAAGAAAATGGAAAAAGGAATCTAGAAAAGAGTACATGTTTTAATCTAAATAAATATTCAATCAAAACAAAGTATCATAGACCTTATATATGGTTGGGTACCACGGCCATGCACGTTCATGTTCAATTTGGGGATATGGTAAAGGAACTTTGGAGCCAAAATATGGTGGATCATTCCGTTTATTCGAGTCTCACAATGGCAGACTAGCAAGCAGGCGGGGAAGACCACATCTCTCTCTCTCTCTCTCTCTGGACTCTCTAGCAAAACAAAGGGATTTTAGGGAACCCCTTATTCAGCAAACAGTGGCTCCTCCTAAGCAAGCAGACAGCCCACAATTTGCAGTGTGCCCTCCCTGAGGGCAAGCACCCACAACCTTCCATGGATTACACACATGGCACTGCCCTGTGCTCATGCACCAATCAGACAAAGTACAAGGCAAGCAAGCCTAACACACTAGTAACACACATTTGCCCAACACCCTGTAAAGAAAAAGTTATTAAAAACATTGGAATTTATAGTAACATATATGTTTATTCTTGTTAGAGAAATTACTAAGTGATTTTCTTGCTGTCTGCTTTTATATAAAATGAGGGTATTGAGCAACTATAACTTCTTGTTGGGTTATTAAAAAGTGAAATTGCTCTAAAAATAGACTAGAGATTAATCTAAATTTAACATAAGAGACAAGGTAACTACTGATTAAGGAAACAAAAGAGCAATTTGTCATATTCATGAATAAAAGATGTCAAACATTATATAAAGGGATTTATAAGTGAATGGGCAAGAATTTTCATTTACTCACAGAACAATAAAATAACGTTCAACTCAGTAGCCTGGAAGACCCTACTTATACAGCTGTATTTCCTATTATCCATGGTAATCCAGTCCATCTCTTCTCAGCCTCATCATCAGGGTCATTCGGTTCTGCCTCTTTAGCCAGGTGTCTATTCCTCCATTCTCCTGTTCCCAACAATTCTTCAACTGCTTTCACATTTTAAGTCATGGCTAAATCTCACCTCTTTAGAAAGCCTCTTGGTGACTGAGAAGGATCCTCCCTGATATTCCTATGGACACTGTTGTTGATTCTGAATAACACATTTTAGAACTTCAAAGTAAAACTTTAACTATGCATGTTATATAATATAATTCTTTCATAATCATTGGTTGTTACTGCACCGTTGCCTTCCTCAAAATTTTCTTGTGGCCCTGGTTGGTTGGCTCAGCGGTAGAGTGTCAGCACAGCCTGTTGAAGTCCAGAGATCAATTCCTGGCCAGGACACACAGGAGAAGCACCCATCTGCTTCTCCACCCTTCCCCCTCTTCTTCCTCTCTGTCTCTCTCTTCCCCTCCTGCAGCCAAGGCTCCATTGGAGGAAAGTTTACCCTGGCGGTGAGGGCGGCTCCATGACCTCTACCTCAGGCACTAAAATGGCTCTGGCCGCAATGGAGCCATGCCCCAGATGGGCAGAGCATTGCCCCCTGGTGGGCATTCTAGGTGGATCCCCGTCAGCCACATGTGGGAATCTGTCTGACTGCCTCCTGCTTCTCACTTTGGAAAAAAAAAAATTCTCTTGTAATGTTGCCTCTGGAATTTGTTTTAAAAACACCAAGAAATACATCTAATGATTGTACACTTCTCGCACCAAGCTTTTATCTAATTGGATTTACTTATTTTTTATCAAAATGACCTGATTTTAAGAGATTTTTGTTCACACCCATAGTTATGTTCATCTTCAAAAGTAGAAAACTTATCTTTGAGGTTATTTGAAAGATGAAATCAGAAATATAAATGATAAATTCAAGGTTATTTTTTATATATTTTAGGTAAGGACTGCATTATGAGTATAATCACTGCCATTACCAGGGCGTAACTTTGAAGAGAACATTTATTTAAGGAATATTGTTTGACCGAGAGAATCCTAACTTTATTACTCATTACTATATTGTTAAAAGATTAACTAAGGCATATTAAAATTTTTAAAAGTTTATTTGAGCAAAAATCCTTCGTAGCCAGGACTGCCAAACTGTGACTGGTTAGAGGTGTTCTACACATAAGAGTTCTGGGAGAGACTTTTGTAGAGAAAGGGCAGAAACAAAGGAAAGAAATTATGAACTGGCTGTGTTTTAAAGCCTAACTGGCTATTTCTGATTGGTTGTACTTAGGTTTCAGTTTCATAACCTTGAGGCATTTACAAGTCAAGATTTTGGAAAGCTTAGGTACATCACCACAGCATTAAAGGCACCTCAGTTTAATGGCCCCTTTCTCTAATTCATGTAAACACTATTTATATGGTCTTTGGAAATCTTATAATATATATGAGCTATAGTTTTTCTGTTTCCAAAAGAAAAATGTTTCTCATTTTTCCAAGTAATATTTGGCCCTGGCCGGTTGGCTCAGTGGGAGAGTGTTGGTCAGTATGTGGAAGTCACAGGTTTGATTCCTAGTCAAGGAACACAGGACAACCACCCATCTTCTTCTCCTCACTCTTCTCCCCCTTCCCCTCCTGTAGCCATGGCTTCAATTGTTCAAGCAAAAACCGGCCTCCAGGGCTAAGAATGGGTCTATAACCTTGCTTCAGGCACTAAAATATCTTGGTTGCTGAGCAATGGAGCAGAGGGCCAGACAGACATAACATTACCTGGTAGGGGACTTGCCAGGTGGATCCCCATTGAGGTGCTTGTGGGGGTCTGTTTTTACCTCCCACCTCTCACTTAATAATAATAATAATAATAATAAAATAATATTTATTTAAAATAAATTTGCAAAGTGACTAGAACTTTATCATGTAGCACAAAATGGAAATGACTATGATTATCATTTTAAATATAAGTTGTTATATTTTAATGTAAATAATTTATTTTCTTACTTGCAAATTATTATTCCTATACCTTACTTTATTGTTTTTCCTTCTTAAGTTTGTTGATCCATTCTTACTATAATTTAATCTCTTAATGAGCCAATGCTACTCTTACCTTTCTTGTCAGACTGATAGGTTATCAGTTAACTGACACATTTTCAGGGTCTCTGTATTGAGAAAAAGCTTAAAGCTAAAACTCTACTTGGTAAGAAATTCTTAATTTTATTTTCTCACTGCAAAACTCTGTAATATCCTTGACTCGAATGTAGGTTAATAAAGAGCTTCTAGGTTTACTAAAAAAAGTAATATTTTAAACATTTATATTTCATATTTTGACATTAATGATTATTAAATAGAACTCAGTGTTCATACTCAGTGTTTATCTATCTAAATTAAATGGCTCTATTCATTCTTCTGTTGGTTGCAAAAGTTATTAGAACCATTCATCAACTGAACCTTCAGGCAATGTTAATATTTTGAATATATTAATATTTATGTTATTTTCTCCCATTTGACCTTTTTCTTCTCCCAGGTAGTTAAGATCTTATTTTTTTTTAAAAAGTAAACCATATTCTTATAAGATGGTGTACAACTTAAACTTTATAAAATAAACTCTAGAATTTTCATTTGAAGTGACTATGTTAAATAAATGTCTTACCTTATTTCCCAGCAGATTTAATGAGGAAGTGTAATGGGGCCACTTGAAAATATATTTGTATAAAGATTTTATTTTTATATTACTTCTGAATATTTGAAAATTAAACTTCCCAAGTAGATGCTATTTTGTAAACTATCTTTAGGATGAGTTTAGCTGAACTGCTCCTGCCCTCCTGGGCAATCTCCCTGCTCTCTGATTTCTCATTCTACAGAGAAGATAGCAGGGTAGATAACCATCTGAGGAAATTGTCAAAGAAAATAAAAAGTCTTGCTTTCTAAAGGCCTTCTCAAAGCAGAGCCCAGACACGGTATCATTACTGAGCAATCGAGCACAGATTGCCTGGGAAGATCACTGTATCAAGTATATGGATCATGTAAAGAAAACGTATGCACTCTTTTTTTATCGCTGTTATTGTTATAATGCATATGCAACCATAGTTTAATGTTTAGGAAAAAACATTACTAATTAAAAGTTTTATTTTTAGAATCTATGCAAAGAAAGAGAGATAGGGTGAGCCAGTTTTAACAGAATGATTAAGCTACTGACAACTTAACTCAGGCACTCTTGTGTTTATTGATGTGGTCATCTAAGTGCTTCTGCCCACCCCTGTTGTACAGAAATAAATCAGAGCAGATAATTATAACATTTCTGCAATTTTAAAATATGCTTCCCCCTTGAAAACCTTTAGATATGTGATTAGGTTAAATGTATTTTGAATGGAGAAAATTTAAGCAGCCCCCTTTTTTAAGGTTTTTTTCTCCATTCTTTTCTTTCTCACTTTATGAAAAAATATTCTCTGAGAGAGGTAAACATACATGGATAGAAATATAAAAATAATAAAAATAAATTCAATAAATAGAAGAAAGGGATTTATTGCTCATCTAGAAATAAATGCATTCTTTTCAAATATGGAATAAAAGCATTTTCATTCTGAATACTATGCTTTTCTTTTATGAAAATAAAAAAGCGATAATATTAAACCATTAAAATAAATCACACAGGTTTGCAATAATATATCCCACAAACACGCTTGTGATTTATCAACTTATTTTAAACATACCACCTATAAAATGCTTAGTGCAGAGGAAAATATAATTTGATCTCTGATTGGGAACAAAATGCACATTGTTATCTAACTTCAGAAGTCAGATAACAATGGCCTGACAAGGTGGTGCCGCAGTGGATAGAGCATCAGACTGGGACACAGGACTCAGGTTTGAAACCCCGAGGTTGCAGCTTGAGTGTGGGCTCATCCAGCTTGAGCACAGGCTCACCAGCTTGAGTGCTGGGTCTCTGGCTTGAGCATGGGATCATAGACATGACCTCATGGTCACTGGCTTAAGCCCAAATGTCACTGGCTTGAAGCCCAAGGTCCCTGGCTTGAGCCCAAGGTCACTGACTTGAGCAAGGGGTTACTTGCTCTGCTGTAGCCCCACTTCCCACTCCTGTCAAGGCATTTATAAGAAATAAATCAATGAATAAGCAATCAACGACCAGCTAAGATGTGGTAACAAAGAATTGATGCTTCTCATCTCTCTCCCTTCCTGTCTGTCTGACCCTATCTGTCCCTCTCTCTGGCTCTATCTCTGTGAAAAAAAAAAAAGTTAAATAACAATGTAAGAATTGAATGTCATAAAGGCACTTCTGTAAGTACATGGTAAAACCAACTAGGAAGTGAGAGATCAAAGACTACTACTGTTGGGGAAGAACGACTTGGCTTTTTATCTTTCCAGCTGAGGATACACATTTACCAGTGTGACTAATTTACTTGCAAGCATGATTCAGACAGAGTTATTGTTTATTGTTAGCAATTTTATCTTTATTGATTTTCAGTTTTTGATCCAATGTCATATTTTGTATTTAATACCACTACCAAATTTTTGTTTTGCTTATATTATGTTATTTTGGGTTTGTTAATATAGTGCGTTAATGAATTTTAACCTAGCAGAAAACTACTTTGTAACTTACTGGAGTGTCTTAAGTTTTAACTGTATTCAAATTTATGAGATTACAATGGGCATATATGGCATCAAATTCATTTACACATATAAGACAGAAGCTATTGCTTAAAAGCATGCCTCTCAACCCCCACTCCTTAGGACACTTGAAAATTCTGAAAACATTTTTGATGGGAAGAGGAGGGATACTACTGGCAGCCAGTGCATAGAGACCAGGGATGCTGCTAAATGTACAAAATGCAGAAGACAGACTCTCAACAAAAAAATTATTCTGCTCCAAATGTAATTATTTGGGGGATATGTGTGTGTGTGTGTGTGTGTGTGTGTGTGTGTGTGTGTGTGTAAGAGGGGGACCATCCTGATAATTTTATGGTGTTTAGAGGCATCCTTGGTCTTTAGTCTTGAGAAGCCAGTAGCATGTCTTCCTCCCATGTCATGACAGTAAAAAATGTCTCCAGACACTGCCAGATGTTTCCTGACGGGCAAAATTAACACTGCTTTGATGATTGCTTATGTATCTGGAAACAAGATCTACATAATTTGGAGATGGGAACTCTGGCAGAACCCTCTGCCACACAAGTGCTAATGTCTCTTGTAACAAACATATAGGTATAACCTCCATAATCTCTGAAGTTAAAGAATCACTACACTAAGCTCAAAGCTATGGCTTTCAATCATGTATTAACATTCTTGTCAATCCAGAAGTAATTTAATACAGAAAAATTGCCTAAAATCTTTGTTGATTTTCTTTCCTTGTCAAGGTATAAATGAGTGCTGTGCTTATATCTCTCTCTCTCTCTATCATCTATCTATCTAATCAATCTATCATCATCTATCTACCTATCATCTATCATCTATCTATCATTATCTATCATCTATCTATCTATCTATCTATCTATCATCTATCATCATCTTCTATCTATCATCTATCTATCTATCATCTATCTATCTATCTATCTATCTATCTATCTATCTATCTATCTATCTATCTACCTACCTACCTATGTATCTATGATCTATCGAATCTATCCATTTGTCTATCTCAGTGTTGCTGATGCAAAGGACATGTTTATTCAGTAAACAATAATTTTTCTTAATGTATTTTTCTTCACTTTTATTTACAACTCCATATATACTAGTTCTGCTTTTATCCTGCAATCTTGTCTTTACTGCTATTTATTTTTCCATTTTCCAAACCATATTCTGGCCCTGTTATCTTACTCCACACTCTCAGTGCTTGCCAATATAGTGACTTAAACTATCATTGCTTTGCAGATCTCCCCTGAACTTATATCTGAAAAATTTACTGGCTCTGTGAAATTTCCACTTAGTTTCCTGATAAAATTTAAAATCTAATGAAACTAAAATTAAACTTAAAGTAATCCTTCTTATTCATTCATATTATATTTTCTTCTTTTGAGTTCCCTGTCATACCTAAAAAGATTTTCTTTCTCGCTCTTACCAACATGAGAGTAATCATTTTATATTCTCTCTGCCCCCAAATGCATTTAAAATGAGCATACTGGAGAAAAGTAAAAACTGGTTTACTGTCAAGGTGGTGGCATAGATAAAAGCAGTACTCATGTCCTCCCACAAACACATCAGAATTACAACTAAATTACAGAACAACCATCATTCAAAACTGCCTCAATCTAGATAAACAGAAGTCCTGCAACTAAGGATATAAAGATGATACATAAGGACAGGAAGAAGAGGCAGAGATCTAGAAGGGTATATGGTTCTACACCTATGTGTGGCGGATAAAAGTTGAGAGGGATGTCTCTGCTGCAGTGGTTCCCCCCTCTGGGGCAAGGGGTCCAGGCCCACATCAGGCTCCCCAGTCTAGGGTTCCAGTGACAGCATGAAAAGTTTCAAGAAAAGTTCTCATAACTTCCAGCTGTGAAAACTCATGGGAATTGTGGTTAAGTGAGAGATGAAAAGCATCTACTTATATTTGTGGCACTTCAGTTGTTCACTGATTGCTTCTCATACGTGCCTTGACTGAGGGGCTCCAGCCGAGCCAATGACTCCTTTTTCAAGACGGCAACCTTAAGATTCAAGTCAATGACTTTGGATTCAAGCCAGCAACCATGGGGTTATTTCTATGATCCCACTCTCTTGCCCAGCAACATTGGTATGTTGAACTTGGGTCCTCAGCATACCAGGTTGACACTCTATCCACTGTGCCACCACCTGGTCAGGCACTTTAACCACAATTTTTCTTTCTTTTTTTTCCTTTTCCAAGTGAGAGGAGGGTAAATAGAATGATAAACTCCTTCATGCACCCTAACCGGGATCCACCAGCAACTCTCATCTGGAGCTGATGCTCTGCCCATCTGGGGCTATGATCTCAACTGAGCTATTTTTAGCACCTGAGGTGGAGGCTCTACTAGCCAACCTCAGTGCTGGGGCCTATAAGCCTGAACCAATCAAGCTATGGCTGTGAGAGGGGAAGAGAAAGAAAGAGAGGAAAGAGGAAGGGGGAGGAGTAGAGAAGTGTTGGTTGCTTCTCCTGTGTGTCCTGACTGAGAATTAAACCTGGGACATCCACATACCAGGTCGATGCTCTACCACTGAGCAAACCAGCCAGGGCTAAAATTTTTCATATATTTATTTTTTATATCATGATGGAGATTTATTTTCATCCATTATATCATAGATTTTTCTGGAGATTAAATTACTTAATTACATGCTTATTCCAGTATTTGACTCATAGACACTACTTCTTAATTGTTAGCTATTAGTTCTCAAAACCTTCCCAGAAACCAGTCCTGCTTCTCTAGTTTCACTGTTGTTTTAAAGAAAAGCCCTTTTATCTCCTATTATTTGTCCCCATTTCTGATCTTCACCTCTTCCTCAGAATAATGCCATCAGATGAACATCTCATTATGAGTAGGAACACTTTCAGTTGCAAGTGACAGAAAATTCTTGTTTGTTAAGAGCAACAAAGTGTAGGTTCTAGCCCAGGCATGGCCAACAGTTTTTGCCCCTGGGCCAGATTAGAAAGAAAACTTTTATCACGGGCCAGATGAAATATTAAAATTAAAAAATGTTAAATACAAAAACAATTTATTTAAGTAAACAAAATTTTATTATATAATTTGTTTATGAATAAATGTGAGTGAAAAAGAATTTAATATGCAATATTATTTTACTAAAAATATATTTTAATAAAAATATAATTACATACTGTATAAATACCCAAACTGTATTGCAATCAATTAAAACAATATTTAATTAATACAATGAACTTGAAGGGGTTATATTGCAAATAAAACAATTATTTCATTTTACAAACAGCCTGGACACATTTTCAGTTATCAACTGCAGCTGTTATCTATGCTACAGTGCCACTTGATTCAGCATACTTGATCACAACATTAACAAATTATTTGACCTTGGGTGCGCACTGGTAAACTCTACCTAAAACAGTGGTTCTTAACCTGAGTTCTGTTGAACCCTAGGGGTTCGGTGAGTCAGTCTCAGGGGTTCAGAGAAGCCTCTGCCGTGGAGGTAAAGACACACTTGTGTAAAGTCGTGATGACGTGCCCCGCTTGGCCATCACTTGCTGCAGAGGATCACGTTACGTTGCTTGGCCAACCAGTGCTGCGGGGAATTTAGTGTGCTCAGTAGTCAACAGCCGTCGTAGTTGTACATCGTGTGGTTTGTTTCTTAATATTTTAATCCATACTAAATATGTTAAGCAAAAAAAGAAAGTGGTCCGACGAATATGTACAACATGGATTCACATGTATCATGGAACGGGATGGGAGTCAGCGTCTTATCTGCATGATATGCAATGCCAAGTTGAGCAATTCTAGTCTTGCACCGGCAAAACTAACTTTGGAAAAAAATCATATTTTATTTATCACTAAAGAAGGGTTCCGTGAATGCACATATGAAACTGGTGGGTTCAGTACCTCAAAAAAGGTTAAGAACCACTGGCCTAAAAGAATGTAGGTATCACATTGCTGCTAAACATCAAACAGTTTATATCAAGTACAGATGAGTAGAAAAGTTGTAAATCTTTATAATAGAATTTTATTAATAAATAAAGAAGTATCGCGAATTCATTTGACCAATTATTGGAAGTTAACCCTAGATTAGTCACATGCAGCATTCTTGTCCACGTGCCACTACCTCCTTAAATATCTCAAATTCCAATTATCAAAGACGCTTCTGCTTCTGAGTAGCTGAGATTTTAAAGTAGTGGAAAATATTAAAAATTTGATTGTGGGCAGCATAAACTCATTACACGGGTATGTTGGCCATACCTGACCTAGGAGCTTAAGTTTCTCTGTGTCTCTGTTTGCTTTAAATTAGTAGTTTTCATTATTTCTAAGTCCTCCTGAAAAAAAACAACCATTCTCTTTTGCCTCTCACTCAAGACATGACTTTGGCTGGGTAACCATTTCCTATAGCAAAGGCATGAATATAAGCATTGATGGTTCCCGCTCTGTTCAGAAACCTCGATATGGTTACTCATTACCTGTGATTCCAAGTTCAGTCTCCTGAATTGTCACTGGACCTACTAACTTTTTCTAGATCATATTGCATATTTTGATCAAGGTGGACAGTACATTATCCTGTGCACTTTTGACTCTGGTGCTTTTTGTAATTTCATTTTTCACGAATATGCTTAAAGTAACCTTTTGTCAGAGATACCTTTTGTCAATTTGTTATTTTTGTTAGGGTGTAGGGAACAATGGTGCCTCGACAGAGTGTGTTAAGGTATTGTCGTCTTGTCTTTTTTTTAATTGATTTTATTTCCTCATGCATATGAAGACTTTAGTAAGATGATTTCTCCAAGTAATCTTCAAATTTGAAATTGTTTACCAATAAAAGTGCATGGTTTATAGTTAATGCGCATACCAGAGAACACATGTATTCCAAAAACCATTTCAGAAATCACTTAGTAACTGTTTACTTCAGTTAAAGAGAAGATGCATGGATGACAACATTTTACTGAAACAGGTTTCCAGAGTTAAAATAACTCAATGTCTCTTCTAAGTGAAAGACAAGGGGAAACAAATAAAAGATAAGTTGATGAGAAGAAGCACATACGCTTGTTATCGATGTCTACAGATGTTATAGATAGTTTGCATGTAGTTACATCTAGGAAAAGCAGAATACATTTTAAATTTAATGGAAAAGGCATTGTTAGTATAGACAATGTGAACTCACTGTGTGATTGATTTGGACATTAAATGTTTATTAAAGGTGTTATCTTGTGAGTTTTTCCTGGAGATTTGCCCTTGTTTGGTTTATAATTAATTTCAGGTTCTGTATACTAATCCAAATATCATGCATACAAATATGTGTTATTTTGCAATTAGCTATTTTTTAAGACTATAAGTATAAAGAATACTGCTGTCTGGTCCCTTCTTGATATAAATATCAAAATATTTGGTAAAAAGAATTATTTTTTATATAGCTGTCTTTTTGTAGATATCTTTTGCTGCTTATCTGTAAAGAAGATAAATTTTACAAAGCAACAGAAAAGCATGGTAGCTTGGAAATTAGTACTTCTCTCTCAAAGTACTAATTTTATCTCACATGGCTAATTTAAAAATTAGATTTTTTATTCTCTTTAGGAAGTGCCTTTTTTATTTTATTCATTTTAGAGAGGAGACACAGAGTGAGAGAGAGAGAGAAAGAGAGAAAGGGGGGAGGAGCTGGAAGCATCAAGTCCCATATGTGCCTTGACCAGACCAGTGCAGGGTTTTGAACTGGCGACCTCAGTGTTCCCAGGTCGACGCTTTATCCACTGCGCCACCACAGGTCAGGCAGGAAGTGCCTTTTTTGAAATGTTTCTGAGTTGCTTTTTCTTCAAAACAATCTGTTAAGAAGAAATTCTGCTCTCAGTAAGAAAATATAATTTCTTTAACATAGTACACACTAGTAATTTGTCTAGAGTTGAAAAATATTCAAATTAAAATGGCAGTTTTGACCTTGGGCAACTTTCAAAGTAACATTTATTAAATCACATGACAATCTTACAATAGGTATGTTAGGTTACCTGCAAGAGTTGGGAAAAAATGATAATCATCTTAGGACAGCTTTCAAAGAATCTTACCTTCAGAATTTCTCTCTTTCTTTCTCCTTCTCTTTTCCCTTTCTTTCTCTTTTTCTCCCTTTGTACAGATACTATACATACACATACACATACTTAAATGTAGGTGATTATAATTTGGCTCAGTTGCTCCTTGTCTGAAGAGGGAACATACCTTATCATTTGTCTGTTTTAAAAAGTCAGACTGGTTTTCTCTAGAATTCTACATGAGAAATTCTTGATCTTTTTTCTTCACACTCCTGAAGATTAACACAGGCTATCTCATGCTGTGAAATACATTTGGTCCCAAGTTGTAGATTGACCATAATTCTTGGATTTTGACATTGATGACTAAGTATACCAATGGTCTTAAAAATTAAAGCTGACCTCATACCCGCAAATATAGGCTCTAATAATTTAATATTTTCTTTTGTTCAGCTGCAGAATTTCTTAACACTGATGTGTTTATTCATAGCATAGTAAGAGAGATTTATATATATATATATATATATATATATATATATATATATATATATACACACACACACACATTTGATACTTTACATATGTATTCTCTTTGTTGGCACTTGATCTCAAAATGTCAAGCCATGCCTTGAATTTTTAGCTTTAATATTGAGTGGGGAAGAGGGCTATAAAGTTGGGATCCATCTGTCCATAAAATTTAAATAAACATTTTTTTATTCATCTGAAAGTGCTAATATGAATAGAAATAGAAATACAACTATCTCCATTTGACCAATAGTAATCCTATATAAATTCAGTTTTGATATGATGTTTGTCTTCTAAAGTATTTAATGTCATTACCAGAAAATAATAATTTGACTTCATTTTTTCAAAGAAAAATTCGGATTGTTCTGAATCCTTTGTACATTGTTAAGAAAACAATGAAACATAAAAATGAACTAACTTTAAAAATACAGCCCAATCACAAAAGAACATCTACTTGCTGTGCAATTTTTTTTTCCCTCTGTTTCTGCATGATTGTTTGTCCACTTCCATATTTCTTCTAATTTGGTCAAAATAATGATTGTTTTTTCTACATTACAAACTCAAAACATTGACATTGTTTTGATTCTTGGCTTAGTCATATTTAATTTATTGGTAAATGCTTTATTCTTTTCAAAAGTAATGAAATTATTTCTTTTGTTTTGTTTTCTTTTGAATCAGTATTCATATGGGAACACTTAATTCAGTTAAATATTTACTAATGTACCAATTTCAGTGCTAGAGTAAAAGAAATATAAATAAAAATAATGCAGTTTATTCTAAGTACGATTATAATGTAAAGTAGAAGCAGACAAATACGTTTTTTAAAATTTTATTTAGACAGTTAATTTTAACAGGGTGACATTGATCAACTAGAGTACATAGATTCAGAGAAAACATGTCCAGATCATGTTGACATTTGATTCTGTTGTATACCCATCACCCAAAAGCAAGTCCTCCTTCACCTTTTATTTGGTTTTCTTTATGCCCCTCCCCTTTACCACTTCCTCCCTCTCCTCCCTTCCCCTCCCCCTGATAACCACTGCACTTTCTTCCATGTCCACAAGTCTCAATTTTGTGTTCCTCCTATGAATTATACAGTTAAGTTTTTTCTGATTTACTTATTTCACTCAGCATAATGTTATCAAGGTCCATTTATGTTGTTGTAAATGATCCTATGTCATCATTTCTTATGGCTGAGTAGTATTCCATAGTATATATGTACCACATCTTCTTTACCCAATCATCTATTGAAGGGTTTTTTGGTTGTTTCTGTGTCTTGGCAAGCTTGAACAGTGCTGTGATGAACTTGGGCCTGCATCTGTCTGTTTTTGAGTTTTGGGGGTATATACCCAGTAGAGGAATTGCTGGGTCATATGGTAGTTCTATTCTTAATTTTTTGAAAAACCCCCATACTTTCCTCCATAATGGTTGTACTACTTTACATTCCCACCAACAGTGGATGAGGGTTCCTTTTTCTCCACAGCCTCCTCAACACTTATTATTACCTGTGTTGTTGATAATAGCTAATCTAACAGGTATGAGGTGGTATCTCATTGTAGTTTTGATTTGCATTTCTCTAATAGCTAGTGAAGATCAGCATCTTTTTATATATCTATTGGCCATTTGTATTTCTTCTTGGGAGAAGTGTCTGTTCATGTCCTCTTCCTGCTTTTTATTGGATTATTTGCTTGTTTTGGAGTTTTGTAAGTTCTTTGTATATTTTGAATATTAGGCCCTTATCTGAGCTGTTGTTTGAAAGTATCTCCCATTTAGTTGGCTGCCTGGTTGCCCTGTTGTCAGTTTCTCTTGCTGTGCAGAAGCTTCTTAGTCTGATGTAGTCCTATTCATTTATCTTTGCCTTCATTTCCCTTGTCTTTGGAGTCAAATTCATAAAATATTCTTTTTGGCGAGGTCCATAAGTTTAGTACCTATGTTTTCTCCTAAGTAATTTATTGTTTTATATCTTATATTTAGGTCTTTGATCCATTTTGAATTATGTTTTGTACAAGGAGACAAACTGTAGTCAAGTTTCATTCTTTTGCACGTGGCTTTCCAGTTTTACCAGCACCATTTATTGAAGAGGTTTTCTTTTCTCCATTGTGTGTTTTTGGCTCCTTTATCAAAGATGATTTGCCCATATATGTGTGGTTTTATCTCTGGACTCTCTATTCTGTTCCACTGGTCGGACTGTCTATTTTTCTGCCAATACCATGCTGTTTTGCTTATCATGGTTCTGTAATATAATTTGAATTCAGGTACTATAATGTCGTAATGTCCCCAGCTTTGTTCCTTTTCCTTAGGATTACTTTGGCTCTTTGGTGTTTTTATAGTTCAGTATAAATCTGATGATCTTTTGTTCCATTTTTTGAAAAATGGCATTAGAATTTTGATAGGAGTTGCATTGAATTTCTATATTGCTTTGAATAATATGGTCATTTTAACTATATTTATTTTTCCTATCCAAGAACAAGGAATATTTTTCCATTTCATTGTATCTTTTTTGATTCCCTTTAACAATGCTTTGTAGTTTTCAATATAAAGGTCCGTTACATTCTTTGTTATGTTTATTCCCAGGGATTTTTGTTGTTGTTGTTGCAAACATAAAAGGGTTTATTTCTTTTAGTTCATTTTCTGAAGTTTCATTGTTGGCATATAAGAAGGCAATAAACTTCTGTATATTAATTTTGTATCCTGTGACCTTACTATATGTGTATATTGTTTCTAATAGTCTTTTTGTTGAGACTTTGGGGTTTTTAATGTAC
This sequence comes from Rhynchonycteris naso, assembly GCA_037038555.1. NCBI lineage: Eukaryota > Metazoa > Chordata > Mammalia > Chiroptera > Emballonuridae > Rhynchonycteris > Rhynchonycteris naso. Next base: position 127,157,223 of record CM072999.1, read on the forward strand.
AGGATCATATCATCTGCAAAAAGTGAAACCTTTACTTCTTCTTTCCCGATATGAATGCCTTTTATTTCCTTCTCTTGTCTGACTGCTCTAGCTATAACTTTCAGCACTATGTTGAATAAGAGTGGAGAGAACGGGCAACCTTGTCCTGTTCCTGATTTTAGAGGAAATGTTTTCAGTTTTTTTGCCACTTAATATGATGTTAGCTAATGGTTTATCATAAATGGCCTTTATTATGTTGCAATATTTTCCTTCTATACTTATTTTGTTGAGTGTTTTAAACATAAAATGATGCTGTATTTTATCAAATGCCTTTTCTGCTTCTATTGATAGGGTCATACGGTTTTTGTTCTTTGTTTTGTTGATATGGTGTATTATGTTAATTGTTTTATGTATCTTGAACCATCCTTATGATTCCGGGATGAGTCCAACTTGATCACGATGAATTATTTTTTAATGTGTTGTTGTATTTGATTTGCTAGTATTTTGTTTAGGATTTTAACATCTGTATTCATTAGAGATATTGGTCTGTAATTTTTATTTTTTGTGTTGTCCTTGCCAGGTTTTGGTATGAGGTTTATGTTGGCCTCATAAAATGTGTTTGGAAGTATTGCTTCTTCAATTTTTTGGAAGACTTTGAGTAGAATAGGAACCAAATTTTTGAATGTTTGATAGAATTCACTAGTATAGCCATCTGGCCCTGGAATTTTATTTCTTGGGAGGTTTTTGATAGTTGCTCCTATTTTCTCCCTGCTTATGAGTGTTTAGGCTATCTACTTCTTTGTGACTCAGTCTAGGAAGATTGTATTGTTCTAGGAATTTATCCTTTTCTTCTAGATTGTTAAATTTGGTGGCATATAGTTTTCATAGTATTCTACAATAATTCTTTGCAAATCTTTGTTATCTATGGTAATTTCTCCTCTTTCATTTTGGATTTTGTTTATATGAGTCCTTTCTCTTTTTTCCTCAATGAGTCTTGTCAAGGGTTTGTCAATTTTGTTGATCTTTTCAAAGAACCAGCTCCTTGTTTTATTAATTTTTTAAATAGTTTTTATGTTCTCTATTTTATTTATTTCTGCTCTGATTTTTATTATTTCCTTTCTTTTGGTTTTGGGTTGCCTTTGTTCTTCTGTTTCTAGTTCTTTAAAAATTGATGTTAAAGTGTTTACTTGGCGTCTTTTCCTAGTTCCTTAAGAAGTGATGTTAAGTTGTTTACTTGGGCTCTCTCTTGTTTGTTCATATAAGCGATGTGAACTTCCCTCTTATTACAGCTTTAACTGCATCCCAGAGATTCTGATATGTTGTTTTGTCATTTTCACTTGTCTGTATATATCTTTTGATCTCTGCTTTGATTTCTTTTTTGACTCACTCATTTTTTAGAAGTATGTTGTTAAATTTACACATTCTTGTGGGTTTGTTTACTTCATTTATGCAGTTGAATTCTAGTTTCAAAACTTTATGTTCAGAGAATATGCTTGGTATAATTTCAGTCTTGAGAAAAATTTGTTGATGTTAGTTTTGTGGCCCAACATATGGTCAATTCTGGAGAATGTTCCATGTATACTAAAGAATAATGTATACTCTGACGTTTTGGAATGAAATGTCTTGTAGATGTCTATCATATCTAATTGTTCTAGGGTTTCTTTTAAGGCCCATATTTCTTTATTAATTTTCTGTTTGGATGAACCATCTAGAGCCGTCGGTGGTGTATGGAGGTCTCCAAGTATGACTGTATTTTTGTCGGTTTTTATTTTGAGATCAGTTAATAGATATATACTTTGCTGCTCTTGGTTTGGTGCATATATACTAAGAAATGATGTGTCTTTTTGATTCAGTGTTTCTTTATCATTATGAAATGACCATCTTTGTCTCTCTTTAACTTTGTTGTCTTGAAGCCAGCATTGTTAGATAAGAGAATGGCTACACCTGCTTTTCTTTGGATATTATTTGCTTGGAAAATTGTTTTCCAACCTTTCACTTTGATTTTGTTTTTATCATTGTAGCTTAGATGTGTTTCTTGATGGCAGCATATTCTATTAGCTAAGTTTCTTACCTCATTTTTCAGTTCATGTATTGAGTTTTTCATCTATGTGTAATTGCTTTCTGTAGTTTCAATTTCCTTGGTGAAGTATCTTTTCTTCATTAAATTGTCTTTTGATCTCTCTAAATTGTCTTCCTGTGCTTTCTTATATTTCCCTGAGTATTTTTAGAACTTCAATTTTTAATTCTCTGTTATTTAACTGCAAGGTTTCTAAGAAAATTAAAATTTTTTTTCAAGAGATTTATCATCATTTATCTGAGCTACATCTCTTTCTTTTGTATCCATGATATTTGATTTCTTTTATCTCAATGGCATTTGAAAATGGTATTGTTACTAACAGTAATAAGAGATAATTAAAAATAAGCTAAAAATTGAAAAGATACAGTGTAATAATGAAAATTTTATAATGGTAAGTGGAAATCTACAGAGAACAAGAAACTGGAACTGAGGAAAAGTGACAAAAGTGATTAAAAAAACCGCAGTAAAAAACCCGCAAAGTGCCTCAGAGAAAAATATGAATCCAAAATATAATAATTTGACTATAAATAATGATTGAATGAGAGAAAAAATGTAAAGGTTTCTGAAATGAAACCCTCATAAAAAACAGGAGTGATAAATGTAACTATAAATAATGAAGTTCAAAAGGGAAAGGTCATAATAAAAAGGAAAGAAGTTAAAATTACCAAAATGAAATTAAAAAGTTATAAAAAGGTAAATTTTTCCTGGTTTTGAGAGGTAGCTTCTGTTTTTTCAGCAGGTGGCACTGTATTATAGGTTTTGCCCCTGTGAGGCTGTTAGGCAGGGGTTTGATGGTACGTTTCTGTGGCAATGACCTCTGGGCCTCAGAATTATTGGTAGGCAGGGCTTATTAGGTCTTGGAGGGTGTGACAATGGGAATCTCAGTTTTCCTGGTACCTCTTCCCACCTCTTTCCCATCTGAGCTGGCAGCCCGAGGACTTAGCTGTGAGGTTGCTCCAGCCACTGTTTGCAGATCAAGAGGCACTAAGAGCAGCCAGGTCCTTCCTCCAGTACCCCTCAAAGGACAGTTCTGGGTAAGGCTGTGCCAACCAGAGCTGGCAACAATAGCAGGCAGGGCTGGGAGCCGATTGCAAATCAAGCACCATTCTAAGGGTCCCCAGGCATATCTAGCACATGTCAGCCTGCCACAAATCCAATCTCCATAGGCTTCTCCCTCATGTACTGTTTGGTAACCTGCAATAAGTCGCATGTGCACCCAGCCCCCATGACTCCAGCAATGCACACAGAGGCCTCCACCTGCCCACTCAGGTGCACAGCACCTGTGATCTCAGTCAGAGCCGAGAATGCACTCAGAGCCTGCATCGATCCCTTAGAGGCACCCCTCTTGGGCAGTGCCAGGCCCAAGAATCCCAGCCCATGTGCACATCCCATGCTGGTGATCGTGAAGCTGGAAATGCACAAAGATACTGGCAACAGCCCACACAGATGCCTATCGCTGACAATCTCAGGCTAAGCCCTCCAGCCCCACTTTGTGCATGCGCCCACACCAGTTGTGCCAGGTGGAGTCACTCAAACACTGACAGTTATTGCAGAGCTGGGAATCCACAAAGCTGCTGGCACCAGCACCGGCTCACGTGGGCACCCTGCAGCGGTAACCTTAGGTGGAACCCACTGCCTATGTGTGTGCCCTACATCCGCAATCTCAGTCAGAGCTGGTGTATTCTCTCTTCTGCTTGAGCATCCACCCTCACCCAGCTCCTTCCCTCTGCCTCCGATCCCCCACTTCACTCATCTCCAGACAAAACCACCCCTTCCTCAGATCAGTGAGGATAGTAAAATACCCCATTCTCCATCTTATTTCCTTCCTAGTGGATTATATATTCAGCCACCTTTTTGCCCAATCATACCTTTGTCTGGTGTGTGTATATTTCAGGTGCTCCTGAGATTTTTTCTCTATCTTTAGTTCTTGAATTTGTTGACATTTCAAGGGGGAGATATCGGGAGCTCCCCTCATGGTGCCATTTCTCTGATATCACTCCCAGACAAAAACTTTTTATGTAAGTGACATAACAGGAATCATGTGAGCACAGAGGAAGGGGTTGTTGATATCTAATTGTGCTTTATCCTGAGGTCCAGATGTGTTTGATACATATTTTTACATTTGAGTTCATCAATACATGATAGACAGATGATAGATAGATAGATAGATAGATACATTGATGATAGATAGATGGATGACAGATAGATGATATAGATATGAATGTGTAAAAAGATTTCTCTCCCAGTTCTCTCACTTTATTTTGATTCTGTCAATATAAAGTCCTTTATAAAATGGCATGAGCCCTACAATAAACTATGGTATATTTTCTAAACTGCCTTCACAATATTTCTGATAATTTTAGGGTACCTCAGTTCTATGAATTCCTCCTGTGTTCTTAACATCTAATTCACCATAATTCCTCCTTTAGCAAATTATGATGTTCTGCTTACATATTTTTATTTATTGAATACAATCTCTTTTTATAATTTTCTCTCAGGCAGTATTAATCTAAGGTAGAGAAATACAATAGACTACTGAAGTCTTCCATACACTGTGGGAGGGGACAGATAAAATACTTAAAATGAATTATCAGTGTTCCCACACAGTCATAATTAATATTTCTCTATAAGAAAACCCTCTCTCTGGTAGGTCTTCACTTACTTCCCATCTAGGTGAGATATTCATATCTAAATCATGAGCCACTAATAAAAAGACAAGTAATGTATATCTCTTATCAGGCATAGTCATTTAGTTCTTTTCAAGGTAGTGCTCTCCTATTTAGACCTCCTATCACAATCAAAAGGACTAGTAAAAGTGTTTCCTTAAAAAAGAGAACAAAACCAATTAGTCCAGCACAATATTAAGATATTTGCACAGAATATCATTAATCTGTTCTTTAAACTTTTTTTTTTTTTACTTTCCTTCTCTGTGTGGTATATAAACGTGTTTTGTATGTACTGGTATGTATTTGTCAGCTTCTATTTGTGTATGTGTGACTGTGTTTGTAGGAGCTCATATCAAAGACAAAGCAAGCCGAGTACACTGGGAAAGGACAGAGTAATAAATATCACAAATATTGAGTCTAAAATTTAACATAGTGACAAAAAATTGACAATACCAAAGCAAATGTCAACATTTTGCTTGGAGGCCCCTTTTAACAGCTTGACATTATGTAGGTTCTATTTTGTGCACTGTCTTTTAAAGGTCATTAGAAGCAATTTTCAAATATAAATGCACATAAGATGGTACTTAGTCTATTTTTATAGATTTCCCTTAAAATTTAAGAGACTGTATTTCCCAAGTACCAAAACAGGAAAGAAGAGCTTGTCTCTAGTAAGTGAGAACAGATGAAACTTTTTTGAAAAAAAAAAAAAAAAGTAATCTTTTTCAGGTTTATGTGGAATTTTAAAACTATTTTCTGAAGAAATTATATGAATACTTTCTTGTCCTTTTTTCCCCCGTGAATGTTGAAGATTGTATATATGTATATAAATGTTTGAGCTCCAATTTTAGGGTTTGGTTAAATCCTGAGATTGTCATGTTTCTCTATTTTCTTCAGTTTTCTCTGTCATAGTTGGAAATAATATAGAATTAGAATGCATTTTACTTCTAATTATATATTTTTCCTCTTAATTTAAAATACTCATTAGTGACTCTTTTTGACCCTTTGGGTGAAGGTTTCCCTAGCTGGATCTAAAATAAAATCTGTTTCTATGCACAGCAAGGGAGCATGGAATCAGGAAGATTATTTTTTTTTTTGATAATCTTGAAAAGTCAATTTCAAGGATAAAGTACCTTGATAAAGCAGGAAGTATCAACTCCCATATGTGCCTTTACCAGGCAAGCCCAGGGTTTTGAAGAGGCGACCTCAGCATTCCAGGTCGACACTTGATCCACTGTGCCACTCACCATAAGTCAGGCTATTTCTTTTCGTGAATAAAAGAAACAGTTATACCTACAATGCAGGTACTTTGCAAGAGGAAAACATTTTCAAAAGGATAAAATGTGGAAGAAAATAATAAAAAGTATTATGAATGAGAATATGAAAATATTTTAAGCAAGAGTTTTAAAGACATTTCCCTGTGAGTTAAAATTCAAATGTTAAATTTGAATTTTCTATTAATTTTGAATATATTCTAAGTATATTAATAAAAATCTCAGAAGTTTAGATTTTTCCATTTCATTCTTGAATTTTCAATTACAAGCATATACTTACACCAAATTAATTATGATTAAAGCGTCATTTAGAAAGTATGCATATTAGCTCTATTCATCTGAATTCGTTTGGTATGGCTTTCTTCACAGCTCCAAAAACTCCGGCAAAGCTGCGTCATTGCGAACTCCAAATTGATGGAGTAATAATGAGTTTCAGGCTCTTTTTCCTTCCCCAGTGGAAATTTAAAATGATATTCAGGCTTAACCATTGGGAGGCATATAAACTCAGCTTCTTCAGTGCATTTATTTGCTAATTTAATATATAGAGTATTTTTATGTAAAATTATAAATTTGTTTGTTATACAAAGTACAATCTAAAGAATAAAATTTGAATGATGGAGAAGTTAACTCATCTGGTGTGTTATGTAAACCTTGAAAATCTAACAGACTTCAGGATGTTATACAGTGATGAGTTCTCTTATTATTATTATTATTATTATTATTATTTTATTAACTTTAATGGGGTGACACCAATAAATCAGGGTACATATGTACAATGAAAACATCTCCAGATTATCTTATCATTCAATTGTGCTGCATGCCCATTACCCAAAGTCAAATTGTCCTCTGTCACCTTCTATCTGGTTTTCCCTGTACCACTCCCCTTCTCCCTATTCCACCCTCCCTTTTCTCCCCCCATCCCATATCCACCACACTCTTGTCCATGTCTCATAGTCTCACTTTTATGCCCCACCTATGTATAATATCATACTGTTCTCAGTTTTTTTTTTTCTGATTCACTTATTTCACTCCGTATAATGTTATCAAGGTACATCCATTTTGTTGTAAATGATCCGATGTCATCATTTCTTATGGCTGAATAGTGTTCCATAGTATATATGGACCAAAGCTTTTTAATCCACTCGTCTTCTGACGGACACTTGGGCTGTTTCCAGATCTTCGCTATTGTGAACAATGCTGCCACAAACATAGGGGTGCATGTCTTCTTTTCGAACAGTGTTATGGTGTTCTTAGGTATATTCCTAAAAGTGGGATAGCCGGGTCAAAAGGCAGTTCGACTTTTAATTTTTTGAGGAATCTCCAAACTGTTTTCCACAGTGTCTGCACCAGTCTGCATTCCCACCAGCAGTGCAGATGAGTGCCACTCTGATTGGTGTGAGGTGATATCTCATTGTGGTTTTGATTTGCATTTCTCTAATGATTAGTGATGTTGAGCATTTTTTCATATGCCTATTGGACATCTGTATGTCTTCTTTGGAGAAATTTCTATTCATTTCTTTTGCCCATTTTTTGATTGGGTTGTTTGTCTTCCTGGTGTTGAGTTTTATAAGTTCTTTATAAATTTTGGTTATAAACCCTTATCAGACGTGCTGTCGAATAAGTTCTCCCATTGTGTGGTTTGTCTTTTTATTCTGTTCTTATTGTCTTTAGCTGTGCAAAAACTTTTTAATTTGATATAGTTCCATTGGTTTATCTTGCCTTTTATTTCATTTGCCCGTGGAGATAAATCAGCAAATATATTGCTGCTACAGATGTTGTAAAGCGTGCTGCCTATTTTTTCTTCTAAGATGCTTATACTTTCACGGCTTATGTTTAAGTCTTTTTTCCATTTTGAGTTTGTTTTTGTGAATGGTGTAAATTGATGGTCTAGTTTCATTTTTTTGCAGGTAGATGTCCAATTTCCCCAGCACCATTTGTTAAAGAGGCTGTGTTTACTCCATTGTATGTTCTTTCCTCCTATGTCAAATATCAGTTGTCCATAAAGGTGTGGGTTTATTTCTGGGTTCTCTGTTCTGTTCCATTGATTAATGTGCCTGTTCTTAAGCCAGTACCAGGCAGTCTTGAGTATAATGGCCTTGTAGTAAACCTTGATATCTGGAAGAGTGATACCTCCTGCTTTATTTTTTCTTTTTAAGATTGCTGAGGCTATTCTTGTTCTTCTTTGGTTCCATATAAAGTGTTGGAATATGTGTTCTATATCTTTAAAGTATGTCATTGGAATTTTAATTGGTATTGATTTGAATTTTTAAATAGCTTTGGGTAATAGAGAGATTTTAATGATGTTTATTCTTCCTAGCCATGAGCACGGTATATGCTTCCACTTATTTGTATCTTACTTGATTTCTTTTATCAATGTTTTATAATTTTCCAAGTACAAGTCCTTAACCTCCTTGGTTAAATTTACTCCTACGTATTTTATTTTTTTGGCTGCAATAGTGAAGGGGATTGTTTCCTTAAATTCTCTTGCTGACAGTTCATTGTTTGTATATAGAAATGCCTCTGATTTCTGAGTATTAATTTTATATCTTGCCACCTTGCTGAATTTATTTATAAGGTCCAGTAGTTTTTTCACTGAGACTTTAGGGTTTTCTATATACAATATCATACATCTGCAAATAAGGAAAGTTTTACTTCTTCTTTTCCAATTTGGATGCTTTTCATTTCTTCTCCTTGTCTGATAGCTGTAGCTAGGACTTCCAGAACTATGTTGAATAAAAGTAGTGAAAGTGGGCAATCCTGCCTGGTTTCTGATCTTAAGGGAATTGCTTTTAATTTTTGTCCATTTAGTATGATGTTTGCTGTGGGTTTGTCGTAGATGGCCTTTATCATGTTAAGGAATGTTCCTTGTATTCCCACTTTACTGAGAGATTTGCGCATGAATGGGTGCTGGATTTTATCAAATGCCTTTTCTGCATCTATTGTAATTATTATGTGATTTTTGTCCTTCCTTTTGTTTATGTGATGAATCACATTGATTGATTTGCGAATATTGAACCAGCCTTGCCTCTCCAGAATAAATCCCACTTGATCATGGTGTATGATTTTTTTCATATATGGCTGGATCCAGTTGGCTCATATTTTGTTGAGAATTTTAGCGTCTAAATTCATCAGGGATATAGGCGTATACTTTTCTTTCTTTGTGTTGTCTTTGCCTGGCTTTGGGATCAGCATTATACTCGCCTCATAAAAGGAGTTTGGAAGTCTTCCTTCCTCTTGAATTTTTTGAAATAGCTTGAGGAGGATAGGAGTTAGTTCTTCTTTGAATTTTTGATAGAATTCACTTGTGAAGCCATCAGGCCCAGGACTTTTCTTTTTTGGGAGTTTTTTGATAACTGCTTCGATCTCACCTGTTGTAATTGGTCTGTTTAGGTGCTCTGATTCTTTCAGATTGATTTTTGGAAGGTTATATGATTCAAGAAATTTGTCCATTTCATCTAGATTGTCTAATTTTTTTGCATAGAGTTCTTCATAGTATTTTCTTACAGTGCTTTCTATCTCTGTTGTATCAGTTGTAATTTCTCCACTGTCCTTTCTAATTTTATTTATTTAAGACCTCTCTATTTTTTTCTTGGTGAGTCTACTTAAGGGTTTGTCAATCTTGTTTACCTTTTCAAAGAACCAGCTTCTGGTTTCATTGATCCTCTGTATTGTTTCCTTAGCCTCTATGTCATTTATTTCAGCTCTGATCTTTATTATTTCCTTCCTTCTACTTATCTTGGTTTTTTTTATTGTTGTTGTTTTTCTAGTTCTTTTAGATGCAGGGTCAGGTTGCTTATTTGAGCTTTTTCTAGTTTCTTATGATATGCCTGTAGTGCAATAAACTTCCCTCTCAGAACTGCTTTTGCTGTGTCCCATAAATTTTGAGTTGATGTATGCTCATTATCATTTCTTTCTAGAAACTTTTTTATTTCTTCTTTGATATCGATGTTAATCCATTCATTATTTAATATCATGCTATTTAGTTTCCAAGTGTTTGAGTATTTTTCAGTTTTTCTTTCGTGGTTAATTTCTAGTTTCATGGCATTGTGATCATAGAAAATGCTTGATATGATTTCAATCTTTTTAAATTTATTGAGGCCATTTTTGTATCCTAACATGTGGTCTATCTTAGAAAACGTACCATGAGCGCTTGAGAAGAATGTATATTCTACTGCTTTAGGGTGAAAAGTTCTGAAGATATCTATTAAATTGAGTTGATTTAGTGTATCCTTTAAGTCTGCTGTTTTTTTATTGATTTTCTTTCTTGTGGATCTATCCAGTGTTGTTAGTGTGGTATTGAAATCACCTACTATGATAGTACTGCTGTTAATCTCGCCCTTTATATCCATCAAAGTCTTCTTTATGAATGTCGGGGCTCCTATATTTGGTGCATAGATATTTATAATAGTTATATCTTCCTGTTGAATTGTTCCCTTTATCATTATGTAGTGTCTTTTTTTATCTCTTACTACAGTCTTTGTTTTAAAGTCAATTTTTTAAGATATAAGTACTGCTACCCTGGCTTTTTTTTTCATTTCCATTTGCATAAAATATTTTTTTCCATCCTTTTACCTTCAGTTTATGTGCATCTTTTGTTTTAAGGTGTGTCTCTTGTAGACAGCATATGTATGGGTCCTGTTTCTTTATCCACACAGTTACCCTATGTCTTTTGATTGGATCATTTAATCCATTTACATTTAAGGTTATTATTGATATGTAATTGTTAATTGCCATTTTATTTTTTAAAGCTGTATATATTTTTTTCTATATTCTTTCCTCCCTTTGAACTGTTCACAACAGGCCCCTTAGAATCTTTTGCAGGATTGGTTTGGTTTTAATGAATTCCTTGAGGCTTTCTTTGTCTGGAAAGCTCTTTATTTCTCCTTCAATTTTAAACGTTAGCCTTGCTGGATAGAGTAGTCTTGGTTGTAGGTTCTTGTTCTGCATTACTTTGATTATATCTTGCCATTCCCTTCTGGCCTCAAGTGTTTCTGTTGAGAAGTCCGATGTCATCATAATGGGGGCTCCTTTGTAGGTGAGAGTCTTTTTTTCCCTAGCAGCTTTTAAGATTTTTTCTTTATCTATTAGCTTTGGTATCTTAACTATAATGTGTCTTGGTGTAGATCTTTTTGTGTTTCTCTTTAATGGAGTTCTGTGTGCTTCTTGAACATGTGGAATGTTTTCCAGCCTTAATTTAGGGAAGTTTTCTGCTATGATTTGATTGAACACAGTTTCCATTTCCTGTCCTCTTTCCTCTTCTTCAGGCACCCCTATGATGCGAATGTTGTTTCTGTTCATGTTGTCACAGAGCTCCCTTAGAGTTTCCTCACATTTTTTGATTCTCTTTTCCTTTTTTTTTCTCTGCTTCTTTGCCTTTGTTTATTGTATCTTCTAACTCTCTGATTCGATCCTCAGCGTTATCTATCCTGCTTTTAATTCCTTCCATGGTGGTCTTCAGTTCTGATACTGTATTTGTCATTTCTGTCTGGTTCTTTTTTATTATTTCAATTTCATTTTTTATACTTGTTATCTCTTTATTTAGGTGCTCATAGTGACTATCCATTGTTGATCTAATTTCTTTGAACATCCTAACTATCATTATTCTAAAATCTGCTTCTGGTAGTTTGGTTATATCTGGTTCATTCAGGTCCTTCTCTGCGGATTTCTCTTGATTCATTTGGTTTGCATTCCTCTGCCTGCTTATTTTATCTGAGTATAAGCAAGTTGTTGCCACTGGAGTCCAGTAGGTGTTGCCTTTGTGTTCTCTACGTGTGTTCTGTCTGCAGGCTTGTCACCCCCTCTGCAGCTGTCCAGGGTGGTTTGGTGTGGGCATTGCCAGCGCTGGCTCACTGCAGCTATTGCTGTGATTTTCACCTCTCCTTTGCGGGAGGGGCTGTCACTCAAGTCACTAGCCTCAGCACCCAGGGCAGAGGTGAGCACCGTTGCTCAGCTGCAGACCCAGTCCGTTTCCGGAAGCTTACGCACAGCCCCCGCATTCAGAGCCTGCTTGCCACAGTTTTGCGGGTTGGGCAGGGCTTTTGACGTGCTCTCAGCTGTGAGCCTTTGCACATCCAGTATTTAGCCCCGCCCTCGAGGCCAGGGCCCTCTAGCGCAGGAAACCGAAAACCACGGATTATTGAGCTGGGCGTATTTGCTGGCATGAGCTCAGCTGCTAGCTTCCGATCATTCCGGATTCTACCCCGCCCCCACGCTCGGAGCCAGCTCGAGCACGTAGTTTGGTAATCCACGGTTTCTCCGGCCGGGCGGGGCGAGCACTTGAGCTCAGCCGTGAACTTCTGCTTGTCTCAGTGTCTCCCTCGCCCCCGTGTTAGGAGCCCGCTCGCTCATACAGAATGGCACACCACAGTTTCTCTGTCTGGGCAGGGTTGGCAGCGTGAGCTCAGCCGTGAGCCCCTCGCTCGTCCCTGGTCTTATCCCTGTCCCCGCTGTCAGGGCCGGCTTGCGCAGGGTCGCAGAGCCAATCTCTGCCTGTATTTTTCCCCACAAGTGGGGTCATAGGTGGGCCCGCAGCTAAAGGACCACTTTTGCGTGTCCCCTCCGCCCCTGCTGGGCTAGACCGAGTTCACACCGGTTGTGCCTCCGCCCACACAGACAGGACCGCGTATCAGTCCTGCTGCAACCACACCCTTCAGCAACTCTCAGGGGGCTAGAAGTGCCCTATGTCTCCACACTGTAGGCCTGGGAGCTTCCTCTCTCTAAGCAGCTCTGCTCTAATTGCCTCGGGAGAGCTTGTTTGGCTGGCGTCCTGTCTCCCTTTGCTGGTATTGCTAGTTCCAGGGGGAAATATTCGTTTTTGATTAGGGAAGTGACTTAGCTCAAGGGTCGGGGTGGCTGTCCCTCAGAGTGTCTCTGTGCCTTCAGTTCACTCTTTGTTCCCGCTGCTCTGTTCCTCTCCTCTGTCCCAGTTTCCCGGAACCCTGGGTGCGTGGTTGTGAGAGAGGCTTTCTGAGCTGTCCCTTTAAAAAGATTTTTGGGTCTGAGAAAACTCTCTCTTTTTCACAAATAGTATCCTCACTTGCTTCACAGCTCGATACTATCCAAACGCCTCTTCTAGGCTCTGGGACTGCAGGCTGGGGCTTGGTTCCTGGGACCCAGGTCCCTCCCTCTCCGCCAAACTCTCCTCCTACCACGCGGGTCTCTCCGGGCTGCCGTTCGCTCCGGGGAGCTGGGCAGCCCTCTTCGCGTTTTCGCTATTCCTACCAGTCTCAATGTGGCTTCTGCAGTGTTCCTCGGTTGAAGAGTCCACTTAGTTTAGTTCAAAGTTGGTTTATCCAGATGATGGTTCTTAAAATTGGTTTATAATCCACTTTGGTTCTGGGAGTTGGAAGTTGGTACTTCCGCCTACTCCATTGCCATCTTCCCCCCTCCCTCCCATTCCTCTTATTATTTTTAAAACATTATTTTTGGTATTATTAGTAGTATAATATAATTAGGACTACATTTTTATAAAAGACATTCTATTATTCCTCAGAGAAATCCTGTACAGAACATACACAACACTTTTTTTTAACCTGGTAATTGAAACCAGAGGTAGCAAGTTTTTAACTGAGTTGGCTTTTGGCGGGACAGTCCTGATTTTTAACAATTTGTCCCACTTCCCGCAGTTTTTAAAAAAGTCCCGATTTAAAAAATATATATTACAATACTATTTTTACATTCTATGAATTTTTTTTTTGCTCCCTATACACCAAATTTTTAATCAAGAACCCCCGTGTCAATAGTGTTCCACTTTACCAATTTTAAAATCTGGTCACCCTACAATGTAGCAATTTTGAAATGGATCCAAAGTACAATTTTCAGACTATTTTTACTATATCTCTTGCTAGCTAGATACTTTGAAATATAAAAGTAATGTAATAAGTTAAAGTTTTTAAATAGATTTTTTTTCTAACATTCTACTAGGGATGTTGTGTCTCTGCCAAATAAACAATCAAAGCCATGTAACCCTTTACTCCGCCACTTGGCAGTGTAGGAGGCTCCTCCCGCTTGCTGACGTTTTTCTCCTTGGTCATCTCACTTCTCCTGACTCCTGTGATTTCTGTAATCCTGCAGTTTGTCTGTTCCCTTTTTGCCTCTCAAATATTCTCATTAGCTTCCTCAGACAACTCATCTATAAAATGTATGTTACATTCTTCTTTCACTGCCAGTCCTCAGAGGGTCACCCCCTTGACTTCAGTTCTTATAAGCCCTGCCTCCAATTTCTGGCATTTCAGTTCAGGGTTCTGTGTTCCTCACTGGCTCATAAACCATTTCAAACCCTTTATCCTGGGATTTTGAGCTCTACACATTTACCTCAAGCCGTTGCAGCTGTTCCTTTTCTCTTTGTATTGCAGTTCTGGTGGACAGCTCAGTTTTCATGCTTCTACCTATTGCTCTCTTGGTTCATATTTGATGTATCTCACCCTTGCTCTGTTACCTGAAAGTATACATGCCACCTCCTTCAGGATATCTGTACTGATCCTCCCCGCTGAAATATGGTCTCCTACCTTAAACCCAGTTTAACAATAGTACCAATAAAAACCGTAATTTGTGGAGCACTCGCTTTATTAAACACTGTAGTAAGTGCTTTTTTTTCTTGCATTATTTGATTTAATATTTACATCACTAATACATCTGGTATTTTCGTTTCAGTGCTTTTTTGAACTATGATCTTTTTCTAACAAGAAACAAGTTTTGTAAAGCTTGTTAAAGGTGAAGTTATGATTGATTTATTATTGTACTTTTTTGCTATAGACTGTTTAGTACTACTCACTAAATTGGTATTTATATACATATAAATATATATATGGATTATATGATATATTAAATTATTGGATAATATTTTCCCTGAGAATTCAGGCTTTGAAGTGTATGTTTGAACTAATTTAACATTTGCATCATGAATGTTGATTTAACTAATCATTTTAATGACAAATCGATTTATTTGATATAGTTTCTGATTCTCACAAACAGCTGTATTTAGTTAATAGAATATAGATTTTCAGATCTTTTAATGACTCTCCATTCTTTACACCAGTCTTTGGTGTTTTACTCTTTCACTTTTATATTTTTTTTTCTGAGTTCATCATATGCACTACTAATTTAACACAGTCATGTATACATGGAGATTAAAAATAACATTATCTTAATACTAAAAGGGTAACAAACATGAAAATGACTAATAAGCTAAAGATTATGATGTAATTCAGGAATGTATTGATGAAACAGCATTAAATCAACTGAGCACCCTGGTATTGTGGTCTTCTTTGCTGATGAAGACTAAGACTGTGAAAAATGGTCAAGACAGAAACATAAAAAGATGTGTGTTATTTTATTGTTTTCATTTTTAAGTGATCTACAGATATATTCCATTGATTAAGCAGCAGATTATATTTGTCTTTTATTCTAAGACTAAATTGTTATTATTAAACTAATAAATGTTATTATTACCTATGTTTGGGTTGATTTATCCTTGTTTCCATAATAGAACTCAGATTTATATACATGCTGATATTCTTTATTCTTCTTCAAAGCTCGAAATGTAGATAGTTATAATTGTTATACACTAATAGAAATACACTGTTAAATATTATTTGTGTATATGAGAGACAACTTATTTTAAATATGCATTTTCAAACTGACAATTCTTATCAACATGACAAAGAAAAATTTTAAAAATATACTAGCATGGAATTAACTTTACATATGTAGCTACTGGATAGTGAAGAAAAGTTAAATCTCTGGAAATCCCAATATACTTTTTGCAACATGTTTTGTTGTAATATTATATGCGGAAGAAATAATTTTTAGGTTTAGTAGAACTACACAACAAAACATGTTACTTCTCAATATAGACGCAAATTCCATAATTAACCTAAAAAAGTTCATTTATAAGGCATTTAGTTAAATTTATACAGCATTTATTTTCAAAGAGATAAATAATATGGTGACTGGTATGTACATTTTTAAAACTGACCACAGATGTTCATGAACCATATTATGAGCAATGTTATTACAAAGTCATAGTTCTAAGTTTCTGTTAGGTGGAAAGTAATTAGAATTTGTTTTGTTTTATTTTGTCTTTTCCCTGTGAGCCAGTTGGCATTTTTCTATCTCCTTTCTATTGACTTCTATCTTGTTCTAAACCTTGTTTTTACTTATAATGTTAAAAAAATTATCCACTACCTTTATGCTGCAAAGTACACTTATAATCACCATTTTCAAATCTCTCTGGAAACAGTGTGACCTATAAATTAATAAAATAAAACTTCATTTAACTGGACATGAGTGAGAAAAATATCTGATCAAATTAATCTATATATCCATGACTTATATTCATGCAATTATAATAAGACACTTTCATTTCAAAACACCAAAATTGAGTAATACAAACTTAGTGAACAAAAGGTGGCGATTAGTGATGTTGAGCATTTTTTCATATACCTATTGGCCATCTGTATGTACTCTTTGAAGAAATTTCTATTCATTTCTTTTGCCCATTTTTTGATTGGACTGTTTGTCTTCCTGGTGTTGAGTTTTATAAGTTCTTTATAAATTTTGGTTATTAACCCCTTATCAGACGTGCTATCGAATATGTTCTCCCATTGTGTGGTTTTTTTCTTTTTATTCTGTTCTTATTGTCTTTAGCTGTGCAAAAACTTTTTAGTTTGATATAGTCCCATTTGTTTATCTTGCCTTTTATTTCATTTGCCCGTGGAGATAAATCGGCAAATATACTGCTGCAACAGATGTCGGAGAGCTTGCTGCCTATGTTTTCTTCTAAGATGTTTATGGTTTCACGGCTTATATTTAAGTCTTTTATCCATTTTGAGTTTGTTTTTGTGAATGGTGTGAGGTGATGATCTAGTTTCATTTATTTGCAGGTAGATGTCCAATTTTTCCAACACCATTTGTTAAAGAGGCTGTCTTTACTCCACTGTATGTTCTTTTTTCCTTTGTAAAATATCAGTTGTCCTTAAAGGTGTGGGTTTATTTCTGGGTTCTCTGTTCTGTTCCATTGATCTATGTGTCTGTTCTTATGCCAGTACAGGCTATCTTGAGTACAAGGGCCTTGTAGTAAACCTTGATATCCAGAAGAGTGACACCTCCTGCTTTATTTTTTCCTTTTAAGATTGCTGAGGCTGTTCGTGTTCTTTTTTGGTTCCATATAAATTTTTGGAATATGTGTTCTATATCTTTGAAGTATGTCATTGGAATTTTAAATGGTATTGCATTGAATTTATATATTGCTTTGGGTATTATAGACATTTTAATGATGTTTACTCTTCCTAACCATGAGCTTGTATATGCTTCCACTTGTTTGTATCTTCCTTGATTCCTTTTATCAATGTTTTATAATTTTCTGGGTACAAGTCCTTAATCTCCTTGGTTAAATTTACTCCTAGGTACTTTATTTTTTTGGCTGCAAGAGTGAAGGGGATTGTTTCCTTAATTTCTTTTGCTGACAGTTCATTGTTGGTATATAAAAATGCCTCTGATTTCTGAGTATTAATTTTATATTCTGCCATCTTGCTGACATCACTAATCATTAGAGAAATGCAAATTAAAACCACAATGAGATATCAACTCACACCAGTCAGAATGGCACTCATCAGCAAAACAACACAGAACAAGGGCTGGCGAGGATGTGGAGAAAAGGGAACCCTCCTGCACTGCTGGTGGGAATGCAGACTGGTGTTGCCACTGTGGAAATCAGTATGGAGATTCCTCAGAAAATTAAAAATCGAACTGCCTTTTGACCCTGCTATCCCACTTATAGGAATACGCCCTAAGAACACTATAGCACTGTTTGTAAAGAAGCAATGCGCCCCCATGTTTGTGACAGCATTGTCACAATAGTAAAGATCTGGAAACAGCCCAAGTGTCCGTCAGAGGATGAGTGGATTAGAAAGCTTTGGTACATAAATACTATGGGATACTACTCAGCCATAAGAAATGATGACATTGGAACATTTACAACAAAATGGATGCACCTTGATAGCATTATACGGAGTGAAATAAGTAAAACAGAAAAAAACTGAGAACAGCATGATTTCATACATAGGTGGGACATAATAGTGAGACTATGAGACATGGACAAGAGTGTGGTGGTTACGGGGTGGGGGGAGGGAGGAGAGGGTGGGAGAGGGGGGCAGGAAAGGGCACAAAGAAAACCAAATAGAAGGTGACAGAGGACAATTTGACTTTGGGTGATGGGTGTGCAACATAGTTGAATGATAAGATAACCTGGAGATGTTTTCTTTGAACATATGTACCCTCATTTTTTAATGTCACCCCATTAAAATTAATAAAAATAATAAAATGGTGGTGAGACATTCTAGACATTGAGTTAAATGAAGATATTTCTATGTAATTCTTTATATTCAATTTCTAGAGAAATTTAAATTTTGCATTATTTTTATGCCATAAGAAGTAAGCCCTCACTCATCCCCATCTAATATTCAAATTATTATAGGAGGCAAAACTGTGTTAAGATGTAGTTTTGCATTAAGGTAATTAGCTTCATAGTATGCAGATTTATAGAAAAAGTTGATGTGTTCTTCTAAATGTGTCCGAACGGTGAATTCTACCCTCATTTGAACCAGTTAAGTGCTTCAATATTCTACATCAGAGTGTATATATTCAGCTTTAATATAAACTTTTAAATTTTTTATATCTAATTATATTATTTTATATCAAATTCTTAATTATATCTGCTTGAAATCTCTTCCTAAGAAGTTCTGAGAACTTATCTGATTTCTTCAAATCATTTCAAAAAGCACATGTTGAGCATCTACACATCAATAGCAATTGGACTAAACACCCAAAGATACAAAGTTTATTCAGGACTAACATCTATGCTTAAGAAGTTGCAATCTGGCTGGGTAGTCAGAAATAGTCATGAATCATTTCCATGCTAACCACTAGAAAGGAAGATACTACCTTGGCTTGATAATTAACACAGAACATTAATGGCAGGAGATGCATTCTTCCTCAGTAAAAAGAAGGAATCAGAAATCTTCCCTAAAGCGATGTCTAAGCTGACGTTTTAAAGCTGTCCAGGACTTAGTTGGTTGGGAAAGGTGTAAAAAGCAGAGAAACCAGCATCATTAAAGGCTCAGAGGGCAAGAAAATAGCATGCGCTATATGGATGAGAAAAGTCAGACTCAGTATTGTTAAAGTGAAAATTGAAGAAAGAAAAGGCACAACTGTGGCCAGAGCAATATGTGGAAATCAAGTTATGGTATGCTGTCTCTGAGGCTAAGCTTAGGTGTGGACTGCCTCTACTGCTGTCCTCTTCCCTGAGACTGGCTTTAAAATTCTACTGATGCCCAATCATATCAACAAGTATATTCAACAGGGGAAATTGAGTGAACTGGCTTAGCAGAAAAAAAAAATGGAATTTAAGGGAAGGGAGGCAGGCTGGATGAAAGAAAGTACAGATTAGCCATAAAAACATATATACATAATACATTACACAGCCAACAGTGTGATGATGGTCAGAAGAAAGTGGGCTGTAGGGTAGGCAGTGGGCAAGGTAGGGGAGATTGGGGACAGAGAGACTACTCGGGAACAGGCCACATGATGCAGTGTGAAGATGGTGGTTTGTTGAGTTGTACGCTTGAAACCTGTATGGCTAAATGAACCAATGTCACCCCAAAAAATTTAATTAATAAAAAATAGCTTAAAAAATATGGCAGACTTTACTCTTATACCATAAGTACTCATTGTATCACATTCATAATAGCAAAATAATTCTCAAGTTCTAGTCCCCATAAGTCAGATATTTTTTTCTTTAAGTTTGTATTGCTGACAGAACTTAAAATGTTTGCTTATATGTGCTTTACTAAAGAAAACTATATATTTATTAAATATTAAAGATTAGGAATCAGAGGACCAAAGAGATCAGTTAATATGTCAGAAGATTCCATAATTATCAAAGAAGGTGGAAAAAGTTTAGGTAATCTAATTCATAAATACATGGTAAAAAATTGTCATATTGAAATAAACTGTATTTATGCTTGTTTTTCATAACAGGTACCTTAAAAAAACAACAGCATATTAAAATAGCTAATTTTACTAAGTTATCTATTCATTTTACTTGAACTTTTCACAGTACATTATTGCTTTAATACTTATTTCAGAGAAGAGAATAATCTTAGGTATAAGTTTTAAAAAAAAGTGGTTGTAGTACCAACTTTATTTATGTGGGTAATGTGAACTGATCTATAGGACTGCTTAAGTGCTATTTTATTTATCTTTTAAATGCAACATTAGATTGTATTGTTTGTTTAAACAATGCTAACCTGATGATATTTAATAGAAAGTTTTATTTGTGACTTGGGCAATGGGAATTTTTTAAATTGGTCCATGTTCTTAGGTTAAAATAGAAAAAAATAAATAATAGTTTAATTTGCTGAATAAAATTTAATGATTAAACAGCTAATATGTGCTCAGGGAGAATAAATTTTGGGGAAAATTTTTAGTAAGATTTTAGATATTTTATATAATAAATATCAATGCAGAAAAGAATAAATAGGACTTTAAAATGTTTTATTAGAGACTGCGAGATCTGATGGAAATATTACAGTTATAATTATTCAGTTTCATAATTTTTAAAAACTCCTTCAAGGATATTATTTTATTTTACCCTCACTTCCAGAGAAGACATTTTATAGATAATGACATTTTAAATTGAGAGGTTAAATGACTTAACTAAATCACACAATTGATTAATGGTAAGACTGGGGTCAGAGTTTCTTGTCCAGTATCATTTTTCACTTTGTGCTGCCAAATTCTGTAGATTTAAATATTTAAATCTTTAAGTCTGTAATGGGGAGAAATGTAAAAACACTATGCTTTTATTTATTTTTTCTATATTTTTTAAGTGAGAAGCAGGGAGGCAGAGAGACTCCAGCATGAACTTGACCAGTATCTACCCAGAAAGCCCACTAGGGGGCAATTCTCTGCCCATCTACAGACATTCCTCCATTGCAACAGGAGCCCTTTTAGTGCCTGAGGTGAAGGCCATGGAGTCATCCTCAGTGCCCGGCCAACTAACTTCAGTAGAGTCTTGGCTGTGGGAGAAGGGGAAAGAGAGAGATAGAGAGCGATAAAACAAGGGGAAGGGTGGAGAAGCAGATGGTTGCTTCTCCTGTGTGCCCTGACTGGGAATTTCCTTGGACTTCCACACTTTGGTGGACACTCTATCACTGAGCCTACCAGCCAGGGCTACAGCATGCTTTTGTTTTTATTTTATTTTAATTTTGGGGAGTATTTTTTTGAAGTGAGATGTGGGGAGGCAGAGAGACAGACTCCGGCACATGCTCAACCAAGATCCACCCGGCATGCCCACCAAGGGACGATGTTCTGCCCATCTGAAGTGTTGCTCCATTGCAACCGGAGCCATTTTAGCAACTGAGGCAGAGGCCATAAAGCCATCTTCAACTCCCAAGCCAACTTTGCTCCAGTGGAGCCTTGGCTGTGGGAGGGCAAGAGAGAGATAGAGAGAAAGGAGAGGGGGAAGGATGTAGAAGCAGATGGGTGCTTCTCCTGTGTGCCCTGGTTGGGAATCAAACCCAGGACATCCACATGCCTGGCTGACATTCTACCACTGAACCAATACACCATGCTTTTTAATTATAGAGCCCAAAATGTATGATAGGATGAGTGCACTCAAAGAGAATTATTATTGGTTACCTGCTTGCATGATTCAATTGCAAAAACAACAATCAGACACTGCTACTTTCTCCAACATCACCGATTAGAAATCTTTTCATCCATCTTTTGCTTTGAAAAAATTTATATTTTTTGTTTTTCTCATAATCCCACTGTTCTCCACATTTACCTAGTGGGTCTCTGCATCATTTTGTTCTAGTATACATTTGTCTGGCACATAGGTCCCCTATCCTTAATATATGTCCAGAACAAGACCTCAATACATTTATCCATTATAATCAAATACATGATTATAGAAACAGTAGTTGTTTAACATCTGCCATATTATGTTAAGTATTCTTGAAATTTGAACTGGAGATACAAATGAAGATGCCAAATAAAACACAATTAGATGGTTACTAAAATATTTTCATCATGTTATATATCACCCTGTACTTATTTTCTTTGTTCAAAATTGGTAATGAACATAATTGAATATTTTTAGAATTTGTTTCACCTAAATTTAATATAACATAATTCTAGCAGAGAAAACTCACAGAATTAAAATGAGCATCATTTACATAATAGACAAAACAATCTAGAAATATTTTTTATAATTTATTTAATTAATTAATTGTGTTTGCATAGATTCTAGGGTAACCTCGAATCCATTCCCACTCCCCCATATTCTCCTCCACATCTCCCTTGCTCCCCTCTTTACAGCACCCTCCTACCCTTCCCTTCAGGTTTATCGCATACTATCATCCCCTTTCCCTCTGACCTCTTTTCTTCTGGTCCTTTTTATCCCTCCTTTGTCTCAATTCCTTTCCTCAGTTCTCAATGTTCCTTGGGTTCCTCAGAAGAGTGACGTCATATAATATTTTTTCTTTTTCTGCCTAGCTTATTTCACTCAACATAATAGTTTCCAGGTCCCTCCATATTGTAGCAAAAGGTAATATTTCCTTCTTTTTCATGGCCCCATAGTATTCCATTTTATATATGTACCACTGCTTTTTAATCCACTGATGGACACTTGGGCTTTTTCCAGCTCTTCGCTATTGTGAACTATGCTGCCATAAACATGGGGGTGCATTTCTTTTTTTCAGTCTGTAATATGGTGATATGGTGTCCTTGGGATTTATTCCTATAAGTGGGATGGCTGGGTCAAAGAGCAGTTCCATTTCTAATTTTTTGAGGAATCTTTATACTATTTTCCACAGTGGCTGCATTTCCATAAGCAGTGCAGGAGGGTTCTCATTTGTCCACATCTTCGTCAGCACCTATTGTGTGTTGTTTAGTTAATGAGCGCCATTCTGACTGCTGTGGGGTGGTATCTCATTGTGGTTTTAATTTGCATTTCTCTAATAATTAGTGATGTTTAACATTTTTTCATGTGCTTATTGGCCATCTGTATGAAATCTTTGGAGAAGTGTCTATTCATTCTATGTGCCCATTTTTTGATTGGATTGTTTGTCTTTCTGATGTTGAGTTCTACAAGTTCTTTATAAATTTTGGTTATTAACCCTTTATCAGACGTGTTGTTGAATATGTTCTCCCATTGTGTGGTTTGTCTTTTTATTCTGTTCTTATTGTCTTTAGCTGTGAAAAAGCTTTTTAGTTTGATATAGTCCCATTTGTTTATCCTGCCTTTTATTTTATTTGCCTGTGGAGATAAATCGGCAAATATATTGCTGCAACAGATGTCGGAGAGCTTACTGCCTATGTTTTCTTCTAAGATGCTTATGGTTTCACGGCTTACGTTTAGGTCTTTTATCTATTTTGAGTTTATTTATGTGCATGGTGTAAGTTGGTAGTCTAGTTTCATTGTTTTGCAGGTAGATGTCCACTTTTCCCAACACCATTTGTTAAAGAGGCTGTCTTTACTCCTTGTATGTTCTTTCCTCCTTTGTCAAATATCAATTGTCCATAAAGATGTGGGTTTATTTCTGGGTTCTCTGTTCTGTTCCATTGATCTATGTGCCTGTTCTTATGCCAGTACCAGGTTCTCTTGGGTACAAGGGCCTTGTAGTAAACCTTGATATCCGGAAGAGTGATACCTCCTGCTTTATTTTTTCTTTTTAAGATTGCTGAGGCTATTCTTGTTCTTCTTTGGTTCCATATAAAGTGTTGGAATATGTGTTCTATATCTTTGAAGTATGTCATTGGTATTTTAATTGGTATTGCATTGAATTTTTAAATAGCTTTGGGTAATATAGACATTTTAATGATGTTTATTCTTCCTAGCCATGAGCACGGTATATGCTTCCACTTGTTTGTATCTTCCTTGATTTTTTTTATCAATGTTTTATAATTTTCTGGGTACAAGTCTTTAACCTCCTTGGTAAAATTTAATACTAGGTACTTTATTTTTTTGTTGCAATAGTGAAGGGGGTTGTTTCCTTAATTTCTCTTTCTGACATTTCATTGTTTGTGTATAGAAATGCCTCTGATTTCTGTATGTTAATTTTATATACTGCCACTTTGCTTAATTTATTTATTAAGTCCAGTAGTGTTTTGACTGAGCCTTTAGGGTTTTCTATATACAGTATCATATCATCTGCAAATAATGATAGTTTTACTTCTTCTTTTCCAATTTGGATGCCTTTTATTTCTTTGTCTTGTCTGATTGCTGTAGCTAGGACTTCCAGTATTACGTTGAATAAGAATGGTGAAAGGGACACCCCTGCCTTGTTCCTCATTTTAGGGAAATGCTTTTAATTTTTGTCCATTGATTATGATCTTGGCTGTTGGTTTGTCATAAATGGTCTTTATCATGTTGAGGTATGTTCCCTGTATTCTACATTGCTAAGAGTTTTGATCATAAATAGGTGCTGCATTTTATCAAATACTTTTTCTGCATCTATTGAAATTATCATGTGGGTTTTCTTCTTCCTTTTCTTTATGTGGTGAATCATATTAATTGATTTACAAATGTTGTACCATCCTTGCCTCCCCAGAATAAGTCCCACTTGATCATGATGTGTGATTTTATTTTGCTGAGGATTTTAGCATCTAAATTCATCAGAGATATTGGCCTATAATTTTCTTTCTTTGTGTTGTCTTTGCCTGGTTTTGGAATCAGAATTATGCTCGCCTAATAAAAGAAACTTAATAATGCTCTTTCCTCTTGAATTTTTTGAAATAGCTTGAGAAGGATAGGAGTTAGTTCTTCTTTGAGTACTTGGGAGAATTCACCAGTGAATTCATCGGGCCCAGGGTTTTTTTTTTTTTGGGAGAGGAAGCTTTTTGATAACTGTTTCAATCTCTTGTTGTAATTGGCCTGTTTAGGTGTTCTTATTCTTCCAGATTGATTTTTGGAAGATTATATGTTTCAAGGAATTTGTAATTTTCCCCCAG
Source organism: Rhynchonycteris naso (assembly GCA_037038555.1). Classification (NCBI taxonomy): domain Eukaryota; kingdom Metazoa; phylum Chordata; class Mammalia; order Chiroptera; family Emballonuridae; genus Rhynchonycteris; species Rhynchonycteris naso. The sequence goes on from CM072999.1 coordinate 127,182,230, forward strand.
GTTGTTTAGTTTTTTGGCATACAGTTCTTCATAGTATTTTCTTACAATATTTTGTATTTCTGTCGTGTTGTTTTATTGCCACTCTCATTTCTAATTTTATTTGAATCCTCTCCTTTTTTTGGTGAGTCTCTGTAAAGGTTCATTGATCTTGTTTACCCTTTCAAAGAACCAGCTCTTGGCTTCATTGATCCTCTGATAGTTTCTTTAGCCTCTATGTCATTTATTTCCACTCTAATTTTTATTATTTTCTTTCTTCTACTACCTCTTGGCCTTACTTGCTGTTCTTTATCAAGGTTTTTTAGATGCAAGGTTAGGTTGTTTATTAGAGCTTTTTCAAGCTTCTTAAGTAATGCCTGTAGTGCTATGAACTTCCCTCTCAGGACTGCTTTAGCTGTGTCCCATAAATTTTGAGTTGTTGTATGTTCATTATCATTTGTTTCTATGAATTTTTTTATTTCATCTGTGATTTCATTTTTAACCCATTCGTTATTTAATAACATGCTATTTAGTTCCCATGTGTTTGAGTATTTTTTAGTTTTTCTTTTGTGATTGATTTCTAGTTTCATGCCATTGTGATCAGAGGAAATGCTTGATATGATTTCAATCTTCTTAAATTTGTTTAGAGTGCTTTTGTGCCCTAACATGTGATCTATCCTAGGGAATGTACCATGAGCACTTGAAAAGAATGTATATTTTGCTGCTTTAGGGTAAAAGGTTCTGAAGATATTTATTAAATTCAGCTTTTTTTAATTTTCCATTTGCTTGAAGTATTTTTTTCATCCTTTTACCTTCAGTCTATGTGCATCTTTCTTGTAGACAGCATATGTACAGGTTCTGTTTTTTTAACCATGCAGCTACCTTATGTCTTTTGATTGGATGGGTATAACCTGAGACTCTGAAGACCTGATCTGTCAGTTACTCTCTTTGGGTGTGGGGTGCTTTCTCTGCTTCAGTAGGGTGAGGTGTATCTCAGATCTCCATGGAGACCTGAGTTACTGCCCTTCCTCCCCACTTCTTATCTTCAGCTGTGTCTTTTTGTGCTGATTGGAGCTGGAGAGATATCTTGAGATGATTGACCCGGACCACTTTAGTCCTGTATTATATGGAAGGATCAACCCCTACCCCAGCAACGGCCACCTCCAGCACTTCCCTTAGGTATGGTTGCTTCCAGCACTCGATTGGTTCGCTGCTAAGGTCCTCCCATGCATTCTTCTGTTTGTCACCAGTTGTCTCTCTCTCTCTCCCCCTTTCCTTTTGAAAACAAGACAGCTCTTTCAACACACCTTGTTCCCTGGTCCCCAGGCAAGTAACTATGAGTTATATTTTCTACTGTTTTCCTTGGATTGAGAGACTTTCTGGGCTCTCAGCCTCACCCCCACCCCTTTGTTCCTTCAAGGGGAGTCTCACCACCTCTTGGCGCTCCCCACCAGGCTCTGTGTGGCTTCTTCTTTTCTCCTTGGATTTTGAGAGCAGTTCTTGCAGTCCAGAGTTGGTTTTTCACACTGGTTATTCCTAAATTAATTTGTAATCCAGTTTGGTGGTGTGAGCTGGGAGTCTGTGTGTCTGCCTACTCTGCTGTCATCTTGTCAACATGTCTAGTAAATATTTACATCAGTAAAATTTTGTACCCAACCAACACATTATTTGAGGACCAACAGGAAAGGTCTGGAGTTTATTGGAAAGTACTAGTGTTTTTATACTGTATTCTATTTCCCTACTTGTCCTCTGTCATTTTCTAATCTTAGCAGAAAAACAAATAGACTTTCTATAGTCCTGATGGTACCATTCTTTACAGTGTATGTATAATTTTATTCTTTACATCTCAGAGTTGGAAGATGCTGTTCACTGTAAGTATCTCCAGTAAATGATCCACGTTGTTCTTATAACAATCAGGATACCATGCAATGTTTGCTGGCTACCATCAACATTATGTTTATGTGCATGTGTATGTATGGTGGGCACTTTCTAACTACCATACTCATTCCTGTCACTTTCCCTCACCAGACTCATCAAATCCTACAGCAATAACTTGTTGGAAATAGAACATAAAATATCAATTAAGTTAAGTTGACCTAAAAATTGCATAGCAGCAATAACTTTTCACTGGATTTTTGGATGGAGAAACATGAGGATAGCGGACATATTCTCTACATTGGTTCTGGTGATGGTTTCACAGGCTTGTCAAAATTCGTATTAATATGTATCAAATTACACACTTTAATTACATGCAGTTTGTCAGTTATACTTCAGTAAAGCTGGTAAAATACATTAACACAAATAATACCTATATTCTTCTGAGAAAGATCATATTAAATATGCTATATCAACTATATTTACTTAAAATTTAAGTAAATTAAACATTTTTACATATAAAAATACAATAAAAGTTATTGAATTATTTAGCTTTTAAGAATTATTTTTTTTCTTTTTTTCTATTTTATTTATTTTAGAGAGGAGACACAGAATGAGAGAGAGAGAGAGAGAGAGAGAAAGAGAGAAAGGAGGGAGGAGCTGGAAGCTCAACTCCCATATGTGCCTTGACCAGACCAGTGCAGGGTTTTGAACTGGAGACTTCAGTTTTCCCAGGTCGACGCTTTATCCACTGCGCCACTAAGGTCAGGCAAGAATTATTTTTTTTATCAAGCAGATTTTATTTAATAAAGGAATTCTCTAAATTAAAATGATAAATTAATAAAACCTAAAGAGAAATGAATGCAACTAATTATGAGAAAAATTAAAAGACTAAAAACATTTTTAACAATACAGTATATAGAAACTACTGACATATTTATGAGTTTTAGATTTCTTAATCTTTCTTTATTCACTTTTCATTACCTTATTCTTGTAATTTTTGTAATCAGTTTTATGTTGTAAAAGTTTATGTAATTTTCATTCTGATTTATAATAGTTACCTTTTAAAAAATTTATTGTGTTGACATGGTTTCAAGTATCCCACTCAATATAACACCCTCTAAACCCCGTATCATGCCCCCTGTGCACCTTGCACAGTCTCTTTCCATTTGCATTTCATCCTCTTTGCCGCCTGTCCTCCCTGTCCCTACCACCATCCCCCCTTTCCCTCTAGGACTAGCATATATATATATGCTAGTTATTTTTTTTGTGACAGAGATAGAGAGACACAGAGAAGGGGACAGATAGACACAGACAGACAGGAAAGGAGAGAGATGAGAACCATCAATTCTTCATTGTGTCTCCTTAGTTTCCTTAGTTGTTCATTGATTGCTTTCTCATATGTGCCTTAATTGGGGAGGTACAGCAGAGCAGAGTGAGTCCTTGCTCAAGCCTGCAACCCTGGGCTCAAGCCAGCAAACATGGAGTCATTTCTATGATCTTATGCTCATGCCAACCACCTCGCGCTCAAGCCAATGAGCCCATGCTCAAGCCAGCGACCTTATTATTTTGAACCTGGGTCATCCACATCCCAGTCCGATGCTCTATCCACTGTGCCACCACCTGGTCAGACTTAAATTTAATATTAATCTGATATGTGTATCACATCAGTTCAGTGCCCACCAGAAATCTTTTATACTTAACTTCCCCATTCCCAATGTCTTCTTTTTTATTGGTCTCTGACTGGATTTTGTCATCATTTAAAAGGTACTACAAATCATGATTTTAAACCATGGATATGCTTAAGAATACTTTATTCTCAGTTTTATAGATTAATGATATTTTTATCAGATATATTACTCTATATAAGTATTACTTCCCTGATTATTACTGTTAAAATTTTTAGAATGTATTTCTTAGCACTGTTGCTGTCAACAGTTACTCAAGGAAATTTATTGTCTTCTTGGTTTGCTGAAGAGCCACATCATTCTCCTTGAAGTGCAGTAACTTACCCAGGATAAGTACCAGTGTTTGAGCATTCCACATCATTTTTTCTTCTTCAAATATGGTGGATTCTTTATTTTAAGAAAAAATGCTTGTAATTCAGGTAGTTTCGATTTATTTGTTGTTCAAAGTACTACCTCTGGAATGGTTTATTTTTATATTGGACAGTGTTGACCAATATTATTAGTGTATTGGTACCTTTCTGACTTGTAAAGTCATCATTTTTTTCTAAGTACATCTACCTTGTCTATATTGTCTTTTCACTTAGTATATGTTAGTTACTCAATTTTCAGCCACATGTATTATTTTCCTTTTGTCTATTTTTTTAAATTTGTCTATTTTTATAAAGACTTTATTGATTTTAGAGAGAGGAAAGAGAGAGAGAAATGGGGGAAGAGCAGGAAGTACCAACTCATAGTAGTTTCTTCTCCTATTTGCCTTGGCTGGGCAAGCCCAGGGTTTTGAACCACCAACTTCATCATTGTAAGTCAGTGCACTATCCACTGCACCACCGCAGGTCAGGATATTTATTTTATTATAGGTTGTTTGGGATCTCAGTTTATTTCTATAGGGTTTAACTTCCTGTTTATTCTGTTTCGTTGTTTTAACTGCTCATCTATAAACACTTATTTTACAGAATTTGAATTCTTTCTTAGTAAGCTATTTAATAAAGCTGATGTACATTTTTTCTTTATTCCGGAATCATGCTTTTAACTCAGCTTATTGCCTTGTCAATACTTGCGTACCACACTCATTTTGTTTTTTAAATTTTGCTTATATTTTTTACTGCTAATGTGGTTGCAAAACTGACTTGAAATTTTTTTCATGTTGTTTTGGATTTAGCAGCTCACAGTGGGCAATTTATTTGTTTCGCTGTAAAGAGACTGGCTTCTACACTACATGTATATCCACTGTCTCCTTTCTAAAGCTAGTGTGTGGAGTTCTGTCCACATAATCAAGAGTGGGATGACGAGATTATACCTAGTCTTACTTGAAATACTGTCAAGTCCTGGCAACATAGCTCGGTTGTTCATGGTGTCATCTGAAAGCACAGAAAATTGCCGGTGTGATCCCGGGTCAGGGCACATACAGGAGCAGCTCAATGTTCCTGCCTCACTGTCTCTCTCCCTGCCTCTCTTTAAAAATAAAAAATACTTTAAAAAATGAGCCTATTTTTATTTTGATGTCACAGAGAAATAATGTGTAGTGTGCTAAATTTGAGAATCAAACTGTGTTTACTTTAATAATCAAAGGATTATTTAGGATTTAAATGTTATTTTCTTCTATCTGTTGATACTTGAAGGGAGATTATCTATGAAAAGTCAGATATGCAAAGTGCATCTTCCTTTGGGAGGCGATAAAACATGGAATTACGATTCTGAGAAATCCAGTTTTCATCTCATGTGCTGCTGCCTGCTATCAGTCAGTTCATTTAATGACATGTGTCTCATTTGGAAGTGAAGGAATATAGAGGCTTAATTGAACTCAAAGCTGAGGTTTCATTTCTGATTCTAACACTCTATAATCATTCTATACCTTTTCTTCATTATTTTGGGATTAGAACAGTTTCTCTTCCTTTGAAAAGCTTATATTTAAATACAATATTATGCTAACTAATACCTAACATTTAGCAAGTTAATTTGCAAAAATTTGCACACATTTTTAATTACATATTCACAACTGCTCAGAACATAGGCAAAGACAGTATTAGTATCCATAACAGTCATGTGCTTTGAAGTAAGGCTTTCTATTCTTCAGTTTCCTTGTGTTTTAATAAATATCATAATGCCAAACTCAGTGTTGTTTCATGATTAAATCTGCCTGACATGTGATGTCAACAGCAGCCTTTACTACTAGTATAGCTTTGTAGCTATTCTTGTTGGTTGCATTTTTTTAAGCAGAAAATCTAAATGTAGTAAAAAATAAATAACTTATAAAATTTGTGCAGCTAATGCTAGGATTTCAATCCAAGTATTTCATTTTAAACTTTATCATAATTAAATCCTATTTATTGCATTTAATGAGCATATAATATTCTTAAGGAACCCAACTCAAAATGTGTCTAAGACAAAATAGATAGGCTTACATGTCCTAATTTGTTAGTATTCATGCCTTTCAGGGCTGTCTCTTCATCAATTTAAATATTTGTCATAGGGATTTAAAATTTCAGAAGAGGGATTTCATACCCATCAAAACTTCAAATATATCTATTCCACTTTATTATTTTACCAACGTATGATTTATTAAATTTATTAAACAGTCAGTGAACTGTTCCTTCTATAGTTGTTTTCTAGTTTCTAGTAGGAGGATTACATTCCTGAAATCTCCCTACGTGGAAACATTCATAGTTGGCCAACTTAAAATTTTATGGGAAAATAACAGAACAAGAGAGATCAATAGTAGAAATGAAAGTCTTTCACCCTTTGCCCATTTTATAAACCTTGAAATAATGTAAAATCAACCCACTAATTAAAATCATATACATGATATTATACATATATTTAATTCATAATGACAGGTAGTGGATAATTAGTGCCTATTTATTATTCATAATTAAAAAAAATTCAAACTGTCTTTTGGGAAGTTCCAAAAATGATTTTAATTATTCTTATTTTTTCAGAGAATATCTTTACTGAAAAGAATTTTCTATGAGTATCTGATCTTCCATAAGTCTTCCTCATTTTATGTCTCAGTGCTATTGACTTCTACTTTCTCATTCTCTTATTGGGTTCAGAAATGCAAATGAGCTTGATCTTGCAGTTTTAAGACAGACCAGAGTTTGTGTAACCTTTATCCAGGCTTCTCAGTATTATTAAACATGTTGGATAATATATTTCTAAATCTTTCTTCAATATGTATGTGTCTCTAACTCCAGGTCTCCAAAAATAGCTTTATGAGCTCCACTGTTCTTACAAGTGGCTTGGTTTTCTCCTCATGAACAGGAAAATTATTTTCTAAACCTCATGATATTTCGCTTCATTTTTCTATTTTTAGTGAAGGCTCTTTAAAAGTAACTTTGTTTTACTTCTCTGCCATGTTTCTTTGTTTAAATATCTCACTCTTTTTTCTTATTCTTTCATATAGCAAATAGGAATTATTCATAATCTTCAAGTAATAAAACCATCAGTTTCCTGATAAAGAAATGTATTTACGTTCCTAGATTTTTGAATTTGTGTGTTCATAGAAGGGTTAATTTTTTTAATGTATTGTTATTTTCACCCCTAGAACTTATCCACCTTATTTGTTTTCATTATAATAGAATTTCACAAGTAATATATATATTCATGAACACAATAAATATTTTAATTTTTTAAAAATTTGAATTTTGAATATGAGTAATATTGCATCCACAGATTTAAAACAATAATGCAATCATTAATTATTTAATTCTTAAAAAATTATATTTAGAAAATTTAAATGGGGCTACATTGATCAATAAGAATACATAGGTTTCAGATAAACATTTCTATAGCATTTGAACTATTATTACATTGTATACCCATCACCCAAAGTCAAATCATTTTTTGTCACCGTCTATTTATCCTTCTTTATTCCCTTCTCCCCATACCCTTCTCCTGGTCACCACTTTACTTTTATATATGTCTATAAGGTCTCAGTTTTATATCCCACCTATGTGTGAAATTCTATAATTCTTAAGCATTTAGTTTTCTATCAACAAAACTTTGGTGTTCTTTGAAAGTAATGGCAAAACTTAGAGAATAAAAAGCTTGTCCTAAAACCTAAAAAACTAATTACTCTCAGGATACCATTTTAGAAGTTTACCATATTATGCACATAGTATTGTTATTTTCATACTCTTGTGACCAACGATACTTATTGTTAAGACACTGACCACTGACTGAGAAGTGAGTAGACATGGGCCATAGACCAGTTCTTTTAATGTGAAAAAATAAAATGGCATTCTACTATTTTCCCAGTCAATTAAATTAAACACTTTACTTTTATAAGAAACATGTTAGTTAGTAGATTTTAAGGAACTTGCTCGGATTTTAATTTCTTATTTCACATTCTTATTATACTAACATATAAAGAATGTTTTATGACAGTTGCCTTATACTTATTCCTTCATCATTTTACAATATGTAAAATCTAAATTTTCACATTCATAAAATTATATCAAAGCAAAATTTAGTAAAGCGAAAAAACCCTCTGATTTAGACCCTGGCTGGTTAGCTCAGTTGGTTAGAGCATTATCTCAAAACACCACAGTTGTGGATTTGATCGTTTGATCTCTAATCAAGGCACATACAAGAATCAACCAATGAATGCAAAATAAGTGGAACAACAAATCAATGTTTCTCTTTTTCTCTTTCCCTTCCCTTTTTTCTAAATTTAATAAAAATATATTTTTTAAAACTCTGATTTAAATATTGTCAAATGAAACATTGAAACATTCACAAAAGCTAGGAAGAGTTCATTCTTGATAATAAAGTAAAAAAGGAATGTAAAACAAAATGATTGTCATAACAATAAGCTGAATACATATATTACTTGACAAAAAATCACAGAAATTAATCATAGTTAATTAAATAGTAAATAAATATTGAGAATTATAATTCTTAAAATGCAATCAACTTTAATTTCACAAATATTTATGTTTTTAGTGTAGTGTACAACAGGTCCAGTTCTCAAAAAACCTTTAATTAGTTGGACAGTAGTTCTTAAACTTTGATATGCTACAAAATCATTTAGAGAGTCTGTGAAAATGAAAGAACCGAGGATCCTGCTTAATTTATTAGTTCAGAACATCTTGGTTTAGGCACTTGGCACCAAGAAAATGCTGGTTTATTTTACTAATGGACACTGATTTGATCAAAGTCATCTATTGTTGTACATGATAATGCAGTAGAATGTGAATGATGCAAAGTAAGTAGATTTTTTTTCCTCTACTTTAAATTTTTTTTAATTAATTAATTTACTTTATTTTATTTTTTTCTTTACTTTGGACACCAGGAAGACAGAATTGGAATAAGTATAATTGTTGGTTCATAACACATGTCTAGAGTTATTGTTAACCTCTTGAGCACACATGACCCTAATTTTCTAAACAAAAAGTAAAACAATTCTATAATCATCACTGCTTACTTTTCTTTCTGACTAGTCTTATTGAATATTTACGCATTCTTCAGAAGTCAGTATTTTTATACCAGTGTTTTTCAGTTTTACGGTCTCACTTAAGATCCATCCAACTGGCCACAACTTCGGTTCATCTGTTTGCTTGTGTACACTGTTTTACAGTTTGTTCGCCAGCCTCTTGTCTGCGAACTTTGGGTTGCTCTTGTGTTTGCCATTATGAATGGTGCTGCTAAAACGTGTCCTCTGCTGCTCCCACAGGAGGAGTGAATGTGTGTGTAAATGACCAGGTTTAGGAAAAATCCAACTCCCTTTTATATTGATACCCAATGTCATAGTTCCACCAGCAACGCATGAGCACCTGTGGGTCCACATCTAGTCTAATACTCAATATATTCGAACTTTCTAACAGTCACTGTTCTGCTCTAAAATGTGAACTCTCCGTGATCTTTGTATTTCTCTGATATACAAGTAAGTTAAGCACCTCTCTCTTTTTTCTTCTTAATTGACTGTATTTAACCATTATACAAGTTTCAAATGCCTAACTCTGTAAAACTTCTCTATATACCACAACTCTACTTTAAAATTTCAGTTCTAATTAATCTGTATTAATGCTCCTTCAAATTCTTTCCATAAAATGATTCTTATCATATAATAGTATATCCTCTTATTTTGATCAAAGAAATATTCAATTCTGATTAATTTCAGAAATTTTGTTTTGCTCCATGCCAAGCAAGCTGAATTTGGAGTTAGAAATTCCAAATACTTCATTTTAATAATGGTGGTGAAAAATGTGGATGGCAGACACAGAAATAATCTGTAATGAGGCAAGATCTGAAAATGATGTCATGAGAGAACTGATTAGAAGAAGTACCCTTTGTGTTAAAAAAAAATGAGATGATTACAAAGAGTTACATTAGATGCATTTTCTGCTTTGCCATGTGGTTATTTCCTTTGCATCAAAATATGAATTTAATGCCTTAATACTTGAAGTTCTGGAATTCTTCTATTTAAGGGTGTTTTGATCTTACATTTAAAGTTATTTTGCACCAAAACTTGAATTAACTATTACAATCCATTTATAGTGCATGAGCAGGAGAAGAAGCAAGCATGGCACTGGCAGAAAGTTATTGAAATATAGTTGTCAATCCATTGTTTTGACTGAGTCTCTATGTGATGTATTTGAATGTTTTGCATTATGTCTGTGTGTGTGTGTGTGTGTGTATAGTGTTTGTCTTTTCATTAATATGTTATCTAAGCACTTCTCTCTGACAATTGGTCAGTCAGCAAAGTTGTGGACCCAGTCCTCTGTGGACTACCTTTACATTTGATGCCAAATTCAAGAGTTGGTTCAAGGTTCTTCAAAACCACACTTAGCTATGATAATTCACTAGAAGTACTTGTAGAACTCACTGAAAGCTATTATAGTCAAAGCTATAGTTTATTACAGGGTAAATAGAATGTGAAGTTTCCATTGTCTTTCTCAAGAAATTTGTATGTACTACCCTCCAAGATTGATGTGTGGCAACACGCATGGAGTATTACCAACCAGAAAAATTTGCTGAAGCTTCAGTGTTCAGGGGTTTTATTGAGGCTTCATTATGTAAGCACAATTGAGTGAGTGATTACTCACGTGGTTGAACTCAGTCTCCAGGTCAAATAACACTGTATGAACCAAAGCACCCACACATCACATAGTTGGTCTTTCTGGTGTGTCCAACCTGACTGAGTCTGTCAGGTGTGACCAGTTTGCACTCTGAACAAAGAGTGATAGTTGTGTAAAATTCATTATAAATATTATTTATTAACTATGACTTAAATGAACAGGATTTAGAATTGATTGTTCAGTGTAAAGTATTTTAGGATGAGAATCTAATTAGGCAATGAATGAAATTTCTAGAAGTAAAAGTTGTTAAAGGGGAACAAAATTGTAAGGTACTTTTGAATAATTCATATTTATTTATAGATAACTGGGATAAATTTTAAAATATGCTTAATAAAGAATGCTATTTTATTAAAAGAATGCATCATCTCATACCACGAAGGAGATTTAAAAAATCTTTTATTAATAATTTGTTAGGCCTGACCAGGCAATTGCGCAGTGGAAAGAGCATCGGACTGGGATGCGAAAGACCCAGGTTCAAGACCCCGAGCTCAACAGCTTGAGTGCGGGGCCCATCTGGTTTGAGCAAAAAAAGCTCACCAGCTTGGACCCAAGGTCGCTGGCTCTAGCAAGGGGTTGCTCGGTCTGCTGAAGGCCCGCAGTCAAGGCACATGTGAGAAAGCAATCAATAAACAACAATGGTGTTGCAACGGCAATGAAAAACTAATGATCAATGCTTCTCATTTCTCTCTGTTCCTGTCTGTCTGTCCATATCTATCCCTCTCTCTGACTCTCTCTCTGTCCCTAAAAAAAAAATTTGTTAATATCTTTTTTATCAGTGGTGACTTTCCTATTATAAGAGAAAAAATTATAGATAGATAGATAGATGATAGATAGACAGATAGACCCTCAATGAATAACTAAAGAGACAAATAAAGGTCAAGTTGAGTAACTCAGTTATTTGGGAATTAGGTATATGATTTTAGAACATTTAGTTGAAAATACTTTTCTATCATTTATTTTCCTTTGTCAATATTAAATATGTAAATGATTATAACAGCCAAGGACTATTGCTGTGTTATTAATCAACCTTATGCATTGCTCAGGAATCATTAGCACAATTTTAGAAGCTATTTTTTTCTACAATTAATTTTTTTTATTAATTTTAATGGGGTGACACCAATAAATCAGGGTACATATGTTCAAAGAAAACATCTCCAGGTTATCTTATCATTCAATTATGTTGCATACCCATCACCCAAAATAAAATTGTCCTCTGGCACCTTTTATCTGGTTTTCCCTGTACCCCTCGCCTCGTCCCTATCCCACCCTCTCTTCACTCCTCCCACTCCTTAACCACCACACTCTTGTCCATGTCTCATAGTCTCACTTTTATGTCCCACCTATTTATGAAATCATGCTGTTCTCAGTTTTTTTTCTGATTTACTTATTACACTCCGTATAATGTTATCAAGGTCTATCCATTTTGTTGTAAATAATCCGATGTCATCATTTCTTATGGCTGAGTAGTATTTCATAGTATATATGTACCAAAGTTTTTGAATCCACTCGTCCTCTGACGGACACTTGGGCTGTTTCCAGATCTTCGCTATCATGAACAATGCTGCCATGAACATGGGGGCGCATTTCTTCTTTTCGAACAGTGCTATGGTGTTCTTAGGGTATATTTCTATAAGTGGGATAGCTGGGTCAAAAGGCAGTTTGATTTTTAATTTTGTGAGGAATCTCCATACTGTTTTCCACAGTGGCTGCACCAGTCTGCATTCCCACTAACAGTGCAAAAGGGTTCCCTTTTCTCCACATCCTCGCCAGAACTTGTTTTGTGTTGTTTTGCTGATGAGCGCCATTCTGACTGGTGTGACAAGGTGATATCTCATCATTTTGGTTTTAATTTGTATTTCTCTAATGATTAGTGATGTTGAGCATTTTTTCATATGCCTATTGGACATCTGTATGTCCTCTTTGGAGAAATTTCTATTCATTTCTATTGCCCATTTTATGATTGGATTGTTTGTCTTCCTGGTGTTGAGTTTTATAAGTTCTTTATAAATTTTGGTTATTAACCCCTTATCAGACGTGCTGTCGAATATGTTCTCCCATTGTGTGGTTTGTCTTTTTAATCTGTTCTTATTGTCTTTAGCTGTGCAAAAACTTTTAGGTTTGATATAGTCCCATTTGTTTATCTCGCCTTTTATTTCATTTGCCCATGGAGATAAATCGGCAAATATATTGCTGCTACAGATGTCAGAGAGCTTGCTGCCTATATTTTCTTCTAAGATGCTTATGGTTTCACGGCTTACGTTTAGGTCTTTTATTCATTTTGAGTGTGTTTTTCTGAATGGTGTAAGTTGATGGTCTAGTTTCATTTTTTTGCAGGTAGATGTCCAATTTTCCCAACACCATTTGTTAAAAAGGCTGTCTTTACTCCATTGTATGTTCTTTCCTCCTTTGTCAAATATCAGTCGTTCATAAAGGTGTGGGTTTACTCTGGGTCCTCTGTTCTGTTCCATTGATTTATGTGCCTGTTCTTATGCCAATACCAGGCTGTCTTGAGTATAATGGCCTTGTAGTAAACCTTGATATCTGGAAGAGTGATACCTCCTGCTTTATTTATTTTTTTTAAGATTGCTGAGGCTATTCGTGTCTTTTTTGGTTCCATATAAATTTTTGCAATATGTGTTCTATATCTTTGAAGTATGTAATTGGTATTTTAATTGGTATTGCATTGAATTTATAAATTGCTTTGGGTAATATAGACATCTTAATGATGTTTATTCATCCTAGCCATGAGCACGGTATATGCTTCCACTTGTTTGTATCTTCCTTGATTTCTTTTATCAACGTTTTATAATTTGCCAAGTGTAAGTCCTTAACCTCCTCGGTTAAATACACTCCTAGGTACTTTATTTTTTTGGCTGCAATAGTGAAGGGGATTGTTTCCTTAATTTCTTTTACTGACAGTTCATTGTTGGTATATAGAATTGCCTCTGATTTCTGAGTATTAATTTTATATCCTGCCACCTTGCTGAATTCATTTATCAATTACAGTAGGTTTTTCACTGAGACTTTAGGGTTTTCTATATACAATATCACATTATCTGCAAATAATGACAGTTTTACTTCTTCTTTTCCAATTTTAATGCCTTTTATTTGTTCTTCTTGTCTGATTACTGATGCTAGGACTTCCAGAACTATGTTGAATAAGAGTGGTGAAAGGGAGCACCCCTGCTGATTCCTGATCTTAAAGGGATTGCTTTTAATTTTTGTCCATTTAGTATGATGTTTGCTGTGGGTTTGTCGTAGATGGTCTTTATCATGTTAAGAAATGTTCCCTGTTTTCCCACTTTACTGAGAGTTTTGAGCATGAATGGGTGCTGGATTTTACTAAATGCCTCTTCTGCTTCTATTGAAATTAACATGTAATTTTTGTTCTTCCTTTTGTTTATGTGATGAATCACATTGATTGATTTGCTAATATTGAACCAGCCTTGCCTCTCCAGAATAAATCCCACTTGATCATGGTGTATGATTTTTTTCATATATTGCTGTATCCGGTTGGCTAATATTTTGTGAGAATTTTAGCATCTAAATTCATCTCGAATATAGGTCTATAATTTTCTTTCTTTGTGTTGTCTTTGCCCGGTTTCGGGATCAGAATTATGCTCGCCTCATAAAAGGATTTTGGACGTCTTCTTTCCACTTGAATTTTTTGAAATATATTGATGAGGATAGGAGTTAGTTCTTTGTATTTTTGGTAGAATTCACTTGTGAAGCCAACAGGCCCAGGACTTTTCTTTTTTGGGAGATTTTTGATAACTGTTTTGATCTCATTTGTTGTAATTGGTCTGTTTAGGTATTCTGATTCTTTCAGATTGATTTTTGGAAGATTAAATGATTCAAGAAATTTTTCCATTTCACCTAGGTTGTCTAATTTTTTGGCATAGAGTTCTTCATAGTATTTTCTTACAATGCTTTGTATTTAGGTTGTGTCAGTTGTTATTTCTCCACTGTCATTTCTAATTTTATTTATTTGGGTCCTCTCTATTTTTTTCTTGGTGATTCTAGTTAAAGGTTCATCAATCTTGTTTACCTATTCAAAAAACCAGCTTCTAGTTTCATTGATCCTCTGTATTATTTCCTTCACCTCTATGTCATTTATTTCTGCTCTGATCTTTATTATTTCCTCCTTCTTCTGGTACTGGGCTTTATTTGCTGTTGTTTTTCTAGATCTTTTAGATGCAGGGTCAGGTTGCTTATTTGAACTTTTTCTAGCTACTTTTGGTATGCCTGTAGTGCGATAAACTTCTCTCTCAGCACTGCTTTTGCTATTTCCCATAAATTTTGAGTAGATGTATGCTCATTATCATTTGTTTCTAGAAACTTTTTTTTATTTCTTCTTTGTTCTCATTGTTAATCGATTCATTATTTAATATCATGCTATTTAGTTTTCAAGTCTTTGAGTATTTTTTTGTTTTTCTTTTGTTGTTACTTTCCAGTTTCATGTTATTGTGATCAGAGAAAATGCTTGATATGATTTCAATCTTATTAAATTTATTAAGACCATTTTTGTGTCCTAACATGTGGTCTATCTTAGATAATGTACCATGAGCACTTGAGAAGAATGTATAATCTACTTCTTTAGGGTGAATAGTTCTGAAGATATCTATTAAATCAGGTTGATCCACTGTATCCTTTAAGTCTGCTGTTTCTTTACTAATTTTTTTCTTGAGGATCTATCCAGTGTTTTTAGTAGGTATTGAAATCCCCTACTATTTTAGTATTGCAGTTAATCTCCCCCTTTAAATCCATCAAAGTCTGCTTTATGAATGTCGGCGCTCTTATATTTGGTGCATAGATATTTATAATAGTTATATCTTCCTGTTGAATTGTTTCCTTTATCATTATGTAGTGTCCTTCTTTATCTCTTACTACTGCCTTTGTTTTAAAGTCCATTTTGTCAGATATAAGTATTGCTACCCTGACTCTTTTTCAATTCCATTTGCATGAAATATTTTTTTCCATCCATTTACCTTTTGTCTATGTGCTTCTTTTGTTTTAAGGTGTGTCTCTTGTAGACAGCATATGTATGGTTCCTGTTTCTTTAATCACTCAGCTACCCTATGTCTTTTGATTGGATCATTTAATCCATTTACATTTAAGGTTATTATTGATATGTAGTTGTTTATTGCTATTTTATTCTTTAAATCTGTATTCTTCTTTTGCTATATTCTTTCCTCCCTTTGAACTGTTCACCACAGGCCCCTTAGTATCTTTTGCAGAATTGGTTTTATTTTAATAAATTTCTTGAGGCTTTCTTTTTCTGGGAATCTCTTTATTTCTCCTTCAATTTTTAATGTTTGCCTTTCTGGAGAGAGTAGTCTTGGTTGTAGGTTTTTGTTCTGCATTACTTTGATTATATCTTGCCATTTCTTTTTGGCCTCAAGTGTTTCTGTTGAGAATTTAGATGTCATCCTTATGGGGGCTCCTTTGTAGGTGATAGCCTTTTTTTCTCTAGCAGCTTTTAAACTTTTCTCTTTATTCCTTAGCTTTGGTATTTTAACTATGATGTGTCTTGGTGTAGATTTCTTGGGATTTCTCTTTAATGGAGTTCGGTGTGCTTCTTTAATGTGTGGAATGTTTCCCAGACTTAATTTAGGGAAGTTTTCAGCTAAGATTTGATTGAACAAAGTTTCTATTTCTCGTTCTCTCTCCTCTTCTTTAGAAACCCCTATGATGCGGATGTTATTTCTCTTCATGTTGTCACAGAGCTCCCTTAGAGTTTCCTCACATTTATTGAGTCTCTTTTCCTTTTTCTTCTCTGCTTCTGTGCCTTTGTTTATTTTGTCCTCTAACTCGCTGATTCAATCCTCAGGGTCATTCATACTGCTTTCAGTTCTGATACTGTATTTGTCATTTCTGTCTGATTCTTTTTTATTATTTCAATTTTGTTTTTTATACTTGTTATCTCTGTATTTAGGTGATCATAGTGACTATCCATTGTTGTTCTAATTTCTTTGAGCATCCTAACTATCATTATTCTAAATTCTGCTTCTGGTAATTTGGTTAAATCTCGTTCATTCAGGTCCTTCTCTGGGGATTTCTCTTGATTTATTTGTTTTGCATTTTCTGCCTGCCATTTTGTCTGTGTATAAGCAAGTTGTGGCCTCTGGAGTCCAGTAGGTGTTGCCTTTGTGTTCTCTAAGTGTGGTCTGTCTCCCGGCCTGCCACCCCCTCTGCTGCTGCCTACAGTGGTTGCGTATGGGCGTTGCCAGAGCTGGCCTACTGCGGCTGTTGCTGTGATTTCTGCCTCTCCTCCACGGGAGGGACTGTCACTCAAGCCACAAGCCTCAGCACCAAGGGTAGAGGTGAGCACCTCTGCTCAGCTGCGGACCCAGCCTCTTTCCTGGCTTCTGCCCAGCCCCCACGGTCAGAGCCTGCTCGCCATAGTTTCTCGGGTTGGACAGGGCTGCTGACATGCTCTCAGTGTTGAGCCTTTGCCCGTGTGGAGCTTTAGCCCCACCCTTGAGGCCAGGGCCCTCCTGCACAGGATCGCAAACCAAGGTTTATTGCGCCGGGCGTGGCTGCCTGCCTGCGCTCAGCTGCGAACTTCCGCTTGTCCTGGGCTTTACCCGGCCCTTGCGTTCAGAACCCACCTGCGCACGCAAGATGGCAACTCGCAGTTTCTCTGGCTAGAGGGGGCTGCTAGCGTGCACTCAGCTGCAAGCTTCCGCTCATCTGGGGCTCTAGTCCACCCTCTACAATTCATTTTTAAGAACAGAACTCGAAATTTTATTCGTCTGACTTATCAAAAGTGACACGATTGACAGCTATGCTCATCATACAATGTATACAATTATATATTTTTCTGAGTTGATATTTAAAAGCCAACATAAAAGAAGGCTCATTTTGTAATTCAACTTCTGAATGGGATCCCAGAGTTTAATACTGAACTCTGTGGTATTATGGATAGTGACTTAGAAAATTCCATTATACTGAATGAACAAAGATATTTGAAAGTTTACTTTCAATTTTTAGTTTATTATAAAACACAGCTGCATCAAATATTTTGTTCTTGCATCATAAGAAAAAATAACTGCCTTTTTCTTTCAGTAGATGAAAGAATTTCACATTTTTTTTTCTTGTAAACATTCATAGGAGAAAACTCTATTATCTATTGATGTAAGTTATATGTTTAGAAATCTTCTCACATATATCACTTACTTTTTCATAAGAAAATGTGTTATTTTTGTGCGCAGCATTTACAGAATAAAACCACCAAATAATTTAAATATTCTAGCTATAGACGATTAGCTTTGCTGCTTTGAATCTTATCACATAAATGAAAAAAGAAAGTAGGTATTAGGTACTATAAAGGTCAGTTATTGAGTTAATGTTGCAGTTTGACAAGTTCTGTTTGATAAATAGTCTGGACAAATCAATACATTAAAAAATTGTTTTTAAGTACAAATATGAGAATGCCTGTATTTTTTATTCTTTTGAAAAACTATAAGATTTTTTTAATATTTCATGAAGAACTTAAATAAAACTCAAGAGATGACCTTTCTAAAGAAGAGGATATATTCCTTATTATTATTCTGTATCCTGAAATTTCTACTGAAATGTGACATTTCTAAAGAACTTTAAACAGAAATATTAAAGGACAGAATAAGAAGTTACTTTCATTATAATAAAAAAGATCTGACTATATGACCCCAATAAGACAACTTACATATATTAACACTACCTATTTTATACTGAAGGACCATATGGTAGCCAGAAAAAGAATTACTGAGCATAAAGTATAATTAGTGTGTGTGCTCTGATACTTGTAGTCAGAATCCCATAATCCTTTATGGAAGTAATTGAGAATCTTTTGCTCCTGTATTTTCTAGCTCTCTTTGTTTGTATGTGTGTATGTGTGTGCATGTGTGAGTGTGAGTGTTTGATTCCATATATAGAATAGGTCAATAACTAGAAGATTGATTTTTTAATATTTTCTCCAGCACTTAATTGAATTATTAAGTATATTACTGTACATAACAAAGTAAAATTTGATATATTTTACAAATAAAATTTATATTTTATTATCTATCTGTATCTAGTATCCTTACTAAAAATTATTTTAATCTTTGATTTCTAAAAATATATATATAACATTTCAAAGACAACGTTTTTCAATGTGTGTTGCACACAACTATTGACATTAGCAGAAACTAAAAAGTAGTTAAAAATTTTTATATTCTTAACAAATGTCAACAGGTTTTGTTGCCTGTACTTGCTGAAAGTACTTCTTAGTATCTTTTCCTTGTTAAAGTATGACATGGATTCCCAAGAGGAGAATAAACCTGCAGCATGTTCCAAACAAATTTCACTATCAAACTTTTTATATCTTTTCATTTATTCGAGAGATATTTAATGAGTACTTGAATTATCATACTAGACAAATCTAAACAAGTCCTTGTTCTCATGGATTTTATGTCCTAGTAAACTCATCTCTCAGAACTTGTGCTCTACAGAATCTTTACAACGGGTAATAAATAGCAGCAAGATACTTCATTCAGTGCTTAATATATGTTGACTTACTAATTTTCAAAACAAACTTATGAGTTAAACACTATTATTATAATCACTGTACACAGGAAAGTTGAAGCTTAAGGGAAGTTAAGTTCACATATTTTGAAGTCATATGACTAACAAGTGATAAATTATGCATTCGAACCTGAGGGCTCTTAACGACCCTGTATTACAGTAAGGACTGATTCTTTATAATATTCATGCCTTACATAAAACATAATAAGGCAGCCTGACCAGCTGGTGGCGCAGTGGATAGAACCTCACACTGGGACGTCTTTCTGTCATCCAACATGTCAAAAATCTCATCTTTGCTTCTCTGGTGTCTCAGTTTCTATTAAGCTGCTTATGTTCAAATTAAAATTTGTGGCAGCAGCTATGCGTAGTAGTGTCAGAATTATGCTATTTTACTTGATTATTTCCTCATCAACTCTGTCATCTCATCCATTCCTTAAAGTAAATTTAAATCTTTAATTATTCTACTTCTTCTATTTGACCCTATTTTTGTTCTTTATAATTTAAGGAACAATTAGCATGTTTCTACCACTATGAATCTGAGGACACAATAATAAACCTTATAGAAGGAGAACAAAAGACAACCCTCTTTCATACTTCTGTTAAAAATCATCTTCATGTGACAATAGTGATAGTATGTTATAGAAATTGAAATGTGCTCTATCTTGAAGAGAGTTAGAAAATACAATTTAAGACCAATGTTCATTGAAACTGTAGAAAGTCAATATACATAATGCATAATTAAATTACAACTCGATTATAGCATTTTCAAGATTTATATTTATCCTTTTTTATGCTTAATTGGAACTATGTCTCTACATTTCCTCCTTCTTGTTATGCTAATATTGTCTTCATGCTGAAATAGTAAATTTCACTGAAAGATTGGGAGTTGAGGGTTATGAGCAAAATAATAAGAGTAAAGGAGAGAAAACTCCATAGAACATTAAGAAATAAGACTGGCATGAGTAGGCATGAGAAAATTCAAGGTCGTGGACAGACATAGGTTGACATGAATGAGGAAGGTGTGGTGACCAGGTTATAGGGCAGGTGGCTCATTGTCCTTTCTGATATTTTTCCCTGTCATTCCATTTTCCATGATTATGGTTACAGGAAGGGGGAAGAAAGAAAAAGTAAGTGTTTAGAATACATGATGACAAAGATAGGAGATTGGAAGCATTTGAGTGAATGAATTTATTCATTTGATATTATTGATTCTTTACTTGCAACCATTTAGTAGCCCTTTGATGCCAATCTACATATAATTTTTGTTTTAAACTATTTATTTATTTACTTTATTTATTTATTTTACAAAATGAGAGAAGAGAAACATCTATTTATTGCTCCACTTATTTTTACTTTCATTTGGTGATTCTTGTATGTGCCCTGATCAGGGATAAAACCAGCAACCTTGCCATCTAGGTATGACATTCTAACTACCTGAGCAACCCATCCAGAGCTAAAACTCTCATTATTCTGTTTTTCCTTTTGAAATTAGTTTTGGGAAATGATGATTGTTTAAAATATTTTCATTGATTTGTGAAAGAGTGAGAGAGGAAGGGAGATTGTTTAAAGAGAGAGAGAGAGAGAAGAGCCAACTTGTTTCAGATAGTTGTTCCATTTACTTGTGTATTCATTGATTGCTTCTTGTATGTGCTTTCACTGGGGGCGGGGAGTCTAACCTGTAACCTCTGGTTTGCTGGGTCCATGCTTTATCTACTGAGCCACCTAGCCAGGGCCTTAAAATCCTTGGTAATTATCTTCTTGTTGGCTATAATGCTGCGCTGACAATATTTTGCTTTTTGCTTTGTTTTTGAAGGACTATGAAATGTATTCTTAGACTGATTTTTCAGAGTGTTGATTAAAATGTTATGCGCATCTTCAAGAAATCCAATATGTGGTTTATTGAACAAAATTTAGTCTGATTTCTACTTTTTAAGCGAAAACTTCATCCCATGCTTCTACTTTCTTGCTCATGTCCATCTCCATGACTTACCCTTACTTCTGACATAACGTCAGAATTAAAATTTCCAGGTTCTCACTACTCTGGTTTCTACTTTTTTCCTTTCCAATTATATTCGCTGCTCTCTATTACTATATTTTATAATATAACATGTTATGATAATGATGTTAATTTCAGCACTGTTTCTTATCATTCCTCTCACTATTATATACTATAATCACTGCCCTAAATAACTAGCATATTCCTACAGTAATTTATAATACACACACACACACACACACGCACACACACACACACACACACACACACACACACACACCAGAGTATTCTATCTCAACACCCTTTGAGTCCTACAGATATTTTCTTAACATTATAAGACATACTGA
Organism: Rhynchonycteris naso; assembly: GCA_037038555.1. Taxonomy (NCBI): domain Eukaryota; kingdom Metazoa; phylum Chordata; class Mammalia; order Chiroptera; family Emballonuridae; genus Rhynchonycteris; species Rhynchonycteris naso. Next base: position 127,203,735 of record CM072999.1, read on the forward strand.
TTTATCAGTAAGAAGGAGCCCATTTTGAGACCTGATGATATTATGTTATTTTGACTTTATTCGATCCAAGTTAAAATTCCTAGCATATAGCAGAAACTTAATAAATGTCATTGGCATTCATTCCCCTTGGTTATCAAGGAGTTATTATTCTAACCATTGTTGTGAATATAATGAATATTTAGGAACTAATGAAACAAAAGTGTTTATATACACTAATGTTGCACCTAAAAATGATTTTATGTTTACAGATCATTAAGGTAAATTCTTTCTCAATTGATAAATATGGTGAGTTTCATGTCGCTTCATCCATACTCTGGAACGCTCAGAGCTTAAGCTTAATGGCCATTTCCAGAGAGGACAGACTCTTAAATTGCTCTTTGGTTCCTGACAAAGAATAGGTCTTTAGAATATAATGAATAGATAGTAGATAGTAATATTTTTTACCTTAGACATTTTTATGTCGAAATTCTTAGTGACATCTTGGCAGGATAGATCACAAAAATATTCTGTGGCATTGTCCTACTAGTAATGACGAAAATGATTCATCCTATGGACTCACAGTATAGCAATGAGAAACTGAGCCCTGTTTACTTGACAAGCCTTTTCCAAAAATTCACGTTTAGCATCTGAATGCTTTAATGATTTACTTTTTCTAACTGTAATTTTGGAAGATAGTTCAGATAAGCTTTCTGTGAATAATTTTTAAAAAATAGAGATAAGAGCAGACTGTATGTCAGGTATCTCAGTATTTCACTATCATTCGCCTACTATAGGTAGATAGGTAAGAAGGTAGACAGATAAACTGACAGAATTGTGAGTGTCACTGTGATGACTTGAAATCAAACTAAGGCCACTTCAGTAAATGTGAGAAGTTCTTTTTAAGAGTCATAAAATTTTCCCAGATTGGTCTGGAAAATCAACCAACATTCTTTCTTAATCAAGGTTTCTAAGTAGTCTCTGGTAGAAAATCAGACACTCTTGACTGGTTATGTTAAAAGCTATCAACTTTATTAATTAATTAAGTCCTAGGTAATCAGATATAGCTTACCTGATGCTTTGTGAAATGAATTTGCCAATGTGTTTGTAATAAAACTAAGATAATATGCTAAACACCTGCTTGTGTCTTATCGATGGATGATTCTGTTGAACTTTTAATTTTCTTAAGGAGATTCTCTTTGGAAATTTCTTCAATTAGCCTGTTTAAGACTTACCTGTAAATTAGAATCAGAAAGAAAATCTGACAATATTTTCAGGGAATGTGCTTTGGTTATTCTGTGATCAGTGTTGGCAGAAGCTCAGGTTGTCAGCCTTCAATATTGTTCTTCCATTTTATGTGGTCGTTAGGGTGGTGCAAAGCAACCCTGTGCTTTATAATTTGAGGGAAATGCTTAATCTCAGACAGAATCTCTGAGGAGGCTTTTTTGGTACAGATAATGAAGGCACAGATGTAGAGGTAGTTGATAAACCAACCTTGTAACAAAGGCTTCTATATCCATTATGCATAATCGGGTTCGATGTGTAACACTGTTCTTGAATGGAAAACATTTGATATCTCTACACCGCCTCTTATTTTGTGTCTGTGTCAAGTGCCAACACTATAAGGTAAAAACAGTGGTTTGTGAGCACTGCAGTATAATAATACTGACTTGGAATACAATATTTCAGCAAACTTCCTCTGGCTGTCAAAGTTAACAAAACATAGTGATTCCTTTTAGTAGACAAAGATAGTACTCAGAATGTTACCTATTGACTAGTTGCATTTATAGAGCAATCTGTGAAACCCAAGAAGGATTGAAGTCATTTTACTTTCAATGACATAAATGCAGATAACTAATGGTGACTTGATAAGGTAGATAACAGCAGTTTAATGCAGTAAGATAAGATAAGATATATGATTATGAGACATGATTCTTATATCAAATATATCCCTTTTCACTTAAATACCTTACTGAAATAATGTAAGTTTCCTGAAAGTGTTCCTTGACTTTAACCTGTGTTATTTCACAGTCATTTTGTGGTACCGCCTTAGAAGAAATTGAAAACAGATACACTAATGCCTATCTGTTTATTAGTTTCAGGGTAAACCATTCAAGTAAAACTTATCTCCATTGTCAGTTGAGATGCCATATTCCTTTGCTTAACATGTATAGCATCCTTGCAGCCAGTAAATGTTATGTTTGGAAGCATTATGTCAGAAAAGGGATAATTATACTGTCAAAAACACTGACTTTTTTCCAAAAAATTATTTAGCCTAAACATTCACTAAATCTACAGAAGCACTTGGGGTTATGTCAATTTTGGAAGGAATTTTTTAATGGTGTTCTTCTGGAAGAACATATAAAGATTAATTTCTTCATGGAAAATTCTGGTTGACAGAGAAGTCAACTGAGGAGTCCATTAATTCAACTTTATTAAACATAAGATATAACTGTGTAGAAAATTACAGAAAATTTTATGAAAATATTAAAAAGTACATAACCATATTGGAAAAAATAGATTTATCAGAAAAATATTAATTACAGTATATAGAAGGTTAGAAATTAAAATAAGTTGCATAATTATATATCTAAAAAGTATTCTACTTATTTTATTTTTAATATTTCCTTAATATAATTTAAAATATTTTCTATGAATATGTAAGAATGTCTACTATATGTATAGTTTATTATTTTTTTTAAATTATTTTTATTACTTATTCATTTCAGAGAGGGGGGAGAGAGAGAGAAAGAAAGTGGAGAGGAGCAGGAAGCATCAACTCCCATATGTGCCTTGACCAGGCAAGCCCAGGGTTTCAAACCAGCGACCTCAGAGTTGTAGGTCGAGGCTTTAATCCACTGCGCCACCACAGGTCAGGCTGTATAGTTTATTTTTTAAAATATTTTGAATTAGTTTTATAAAGGAACTAATTTTTGACTCCACAAATATGTTAAAACTAACTTGTAAGGCAATAAAAAAAAACATTTCAAAAATATATAATTTATTTAAATTATGAATTTTGGGACTTTTTGTACAAAGATTTTTTTTGTACAAAGATTTTAAGATAAATTATATAAGATAAATTATACAATTATTCTACTTGTCTTTTCATGTTAGCACTTGTATCACATGATATCTTGTATTATAGTCATTAAAGTATATATTTTATCTACTGAGGCGAATGTTTTTCATGTTTTGTGAATGGAACATATATGACATTACTGAAATACGACCTCTTAGAAGAGGATTTAATAATTAGGTGATATGTAAATACTTTAAATTTTTGTTTCTTGATTATTTAGAGAAACAGCAAGAAAGGGAGAGAGAAAAAGAGAGAGAGTAAGCATTTTTGTTCCACTCAGTTGTGTATTCATTGGTTGCTTCCCTTATGTGCCCTCACTGGGGATGGAATGAGCAGCATTGGTGTTCTGGGAAGATTCTCCAACCCAGTGGTTTTCAACTGCCTTCCACCAGCAAAAGTCAGGGTGGGTGAACAATGTGTTCTAAGCAGGAGAATACCAAGACCTGATTTCTCTTATAAAAGAGAATTTGACTGCCTGACCTGTGGTGGCACAGTGGATAAAGCGTCGACCTGGGAACACTGAGGTCGCCAGTTCAAAACCCTGCACTGGTCTGGTCTAGGCACATATGGGAGTTGATGCTTCCAGCTCCTCCCCCCTTTCTCTCTCTTTCTCTCTCTCTCTCTCACTCTGTGTCTCCTCTCTAAAATGAATAAAATAAAAAAAATTTAAAAAAATGAGAATTTGACTAATCTCAAGAGAATGGGAGAAGGTCAAAAGAAGAAGTATATTGATTGGTTCATTAGAAGGCTATTGTAGGACATTTGAGGTAGTTGGTGTGAGAGGTAACAGTGGTAGTAGAAACTGAGAGAAATGTATAAACTAATATATTTTGAAATTATAATCAATAAAAATACTTATATTTTCTAATCATAGACCATTTTCTTGAACAAAGAGCTGTCATTCCTGATCTCTACTATTTAACCATCTCTTTAACTGCCAAACATATAACCCAGGATATATATATACTCACAGAAAATGCTTTCACTATAATTCATTAATGATACTAAACTTGTCAGAAACAATATATATTTTCAATTTTAATTTGTGTCTTGCTGACATTTGGCACATTAAATTACTTCATGTACTTTGAAGCATGCAACTACTTTAATATTTGTGTGACAGATCTCTTAATTCATATAACTTTCTTCTTGTATACATTTATTGAACTTTAGAGATTTGATTTTCCTCTAACCTCATAATTCATTATATTCAAGAGAATTAAAATTTGAATTTTATTTTCTTTGTTAATACTTAGTGAGCTATTTCAATAAAACTGTAGCTTACAGTAAGCTCCCATTTCTGAAATTTTAAACCCATGTTTCTACTTGGTTAATAGAGCCATGCAATTTTCAGCATATAATAGATAAAATGTTCTGTAAAACACTTCCAATACAAAGAACTGAAATTTCTGGGAAATACTCTAAAAATATTATTTAAAACATTAAAGTGTTTATTTTAAAAATACCAGTATAAATTTATAAAAAAGCAGTACCATTACACTACTTTTGCCCATGGGGTATTGACTGACATAGGTAGATTTGAGCATTAGTTTTGAGAGCATTTCCCGACAAGGGATGCAGAACCACAAACCTTTCCCCCAATAAATTGGAACTCAAAAGGTTATATCCACAGTGTAAGAGTAAAGTGAAAATAATTCTAGTCTACACATTCCCACTTCCAAGTAAGTGCAGAGAAATCTGCCTTTGAAGTGAGTAGGGTAAGGGTGTTGTGTGAAGTCATACTTCAAGTTATAATCACAAATTGGATTTTTATGTGGATTATTAGCTTAAATTCATGTCACCTAGGGGAGTAAAATAAAACTTTAAGCTATGAACTTAGATTAATGAGATCCTAGATATTGATGCCAATAAGTGCCTATGGACACAAATATTTCTAGACAAAGAAACCATTATTTAGGCATCAAAGTAATCCCATAAGTATTTTTTAAAGAGCAATGAATATCACAGAAGTAAAATTAACAGAGAATACACAGAAACACGGTACCCTGAGAGAAAAACACCCTTACAACCATAATTGGAAATACCAGCCAGTATAAAATAACTGCTTTGTTTAAAGAAATAAAGGACAGGCATTACTACATTTGCAGGTAATGGGAAAGTATTTAAAAAGTGGTATAACAGGTATAAAAAAGAGCTACACAAACATTCATAAGTGAAAACTACATTATTGTAATTAAAAACACAATGAATGAGTTTAGCCTATTAAATGGAATTGGAGAAAATGTTAATGGAATGAATTAACTCAGAAAAAATTATTTATAGTACAATGCATAAAAACCAAGAAATGGAAAATTCGGAGGATAGATTAAGCCAAGGAAGACAGAATGAAAAGGATCCTCTAATGAGGATAAAGAAAAGAAAGACACATAGGCATTATTTGAAGAGCTAATGATGAGAGTTTTTTAAAAAATCACCTAAATGAAAGACACCAGACTTAAGTCAACAGAGTTAGGAAGCCCAGAAAATCCCAAACTATAGGAATAATAAAATTCCATACCTGAAAACACAATATTGAAGTTATAGAATATCAAAGACAAAGAGATTTTAAAAGTAGCTTGTGGGAAGAAACAAGAAGGACATGCATTGTAAAGTGTAAGATTTTGAACTTACTTATCTATAGCAATTATAATAAGTGTTTACTTCTCTAAGCAGTTTCAATATCCTGATATCGTGCTAACATATAATCCTATGTACAAGCAAAATATTCTTTTTTTTTTTTTCTGTGGCAGAGACAGAGAAAGTCAGAGAGAGGGACAGACAGACAGGAAGAGAGAGAGATGAGAAACATCAGTTCTTTATAACGGCTCCTTAGTTGTTCATTGATTGATTTCTCATATGTGCCTTGACCGCCGGCCTTCAGCAGACCGAGGGAGCCCTTGCTAGAGCCAGCGACCTTGGGCTCAAGCTGATGAGCCTTGCTCAAACCAGATGAGCCCTCACTCAGGCTGGCGATCTCGGGGTCTCGAACATAGGTCCTCCACATCTCAGTCCGATACTCTATCCACTGCACCACTGCCTAGTCAGGCCAAGCAAAATATTCTTTAAGATAAGCTTAAAATATTTTTAGAAAATTATTATTCAAAAGTTCTGTAAAGATAATTCTAAATGATGTACTATAAGCCAAAGGAAATTGATCATAGATTTGGAGGTTTTATAATGAAAGAAGAATTTAAGGATGAATAAGCTAACATATGTCTGGATAATTCTAAATAAAAGTGCAGGTATAAAATTTTAATAATGCACCTGACCAGGCGGTGGTGCAGTGGATAGAGCGTCGGACTGGGATGCGGAAGATCCAGATTTGAGACCCCGAGCTCGCCAGCTTGAGCACAGGCCCATCTGGCTTGAGCAAAAGCTCGCCAACTTGGACCCAAGGTCACTGGCTCCAGCAAGTGTGACTCCGTCTGCTGAAGGCCCGTGGTCAAGGCACATGTGAGAAAGCAATCAATGAACAACTATGGTGTTGTGATGGCAACGAAAAACTAATGATTGATGCTTCTTATCTCTTTTCGTTCCTGTCTGTCTGTCCCTATCTCTCTCTCTCTCTGACTCTCTCTCTCCCTGTCCCTGTAAAAAAAAAAAAAAGAATTAATAATGTTCAATAGGTTTTAATAAAGCAAGAGAGAATTAAAATTCATGGCTCTGTAAAAAAGGCTGAAATGAGAATAAAAGGGACAAAATGTTCTATGATTCTTGTTTTGTTTAGGAGGATGGTAGAGGTATTTATTGATTGATGTTTTTAGATAACTTAAGATGCATGTTGCATTCTTTTGGATAATCAATAAAAGAATAGAAAAAGAGTGGTTAAATTCTCAACTTGTAGCAGAAAAAAACTGAAATGAATAAGTAACCCATCAATCTAGAAAAAGAAGAAGAAAAAGAAAAACAACACAAAACAAATAGAAACTACAAAATTGGAAGATAACATTTGTTCCCAAATATACCAATAGTTATAGTAATTGTAATTAAATAATGGGCTATGTTCTGAGTAATATACAAAGATCATTAGACTTTCTTGAAAAAACAATATAACCACATGCTGTTGAAAAGAGAAGCTTGTATAATATAAAGAGACTGAAAACACATAACATTCAATAACTGAATGAATGCCAGGGAAACTATACTACTATGAGACAAAATAAAGTTTTATATAATAAAACATTAACAGAAATAAATATTATTTCATAATAGTAAAAGCTTCAATTTATCAGTATCATAAAGTAATTTTAAATTTGTGTGTACTTAATAACATAGACTCAATATATATAATGCAAAGTGAAGGCATAACTACAAGAAAAAATTTTAAAAATCTACCACCCTTCTAAATTAATCCAAGTAGAATAAGTAAATAAATTAACATTAAAAAATCGATAAATAAATTAACCTGTGTAGATAATTTGAACGAATCAGCTATCAGTCTTGACCCGGTAGATCCACATGGCAACCCCAAATTGCAGCCTATTCATCCTTTGAAGTGCACACACAACATGGCATCATTTATGGTCCCACTGGTTCCTCCTTTAGTTCAGAACTGCACCAATGCAGTTGCTGTTTTCTCTGTAACTAAGCTCTCCCCCTTTCAGGTTCCTGCTCCTCTTATCTGCCACAGTATTCTTTCTAAAAGATTGATTTAATATATAAAATTTAAAAATGTTTGAAGACCCTCAATACCAATAGGATAAAGACCTAAATTTTCTAACATGACATTCAAGTATCCCTGAATAAAGTCTCTGCTTTTCTCTCCATCTTTATTTCCTCTCAAGTTCACATGCACCTTTGTGCACTGGCTGTGCTAATTGATTGTAATCCTCTGAATACAGCCCCTCTCTATATCCTTATATTCTCCTTATTTTTTCATGTACTAATCCCCCTACCTGGAATGTCCTCTCTTACTGCTTAGCAAACTGATAATTTTCTGTATATCTTAGAAGATACAGTTCAAGTATCTCCTTCCTTGTGATGCCTTGCCAGGCCAGTCCTCCTGAGTGTTATTCACCTCCTTACTTTCTACCTTGGAATGGTTTATGATACTTTATTTTTTTGTAAATTAGCTGTTTGTATGTCTGCCTGTTGAATTATATCATAAATTTGCATGCCAAGCAAACTTTTTTTCTAATCATTTGCTATTTTAATTCTTATCAGTTATATAGGAAGAGTTAAAACATTAAATTCATGAATAAAACTAGAATTAGAAGGGTAAGGATAGTTTCTGAAAGAAGCAAGAAGTGTCAGTTAAAGAAATTGGTGATGAGAAGAGCAATAGTATAAAAAGTACATGGAATAATACAATAAATGTATTAGATGAGGCACATTGGTGAAGTGGTCCTAAAACCTCTTAGAATATTTTTAAAATTTTACTTGTTTTACTTTATTTTATTGTTTTAGCATCTTGATGGAAGGGATACCAAGGAAAGTTGTGCAGTTTTTATATTGTACAGCTCAAGAGGTTGCCACAAATATCTAATCACAGATGTGATTGTGTCGGGTAGTACAATCCTGAGTGGTTGCATACAATTATTTTGAGTAAATAAAGCCCATCTTTAGCACCAAGGAAATAATTGTCATTAATTACAACCACTTGGAATCATTAATAAAAGAACTACATTTTGACTACTCTAAATGCTGAGAGAAAAATATAACATCTTTCAGAAATTTTCCCATCAAAAAAAAATTATAGGAACTAAGTGTAGCAAGTTCTAATTATATGAAAAAAATCACAATTATACCACATAAGTGAGTCCATTGCAGTGTGTTGAAAGCCACATTCACCTGTAGTATAATTTCTAAAGTTTGTTTAAGGTTTACACATGATATTATGACTGGCAGCCAAATTAATTCAGACAGCAAATTTATATATTTTGGTATCTATTTTATTAAATAATGGTTACCAAAAACCTTGAAGACTGAGCCTCACATGGAAGTAATTAGAATTCACTAATGTCTTTATCTGCTTCAAAGTTTCATGCTAGTTTGGAGACGCTGCATTTCATACCCAGAACATCATTTGGTTGTTGACAGTATAAGGCAAACACAGTCACGACACTCTTTTCTGGGAAGCAGCTACAAAGAAAAACTAAACTTTGTCAATTTCACCTTCTAATGCTTTTTAAAAGCGATGAGTCTCTTTCACTGCCCACACTCAGTCAATCAGTTTCCCACCCCCAGCTCGAAATCCTGGGTCAAAATATGCTCTCCATCCACCTCTTATATTCCATTTCTGTTGCTAGATATAGTCTTAAAAATAGCTTCTCACACTAAGAATTGGCTTGTTGCCACCTACATAACTTATCAGTTTTAACATCTCTTTCCTACAGATCCTCCTGCTGTCGAACCAGCATTTTTGGAAATCCGGCAAGGACAAGAGCGAAGTGTCACTATGAGCTGCCGGGTTCTGCGAGCCTACCCCATACGGGTACTGACCTATGAGTGGCGCTTGGGCAACAAATTATTACAGACGGGTCAGTTTGACTCACAAGAGTACACAGAGTATCTAGTGAAGAGTCTTTCTAATGAAAACTACGGGATTTATAACTGTAGCATCATAAATGAAGCTGGAGCCGGGAGATGCAGTTTTCTCATTACAGGTAGGAGTCCATATATTTTGCATTTATATATATATATAAATCATTTGGAGCATACTATGAGCAGCTCGACCATCTACTTAGAGATCTATTCATTTATTTTTAAAGCAAGTCTGTTTTAGTAAAGATAGTTTATGTGTCTATAAAATTAGAAGTTTATGTGAATTCAGTTAGAGTTGGCAAAGAGTTGGTTATTTTGATTGTTTCAGTAATAAAAAAGCAAATGTTAATTAGTTATATTTAGATCAAATTGAATATATTAATTAATACATGTTTTATTCTACAAGTCTAAAATCCCTTGTGAACCTACACCTGCTTTGATTTCTTAATGGCAGAAAGAGTGCTTTTTTATTCTTAATTATTTATTAACTCTTAATGTGTGGCGAATCTCTATTTTGTCCTCGATTTTCTGTAGGTTCTCAAATATTTAAAGGAAAAGCAGTAAAGTTGTATCATGTACAATGAATTAGAGAGAAATATCAGTACTTTTTATTTTATTGTCTTTTAAAGTATTAAAATAAATATTAAGTCTGTATTAAGTCTCAGGTACGTATTTAAATTATTTTTAAAAGCTATATACTAAAATAAATGTGTTCTTTCTGAGGTAGGTTGAATCACCTCGAGATATTTTTGCATTCTGAAATAGAACATTAGGTAGATAAAATATAATTGATTACCAAAGATGTCTCCTCTATTGGATCTTATTACCTCTTGGTTTCACAATTCTTTTTATGAACATTCAATTAAACTTAAAGCTTCTCTATTTTGATTCTTAAACTGAACTATTAAAACAAAACCCAGCCTGACCTATGGTGGCGCAGTGGATAAAGCGTTGACCTGGAAACACTGAGGTCGCCAGTTCAAAACCCTGCACTGGTCTGGTCAAGGCACATATGGGAGTTGATGCTTCTAGTTCCTCCCCCCTTTCTCTCTCTCTCTCTCTCTCTCTCTCTCTCTCTCTCTCTCTCTGAATCTCCTCTCTAAAATAAATAAATAAATGAATTTAGAAAAAAAAAAAGAACAACAAAACCCAAAGTTCCTAGGACAATATTACTTACATGGTGAACTAACTGCTATTTTTTATCCCTAGAATATTGAAAAAGGAAAAAGAAGGTGGTCTATTGGTCTGTAGGGTAATTTAAGTGATGTGATGTAATTTTATTTCACGCTTTTGTATTACTGTCTCAAAGCAATAAGAATCCTTCAAAGACAATTGCATTTTACATATTGATACAGATGGAGCACCTTCCTTCCTTACTTTACTCTGCCCAAACAAAACTACCCCCAGAAATTAACTGCATCTTTTTTCAAACTTTGGGGGCTCATACACATTATAATTTCTTTTGGTGACATTGTTTTCTAACTTTAATTTAGACTATGCTGACTCTGCAAGATTTTCATTTGCTATTATATGATCCAAATTGTGTTTTTTTAATTAGAAGACAAACTGGGACCAGAAAAGAAAACTAGTTCCATTTTTTTCATTTCAAATTCATGGGGTGTAATAAGTAGATTTGGTAGGTTCAGGTTGTCCTGTAGAGCAAAAGGAAAGCCCCATGGATTAATTTGTTTCCAGTGTACAATATTACTTTTATATATATATATATATATTTTATTATTATTAATTCTAATGGGGTGACACCAATAAATCAGGGTACATATGTACAATGAAAACATTTCCAGGTTATCTTATCATTCAATTATGTTGCATACCCGTCACCAAAAGTCAAATTGTCCTCTGTCAAATTCTATCTGGTTTTGCCTGTGTCCCTCCCCTCCTCCCTATTCCACTCTTCCCTCCCTCCCCCCAACCCATAACCACCACTCTCTTGTCCACGTCTCATATTCTCACTTTTATGTCCCACCTATGTATGAAATCATGCTGTTCTCAGTTTTTCTTTTTTTCTGATTCACTTATTTCACTCCGTATAATGTTATCAAGGTACATCCATTTTGTTATAAATGATCCGATGTTGTCATTTCTTATGGCTGAGTAGTATTCCATAGTACATATGTACCATAGCTTTTTAATCCACTTGTCTTCTGACGGACACTTGGGCTGGTTCCAGATCTTCGCTATTGTGAACAATGCTGCCACGAACATGGGGGCGCATTTCTTCTTTTCGAACAGTGCTATGGTGTTCTTAGGGTATATTCCTAAAAGTGGGATAGCTGGGTCAAAAGGCAGTTCTATTTTTAATTTTCTGAGGAATCTCCAAACGGTTTTCCAAAGTGGCTGCACCAGTCTGCATTCCCACCAGCAGTGCAGAAGGGTTCCCTTTTCTCCACATCCTCTCCAGCACTTATTCTGTGTTGTTTCGCTGATGAGTGCCATTCTGACTGGTGTGAGGTGATATCTCATTGTGGTTTTGATTTCCATTTCTCTAATGATTAGTGATGTTGAGCATTTTTTCATATGCCTATTGGCCATCTGTATGTCCTCTTTGGAGAAATTTCTATTAATTTCTTTTGCCCATTTTTTGATTGGGTTGTTTGTCTTCCTGGTGTTGAGTTTTATAAGTTCTTTATAAATTTTAGTTATTAACCCCTTATCAGATGTGCTGTCCAATATGTTCTCCCATTGTGTAGTTTATCTTTTTATTCTGTTCTTATTGTCTTTAGCTGTGCAAAAACTTTTTAGTTTGATATAGTCGCATTTGTTTATCTTGCCTTTTATTTCATTTGCCTGTGGAGATAAATCGGCAAATATACTGCTGCTACAGATGTCGGAGAGCTTGCTGCCTATGTTTTCTTCTAAGATGCTTATGGTTTCACGGCTTCCATTTAAGTCTATTATCCATTTTGAGTTTGTTTTTGTGAATGGTGTAAGTTGATGGTCTAGTTTCATTTTTTTGCAGGTAGATGTCCAATTTTCCCAACACCATTTGTTAAAGAGGCTGTCTTTACTCCATTGTAAGTTCTTTTTTCCTTTGTCAAATATCAGTTGTCCATAAAGCTGTGGGTTTATTTCTGCGTCCTCTGTTCTGTTCCATTGATCTATGTGCCTATTCTTATGCCAGTACCAGGCTGTCTTGAGTAAAATGGCCTTATAGTAAACCTTGATATCTGGAAGAGTGATACGTCCTGCTTTATTTTTTCTTTTTAAGATTGCTGAGGCTATTGGTGTTCTTTTTTGGTTCCATATAAATTTTTGGAATATGTGTTCTATATCTTTGAAGTATGTCATTGGTATTTTAATTGGTATTGCATTGAATTTATAAATTGCTTTGGGTAATATAGACATTTTAATGATGTTTATTCTTCCTAACCATGAGCACGGTATATGCTTCCACTTCTTTGTATCTTCCTTGATTTCTTTTATCAATGTTCTATAACTTTCCGAGTACAAGTCCTTAACCTCCTTGGTTAAATTTACTCCCAGGTACTTTATTTTTTTGGCTGCAATAGTGAAGGGGATTGTTTCCTTAATTTCTTTTGCTGACAGTTCATTGTTAGTATATAGAAATGACTCTGATTTGAGTATTAATTTTATATCCTGCCACCTTGCTGAATTCATTTATAAGGTCCAGTAGTTTTTTGACTGAGACTTTAGGGTTTTCAATATACAATATTATATCATCTTCAAATAGTGACAGTTTTACTTCTTCTTTTCCAATTTGGATGCCTTTTATTGCTTCTTCTTGTCTGATTGCTGTAGCTAGGACTTCCAGAACTATGTTGAATAAGAGTGGTGAAAGTGGGAATCCCTGCCTGGTTCCTGATCTTAAGGGGATTGCTTTTAATTTTTGTCCATTTAGTATGATGTTTGCTGTGGGTTTATCGTAGATAGCCTTTATCATGTTAAGGAATGATCCCTGTATTCCCACTTTACTGAGAGTTTTGAGCATGAATGGGTGCTGGATTTTATCAAATGCCTTTTCTGCATCTATTGAAATTATCATGTGATTTTTGTCCTTCCTTTTTTTCATGTGATGAATCACATTGATTGATTTGCGAATATTGAACCAGCCTTGCCTCTCCAGAATAAATCCCACTTGATCATGGTGTATGATTTTTTTCATATATTGCTGGATCCGGTTGGCTAATATTTTGTTGAGAATTTTAGCATCTAAATTCATCAGGGATATACGTCTATAATTTTCTTTCTTTGTGTTGTCTTTGCCCGGTTTTGGGATCAGAATTATGCTTGCCTCATAAAAGGAGTTTGGAAGTCTTCCTTTCTCTGGAATTTTTTGAAATAGCTTGAGGATGATAGGAGTTAGTTCTTCTTTGAATTTTTGATAGAATTCACTTGTGAAGCCATCAGTCCCAGGACTTTTCTTTTTTGGGAGTTTTTTGATAACTGTTTCGATCTCATTTGTTGTAATTGTTCTGTTTAGGTGTTCTGATTCTTCCAGATTGATTTTTGGAAGGTTATATGATTCAAGAAATTTGTCCATTTCAACAAGATTGTCTAATTTTTTGGCATATAGTTCTTCATAGTATTTTCTTACAATGCTTTGTCTTTGTTGTGTCAGTTGTTATCTCTCCACTGTCCTTTCTAATTTTATTTATTTGAGTCCTTTCTCTTTTTTTCTTGGTGAGTCTAGTTCATCCATCTTGTTTACCTTTTCAAAGAACCAGCTCCTGGTTTCGTTGATCCTCTGTATTGTTTCCTTAGCCTCTATGTCATTTATTTCTGCTCTGACCTTTATTATTTCCTTCCTTCTACTTGTCTTGGGTTTTATTTGTTGTTGTTTTTCTAGTTCTTTTAGATGCAGGGTCAGGTTGCTTATTTGAGCTTTTTCTAGCTTCTTATGATATGTCAGTAGTGCAATGAACTTCCCTCTCAGAACTGCTTTTGCTGTGTCCCATAAATTTTGTGTTGATGTATGCTCATTTTCATTTGTTTCTAGAAACTTTTTTATTTCTTCTTTGATCTCATTGTTAATCCATTCATTATTTAACAACATGCTATTTGGTTTCCAAGTGTTTGAGTATTTTTCAGTTTTTCTTTTGTGGTTAATTTCTAGTTTCATGGCATTTGATCAGAGAAAATGCTTGATATGATTTCAATTTTCTTAAATTTGTTACTACAACTTAAAACTCTTACTACAGCCTTTGTTTTAAAGTCAATTTAGTCAGATATAAGTATTGCTACCCCTGCTTTTTTTTCATTTCCATTTGCATGAAGTATTTTTTTCCATCCTTTTACCTTCAGTCTATGTGCATTTTTTGTTTTAAGGTGTGTCTCTTGTAGACAGCATATGCATGGGTCCTGTTTCTTTATCCATGCAGCTACCCTATGTCTTTTGATTGGATCATTTAATCCATTTACATTTAAGGTTATTATTGATATGTAGTTGTTTATTGCCACTTTATTCTTTAAAGCTGTATTCTTCTTTTGCAGTATTCTTTCCTCCCTTTAAACTGTTCACAACAGGCCCCTTAGTATCTCTTGCAGAATTGGTTTGATTTTTATGAATTCCTTGAGGCTTTCTTTTCTGGGTAGCTCTTTATTTCTCCTTCAATTTTAAACATTAGCCTTGCTGGATAAAGTAGTCTTGGTTGTAGGTTCTTGTTCTGCATTACTTTGATTATATCTTGCCATTCCCTTCTGGCCTCAAGTGTTTCTGTTGAGAAGTCCGATGTCATCCTTATAGGGGCTCCTTTGTAGGTGATAGCCTTTTTTTCTCTAGCAGCTTTTAAAATTTTTTCTTTATCCATTAGCTTTGGTATTTTAACTATGATGTGTCTTGGTGTATATCTTTTTGGGTTTCTCTTTAATGGAGTTCTGTGTGCTTCTTGAATGTATGGAGTGTTTCCCAGCCTTAATTTAGGAAAGTTTTCTGCTATGATTTGATTGAACAAAGTTTCCATTTCCTGTCCTCTCGTCTCTTCTTCAGGCACCCCATGATGTGAATGTTGTTTCTCTTCATGTTGTCAGAGAGCACCCTTAGAGTTTCCTCACATTTTTTGAGTTTCTTTTCCTTTTTCTTCTCTGTTTATTGTGTCCTCTAACTTGCTAATTCAATCGTCAGTGTGATTCATTCTGCTTTTAATTCCTTCCATTGTGATCTTCAGGTCTGATACTGTAGTTGTCATTTCTGTCTAATTTTTTTTTATTATTTCAATTTTGTTTTTTATACTTGTTATCTCTTTATTTAGGTGTTCATAATGACTATCCATTGTTGCTCTAATTTCTTTGAACATCCTAACTATCATTATTCTAAATTCTGCCTCTGGTAATTTGGTTATATCTGATTCATTCAGGTCCTTCTCTGGGGATTTCTCTTGATTCATTTGGGTTGCATTCCTCTGCCTACCCATTTTGTCTGTGTATAAGCAAGTTGTGGGCACTGGAGTCCAGTAGGTGTTGCCTTTGTGTTCTCTAGGTGTGGTCTGTCTTCAGGTCCCCCACCCCCTCTGCCAGCCTAAGGTGGTTGGGTATGAGCGTTGCCAGCGTAGGCCCACTGTGGCTTTTGCTGTGATTTCTGCCTCTCCTTCGCGGGAGGAGCTCTCACACAAGCCACCAGCCTTAGCACCAAGGGTAGAGGCGAGCACCTTTGCTCAGCTGTGGACCCAGCCTATTTCCGAACTTTCTCCCAGAACCTGCAGTCAGAGCCTGCTCGCCAGTTTCGAGGGTTGGGCGGGGCTTTTGACGTGCTCTCAGCTTTGAGCCTTTGCCCTTCCGGAGCTTTAGCCCCGACCTCTAGGCCAGGACCCTTCTGCGCAGGGTTGCAAAGTCAGGTTTATTGGGCCGGGCACGTTTGCTGGCTTCCACTCAGCTGGTACTTCCACTCATCCCGGACTGTACCCCGCCCCCGCGTTTGGAGTCCGCTGTGCACGTATAATTGCAAATTGCGTTTCTCCGGCCTGGCGGGGCTGGTAGCATGAGCTCAGCCGCGAGCCCCTGCCCGTCCCTGGTCCTAGCCCGGTCCCCGCGGTCAGGGCCGGCTTGCGCAGTGTTGCAGAGCAGATTTCTGCCTGTTCCTGGCCTCCCGCTTTTTCCCCGTAAGTGGGATTAAAGGCGGGCCTGCAGCTTCCAGACCGTTTTCGCCTGTCCCCTCCTACCCTGCTGGGCTAGACCGGGCTCACTCCAGCTTGGCCTCTGCCCATGCCAACAGAACTGCGTTTCAGCGTCCTGCCGCCCCACACTCTTCAGCAACCGTCAGCAGAGTAGGAAGGGACCTAATACTCCATACTGTAAGCCTGGGAGCTCCCTCACTTGTTTCTCAGCTCAAAACTGTCCAAACACCTCTTCTAGGGTCTGGGGCTACAGGCTGGGGCTTGGTTCCTGGGACCCAGGTCCCTCCCTCTCCGCCAAACTCTCCTCCCGCCACGCGGGTCTCTCCCGGCTGCCGTTTCTCCGGGGAGCTGGGCAGCCCTCTTCACTTTTTCGCTATTCCTACCAGTCTAAATGTGGCTTCTTCTGTGTTCCTTGGTTGAAGAGTTCACTTAGTTCAGTTCATAGTTGTTTTATCCAGATGATGGTTCTTTAAATTGAGTTATAATCCACTTTGTTTCTGGGAGTTGGAAGTTGGTACGTCTGCCTACTCCGTCGCCATCTTGCTTCCTCCTCTTTTCACTCTCTTAATAGTGTCAGTCTGCGGCTTTGGGGATGTGGTTGGCAAGATGTCGCTACTGCTCAGTCTCCGGCCTTTGCAGGAAGGCCGCTCCAATGTTCGCAAGACTCGCTATTTCCAGCTCCACCCTAGAGC
This sequence comes from Rhynchonycteris naso, assembly GCA_037038555.1. Taxonomy (NCBI): domain Eukaryota; kingdom Metazoa; phylum Chordata; class Mammalia; order Chiroptera; family Emballonuridae; genus Rhynchonycteris; species Rhynchonycteris naso. The sequence continues at coordinate 127,221,056 of CM072999.1, forward strand.
CGGAGGCAGACCAGTAAGTCGACTTCACCGGACAAGCCCAATTTTACTTTTTAATCTTCAGTAAATCTCATTGTTTCAATATCTTTACTTAAAATCTAAAATAGTTTTGAGGAACAGAAAGGGAAATAATTGGATTCCAAATGCAGTATAATTCAGAAAAATATACAAAGAAAATGAATTCATTAAAACAGACACTAGAAGAAACTTTGAAAGGCTCTTACTTCTACTAAAAATAATGTTTATTAATTTTCTACAATTCAAAATCTTTGAAATTCAGAAGTAGATAAATATATGTGCAAAGATACATGTACTTTTATGCATATATTCTTTATCCACAAAAACAGATATTTGAAAGTATTTTTTTTACTTCCTGAGAACCAAATTAACTTAAAAAAATACGTATTTTATTGTTACACTATTTTATCAAATTTAAGATCATTCTTCCACTTGTTATGATTGTCATATGTCACCCAAAAGTGGACTCAATCTCACTACAGATCAAAATGTCCAGAACTGAACTAAAAATCCATCTATTTTAACTCCCAGAAAAGCTAAAAGGTTCAGAACTGTTTTCTCTATTTATATGATGTGTGAGTGATGTGAAAGTATGGTGACAGGAGAATGTGGTTGTGTTCATTGAGAAGTAGTAATGGATTTGAGAATACTTTTCTGTAAAAGGAAGAAAGAAAGTAAGCAAAGGTATTTTGTGAACAGAGACGAGGCAAATAGTAGTGCACTATCCATGTTAGAGAATATTTCTTATAATATTACAATATCTGTGTACTTTCATTTATTTTATTCACTGGTATTGTTAGGGTAAGTTTAAGCATAGATCTTTCATGTGGTTTAAGTAAGCTTTGTGAACTACGTATGTTAGGAACCCAAATACTAGTTATCATGTTTTTTTAATGGGAGAATTTTAACAAATTCCAGAATTTTAACAAATAACCTAGTTATTTGTACTTGAACTTGTAAATCATTAAGAATTTGATCAGTGGGAATACCTAAGGACCTGGGGAATAACATAAAGTGGTCTTAAATGAGTCCAATTGAAGTTCCATCAGAAAAGAATGAAAATGAGATTAAAAAAAATTTAAACCCGCTGATTCAAAAATATCATGGTACACGAAACAAAAAAATAAAAAGAAAAACCTAGGCACACCATAACCCAATGTGAAAAACCAAATACAGAGAAATTTTTTAAAGCAGCCAGAGTCAAAATGATGTTTTGATTATATGTCTGATAATTACCACCTCTCTAGCAACAATGTTGACCAGAAGATAATAGGACCACATCTTTAAATCTTTAAACATCTTTAAAATACTTTCTGTTTTTCATTTTATATCCAGTGAAATTATACATTAAAAACGGGGTCAAATACAAATACTTTTTTTCCTAAAGATGTAGTCAGCAAAAGTGCACCACAAAATATTTAAAAGGATATTCCACATACTAAAGGGAAGGATTATTAGTGGAAGTCTGGATCTATAAGGAGTAATATAGCATCTTTGTTCTCATGTTTTCTTACAAGAATTTATGGTTTCAGATCTTATGTTTATATTTTTAATCCACTTGAGTTAATTTTCGTGTATGATGAAAAACAAGACTCCAACTTTATTCTTTCAGATGTATATATCCTATTTTCTCAAAACCATTTATTGAAGAGATTGCTCTTTCTTCAATGTATATTCTTAGCACTCATAATGAAGGTCAGTTGACCCAGAAATAAACTTACAGTAAATAAACTTCTGATTTATTTCCGTGGCTCTTACCACACACTCTCACATATATACAAACACAAGGAAACTTTTAGAGGCAATGAATATGTTTTTTGCCTGGATTGCGGAGACAGTAACATGAAGTATGCATATGTCCAAACTTACCAAATTGTATATTTAACTATGTGCAATTTTTTCCACAATGATTATCTACAATGAATCTGGGGAAAATAAATGAAATAAAGCTGATCAAATCCAGAAAATAAGTGGGTAAAGATAAAAGACTATGTTTCTCTTTTTCTCGTAATTTTCGTTAAAAATAACCATACAAACAATGGTCAACAAATTACAGCTTGAGGGCCCACCAACTGTTTTTATAAGTAAGGGCTATTTGGAACATAGCCTTCCCCATTTGTTTCTCTATTTTCATGGCCACTTTCATGCTATAACAGGAAAGGTGAGTAGTTGTAACAACAACCATGTGGCTCAAAAGCCTAAAATATTTACTAACCAACCTTTTAAAGAACAGTCAGCCAATCCTTGGTTTTTAGCAAAAATAATAACATTATAACTTAAGGCTTATAACATATTTAGAAGTAACATGTCACAACAATAGCACAAATAATGGGATTAATTTGAGCTATATTGTTGGGGGAAATGAGAAGTGGATAGCAACCTCAGAGAATCATAAAGTGTGAAATGAGATATAGTGAGCAATACACTCTTGACACTAACGTTGACTCTAAATAGAATCATTGAGATAAAGTTGCATAGGTTAGCCCTACAGAAACTTCTAAACAGTTCTTTTTAAAGTTGTGTGTCAAAAAAACTAAAATATGTTTGAATTTACACAAAATGTCATAGGAAAACAGCAACATATAAACAACAACAAAATGGAAAGGACAAAAAAATAAAGAGCAAAATGGTAAATTTTAACCCAATTATATCAATAATTACATAAATGTAAAGGATCTTAACAGTTCAGTTAGTTATCAGAAAAAAATAGAACCAGATAAAAAAATACAAAAACATAAAAACACAACAAAAAACAAACTATTTAAAGGATACACACTGCCATCTATAAGAAACACACATTAAATGCAGACACAAGGAGGACAAAGGAAAAAAGACAGAGGAATACAGAAACATGCAAACCATAAACATAAGAAAGCTGACATTGCTATAATATTATCAGACAAACACACACCTAGAAAAATTGTAAGTGCTAAGGAGAGACATTTAATACCAATGAAAGAGGAATTTGTAAAAAAGACCTAACAGTTCTAAATAGGTGTCTCTAAAAATACAGCTTCAATATTCATAAATAAAATGGTGCCAGGAAAAATAGACTACCATAATTATAGCTAAAAGTTTATTTTATTTTATTATTAATTTTAATGGGCTGAAACCAATAAATCAGGGTACATATGTTCAAAGAAAACATCTCCAGGTTATCTTATCATTCAATTATGTTGCATAACCATCACCGAAAGTTAAATTGTCCTCTGTCACCTTCTATCTGGTTTTCCCTGTGCCCCACCCCTCCTCCCTATCCCACCCTCTACTCCCTCCCCCCACCCCGTAACCACCACACTCTTGTCCATGTCTCATAGTCTTAATTTTATGTCCCACCTATGTATGAAATCATGCAGTTCTCAGTTTTTTTCTGTTTTACTTATTTCACTCTGTATAATGTTATCAAGGTACATCCATTTTGTTGTAAATGATCCGAAGTCATCATTTCTTATGGCTGATTAGTATTCCATAGTATATATGTACCAAAACTTTTTAATCCACTCGTCATCTGATGGACACTTGGGCTGTTTCCAGATCTTCACTATTGTGAACAATGCTGCCACGAACATGGGGCGCATTGCTTCTTTTCAAACAGTGCTATGGTGTTCTTAGGGTATATTCCTATAATGGGATAGCTGGGTCAAACGGCAGTTCAATTTTTAATTTTGTGAGGAATCTCCATACTGTTTTCCACAGTGGCTACACCAGTCTGCATTCCCACCAGCAGTGCAGGAGAGTTCCCTTTTATCTGCATCTTCACCAGCACTTGTTCTGTGTTGTTTTGCTGATGAGCGCCATTCTGACTGGTGTGAGGTGATATCTCATTGTGGTTTTGATTTGCATTTCTCTAATGATTAGTGATGTTGAGCATTTTTTTTCATATGCATATTGGCCATCCATTTGTCCTCTTTGGAGAAATTTCTATTCATTCATTTTGCGCATTTTTTGATTGGATTTTTTGCTTCCTGGTGTTGAGTTTTAGAAATTATTTATACATTTTGATTATTAACCCCTTATCAGACGTGCTATCGAATATGTTCTCCCATTGTGTGGTTTGTCTTTTTAATCTGTTCTTATTGTCTTTAGCTGTGCAAAAACTTTTCAGTTTGATCTAGTCCCATTTGTTTATCTTGCCTTTTATTTCATTGGCCCGTGGAGATAAATCGGCAAATATATTGCTGCTACAGATGTCGGAGAGCTTGCTGCCTATGTTTTCTTCTAAGATGCTTATGGTTTCATGGCTTACATTTAAGTCTTTTATCCATTTTGAGTTTGTTTTTGTGAATAGTGTAAGTTGATGGTCTAGTTTCATTTTTTGGGGGGTTGATGTCCAATTTTCCCAATACCATTTGTTAAAGAGGCTGTCTTTACTCCATTGTAAGTTCTTTTTTCCTTTGTCAAATATCAGTTGTCCATAAAGCTGTGGGTTTATTTCTAGGTTCTCTGTTCTGTTCCATTGATCAATGTGCCTGTTCTTATGCCAGTACCAGTCTGTCTTGAGTACAATGGCCTAGTAGTAAACCTTGATATCCGGAAGAGCGATACCTCCTGATTTATTTTTTCTTTTCAAGATTGCTGAGGCTATTGGTGTTCTTTTTTGGTTCCATATAAATTTTTGTAATATGTGTTCAAAATCTTTGAAGTATGCCATTGGAATTTTAATTAGTATTCCATTGAATTTATAAATTGCTTCAATCTTGTTTATCTTTTCAAAGAACCAACTCTTAGTTTCATTGATCCTCTGTATTGTTTCCTTTGCGTCTATGTCATTTATTTCTGCTCTGATCTTTATAATTTCTTTCCTTCTACTCATTCTGGGCTTTATTTGCTGTTGCTTTTCTAGTTCTTTTTGATGCAGGGTCAGGTTGCTTATCTGAGCTTTTTCTAGCTTCTCATGTTATGCCTGTAGTGCTATGAACTTCCCTCTCAGTACTGCTTTTGCTGTGTCCCACAAAATTTCAGTTGATGTATGCTCATTATCATTTGTTTCTAGAAACTTTTTTATTTCTTTGGTCTTACTGTAATCCATTCATTATTTAATAACATGCTATTTAGTTTCTAAGTGTTTGAGTATTTATCAGTTTTTCTTTTCTGGTTAATTTCTAGTTTCATGGCATTGTGATCAGTGAAAATGCTTGATATGATTTCAATCTTCTTAAATTTATTGAGACCATTTTTGTGTCCTAACATGTGGTGTATCCTAGAAAATGCACCACGAGCGCTTGAGAAGAATGTATATTCTACTGCTTTAGGGTGAAAATTTCTGAAGATACCTATTAAATCAAGTTGATCTAGTGTCTCCTTTAAGTCTGCTGTTTCTTTATTAATTTTTTTTCTTGAGGATCTATCCAGTGTTGTTAGAGGGTTATTGAAATCCCCTACTATGATAGTATTGCTGTTAATCTCGCCCTTTATATCCATCAAAGTCTGCTTTATGTTTGTCGGGGCTCCTATATTTGGTGAGGAGATATTTATAATAGTTATATCTTCCTGTTGAAATGTTCCCTTTATCATTATGTAGTGTCTCTTTTTATCTCTTACTACAGTCTTCATTTTCAAGTCCATTTTGTCAGATATTAGTATTGCTACCCAGGCTTTTTTTTTCATTTCCATTTGCATGACATATTTTTTTCCATCATTTTACTTTCAGTCTATGTGCATCTTTTGTTTTAAGATGTTTCTCTTGTAGACAGCATAGTATTAGTCCTGTTTCTTTATCCATGAGCTATCCTATGTCTTTTGATTGGATCATTTAATCCATTTACATTTAAGGTTTTTATTGATATGTAGTTGTTTATTGCCATTTTATTCTTTAAAGCTGTATTCTTCTTTTGCTATATTCTTTCCTCCCTTTCAACTGTTCACCACAGGCCCCTTAGTATCTCTTGCAGAATTGGTTTGGTTTTAATGAATTCCTTGAGGCTTTTTTTGTCTAGGAAATTCTTTATTCGTCCTTCAATTTTAAACTTTAGGCTTGCTAGATAAAGTAGTCTTGGTTGTAGGTTCTTTTTCTGCATTACGTTGTATATATCTTGCCATTCTCTTTTGGCCTCAAGTGTTTCTGTTGAGAAGTTGGATCTCATCCTTATGAGGGCTCCTTTGTAGGTGATAGCCTTTTTTTCTCTAGCAGCTTTTAATATTTTCTCTTTATCCCTTAGCTTTGGTATTTTAACTATGATGTGTCTTGGTGTAGAATTTTTTGGGTTTCTCTTTAATGGACTTCTGTGTGCTTCTTGAACGTGTGTAATGTTTTCCAGCCTTAATTTAGGGAAGTTTTCTGCTATGATTTGATTGAACAAAGTTTCTATTTCTTATTCTCTCTCCTCTTCTTCAGGAACCCCTATGATGTGAATGTTATTTTTCTATTTTTTTTTTTTTTTGCGAATGTTATTTTTCTTCATGTTGTCACAGAGCTCACTTAGAGTTTCTCACATTTTTTCAGTCTCTTTTATATTTTCTGCTCTGCTTCTGTTCCTTTGTTTATTGTGTACTCTAACTCGCTGATTTGATCCTCAGCGTCCTCCATCCTGCTCTTAATTCCTTCCATTGTGGTCTTTAGTTATGATACTGTTTTCGTCATTTCTGATTATTTTTTATCATTTCAATTTTGTTTCTTATACTTGTTATCTCTTTATTTAGGTGTTCATAGTGACTATCCATTGTTGCTCTAATTTCTTTGAATATCCTAACAATCATTATTTTATATTCTGTATCTGGTAATTTGTTTATATCTGGTTCATTCAGTTACTTCTCTGGGGATTTCTCTTGATTCTTTGGGTTGCATTTCTCTGCTTGTCCATTTTGTCTTTGTATAAGAAGGTTGTGGCCACTGAAGTCTAGTGGGTTTTGCCTTTTTGTTCTCTAGGTGTGGTCTGTCTGCAGTCCCCCCACCCCCTCTGCCACTGCCTAGGGTGGTTGGGTATGGGCGTTGCCAGCACCGGCCACTACGACTGTTGCTGTGATTTCCTCCTATTCTCCACAATAGGGGTTTTGTTCTGGTGCCCGGATCTGCAAGTCTCAGACTATCTGAGCCTTCTCCTCGCCCCCACAGGTTAGGTTGCACACTGCACTCAAGCCACAAGCCTCAGCTCCAAGGGTAGTGCTGAGCACCTTTGTTCAGCTGCGGACCCAGCCTATTCCCGGGCTACTGCCCAGTCACTGTGGTCAGAGCCTCTTGCCACAGTTTCTCAGCCGGGCATGGCTGCTGGCGTGCGCTCAGCTGCGAGCCTCCTCTCATCCGGGACTCTAGCCCCTCCCCCATGTTCAGACCCAATTCACACATGCAGGATGGCAAACAGCGGTTTCTCAGGCAGGGCAGTGCTGCTGGCGTGGGCTCAGCCGTGAGCCTCTGCCTGTCCCTGGTCCTAGCCCTGCCCCTGCAGTCAGGGCTGGCTTGCGCAGGGTCCAGGATCGCAGAGCCGATCTCTGCCCATTCCTGGCCTCCCACTTTTCCCCTTGCTGGTGGGGCTGCAGGCGAGCCTGCAGCTGCTGGACCGCTTTCGCGTGTCCCTGCACCCCTGCTGGGCTAGACCGAGCTCACTCCGGCTGCGCCTTCGCTCCTGCCGAAAAAAACGCATTTCAACGTCCCCCCACCACTGTTCCTCCAGCAAGCCCTCAGCAGTGTGGGTGGGTGCACTGCAGCTCAGACCCTAACACTCCATATTGTAGTACTGGAAGCTCCTTCTGTCTAAGCAGCTCTGCTCTAAGTGCCGTGGGAGATCTTGTTTGGTTGGTGTCCTATCTCCCTTTGGTGGTATTTCTAGTTCCAGGGGAAATATTTATTTTTTATTAGGGAAGTGACTTAGCCCAGTGGTTAGAGTGGCTGTCCCTCAGAGTGTTTCTCCCTGTGCCTTCAGTCCACAGTCTCTTTCCGCTGCTCTGGTCCTCTCCTCTGTCCCCATTCCCCGGAGCCCCGAGTGAGTGGTTGTGAAAGAGGTTTTCTGCACTGTCCCTTTAAGAAGAATCTTGGGTCTGAGAAAACTCTTTCTCACAAACAGTATCCTCACTTGTTTCACAGCTCAATACTGTCCAAACACCTCTTCTAGGCTCTGGGACTGCAGGATGGGCCTTTGTTCCTGGGACCCAGGTCCCTCCCTCTCCGCCAAACTCTCCTCCTTCCACGCGGGTCTCTCTGGGCTGCCATTTGCTCTGAGGAGCTGGAGAGCCCTCTTTGTGTTTTCGCTTTTCCTACCAGTCTCAATGTGGCTTCTTCAGTGTTCCTTGGTTGAAGAGTCCACTTAGTTTAGCTCAAAGTTGGTTTATCCAGATGATGGTTCTTAAAATTGATTTATAATCCACTTTGGTTCTGGGAGTTGGAAGTTGGTATGTCTGCCTACTCCATCACCATCTTGCCATCCTCTAAAAGTTTTAACATCTGAGAGTCATTGAGAGAATATGTACCCAGAAAACGACCAGTTTTAGAAGAACACAAATATCAAGCAGATTATTCTAATTGATATTTAAAGATCATTACACGCAAAGTTGTAAACTACATATTATTTTATGTGCATATAAAATGCACACCAAATATGCTACTCAAACATTTTTCTTCCAGGATGAAAGCAAGACAAAACAACCCTCTCTCCCCAGTTACAAATATAGTACTGTAAGGTCTAACCACCGCAATGACACAAGAAAGGTATATGAAATGCACAAAAATCAGAAAAGATGAAGTAAAACTACTACTATTCACAGATCATACAATTTTTTTTGTAAGCAGTCCCAAACAGTTTATAATAAATTTGGCTTGAATTAATAAGATAATTACCGATAGCATGAGATGCAAAATCAGTATGTAAAATCCATCATATTTCTGTGTAATAGCTACAAAGAACTGAAAGGTTTTCAATTTTATCAAAATGTGATTAAATTATTAAAGTTTGCACAAGCCATTCACTGAAAAATACAAAATAAAATTACTGAGGGAAATGAAGCAAGACCAAAATAATGGAGAAATGTACCTTGTTTATGAATTGGAAAAATATATATTATTTTGATCCTTGTTTTCTTCAAATTCATCCACAGATTCAATGCAGTATAAACAAAACTGACATTTTTTGAATGAGGAACTCTATATTTGTTTGGAAAACTAAGGTCCAACCACCATTAGGAGTGGGGGAAACTCATGGTACTTGATTTCAAGGTTATTGTATAAAGATATACACGTGGATCAGTGAGGTGGGATAACGAGTCCAGAAAGACTTCTGTGGTCACATATATGTACATATTTGGTCAAATGAGTTTTTCAAAGCCAACAGCATAATCCATTGGGGAAATGATGGTCTTCAAAATAAATTTTGCTAGACCAACTGGACATTCATACAAAAATACCTCTTAAAACAATGCCTCGCAATACCTACAAGTTTATTTTAAAATTGATTGTAGATATAAGTATAAGAAGCTAAAATTCTAAACATTTAAATAAAACATAGAATAAAATCTATGCAAATATTTAATATGCAAAGATTTCTTAGAAAATAAATAAAATAAAACAAAATAAAAGCACCATTCATTAAAAAGTAATATATATTGTGCTCGCTTCGGCAGCACATATACTAAAAAAGTAATATATCAATGTCATTATAACTACAATCTTTTTGCTATTCTAAAGACATCATTAAGAAAAGAAGGGTCAAGTTACTGAATGAAAGAAAATGTTTGAAATGCATGTATGTAAGCAAGAGCTCATATTCAGTATATATAATTCTTAAAATTTAATAATAAGACCAACAGTCTAATAAAAAAGATTGGTAAAAGACTTAAATTGACATTACACAAAAGAGCACACAATTGATCAATAATTGCATACAAACTAGTTGCCGTCATGAGTTACCAGAGAAATGAAATTTAAACCAAAGAGAGATAATACCACACACATATTATAATGGCCAAAGTTAAAAAGACTGACAATACCATGTGTTGAAAAGAATGTAGAGTAACTGAAACCATCACACACTGCTTCTGGGAATGTAAACTAGGATTAATTTTTTGAAAATAGCTTGTTAGCTTCATAATGACAAGCATGCACTTACCAAGTGATCTGGTGATTTCACTCCTAGATAGTTACCCAACAGAAATGAAAGCATATATCAATGCAAAGATTTATGCACAAACCTTAATAGCAGCTTTATTTGTAATAGCTTCTATTGGGTTAATATATTCACGATAATTTTTTTAATGGACTATTCCTCAAGAACCATTCATTTCTTTTTTTCCTCTTAACTTATAAATTACTTTCTTTTAGACAAAGAAACTAAACTGGTTGCCTTCAGATATTTCCCCTCCTTAGGATAATTACTTTTTCTCAGTAATACCATTTATTTTAAGAGATAGTATCTGTTACATTAAGAATATAGAACAATCTAATATGTTGGTAACAAAGCCCAGGTTAGAAGTTGAATCAGGTAGTGGAAGATTAACAATTTGTAAGCAAGATGGTCACTGCTGGGTAGAATAAAGGGAAGACAAAGACATCAGCAGAACAAGGTAGGTCACAGATTCCAGGACAATCTCTCACAACTTTTCTTGCATTATTTTGAGCAGGAATTAGAGCCAGTTACAGGGTGGCACACAAATTGTTTTTCCTGAGAGAAAACACCAACACCAAAGAAGAATCAAACAAACCTAAATATAGAAATAAATACATACATACCAGAACAGTATATATTTAGTATTTCTATTCTTTTTAAGGGTCTGTTTAGCACATTTAGTGCAGTTGGATTTTTCTGTAAATATCAGGTGCTAGTAAGACGAACCTGTTCAAGAATCAGAGGCACTTTTAGTTCTGTGGCATCAAAGCCATCTCCCAAATCATTGTGTGTCTATTTAAGCATCTGACCTCTGTCCGTCATCCAGAAGGGATGATTAATAGATGAGAACAGTGCAGAGCTTGCCTCAAAGGCAAGCCAGACACCAGGCTGAATGTGGTCAGGTGAGAGATTCCTCAGATTATTGCTCACAAACCAATCAGTCCTCTCTTCTCAAGGGAGACTTTGTGACAATGCCATATGTTGAGAAAGTCAACAGAGGTTTTCTTATCCTAAATTATTTGAGATTTCAGACTAGAGGATATAACCAAAGATTTATGATTTCACGTTACTTTAGAAATCAGCTTCTTTCATCATTCTAATGAACTTTATCTATTTCTAAAATAATTCATCAAAATGACAGTTCTTGGAAATCTCAGGGTATAACTGCAGGCAGATACCTGCTTTGCAGTTAGATCCAAACCAATACTTCTTAACAACATGATAAAAATGGTGATTTACGCTCTAATCTTTTTCTTATGCTAGGAGTCTTATTAATAGATATTTTGGTTATTCTTTGAGAGTCACAGAGATTCAGTTTTAATAACTAGTTTCTTTTATTCACATCTAAATCCACTTTATTAATTCAAGTTAAATGTTTGGGAGAAAATAAATGTTTCTAGAAGATAAACAGCATACCCTCTGGGCTCCCCTCCAACTCCCTTGAACACCTCTTGCTCTCTGCCTAAATGATACTCAGCGCATTCATGTTCAGCAATGGACCACCCACGTATGCAGTAACAGCACTTGCCAAGAAGTTAATGTGGCCCATATTACACCATTGAACATTCAGTTCTCTCAGCCTGAAAGCCACTGGGTCAGTTCCGCCATCTGATCTCCCTGCACACAGCACAACCAATGCTCCTTTGAAGAGCACAAGGCTTTTAAGTTTTTAGTAAATGCATAGCTTCAAGGACTACATTTATTTGTAGCTTATTATATAGTCATTATATCTGAGTTAAATGTTTAATAAAATACAAGCAGTTCTTATTCTAGACATTTAGTCAATCCTTACCTTTATTAACTCCTGGGTTGATGATACTTTTAGAGAATTCTATAATATGGCAATTCTAGTTGAGTTGCAGAGGTAAATTTTAATTTAAGTTTCTGTCCTCACAATGAGCAGAATAGAGATCTCTTTTAAATTAGTGCAAGTAGCATCTTATTAAGAAATCCACCAACATGTAGATTACTTGGATGTGAATAAGGAAGAAAGTGACCCTTTCCTGAAGCAGAGGGAGTTCCTGTACCAGGACACACATGGTTGCAAGAGGAGCAGAGTCTGGATTTCAGTACCACTTACCCTTTACTTGGGCACACTCTGTGATGAGCAGCCATATCCAAAGATGCTGGATGTTAGAAGAAAAAGAGCTTTGTCAGCATGGGTTCAGAATGTAGCTTTGTTACTCACAAGTTGCTTACTACCAGGAAAATTGTTTAAGATAATCAATCTTCACTTTCATCCTTTGTAACAGGAAACTGATAAGAATAAAACTCATCCTGCAGGGATTGTGACTATTACAAAATATAATGTATACAAATTGACTAGCATAATGCCTGACAAACAGCACAAACTAACAACAAAAGTGTCTTTAAAATGTCCTATTTCTTTAAGGAAACAATTTAGGCACCCATTCTCCCTGTATCCTAGAGAAAATTGTTTTATCCCTTGAATTAAGCTTTATTCTAATGCTTTAGAAGCCACAATTAAGAATATTTTCTGTGACTAGCTGCCACTGGGAGAACTTGGGAAGCAGGCTTACAAAGTCATGGATAGAAAGACATCAATGCAAAGCATTTTAAGATCATTTCATGGCCCTGTCCAGTTGGCTCAGTGGCTAGAATATTGTCACAGCTTGTGAACATCTGAAGTTCAATTCCCAGTCAGGGCACTCATGAGAAGCGACCATCTGCTTCTCATCCCCTCCCTCTACTCCTTCTCTCTCTCTCTTTCTCTCTCTGTCTTCTCTCATAGTCATAGCTTAAGTGATTCAAGCATGTTGGCCCCAGATGCTGAGAATAGCTCTTTTGGTCCAAGCATCAGCCTCAGGTGCTAAAAATAGCTCAGTTGATTTGAGCATCGTCCCTTGATGGGGGTTACCAGGTGGATCCTAGTTGAGGCACATGCAGGCATCTACTTCTCTATCTCTCCTTTTCTCTAAAAACAAAATACCATCATTTCATGAGAACTTATCCATCTACACAGACATATTTACAGTATAAAAATAGGAAAATTCAGCATCTGAAAGATTTTACAAAACTGAACAAAAATAAATTGAACCACTGAAATTAAACTATTACATTGTCTGTGGGACTTTTCCTTTGTTTTGGCATGCTCTGTTTGAAATTTTGTACATTATATTTTTGCACACATTTTTAAGTTATGTAATTCAGATTCACATAGAATTTCTTCACACTCTACACAACCTCAAGGGAAAAGTGTGTTGCCTTTTCTTTGGCTGTCCTCTTGACGGAGCTGGAATAAAAAAAGGACAGGAAAGACTAAGTGCCTGGCTTTTGGATTACATGTGAGAAGTCCTTTGTAGATTCCCAGAAAAAAACAAGGGGAAAGTTTTAGAGGTTTAATAAGAAAACAAACAAAAAAACTGGTCCTAGTAAATGAGCAGAGATTTTGGTTATTCTGTATATTGGTTCATAAATGCTCTTATATATTTAAGGGAGATTCAGATACCATTTCTGCTTCTTTTCTGGTCCATATAAAAATTAGCAATTAAGTTTCTAAATTGATAGATACTTCAGTGATTTAATTTTCCACAGTATTTCTTAGGTGTGGGACAATAGACTGATCCAGAGAAAATAGAATTTTTCAGAAAAAAAAGGGTGTCCTCACTATTACTACAAAACAGGAGCCTTGTAACAAGGTTGCAGATGCAGTCACTACAAAACAGAACATTTGTGCTTTCCCCATGACTTGGTGAGTGTAGGCCCTTGGGCAAGAGTTGTGGTATGCGAAGGGATAATTGAAGTACAGAATTAAAGAGCTGCCTTTTCTCCTTTCTCTGCATACAAGTCTCCCTTCTACCAACAGTCAATCATAGCTATTCCCAGAGGAGCTCTCCAGATTATTTTCCTTTAGAACATGTGGTGTTTATGCACAAAAGACTTACTTAGATATTTTTCAAGCTTTCTCTAAAGCCTTAGCAATTTCTTATTTGCATGCCAAATGTGAAAGCTAATTGTTTCATCAAGTCCAAATCACCCTTAAAAAATTTTAAACCAGATCCTAATCTACGCCTATTTTGAAGAAAAAAGAATCTATATTTTGCATCATTTGTGGCAAAGTACATTTCAGACTTTAGAGTAAAAGGGCTATTCAGTTAAGTGGAAATGTTATCAGGTAAATGCATGTGCTTATTTTATATTACCCAAGACAACTATAGATACTGGTGCATAAACTAGTAAATACTCTATTTAAATACATATTTTGGTTTTTTTTGGATAATGCCTAAAAATGTTCAGAGGTACCTGAACTATGTGAAAATACTCTTATTAAAGTTTAAAGAAAATAAATGGGAACTCATTTAAATTTGTCTAATTTGTTTTAAAATTACTTCAAGTCCTTGTGCTTTTGAACAAAAACAAAGAAACCAACTATGAAACTCTTCCTAGATAGCTCTACTATACTCTCTCTTTTTTTCTTCTTTTTGGTCTTGTAAGGGAAGATATAATAGGAGATTAATATTTACTGAATGCTTACTATTTCTCAGTGCTACTGCAGGTTTTTCAAAAAGACTATTTCATCCTGACCTGTGGTAGTGCAGTGGATAAAGCATCGACCTGGAATGCTGAGGTTGCCGGTTCAAAACCCTGGGCTTACCAAGGCACATACAGGAGTTGATGCCTCCTACTCCTCCCCCTCCCCCTCTCCTCTCTCTCTCTCTTTCTCTCTACTCTTTCTCTCTAAAAATGAATAAATAAAGTCTAAAAAAAATTTAAAAAAGACTATTTCAAACAATTTAAATTACATACATCATATACAGGATTTGGCAAAAGTAGGTTTACAATTTTAAGTATACACAGCACACTTTATTCTTGTATTGCTATTAATAAATCACTGTAGTATTCCTACTTTTGCCTTACCCTGTATTTTGACCCATTTTATACTCCAGAGATATCTTTTCTTTTTGAGAGAGAGAGACATAGAGAGAAAGAAAGAGGCAGAGAGAGAGAGAGAGATGAGAACCATCACCTCGTAGTTGCGTCACTTTAGTTGTTCATTGATTGTTTCTCATATGTGCCTTGACCAGGGGGCTCAAGCTAAGCTAGTAACTCCTTGCTCAAACCAGCAACTTTGGGCTCAAGCCAGTGACCTTGGCCTTCAATACAGCAACCATGGGATAATATTAATGATCCCATGCTTAAGCCAGAGACCCTACACTCAGTGGGGATCCTGGAGCCTGCACTCAAGTCAGTGACCTTGGGTTTTAAACCTGTGACCTCAGCATCCTGAGGTTGACGCTCAATCCACTGTGCTATTTCTGGTCAAGCTCCAAAGATATCTTTTTAATCTAACTAACCTCATAAAATAATTGTTATTTGTGAAAGCCAAAAGAACTAATTGAAAGTGTTCTTATCAATCACAAAATGATTCTATTCTTTTTATTATTTGCTGATTACACTATATTTATTAATGCTTTATATAGAAGATTTCAACACAAATGAAATAATGAACATTTTTTTAGAAGTTTTTTAAGCTTGGGGATGATTTTTACATGGTAAATAATACATTCGCTTCCAAATGAAGTGGATAGGTATGGCTTGAGCACACAGAGGCCCTACTGAAATCAAAGATACATATTTTGAGTGATCTGTTCTAAGGAGATAGTTTTATCAATGATAGTAATGTTATACTAGAAGAAAGAGTAATTTAAAAAGGAACAGTTATGATTTGGGCACGAAGAAATGAATAAGAATTAAAAAAAGAAAGAAATTTGTTTAAGGTACCAAGATGTGTGAGGATGAAATTGAGTCACTGGAATGTAGGGAAAGAAAATTCAACCAGGGGAAAGTTCACCGAGTTAGATTCTTTTGTTGGTGTGCAGTAAGAAGAGTGAAATGAGAAGATATAACAATAACCTGTAATAGTTACAAACAATACACAATCTAAGATATGAATCTGCAAATGGGGAGAGAAAGGAAACAAAGATGAGTGGTCAAGGTTTCCCTTCAAAAAAGAATTTAGCCATAAATTTCATAAAGCTTGTTCCTAGTTTCTATTCTATGCTCCATTTCCTTCATAAAAATGCCTTGCTCGCAGTACTAGGAATTTATCAGTTCATAAAGTAAATTCATGAACATGTACTTGTTTAAA
Organism: Rhynchonycteris naso; assembly: GCA_037038555.1. Lineage (NCBI taxonomy): Eukaryota > Metazoa > Chordata > Mammalia > Chiroptera > Emballonuridae > Rhynchonycteris > Rhynchonycteris naso. Next base: position 127,237,208 of record CM072999.1, read on the forward strand.
ATATTGTTTTAGTGACTAGATTTTGTTTAAATAATGTTAAAATTTAATTTTAAAGGTCTTCCAGATATAAAATAGGAGCACTATCTTAATACATTGCTTTCAAAAAGTTATTTTTGGGGCATGAGAAAACTATTTCTGTAGCAGCTTTATTTTGAAAAGGCATAACTTAAAAGGAAATCATACTGTAACCCAAAGAACGATATTTTGTGTTTGACATATGTAAAAGCTTTCTATGGAGATTCCAGTGACTTGTAAAGAATGATACTATTGTCAATAATTTTATTATTTGAGTCAGTCAATAAACTGTGAATTTTAAAAAGGGTTGAGTGCTAAACTGTGGTCACTGGGCAGTCTGTCACAGTGTGATTTTCATAGCCCTGACCCCAGAGAAAATCAGTCAACGTAAGGAATGAATAAAACCAGTTCTGTGGTGATTCTCAAATAATGTCAAAATAATGACTGGTCATTAAAAACATCCAGGCTGTCTCTCGCTAGAGAGCAAGCTGACAGCTGTTGTGGGGCCCAGGGGAGTGGAGGGATTGATAAAAAAGAGAAAAAGAAAGAACTCATGGACACAGACAATAGTGTTGTGATTGTGGGAGTTGGGTGGGAGGAGGTGGAAGCGGGAATGGGGGTACATGGCGATGAACAGAGACTTTACTTGGGGGGTGAACACACACTACAGTGTACAGTACATATGTTGTAGAATTGTGCACCTGAATCCTGTATAATTTTAAACCAGTGTCACACCAATGAATTCAATAAAAAGGAAAAAAATAAAACAGCAAATAAAAACATATTGGCTGTCTCTATATATAAAAAAGAAAGTTTGAATAAACATTTCTCCATCTCAAATGCAAAGGCATTTGGCGTAAAGGAGTTAGTTGAGTTATAAATTGTTACAAGCCTTGCAATTTTATTTTATTTTTTTCAAACTCGAAATACTCACTACCTGAGAGATATTGTCATTGACTTCACAGATATATAATTTAGTAGTGATGTTTTCTTTCCTGTACACATATTGATAAATTATTCCTGTTGAAGAACAACACTCTTGATGAGATTCAGTTTTATTGCATCTATGCCATTCACCTTAATTCTAGGATAATATTTTCTTTATCGGATACAATAATTTCTTTTGTTAGGTATTGCTTACATGTTTTCCATTTCTTCTTCATGTTAGTTGATCACCTTTTTAGTCAAATGATAATAAGCAGAATTTATCAATTCATTAATAATTTCTTTATCACTTACTTTTAATAAAGACCAATGTTAAATATCATATAACTACCAAATATCAGTAACACAGACGATCACATTGATTCTTTTTTTAAATTTCCTTTGACCTCACAAAACTAAACCTTTTTGTTCTCAAAGTACTTTGTATGCCATACTTTCATAACATTTTTATATGGCTTTAATCTGAAACAATAAGCTTTCAGAAGAATAAGACCCCAAGAAGTAGTGTAATTCTTCACTCCTTTTCCAGGATAAGATGCATAAAGTTCTTTACCATTTCATTTAGAAGGCTAGTGTCCATATAGTTGCTGAAGGTTGAAAATTAGGAATCTACCTACACTAACCACTCAGTGGACAAGTGCTTATTATTTTTTTCTCATTTTTTTATTCCTCCCATGTCCATGCAAAGTTTCTTTCCACCCCTATTTATTACTTATTTTATGAATGATTTTTGAATTTATCAATTTTTTTTTTATTTCTCAAATAATGTCTTTTGTTTAAAGACTGTGTCTTTTTACTGGATTTCTGCCAAGAGTTTTCGCTTATCTATTCTCTTCTTACCCACCAGTTGTAGTTGTAAAATATTGAGTCGATTTATTTCATACTCCTGATTAAAACTTAGAAATATTCCAATTTCTATAGAAACATTTCTTTTCTTTTTAATAAGGCTCAAAATTCATTAACTTCAAGTAAAGGTAATTATGGCTTCAACAATTGCATGTTCTTTCTTCGGCCTATGAAGGAATGAGAGAGCTACATAGACTCTTATGTAGATAATGTCTAATAAATTGTAATCGGCAATTAACTGCCTTGGCTAGTGAATTAGTTTATATGGCGAAACACGGTATGAGTGATTCCAAAAGCACTTGACTGTGTTGGTTAATGTCTGTTAAAATGGTTACAGATAGAGAGCTGTGATTTCTGTGATTTTTCGATGTCTTTTTTTTTTTTCAATCAGCACATTGTCAGTGTTTCAGTTTGCCATGGATTTCTGTAGCTACTTTCCTTGTACCAATAAATACAGCTTTGAAAAGTTTTTAATTTTTATATTGTTTGATATTTTGCAAGCATGTTTTTGTTAAATTCATTCATTATTTCCATTTTTGATATTCATTTATTTCTCTTAATTTCATATCACTGAATTCTTTCACATTGGGAAATGAAAAGCACTAGATTCAATATAAATTTTTTTCTCCAACTGAAGTCCTTATTAAAATAATTTAAGAGTAATTGAACTATAGGGTAAATAAAATATCACATCAAACAATATGCATCATAAAGTAGCATGACCTGACTTTCTGTCTTATCTAAGTACGTATGTGCACTATGTCAGCCATTGTGATACATTAGTCATCTTCAGAAGTGCACATTTTGATAAGAAAAATGGGTACAACATGTTACAGCCATACCAGATGTTGTTGTAGTTATAAAATATATTCATTTTTCTCCACCTAAGACTATACCTTACTTTCTTTATTCTTTTTTCCCTCCTCGGGCCAACCTTATCTGCCTAAGGAATTTCTTCTTCTTCAAAATCAATAAAGGTATTAGATATGTCCCACGTGAAGCCTACCTGTGGTCCCAAGAGACAGTATTAATTATTCTTTCATAGAAGGTCCTGTAGTGTTTGTTTACCATTTTCTATTGTATTTCTTTGGTTCATGCACACTTTTTTATAAATTCCATTTCATAATTCCATAATAGGTAGTCTAATCCTCCTGTTTATTTTCCTTCTTAGTCACTCATAGAAGAGCATTTTCCTTCATGATAGTAATGTGTATTTTGAAATCATATGCTCTAAGATTTGATCTAGAGAAATCTCAGCAGTCTAAGTTGAAAGCATTTCCTTTAAGAACAACTTGATAGTGGATCTGCTCAAAGTTTGCTTTTGTTAATGTAGCACTTTTGTTATCTTCCTATACTGGTGAAGGGCAATTCTTTCTAGGCTATCCATGTCTCAGATTGCTGTTTTTACTGATTTCAGTCAAATGTGGTGGCCTCATTTACAACTTCTCATCTTGAACTGACCCATTGACCTCACCTCTCATGGGCCTAAAGTCCAGCTCCGAAAGGTACAAAGCAACCAGACTTTTATCTCCTTAAATTGTTTGTTTTTTGACCCCTGAAGAATAATTCTCTTTCTTGCTTATAAGCCTAAGACTGCACTAAAAAGAGTTTTGTTAAATTTTAAACTAGAGTTTATATACCAGGAGAGTGACATATTGTAGTTCTTATCTTTTATTTTGAGCTTTAAGCATAAAATCATACTTTGAAACCTTAAGTTAATCAGTTTTCAAAGCTATTTGCTTTTACAAAAATTCTGTTTAAAACTTTAATAACAAATTTTTTTTCTATGTGTATTTTTAGGATACTTTAAAATCCAAGATGTTTATATAATCATATATATCTAAAATGTATGTTACATTTGATTATGAATGTAGTTCTAGGTCAGTTATTCTAAAAACACTTAAACTGGAACAACGTTGCATAAAAACAAAACTAGAATATAAAATAATTTTCTTGGTCTGCTTACTGGAAGGACAAAAAAAAAAAAAAAAAGGAAAAGAGAGAGGCCTGGAGAATAAAAATTTTAAAAATCCATATGTATTACGAATTCTTTCCCTCTTCAACCTGCAGTAAATTATGTTTGGTTTTGAGAACCTAGAATTATTATAAAGCTATCTCCTTAGTACTACTATATGCTTCTTACAAAATGAATGTGAAAACATTAAATATCATTGTCTCTGAAATCAGAAAAAAATTTGTGTATATCTTTTAAAAATTTTAACATGCATTTCTCAAATGATATCAGAAAGCAATTTTTCTTTGTAAAGTTCATCCAAAAGGCAATTGGTATAAAGTATGCTCTGAGACTTAAGCTGACATAGCTATACTTAACTATCAGTACTCAAAATTATTTTTATCAGTAATTATTTTTTACTAATCATTATTAGTTATGCAACATCTAAAATAATTTTTTTTTACCTTTCATTCTTAAGTGGTACAATCATTTAAATAAAATAAAAGTACTTTTTTAAAAATTTCATGATTCAAAGTCAAAATTTTAAATGGGTCCAGTTGCATTTGATTATTTACATCAATTTTTGTATATCATCACCATTTCTATACTGTTTCAAATTTCTTTGTCATATGAGACATTGGAATAGATTATCTCTAAATTATTTTCTAATGTAACATTATATAAAAATAATATATATGTATATATCGCTCATATGTAATGCCGATATATTAATGTAGATAACACAACAAAGTATATTTTAAAATATATTGGACAGCCTCCAAATAAAATAGAAAGATGATGATAGAATTTAACACTATACTTTGATCTTTTGGGGTTGTTTAAATGAGCATTTGATTGTAGTTTAATGTTCTTAATTATTAAATTTATTAGGGTGACATTGGTTAATAAAATTATATAGATTTCACATGTACAATTCTATAATACATCATTTGTATATTGTATTGTGTGTTCACCACCCCAAGTCAAGTCTCCTCTGTCACCATTTATCCCCCTTTACCCTCTTCTGCTTCTCTCCACCTCCTTTCCCCTCTGGTAATCATCATTCTGTTTTCTGTGTCCACGAGTTTCATGTTTTTCTTAATTCCTTCACCCTTTTCGCCCAGCCTCCAGCCCCACTCCCCTCTGACAGCTGTCAGTTTGTTCTCTTATCTATGAGTCTTTTTCTATTTTGTTTGTTAGTTTATTTTGTGCATTATATTCCACATATAAGTGAAATCATATGGTACTTGTCTTTCTCTGCCTGGCTTATTTCACTTAGTGTAATATTCTCCAGGTCTATCCACATTGTTGCAAAGGCAAGATTTTCTGCTCTCTTACAGCCTATTAGTACTACATTATGTGAATGTACTACATTTTTAATCCACTCTTCTGATGGACATTTGGGCTGCTTCCTATTACTGGCTATTGTAAACATCACTGCAGCAAACATAGGGATGTTTATTTTCTTTCGAATTAATGTTTTGGGTTTCTTCAGGTATATTCTTAGAGATGGAATTGCTGGGTCATAAGGCAGTTTCATTTTTTATTTTTTAAGGTAACTCCATATACTGCTTTCCACAGTGGCTGCACCAGCCTGCATTCGCACCAACAGTACAAAAGGTTTCCCTTTTTTCCACAACCTTGCGAACACTTCTTTGTTGTTGACTTACTGATGATAGCTGTTCTGACAAGTGTAAAGTGGTATATCATTGAGATTTTATTTTGAATTTCTCTGATGGTTAATGATGTTGAACATCTTTTTATATGTCTATTAGCCACCTGTATCTCTTCTTTGGCAAAGTGTCTATTCAGGTACTTTTCTCATTTTTTAATTGAAATTTTTTTTTTGGTTTTGAGTTTATTTATAAGTTCTTTATTTTTGGATATATCTTTGGTGAATATATTCTCCAGTTCAGTGGGTTGTCTTTTCATTTTGTTGATGATTTCCTATGCTGCACAAAAGTTCTTAGTTTGATGTAGTCCCTTTTATTTATTTTTTCTTTTATTTCCCTTGTCTAAGGATATGTATCAGAAAAAATATTGCTATGAGACATGTCTGAGATTTTACTGCTTATGTTTTCTTCTAGGATTTTTATAGTTTCAAGTTTAACATTTAAGTCTTTTACTATTTTGAAAATAGATCTTGATAGACATTCATATTATTATCAAGGTCATGAGGTTTTGTGGTTTTTATTGTTTTTGTTTTTTAAATTCAGCTCAAGCTGCTTCAATAATCTTAGAAGTATTTATTTGGAGAAATAATCAAAAGTATCAGAATGGCAATTTTCATTTATGGCATGCAGACACTTACTCTCATGCCAGTAAACAAAAAGCAGGGGTAGACTATTAATAATAGAAACAAAAAATAGAACTTGTAAATAGCTATGCTCAGAACAACTGCAGTAACATAGTTAACAACAGTAATTATTCCATAAAACTTCATATATTTGAGACTGGGAGATAACTTAATGGCCATCTTAAGCATGGTCCTTCAGCTCATCCTTGCTAAATGGCTGTTAAGTATTGGCTAAGTACCTCTAGTGAAAGAGAATCAAAATCTACTGAGGTAAGCTAATCCATATTCAAGAGACTGGTAGGACATTTCTAAGTCAAAATATGTATTCTTTAAAAGACATTCACTGGTATTCATCTTATTTCATAGATATATTAATATTTAGTCTGATTTTCTTTCTCTGTGATAATTTCAACTCATAGAAAATTCTGTTTGCCCATATTTGAAAACAATTTCTTTCTTTTTCCATGCTAAATAGCCCTGAGTTGTGACTCTATACTTTCTAGTTTCTGTGTAAATGCACACTTCATTTTATGAAAATGTATACTTAGAACTAACTCTAATAACCACGTGTTTTCTTCTTGGCTAAAAAATCAAAAGCAACTGCTCTTCCCTGCACATGCACAAAAGAAAAAGGTGATTGAGAATCTTATGTCAATTCAATTTAAACACTACCCGCCAATGAAAACACTGTGTATTTGTTTACATTATTCACATAAACAGCCTCTTGCTTCATGTATGAAAGTTTTGGATGCTTTTTTAATCCAAATTCTTAGCTCTTTATTTAGGTTACTACTAAATGCACCTCCTTAAAACATTTTAGGATTTTGGTTTCAAATACAAGTTGTCAATGATGTTTTGAGTATTGATTGTTTTTTATTCATTATATTGTTTTTCTTTAACCTAGAATTTGCTCTTAGTGGTGGACATGAATTTGTGCTATCATTTATTAAGTGAAATATTATACAAGTTAAAAGAAATAATAAAATGAATGGGACTGTGCTTTTCTAGAGAACTTATACCCAAGATTCTTTGTGTAGAGTTGAGAATTCTTTTTCAATTCAACTGAATGGACATTTATAGAACATTTTTTTAATGCACACATGTTAATGTAGAAGACGCTTCCAATTATTACTAAATTTATATACTTAAGTCAATGTATTTAATTATACCAGTAAACTTGTCAGAAATTAAATTTCTCTTGTTTCACACTTTTTTTTCCCTGGTGATCCTCACCAGGATAACAAAGATTATCACTTCCATTCTTAGTTTTCAACATCCATTATTTGTCTGTGATAAATTTTTATGAATCAATTCTTCTGCAGCCCGTAGAGAATAGGTAACTAATAATGAAGAAATATCAAAACCCACGTAAGAGGCGCTTCTGCATACAGGAACACAGGAGAGAAAATATGAGAGGACACTTATTATTTAATATAATAAAAAAGAAAAGATGTTGAATGAGAGATGATAAATGTATACTAATTAATTCATCATTCAGTAAGAATTGAAAAGCTATATGAAAAGGATGAGAAAATGTAATTTCTATAAAATTTCTACATAGAAAAGCAATTTCTATGAAGACAGAAGCTATAATCCTCATTCACTGTATCCTTGATGCCTAGTAGACTACTTGTTATTAATAGGCTCTCACTAAATAGTGTTGATTTAATAAATAAATGTAATATTATTTAAAAAATGGAACGTGAAAAATTTACCCTTCGGAATATATGGAAGTTGGACCTATAATTTCAAATAATCGGTGCACTGTTCAGTTTGACAAATAATAATTGAAAAAACAAAACAGATGTTTCCTATGGTATATATACTGTATACATTTCACATATTATTAAAAACTTTATTATTGACCAAAGTTCTTGTGTTAAGTTTTGTTTGGGTAATTTCAAATTTATTGAATACAAATATAGGAGTATAAGTAATATAAACAAAACTTTATTTTCACTGTTTTTTTTTTTTTTTGGAGGGGGACAGTGTTGGTCATTCATCTGCTGATACATTTCTTTTGACTTCTTGGATGCCACATTTTTCATTTTTCTCCCATTTATTGGTTGTTCCAAATTTAGGCTTTTGTGAGTGTTATATCCTCTCTTATATCATAAACTTAGATTGCTCCAATATTCAGACCTGGTTTTCCTCCCTATCTCCTCTCACTTTTTTGATGATCTGCTCAGTTTCAGGGATTTAAATTTAATATGTATATATGTGCCTATGGTTAGCAAGGTTATATCTCTAACCTTGGTCTTTTAGAATTTTAGAAAAGTATAGCCAACTTCTGTCTCAATTTAAATAATTAAAATTGTTCAGAAATAATTTCTTGATCTTCTTCTTCTGAATCTGACCCTCCAGAACTTGTCATCTCAGTTGGTGGAAATCCTAATCTTCCAGCTTATAGGCCAAAAAACGTGTACTCATCATTGATTCTTCTTTTCCTCTCACATTGCTCATCCAATCAGGAAATTCTTTTGAATTTATTTTCAAAATTCTCCAGAAAACTAATTAGATTTTAATAATAGGACTTTTCAAATAAAAGAGTTACTTAGGGAACTTCTACTAGAACCGTGATGGTGCATCTATGACACGCGTGTCTGCACTGACACACGTTGCCATTTTCAATGACACACAGCCGTATGCAGCCGCATACCAGAGAAGTATGGGGCCGCATGCCGAGAAGGACATTTCATCCTCAGCTCCCCCGCATGGCCAACTGCAGTAGCCGAGGATAAAACATTTGCTGTAGTGTAGACACTCTGTGCCGGAGGTCTGTAGGCCGAAAATTTTGTTATTTAAACTATAAATATTGTGAAATTATGGTTTTTATCTCTAAGTGACACACCACCCGAGTTATGATTGGATTTTTGGCAAATTTTGACACACCAAGCTCAAAAGATTGCCCATCACTGTACTAGAACATGGTAAAAGACACCAGAAGAATAAGTATGCTTAACTGTAATATATCATCATTTAAATTGAAGCACTTGTTCTGTTTTTAGGAAAAGCTTATGCTCCAGAATTCTATTATGATACCTACAATCCGGTGTGGCAGAACAGACACCGTGTCTATTCCTACAGTCTGCAGTGGACACAGATGAACCCCAATGCTGTGGATCGGATTGTGGCCTACCGGCTGGGGATCAGGCAGGTAAGAAATTCAATTGGTAGCTTTTTTTTCCTCTGTGATCCTCCATGAAGACACTGTTACTATGGTTCATTGCTAAAATATTTTAATTATTTTGCAGGAATTTAAAAATGCATTTTCCTATGTCAAAAATGAAATTACTCTAAACAGAACTGTTGCTAGTTATTTCTAAATCTTTGAAATTAATTTATGTATATACTATTAGAACAGCAGACATATTAAAGTGACATCTTTTGAACTTTCTAAACCTTTCATCACCAGATATGTTATAGAAATGATTTGTTATAATTGCTATAAAAAACATTTGAGGTGTTCTTACACTTACTATACTGCATCACTTTTGTCTTATTTTGTAAGATCTGATAAGCTTACATTTTCTACTTTAAGGGGTTCTAAATATATAGAGAATGTTTCAAAAGTTAATTTAATATATATAAAAGATGGAAATAGTTTAGTAAAATGAGAAGAAACAATCAAGTATGATGATTATTTCCAGAAGCTGAAGATTATTATGTGAAAATATTTTATATTTTTTTCAAATGTTCCACTGTTAAAGCTCAGTTATTCTTTGTTGATATAAATGATACCTGTGCTGTTTAAATGTAGGTCTTTACATTGTTTCCTGTTACACAGTGTATTTTATCTGGGGTGACTTATTTCAGTGTAACAAAACATTTTTGAAGATTTATTTATTTTGAAAATTTATGTCTTAGCTTTGCCTCACAATATTATGCACAGTTTTGCAAAGTCTTGTCTTCCAGTTCCTTAACTAAATCACAGAAGAGCATTTAGAGTTTGGAGAATAAAAAGGAAAAAAAAATTGGTTTGGAGAAAGACTGGTCAACCATCAGCAATCTACTCAGGTGTTCTACCATCAAAGAAATGTTATTCTATCTGCTTCACAAAGTTATAATAAAAGACTGTGTAAGAAACTTCATTCATATTAAGAAACATTTCAGGTTGGATATTTTTATCCTCCATGTCTAATAAATAAAAAAAAATATCTTTTCCTAATGATTACATGCTGCATTTGATAATCACTGCTTCATTGTCCAAGTGTTCCTAGGTCACTGCTACAGCAGACAGAAGTGCATCATTCAGAAACTTTCTCTGTTGGCCCCTAAGTAAATCTGAGTAAATCCAAAATCCATATCAAAATTATTTTAATTTTATAATAACTTCCCGTGATAGAGTCATAATTTCATCTTTAGTTTTTCACTTTTTTCCTTATTGAATTCTTCCTTGAAATATCTGGTAAATGCCCATGGTTCCTGTATGCTCCAGGGCTGCCTGTTTCAAGGCTGCGGAATTTGTCCAGCTTTGTTCATCAGTCCCTTCCCTTACTCTAACATTTATCAAAACCTTTGTTCTCAGTGTCTCCATTGTGTGTATGCAATAGTATTTTCTTACAATACATTGATTTCTGTTGTGTCAGTTGTTATTTCTCCACACTCACTTCTAATTTCATTTATTTGAGTCCTCTCTCTTTTTTTCTTTAAGTGTATCCTTTAAGTTTGCTGTTTCTTTGTTAATTTTCTTTCTTGAGGATCTATCCAGTGATATTAGTAGGGTATTGAAATCCCTACTATTATAGTATTGTCGTTGATCTCGTCCTTTATAGCCATCAAAGTCTGCTATATATGTCAGTGCTCCGATATTTGGTGCATAGATATTTATAATGGTAATATGTTCCTGTTGAATTGTTCCCTTTATCATTATGTAGTGTCCTTCTTTACCTCTTACTACAGCCTTTGTTTTAAAGTCCATTTTGTCAGATATAAGTATTGCTACCCTGGCTTTTTTTCATTTCCATTTGCGTGAAATATGTTTTTTCCATCCTTTTACCTTCAGTCTATATGCATCTTGTAGACAGCATATGTATGGGTCCTGTTTCTTTATCCACACAGCTACCCTTTGTCTTTTGATTGGATCATTTAATCCATTTATGTTTAAGGTTATTATTGATATGTAGGTGTTTATTGCCATTTTATTCTCAAAAGCTGTATTCCTCTTTTACTATATTCTTTTCCCCATTTGAACTGTTCACAACAGGCTCCTTAGCATGTCTTGAAGAATTGTTTTGGTTTTAATGAATTGCTTGATTTTTTTTTTTTTTTTTTTTTTTGTCTGGGAAGCTCTTTATTTCTTTTTAATTTTAAACGTTAGCCTTGATGGATAAAGTAGTCTTGGTTGTAGGTTTCTTTTCTGCATTACTTTGAATATATATTGCCATTTGCTTCTGGCCTCAAGTAATCCTGTTGAGAATTAGGATGTCATCCTTATGGGGGCTCCTTTTGTAGGTGATAGCACTTTTTCTCTAGCAGATTTTAATATTTCCTCTTTATCACTTAGCTTTCATATTTAACTATGATGTGTCTTGGTGTAGATCTCTTTGGTTTTCTCTTTAATGGAGTTCTCTGAGCTTCTTGAACGTGTGAAACGTTTTCCAGTCTTAATTTAGGGAAGTTTTCAGCTATGATTTGATTGAACAAAGTTTCTGTCCCTTCTTCTTTCTCTTCTTCTTCAGGAACCCCTATGATGCAGATGTTATTTCTCTTCATGTTGTCATAGAGCTCCCTTAGAGTTTCCTCAGATTTTTTGAGTCTCTTTTTTTTTCTGCTCTGCTTCTGTGCCTTTGTTTATTGTGTCCTCTAACTCGCTGATTTGTTTCTCAGCTTCATCCATCCTGCTTTTAATTCCTTCTATTGTGGTCTTCAGATCTGATACTGTATTTGTCATTTATGTCTTATTCTTTTCTATTATTTCAATTTCTTTTTTTATACTCACTATCTCTTTATTTCGATGTTCGTAATGACTACCCATTGTTGCTCTAATCTCTTTGAACATTCTAACTATCATTATTTTAAACTCTGCATCTGGTAATTTGGTTATATCTGGTTCATTCTGGTCCTTCTCTGGGGATTTCTCTTGATTCATTTGGGTTGCATTCCTCTGCCTGCCCATTTTGTTTCTGTATAAGAAGGTTTTGGCTACTGGAGTCCAATGGGTGTTGCCTCTATGTTCCCTAGTTGTGGTCTGTTTTCAGGCCCGCCACCCCCTCTGCTGCTGCCTAGGGCGGTTGGCTATGGGTGTTGCCAGCGCCAGTCGCTGTGGCTGTTGCTGCGGTTTCCGCCTCACCTCTGCGGGAGTGGCTGTGTATTTTTTGTATTTTTGCCAGGCTCTATAAGCTTCAGCCGGTCTCGGCCCTTGCCCCTCTCGTATGGGTGGGATTGTGCACCACACTCAGGTCACAAGCCTGGGCACCAAGGGCAAGGTTGAGCACTTTTGCTCAGCTGCGGGGTTTTGTCTGCTGGTTCCTCCAGCGAGGAGGGGCTTCTGGTGCACCAACAGCTGTGAGCCAGGCTTTTGCCCTGCCCCCGCCAACCTTGGCTCCTTGGCAGAGAGGGGCTGCTGGTGCGCACTCAACTGCAAGCCTGAGCTTCCACCCCACCTCCTCTGGCAAAACCAATTTGTGCAGGGCTTCAAGGCTCGGAGGCTGGGTTAGGCTGCGTGTTCGCTGGCCCCTGCCTAATGGCGATCTCTGCCCATTCTGGGCTCCCACTCTTCCCCCACAGGTGGGGTCAGAGGCCGGCCCACAGCTGCCGGACCACTTTTGTGCATTCTCTTCACCCTCGCTGGGCTAGACCAAGCTCATGCCAGCTGCCTCAGCCTCTGCCCCGGCCAACGGAACAGCACTTTCGCATCCCGCTGCCAGCACCCCCCCCCCCAGCAAGCCCTCAGAAGTGTGTGTGGGGGTGCTGCAGCTCGGACCCTAACACTCCATACTGTAATTCTGAAAGCTCCTTCCTTAAAAAGCGACTGTGCTCTAATTTCTGCAGGGCAGCCTGTTTGGTTGGTGTACAGCTTCCCCTTGCTGGCTCCAAGAGAAATATTGTTTCAGATTTATGGAGTGACTCAACCCAGGGTTTAGGGTGGCTGTCCCTCAAAGCTTTACTCCCTGTGCCTTCCAGGCTGCACCCTCTTCCCACTGCTCCAGTCCTTTCCTCTCTCCCTGTCTCCTGGAATACCACGTGAGTGATTGTGAGAGAGGTTTTCTGCCCCATCCCTTTAAGAAGAATCCTGGGTCTGAGACAACTGTCTCTTTCTCACAAACAGTATTCTAACCTATTTCACACCTAAATAATGTCCATATGCCTCTTCTAGGTTCTGGGGCTGTAGGCTGAGGCTTTGTTCCTGGGACCCAGGTTCCTACCCTTCCGTTAGCCTCTCTTCCTGCCACACGAGTCTCCCTGGGCTGCCTTTCACTCCAGGGAGCTGGGCAGCCCTTTTTGCATTTTCGCTTTTCCTACCAGTCTCAATGTTGCTTCTTCAGTCCTTTCAATCAAGTTCAACTTGCTTTATCCTGATGATGGTTCTTAAAATCAAGTTATAATCCACTTTGGTTCTGGGAGTTTGAAGTTGTATGTCACCTACTCCATCGCCATCTTGCACCCCCAGAATAAAGATTTTTATATTGCATGCATGTGACCTTTTTTTTATCTTCCAAACTATCTAAAAATTTTGGATCTATGAGCTTTTGAATATAATTAATATAAGTCGGATGATGTTTAAATAAACAATGTTTAAAACATAACCTAAACAACATAAGTTTAAAAATTATATAGTTTCCCACCCTGGCCGGTTGGCTAAGTGGTAGAGTGTCAGCCTGGTGTGTGGAAGTCCCAAGTTTGATTTCTGGTCACAGAAAGTGCCCCTCTGTTTCTCCACCCTTCCCTCTCTCCATCCTCTCTAGCTCTCTCTACCCCTCCCACAGCCAAGTCTCTATTGGAGCAAGTTGGCCCGGGCACTGAGTACTCCTCCATGGCCTATGCCTTGGGCACTAGAATTGCTCCAGTGCAATGGAGCAATGCCCTAGATGAACAGAGCATGGCACCCTGGTGGGCATGCCGGGTGCATTCCAGTCGGGCACATGCAGGTGTCTCTCTGACTACCTCCCTGCTTCTAACTTCAGAAAAATACAAAAAATAATAATAATAAATAAATAAAAATAGTAGTTCCCCTAATAATTAGTATTTTTATCTTTGATAATGATACTCTTTCCTTCAATGGAGTATTAATAATTTATGTTACATATTTTAATATCTTAAAATATTATATTAACCCTATATTTTTACTTTGAATTCATATTTCTAATTTTTTTCTATCCATAAAATATTTAGGTTATCTAGTGCAAAGTGACTTTTTTTTGGTATTATGGCCTTAATATGCAATATATTTCTGTATTAAATGGTGTCTGAAAAACAAATTTGGACCTATGACTAATGAGAAATTTTGTTCTAAATTGCCCTACTTTGTTTTTAATCCAGAAACAGTATGAAACTTAATTACCTATTTCTAATTTAAGTAACATCATAAAATTTCTGCTGTGTGATTAAACCCAGCTGGATGGGTTTGGAAAACTGAATGTAATGTTTCTCAAGCTCTCTGTAAAATTAAATTATAAAGTTTGTATTTAAATATGATGAAGACAATTGTCTCAAAATTTGAGTATTGACTTATACACTGTCCTTAAAAGTTGCTGCACTGTATCTGGAAAAAAAATCATTAGACTATAGAATTGCTGCTTTAAGAAACTTAGAAAACAAATACATCATGTGAAACTAAGACATTAATGGGTGGGAAAAGTTTTCTCAAATCATAATTTCCTTAAGTTAAACTTTTTAGGCTCAGCTAAATAATTGTTTAATCTCTTTAGATAGCTACTAGCCTATCTCAATTATTTTGTTCATTTTTTGCTTAACAGGAAAAAAGGTTATTAGAATGTCTGATTTTCTTGGTATCTAATGAATTAAGAAACCAGAACAATTATTTCTAAGTTGTCTGAATATACCAAACAGTGTAAACATAACTTTACTCCATTTGTAACATATACAATTGTAGAGTGTTATACAGATTTCTGTTTATACTCTGCCAAAGAGATACAGAATGGATGTGACCTTTTGACTGTCGTGTTTGGAAAGTAGGATATTTTATTGAATAAAATCTCTAATTGCCTCTGTCCCTTTGTTCTTCAGTCCTGATAAACTAACATGCTTAGTATTATCACATTTATTTGCTCATCATTTCAGTCAATAACACTTTGATTAAATTAATCATACAGTAATTATTAGGATTTTAAAAATATATTGTTGGCAATGCCCTATTGGAATAGAAAAACAAACAAAATGCCATAGAAACAGAATATAGGAGTAGTCAATATAAGAAAGTAGTGGGGCTAAGTGACATGATTACCAAAGTGGAAACTGGTTTGTGTGTTAATTTGTATAGGTTTATATTCAAATTGTCTTTATAAATAGACTAATTAATCAATTTATAATTATAATTACTAATCAATAAATCACTAATCCAAAATATACTTTTTGGTATAATTGACTATTAGATGAATTTATTATAAATTTCTTTTTGGTCCTAATACATGTGACTATAATTATTGAGCTATAGTTTATTTAAAATATTTATTTGCATTTTATTAAATAATTCATCACTTATTATTGTTTATTAAAAGCCTAATGTCATAAGAGATCATAGTAATTAAAACTTATAAATTTATTATATATGTAGATGACCATAGACATAATTGTGGTTATTAATATTGCTAAGTACCTCATTTAATTCATTGATATAAGAAGCAAAAATAAATTGAAGAGCATACATAATAATTAGTTGGTTACGGGGATGAGTTTTTATGCTGTAAGAACCTACGTGAAGAAGTTCTTGTTTCTATGTCACAGTCTACAGATGCTGGAGAAAAATGATAACAGAAAATAGAAGTGAAATTAGAATAATGTACATGATTGACAAAACAGTTGAACTGATTTTCTTGAGAGAGATGTCTGGAAGATCCACTTGAAATAAGACAGTAAATGCTAGTCTAATGAAATCGGCAGAGAATTGATAGGTAGTCGGGATTCATTGTACAGTATTAAATTATGGATAAAATGGCATCTGTTTCTGTCATACATACTATACATATGCTACTATAGAGGCAGAGACCACAGTTAGGCACATTTAAAGTAAGATTTAGGTTAGAGTAGTGAAGAGGAAGATGGATAAATGGAATGAGAGAAATGTTGAAATGGTCAGAGCTTGACCATTGATTTAATTTTGATAAACAGTGATAAAAAGTACAGTGACCTCATGATCTCTTTCATTTACTTCATCCATTTAGTGAATGTTCTGAAAATCACCAAATCTATAGGTAAAAAAGTGAGCAAGGAATACAGAGAAATGTAGAGAAGCCATTTTGTAAATGGTTTCTTTAGCTCTGGAAAAGAAATAAGCTGCAAACCAGTTGATATAAAATAAAGTCATCTGCATTTTCCAGATGAAGGACACTCTGCATATCTTCTTCATTCCCTTAACTACTAACTTCACAATGTGTCTGTCAGGAGGAATAAATATGGTATATTTGAAAGACCTAAACAAGTAACGTACCACTGATGGATGAAGCGTTGTGAAATGAAGGAACTTGGTCTTAGAAAATCTCAAGTACACTCTGAAAAGATTTTCTAATCTGTGGCCTTTTGTATAGATTTCATTTTGTCCATGACACTGCTTGGGAAAATTAATTAGAATTTTCATTTTCTTAACCCTGAATGTTGTGGGGAAATGAGCTACCACAAATAGACTTTTGGAGTGAAAGTATTAAATTATTTTTTTTTAATTTTTTTATTTATTCATTTTAGAGAGGAGAGAGAGAGAGAGAGAGAGAGAAAGGGGGGAGGAGCAGTAAGCATCAACTCCCATATGTGCCTTGACCTGACAAGTGCAGGGTTTTGAACCGGCAACCTGAGCATTCCAGGTCGACGGTTTATCCCCTGCGCCACTACAGGTCAGGCCGAGAGTATTAAATTATTGACAGGACAATCACCTTTGTCCTCAGGATCCACACTAGCCTCAGGGTTTCTGTTCCTTATGGAGCTATCTAATTTGAACCTCAGCTGGTAAATTAGTAAATGTCATCATATTCTTGGAGATAATGAAAAGGAGTTTATTTTCATAAGAGGCTTGATAGAGTGCTGCTCCCACATCGCCAGGGTATTCTGGAACTTTAAAAAACTGTTTAGAGTGCATGGTGTGAGGGAAGATGGTGATGGAGTAGGCGGACGTACCAACTTCCAACTCCCAGAGCCAAAGTGGATTACAACTCAATTTTAAGAACCATCATCTGGATAAACCAACTTTGAGCTAAACTAAGTGGACTCTTCAACCAAGGAACACTGCAGAAGCCACATTGAGACTGGTAGGAATAGCGAAAACGCGAAGAGGGCTGCCCAGCTCCCCGGAGCGAACGGCAGCCCGGAGAGACCCGCGTGGCAGGAGAGTTTGGCGGAGAGGGAGGGACCTGGGCCCCAGGAACCAAGCCCCAGCCTGCAGTCCCAGAGCTTAGAAGAGGCGTTTGGATAGTATCGAGCTGTGAAGCAAGTGAGGATACTATTTGTGAAAAAGAGAGAGTTTTCTCAGACCGAAAAATCTTTTTAAAGGGACAGCTCAGAAAGCCTCTCTCACAACCACGCACCCGTGGCTCTGGGGAACTGGGACAGAGGAGAGGAACAGAGCAGCGGGAACAAAGAGTGAACTGAAGGCACGGAGACACTCTGAGGGACAGCCACCTTGACCCATGGGATAAGTCACTTCCCTAATCGAAAATGAAAATTTCCCTTGGAACTAGCAATACCAGCAAAGGGAGACAGGACACTAGCCAAACAAGCTCTCCCGTAGCAATTAGAGCAGAGCTGCTTAGAAAGAGGGAGCTCCCAGGCCCACAGTGTGGAGACTTAGGGCACTTCTAGCCCCCTGAGGTTGCTGAAGCCTATGGTTGGGACAGGATGCTGAAACGTGGACCTGTCGGTGTGGGCAGAACTGTGTGAGCTCAGGCTAGCCTAGCAAGGGTGGAGGGGATGCGCAAAAGCTGTCCGGCAACTGCGGGCCACCTGTGACCCCACTTGTGGGGAAAAATACGGGCAGAGATCAGCTCTGCAACCCTGCGCTAGCCAGCCCTGACCGCGGGCACGGGGCTAAGACCAGGGACGGGCGAGGGGCCCGCGGCTGAGCTCACGCTGCCAACCCCGCCCAGACGGAGAAACCGCGGTATGCCATCTGTGTGCGCGAGCAGGCTCCTAACGCGGGGGCGAGGGAGACACTGAGACCAGCGGAAGTGCGCGGCTGAGCTCATACTGCTCGACCTGCCCGGCCGGAGAAACTGCGGATTACCACCGTACGTGCCCGAGTTTGCTCCGAGCGTGGGGGCGGGGTAAGACCCGGAATACCAGAAGCTAGCAGCTGAGCTCACGCCAGCAAACACGCCCAGCCAAATAATCCACGGTTTTCGGTTTCAGTCTCTGCGCAAGAGGGCCCTGGCCTCAAGGGCGGGGCTAAATATTGGACGGGCAAAGGCTCACAGCTGAGAGCACGTCAAAAGCCCCGCCCAACCCACGAAACGGTGGCAAGCAGGCTCTGACTGAGGGAGCTGGGCGTAAGCCTTCCAGAAAAAGGCTGGTTCCGCAGCTGAGCAAAGGTGCTCACCTCTTCCCTAGGTGCTAAAGCTAGTGAATTGAGTGACAGCCCCTCCCGCAAAGTAGAGGCAGAAATCACAGCAATAGCTCCAGAGAGCGGCACTGGCAACGCCCACACACAACCGCCCTAGGCAGCGGCAGAGGGGGTGGTAAGCCTGCAGACAGACCACACCGAGAGAACACAAAGGCAACACATACTAAACCCCAGTGTCCACAACTTGCTTACACTCAGATAAAATGGGCAGGCAGAGGAATGCAAACCAAATGAACAAAGAGAAATCCCCAGAGAAGGACCTGAATGAACCAGATATAACCAAAATACCAGAAGCAGATTTTAGAATAATGATAGTTAGGATGTTCAAAGAAATTAGATCAACAATGGATAGTCACTATGAGCACCTAAATAAAGAGATAACAAGTATAAAAAATGAAATTGAAATAATAAAAAAGAACCAGACAGAAATGACAAATACAGTATCAGAAATGAAGACCACAATGGAAGGAATTAAAAGCAAGATGAATCACGCTGAGGATCGAATCAGCGAATTAGAGGACACAATAAACATAGTTACAGAAGCAGAGAAAAAAAAGGAAAAGAGATTCAAAAAATGTGAGGAAACACTAAGGGAGCTCTGTGACAACATGAAGAGAAACAATATTTGCATCATAGGGGTGCCTGAAGAAGAGGAAAGAGGACAGGAAACGGAAACAGTGTTCAATCAAATCATAGCAGAAAACTTCCCTAAATTAAGGCTGGGAAACATTCCACATGTTCAAGAAGCACACAGAACTCCATTAAAGAGAAACCCAAAAAGATCTACACCAAGACACATCATAGTTAAAATACCAAAGCTAATAGATAAAGAAAAAATCTTAAAAGCTGCTAGAGAAAAAAAGACTCTCACATACAAAGGAGCCCCCATTAGGATGACATCGGACTTCTCAACAGAAACACTTGAGGCCAGAAGGGAATGGCAAGATATAATCAAAGTAATACAGAACAAGAACCTACAACCAAGACTACTCTATCCAGCAAGGCTAACATTTAAAATTGAAGGAGAAATAAAGAGCTTTCCAAACAAAGAAAACCTCAAGGAATTCATTAAAACCAAACAAATCCTGCAAGAGATTCTAAGGGGCCTAGTGTGAAAAGTTCAAAGGGAGGAAAGAATAGAGCAAAAAAAAAAAAAAAAATACAGCTTTAAAGAATAAAATGGCAATTAACAACTACATATCAATTATAACCTTAAATGTAAATGGATTAAATGATCCAATCAAAAGACATAGGGTAGCAGCGTGAATAAAGAAACAGGACCCATACATATGCTGTCTACAAGAGACACACCTTAAAACAAAAGATGCACATAAACTGAAGGTAAAAGGGTGGAAAAAAATATTTCATTCAAATGGAAATGAAAAAAAAGCCGGGGTAGCAGTACTTGTATCTGACAAAATGGACTTTAAAACAAAGACTGTAGTAAGAGATAAAGAAGGACACTACATAATGATAAAGGGAACAATTCAACAGGAAGATATAACTACTATAAATATCTACTCACAAAATATAGGAGCCCCGACATTCATAAAGCAGACTTTGATGGATATAAAAGGTGAGATTAACAGTAATACTATCATAGTAGGGGATTTCAATACCCCACTAACAACACTGGATAGATCCACAAGAAAGAAAATCAATAAAGAAACAGCAGACTTAAAGGATACACTAGATCAACTTGATTTAATAGATATCTTCAGAACTTTTCACCCTAAAGCAGTAGAATATACATTCTTCTCAAGCACTCATGGTACGTTTTCTAGGATAGACCACATGTTAGGACACAAAAAAGGCCTAAACAAATTTAAGAAGATTGAAATCATATCAAGCTTTGTCTGATCACAATGCCATGAAACTAGAAATTAACCACAAAAGAAAAACTGAAAAATACTCAAACACTTGGAAACTAAATAGCATGATATTAAATAATGAATGGATTAACATTGAGATCAAAGAAGAAATAAAAAAGTTTCTAGAAACAAATGATAATGAGCATACGTCAACTCAAAATCTATGGGACACAGCAAAAGCAGTACTGTGAGGGAAGTTTATTGCACTACAGGCATATCATAAGAAGCTAGAAAAAGATCATATAAGCAACTTAACCCTGCAGCTAAAAGAACTTGAAAAACAACAACAAATAAAACCCAAGACAAGTAGAAGGAAAGAAATAATAAAGATCAGAGCAGAAATAAATGACATAGAGGCTAAGGAAACAATACAGAGGATCAATGAAACCAGAAGCTGGTTCTTTGAAAAGGTAAACAAGATTGTGAACCCTTAACTAGACTCACCAAGAAAAAAAGAGAGAGGTCTCAAATAGATAAAATTAGAAAAGACAATGGAGAAATTACAACTAATACAACAGAGATACAAAGCATTGTAAGAAAATACTATGAAGAACTATATGCCAAAAAATTAGACAATCTAGATGAAATGGACAAATTTCTTGAATCATATAAACTTCCAAAAATCAATCTGGAAGAATCAGAGCACCTAAACAGACCAATTACAACAGATGAGATTGAAACAGTTATCAAAAAACTCCCAAAAAAGAAAAGTCCTGGGCCTGATGGCTTCACAAGTGAATTCTATCAAAAATTCAAAGAAGAACTAACTCCTATCCTCCTCAAGCTATTTCAAAAAATTCAAGAGGAAGAAAGACTTCCAAACTCCTTTTATGAGGCGAGCATAATTCTGATCCCAAAACCGGACAAAGACAACACAAAGAAAGAAAATTATAGGCCTATATCCATGATGAATTTAGACGCTAAAATTCTCAACAAAATATTAGCCAACCGGATTCAGCAATATATGAAAAAAATCATACACCATGATCAAGTGGGATTTATTCTTGAGAGGCAAGGCTGGTTCAATATTCGCAAATCAATCAATGTGATTCATCACATGAAAAAAAGAAAGGACAAAAATCACATGATAATTTCAATAGATGCAGAAAAGGCATTTGATAAAATCCAGCACCCATTCATGCTTAAAACTCTCAGTAAAGTGGGAATACAAGGAACATTCCTTAACATAATAAAGGCCATCTACGACAAACCCACAGCAAACATCATACTAAATGGACAAAAATTAAAAGCAATCCCCTTAAGATCAGAAACCAGGCAGGGTTGCCCACTTTCACCACTTTTATTCAACATAGTTCTGGAAGTCCTAGCTACAGCAATCAGACAAGAAGAAGAAATAAAAGGCATCCAAATTGGAAAAGAAGTAAAACTGTCACTATTTGCAGATGATATGATATTGTACATAGAAAACCCTAAAGTCTCAGTCAAAAAACCACTGGACCTTATAAATGAATTCAGCAAAATGGCAGGATATAAAATTAATACTCAGAAATCAGATGCATTTCTATATACAAACAATGAACAGTCAGCAAAAGAAATTAAGGAATCAATCCCCTTCACTATTACAGCCAAGAAAATAAAATACCTAGGAGTAAACTTAACCAAGGAGGTTAAGGACTTGTACTCGGAAAATTATAAAACATTGATAAAAGAAATCAAGGAAGGTACAAAAAAGTGGAAGCATATACTGTGCTCATGGCTAGGAAGAATAAACATCATTAAATGTCTATATTACCCAAAGCAATTTATAAATTCAATGCTATACCAATTAAAATACCAATGACATACTTTAAAGATATAGAAAACATATTCCAAAAATTTATATGGAACCAAAAAAGAACACGAATAGCCTCAGCAATCTTAAAAAGAAAAAATAAAGCAGGAGCCATCACTCTTCCAGATATCAAGGTTTACTACTAGGCCATTATAGTCAAGACTGCCTGGAACTGGCATAAGAACAGGCACATAGATCAATGGAACAGAACAGAGGACGCAGAAATAAACTCACAGCTTTATGGACAACTGATATTTGACAAAGGAGGAAAGAACATACAACGGAGTAAAGACAGCCTCTTTAACAAATGGTGCTGGGAAAATTGAACATCTACCTGCAAAAAAATGAAACTAGACCATCAACTTACACCATGCACAAAAACAAATTCAAAATGGATAAAAGACTTAAACATAAGCCGTGAAACTATAAGCATCTTAGAAGAAAACATAGGTAGCAAGCTCTCCGACATCTGTAGCAGCAATTTATTTGCCAATTTATCTCCACGGGCAAATGAAATCAAAGGCAAGATAAACAAATGGGACTACATCAAACTAAAAAGCTTTTGCACAGTTAAAGACAATAAGAACAGAATAAAAAGACAATCTACAAAATGGGAGAACATATTCGACAGCACGTCTGATAAGGGGTTAATAACCAAAATTTATAAAGAACTTATAAAACTCAACACCAGGAAGACAAACAATCCAATCAAAAAATGGGCAAAAGAAATGAATAGAAATTTCTCCAAAGAAGACATACAGATGGTTAAAAGACATATGAAAAAATGCTCACCATCACTAATCATTAGAGAAATGCAAATTAAAACCACAATGAGATATCACCTCACACCAGTCAGAATGGTGCTCATCAGCAAAACAATACAGAATAAGTGCTGGTGAGGATGTGGAGAAAAGGGAACCCTTCTGCACTGCTGGTGGGAATGCAGACTGGTGCAGACACTGTGGAAAACAGTTTGGAGATCCTCAAAAAGTTAAAAGTCAAACTGCCTTTTGACCTGGTTATTCCACTTTTAGGAATATACCCTAAGAACACCATAACACTGTTTGAAAAGAAGAAATGCGCCCCCATGTTTGTGGCAGCATTGTTCACAATAGCGAAGATCTGGAAACAGCCCAAGTGTCTGTCAGAAGACGAGTGGATTACAAAGCTTTGGTATATATATATATACTATGGAACAATATTCAGCTATAAGAAATGATGACATCGGATCATTTACAACAAAATGGATGTACCTTGATAACATTATACGGAGTGAAATAAGTGAATCAGAAAAAAAAATCTGAGAACAGCATGATTTCATACATAGGTGGGACATTAAAGTGAGACTATGAGACATGAACAAGAGTGTGGTGGTTACGGGATGGGGGGAGGGAAGGGAAGGTGGAATAGGGAGAAGGGGAGGGGTACAGGGAAAACCAGATAAAAGGTGACAGAGGACAATTTGACTTTGGGTGAAGGTTATGCAGCACAATTGAATGATAAAATAATCTGGAAATGTTTTCATTGTACATATGTACCCAGATTTATTGGTGTCACCCCATTAAAGTTAATAAAAAAAAATATTGACAGAAAAATATGTTGAGTGAATGTTTGACAATATGCTCATATTTTTAAAGTGAACTTGTTAAATTTGAGTGATGGAAGAACGTAAAGCAAATAATGATACCTCAGTTAGGAACATATTACTAGAACTAGAGTGAACAAGTTCCCTTGAATATTTAAGTTAGCAGGTAGAAGCATTAGATATCATCAGAACTGAAGCCGTCAAAAATATAGAGACATACATATGCTGTATGAAGACAGTAATGATAGAAGTTCCAGTGATTAAGAAAGAAACAAGAGGTAAAACCCTGCCAATGTCATGGTAACTAAGGGAAGCGTGTATGGATGTGTATATGTGGGTCAGGGAATGTGCGAGTCATAATTTTAAACAAAATTTTAAAACTTATAAACCCCTAAATTTTTTAAATAAAT
The DNA here is from genome assembly GCA_037038555.1 of Rhynchonycteris naso. Taxonomy (NCBI): domain Eukaryota; kingdom Metazoa; phylum Chordata; class Mammalia; order Chiroptera; family Emballonuridae; genus Rhynchonycteris; species Rhynchonycteris naso. The sequence continues at coordinate 127,261,646 of CM072999.1, forward strand.
ACTGACAAACCATGGTTGATTTTTATTTAAGGTAAGTAATTAAGTTAGAAAGGGATTAGGGAAAATTTTATAGATAGGCTTAACATTATTTCAAGGTCAACTGATTATAAATCTAATGAAATTGACCTGGGCTCTCCTGACTGTCCACCTAAATCAGAATTTTATGAAGAAGTAAAGACAGATTGATATATTTCTTTGAAAGAAAGAACACTTTGTAAATGTCTAAATTGTACCTTTTATAATCTGTACACATATGGTTACAGTATTATGATACTAAAACACAGATCCAAATCAAACAGATTTTCCAATAGGTGTGTGTGTGTGTGTGTGTGTGTGTGTGTGTGTGTGTGTTGTGTTCAGTGTCTTTCTTTTTTTTAAATTTAATTTAAGTTATTGTGTTTACATACATTCTAGTGTTGCCCCAATAACATCGCCCCTCCCCCGTATTCCCCGCAACATATCCCTTGTCGCCCTCACAACAGCTCCCTCCCCCCTTCCCTTCATGTTTAATTCTGTTCCTCAGTTCACATTTTTTCTTGGATTCCTCAAATGAGTGAGGTCTAATGATATTTTCTTTTTCTGTCTGGCTTATTTCCCTTAACATAGTAATTTCCAGGTCCATCCATGTTGTTTCAAAAGGTAATATTTCCTTCTTTTTAATGGCCACATAGTATTCCATTGTATAAATGTGCCACTATTTTTAATCAACTCGTACACAGATGGATACTTGGGCTGTTTCCAGATCTTTGCTATTGTGAACAATGCTGCCATAAACAAAGGGTGCATTTATTGTTTTGAGCCAGTGATATGGTGTTCTTGGGATATATTCCTAAAAGTGGGATGGCTGGGAAAAAAGGCAGTTCCATTTTTAATTTTTTGAGGTATTTCCATACTGTTTTCCACAGTGACTGCACCAGTCTGCAATCCTACCAGCAGTGCAGGAGGGTTCCCCTTTCTCCACATCCTCGCCAGCACCTATTCTGTGTTGTTTTGTTGATGAGAGCCATTCTGACTGGTGTGAGGTAGTAGTATCTCATTGTGGTTTTAATTTGCATTTCTTTAATGATTAGTGATTTGAACATTTTTTTTTCTGTCTATTGGCCATCTCTATGTCCTCTTTGGAGAAGTATCTATTCATTTCTTTTGCCCATTTTTTGATTGGATTGTTTGTCTTCCTGGTGTTGAGTTTTATAAGTTCTTTATAAATTTTGTTTATTAACCCCTTATCAGATGTATTGTCAAATATGTTCTCCCATTGTGTGGTTTTTCATTTTATTCTGTTCATATTGTCTTTAGCGGTGCAAAAACTTTTTAGTCTAATATAGTCCCATTTGTTTATCCTGTCTTTTATTTCACTTGCCCGTGGAGATAAATCAGCAAATATATTGCTGCGAGAGATGGCGGAGAGCTTACTGCCTTTGTTTTCTTCTAAAATGCTTATGGTTTCACGACTTACGTTTAAGTGTTTTATCCATTTTGAGTTTATCTTTGTGAATGGTGTAAGTTGGTGGTCTAGTTTCATTTTTTTGCAGGTAGCTGTTAAATTTTCTCAACACCATTTGTTAAAAGGACTGTCATTACTCCATTATATGTTTTTACCTCCTTTGTCAAATATCAGTTTTCCATTAACGTGTGGGTTTATTTCTGGGTTTTCTGTTCTGTTCCATTGATCTATATGCCTGTTCTTGTGCCAGTACCAAGCTGTTTTGAGTATAGTGGCCTTATAGTATAACTTGATATCAGGAAGTGTGATACCTCCCACTTTATTCTTCTTTTTCAAGATTGCTGAGGCTATTCATGTTCTTTATTGGTTCCATATAAATTGTGGAATATTAGTTCTATATATTTGAACTATGGCATTGGTATTTTAATTAGTATTGCATTAATTTTATAAATTGCTTTGGGTAGTATAGACAATTTTGTTGATGTTTAGTCTTCCTAACCATGAGCATGGTATATGCTTCCACTAGTTTGTATATTCCTTGGTTTCTTTTATCAATGTTTTGTAATTTTCTGAATACAATTCTTTAACCTTGATTAAATTTAATCCTAGATACTTTATTTTTTTTGTTGCAATAGTGAAGGGGATTGTTTCCTTAATTTATCTTTCTGAAAGTTCATTGTTGCTGTATAAAAATGCCTCTGATTTCTGTCTATTAATTTTATACCCTGCCACCTTGCTGAATTCATTTATCAGGTCCAGTAGGTTTTTGACTGAGATTTTAGGGTTTTCTATATACTGTATCATGTCATCTGTAATGATAGTTTTACTTCTTCTTTTCGAATTTGGATGCCTTTTATTTCTTCATCTTGTATGATTGCTGTAGTTAAGACTTCCAGAACTATGTTGAATAAGAGTGGTGAAAGGGGTCAACCCTGTCTTTTTTCTGATCTTAGGGAGATTGCTTTTAATTTTTGCCCATTAATTATGATGTTGGCTGTGGGTTTTTCACAGATGGCCTTGATCATGTTGAGGTATGTTCCTTGTATTCCCACTTTGCTGAGAGTTTTGATAAAAAATGGGTGCTGAATTTTATCAAATGCTTTTTCTGCATCTATTGAAATTATCATGTGGTTTTTCTCCTTCCTTTTGTATATGTGATGAATCACATTGATTGATTTACAAATATTGTACCATCCTTGCCTCCCAACAATAAATTCCACTTGATTATGATGTATAATTTTTTTTCATGTATTGCTGCATTCATTTTGCCAATATATTGTTGAGGATTTTAGCATCTAAATTCATCAGTGATATTTGCCTATAATTTTTTTTCTTTGTGTTGTTTTTGCCTGGTTTTGGAATCAGAATTATGCTCGCCCCATAAAAGGAACTTGAAAGTCTTCCTTTCTTTTGAATTTTTTGATATACCTTGAGAAGGATAGTAGTTAGTTCTTTCAATCTTTGGTAGAATTCACCACTGAAGCCATCTGGCCCAGGGTTTTTGTTTGTTGGGAGTGTTTTGATAACTGTTTTGATCTCATTTGTTGTAATCAGTCTATTTAGGTTTTCTGATACTTCCATATTGAGTTTTGAAAGATTATATGTATGGTTCAAGAAATTTTTCCATTTCATCTTGGTTGTCTAATTTTTTGGCATACAGTTCTTAATAGTATTTTCTTACAATATTTTGTATTTCTATTTTGTCAGTTAAATCTCCACTCTCATTTCTGTTTTTTTTTTTTTTTTTTTTTTTTTTTTATAGACAGAGAAAAAGTCAGAGAGAGAGATTGGCAGATACAGACAGACAAGAATGGAGAGAGATGAGAAGCATCAATCATCAGTTTTTCATTTTGACACCTTAGTTGTTCATTGATTGCTTTCTCATATTTGCCTTGAACACAGGCCTTCAACAGAATAAGTAACCCCTTGCTCTAGGCAGCAACTTCAGATCCAAGCTGGTGAGATTTTGCTCAAATAAAATAAGCCCATACTCAAACTGGCAATCTTGGGGTCTCGAACCTGGGTTCTTCCACATCCCAGTCCAATGCTCTATCTACTGCGCCACTGCCAGGTCAGGCTCTCATTTCTAATTTTATTTATTTAAGTCCTCTCTCTTTTTTTCTTGATGAGTTTGGTTAAAGGTTCATCAATCTTGTTTACCCTTTCAAAGAACCAGCTCTTGGTTTCATGGATCCTCTGTATTGTTTCTTTAGCCTCTATGTTATTTATTTCTGCTCTGATCTTTACTATTTCTTTTCTTCTACTACCTCTGGGCTTTACTTGCTCTTTCTTTTCTAGTTCTTTTAGATGCAGGGTTAGGTTGTTTATTTGAGCTTTTTCTAGCTTTTTAAGGTTTGCCTGTATTGATATGAGCTTCCCTCTCAGGACTGCTTTAGCTGTGTCCCATAAATTTTGAGTTGTTGTATGCTGATTATCATTCGTTTCTAGGAATTACTTAATTTTTTCTTTGATCTTACTGTTAAACCATTCATTATTTAATACTATGCTACTTAGTTTCCATGTTTTTGGGTATTTTTCAATTTTTCTGTTGTGGTTGATTTCTAGTTTTATGACATTGTGATCAAAGAAAATGCTTGATACGATTTCAAACTTCTTAAATTTGTTGAGACCTCTTTTTGCCCTAATATGCGGACTATCCTAGAGAATATACCATGAGTACTTGCAAAGAACGTATATTCTGCCCCTTTAGGGTAAAAAGTTCTGAAGATATCTATTAAATTGAGTTGATCTAGTGTGTCTTTTAAGTATTCTGTTTCTTTGTTAATTTTCTTTCTTGAGGATCTATCTAGTGATGTTAGTGGGGTATTGAAATCCCCTACTATTATAGTATTGCTGTTGATATTACCCTTTATGTTCATCAAAGTCTGCTTTATATATTTAGGAGCTCCGATATTAGGTGCATAAATATTTATAATGGTTATATGTTCCTGTTGGATTGTTCCCTTTATCATTATGTAGTGACCTTCTTTATCTCTTACTATAGCCTTTGCTTTGAAGTCCATTTTGTCTGATGAAAGTATTGCTACTTGAGCTTCTTTTTCCTTTCCATTTGCATGAAATATTTTTTTATGGTTTTATCTTTAGTCTATGTGTTTTTATTTTATTTTTATTTTTTTAATATATTTTATTATTATTAATTCTAATAGGGTGACACCAATAATTCAGGGTACATATGTACAATGAAAAAATCTCCAGGTTATCTTATCATTCAATTGTGTTGCATACCCATCACCAAAAGTCAAATTGTCCTCTGTCACCTTCTATCTGGTTTTGCCTGTTTCCCTCCCCTCCTCCCTATCCCAATCTTCCCTCCCTACACCATTCCATAACCACCACTCTCTTGTCCATGTCTCATATTCTCACTTTTATGTCCCACCTATGTATGAAATCATGCTGTTCTCAGTTTTTCTTTTTTTCTGATTTACTTATTTCACTCCGTATAATGTTATCAAGGTATATCCATTTTGTTATAAATGATCCGATGTCATCGTTTCTTATGGCTGAGTAGTATTCCATAGTACATATGTACCATAGCTTTTGAATCCGCTCATCTTCTGACGGACACTTGGGCTGGTTCCAGATCTTCGCTATTGTGAACAATGCTGCCACGAACATGGGGGCGCATTTCTTCTTTTCCAACAGTGCTATGGTGTTCCTAGGGTATATTCCTAAAAGTGGAATAGCTGGGTCAAAAGGCAATTCGATTTTTAATTTTCTGAGGAATCTCCAAACTGTTTTCAACAGTGTCTGAACCAGTCTGCATTCCCACCAGCAGTGCAGAAGGGTTCCCTTTTCTCCACATCCTCACCAGCACTTGTTCTGTGTTGTTCTGCTGATGAGTGCCATTTTGACAGGTGTGAGGTGATATCTCATTGTGGTTTTGATTTCCATTTCTCTAATGATTAGTGATGTTGAACATTTTTTCATATGCCTATTGGCCATCTGTATGTCCTCTTTGGAGAAATTTCTATTCATTTCATTTCCCCATTTTTTGATTGGGTTGTTTGTCTTCCTGGTGTTGAGTTTTATATGTTCTTTATAAATTTTAGTTATTAACCCCTTATCAATGTGCTTTTGAATATGTTCTCCCATTGTTTGGTTTGTTTTTTTATTCTGTTCCTATTGTCTTTAGCTGTGCAAAAACTTTTTAGTTTGATATAGTCCCATTTGTTTATCTTGCCTTTTATTTCATTTGCCCGTGGAGATAAATCGGCAAATATACTGCTGCTACAGATGTCGGAGAGCTTGCTGCCTATGTTTTCTTCTAAGATGCTTATGGTTTCATGGCTTACATTTAAGTCTTTTATGCATTTTAAAATTGTTTTTGTGAATGGTCTAAGTTGATGGTCTAGTTTCATGTTTTTGCAGGTAGATGTCCAATTTTCCCAACACCATTTGTTAAAGAGGCTGTCTTTACTCCATTGTATATTCTTTCCTCCTTTGTCAAATATCAGTTGTCCATAAAGCTGTGGGTTTATTTCTGCGTCCTCTGTTCTGTTCCATTGATCTATGTGCCTGTTCTTATGCCAGTACCAGACTGTCTTGACTATAATGGCCTTATAGTAAACCTTGACATCTGGAAGAATGATAACTACTGCTATATTTATTCTTTTTAAGATTGCTGAGGCATTTTGTGTTCTTTTTTGGTTCCATATAAATTTTTGGAATATGTTTTCTATATCTTTGAAGTATGTCATTGGTATTTTAATTGGTATTGGATTGAATTTATAAATTGCTTTGGGTAATATAGACATTTTAATGATGTTTATTCTTCCTAGCCATGAGCACAGTATATGCTTCCACTTGTTTGTACCTTCCTTGATTTCTTTTATCAATGTTCTATAATTTTCTGAGTACAAGTCCTTAACCTCTTTGGTTATATTTAGTACTAGGTACTTTATTTTTTTGGCAGCAATAGTGAAGGGGATTGTTTCCTTAATTTCTTTTTCTGACAGTTCATTGTTGGTATATAGAAATGCCTCTGATTTCTGAGTATTAATTTTATATCCTGCCACCTTGCTGAATTCATTTATAAGGTCCAGTGGTTTTTTGACTGAGACTTTAGGGTTTTAAATATACAATATCATATCATCTGCAAATAGTGACAGTTTTACTTCTTTTCCAATTTGGATGCCTTTTATTTCTTCCTCTTGTCTGATTGCTGTAGCTAGGACTTCCAGAACTATGTTGAATAAAAGTGGTGAAAGTGGGCAACCCTGCCTGGTTTCTGATCTTAAGGGGATTGCTTTTAATCTTTGTCCATTTAGTATGATGTTTGCTGTCGGTTTATCATAGATGGCCTTTATCATGTTAAGGAATGGTCCCTGTATTCCCACTTTACTGAGAGTTTTGAGCATGAATGGGTGCTGAATTTTATCAAATGCCTTTTCTGCATCTATTAAAATTATGTGATTTTTGTCCTTCCTTTTGTTTATGTGATGAATCACATTGATTGATTTGCGAATATTGAACCAGCCTTGCCTCTCTAGAATAAATCCCACTTTATCATGGTGTATGATTTTTTTCATATATTGCTGGATCCGGTTGGCTAATATTTTGTTGAGAATTTTAGCATCTAAATTCATCAGGGATATAGGCCTATAATTTTCTTTCTTTGTGTTGTCTTTGCCCGGTGTTGGGATCAGCATTATGCTTGCCTCATAAAAGGAGTTTGGAAGTCTTTCTTCCTCTTGAATTTTTTGAAATAGCTTGAGGATGATAGGAGTTAGTTCTTCATTGAATTTTTGATAGAATTCACTTGTGAATCCATCAAGCCCAGGACTATTCTTCTTTGGGAGTTTTTTGATAACTGTTTTGATCTCATTTAATGTAATTGGTCTTTTTAGGTGTGCTGATTCTTCCAGATTGATTTTTGGAAGGTAATATGATTCAAGAAATTTGTCCATTTCACAAGATTGTCTAATTTTTTTGCATATTGTTCTTCATAGTATTTTCTTACAATGCTTTTATTTCTGTGGTGTCAGTTGTTATTTCTCCACTGTCCTTTCTAATTTTATCTATTTGAGACCTCTCTCTTTTTTTCTTGGTAAGTGTAGTTAAGGGTTCATCAATCTTGTTCACCTTTTCAGAGAACCAGCTAGTGGTTTCATTGATCCTCTGTATTGTTTCCTTAGACTCTCTGTCATTTATTTCTGCACTGACCTTTATTGTTTCCTTCCTTCTACTTGTCTTGGGGTTTTTTTGTTGTTGTTTTTCTAGTTCTTTTAGATGCAGGGTCAGGTTGCTTATTTGAGCTTTTTCTAGCTTCTTATGATATGCCTGTAGTGCAATAAACTTCCCTCTCAGTACTGCTTTTGCTGTGTCCCATAAATTTTGAGTTGATGTATGCTTATTATCATTTGTTTCTAGAAACTTTTTTATTTCTTCTTTGATCTCATTGTTAATCCATTCATTATTTAATAAAATGCTATTTAGTTTCCAAGTGTTTGAGTATTTTTCAGTTTTTCTTTTGTGGTTAATTTCTAGTTTCATGGCATTATGATCAGAGAAAATGCTTGATATGATTTCTATCTTTTTAAATTTATTGAGACTATTTTTGTGTCCTAACATGTGGTCTATCCTAGAAAACGTACCATGAGCACTTGAGAAGAATGTATATTCTACTTCCTTAGGGTGGAAAGTTCTGAAGATATCTATTAAATCAAGTTGATCTAGTGTCTCCTTTAAGTCTGCTCTTTCTTTATTAATTCTCTTTCTTGAGGATCTATCCAGTGTTGTTAGAGGGGTATTGAAATCCCCTACTATGATAGTATTGCTGTTAATCTCGCCCTTTATATCCATCAAAGTCTGCTTTATGTATGTCGGGGCTCCCATATTTGGTGCATAGATATTTATAATAGTTATACCTTCCTGTTGAATTGTTCCCTTTATCATTATGTAGTGTCATTCTTTATCTCTTACTACTGCTTTTGTTTTAAAGTCCATTTTGTCAGATATAAGTATTGCTAGCCCCGCTTTTTTTTCATTTCCATTTGCATGAAATATTTTTTTCCATTCTTTTACCTTCAGTCCATATGCATCTTTTGGTTTAAGGTGTGTTACTTGTAGACAGCATATGTATGGGTCCTGTTTCTTTTTCCATGCAGCTACCTATGTCTTTTGATTGGATCATTTAATCCATTTACATTTAAGGTTATTATTGATATGTAAGTGTTTATTGCCATTTTATTTTTTAAAGCTGTATTCTTCTTTTGCTATATTCTTTTCTTCTTTTAAACTGTTCACAGCAGGCCTCTTAGTAACTCTTGCAGAATTGGTTAGGTTTTTATGAATTCCTTGAGGCTTTCTTTTTCTGGGAAGGTCTTTATTTCTCCTTCAATTTTAAACGTTAGCCATGCTGGATAAAGTAGTCTTGGTTGTAGGTTCTTGTTCTGCATTACATGATAATATCTTTCCATTTTCTTCTGGCCTCAAGTGTTTCTGTTGAGAAGTCCGATGTCATCCTTATAGGGGCTCCTTTGTAGGTGATAGCCTTTTTTTCCCTAGTAGCTTTTAAAATTTTCTCTTTATCCATTAGCTTTGGTATTTTAACTATGATGTGTCTTGGTATAGATCTTTTTGGGTTTCTCTTTAATGGAGTTCTGTGTGCTTCTTGAATTTGTGGAGTGTTTCCCAGCCTGAATTTAGGAAAGTTTTCTGCTATGATTTGATTAAACAAAGTTTCCATTTCCTGTCCTCTCTCCTCTTCTTCAGGCACCCCAATGATGCGAATGTTGTTTCTCATCATGTTGTCACAGATCTCCCTTACAGTTTCCTCACATTTTTTGAGTCTTTTACCTTTTTCTTCTCTGCTTCTGTAACTTTGTTTATTGTGTCCTCTTAGTTGCTGATTCGATCCTCAGTGTGATTCATCCTTCTTTTAATTCCTTCCATTGTGGTATTCAGTTCTTGTACTGTATTTGTCATTTCTATCTGATTCTTTTTTATTATTTTAATTTCGTTTTTTATACTTGTTATCTCTTTATTTGGGTGTTCATAATGACTATCCATTGTTGCTCTAATTTCTTTGAACATCCTAACTATCATTATTCTAAATTCTTTTTTGGTAATTTGGTTATATCTGGTTCATTCAGGTCCTTCTCTGGGGATTTCTCTTGATTCATTTGGTTTGCATTCCTCCGCCTGCCCATTTTGTCTGTGTATAAGCAAGTTGTAGGCACTGGAGTCCAGTAGGTGTTGCCTTTGTGTTCTCTAGGTGTAGTCTGTCTGCAGGCCTGCCACCCCCTCTGCCGCTGCCTAGGACGGTTCAGTATGGGCGTTGCCAGCGCCGGCCCACTGTGGCTTTTTCTGTGATTTCTGCCTCTCCTTCATGGGAGGGGCTGTCTCTCAAGCCACAAGCCTCAGCACCAAGGGTAGAGGTGAGCACGTTTGCTCAGCTCCGGACCCAGCCTATTTCCAGACTTCCGCCGAGAACCCGCATTCTGAGACTGCTCGCCACAATTTCGCATGTTGTGCGGGGCTTTTGACGTGCTCTCAGCTGTGAGCCTTTGCCCATCCGGAGCTTTAGCCCCGCACTTGTGGCCAGGGCCATTCTGCGCAGGGTCGCAAACCAAGATTTATTGGACCGGGCGTGTTTGCTGGTTTCTGCTAAGCTGCGGACTTCGGCTTGTACCAGGCTCTAGCCCGCCCCCGCCTACGGAGCCTGCTCATGCAGGTAGGATGGCAAACTGCGGTTTCTCCGGCCGGGCGGGGATAATAGTGTGGGCTCAGCTGCGAGCTTCCACTTGTATCGAGGTCTACCCTGTCTCTGTGCTTGGAGCCCACTCGCGCACGTAGAATGGCAAACTGCGGTTTCTCCGGTTGAGCAGGGATGATAGCGTGAGCTCAACCGCAAGCCCCTGCCAGTCCCTGTTCCTAGCCCCATCCCCACAGTCAGGGCCGGCTTGCGCAGGGTCGCAGAGCAGATCTCTGCCTCTTCCTCACCTCCTGCTTTGTTCCCACAGGTCGATTACGGGCGGTACACAGCTTCCAAACTGCTTTTCCCATCCCCTCCGCCCCTGCTGGGCTAGACCGAGCTCACACCGGCTTGGCCTCTACCCATGCTAACAGAACCGCGTTTCAGCATCCTGCCGTCACCGTATTCTTCCGCAACCCTGAGCAGAGTAGGAAGGGACCTAATACTCCACAATGTAGGCCTGGAAGCTCCCTCACTTGTTTCACAGCTCAAAACTGTCTGAACGCCTCTTCTAGACTCTGGTACTGCAGGCTGGGGTTTGGCTCCTGGGACCCAGGTCAATCCCTCTCCGCCAAACTTTCCTCCACCACGCAGGTCTCTCCGGGCTGCCATTTGCGCCGAGGAGCTGGGTAGCCCTCCTTGTGTTTTCACTATTCCTACCAGTCTCAATGTGGCTTCTTCTCTATTCCTTGGTTGAAGAGTCCAATTAGTTTACTTCATAGTTGGTTTATCCAGATGATGGTTCTTTAAAATGAGTTATAATCCACTTTGGTTCTGGGAGTTGAAAGTTGGTACGTCCGCCTACTCCGTCGCCATTTTGCTTCCCTTACCATAACTTTTTAATCAACTCGTCTTCTGACGGACACTTGGGCTGGTTCCAGATCTTTGCTATTGTGAACAATGTTACCAAGAACATGAGGGCGCATTTCTTCTTTTCAAACAGTACTATGGTGTTCTTAGGGTATATTCCTATAAGTGGGATAGCTGGGTCAAAAGGCAGTTCAATTTTTAATTTTCTGAGGAATCTCCAAACTGTTTTCCAAAGTGGCTGCACCAGTCTGCAATCCCAAGAGCAGTGTAGAAGGGTTCCGTTTTCTCCACATCCTCACCAGCACTTGTTCTGTGTTGTTCTGCTGATGAGTGCCATTCTGACTGGTGTGATCTCATTGTGGTTTTAATTTGCATTTCTCTAATGATTAGTGATGTTGAGCATTTTTTTATATGCCTATTAGCCATCTGTATGTTCTCTTTGGTGAAATTTCTATTTATTTCTTTTGCCCGTTTTTTGATTGGATTGTTTGTCTTCCTGGTGTTGAGTTTTATAAGTTCTTTATAAATTTTGGTTATTAACCCCTTATCAGACATACTGTCGAATATGCTCTCCCATTGTGTAGTTTGTCTTTTTATTCTTTTCTTATGGTGTTTAGCTGTGCAAAACCTTTTTAGTTTGATATAGTCCCATTTGTTTATCTTGCCTTTTATTTCATTTGCCCGTGGAGATAAATTGGCAAATATATTCCTGCTATAGCTATCGGAGAGCTTGCTGCCTATGTTTTCTTCTAAGATGCTTATGGTTTCACTGCTTATGTTTAAGTCTTTTATCCATTTTGATTTTGTTTTTGTGAATGGTGTAAGTTGATGGTCTAGTTTTATTTTTTTGCAGGTAGATGTCCAATTTTCCCAACACCATTTTTTAAAGAGGCTGTCTTTACTCCATTGTATGTTCTTTCCTCCTTTGTCAAATATCAGTTGTCTATAAAGCTGTGGTTTTATTTCTGGGTTCTCTGTTCTGTTCCATTGATCTATGTGCCTGTTCAAATGCGACTACCAGGCTATCTTGAGTATAATGTCCTTGTAGTAAACCTTTATATCCAGAAGAGTGATACCTCCTGTTTAATTTTTTCTTTTTAAGATTGCTGAGGCTATTCGTGTTCTTTTTTGGTTCCATATAAATTTTTGGAACATGTGTTCTATATCTTTAAAGTATGTCATTGGTATTTTAATTGTTATTGCATTGAATTTATAAATTGCTCTGGGTAATAAAGACATTTTAATGATGTTTATTCATCTTAGCCATGAGCACGGTATATGCTTCCACTTGTTTTTATCTTCCTTGATTTCTTTTATCAATGTTTTATAATTTTCTGAGTAAAAGTTCTTAATCTCCTTGGTTAAATTTACTCCCAGGTACTTTACTTTTTTGGCTGCAATAGTGAAGGGGATTGTTTCCTTAATTTCTTTTTCTGACAGTTCATTGTTGGTATATAGAAATGCCTCTGATTTCTGAGTATTAATTTTACATCCTGCTACCTTGCTGAATTCATTTATAAGGTCCAGTAGTTTTTTGACTGAGACTTTAGGGTTTTAAATATACAATATCATATCATCTTCAAATAGTGACAGTTTTACCTCTTCTTTTCCAATTTGGATGCCTTTTATTTCTTCTTCTTGTCTGATTGCTGTAGCTAGGACTTCCAGAACTATGATAAATAAAAGTGGTGAAAGGGGGCATCTTTGCCTGGTTCCTGTTCTTAAGGGGATTGCTTTTAATCTTTGTTCATTTAGTATGATGTTTGCTGTGGGATTGTTGTAGGTGGCCTTATCATGTTAAGGAATGATTCCTGTATTCCACTTTACTGAGAGTTTTGAGCATGAATGTGTGCTGGATTTTATCAAATGCCTTTTCTGCATCCATAGAAATCATCATGTGATTTTTTCCTTCCTTTTGTTTATGTGATGAATCACATTGATTGATTTGCAATTATTGAACCAGCCTTGCTTCTCCAGAATAAATCCCACTTGATCATGGTGTATGATTTTTTTCATATATTGCTGGTTCTGGTTTGCTAATATTTTGTTGAGAATTTTAGCATCTAAATTTATCAGGGATATAGGCATATAATTTTTTTCTTTGTGTTGTCTTTGCCCAGTTTTTGGATCAGAATTATGCTCGCTTCATAAAAGGAGTTTGGAAGTCTTCCTTCCTCTTGAATTTTTTGAAATAGCTTGAGGAGGATAGGAATTAGTTTTTCTTTGAATTTTTGATAGAGTTCATTTGTGAATCTATCAGGCCCAGGACTTTTCTTTGTTGGGAGTTTTTTGATAACTGTTTCGATCTCATTTGTTGTAATTGGTCTGTTCAGGTGTTCTGATTCTTCCAGATTGATTTTTGAAGGTAATATGATTCAAGAAATTTGTCCATTTCCCCAAGATTGTCTAATTTTTTGGCATATAGTTCTTCATAGTATTTTCTTACAATGCTTTGTATTTCTGTTGTGTCAGTTGTTATTTCGCCACTGTTTTTCTAATTTTATTTTATTTGAGACCTCTCTCTTTTTATCTTGCTGCGTCTAGTTAAAGGTTCATCAATCTTGTTTACCTTTTCAAAGAACCAGCTTGTGGTTTCATTGATCCTCTGTATTGTATTCTCAGCCTCTATGTCATTTATTTCTGCTCTGTTTTTTATTATTTCCTTCCTCCTACTTGTCTTGGGTTTTATTTGTTGTTGTTTTTTTAGTTCTTTTAGATGCAGGGTCAGGTTGCTTATTTGAGCTTTTTCTAGCTTCTTTTGATATGCCTGTAGTGCAAACTTCTCTCTCAGAACTGCTTTTGCTGTGTCCCATAAATTTTGAGTTGATGTGATCTCATTATCATTTGTTTCTAGAAACTTTTTTAATTCTTCTTTGAACTCATTGTTAATCCATTAATTATTTAATAACATGCTATTTAGTTTCCAAGTGTTTGAGTATTTTTCAGTTTTTCTTTTGTGGTTAATTTCTAGTTTCATGGCATTGTGATCAGAGAAAATGCTTGATATGATATACATCTTCTTAAATTTATTTTGACCACTTTTTTGTCCTAATATGTGGTCTATCCTAGAAAACTTACCATAAGTGCTTGAGAAGAATGTATATTCTACTGCTTTAGAGTGAAAAGTTCTGAAGATATCTATTAAATCAAGTTGATCTAGTGTCTCCTTTAAGTCTGCTCTTTCTTTATTAATTTTCTTTCTTGAGGATCTATCCAGTGTTGTTAGTGGGGTATTGAAATTCCCTACTATGATAGTATTGCTGTTAATCTCGCCCTTTATATCCATCAAAGTCTGCTTTATGTATGTAGGGGCTCCTATATTTGGTGCATAGATATTTATAATAGTTATAACTTCCTGTTGAATTGTTCCCTTTATCATTATGTAGTGTCCTTCTTTGATTCTTACTACAGCCTTTGTTTTAAAGTCCATTTCGTCATATATAAGTACTGCTACCCTGGCTTTTTTTTTCATTTCCATTTGCATGAAATATTTTTTTCCATCCTTTTACCTTCAGTCTATGTGCATCTTTTGTTTTAAGGTGTCTCTTGTACACAGCATATGTATGAGTCCTGTTTCTTTATCCATGCAGCTACCCTATGTCTTTTGATTGGATCATTTAATCCATTTACATTTAAGGTTATTATTGATATGTAAGTGTTTATTGCCATTTTATTCTTTAAAGCTGTATTCTTCTTTTGCTATATTCTTTCCTCCCTTTAAACTGTTCACAACTGGCCCCTTAGTTTCTCTTGCAGAATTGATTTGGTTTTTATGAATTCCTTGAGGTTTATTTTTTCTGGGAAGCTCTTTATTTCTCCTTCAATTTTAAACGTTAGCCATGCTGGATAAAGTAGCCTTTGTTGTAGGTTCTTGTTCTGCATTACTTTGATTATATCTTGCCATTCCCTTCTGGCCTCAAGTGTTTCTGTTGAGAAGTCCAATTTCATCCTTATGGGGGTTCCTTTGTAGGTGATAGCATTTTATTCCCTAGCAGCTTTTAAAATATTTTCTTTATTCATTAGGTTTGGTATTTTAACTATGATGTGTCTTGGTGTAGATCTTTTTGGGTTTCTCTTTAATGGAGTTCTGTGTGCTTCTTGAACATGTGGAGTGTTTCCCATACTTAATTTAGGGAAGTTTTCTGCTATGATTTGATTAAACAAAGTTTCTATTTCCTGTCCTCTCTCCTCTTCTTCAGGCACCACATGATGCGAATGTTGTTTCTCGTCAGGTTGTCACAGAGCTCCCTTAGAGTTTCCTCACATTTTTTGAGTCTCTTTTCCTTTTTCTTCTCTGCTTCTGTGCCTTTTTTTATTGTGTACTCTAACTCGCTGATTTGATCCTCAGTGTGATTCATCCTGCTTTTAATCCTTCCATTTGGTCTTCAGTACTGATACTGTATTGGTCATTTCTATCTGATTCTTTTTTGTTATTTCAATTTTGTTTTTTATACTTGTTATCTCTTTATTTGGGTGTTCATAATGACTATCCATTGTTGATCTAATTTCTTTGAACATCCTAACTATCATTATTCTAAATTCTCTTTTTGTAATTTGGTTATATCTGGTTCATTCTGGTCCTTCTCTGGGGATTTCTCTTGATTCATTTGGTTTGCATTCCTCTGCCTGCCCATTTTGTCTGTATATAAGCAAGTTGTGGCCACTGGAGTCCAGTAGGTGTTGCCTTTGTGTTCTCTAGGTGTAGTCTGTCTGCAGGCCTGCCACCCTCTCTGCCGCTGCCTAGGACGGTTCAGTATGGGTGTTGCCAGCGCCGGCCCATTGTGGCTTTTTCTGTGATTTCTGTCTCTCCTTCATGGGAGGGGCTGCCACTCAAGCCACAAGCCTCAGCACCAAAGGTAGAGGTGAGCACCTTTGCTCAGCCGCTGACCCAGCCTATTTACGGACTTCTGCCCAGAACCCGCAGTCAGAGACTGCTCGCCACAGTTTTGTGGGTTGGGTGGGTCTTTTGACGTGCTTCAGCTGTGAGCCTTTGCCCATCCGGAGCTTTAGCCCCGCCCTTGAGGCCAGGGCCCTTCTGCGCAGGATTGCAAACCAAGGTTTATTGGGCGTGGTGTGTTTGCTGGCTTCCGCTAAGCTGCAGACTTCGGCTCGTACCAGACTCTACTCCGACCCCGCGTTCTGAGCCTGCTCGTGCAGGTAGGATGGCAAACTGCGGTTTCTCCGGCCGGGTGGGTAAAATAGTGTGGGCTCAGCTGCGAGCTTCCATTTGTCTCGGGGTATACCACGTCTTTGCGCTTGGAGCCCACTCGTGCACATAGAATGGCAAACTGCGGTTTCTCTGGTCGACTGGGGCAGATAGTGTGAGCTCAGCCGCAAGCCCCTGCCCGTCCCTGTTCCTAGCTCCATCCCCACGTTCAGGGCTGGCTTTCGCAGGGTCGCAGAGCAGATCTCTGCCTCTTCCTCGCCTCCCGCTTTGTCCCCACAGGTGGGATTACGGGCGGTCCACAGCTTCCGGTCTGTTTTTCCCGTCCCCTCCGTCCCTGCTGGGCTAGACCTAGCTCACACCGGCCTGGCCTCCACCCATGCTAACAGAATCTTGTTTCAGCATCCTGCCACCACCATATCCTTCCGCAACCCTCAGCAGAGTAGGAAGGGACCTAATATTCCACACTGTAGGCCTGGGAGCTCCCTCACTTTTTTCACAGCTCAAAACTGTCTAAACGCCTCTTCTAGACTCTGGTACTGCAGGCTGGGGCTTGGTTCCTGTGACCCAGGTCCCTCCCTCTCTGCCAAACTCTCCTCCTGCCATGCGGGTCTCTCGGGCTGCCGTTTGCTCCAGGGCGCTGGGCAGCCCTCTTCGCTTTTTCGTTTTTCCTACCAGTCTCAATGTGGCTTCTTCAGTGTTCCTTGGTTGAAGAGTCCACTTAGTTTAGTTCAAAGTTGTTTTATCCAGATGATGGTTCTTAAAATGAGTTATAATCCACTTTGTTTCTGGCAGTTGGAAGTTGGTACGTCTGCCTACTCCTTCGCCATCTTTATGTGTTTTTATTTTAAGTTTTGTCTCTTGGAAATAGCATATGTATGGGGCCTGTTCCCTTTTCTATGCAGCTACCCTATGTCATTTGACTGGATCATTTAATCCATGTACATTTAATGTTATTATTGATATGTAGTTGTTTATTGTCATTTTATTCTTTAAAGTTAACTTCCTCTTTTATTGTATTCTTTTCTCCCTTTGTTCTGTTTAAAGCAGGCCCCTTAACATTTCCTGCAGCATTGGTTTGGTTATAATGAATTTCTTGAGTTTCTTTTTCTTTTCTTTTTTCTGGGAAGCTTTTTATTTCTCCTTCAATTTTAAATGACAGCCTTGCCAGATAAACTAGTTTTGGTTATCGTTTCTTGTTCTCCATTACTTTGAATATATTTTGTCTACAACTGATCTGCTAGAAATGAAGACAAAGAAAAAATTAAATTGTTTGTAATTGGGATAACTCAAAGGTAGATGGTTGGTAACTAATCTATGTGTTGGCCTTTAGTTTTTATTAGCTATTTGCTTGTCAGTAAATCTAAGTAATGGCACAACATTTTGTCAAGATGGGCACAATGCCTTCCTTCTGATCCAGAAATTAAGACAGATATCTTTCTACTGAGTAACCAATTCGATAATGCTCATGAATCAATTTAATAAATACTCATTTACATTGTGGGAATATTACAGTAGCTCAGAGAAAATCCCTTCCCTGTATGGAGTTGCATTATAAAGGATAAATTAACCCATTGTCTTACAGTTATAAAGAGCACTGAGTTCTAGCTAACAAATTGACAGCAAGTCTATATATTCTGTAACTCACCTCAAACCTAGTATGTACTCTCAAAGTTGTATTATTTTGTTATTAACAGTTTTTCTGAAAGGATCATGCCAAAAAAAACAAAAACATGGCAATGACAAAGCTTCATTTTTTCCCCATCAAAATACAGAATTATCCAGCATTTAGTAAACACCTGTTTTATGTCTCACAAAATGAAAGCGAAGTAACTTTGGCCCCAATTATCATTTCATCCTTGAACTATCAAGATGATTATAAATTTAGGGGCACACTGTAAGCTCTATTATTGTTGTTTTAAAGAAAAACTGATCTTATTTTAAGAAAAGTAAATTTAAGTAATAATTTTAGGAGAACAAATTATTCTGCAGATAAATGAATGAGATCTTTCTCAATAAAAGAAAACTATTGTTTCTTTCTGAATTAATTATGTCTTTCCTCTCCCACCTGCACATTCTCTAGTGCAGTATACAGCTCAGGGCAGCCTATATAAAAAGTACAATGTTAATCAATTACTGATGACCTTTTTATAGTAATGTGTCATTATTTATAATTAATAAAATGTGAATTTTATTAATGTAACATTTTAAAACTTTTTAACAATTTTATCTATTTATATTCTTCAGTGCCCATTATGTACCTATTAACTGTTAGGGATTTATATTTACTTTATTTTTATTACTACCAGCTAAGTTTAACTAGGGCTCCAACTAAACAGATTTTGTTTGGATTGCTTTCAGTTCCCTAATTTTTGTGAAATTCAGCAAACATGATTATTTTCTTTTTTGTTATCATAAATATCATTCTTACGAGTTCTTAATTTCTTATGTAATAACCTTATTAATTATATAGCATTTAAAAGCAACTAACAACGAAGTAATTGTGGTTTACTATATATTAGTGACATTTTGTATAACCAGATAATAACTTGATAAATTTTTATGTTTCATAAATATTATCCTCTATTTCAATTTACCTATTGCTTTATTTTCTTGTGTGTGGTTTAGTGGCATAATGATATAAACATATCGATAGTGATGTGCCAGATTGTTTCATGCAGTTCCAAAAGAGTTTATATGAAAGTGTAAAATAGAATTTCAAAACATAATTAGTAATTTTTTAAAAGTTAAAAAATAAGATGGTTTTATTTGTGTTCATGTAAGGACTAGTACTTAGTATTTTGACATGAATTTCAAGAAGTCCCACCAGCTCTAAAATAGGTCTCTCAATCTTGAAATTGCACCACCAGGATTTGTTTTGAATATCTAAAATCCATTTTGTCATTATTAGTCTTCTGGTATAAAGTGAGTCTTACAGATATGGTAAAATATTGGACTTTTCATCAAGTTAGAGACTTAGCTATTTATCTTGTAATAACTTGGTAGATAATGTTCTTGTTAGAATGAACTGAGACAAAGGATCATCATCCATGTATAGAGAAGAGTGTTTTGGGAGATTGAAAATTTGCCTGAAAATCTATTTTGCATAGGAGTATCCCTCACGTTCTATTAATTTTGTTCTTGTTAGAGCTATGACTTTTCTATGCCCTCTAGCTACAGAGATTCACATTTATTTCCAGTGGTCTCATGTAGCCTACCCAGGTAATACCACTTCTGAGACAATGCTATTGATTTCCAGTGGTTCAAGTGTGAATTCTATAAGAAGCAGGGATATTGAAAGCCTGAAGTTGGATGAATTGAAGGAGAACTAACTTGAGTCCAAAGTTTCTAATCCACTTTCATCTTATGAGTTTAAGGACTTTTAAGAATGATATGCTAGCCTGACCAGGCAGTGGCACAGTGGATAGAGCATCAGACTGGGACCCAGATGACTCAGGTTTGAAACTCCGAGTTCATAAGCTTGAGCACGGGGCTCATTTGGCTTGAGCAGGGGCTCACCAACTTGAGCATGGGGTCACTGGCTTGAGCATGGGATCATAGACATGACCCCATGGTCGCTGGCTTGAAGCCCAAGGTTGCTGGCTTGAGCAAGGGGTCACTCTGCTCTGCTATAGCCCCCCTCCTCAGTCAGGGCACATATGAGAAAGTAATCAATGAACAACGAAGGAGCCTCAATGAAAAAGTGATGCTTCTTATATTTCTCCCTTCCTGCTTGTCTGCCCCTATCTGTCTCTCTCTCTCTCTGTCTCTGTCATAAAAAAGAATGATATGCTATTTATTATTTATAGATTTTGAATTTTGTTTTATTAAGTGAGATATGGGAAGGCAGGGAGACAGACTTCTGCATGTGCCACAACCAGGATCCCCTTGGCAAGCTCCCTACCACACTATGCTCTGTCCATATTAGACCATTGCTCCATTGCTCAGCAACCAAGCTATTTTAGCACCTTAGGCGAGGGCATGGAGCCATCCTCAGTCCCCTGGGGCCAACTTGCTGGAACAAATTGAGCCATGACTGTGGGAGAGAAAGAGAGAGAGAGAAAAGGTGTGTGGGGGTGTGTGGGAAAGCAGATAGTTTGCTTCTTCTGTGTGCTCTGACTGGGGACTGAACCCGGGACCCCCACACATGGGGCTGATGCTCTACCATTGAGCCAACCAGTCAGGGCTTAGACTCTGAATTTTTAAAAATAAACAAACAAACAAACAAAACATGCTTACATGAACACTGAAGAATGTCAGTTGCACACTAGGAACATAAAAAAAGATTTAATAAAATTAATGACTCATGTATCAGTTTTCTCAAATAATATTAGTGTGTTTAAGCATTCATGAAAATTATTTTGGGTAGTGCATCTGAAAATTGTATTAGACTTAGAAAAGTACTCAGCCTGCCTCACTGATACTTTTGGTGTCTAAATAGTTTTTTATATATTAAACCCAATTTTTAAAATGACCACTTTTATTATTAATACCAGTGTCAATGATAATAATAACATTGTGATTTTTAATATTATTAAAGTATTAGTTTTACAGGCTTCAAATATTTCAAAGAAATTTTAGAATATTTATAAATTCTTTTTTTAACAATTATATATTGTGAAAATACACTTGTGTTTACAGTGATTCTAATCCTGACCTGTGGTGGCATAGTAGATAAAGTATTGACCTGGAATGATGAGTCACTGGTTTAAATCCCTGGACTTGCCTGGTCAAGGCACATACAGGAAGCAACTATGTACTATGAGTAGATGCTTCCTGATTCCCCCCTCTTTCTTATTCTCTCTCTCTCTCCCCCCAAAAATAAATAAATGAAATCTGAAAAAAAATAATAATAAAATCAAATATTTGTTTAAAAAGTAAAAAGCAAATGATAAAGTGATTCTAATTGACCTAGCATACTTTACATTTTTAGTTAATAAATACTATTTATAATGGGTTCCAGAGTTAATAATTCTAATAAGATGACCAAAAAAAAACATCAGCAGTCATGCAATTGCTCTATACAAAGGTATTCCATGTCACTTCAACTTCAAGAAACTGTAGCTCGGAAACAAGACTATCATAATAAATAATCAAACAATGCTTAGTTAATGAGCAAAACCAAAACACAAGGTAAAGTAAGAACTTTGTGATGGAGGGAGGTGCATTCCAGTGTACCATGTAGCACAAATAACATAACAGGCACATATATTAGACTACCAGTAAGTTAAATTTGATTTTAGTAGAAAATGAATAAATTGTATTGGCTATTTGCCGTAGAGATTGCAGGAAAAGAAGTATTACCATACAAAGTTGTGTAAATCTTGAGAAAATGTGTATTTCCTATCCCCTCATATCCTCCCCCACCCCCCTGGGTAGCCAGTACACTCCTGTCCATGTTTCTGAGTCTCATTTTTATGTGCCATCTATGTATGGACTCATATAGTCCTTAGTTTTCACTCAGTATAATGTTATCAAGGTCCATCCATGTTGTTACAAATGATCCGATGTCATAATTTCTTATGGCTGAGTAGTATTCCATAGTATATATGTACCAAAGCTTTTTAATCCACTTGTCCTCTGATGGACACTTGGGCTGTTTCCAGATCTTTGCTATTGTGAACAATGCTGCTACAAACATGGGGGCGCATTTCTTCTTTTCTAACAGTGCTATGGTGTTCCTAGGGTATATTCTTAAAAGTGAGATAGCTGGGTCAAAAGGCAGTTTGATTTTTAATTTTTTAAGAAATCTCCATACTGTTTTCCACAGTGGCTGCACCAGTCTGCATTCCCACCAGCAGTGCAGGAGGGTTCCCTTTTCTCCACATCCTCACCAGCACTTACTCTGTGTTGTTTTGCTGATGAGCGCCATTCTGACTGGTGTAAGGTGATACCTCATTGTGGTTTCAATTTGTATTTCTCTAATGATAAGTGATGTTGAGCATTTTTTCATATGCCTAGTTGCTATCTGTATGTCCTCTTTGGAGAAATTTCTATTCATTTCTATTGACCATTTTTAGATTGGATTGTTCGTCTTCCTGGTGTTGAGTTTTATAAGTTATTTATACATTTTGGTTATTAACCCCTTATCAGCTGTATTATCAGATATGTTCTCCCATTGTGTGGTTTGTCTTATTATTCTGTTCTTATTGTCTTTAGCTGTGCAAAAGCTTTTTAATTTGATATAGTCCCATTTATTTATCCTGCCTTTTATTTCATTTGCCCATGGAGATAAATCGGCAAATATATTGCTGCGACAAATGTTGGAGAGCTTGCTGCCTATCTTTTCTTCTAAGATGCTTATGGTTTCATGGCTTACAGTTAAATCTTTTATCCGTTTTGATTTTATTTTTCTGAATGGTGTAAGTTAATGGTCTAGTTTCATTTTTTTGCAGGTAGATATCCAATTTTTCCATCACCATCTTTTAAAGAGGCTGTCCTTACTCCATTGTATACTCTTTCCTCCTTTGTCAAATATCTCTTGTCCATAAACATGTGTGTTTATTTCTGGGTTCTCTCTTCTGTTCCACTGATCTATGTGCCTGTTCTTATGCCAGTACCAGGCTATCTTGAGTACAATGGCCTTGTAGTATACCTTGATATCTGGAAGAGTGATACCTCCTGATTTATTTTTTCTTTTCAATATTGCTGAGCAATTAGTGTTCTTTTTTGGTTCCATATAAATTTTTGTAATATATGTTCTATATCTTTGAAGTATGTCATTGGTATTTTAATTGGTATTGCATTGAATTTATAAATTGCTTTGGGTAATATACATTTTAATGATGTTTATTCTTCTTAACCATGAGCACGCTATATGCTTCCACTTGTTTGTATCTTCCTTTTTTTCTTTTATCAACATTTTATAATTTTCCCAGTACAAGTGCTTAACCTCTTTGGTTAAATATACTCCTAGGTACTTTATTTTTTTGGTTGCAATAGTGAACGGAACAGTTTCCTTAATTTCTTTTGCTGACAGTTTATTGTTGGTGTATAAAAATGCCTCTGATTTCTGAGTATTAATTTTATATCCTGCCACTTTGCTGAATTCATTTATCAGGTCCAGTAGTTTTTTGACTGAGACTTTAGGGTTTTCTATATACAATATCATATCATCTGCTAATAATGACAGTTTTACTTCTTTTTTTCCAATTTGGATGCCTTTTATTTGTTCTTCTTGTCTGATTGCTGTGGCTAAGACTTCTAGAACTATGTTGAATAAGAGTGGTGAAAGGGGGCACCCCTGCCTGGTTCCTGATCTTAAGGGGATTGCTTTTAATTTTTGCCCATTTAGTATGATGATAGCTATCAATTTTTTTTTTTTTGAGAACTGTACTATTGCCTATTGAATGCTAATATGGCCTAAATTTTATATTGTGTTTCAATATTTTTGTTGATGCTATCTTCTGATTAAAGTGATTGGCACTTTTATTTTAATTACTTTGCTGACCTTGATATAATATTTTATTTTTCTGCCAAAATTCTTTCCTCATCTAGTCTTGCAATCATGAATCTATTGGAGTGACACTAGATAACATAATTATACAAGTTTTAGGTTCCCAGTATTACAACATATCTCTGTACACCAACCATATCATGTGTTCATCTTCCCAAGTCAAGTTTCTGTCTGTCACCATTTTCCCCCACCTTTACACTGCTTCACCTTCCCTCTTCCCCTAACAATAAACAAACTGCTGTCAATGTCCGTGGGTTTTTTCTTTTTCTTTTCATTTTTTTCCTCAATTTCTCCAACCCTCACCTCTCCCCTTCAATCCCCCAGCTTCTCAGCCTGCTCTCTGTGAGTCTGTCTCTATTTTGCTTATTAGTTTATTTTGTTCATTAGATTTCACTTATGATCAAAATTATGTGGTACTTATCTTTCTTTGATTTGCTTATTTCACTTAAAATAGTGCTCTCCAGGTTCATACAAGCTGTCACAAAATTAAATTTCCTTCTTTTTTATGGCTCTTTAAAATTCATTTTTTATAAATATACCACAGCTCTTTTTATCTATTTGTCTATTGATGGGCACTTGGGCTGCTTCCAAATACTGGCTATTATAAATAACACTGCAACAAATATAAGGGTGCATATATTCTTTCTAATAAGTGTTTTGAGTTTTTTTGGCTAAATTCCCAGAAGTGGAATCACTGGGTAATAAGGCAGTTCCATATTTAATTTATGAGGTAATCCCATTAAGCTTTTCACAGTAGTTGTACCAGTCTGCATTCCCAACAATGGTGTACAAGGGTTCCCTTTTCCCCACATCCTTGAGTAGAGGGAAGGAAATAATAAATCTCAGAGCAGAAATAAACAAAATAGAGTCTAAAAAAGCAATACAAAAGCAATGAAATCAAAAGCTAGTTCTTTGACAAGATAATAAGATCAACAAACCTTTAACCTGACTAGCAATAAAAAAAGAGAGGGCCCAAATAAATAAAATCAGGAAAGAAACAGGAAAAACAACAATTGACATGAAAGAAATACAAAGAATTATAAAAAAAATTGGAATATCTGTATGCCAACAAACTGAGCAATCTGGATGAAATGAATATATTTCTAGAAACATACCTCCGAAAACTGAATCAGAGAATCTTTTTTATTTTATTTTTTTCATGGACAGAGAGAGAGTCAGAGTGAGGGATAGATAGGGACAGACAGATAGGAATGGAGAGAGGTGAGAAGCATCAATCATTAGTTTTTCGTTGCCGTCGCAACACTTTAGTTGTTCATTGATTGCTTTCTCACATGTGCCTTTACCGCGGGCCTTCAGCAGACTGAGCCACCCCATGCTGGAGCCAGCGACCTTGGAACCAAGGTGGCGAGCTTTTTGCTCAAGCCAGATGGGCCTGTGCTCAAGCTGGCGAGCTCAGGGTCTCGAACCTGGGTCTTCCGCATCCCAGTCCGATGCTCTATCTACTGCACCACCACCTGGTCAGGTGAATCAGAGAATCTTAATAGGTTATAACTAGTGAAATTGAAGCAGTAATAAAAATAAAACTAAAAACTCCCACAAAAGTCCTGTATTAGGTGGCTTCACCAGTGAATTTTACTAAGGATTCACAGAAAAGCTAATGCCTGTTCTTCTCAAATTATTCCAAAATATTAAAGAGGAAGGAAGACTTTCAAGCTCATTTTACTAAGTCAGCAATAGCCTTATTCCAAAACCACATAAAGACATTACCAAGAAAGGAAATTATAAACCAATATCCCTGATGAATATAGGTGCTAAAAACCTCAACAAAATATTAGCAAACCAGATCCAGCAATTCATTAAAAAGTTCATACACCATGATCAAGTGGCATTTATTCCAAGGATGCAAAGTTTGTACATCCAGAAATCAATAAATATGCCATACCACATAAACAAAATGAGAGGTAAAAATCACATGATCATATTATAGGTGGAGAAAAGTCATTTGATAAAATCCAGCCCCCATTTATGTTAAAAACTCTCAACAAAGCCAGAATAGAGGGAATATACCTCAATGTAATAAAGACTATATATGACAAACTCACAGCTAACAACATACGCAATAGGCATACACTACAAGTATTTACCTTAAAATCAGAAACATAAGGGTGTCCACTATCACCACTCTTATTCAAAATAGTACTGGAGTGTCTACTTTTAATATTTTTCTTTCCCAACTTCCATTATTTTTCTTTAGTGGAGCCACTGTATAATATATGCTTGCTATACCTTACATGTCAGTTACCAAAGAACATATCCTTGAATAATGTTCTCAAAATGTTAGTGTTACCTCCCTTGACTTACCCACTTAACAAATCTGGGCTTGGATGCCTCAGTTACCTCTCAAACATCAGATGTCTGAATTCTAACCTAATCTAGCTCAAGCCTGATCTTCCCCCAGTGTCCCCATTACACTGAATACCCCCATCATCTATCCCATTGCTTCAGCCAGAGAAAAACTGAGAATTCTTGACACTTACCACTATTTGATTTCCTATGTCCAGTTCATAACCAATTTTTTCTGGTTTTGTCTCTTGAATATATTTTAAATCCTTTCACTTATATCTGTATCTATCATTATCATCAAGTTCAGTTTCTTCCCAGAAAAATTATTAAAGCATCCTGTTGAATGAACTCTTGCCTCCTCTAAAGTATATTCCATAACATTATAATTTAATTGCTAATATATTATTTTTATTTTATAAACTAATGTTAGAATTCTGTAATTTTGAA
The DNA here is from genome assembly GCA_037038555.1 of Rhynchonycteris naso. Lineage (NCBI taxonomy): Eukaryota > Metazoa > Chordata > Mammalia > Chiroptera > Emballonuridae > Rhynchonycteris > Rhynchonycteris naso. Next base: position 127,287,987 of record CM072999.1, read on the forward strand.
AATATTCTTTCATGTGCTTATCTTCTCATTTATAAATTCTTTTACTATACATACTTTTAAAAATTATACAATTCAATTTTTTTAACTATGGTTTCTGAATTTCAAGTCTTTTTGGAAATACCTCTTGCAGTCAAAGATCTAAGCAAAATCTCAAATGATTACTTCTCATACCTTCAGGGTTTCATTTTTAACTTTAAAATTAGGATCTATCTGTAATTTATTTAGGTAAATATTCCAATTGAAGATATTGGATAAAGATAATTACAGTCCCCAAACTAAGTCAGATCCTCATGTTAATCATGACATACCTTCTCTGTTTATAATTACAAAATTTTGAGTGATAATTAAGTTAATTTCTCTCACTGTTCCCTTTCCACATATAGTACATGTCCATTGCCTTTCAGTAATTGTACAAGTAGTGAGGCTAAACAATTTAATTCTTGTTGTATTAGCTAACGCTTATGTAATAATTACTTTGTACTAAATATTGTTTTGAGTGTTTTACATATATTAACTCTTTAAATCTGCACCACAACTCAATGAGGCAGTTACTAGATTTCAAGTTCTATGAAGAACACAGATTCTTTCATATTTTTTAAGTAATAAGTCCTCAGTAGATGGTTTTGAATGAAGTCAGTCAATTATGGTATGCTAAATTTTTTATTAAAATAAAATATAATTGACATGTTATTGAATATTCAGTTTTAAAATTTCAAATGGTGGCCCTGGCCAGTTACCTCAGCAGTAGATAATTGGCCTGGCATGTGTCTATCCTGGATTCGATTCCTGGTCAGGGCACACAGGAGAACCAACCATTTGCTTCACCACTCCTCTTCTCCCTTCTCTTTATCTCTTTCTTCCCCTCCTGCAGCCATGGCTGGATTGGAGCAAGTTGATCCCAGGCACTGAGGGTGGCTATGTGTCCTCACCTCAGGCACTAAAATTGCTTGGTTGCTGAGCAACAGAGAAACGGGCCCCAGATGGGCAGAACCTCAACCCATAGGGAGTTTCCTAGGTGGATCTTCATCCACTCAGATTGCACATATGAGAACCTGTCTCTCTGCTTCCCCACTTCCTACTTAAAAAAAATAAAAAATAAAAATAAAATAAATAAATTAAAATTTCAAATGGCTTTAATATATATCTTTGTATAACATATTTTTGCTTCCATGTTTTCAAAAGCAAGATTTTAAAAACACTTATAAATATGGTATTTCTTATGGAAATTGACAAAAATACAGGGTATGGATATGAGGATACTATCAAGTGAAAATAATATTTAAGCATAGGTGTAGAGTGATTTTAGATTATGTACTTCATAAAAACAAATAAGATATGTCAATAAATTAATTAAATTAAATGATAGCATAGCAATATATTTAAATTTTATACCACATAATTTTTTTTAAATTTTCAATTATAGTTTATATTCATTATTATTTTGTGTTTTTGAACACGTGTACAGCATACTGGTTAGACAATGATATTCTTTACAAAGCAGTACCCAATCCCCTGCTGATATTCCACACATTCACCTGGTGCAGTATGTGGTTATTTTAATATTATTGACTATATTCTCAGCTGTACTTTACGTCCAGAGGCTATTTTTTAACAGCCAATTTGTACTTAATTTCTTTATTGCCTAGTCTCTAACCTCTTATCTCTGGCAAGCACCAGCTTGTACTCTTTCTCTGAGTCTCTTTCTGTTTTGTTTGTTCACTTATTGTGCTCTTTAGATTCCACATATAAGTAAGATCATATGGTATTTATGTTTCTCTGTTTAACTTATTTAACTTAGCACAACATCTTTTAAGTCTATCCATGCTGTTTCAAATGATAAGATTTCACTTTCTTATGGCTTAGTAGTATTCTACTGTACATATGTATCACAGCTTTTTTTACCCACTAGTCTGTAGATGGGCACTTGGATTGCTTTCATATCTTAACTATTGTAAGTAGTGCTGAAATGAACATAAAGGTGCTTATATTCTTTCAATTAGTGTTTTGGGTTTCTTGCAATATATACCCAAAAGTAGAATTGCTGAGTCATAAGGCAGTTTGATTTTTAAGTGTTTGAGGAACCTCTATACTGTTTCTCATAGTGGCTGCAACAATCTGCATTCCCAATGTATAAGGATTCCCTTTTGTCCACATCCTAGCCAGTGCATGATATTTTGTTGATTTATTGATGAAAACCATTCGGAAAGGTGTGAGGTGATATCTCATTGTAGTTTTAATTTGCATTTCTCTGATAAGTAGTGACTGATCATCTTTTTGTATTCCTATTTGCCATTTCTTTGTCATCATTGAATAAATATCTATTCAGGTCCTCTGCCCATTTTTAATTATATTGTTTAGTTTATTTTGTTTTGTATTAGTGTTTTATAAATTTTAAATATTAACATCTTAGTCGATATATCATTTGCAAAAATGTTCTTCAATCAATGGGTTATCTTTTCATTTAGTTGATAGTTTCCTTTGCTGTGTAAAAAGTTTATAGTGTGATATAGTCCGATTTGTTTATTTTTCTTTTGTTTCCCTTGCTGAAGTAATTATAAAATTTATGAAAAGACATTAACCAAGGCTTCTCCATAAAAGTATTAAATTGATTGCTCAAATAAATATCTATTTAAGTGATAAGAAGCTAAATTTAACAAAATTTAGAAAATATTCATGGTTACATCGCAGATTTCAACTTAGTTAAATTGAATAATTCAACAAAGTTCATAATTAGTGTTCAATAATGTTAGCTATTATAGGTAATATTACAAGAGAGTAATTACTCAGCCATGGCCACGTAGTTCAATTAGTTACAGAGTTGACCAGATACGCCAAAGTTGTAGGTTGATCCCTGGTCAGAGCACATACAAGAATGAACCATAAAATGCATAAATAAGTGGAACAACAAATTAATGTCTCTTTTTCTTCCTATCATCCATCTTCTCTCTCTAAAATCAATAAATAAGTAAATAAATAAGAGGGCACTGTTGTCACATTGTAATTGCCTTTAAAAAAAAGGAGAGTAATCACTCAGATAATTCAAGCAAGAGAATAAGATTAAATTACAGGCATACCTGAGAAATATTGTGGGATCTGTCCCAGACCATCACAATAAAGTGAGTTACAAGCATGCCCTGGAGATCCTTTGGATTGGTTCCAGAACACTGTAATAAAGTAAAAACTTTAGTAAAATGAGTTGTGATCTTCTTGCTGGTGGAGTGTCTTTCCTTTCATTTGTTAAAAATGGCAATACCTAAGAAATGCAATAAAGGAGAGCACAAGAAAACAAGGTATTCCTGTACTTTGGTGGCAAACGTAAGATGATTGGAATCAGAATGCACTAGAAGTAAGGAGTTTACAACGCCATTAAAGGAAGTTATTGACAGGAAGTAGAAAAGTTAGGTGCCCTTTAAAGAATCAAGATATAAGACTATTAAAATCCGGAGCATAGCATTAGTAAAATATCTTTTAGATGTAAAGCAATAACCAGGTTATTCATAAAAATAATTGAAGGAAACAATTAAGATCCTCTTCTATCAGAAAACTACTGAGAGGAATTGCCAATATCAAAACCCAGAATCATTATCTATTTGCATATCCTGTAAAGGCTATGAAGAAAGAAGCAGACTGAATTGCTTAATTTCAGTTTATTAGGATTAAAATTTACAATGAATTAAACGTTAGGTTGAGGTGTCGTGCTGATACAAGCATGACAAGTAAATAATTAGACTATGTTATATTCAAACTTGATAGAAAACCAGTTTGTCTTCCCTAGCAATTTATCATTATCTGCTAAAGAATGAATGCTTTTTGTGTTATACATGGTCTGCTGCTTGGTTTTCAGTATTGTTATGTTGTTTTAATATATGAAAGTAATAAATGCATGGTTGATGGGATATACCAGTAATACACACAAATTCCTTCCTGAAGCAATATTGAAACATCCTGTCACTTGATGATTTATATAATAGTTATAAGCACAGAACTTAGCATAGCCAGAATATATATTCACAGGAGTACTGAAATAAAATTCAAAAGCAGAATCTGAATTCTAGACTGTCAGGACTCACAAAATCAAAAGATTTTGTATTACTAATCCTTCTCTTAAAATAGATTAAATATCTTCATCCATCAGTCATTGCTATGTAACTCAGTTTAACATAATTAGACATTCCTTAGTTTAAAAGTCCTTTATCACTTTTCTACGGGAATTGGAATAAAGTACACATTCATCAGAAAAATTATGAAAGCAACACATTTAATGTAATTATAGGTAATGGAGAAAAGTGATTAAGATTAAGAGGGTAGCCTTCAGCCTGACCAAGCGGTGGCACAGTGGATAGAGCATCGGAATGGGATGCGGAAGACCTAGGTTTGAGACCCCGAGGTCACCAGTTTGAGCGCGAGCCTATCTGGCTTGACCAAAAGCTCGCCAGCTCAGACCCAAGGTCGCTGGCTCCAGCAAGGAGTTACTCGGTCTGCTGAAGGCCCACGGTCAAGGCACATGTGAGAAAGTAATCAATGAACAACTAAGGTGTTGCAATGGCAATGAAAAACTGATGATTGATGCTTCTCATCTCTCTCCGTTCCTGTCTGTCTGTCCCTATCTATTCCTCTCTTTGACTCTCTCTCTCTGTCCCTGTAAAAAAAAAAAAAAAAAAAAAAAGCGAGTAGCCTTTAAATTGAACAATATTGGGTTCTTGTATCATCTCTTGTTTTTTTTTCAGTCATGTGACCTGGGAAATTTTATCAATTTTTTAAGTTTCAGTTGCCTTTACTGAACCAATAAGAATAATAATACCTTATTGGATTTTTACAAGAATGAAGTTTAAACTAACATGTAATATCTTTAGTACAAAGTTTAACAAAAAGTTGGTAGCTATTATTTTTATTTTCTTTATGAACAAAAATATATTAGATGACTGTTTCCTACTACCATCACAAACTGCAGTTCCATCACTTTGGAAGATAAATCAAATGTGCTTTTAAAGGATCAGCCTTTCTGACATCCAGAGGTCCGATTAAGAAATACTATACTGAAGTCATCGTTTAGGCACCCTACTGATGAGGGTCACCAAGGATAGGAGGGAGCCTCATTTAGCATGATTTATATGAAAGTCACATAAGAGAATCTTTATATAAGATCAGTCTTTTTGGTTGATTTCTCAACTCCTATGTAAAAAACACTGTACTTTTCAAATCTGTTCCTAGAAATTATAGTATCAAAATATGAATACATTGTAACTACATTTTTACTTGTTTAAATAAATATTATGTTCCTTAAGCTTGCACTCCATTTTTAGTTTAGTGTCACTTGTTTTTCTAAAAACTTGTTTCCCATAATGGTACCATTTCCCTACGGGTAGAAATATGTTATCCTGATCGTGACTAAAGTGCAATTTTTCTGAGCTAGAACCACCCACACATTTAATTCCACTACACAATAACACATTTACTTGTTTAAGTTTATGTAAGAATTTTTTCAAATGTTCAAATTTTTTTCAATTTTCAAAACTTAAAAAGTTTTATTATAATTATAGTATAAAAGGGAATATCTCATTATTTTAAAATATCCAATAATTAAGAAATGCTTTGTGATGAAATTGTAGTTAATGGAATTTTATGTGTGTTTTATTTAAACAAAAGAAACTCTATTTTATAAAGGTAAAAAGATCATTTAATTATTGCATTAAGATTTCTCTAAATTAACTTTACCTCTGTATATCTTATCTGTTCAATATCAAATCTTTTAAACTCTACCAAGTCATGATTGATAAACTATAATATAGTTTATAAATTCAGTATTAAAATTCATCATTAAAGACATTACTAAATAACTTCATCAAACAGAAAAAAAATAGCCCTGGCTGTGTAGCTCAACCACTTAAAGCAATTTTTCAGCCCCTAGTCCTCGGATGAGTGCCAGTCCACCAGAAATTTCAAGCCGATGCGCAGAAGAGTTAACCACCCTTATGTTGTATAAAGACTATGCTGGTTTAGAGCATCATACAGATGTGCCAAGGTTATAGGTTTGATCCCTGGACAGAAAACATACAAAAATCAATCAATGAATGCATAAACAAGTGGAACAAAAAATCAATGTTTCTCTCTCTTTTTCTCCCGTCTTCTCTTTCTAAAATCAATAAATAAAAATTATTTTAAGGAAATCAATAAAGGGAAATAGTATTTTATCTTATATCCATAAATCAAGTGAAAAGTAAAAATTTTTCTTGAGCATTTCCAAAGCTAAGTTTTAGCAAATACCTTTTAAATTTCAAGTTTGTCACAAAGGATCTAAAATGTTCATGCAGTGGGCAGGAAAAGAAGGCTGGAAGATTCACATGAATCTTCTGGGATAGAAGATTTATCTTTTCTCTTTGATTTTATCCTTTGCTTTTCTAAGATACTTTCATATTTAAAAACAACAATTCTACACATTTTACTAAAATAGGTGAAATATAATCATTTAGATAAAATTTAAAGTTAATAATATAGCTACCTCATTGAATTATTTGGAATTAAACTGAATAGTAATAAAACTGCTTAGAACAGATTCTAGCTGATAGTAGTTAATAAATATTAACAACGTGAGCCCGAGAAAAAAGACAACTACTAAGAAGTTAACTGGTGGTTAACTCAGTTTTTAAAAAACTGAGCCTAGCAGCCATTTCTGCACAGAGGTCTCACAAACTGCACTTCATAGATAAGCCAGCACTAAACTGCCTCCCTCTGCACTGAACTGCCTGCCTGCACTGTATTTTTGCCAGCCCTTATAAAGGAGTTCTGGAATCCTATTTCAACTAATAGGACTGAGGCTTTCTCCATCCAATTGGTGCTGAGTCTCCAGTGAATCACAGAAGTTCTATTTTGATCAATCAAGGCAGTGCCTTTTGACCAATCAAACTGGATTGGTAAGAATTTGGATTCCTCATTTGCATGAGAATTGATCAATCAGGGGCCAGGGGTGGGGACTTCTGTCCATATAACCAGTTCCCCTCAAGCTCAGGGAAGTGTATTTATCCAACTGCTGCTCCCTGGCTGAGCTGAAATTTGGAAGATGTCTTGTAGAGCAGGGAAGCAGACTATTATGGAATGTAACAGAGCAAAGCTGTCTAGCCAGAGAAAGATCCGGCCCCAGAACTGTCCTCTTGCTGTGTTGTTTTCACAGTTGTGCTGTATCATAATTAAGCTGTATCACTGAATAAAGTTTCCATCCTTACTGCACCCCAAATTAGGGATTCCTTTTGGTATTGAATTGGTGCCAATGATAATTGGTTGACTGCTGTAGTTTAAATATTCTGATGTAACTTTTCTAGTGTATATATTTTAAAGTCACATTGGGACTGCAAATGAAGTCACATAAAAATATGCACTAAATACTTAAGACTAGGTATAATGTTAGTCTTGTTTTTAATCCATTCACTCAATTTTTATCTATTGTTTTATGAACTTTAAATGTTTTTAGATGCTAAAGGAGCTCCTTTTACACAAAGTCTTGTTCTAATGTTTGTCTTAGTTTTTTTAGAACTACCGTTTTAAGTCATAGCACCTTAGTATATTTAGACAGTTTCAGCCACCATTTTTATTTTATTTCTATTTCATCCTTTTCTAGAATTCCTGAGCAAGAATATTTCATTTGGTTGTGACTATAACCTTTGTCCTACATGCCCAGTTTTTAGTTCTCATTTTTTAAAATTCATTCATGAAGTATATTTGCCAAGTGTCTCATGTTTATTGCGGCGATGTTTACCAGAGTCTCCACCTGTATCTCCAGTTCACATCCCTCCAGACAACAGTGGCTCAGTAAGGTAGACAAGGAAAGAGACCCTCCAAACCAAGGGTCCCCAAACTACTGCCCACAGGCTTCATGTGGCCCCCTGAGGCCATTTATCCGACCCCGCCGCACTTCCAGAAGGGGCACCTCTTTCATTGGTGGTCAGTGAGAGGAGCACAGGATGCATCCGCACCCATACTTCCCATTGAAATACTGGTCAGTTTGTTGATTTAAATTTACTTGTTCTTTATTTTAAATATTGTATTTGTTCCTGTTTTGTTTTTTTTACTTTAAAATAAGATATGTGCAGTGTGCATAGGGATTTGTTCATAGTTTCTTTTTTATAGTCCGGCCCTCCAATGGTCTGAGGGACAGTGAACTTCCTCTATGTAAAAAGTTTGGGGACCCCTGGTATAAAGCATCAGACTGGAATGCTAAGGTCCCAGGTTTGAAAACCTCGAGGTCACCAGCTTGAGCACAGGCTCCTCCGACTTGAGCAAGGCTCACCAGCTTGAGTGTGGGGTTGCTGTCTGGAGCATGGGATCGTAGACATGACCCTACGGTCACTGGTTTGAACTGGCTTGAGCAAGGGGTCACTCGCTCTTCTGTAGCCCCTGGTCAATGCACATATGAGAAGGCAAGCAATGAACAACTAAAGAGCTGCAATGAAGAATTGATGCTTCTCATCTCTTTTTCTTCTTGTCTCTCTGTCCCTCTCTCTGCCTCTCTCTCTGTCTTCATAAAAAAAAGAAAAAGAAATTGTAATTGCCTATATCTTGTTCTACAATTTTCTCTTTGAAAAACAAAGAGAAATATGCCAGGCACACAAAATAATGTGCTCATAATTTGTATATACACCACTACACTACCAATCTAAAAAAAAGAAGAAACAACAAACAGAACTAGATAGGTCCTTTCCTTATCCCTCACAATTGAATCTTCTTGTCTTGATGCTCTCCTAACCCACATGTCCAGTATCTTGCATTTAGTATTTACTATTTACTTCAAAATACATGCTTTAAACTTAATGTTTTACAATACTCCTGCTTCAAAATTAAGTTTAACTCAATATTACTTTTGTGAAATTCATCCATGATGGGTATGACTTGGGTGCATTTTTTATGCTGTATTTGTATTACATTTTATGGAGAGTATACAATTTGATTATTCTACCTCTCATTGATGTTTAGATTATTTTCTGTCTTATATGCCACAAATATTTCTGTTTTCCTGTGTACAAGAGTTTATCTGTTCTCATTGTAACATTGCTTTTATTGCTAAATGGCTGTCTGTACTTATCTCACATTACATACTCATCAAGACTATATTTAGAAGAGAGTTTTCTGTGGATCTCTTAATATTTTGCATATTATTGTACAAAGGCACTGTTATTTTATTCCAGCTTCTTTTCAAGATAATTTTCATAGCAAACTTTCTTAGAATATAGAGATAATGTCTCCCTCTGGAACACAGGAAGGTCTGTTTAACGTCCAGTATAAAAAATATAATGTCTCCCTCTTGAATGATGTCTGAGCAGGGAAGGTTACTATCAATTACAAAATACTAAGATTTCTTAAGCTCAGGGTTTCTCAGATGTGATACACACCCAAGCCATGTGTAAAATCCCCTGGGCACTTCTGCATCACCCCTGTAGGCTTTGGGAGGCAAAGGGAACCACTATGAATGTGAAACTTATGCTGTAAGTTTATGCTGATGTTACAGACATCAGATATACAAAGATCAGCATAATGCAACTATACTTACAATAGTTATGTAAATAAAATGAAAGTGAAAATGTATGCAAAGAACAGAAAATTATAAAAGTGGAACAACAGAATTATTTTAGACTTTGTTCTTTTAGAGGAGTATCCTGAAGTTCATAGGCATAATTGAGCAGAATGTACAATATTTTCTCATATACTCTCTACCCAACACATGACTACCCTTTCCTAATATCGAAGTCTGTTACCAGAGATGTACATTTGTCACAATTGATGAACCTGCATTGATCCACCATTATCACCCAATGTCCACAGTTTACATTAGGGTGTACTCTTGGTTTTCTACATTCTATGGGTTTGGGCAAACTTATAATTGCATACATCCAGTGGTATATCATCAAGCAGAATAGTTTTGTTGCCCTAAAGACTCTTTGTGTTCAGCTTATTCATCATTCCCTCTCTAACCCCTGGTACCTATCTTTTTATTCTTTTTATGCATTCTGCCTTTTCCAGATTGTCATACAATGAAATCATAAAGTATGTGGCCTTTCAGATTGGTTTATTTTACTTAGTAATATGCATTTAAATTTTCTCAATGTATTTTTATAGCTTGATAATAGCTCATTTCTTTTTAACACTGTATAATATCCCATATTCTCGGTGTAGCACAATTTATTTATCTACTTACCTGATGAAATACATCTTGGTTGCTTCCAAGTTTTGGTAATTATAAATAAAGATGCTGTAAATGTTTATGTACAGATTTTGTGTGGACATAAATACCAAGGAGCACTATTGCTGGTCATAGAATTGGAGTATATTTATTTTGTGGAAAATCACCAAACTATCTTCCAAAGTGGCTGTACTATTTTGCATTCCCACCAGTAGTGAGTAAGAGTTTCTGGTTGTCTCCATTCTTACCAGCATTTGTTGTTATCAGTGTTCTGGAATTTGAATATTTTAACAGGTATATAGTAGTATCTCAATGTTGTTTTAATTTGCATTTCTCTGATGACATGTAATGTGAAGAGTCTTTTTGTTAAAAGCTGTGGCCTGTTGTTTAAATGTTTTTTATTCTTATTGCTGCATGTTAGGAGATCTTTATATATTGTGGTTAACTGTTCTTTTTTGTTGTGTTCATTGCAAATTTTTTCTCCCAGTCTGTGGCTCGTCTTTTCATTCTCATGATAACGTCATTGGTAGAGTAGAAATGTAATTAAAGAAGTCCAGCTAATCCATTATTTCTTTCATGGATTGTGCTTTTGGTGTTGTATCTAAAAGGTTATTGCCAAACCCAAGGTCTTCTATTTAGATTTTCTCCTATATTATCTACTAGGAGTTTTGTAGTTTATATTTTCCACTTAGGTGTGTGATCCATGTTGAGTTCAATGTTGTGAAGGGTGTGATGTCTTTTAGATTTTTTATTTGCACATGGTTGTTCACTGTTCTAACACAATTGCTGAATAAACTGTCTTTGCTCCATTATATCGCCTTTGCTGAAGATCAGCCAACTATAAATATGTTAAGTAAAAAGTGAACTTATATTCCTCCAAGTCTCTAGACTGATATTTCTACAGACCATTGTTTTATATTTCTCTGACTCAATACTAGATAACATATTAAATCTTTCTATATGCCAGACTATTTGTGATAATTTGGTGAGTACAAACATCTTCAAAATCTGTTGCTTATGTAGAGAACTGAACTTTAATAAAATGTATTTATAATATTAGCACTTTTTTATTTAATAAAATTTCAAATGCTTTCTTTCCCATGTGGCTACAATACAATTAAGTACCTGTGAATACAATACTGGTAACATTATTGCATAATAATTTTGATTCCAGGCTGGACAACAGCGTTGGTGGGAACAGGAGATTAAAATAAATGGAAATATTCAAAAGGGAGAATTAATTACATATAATTTGACTGAGCTAATTAAACCAGAGGCTTACGAAGTCCGATTAACACCTCTCACCAAATTTGGCGAAGGAGATTCAACCATTCGTGTCATCAAATATAGTGGTAAGTAGCTTTTTATTCAAAAACATGTGCTTGCATATCTGAAATATGTGTCTTGCAACTATCTACCAAATTTAGACACAAAATAAAATTTAGCATATTGATTTACTGAGTCATCAGCCAAGTGACAAAACACCTCACAAAACTTAATCATCATGAGTGTAGAATTTTATTATAAACGTAAAGATATAGAATAATGTTTTAGTTAACATTAAACCTATGTGATAATGTCAGCAATATTCCTTTATTTGATATTTTATAAGTTATGATACAACATTTATGTATTTTAGGTTTTTCAAGTTTTTGACTGATTAAAAATGTATATCATTAAGAAGTTAGCAAATGTGATCAAAATTTTTTTTTATTTTAAACTAGAGGACTTTATTTTTTTCATAATAGTTTTTGGTTTAGATGAAATTGATAAGAAAGTACAGAGAACTCTTACACATGTCCTTCTCCCCTGACACACTATTCCTTATTATTAACACCTAATGTTAGCATGGATAATTGTTTAAATAGGTTAACAAACACATTTTATTTTTAAACTAAATAATTAGGGTTTATTATTTGTGTTTACAGTTGTATGGATTTTGACAGAAAATTAGTATCCATCATTACAGAAACACACAGAACAGTTTCAGTCGGCTCCAAACGTTTGTCCCTCTCTCCTTCTCCTGACCCCAGAACCATTGATCTCTTCTTTTATTTTCTGCAGTTTTGCCTGTTTCTAAAACGTTAGAATCATACAGCATGAAGGCTTTTTGAACTGGCTTATTCTACCAGACAATGCATCATTAAGATTTTTAAAATCATTTTCTGTCTTAGCAACTTTTTTCATTGTCTTGTTGAATAATATCCCATTGTATAGAGGTATTATAATCTCTTTGTGCATTCACCTATTGCTGAAGAACATGTTAGTTAATGTTTTTGGTCGCATTTTTTCTTTTAGATTGCTAATGTTAAAAATATCTAAATGTGTCTCTATGTGATATTTTGCCTTTAATATTTCTTCACTATTTACAGATCCTACTTGAAAAAGAATTAAAACTAGTATAAAATTGTAAAAAAATAAAAATTGATCAAAAAGTTTATCCAAAAAGTAGAAACAATAGCAATGACAACCTCCAGAATTGTCAAAGTATTTTTCAGGGTTGAGTGAATCTGCAGCAATATATTTTAAATTTACTTTATTATTCAGCTAAAATTATTATTTTTGTCATTGATTATCAGTGTTTAACTTGAAAAGCTAATACAGTGAATTTTTTTCAGTTGAAGGACATTCTGTTTAGTATTAAGTATATTTTTACTATTTAAGAGGTAAACTGATACTTTCAAATGTAAAAAATAAAGTAAAATTGTTAAAAACTCATTAAACTATTTTTTCTTATTAAACCACACTTTATCCTTTGCTTTTTCCTCATTAGAGTATACTGGGCATGTGGCCTGACCTGTGGTGGCGCAGTGGATAAAACGTCGACCTGGGAACACTGAGGTCGCCAGTTCAAAACCCTGCACTGGTCTGGTCAAGGCATATATGGGAGCTGATGCTTCCAGCTCCTCCCCCCTTTCTCTCTCTCTCTCTCTCTCTCTCTCTCTCTCTCTGTGTGTGTGTGTGTGTGTGTGTGTGTGTGTCTCCTCTCTAAAATGAATAAAATAAAAAGAAATTAAAAAAATAGAGTATACTGGGCATGAAGTGCAATTTTTATTAAAAGATTAGGATATAACATAATATAGGATAAAATATTCATAGAGGATAAAGGAATTTAAAAGCATTAGAATCACTACATAGATTTTCTTGAATCTGTTTCTTTAAAAATATACCTTTTATGCCTGACCTGTGGTGGCGCAGTGGATAAAGCGTCGACCTGGGAACACTGAGGTCGCCAGTTCAAAACCCTGCACTGATCTGGTCAAGGCATATATGGGAGTTGATGCTTCTAGCTCCTCCCCCCTTTCTCTCTCTCTCTCTCTCTCTCTCTCTCTGTCTACTCTCTAAAATGAATAAAATAAAAAGAAATTTAAAAATATATACCTTTTATATTAGTGATATTGTAAATATCATGCAAAATAACAATTGTTATTCTTTAATCATATTTATGATTTCACTTGACAGACAACTTGATAGCATCCCAGTATGTCTTTTCTAAAGTTTTAGTTTTATATGTTTTGTAAAATATGAATTAACTTCTCTTATCTAATAATATTTTTCTTTCTCCTAAGTTTTACAAGGCTGGACTATTTAATAGAGATGAGTGTTAGAAACAATACTTTAATATTTGTTTAATTAAAAGATGAGAATGTAGGACCCAGAAAGTTTCAGTGTTTTGTAAAGTCAAACAACTATGAAATGATAAACTTATAATAGAACTAGGACTCAGTCCTCAATGAAAGAGTTTCTATGTTTCTTCACTAAATTTAGATATTAATATGACTTTTCCTAAAGTTATATAATCAAGAAATCTTCCTGAGCTCAGTAGTTTTTATTGAAAAATGTGAGGCAACAAATGAAAATGAAAAATAAATATGAATAATATATATTACTTTTATTTTCAATTATTTTTAAAATTTTCTTTACATTCTTAGGCATACTTCTTAAAATTGCAAACATTTTAATTAATAATAACTAATTTTATATAATACAGATGAGAAAAAGTATACTTTAATAATATATAGGTATTTATATGAAATTAGACATATAAGTTCCATTGAAAGAAGAAAAATAAACTCTTTGCAATAATCAGAATTTTGGACGGCAAAGTTTTACAAGGGTAATTGTGCTATTTATAGTGAATTTGGTGACTAAAAGTATCAAAGAAGAGTCAATTAAAATTCAGTCTTTTAACTCAGACACAGAGAGCAGACTGGTGGTTGCCAGAGGGCAGGTGGTTGGAGGACTGGGTGAAAAGATGAAAAGATTAAGAAATACCAATTATTAATAAAAAGTAATCACAGGGATGTAAAGTACAGCATTGGGAATATACTCAATTATATTGTAATAACTATGCATGGTGCCAGGTAAGTACTGGAGGTATTAGGAGGAATGCTGTATAGTATAGTATATAATTGTCTAACCGCTATGCTGTACACCTGAAACCAATATAAAATAATATTGAAAGTAAACTTTAATGGAAAATAAATATATATAATAAAAATTTCAATCTGTTCAGAGGTTACCAGTAGCTGTGACATATTTCCAGAATTAAATTATATTTCAAAGATGCTTCATTCTTTGAAAATTAATGCATTGACAATTTTATATTGTTTTAATTATGAAATATTTCTAAGTTTCATTAATTCATTTTCAAATTAAAACATATTGACATTTTGCAAGGAAAACATTTTTCCACATCAATGGAACTAGTAAATGTATAGTCCCTTCTCTAGATTATTCATTTCATAAGTTTTTATGAGAATGCAGAATCAGAAAAAAAGATAAAAAATGGGAATGGTCTGTTTTCTGTATGTAGAAATAGCCAAAGAGCAATTGAGAGACTAGCACACTTTGCTAAAATTGATTTCAGTGTACTAATGTAACAATTTTATATGAACATATATATTTTGTGCGTGTGTGTATTATTGACATTCATACTTAACTAGTAATCTCAAAGTTTAACAAAAGTGGTTAATAGCAAACACTAGGAACTAACAACAGGGTAGACACTTCTGCAGGTTAGAATAAAGTGCCCATTGTAATCTTGGGAAACTAAAATAATGGTTTATTTCATCCAGAATAGAATGATCTCTTAGAGTAATAAATGATTAATATATATATATATATATTATATATACTATATATAATATATATATAGTATATATAATATATATATATATACTATTTTGACTCTTAGGTTAAATTTTTTTGTTGTTCTTTCGATAAAATATTTATTCCTCTTCAAGTAGAAATCAATTGGCACTTGTATTGAAAATGCAGGGTTTGGGGGGGGAAGAGAATTAGAGAGAGAGACAGGAAGGGAGAGAGATGAGAAACATCAACTCGAAGTTACAGTAATTTAGCTGTTCATTGATTGCTTCTTATATGTGCCTTGACGGGGGGGGGGGGGGCTCCAGCCCAGCCAATGACTCTTTTGCTCAAGCCAGCATCCTTTGGGCTCAAGCCAGTGACCATGGGATCCTGTTGATGATTTCTTATTCCACCCTGCAGTCCTTCACTCAAGCTGGATAAGCCAGGGCTCAAGCCAGCGACCTTGCGGTTTTGAACCTGGAACCTCAGTCTCAGGCATAGCATTTAGTTTTTTAAGATAAATATCCTGCTCACAAAAAATAGTGGATATTTCAAAATGAACATGAAGCAATAAAATATCCCCTAATTTTTGTGAAAAGTATATTGGTTCTGGTGCATAAAAACACCAATGTGTTGCTTATTATTTGAAAATTGTGTGTGTCTGAATGTAATTAAACAGAGCTATTTGTTTTAAGACACATAAGTGATATGATATGAGGATTGTTTTATTTTTATATATAACATGTTATTTTCACCAGAGGTAGATAACAACCAAAAACTAAAATGTAATCTCTGTTGGATAATTGCTTTTATTTTTAAAACATGTAGATTATACATTGACGTACTGTCAACATCAGTTTCAGTTTCTGGGTTTTGCTTAGCGCTAGTTAAGATATAATAGGTCAGTAACTCCATTTTTTGGAAACTGACAAATTCCACATGCTATTAAGCATTGATCTTTTGGATACTGTAAAGTAGTATTGCTGAGCTTTAACATAGATTGTATTCAATCCCCTAGAACAAAATGAATTTCAGATATAATTCTCCATTGTCACAGCCAGGAAGATCATTAAGTTTTTTGGTGCAGAACTGTGAGACACTGATTAGACTTTTATTGAAAGAAGATACTCAAGACATGCTAACATTAGTTTTTTTTTTTCTTGTAGCTCCTGTTAATCCTCATTTGAGTAAGTATATTTTTACTTAAAAAATTGAGTTGTATTTCACAGTGAAGAAAACTAGGAAATATATAAACATACAAATATATTTAGCATCTGTTCTTATTTGGTTTAAAATAGACTGGCTTAGAAACTGTAAAACTATCATTAAATGTGAATTTTAAAGTTCAAATGATATGGGTATAAAGACAAATTATTTAATATTGACAATTGATTTTTATACATTTTTCTAAATATGGAGCCATTTATCCAAGCTTCTTAACATTTGTTGTTTGTATAACTGTGGCATTCTTTTGTTTCCTTTTATGACATCATATATCATTTTTATTGCTATTATTTTTCTTTAATTTTTATTTTTTGATATCTACATTCCACTTATGAATGACTATTGTTTTTTTGTTTTATTTATTTATTGTATTTTAATGGTTTAATCAAGATATTGCATAGATCACTATTCTATATATAAATCTTTTATGAGAAAAGATAATCTGATCATCTCTTTAAAATATTTCCCATTAAAATTAAGAATTGATCTTTGCCTTTTATTTTGTGTCTAGGAATATATTGTTCTTGGTTAATAAATGAATTAAGAGTCTCTTTGCACTCTCACACACATCTATCCAACAATCTCCATTATTTATATCGAGGGAAGAAAACCTTCAATTCTTTTTCCTCACTGTTCTCTATTTCCTTTTCTGCAATGGTCTTTCACTTACTATAGAATAAAAAAAAAACAAAAAAACAAAACACTATAGCCTGACCAGGCGGTGGCGCAGTGGATAGAGTGTCAGACTGGGATGCGGAAGACCCAGGTTCAAGACCCCGAGCTCGCCAGCTTGGACCCAAGGTCGCTGGCTTCAGCAAGGGGTGGCTCGGTCTGCTGAAGGCCCGTAGTCAAGGCACATGTGAGAAAGCAATCAATAAACAACTAAGGTGTTGCAACGGTAACAAAAAACTAATGATTGATGCTTCTCACCTCTCTCCATTTCTGTCTGTCTGTCCCTATCTATCCCTCTCTATGACTCTCTCTCTGTCCCTGTGAAAATTAAAAAAAGAAAAAACACTATAGAATCTCTGTTCTCTCTGAATTTTCTACCAAAAATCCTCTGTAGCTCCATGTCTCTACATTCAAATTATAATGATGAATATTTTTATAGATCTCTATGGTTCACATTTTGCTTTCATGTATAAAAATTTATTTAGTCCTAAAAAAAATTATTTAGTTCTAACAAATGATTCTATCAATGTGGATATAATTATCAAGCCTTGGAGGCTCACTTTTCTTACAAGGTTTAGTACAAATGCACCTTCCTCCACAAAATATTTCCTCTTTATTGTTTTCTATGCAATTTATCTTCATCTATGTGATTTTCTCATTATCCTCTAGTAGATTATAATATACTTAAAAACTATTTGGGACGATGGGCATAGTATGCGGTGTGCAGTTGCGTTGTTTTATTGTGTTGTACACTTGAAACCTGTATGCTTTTGTGAACCAATGTCACTCCAAATAAATTCAATAAAAAAATAAAATTAAAATACTTAAAAACTAAATTTGTTTCTAATTTATCCCTATATTTTAATATCTTTGTATCTATCAGCATCTCATACTTAGCAGGTATTCAAATGATCATTTGTTAAGAAAACAGATACATGACAGTTTCAGGATAAATTAATTACATAAATAAGATTCCCCATGGCTTCACCCTCAGTACTATTGCTAGTTAATTATTATATTGATTATAATTTCTTTCAAGGTAAGTTCTCTGACTGCATTTAGTAGAAATGTTTAAAAATAATTTTCATGGGAAAATTTAAACTAGATACAGAAAAAAGTTTACAACTATTTCAATTCAAGAAATAAAATTTGAACGACTTTATCTACTGAACAAAAGGCATATATAAATGCCCAATAGAGGGAGTATTTGCTAACAGTTTACTTCAATATATGGTAATAAGTATTAATTTTATGCAAATGAGAAAGTTTTACAGAAGAGATGCTTTTTGAGCCGGGACCTCAAAGTTGACAGAAAGTATGCCTGTCAATGAAATGAAACTCATGTTCCGATAATTGATCAAAAGCTCAGTGTGCCTAGTGTATGATATTCAAATATTACAGAAGATAGTGTGTCTTGAAGATAGATAATTTAGAATTTAAATACTTCTCTAAAAGCTTCAATCCTTTATAGTTTGTAGGTCATAGTTACCAACAACTTTACCTCAACAAGTATTTTATATATAGTCAAACAATGGATAAGATGTTTTTATTTTTAAATTAATTTCCAACATGACCTTCTACATCAGATTTCCATTGCCTGTCTACTTTTTGATTTTTAATGAATATTCAATATGATAGAAGTAGAAAGTTGCTTAAAATAAATATTTTTAATAAACATTACCCAATAATTCTTGTAAATTTTCAAGATAATTATTTTTGTTAACACTTATATTTTTTCTTATTTATCGATTTAACCCTATTATTGCTTTCAGATCCTAAATATACATAAGAAAAATGTTTCATCAAACAAAGCCATTTATTATAGATTTATATTCCTTTCTTTTTTTGACAGATAGAGACAGAGAGAGGGACAGATAGGGACAGAGAGACAGGAAAGGAGAGATATGAGAAGCAACAAGTCTTCATTGTAGCACCTTAGTTGTTCATTGATTGCTTTCTCATATGTGCCTTGACTGGAGGGCTACAGCAGACCGAGTGATGCCTTGCTCAAGCCAGTGACCTTGGGCTCAAGCTGGTGAGCCTTGCTCAAACCAGATGAGCCTGCGCTCAAGCTGGCAACCTCGAGGTTTCGAACCTGGGTCTTCTGCACCTCAGTCCAACGCTCTAACCACCGCGCCTTATCAGGTATAGATTCATATTCTTAATAAACTTGCCAGATATTATTCAGTAAGAGATGAAAATAAGGCAACATTTAAAAGAGGTAATATTTTGCTTTAGATTTTTGCTATGGAAAGGTAATATTTCTTTACCTTGGTTAGATTATATTTACCAGAGTCTTCTGCTTAAATGCTGTAATATTTTAAATTTTTGTCATTTATAGTTATAATTTATACAGTGTGTCCGTAAAGTCATGGTGCACTTTTTACTGGCCAAAAGTCAATAGTGCGCCATGACTTTATGGACACACTGTATATGATAAAAGTCACCCTTTCTTGTGTAGACTTATTTAAAAGTTGCTGATCAATTCATAGTCATGTAACCATCACCACAAAGTTCCATTAACCCTAAAATTTCCCTGTGCATTTTTTTTTTTAGTTAAAACTCCTTACACCCCAGGCCTTAGCAAACTTATCTTCAGTTACCATAATTTTGCTATAATATTTTCAGTTAGATACAATATACTTACCGTTTATCCACTGCACTTGATTTAAACATACCTTCCCAGTAATGCTATTGTTAATAAAGTTGAAGAGGAAATGAAAATTAAATACTTCAAGAAAAAATCTAAATGAAAAAAACATATAATTAAAAATATTAACCACTTCTGCTTTTATTCTAAGTTATTTTTTAAAATGAAGACAATACTGCTAAATCTTACTTTTTATATGTAATTTATAATTATGTGTAATGAATTCTTATAATACCATTTAGCAATATTTCTTCCAAAAAGATTATTGTCTTGATATAAAGTTAAAAAAGTTGAAATATATGTTGGAGATGATTATAAATTATAGCTTGTCTGCAACATCTTCTTACTAGAAAAAATAATTGTTAGGACTGTAATGGAATATGTATTATATTTAATATAATAATAAATGTGATATGAGATTTTATATATTGTAACATATCAAACCAAGCCTAAATGCTCTTTTGCATTTATCAACTTACATAGTACTTAAGTGAGTTTATCCAAAATATCAACTTCCAAAATATATACAGTAATTTCATGTAATTTTGTCACAGTTTTGTTTTTTATTATACCCCCCAAAAAGCATTTGTTAGCATTTATTAAATTTTAAAAATGAGGGCTTTCTATTTATTTATTTATTCATTTATTTATTTTAATTTTTTAAAATTTTTCTGAAGTGAGAAGTGGAAGGTGGCAGACAGAGAGACACCCACATACACCCGACCAGGATCTACCTGGCATGCCCACCAGAGAGTGATGCTGGGCCCATCTGGGGCATTGCTCAGCTGCAACTGAAGTCATTCTTTCTCCTGAGGTGGAGGACATGGAGCCATCCTCAGTGCCCGGACCAACTTGCTCCCATGGAGCCTTGGCTGTTGGACGGGAAGAAAGAGACAGAGAGGAAGGAGAGGAGGAAGAGTGGAGAAGCAGATGGGCGTTTCTCCTGTGTGCCCTGGCCGGGAAATTGAACCCAGGACTTCCATCCTCCAGGCTGATGCTCTACTGCTGAGCCAACTGGCCAGAGCCTTTATTTATTTTTATAAATCTTTGGATTAAAAATTTTAACTGCAAGGAATAATGATCAAATGTCAAGAGAATCACGTTCTCCAGGCAGGAACCAGCAGCACTCCGTGATCTTTATCATATGCTGCTATTTCCTCAGAAAAGTGCCCCCAGACCAAATCTGAACTTTAGCGCATTACTGGTCTGTGATCATTAAAAGAAAATATATGAAATAAGATTGAAATGGATTCTTGGGTCTCTCAAGTATCTCAACAATGGAGTTGAAATTTTCTACTGTCATGAGGTTTTAAATGTTTTGAAAAGTGTATTTAATTTAAGTTCTATGGTCTGTAAAATTATTAAAATTTAAAAATTTTGAAAAACTTTTAAACTTATAATTATAATTTATACAGTGTGTCTGTAAAGTCATGGTGCACTTTTTACTGGACAAAAGTTAATAGTGCACCATGACTTTATGGACACACTGTATATGATAAAAGTCACCCTTTCTTGTGTAGACTTATTTAAAAGCTGTGAGTATAAGATGATATCATTATATTGATAGTATGCATAAAAACCTGGCTTTTTCTAGAAAGCAACTTAAAACTAAAAAGAAGATTTACTTTAATTACTCATTCTAAAATATCAGCCAAATTTAGAACTGATAAAGTGGTGTGATACAAAACCAACATGCAATAAACGGTGGCTTTTCTATACACTAACAATGAACTATCTGAAAATTAAATTAAAAATAAATTCCATTCACAGTAACAACTAAAAAGAAAAAAAAAATCCTTAGTAATAAATTTATCTAAAGAAATCAGGCCTGACCTGTTGTGGCACAATTGATAAAGCATCAACCTGGAATGCTGAGGTCACCAGTTCGAAACCCTGCACTTGTCTGGTCAAGGCACATATGGGAGTTGATGCTTCCTGCTCCCCCCTTCTCTCTCTCCCTCCCTCTCACTTTCTCTCCTCTCTGAAATGAATAAATAAATTAAAAAAAAGAAATCAGAAACATACACGGAAATTATAACACATTGTTGAAGAAAATTAAAGACACAAATAAGTGGAAAGACATCCTCTGTTCATGGACTGGAAGAATTAATATCATTAGAATGTTACACAAAATTATCTACAAATTAAATTCAATTTGTATCAAAATAACAATGGCATTCTTTATAGAAATAGCAAAACAATATTCAAATTCATATAGAGCAACAGGATATCCAAATAGCCAATGCGAGCTTTAGCAAAAAGAACAAAGCTGGAAGCATCATGCATTCTTGTTTTAAAATGTATTACAAGGCCAAAGTAATCAAAGGAGTTTGGTAGTGGCATAAAAATTGGTCTTTAGACTAATGGAACAGAATAAAGATCCCAAAAGTAAATTCATAAATTTGTGGTCGATTTTTGATGAGGGTGCCAATAACACACAATGGGTACAGGATTGTCTCTTCGATTACCCATTGTGCACTGTAAGGAGGAATATGCATTGTTACAGCCATTACAGGACCCAATATGGAGGTTCCTCAAAATTTTTTAAAAATAGTACTGTATGATCCAACAACCCCACAAATTGTTATAAATTCAAAGGAAATAAAATTACAATCTTTCAGAGGTATCTGTAATGCCAAGTTTATTGCAACAGTATTCTCAATAGCCAAGAGATTAAAACTAATGTGAATGGAATAATGAATGGGTAAAGAAAATGCAATATAGAGATAATAATAAGGGAACATTTTATTATTCAGCTTAAAAAAAAGAAAAGTTATCCTGTCATTTGAAACAACCTGGATAAACTTGGTTCATTAAGCTAAGTGAAATAAGCCAGATACAGAAGAACAAATACTGCATGATCTCACTTACATGTGGAATCTAAAAAGTCAAAATCTGGCACAGACAGTAGAATGGTTGTTGCCAGAAAGAGAAGGGGAAGTGAGAAGATGTTGTTCAAAGGGGATACACTTTCAATTAAGTAAGATGAGTCACTTCTGGAGGTTTAATGGTTTGCATGGTGACTGCTATACTTAAAAAGTACTGTTGTATAACTGAAATTTTCCAATAGGTAGATCTTAAGCATTCTTATCACAAAAGAAAAAAAAGTAATGGTATTTGTGATACTGTGATAACTGAAATGGTAACTAATTTACTTGATTCTGATGACCATTTCAAAATGTTATATTCATAATAAAACATAAAGTTGTACACCTTAAATATATACAATTTTTATTTGTCAATTATAGCTCAGTGAAGCTGAAACAATAAAATAAAAAATAAAGAAAGGGAGAAAGAGGGGTATTAGAGTTTTTATTCTTTCTTCATCATATTGGAAATGAGTCAGGGAAATAAAGCACAATTTTGGATACCATGTAATGGAGAATATATCAAATATACTCTTTTATTTCTATGTACTCTGTGAATTTTTGCCAAAATCATGTTGTAATTAGAAAACTAGTGAAAAGTTGAAGACAAAGTAAATCTTCAGTTCCATATCAGTAAAAATCCAGAACTTTATTACTTTTCTATTTTTTGAACTTTTAATAATTAAATTACATTGAATTCAGTTAAGATTTTTTCAGTTAAGATTTTTATAGCTAAGTACATTTTCATTATCTAAGAAGTTATTTCTTATTCCAATAAACATTTTTATGAATAAAATTTCTTCATATATCTTTAATTACCACATAGATTTGATAGAATAATCATAATATTATAATGGGTTTAAACAGTGGTTTTTCTTACATTTTACTTGCATAATTTTTTTATGATTTTAATTTGTGTTTACATAGATTCAAGTGTCCCACCGAATATGTTTCCCCCACCCACTTATTCCCCTTGCCCCTCTATATACCCTCCCCCCAATGCTTTCCCACCTTCCCTCCAGGATTTGCTGTCCTGTTCTTTATAATGATGTGTTATGTATATATACTTCCATTAATCTCTTTCCCTGCTCTTATCCCATTTTCTCTTCTACTTTTCCTCTGACCGTTTTCCCTCTGATCCCTTTGATCCTGCCTCTGCCTCCTTTCTGTTGCTCAGTTCACATTGTTCATTGGATTACTCAAATGAGAGAGGTCATATGATATTTTTCTTTCTCTGCCTGGATAATTTCACTTAGCATGATAGTTTCCAGCTCCATTCATGTTGTCGTGAAAGGTAAGATTTCCTTCTATCTCACAGCCATGTAGTATTCCATTGTATATATGTACCACTGCTTTGTAGTTTCTTTCTTTTTTTTATTAATTTTAATGGGTTGACAATAAATCAGGGTACATATATTCAAAGAAAACATCTCCAGGTTATCTTATGATTCAATTATGTTGCATACCCATCACCCAAAGTTAAATTGTCCTCTGTCACCTTCTATCTGGTTTTCTATGTGCCCCTCCTCTCCCCCCTCTCCTACCCTCTCTTCCCTCCCCCAACCCCATAACCACCACACTCTTGTCCATGTCTCATAGTCTCACTTTTATGTCCCACCTATGTATGAATTCATGCTGTTCTCAGTTTTTTTTTTCTGATTTACTTATTTCACTCCGTATAATGTTATCAAGGTACAACCATTTTGTTGTAAATGATCCAATGTCATCATTTCTTATGGCCGAGTAGTATTCCATAGTATATATGTACCAAAGCTTTTTAATCCACTCGTCCTCTGACAGACACTTGGGCTGTTTCCAGATCTTGGCTATTGTAAACAATGCTGCAATAAACAGAGGGGTGCATTTCTTCTTTTGAATCTGATTTGGTATTCATAGGATATATTCCTAAAAGTGAGATAGCTGGGTCAAAGGGCAGTTTCATTTTTAATTTTTCGAGGAATCTCCATACTGTTTTTTTACAGTGGCTGCACCAGTCTGCATTCCCACCAGCAGTGCAGGAGGGTTCCCTTACCTTCACATCCTCGTCAGCACTTATAATGTGTTGTTTTGTTAATGAGCGCCATTCTGACAGGTGTGAGGTGGTACCTCATTGTGGTTTTAATTTGCATTTCTCTAATGATTAGTGATGTTGAGCATTTTTTCATATGCTTATTGGCCTTCTGTATGTCCTCTTTGGAGAAGTCTCTATTCATTTCTTTTACCCATGTTTTGATTGGGTTGTTTCTCTTCCAGGTGTTGAGTTGTACAAGTTCTTTTTAAATATTGGTTATTAATCCCTTATCAGACGTATTGGCGAATATATTCTCCCATTGTGTGGGTTGTCTTTTTATTTTGTTAATGGTGTCTTCTGCTGTACAAAAGCTTTTTAGTTTTATATAGTTTCATTTGTTCATCCTGTCCTTTATTTCACTTGCCCATGGAGCTAAATCAGCAAAAATATTGCTACGAGAGATATTGTAGAGTTCACTGCTTATGTTTTTATCCAAGATGATTATGGTTTCAAGAGATATATTTAAGTATTTTATCCATTTTGAGTTCACTTTTGTGATTGTTGTAACTTGGTGATCCAGTTTCATTTTTTCAAGTACCTGCCCAATTTTTCCAACACCATTTCTTAAAGAGGCTGTCTTTACTCCATTGTATGCTCTTACCTCCTCTGTCAAATATCAATTGTCCATATAGGTATGGGTTTATTTCTGGGTTCTCATTTATGTTTCATTGTTTTATATGCCTGTTTTTATGCCAGTGCCAGGCTGTTTTGCATACGATGGCCTTGTAGTATAACTTAATATTAGGAAGTGTGATATCCCCCCTTTTTTATTAATTTTCATGTTTGCTTAGGCTATTTGTATTCTCTGGTTTCATATAAATTTTTGGAATATTTGTTCTATATCTTTGAAGTATGTCATTGGTATTTTAATAGAAACTGCATTGAATTTACAGATTGCTTTGGGTAATACAGACATTTTAATGATACTTATTTCTATCCATGAACTCGGTATATGCTTCCACTTGTTTGTATCTTCCTTGATTTTCTTTAACAATGTTTTATAATTTTCCTAGTATAAGTCTTTAACCTCTTTGATTAAATTTACTTTTAGAACTTCTAGAACTATGTTGAATAAGAGTGGTGAAAGGGGACCCTCCTACCTTGTTATTTTAATTTTTCCCCATTGATTATGATGTTTGCTTTGAGTTTGTCATATGGCCTTTATCATGTTGAGGTATCATCCCTGTATTCCCACTTTGCTGAGAGTTTTGATCATAAATGGGTGCTGAATTTTATCAATGCTTTTTCTGCATCTATTGATATTATCATGTGGTTTTTCTCCTTTATTTTGTTTATTTGTTGAATGAATTGATTGATTTACGAATATTGTGTCAGCTTTGTCTCCCTATAATAAATCCCACCTGATTATGATGTATGATTTTTTTCATGTCTTGCTGATCCACTTTGCTAATTTTTTTTTTTTTGAAATTTTAGCATCTAAGTTCATCAGGGATATTGTTCTATAGTTTTTTTTCTTTGTACTGTCTTTGCCTGGTTTTGGAATCAGAATTATGCTTGCCTCACTCTTCTCCTCTTGAATTTTTTGAAATAACTTGAGAAATATAGAAGTTAGTTCTTTGAATGTTTGGTAAAATTCACCTCTGTAGCCATGTGGCCCAGGGCTTTTGTTTGTTGGTAATTATTTTATAACTGTTTCAATCTCATTTGATGAAATCAGTCTGTTTAGGTTTTCTGATTCTTCCATATTGATTTTTAAATATTATATGTTTCAGGAATTTGTCCATTTCACTTAGGTTCTCTAATTTTATGGCATACAGTTCTTCATAGTATTTTCTTAAAAGCCTTTGTATTTCTGATGTGTCAGTTGTTTCTTCTCCTCTCTCATTTTTAATTTCATTTATGTGTCCTCTCTCTTTTTTTCTTGGTGAGTCTGGGTAAAGGTTTTTCTATCTTGTTTATCTTTTCAAAGAATCAGCTCTTGGTTTCACTGATTCTCTGTATTGCTTTTTTAGCATCTATGTCATTTATTACCACTCTGATCTTTATTATTTTCTTCCTTCTACTTCCTCTGGGTTTTACTTGCTGTTGTTTTACTAGTTCTTTTAGATGCAGGGTTAAATAGTTTATTTGAGCTTTTTCTAGTTTGTTAAGGTATGCCTGTAGTGCTATGAACTTCCCTATCAGGACTGCTTTTGCTGTGTCCCATAAATTTTGAGTTGTTGTATGTTCGTTTTCTTTTGTTTCAAGGAAATTTTTTATTTCTTCCTTGATCTCATTCTTAACCCATTTATTATTTAATAACATGATGTTTACTTTCCAAGTGTTTGAGTGTTTTTCAGTTCTTTTTATTGTAGTTGATTTCTAGTTTTATGCCATTGTGATCCCAGAAGATGCTTGATATGATTCCAATCTTCTTAAATTTGTTGAGACTCGTTTTGTGTCCTAACATGTGGTCTATCCTAGAGCACTTGACAAGAATATATATTTGCTGCTTTTGAATGAAAGGTTCTGAAGGTATCTATTAAATCCAGTTGATCTAGTGTGTCATTTAAGTCTGCTGTTTCTCTGTTAAATTTTTTTCTTGAGGATCTATCCAGTGATGTTAGTGGGGTATTAAAATTCCATACTATTATAGTATTGCTGTTTATCTCGCCCTTTATGCCCATCAAAATTTGCTTTATATATTAAGGTGCTCCTATATTAGGTGCATAGATATTTATAATGGTTATATATTCCTGTTGGATTGCTCTCTTTATCATTATGTAGTGACCTTCTTTATCCCTTACCATAGCCTTTGTTTTAAAGTCTATTTTGTCTGATATAACTATCGCTACCCCAGGTTATTTTCATTTCCATTTGCATGAAATATTTCTTTTTATCCCTTCACTTTCAGTCTATGTATATCTTTTGTTTTGAGGTTTGTCTCCTGTAGACTGCATATGTATGGATCCTATATTCTTATTCACGCAGCTACCCTATGTTGTTTGATTTGAGTATTTAATCCATTTACACTTAAGGGTATTATTGATATGTAGTTGTTTATTGCCATTTTATTCTTTAAATCTACATTCCTCTTTTATTAGACCCCCCACACACACACACTGCCTTTGTTCTGTTTACAGCCTACCCCTTAACATTTCTTGTAGCATAGATTTGGATGTAATGAATCCCTTGAATTTGTTTTCTGTTTTGGTTTTTTTTTTTCCCCTGGGAAGCTTTATATTTCTCTTTCAATTTTAAATGATAGCCTTATTGAATAGAGAAGTCTTGGTTGTAGGCTCTTATTTTGCATTACTTTGAATATTTCTTGCCATTCTATTCTGGCTTCTAATGTTTTTGCTAAGAAGTCAGATATCATCCTTATGGAGGTTCCTCTGCTTTTCTTTTACAGCTTTTAGTATTCTTTCTTTATCTCTCTTTTTTTTTTTTGTGGCAGAGATAGGGACAGTCAGAGGGACAGATAGGGACAGACAGACAGGAAGAGAGAGAGATGAGAAACATCAACTCTTTGTTGTGGTTTCTTAGTTGTTCATATAGATGTTTAAATAGATGTTATTTCTCTTCTTATCATAACAGAGCTCTTTCATAGTTTCCTCAGACTTATTGAGCCTCTTTTCTTTTTGCTGCTCTGCTTCCATGCCTTCGTTTATCTTATCCTTTAACTCGCTGATTCAATTCTCAGCTTCATCCATCCTGCTTTTAATTCCTTCCAGTGTGGTCTTCATTTCTGATATTGTATTTGTCATTTCTGGGTAATTTTATTTTTTATTATTTCAATGTCTTTTTATGTACTTGCTATCTATTTAGGTGTTTGTTATGTCCATCCATTGTTGCTCTAAGGTCTTTGAACTACCTAACAATCATTATTTTAAACTCTGCATCTAGTAATTTGGTTATTATTGTCTCATTCAAATCTTTTTCTGAGGATTTCTCTTTTTGATTTATTTGGGTTGCATTTCTATGCCTTCCCATTCTGTCTTTGTATATGAAGTGTGTGGCCACTGAGACCTATTGGTGTGGCCTCTGTGTTCCCTAGGTGTGGTCTATCTGCAGGCCTACCACCCCTTCTGCTGCTACCTCTGGTGTCTGGGCACAGGCATTACCAGCATCAGCCCACTGCGGTGGTCACTGTGGCTTCCACCTCGCTTTCATGAGTGAGACTGTGTTCATATACCGGGTTGCGAGTCTTGGCTGGCACCCACCCTTCTCTCCACACTTATGCGTGGGACTGTGTTCATACATTTGGGCTGCAAGCAGTGGCGAGCACCAGGCATTCACCACACCCCCGCGGGTGGTGATGCACTCCTGTGCCCTCCACAAGTTTCTGCTGGATCCCCACCTTTCGCCTTGCCTCTGTGGGCAGGACTGCAGGTGTGACCAGTCTCATGCAACCTGCCCACGGCCGCGGGTCTGATTACTTTTGTGTGCCCCTTTTGCTGACACCACCTTCATCCCGAGGCCCCGGCTGGAGGGACTGCACTCACACCCAGGCCACAGATGTGGCCAGCCCCGGTTTCCACCCCCACCAACCGAACCGTGCCCACATCCGGTTGCCACCCGCCCTCCCATGAGCACTCAGAAGTGTGTGTGTGTGGGGGGCGATGCAGCTCAGACCTCAGCACTCAATACTGTATTTCTGATGGCTCCCTGCTTCTAAGCGATTCTTTGCTCTGGCTGCAGCAGGAGAGCTTCTATTTGACTGGTGACCTACTTCCCTTTGCTGGTTCCAGGAAAAATATTCACTTTAGATTTGGGTTATGACTCAGCCCAGGGGTTAGGCTGGCTGTCCCTGAAAGTGTTTCTCCCTGTGCATCCTAGATTACACTCTCTTCCTGCTACTCTGGTCCTCTCCTCTCTCCCTGTTCTCTGGAGTCCTGGGTGAGTTGTTGTGAAAGAGGTTTTCTGTACGGTCCCTTTAAGAAGAATCCTGGATCTGAAAAGTCTGTCTCTTTTTTGCAAATAGTACCCTGGCTTTTTTTTGCAGCTAAATACCGTACCTATGCCTTTTCTAGGCTCTGGTGCTGCAGGCTAGGGCTTTGTTCCTGGAGTCCAGGACCCTCCCCTCTCCGCTAAAGTCACTTCCTGCCACGCGAGTCCCTCTGGGCTGCTCTCCCAGGAGCTGGGCAGCCCTCTCAGTGTTTGCACTTTTCCTACCAGTCTCAGTGTGGCTTCTTCAGTGATCCTTGGTTAAAGAGGTTAAAGACCTATTAGTTTAGTCCAAAGTTAGTTTTTCCAGATGATTGTTCTTAAAATTAAGTTGTAATCCAATTTGGTTCTGGGAGGTGGGAGATGGAAGTTGATACATCTGCCTACTCCATCGCCATCTTCTTACTTGCATAATTTAAAAATAATCTCTCTAGTAATAGGTTTTTCATTGTAAAGATATATGTCCACAGAGGTAATGAACTATTGAGAATATTGATGTATTTCTGTCCAAAGTGACTTATTATTGTCTTATGTCTCCTTTAAATTTATTGTAAACTTAAGCCATATATAAACAAAACCATATTATGCAAAAGTTTAGTGATATGTTAAATTACAGGCATGTCTTACGTTTATAAAAGTTATATTAGAGCTTAATTTTGTTATGAGAGACTCAAATACTTCAAAAATGTGTTTGTTTTAAAAGGCAAGCAATTTTTAAAAATTCACAGGGATGCTATGTTTTGCCAAACCAGCTGTACAATTCAATATAACACCATCTACACACCACATCGTGCACCCTCTGTCCCAAGCAAAGTCTCTTTCTGCCTCTTTCCCCTACGTCCACCCCCTACTTTCCCTCTAGCTGTTGCCAGTCTGTTGTCTGTGTCTGTGTATTATGTATATATGTTTTTTGGCTAAACCCTTCATCTTCTTTTATCCAGTTTTCACTTTGCCTTCCCTCTGACAGTTGTCCATCTGTTCCATGTGTCCACACCTCTGTTTTTATTTTGTTCATCTGTTTATTGTGTTTATTAGATTTCACAGTTAAGTAAGATCATGTGGTATTTGTCTTTCTCTTACTGGATTATTTCACTTAGCATAATCTCCAGATCCATAATGTTATCACAAAAAGTAAGATTTTTTATTTTTATGGTGGACTAGTATTCCACTGTGTAAACACACCACAGCTTTTTTATCCACTTGTCTACTGATGGGCACTTAGCCTGTTTCCAGATCTTGGCTATTTTAAATAACATTGCAATGGACATAAGAGTGCATATATAGTTTCAAATTAGTGTTTCAAGATTTTAAAAAAATATTCCCATTATTTTCTTTTTAAACAAGGCTAAATAATACACTAGACATGTTTAAATGACATCATAAATATTCATTAAAATAATTTTAAATAATATCCAAAAAGTTATGGCAGATCTATAAACTGAAATTTCCAATCCTTACATTTGTTTTTGCACATTCTGTTTGTGTATATTATGTAATAAAGCAACAAAAAGCATTCAAAATCAAACATTTGCCTTAGTGTGACTCCAAAATAGCAACTAAAGGAATTTCATATTGCCTCTTAAAGATAGCTATCCGTGAATATAACTAACTGCTGTTACCAATATTAGATCTTCAATTGGTTGCATCATGAAATCATGGCTTGTTTAGTATAATATGCATTAGCAAATATTTTATGTGGAATATTGTTTCTCTAGAAAATGCACTGAGTTTGAAACTCCTAAATGCTTATTTCCTTGTAAACCTTACTCAGAATATACGATATAAATAAACACAATAAGCTGCAGGGTTATTTAACCTAAAAACAAAATCAAAATAAATTTCTTTAAACAAAAAGGGAAAGCCTTCTATTTTACTTTTATTTGGAAATGCCAATAATATTCTTTCTACTTTTCTTTTTATTTTCTTATGATAAAAACAATTAACATGAGATCTATCTTCTTCACAAATATTTAGGTGTACTATCTAATACAGTGGTTCTAAAGCTTTTTGAAGTCGGGGTGCATTCAGAATCCTACCAATAATTGTAGGCACACTATACACAAATTTCTGAGAAATGTATTATAATAATTAAGTCAAATATTAAAGAAAAAATTTAAAGTTTAGGCATGCTTTTATGGTAATTAAACAAAATAAATACAACACAATTAAATTTATTCTGACATTAAAAACATTTTTATGCTACATTTTTTGAGTTATGCTTTTTAGAATTTATAAAAAGGAGGGGTTAAAAAAACGACAAAAAAGTTATATATATCTCGGCAGGTCCTGGTGCAAATGTGTTTCTTCATTCTGTGTTTATGATAAACATGAGCCTGACGTGTCCTAGTGATTTTTTCACTGCATTGACGTACAGATCACTTTGAATAATATGGATATTTTAACAATATTAATTCTTCCAGTCCAAGAACATGGGGCATCTTTCCATTTATTTGTGTCTCCTTTAATTTTTTTTCATCAATGTTCTATAGGTTTCAATATATAAGTCTTTCATCTCTTTGGTTAAGTTTATTAAGTATATTATTATTTTTATGCAATTGTAAATAAGATATTTTTCTTAATCTTCTTTCAAATAATTTGTTATTAGTATATAGGAACACAAAGATGAATTTAGAGTCATGATTCCAACTTTAATGGTTCCACTCTCAGTGATATCTGATAAATCTAAACCATAGTATAAGAGGAAAATAAACAAAACAGACTCTATATTCTTTAGATATTTATATATCTATGAGTTCCAGAAAATCTTTACTTAGTTTTGACTTTATTTTTTACCAGCTAAACTTAGCCTAGGTTTTCTCTCTGTGGACCTCATGAATTAGTATTACTGTGATTTTGTAGAGTTGCAATGAGTTTGAACAAAATAATATAAACTATGTCAAAGTTTTCTCAATTAAGGATATTTTTAATTCTGTGTCTAGTGGACATTTTTATCTCCTTCATTTGCTCCTGTATTTAAACAAGAAACATCTCAGTAAGAAAACCCTAGAAGTGCTACTACCACTCTCATTTCATGAAGAAAGCTCTGTCTGAACTTACTGGGTCTGAACTCAGCATGTGGCAGGCATTCAAAAAATCCTCAGACTTTCCACTTAATCTTCATAAAAACTTCTTATTACCTTTTTTTTTAAGTGAATTTCAAACATCTGACAAATCATTTTTAAATAAAGCATGAAAGGTGACTACTTTTTAAAAGAAATTGTCATTAACTTCCCCTGAGTAAACTTCAAATGTACAAATGGGTATACATGAAAGCATCCCCAAACATGGTGTGAAAAATTATAACCTCAAGGTATACAGCTTTAACATGCTTCCTGGTGAATAAAACAAATTCTTTTCTAATTGCCAGTTTTGTTGGGATTGTTCCTACACTAAAAAATGAAATTTGGAAAAATTCTTTAGCCATAGTTTAAGGGTAAATTATAGTCTTTAATTTTAGTTATCTGAATGTTTCAGAGGAAAATGGTTTGAGTTTAAAGCATTAATATTATGCTTTATGTATTA
The DNA here is from genome assembly GCA_037038555.1 of Rhynchonycteris naso. NCBI lineage: Eukaryota > Metazoa > Chordata > Mammalia > Chiroptera > Emballonuridae > Rhynchonycteris > Rhynchonycteris naso. Next base: position 127,321,139 of record CM072999.1, read on the forward strand.
ATATTTTTTATTAAAATGAAACATTTGATGTTAAGTTATAACCTTGTGAAAATTATGGCTCTATCAGTCACTTCAATTTTGCATTGTGATTTCTGTATAATGATTTAAGTTTTTCCTGTAAGAATATTTCAGTGTTTCTATTAATTTTATTAACATTAATTTATTTAATTAAAATTTGTTAACAGGAGAATTTCACTGCGGATTTGAAGATGGTAACATTTGTTTGTTCACTCAAGATGACACGGATAATTTTGACTGGACAAAGCAAAGTACTGCAACAAGAAATACAAAATACACTCCAAACACAGGGCCAAATGCTGATCGCAGTGGCTCCAAGGAAGGTATGAGGGGTGACATATGTTCATGAGAATTGTACTTCTGTTAGAAATGTTAGCAATGCCATTAATGTGAAATGTATGACAATGCTTAGCTATAGATTTAAAGATTATGGAACAAAATATTAAAATTTTGTGTACAGCATCAATAATTCAGATATAGCCAAGGTTTGTAGGTAGACATTAACATTCAGATTTCATTGACACATATAGTTGAGAGAGTAGAATTTTTTCTAAAAATTTAAGTAAATGTAAAATTCTAATTTGGTTTCAAATGTTAATTCATTTTAAACAATGTTACTTTTTAAAATTCTTTAATTGATTTTAGCAAGAAAGGATAGGGGAGAGAGAGAAAGAAAGACAGGAGCATAGGGCCCTGACTGGGGATCTAACTGGCAACCTCTGCTGTTCAGGATGATGCTCTAACCAACCAAGCTATCTGGCCAAGGAAACAATGTTATTTTTAATTATGTCATTTATTCTTTATATTGTATTACACGTATATGGATTTCTTAACTGAGATGTAAACCCTCCTCTTAATCTACACTTGTAGGAAAACTCTAAAACTTATCAATGATGTTAAATTTAATGTTACCTAATAATAATACGTTTAAACATCTTATTTTTGTCTTTGTGAAGGTTTTTATATGTACATTGAGACATCTCGACCAAGACTGGAAGGTGAAAAGGCTCGGCTTCTCAGCCCTGTCTTCAGCATAGCTCCCAGAAACCCATATGGACCCACAAACACTGCATATTGTTTCAGCTTCTTTTATCACATGTATGGACAACATATAGGTGAGATGGCAAGAATGGTGGTTTCTTCTTTTAAAATATACCATCACTAAAAAGAAAATGTTCATAATCATACATTAAATCAACTTTAGTCAAAGAATGTCATCATTGACTTTTTTTTTTTTTTATAGGGACAGAGAGAGAGGGATAGATAGGGACAGACAGACAAGAATGGAGAGAGATGAGAAGCATCAATCATTAGTTTTTCGTTGCCTTTGCAACACCATAGTTGTTCATTGATTGCTTTCTCACATGTGCCTTGACCACAGGTCTTCAGCGGGCTGATTAACACCTTCTAGAGCCAGCGACCTTGGGTCCAAGTTGGCGAGCTTTTGCTCAAGCCAGATGGGCCTGCGCTCAAGCTGCCAAGCTTGGGGTCTCGAACCTGGGTCTTCCTCATCCCAGTCGGACGCTCTATCCACTTCGCCACTGCCTGGTCAGGCAACTTTTAAATAACTTACATATAAATTGCAAAATAAGATGCTAAGAATGTTCCCCCATTGTGTCCTAGTATTCTTAATTAGGTTAGAATTTTAAATTTTGGACCATTATCTATTTTTTTCCAGAATTCTAATTCAAGCAGACCATCAATTGGTTAAATTCTTTATGAGATCTTCCTGTGGAAATTAATACAATTTGGACAGCTTCTTTAAAAAAACAACAACCTTGCTTGAATGATCACTAAATACCTATTAATGATCATGAAAAAAGAGTATTGTGTTTGGAAGAAAGTACTTTTAGCACTGTCAACCCATTTGGAAAACGGGTGTAATTTTTTTCTTGTTTATAATGTGTACCTAACACACTTAGTAGGAGTTGAGAACATCCTCAGTCCTGAAGAGTATACAAAGATGAAGATACACCTTCCATTCTTAGAGACGTTGCACAGTAATGGAAACCAAAATGAGTGAAAACACAATTGTCCTAGACACAAGCCATAGAACCTTGAGAAAGAATATAGCAAAACTGTGGTGGGGAGCAGTCACTTAAGTCTGCAATTCTTTATGTGCAATCCTAAAATTAAAAAATAAAAATTATCATAATAATTTAATTATTTAGCAGTCCATGCTAGCCTTCTATATCTGTGTTAGAACATAACGTGGACTTATATGAGCCTGTTTATATAATTTTTATTCACTATAATGAGTGAACATTTGTACTCTTTGCAGCAAAAACATAACTGTTTAATTATGGATTCTGTTCCAGATCTTTCCAGGGATGTCATGTAAAATACTCTGTCACCTTTCTAAAATAAGAACAATTTTCAATGGTCAAGCATATTTAGCCCCACATAGTTGGACAAGGGACTGTGGATCTGTATCTAGTTAAAGAATAATTTAATGTTTTGGGACAAGGAAAACATTTCTCTGCAATAGATGGGTACATGTTCAATAGACATGTATAAACTCAGGGAAGATTAAGACACTGGTACCAAGAATGTAAGGTATGAGAAGTAAGGATGGCATAACATTGTGTCAGTATAAATATAAATTAAAACTAATAATAAATGTGTATATTTATAAACCAATAAAATTTTGCACATGATACACACCAGCTACTGTATGAAGTGAAGTAATGAATAAAATATTAAGATTGTATTCACATAGTAGACACTTTATCTTATGTTACTTTGAATTTCAAATAGCAACAATAACAGCAATTATGAAGTAATTGCTAATGCTTATAGAGTATGCATCATGGACCAGGAAACTATTTCTAATGTGTTATGAATTATTTCTCATAATTTTTACAATAAACATCTGTGCTCATTAAAATTATTATTCTGTTTTGTAGCTATGGAAACTTACAGAGAATCAAACTTATCATAGCTGATAAGTAGCAAAGTCATGAAACCATCCTGGGAAGCTGAACTCAGAGTCTGCCTGCCCTTCTATTCTGTAGGGAGACTTCTTGGAGAGCCATGAACACTTAGCTGATTTAGTAGTCAGGGGTAGGTGTTACAGATTTTGTGCTGACAGCAAGCTTGATGAGATCTTTGAGTTGTGAAACTAATCTTATAGGAGTGGGTAAACTCATTGAGAAACAGAATATAAGCTAAAAAAACTGTTAGACAGCCATGATCATGAATTCACTATGGCCTAAACTATGAAAGGAAATAATTCTCTACACTAGTGCCAAGACATCTAATTTATTTTGAGATTTCTATCTTATTAAAAAAGTAGGATTAGCTCAACTCTAATTTTTCCCTTTTGTTGATCATGTATATTTTACTAGTGTCTATTTTGAATATACCTCATGTATTTTCTTGTTTTTCAATATATCTTGGAATAGGTATATCTTAAGTTGCTTTTTAAGACAGATAATTGCAAAATCAACATTTTGAATTACTATAATGAGTAAAATATGAATTTAATTTACTTATGAGCTGACATCCTCTCAGTATTTCTGCATATTTATGCTGAGTCCCAAGGTAATTTTAATATACTTTTCACAATTGTTATCCATATCCTCTTTATTGTAGGAGGCTGTTTGGTTGACTTCTGCTAGTTTTCTTCTGGTTGTTTCAGGAGGAAGGCAGTTCTTAGTTCTTTATTTCTTTCTTGTTTGCAAATATCTACCACTTTGGTCCCTATGACATTTCTGTGCTTCATCAGATGAATAAATGCATCTTGCTGAGAGAGACACAAGAGACACAGGGTCATTTGTGTCTCTTTCAGCAAGATGCATTTATTCTCCTTGCAAAATTTAGAAAAATACATCTATCTTAGATATTGACTAATAAATTAGGACTAGATAGATGAGAGAGATGTGCCTGGAGGTGAAAACTTCACTCTCTGCAAATATGATGCTGAAATACTTACATATCTGCATACTTGGGGGCATTTATAGTCACTGATTTTACATATTAAATGATCCATTTTATTGATTCTTTGGGAAATTTATATTAAAAACTAATTCGTTCTCTATTTCTAATAGCCTAATCAAAGCTATTAGTTCTTGAGTAGTCATAAATACTTCTTGCTGTTTAACTGTGACTAACAGATAGCATACCATTGAGAAGAGTCATAATTTTCTTTTATTTTTTTAAGTGAAAGGCAGGCAGGCAGAGAGACAGATTCCCACATGCACCACAACTGAGATTTACCCAGAAAACCCACTAGGGGGCTATGCCCGGCCCATCTGGGGCCGCTGCCCCATTGCTTTGCAACTGAGCTATTTTAGTGCCTCAGTGCCCGGAGCCAACTTGCTCAAACCATTTTAAACCATGGCTGCAGGAAAGGAAGAGAGAGAGGGAAAGAGAAGGGGACGGGGTTGGAGAAGCAGATGGCTGCCTCTCCTGGGTTCACTAACCTGGAATCGAACCTGGCACTTCTACATGCCAGCTGATACTCTACTACAGAACCAACTGGCGAGGGCCTCATAATTTTTAATAATACAAAATTTGGGGATTGGTTGTATATTACTTTGAAAAGAGGTTCTTCTTTAAAATAAAGTCAAATATGTATATTATTTTTTGTTGTGTGACAAATTTCCCTCAAATGTAAGCTAAAGCAACAAACATGTATTATCTCCCAGTGTCTATGTGTCAGGAACATGGGGCAGCTCAGCTGGGTGCCTGTTAGCTCAAGACCTTTCTCATCAGGGTGCAGACAAGCGGTTCAGCAGGTCTGCACACTCATTTGGACATTTGACATGGAGAGGATACACCTCTAAACCACTCACTTGGTTGCTTGGCAGGCTCCCTCCCTCACAAGTATTAGAATATGGATATTGATTTCTTGCTGGCTGTTGGTCAGAGGCCTCTCTCAATTCCTTGCCACATGAACATCTGTATAGACTATATCATGGCGTGGCAGCAGGCTTGCTCCAAAGCAAAAGATCCATGAAAGAGAGGAAGACTGTGACCAAGACTTTATAAAGCAATAACTCTGCCTTATTGTATTTATTGTAATTGAGTTGATAATTCTAGCCCACACTCAGGGGGAAGAAATTACACAAGCTGCTAATGCTAGGAGTGTGACATCATTAGGAGGCACCTTAGAGGTTGTATGTCACATTGCTATAATTTATTGTTCATTAAATATTTTATCAAAATTGATTGAAGAAAAAAATAAATGAAATCTATAATGTGTTATCCTTAAAGTAACTGTTGATTTATATATATATATATATATATATATATATATATATATATATATATATATATATAATGCAATATCTAACTATTGACAATAATACAAGATTATTTCAGCAATCCTATCAGCATTCTCATTCTTGATCAGTCACTTGAATTTATAATGTTCTTGCAAAAAGATTACACCTCATATTAAGCCACAGGATAGGAAAAAAGCTTACTAAAACTCAGTAAATATGTATTTTATTTCTAGAAAGAAGAATGTAAAATACAACATGGTACCACACCAAGAAAGTAAAGATAAAGATACGAAAGACTCTTATGAACATGTTTATTGAACTTGATAGGAATGGTTCTACAAAGTTATGGCTTGAGAAAACTATTTTCAGTTTGGAACAATAGGAGGCAAAGAAAAGGAATTTGTTAATGAAATCTACTGTCCTGAATCATGAGAGTGAGGAACAAGTGAAAAATTAAAAAAACATGGGTTGTAGAAGACCTAGTTTAAAAGAAATAAAGAGTTAAAGGGTAAATTTAGAGATGCAAAAATCAGGAGGGACAACTTTTTTTGAAGAGATGTGAATTATGAGCATTTCGTGAAGAGGGGAACCATTGTCACTTCCAGTGAGGTGGGAAGTAAGAATGTGGCATTTGGTACATTCCCAGTTGCAAAACAGGCAAACAGACATGAAATTTGCTTTCTTAAGAGACTTTATTTTCTTTGTAAAATAATGTCAAGTTTGTATTTTTAAAGAGTAGACCATTTTAAGGGCTGGTAAAGGATGTTTGCGTCTCTGACTTCATAGTCTATTTCATTCATACATCAAGTTCTCCAAATTGAGCTGTCATGTATCTTGGGCCTCTTCAGAGGTTGTCTTTGTTCTGCTAACCTATATGCTTGAGGAGGGTACAGAAACAATGTCTCTCCTCATCATATAGTGTATTACAAAGGTAAATATTTATTTGCCTAACTTTAAATGTTTATAAAGTGAACAAATATTTTTTTAAATTATATAATAGAATAAGTATTTTTTCTCTTTAATCATCTTGGTAATTCATATAGTTTCTTCAAAAGCCAACTCAAGGACATCTGCTGAAATTCATCTGCATTCTTCCTCCTCTGTCTGTTCCCATAATACCTGGCACACACAATTCTATCACAATGTTTGTTACCTTGACCCATGACAGACAGTAAGCTACTTGAGAGCAGCTTACTTCTGAGTGTGCTAAAATAACAAAACAAAGGAATTAAAAACATGGCCTTTTTATTTCTTTCAGCTTATTGTCTTTTTTCTTCTCATTATTTTTAATTGAATTTATTGGGGTAACATTGGTTAATAAAATTGTATAGGTTTCAGGTATACCATTCTATAACAAATCATCTGTACACTGCATGGGCATATTCACCACTCCAATTCAAGTCACTTGCACCACCTTTTCTCCCCTTTTTACTTTTGTTCACCTCCCCTCATTACCCTTTCCCTCCTGTAATCATCACACTGCTTTCTATGAGATTATTTTTTCTTTAATCCCTTCACCTTTTTAACCCAGCCCTACCTTCCTTCCTCTCCGACAGTTGTCATTCTAGACATGTCACTTTATCATAATCTAATGCAGTGGTTCTTAACCTAGGTTCTATCGAACCCTAGTGGTTCGATGAGTCTGTCTCAGGGGTTCAGAGAAGCCTCTGCCACGGAGGCCAGAATAAAGTAATACCGTAATTTGTTGTGAGTTCATGCACTTTGTTGGTTTTGTTCTTTGAGCAAGATGATGTTCATGCATGGCTCATTTTGTGCACCAGTAAAAAAACATATACCTATATCTTGAATTTGGAAAAAAAAATCATATTTTATTTATCACTAAAGAAAGGTTCAGTGAATGCACATATGAAACTGGTGGGTTCGGTACCTCAAAAAACGGTTAAGAACCACTGATCTAATGGAATGTAGAAATAAAATTTAATTAATCTATAATTAACCTCGAACTAAATTTGTCCTAATTTGATCTCACAGGTTATCCTTTGTATTGAAGCTTTCTCAGTGCTGACATTCAAAGATTTTCTTTTTAATGCATTCATTGATTTTAGAGAGAGAGAAACAGAAACATCAATCGGTTCCTGTATGTACCCTATCTGGGGACTGAACCAACAACCTTTGTGTATCAAGACAATGCTCTGACCAACCGAGCCATCCAGCCAGGGCTTGCCTTCAAAGATTTTAAACTGAAGACTTAAATGTTCTTTTAGAAGAACAGAGAAGGCAAAGGTGACAATTTTTTGCATAGTTTTAAGAATTTGATTTTTATTCTTATTTTAGTCAAGAGGCATATTGGAGCCTGACCAGGCGGTGGTGCAGTGGATAGAGCATCGGACTGGGATGCAGAAGACCCAGGTTCGATATCCTGAGCTCGCCAGCTTGAGCGCAGGCCCATCTGGCTTGAGAAAAAGTTCGCCAGCTTGGACCCAAGGTCGCTGGCTCCAGTAAGGGGTTTTTTGGTCTGCTGAAGGCCTGCGATCAAGGCACATGTGAGAAAGCAATCAATGAACAACTAAGGTGTTGCGATGGCAACGAAAAACTAATGGTTGATGCTTCTCATCTCTCTCCGTTCTTGTCTGTCTGTCCCTATATATCCCTCTCTCTGACTCTCTCTCTGTCCCTTTAAAAAACAAACAAAAAGGAATGTATAAGAGGCATATTTGATTAGATATTTAAAGATTTAAGATCCTTGCTCACATCTGAAGTATGTCTCTCAAATAAGAAATTTTCTCATGTATTTTCTTCCTTGGATTTAGATAACATATGAGAGACAAGTTGAGCCTTTAAAAAAAATTGAGGTTAGGTGCTATTGTTTTAGAATCTTGACTATGTTGACTATAGAAAGATATCAGCAGAAGCAATACATAATTTTGGGAGAATTGTATTCTGATAGATTTTCAAAATTAAGTTTTCTGCCAAAGACAACCTATAGGTAGCTGAGGGAATAGATCAGGTTAGTTAATATACCCCATTTTAAAAAGTAGACATTACCTAACAAACTGTGGGGTGTTTGGGAATAGCTGATATTAACTCACTCTTTCTGTTTAGAATTAGTCAATACTTTTTGGGGGGTTGGGTGAAGGAGGTGGAGGGATAGAGCTAAAAAGGACAAGAAAAAAGAACTCATGGATCCAGACAACACTGTGGAGACTGCTGGGGTCAGGTGGTGGGGTCAGAAGGAAGGTGGAAGATGGTATAGGGGTGATGAATGATGATGGATGAAGACTTGTCTTGGGCAGAGGGGTGAACACACAATATGATATACAAAGATGTGTTGTAGAATTGGGCACCTGAAACCTGTAAAATTATGTTAACCAGTATCATCCCAATAAATTTTTTAGAAAGAAATTATACAACAGTTTAGAGGAAGACTATTTATATTTAATGTTGATAATACCAATTTCATCAGTGTAAAAATAATGCTGTAGGTAAAAGACATTTATAACAGTTTAACATTAATTTGTTAAATTAATATATATATCTAAAAGGAGGTGGGATAGAATCTAGCCCTAATTTATTCCCACTTATAAATATTAGACACTTGTCACAGAAACTCTAATAAATCCATATGTTATAACTAGTTTATTTACCTTTTAAGTCTCTGGTTTTAAAACACTAACTGCTCCCAAACTTATTTTCTTTGATGATGAATAATTAAGTATATTCATTGATGATGAATAAATAATTAAAAAAAGAGATCTGACACATATCAGAGAAATCACCAGATTAAAGCTATGCTTTAGGGCCCTGGCTGGTTGGCCCAGTGTGTGGAAGTCCTGGGTTCGATTGCCGGTCAGGCCACACAGAAGAAGCGCCCATCTGCTTCCCCCTTTTCCTTCCCTTTCCTCTCTGTCTCTCTCTTTCCCTCCTGTAGCCAGGGCTCCACTGGAGCAAAGATGGCCCAAGATCTGAGGATGGTGGATGGCTCCATGGACTTCACCTCAGGCACTAGAATGGCTCCATTTGCAACACCCCAAATAGGGAGAGCATGCCCCTGGTGGGCATGCCAGGTGGATCCCAGTCGAGCACATGCGGGAGTCTGTCTGACTAGTCCCTGCTTCTAACTTGGAAAAAATACAAAAAAAAAAAAAGCTATGCTTTAGGAAAATTTAGGGCATTAATGTATAGATTCAACTGGATACCAGAAAGCTGTTGTCAAATAATGTATAGTTGAGCTAGGATGTTTAAACCAAATCATTGCTATGATTGAACAAGGATGATATTTCAAAATATACAAGTGTCATTCTTAGTGAAATTAGTAAAAAATATTTCATCAATTAAATTAATTATTTCATAAATTAAATTAATGGTAAGGACCTGGGTTAACTGCTTTGGTTTTTCACCAAGTGTACCAAATTTTTTAACTAACTTCACTAAAAATATATATTTATTGTGATGAGCATTTTTACTCTTTGATCTTGTATTCACTCATTTTTGTGCAATATGATGAATAGCACATGCTTGGTGCCTACCACTGTTTAGGGTTCTATAGAGGATAAAAGAGAAGTATGGTAAAAGGGTCTTATTCAACAAATAGTTTATCATCTGTTTGGGGTAACAAATTACAGAATAAAAGTCAAAAAGTAAAGTACATCAAAACGTGTGATGGGCTCATGCTATGATTGAACAGGAAGAGAACCCTTAGAATAGCAAAGTTAAAACAAAGTTTCTATAGAAGACAAGAAATGTAAACCATCCTCCAAGAAGGGTTAGTAGTAAGCAAAAGCAAAGAGTGTGAGAAAGCAGAGTGTGAGAAAGCCACGGTTTGAGGCTGGAAAACACTGTTCTTATGGCAGAGCAGTTAGAGTGGTAGAACCAGTGACCTAAGGAATCTGACATGTATCAGAGAGAGAGCCTGAAAGAAGCTATGCTTTAGGAAAATTTAGAGCACTAATGTATAGATTTAACTGAATATTACCAGAAGACAGGTTGTTGACTGGAGAAACAGAACTGACATTTTTTATTTAAGATATCATTGCAATTACATATTGGAAAAACTGTCTGTATACTGCCCCTTGTATCTGATTAGAAAATAAAGATTTTATAATTTCTCCTTTTAGTCTGTGTATACAAAAATGCTGCTTGCTAACAATGATCTATCAATATACATAGCTCTTGTCTGGAGTTAGATGATTTCAGAATGTCCTAGTCTTTCATTAAATGTAACACTCAAATTAATGAGTCTGTATTACTAATTAGAATAAAAATGTGATTTATATGCAAATGTAAACTAAGTTACAAAGTAATTTATATGAACTTGATAATATCATGTGTCTGTAAGAAATATGTATGCACATTTTAAGGCACATTTAAGTTATTTATCCAAAATAAACATTTATAGTAAAATATTTAAAAGTCACATGGGAAGGGCTTAATGAAAGAAATGCACTAGGTAATATAATGATAAATAATATTTATTCATATTGTATTTTGTACAGTAATTTATATGAAATAATATTAAAATAAGAATCATGCCATTACATAATGCCATGAATAATCTTAAAACTTTGCTCACTGCTCATGAGATCACATCACATTTAGTCCATTTCAGCTTTCCAATCAAAATCCCTAAACATTAGATAAGCAAAGTCTTCTTTAGCCTCTTTAGCCTACCACCTGAGTCAAGGAATGAAGATCAAAAGATGAGGATTATGAAACCAAAGGGAAGAAAACATTAAGTTTTGCTTAGCAACTTCAAAATTGTGTTGTGGAAGTATATAGCATTTGAAAATCCTTCGGGATGATTAAATTCATATCTATTAATATCTGGTGCCCACTAAAGCAGAACAGTGCCTCTGCGGATTTAAAATTACTTTTAAAGGGTGTTAACACAATTTGTCATATTCACTTTAAATTATTTTTTTTACTATAATAATGTGCTGAATCAGCGTTGCTGAATCTATCCTTTCTTGAATCACTTTATTATGTTTCACAAGTTTTAATTTTGTTTACCAAGATGATCTGAATATAAATTTATTGAATTATTTTTTATAAACTTAAAAACTGGGAGCATATTTGGAAAAAGAATCTTCTAAAATCATTTGTCTATTGAAATTGCTTCTGTCATCATCTCTAAAACAGACTATTAAATCAATAGTTTGTATACATTGATTTGGATAATGAAATATAGTTAATACTATATACATCAGAATAAGAATTAAATTATAATCTAATTTATTTGGAATAATTTATTTCAATAAGATATAGTTCTATTGCCGTTTTCTTATAAGACAGGTAATACTTGCTTTTTAAAATGAAGTCTCACCACAATTAAATATATAGCTTATATAATATACTAAGAAACTAATTCAACATCTGGCATAATTCAGACCTTGCTATAGACCTAGGACAAATATTTTTCACATAATATATATTTAGTAAATTTAAATTGAACTAATTCAAGGTTAAATTATATTATGTACCTATATAAAAAGAAAATTTTAATTTAAAATTTTAAACATGCTCATAAGAAAAGCATATTTTTGAAACAAATATATTCAATATTGCTATAATACTTTATTAATTGACACAATAATGGTAAACTCTATATATTTATATGATTCATTAAAATATATATTTATTTAAGTAAATTCTGGAAGACTTATAATACACAATATTTGTTGGCCTAATTACAACTAATAGGTCTAAAAAAGTATTATTTTATTAAGATTTAATGAAAATTTTCATATATTGATTTGGTGACAGGATTTATTCAAAATTATATAAAAATAACAGTTCATACTATACAAGAGAAATAAGACTTCTAGATAAACTGTAATTAATTCAACACCATCTATTAATATTAGCTTTTCATATTTGTTGAAGTATCTTTTGGTAATTTTTATATGGAACAACTTAAGGGCATCTTTCATTCATTAAATGCAGTTATTGAAGGACTTCCACTAGATAGAGAAACTAAGGGGTTACACTTAAGAAAGTATACATATATATATATATACATATATATATATGTATGTATATATGAACACTTTCCTTTCTGAACAAAACTGGAAAGTGTTAAGGAGAAATCAGTAGAGAATATCACAGCTCAAGCCAGTTACCACTAATGCAGCCATCAGCTGTCATAGAAACAGGCCATAGAATACAGGAGGATTTCTTTTCCTATTTAATTCATAGACAGACTATTTCTTCAAATAGTTCCTGAAAGGTATATGCTAACAATTTAGTCCAATAATAACTCATAGGTTCCAAAAGTTTTATTTAGAGTTTAACACAATGTATTATTTCTTTGGCCCTGATCTCCTTATAATCCTTCCTTGTTAATGTCCAAAATTAGAATGTAATCACTTCACACAGAAATGTGTTCTGTTGCTTTGCCTTTTGGCACATGGTTGTCTTTCTGATGAACAAGGAAACAGTACCAGCAAGCAAGAAGAACTGATCCACATTAGTTCCTAAAGGGAAAATAGATAAATTCTCTATTTTCCCTGCCACAATGGTTCATCCACACTGTGAGAAAATTCCAGAAACCTCAACTGTTAAGTGGCCCAAAGGCATAAATGCTTTCCCACTATTCTCACATTATTGAATTTTGAAATAATAGTCTTGAAGCTTTAGATCTCAGAGAAGGAACTACAAAAATCTAACTTATTCTGTATATATGTGAGAAGCTCCAATAGTGACTTTGGAAAAAATGTCACAAGAACACTTACCATTACTTAAGGATGAATAAAGCAAAAGAAAATAAGAGCGAGAGTGAGAATGAGAAACTAATGCTTCAACGAAAATCCCACAGTACAAAATGAGGCTAACATGTCCAGAGTAAAAGAAGCACACATGTTGTAAAAATCATACAATTTAGGTGAAAGTAAAATGTGTATGGTGTATGCTTTATGTTTTCAATAAAATACATAAAAATATAAACTTTATGAAACAATAAAAGGTAAGAATGATACAACAATGGACCAAGGAGAAAAAAGAACAAGATTAGTGACTAAAATTCAGAAAGTTTGATAATTACAGAAAAGAAGATAACATAAATAATGCAACAACCAAATAAAAATGTTAGGAACAAAACAAAACAGCCTCACCAGGCAGTGGCATAGTGGATAGAGCGTCAAATGGGTTGCTGGCTTGTGCACGGGCTCACCAGCTTGAGCGTGGGGTCACTGGCTTGAGCATAGGATCATAGACATAACCCTATGGTTGCTGGCTTGAGCCCAAAGGTCGCTGGCTTGAAGCCCAAGGTCGCTGGCTTGAGCCCAAAGTCCCAAGCTTGAGCAAAGGGTTACTTGCTCTGCTGTAGCCCCCCAGTCAAGGCACATATGAAAAAGCAATCAATGCACAACATAGAAGCTTAACAAAGAGCTGCAACAAAGAATTGATGCTTCTCATCTCTCCCTTCCTGTCTATCTATCCCCATCTCTCCCTATCACTGTCTCTCTCTGTCTCTGTCACAAAACAAAACAAAATAAAACAGAAAGAGAATCTACATGTGGAAAATATAATCAGTACACTATTTCTTACATTAAAGGGGAAAAAGGTAGAAAATAATAGATTCTGAAGCAAAAAGTAACGTGCAACATAGAAAGATAAATCAAAAAAAGACTAGAGAATGTTGTCTATAAATAAATGTGCATTATTTTCAAATAAAATACTAACAACTTGAATCAATCATAAGAGAATAATAGTTCACTTTCAAGTAAAATTTATCCCTGTAATATTATCACAGTTCAACATTAAGAAATGTACTAATGTATCTATTGCATCAATAGAGAGGAAATCTTGATAACTAGTAATAAAACATAGTCAAGACTGTGTATGAGCCTGATCAGGCAGTGGCGCAGTGGATAGAGCGTCGGACTGGGATGCAGAAGACCCAGGTTCAAGACCCCGAGCTCGCCAGCTTGAGTACGGGCCCATCTGGCTTGAGAAAAAGTTCGCCAGCTTGGACCCAAGGTCGCTGACTCCAGTAAGGGGTTGCTCAGTCTGCTGAAGGCCCACAATCAGAGCATATGTGAGAAAGCAATCAATGAACAACTAAGGTGTCGTAATGGCAATGAAAAACTAATGATTAATGCTTCTCATCTCTCTCTGTTCTTGTCTGTCTGTCCCTATCTATCCCTCTGTCTGACTTTCTTTCTGTCCCTGTGTAAAAAAAAATAATAATATATAATAAAAAGACTATGTATGAGATGTAATTGTTACATACTTTAACTCATTTTAATTTTCACAAAAAGCTTATAGTAGCTACTATTATCATCACTTACCTAAGAGGAAGTTGAGACAAATAGATTAAGAAACTCAGCAAAGGCCACCCAGCCAGTAAGTGAAAGTTATAATGTGAAGAATAAAATTTTCTTTGTTGTTTAAAAAATGGGTATCCATATTAATGTATTTGTGCACAGTATGAATATGTGTGGTCTTATGTATGAATACTTAGACAAAATTGCACTTAAAATCTGAAAGATAAACTACTCTATGTCATATAACTGTACAGCTATAGATAAATACATTAAAAAAATGTCCAGTTCTCTGCTTGAGGACAATTTCCTGGCCCTGGCACAAGATTGAAATTTGAGCAGAACGTGGGGATCTAATTGAGTCAGGAGGCAGAGGTCAGAGTACTGGGTAGCTAAAGTAGTTAGAATCCATGAGTCTGGTTAACAGAAAGAAGAAGGTTTGCAGGGTTGATGCTAGAAGTTTGTATGGGGTTCCCATGAGTCTCTGCCTGAAGGCTAGTTGTTCTCATAAAAGACTAGAAAAACCCAATGCTTAAAATATAACAACATAGTAGCTTATGGAGTTGACAGTATAACAGAGCTGGGGAGGTCAAACAGTCCTGGGAGAAGAGAATTAGGGGATATTGAAATTTAAGACATTTTAGTAAAGAGACCTCATAAATGCTCTTGATAACATGAAGAAAACCAGGAGATCCTTTTGTAGCAGTTAGAACTATGCGCTGGAGCACTGTTCTTTAATGGGGATAACAGTAAGTACTTCACAGGATTGTTGAGAGGATTCATTCTTTCATTGGAAGTGTTCAACACAGATAGCATTATCACTATCATTACTATTATTAATATGAGCAGGACATGAAACTGTCAAAAGAGGGGTATCAAATCATGAGACACAGCTATTTTTTCTTATAATTTCAAATTATTCTTTTAGAAGACATGAAAGTTGGATGAAGTAAGCTGAAAAAGAGATGCTAACTGATATTATGAGACAACACAATTAGAGTCAGATTGAAATAAGTTAAATTAGAACATGACTACATTCTATAGTAGTTTATAGCAGTTTCCTATTGCCAGTGAAACAAAGATGTTACCACATACTTTGTAGCTTAAAACTACATGATTTAATTTTTTTAATTTTATTTTACAGTTCCAGAAGATAGAAATCTAAACAATTGTACTGCTGGGCTGGTTCCCCATCCTAGCTTCTTGAAACTGCTGGTGGGTCCTCTCTTCACCTTCAGAGGCAGCTGCAGAGAATCTTCTCATGGTTTTACAGGACCTGTTCTCCTGTATCCCTCCCCGTTCTGCGTCCATCTTAAAATGATATATGTGATTACATTTAAGACTTGCCTAGATGGTCTAGAATAATTGCCCCATCCAAGGGCCTGCCTTAATCATATTGGCAAAGCCTTTTTTTATATAAATTCACTCTCACGGGTTCTAGGGATTAGGACACTATCAGTTTGAGAGGCCTGCCACACATGCCAAAGGTTACAAGAGCAAGATTAGAAACAAGAGAGGAAGAGACTAGGAGACTCTAGAATATTCTGCAAAATGTCATATTTTGGAAGTGTTTGGTGAAAGGGAAACACATTGGGTGCAGAAAAAATATACAAAATAAATTTTATTGTTATTTTAGGTGTTTTAAATGTTTATCTACGTTTGAAAGGGCAAACAACGATAGAGAATCCACTGTGGTCTTCCAGTGGGAATAAAGGACAACGATGGAACGAGGCTCATGTTAATATCTATCCAGTTACTTCCTTTCAGGTAAGAAAGCAATCCTTCCTGAAAATAAAGTGCTTTTTGCACATGAGCACAAGGTTGAGGCAGACCAACCAACATTAGAATACAAATACTCAGAAACTCTGCAATATAATCATCACAAATATCAGTGTTCTCTTTAGTTGTAAAAGCTGTTTTATAAAGCGAAAATATCCTTTTCCTGTATTGATTAATATCTACAAAGCAATATGTTTGAATAATATTGTATCAAATGTTCAGCCTGGAGAAAATGTAATCTATTCCTATAAAATTAAATTGTGTAGTATGTTCCCTGAAGACAAATATAAAATAGGTACTCATAATAATGAAAGCTGGATAATCAAACCTCGGTTAATCTGTTTGAATCTTACATGATACAATTTTATATACTTTAGCACAATGTGTATTTTTTGAGGTAATATGTTTTAGTAACTTATCACAAAACTTGGTAAAGAAAACTTGAATAAGTTATATTTTTTGTTGTTACATAGAAAAGAAGTAAGGATTAGATTTAATTGAAAGTTAGCTGCAAATATATAATAAAAATTTTAATGACTATAATAATGGCCATAATGTCTAGCAACAATATTTTATAAATCTATTCCAGAGAAAAAAAATAATATATTTTTAGTGATTTTGAAAAAAAAAAAATATATATATACACACACTCAGGTTAAGTTTCTTTCTTACTGGTGATTTTGGATAAAGTTCATGAAATATACAATAAAGGTATGAAAAAATCTGACAGCTCCAATTATGCTTTTTTTCCATCTTTGGTGTAATATCTTTTTCTTGTAATCTAATCTATAAAATTCTAATGGGTTTAATTTAGAAATTGCACTTCTAACCGGATGATAAAAATACATACAGGTGTTCACATAGGTAAAGAATAATGAAGTAAGACTAGCTTATTGTTCACAAACACATAAAAACTACTGAAATCTCAAACCCTGGAAATCATATTGTTTCTATGAAGGAGAACACAATTGTGCAAATTGAATCTATAGCAGTGGTTCTTAACCTGGGTTCTAACGAACCCTTGGGGTTCAATGAGTCGGTCTCAGGGGTTCAGAGAAGCCTCTGCCAGAATAAAGAAATAATGTAATTTGTTGTGAGTTCATGCACTTTGTTGGTTTTGTTCTTTGAGCAAGGTGATGTTCAGCACGACTCATTTTGTGCACCAGTAAAAAAACATATTACCTATGTCTTGAATTTGGAAAAAAAAATCATATTTTATTTATCACTAAAGAAGGGTTCGGTGAATGCGCATATGAAACTGGTGGGTTACGTACCTCAAAAAAGGTTAAGAACCATTGATCTATAGTGATATATTATTAAACCAATTTAAACAGGGGAGACAGAACTCCAAATCATTACTGGTAAAAGTAACCTTAATATTAAAATGTACATACCTATATAAGCACCAAAGATTCTTTCCTTCTAAAATGTTGATGTTTTTCTAGAAATATATTTGCTCCCTACATGACCACTTTGCCAACATAAAATGATTAAATCAAATATGTAAACAGCAAGTTAAGAGAATAGTTATATTAATATTTCCTTCAAGTCAATCAATCTTTTATTGATGTAGACCTCATCAGGACAATCATTTCTTGTCACTGACAACAGTTCAATAAATCCTGATTGTACCACCTGTGTGTCAAGTACATTGCTAAGCACTGAGACTGAAAAATTATTGTTTACCCTAGACTCATGGAAATGCACATGAATCTAACACATACATCACATGCTGCAATAATTGAAGTAACAGGGATGTGTACAAGGTTCCATTAGTCTGTCTAACAAAAATGACTGTGGAGAGGAGTCTAGATAAGCTGGCTATAGGAAGTGAAATCTGAACCAAAGAGAGGGATTGCAAAGCAGAGAAAGGGCTGGCATTAATATTGCAGCAGAGTTCAGAGTGAACACAGACATCTAGGTAGTATACTACAGAATTGTCCAGAGAAACAGATGTTTATATGGAATTTGGTTCCCCAAAATAAGTCAAGGACTAGTAGCAAGATGAGGTTAATGAAACTATGGAGCTTGGGCTATAGGGAGGCACTGAAAGATTGTACTCATGCTACATCACTTGGGTTGTTGTATAGAAGACAGGTTCAAGGAGGTAAATTAAGTTGGCAAACCAGCTAGGAAACTGTAGAACAGAGGTCCCCAAACTACGGCCCGCAGGCCAAATTGCGGCCACCTGAGGCCATTTATCCAGCCCCCACTGCACTTCTGGAAGGGGTACCTCTTTCATTGGTGGTCAGGGTATGGAGTACTGTATGTGGCGGCTCTCCAACGGTCTGAGGGACAGTGAACTGGCCCCCTGTGTAAAAAGTTTGGGGACCCCTGCCATAGAAGATGCTGAAGGGAAAAATGAGGTAAGTGGTTTAAAGAAAAAATAGGTGATTTTAAGATTTTATTTAGGGTTAAAAACAAGCAGAACACTTTTATGTTGGAATTTTGGGAAGTAGCTATGAATGACTAAGAACTTTCTAACAAGGGGGTCTTGGGTAATACTTGTACTACATATTAACTTTAATGACCAAAAGAGGAAAAACACAGCTTCGGAGATCAATACAGTTACTCCTTTCTTGGACATGTTAATATAAAATGCCTGTGGAATATCCTATTAAAGATATGCAAAAGATGTCTACGTTTAACTTCGGCATTGTGGACATACATATTTGTGAGTCAACAAGTTGTATGTGCTCCCTTAAACTGTGAGAGTGGTTGATATTCCCAAGGAAAAGTTTAGGTAAATGAACAATGATTAGAGGTTAGAACCATGTCAAACTGTGGAAGAGTAATTTGATACTGAAGCATTTTGTAGAGTTAATAGGAAGATCTAGGAAATGTTGGTGCCCACAGAATTTAAAGACAGTGGTACTCAAATTGGAAAACGGGTCAAGTGTAGTGCACTGGTAATTAAAGAGTATCTACTCTTGAAAATTTGTGTAAAATGGTGAAGAATTTAGGGAAAATCACCATCTTGATTAAATTATTCATTATTCAGAATAGAATGACTATAGGCAGATATTAAATTATATGATTAATATAATAGTTAATTTAGTCTATCATTTTTCACATTAGAAAAGGTATAGGTTTTGTTTTATTTTTGCAAGTGAATGATTTTTTTTTTTCAGGATGTTGCAACAGGGAGAGCACTGCTGGGAATGCCCGTCAATACTAGCAATGGAAAGGGCTTCTTAGGGGAAGAGAGACAAGCAGCAGAGAGCCAGTTCTTTTTCACGTTGGGATCTTATAGAAAGGAATTGCTTTTCTTTGTAATTTGATCGTTTTTAATCCATTTCATACTGTTCCCAGAATAGTTGATCAAAATAGGAATTTCAAGATATGAGTTAGTCTTTTGTTACCAGAAAGCATGTGGTCAGTGTAAATTCTGAGCAAAACATTTTACTGCTTACAGCAAATGACAAGTTTTCCACAGCTTCCGCAATTTATGTATTAATTTCACAAAAGGAGATTTACAAGCATGTTCAAAGCAGATGTTCAAGAATGTTCAAATGAATAAAGCTTTATTTATAATGGGTCAGATATTGGAGAACTTTATGGTAATCAGCATTTCTCATTTCAACTGAGAAATCAGACTGGGTTTGCATAGTTGGTGCCCAAACAAGTCATTACTTCTGGTGCTACTTTTTCCTTTTTGTAGATCCCTATTTCCATCTGGTATCAATTTTATTTTGCCTGAAGGACTTTATTTGACAGTATTATAGTGTGGATTTGCTAGCCATAAATTCTTTTCACCTTTTGTATTTGGAAAAAGTCTGTACCAACTTTAATTAAGAAAGGCATATTTTCTGAGTGTTTTATGCTAGTGTTTTCTTTCGTAATTTTCAGGATGCTGTTCCGCTGCTTTTGTTTGCATTGTTTCTAAGGATAAGCTTGCTGACACTCTTATATTAATATTTAGTATTCTATATAAAGTCTGACTTCTGTATGGTTGCTAAAAGATTTTATCATTCATTTTGAGAAAATTGACTATGGTTTGCTTTTGTATAGTTTTTTTTTTGTTTTAATGTACGTGGGGTTCATTGACTTATTTGGATTTGTGAGCTTATAATTTTTATAAATGTGAGAATTTTGTCTCAGGTTTCTTAAATATTTTTACCCTCCCCCATTTTTTATGAGGACTCCAATTACACATATACAAGGCCCCTGGAAGGTGTTACACAGCTCATTAATACTTTTAAATTTTTATTTATTTTTCTCTTGGTTTTTATTTTGGATAGTTTTTATTTTGTCTTTACATTCACTAATTATTTCATTTGAATGTCTAATCTGGGCCCTGGTTAGTTACCTCAATGGTAGAGCATGGGCCCGGTGTGTGGATGTCCTGGTTTGATCCCAGTCAGGGCACACAGGAGAAGTGCCCATCTGCTTTTCCACCCCACCCCTCTTGCTTCTCTCTCTCTTTTTCTCTCTCTCTTCTGCTCCTGCAGTCACAGCTCGATTGGAGTGAGTTGGCCCTAGGCACTGAGAATGGCTCCAATGGCCTTCGTCTCAGGTACTAAGAAGAGATCGTTGCTGAGCAATGGAGCAACCTCCAGATGGGCAGAGCATCACCACTAGTGGGCTTGTGGGTGGATCACAGTGGGGTGCATGTGGAAATCTCTCTCTGCATTTCCTCCTCTCAGTGAATAAAAAAGAAAAAGAAAGAAAGGAAGAAAGAAAGAAAGAAAGGAAGAAAGAAAGAAAGAAAGAAAGAAAGAAATGAATGTCTAATTTGCCCTCAATACTTTTTAGTGTATTTTTTAGATCTCCGCCAGCCATTATAATTTTCATCCCTATAAACTCAATTTGAGTCTTTAAAAAATATTTCCCATGTTTTTAGGTAATGTTTTAAACATATGGAATAAAATTATAATAATTGTTTTAATGTCATTGTTTGCTAATGCTAACATCTAATCAGTTCTTGGTTAGTTTTAATTGATTGTTTTTTTTTTTTTTCCTCCTGCTTGTTTGCAGGTCTGGTGGTCTGTTGGACACTGTGAACTTTATCTTGCTAGGTGCTGGATACTTGTGAATTTCTGTAAATATTCTTGAGCTTGTTTGGGGAGGGAGTTGTTAGTTTGTTAGTTCAGAACAGGCTTATTATTGTTTACCTTGCTTTGGAGATTTGTTAGGTGACTTGTTTTTACTTCTGGGTACATATCCAAAAAAACCCCAAAACACAAATTTAAAAGAATATATGCGCCCTATGTTAGCAGCAGTGTTATTTACAATAGCCAAGTTTTGGATAGCAACTCAAGTGCCAATCAATAAACCACTGGATAAAGAAGATGTGGTACACATATATATTAGAATATTACTTAGCCATAAAAAAAATAAAATCTTATAATTTGTGACAGCGTGGATGGACCTAGAGAAGTACTACACTAAATGAAATTGCTCAGTACAGAAAGACAAATACCATTAGATTTCATTTATGTTTGGAACCTAAATAACAATATAAACACACAAACAAAACAAATCAGACTCATAAATACAAAGAGGAGAGGAGGTTGAGAGACTGGGTGAAGAAAGTGAATAAATTAAGAAGTACAAACTGGTAGTTAAAAAACAAGGAAGTAAAGTACAACATACAAAATTAGAGTCAATTATATTGTAACAACTATGTGTGATGCCAGGTGGGTACTAGAAATGTCTGGGGAATACTCAGTAAAGTATGATTATTTAATCACTGCACTATATACCTGGGACTAATACAAAAGGATATTGGATGTAAACTGTAATTGAGAAAAGAAAACAAAGATTTTTAAAGAGAGATCAGAGCAGTGTTTGGCATAGGGCTAATTATTTCTCACAATGAGGCAAATCAGAGTACTCTAAACAATGCCACCTAGATTATGAGGATTTTCAAGTCCTGTGTGAGCTGGGTACTGCTACCTTTAATGCATCCCTCTGTTTCTTTCCCAAGCCTCAGGTAATTTCCT
This sequence comes from Rhynchonycteris naso, assembly GCA_037038555.1. Classification (NCBI taxonomy): domain Eukaryota; kingdom Metazoa; phylum Chordata; class Mammalia; order Chiroptera; family Emballonuridae; genus Rhynchonycteris; species Rhynchonycteris naso. The sequence goes on from CM072999.1 coordinate 127,343,327, forward strand.
GTCCTGATCAGCATTTCTCTGAATACATGAGCTGGCCTCTCTGCAAATCTCTCTTTCTGTGCTAGTATTCTACCCTGTACACTTCCCAGGTGCCTTAGACACTTCGGACTCTGAACCCCATTTTCTTAGCTCAGATTTTCTACCAGACTCCACCTTTGTTCTGCTTACACTATGGTCTATAAATTCTCTATGGGGCAGTAGTAGGGCTGTTTAATTTCCATCTCTCAGGGATCACTGTTCTTTGTTACCTGATGTTTAGTGTCCTGCACATCATTTCATAAATTCTATCCAGTTGTATTCTATGAGAGAATAGAACTGGTTCCCGCTACTCTTTCTTGGCTTGAAGAAAATGAAAAAGATTTCAATCAATGTTTTTCTAAACTATTTAAATTAGCAGTAGGAAATAAAGATAAAATAATTTTTGGATATGTATGTCCTTTTATTTCCTAATATTTTTCTAGGTCATTTGGCTAAGACTTTCTTTTATTTCATAAATCTTGATTGTTGAAAAAAACATGAAACACAATTATATCACCCTTTCTGTTTTGTTTGTTTGCTTTTGTTTTATTTCATGTTTTGGAGTTTCTTGCTTAGAACTTTTTTCAAACTATGTTTTACTCAAAAGAGTTTTTATAACCTATCAAGCTTTTCAAAAATACTTGCTTTAGTAAATAATGCCCAGGAAAACATGGTAACAGTTGTAGGGAATACATTACCATATAAACTAAGTTATGAAAAGTTTTAATATTATTCAAAGGTACACTCGTGAGATTTTCATAAGTCTTTAATTCAAGTGACTCTTTGAATTCTAAATGAGATATAAGTGATTTTGAGCTTCTGATTTAATAGCACTTGTGGTTTTCATTTTTTGGAGTTGCATGCTTTTAAATTAGCTTGGTTCATAAACCCTTTTAAAAATAACCAATCACAAAGTCTTTTGAGTATGTCCAATTAGTTTGCTTAGCTGAAAATAAAATTATTCTGTAGTCCAATTCAGGGCAAATTGAAGTTTTTTGTGCTGAAATTTTTTTTGTGGCTCTTTTTTTAATAATTCATTTAGCATGATCAGTGAGTGGAATGAAAATATATTTTTCTGGATGTGGAAGAATTCAGGCACACTTTCCAACTAGAGTAAAATTAATGTAGTGTTAGTCTCAGAATGGCACATCGTTTATACACCAAGAAAAATATTTAATCATTCTTTTCTGTCCTTTCTTTCATAGTGTATTCCAAATGTTTTCTAGATACATTGTGAAACATAAAATACCGGTACAGTCTTTCCACTTTCTTACTCACTGGTGAAAGTAATTCTGGAGAACTTCTATTCTTATATCCTCATTTCAAATTTGGAAATAAGGTTTGAGGTAATTTGTCCTAAACCACACTAATAATTAACATTAAATAGAGTTTTAAAAAGATTATTGTTGCCCTGGCCAGTTGGCTCAGCGGTAGATCGTCAGCCTGGCATGTGGAATTCCCTGCTTTGATTCCTGGCCAGGACACACAGGAGAAGCACCCATCGCTTCTTTGCCCTTTCCCCTCTCTTTCCTCTTTGTCTCTTTCTTCCCCTCCCACAGTCAAGGCTCTATTGGAGCCAAGTTGGCCTGGGTGCTGAGGGCTGCTCCACGGCCTTTGCCTCAGGTGCTAGAATGGCTCCAGCCGGGTGGATTTCAGTGGGGCGCACGCGGGAGTCTGTCTGACTGTGTTCCTGGTTTTAACTTTGGAAAAGTACAAAAAAATAAAAAATAAAGAAAAGATTATTATGCTCCTATTATATCACACTATGTTTATCTAATTAGGCTTAATATATTTAATCTGGAAAATATTGTGCTCTTAAGCAGACATCACATATTTATGTAGATACATTATCTGACTTTCTATGCCAAATTCCATGGCAATTCTATAAACGTGATGATGGCTCTGGAAGCAACTACTGAAAACGTTTTCCAATTGCAGTTCACAGAGCAATCTATTTCTACTGTGTGTACCAACAATTAAACTCCCATGGTATTATTTCAGATTTTAAGGTCTGACAACTAATTAACATTTAGACAGTAAGCTGAACTGGCAGAGTCTTCTGACGTTAAACTCAGAGTTCATAGTTGTGTAGCTTCCCCCGGGAAGATGCTAAGGTTACCCACCTGGTTTACACCATAACATTGCCTCTCTTCAAATTTCCTTTGTAATGGTTTCAGCTGGCTCAATAATTTCCTGAGCCATTAAAAAGCATAAAAGGTATTATTATTAATGTTCATTTACATTAATTAATAATTAATATTTTCAACAGTGTTTGTGTTCTAAAGTTCCTCCACCTGTTGTATACTTTCAAAATTCACTCTTAGACTTTGTGTTTGCCTTAATAATAGTAATCAGGAGTCAGGCGTCTCTCCCTGGAAAGAAATAATGTTATGGATATTTGCAGAAGGTAACACTAATGCAAACCCAGATTATCATAGGTGCATTGTATTCTTTGACCCTCCCATCTACTGACCTCCCCATCTACTTTTACTCATGGGTACTGCAAATAGCTCTTCTTTTCTTACTAAGAAATTGTCTAAATACAAGCTTTGACATCATCATTTACATCTTTCTTTGTATTGACATCTGTATCTATATATATTCTTCAAATCATTATAATGTATACAAGAAACTGTTTGTCCGTGTATCAAAAATAATTCTTTGTGGTATAATTCTAATACAAAAGTATGTGTGTGTGTATAATAATATATATATAATTTCCCCTTGAATTTACAAACCAAGAGTTAACTTTCTGACTATGCATCATTTCATGTATATTGAGTTTGTTGATGTATACACATACTTGTGAAAAGCTTAAAATTTTAAACTTGTCATTTTAGTGAAGAAAACCACTTTAAATAGTATCTACATGATTGTATATGAAGAATAGTCATACACATACGATTGTTTGCACAATTTGAACCCAGTTTTAGGAGATGTAAACACATTATCTCCCCGAGTTTTGATATTGGTAATTCCTTCTTCATGGCAATCAAACTGAATGCATTTGGAAATATGGAAGGGAAAAGAGACATAGTTTTATCTCTGTAACATAAGAGTAGTCAGAATCATGATGATACTTTATAAAAGAATGACATAATTTAACCTATTCAAGTAGAGGACAATTCCAATTTCTTTTTCATTGAACACAGGTCATATCTTCCAAGTTCAGAGTTATCATATTATAATTTACTGCTATAGTTGCTCATTTTTATATTTAAGAAAATGATGTTTGTCACCAAGGATTTATTTTTATAAACATCTGAAGTTTTGCCATAGAATATTCTTAAATTTCATATGCATTTTATTTTCGTTATCTACCTCATAGTTATAACAATATATATTTTTAAAGTATCTCTTAAAGTTTTAGTATAGAGGCCATTTGTGAGTTTATTAGAATCTACAACATTTTGCTATAATAATTCAAAGGTATAATTATAGTCAGAGTTCAGGCCACAGCAGAACAATGCAATAAATATTTCTTTGTGAGAGTCAAGACAATTTAAACACAATCTGTATCTTCTCAATAACAAAACTCATGTAGAAATTAACAGGAAACAAACTCAGGACTTTAATCTGGCTGCTCAAATAGGATCCTCTGGAAGACTACAGAATTTTTCTGGGCCTATTGACTTAGATTTTCTGTCACCAGAAGATTACAAATAGACTGTGAAAACACTGATTATAATTGTACGAAGAGTTTGATCATCAGATATTATTTCTATTATTTTAGTAACAACTACTACTAATTCCCTGATTTACTGCCACACAATTTATGAAACACCTGCTATGCTTATACAGAAAGTGATCAACTTGCTTTATATGATGACAAACTGTATAACCATAGTTGTACAGATAAATGTAATAATAGATTTACAAGTCAGCCAACTTTTATTACTATAACAATTCATTCAAGATCACTGAGGGATGAAGTATTCATACAAGAGAATGTCCTATATATGGGCAGTACTCTGGACACATGAAACTTTGACTTTTGCTGATTTTTATTTTTGCTTTTCAGCCAACTATGCTCTTATAGTCAACATATTGCCAACAGACAGGTAGCATGCCTATTAAATTACACCTGTCAATCAACTCGGATGTTTACTATGAAAGGCTCCCCAACATAAAATAAAATATTACCATTATTTTATCTTGACTCATATCTCCAGGCAACAAGAACTTATTGAGAATAACAATGTACTTTATTTTTTAATTTTAATTTTAATTTTTATTCTTTTCCAAGTGAGATTAAGGGAGATATAGAGACAAACCCCTTCATGTGCTTCGACCAGGATCCACCCGGTAACCCCCACCTGGGGCTGATGCTGTGCTCATCTGGGGCTGTGCTCACAACGGAGTCATTTTTAGTGCATGAGGCAGAGGCTGCATGGAGCCATTCTCAGTGCCTGGGGCTGATATATTTGAACAAATGGAGCCATGGCTACAGGAGGGGATGGCAGGAGTGAGGAAAGGGAAGAGAAGCAGATGATCACCTCTCATGTGTGCCCTGACCTAGAATTGAACCTGGGACGTTCACATGCTGGGCAGATGCTCTACTACTGAGCCAATCGTCCTGGGCTGCTAGTTATGTACTTTAAGTAAGAAAAACTGTGGTTAATTTTACTATCTACTCACCTCTGTATAACTAAGATGGCAAACCCTTGTACTCCCAAACCTGTTTCTCCAGCATCCCTTCCAATATTATAATGTCAGCTTCTGTTTAAATTTTCTGTGAGCAGGTACAGCACATTCTAACTAACATACCCTTCTTAGCCATTTCCCCAGCATTTCACGTTGTATGCAACTCAAATCTCCTTATCTTGACCATGGTTACATTGAAAACCCTGTATTCTACTGTGCAAGCAGCATCTAGTCCCTTTCTGTTCTCTTTCCATCTTTTAAAACAGAAACTCTTGGTGACTCAGGAGGTTTTTGTTTTACCATACCAAACTTTCCTGAATAATACATTCTTATTCCTACTTCTTTCCAGAATTAAAACTTGACTGCCAAGCAGAAATCTACACTTTATTTAGTTTGCTCACTTAAAATACTTGCATAAAAGAAAAATTTGCAATGACAGCACTTTAGTCACATTCAATAAACTATTAGCGTTGTGGCAAAAATGGAAGTGTTTGATTGTATGAAATAAGACTCAACTCAACATAAATCTGAGTTCTGATATTCTGCAAGATGACATTATATTCATGCTGTTATCTTCAGGATAGAAGACTCAGCATTCCATAACTAAAACTATAAAGGGGGTAGAAATAACCACTAATTTATTCTAATACTGATTTTTTACTAAGTAAGTGGTATTTTTCAAAAATAATAATTATACTCAAAAGACTTAAAAATACACAGGAAAAAGACAGTGTCCTCTCACAGATAGAGAAGTGGTAGGGGCAGTGTTTAATAACCTTAATGAGCCATAAGGTCTAAATAAGTATGAATAAAAATGTTTAGAATGTATTCATGTCAATATTTTTCAGATTTGCTAAAAATAATTTGCAGTTCTAGCAATAACAATATGGCACTAGTTAAATATCTATAAGATGGAATATTCTATAGTCATTAAGATGAGTTTTACATATTTAGTGCTTTTGAATATTTATACTACTGGCATATTTTCTAAATCTTCACTTGTGATTTAAACAGAAATCTGTGGGATTTTAGGCACTTCCCACATACCTTCCAAAACACCACCCCAAGTCAAATATAAGTAATTAATTCCAGACAGCCAAAGTAATCCTTTACGATTTTGAAAACTGAGCATTTGTATACTGACAACTTGGTTCAGAGGATTGTAACACTAACCTGCAGTTTTATTGTGGCTTCAGTGATACAGGACATTTTGAATATTTTTGCAAGAAATAGCTTTAGACACTCTTTATTAATATACCTCAACATAAATAATCAGGAAAACCCCTACAGAAATTTAATAATGAAAACTTCTCAAATTTTTCTTCTCCATCAAGTTATGAACATTATTCTTATTCTTACAGATAATATATAATTGGAGGACAGGAACTCAATACCAAAATTGATGATTAATTCTTCTGCTAACTAATTAGTTTAATTGATGAAATCATAACAGCAAATCAAAAACCAATGAATGGAAGGTTGCTTCTCGAAAGATGCCTAAATTCTCTAAAAAATGTTGCTATTTATATAAATAGACTTTTATCCTAAACTGTGGCAATAAAATAAGGCTAGAAATTCTATAAAATTGCACACCTCAGCTTGAAGTTAAGAAATTGCTCTTTATTAAGCTAACTATTCTCTGTAAAAAATTCTCTAACATGTAAAAATTTTTTCTGGGAATATAGTTACAAAATGAATATGTTGCCTTTCAGAATCAAAAGAATTAACAGTTTAGGTGGAAGGAATAAAGATTTATAGAAAAAATTCTGAGTTTTGTTTTTTGTAAAATGAAATAGTAATCACTAATAATAATGTGTTATATAATTGTCCTTATATTGTCATTGTATTCAAAATTTAGCAGTAAGGAGAGATGATTTTACTCATCCATTCTTTCAATGTATTAACCCTCATTGTCAACTTCTGTTCTAAATACTGGAAGTTCAAAGGACAACTATTAAACACTCATCATTACATTTCAGGAATATGAAGAACCTATTCACTATATTTGCAATAGATCAAACAATTTCATAGAGATGGTAAACCGTTGCTTTGGGCTTCAAAAAATATAATACTGTTGCAGAGAACACAGAACTGATTCATGCTTTAAAATATTGATAGAAAATCAATGTTGTATGTTTAGAAAAATCTGGAGGGAATCTTTTTTATTTTAATTTTTAAGTTAAAAAAATTTTAATTGAAAGAGAGAAAAGCAGCAACTTGCTATTTCATTTAGTTGTGCACTCATTGATCTTTCTTCTACATGCCCTGACCAGAGATGACCCAAAACCTTGAGTACCAGGACAATGCTCTATCCACTGAGTATCCCAGCAGGGATTTGAGGGAATCTTTTCAAGAGAAATGGCATTCAAACAAAAAATTTTTCCTTATCCTGGAAGATGAAAAGTAATAGGATTTATAATAGTATTAAGTGTAATTCAATTTTAAAATCAATGCAGAGATTGTGCTGTAAAAAACTTATACCACACAAGGCATATCCCATTATTAGTTTTATTAAGATATTTTGGTTTTTGTGCCCTGGTCAGATAGCTCAGTTGGTTAGAGCATCGTCCTGAACCACAGAGATTGCTGGTTCAATCCCCAGTCAGGGCACATGCAGAAAGCAGTTGATGTTTTTGTTTCTCTCTCTCTCTCTCCTTTCCACTCTCACTGAAGTCAATACAATAAACATTTTAAAAGAAGATAATTTGTTTTTTGTAAGAAATCTGAAGACCATCAAGTATATAAGATGTTTGAATTATTGACAATTTTAGGTTTTGGTCCTAAATATCTCAATAGAAATTCACCTGTAAATTAAAGCTCTACATTTAGATTTGTTTCATTCATATTTATAGCTCATTTTTGAAGGTATTCGAGGTTCTGGTATAGAAGGGGATATTGCCATCGATGACGTATCAATTGCAGAAGGAGAATGTGCAAAACAAGACCTAACAACTAAAAGTAAGTGTCTCTTCCTGAATTGGTTTGATGAGATGTTATAGTTAAGTAATTACTATCAGACTAATATATTCTAATTTAAAAAGAAACATTTATTTTTAGTTTATTTAGAATTTTTTCTATATGAAATGCTAAAATTTTGAAGATAATTTAAAATAGAAATAATAAATTTGATTGTATGTTTATTTGGCCTAAGATTAAATAATAATAATTTTGATTTAGGTCTATGATTTTTAATTGAAATTTTAAATATTTTCAATTCATATGATTAATTTTAGAAGTTTTACTTTTCTTAAAGTATTTGGCTAATCTGTATATTTAGCAGACATTTATATAAACATAATTCTTTTTATTCTCCTAGTTTATGAAGATATTCTTTAGGTTACACTTTTGCTAAACACTTTAACACATTTAATATTATAATCAGTCTTAGCATATATATATATATATATATATATATATATATATATATATACACTAATATATATACTTAATATATATATTAAGTAATGAGTTAGCCCTATTTTTTTCTGATATAATTAATCTTCTACCTGCACCACAATCAATTGTTCAATAATTTGGTTTCACTTTTACTCTGATTTGAATATTATGGTTTACTGATATTTTCAAGTTTTATTTTCCTCCACAAATCCATTTTTATATGAAAGAGATGTAAACAAAGAAATAAATAATGCAAAATATAACAGAAGTATGTATTGGACTCCTTCTTAAAATCTTCAGCTTTATATTTTTTATTCAAATATAAGAAATCTAAAATCATTCTTATTACACATTCCTCCAATTGAAGGGTTTTCATAGGACCATCTGGAATTTTTAATTTTGTGATCATATAAAGAGGTATCAATGACCCTAAATTTATTTTTAAAAATTCATTAATTATTCACATACTATAAAGCATAGAAATAAATTTTGTTAAGCCTAAAGCAAATCACAGTCTTTGTTAATTGAGTATAATTAGTGACAAATTATGTTAGTCTGGTTGTTTGTGGTAAGTCACGTTTGTACAACTACCCAGTGATTACTTTCTCATATGAACTGAATTGATTCCATTTCTAAACATTGTGAAAAGACAAAGATTAAGATTGTATGTGACACTGAGCTATTTTACTCAGAGTTTTACCTGCTTGTCATACTTAGCATTTAAAGTGACATGTTTAGTAAAAATTTCAGCCTGTGTCTGACTAATTTTGTTTTAGAAAACTAATAGCTGCACTCAAATGATTAGGTTTATCAAATGCACAGAGAAACATGTGTTCTCCTTGGTGGGAATGGGATTTCTTTGGGATTTCATAATGTGAATCAGTGACAGTAATATTTTTTTTAATCAAGTGAGAGGCAGGGAGGTGGAGAGACAGACTCCTGCATGCACCTTGACCAGGATCCACCTGGCAACCCCTGTCTGGGGCTGATGATCTAGCCATCTGAAGCTGCTGCTCTGTTACTTAGCAACCAAACTATTTTAGAGCCTGAGCCAGGCCATGGGCCATCCATCCTCAGTGCCAGGGGCCAACTTGCTCATTTGAGCCATGGCTTCAGGAGGGGAAGAAAAAGGGTGGAGAGAAGGGAAGAAGCAGATAGTCAATTCTCTTGTTTGCCCTGGCTTGAATCAAATGTGGGACTTCCACACGCTGGGCCAATGCTAACCTCTGAGCCAACTGGCAGGGCCAACAGTAACATATTAACAAGATAGTTACAATCTTATACAGGAAATTTACATATTTATAATTACTGAAAAGTATTTTAAATAAAATTCAAGAGTGTAAAATAAAATGTTTCAAATGAGAAAAACAAGTGAGCATAATTCATTCCTGAAAGAAGAGAGAAGTGGTAGGCACAGACACAGTGAAATGACAATAAAAACCCATGGGACTTCATTATTTCCCAATAGAATGTTTTCTTACACTACCAAATACAGAGAAAGGTGTGGCTGTTTTAAGTGAGATACAGCTATAAGAATTAAAATTATTTTTATTTAATCTCTATAAATAGGGGGAAACAAGTAATCCTAATTAAACAAAAATAGTTTCTTTGGTACGAGAGAGTATTGTGTTACATTTGTGTCTATTAATAATTTATTAAATTCATTTCTACAAGTATTAAATCAATGTAATTTCTAAGTACAAAACAGTTTGGAGGCCAAAAACCTTTTGTAACTGTTCAGGCTCCAAACCCTTCCCAGGCAGTAAATGTTACTAGGCTCACACCATCAAAAGCTGAGATTGTATGTCTCTTATTTTCAAAACTCAAGTTCTCTCCTAGGTGAGAGCCATTTTGTAACAACCCAGGTCCATAAATTATTGGGTTTACCTGTGTTAGCATTCCTAGGTAAGGTATATATTCTAAGAGGTATCACCTGAACTTGAGGTCTTAGGGGAAATATCAACTACAGAAGGTATCTCATGGCTAATTACTCAAAGAGAATTTTTAGTACAAATGGACTTCATAGTGCTTCTAAAAATTATACTAAAGAGATAACTATTTTCTTAATTTATAGATATTGGACTGATTAATAGCTAATTTTGCCACCTATAATTTCTTCCTAGTTTTCCTCAAGAGCTTTTCTCTTACTCTTTAACTTAAACATTTCTGCAAGTTTGAAAAGAAAAAAAAAGCTGACCATTCAGAATTTCTGATGATTTTCTATGTGTGCAGGCTTTCATGTAGATAGCAGAACCTTTAGGCTGAGTTCAGCCACAAACACACACAAATACCTTCTGAATAAGTTTTTATACTATTTTATATTAACGCAAATCTACAAATATGTTTATTTTATCAAATGCCTAACCATATTCAAGTTATAATTCTTTCACTTGTCTTGGAAATGCAGATGATAAATAAAGCAAAGTAAAAAAAAAAAAAATTTCCAAAAATGTTTTTTATATACAAACATCATTTTATTTGTTCACCTAAATTGTATTGATTGTTACATGGAATACTTATTTTTGTTTGGTTGTTTCTTGGCATCTGTTTTCCTTGTTTTAGATTCCGTTGATGGTGCTGTTGGAATTTTAGTACATCTATGGCTTTTCCCAGTTATTGTCCTCATCTCTATCTTAAGTCTTCGGAGGTGACCTTTTCCTGGCAGAGGCTATAATAGATTCACCAGGCACTGGCAAGAAGAGTCTTTGTGAATGGACATTAAAAAACAAACTACCAAAGATTCCTCCACTGACTACTGACTCAAACATAAGATAATTAAACAAAAAGTTTCTAAGCACTGGGGATAAAAAAGACATCATGCAAGTATAACTTATTCCAAATTACATGTAAAAGATAGTATTGACATGAGTAGAGAAGAGACCTTCAGGTGCCTTTGTGGCTACAAAGATTACAGAATCATCTGGTCATCTGGTTGAACTCTGGAAAAGAAATAAAAAAAAGCTATAGAAATTCTTGTCAAAGCACAAAGTCATGGCTGGTTTTGTTTCAAATGAATACTTTGCTTGTTACCATGGAAACCTAATGGCCTGCCAACAAAAACCTCACTGTAAACAGGGTATGTGAAGAGCTGGCATTTATTTTCCTTTGGAGAAAGTTTTTACATATAGAATTCAATAAATGTAGTCCATTTTACATTTATTTGTTACCTTTCCCTGAAAAGAACCCAAACTCAGAATTACTTAAAACATTCCTCCTCCCTACCCTACTGTTATCATTTTGGGTTTTTCCTCCCATGGCTAAGCTAGACAACAGTATGCTGTCTCTTTTTGCATGCACTTCTATCCAGGATAGTAAACCTGGGCTTACATAACACACAGGCTTTTTGGAGTTTGCTTGCGGCGACTTTAACACCCAAGCTAAGTCATCTATTCCAACGAAGGAAACCAAACCACCATCATTTATAAATTGCCATGGAAACTAAGTGCCTTCAATGATACAAGCCTGAATAATTTTCAACTCAGAAGCTTGCACTGCTAAGAGTGGTTTGTGTAAAACTATTTTGTAAACAAAGTACAGAGCCTAAATGTGCAAATTACTGGCAAGACAACAGAGCTGCTTCTGAAGAAGAAAGGACCTCTACTGCGTAAGCCCATGCAGACCATATATTTGTTGTTTGACCAGATAGCCATGGCCTTTTGGCTTATTGTCCATTAGAAAATAACTACCATTGAGACCAGACATGGGAGCAACACTTCTTTTCTTCCAGGTTTTTAAATGGGTCAACCAGAGCAAAAGGTTAAGGTAATACTCAGTGCAGAAGGTGGTAAAACACAGAGTGATTTTTGTACTCTAGCATCCATTTGAAATGAAATTGGCCCTGGCTTTAGAGAAAACAAGAAAATGTTTGTGATCAGTGCATACAAACTCTATAGCAGAAATGGGCCTGAAAAATCTGGCTTTATTCTAAACACTGAGGAGAATATGCCTCTGCCCTTTAGTCAGACTCTGTGCAAATTGTGAAATATCATTTTATTATTTTACAAAGATAAAAAAAACCTTTTACAAAAAAACAAAACCTGTAAAAATGATTTTGAGCTACCTGAGGACAAATCATACCTTTAACCAGCCAGTTTTCCAATGCATTGTAAAATTCCACTTAACCCTGTTGGTTATGAAAATTTGAAGATCTTTATCCTTAAATTATCTCAGCTTTTAACTTCATTTAAAAAGACTTTTGTCTAAAGAAGATTATTATTATTATTATATGTTATTTCAACACCCCATGATTAAAAAACACTGATTATGAAATAATTGGGATATAAGTATTAAATTATAACATTTGCAAATATTAATAAAAAAGCACAACAAAATGTAGTGGAAAAATGACACAGCTTTGATTTTTTTTTTATTCTGTAGAAATGTTTGTGCAAATTCAGTAATTCAACTTAAAAAATAATTTTACAGCTATGTTCAATAAAGCCTCTTTCCAGGTAAGGTATGAAAAGCAGAATGTGTGTTTGTTGAGCAATGTTTACTTATCACTAAAATGAGAATAGCTCTACAATTTACCAGTTATGTTACTATGGAGTGGTTCTTCAGTGCTTCACAAACCTTAGTGTCTACAGCAAGACATTTTTATAAGAACTCCCTGATGCACTCTCCCATATTTGAAATACGTGTAAAAAAGGACAAATTTTTGAAAGTATATATATGAAACAAATATGAACTTGAAATTTAATGTGTATTTTCATAGTTAAAGAGGGGACTAGTCTGAATATCAGGGTAGTGATAAAATTGAACTAAACCAAATCCTTTAAACTCAAATAGATAAAGAAATTTCTGGACTTATTGAAACACATCAGGCATATTGTATTTTTTTTTTTTGAAAACTACTGTCAGCCATTTATTTTATCACACCAAAGAGATCAACAATATTTGGGGCACTTAGCTTAATATATATTAAATCTCCCTTCACCTTGCCTTCCATTTTGGGTGGTAACTGCCCACTTTTCTTTACTATCTCATATTAGTGGATCACCTTTTTACTTAATTTTCTGCACATTCATGGATAGTAATATTAATAAAACAATTTTAGATTTAAACAGAGGCTTAATTCATTGCTGCCTTCTTTTCTTGAACTTTGATTCAATTTGAGTGAGGATTTTGCGGAAAATTAAATTCAAAATATTTGGATATAAGCATGTCCTTTCCAGGAAAACAGGTCTCATTCTCTCCTAAGTAGCCCTACACAGAGAAATTGATGTAAGTGAAAGTTTCAATTCTACTAGGAAAGATTAATAAGGTACTAAGATTTTCTGTTACCTTTCACACAGTAAGAATACACAACACTTCAGAAGTTCATAAGAACTGGCTGGTAGTTCAAAAATCAATTTTGATTAAATTTCTAAGAAATTGCTGATGAACAAAGGGTAATAAAAAGAACTGCAAAGCGGTCATATTTATTGGTACGGTAATAAATTAACAAGTGGGCTTTGGGTCATTGATGTAAACCAACAAACTTAGAATTAGAATCAATGTTTTTCACTCCAGACCAAATGAGACTTTCATTGAGAGTCAATAGATATAAATGTAGGAAAATTTTAAGAATTGGGTTAAATAAAACAAATGTAAATTGTGTTAAATAGCCTCTTTAATATTAGTGATAATAATGACAATATACCTTTTTACCAACTGCCTTCCTTTTCCTAATATTTTTATGTTTATTATGAGTTGAACTCCCTAACATAGTCCCCTTTTTCTTTTTAAAAATATATTTTAAATATAATTGATGTCAATATATATTTCCTCCTTTTATAGAAGGCATTGGGTAATGGAGATTTTAATTTTCCAGGGGACAGATTATACTATGTAATCTCCTACTGCCAGTAATCAAACCCTGATTGATTAAAAGCATTACTTAGTTTCATAAGTTCAAAGATGCTGGTTTCTCTGCAATTTAACATCTCTGCAACTGGACCTATTTTAATTACAATTGATAGCATTTCTTTGTAGTGACATAAAAGAATAGAGCACCCCAAAACTGATGACATCATAGATATTAAAATTAACTAAAGTTTTCAGAAGTGCCAAATAATGCCCAGTAGTATTACTTTTCTTAGCAATAATAGCCCCATTACATTCATAATATTTATATTAAATACTCATTGACTATGCATTATTCAAAAATAATATAACTTTATTTTGTGCTTTAATATCTGAGTACATACCTAGCATTGCTTTTTTTTTTTTCTCCTGCTACCTACTTTTTAGTTCCATGAGGAATTATAACATGCTGTGTATCCTGGTTTAAAATGTTTTTTTCAATTTCATAGGATTGAATTTTCTTTAAGAGACTTGAAAGATTTCTGGTATACCACAATGCCGTGAAATAGGCTAAAATAACATTATTTCACATACATCAGAGAATTGACTTTGGCATGGTGATAACATCTGATAATCATGATAATCTGAATCACAAACCAGCTTGTCAGTTATATCACATTACAGATAGTAAAAATAATCCCATTTATTACTTTAATATGTTAAAATATGACAAAAAATGAGTGACAACTGTACTAACTTTTCACCAAACATGATTTTTATTTTTAAAACTTCATAATAAACTTATCTGTCAAAATGTATAATTTAAAGAATAATTAATTCATTTAGTTCGATACTTGAAACTGTATGAAACTGGCTGTGGTATTTTTCATGATTTTTTTTTTTTGATTGGTGATTAGAAAGATGGTGAGAAACTAATCTGATTTTGATAGAGTAATTTTAAAGAATTCTATTGAATGCATGTTCTTTATCAAAAAACTGTTCTTTTCTTTTAATGTGCCTTTCAACCATCAGGTCCTCTCAATGGATATGTAAACTGGAAATTTTTTTACTCCCAATTCATTTTCTTCTTGGTTGATGACTACTTCTTACTAATTACTTCGTCTATGTCTCAACAAAGCAGAAGGTATACTCTTCTTGCAAATGGGTAGTTGATGTCAATTAGGAGTTATTACATTTTCTATGAAAACAATAAAATTTTAGGGTTCAAACCCAAGCTATTTTCTTTCCTCAATGTTTCCTTTGTAGCTAACTAGTTTAATTAGTTTTCTTAGTGCTTATTTTTAATAGGACATTTCTCTGGAATTTTCTACTTCAGCTTAGGAGAAAAGCTACCACAGAATGATCCGACTTTTTTTTCAAATCTGATATAAAACATTCTTTGTTCAGTATACGTAATATTTATAAATATATATGTTATGACATACAAAAAGTATGACTTAAAGACTTGAAATTTTAATGTGAAATATGTCAATTCAGAATCAATGCATCTTATGTTTATGTCTGCTTAGAAACAGATGTGAAAGTTAAGGAGAGGTAAATATTTAATATATTTGTATATAGACTTCTTCATTGACATTATTAATATAAAACCTAATAAATTAAGTTGTGATCACACTACCCTGAACCCACACTGGTTAAACTAAAAATAAAATAATAGAATTCAAAATTTTGTATAGGGCAGAGGTTAAACTCTGAGTATAAACTGAAATAGTTTTCTCAAAGGAATATTTACAACTGATTGAATTTCATTTCAATTGTACTAATTTTCCATGAGTTAAGCTAAAATGTATTCTTATTTTCCAATGAAATGATGGAAAGTTCTATGAAATAGGGTTTAGCTTGTTAGTTTCAGTTTGTTTTCTTGCGGATTTTAATTGTTGTCCTGGATTTCCGGGATATTATTATTATTTTTTAATTTGTGAGTCTCATCAGTATATTTAAATGTGTAAGTTTAATCAGATATATGTTGTGTTAAATTTATATTGCATATTAGTTACATATTAGATCTCAAAGTTTAGGTTTAACTTTTCCTTTTGATATCTTTCTTCTGCGAAATAGTTTCAGATAGCTGTATGTTATTTTCCATTGAATTTTCTTTCAATAAATAAAATTATGTTAAATACTCTATTAGTGTTTTGGGGAAATTCCTGCTGTCAATAAGAACTTCAGTTAGAAACAGAAAGATATTTAAATAGCAATTATATTTGCAAATTAAGATGAAAATGCCATCATTTCCTCACAATTAGAAAGCTTTTATAGACTCAATGCTGCCGTGAAATACAATTAGTACGTTAAAGATATTTGTTGATTTTTACATCCTTTGTGAGGTATCATTTCTATAAGACTGTGTTAAATAAGTAGGCACTCAAATCTTCCTGAATGGACTGTGATTTAAGAATTGTGGTTCAATTGAGTAACTCTGGTCTTCTGTATGCTGTGTGAAATAAATGACTGCAGATTAACAGCTCTAATGTTATTGAGGATGATAGTTTTAATTGCATATTTTACAGGGTCCTAGGCTATATGTGTGTCTTCTGAAGGACACAAATAATACTGCTTGACAATGATTTGAGTAAACCAGAGTATACATGGAATCCTAAAAGTGTACTTGCTTATCATTGTTTTCCTATTGCTGATTTAGCTTAGTTTTCTCTTTATCTTTGGTATTATATCTCAATAGATCCATGAAATTTTGAAATTGCAAATACAATTAACAGACCCATTAACTATATTTAAAAATCAACTGCTCCTTAAACTACATACTAAAGTGCTGTTTATTCTCCATAAACTGTTTAATTTAATAGTCACATTAAGCTCTTTACCCATATTTGATTTCCTATAGTACTCATATTCCTTTAATGTACTCTTTCATTATGTGAATATCTGTTTCTCAGCTGAAACAATAACCTTCTCCATGGCAAGGACTATGATTTTTTTTACAATTTAAAGAACTTTAAACTTAACCTAGTTTCTACATAGATTATTATTGAATTACTGATTACTAAATTAAACCATGATTTAGGGCTAAATTTAGACCAGACTTCTTCAATGAACCTAGGCAATAAACAGCAATGTTAACTTTTGGTTACAAAATTGATGCAGTTTCACAAACAGAAGATGCCTGCTGTAAACTGAGAAAGGTGAGGTGTCAATGCAACTGAAGCATCAGTTGAAACCTTTGCAACACAACTTTTCAATTTAATACAAAACAGTTATATTTCTTAATAAAAGAGAAATGTTGCTAATGTTTTTGCGAACAATCATCATATGGTTAAACCAAGGAAAATGATATGAGTTCTGTATGTTTTGTGTTAGATGCCATCATTATCCATGAGACTAGTATTACACAGAATATTATTTTGATTTTACATTAGGGAGATCATATGAGCTGTAGCTGAATTAAAAACATTGCTCCTTTTAGAATTGTTGTGGTACATATTTCGTGGGATCTTATCATTACTAAAACAGAAGTTAAATATATATAAAAATGCAAATACAGAGTGGGGCAGAAAGATTTACAGTTGTTCATAACAATAATTAATAAATAATACAAGAATAAACTGTGTTCTGCATAGTCACAAATGTAAACCTACTTTGGGTACACCATGTATTTTTTTAAGTTCTATAACAGTCTGATTTATAAAAAAATATAAAATAAAAACAATAAAATATTTAGTTCTAGTATTCAGTATTTATTTAAGAATTTAAATAGTAAAAACTAGATTCTTACACATATAGCAGCATAATGAGAAACAAATTTTCAAAATTATAAACAGTGTTCATGAGGGTTAATTTTTATTATTTTATTTTGTTTCTGCTTAGAACTACATATTTTAAATTTCAAAATTAACACACTGCAACAGGCCAATGAGTCCAAAATTAAAGTGCTAATATGTAGTAATAATTTTGAAGTAAATGAATATATGAGTAGTACTGTGAAATTTTTAAATGAAATAAACATGCATCTTTCCTTTTTCATTGATTTAGATTTTTTTTCATATTTTTAAAATTTCTTTTTATTTTATTCATTTTAGAGAGGAGACACAGAGAGAGAGAGAGAGAGAGAGAGAGAGAGAGAGAGAGAAAGGGGGGAGGAGCTGGAAGCATCAACTCCCATATGTGCCTTGACCAGACCAGTGCAGGGTTTTGAACTGGCGACCTCAGTGTTCCCAGGTCAATGCTTTATCCACTGCACCACCACAGGTCAGGCCTCATTGATTTAGATTTTGACAATATCATGTACGAGATTGGGATTTTGCATTTCCTCAAAATGTCTTCCCAATGCAGAGTATCTGGGAGTGCTGGAAAAGGACCCATTCTCAATAGACAGTGCCTGCCAAACCTCGCTCAGCAATTTGCTCCTTCATGCTTATGTTGTTTTCTCCATTGAGTCTTCTTTTAACTATTAATGCTCCCATATGGGAAACATAGTCTACTGCATTTAGGTTTAACCTTTTTTAGTTCAAAGTCTTCTAGTATCTAGCAAAATCAACTAAAGAATCACTGAAACTACACTGCTCACAAAAATTAGGGAATCAGGGAATGCGCAGATACTCCAGTACTTTCAGCCTTTTGTACAGTGCATTTTCACCAATGAAATAAATGTTGGTTTTGTATCACATTGCATAATAAAACTTTCTTTGACTTTTTGTTTGCTTTTCTGATGTTCTTGTTTAATTTTTAAAAAATCAAATGCTCCATTTTTTTATTGCTTCATATTCATTTTGAAATATCCCCTAATTTTTGTGAGCAATATACTAGAAGTATAAGAAGCAGCATGTTTCGAGGGGAGGTAAGGCATTTCAAAGACTACATTCATTTCAGAGTTTTCCTGTGGACACATGCAGATCACATTTCGAGTATATAAACCACAGATAGAATAAGAGAAATGTAAGGCTGCCAAATGCATGCAAAGGCTCAAGGAATGAATGACAGCTTCTGAAACTAAAACATAAACACCGAGTTTGGGAGAGGAGTAGGGTGGCAATAGGAATAGATATGGATGATCATTTGAAAATGAAACTAACCAAACTAGAGTGTTCACATCAGTAGAAAGGAGAGAAAAAGGAATTTACAGAACCAGATGCATTTTTCACTGACACATAATAAAAAAAAATGAAAGTAAAATATCTAGATCAATTAAGTTTAAAGAGGAACTTCAATGAACTTGGATATGTTTATTTTACCATGCGTTCCTCTTGATTTCTCTTCTTTCTTTTGCAGTGACTAATGGTGGCAACCTGGCATCTCTGTCCACTTTCTCCTTCCTGGTGATGTAGATTAATCTATATAGGTTAGTTTATTTTCCTTTGAGATAGACTTCAGCATGCAAGTTCCTGTTTCAGAATGCCTCTCTTCACACTCTGTCCCCACCATTTTCTCAGTAAAGATCATTTTCGTAAACTTACTTAATGTTCCTAACAAGTTAGGTTCTTGTAAAATAGCAATAATAGCAACAATAACAATGTGATATTTTACAGAATTGCCAGGAGGCTCAAGTAACATAAAATACATAAAACACTTTATTTCCCAGATCTTAGCAAGAATTAATAAGCATTAACTTTTTAGTGATATGCTTGTTATTCTTCAAGAAAGAAGAAGAGTCAAGTTAAGAATTCTAATGTCTATTGCACTGTCTATGTGCCAAGTTCGGAAAGGAACATTTTCAAATTATTTCTTTCTCTAATAAGCTTACTTCAAGCCCATGCATATGCACACATTCATACATGCCTTTTATATAATGATTTATTTTTTTCAAATTGCTTTTACACACATCACTTTCTCTGTTCTAATGCATAAAGTTTAGTGACTCACCCATGGTGTATGTGACCATAGGTGTGACTGGTGACGTCTTGTTCTTTTTCCATCACTTTGCTCCTCATAGCATGCAGATGGGCACCTTTCTACAGTGTAACCCAGGACTGAAAAAAACCCAGTTATTAAAAAGCAATGTCTTTTGTATTTCATTACCCAATGAACTTCCCATACTATATCACATATCAAACAACATTCTTTATGTACAATTAAGAAGAAAAAAACATATTTTACTGTAATCACAGGATACCGGCAGTTATAGTAGGTGGTCCTATTTCACAGATATTAAATTGTGAAAAAATAATAAATCTTAAGTTTAATGAAATATGACATCATCTAAAATTATACTAGGTATTTCATTTGCACCTCATGGGAAAGCTGCTTTGTGTATGACAATGCAGTTGGTCTCTGACTTTACTGTACATTAAAATCTAGAATGGTTGTTAAAAATACAGATTCCTTGAGACCAGGCACCAGAGGTGTTGATTTAATGAAGTTGTCCAGATGTGAAAAGACTTGCTGCAGACACTTGGTCTGTAGTCAGAGTTCTTTGCCACATTCTCTCCCTCAGTCCCTTTATCTGTAAAAGGAAGGACTGTATTATCTAATTTATGAGCTAATGCATGTCAAACACTTAGAACATCACTGACATATAATATTTGCTCACCTATACAAATGGATGGTAATTATAGTACCCACCTCAGAATGTCATGATTATTCATTGAGGCCACACATATCAAGTATTTGGCCAAGAAGGGAGTATTTTTTAAAATATAGCTTAATAAGGTAACATTTTTCAAAATAAGTTTCTTTAAAAACTCTTCTCAATGCCACATCTTATTTACTTTTTCTTGTTTTATCTTGAAGATAAATAAGATACAATTTAATGTAATTATTAATGTTATTATTTATCTAACATTAACAGTATTAGCCCTCAAATGAAGTAAACTCTCTGGCATTACTTTAAAATATAAAGTAGTTTTTGAATTTTAAGATGAAAATTGTATACAAATATTTATAAAATAATTTTTATTTTAGGATAAAAAATTAAGTTAGAAAAATTAGACAGTTATTAGTGAACAATCACAATTTGGCATTCATCACAAGTTACCACTGTAATTTACATGTGTGATTAAAGTCTAGACAGAATTTCTGCTCATTTTTTAAAATTCAGCTTTTATTTTGAAATAACTATAGATCGACATGCCCTTTGAAAATAGAGAGACATCTTGTGTACACTTTACTCAATTTCCCCCAGTGATAGCATGTCCCTGTGTGTGTGTGTGTGTGTATTTAGTCCTACGTATTTTTTTAATTTTTATTTTATTACTATTAATTTAGTGGGGTGACACCAATAAATCAGGGTACATATGTACAATGAAAACATCCCCAGGTTGTCTTATCATTCAGTTGTGTTGCATACCCTTCACCCAAAGTCAAATTGTCCTCTGTCACCTTCTATCTGATTTTCCCTGTGCCGCCCCATCCTCCCTATACCACACTTCCCTCCCTCCTCCCACCCCGTAACCACCACTCTCTTGTCCATGTCTCATAGTCTCACTTTTATATCCCACCTATGTATGAAATCATGCTGTTTTCAGTATTTATTTTTTTCTGATTTACTTATTACACTCCGTATAATGTTATCAAGGTACATCCATTTTGTTATAAATGATCCGATGTTGTCATTTCTTATGGCTGAGTAGTATTCCATAGTATATATGTACCAAAGCTTTTTAATCCTCTCGTCTTCTGACGGACACTTGGGCTGGTTCCAGATCTTCGCTATTGTGAACAATGCTGCCACGAACATGGGGGCGCATTTCTTCTTTTCGAACAGTGCTATGGTGTTCTTAGGGTATATTCCTATAAGTGGGATACCTGGGTCAAAAGGCAGTTCGATTTTTAATTTTTTGAGGAATCTCCAAACTGTTTTCCACAGTGGCTGCACCAGTCTGCATTCCCACCAGCAGTGCAGAAGGGTTCCCTTTTCTCCACATCCTTGACAGCACTTATTCTGTGTTGTTTTGCTGATGAGTGCCATTCTGACTGGTGTGAGGTGATATCTCATTGTGGTTTTAATTTGCATTTCTCTAATGATTAGTGATGTTGAGCATTTTTTCATATGCCTATTGGCCATCTGTATGTCCTCTTTGGAGAAATTTCTATTCATTTCTTTTTCCCATTTTTTGATTGGGTTGTTTGTCTTCCTGGTGTTGAGTTTTGTAAGTTCTTTATAAATTTTAGTTATTAACCCCTTATCAGATGTGCTGTAGAATATGTTCTCCCATTGTGTGGTTTGTCTTTTTATTCTGTTCTTATTGTCTTTAGCTGTGCTAAAACTTTTTAGTTTAATATAGTCCCATTTGTTTATCTTGCCTTTTATTTCATTTGCCCGTGGAGATAAATCGACAAATATATTGCTGCGACAGATGATGGAGAGCTTGCTGCCTATGTTTTCTTCTAAGATGCTTATGGTTTCACGGCTTACGTTTAAGTCTTTTATTCATTTTGAGTTTGTTTTTGTGAATGGTGTAAGTTGATGGTCTAGTTTCATTTTTTTGCAGGTAGATGTCCAATTTTCCCAATACCATTTGTTAAAGAGGCTGTCTTTACTCCATTGTATGCTCTTTCCTCCTTTGTCAAAAATCAGTTGTTCATAAAGCTGTGGGTTTATTTCTGGGTTCTGGGTTCTGTTCCATTGATCTATGTGCCTGTTCTTATGCCAGTACCAGGCTGTCTTGAGTATAATGGCCTTGTAGAAAACTTTGATACCTGTAAGAGTGATACCTCCTGCTTTATTTTTTCTTTTTAAGATTGCTGAGGCTATTCGTGTTCTTTTTTGGTTCCATATAAATTTTAGAAATAGGTGTTCTATTTCTTGGAAGTATGTAATTGGTATTTTAATTGGTATTGCATTGAATTTATAAATTGCTTTGGGTAATATAGACATTTTAATGATGTTTATTCTTCCTAGCCATGAGCACGGTATATGCTTCCACTTCTTTGTATCTTCCTTGATTTCTTTTATCAATGTTTTATAATTTTCCAAGTACAAGTCCTTAACCTCCTTGGTTAAATTTACTCCTAGGTACTTTATTTTCTTGGCTGCAATAGTGAAGGGGATTGTTTCCTTAATTTCCTTTTCTGACAGTTCATTGTTGGTATATAGAAATGGTATACTCTGATTTCTGAGTATTAATTTTATATCCTGCAACCTTGCTGAATTCATTTATAAGGTACAGTAATTTTTTGACTGAGATTTTCGGGTTTTCTATATACAATTTTATATCATGCAAATGATAAAACTGCAAATAATGACAGTTTTACTTCTTCTTTTCCAATTTGGATGCCTTTTATTTCTTCTTCTTATCTGATTGCTATAGCTAGGACTTCCAGAACTAGCTATAGATAGTTTCACTAGTGGTGAAAGGGAACACCCCTGCCTGCTTTCTGAACTTAAGGGGATTGCTTTTAATTTTTGTCCATTTAGTATGATGTCTGCTATGGGTTTGTCGTAGATGGCCTTTATCATGTTAAGGAATGTTGCCTGTATTCCCACTTTACTGAGAGTTTTGAGCATGAATGGGTACTGGATTTTATCAAATGCCTTTTCTGCATCTATTGAAATTATCATGTGATTTTTGTCCTTTCTTTTGTTTATGTGATAAATCACATTGATTGATTTGCGAATATTGAACCAGCCTTGCCTCTCAAGAATAAATCCCACATGATCATGGTGTATGATTTTTTTCATATATTGCTGGATCTGGTTGGCTAATATTTTGTTGAGAATTATAGCGTCTAAATTCATCAGGGATATAGGCCTATAATTTTCTTTCTTTGTGTTGTCTTTGCCCAGTTTTGGGATCAGAAGTATGCTCGCCTCATAAAAGGAGTTTGGAAGTCTTCCTTCCTCTTGAATTTTTTGAAATAGCTTGAGGAGGATAGGAGTTAGTTCTTCTTTGAATTTTTGATTCTACACTTGTGAAGCCATCAGGCCCAGGACTTTTTCTTCGTTGGGAGTTTTTTGATAACAGTTTCGATCTCATTTGTTGTAATTGGTCTGTTTAGGTGTTCTGATTCTTCCAGATTGATTTTTGGAAGGTTATATGATTCAAGAAATTTGTCCATTTCACCAAGATTGTCTAATTTTTTGGCATATAGTTCTTCATAGTATTTTCTTACAATGCTTTGTTTTTCTGTTGTGCTAGTTGTTATTTCTCCACTGTCCTTTTTAATTTTATTTATTTGAGTCCTCTCTCTTTTTTTCTTGGTGAGTCTAGTTAAAGGTTCATCAATCTTGTTTACCTTTTCAAAGAACCAGCTTCTGGTTTCATTGATCCTCTATATCATATTCTTAGCCTCTATGTCATTTATTTCTGCTCTGATCTTTATTATTTCCTTCCTTCTAGTTGTCCTGGGTATTATTTGCTGTTGTTTTTGTATTTCTTTTAGATGCAGGGTTAGGTTACTTATTTGAGGTTTTTCTAGCTTTTTATGATATGCCTGTAGTGCAATGAACTTCCCTCTCAGAACTGCTTTTGCTTTGTCCCATAAATTTTGAGTTAATGTATGCTCATTATCATTTGTTTCTGGAATTTTTTTATTTCTTCTTTGATCTCATTGTTAATCCATTCATTATTTAATAACATGCTATTTAGTTTCCAAGTGTTTGAGCATTTTTCAGTTTTTCTTTTGTGGTTAATTTCTAGTTTCATGGCATTGTGATCAGAGAAAATGCTTGATATGATTTCAATCTTTTTAAATTTATTGAGACCATTTTTGTGTCCTAACATGTGGTTTATTCTAGAAAACGTACCATGAGCGCTTGAGAAGAATGTATATTCTCCTGATTTAGGGTAAAAAGTTCTGAAGATATCTATTAAATCAAGTTGATCTAGTGTATCCTTTAAGTCTGCTGTTTCTTTATTGATTTTCTTTCTTGAGGATCTATCCAGTGTAGTTAGAGGGGTATTGAAATCCCCTCCTATGATAGTATTGCTGTTAATCTCACCCTTTATATCCATCAAAGTCTTCTTTATGAATGTCGGGGCTCCTATATTTGGTGCATAGATATTTATAATAGTTATATCTTCCTGTTGAATTGCTTCCATTATCATTATGTAGTGTCCTTCTTTATCTCTTACTACAACCTTTGTTTTAAAGTCCATTTTATCAGATATAAGTACTGCTACCCCGGCTTTTATTTTCATTTCCATTTGCATGAAATATTTTTTTTCCATCCGTTTACCTTCTGTGCATCTTTTGTTAAAAGATGTGTCTCTTGTAGATAGCATATGTATGGATCCTGTTTCTTTATCCATGCATCTACCTTATGTCTTTTGATTGGATCATTTAAACCATTTACATTTAAGGTTATTATTGATATGTAGTTGTTTATTGCCATTTTATTCTTTAAAGCTGTATTCTTCTTTTGCTATATTCTTTTCTCCCTTTAAACTGTTCACAACAGGCCCCTTAGTATCTCTTGCAGAATTGTTTTGGTTTTAATGAATTCCTTGAGGCTTTCTTTTTCTGGAAAGCTCTTTATTTCTCCTTCAATTTTAAACGTTAGCCTTGCTGGATAGAGTAGTCTTGGTTGTAGGTTCTTGCTCTGCATTACTTTGATTATATCTTGCCATTCCCTTCTTGACTCAAGTGTTTCTGTTGAGAAGTCCGATGTCATCCTTATGGGGGCTCCTTTGTAGGTGATAGCCTTTTTTTTTCTAGCAGCTTTTCAAATTTTTTCTTTATTCATTAGCTTTGGTATTTTAACTATGATATGTCTTGGTGTAGATCTTTTTGGATTTCTTTTTAATGGAGTTCTGTGTGCTTCTTGATCGTGTAGAATGTTTCCCAGCCTTAATTTAGTGAAGTTTTCTGCTATGATTTGATTGAACAAAGTTTCCATTTCTTGTCCTCTCTCCTCTTCTTCAGGCACCCCTATCATGCGAATGTTGCTTCTGTTCAGGTTGTCTCAGAGCTCTCTTAGAGTTTCCTCACATTTTTTGAGTCTCTTTTTTTTTTTTCTTCTCTGCTTCTGTGCCTTTATTTATTGTGTCCTCTAACTCGCTGATTCGATCCTCAGCATGATTCATCCTGCTTTTAATTCCTTCCATTGTGGTCTTTAGTTCAGATACTGTATTTGACATTTCTGTCTGATTCTATTTTATTATTTCAATTTTGTTTTTATACTTGTTATCTCTTTATTTAGGTGTTCATAATGACTATCCATTGTTGCTCTAATTTCTTTGAACATCCTAACTATCATTATTCTAAATTCTGCTTCTGGTAATTTGATTATATCTGGTTCATTCAGGTCTTTCTCTGGGGATTTCTCTTGATTCATTTGAGTTGCATTTCTCTGCCTGCCCATTTTGTTTGTGTATAAGCAAGTTGTGGCCACTGGAGTCCAGTAGGTGTTGCCCTTGTGTTCTCTAGGTGTGGTCTGTCTGCAGGCTCGCCACCCCCTCTGCCGCTGCCTAGGACGGTTGGGTATGGGCATTGCCAGTGCCGGCCCATTGCAGCTTTTGCTGTGGTTTCTGCCTCTCATCCGTGGGAGGGGCTGTCACTCAAGCCACAAGCCTCCACACCAAGGGTAGAGGTGAGCACCTTTGCTCAGCTTGCGGCCCAGCCTGTTTCCGGACATCCGCCCAGAACCTGCAGTCAGAGCCTGCTTGCCACAGTTTCACGGGTTTGGCAGGGCTTTTGACGTGCTCTCAGCTGTGAGCCTTTGCCCATCTGGATCTTTAGTCCTGCCCTCGAGGCTAGGGCCCCTCTGCGCAGGGTCTTAAACCAAGGTTTATTGGGCTGGGCGTGTTTGCTGACTTCCACTCAGCTTCAAGCTTCCTCTCGTCCCGGACTCTACCCCGCCCCCACTTTCGGAGCCCACTCGTGCACGCAGGATGGGAAACCGCGGTTTCTCTGGTGGGGCTGGGCTAGTAATGTGGGCTCAGCTACGAGCTTCTTCTCATCTCGAGGTCTACCCTGCCCTCATTTTGGAGCCTGCTCACGCACCTAGGATGGCAAACCGCGGTTTCTCTGGCCTGGCGGGGCTGTTAGCATGAGCTTAGCCGGGAGTCCCGGCCAATTCTTGGTTCTAGCCCCGTCCCCGCGGTCAGAGCTGGCTTACGCAGGGTCGCAGAGCAGATCTTTGCCCATTCTTGGCCTCCCGCTTTGTCCCCACAGGTGGGATTACAGGCGGGCCGGCAGCTTCCGGACTGCTTTTGCGCATCCCCTCTGCCCCTGCTGAGCTTAACTAAGCTCACACCGGCTTGGCCTTCGCACACACTGACAGGACCGCGTTTCAGCGTCCTGCCGCCACCATACCCATCAGCAACCCTCGGCAGAGTAGGATGGGTCCTAATACTTCACACTGTAGGCCTGGGAGCTCCCTCACTTGTTTCACAGCTCAAAACTGCCCAAACACCTTTTCTAGGCTCTGGGACTGTAGGCTAGGGCTTGGTTCCTGTGACCCAGGTCCCTCCCTCTCCGCCAAACTCTCTTCCTGCCACGCGGGTCTCTCTGGGCTGCCGTTTGCTCCGGGGAGCTGGGCAGCCCTCTTCGCATTTTCACTATTCCTACCAGTCTCAATGTGGCTTCTTCTGTGTTCCTTGGTTGAAGAGTCCACTTAGTTTAGTTCAAAGTTGGTTTATTCAGATGATGGTTCTTAAAATTGAGTTATAATCCACTTTGGTTCTGGGAGTTGGAAGTTGGTACGTCTGCCTACTCCGTCGCCATCTTGCTCCCACTGCACAATATATTCTTAATGTCCATCTTGGTTTTAGCTGATTGCTGACACCATGGATGTTACAACCACCTAGTGAGTACAATGGCTCCTGTACTCGGAAGAGGGGGCGCGGTGGCGCCATGACACAGTGATGAGCTAGACGACCTGATGGCGCGGGTGCAGTTCCCTAGTCGCTCAAAATCTCTTGGTCTCCCACGGACCGATCAGCCAAGTGCGGGCCAGAGCCAGCGGGAGAGGAGAAGTCCAGTCCTACGTATTTTTTATCACATTTGTAGGTTTGTGTATCTGTCACCACAATAAAGATAGACAGTTCAATTACCACAAGAACCCCTTTAGAGTTCCCTTTTTATAACCTCATCCACTTCTTTCCAGCTTCCCCTCCCCCAACCCATTTTATACTCCTGGCAACAACTAATCTGTTTTCCATATCTTAGTTTTGTCATTTCAAGAATGTTATAAAAACATTATCATTCACTATGTAAGTCTTGGCTTTTGACTTTTTGCACTCAGGGTAATTCCCTGGAGATTTATACAGGTTGTGACATGTATCAATAGTTTGTAACTTTTCATTGTGCAGATTGGATGTATTACAGTTTGTGTGCCCATACATCCATGGTAGGACATCTGGGATGTGTGCAGTGTGGGGCTATTGCAAATAAAGCTGCTATGAACGCTCACACACAGATCATGGAGTGTAAGTAAGTTTTTACTTTCAGAATACATGTGCTGGAGTGCAGTTACTGGGTGGCATTCATGTTTCATTCTTTAAGATACTGCCAAGTTGTTTTTCAGAGCGTGTGTACCATGTAGCATTTTTACCAGCAATGTATGAGTGATGCAATTTCTATGGGTTCTCCCCAAAATTTATTGTCACTACCTTTTTATTCAATTATTCTGATAATTGTGTAGTGAGTTCTCATTGTGATGTTGTATTTTACTAGTGGCTAATGAAGATTACCATTTGAATATCCTCTTCTGTGAAATGTCTTGCTATGTCCTTTCCCTTTTTTCTAACTGAAATTTTTTTACTGTTGAGTTTTGAGAGCTCTTTTTATATTCTACACATGTCATTTGCCTGGTATGGGGTTTTTAAGAAGTTTCTCCATGTCTGTACCTTGTCATGTCAACCTCTCCATATGTATTTTGCAAAGCAAATGGTTTTGCTTTTGATGAGGTCCAATTTACTATTATTATTATTATTATCATTATTTGATAATACTAACACTTGAAGTGTCAATCTTAATAATTTGTTGTCTAGCCTGACCAGGCCCTGGCGCAGTGGATAGAGCGTTGGACTGGGATGCAGAAGACCCAGGATCGAGACCCCGAGCTCAACAGCTTGAGCGCGGGCCCATCTGGCTTGAGCAAAAGCTCGCCAGATTGGACCCAAGGTCGCTGGCTCCAGCAAGGGGTTGCTGGGTCTGCTGAGGGCCCGCGGTCAAAGCACATGTGAGAAAGCAATCAATGAACAACTAAGGTGTCGTAACGGCAATGAAAAACTGATGATTGATGCTTCTCACCTCTCTCCATTCCTGTCTGTCTGTCCCTATCTATCCCTCTCTCTGACTCTCTCTCTGTCCCTGTAGTAAAAAAAAAAAAAAAAAAAAAAAAAAAGAATTTGTTGTCTAGCCTGAGGTATTAAAGATATTCTCTCTGTTGTTCTTTTCAAAACAATCTTGTCCTTATTTTAAGGTGAAAAGTTGGGCACATTTTAAGTCCCATTATGTTAGGTACATTTATTTTTGTTTAAAAAATGCTGATTTTTTTTTAATTTTTCCGAAGTTAGATGTGGAGAGGCAATCAGACATACTCCCGCATGTACCCGATTGGGATCCACCCAGAATGCCCACTAGAGGGCAATGCTCTGCCCATCTGGAACGTTGCTCCACTGTGTCTGGAGCCATTCTAGTGTCTGAGGCAGAGGCCATGGAGCCATCCTCAGCTCCCAGGTCAACTTTGCTCCAGTGGAACCTTGGCTGCAGGAGGAGAAGAGAGAATTAGAGAGGAAAGAGAGGGGGATGGGTAGAGAAGCAGATGGTCGCTTCTCCTGTGTGCCCTGACCAGAAATTGAACCCCGGACTTCTATACACCGGGCCAATGCTCTATCACTGAGCCAACTGGCCAGGGCCAAAATATGCTGATTTTTTTTATAGCAATGACAAGTTTAGAATAAATATATGGAGAAAACAATTTAGATTATTTTAGATATTAAATCTAAATTTAGAATGTTACATTTAAAGTTATATAATATGATATGACTGCTCTATAATAAACTTTCATATAATAATAAAGTTACCTCTCTTCATCCCAAACCATACAGAAATTACTTCTTTTAATTTTTCAAATTCTGCTTTCATTCTATGCATAGGACTTAATGGGAAATCAAACAGCTATGCAAATAATCACATATAACAATATTATGTTGGTTTATAACAGTGGAAAAATAACAGAAAACAACGTAAATGCCTGCCAGTAAGTAAGGGAATGATAAAATAAAGCATGCTTGTGTGCTTCCTATAATCTACTCTAGCTTCAACCCTGCAAGGACCACAGGAAGACTGCCCATTGTGTGAGGCCTCTGTTTAGGAGCCAGGGCCTACCCTGGCACTATAGTTCAAAAGTGCCAGAAATTCACATTACCCTAGCCAGCCCACTTATTGCCCTATATCCGCAGCTTTTCATTGATGCATAAAACCCCAGCTTTCTCACCAGAAAAAACACTGAGAAGTCTGTTCTACTAACACCTGGAGTACCCTGGTGGGACCAAGGTCATTACCTACAATAGTCTTTGGATTAAGAGCACATTTTTACTGAAACTTTTCCTTTCCATTATTATGTCCTCATATTCTTACTAGAAGTTCCTGGAATTACCTTTCAGATAAAACATTGCACTGAAACTTAGTCTCCAAGACTGCTTCTGAGAGAACAAAACTAAGACGAAGGTTTATTTATAAAAGAGAGAACCAAGAATCTCTTTTTCAAACTGGCTCAAACTTCATATAACATATAAATATGTCTACTATATATTGTTATGCTCTAAATATACATAACATTACACATAGTCTGATAGGTTTATAAAAAATATGTATAATTCTTCCAGTCATGTTGGTGTGGTTTAGCAGTTTCATTTTCTATTTATTTCTGGATTCTTAATTTTTGACATTAAATATATATATATAATTTTTTTAGTCTAGTGGGAAAAAAAACCTCTTGGGATAGAAAAGGAAAAAATGGTTCAATGGAAAGGAAATTTTTCTTTGTTTGTTTTCCTTGTTCAAAAGTTAATTTTTTCTAGATTATGCTGGCCTAGAAAACATAGCTTTAGGCATTCTATATGAAGGCATTAGACACTAAGGAGAGCCACCGTGTCTACCTGGTGAGATCTTAGAGATGAGCTGGGACAGTGAAAGCAGGATAATTATCATGGGCAGAATCTCATGCATTGGCAGAGAAAATAAGGTAAAGTTGTAGAATCAAAATATGCTCTACTTAATGAGGCATTCTTAAGTTTAGATTGGAAATATTTAATTGGAAAAGTAAAACTCTTGTCTGCAAGTTAAAGAAAATGATAATATGTGCACTAATTATGAATAACAATTAAGTGTTTCCATGTCAGAAGAAATATGCCGAATTTCTATTTTAAAATATCATGCAGTGCCTGACCTGTGGTGGCGCAGTGGATAAAGCATCGACCTGGGAACACTGAGGTCGCCAGTTCAAAACCCTGCACTGGTTCGGTCAAGGCACATATGGGAATTGATGCTTCCAGCTTCTCCCCACTTCCTCTCTCTCTCTCTTTCTCTCTCTCACTCTGTGTCTCCTCTCTAAAATAAATAAAATAAAAAGAAATTAAAAAAAATATCATGCACATGTTCTTCAAAACTATTTTTTCACTTTTATCTTTTCCCTCCTGGACACTGATTATTGTTGCTCTCAATTATAGTCTCTCAACTGTATTTATTTGTTCTGGAAAATGCTACACTGTACATGAAAACAATCTCCATTACAACGAGTGCCCTTCTTTGCATCTTTCTGGCCTAGTTAGTTCTGTTGACCTGTGCTAATGAGGCCAGTCCTGGGACTTCAAACCCCATCCTAATCAGCTGTGCATAGGGAGTTAAACTCCATGGACACATACCAAGAGTCTCAGCCAAACATCTGACCAATACTTGTTATCTGTTATAGGTCAGGAATGAGACTCTTGATTGTGTGGCTACATTCATGGTTTTCATTGTCACTATTGAATAAAAATTTCAAAACCTTGTTTTACACTGTTGTATTAATGGTGCTGCTGCCCCAGTATGCCTTATGTCTAGAGTGGCACTAACAGTCACGAGACAAGCCAGAAAGTCTACCTTGATGCCTCCCCATTCTTCTCCCTTGTATCCAATCCATCACCACATCTTGCTGAGTTTTGCCTCCTGCATATATTTTGAAGCTATCTACTTGCTGACATGTCAGGTGTCACTAAGACAGACAGAGTGACCACAGGATGCTGGTAACAGAAGCATTAGCTTTGCACTACAGATGTTTACTTTCGATACTACCACGCTC
This sequence comes from Rhynchonycteris naso, assembly GCA_037038555.1. Taxonomy (NCBI): domain Eukaryota; kingdom Metazoa; phylum Chordata; class Mammalia; order Chiroptera; family Emballonuridae; genus Rhynchonycteris; species Rhynchonycteris naso. Next base: position 127,375,311 of record CM072999.1, read on the forward strand.
AGTCCTTCACCTGTTAGCTTTTATGCTGATCTTAAAATACACACGTAGGTTCTCTCTCCTTCTGAAAGCTTGTTAAGGTCTTTCCACTGCTTGCCAAATAAAAATTGAATTCTTTAAAGTGGCATAAAAGAACTTGCCAGATCTGGCTGCTTCTCACCCAACAAGCCTCATCTCCCTTGCTCGCTGGATACTAGTACTCCCCAGTGCCAATCACATTACCTAATATATAGTTGGCACACATCAAATTCAGATAAAGAAATGAATGATTATCTTGCCATTCTCACTCTTGCACATGCTGCTTCGGACACAGATCCTTCTTCAGTTTCTCCAGCACTGCCTCTATATTCAAGGCTTTTAGTTCTGTTTGTCCTATGTTTCCAGACCTCCGTCCCCTTTTTGCCCATTTTATTTGTGATCTCAGTTTATACAGTGTTCCTCTGGGAATCCTTTCTTCAACATATAGACAAAATCAGTTTTGTTTTAATTATACATTCCCTTTATTTGCTCTTAGAGCATTCCTCAGATGTTTCATTAAATATTTGTGTATTTGATTATTGAGTTTCTTCTACCGCACTATAAGCTCTATGAAGCTAGAGAAAATATGCTTGTGTTGCTAATCATTTAAAAAACTTTGGAGTATGTTGTCAGATATTTGTTAAGCAAAAATGAATGACTGTATTCTCCCCACATTGATCCTTTAAAGGCCAAGTCCAAATATTTTCCCAAAGACTCATTTTCTTAGTTGCTTTATTCATTTTTTATAATGTTTATTGCATTTTTTTTAATTTTTAAATTACCAATGTTGGTATATGTTTTATAATTGCTGGCTTTTCCAGATTATTTTGTATACTATCAATTGCCTACATGCCACCTATTCTTTCTTCCTTATCTTTAATTAGAAATATTTCCCTACAGTCTAAGTTTATTTTTATTAGTGCATCCCATCTACTGCCAGAACAATCCTTCAATGAATGATGTCCAGATTGACCTTATTCTCCAGGTCTGCATCTATTCTTTGGTGCTTTACTAGCTTTTTATATTGAATTTATTGGGGTGACATTGGTTAATGCAATTATACAATTTTCAAGTTTACATTTTATGATACATGATCTGTGTACTGCATTGCATTTCCACTAAAGTCAAGTCATCTCCTATCACCTAGCTTTATCATTTACTCCCCTCCCTCCCCTTTCCCTCTTATAACCACCGTACTGTTCTGTGTCTGTGAGTTTTTGTTTGTTCATTTGTTGCTTTTAGTTTTATATTTTACATATAAGTTAAATGATATGGATCCTGAGTTTTCTGCTCAATTTCACTTTGCATGATATTCTCAAGATCTATCCACACTGTCACAAATGGCAGCATTTCGTATTTTCCTATGGCTGAGCAGTATTCCATTGTGTATATTCACCACATCTTTATCTAATCATTGATTTTAGGACATTTTGGTTGGTTTCATTTCTTGGTCACTGTGAATAATGCTGCAGTAAACATAGACTTATATATATTTTTGGGAGTAAATGTTTCCAAATTTTAGGGGTAGATACCCAGAAGAGAGGTTGCTGGGTCATATGGTATACCTATTATTAATTTTCTTAGGAGCCTCCATATTGTTTTCCATAGTGGCTGACACTGAAAGAGAAATTACCAATGTGGCCTGCACCTTTTACATAGAGTCCAGACTTATGCTGAGAATTACTTTCTCTAGTTCAAATCAGTAATCAACTTAATACCTAAAAAACAAATTTTTCTGAATTCTGAAATTCTTCTCCTGAATTCTCCATCTCATTAATTTGACCACAGTATGCTACCATTTTTTTGAATGAACTAGGTTCAGTTAGGTTTAAAACCCATTGAATCTTCTTGCCTCCATTTCCTTTGTGTCCTAAATTTAATCAGAATTGTTTATTTGCTTCTGTTATTTTTAACTGATTTTGGATTCCATTATGCTTTCACAGTAAAAGACTTAACTTTTCTCCTGTATAAACAAAGTAGCAACATCCTAATTCATGTAATTTCCTTTTCACTTCCAGTTATCATTACTGTCAAATTGATCTTCCTCAATAAAATCCCACTGCTTTCCAAGACTGTGGATCCTCAACACATTAGTTCCTTATTTAAGGATATTTAATGTTTACCTTTTGCATACTCACTGAGGTAAAAATTTTCTTAAATGTTTCTAGTATATCTTGCTAGATTACTACAACTGCAAATTCCCTTGAAAACATACCTTTTCTAGAACATATTCAGCCTTTCTAAATTCTTTGAGTTTGATCTTACTATTCCACCTGACTGAAGTGACTTGTAGCTTAAGATCTTGTGAAAGCAGAAGGGGTGTTCTACCCATTTTGAACACTTCATGTCAAATGATACTTTTTCCAGCTTATACCCTTACTGAAATTTATAACACCTTTGGCAACTCTTTCATGAAGTGGATATTTTTCTTCATATTATAACTATTAAGTCCTTGTCTTGTTTCCTTAACAGAGACTGTAAACTCCTGAAGAGCAGGCACTATTTCTTATAAATTTTATGTTTCCCACAATGCTGATTTCAGTGATTGACATATACTAGGTACTCAATTAATATTTGTTGAATTAAACTAATTCCATAGGAAACAAAACTAATAAAATGTATTTACATAGAAAAATATTCAAGAAATCACTGAAATTTGTACAACATAATGCATAGAATAATGTATTGTTCCTGCTGTATCATTTTCTTTATTACAAGATTTAATAGTATTATTTATGTTTATAAGATTTAGCTGTCTTTAAATTTTCTAATAAAACTTTAAAGTTGTTTCTAAACTTCTGTGAGATAGTTATACCAAATAATACCTATACCTTTTACAGCTCACAATACTACAGCACAAAGATTTTATAACCTACTTAAGGTTATACGACTGATAACAAAGACAGAACTAAAATCAGGGTCTTTCACATATCTCCAAAGAGAACATACAAATGGCTAACAAACCTATAAAAAGGTATTGAATCACTAATCATCAAAAAGATGTGAATTAAAACCACAATGAGATATCTCCTCAGAGCTGTCACAATGGTTTTAATCAATAAAACAAACAGCAAATTTTAATGAAGATTTGGAGAAAAGGGAACCCTCGTGCACTGTTGGTGAAATTACAGATTGATGCAGCCACTATGGAAAACAATATTGAGGTTCTTCAAAAAATTAAAAATAGAACAACCATGCAACCCAGCAATCCCATTCTAATACACTAATTGAATATATATAATGTTCATTGCAGCATTATTTACAATAGCCAAAACATGGAAACAGCCTAAGTGTCCATTGATAGACAATTGGTAAAAAGAAGTGGTATATATACACAATAGAATATTACTTGGCCATAAAAAAGAATGGAATCTTACCATTTGTGACAATATAGATGGACCTAGAGGTTATTATGCTAAGTGAAATAAAGACAGAGAAAGACAAAAAACATGAGGAAAAAGACAAAAAACATGTTGATATTTACAAAATAATTACAGGTATATAAAGTACAGTGTAAAGAATAGTCATTAATATTATAATAACTGTATATGGTCAGTTGGCTATTGTTATATAAATATCTAATTACTATTCTATATACCTGAAATTAATATCATATTGGATGTCAATAGTAATTGAAAAACATTTTTTAATTAAAAAAAAAATCCAGGTCTTTCAACATTTGTGATAATAATATATTGTCTCCTAATCCCAGTATTATTTGTCTGCAGATGTAAAGTCAATTTAATATTTAAATAAAAGTTAATGTTTTAAATTTTTTAGCTAGAATTATAATATGTGGGTAATATATTTGTCTAAATATTCTGAAAAATGATAGGACAACTGGAATAAATCTTTAATGCAAAAAGAAAAAATGCAGAAAAATAGGATTTAAAAAAAATGAAAAAAGAGGAAATGTCAGTAATTAGAATGTATCAGTTACTTGCAGTTAAATATACACAATTAGTGGTGTATAAATGTATATAAATGTATATTCACATATATGTGTATATGCCATCTGATTGAAAATATTAGGCACATGATTATTTCTCCCAACCTCATGATTTTCGAATATGGATTTTAGTGAGTTTCTCAGAGACCATACTCATCTCTTGACAATGAATCATTAATCCTATATTATATAATAGCTAAAAGGGCACAACATTGAGATTTATTGTCTCATCAAAATTTAATTATGTTTAGTTTGAGTTTGTAACATAACATAAAATAAGATTTGTAAAACTGCAACAAGTTCTCTTATTTTAGTGTTATTTGTACCCAGCTGTTCGCACATGAATAAGCCAAACTGAGAATCTTAGTGACAGTTTGCAGTTTGGACCTAGAATCACATTAGAAATTGTACAAGGAAGACACGGTGCTTAAACTTCAATAGTCACCTCCTTTCATCATTCATTCTTAGCACTGAATGCAGGCTCAGAAGAATTGGAAATCTCAAGGTCCCACGGTGGTAACATGAATATATATATATATATATATATATATATATATATTAGTTTAGGGGGAGTAGGGGAGACAGAGGCAGACTAGCGCATGCATCCTTACCAGGATCCACCCAGCAAGCCCACTAGGGGCAGTGCTTTGCCCATCTGGGCCATTGCTCTGTACTGATCTCTACTTAGAACCTCAGGTGAAGAAAATGGAGCTATCCTGAGCATCTGGGCCAACTCACTCTGATCGAGTCATGGCTGCAGGAGGGGAGGGGGAGAGAGTGAGAGAGAGAGAATTTAAAAAGGTAGGGATGGAGAAGCAGATGGGCGCTTCTCCTGTGTTCCCTAACCGGGAATCAAACCTATCCACATGCCAGCCTGACACTTTATCACTGAACCAACTGGCCAGGGCCAACATAAAATATTCTGATAAAAAAACATGTATAGCCTGTGGTGGTGCAGTGGATAAAGCGTTAACCTGGAACACTGAGGTCACTGGTTCGAAACCCTTGGCTTGCCTAGTTAAAGCACATATAGTAGTTGATGCTTTCTGCTCTTCCCCCTCCTCTCTCTCTCCTCTCTAAAATAAATAAAATCTTTTATAAAAGTTCCCCAAAAAAGTATAAAAATTTTTGACACACTGAAAATTAAGAGTTTTAAGTGCATGTAAGTGCACTGATGTTGCTAAGGAAATGGCATCACTTAGCTAGAGAGAAACATCTATTCTTGTCATTCTCCCCCAAAAAACCTTTTTTTGAAAAGTACTATGGCTATTTCCACCTGGTTATAGATATCAAAAAAGATTTCTGAAATGTTAATCCTAAATTGAAATTGAGTAGAGATTATGTTTATATTTATAATTAATAACCTAAGAATTTCATGTCTCTACATAAAATGTTCTATAATCTTACTACTTTTATTGCTTTAAATGAATTTATTTCTATTTTTAAGAGTAAGATTAGAAAAATATTAATTTTTCTAATTTGATTAGGTAAAACATTGCTTTATATAAAAAGTAATCTCTCCTCTTAATGGAAAGTTGTGTTTTAAAAAATGTTTGCTACAAGTAGAACATTTCAGTCATTTAAAAGTACTTATAATATAATTTGATTTGTCAAATTTTTTAGAAATTATAAAAATAATTTTTCATAGTTCAATTACAGTTGACATACTATGTTATATTAGTTTCAGGTATATACCCGTGTTAGACATTATAACTTACTAAATGATTAGCCTTATATATCTCATACCCATCTGACACCATAGATAGTAGAATATTATTGACTCAATTCTCTATGCTTTACATCCTCATGACTATTCTGTAACAACAAATTTTCACTTCTTAATTTTTCACTTTTTTCACCCATCTCCCCAACACTCTCTATTTGGCAACCAACAAATTGTTCTTCATATCTATAAGTTTGTCTCTATTCTGCTTATTTTTTAAAAATTCAATTGGTGAGCCTGACCTGTGGTGGCGCAGTGGATAAAGTGTCGACCTGGGAACACTGAGGTCGTCAGTTCAAAACCCTGCACTGGTCTGGTCAAGGCACATATGGCAGTTGATGCTTCCAGCTCCTCCCCCCTTTCTCTCTCTCTCTCTCTCTCTCTCTCTCTCTCTCTCTCTCACTCTGTCTCCTCTCTAAAAAAAAAAAAGAAAATGAATAAAAAAATAAATAAATAAAAATTCAATTGGTGATAGGTAGGTATTTATTGCCATATTATTGCTCATATTTTATAACTTTCTTCTTCTTCTTCTTCTTCTTCTTCTTCTTCTTCTTCTTCTTCTTCTTCTTCTTCTTCTTCTTCTTCTTCTTCTCCTTCTCCTCCTCCTCCTCCTCCTCCTCCTCCTCCTCCTCCTCCTTTATCTTCTTTTTTTAAAGTTCATGGTGTCCCAGAGTTTATAAAAGAGTGAAAAACACAGACCTGTTATCCATACTGCAGTATAATATGCAAAATATCCCACTTTTTATAGGAGAGGCATTCAATTCAAAATTGCAGTCTTAGGCAGCACTCTTTTAAATAGTTATTGTCTTTGCAAGTCATCTGACTGACTTTTCAGTGCTGCACAGATTAAGAGTGGGAGGTCAGGACAGTGGCTTTCTCTGGAAACAGAGCATTTACAGGCAGCCACAGACAGACGTTATCTAAATGACCACAATTATGCTATTACCTGCTTTTCAGTTGAATGGCTTTTTTATTTATTAACTTTAATGGGGTGACATTAATCAATCAAGGTACATAGGTTCAGAGAAAACATCTCCAGGTTATTTTGACATTTGTTCATGTTGCATACCCATCACCCAAAGTCATATAGTCTTTCATCACCTTCTCTCTGGTTTTCTTTTTGCCCCTCATCTCCCCCCACCTCCTTCCTTCTTCTCCCCACCCCTGGTAACCACCACACTGTTGTCCATGTCCCTGAGTTTCATTTTTATGTCCCACCTTTGTATGGAATCATATAGTTCTTAGTTTTTTCCGATTTACTTATTTCACTCAGTATAATGTTATCAAGGTCCATCCATGTTGTTGTAAATGATCTGATGTCATCATTTCTTATGGTTGAGTAGTATTCCATGGTATATATGTACCACATCTTCTTTATCCAATCATCTATTGAAGGGATTTTTGGTTGTTTCCATGTCTTGGCCACTGTGAACAATGCTACAATGAACACGGGGCTTTACATACCAGTGTTTTGAGTTATGGATGTATATTCCCAGTAGGAGGATTGCTGGGTCATATGGTAGTTCTATTTTTAATACTTTGAGGAACCATCATACTTTCTTCCATAATGGTTGTAGTACTTTACATTCCCACCAACAATGGATGAGGGTTTCTTTTTCTCCACAGCCTCTCCAACACTTGTTATTACCTGTCTTGTTGATAATAGCTAATCTAACAGGTATGAGGTAGTATCTTGTTATAGTTTTGATTTGCATTTTTCTAATAGCTAATGAAGATGAGCATCTTTTCATATATCTGTTGACCATTTGTATTTCTTCCAAGAAGTGTTTGTTCATGTCCTCTTCTCATTTTTTATTGGATTGTTTGCTTGTTTGTTGAGTTTTATGAATTCTTTGTGTATTTTGTATATTAAGCCCTTATCTGTACTGTTGTTTGAAAATATCATCTTTCATTTAGTTGGCTGGCTGTTTGTTTAGTTGTCAGTTTCTTTTGCTGTGCAAATGCTTCTTAGTCTGATGTTGTCCCATTCATTTATCTTTGCTCTCACTTCCCTTGCCTTTGGAGTCAAACTCATAAAGAACTCTTTGGAATTTCCTCCTCGTCGTCATCTTCTTCTTTTCTTCTTCTTCTTCTTCTTCTTCTTCTTCTTCTTCTTCTCTAGAACACCTTTTAACATTTCATGCAATATTAGTTTTGTGGTGATGAACTCCTTTAGCTTTTTCTTGACTTGGAAGTTTTTTCTATGACCTTAAGTTCTAAATAACAACTTTTCTGGGCAGAGGAATCCTGGTTGTAGGTCTTTGCTTTTTATCACTTTGAATATTTCTTGCCAATCCCTTCTGACCTGCAACATTTCTGTCAAGAAACCAGCAGACAGTCTTACGGGAGCTCCTTGTAGCTAACTAACTGCTTTTCTCTTGCTGGTTTTTCTCTTTGTCTTTAACCTTTGCCGTTTTAATTATAATATATCTTCTTTTAGGCCACTTTGGGTTCATCTTGTGTGGGACTCTCTGTGATTTCTGGCTTGGTATGTCTCTTTTCTTCACCAGTTAGAGAAGTTTTCTGTCATTTTTTCAATGAGGTATTCCATTTCTTGCTCTCTCTTTACTCCTGCCAGCTACCCCATGGTGCAATGTTAGTATGCTTAAAGATGTCCCAGAGGCTCTTCACATTACCTTCATTCTTGGGGGAGGAAGATATCTTTTTCTTTTTGCTGTTCTGATTGGGTATTTTTTGCTTTCTTCCAGCGGGTTCAAGCCTAGGTCACTTGCATGCTGTGTTCTGGCTGGGCTTGCCCAACATGAGCTACAAAGCTATCTGCAGATGTGGGACTAGCACGTGTGAGTCTGCCTGCATCTTTTCTATCAGTCTCTATGAGGCTCTTCTGTATATCTTTAGTTATAGGACTTTCCATTCAGGTGGTTTTGAACGATGGTGGATCTATTGTTTAGTTGTAATTTTGATGTCAATTTTTTTTTGTAGTTTTCTGAAGTGATACGCAGGGAAGCAGAGACAGACTTCCGCATGCGCCGGACCAGGATCCACCTGGCATGCCCACCAAGGAGCAATGTTTTGCCCATCGGGGGCATTGCTTCATTGCAACTGGAGCCATTCTAGCGCCTGAGGCGGAGGCTGTGGAGCCATCCTCAGCACCCGGAACAACTTTGCTCCAATGGAGCCTTGGCTGCAGGAGGGGAAGAGAGAGATAGAGAGAAAGGAGAAGGGGAAGAGTGGAGAAGAATATGGGCACTTCTCCTGTGTGCCCTGGCCGGGAATTGAATGTGGGACATCCACATGTCAGGCCAAGGCTCTACCACTGAGCCAACAGGGAAGGACCCAGATTTTTTTTTTACATATAATTTTTTTTCTTTTTTATTGTGAGTTGGTTAAATAGACATCTGATGTATTGCTGTTTATTCACTGGAGTGTTTTATATCTTCATTTGTTGAGACTGTAACTGCCCTCATGTTTCCTTTTCACTTGTGGATTCAAGCATAGGTTAATTCAACACATCTGTGTAACATTTTAGTATGACCCAGCAAGGGCCCAAGAATTGGAAATGCAATGTGGACACTTTGGATGACATTGTCCGTTCTCAAGCTACTGTCATCAATTTATGTGAACTTATTTTTTTTAAGGTTTTCTAGTTTCAATCCACTGGGTGGAAAAAGAGAGTCACTGAACCTTGAGTAAAAAATTGATGTCCATTTTTGCAATTGCTCTATTCAATCTTCAGTAAATAGCTTTGAAATATGTCCTACCTACCTAGTATTTTTGCATGTTGATCCCACTCTTGTTTTACATTGCAAAACTTCTCTGGATCACAGTTAAGGTAGCATAACTATTTTTAGAGACTGAGAAAAGCTCAGAAAATTGTGCTGGTTCATGCAGCTTCCCCTTAGTAGCTACTTCCCAAAGTAAAGCTACTATGTTGGCCAAAATGGCGTGCTTAAAAGCAGCAAGAAAGTAGTTCCTGTGAAGAAAGGGTGCAGAGAGGCTGTACAGGTCAGTCATTCAGAGTCCTCTCTTCTCTCATACTGATATTTTTCAAACTTTTTAATAAAATTCATAAGGTAAATATATTAAAAAATTCTGAAGATGTAACATAAGCAAGCCATCCTTATTAAAAATCAGCTTGAATTAAAATGTAAATTTAATTTGAAAAATAATATACTTACTAGGAGTTTAATAAAAACTATGATGTTCTGCAATGAATTGAGAAAGAAACTATACTGAGAGTATTTGGTTAAATATGTCCATTTCTAAAGAAGCTGACTTTCCTTATCCTTAACTAAAGTAGTACTCATCTGATTAGTGTTTACAAGCAAACCTTCTGGAATTGATGTGCAAGTATAAAAAAAAGAATTACCGAGAAATAAAATAATTGCACTTGAAGGACAACCTATATTTTGTTTCAACTTCAGAAATTGTTAATAATTTAAATGACTATGTGAAGTGGCAGCTTTCATAGTGGTGACGGCAGAGTCAAGGTTGGTTAGTTTTCATTTATGGATTATTAAATTGTGATAAAAATGTTTCTCCTCACAAATAATGTGAGAAGCTTCTTTAAAGTGATGGATGCAGGAATGCATGTATTCATCTACCCATCCGTTCACTGAATGACAAGTGACTTCTATGGGCCAGTCACTGTTCTAGGTACTAAAAGCATAGCAACAGAAAGAGACAAAAATAGCTAGTCTTATACAGCTAATATTCTAGTGTAAATAAAAATGCAACCATCACCACTGCTGCCACAAATAACAACAAAGCAATAGCAAAATAATAAAACTCTACTATCTGTTAAATAGTTACAAGTGCTATAAAAATAAATAAGTAAAATAAAATAAAGCAGAACAAAAAAAAGTGTTAGAGTTTGAGGATGTTGCAATTCATTTGCCTTTAATAGGTTTCAGAATGATTTAAAAAATAAATTGGCCTGATCAGGCAGTGGCACAGTGGATAGAGCATCAACCTGCGATGCTGAGGATCCAGGTTCAAAACCCCGAAGGTTGCCGGCCTGAGTGCATGATCACCACCTTGACTGCAGAGTCACTGGCTTGAAGCTAGGAGTCACTGGCTTAGCTGGAGCCCCTGGTTCAACGCACATATGAGAAGCAATCAATGAATAACTAAAGTGCTGCAACTACAAGTTGATTCTTCTCAACTCTCTCCTTTCCCATCTGTCTCTGTCTCTAGCTATCTCTCACTAAAAAGGGAAGTAAATTGATAATTATTAATGATAAAGCAATAAAGAGTAAAAAGCATTCATTTTCTGTCAAATTACCAAGCAATTAAAATTAACTGAAAATTAATCTTTTTTCCCCATAATTGGGGCGGGGGGGGGGGTGAGAAGAACACATAAAACAGTGTCATAGAGAGCAGAAAAGCAAATCCTGGAGGAAAGTAGGGAGGGTGTTGGGGGCAGGGGGGTAAGGGGGATGTTGAGGGAAACACAGGGAAGGGAGGATGTATTTGGGAGGACATTAGAATCTATGTAAACACAATAAATTAAAATCAATAAAAAAATAAAAACCAAGAATTTCACATGTTTAGAGCTGATTAGAAACTAAATAGCTCTCAACTGATTAAAGAAAGCTAAATTTTATTTTTATTACATAGAATTTTGAAGTATAAAATCTTGATATTGAACTTCATATTATAAATATAAAATCATATTAAAAATTATATGTGCACCTGTGAATACTGTGCATTTCTTTCTTCTGCTGTGTATCATATTTTGTTTTAAAAGAGGTGTTAAAGGGCTCTCTAGATAAGCTCTCACTTCTTGGCCATAGAAAATTCAGAGATATAGTTAAGCCGTATAAAACTTCTGATATGTCAAATACATTTAGAAAGAAGATAAGCATGACAAAATCACATTGCTGCCTCCTTATGATAAGTAATTTAAACATTATGGGTATATTTAATGTTGAAGTCATAAAGTTTCATTTAGAAAGTTTGCATCTTGATAAATCTGCTTTGGTGAAAATATAATCAACTAGTTACCTTAATTAAATATTGCAGACCAATTCAAAGCTAAATGTCTAATGGCTTTATAAACTACCCCATAATGAGCAGGGAACTTATTGTTATTTTGTATATGGGTTGAAATAAAATATATACGTAAGTTTTGTAGCAGAAAAGCAACCCAATGGAGGATCGACACTCAGATAACTATAAGAGGAAAAGAGAATTTATTAATAAAAGCCAGCAGAGCATGTGGGGCGAGTAGCTGCAAAACATGTGCTACCCGAAATTAGATTTCTTATATCTTATATACCCTTTACAGAACACAAGTTTACATATAGGTGTCTCGTGATTCCTTTGTCTAGAGGTACATATATCCATCACATGATTTCAGGATGGGAAGGGGTTTACATGATGTCAGAGGATAAGCGTTTGTAAATTGCCTCTTAAGGAGAAAGAAAGAGGAAAGGGCTACTCAAATCTTCCCTCCCCCTCCTGCATTCCTGGCTGTTCACCTTCTTCCTCACAGGTGTGGGGAAGGGAGGAGGTCCTAGTCTCCTTCCTCCTATTCAAAACCTTTTAAGTAAGAAAACCTCTCCATTTACAATATAGTAGCCCTTCCTAAGCAGGAATGCAATCGGCCATCTTGAGCTGGTGTAAATCACACACAAATATAAAAATCATATTTATGAACTCTCTGTGAATGCTTTGCCTAAATCATAAAATGCCTTTTAAGCCTCTTAGTAAAAAAGGGCTTCTTATCTCAGTATATGACAATTTTTATGCAAACATGTAAAATTTTGCTCAGCTTAAATATAGCAATCATCTTTAAAATTAAATTTCATTCAGGTTAATGTTTGGCACAGGGTATAATTTAACAAATATTTTTAATAAATGATAATAAGTATTTAGGAAACATCATGCCGGTAATGAGTAATTTACGTACCTTACTTTGTTTGATGTGCAAAATAACACTATTATGCATTTACTATTATTACTATGCCCTATTTAGAATAAATACATTATATTGAATAAAGTCAAGCAGTCTGGGTATGAATCTCAGCTCTACTGTTTGCTAGTTGTCTGGTCATACTTATTTTCTTTCCAATATGCCTTAATTTCTTCAACTCTAAATGGGAATAATAATAGTATCTAGCTCACAGACTAATATGAAAAATAAATAAATTAAAGCATGTAAATTTGGCAGAACAATGAATTCAACATTAAGCATTCAGTATATGTTACCTTCTGTGGTGATGGTAGTTGCAGTAATCTCATAGGTAAATATCGGAAGCTAAATAAGCTAATATGTTGTAACTAGAAAACAGTTGAGCAAAGGCACAAAATCAAGTGTCCTACCTTTAAATATTGCATTTTTCCAAAGTTTAATGTGGTCTTTTACAGTTTGGATGGTAGAAAAGTAGACTTGCCCTAAATGTAGAAGAAAAACAATTCATAGATATGAGGGTATTATCAGCAAGCTCTGCAAATTAAACACTATTTAAATTGTAATTTTACCTTGAATTTTTCTATTGATTTAAAATTTTTAAAATAATTATTTGAGATTTCTTCAGTTTTTGATGGCTGTGTTGATTACATTAATATGTAATCTCCTTTAAGAGAATGAGTTCAAGAATACATTGTTTTGATTAAAAAAATAAACAAGAATTATTTTGCAATATATGCAAATATTTAATTACTATGTTGTACATCTGAAAACAATATGCTGTTATATGTTATTTATACTTCAATTTAAAATGAAATACATAAAACAGTATAATATATATTGAATTAATCATATATACTTTTTTTCTTTGTATAAATTGGAAATGAACCCAGAGCACAAGAACTGGCTTGCCATTAGTATAATATATACTTTCCTTTGCTTCTATTTTATTCATTTTTGGGACTAGCTTGTGAGGGGTATTCAAAAAGAAGACATTAGCACCAATTCATCATTACTGGCAAGCCTTTTACCTTTTAATGGGTGTGACTGAAGTAATGGAAAATAAAACAACACACAACTCTCTTTCCACTTTCCATCATTTTTTTCCCACAAACTTATAACCTAAAAACCCAGCTCACCTCTCTCTGACTCTCTCTGTCTCTTTCACCAAAAAAAAAAGAAAACAAACAAACAAATAAAAAGCTCAATTTTTTCCTTTGTGTATCTTCCTGATAACTTTATTGTCTTTGATTTTACCAAACTCTAGTTCACAAAAGTAGCTACAACTAAACAATTGCAGAAAAACGGTGGTCCAAATGTACAGTGTCTAACATTAGGAACAAAGGTGAATTTGGGAAGACTTTTCCCAACCTATCTTTTATCTAGGGATATCTAAAAGAAGTCTACCTGGAACAGTCAGGTAAGACTAGCTCCATTTTTATTTGGTAGGTAAAAAAGGGCTTCTACCTGCGTCTTCTTAAATGTGTAAAGTTGCTACTTTCCTGAGGCCTTTTATCTGATTAGGCCAACTTTTATTGTAAAGAATAAATAGTATTTTATTAAAAATTGGAATGTGAACTGTCATTTAAAAGTCATTTACTCAAATCTTCAACTATAAATTAGATATTATTTATTCAGTCTGACCAATATTTTTATTTTTTCTCCTCTCCCACCTATTGTCTCTCTCTAAAATGTATATGAATTTCCCTGGCCAGATAGCTTGGGTGGTTAAAGCATCATCTGAAGTGCAAAGGTTGCTGGTTCCATCCCCAGTCAGGGCACATATAGGAAAAGATTGATGTTCTTGTCTCTCTCTCTCTCTCCTTTCTCTCTTGCTAAAATCAATAAATAAAAAGATAGTATATGAATGAATGTGAGAAAAGTGAGTCATAATTTTAATTCTGTTAACACATACAGAAGTCAATAAATATATATTGATTTTTAAATGTAATTACTCTACAAGACCCACTTCACTGTATATTCTGTGTGTGTGTGTGTGTGTGTGTGTGTGTGTGTGTGTGTGTGTGTGACAGACATAGAGAGGGACAGATAGGGACAGACAGACAGGAAGGAAAAGAAATGAAAAGCATCAATTCTTTGTTGCGGCACCTTAGTTGTTCATTGATTGCTTTCTTATATGTGCCTTGACCAGGGGGCTACAGCAGACTGAGTGACCCCTTGCTCAGGCCAGCGACCTTGGGTTCAAGCTGGTGAGCCTTGCTCAAATTGGATGAGCCCACACTCAAGCTGGCGACCTCGTGGTCTCAAACCTGGGTCCTCTGCATCCAAGTCTGACACTCTATCCACTACACCACTACTGCTCAGGCCAATTTATATTTTTGTATTATTACTTATTAATTATTGTATTAATTATCATACGAACAACTGAGAAATTATTTTTGCCTTATATAATTTTGCTCATGACATTTTCCTTTCCAAGATATCATTTTTTCTTTCTACACAAAATAACCTCCTCTATACTTTTATTTTATTTGCCTCAATTATTAGTTATTTAAGAAGCTGTCTATCACTGACTGTTGTCCACTACAATTCCTTTTGTGTTTCATGTTTTTTGGGGCATGTTCTCTCATCACTCAGTAGCACAGTTATGTTGTCTCATTCTAATTCAATGTTGATTTTTACTTATTTGAATCTTAGCAAATGCTGGGCACGCTGTGGCTTACTACAATGAGAGAAAGAAGCCCTTGAATTCTGCATGTCCCCCTAGAAGGGTGGGCACTGGGGAAGGCTGACATTCTTTCAGGGACTGAAATCCAGTCTAGCAACCAAAAATGCAATAACTGTGTAAGACGCGACTCATGCTTTAGTTGTCCTTGTTAATTTCAGCTTTCTTACTGATCCCAAAATAGAAAGTATATCCACCTGAATTGTTTTAAGTGTCTCTGTGCATCTTTCACTGTTTTTGTTCATGGACTCCTTTTTCAAATCTGCCCCCCAAACTGAAATGTCAAGCACATAGTGCTTACCAATTAATTGGTTGCTGAAATAAATTCCATTGAATTAAAAGCCCAAAAAAGGCTCAGTTGGCAAGAATGTTAACTTGGGGACTAGCCCTAGAAATCTGAATCAAGGTTCCTTGAGTTTTTCTACCTAATATCATTTTGATATGTAGCTGAGTTTAGAGTTAGTTGTTCCCCCATAAAATGGTTGAACACTATTGAGCAGGTCTCTTAAAAAACATGTGTACGAGTACTGACCTGTGGTGGCGCAGTGGATCAAGTGTATACCTGGAACGCTGAGATCAAAACCATGGGCTTTCCCAGTCAAAGCACATATGAGAGTTGATGCTTCCTGCTCTTCCCCCTTTCTCTCGCTCTCTTCTTTAAAACAAATAAATAAATAAAAATAATTTAAAAGATACATGTATTAGAAAACTATGACATTGAGACAAATATTGAGAAAAAAGGAAAAGAATGAGTAGTTTATAGTGTCTGTGGGGAAAAGAACTGTGTTAGGCTTGCTACTGGTTTCCCAGCTGCCAATGCTTTGCTCGATTAGTGCTTGAGTACTCATCAGAAAGCCGCCACGTGAGTGTCTATATGAAAAGCTATGGGTCCTTTCACTTGGTGATACTCCCAGATTGCTCTCCTTCCACTGTGATGTGCAGTTTCCCTGATTCCCCCAGCTGCCACCCTGAGGGGTGCTTTATCTGATACCTTGCCCTCCACTGTAAAAAGAGGTTTTCCTTTGTTAATTCACTTGCCTGTCTCTACAACTCTCCAATAAACAGGAATGGCCCGACACTTTCCGGCTCTGCCTTTCCTCTACAGTCGACCCGAATCCATTGTGAACCTGCCTGGCCTCAGCCACTGGCATTACAGTCTGCCAGAGAAGACATAACTTAAGGACAGATCTTGACTTATAGTGATGATGCTGCCTGCAGTTTCAGCTGAACTGTCCTGTGCTCAGCGGTCTCTGTTTTCACAATTTTTTCATTGTCCTTACTCCAGTTCACAACCTTAAAACAAATAACCATTTAACTGATGGACCCTCAGAGAATTTCAACTTCTTCCAGCCAAAGACCTGGCTGAGGAAAGTGCTCATTTATTTAAACATTTGAAAACTAGCGCTATACATTGTGTTATATACTAGGAATTCACTATAATGTGCGTGATATGCTTCTAACACTATTAAGCCATAATCTGATTTTAGTGTCCTTGTTCATAAATTGAGTATGTAGTGCCTTATAGAGTATTGGTTAATAAGTTCTTTTTGACTAAATAATGAGATACATTGATTTTCTATATTTATATTCCTCTTTCTCTAAATATGACTTGAAGTAATTAAATAAAATATAATTATTATGAAATTGGTTTGACATAGTTTTCAAATTATGAAATTATATAATACAGATTCTTTTCACCTAATGTATGATAAACCCAAGAGCAGAAACCATGTTTTATTTATTGTTGGTTTCCTCATTTCAGGATTTCTTATAGTCTGATTCAAAGATTACGTTCATCAGAGTCATATGGAGTGTTTGATAAAATATGTATTTTGAGACTTCAAACTGAATAAATCAGAAATTTGGGGAAATGAAACCCTAAGTGAAATTTATACATATCACAGGTTGACAGCCCTCACCTGTTGATACTGACCACACTACTTTAAAGACAGACAAACAGAGAAAATACTCACCTGCAGGGTTGTGAGGTGTCATTTCAGCCAGGATATCCTAACCCTGAGATACTCACTGTGACTAAGGACTGTCTTCCAATTTAGATTCCTAGGAGGAAAGGAAGATAGAGCTGTGCTATTTCAAAGTCCTCAGATTTGGAACATAAAAAGTAGATGACATTTCTAGAGCAGATTTGCCTCACTTTACTACAACATGGATAAAGACGGTCCACGTGGAGGAATGCAATACAAACATGGGGTTAGTGAGAAGATATTGCCCAGCCAAAAAAATCTCCAGTGGAAGACTCTTTTCAATAAGGTTTCTGCTTTTTTTTAATTGATTCTCTAATCCACAAGATAGACGAAAATTGATGACCACTGTACAAAGTTCACAGCCTCAACACCTCCAATGTGTGGCTGCCCATGTTATGAATCAAAAAATCAGTTAAATTACCATAGACACTCAAAATCAAGCAGTCTCCCTCTCCTCTTTTGTCTCTCATCTCATCATGTAGGGGTGAGGCTGATGAAAGAGAGGGTTGAAAGAAGCAGACCGAGAACAAACATCCCTCAAAGTGAGCTGCTTGGACAGAGCCTGCAATTGGGGGAAAACTTTAAGTTAACCACAAACCTCTGATTTAAAAAGTATAGGATAGCCTAACCTGTGGTGGTGCAATGGATATAGGGTTGACCTAGAACACTGAGGTCACTGGTTCAAAACCCTGGGCTTTCCTGATCAAGGTTGGGAGTTGATACTACCTGCTCCTCCCCCCCCCCCTCTAATCTCTAAAATGAATAAATAAAAGAATCTAAAATGTGTACGATAAAATCTCAGTAACTGGATCTGTTTTAATAACCCAAGGTGAATAATCACTTGTGAAATTAGACTGACATATCAAAAAGTAATCTTGATGCCCAACAAAATTGTGATAACAGAACAAATTCGACAGCAATTATAAATAAAACCATTTTATGTTTATACCTGACTGAGAAAAAACTCTTTAGAGAAGACAGCAAAAATTTACAGACATAATATAAATTAAATGATTTTTTATTAGGTTTAAAAGCTAACTCATGATCCATATAAGTTAACCTTAATGATGACAATATAAGAGATGGACACTGGGCACTGGCCAGTTAACTCAGCAGTAGAGTGTCGACCCAGCATGTGGATGTCCTGGGTTTGAATCCTGACCAGGGCACACAGGAGAAGTGCCCATCTGCTTCTCCATCCTTCTCTCTCCCCATTCTCTCTGTCTCTCTCTTCCCCTCCTGTAGTCCAGGCTCTGTGGGAGTGAAGTTGGCCAGGGCGCTGAGGACGGCTCCATTGCCTCCACCTCGGGTGCTAGAATGGCTCCGGCTGCAATGGAGCAATGCCTCAAATGAGCAGAGCATCACCTCCTGGTAGGCCTGCCAGATGGATCCTGGTTCAGTGCATGCATCTCTTTGGATAACAACAATTTCCAAATTAGTCTAAACCATGAATAAAACACAGCCCGCAGGTCAATTCGCCTCAGGATTGTGAAGCCTGGTTTACCTCTCACTGACTAATTAAGAAGTGAACACCAGAAAATTAAGAGCCTGAAAACACATGCTGGAATCTCCTGAGCTTTTAGAATTGGAGCATAGAGGCTGAATTGGATCATGTGTAATACTTGCATATGCTCTGGAAAGTATCATAAAGATGCTTCTCCTCTGATGGGTAAAATGACAAAGGTGAGTCACATTGAGGTGAGAGATAATGAGTGGCTTTAAATGAGTCATAAAGCCCAGACTATTGTCTAAAACTAGTTACTTGACACCAGTGATTGCCTCTGATAATGAAGTACTCATTTAGTACAACATTGGAAATTAAAATTATATGATTATGCTTTCAATTTAGGTAAAACACTATCCCTTTTCTATTAAAAAAATTGATACCTAACTTGACATTGTGGATTGAATAACTCATTAACAACTTGCCAACCAAAATGGTTAAATATTTTATTGTGTCTATGCTCCAGGAGGTTACATGAGGTTTTCAAAGTGGCAGTTTGGTTAAATACAAGAAGAAAATAAAAACAAAACAATGACATACTAGAGTATAAGTATGTGGTTTCTATCATTGCAGGGAAAAATAAACTTTGCATTTTGAGAAGAAACAAATTCAATGAAAAATTTTAAAAAATCTTTGGCAACATCTTTTCAATTCCCATTATTTAATGTTGGATGGCAAAGGGGCTTATTAAAAGTTTACGGAAGCCTCTATAATGCTAATGGCTAACCGTGCAATTCTTTGGGCACAGATTCTTTCTACATAATCATTACTATAGGAATCTGAAAACTGTCATTGGCAATTACAAGAGCCAAATTATTAAATGCATTAATGATTTTAGGTTATTGGAGTTCCACCTAATGTACTGAAACAGCAATGTATAAAATGGACTCAAGTGGTCTGAAAGATCTAATGCACCCCACCAAGGTGAGCACTCAATCACTTAATATCCATTTGGATCATCTGTGTATTTAAGATAAGCAGAATAGTGGGAATTAGAGATTATCATTGAGAAACAAACAAAAAAATACACTATATACCTTAAGCAATTTAGGAGTTGTATTTTCTAAGAAGTCAGTGATTTTAAAAGTCCTCTTTTTTTAGAATATTATGTTTTTTAAATTTGATGTGACAAATAATAGTCAACAAAGTCAGGTCTTTTTGAATCAAAATAAGAACTATCTTGAAATAATAACTGCAAACAATATATACACTGGAATGTGAAGTTACTCAGGAAAAAAATCTTTTCATGAGTAAAAACTAAACATTCAAGATTATTTAATTAACAAACAAAGCATACAACTGACTGTATAAACCAAATGTTAACATATATGGATGTGCAGACAGAGTATAAATATATGTATTGAATACTTAAGGCAGTTCTTATTAATTTGGTTTTTTAAAATTTCATATTTTATGTTTTATTCTCTTAAAGAGAACATCACAGAAAATCTCTCCTGAGTTTGCTTTACTAAGTGAAAATAAATTTGAGAATTATTGATACAGAATGTTGCAACTATCTTAATGCAAATGTTTTGAAATGTGGTTATAATTGAGAAATATCAATGAATACGTTCAATAGTCAGTCTCATGACTATTCTTCAGTTATAGTTATATAAATTCATCATATATTGAGATCCAAATTATTTTGAAGTCAATTTTATATAGATGCCTTATTTCATTGTCCAGGAAATTTTTCTGTTTTTGCTATGATCATGGGAAACAAAGACTCACCTGGTATATTTCACATAGTGACAATGTTAAGAACAAACATGAACATGAGATTCCTGGGTTTTTACATACATCTAATAGAAACTTCTATGTGGTTGGAGACTGGAATATTTTCTGAATCCAAAGCTTTGGTAAGCCCCTGGGCAGTAGAACTTTAAGGATGTGTATGATAATATTCCCTATTTAGATGAGCTCAACTGTTCTTCATGTGTCTATTTTTGTCTAAATCTATCTTGGTCTGTTTCTGTTACTGACTCCTTATTCATGCAACAGATATTTACTGAAGCCAATTGGATGCTAAGATTTTGTTTTTGGCACTTGGAAACATCAGTATAAAAAGTATAAAAACATCAATGAACCCAACAGAGTTCCTAGAATGTTTACTGTAATTGTGGAAAGACTGAGGATAAACAATCAATATAATTTTTAAAAGTGAATTATATAGTATATTAGAAGATTATACATAACATGAGAAAATGTAGGTATAAATATACTGCTCACAAAAATTAGGGGATATTTCAGAATGAATATGAAGTGATAAAAAATGAAGCATTTGATTATTTTTATTAAATAAGAACATTAGAAAAGCAAATTACAAGTCAAAGAAAGTTTGATTATACAAATGAGATGCAAAACCAACTTTTATTTCATTGGTCAAAAAGTACTATACAAAAGGATGAAAGTACTGGAATATCTGCACATTCCCTTATTTCCTAATTTTTGTGAGCAGTGTTTATACATCTGGACAAACCAATAAGAAAGCTTGATGTTCCTTTCTTTGCCACTGTTGTGAAGTTTGAGCCCCATGTTACCCAGTGTTCATAAGGGAAACTTCACCATGGCTCCACCGATTTATCCCAATAGAAGCCCAAACTAGTCACCCCTCCTGGGTATCTCAAGACATTTTTATACATGTTTGGGAACTTCCTCTGCTAACTCAAAAGCTTCATCATGTTAGCAATATCTTTATCACCTTATGGTATTTATGGGGTGTCATTAATCTGGATCTTAAGAATTTTAGGTGGGAGTCCATCTCTCCTCCAAGGAGTGACCATAATATTTGTGATCATTTGTAAAGATTCTTTTCCTTTTAAATCTATTTCCTTTTAAATCCCCTGAAATAGGAGACAAAAACAGGAAGTTCTCAGATGCCAGAGAAACCAAGTTTTTTTTTTTTTAATTTTAATGGGGTGACATTAATAAATCAGGATACATAAGTTCAAAGAAAACATCCCCAGTTTTTCTTATCATTCAATTATGTTGCATACCCATCACCCAAAGTCAAATTGTCCTCTGTCACCTTCTATCTGGTTTTCTTTGTGCCCCTCCCCTTGCCCCCTCTCTCCCTCCCCCTCCCCCCACTCCGTAACCACCACACTCTTATCCATGTCTCATAGTCCCGCTTTTATGTCCCACCTATGTATGAAATCATGCAGTTCTCAGTTATTTTATGTTTTACTTATTTCACTCCATATAATGTTATCAAGGTCCATCCATTTTGTTGTAAATGATCCGATGTCATCATTTCTTATGGCTGAGTAAGGAGGAAAGAGCATACAATGGAGTGAAGACAGCCTCTTTAACAAATGGTGTTGGGAAAATTGGACATTTACATGCAAAAAAATGAAACTAGACCATAAACTTACACTATTCACAAAAACAAACTCAAAATGGATAAAACTCTTAAATGTAAGCCATGAAACCATAGTATCTTAGAAGAAAACATAGGTAGCAAGCTCTCTGACATCTGTCGCAGCAATATATTTGCCGATTTATCTCCACGGGCAAATGAAATAAAAGGCAAGATAAACAAGTGGGACTATATCAAACTAAAAAGTTTTTGCACAGCTAAAGACAATAGGAACAAAATAAAATGACAAACCACAAAATGGGAGAACATATTTGACAATACATCTGATAAGGGGTTAATAACCAAAATTTATAAAGAACTTATAAAACTCAACACCAAGAAGACAAACAATCCAATCAAAAAATGGGCAAAAGAAATGAATAGAAATTTCTCCAAAAGGACATACAGATGGCCAATAGGCATATGAAAAAATGCTCAACATCACTAATCATTAGAGAAATGCAAATTGAAACCACAATGAGATGTCACCTCACACCAGTGAGAATGGCGCTCACTAGCAAAACAACACAGAATAAGTGCTGGCGAGGATGTGGAGAAAAGGCAACCTTCCTGCACTGCTAGTGGGAAGGCAGACTGGTGCAGCCACTGTGGAAAAAAAATCTCCAGTATGGAGATTCCTCAAAAAATTAAAAATCGAACTGCCTTTTGACCCAGCTATCCCACTTTTAGGAATATACCCTAAGAACAACATAGCACTGTTTGAAAATATGAAAATGCGCCCCCCTGTTCATGGCAGCATTGTTCACAATAGCGAAGATCTGGAAACAGCCCAAGTGTTCGTCATAGGACGAGTGGAAACTAAGTTTTGTTTTGTTTTTCTGTTTCTTTTATTTTCCCTAGAGATTGAAGAATTAGACAACTATGGTGAAAATTGATATTGTCTTTTCAACATATTCCAATCTGGAACAATCCAGTCTTAAATTATCCCATCCATTTCTACATTGCATATTCAATGAAAAAAAACCAGAACACATAAGAATATTATATCAATCTATCATTCACAGCCTAACCAGGCAGTGGCGCCAGACTGGGATGCAGAGGACCCAGGTTTAAAACCCTGAGGATGCAGGCTTCAGTGCAGGCTCACTTAGTTCGAGCATAGCTCACCTGCTTCAACCCAAGTTTGCTGGCTTGAGCAAGGGATCACTTGGTCTGCTGTAGCCTCCCTACCCCGGTCAAGGCACATATGAGAAAGCAATCAATGAACAATTAAGATGCCACAACAAAGAATAGATGCTTCTCATCTCTCTCCTGTCCCTGTCTGTCTTTCTCTCTGTCTGTCTCTCTCTTGGTCTCTGTCACACACAAAAATATCTAACATTCACTGATTTAAAATATCATAACCAAATATGCAACAGTCAACATCAACACTTATTGACTAAAAAAATTTACAGTAATATGAAAATGTAAATTATTTTATTACTAGTAGTAATTTCATTATTATGAGTAAAGGTTGTATTAATTATTTGTTATCTGGAAATTGGGGAAGGGGAAGCCAAAGTATCTTTTCTTACAAAATACTCAAACTAGCAAAAATGAATTAAACTAAGCACGTTAAAGTCATATGTATTTTAAAATATCACTTTATAATAATTTTTAGAAGTTTGCCTATTCCATATATATGAGTAAAAAATGTTAGCAGATATTTGAAAAATTGAGTTAGCTCTCTATTAGTAAATACTGGATATTTTTTATTGCCTTTGAAAGCTAAGAGTTCAATTTTTTAAAAGCAAGTATTATTCACACTTTTCCTTATTTATGATACTATTATACAATAACTTATTTTCTAGTAATTATCATGTTTGATAAAACACTTTAACCACATTCTTTACCCATCCCTGTTGTAACATACAAAATATATATGTTTGGCTTTTGTTTCAGGCACACAGCTCCTAAATCTATTGGAATCTTTTTCATGAATATAGTTTCTCTACTGTGCAAATGACATGACTCTTGGCTGAAGGACTCTATTTTTCAAGTGGAGACTTTCTCAACCCGATAAAGGCCATCTGTAAAAGAAGCTCTATGGCTAACGTTATATGTAGTGGTGAATGTTTTCTCCTTAAAATACTGAAAAAAGAAGGGATATCTAATCTCACCACTTCTGTTCAACATCTTACTGGAGAACCTAGAACCTGTGTAATAAGGCAAGAGACAGCAATAAAAAGCATATGTTTAGAAATGAAAATATAAAACTATTTTGATTCACAAACAATATGATTGCTTACAGAGAAACCTAAAGAACCTATAAATATATTTGTTAGAAATATTAAGTTAGTTTAATAAGGTCAGTATTTTATCAAGTTAAATTTACAAAACAAACTATATTTCTATATAATGGCAACAAAAAAACTGAAAGTTAAAATTTAGCAAACAATAAGATTTATAATAGTACCAAAAACATAAAATACTTACTAAATCTCATCTCACAAAAGGTATACGTATCTGTATGCTAAAAATCACAAAACAGTGGTGAAAGAAATCCAAATAATTGAAATAAGTAGAAAGATTTATAAGTTAATAAATTAGAAAACAATGTTTAGGGGGGATTTAAAAAATCCCTAAATTGAAATACAGATTTATGCAACCCACTCACCATCGCAGTGGGATTTCTGCTATAAAATCTGACAAGCTAATTCTATAATTTACATGAAAAGTACAAAGGAAATAAAATAACGCAATTTTGAATGAGAGCAAATTTAAAGAATCCATAGTTTTTGATTTCAAGACTTTATTAATCAAGAGAGTATAGTAAGAGAAAAGCATGGGTACAAAGATCAATACAGAATATCTAGATAGGCATCCATACATATAAGGTCAATTGATTTTTGACAGAAATACCAAGGCAATTTAACAAAAAAAAGAGTCTTTTCAACATAAGGTGCTGGTGTCTGGTCATAAATTATTTATAATCCTATCATATATAAATAAATTTATTCTTTTCCAAGCTTGCCGAATCTTGTTATATAATCAGCAAGAAAAAAATCATAGTATTGTTCTTTACATCAGATTTAGAAGGGTAAACTTCCTACTCAATTTACTTAAATGCAAGTACTAAAGCATAATCTGATATAAAGAGACGCACCACCCACCCATACACAACATACCAGCATACAGCAGGTACAGCATAACTACCAAAAACATTTTTATGCACAAAGGGGATAATGGGACTCACATCATTGTTGATCTATACTAAGTCCGCAGTCCACCCAAACAAGTGTTAGATCTTTCTGGAATCCAATAAGCTTCTTAAAGACCTTATCATTAAGTGAAAAGGATACCTGAGATGACCCATTAAATTCAGAAATGGGCCTTTTGGGGATCCAAAGGTGTTTTTTCATTTTCTACTGTCTTTGGGCCTTTAATTTCAAGTTCTTAATGCTTCATAAATGTAATTCTCTTAAAACTCACAGGTCGCCTGTGAATAATTCTGTGGTTCACTTCACTCTCAAAAGCCAAAAGCAGAAATCATTCAACATAATAACTCTGTACCTTGTACTTCTCATATGACAGTGAAGACAATGGTTATAAGCTTCTTAAAGACCCTTTCATTGGAAAGAGGCTAAGGCAGTGGTGTAAGTAAACATGGTACTCGCCTCCTCCCATAACCACATCAAAATTAAAACTGAACTATCAGTCAACAATCATTCAGAACCACCTGACATCTTGCTGACAGAAGTCCCACAACTAAGGATGTACAGAAGAAGCCACACTGACACTGGCAGGAGTGGAGATGCAAAATGGGCTGATCCCACACCCGCGGTTGGCTGTTAAAAATCAGAAGCGACATCTGGGCTGTGGAGGTGCCCCCTGAAGCAGCGAGAGCTCCCAGCCCCACATCAGGGCTCCCAGTTCAGGGTTCCCTTGACAGGCAGAGAAGTGTCCATAACTTCTGGCTGTAAAAACTAGCAGAAATTGAGCGTGAATGAGATGGAGGACTGCTGGAGTCCGAGGCATTCCTCTTAAAGGGCCCATGCATAGACTTACTCAGATTCACTTGCTCTGAGCTCCAGTGCTGGGGTAGCAACTTGAAAGGTAGTAGGGGCATATGGGAAGTTATATATTGTCCAATCACTGTGCTGAACTCCTGAATCTAATATAATATTGTAAGAAAAAAAAGAACTTTCATTTGATTAAGAGGATCCATGAAATGCCCCGTTAAATGCTTTTGTGGGTCTTTGTCTCAGGCACCACCATTAATATTTCCAAGGCTTTCAAAAGAGGGTTTTGCATTTATATCTTTGGTTTCATATTTATATGATGATTGCCTTGCAGTGTCTTGTATTTGATCTTTCCTTAGAATCCATGGCTTTATTTTAACCCGTTAATCTCCTGGAAACAGAGAATCTTTAGTACCTACAACCCCTTACATGTAAGAATTACATGTAAGGGTCCCTGCCTTCTTTGTCTCTCTCCTCTCACATTTTATTGCATGCCACGTGTTCCACTTAGACTGGAAATTTTCTTAGCTAAACTCCTTAGTTTGTTATCTGCATTTTCCATTTTGTACATCATCTAAGGAGACAGGTTTGCTTTCTCCACTAGAAGGACTCACTTTTCTCTGATTTCCAATAAAAGATTTTTCTTCCTTTCTTTTAAGCCCTCACCCACAATGTCTTCAAAAGCCAAGTGCTTCTGCAAACAACAGTGATGACCATAATGGTTTATAAACATGCCCACACATTTTTTAAATCTGCCCCTCTAGGCTATTGACTCTCCTCTTAGATGCTGGCTGACTTAGTTACTGCCTATTGTGAACAGCAGGCAGTGCAGGTGATGCGGCAGTGTTTCTTAGGTCAGACTTTAAAGACCAATTCATTTTCTTTTCAGCTTTCCCTTAGGACAGGGGTCAGGAAGCTTTTTGGCTGAGAGAGCCATGAACGCCACATATTTTAAAATGTAATTCCATGAGAGCCATACAACAACCCATGTACCTTACGCATTATTCAATAAAAATTTGGTGTTGTCCCAGAGGACAGCTGTGATTGGCTCCAGCCACTTGCAAATATAAACATGAGCAGTAGAAAATGAATGGATTGTAATACATGAGAATGTTTTATATTTTTAACATTATTTTTTTATTAAAGATTTGTCTGCGAGCCAGATGCAGCCATCAAAAAGAGCCACATCTGGCTTATGAGCCATAGGTTCCTGACCCCTGCCTCAGGACTACCGTCTTTAGGTACAGTCACTGTGTGGCAAAGTGCAAATCAGATGGAGGAATTTCCTGTAGGTATTCCAGTTGGTAGCCTCCATAAGTCATGCCTGACTGGCAGAGCAAGCCCTCTTACACTTGGAAGAAATAGACTTATAGAAAATCCAAGTTGGCCACCATCTGACTGCAACTTTATAAGAGACTATGAGAAAAAACCAGTTACCTGAATTATCATGCCCAAGAACCATAGACAGCATGAAGTCTGAGAGAAAAAAGACAGAACATTGATGGATGTAGAAATGAGAGCTGTGAATCTACTTTAATCTGAAGTACTGATCGCCAGTAACTTTCCCTTAACTTTCTAATGGAAACCAATATCATGTCCTTAATTTTTTTTGAAATGAAAATTAACTTAGGTTGACTCTTTGCATTTACATACAAGCTTTGTGCTTTCCCATGATCCTCTTCTAGTTTTAAATTTCTTCTGTGTTAATTAATACACTGGAGAAAAATTTTGCTGTTGCATCCACAAAAACACTTGTTCTTACCTAATTTGAGTGTGCTGATCTCAAATTTGACATTAGTTTTTCTCTGTAAGCTACAGGTTTTTTTGAAATTCAAGATCTTAGGTTTTCATCTTATTGTAAAATTTTCAACATTTAGTTTAACATAATGAAGTAGAATGTCTTCTTGGGCATCATCTTTGTGAAAATATAATAATTTATATAATACAGTAAATACATTAATACACTAAGAGATATGATTGCATCAGAATTTATCTACAGTTTTGAAACATAAAATATTAAAACACTTATTTTAATCATAATATTTGTGCAAAAGTTATTTAAATTCTATTCAGGCAAAAATTTGTGTTTGTAGCTCTTGAATTTGTGTACTTATTGAGAACAATCTCATTTGACACTCCAGCAGTAGGCTGCTCATCACTAACAGATCCAAGATTTTCGGAACACTTATCAAGGTGACTGTTCAGGAAGTGAATCGTAATGCTCGTGTTACATCCAATGTCGTGGAAAGCCAACAGAATCCTTTGAACCAAAAGTTCATAGTTTTCTGCTTTTTGTTGCCAAGGAAGTTCTTTTTAACTGCCACAAAAGAATGCCATGCTGCTTTCTCCTCCTTATTCATCTTCCTGGTAAATTCTTCATCATGTATGAGGGTTTGAGTTTGAGGTCCATCAAATACACCTGCTTTTATCTTCTTGAGAAACAAGGCAGAAAAAGCAGAAATAATATGTTGAAAGCATTCACTTTCTCTATTCAAAGCCTGAACAACTACTTCATTAAGCCAAGTTTGATGTGTAGTGGGGAAAAATGATCCTGTCTCAATTAACTACAGGTTCATTCACAATATTTTGCATCCCTACTTCCAGAGCTTCACGTTTCAGCCACTCCTTGTTTGTCAGTGTTTCTTCTGAGCTCGGCTGTCCCACAAACAGAGAAAGCAAGAATACTTTGTGAAACCTCTCCGTTGTCCTAAAAGAAAATTTACCATCTTAAGATCCACACAAATGAACCAGTTATGTTCCTTATACTTCAGTAAGTCAAGGACAATTTTTATGTCATTATAATTTTCTCATAGATGAGTTGAATAAACAATTGGAACCACTGCATAAACATTACCGTTGTGTAGGAGAACACATTTCAGACTTCATTTAGAGCTGTTAAGAAATAGCCACCATTCTATTGGACTGTAAGTGGTAACACCTAGCCGGCTGAGAAGACTACTGATATCATGACAGTAAACAAAGTGTTTGTCTTTGGAAAATAAGTCCACAAAAATTTGTTTATGCTTCCTGAAATGGAATACTTTAGCTGACTGGTGAAGTACATTCTTTTCTTGAAGCCTGGAGGCTAAGAATTCAGCTGCTTTCTTTGATAGGCCCAAATCTCTTACTAAGTCATTCAATTGGCGTTGGCTAAACTGCTGAGGGCTTAATGACTGCTTGGCATCAAAAGAAGACCCTTCAGTATCTACAACCATTTCCTCATGCATTTTATCAAAATACACTTGATCATCACATTAACTTTCTTCATCCTTAGAAGAAATAAAACCATTGAAAACTGGAACCTGGAGTGTCTCAGAGTGTGGGATAGGTCGTATTGCTGAACGAATATTAGGATATGCAATCATTTGCCATTTTTTTCTTGCCAATGCCCTTTGTATGGATCAGACAGAAATAACAGTCACTGCTGTGGTCCTTAGGTTCACGCCAAACCATGGGAATACTAAAAGGCATTTCTTTGCATTTTCCTTTTGTCCAGTCACGAAGTATTTCCTCACAATTATGACACACAATATGAGGAGCCCAATTCTTGTCTTTATTGCCAAGGGGAACTTGAAAATAGGCAATATATGCACGTGTCACAAATGATGAAATATTGCGCCTTTGACGTTGAAGTCTTTAGCAGCCACATATGTAACAGAAGATGTCAGGACTATTCTTACATTCACACCTACTCGAATAAGCCATGATTCAACCTTAAAACAAAATAAGATGGTGTTTTTATCAGCTAGTAATTTTTACATTTATAAACAACTACAACTATATAAAAGTGATTAATTTGTAAAGCATTAATCGCCTTGTGGTTATGTTCAATTCAAGATCGTTGCCCTTTAACTCCAATTTATAAACCAATGCAGGCCATTAAGTGTAACAAAAAGAAATAAAAATTGCATAAAAAATAGAGAATGCATCCAAAAACGGATTTGAGATTTGGAATCAGCAATGCAGCAATATATAAAAACAGTTCTAAATCCTCGTGCAACAGAAAATGAAAAAAAACTTGTTCCCCCATGTAATAAATATATTAAGAATAAGACAGAATAGGAGAATGAAAATGACAATTGATCACAATAATGCTAATTAATTCCGTTACAGAAAAAAAAGACAATATTAAAGGCTTCGATAGAGTTTTCATAGAGCAAAAGTACACAAAACCCGTAGTTGTGACTTTTCCTTCTGACTGAGGAAGGGAGGTGACTTGATGGAGGTTGGTGCTGGGCCCTGAAGCAGTAATGTGAAGCCTGCTTTACTTAAAATTAAAAGAATAAATAAAATTAAAATCCTATATAAGAATTATAGACACATTAAGACAAATTTCCAAAATAGGCATAACCTTTACATTTACTCCCCAAAGATCAGCAAAAACAGATTTGAGGATAATTTTCTGAAAACAATAGTCGAAGAAGAGGGATGATGAGGAAAACACAGAAGATGAGAAAGTAATGGTTCCAAGACTTTATATTCTCACAAATCTGTAATAAAGTGTATAGAAGGTGAAACAATGCAAAAAGAATAAAAGGAACCAGATGAGGAAGCCGGAGACCTCAAATGGCCACATTCTACTAGAGCATCTCAAGTCTGAAGAAACCTTAGGCATTTAACCTTTAAAATGAATTGCTATATAATGAAGCATTAGCTTTTCATCCTTTTTTGTTTGTTTGTTCTTTCAGTTTTTCTACAATTTCAGGTGTTTTTTTTAACATATAACAATTTTAGTATCTGTTAGAAAATAGTAGAAGGTATAGTGTAACCCATGTCCTCCCCCTGGGCTAAACCCCTTAGCACAGATTTTAGATTTTAATTACTGGCTCTCTTAAGTGTTCAAGGTTAATATTTATCAAAAATCAAGTTTCTTCTAGAAATTTAACCTGGAAATAAGATTTCAAATGGTGCTTATTTACTCACATTAGTATAGTAATTCAGACATGTGTCTTGCATAGTACCATGTAAGTAAGAAGAAGGTTATGTTTTTCAGAGATGATATATGTTCAGTGGACCCTACAAAGATGCAGTCATGATGTATGGAAACCAGAGACAGCTGTTCCTTCTAACACTGGGTAACCTAATGCAGTGTTTTTCATCCCCTGGTCTCCAGACTGAGCTGCCAGAAAATTTGTGTCAGTCCACAAAAATGTAAACCACCCTGATGTTGTATGAAGATTATAAACTCAATGATCTTAGTCAAATTTGCTTATGATCAGGGTGATTTCTGCTTTAGTGGTCTCTGAAATAATTCCACTATTTTTATTGGCTGCCAAGTGTAAAAAGGTTAAAAGCCACTGACCTAATGAATGTTTAGGTCTCAATCAGAAGCAGTCCACATTGAACTGAATTTGCCTCCAAGGAAGGGACTGAATGGACCCATGGCACTCTCAGTAACCTAGATAGCTGACTGCGGCAGCTAAGGATGCTTTTCCTGGAATCTCCTTGGGCCACCTTCCA
Organism: Rhynchonycteris naso; assembly: GCA_037038555.1. Taxonomy (NCBI): domain Eukaryota; kingdom Metazoa; phylum Chordata; class Mammalia; order Chiroptera; family Emballonuridae; genus Rhynchonycteris; species Rhynchonycteris naso. The sequence continues at coordinate 127,406,827 of CM072999.1, forward strand.
CTTTAGAATGTAGTCTAAGCCTTTGATGGAAAAGAATGTAGCCATCATATGCTTAAGATAAGGTGACCAGATTTTAAAATTGGTAAAGCGGGACACCATTACCAGGGGATGGGAGTTCTTGATTAAAAATTTGGTCTATATGGAGCAAAACAATTTTTCATAGAATGCAAAAATAGTATTGTAATATATTTTTTAAAATTTCAACATAAGTACAATTTACAAATATAATACATTAAAATTATGTATAGTATTATTTTATTCTTTGGCATATTTCTCATTTGAGTGAATTTTTTTTAGTAGATTGCTATCGTTGTTTAAAAGGTCATGAAATTTTTCACAAGAACTTGTTAAATTATATTTTACACATAAAAATGCAGAAGTGAGGGTGTTTCCAGGTCGAGGCAGGGTCCCCGCCGAAAATCGTATATTTCCTTCCCATTCTCCCACTGTTCCTTAGCTTTTTGTGCATTCTTTCAAAAAATCTGGACTATTTTAAACAATGGGGGACGCAGGACAAATTGTTAAAAATTGGGACTGTCCGCCAAAAGTGGGACATCTGGTCACCTTAGTTTAAGACCATCATCAATTTTAATAAGCTTTTCTGAGTAATTTTCTCTATATATTTGATTCATCATGCTTAATTTTTCTTAAATAGACTCACTCTTTTTTTAAACTTTAATAAATATATTTTTTAAAACAATGTTTTATTATATCTGAAAATTTTCTAATATTTTCCTAATACCACCAATGCAGAATAAACAGCTTTTTAAAATTTATTTTAGAAAGAGAGAAACATCAATTGGTTGTTCCACTTATTTATGCATTCATTGGTTGATTTGAATTTTATATGTGCCCTGATTAAATTTAAACTTGCAACCTTAGTACATTGGGACAATGCTCTAACTCACTGACTATCAGACCAGGGCTGAACAGCATTCTTTATATTTATACCTTTATCTTTTATTTGTCCTATTGCTTTGCAAATCATTTTATATTCATTCTGTTATACCTATAAGCCGCAATGAACCAGAACTTTGGTTCCACTCTCTTTCTCTCTCTCTTTTTAAATATTTTTAATTTCATTGCCTGTTGGTGCTTAGAACTTGAGAGGTGCTTAATAAATATCAAACAGTAGCTCAGAGACTATTAATAAAGTTTAAGACACTCATTTTTTTTTTTTTTGTCAGAAAATGAGTAAAGATGATGACCAAGCATCCTAACAATGGAGTACTAGGTGCTGTATTACAGATCCTGGTGGGGATTATTTGATTAAATAAAAATTTATATCTTTCATTGTTTTTAAGTATGTTATTCTATGTTCTGAGGGATGAAACAACTTAGGTTTTAAAAAATTGATGACAATAAAAACAGTTCTTGATATAAAAATGCTAACATATTGTGCCTAGTAGAGAATATATATTATATATCTTATATATAGTTTTATATATAGTATATATGTAAGATATATAAAATTTTAATTGAACTTGTTAACATACATAGCTAGCTATTACTAAGGGAAGGAAATAGAGGTAATCATACATTGAGCATAATAAACTAGGGAAGATGGAATCAAATATTAAACTAAGTAAAACTGGGAAGCCTGCTTCAGTAGGAAGCTATAGCATTTACAGTTCTGAACACTCCAGGGGATCACAGCTTTGCCCTATTATGGGGATTAAAAGTCTCCCTGGGGTACAACCAGCCCATCTTCAGACTATATGGGGGTGGTACTTCCTCTTTGAGGCGTGCGCATTGGAAGTCAAGATGACGACCATAAGGGCTATCAGTCCAGCCTAGAAAGATGAATCTGAGCCTGACTTGTGGTGGCGCAGTGGATAAAGTGTCGACCTGGGAATACTGAGGTTGCCAGTTCAAAACCCTGCACTGGCCTGGTCAAGGCACATATGGGAGTTGATGCTTCCAACTCCTCCCCCCTTTCTCTCTCTCTCTTACTCTGTGTCTCCTCTCTAAAATGAATAAATAAAAAAAATTTTTTTTTAAAAGATGGATCTGATTGGTTAGTGGGAAAAATAATTAGAAGTCCATAAAAGAATAAGAAACTGATTGGTTGTTTTAAAGAAAAGCTAGTCTTTACCAACTCAAAATAAAAACTCAGGTTTAACAGAAATAGGGTTCTTCCCTTTTCTTTTCTCTTGGATGGAAACACATGATGACCTTGTTTGTTCACAGAGTCGTCTAAACAGCCATGATGCAAGGGACAACAGCCATACAGACTTTCAGATATAAGATGTGAGTGCACCCTGGCTGGTGGCTCAGTGAAAAAAGCATCAGTCTGGCAGATGGACTTTCTGGGTTTGATTCCCAGTCATGGCACACAGGAGAAGTGACCATCTGCTTCTCTTCCCCTCCTTCTCCTTCTCTCTTTTTTTCCCTCCAACAGACAGTGGTTTGATTGGTTTCAAGTGTTGGCCATGGGTGCTGAGGATATCTTAGTTGGTTCAATCATCTACCTCAAGTGCTAAAAATAGCTCAGTACTCCAGCATCATTGGCCTCAAGAGGAGTTTGCTGGGTGGATCCTGGTCAGGGCACATGCAGGAGTCTACCTCATTATCTCTCCTCCTCTCACCAAAAAAAAAGAAAGAAAGAAAGAAAGAAAATATCTGAATGCAACCTCGGTACAGCAATCCAGTGCCTGGGTTAGACTAGACTTTGGCATGGACTGAACCATGACCCAGAATATCTGGACTCTGATCTGTGTACTGGGCTTAATGAAGACAAGACTGGACTTTTTCCTTGGTGGGACATAGGGAGATGAAACACTTAGAACCTGGGAGTAGCATTCTATTTCAACACTGAATAAATCTACTGAGGAAGTCTTATTTCCTCCATACATAAAGTCTTAAAGAATATTTCTCTGCAATTCCATTGAAGAACATCATTTTCACCTACAACAAACTCATACTGGTTCTTTCAATTTAAAATTAAAGAGATAAAAATCTCTGAAATGCATTAATTTTATTCTTTTAGAGTCATACTTTTATTTGGTGAGTTATACTTTTATTTTTCGGAAATTATACTTTATCAACACATATATATTCTTCTTAAAGGCCAGGCCAGAACTCCAAACAAAGGCAAAGGTGAATCTTAAGGGAAAGCTCAAAATATTTACAAGAAGAAGTGACTGCTCTATTCAGTCAAGTTTGTAATTGACACCCAGGATTGGTGGCTGCAGTGGGCTGCTTGTTATATTGGTTGGGCACTGACTGACCGTGTCAAGTGTTAAGGGTGATTTCTCCATATAGACTTTGTAGCAAAATTAAGCCAGAACAGTAAACCAAACTATGGTGGAGCACAGTGGTATGGCCAAACACCTTTCTCTTAATTCTTGCTAATAAGAGTGCTTTCAGTGTAAATCTCCTGTCATCATGAAAAACTCCTGCTGGAGCAATGACTGGAGTTAGAACAACACAAAATTTGAAAAAATAGCATAAACAATAATAAATAACAAAGTACTTAATCTTTTTTGTTTGTAAATTATAAGGAGTTTAGAAATCTAAAGGAGAGTCTTTTATCATTTGTATTCTCATGCAAGATTTTATGCAAAAGATAAGGCTTAATTACATCTAGAAAAATGGAATAGATAAAGGTCACGAGGTGGCATTTAATGGAAATAAACATAAGCAGGGGCACAATAAAGGATGAAGTGGGTCTGAACTAGCAGAAGCTAGAGCATGGAGCCTGAGTATTGTTATCAGACTTTTGGGTATGAAGAACCCCAAGGGGTATAAAATATACAGTTGGATCAGTGAAGCTGTGGAAAGTAGCTGTGTATGCTCCAGGCAAAGAAGAAAAGGAGATACAGAGAGAGCAGCCGGGCTGATGGCTAGGAGGACAGAGTCAGTTAGCCCAGGAGGTTCCCTATCAGGAGCACAGCAGAGATTTTTGTGTGTGTAAATATATCTGGGGACAGAAAAAAGTAGAAAAACGAAACAAGCTAATCCATAGTAGAGCAAAAACAGCTTGCCTAGAAAACAACTATAAGAATGATCAGCAAACAAGTTATGTTTTATATATATATTTTGAAATACAAAATGCTTTTCTGAGAACAGGAATAATATGAGGCCAACAGACAAGTAAGTAAATATTTTTAAAAAATATATTTTTAAGATGATTGTAAAGCTGACATGCTACTTTTTAATTGAATTATGTCATAAATGTTAATGCAACTTTTCTATTAAAATCTTTATTTTTAAACTGTATATGACCCTTCCTTTTTCATTTAGAAACCAAAATACTATAATTTATCTTTTTATGCTTTAGATATGTATATGTGTATATAGAGCAGTATAACGTATTTATCTAAAAACAAAGGGTCCAAGAAACGGGGAAAAACAAAATATATCTGAAATTAATATCTGGGTGAGAAAATTCTGGCTTCAAAGGTTTCTTTGATGTCCAAATATTATATTTGCAGCAATGAACACAAACCAGATCTTCCAGAAGGTGTTAGCTGAGTAGTCTGACTTGTGATTGCCTCTCTTTCTCATTAAAATACATGAAGGTGCTGGAAAAGTTAAATGACAAACACATAAGCTGTGAAGGCACTTTTCTCAAATAAAGAAACCTGCACTAAAAACACTTGAAGAGCCTTGCCACGTGTTCTGCAGGTCTGCTCTCCAGGTGCAATAATCCATCCTTTAACTGAGATGATGATCGATAGCACTGTCAGGATCTGATAAAAATGGACACCGTCAGTTCTTAATTGAATAACAATGTGAATTGCATAAATAACTGTTTGAAGAATACAAGCTTTGGGTTTAAAGAATCAGTATTTAAAATTAAGGTCTTCCAAAGACTAACTAAAAGACCAACCTAGGAAATTTACTTAAAACATCTATCTTAAGTTTCATCAACATAAAGGTGGGTATAATAATATAAATCTAATAGAATTCTTTTGACATTGTAAGAAAATAATGTGTGATTACTCAGCACTGATACTTAATGTTTTACTAATGTTTACATCTAATTTCCAATGATTAGCAAGATAATTGCAAGTTAACATTAGCAATGTGAAGAATATCAATTTAAAGACCCTGATATAAATACTTTTAATATTTTTAAATAAAAGAGGGCAGAAAAATCTCAACCTTTAACTAGGATTCTTATAGAAAATGCATAAATATTTAGAAAAATAAAAACTTTTGTTTACTTATGTGCAAATATAGAAAAATACCAATCACAAATTTTAAAAAGAATGTATTGAAATTTTACTGCAAAACAATTAGAATAATCAATGGGACAAACAAAATATTAAAGATGCACAAAATTTTATTTATAAAAGAGAGCAGATTTTCAGAATATGGAAGACATCAGCAAATGGATTAAAAATTTGCTAGAAGAATTTTTTAAAATATTTAAAAGAAGATATACATAGTGAACAAGAGAAATCTTTAACAGACTATCTAACCAAACAAAACAGCAAAGTCAGAGAATGACTGATTTCTGTAGAGGCTATGGAACTGAGGCTAAAATGGGAAAAGGCTAATTTTCTTAGGTAAAATAAATTATGGGAAAGAATAGTGAGACATCATCTAGATAAAATTCAGTTCACTTTAGAAAACATTTATTGAGCACTCACTACATGAAAATATTATTAGTCTTTCCTCTGCCCAAGACATCAGAAATGAGTTCAGTTTCAAATGCTCATTTTATGATCCAGACATACAAGCACTCACGGTTGCTTTTTTCCCCCGACTTAAAAGCAGTTTTATTACAAAGGGGCCCTATATACATTTATAGCAATTCTAAGACCTTCATGCTCACCCCACAAATCACTTTCCCACAGAAGCAGGCATCATGAAAAAAAACTTCACTCATCCTCAAAAGTTAGCAACTTTATCAGTCCCAAAGAACATCAGTTTCTAGAATGGATAAAATTGCTAACATGCTAATGTTAACCTAAAAATATAAATCCATGATAAGAGGTAACAGGTGTTTATTAGGAATCAGACATAATTGCAAATCTGGTAACACAGATTCAGGCAGAAAAATAGTGTCCCAATTATAGGGTGAAGATAAGAGATTTTTAGGACAAAAGAAGTAAAAATTTTACATTATTAGAAGAAAAAAAGGTATTGTGATAATCACCAAGTTACCTTTTTGCTATACAGGGCTGCATGCACACTGAGCCTGTCATCAGAAGGAGAGTCTGCAGTCAGCAATCTTTGTAATCAGTAAATGGGGTTTCCTATTAGCTCTGCAAACACTTGTTTGAAAGACATTGGTTGGGCCATTCTGAAGGTTATTTTGCCCAGTTCAAACATTCCAAAGGTTCAAGGACTAAGGTGTACAAGGCAATTCCTTCAGAATGTCTGCTATGGCTTTATTTTAAAATGGCTCCACTTAGGTCATCTTTCACACAGGAAATAATATCCAAAATTCATACATAACTCATACGACTTAATAACAAGAAAAAAAACACCCTAATTTAAAAATTGGCAGAAAAACTAAACAAACATTTTTCCAAAGAGGACATCAAAAAAGCCGACCTGTACTTGAAAAGATGCTCATCATTAATCATCAGGGAAAATGCAAATCAGAACCACAAGGAGATGACATTGCAAACCTGTTAGAAAGTCTATCACCAAGAAACAAAAGACAACAGGTGCTGGCAAGGATGTGGTGAAGAGGGAACACGTTTACATTGTCAGTGGGAGTGTAAATTAGTCTAATTGCTATAGAAAACAATATGGAAGTTTCACAAAAGAAACTATTAAGAATAGATTTACCATATTATCCAGCAATTCCCTTCTGGGTATATACCCCCCAAAATGCAAACAGATAGATGCTCTACCATGTTTACTGCAGCATTATTCACAATAATCAAGATATGGAAACCATTCAGATGTTCATCGATGGATGAATGACTACAAAAGAGGTGTACTTGTTTATAAAGGCAGATTATTCAGCAGCGACAAAAGAGGTTACCCTACCATTTGCCACAACAAGAATGGACCTTAACTATATTATGCTGAAAAAGGTAAGTCAGAAATAGGTAAGTACTGTATGATATCACTTACATGCAGAATCTAAAACTGTAAAAGAGTAAAAAGCAGTTGGGGTGGGGAAGGTATAACATTGATGGTATCTAAGGGTACAAACTTGTAACAAGTAGTAAATAAGCCACAGAGATCTAAAGGGCAATATAATAAATATATACAATAATATTGTAATATAATTATGTAATGTAGTAAATAAACATCACTACAATGGCAATAATATTACAATAGATGAATATATCAAAGTAACACATTGTACACCTTAAACTTAAACAGTGTTGTAGGTCAAATGTATTCAATAAAACACAAACAAAATATTATGTTTTATTAAATACACTCCTTCAAATTCATCCAGAGTAAAAAAAATGTAATTATATTAAATAAAAATGCTGTATATTGTAAAAACCTTCTTTTAGTATAATGTTTTCTCATAATTTTTAAAAGTAGTGGATATAATATAAAATTGCTCTTGTATTAAATACATTTATAATTGTTGTAACAGTTTGATGTTAGCAGTTTATTATTAACCATATGCTGTGTAGCAATGAACTTTATTTACAACAGCTCCTAGGGTTCCATTTGGCATATTTCTATTTTAAGCCAAAATGTTTTGTTTGGGGCTGGTTCTTTGGACAGCAACAGATCAATAACATACCTAATTTAATAAAGACAAAATAGCTTCTCCAGAAGCACCCTTCCATTGACTTTACTTTTTGTCCAGAACAGTCACATGGTTAAGCCTAACTGCCAAGAAGCTAGTGTTTTATATTAAATCTTTTTAGCAAAAGAAAGCAAGGGAGAAAGTGGTTGGAATTTGGTACCAACTTAAACAAACCTTAACTGCATAATACAGTGTACTGACTGCGTTAGTAAGTTCTTCCCCTCTCTGTACTGGCAAATTTTGAGGGAGAGTGAGTTGTTATTCTACCATCTTTCCCTCTGACAAGCCCCACTCAGTACTGAAAGGGATCAAATTTCTTTCTGTGAGTAATGAAAATAAAGCATCAACTTAATTGAATTCTGAATGTAAAACTGATCCATTAAAATAATTATAAAATATTGTTTGTTTAATTATCTTCAAAAGATATCCCAGGTCTGTGATCACATGCCTCAATTACCTTTGAAGAAATTCTTTTTTTTTTTTTACAGGGACAGAGAGAGGGATAGGTAGGGACAGACAGACGGGAATGGAGAGAGGTGAGAAGCATCAATCATTAGTTTTTCGTTGCTGTTGGGACACCATAGTTGTTCACTGATTGCTTTCTCACATGTGCCTTGACCGTGACCCTTCAGCAGACCGAGCAACCCCTTGCTGGAGCCAGCGACCTTGGGTCCAAGCTGACGAGCTTTTGCTCAAGCCAGATGGGCCCGTGCTCAAGCTGGCAAGCTCGGGGTCTCGAACCTGGGTCTTCTGCATCCCAGTCCGATGCTCTATCCACTGCGCCACTGTCTGATCAGGCTGAAGAAATTCATTTTTAAAAAACCAGATTTACATTAATAAAAAATTACTTTAAAAAATTGACACTCTTTTATTCTAATTAATATAGAAAGCTAAACTTCATTTAATTTACTCTTTGCAGTTGTAAAGATGACAATGTCAGTTTACATTATTATCCTAAGAACTAATTAATAACTCTAAAAGTAAATAATGTTAATGAGGGCCAAATACACATTCACTGTTAAATGTTAATTGTCCTTGAAATAACTTTTCTTTTTTTAAAAATTTTATTCATTCATTTTAGAGAGGGAGGAGAGAGAGAGAAAGAAAGAGAGAGAAAGAACAGGGGGAGAAACAGGAAGCATCAGCTCCCATATGTGCATTGACCAGGCAAGCCCGGGGTTTTGAACTGGCAACCTCAGCGTTCCAGGTTGATGCTTTATCCACTGTGCCACCACAGGTCAAGCTGAAATAACTTTTCAATCTTCCCAAAACTGACTAACCAGTTCCTCAATGTCCCTGATGGTCACAAATTTATTTACTAATACTAAAATAAGCACATATTCACTTAAAAATGAGTTAACCCTTGAAAAAACACAAAATCATTGACAGGTAGAATTTCATTTGAAGTGTAAGAAAAATAATTCCCTACATGCACATAATTTCAGATAAAACTAATTTTGTTAAAAGTTAACTGCTTCGGCCCTAACCAGTTGGCCCTGTGGTAGAGCATTGGCTAGTGTGTGGAAGTCGTAGGTTCCAATCAGGACACACTTCTCTCTCTCTTCTTCCCCCTCCTGAAGTCATAGCTTGATTAGAGCAAGTTGGCCCTGGGCTTTGAGGATGGCCTCATGGCCTCCCCTCAGGTCCTAAAAAACATGTCTCTGGTTCCACCAGAGAAATGCCCCAGATGGGCAGAGTATCGCCCATTAGTGGGCATGCTGGGTGGATCCTGGTCCGGCACATATGGGGGTCTGTCTCTGTCTCTGCCTCCCCTCCTTTCACACACACACACACACACACACACACACACACACACACACACACACACACTCACACACACACACACACAGTGTTAACTGCTTTAACTATTCCTCATATGTTAAACTAACTGAAGTTATTTTTATGTTAATCAAAGAATTCAAAGTCAAAGAATACAAAGTCAAACCATAGTTCTACATATCATATCTCCTCTGCATGGTCTCTTTTTTCTCCAACACCTCAATACCATTGTAAGACACCTCTTATACCACAAGGGACTGTTGCCTGACCAGGCTCTGATGCAGTGGATACAGCATTGGCCTGCAACACTGAGGACTCATGTTTAAAACTGTAAAGTTTCTGGCTTGAGAGCTGGCCTCACCAGCTTGAGCGCTGGGTCTCTGGCTTGAGCATAGGAACATAGACATGACCCCATGGTCACTGGCTTGAGCCCATGGTCGCTGGCCTGAGCAAGGGGTAATTGGCTCAGCTGGAGCCCTTTGGTTAAGGCACATATGAGAAAGCAATCAATGAACAACTGAAGTGCAACAGCTACAAGTTCATGCTCCTCATCTCTCTCCCTTCTTGTTTGTCCTTCTCTCTCTCTCTCTCTAAAAAAAGAGGGGGATTGTTAATGTCTCTAATTCAGTTCATCAGTGTACTTTCTGTTAAATACTTCAGCATGCACATCAAAAGGCATTCAATATTCCTATACAGTTTTTCCTTTTGTGGTAACATTTACATAAAATGACAAACACAAAATGTAAGTATACATATGCTACTTGTATGAATTAAAACATTTACACAGTTACGTAATCATGATATAGAACCTTACCATTACTCTAGAAGTTTTCTTCATGTTTCCCCATAAAACCCTGCTCCATTTTCTATGAAACAACCATTCTTTTCTTTTTTCACTACTGATTGTTTTTCTTTTCTTATAAATCTTGATGTAAAGATATCATATGATAAATGTATGTATCATTTCTCTTGCTCAGCAGATAGAAAAATGGGTGATAAAAAGAAAGATGATTGATAAATAGATAGATAATAGGTAGGTAGGTGATATAAATAGGTATGTTTTAGTAAAGACATTTTTCATGCATGAAATATACAGATCTCAAAATTTTTATTATATTTTTAATGTCTTTAGAATTTTTAGTAGTAACTCTAGTCTGATATTTAATATCCAGAGATATTAAAATTATATTACTTCTATTCTGGTTAGTAGCATGCAAATTCTTTTAACAACAGGTACATTCTGTCCTCCATTGGCACCAAACTTGTCATTTACTGTCTAAGAATCAAGAAACAGAAAGTAAAAAATTAAATAACCATAAAATTTTTTAGCTGTTGTTTATTGGACTTCCTCACTCATTCATTTATTTGTATTGACATTACTAGGAACCAGTCATTGTTTTCAGTGCTGGATATTTATCAGCTAAAATGGAAAATAAGTAGAAAAATCTCCATTCAAAGAAGCTTACACTTTAGTAGGAGAAGAAGATTAATTAAATATGTTAAGTAAATAAAATGTTTTGTAGCTTTTAAGGGAAGATCAAAGAAGGACTCCCTAAAAATGATTTCTAGCAAAACTTGAAAGAAGTACATTGTAGGATATATTTATCAAGTAGTGGTTTGGCTTATTAATCTCCCTGTCCAAGTCTTTGTCGTCTTCACAGTGTGGGAGACAAACACATCTCTAAGTGAAAATATTTATCAAGTTTATTTTCTAATTTTGCACTTAGAAAGCAGTGTAATACCTTTTAAATTTGCTAAAATTCAAAGAGTGACAAAATGAAAGAAATATGTTTTTTTTGTGGATAATATGTTTAGTAGTAAAAGTTCCAAAACTTTTCTATATATTTTAAAATAGAAAATATGTAAAACAAGTACTGTTTTTCTTGTTCCCATAAAAACTTTTGTTTTCTGTGTAACTGTTATGAAATCTCAATAGAAATCTGTTTTTTCTTTAAAACATGTTCACAGTAGCATTGTAAGAAAGCAATAGGTTATGAATTACTCTTTCCAAATTAAACAATGGTGAGAACTACTAGAAAATTCATCATGCTTCATTGCATATATTAAGGCACTTAGCAAGCTTAAGTGGTAATTTTAAAGGAAATAAAAATTGTTTAAAACATTCCGCCAATTGTCCAGTATTATAGAAACTCTATAAAAATAGTGTATTTATTTTCTTTTGCATTTTTGGTTTTAGTTATTAAAAGTAATTATAAATAAAATTTGAAGAAACATTCAAATTGTTTAACATAATTTTTATTCTCTTGGAGTTTTGCTAATAAAAAATGGCAATAAAAATCTAGTTTGAATAAAACTCTAATATCACTTATATATCTCTAGAATTCTAAGAGTTTATTTATAATACATTGAGGGTTCTAAAATAAAAACTACATAGTTTCTGATTTGAGATTTACTGATTATAATTTTTTTTGAACTTACAAAATGAAATTAGTTTACATAAATACAATATAGTGTTTGTTTTTCTCATGCTGCTATGCTGAGAGAAATGACAATTTCTCTGAAAAGGTAGAGTTTGCAAGCTTTCTTAGACCATTAAACACATAGAGAATAACTTGTTTCCCCATGCTTAAAAGTTAGAAAGCTTTCAGATAAATGAATAATTGAATTTTTTCACTTTATTCACTTAAAATGTATAAATTAGATTAAAGCAGGCATCATGTGTTGCTTGACAAAAGAACAAAACCCTGCCTATGAAGTAATCTTACCCATGTACCAATTTTTAGAAAATAAACACATAAAAATCTATCAGATAACACCGCAGGGAGGCAATCAAGTTATCCAGACTCTGTGTAAAAATATACTTGACAAAAGAAAAAAAAGAAAGGTTTCTTTGTCAAATAATTTTCAAAGAAAAGAAGAGATGGTGAATGAGAGATTAAAAATAGGCTTATTCTGCATACTTTGTATTGATCATAATCCAAATGAACAAACTGTAAATAAAATGACAATTGTAAGATTTTGGAAATATGAACTAGCACAATAATTAATAAAATTATTAATTTTGGTAGCTGTAAGAGAGATATTAAAATTATATTAATTTATTTTTTAGATTTGAGCTACTGATTGAGACATTTACAGATGCCGTTTGTGTGAAGTCTAAGGAAATGACTTAGTATATACAATAATCAAGATTGGCACAGCCTGACCCGGTGGTGGCGCAGTGGATACGCATTGGACTGGGATGTGGAAGACCCAGGTTTAAGACCCTGAGGTCGCTAGTTTGAGTGCGGGCTCTTCTGGTTTGAGCAAAAAGCTCACCAGCTTGGGTCCAAGGTCACTGCCTCAAGCTAGGGGTTACTCGGTCTGCTGAAGGCCCGTGGTCAAGGCACATATGAGAAAGCAATCAATGAACAACTAAGGTGTCAAAACAAAAAACTGATGATTGATGTTTCTCATCTTTCTTAGTTCCTGTCTGTCTGTTCCTATCTATCCCTCTCTCTGACTTTCTCTCTCTGTCTTTGTAAAAATAAATAAATAAATAATAAAAATAAAAAATAAAGTTTGGCACAACTGGCTATTGTTGAAATTAGGTGAATTTTTGCTCATGGAGTTTATTATGTTATTATTTTCCTTGTTATACATTTGACATTTTTATAATAATTTTAATATGAATCAATAAATGACTTTATATGAATAAACAATGCCACAGGGTTAGCATTTGATAAAGACACAAGAATTGTGACTCTGTTATGTCATACATCCTATTAACAAACAACAACACTTTTTTTTTTAGGTAAGAACAGGAAAGATAGAGAAACAGACTCTCAAATGTGCCCTGACCAGAATCCATTCTACAATGCTGCAACTGAGCTATTTTTACCAGCTGAGGCCAACACTTGGACCAACTGATCTATCCTCAGTTCCTGGGGTTAACCAGACAAGCAACTGGCTGCGGGACAGATAGAGAAACGGGTGGGGAGCGTTAAAGAAACAGATGGTTGCTTCTTTTGTGTGACCTGGTTGGAATCAAACCCGGGACATCCATATGCCAGGCCAACACTCTGTCCACTGAGCCAACTGGTGAGGGCCAACAAAATCCTTTAAAGAGTAATTCATATTCAATATACATATATGTTCATCATTATTGGCCAAATGCAATTCCTCTTCAGGAGATTATCTGCAGAAAATTGCATCTTAAAAACCACTATTATTGCCTGACCAAGGGGTGGCACAATGGATAGATTATTGGCTTGAGATGCAGAGAACCCAGGTTCAAAGCCCTGAGGTTGCTGGTTTGAGTGTGGGCTCATCCAGCTTGAGCAAGGGGTCACTGACTTGAGCGTGGGATCATAGACATGACCCATGGTCGCTGGCTTGAGCCCAAGGTCGCTGGCTTGAGCAAGAGGTCACTCGCTCTGCTGTAGCTGCTCCCCTCCCCCATCAAGGCACATATGAGAAAGTAATTGATGAACAGCTAAGGTAAGGTGCCACAAAAGAATTGATGCTTCTCATCTTTCTCCCTTCCTGTCTGTCTGGCCCTCTCTCTCTGTCGAAAACAAACAAACAACCCCCCACTATTATTATAATAATAAAGATCTTAATGAATCATTTTTGCGTATAATTTTGGAATGATTAAAAACAGTTGTTTTCAACAATATAAAAGGTAGAGTATCAATAAATAAATAAATAAATAAAAGGTTGAGTGTCATACAATACAAATGATTTTATTGATCACATATGTGGTATGTATGCCATGTGTTTATTTTGTTATCTAATTAGAATACAAAAGCTTGAGAAGTAGACAGTGAAACATTATTTATTAGCTGCTTTCTATTGTAAATAAATATGTAACAGCAAAAAAAACAATGTCTAAGAAAAGTGTTCAAGGCAAGAAAGCCATACCTGAATGAACTCAGCACCACTTTTGTCTTGCTAGTGTTGCTCCAGCAACCAGTCAGAAAGATAAAACACTTTTTCCAGGATACACGTAGAACTGGGATTAGCCAAATAATCTCTGATGTTATGCAATGACATAATCAAATATTACATCGAGTTGCTTTTCAAAATATGTTGTGAGAAAATATAACTCATAAAGACAAAGAGGGAAAATGCTTCAGAAGTAAGAATTTGAATGTCACAGGAACCAAAAGTGTTATCTCTGGGAATAAAGATACCATAGATGGTCCTGGCAGGTGGGCTCGGTGGTAGAGCATTGGCCCTGCATGTGGAAGTCCCGTGTTTTATTCACGGTCAGGACACACAGGAGAAGTGTCCATCTGCTTCTCCATCCCATCCTCACCTCACTCTCCCTTTTCCTTTCTGTAGCCATGGCTGGAATGGTTTAAGCAAAGTTGGCCCTGAGGATGACTTCATGGCCTCGCCTCAGGCACTAAAATAGCTCAGTTGCTGAGCAATGGAACAATGCCCCTGATGGGCAGTACACCCCCCCAAGTAAGGGGGCTTGCCAGGTGGATCCTGGTCAGGGCACATTCAGGAGTCTGTCTCTGTCTCACTGCCTTTCACTTAATTTTTTAAAAAAAGATACCATTAATAATAAAATAAATAAAATAAAATAATAATACAAAAGATGTTCAGTTTTGTGGGTGCAATATGTTATAATCACATCAAAATAACTGGATTGGTTATCTGTTGATGTGTAGCAATATAACCATTAACCTCATGCCTTCAAACTACATCTTTGTTAGCTCACAGCTTCTGTGGGTTAGGAGTCTGGGCACAGTGTAGTTGGTTTGTCTGTAAGGTTGAAATCAAAAGGGTCAGCCTGGCTGCAGTATCGTCTGGTGCTTGACTGGGAATATGTACCTTATCCATGCATTTATTTGTAGCCAGATGCTATTTGCACTTGAGAGGATTGAGTGTGAACACCAGGAGGTATTTACCTTAGAACATGTCTACCATATTAACCAAATCAGTAAAATTTATAAATATAATGAAAAATTTACAATACTGAGAGTATAAAACAAATTAATATTTTTTATTGTTTATATTATATTCATTGTTGAATGATTTCAATTTCTAAAATATTTTTGTATTTTTGTATATTACTCAAATATTTTGTGTAACATCCTTTTTCCTCTTTGACATTTATTTAATAAAAGTGAAGGTGACTGTCATATAACTTGTTTCTTGTTTCCCAACAAAATTATTGTATTTTTTAATAGTTTTATTTAGACAATTAATTTTAACGGGTGACACTGGTCAACTAGAGCACGTATATTTAAAGAAAACATCTCCAGGTTATTTTGACATTTTATTATGTTGTATACCCATCATCCAAAGTCAAATCTGCCTCCTTCACCCTTCATTTGGTTTTTTGTATATACCTCCCCACGCCCCATGCCCTTCGTCTCCTCCCTTCCCTTCCCCCTGGTAACCATTACACTTTCATCTATGTCCATGAGTCTCATTTTTGTGTCCCACCTATGTATGAAATAATAAAATTCTTAGTTTTCTCTGATTTACTTATTTCACTCAATATAATGTTATCATGGTCTTTCCACATTGTTGTAAATGATCCTATGTCATCATTTCTTATGGCGGAGTAGTATTCCCTAGTATATATGAGCCACATCTTCTTTATCCAATCTTCTATTGAAGGCTTTTTGGTTGTTTCCATGTCTTGGCCACTGTGAACAATGCTGCGATGAACATGAAGGTGCATGTATCTTTACATACCAATGATTTTGAGTTTTGGGGGTATATACCCAGTAGAGGGATTGCTGGGTCATATGGTAGTTCTATTCTTAATTTTTTTAGAAACCACCATATTTTCTTCCATAATGGTTGTACTACTTTACATTCCCACCAACAGTGAATAAGGGTTCCTTTTTCTCCACAGCCTCTCCAGCAGTTGTTATTACCTGTCTTGTTGATAATAGCTAATCTAACAGGTATGAGGTGGTATTTCATTGTAGTTTTGATTTGCATTTCTCTAATAGCTAGTGAAGATGAGTATTTTTTCATAAATCTACTGACCATTTATATTTCTTCTTGGGAGAAGTGTCTGTTCATGTCCTCTTCCCATTTTTTATTGTATTGTTTGTTCTTTAGTTAAGTTTTGTGAGTTCTTTATATATGTTGAATATTAGCCCCTTATCTGCACTATTGTTCAAAAATATCATCTCCCATTTAGTTGGCTGTATTTGTATTGTGGTCAGTTTCTTTTGTTGTGCAAAAGCTTCTTAGTCTGATGTAGTCCCATTCATTTAACTTTGCCTTTACTTCCTTTGCCTTTGGAGTCAAATTCATAAAAAGTTTTCTACGGCCAAGGTCCATGAGTTTTGTACCTATGTTTTCTTCTATGTATTTTATTGTTTCAGATTTCATATTTAGGTCTTTGATCTATTTAGAATTAATTTTTGTACAAGGAGAAAAACTGTAGTCAAGTTTCATTTTTTTGATTTGGCTTTCCAGTTTTCCCAGCACCATTTATTGAAGAGACTTCCTTTTCCCCATTATGTGTTTTGGTTCCTTTATCAAAGATGATTTGACCATATAAATATGGCTTTATTTCTGGGCTCTTTATTCTGTTCCATTGGTCTGAGTGTCTATTTTTTCTGCCAATATGATGCTGTTTTGAGTATCATGGCTCTGCATTTTAATTTGAAGTTAGGTATTGTAATGCCCCCAGCTTCACTTTTTTCCCTTAGCATTAGTTTGGCTATTTGGGTATTTTTATGGTTTCATATAAACCTGATGACTTTTTGTTCCATTTCTTTAAAAAATGACATTAAAATTTTGATTGAAATTGCATTAAATTTGTATATTGTTTTGGTTAATATGCTGATTTTTACTATATTTATTCTTTCTATCCAATATCAAGGGATATTTTTCCATTTTATTGTGTCTTTTTCTTTTTAATTTTATTCATTTTAGAGAGGAGACAGAGAGAGAGAGAGAGAGAGAGAGAGAGAGAGAGAGAGAAGGGGGGGAGGAGCTGGAAGCATCAACTCCCATATGTGCCTTGACCAGACCAGTGCAGGGTTTTGAACTGGCGACCTCAGTGTTCCCAGGTCAACGCTTTATCCACTGCGCCACCACAGGTCAGGCTATTGTGTCTTTTTCGATTTCCTTTAACAATGTTTTGTAGTAGTCATTTCATAGGTCCTTTACATTCTTTGTTATGTTTATTCCTAGGCATTTTGTGTTGTTATTGCAACCGTAAAAGGGATTATATTTTTTTAGTTTATTTTCTGAAGTTTTATTGTTGGCATATAAGAAAGCAATTGACTTCTGTATGTTAATTTTGTATCCTGTGGCCTAACTGTATTGGTTTATTGTTTCTAATAGTCTTTCTATGGAGTCTTTGGGGTTTTCTATATACAGAATTATATCATCTGCAAAAAGTGAAACCTTTACTTCTGCTTTTCCAATATGAATGCCTTTTCAAAATTATAGTATTTTTAAAGTGAATAATTTTTATTTAGGTCTTTTATCCTTCTGTGATCATAACTATAAATTCTTAGTTATATTCAGAGGTTAATAGTAATAATCCTATGTCTTTAAATATAATCCTTAATATTCTGTACACCTTAAAATTAATTGTTAATTTTTAAAGAATACAAATACATATAGTATTTTAAAAAGCATAATTTCCCACTTTTTGGCTATGTCTTCAGAAGAATAAGTAAAAGAATAATTATTAAATATAGTTAATCTTTGTGGAAGATTAGAAATTATCTATTTAAAGTCTCATCTCATTTTATTCAATAGATGACAAATGTCAGTGTATTATGTACATATTTCAAGCTCAAATTATTTTTATTTGAGAGAAATCTGGAATAAAATGAGTCTGTCCAGAGAAGTCAATGGCATATAGATATCAAAATACAACAGGACCTTAGAATGTTTGTTGCAATCTACAAATCTACTCTAGCTGGTTTTAACAAGAAAAATATTAAGTAGCCTGGAAAATTAAGTAATGGTCTGTTCTCTAAATACCTAGAGGAAAGGCTCTAGACTGAGCTCCCAGGAATTACTCTTTGCAGCAAGAACTACTTTGCTTCTGTCACTAGTGGGGAAGATTCAAAAGCTGATGAATGGGAACCTAACAGCTGAAAAAAAGTCATTGCTATCACTTCTGGCTCCAGAATTACCATCTCACTCAAAAACCACTTGGCCTCTAATGTACTTATTTTCCATATAATTTAATTCTCCATTAAAACCTCAGATGCACCTAACTGATAGGCTGGGACCATAACTGCAAGAAGGCATTGAAGAAATGTACTATTTTTACTTTTCCACCTAACAGGTTCTCCATGCTGGAATAGAATATTGAGTAAGCAATTTATACTGCTCACCAAAATTAGGGGATATTGATAAATGAATATGAAGCTATAAAATATCTCCTAATTTTTGTGAGCAGTATATATACATACATGCATACATACATACATACATACATACAGTAATTCAATAATAAGACAATAAACAGTTAAGTCTTGCATTCTAATTTCAAATAACTGCACTATCTTCACTTTAAAATCTATTCTAGGTATGGGAATAGAAAGTCATGAAAATACCCCAAATAGTTTGTTTAACCTGCTTGTAACCTAGTAGTTCTAGGTTATAAACCACGAAGACAGTTCTCTTTGTGTTAAAATCTGTTCTTTCTTATATTAGGAAGAGCATCTTTATCTATTGAAATTCTGCTGTTCAAGCTGGCTTTTGTCAAACAGGATTTCATGTGATGAAAACAGGTCTATATGAGCAAAGTAATTTGAAAAATAAATATTACAACAAATAAAAAAGAAAACAGATGATACTACTTTGAAAAAACTTTATAAATGAAGCAAATATAAGAACAGCATGATTATTATTATCTATTATTTTATATATGTATTGATTTATTTTTATTGAATTTATAGGGGAGATAGTGGTTAATAAAATTATATGTTTCAGGTGCACAACTCTATAATACATAATCTATATATTGCATTGTATTCACTACCCCAAGTCAAGTGTCCTTTCATCATCATTTAGTTCCCCTACACCATTTACTCTTTTACCTACCCCAACCCAGACAGAATGGCATGTCTATGAGTTTTACCTTTTTGCTTAATACCATCACCTTTTTCACCTAGCTCCACAACCTAACTGTATATGATTATAGTGGGTATAAAATTTACAGTTCAAACTGAGAAGAGCAGATGTGTAGCTTTCTTAATTTGTTTACAACCAAACTTTTTTTTTGCTCTTGAAGCCCTATTTTTGCCAACTGAATAAAAAGTGAATTTGGACTTTAAATAAACTTGGCAATTTGAAGTTTAAACTTCAGTTGATTTTTAGTAATTGTTGTTAAACATTTCTTACCCTTTCCCTTTTTTTAATCTCAGCTTGAGGGCAAAAATGTGATTTGAACTATGGTCATGTGGGCCAAGACATGGTTTCTTACATACCCATGGGCTTTGACTCCAGGGTAGCTCTCTTTCAAATTATTGGCATCAACATGTGAGTTGTGAAAAAAAGAGCACATAAGAGAACATTTGTCCAAATTGAAGGGGCTAGTAATTCTCAGGTTCAGCTAATCATTGCCAGGAATTTTCAGATCTTTTGATATTTCTAAAAAAATCAGAATAATTTATTTTTTTATATTATTACTATTTTTAAATGTGGTCTCACTATATTTTTTAAAAATAAGAATCTATGCAGAACATATAACACCTATATGGAAATTGCTGTTAGTTCTCAGGGAACCTGATTACAGTATTAGACATCTTATTGTTTTTTCAGATATTTGTATCTCATTATTAAAGTTAATAAAGTGCTGCAGTACTTTCTAATTTAATATGGAAAAGGTTATTATCTTTGTGAGAATTCTAAGATTATAATTCTTTTTACAAGCTGTGGCACATGTCTTTGAGTCTCAATTATTGGTCTCACTCGCAGTCGCAGTTTACAGTTATGCATTATCAACTAAGATTAAATGATCTAAGAGAGTTATTATTATTACCCTCTGTTTATAGCTGCCATTTCTAGACAGAATCTGTAGGTTTTCTTAACAAGTTTTTTTTTTTTAAAATATCATTTAGATTTCGTGATTGACTTATATCCATGGGCCTATCTCTGTTTCCTCTAAAAATCATTACAGAAACAGCAAAGATATAAAATTTTAAAAGGTTACTAGTCCACAAACACACACACACACACACACAAACAGAGTAGTAAAAAAGAAACAAGAGATGTCACTGTATTATTGGAAGATGAAAAGTGTCATTATGATTGACATAGCCCAGCAAAGAACAGTGAAGGCAAGTACCTGCAGAGTGGAAAGCCAATGAATACCCCGCTGCTTCACACTATAGAAACAGTGATTTAGATATCCTGGACCGGGGATGGGAGGTGAAGGGGATGAGGGTCAGGTAGAGGTGGGCAAGGGGGAAGAGGGGAAAGGGGCTTTGCTTAGGGCAGATGGAGCATGATGTGCTTGTAAAGTCGGTGGACAATGGGAGGAACTCAGACCCTGGACTTTTGGCTAGGGCCGCCCACAACTAAACGCGCCAAAAGAAACTTCCCAGAGATCCTTGGGAAAAGAGCAACCATCCATCAGCCAGTGAGATTTTACCATGTCATAATAGCTCACCCACCTTAGAGGACCCCTTAAATACCTCTCACGCAGTTTAATTTGCGCGACTCCTCTGGCCTCTGTACCCCGGGACCAGAGGACATCGTTGGGTGGGATGTGTGGTACTTAATAAAGCCTTTGCTATTCCATACTTTGTGGTTTTCCGCCTCCCTTCCTTCCTTCTTTGCGGGGAAAAATAACTTGCATTTGGTGCCGAAACCCAGAAAGGAGTTAGAAGCCCGCTGGGGACCGCTACTCTCCCCATCTTCTCCGAGAAAGAAGCAGGATCTCAGGATCTCCGACCATGCACATGGAACGTTAAGTCCTCTGCCTCCAAACTTTGGTCAGTTCTTTTAGCCAAGACTCCCTGTTCGAAACTGTAGCTACATTAGGAAAGTGTTTTTCATCCAAGTGCATGTGTGCCCAAGGAGACGTCCTGAGCACATCCACTTTTCCTATCCATCCATGGCCGGAGCTTGAGTTTTGGGACACCAATTCTCAATTCTGACCACTCTGAGGACGGAGGGTAGCTGTGGGGGCACAGGAATCCCAAAACACTCTGGGAGTTGCCTTATCCAAAGTCTTTCCACTCCTAAAGAAGAGGAAACTATTCTTCTTCTCTGCCATGGCCAGGACACAGACCCACTGTATAATCGGACCAGGTAGCCTTCTGAAGGGACTTTCAGTTTTAACACCCTCACCAGTTTAACTATTGCTGAAGTGGCTGGGAGCTGATTAGAGATCCCTTACATACAGGGCTAGTTAATTGTGCGCCCATCCTTAATCTCTGTTATGCCTCTTCCACCGCGCAGGCCGCTTTTAGCCAGAGAAATCTCCACTCCAGATCTTTCCTCCTTTGCTGACTCCCCTGAGAAACTCTCTTTCCTCCAAGAGAACCCTCCCCTCCCTTCGCAGGATTCTGTTTCTCAGTCACTTGCAAATACAAATCTCTCTTTCTCCTCCCCTGTTGGCCAGGGACCCCTTCCTTCTTCACTGTGTTCTTAAACCCCTCTTCCATCAGAGCATCTCTGCCTACCATTGGCTTTTACACTGGTTTGCAGGACACACAATCTGTTTACAGAAAGTTCTGACCCTGTTTTGCCTCTGGCTCTAGCGTTTCCTGCTGGATCTAGGTTCCGGGCTTACTAGGAGCCTTCCTCCTCCTCTTATACTCAACCCTAGACCCCTATTTGGGACCTGTGAACATGGTATTTACAGTTTTCAATGGTCACGCCTAGTAGGAATGGCCAAAGCTGTTCGCCAGGCCCACATGCAGTAGAAGGTAATGCTCCAAACCCAGGCTCTTGTGGCAACCCTAAGGCTGGCAAAGCAACAGGGGAAAGGCACAGGAAGTGCCCGGCCCAAGACTGTACCGCAAAGAGGAACCCCACCAGGAGCTTGCTTTAAGTGTGGCAAGCAGGACCACTGTGCCCGACAGGGCCCCTGCCCACGGCTTCCCAATGAACACTGCTCTAACTGCAAGCAGCCTGGTCACTGACAGAGTGATTGCCCCTTCAGGCAGCAGGCTCATCCTCAACATCTCTACATGGAGGATGAGCCAGCCACGTGGCCAAATCACTCAAACTCCTAGGACATGGCCTGGACTTGGAAACCCAGGGTTTGTTGCAATTATTGGGTAAATCCATCTCATTTCTTGTGGACATGGAAGCTGCCTTCTCTGTTTTGCCACCACACTCTAGACCTCTAATTCCCTCACAGGTCTCGGGTATGGGAATGGATGGGACCCCTTTTATTCCTCTTCGAACGTCACCCCTGACATGCAGTTTGAACAGAATCTCCTTTTTTGCACTCATTCTTAGTTATGCCATCGAGCCCTGTACGCCTTCTGGGTCGAGACATTCTACACAGTCTTTGAGCCCCTATCCAGCTGACAGCATCTTCCCACTTACTCCTACCATTCCACACTAGCAAGGGCTCCCCCATAATTAATAATACCCTCATTTCTAACCATGTCTCTCATCTCAAGCTTGCTCTCATGCAGTATCCCTGGCAGTCAGAACCACTGGGCCCTACTCGTCTGCAGCTCACCAAAAGGTTGGGCCCTGCAGACCCTCCTGTTGCTCCTGTCCCTCCCACCAGGAACCTGACGCCAGAGTGAGCTGAAGCAGGAAGCAGTGCTGTTCAGGAGGAATGGCCTGATGAAAGAAGCTTCAATCTCCTCAACTCTCTGCAAAAAAAATTAAGAAAGAATCTCTCCTCCTACAACCTGCTTAACTCCTGATGACAGCCACCCATTCTTACCTGGGCTGCCTCTATCCTAAATCTTCTTCTAATTATCAGCATATAACTCATATTTGCTTCTCTTTTTAAAAATTCTTACAGACCCACATCTATAAAGTTTCTCAACTCATGGCCAAACAGATGTTCCTCCTGACTCCCCTCAAAGTTACTACCTTATGACCTCCCCTCCTCATGACACCCCTAACCAGCAGGAAGTAGCTAGATGAATAAATGGTGCCCCTATTCTATTTAACAAAAAAAATTAGAATGTAACGTCTGTGGACAATGGGGACAGTCACATGAGGAACTCAGACCCCGGACTTTTGGCTAGGGCCGCCCACAACTAAGTGCACCAAAAGAAACTTCCCAGAGATTCTTGGGAAAAGAGCAACCCTCTATCAGCCAGTGAGATTTCACCATGTCATAATAGCTCGTCCACCCTAGAGGACCCCTTTAAATACCTCTCACGCAGTTTAATTCACGCGACTCCTCTGGCCTCTGTACCCAGAGAACATCGCCAGGCAGGATGCGCAGTGCTTAATAAAGCCTTTGCTATTCCACACTTTGTGGCTTTCGGCCCCTCTTCCTTCTTTCTTGGAAGGGAAAACTACCTTACAATGGTGTGTGGATGTTGTCTTATTGGGTTGTACACTTGCAACCTATATGTATTTGCAAACCCATGTCATTTCAATAAATTCAGTTTTAAAAGAATAGAGAAATCATTTCAAAGTAGCCAAAGTAGATGAGGGTGAGAGGAGCTGAAAACTGGGATGATGTTTTAAGACTTCCTAAGAAAGAGTTAGACTTCCAGTTTCTCTGCAAATCTATTGAGGTGGAAACCACCAATCTTCCACTTCTGTGGGAAAGATTGAGCCTGGGACTCAGCAGCATGAGATCCTGATGTTTCTTACTATAATTAACAGCAGTTAAGTTAAAGGCACTGTGCTCTAAAGACTGTGGATAGCCTCCCTAAAGGCATCTCTCTGGCTTAATTCCAAGCAATCCAGCAGTTAAGTATGTAACCGTTTAGGTAACATATTACAGGATTCATCTCTGAAAAAACTAAAGGGTCCTGGGGACAAAAAGACCAGCATATAGTAAAATATTGTGATGTTCCAGTGAAACCAATGAAGCTATCAGGAGTACATTTGTGCTCTCTTTTTCTCTCTCTTTCTCCCTCCCTCCCTTTCTCTGTCTCACACATACCCACACACATACACACATCTATTTCTGTCACCATTTATAGAGTCTCACTCTATGTGAGTGAGAAATATGGAAAAAATAATGAAAGATGAAGATAACACCATATATGAAGACAGCTAAAAGAAAATAAGAGATAAATAACAATGCAAGAAACAGACACAAATCTCAAGACTACCATCAACATTTTTTGTTGTTGTTGTTGTTGTTTATTTTTATTTTTATTCATTTTAGAGAGGAGACACAGAGTGAGAGAGAGAGAGAAAGAGAGAGAAAGTGGGGAGGAGCTGGAAGCTCAACTCCCATATGTGCCTTGACCAGACCAGTGCAGGGTTTTGAACTGGCGACCTCAGTGTTCCCAGGTCGACGCTTTATCCACTGTGCCACCACAGGCATCAACGTTTTTATTAAATGAAATAATGGGTGTTATGAGTAAAACAACATTTAGCAAATAGGAAACAGCCTTTGAAAGTTAAATGTGTACAAGCCTGAAAATAAACAGACAGACCATAGAAAGGATAAAGAGAAGGTTGATAAAATTTCTTGCAAAGTGGAAAAAGAAAGGGATTAAACATTAAAATGAGCAAAAAAGATAAATAGAGCCCCTATCTAAGAGGCCCACTATCCAATTATAGGCTTTTAGAAAATGGGAAAAAAAAAAAAGAGAATGAATGGAGATATATTATAAAAGTAAAAAAAAAAAAAAAATAGAAGAATATTTTTCAGAGTCCAGACTAAAAGTTTGTGATTCAAAAAAATAAATTAAAATAGATCTAAACCAAGAGCACAACTGTGAAATTTTAGATAGCCAGAAAATGAGTAAGACAAAATCCATTCATTCATTTTTAACTTGAACAATTATCAGTCAATCTCAAATATTTTCACCTATATTCCCATCACTTCTTCTCATTCTGTAACATTTTATTATTAGTTTTCAGCAACTTTAATAAGATGGGCTTCTCAGTGCTGGTTATGTTCTGCTTATTGTACTGGGTCCTGTTTACACCGGTGTGCTTGTTTGGCGAAAATTCTTCAATCAGTACACTATGCTTTGTATCCTTTTGATATGTCTGTTGTACAAGCACAAAAAGGTTGTTTAAAGTAATGAAAAGCATCACACAAAATAAGCTGAAAATATTTGGGTATGAATCACAAGATTTAATGAAGGTATTTGCAAGTAATATTGTTTATTGCACTAAGTTTTTATAAAAAGAAACTGCACAGATGCAAAATATGGAAGAACTGTAAAGAATACATAAAACTGATGAATGGTAAGAGTAATGGCAAACTTAAAATGTAGCATTTTAAATTATATGTAATAGTTTAATTCAGAAAGGACACAGCACTGTCTCTGTGAAAAATAATAATTTTATTTGTAAGTAGATCTGATCTATTATTGTCTTCAGAGTTGACTTGATGCCTAGGTTTGTAGTTTAAAAGGTAACTTTACATTTAATTTTAAAATGTTCAGTAATTGTAAAACATATATAATTTACATAATGTAAAATTCAATTGCTATAAAATACAATCCAATAAATTTTTGTAACTATATTGAAATGTGAACTTTACAGTTTAAGAACATTTCCACTACTCTCAAAAGATCCTTCACATCCATTTTCAGTAATTCCACTCCCACTCTGACCCTAGGGGACCACTGGTCTGCTTTATTTATGTTTTCCTTTTCTGGATATTTTATATAAAAGGAAGGACATAACCATATTTTTCTTTTTGTCTTTGTCTTCATTCATTTAACAGAATGTTTTTGAGGTTAATGCATGTTGTAGCATGTATCAATACTTTATCTTTTGGTTGCTAAGTAGTGTTTTATATTATGAATACACTATATTTTCTTGGTCCATTTACAGGCTCGGACATTTGGTTGTTCTGAATATTACTCTTATGAACATCCACATAATGTTTTTGTATGAAGATGGTTTCATTTCTTTTGGCTACATTCTTTAAAAGTGGAACTGCTGAGTTGTATGCTATATTTATGTTTAACTTTATAAGAATTTGACAAGATTTTTTAAGTAGCCATATCATTTTACATCCCTAAGCAGTGTATGAGAGTTCCAGTTTCTACAATGCCTTGTCAACACTTGGTATTGTCTCTTTTTTTAGATGATATAATCTTACACGTAGAAAACTCTAAACATTTTTAAAAAGTGTTAGAACTAATGAACAAATTCAGCAAAGTTGCAGGATACAAAATCGGTGTACAAAAATCAGTTGCTTATAGCAATGCACAATCAGAATGAGAATTAAAAAAAAACACCACATTTACAATAACATTATAAAAAATAAAATATTTAGAAACATTTAACCAAGGAGGTGGAAGACCTGTACACTGAAAACTATACAACAATGATAAAAGAAATCGAAGAAGGAACATATAAATTAAAAAATATTCTGTGTTCGTGGATTGGAAAAATTAATATTGCTAAAAATGTTCATACCACTACTAAGTGAAATAATACAGTAGAATTAACATTTTAGAGTTGAAAATTAATTTACAGATTATCTAGTTCAAGGACAAAACTAAATTAAGACAAAACTAAAATCCAAGTTTTTACAATTTTTAATCTTAATGTTACTATCAAAACTTACAACATGTTGATTAGTATCCGTTAATAATTATACTTCCAAGTCTCTTATACTAGGGGTATAAGATTTCTATAAGATAACACAATATAACAGAATATTTACTTAAGTCCTAAAAGTTACTTAGCAAGTACTGTCATACTAGTTAACTTGGAAGTAAAATTAAGTAGTAATTTTTAACTTTTCTTTCATACATTTCACCTTTGAATTTGATACAAAGAACCTGAAATATTTTAAATAAGTGTATTGTTTTCAGTTGTGCTCTCCTTGATTGTTTCTCTTAATTGCCCTGACCAGTACTAAACTCCTTACCTTGGCATGCCAGGAGGATGTTTTATCCACTGAGCCACCTGGACAGTGCTAAATGTATTGTTTTTAAAGAAGAAGAAGAAAAAAAGATGAAGTGCTATATTTACTTAGCTGCTTAGTGTAATTCATAGACCTTCTCAATGATTTCAACTCAGGGAATTAGGAAGTTTGGATCTGAGTATAGAAACTGGTCAAACAAATATGGAGGTTTTTATTTAGCTTGATACTGTATCTTCAGATTACTAGCTTGACTTTCTATTTTTTAAGTATTTTGGAATAAACATCTAAATTCAGCTTGGATAGCCTGGCCAGGCGGTGGCGCAGTGGATAGAGCATCAGACTGAGATGCAGAAGACCCAGGTTCGAGAACCTGAGCTCGCCAGCTTGAGCGCGGGCCTATCTGGCTTGAGCAAAAGCTCGCCAGCATTGGACCGAAGGTCGCTGGCTCCAGCAAGGGGTGGCTCGGTCTGCTGAAGGCTCACAGTCAAGGCACATGTGAGAAAGCAATCAATGAACAACTATGGTGTCGCAATGGCAACGAAAAACTGATGATTGATGCTTCTCATTTCTCGCTGTTCCTGTCTGTCTGCCCCTATCAATCCCTCTCTCTGACTCTCTCTCTCCCCCTGTAAAAAATAAATAAATAAATTAGTATAAAGAAATTTTAAATTCAGCTTGGATAAATAACACATATATAAAAAAATTAACATATTTCTTTCATTAATTTTTGTATGTTAGGAAAGAAATGTTTTGAGAAATTATGCTAGTTTCACTTATTATTTGTGTATTTATGTATGTATTATTGGATATCATAGACAGATCTTCAGTTCATGTTGGTTTTATGAGTTAGATCCGTCCACTTATTTACATACATCATGCAGAGGATATATACAATGGTAGGTAAGTTATCATCTCTGTCTCTTTGTGAAAAATAATAATTTTATTTGTAAATGGATCTGATCTATTATTGTCTTCAGAATTGACTTGATGCCTAGGTTTGTAGGGAAATTTTCATTGAGACCTGAAATACCATGACATAAAGGAAAATATTTTAGGTAGTGCTAATATTTAAACATAATTACTACTTCTTTATAAAAATTCAGGGAATGAGAACGAAATTGCAAAGTCTTACTGCATAGGCTTGAAAAGAGCAGGAATGCAAAGCGCAGGAGTTTCTGATAGATTAATAACTGATATGTATTTGGCCTGATTTTATTTGCACAAAATAAAGTGAACTAACTCCAATTTAAAGAGAAAACTCATATACATTTAAATCTGCTTTACATTTTCATATTTCCCAAAGAAAACTGTTATTGTTTGCCTTTATTTATGTAATTGTTGAATTTTTTCATTCCCACGTGGCAACTAAAATAATCAGGGCTTTCCAAAAGGATTACAAAGATACCCAAATTTTCAGTTTCTTCTATTGATTAAAATCAGTCATTCTTTTAGAGTACATTTTGATAGTTTTAGTTTGGCATGAACAGCTTAAAATATTTAACACAGTGGTTTTCATAAAGTGCAATTATGAGGTAGAAGATTGGTTGCAAGGTAAATCAATAATCCTATTTTATGTGAATACTTACATTTGAAGTCTTTTTTCCACAAGAGACAAGACATATATTTAAAAGAGACATTGGAACACAAAAGTACTGTAGTTTGAATTGTACTGTGCTTCTTAAAATAATTGATTCTGTACATAAATCTTTCTTAGAATATCCATTAGCCTGTTTTATACAGATAGAGAGTAAAAGAATCTCATGGAGCACAAATGCTAGCAATGTTTTTTGATAATTTTGGCTGATATCATTGAAAAGAGTGATATCATAAATGAAAGTTATTTTATTTCCTAATGAAATATAATTTGATCTATGCTAAATAGGTATCATTAGTAATGCCATATGAGATACTAGCTTGCAATGATAAGAGAAAATGTTTGTAATCCTCGAGGATCATTAAAAAAAAGGAAACTTCATGTACTATACAAATACCACACTTTTTTTATTTTGAAGCATTCATAAAACTAACACACATTGATCATACAAGGTGATTTATAAAAGGTAAAAAATAATAAATTTCATTTTACATGTAATTGTCAGTATATAAAAGAGGGGAAAATGAGCTAATAATTAGATAAACATAAAAACTTAAGAGCAACTTTAAATATTTTTAGGAATATGCCTTTAACTTATACCTTCAAGATATTATCTTTGTTGTGCAGCTTAGTGTAATTTAGTATTTATTACATAGTTACTAAATCATTATAATAAGAATAAACCAGGAAAACTGTGACATACAGATATTACAGACCATGGCCTGATGTATTTGACTAGGATAATTTTTTGGGGGGGTATTTTTCTGAAGTGAGAAGCAGGGAGTCAGAGAGACAGACACCTGCATGCGCCCAATGGTGATCCACCCAGCATGCCCATTAAGGGGCGACGCTCTGCCCATTGGGGATGTTGCTCCACTGTAACCGGAACCATTCTAGTGCCTGAGGCAGAGGCCATGGAGCCATCCTCAGTGCCCAGGGCCAACTTTGCTCCCATGGAGCCTTGGCTGATGGAGGTGAAGAGACAGATAAAGAGAAAGGAAAGGGGGAAAGGAGGAGAAGAAGATGGGTGCTTCTATTCTGTGTCCTGGCCAGGAATTGAACCCAGGACTTTCACAGGCCAGGCTGACGCTCTACTGCTGAGCCAACCGCCCAGGTAGGATAATTTATTTTATTTTATTTATTTTTCTTTCTTTTTTTTTAATTTTTAATTTTAATGTGGTGACATTAATAAATCAGGGTACATGTGTTCAGAGAAAACATCTCCAGGTTATACCGACATTTAATTATGTTGCATACCTATCACCCTAAGTCAGATTGTCTTCTATCACCTTCTATCTGGTTATTTTTGTGTGCCCCACCTCCCTTAAACACCACACTCTTGTAAATGTTTCTTAGTCTCATTTTTATGTCCCTTCTAAGTATGGACTCATAGAGTTCTTGTTTTATTCTGATTTACTTATTTCACTCAGTAAAATGTTATCAGGGTCCATCCATGTTGTTGTAAATGATCCGATGTCATCATTTCTTATTGCTGAGTAGTATTCCATAGTATATATGTACCACATCTTCTTTATCCAATCATCTATTAAAGGGCTTTTTGGTTGTTTCCATGTCTTGGCCACTGTGAACAATGCTGCAATGAACATGGGGCTGCATGTGTCTTTACATACCAATGTTTTAGAGTTTTGGGGGTATATACCCAGCGTGGGGATCGCTGGGTCTTATTGTAGTTCTATTTTTAGTTTTTTGAGGAACCACCATACTTTCTTTCATAGTGGTTGTACTATTTTACGTTCCCACCAACAGTGGATGAGGGTTCCTTTCTCTCTACAGCCTCTCCAACATTTATTATTACCTGTCTTGCTAATCTGACAGGTGTGAGGTGGTATCTCATTATAGTTTTGATTTGCATTTCTCTAATAGCTAATGAAAATGAGTATCTTTTCATATATCTGTTGGCCATTTGTATTTCTTCCTGGGAGAAATGTTTGTTCATGTCCTCTTCTTATTCTTTTATTGGGTTGTTTGTTTGTTGTAGAGTTTTATGAACTATTTGTATATTTTGGATATTAGGCCCTTATCTGAGCTGTTGTTTGAAAATGTCATCTCTCATTTAGTTGGCTGCCTGTTTGTTTTGTTGTCAGTTTCTCTTGCTGTGCAGAAGCTTCTTAGTCTGATGTAGTTCCATTCATTTATCTTTACCTTCACTTCCCTTGCCTTTGTAGTCAGATTCAGTAAGTGTTCTTTATAAACAAGGTCCATGAGTTTAGTACCTATGTTTTCTTCTATGTACTTTATTGTTCAGGTCTTATATTTAGGTCTTTGAATTAATTTTAGTACAAAAAGACAAACTATAGTCCATTTGCATTCTTTTTTTTTTTTCAGTTTGCATTCTTTTGCATGTGGCTTTCCATTTTTCCCAGCACCATATGTTGAAGAGGCTTTCTTTCCTCCATTGTATGTTGTTGGTCCCTTTCTCAAAAACTATTTGATTATATATATGTGGTTTTATTTCTGGGCTTTCTATTCTGTTCCATTGGTCTGAGTGCCTATTTTTCTACCAATACCATGCTGTTTTGATTGTCGTGGTTCAATGATATAATTTGAAGTTGGCTGTTGTAATGCCCTCAGCTTTGTTCTTTTTCCTTAGGATTGATTTGGTTATTTGGATTTTTTTATAGTTCCATATAAATCTGATAATTATTAGTTTTTTCTTTAAAAAACGCCATTTGAATTTTTTTATATATTTTATTATTATTAATTCTAATGGGGTGACACCAATAAATCAGGGTACATATGTACAATGAAAACATCTTCAGGTTATCTTATCATTCAATTGTGTTGCATACCCATCACCAAAAGTCAAATTGTCCTCTGTCACCTTCAATCTGGTTTTCCCTGTGTCCCTCCCCTCCTCCCTATCCCACTCTTCCCTCCCTCCCCCTATCCCATAACCACCACTCTCTTGTCCATGTCTCATATTCTCACTTTTATGTCCCACCTATGTATGTAATCATGCTGTTCTCAGTTTTTCCTTTTTTCTGATTTACTTATTTCACTCCGTATAATGTTATCAAGGTACATCCATTTTGTTATAAATGATCCGATATCATCGTTTCTTATGGCTGAGTATTACTCCATAGTATATATGTACCATAGCTTTTTAATCCACTCGTCTTCTGACGGACACTTGGGCTGCTTCTAGATCTTCGCTATTGTGAACAATGCTGCCACGAACATGGGGGCGCATTTCTTCTTTTCGAACAGTGCTATGGTGTTCTTAGGGTATATTCCTAAAAGTGGGATAGCTGGGTCAGAAGGCAGTTCGATTTTTAATTTTCTGAGGAATCTCCAAACTGTTTTCCACAGTGTCTGCACCAGTCTGCATTCCCACCAGCAGTGCAGAAGGGTTCCCTTATCTCCACATCCTCGCCAGCACTTATTCTGTGTTGTTTTGCTGATAAGTGCCATTCTGACTGTTGTGAGGTGATATCTCATTGTGGTTTTAATTTGCATTTCTCTAATGATTAGTGATGTTGAGCATTTTTTCATATGCCTATTGGCCATCTGTATGTCCTCTTTGGAGAAATTTCTATTCATTTCTTTTTCCCATTTTTTGATTGGGTTGTTTGTCTTCCTGGTGTTGAGTTTTATAAGTTCTTTATAAATTTTAGTTATTAACCCCTTATCAGATGTGCTGTCAAATATGTTCTCCCATTGTGTGGTTTGTCTTTTTATTCTGTTCCTATTGTCTTTAGCTGTGCAAAAACTTTTTAGTTTGATATAGTCCCATTTGTTTATCTTGCCTTTTATTTCAGTTGCCCGTGGAGATAAATCGGCAAATATACTGCTGCTAAAGGTGTCGGAGAGCTTGCTGCCTATGTTTTTTTCTAAGATGCTTATGGTTTGACGGCTTACATTTAAGGGGATTGCTTTTAATCTTTGCCCATTTAGTATGATGTTTGCTGTCAGTTTATCGTAGATGGCCTATATCATGTTAAGGAATGATCCCTGTATTCCCACTTTACTGAGAGTTTTGAGCATGAATGGGTGCTGGATTTTATCAAATGCCTTTTCTGCATCTATTGAAATTATCATGTGATTTCTGTCCTTCCTTTTGTTTATGTGATGAATCACATAGATTGATTTGAGAATATTGAACCAGCTTTGCCTCTCCAGAATAAATCCCACTTGATCATGGTGTATGATTTTTTTCATATATTGCTGAATCCGGTTGGCTAATATTTTGTTGAGAATTTTAGCGTCTAAATTCATCAGGGATATAGGCCTATAATTTTCTTTCTTTGTGTTGTTTTTGCCCGGTTTTGGGATCAGAATTATGCTCGCCTCATGAAAGGAGTTTGGAAGTCTTCCTTCCTCTTGAATTTTTTGAAATAGCTTGAGAAGGATAGGAATTAGTTTTTCTTTGAATTTTTGATAGAATTCACTTGTGAAGCCATCAGGCCCAGGACTTTTCTTTTTTGGGAGTTTTTAGATAACTGTTTCGATCTCATTTGTTGTAATTGGTCTATTTAGGTGATCTGATACTTCCAGATTGATTTTTGGAAGGATATATGATTCAAGAAATTTGTCCATTTCACCAAGATTGTCTAATTTTTTGGCATATAGTTCTTCATAGTATTTTCTTACAATGCTTTGTATTTCTGTTGTGTCAGTTGTTATTTCTCCATTGTCCTTTTTTATTTTATTTATTTGAGTCCTCTCTCTTTTTTTCTTGGTGCGTCTAGTTAAAGGTTCATCAATCTTGTTTACCTTTTCAAAGAACCAGCTTCTGGTTTCATTGATCCTTTGTATTGTTTCCTTCACCTCTATGTCATTTATTTCTGCTCTGATCTTTATTATTTTCTTCCTTCTACTTCTCTTGGGTTTTATTTGTTGTTGTTTTTCTAGTTCTTTTAGATGCAGGGTCAGGTTGTTTATTTGAGCTTTTTCTAGCTTCTTATGATATGTTGTAGTGCAATAAACTTCCCTCTCAGAACTGCTTTAGTTGTGTCCCATAAATTTTGAGTTGATGTATGCTCATTATCATTTGTTTCTAGAAACTTTTTTATTTCTTCTTTGAACTCATTGTTAATCCATTCATTATTTAATAACATGCTATTTAGTTTCCAAGTGTTTGAGTATTTTTCAGTTTTCCTTTTGTGGTTAATTTCTAGTTTCATGGCATTGTGATCAGAGAAAATGCTTGATATGATTTCAATCTTTTTAAATTTATTGAGACCATTTTTGTGTCCTAACGTGTGGTCTATCCTAGAAAACGTAGCATGAGCACTTGAGAAGAATGTATATTCTACTGCTTTAGGGTGAAAAGTTCTGAAGATATCTATTAAATCAAGTTGATCTAGTGTCTCCTTTACGTCTCCTGTTTCTTTATTAATTTTCTTTCTTGAGGATCTATCCAGTGTTGTTAGAGGGGTATTGAAATCCCCCACTATGATAGTATTGCTGTTAATCTCGCCCTTTATATCCATCAAAGTCTGCTTTATGTATGTCGGGGCTCCTATATTTGGTGCATAGATATTTATAATAGTTATATTTTTCTGTTGAATTGTTCCCTTTATCATTATGTAGTGTCCTTCTTTATCTCTTTTTACAGCCTTTGTTTTAAAGTCCATTTTGTCTGATATAAGTATTGCTACCCCTGCTTTTTTTTCATTTCCATTTGCATGAAATATTTTTTTCCAATCTTTTACTTTCAGTCTATGAGCATCTTTTGTTTTAAGGTGTGTCTCTTGTAGACAGCATATGTATGGGTCCTGTTTCTTTATCCATGCAGCTACCCTATGTCTTTTGATTGAATAATTTAATCCATTTACATTTAAGGTTATTATTGATATGTAGTTGTTTATTGCCATTTTATTTTTTAAAGCTGTATTCTTCTTTTGCTCTATTCATTCCTCCCTTTAAACTTTCACAACAGGCCTCTTAGTATCTCTTGCAGAATTGGTTTGGTTTTTATGAATTCCTTCAGGCTTTCTTTTTCTGGGAAGCTCTTTATTTCTCCTTCAATTTTAAACGTTAGCCTTGCTGGATAAAGTAGTCTTTGTTGTAGGTTCTTGTTCTGCATTACTTTGATTATATCTTGCCATTCCCTTCTGGCCTCAAGTGTTTCTGTTGAGAAGTCTGATATCATCCTTATGGGGGCTCCTTTGTAGGTGATAGCCTTTTTTTCCCTAGCAGCTTTTAAAATTTTTTCTTTATCTATTAGCTTTGGTATTTTAACTATGATGTGTCTTGGTGTAGATCTTTTTGGGTTTTTCTTTAATGGAGTTCTTTGTGCTTCTTGAACGTGTGGAGTGTTTCCCAGCCTTAATTTAGGAAAGTTTTCTGCTATGATTTGATTGAACAAAGTTTCCATTTCCTGTCCTCTCTCCTCTTCTTCAGGCACCTCTATGATGTGAATGTTGTTTCTCTTTAAGTTGTCACAAAGCTCCCTTAGAGTTTCCTCACATTTTTTAAGTCTCTTTTTCTATTTTTTCTTTGCTTCTGTGCCTTTGTTTATTGTGTCTCTAACTCGCTTATTCGATCCTCAGCGTGACTCATCCTGCTTTTAATTCCTTCCATTGTGGTCTTCAGTTCTGATACTGTATTTGTCATTTCTGTCTGATTCTTTTTTATTATTTCATTTTCATTTTTTATACTTCTTATCTCTTTATTTAGGTGCTCATAATGACTATCCATTGTTGCTCTAATTTCTTTGAACATCCTAACTATCATTATTCTAAATTCTGCTTTTGGTAATTTGTTTATATCTGGTTCATTCAGGTCCTTCTCTGGGGATTTCTCTTGATTCATTTGGTTTGCATTTCTCTGCCTGCCCATTTTTTCTGTGTGTAAGCAAGTTGTGGCCACTGGAGTCCAGTAGGTGTTTCCTTCTTGTGATTTCTAGGTGTGGTCTGTCTGCAGGACCCCCACCCCCTTTGCCGGTGCCTAGGGTGGTTGGGTATGAGCGTTGCCAGCGCTGGCCCACTGTGGCTTTTGCTGTGATTTCTGCCTCTCCTCTGTGGGAGGGGCTATCACTGAAGCCACAAGTCTTAGCACCCAGGGTAGAGGTGAGCACCTTTGCTCAGCTGCGGACCCAGCCTATTTCCAGACTTTCGCCCAGAACCCTCAGTCAGAGCCTGCTCGCCACAGTTTCTCGTTGTGTGCGGGGCTTTTGATGTGTTCTCAGCTGTGAGCATTTGTCCGTCTGGAGATTTAGCCCTGCCCTTGAGGCCAGGGCCCTTCTGCGCAGGGTCGCAAACCCAGGTTTATTGGGCTGGGCGAGTTTGCTGGCTTCCACTCAGCTGTGTACTTCCGCTCGTCCCGGACTCTACCCCGCCCCCGCGTTTGGAGCCCACTTGTGCACGTATGAATGCAATCCACAGTTTCCCCGGCCGGGCAAGGATAGTAGCGTGAGCTCAGCTGCGAGCTTCCACTTGTCTCGGGGTCTACCCCGTTCCCGCGCTCGGAGCCCGCTCGTGCACGTATACTGGCCAACCGTGGTTTCTCTGGCTGAGGGGTGGGGGTGGGGCTGGTAGCGTGAGCTCAGCCGCGAGCCCCTGCCCATCCCTGGTCCTAGCCCGGTCCCCGCGGTCAGGGCCAGCTTGCGCAGGGTCGCAGAGCAGATTTCTGCTTGTTCCTGGCCTCTCGCTTTGTCCCAGTAAGTGGGATTAAAGGCGGGCCCGCAGTTTCCAGAACGCTTTCACGCGTCCCCTCCGACCCTCTGGGCTAGACCGAGCTCCCACCGGCTTGGCCTATGCCCATGCCGACAGAACCGCGTTTCAGCGTCATGTTGCCCCTAACCCTTAAGCAGCCCTCAGCAGAGTAGGAAGGAACCTAATACTCCACACTGTAGGCCTGGGAGCTCCCTCACTTGTTTCACAGCTCAAACCTGTCCAAACGCCTCTTCTAGGCTCTGCGACTGCAGGCGGGGGCTTGGTTCCTGGGACCCAGGTCCCTCCCTCTCCACCAAACTTTCCTCCCGCCCCGCGGGTCTCTCCGGGCTGCCGTTTGCTCCGGGGAGTTGGGCAGCCCTCTTTGCGTTTTCGCTATTCCTACCAGTCTCAATGTGGCTTCTTCTGTGTTCCTTGGTTGAAGAGTCCACTTAGTTTAGTTCATAGTTGGTTTATCCAGATGATGGTTCTTTAAGTTGAGTTATAATCCACTTTGCTTCTGCGAGTTGGAAGTTGGTACGTCCGCCTACTCCGTCGCCATCTTGCTTCCAGCCATTTGAATTTGAATGGGAATTGCATTAAATTTGTATATTTCTTTGGATAATACGGTCATTTTGACAATATTTATTCTTCCTATTCAAGAACAAGGAATATTTTTTTATTTCATTGTATGTTTATTGATTTTCCTTAACAAAGCTTTGTACTTTTCCTTATATAGGTCCTTTACATTCTTTGTTATGTTTATTTCTAGTTATTTTATATTTTTTGTTGCAACCATGAATTATTTTTGAGTTCGTGTTCTGATGTTTCATTATTGACATATAGGAAGGTAATGGACTTTTGTATATTAATTTTGTATCCTGTGACCTTACTGTATTGGTTTATTGTTTCTAGTAATCTTTTTGTGGAGTCTTTGGAGTTTTCAATGTATAGGATCATATCATCTGCAAATAGTGAAACCTTTACTTCATTTTTTCCAATATGGATCCCTTTTATTTATTTTTCTTGTCTGATTGCTTAGCTAGAATTTCCAGCACCATGTTAAATAATTGTGGAGAGAGGGTACAACCCTGTTTTGTTCCTGATTTAAGAGGAAGAGTCTTCAGTTTTATGCTATTTAATATGATGTTAGCTGATAGTTTATCGTAAATGGCCTTTATTATGTTGAGATATTTTTCTTCTATACTCATTTTGTTGAATGTTTTAAACATAAAATTGTGTTGTATTTTATCAAATGCCTTTTCTGTGTCTATTGATAAGATCATGTGGTTTTTGTTCTTTGTTTTGTTCATATGGTGTATTACGTTAACTGTTTTACATATGTTGAACCATCCTCGTGATTGTGGGATGAATGCCACTTGATCATGATGTATTATTTTTTTAATATATTGTTGTATTCGATTTGCTAATATTTTGTTTAGTATTTTAGCATCTGTATTCATTAGAGATATTGGTCTGTAGTTTTCTTTTTTTGTGTTGTCCTTGCCAGGTTTCAGTATGAGGGTTATGTTGGCCTCACAAAATGTGTTTGGAAGTATTTCTTCTTCTTTGATTTTTTGTAAGGCTTTGAGTAGAATGGGAACCAAGTCTTCTTTTAATGTTTGAGAGAATTCACTAGCGTAGCCATCTGGCCATGGACTTTTATTTTTGGGGAGGTTTTTAATAGTTTTTTTTTTCTATTTCCTCCCTGCTTATGGGTCTGTTTAGGCTTTCTGCTTCTTCATGACTTAGTCTAGGAAGATTGTATTGTTCTAGGAATTTGTCCATTTCTTCTAGATATTGAATTTGGTGGCATATAGTTTTTCATAATATTCTACAATTATTCTTTGTATATCTGTGGTGATTTCTCCTTTTTCATTATGGATTCTGTTTATATGAGTCCTTTCTCTTTTTTCCTTGGTGAATGTTGCCAAGGGTTTGTCAATTTTGTTGATCTTTTCAAAGTACCAGCTCCTTGTTTTATTGATTTTTTAATATCTTTTCTGTTCTCTATTTCATTTATTTCTGCTCAGATTTTTATTATTTCCTTTCTTCTGCTGGTTTTGGGTTGTCTTTGTTCTTTTCCTAATTCCTTTAGATGTGAAGTTAAGTGGTTTACTTGGGCTCTCTCTTGTTCATTCATATAGGCCTGTACTAATATGAACTTTTCTCTTATTACTGCTTTTGCTGCATCCCAGAGATTCTGATAAGTCATATTGTTATTTTCGTTTGTCTCTATGTATCTTTTGATCTGTGCGCTTATTTCATCTTTAACTCACTCATTTTTTTAGAAGTATGTTGTTTAGTTTTCCCATTTTTGTGGGTGTTCATTTTACCTCCTTTTTGCAGTTGAATTCTAGTTTCAAGGCTTTATGATCAGAAAATATGCTTGGTACAATTTCAATTTTTCTGAATTTGCTGATGTTATTTGTGTGGCCCAACATATGGTCTCAATTCTTGAGAATGTTTTATGTACAGTAGAGAAAAATGTATACTCTAGCACTTTGGGAAAATGTCCTGTAGGTGACTATCATATCCAATTGTTCTAGTGTTTTATTTAAGGTCAATATTTCTTTATTGATTTTCTGTTTGGATGAACGATCTAGAGCCGTCAGTGGTGTATTGAGGTCTCTAAGTATGATTGTAGTTTAGTCAGTTTTTGTTTTAGGTCAGTCAGTAGTTTTCTTATATATTTTGGTGCTCCTTGGTTTGGTACATATATATTAAGAAGTGTTATGTCTTCTTGATTTAGTATCCCCTTAATCATTATTAATGACCCTTTTTGTCTCTGATTACCTTTGCTGTCTTGTAGTCAGCCTTGTTAGATATGGGTACTGCTACACCTGCTTTTAATTGGATGTTATTTTCTTGGAGTATTGTTTTCCAATTTTTCACTTTGAATTTGTTTTTATCCTTGTGGTTTAGATGTGTTTCTTGTAGGCAACATACAGTTGAATTTTTTTAAATCCATTCTGCTACTCTATATCTTTATATGGGTGAGTTAAATCCATTTACATTTAGTGTAATTATTGACAGTTGTGGGTTTTCTATTGTCATTTTGGTTTATTTTAGTTTTGTATCTTGTTTGATTCTTCTCTTGTTTTTCTATCATTTGTTTTTGTTTGGTTGTAATCCATACTTCTTTCCTCTGTTACTTGTTTTTTCAAGTCATGTGATTCGATGGTAGCATTTTCAGGCATGGTTACCATTAAGTAATGGAAAGGGTACATACCATGTTCATTTTAGTACACTATCTCATGGGTGCTTCTGCATTTCATTCTCCTTTGCTACTGTTAAACTTCATCTTCTCCCCTTTTTGTTTTTGTTCTCCCAGTTTAAATTTGATTTCATTGTTTTCTTGGTGGAGATTTTACTTGTAGTTTTGTTTTGCTTTTTTGTATCTAGTAAAAAAAAAAACCCTTTATTATTTCCTGAAGTGGGGCTTTCTGGTGATAAATTTTCTCATCTTTTCTGTATCTGTGAATGTTTTTATTTCTCCTTCATATTTGAAGGATAGCTTTGATGAGTATAGTATTCTTGCATGCAAGTTCCTCTCTTTCAGAGCTTTAAATATTGAGGTCCACTCTCTTCTAGCTTGTAGAATTTCTTATGAGAAATCTGATTATAATCTAATAGGCCTTCCTTTATATGTTGTATTCTTCTTTTCCCTGGGTGCCTTGAGAATTTTTTCTTTGTCATTGGTTTGTGCCAATTTCATTATGAGGTATCTTGGAGTAGGTTTGTTGGTGTTAAGATAACCTGGTGTTGTTTGCTTCTTGAATTTGAGGCTTTAGTTCTTTCCATTGGCTTGGAAAGTTCTTGTCTATTATTTGTTTGAATATGTTCTCTATTCTGTTTTCTCTCTCTTCTCCTTCTGATATACCTATTATTCTTATGTTGCTCTTCTTGATGGAGTCAGACAATTCCTGTAGGGCTTTCTCATTTTTAAAATTTGTGAGTCTCTCTCCTCTTCTCTTTGTTGTGCCTCTAATTGCCTGTCTTCTATGTCACTAATTCTCTCTTCTATCTGGCCTGTTCTATTAGCTGAGCTTGTTACCTCGTTTTTCAGTTCATGAATTGAGTTTTTCATCTCTGTTTGATTCATTTTTATGCTTTCAATTTCCTTGGCAATACATCCTTTCTATTCATTGAGTTGTTTTCTGAGCTCCCTAAATTGCCTTTCTGTGCTTTCTTATATTTCTGAGTATTTTTAGGATTTTTATTTTAAATTCTCTGTATTTAACTCCAAGGTTTCCAATCTATTAAAACTTTTTCTATAGATTTTTTCTCATCCATATGTGCTACATCTCTGTCTTTTGTATCCACAATATTTGATTTACTTTTCCTTAATGGCATCTGAGGGTGGTTTTGTTAATAACACTAGTAAGAATTGATAAAGAACAAAAATATTTTTAATTATTAAAAAATTTTAAAACAATAAAATAAAAAATAAATAAGAAAATAAATAATAAATAAAAGAAAAGAAAAAAAAATTTTTTTTTAGAAAATACTGTGAAAAATTGAAAGTTATTTTGTGCTTAATATAACAAAAACTTCTTAGAACAGAGGGTCTGAGTTAGGGAGAAGTGACAAAGGGGTAAAAAACAAGATAAGGACCCACAAAAAGTTACAAGGAAAAAATTTGGAACAAGAATAAAATAATCTGCTTGTAGATGATGGTTGAATGAGAGATCAAGTGAAAGAGAAAAAGAAAAAGGAAAAAAATACTATTGTATTAAGTGGAACTAAAACTGCATAGAATGAAGAGCCAGGGTTGGGGGGAATGCTAATGAATTAAAAAGCAAAGTAAAAAGTATACAAAATGATACACAAAAAAAATTAAATCCAAATAAAATAATTTGTTTGTGAGGATCAATTGAGAATAAAAATGGAAGAGAAAAGAAGAAACTTAAAGAGAGGGAGAAAAAAGAAAAATAAGAGCAAAAAAGAGAGAAAAAAAGAAAAAAAAGGGAGAGAGTTAAGGTTTTTTGAATGTAACCCTCATAGAGAGAAAGAAAGAAGAAAAAACAAACAAAAAATGAATTGGAAATGTAACACCTATGGGTAATTAAGTTCAAGATGAAAAGAAAAGAATAAGGTGAAAACAGGATAATAGAATCAAGGTGGGAGAATAAAAAAATAAAGATAAAAAAATGAAAGAAAAAAAGGTGGAAAAATTATAATTACTGTGGATTATTCTTGATTTTGAGAAGTTATCTTTTTCCGTTTTCCTTTTTCTCTCTCTTTTTGGTCAGTGGCACTGTACCCCAAGATCTGCCCCTGTGGTACACTTAAGTAGAGATTTGCAGTTGATGTGTCACTATGTCGATGACATATACTAGGCTTTAGTCCCATTGGTAGGCGGGGCTTGTTAGCATTTGCAGGCTCCAACAATGGGAGAGTCTGTTTTCCCAGAGCCTCTCTCCAAGTCTCTCCTTCCTGAACCAGCAGCCTAGTGACACAGCTGTGAAGTTGTCCTTGCCAATGCCTGGATAGTAAGAGGCCCTAAAAGCTTCCAAATCCCCACTCTGTCCCCACTCAATGCAGGG
The DNA here is from genome assembly GCA_037038555.1 of Rhynchonycteris naso. NCBI lineage: Eukaryota > Metazoa > Chordata > Mammalia > Chiroptera > Emballonuridae > Rhynchonycteris > Rhynchonycteris naso. Next base: position 127,448,942 of record CM072999.1, read on the forward strand.
CTCTGGGTAAGACTTTGTAAGTCAGGGCCAACAGTGTAATCAGGCAGTACTGGGAGCCAATTGCTCTCAAGGTGTCTATGAGCCTCCATGTGTGTTTAGTATGCTTCAGTGCTTCACGGGACTACTCTCCCCAGGCTTTATGCACTTTGTAATCTGTATTGGCTGGCAAGAAGATGCCCTAGCCACTGCCTGCAAAACAGGAGATCTTAAAAGCTGTCAAGTCCCTCCTCCAGGTCCTTTCAGAGCACAGCCCTGAATATGAAAGCTCTGCCAACCAGAGCCACCATCTTAAGCAGGTAGGGAGAGAGAGTTTACTTCTATTCAGGCTCCTTTCTAAGGTTCCCCGGGTATGCCTAGTTAAATTTGCCTTAGCATTCTGTGAGACTGCTCTTTGCAGGCTTTTCTCTTGTTAAGAAGCCTACAGCTTAGCCTGCCCAACTTCTGTGTTGATCTCTGAGGTCTGTTCCATAGGAATGTGTTTTTTACCTTGTATTGGCTAGCAAGAAGTTGCCCTAGCCACTGTGTGCCGAGCAAGAATCCCTAAAAAAAAATCACGTCTCTCCATCGGATTCTGTTAGATCACAGACTTGAGAAAGACGACCTTGTCAGCCAGAGCTGCTGCTGGCATAAGCCAGCTGGGCAGTGAGCAGACTGCAGGCTAAGCTAATTTCAGGGATTGGATTCACGGAACTTGCTCCAGAAACTGTCTGCAAGCTACCTGCGTGCCCCTCACCCACTTCTGTATTTTTCTTCCCGAGTAATGTTCTTTGTTAGCCTGTATGGCTGGCAGAGCCCAGAGAGGTCCGGGCATAGAGAAGCCAGGTTACACACACTCCCCACACGTTGTTGTTTGGGAGCAGGGATTACACCGAGACTTTGGCTGAAACCCACGTAGAGGGTTGCTGCTGACAGTCTCTGACCTTGCCCCTCTGTCCCATGCCTGGGCAACTATGAGGAACCACTAGTACACTGCCTGCACTCGCGGAGCAGGGTATGGGAGTGACAAGGCAGCTGCTCGCCCACCTCTTCCAGGGTCTGCTGCTGGCGTTAGCTCCTGCTCCATATGGGTTGATCCATGGGCACACTCTCTCCTCGGCTTGAATGTCTCTGCCCTAGTCTGGCTTTTTCCCACGCCCCCAGGCCTCGCTTTATCTCAGTTCCAAGTGAAAGCAACCCTTGCTCAGGTCAGTGAGGAAGGAGGAGAGCTTCATTCTCTGTCTTATTTTCTTCAGAATGGATTATATATTTAGCAACCGTTTCGTCCAATCGTACCTTTGTTTGGTGTATGTGTATTTCAGATGCTCCTGGGATTGTTTTTCTGTCTCTGCTTGTTGAGTTTGTTAAAATTTCAGGGAGAAGTACTGGAAGCCCTCCTCATGGCGCCATTTCAATTGGAAAATTTATTTTAAACAACACTATTCTTTATTGCTTATTGCTTCATTCATTTTCTTAACCCTCTCGTCTACAAAAGTGTCTAAATTTATATTCAAAATTATCTTGTACGTTGCAAATATGCACTAATTTAGAGAATATCTAACGCAGGTCACAAAATAAATATTACTGGGGAACATTTTTTTTTTCTGTTGAATGAAGTTTTAGAACTCTTTTTTATATATTTCTGCATTGCTGATTCCAAATCTGAAATCTGATTTTTGGTGCATGCTCTAGTTTTTATGCAATTTTAATATATATTTTTTTGTTACAGTTAGTGGCATGCATTGGTTTTTAAATTGAGTTAAAGAGCAATGACTCTTGGATTGAACATAACAACAAGGCAATTAATGTTTTAAAAACATCACTTTTACATAATTATAGTTGTTTTTAAATGTAAAAAATTATTATCTGATAAAAATATCTTCTTATTTTGTTTTAAGATTGAATCATGGCTTCTTCAAGTAGGCGTAAATGTAAGAATAGTCCTGACACCTTCTGTTATATGTGGCTGTTACACACTTCAACTTCAAAGGCACAATATTTCATCATTTGTGATATGTGCATATATTGCCTATTTTTAAGTTCCCCTTGGGGATCAAGACAAGAATTGGGCTTCTCATATTGTGTGTCATAATTGTGAGGAAATGCTTTGTGACTGGACAAAAGGAAAATGCCTTTTGGTATTCCCATGGTTTGGCGTGAACCTATGGACCACAGCAGTGACTATTATTTCTGTCTTATCCATACAGAGGGCATCAGCAAGAAAAAAAACGGCATATGATTGCATATCCTAATATTCCTTCAGCAATAAAACCTATCCCACACTCTGAAACACTCCCAGCTCAAGTTTTCATTGGTTTTATTTCTTCTAAGGACGAAGAAAGTGAACATGGTGATCAAGTGTATTTTGATAAAATGCATGAGGAAATGGCTGTAGAATCTAAAGGGTCTTCTTCTGATGCCAAGCAGTCATTAACCCCTCAGTAGTTTAGCCAACCCCAATTGGATGACTTAGTAAGAGATTTGGGCCTATAAAAGAAAGCTGCTGAGTTATTAGCCTCCAGGCTTCAAGAAAAGAATGTACTTCACCATTCAGCTAAAGTATCCCATTTCAGGAAGCATGAACAAATTTTGTGCACTTTTTTCCCAAAGACAAACACATTGTTTACTGTCATGATATCAGTAGTCTTCTCAGCCAGCTAGGTTTTACCACTTACAGTTCAACAGAATGGTGGCTATTTCTTAACAGCTCTAAATGGAGTCTGAAATGTGTTCTCCTACACAACGGTAATGTTTATGTAGTGGTCTCAATCGGTTATTCAACTCATCTGCGAGAAAATTATAATGACATAAAAATTGTGCTTGACTTACTGAAGTATGAGGAGCATAACTAGATCATTTGTGTGGATCTTAAAATGATAAATTTTCTGCTAGGATAACAGAGAGGTTTCATGAAGTATTCTTGCTTTCTGTGTTTGTGGGACAACCGAGCTCGGAAGAAACACTGGGCACATAAGGAGTGGCCGAAACGTGAAGCTCTGGAAGTAGAGATGTTAAATATTGTGAATGAACCTGTAGTTAATTGAGATAGGATCATTTTTTTCCCCACTTCACATCAAACTTGGCTTAGTGAAGCAGTTTGTTCAGGCTTTGAATAGAGAAAGTGAATGCTTTCAACATATCATTTCAGCTTTTCCGGCCTTGTCTTTCGAGAAGATAAAAGCAGGTATATTTGATGGACCTCAAACTCTAACCCTCATACGTGATGAAGAATTTGCCAGAAAGATGAATAAGGAGATGAAAGCAGCATGGCATTCTTTTGTGGCAGTTACAAAGAACTTTCTTGGCAACAAAAAAGCAGAAAACTATAAACTTCTGGTTCATAGGATGCTGTTAGCTTTCCGCGACATTGGATGTAACATGAGCGTTAAGATTCACTTTCTGAACAATCACCTTGATAAGTTTCCCCAAAATCTTGGAGCTGTTAATAATGAGCAGACTATTTCTGGAGCATCAAACGAGATTGTCCTCAACAAGTACACCAACACAAGAGCTACAAACGCAAATTTTTGCCTGAATAGAATTTAAATAAATTTTGTGCAAATTTTATTATTAAAATAAGTGTTTTAATATATTCTGTATCAAAATTGTAGACAAATTCCTGATGCAATTATATATTTTAGTGTATTTACTGTATTACATAGTTTATTATATTTTCACAAATATGATGCCCAAAAGGACATTCTACTTCATTTTGTTAAACTAAATGTTGAAAATTTTACAATAAGATAAAAACCTATAATCTTGAATTGCAATAAAACTGTAGCTTACAGAGAAAAACGAACATCAGATTTGAGATCAGCATACGAATTAGGTAAGAACAAGTGTTTTTGTGGATGCAACAAAAATTTTGTTCCCCAGTGTATTTATTCATAAATCTTGAGTAGCATTCTTGTACATGGTAGCCAAATAAAATGTTGAGAAATGAATATGATTCATTTGTTTTTTTTTTTATTGTTTTTAAATAAGTCATAGTTAAGTATCAAAATACCTGTACGATGAGAATATTTTATCATATAAGCTCTATTCACTTGTTTTGGTCATCAGAGAAAGTGCTAAGAAAACTGCAACGTTATATCACATTGGCACATTTTTTTAATTCACTGAACAGCATAACAAAAATGCAGCTGCTCTTGCTGCATATAGAAGGAACAAAAGGAAGGAAGAAATAAAGAAAGAAAATCAGAGCACTTTCCCCATATCAAACTCTGCCAATGAACACAATCAGGACTCATATGTATATGGAGATGCAGGTCCACCTCCATGCATACCTACTCAACATACAAGAGGAGGAACTGTGGACACACTGAGAGAGACCAGGTTGGTGTATGCACAAAGGAAAAATCAGCTGAAGATACAGAGAAAAGCAGCTAGAGAATCAATGACTGAGGCTACGGGAGAAACCAAATCTGTTAACATGTTGATCTTGGACTTCTAACCCCCAGAACTCTGAGAAAATAAACTTCTGTTACTTAAGCCACTCAGTTTATGATATTTTTTTTTTAGTGTTAGGCCTAGCAAATTAATACAGATATGATGCCACCAATTATAATCTAATACCACAGAGTTCATTTTTTTCTTTTTTTTTTTCCACCATTTTAAACACCTTTCCCTGACAGTGACAAATCTCAAAAAGACCCAAGGAGCTAGCTCACCCCATTCCACCATGTGAGAACACAAGATAAAATCTGCAACTAGAAAGACAGCACTCACCTGTCCATGCTGGTACCCTGACCATGGCCTTCTAGGCTCTGGACTGTAAGAAAAGAAAATGTCTGCTATTTATAAGCCACTTAGTGTAAGGTGTTTTGTTATAGCAAACCAAGAAATGGAAATGCCGCAGTAACAAATCCCTAAAAAATGTGGAAGCAGTATGGGAACTGGGTAATGCGTAGAGGCTGGAATAGTCTGGAGGTGAGCATTTGGAAGGAGAAGAGGAGAGCTGCAGAGAAAGCCTCCTCCTTCCTAGAGAACACCCAAGGGTCATGAACAGAATGTCTGTAGAAATATGGATGGTAAAGGCCACTCTGATGAGGTCTCTGACATAAATGAGTAAATGTTGGAAAGTGGAGGAAAGACAACCACTGTTATAAGGTGGCAAAGAGCTGGCAGAACTGTGTTCATGTTCAAGTGTTTTGTGGAAGGTCGAACTTGTGAGTGATGAATTTAGATATTAGGCTGAGGAAATAGCGAAGTGTGAAAAGAGCGCCCTGCTTCCTACTGGCTGCTTATATATAGTAAGATGCAAGAAGAGCGAGATGATTTAAAGACATAATTAGTAATCAAAAAAGAGGCAAAACTGAAAACTTCAAAGATTTCTCAGCTGATCTGTATTAAAAGGAATAAAAAAGCTTATTTAGAAGAGAACAAGAAGAGTGTAGTCAATTTGATAAGAGTACTAGAATGAACTGGCCATCTCAACAGAAGCTAAGAGCTTTTCATAAGACAGTCAAAGAATGACCAGGAAAGATTTTGGAGATTCTCTGGGCTGTGTGTCCCATCCAGAGCAGAGAGTTGAAGGGTCTACAGTGCAGAAAGACGCTGCTGTCTGTCCACCTCACACTGTAAGCTCCAATCCACATTTTTCTGCCATACTCCTCAACCACTCCACTGGGCCATGGTGCAGCTTTTGCTGCTTCCAGTAAGCACAAACTATTCGGCTGCCTCCACCTACATTTTGAGCAATGAAGTAGTCTGGAACCATGGGCATCCAACACAGGCAGAGGGCTGCTGCTGCCCCCCGCTACCCCCCCCCTACAAAGAGCCTTCAGTAGAGTAATGCTCAGCAGAGCTGTAGATTGGGGCTGCCTTCACAACCTACAACCACCTGCATGAACTAAAGTTCAATTCCAGCCAGGCAGAGGTGCAGCATGGGCTGCACCCAACAAAACAATGCGGGTGGGGTGGCCTGAGCTGCGGCAGCCCAACTTCTGCCTTAGTGTGTCCAGAATGTGGGGTCTGCAAGGTGTGAGACATGCTGCCAAGGAAGAGTAAGGTTTAGTGTTTTTTTGCCCGTTCAGTTTTAGACTTATCTTGGACCTGTTACTCCTATTATCTTTTTTTTCTATTTTTCCCTTTTGGAACAAGAATATTTATTTCATGTGTGTTTTGAAAGCACATAATATTTTATTTCACAAATTTGCAACTGAAGTATCACCCATATTTTATTTAGATGACATTTACATGAGACTTTGGACCTAAAGACAGTGAGTTCATGACATGGGAGAAGAACCTGAATTTGCGGGGAGAGCCATTGGTGGAATGCTAAGGTTTGAATGTCTGTGTCCTCCCAAAATTGATATATTAAAAACCTATTGTCCAAGTCGACATGGCTTTACCTTGGACTGAGTCAATTGTTCCACTTGTGCTGTGAGAAGTGGTCTTTCATTTCTCAAGGGCAGTATTTTCAGGGATAGGAATGCTGTCAATCCTACCAGCCCCTGCGGAAATGTTGCTGTTACTACCCCAGCTCTATATGAGATGCTATGAAGAGGAAGCATGTCACCTTGGCATTTGGCCTGTACATGACCTTCTCCTTTTGAGGTGTGCCAATTTAATTTTCTTAACAATACTCTATGCATTATTTTCCATTAAATATATACATCTATCTTTTCTACTAAACAAGGAGCAATCAAGATTAAGACATGTCTTAATCATTTCTGCATACCTGACACCCAGTCTCCCGATGTTTCTAAATAAATTAATGAGAGAATGAATGAAAAAGTGAATTCTGCTAGATGAGGCTTCAAGATTAACTGATCAATTTCTTGAGAATAAGATAAATGTTTGTAGAATTTCTTAGCCTTGACCACAGTATGAATAACATAAGCTAGTATTTCATATATCTCAATAGTATGGAATAAAGTTTCTAGCCTAAAGGCATTATGATGTATTACAAGACTGTCAAAAACTCTGCGATCATCAACTATGTTTGAGTTATGCCATTGTCAGAATGTACTTGCCTGTCTTGATAAGCTTCAATGCCTTAGCATTTCCGAATGCACAGTTTCTTTTAGAACAAGAATTTATTTGTCACCATAGTCATGTAGAGGTTACTAAACTAGAATTAAACTTGAGCTTTAGTTCAGATATCAAAATTTAATAGTTTATTTCAAAGCTAAGAGACTAGTTTTATCAGAAAAGAAAGTAGCTCAAATACAATGTCTATAAATTAATAACTTGATAATTATATCATTCTATGTAATCTCTTTCATTAACAGAAAATTTATTTACATGACTATTTCTTAGGAAATAAAACAACTATTTTCACTTGTAGTGCATGTGCAACAGTGTTGTAAGGTGTTTAAATTTTTTCCTACAATGAAATAATAAAAACATGAGTGTGACATTTAGAAATTTATAAAGTATATGATAAATTTTGTGCCTGCCCCCAAAAGTGATATTTTTACTGCAGTTTAAAAAAATATGAAATGGTAAATTAACAGCACATTAATTCATAAGAATTATAAGAAAAGCTAGCTGAATATTTGGTGAGGGGTAGCTATGTGTTTGCTGTTAGTGAATTTTTATTACAATTCTCAAAGGACAGTGGAAAAATATGTAAAGTAAGATACATAATTTGATAAGATACTGCATTTTTAAACAATTCTCTATTTTTGGCAAAGTGATAGCTACATTGAAAACTGCAGCAAATGTTACATAAGCTGCATTCTCAAATACACTTTGTAAATTATGTATTAGTTTAAATTTAAACATTTGAGTATTCAGGTATCATTGAAACATTTTATTTTTTAAGAAACATATCCTATGGCTGATAGGCACACATATTTCTCTGTCACCAAGGCAGTAAGAATTTGAACTGTAGCAAAACAAGTATATAAATATGAATTAAAAAATAAAAAATTTTGATATCACCATAGTTGGAAAAATATATGTCACTGAGTTTTGCAAAACTATTTCATTTAAAATGGCTATTTTAAGACAGACAAGAAGAATCTAACCTTAATTGAAATTACATACAGGTTAAAACCCTATCTAAAACAGCTTATCCCCTGAATTTTCCTAAAGAATTTGATTTCTTTCATTTCATATTATCTCTTAACATTCAAACTAATTTGATTTAGTAGCACACTTCCTTCATTTGCTTAATATAAATCTAAAAAAGTTTTAAATTCTCAATTTCTGAGCTCCAAGAAAGAAAGCTACCCTTGAAACTTGTTGAATTTTCTTTTGTTTTGGTACTCTGGAAAATAACATCCATTAAAATGACCTCTATAAAGTCAGAGCATTTGAATATTTGTTTACTACTCTATAACCAGCACTAAGAACAAAGTCTAACACAAAATCAGCATTCAATATATACTAGGTAAACACTTTTCTAAATGAATTCTCTTCTGCTGCAATAAAGATATGGGACTCTTTCCATTTTAGTGATACTAGTCCAAAGTAGCTGAAGCTAATAAACTTAGGGAGGTAAAGACATCTATTTTTAGGAAGTCCAAAGATGGAACTACTTTTCAAACTGGGTCTAACTGAAATAATCTTATTAGAGTTTTCTTTTACTCTCTATTGTTCTTTTTCCCTGGGTACATTAGCAGGCTTATCCATGTGGTCTCACAAGATATGCACTGCACAATTCTAGGGGGCCAGGATGTGAATGCTGACCCCTAAAGTTGTGGGGTGTACAACCTGCAAAAGCAAACAAGGTAGTCTAGGAGGCTGGACCCATTATTTCATTGAACCAGATGAAATGGCTGTTATAATTGGTTTTAAACAGTATTAGTCATTCTCAATAGGCAACATTTTTTTTCTGAATGTATGTGTGCACATACACAGGCCTCCATGCCTACGTGTGTGGTGTATCTCAAAATAAGATTTTGATTATTCCTCAACTACCTTCGGTATTGTCCCCAGATGAATGGAATAACTGGAGTTATTTCTCCACTCTTGTGGATGGTAAATAAGGGGGATTGGGAAAAGTAAAAGTAATTACCGGTAATTGGTGAATCCAGGGGAAAAAATACTGTCTCCTCTAACAAAAGAGATCTGATTATGATTCTTAAGAATTAAAACAACTAGTAAAAGCCCTCCAGTGTGAATCTTTAGAGATGGAATTTCTAACTAAATGGACTTGAGTAGATAATTACAACAAATCCCAGGATGCTAGAAACACCAGATTAAATACAAACTCAATACAATCAACTATATAGAATTGATAAATAACATATTTGCATTATATATGTATGTTTATTGAGCACAATTCTAATTATCAAGAAGAAATAGTGATTATAATATTAGTATTGTAAACATAATTCCAAATAATCAATGACAATAAGGTAAACTATAGATATGAAGAGAACTGACATGACACTTCTGTCTTATTTTATTATTTTCCCCAAATTTTCTTTCTCTGTAAAATGTTTCTTTTGACTTATTTTCTTTAATGAGACAATAAATATTTACAGTTTAGTTTTAATTCAGTCTGATTCTATTCTATTTCTACCTCTTTTTTCAATTATCAAAGCTTATCCTAAATCCTTTTCTAGCACTACTGGCTCTTCCTTATCCTATCAATTTATATTAATTTAATCACACTTATGCTGACAATTCCTAAATATGCACTAAATTAACTACAAATCCTATTTGATTTTACCTGCAGCCTGTTGCTTAAGATCCTTTCCATACCATCAGTTGTATTTCAGATCTTCATCATTTCTTACCTTGAATATTAGCATAGTTGTAAAATAGTTGTTGCTTTGTTTTCTGCTTAGAGTTTACATTTCTCCTATCCACTCATGTTGTTGCAAACTATTTTTTTTAAGGGATCAGGTCATAGTTTTTGTCCACTAGGCTTGTTCTCTAATGCCTTGAATATATATACCCACTTTTTATTTGTGAAATTGAAGGACTTTTGCAGTTGAGGTTCAACCTGCGTCTGTAATTTCTTCTCCCACCTTTCTCTTATTACCCTATACTCTTTCCACTGAGTCTCCAAAGGTGGCCCCTTAAATGGGACTTGGTATAACCTTGTGTTAACATGTGGTAACCTGGGTCCACAGGAAACACTGTGGAGAAGCAGGCTACATTTGATTTGTCCTCAAAGCAACTAATTATATAATTTCATTAACCAATGTCACTCAAATAAATTTATAAGAAATTTAAAAATTAAATTAAAATGTCTTGGAAAAAAGAAATTGTCTCAAAATATGATAGTGCTGCAAATTATACTTATTTATAGATTGATGCTTAGAGGTTTGTTTTATTTTTATTGTTTTGCTGATGAGTACTTTTTTATTAAATTTATTGGGGTGACATTGGACAATAAAATTATATAGGTTTCAGATATACAATTCTATAATATATTATCTGTGTTCACCTCCCCAAGTCAATTTTTACCTTGGTATTTTGGGACCACAATTGGAAGAACACGTAACAATTGCAATGTATAATTTAAAATTTTGCTTTACAGTGAAGAAAGAAAATTATTTACACTGTTAAGATTGGTTTGCAATGTAATTATTATGTGTTAAAATAAGTAACTACATATTTAAACTAAGTAATAGAATACACTTCTTCACTAAAAAATTATTGAATCACAGAATAATATGTCTTGGGAATTTCTGTCAGGAAAAAAATGGGTATATCTGCAGTAGAGATTTTTCCCCCATGTAATGAAGTGACTCATTGAATTCTATACTAAGAAAGAAGTAATCCAAGAAAAAGTTGGGATAAATATAAAATGAGATTTCATCTATTATAAGAGTAAAATGATCCACTAGAAAATACAGTAAACTATGATAGCAATTCTTGAACTATACGGTAGTTATACACATTCTAGTTTTTATCCAACAACCAACAAGGTAAACATTTCTAAACCAAGAAAGAAAGTTTGTATTTGATTTCTTATGAATATATATATCCTGATTTTTAAAAACATGTGCCTCAAATAAAGGCATAAAGAAACTTTATCAACATACTTCCTCAGATGCTTGCGCTGAATAATTCTGTAGGTTTGTTTTGGTATTTTAGTACATAGGCTGCATCACCACATTAACTTGTGATATTCTCACCATAAGACTAACATTTTTCTCTTCTGGATAAAAAGAGGCACTTTTTCTTTAAAATAGTTTTATAACATATGTGTGTGGCTATACATTTTAGAAACATATTACAGTACTTGTAAAACTAGTCTGAAAGTAAAAGGAGATCACTGGTGAAGTAGAGAGGGAAGCTACTTTATGTTTGTTTTATATACTTATAACCAAACACATGCTTCCTACTAGGAAACTCCTGTGGTTACAGCCAGACCTAATACAATTTTTTTATGTCCCCTGTATGGAAAATAAAATATTTTTATCCTTTGCATGAATTCTCTCTGCTATTCTCACACGAGAGATTTTTGTTTCCTTAACTGATAATAAATACATAGAATTTTTTTAGAAAACAAGTTTTTGCTATTTTGATTTAAATGCAATTTCAGGAGAAAAGATATCAATGGAAAAACAATAGACTGTAAATGAATAAACTTCGATAAACTATATATGTCTTTTATTTTCTTTCCCCAACGTTTTTATTTCAAAATATCCCCATTTTATTCCACAATGGAAAAGTAATTTTTTTTCACAAATGTTCTTGTCTTCAAATATTTGTTATTTTTAAAGACCCACTAATTCCACTGTTGGATTTTGTTCTTTTTATTGTCATGTAAAGGTTGTTTGTTTTTTAACTAATTTTTTTCTTTCTGCTCCTAGAATCACTATATATAAGGAAAAGATCATTAGTAACTATATTTTACTGTGAATATTTAGTCTTTCATAAAGTTCACATCTTCTTGGAGGTCAATAATTTGGTCAGTTAGAAAGAAATACAGTATATCCATTCTCAAAATGTTACACCATGTTAAAATAGATATCTTTTTATGTATCTAAACATCCATCTGTCTTTGTTCTATGAAAACAATATTTGTTGTCATATTTATAGTATAGAAATATACTCATAAGGCACCTTTTAGATTTTAAGAGATCACAGCTAATTTAGTTCCTTTTTGTATTTTTGTTTTCTTACTTTGAGAACACTTTTTGTCTATATTATTGTTACAAGAGTGGAAAACTCTCACTATAAACTTTCAAAATGGGCAAGAAAATATTGATTAAAAAACATTATGATTTCTCAGATTTCTCTTATGTTAGACATCTGTTATTGTGATTAGAACAAAACACAGACAATGTGTAAATATTTTTAAATAAGTTACATGCAGAAAAAGTTAAGAGGATGTTTGATAACTTTAAATAAGAATGTAAGTTGTCTTAGTTAATTTTAAAAACATATACATTCAAAGTTCTTATGTTTATTTATACAAAAAATAGATAAATGATCTCTCACGTTTACCTGGGTAGGTTTAGATTTAGGATCACAAAGATTACCATTATTACTTTGATCCTAAAGCATGTATACTTATTCCCTAGTATTTGTTTTAGTACTTAGATGAATTTCAATAGAAGATAAATGTCATGTTATAATCTCATGCTCAGTATATTCCTGGAATGCTGTTGATAGACAGTGATATCTTACATAAACACACAAATTCATGTTTTACGTTGTTTGATTGTTTAGGACAGAAATATAGAATAATGATAAGATAAAACAAGGAAGTTTTATGTCTACTCAAAATGATTTAAATTCATTAAAATAGCTGAACTATAGGTTTTGAAAATTGCATAACTTTTAAAAGGATTTTCTAAACACACAGAAGGCCTATCTTACAGAGGGCACTGAAAAACGTTTGAATGAATGAATTTATATCAATGGTTTTCTAATGTTAGTGTATGCTAAGGGCTCCCAATACCACCCCCACAATAGATGGTTCACTCAGAGGACTCACAGGATTCAGCACGTAGTGCTACTCATGGCTGTGATGTCTACAGTAAAAGGATTCTAAGTTAAATCAACAGGGGGAGAAGGTGCACAAGGTGAAGTCCAGAGGAAAGCAAGACAAGCTGACAAGAGTCCTCCCCCAGTGAGCGGAGTTGCATGGATGAGCTTCCTTCCTCTGCCAATCAGTTAGGACAACACATGTGAAAGTTATCTATAAGGGAAGCTCTCCTGAGCCTGGCACTTTAGGGATTCTGTTTGGGATTGGACACATAATTTACCCTAAACACTGAAATCTCACACCCCAGGAAACAATGCATATGTTCAGCATAAATCTCATCGCTCGGGTTAGCCTCCATGAGCCACACCATTCCCTTAGCAAAATTTTATTTCACTATGAGTAATGATGTCCCAGCCAAGGTACTGGAATATATCCAAAAGCCAATCTGAAAAGCAAGCCTTTCTAGAGATAGCTGCCTCAGACCTGCGACGTTATTTTGTGCACTTGGATAAAAAAAGAAAAAAAAACCCGACTGGTATTAGCGTCTGTATTAAGCCTTTTATATTGATTATTGTATACTTGATATCCGGAAGAGTGATACCTCCTGCTTTATATTTTCTTTTCAAGATTGCTGAGCCTATTCATGTTCTTTTTTGGTTCCAAATAAATTTTTGGAATATGTGTTCTATATCTTCGAAGTATGTCATTGGTATTTTAATTGGTATTGCATTGAATTTATAAATTACTTTGGGTAATATAGACATTTTAATGATGTTTATTCTTCCTAATCATGAGCATGGTATATGCTTCCAGATATCAAGGTATATTACAAGACCACTGTACTCAAGACAGCCTGGTAGTGGCATAAGAACAGGCACATAGATCAATGGAACAGAACAGAGAACCCAGAAATAAACCCACACCTTTATGAACAACTGATATTTGATAAAGGAGGAAAGAGCATACAATGGAGTAAAGACAGCCACTTTAACAAATGGTGTTGGGAAAATTGGACATCTACCTGCAAAAACCTGAAACTAGATCATCAACTTACACCATTAACAAAAACAAACTCAAAATGGATAAAAGACTTAAATGTAAGCCATGAAACCATAAGTATCTTAGAAGAAAATATAGGCAGGAAGCTCTCCGACATCTGTCGCAGCAATATATTTGCCGATTTATCTCCACGGGCAAATGAAATAAGAGGCAGGATAAACAAATGGGACTATATGAAATTAAAAAGTTTTTGCACAGCTAAAGACAATAAGAACAGAATAAAAAGACAAACCACACACTGGAAGAACATATTCAATAACAAGTGTGATAAGGGGTTAATAACCAAAATTTATAAAGAACTTATAAAACTCAACACCAGGAAGACAAACAATCCAATCAAAAAATGGGCAAAAGAAATGAATAGAAGTTTCTCCAAAGAGGACATATAGATGGCCAATAGGCATATGAAAAAATGCTCAACATCACTAATCATTAGAGAAATGCAAATTGAAACCACAATGAGATATCACCTCACACCAGTCAGAATGGTGCTCATTAGCAAAACAACACAGAATAAGTGCTGGCGAGGATGTGGAGAAAAGGCAACCTTCCTGCACTGCTGGTGGGAATGCAGACTGGTGCAGCCACTGTGGAAAACAGTATAAAGATTCCTCAAAAAATTAAAAATCGAACTGCCTTTTGACCCAGCTATCCGACTTTTAGGAATATACCCTAAGAACACCATAGCACTGTTTGAAAAGAAAAAATGCGCCTCCATGTTTGTGGCAGCATTGTTCACAATAGCTAAGATCTGGAAACAGCCCAAGTGTTCATCGAAGAACAAGTGGATTAAAAAGCTTTGGTACATACATACTATGGAATACTACTTAGCCATAAGAAATGAAGACATCGGATCATTTACAACAAAATGGATGGACCTTGATAATATTATACGGAATGAAATAAGTAAAACAGAAAAAAACCTGAGAACTGCATGATTTTATATATAGGGGGGACATAAAAATGAGACTATGAGACATGGACAAGAGTGTGGTGGTTATGGGGTGGGGAGGGAGGAGAGGGAAGAAGAGGTGTGAGGGAAGGGGCACAAAGAAAACCAGACAGAAGGTGACAGAGGACAATTTGACTTTGGGTGATTGGTATGCAACATAATTGAATGACAAGATAGCCTGGAGATGTTTTCTTTGAACATATTTACCCAGATTTATTATTGTCACCCCATTAAAATTAATAAAATAATAATAAATAAATAAATAATGATTATTGTTATGATTTTTTTATCAAGGAAGAAAATTAAAGTTGCATACCATGTTTGGCTTTCAGAGAGTGGGCGTGCTACATATCTGCCATCTGTCTCTCTGGATGCAGGTGCCACCTTGTGCCTTAGAGGTGCCCCTGAGCTGCATCACTTGGCTCGTAGTTGGCTTCCACTCGGGTAGGCAATGGGAGGAGGCGCTGCCAAAGGCTAAGCGGCAGAAAAGGAGTGAGCTTGTGACATTTATTAACACTGACTACATCAGATCTTCTGCCAGGCCCTGACTGAGGCAGAAATGGGAAGCAATGGCACCTCCAGGACAACCTCTCAAAAGGAGATTCTGGAACCTTCTTTGAGAAACATGTTCATAGCATCTGTTGTGAGAGGTAATGGCATGTTTGGAAACTATGCCAAACAATGAGATCATTATTACTCAGATTGTCACTGGTGGTGCATCAGATGACAAATAGACAAAGGGAAAAGTATTGGGACATAAATTAGCGATGGCAGTTAGTCACTAAGGTTGCAAAAATGACTATAAATTATGGCTTCCTTTGATGCCCCAGAGAGCACACAAAGGAAAAAAGAAACTTTAAGAGCTGTAAATATCCAACACACAACACAAATAAAAAACCAGAAGACTGAAAGTAGCTCTAAAGAAACTATTGGAATAGGGCATATGTGACGTATATGACAGAAGGCTGGAGCACGTCTTGATTGTTAAGAATTGCAGAGTTGCGGCACTAATTAAATTCTCAACCATCCCAGGACTTAAAGGAAGGGAACAAGAAGGAAATGAGTAGAGCCTATGATGCACGTTTGACTGGGGACCTGATAGGAGGCATGAATGAAGCTAAGAACTTTTCATTTTTCAAATCCCCCTGAACCTCTCACCCTAACAGAAGCAGCTGCTATCTACAACCACTCTTGTGAACACCAGCCTTCTTCATATATGCCTATTAATTTATTAACTGCACCTATGTAATTTGTCACAAATGGAGATCTACTCTCAACATTGTACCATGTCTTCTGTCTCTACCTTTCAGTGGACAGATGACTAATCATCTGACGTTATCTCATTCCAACTTACTTGTAGGGAATATTCAGTTCTGTTGTCCAGCTCAAATTTCAGGCTAAGATTTTTCTATAACCACTCACAAAACAGAAGACATTAGAGATTTTCTTTTTTTCTTTCTTTTTCTTTTTTGTGAGAAAGGGATGGGGTTTTTACAAGGTCTTTGTTGACTACATTTCTTGAGCTTGAGTTATTTAAGTTTTTAGTTTCTTAGAACTCATGCAAGTATCTTTTTCCTCCCGGGCACTCTGAAATGCCTTCCCACAGTAAATTATTCCCTGAACGTTCTGTCTACCAGGCCAGCACTGTGGTGTTCTGTTCTCTGTGTCTCTAAGACAGGTCTGTGCCCCTGGCCAGCTTCTTTGTGTTCTGATGGGGCTGCACTATATCTCAATTCCTTTCCACAGAAAAAATAAATTCCACATTGGGTCCAACCTCTAAAGAACTCACATGGTATAGAAGCCCGAATGCCATGTTATCTTCTGTGTAACATCATTTAAAAACCCTCAAACTGTAGTAACCTGCGACTTGAGCCTTTAATTACTGTCTTGTTGACTTGTTTTCACTTGCATTTGGTAAATGTTGCCTTTTAGATTTCACAACTCCTGGAAGGTATCATGGGCACAAATAAATATTCCCCTGTGTCTTTTCCCTTTATCTTACATATTTAGAATTTAGGTTCTTATATGTACCAAGGGACCATCTTCCCTTAACAGTTGTGCTTACAAAAGTTAAACATGCATCAGAATCACCTGGAAGACTTGGTAGAACACAGGTTGCTGAGCCATATTTCCAGAGGTTCTGGCACAGTAAGTGTGTGTTAGGATCCACAACTTTGGGCTTCTATCAAGTTCTCTGGTGATGCTGATGTTTCTGGTTGGGTATCTCACTAGAAAAATAACTGCTCTAGAATAATGCCTCACTTCAGCTTGAAAAACATTATGAGAACTCATTCTACCTAGGAAAAGTGAGTTTCAAAATTAAAATAGTGCCCTGCCCCACTGACACAGAAGTATAGTTCAAATTGTGTTGTTATGTTCAAATCTGAAAAATGGTCATTGGGGAATTACTGTGCTATTATTGCTCACATGAGGGGCACCAGTCATGAGGATAAAATGTCTTTGAAATGATGGAAAATTTATATTCTCTGTGACCATTCAGGGACTCCAATGTGTCAGTAACTAATAGAGTCTCAAAGTGCTTTTTCAATTTAATAGAAGTTTATAAAAAGCATATTTGAGGTAAGATACAATTGAGATTGTGACACAGCTATTGTAAGTTTAGCGATGTATAGATAACACTGAAGTGGTTACCAGGGGAGGGGCATTAGGTGGGGCAAATATACTGTGACAGAAAATGAGTTAACTTTGGGTGATGGGTACACAACACAATCAACTGTTCACATGCTATAGAAATGTTTACCTAAAACATATGTACTCTTATTGATCGTCACCCCATTAAATTTAGTTTTCTAAATAAAATTATAAATTAATTTTTGAAAAATATTAATGCAAGAAAGAAAAGCACATTTGCCTTTTCTTGATATGGTTAGTTCTGTGAGAAAAATTATAGCTTCAAATAATATATAAGACCAGAATATAGATATATTCAGGATATTTAACCCATGGCTATTTAAAAATGGCAGAATGCAAAGGTCTCTCTCTCTCTGTCTCTTCCTCTGTCTCTCAAGAGATTAAAACAAATAAGATAGTCAAAAATATACAAATAGAATCAGACATTGCTAGCATTTAGTTTAAAACAATCTCTACCTGGACCACTTTTACTGTAAAACTAAATGTTTATATCTTTTATTCTGTGGAATTGGAAGCAAAGAAAGCAGATTTTGTTTCTACCTCCAAGTGAGAGAAGGTACCATAACAGGGTTTCTTCAGGAATTTTGGAATCATGGGTGAGAACAGTTGTTCTCAAACTTGGCTGTGCACTAAAACTGGAACAGTTAGAAAAAATATCTAGTCCAGAATGCACTTAGGATCAATCAAACCTGGATATCCACAGATCAGAATCAGACATCTCATTTTAAAAATTGATCTTGCAGGGCTCTGGCTGGTTGATTCAGTGGATAGAGCATCAGCTGGCATGCAGATGTCTGGGTTTGATCTCTGGTCAAGGCACACAAGAGAAGCGACCATCTGCTTCTCACCCCTCCAGTCCCTCTTCTTCTCCCATAGCCAGTGGCTCAATTGGTCCAAGTGTCCCTCTGGGACTGAGGATGGCTCTGTTGATTCCAGCAATGGTCCCAGAAGGGAGTGATAATTAAGATGATAGTGGTCTCATCAAAAACATTAATAGAGCCATAGTGCTGAGATTTGATCAGAACAGTGTGTGAGGAGAGGTGGTTAACAGTGGCTAAAAAAGTAAGGGCATTATGGAAGGAGTGTAAATATGTGGTGAGAAGTCTCTGAAGTGAAATAGACATTAGAAGTATTGAGTAATTACAGGGCTCTATCTAGTTGTCTCACTCGTAGAGCGTTGGCCTAGCATGTTGAAGTCCTGAGTTCAATTTCTGGTCAGGGTACACAGAGAAACACCCATCTGCTTCTTCATACTTTCCCCTCTTACTTTTCTCTATTTCTCTTCCCTTTTTGCAGCCAAGGTTCGATTGGAGTGAGTTGGCCCTGGGCGCTGAGGATGGCTTCATGGCCTCTGCTTCAGGTGCTAAGAAGAGCTCAGTTGCTGAGCATCAGAGCAATGCTACCCCAAATGGGCAGAGCATCACCCTCTAGTGGGTTTGCCAGGATTTGGGACTCATGCAGGATCTGTCTCTGCCTCCCCTCCTTTCACTGAAAAAAAAAAAAAAAAAAAAAAAAGAAAAAAAGAACTAGTTTCTTGGTGACTTAAAGGCTATAGTGAACAAAATGAGTTGCAAATTTATTTTTGCAAGCCAAATAAATGTGATCTGTCACACAGGCCTGCTACCAATGAATGCATTAAATGTAAATGTTGCTGAGGTCCTCTGATCTTGACATCAATGTGGCAGAAAAGGCCTCTTTCTAAAGGTAGAACTCAGATTGGATGTTGTGGAGCCTTCCAGAGCTAGCATCCTCACTGATTTGCAGACTCTAGTCCTGTTGTGTAATAAATTCTCTGTTTCCTGTGGGAGAAGGAGAAGGAAGGAGGGAGGGTGAGAGAGAGAGAGAGAGAGAGAGAGAGAGGAAAATATTATTCTGGTAGCATGATAAGGAATGGACCAAATGCCTAAAATTAAAGGCTTAGACAAGAGAAAGTGTTATTGTATATCCATATGAGAAATGATTATGAAGAATTTTATATACTATACTACATTTTAACATTCAGCAAGAATAACATTTAGTAAGAACCTGCCAGACCTTGACACTCTTAAGGAGAAAGGAAAGATAGCATTATGAGGTAATAGCATCAGAAGTAGACATACTTTCATGTGCCTATCAAACAGGTTAAGAAATAGCCAGAACCCTAATACCTACCATGTGCTTCTTGTCAATTGCAATATTCTCATTGGCTCCTAGAATTGTTACTTTGAGAATTTTATGGTAACAATTTCCTTGGTTTTCTTCATAGCTTCAATATCTATGTCTACAACTCTAGAAAATGCGATTTGATTGTGCCTATTTTTGTGTATATTTTATAAATTGGAACACACTATATCTATTTTAAGAGTCTTGTTTCTGTATCTTAACATTACATTCCTGAAGTTCATCCAAGTTATTTGAATGTAACTATAGTTTGTTCATTTGCACTGCTATTTATCCACTGTACTGATGAAGATATTTAAGTTGTATACTAGATTAAGTTCCAATAAAATATTTTGTATATATATATTTTATGAATAAGGCTTTAAAACACTTAAAATTCTCAATAATTTCAAAACAACATCAAGAGAGGCAGCAAGTACTCTCCTTTTATTTTCAGATAAGAGCAATGTTATAACACCATACAACTTGGCCAGAGCATTAAACTGTTACAAAGCAATGTGTCTCTAAATTCATTGCTATTGGTATTCGAAGGGGCCTAAAAAAGA
The DNA here is from genome assembly GCA_037038555.1 of Rhynchonycteris naso. NCBI lineage: Eukaryota > Metazoa > Chordata > Mammalia > Chiroptera > Emballonuridae > Rhynchonycteris > Rhynchonycteris naso. The sequence continues at coordinate 127,469,136 of CM072999.1, forward strand.
GCTCCTTTTTCCTTGCTCTCAAATTCTGTAGCAACTGAGACAAAAGAATGGTACAGTGGGCGCTCAAAATACTTTCCAACGACTGATAATGCTGATACTGAAGAAACTGGCTTTTATGTATAAGGAAATCAGAAGCTTCTTAATGCTGAACCCCAGAATTAGGAAGAACGATTCAGCCTGACACTGGTTAGGCCAGTTGACCATAGGCCATCTCATACGGGAACTTGTCTTTGTAAAACATTTTGTTTGGAGAACAAAACTGAATGTCTGACTTCAGAGGGAGATAGATGACAGAGAGAAAAGAATGAAAGAAAGAGAGTAGATTTCCTTTCTTTTCTGAATTCCTCATGCAACTCACCAATAGAATTCCCTCTTCTCACCAGCAGCTCAACTCCAGCCTCCCCCATCTGCTAATCATCATGAGGAGAAAGATGAAGGCCAAAAAATGTGACATTGATTGATGCCCCCCCCCAAAAGAATAAAACATGAGGAAGGGAAGATTCTCCTCTTCAAACCTCAACTCTGTAGAATACTCAATCCCTTTAGATTGTTGTGAAACACATCTAAAAAGAATAGCTGAAGGAATGATTCATATATGTTTTCTAATTGCCTTAGTTACCCCAGAGCATCAATATTTTTATTCCCTCTCCCGATGTCTTGGTCTTTCCGTGAGTAAATGATAGACTCTTAGCAGACTTAGCTCAGTAGTTCTTCAGACATTCTCGGACATGCTTGAATACTACAGGGCACACACCTTGAAAGATCTGATAGGAGATTTTATCAAGCAATTTTTATCTGGCTCTGTTTCAGCTCCCGCTTTTCATTCAATTATCTCCTAAGTTGAAGATGTCTAAATCTACTTGTTCTTTAATATGTATCCCAACTGCAACTTCCTCAATATTTCTTTGAATCATGTATCTGGAAATCTGAAAATAAAAACTCAGTTTCATCTATTTCACTCTTCTGATGTCTGAAGCTGCTCTAGGATAATAAGACCAAATAGTTGTCCTGTATCAAAGTAATTTCTCCTTGAAGAAGTCCATAATTCTTCTGGATGTCATTGGAAAGTATGGTTTTTTTTTTATTTTGTATTAAAGTATGTGCTGTGATCTGAATGTTTCTGTTCCCCCAGAAGTCATATGTTAAAATCCTAATGCACAATGTGATGGCACTAGGAAGTGAAGCCCCTGGAGAATGTCTAGGTCAGGGGTCCCCAAACTTTTTACACAGGGGGCCAGTTCACTGTCCCTCAGACCGTCGGAGGGCCGACCTATAAAAAAACTATGAACAAATCCCTATGCACACTGCACATATCTTATTTTAAAGTAAAAAAAACAAAACGGGAACAAATACAATATTTAAAATAAAGAACAAGTAAATTTAAATCAACAAACTGACCAGTATTTCAATGGGAACTATGGGTGTGGATGCATCCTGTGTTCCTCTCACTGACCACCAATGAAAGAGGTGCCCCTTCCGGAAGTGCGGCGGGGGCGGATAAATGGTCTCAGCGGGTTGCATGCTGCCTGTGGGCCATAGTTTGGGGACCCCTGGTGTAGGTCATGAAGGTGGCATTAATGTTCTTGCAAAAGAAAACCCACAAAATTCCCTTCTCTTATAACATGTGAAGTACAATGAAATGTCTGCAACTCAGAAGAAGGTCCTCAGCTGATGATTCTGGTACTCTGATCTCAGACTGCTATCTGTAAGAAATACATTTCTGGTTTTTATAAGCTACTCAGTCTGTGGTATTGTGTAATAGCCATCAGATGGACTAATACAGTATCACTTCCAATCATTTACATGCATTGGTTTCAGAACAAGTTTATCACAACTTTCAAATGACATATCAAGTGTTTAAATATAGTTACCATATTTGCTTTTATAAATTAAATATTCCCAGTTCTTTTTATTTTGCCTCACTTGACTTTATTTTCATTTATATAATATATTGTGATTTATTTTATTTGAATATGTTACTATTCATATCTTAATGTGATCCACTAAACTAAGGTAGAAGCACTCTTGTTGTGAGTTGACAAGTGCAAGGTAATTCTTTTAAACTTTCATACATTTTTTCTGTATCTGTAGTAATACTGATTAAGGTTTGATTTTTGTTTTTCTATTCTATAAAATTCTTATTTCCATGTTCTTCTCAACTTTGTATTTCCTGAAACATCAATATATTTTTTAAAAAATATTGCTCAGCCTGACCTGTGGTGGCGCAGTGGATAAAGCGTCGACCTGGGAACACTGAGGTCGCCAGTTCAAAACCCTGCACTGGTTCGGTCAAGGCACATATGGGAGTTGATGCTTCCAGCTCCTTCCCCCTTTCTCTCTTTCTCTCTCTCTCTCACTCTGTGTCTCCTCTCTAAAATGAATAAAATAAAAATAAAAAATAAATTAAAAAAATATTGCTCAATAAATATCAGGAAACAAATGTGTGGTAAGCTGTATAACATTCCCCAAAATGTCCACATCCTAATAACTGGAAACTATGAAGGTTTTCTTACATTGAAAAGGGAACTTTACAGATGTAATAAAGTACCTTGAAAAAAATAAAATTATTTTAATTATCAGGGCAAGCTCAGTAAACAGACAAAAGAGACAAGGCAGAGTGAAAATAGAAGCAGAGGGCAGAGTTCTCCAGAGTCACAAACCCAGAAATTCAGGCAGCCTCCACAACCAGGAAAGACATAGAAACAGTTTCTTCTCCCAGAAGAAATGCAGCCTTGTGACTCATTTCAGACTTCTGACCTCTGGAATTATAAAATAATTATGTGTTTTAAGCCACTAAATTTGTGGTAATTTGTTACAATAACAATAGAAAACTTAGATAGAATGGAATAATAAATGACTTTAAATCCATCAAATTTAATAGTGATCCAAAATACAATCTTCTAGAAAACAGATATTCCTCTTGTAGGTTAATTAAATACACATTAATTAAGATGACCTCAAGAGTATACATGCTATTTGTATACTTTTGATCATGTAGCATTTAACTGGAAACCAAGTTTTTAAAGTATCAAAGATCATTTCCATGTTCCCCCTAAACGCGGACCTTTTTTAGTGGACCATTGTATTGGAATATTCTCATTTTGTGGTAAGAAATATAATGAGTAGTGCTGAAACTGTAGGATTCATCGTTCTGATCTGTTAATTGAAAAAACAATTATGACCAAACTGAAACTAAAATCACCAAGGCTTTATTTTTAAAAATAACTACCCTACAGGTTATTATAATTCTGGCAACCGTTTCACTAATTATCTTGTCTAAAGAGAAAGACAGAAGGGGTGTATGCTGCCCTCGAGGCTCCTCAAGTTGCTGCTGGAGCAGTAGTTTCTCACTTGTAGACTGAGTGATTCACTCACCACACCCATTTGCCATATCTGACACAAACTGTGAAATCTAACAGCTACCCACCAAGGAAAAGGGAAAGGGAAATTTCATTCACCAACAGTGTATTTTAGAACCTGTCTATAAAATTCTTTTAGTTTGTTCATATTCACACTTGAATTACAATGAAAAAAAATGATTAAGATTTTATTTTCTAAGTTATTGTTAAGCATTTTTGCCACATATCATTTAACCAATTCCTTGTTATATGAGGCAATATTCACACAAGATTCTACAGTCGTACATGGAATCAACTTCAAAGTACGTGAACAGTGAAAAAAGAATTTCCCACCGATGAGCCATGTATCTGCTTAAGCCTCCTTATGCTTTAACTTAACAATCAGTTTCAAACTTTCATGATACATTAAGCAAAAAAGGAAAAATGAAGAAATGATCTGGATTATTCACAACTTGTCAGAGCTTTCTTCAATATGGATACTTTATACAACATTTAGTTTAACATACTGAAGTAGAATGTCTTCTTGGGCATCATCTTTGTGAAAATATAATAATTTATAAAATGAAGCAAATACACGAAACAATATGATTGCATCAGAATTTGTCTAAAATCTTGAAATAGAACATATTAAAACACTTATTTTAATCATAAAATTTGCACAAAATTATTTAAATTCTATTCAGGCAAAAATTTGCATTTGTATTTCTTGCGTTTGTGTACATGTTGAGGACAATCTCATTTGATACTCCAGCAGTAGGCTGCTCATCACTAACAGCTCCAAAATTTTTGGGAAACTTATCAAGGTGACTGTTCAGGAAGTGAATATTAATGCTCATGTTACATCCAATGTAGTGGAAAGTCAACAGCATCCTTTGAACCAGAAGTTTATTGTTTTCTGCTTTTTTGTTGCCAAGGAAGTTCTTTGTAACTGCCATAAAAGACTGCCATGCTGCTTTCTCCTCCTTATTCATCTTCCTGGAAAATTCTTCATCACATATAAGGTTTCGAATTTGGGGTCCATCAAATACACCTGCTTTTATCTTCTCGAAAGATGAGGCAGGAAAAGCAGAAATAATATGTTGAAAACATTCACACTTCCTGAAATGGAATACTTTAGCTGACCGGTGAAGTACAGTCTTTTCTTGAAGCCTGGAGGCTAAAGAACTTAGCTGCTTCTTTTGATAGGCCCAAATCTCTTTCTAAGTCATTCAATTCGGGTTGGCTAAACTGCTGAGTGGTTAATGACTGCTTGGAATCAGAAGAAGACCCTTCAGTATCTACAACCATTTCCTCATGCATCTGATCAAAATACACTTGATCAGATGCATGAGGAAATGCATGAGGAATCACCATGTTCACTTTCTTCATCCTTAGAAGAAATAAAACCATTGAAAACTGGAACCGGGAGTGTCTCTGAGTGTGGGATAGGTCGTATTGCTGAAGGAATATTAGGATATGTGATCATATGCCGTTTTTTCTTGCTGATGGCTTTTGTATGGATCAGACAGAAATACCAGTCACTGCTGTGGTCCTTAGGTTCACGCCAAACCATGGGAATACCAAAAGGCATTCCTTTGGTTTTCCTTTTGTCCAGTCACAAAGCATTTTCTCACAATTATGACACACAATATGAGGAGTCCAATTCTTGTCTTTATTGCCAAGGGGAACTTGAAAATAGGCAATATATGCATTTTTCACAAATGGTGAAATATTGTGCCTTTGACCAAGTGTTTAACAGCCACATATATAACAGAAGGTGTCAGGACTATTCTTACGTTTATGCCTACTTGAAGAAGCCATGATTCAATCTTAAAACAAAATAAGAAGGTATTCTTATTAGATAATAATTTTTTACATTTAAAACAACTATAATTATGTAAAAGTGATATTTTTAAAACATTAATTGCCTTGTGGTTATGTTCAATCCAAGAGTTGTTTAACTCCAATTTAAAAACCAATGCAGGCCATTAAGTGTAACAAAAAGAAATTAAATTTGCATAAAAAATAGAGCATGCACCCAAAAACAGATTTGAGATTTGGAATCAGCAATGTAGCAGTGTATATTAAAAAAAAATCTAAAACCTCATGCAACAGAAAATGAAAAAAAATTACTTCCCAGTGTTAACATTTATCACACATAGAGGTATTGGGGGGACAAGGTAACAATGAGAGTTTCTGTGCTCTCTTCCCTGGTGCCTGTGGTTGTGCCTTGGGTTCTGGAAAAGGAGATTACTCTGACATTTTAAAGGTGTGTTATCTTAGCTACAGAAAGACAATAGCCAGTCATCCTACAGGTGAAGACTTACCTTTGTCAAGGAAGTGGTGGGTCTATGATGTGACTGTGACTACCTGCCATGATTTGCTTCTAGTTAGAAACTTCTATGTTCGCACTATCCTATGCGGTTACTTAGGTCTCTGAGTTTGATAAGTTACCAAGCAGTCCTCCCACACTTTAATTTGAAATATTCAAATACTTGAGATCACTGAAAGTTTCATAGTCAAAGAGTTGTGAGTTTAACCATTTTCCAATTACATGAATTTGGGCAAACTATTTAGCCTTCTGGCTGTCATTCAATCATTTACAATATACACAGTGACAACAACCATTATTGTGTACTCATGTGTAGATAAAACATAGACATACGAGCAAGCTTTTTATCCATGTTGTTCTGTTCACCTGCAGTGGCTAGCATACTGCAAACAGTAATTTTCATGTTGAACAAATGAGTGACTAGAATATAGATCATCAATAAGTTAGCTATTAATATTAGATACATAACTTCAATTCTCTACTTCATTAAGTATCATTCTGCCTTCAGATAAACCACATATTATAGAAAAGCACTTACATCACCACCATGTTTGCTCCTAATTTCTACATTGTTTTGCATGTGAATTATAGGACTATGTACATGCTGATGTGTATTAAAGTAACACTAGGTGTTGAAATCAATCTGTTAGCCTTGAAATATCAAAGATTTAACACAATAGAATGCAATTTATTCCCTTGTGAAATGTACAGGTTGGGATGGTCTGAGGAGGTCTGGGTGGTGGTGGAAGAACGCGGTGTTCCACAGGCGTCTAGTACCCAAGCTCCTTCTCTCTTGTGAGTCAGCCCTCCATACACTCTCACTGGAACTGGGGTGCTGATGTAACAAGCACCTGATCTAGTGTGTCTAGCAGGTGGGACCCCTACCCCAAAGGGTTTTAATGTTTTAGACCTGCTTTTCTTCTTTCCTATTTTTCTCCCTTGAAAATGGGAGTATTTATCATATGCCTATTGCACCATTGTGTTTTGGAAGCCCATAGCATGTTTGAGTTCACAGATTCATAACCAGAGAGCAGTTTGCCTCAGGAAGAATCATATACCCATGTTCAACTTACATGATAGTTTTATGAGACTTTACACTATGACTTTTAAGTTGGTGGTAGAACAAGGTAAGACTTTGGGGGTTGTTTGGATGAAATAAATGTATTTTGCATATGAGAAGGACATGAATTTAGGGGCAGGGCAGATGCTACGGTCTGAATGTTTATGTCCCCCTAAACTTCATACATTAAACTCTTAATGCCCAATTTGATAATATTAGAAGGTAGAGCCTCTGGGAGCTGCTTTGGTCATAAGAATAGAGTCCTCATGAATACCATTAGTGCTCTTATACAAGAGCCTACAGACTTCCCTTACCTTTTCTGCAATGTTGCGATACAACAAGAAGTCTGCCATTCAGAAAGGAGCCCTTATCTCACAAAATGTAGGCGCCTAATCTCAGACTTCCAGCCACAGAACTATAAGAAATAAGTTTATATTGTTTATAAGCTACCCAATCTAAGGCATTTTGTTAAAACAGTGTGAATGGACTAAGACAGTGAGTGTGTGTGTATGTGTGTGCCTTTGTATACTCATGTGCACTTGTGCACACAATTCCTTCAACTATTTAGTTTAGCTTGTCATCTGTTGCAATGCATTTCCATGTGCCGGTAGCTATATACAGTTTGTTTCTGGACATAATTGTCTATGCTTTATTTCTTTGATCTCTTACATAGATGTCTTCTCTTTCAACTTAATAAATACATTGATTTGAAGTCATCTAGAATAGTAATTGTGGGAAATGTAGTGCACCTAAACTAATCTTTTCTTTATTATTATTTCTTTATTTAGCTGAAAAGTCTTACAGCAACATTGTAGCTCAATTTTTTATAAATATATTTTTACTTAGTTACTTAGGTTCTAATACATTTGGCCTTCCAAGCCTGCAAGGCCCATGTTCTCTCAACTTATACAAATATTGTTCTCTGAAAACCATGCCTTTTTTACCTAATCAGATCCCTTTCACGAAGTATACTATTGAAAGTAGAAAGTAAAAGTCACAAACAACACCTGTCAACTATTTTCAACCACATTTCTTAGAGCTACAGGGTCAGTAGGCTAGGTTCGGACAACTAAATGTCTTGTACTACCTAAAGTAGCTGTCCCTTTTTAAAAGTTGTATTTCTAAATCTGTATTAGTCAATATAGCACTAAAAATATGGGTAGGAGAAATGAAAAGAGAGGGTCATGAAGGAACTTACCTTGGGCCAGCATGAAAATACTTACATTACCTACTCCCCCATTCCAATGGTCAAAGATCATCTAGACACATCTAACTGAAAAGCAAGCTGAGAAATTTGGTGATGTGTGCTGTAAAGGAAATGGAAACTGGATTTTTGAACAACTAGCTATTCCCTGCCACCACAGTGTGTATGACATGCATTTCTTATTGCTTAAGCTATTTCAACTCTGACAAGATGGGGCGATGTGATAAGTGGTGATCATATGGTACTCTGTCTAATAACAATTTTTCTAAGTGTGTAGAATCAAAATGTAGTTATGATCAGGGCAAAGAAAAACTGTTAAGTGATAAAATTTCAATTCTAAATTCTAATGACCTAATGGAGTAGGAAAGAAATCATCAAATTCTTAACTTGTATTATATTTTACTCTGAAATAATTTATTAGTTATTTTGTAATTAAATACATACCAATCTATAATAGCAAAGAAATATGAAAGTATCTACTTCTGTACCGTTGGCTTGATTCCAGCACTTCTTTAAGAAACACCTCATAGTGTTGACTAATTTTGTCAAGGAAGAAAACTTTAGCATCAATGACACTAACATTTCCTAATGTCAAATAGAAGGTGTACCATCCAGTAAGTAAATTTATTCTGTAATGTCACAATGTGGTTATCCAGTTCCAATTCACCTTGAAAGTTCTTTAACATCATGTCTATTGAAAGTCAGACATCTACAGGGTCTTAAGGGATTTTCTTTTAAGACTCACATGTACATTGGTAAAATTAAATCCTATAGTAACATTAAATATTAAAATTTCTTAAGTCCCAATGCATGAATTCCACAACGTGAGGCTTGGAGAACTGATTTTATATACTCATTCATGTATTTGAAAAAAATAATCTTGTTTTCGAAATAACAATTCGATTATCTTTGCTGGTGTTGATGTCCACTTTTGGACATAGTTCAGGTTATACTCATTATGAAGGAAAAATAGGCAAGATCTCATATTTTCACAACAAAAATGTAAAATTGCCAATATAAGTCCAGCATAAATATTTAGACTTTTTATATTTAGTCATTAAAAAATTGTTTCCTGCTTGTACTTATTAAGAAGGAAGTGGTATTAAACTATTTTTGTCACTGCCTACAATTATAAATAAGAAGAAAAACACATAAAATACAGTTTTCAGATATTGGACAACAGGTAACACAGAACTACAATCCATGAAGAAAAGAAAACTCATATGAGGAACCCTACACATGCTGACTTTCTTCTGAGAAGAAGATTTTTGTGTGTGTGTGACAGGAAGAGAGAAAGTAAAGAGCCCGGAAGTCTGGATGTGGTGGGGAGACAGAAAGCAGAGTGTAGGGAGGCGGAGGCAGCTGGAACTCTCAGGGTGGAGTATAAGAGACAAGGACCTATACTGGAAACATGTTTCAGAAATTCACATAAGACCCCTTTTGAGCCTTCCAATAAATACTGAAAAGTACATAAATAGGGAAGAACTCCATCAACCAAGAAAATAACAATGGCCAGGGAGCTATAAACTAAACATTAGTCTGAGCTTATTTAGACCTGAGAGCAGTTCAGATTTTCACCCCACCAGAAGAGACAGCCGGAATACTTGGAGCAATCAGTAAAAACCCAAGAAGATCATGCTTCAGGAGAAAGCATGACTTAACCTTAAAGTAAAGGTTATTTTGACCCATCCAAACAAGCTAATCTACAAGTAACTGCTTGCACAACAAACTTCAACACTCTGAAAGAAACATAATGTGACCTAGAGTGAGCCAACACAAACAGACATAGACACAACAAATGGGTTATCTGTGTAGCCAGGAAACTTTCTTACTCTCCTACCTAAGTTTATAGATTATTTTTATTGATTCATCCTACTTCATATAGTTTTTTTATTTCATTTCAGTTGGTGACTGGCTCAAATAAAATTTACTATTTTATGTTATAGTAAACCAAATTAAATCAGTTTTAATGTTTAATTAAATACAAAAAAAAAATAAGATCTTGTCCAGATACACAGGTCAGAAAATAATTAAGTGTGAAAATTATGTTTTGACAAAATCTTTTTTCTTATCTATAGAGTGACATTCAGCTTTGGGGTAGAAATTAGTTTCAATTTACATAATCACAAATTTAAGTATGATTATAAAATAAATTTTAACATTAATTTCCTCTGAGAAAAGTCTAAAGTTTTTAAGACGTGAAAAAATTTCACATAACAAAATATATTTTTTTCTACAATTATTTTTTTTAATTACATAAATTCTGAATATTTAAAAAATAATTTCAGTTGCTTAATAAGCATAGGTTTTAATGGAGATGATTTTCTATTTTCTGCTATTAAAAATGAGTACTGTGGATAGCTAAAAATATTTACTTCATATATCCATTAAGTCTTGCTACTAATTTATTATCTGAGTGAAAGGTTATAAATTAACTAATAATTTATACAAATTCTATTATTGATCATATAGAATTTGGATTCATTTCTTTTTTTCCTATTTATTCCTTTATAAAGGGAAGAGAATGAGAGCGAGAGTGAGAGAGAGAAAGAGAAAGGGGTAGGAGCAGGAAGAATCAACTCCCATATGTGCCTTGACCAGGCAAGCCCAGGGTTTTGAACCAGCGACCTCAGCATTCCAGGTCGATGCTTTATCCACTATGCTACCACAGGTCAGGCTGGATTAATTTCTTAATGTTAGCCTCTTAACATTAATTTCTTAATGTTAAGAAAGGTCATTTAGAATGTGAACTACAATTTACATTTACAGTTTTATAACAGCATAAATGTCATTTTGATATTTGAATCATGTCCATGCATTATGATTACTAAGCTGTGAAATAATTGCTCCCAAATAATTATTGTTGCTGGTAAATGTATAAACAACATTAATAGATATGTATTAATCCTAGCATATCAATTCTATATTCATGCTCATTCTTCAACTCATGATTACTTAAAAATCTGATACTGCAAAGGAACAAGTTACTTATAAATTTATAACAAGAATTCCATGTAGCTCTGGCCATTTGGCTCAGTGGTAGAGTGTTGGCCTGGCATATGTATGTCCCTGGTTCAACTTCCCATCAGAGCACACAGAAGAAGTGACCACCTGCTTCTCCACCCCTTCCTCTTTTCTTTCTCTTTCTTTATCTCTCTCTTCCCCTCCCACAGCCATGGCTTGGATGAAGAAAGTTGGCTCTGGGTGCTTAGGATGGTTCAATGGCCTTGCCTCAGTTGCCAAGCAACAGAGCAACAGTCTCAGATGAGCAGAACATTGTCCCATAAGGGGCCAGTAAGTAGATCTTGGTTGGGGTGCATGCAGAAATCTATCTCTCTGTCTCCTGCTTCTTGCTTAAGAAAAATTAAAAGAATCAAAAAATAAAAACCATTCCATGTAAAGTTTTCATTTATAAGAAGACCACAGAGTACTGGGACATTAATGTAATTGCACATCATAGATGGAGTTTATATACATAAACATGCTCCTAGATATTAGAAAGGATGCCAGAATCAACTCTTGCTCTAAAATTGAATTTTACATTGATTCAGGTATCACTTATCTCTTTCCAAATGAAGTCAGGTAATTCTAAGCAGCATAAAATAATCAAATATTTAAATTGATATATAATTTTCTTGAAGGGACCATTTTCAGAAGCTTTATTTATATAATTTTCTTAATAACATTTTTAAGTATTTTGGTCAAAATCTATTCCCAAAAGAAACACTATTTCAAAAATCTTTAGGTGAAAAGGTCTTTAAGCCTTAGTAATGTTGCAGAATTAATTATCACTATTTCTAATAACAAGACTGCATTTTCAGTTGTCAAAGCCCTTTCTAGTTCTAAAGGATTAAAAAAATTCACCCAAAAAAATCTTGGTAGAGACTAGACGTTTTTTCTGTGAGTTGTTTTTTATTTTTCATTTTTCATATTATTAATTGGCAATATTATAGTAATAAATAGTATTTTTAATTACCTTATTTAGGAAAGTATGAACTTTAATCTTATAACAACTCTCTTGCCCCTTTTAAAATACCTTGCTAATCCATAATTATCACAGATATCAGGTATTCAATGAAAGTAGAAAATATAAATTGAAATAGTGAGAATAAAGTCAGATAAGCTAAACAAAATCTTTAAAAGACCAAATCTAATGTAGAATAGTAAAATTGTAGAGGACAAAAGAGAGGTGAGGTGTATAATTAATTTAGTGGAGAATCTGAAATATGAAGAGAATGGTTAATTAATAATGGAACTAATTCACTTTGAAATATATGACATCATAAAGTCCTATCAAAACAATCAAAGACTACAACTGCTTAAAACAATTAAAAAGCAGAAAAACTTAAAGCATAGAATTTATTTCCTTTTTACTGTAGAGTTTGGCTCAGTAACATGACCCATTTTCTGTCCAAGAATATTTCTACAAAACAAGAGAAAACCACTTATCTATATAGTAGAATTGCTTCTTTTTTTAAAATGTGTTAATGATAATACTTATGCTATGGTGTCCAGAAGAATAATGGCATTTTCACAGACAATTTTATCTATAATATTTTAATAATTTCCAGGAAAGCAAACAAACTGTGACTGAATCAGGAAAAACAAAAAATCTGAACAGACCAATAAGTAAAAAAATTAAATCAGTAATCAAATATTTTACAACAAAGAAAAACTCAAGACTAGATAGAACTCAAGACCCACATATATGCTGTGTACAAGAGGCCCACCTCAGAATGAAAGACATACACACACTAAAATAAGTGGATGAAAAAAAGTAGTCCATGCAAATGGAAATTAAAAATAATAAACACAGGGTAGCAATACTTATATATGACAAAATAGACTTTAAAACAAAGACAGTCATTGTTTGCAGAGGATATGATGCTATATTCACCAAAAAAAATTTACTAAAACTGATAAATGAATTCATAAAGTAGTAGAATACATAATAAATATACAGAAATCAGTTGAATTTTTATATATCAGTAATGATCTATTAGAAATGTAAACCAATAAAACAATATTATTCACAATTGCTTCAAAAGAATAAAAAACCTAGGAATAAATTTAACCAAGGATGTAAAAGTTATATACTCAGAAAATTCTAAAACAATGAAGAAAAATATTGAGGGAAATACAAACACATAGAAGTGCATACCATGTTGATGGATAAGAAGGATTAACATCATTAAAATGTCCATATTATCCAAAGCAATCTATAGATTCAATGCACTTCTTATCAAGATAACACAGTGTATTTCATAGAACTAGAACAAATATTCCAAAAATCTTTATAGAACCACAAGAACCTGAATAGCTATAGCAATATTGAGGAAAAAGAACAAAGTTGGAGGAATTATCCTACCTGATATCAAACTGCACTACAAGGCCATAGTAACTAAAAAACTATGGTACTAGCATAAAACCAGACATATAACTCAAAGCAACAGAAAAGAAAGCCAACCTACTCACAACTATGGTCAGTTAATATTTGACAAAGGAGGTAAGAACATACAATGATGTAAAGACAGTCTATTTAATTAATGGTGTTGGGAAAATGGATATGTGAAAAAATACATGCAAAAAAAATGAAACTAGACACCATTATCACAGCATACACAAAATAAACTCAAAATGGGTTAAAAACATAAACATTATACACAAAACTATAAAAATTATAGAAGAAAATGTAGGCAGTAAAATCTCAGCCATTTTTTTGTAGCAAAATAATTTTTTTCAGATCTATTTCCTTGGACAAAGGAAATGAAAGAATAGATATACAAATGAGACTTAATCAAATTAAAATGTTTTTTCATAGCAAAGGTAACCATTAACAAAATGAAAACACAACACACTGAATGGAAGAACATATTCACCAACACATCCAATAAGGGATTAATATCCAAAATTTATCTAAATATTTTATAAAAGTCAACACCAAAAAACCAGACTGTCTAAATAAAGACTGGGCAAAAGACCTCAATAGACACTTCTCTAGAGAGGACATTCAGAGGGCCAATTGATGTGAAAAGATACTTGGTGACATCACTAATTATCAGAGAAATGTAAATTAAAACCACGAGATATCATCTCATACCTGTCAGAATGGCTATTACCAAAAAATAAACAATGAATAGGTGCTGACAAGGTTGTGTAGAAAAGGAAGCCTGCTGCATTGCTGGTGGGAATGCAGACTGGTGCAGCCACTGTGGAAAGCAATATGGAGTTATCTCAAAAGAGTAAAAATGAAACTGCCTTTTGATTCAGTAATCCTGCTTCTAGGAATATATGCTTAGAATCCTAAACACTAATTTGAAAGAATATATGCACCCTAAGTTCATTGCATTGTTATTTACAATAGCTAAGATCTTGAAACAGCCCAAGTGCCCAATAGTAGATGAGTGGATTAAAAGGTTTGGTATGTTTACACAATGGAATACTATGTAGCAATGAAAAGAAGGAAATCTTACTTTTTGTAACAGCATGTATGAACCTAGAGATCATTATACTGAGTGAAATAAGCCACCCAGAGAAAGACCATATGATTTCACTCATTTGTTGAATATAATGGACAAAATGAATTAACAAGCAAAGTCAAAACAAACTTATGCACAGAGAGCAGGGGAGGGAGGTTAGATGAATGAGGTGGGAGGATAGAGCAAAAGAAGAAGAAATCTTCATGGATGTAAACAATAGTGTAGTGATTATTGCTTGAGTGGGGGAGAGGTAAGTGGGGGAGAGGTCAAGGAGAATATAGGAGGGATAAATGGTGATGGATGAAGACTTGACTTGGGAGTTGAACACACAATATAGTGTTCAGAAATCTGTTGTAGAATTGAGCACCTAAATCCTTCATAACCATGTTAACCCATGTCACCCCAATAATATTCAGTTATTAAAATAAGATTTTCACCCTAACAAGTTGGCTCAGTGGTAGAGCATCAGCCCAGCATGTGGAAGTCTTGGGTTTGATTTCTGGTCAGAGCACACAGGAGAAGCAAATATCTCCTTCTCAACCCCTCCCCCTTCTCTCTCTTTTTTCCCCTCCTTCAGCTATGGCTCGAATGTTTTGAACAAAAGTCAACCCCAGGCACTGAGGATGGCTCCATGACCTCACCTCAGGCACTAAAATAGCTCAATTGCTGAACAATGGAGCACTGGCTCTAGGTGGGCAGAATATTAGCTTCAGACAGGGGTTGCTGGGTGGATTCCAGTTGGGGTGCATGCAGAAGTCTGTCACTCTGCCTCCCCACCTCTCACTTTAAAATAAAATAAAATAAAATAAAATTTTACTTCTATACATTAACAATTAAACAAATGAAAAATACTAGACAATAAAAATAAGTAAATAGACATGAATCATGAGAGTTTCTGTAAGTTCTAAACACAGGCTGGAAGGAATCTTCCATCCGAAGGGCATAAGAAACTTCTGTGAACATTTTTGAGAATGTCTTCCATACTGACAGACAAGTCTAACCAGATGCCAGCAACCTGCACCAAACATTCTCCTATACAACCTTTCCTCTACCTTTGCTCAGAGAGGTTGTTGTCCTTAAGACATGACCTCCTGTAGCTCAGACAAGCCTCAAATAAATATTCTTTCTCATCAATTTTGATCCCCTGTGACTGCTTTCCAGCCAAACCTAACACCACCCTCTCTTCCCCCAAACCAACAGAAAAACAGAAAAATTCATTCAATGGGGACTGTCCTTCAGTTCCATTAATTCTCACATTGACTGTGAGCACACACTTATAAAAGCATGTAAGCCAGCCTTTTAAGCTTATATCTCTCCAGTTTAGACAACCAATGTTTTAATTGCCCATTCCAGCTCTATCTCAAACTATCAAACTAGTCTGAGGAGTAGTTTTCTCTGCCCATTGTTAGACCTTATTGGCTATAAAGTAAGTTTCTTGGTCTGAAGAAATGACAGTGGGTCATCCAAATTGGTGCAATATCTCCTGTTCTAATTCTTCCATTATACTCTGAGCATTGGTATCTACCACCAGGTGAGCAATGCCCAGTTTCAAGTCAGTGTCTACTCCTCTCAAGACCCACATGTAGACCCCCAATCTACTCCCACCAAGGCTATCAGCATCAGCTTGACTTGCCAGCTTTGCTCAGGGCCTCTCCACCAGTGAATACATCTGCCACATGGCTATCTTCAGTCTCTGACCCCTTTGCTTCCAGATGGAGCAGTTCTTACTGGCATTTGTGCCTTTGAGAGTGCAAGAGAAGTAAGTCTAGATTCATCCCACTTCTGCATTGCTGCAGTACCTCCATGTCCATTCATTTTTGGACCCAGGTGGCCATCTCAAAGGATCACGTGAGATATTTGTTCGTTGATTCCAGTCACCTTCTAAACCTGGAAGGAGTTACTTCTCAAGGGCCTTAACAAGTCCTACTGTTATTGATGGCTTACTCACTGGGAGACTGGCCCTGGGCTCCACATAGTCTATAATCTTTCAAGTGTCAGGCTACCTCTAGGTTCTTCATTCATGTGGAAAAAATTCAAAACACAAGTCCAGGTGAAAGTGAAAGTGAGTTTATTAGAGCTTGGGACAGTAAGGCAAAAGAAATGCCTTTAGAAATAGAAAAATGTAGGGTAATCCCAGGACTAGCTGCTGCTGTCCACTGCTCCCTGGCTGCAAGTCTCTTTAGAACCCTTAGAGCTTAGGAGAAAAAAGCAAAAATACACCCTGAGGAAAAGGACAAGGGAGGGGAGAGCATGCTCAAAGAAGAGTGGGTTCTGGCGTTCTTTTTTTCTGAAGAATTTTGTCTATTTTCTATAAGCAGGAATTTAGGGGAAGTCTCAGGGAAGAGTATCAACAGAATATTCAATAGATTTCCAGGTGTGTCATTTAGTAGGCTGATGTATTAAAATGAACATATAATGGGGTTTAGGGTCATTTTTTGGTCAGTTTTACCTCTATCCTGTATTAGTCTGGATCTCACTGTTTTTTGTTATCTACATCCCTGACTATGGTGATTCAAATCACCTGCTTCTGGGTATCTTTAGTGAGGGAGGACAGGGTCTTGTGATTTATCAGCCGGCTCTTAATTGCTCAGCTGTTCCAGGCATTTGTTTAATCATCTGTCTTAGTTTCCTCATTCCACTTGCCAGGGAATTTTCCTAGCTTCTTACTACCTGGCTCACTACTCTAATGCACCCCTCAAATTTTCACAGTAATTTCCACAGGTCTATGTGCCATATGGGCATGCACTTAATAGGCCAGCTTTTCATTGCCCTCCTGACTGACCATATGGCTAGGATATTGGCCACTGCTCACGAGCCAGTAAAAACCCAAACACAGGAGCTTTTACCATTATTCAGTTATTTTATCATTGCTAGGAAAACAGCATGTAAGTCAGCATACCATGCTGATCTGTTTCCCTCAATTTAGCAGTAGCCTTCCAAACAGAAGATGGTCCATTCATCGTGGAATTGCCTTCTATGGACCAAGCAGCTCTTTTTTGTTTAGCCGAGAGCTGTTCATAGAGTACTGTTTATGTGGCCATTTTTTTCTGGCTGCTCCTTGGGTAGCTCAAAAATCAATTCTGGAGTAAAGAGTCTCTATTCGTGAGTGTCTTCTCCTTGCATTCTACATGCAGCAGGATCCTGTAGAAAGTGTCTCCATTTTATTATAGAACCCTTCTGGGTGTTACCATCCCTGTTAGAGTGATTCTCCAGCATCACCAAAGACATCATAGGTATTTCAGGTTTCAAATCACTTTATGCCCTTCAGTCATTGGGTAGCTTCAGGTAATATTCAACAGCAAGGTAACAAATACAAATACCCCTGCAATGGAAAGTCTCTAGTCCAAAGTGGCAGTTGTCCTTGGGAGGTACTCACAGATTTTTGCCATAAACCACAGTCTATGCTCCTCATAAGGCTATGTCACATAGAGTTTGTCCCTACCAGCACTCCAGTTTCTATTAATACTTTTTGGCCTCAGGTAACTTTTCCGGTTTCCAATTAGCAGACTCAATTAATCTTAGAAGGGCAGAGTCACATGCCTTCGGTTTTAGAACGCTAGTAGGGAAAATGTTACCCAATTAGACACAGTGTCCATCTCCATCTTTTATACTTACTATGTTCATAAGCATTCCAACTTTCACAATCAGATCAATTATTACCTTTTTACAGTCTCTTAATCTAATTTTGGCATAAATTGGGGTTTTACCAATGGGCTTTGGTAGCAGAGCTCATTGTGTCTCATATGAATGAGTCCTGGGAACTTTTCTTTTCCACCACCTGATCATTTTATCTACTTTTGTTCAAAAGGCTTTGTGTCTCCAGTGATGGATCCAAACTTTATCTTCATTAACCTTTGTAACCAATACCTCATTGTCATCTTTGCTTTCTAGCTGTTTAGATATCTCCAAATGAGGGTACAGAGGACTTTTTTGTGACCCTTCAATGTTGGGGGATCAACAAAGGGTCACTTTGACCTACCCAGTGTTTGGTAGTGCTATATTAAAACCTTTGTCTTAACACCATAAATATTCATTTTATTCATCTTATTTCTTAATAATCATCCAAAGATTTCCACCCTGCTGAGGGCTTCTTCTTTATTTCACCCCATAGATACTTGCTTTATATACTTTATTTCTTAATAATCTTTTAAAAATTTCCACCTTTTGGGGGCAAGAGTCCCTTGACCTTCCCCTTGTCCCCTCTCCATTCCCTTATTAATTAACCTAATGTTTCATTAGGATGTTGCAAGACCTATGAAGGGTAGCTGAGACACCAAATTTGATAGGGGTTCAAGAAGTGTTTTTCAGTTTTGTAACAATATGAGATGCCTTTGTGAGAGGAGCCCCCTTAACCATAGCAATTACCATAACCTGGGTGGGTAATCAGCATTTTCAATGGCAACTACCCATAGAACCATGTCCACATGGCTTGCATGGGAAAACCACTGGGTATTTCATCTTGGATATTTCATTTGGCATTTATTGGGGGACTGGGAAGTCCCCCTTCTCAAGGTAAACACACTCTACATGACTTTTATCCAGTCCACCAGGCAGGCTGTTCCTTTGGGAATATCCTCTCACATGTCTGGCTCCCGTGTAGCCATCTGTGGTTGTTCCATAGTGAGCTGCAGGTTTTGTATGAACCCTGTTTTTCATGTTTTTCCATTCCGTAGCACTGAAAACCAAGTACAACCACCCAAATTATCACTGGTATATTACAATCTGGTGTTCAAGTGAAACAGAAGCTTGATGACAGTTCCAAAAACTGGCTTTTTTTCATTTATTTATCTATTTTTTATTAATTTATTTTTAATTAAATTTATTGGGGTGACAGTCGATTACATAATTTTATTTTATTTACATTTTATTTAAAACAATGGACTATGAAAAGAGATAAACAAAAGACATTTTTGGAAGTATCCAAAGAAAAGTAAAAAATAAGTAAGTGTTTTGAGTATGCTTTTTCAAGATTCTTGGAATTATGTCTGATTTCTCTGTGACTATATTTATGATGACTATAATGATGATCATTGGGTAATAGAAAAAAGAGCAAAAATTATAAAACCTTGGCTCACTTAGAATTTCACAATAGAGCCCCAAAATATGGTAAGCCCTTATTCTGAGGGGACAATCCACAATGCATTTTTTCCTCCTAGTTTCATAAGACTATTATGAGTCTCAGATGAAATGTATGAAGAAAAAAAAATGCATTGTATTATTTTTATTCTACAGTTGTTCCCTAGTTTCTGCATTTTCAGGATTTCTCTTAAATTGTAGAAGATAGTTTAGCCATGCCCATTACTCCACTGCTTCTTCCTAGCTTTACCAAGAGTTCAGGGAAGAAAAGAACCAAACATTTGTATTTTCATCTCTGTATGAATTGCCTTCCAGTCCTTTGAAGTCCCAAACAGCAACCCTCTCATCCTTCTTAGCTCAAGAGGGTTTATAAGCTTGAACTAGTCCATATATCCTGAGTCTCATATTATGAAATACCCATCTGTAAATATGTAATTAATTTGATCATTTTCTCCTTTTACTCCATCTCATGTTAACTTGATTATTAGTCCAGCCAGAAGAAATTGAAAAGGTTGGGGAAAAATACTAAAAATGTTTTTAGTTTCCCACAATGTAAAATAATTATTTTTCTAATCATAGATAAACTTTACTCAGTATTCAGTTCTCTCTGAAATTAACTCAGTATAAGCCTTTTTTTACATTATTATTTTTTAATTTGTCATGCACTTCATAGTTGAAAAATCTTAACTTGGTACAGAATACAACTAAACTGTTGTGGATGTAGTACAAAAATTTTTATTGCAATCAACATTATTACTCACTTATAACATTTCCTGAGTTATCACAACATCACACTCCCTTGGTTTTATAAGAAATCTATATTTAAATAATCCAAATCTTTTCTTTCTAGCTCTTTGTAGTAACTTAATTTTAGAAATGTCATAGTTAAAATTTGATAACTTACTCTTTAAATTAGCATTGTTTATAAAGTAACAAAGTTTTTAATATTTTATTTAGAAAATTAAATTTAATGGATTGACATTGATCAAAAAGAGTACATAGTTTTCAGGTAAACATTTCTATAGCATTTGAACTGTTGATTGCATGTGTACCTATGACCCAAAGTAAAATCATTTTCTGTCACCATATATTTGTCATTCTTTATCACTCCCTCCCAAATATTCTGTAGGTTTATAAGTTACTTACTTCTTTTCTTGTTATAATTTCAGAAAAGGGAACTATCTGGCCATTATATCTATTATATCTATATAAATTAAAATGTAAATGTTTGTTTGTTCAAAATCTTAAATCTCTGAAAGGTCTTTACCTATTGCTTTGAAATTTTGACACAACGTTGCATTTGAATACACACATTTTTATATACCTACTATTGTATAGATGTCACACCTGACACCTGTGACAGGTAAAAACATTTTTTTTAAAAAAAACAGCACCATCTGTTGGACTTAAAAGCAACACATGCTCCCACATGGACAATTATATGTTGCATGTCCTAGAGTCAGCAACCAGACAATCTCTATATCTGCACAGACAATGGAACAACAAAAAATATTTTATACCCACAAGCATTGCGAAATTAAACATATTACAAACGTGCACTTTCTCTTTTCTTTCTTTTTCATTTAACCACACTGAGCCACAGCAATGCATGGCCAGGTACAGCTAGTTTTAAATAAATCATAACTGAGATACTTTCCTGTTTAAATTACTGAATCATAAATTGATGCAAAAATATTACTATAATTCCCTTTGTATATATAATTTTTTTTTCAAATTATGTTCTAAATATGTGCAGAATCTTTTTAGAATCAAAGCTAAGACATCATTCTCTGGAACAACTATGTAACCTCAATACAAATTACACAGATGACATCACCTCTCCCTTACTAAAATATCTACACAAGAAAGAGGAAAATCGTTTGAATTTGGGAATTTTTGCTGTGGATAATCTGACAAATAAATATTTATAAATTCATTATAATTTGTATTGCTTTATATTTGATTCCTATATTTAAAATACAGCAGAAAAAGTGTTCTTCAGTAACTGTAAAACATCTCTAAGCAAAAATGGTAGCATCGTTAGGGCATCAGTATCTTGTTTATTATTACATTCAGGAATAATTAGGAAGGAATTATACTGGTCATTATAAAACAAAAAAACAAAAATTATTGTCTCACAATTAGTTTTATTAAAGTTCCTATGGGGAAAATACAATTTTAATTCAGACTTTCATATCTGTATTCAAAATACTTTTCATAGTATTTTCCCTTACAAATATTATCAATTTAAAATTATGCTGATTAATTTAGCACATTCTTCTACTTTTAATTTATACTTTAAAAGCTCTGTATTTGTTTCAATTAGAGTTTTCTGGGTTACATATTTCATTTTAATATTTTTAATTTGCCATTTTAAATTTAAGTTTAGGGGACAATTATGTTTGCATTATGTAGAGTATAAAATATTATTTATTTCTTGGTAAAAAATATTTTCTTAGTGAAAAAGGCATGCTGCTATGTTATCTTGTTGAATTTTTTATTAAATTTTATTTGTTGACCTTAGAGAGAAAGGAAAGGAGAGAGTGTGAGGGAGAAATATTGATTTGCATATTTATACATTCATTTATGCATTCATTGGTTGTTTATTGCATGTGCTCTGACTGAAGATCAAACCTGCAACCTTGGCATATGGGGAGCGATCTGTCCAGGGATTCCTCTTGTTGAATTTTTTAAAAAAGTAACTTTCTGTTTTTAGTTGCATATTATTCTTGCTGTATTTGAATGTTTTCACATTGTCAAAGAGCTAATTATTTTTAAAAATCTACATGATTAAAATTTTCTTATTTTTTCTGTTGCTGAGGTACCAGAAAAAAAGCTATAAGAATTGCCAATCATTTATTCTCTAGTACCTTTGAAGTAAATATATTGCAAACTTATTGTAGTATGGAACTTGCTCTTAATTTAGTGAATGAAATTCAAAGAAAATATTCAGCAGTAATAGGCTGAGATGCCACACTCTGCCTCAAGATAAAAGTTGTGAGGTTCACGGAAAATATTGATAGGAAAATTTAGATTAAAAGACAAATAGGAAATCATACTTTAGTTACAAATTTTAATTGGTTAGTTGTTTTTTTATGAGTGACCAGATTTCAGTAGTGTGTTTTTAGTTATAAAATGATTGTACTGTGGGTTAAAATGCACCAATTGAATAGTTTAGAATTTGCGTGGATGGTTTTACCTAAATCTACATCTTACAAGTGAGATCAGTACAAAATATCCAGGTCAGAAAGAAATGGGTACATTGTGCCAAACATCTAGTTTATTTAAATAATTAGTGTGATATAAAGAAAGACATTGTCTCTGTCCTGAAAGTTGATTTTTTTTCAACTTTGGTCAGATATTGTTCAACTGTGGCTCCTTGTTCTTACTTATTTCCCTCTCTAGAACAATTCCCTAGAGACAGAAATTCATCTGAAATTAAAAGGAATTCTATCAAACCAGGATTACTTCACTATATTACCAACAAACTGTGCATTACTGTGAACTATCAGGTTAATCTGTCTTGATATCCCAGGAAATTTTCTTCTTGGCATAAAAATGAAAATATTAAATACCTTGCTTCATTAAAATAAACTAATACACGCATAGAACACAAAAACTCTGAAATTCGTTAGTATCATGATGAAACAGTTAAAACAGGGGCCAAAAAAGAATTTGGTTATTAGTACTGACAAATCAGTTTATTATATTCCCTTTAGGCAAGAAAGGATATTGAGAATAACTCAAATGGTAGACACATTTTTAAAGAGAAAGTAAATATATTTCTATGCCAACTCATTTGACTTTATAGTTACAATAGCTATTTGATTTACCTATAAGACACCTATTTCCTATATCTGAACAAAACTGAATTTTGAAAATCATTTCTGTATTTAAAATTTCTTAATTAATAGTTTAATCTGTGCAAAATAGAATTTGGAAATAATTATTCAAATGCATAAAATCCTCATGACCTTTCTTTTCAATTATGCTCACGTATCAGATACATGTTCTTGTAGGCTTAGTCTGGCTACTTCAGTGCCATACTTCTCTGTGGTTAAATATTTATTCACTCAATAAACAATTATTGATCCTTTGCACTGTTACAGGAGTTGGAATAAGAATTGTTACAGTAGGAAAAAAAGCCATCTGCCCAGAATTTCCTACCAGTCAAAGGGCATACCTGTTAGCAGATTAGTTACAAGAAAGTGAAGTTCTTTTAAACTGTAAAAGATAAAGTGTACATGCTCTGCCTAGAGGAATCACAGATGATCCTATGCAAGAGGTGACATTTGATGTAACAGATGTGAAAAAATTTGCCAGAAACAAAGAGAATCCAGAGCATTTGTGACTTAAGAAATAATATCTGTAATTACAATGTGTAGATAGATCCTCTATGGTTGGTTTTAGTTCCCTGTGATTTGCACAAACTGTACCTTTCTTCAGCCAACCTGCCGGATATTTTTCTCCTAATATTTCAAATCTTCCTCCTATGAAGTCATCCTTAGGTTTATACTCTATCCTCTACCTCCTGTGATCCATCATAAAATTTGTTCTATATCTATATTAAAGCTCTCATCAATTATGCTGTCACTGGTATTTGGGTGCTCTCCCTATACCATATTTGTCTCTATAACCCAAGTACCTAACTTAGAGCCTGAGTTATAGTATAAACTCAGTCGATAGGGATAAATAGATGTATGAATAAATGAATAAATAATATTAGACCCTGGTGAAAGAAGGAAAGAATGGGTTAACCTGCACAGATATAGGGTAAAGAAAGAGAAATGTCTCTCTAAAACTAGATGAAGGAATCAGTAGACATTCAGTTTTTAAAAAATACCCGAAGTGTCCTACACATTGCAGTTTTATTTCCTTAATTAAGAGGCACGTTTATTGCCTTCATGTAAAGGGGGCAGGTGTGGAGACAGCTGAATGACGAATGGCAGAGTAACTGCTGAGCAGAAACATGAATTTAGCTGAAGTCGGGAACATCAATTAGCTGTAATACTAGTCTTCCGGATTGTATATTTTACTCCATTAATACATGGCAACCAATTCCTTCCAGGTAGTAATGAGAACTTAGAATACTAACAAAGCATTATATAGAGTATATTAGTTATGTATTAAATAAATATTAAACAAAAACTTGCCACCTTAAAACAACAAACACTCAAACTCTTACTGTTTCTGTTCCTGTGGGGTCAGGAAATGGATTGCCCTACCTGAGTGACTCTGGCTCAGGCTCTCTCACGTGGTTGTTGTTCGATGGGGTTGAGGTAATTTCCAAGGTGCTTCACCTTTACAGTTTTGGCAAGAGGCCTCAGATCCTCATCACCTGGGCCCTTTTCCACAGACTTCTCAAGTGTTCTTATGAAATGGCTACTAATATCCCCAAAGTTGGCTATGAGACAGAGAGCTAGAGAAAGGGAAAATTAAAAGAAACAGAGGCACATGGAGATACAGAGCCTTTCTTCTGTTGTTTCTTTTGTTATGATTTTTTTCAAAATGCATTGAAGTTGGGTTTCAAACCTACACTTTGAAATACAAAAGTATTTCTGACAAAATAATTTAACATTGACTTACAAACTCAACAAATATTTATTTGGGGCCTATATTGTTTCGGGCCTTTTATTTGTTCATTGGTGCTAACATGGTGATAGAAAATAAACAGGATCCATTATGAACACGGCAGGCTAGAGGGGAAAACAGAAATTAGTTAATTATTGTATCTCATATCTAATATCGCATTGATATAATGGTTTTTAAGGCAAGGAAACCTGTGTGAAAGTCTATCAAAAGGAATCTGAACAAATAGATTCATGGGATACTGGCTATATTGTGGAAGAAATGCTTAAACAAAGATGTGAATAAAGGTAGGATTTGGTCAATGAAGAGAGATAGGGAAAGTATCCCTTTAAATGATATAGATGTCGCCTGCCCAGGTGGTGGCGCAGTGGATAGAGTGTCGGACTGGGACACGGAGAACCCAGGTTCGAGACCCTGAGGTCGACAGCTTGAGAGTGTCGGATTGGGACGCGGAGGACCCAGGTTCGAGATCCTGAGGTTGCCAGCTTGAGCGCGGGCCCATTTGGCTTGAGCAAAAGCTCGCCAGCTTGGACCCAAGGTTGCTGGCTCGAGCAAAGGGTTGCTCAGTCTGCTGAAGGCCGGCGGTCAAGGCACCAACTAAGGCAGGGGTCCCCAAACTACCGCCCTCGGGCTGCCCCCGCCGCACTTCTGGAAGGGACACCTCTTTTATTGGTGGTCAGTGAGAGGAGCACAGAACACATCTGCACCCGCAGTTCCCACTGAAATACTGGTCAGTTTGTTGATTTAAATTTACTTGTTCTTTATTTTAAATATTGTATTTGTTCCCGTTTTGTTTTTTTTACTTTAAAATAAGGTATGTGCAGTGTGCATAGGGATTTGTTCATAGTTGTTTTTTATAGTCCAGCCCTCCAACAGTCTGAGGGGCAGTGAACTGGCCCCCTGTGTAAAATGTTTGAGGACCCCTGAACTAAGGTGTCGCAACGAAAAACTGATGATTGATGCTTCTCATCTCTCTTCGTTCCTGTCTGTCTGTCCCTGTCTAACCCTCTCTCTCTGTCCCTGTAAAAAAAAAGAAAAAAAATGATATAGATGTCACATGCCCTGTGCTGGTGGGGAAGATGAGCCGGGAGTCGGAGTGGTTTTTGTTTGTTTGTTTTTATTAATTTTAATTTAGTGTGTTAATATGAATTCAAGTGTTGCACTCTGTATAACACCCTCACCACCCCACCCTTATGTTTCCCATTATAACCTCATTGCCACCCTCCCCCAACTCTTTCTCACCTTCCCTCTGGGATTTGCTATCCTGTTTTATATATATATATATCTGTCCTATGTATATATTATTTCACTAATCCCTTCACCTTGTCTGATCCCATTGCTTCATCCCCTTTTCTTCTGAAAGCTGCTCCTCTGCTCCCTGTGACAGTGCCTCTGCCTTTATTCCATTCCTCAGTTTACTTTGTTCATTAGATTCCGCATATAAGTGAGATCATATGATATTTTTCTTTCTCTGCATGGTTTATTTAATTTAGCATAATAATCTCCAGGTCCATTCATACCATGGCAAAAGGTAAGATTTCCTTCTTTTTCACAGGTGTGTAGTACTCCATTGTGTATATGTACCACCACTATTTAATCCAGTCAGACCCTGACAGACACTTTGGCTATGTCCAGATCTCAGCTATTGTAAACAATGCTGCAGTATACATAGGGGTGCATATCTCCTTTTGATTCAGTGTTTTGGTATTATTAGGATCTATTCCTAAAAGTGGGATAGCTGGGTCAAGAGGCAGTTCCATTTTTAATTATTGAGGAAATGCCATACTACGTCCACAGTAGCTGCAGAAGTCTGCATTCCCAAAAGCAGTGCAGGAGGGTTCCCTTTCCTCTACACCCTTGCCAGCACTTATTGTGTGTTGATTTGTTAATAAGCACCATTCTGAAAGATATGAAGTGGTATCTCATTGTGGTTTTAATTTGCATTTATCTGATGATTAATGACATTGAAAATATTTTATATGCCTATTGGCCATCTGTATGTCCTCTTTAAAAAAGTGTCTATTCAGTTCTTTTGTCCATTTTTGAATTGTATTGTTTACCTTCTTGGTGTTGAGTTTTAGAATTTCTTTATAAATTTTGGTTATTAACCCTTTATCAGGTGTACTCGTGAATATGTTCTCCCATTGTGTTGATTGTCTTTATATTTTGTGCATGGGGTCGTTTGCTGTGCAAAAGCTTTTTAGGCTGATATGGTCCCATTTGTTTATTTTGTCCTTTATTTCACTTACCCATAGAGATAAATCAGAATAATATTGCTACAAGAGATATCAGAGAATTTACTTCCTATGATTTCTTCCAAGACTTTTATGGTTTTGCAACTTACATTTAAGTTTTATATCCATTTTGAGTTTATTTTTGTGAGTGGTGTAAGTTGGTGGTCTAGTTTCATTTTTTTGCATGTACCTGTCCAATTTTCCAACACTATTTATTTATTTACTTACTTATCTATTTATTTATTTATTGTAGCAGAGACAGAGAGAGACAGAGAGAGGGACAGATAGAGGCAGACAGACAGGAAAGAAGAGAGATGAGAAGCATCAATTTTTCATTGCAGCGTCTCAGTTGTTCATCCAATGCTTTCTCATATGTGCCTTGACTGGGGGGCTACAGCAGACCAAGTGGCTCCTTGCTCAAGCTAGTGACCTTGGGCTCAAGCTGGTGGGCCTTGCTCAAACCAGATGTGCCTGTGCTCAAGCTGGCGACCTCAGGATTTTGAACCTGGGTCCTCCACGTCCTAGTCTGATGCTCTTTCCACTGCGCCACCACCCATTCAGGCCCTACACTATTTATTAAAGAGACTGCTTTTATTCCATTGTATGCTCTTACCTCCTTTATCAAATATCAATAGACCAGAAAGGCGTGGGTTTATTTCTGTGTTCTCTGTTCTGTTCCATTGATCTGTATGCTTGTTCTTATGCCAGTACTAAGTTGTTTTGATAACTATGGCCTTCTAGTACAACTTGATATCAGGAAGTGTGATACCTCCCACTTTATTCTTCATTTTCTAGATTGCTGAGGCTATTTGTGTTCTTTTTTTGGCTCCATATAAATTTTTGGAATATCTGGTCTATATCTTTGAAGTATGCCATTGGTATTTTAATAGCAATTGCATTGAATTTATAGATTGCTTTTTGTAATATAGACATTTTAATGATATTTATTCTTCCTATCCATGAACATGATATATGCTTCCACTTGTTTGTATCTTCCTTGATTTCTTTTCCCAATGTCTTATAATTTTCCAAGTATAAGTTCTTTACTTCCTTGGTTAAATTTACTCCTAGGTACTTTATTTTTTGTTGTTGCAATAGTGAATGGGATTATTTTCTTAATTTCTTTTTCAGACAGTTTATTTTTGGTATATAAAATGCCATTAATTTTTGAATATTAATTTTATATCCTGCCACCTTACCGAATTCATTCATCAGGTCTAGTTTTTTGACTGAGACTTTAAATTTTTCTATGTACAGTATCATGTCATCAGCAAACAATGATAGTTTTACTTCTTATTTTCAAATTTTGATGTCTTTTATTTCTTCTTGTCTGATTGCTGTGGCTAGGAAATCCAGAACTATGTGGTATAAGTGTGGTGAAAGGGGACACCCCTGCCTTTTTCCTGATCTTAAGGACATAGTTTTTAATTTTTGCTCATTAAGTATGATGTTGGCTGTGGGTTTCTCATAGATGTCCTTTATTATGTTGAAGTATGTCCCCTTTATTTCTACTCTGATGACAGTTTTGATCATAGCTTCTTTATTCATCAGTGATATTGGTCTATAGTTTTCTCTTTGTAGTGTCTTTACCTGGTTTTGGAATGAGGAAAATGCTTGTCTCATAAAAGAAGCTTGCAAGTCATTTCTCCTCTTAAATTTTCTGAAGTAACTTAAAAAGGATAAGTGTTAGTTCTTCTTTGAATATTTGGTAAAATTTTCCTGTGAAGCCATCTTGTCCAGGACTTTGGTGTGTTGGTAGCTTTTTGATAACTGATTTAATTTCATTGTTTGTAATGGGTTTGTTAATGTTTTCTGATTCTTCCAGATTGAGTTTTGGAAGATTGTATATTTCTAGAAATTTATCTAGTTTATATTGTTTTTTGATTGTACTTAGGTTGTCCAATTTTTTGGCATATATAGCTTCATAGTATTTTCTTACAATTCTTTCTATTTCTGCATTGTCAGGTGGTACTTCTCCATTTTCATTTCTAATTTTATTTCTTTGAGTCCTCTCTCTATTTTTCTTGATGAGTCTGGTTAAAGGTTCATCAATCTTGTTTACATTTTTAAAGAATCAGCTTTTGATTTTATTGATCTTTTGTATTTTTTTTAGCCTCTATGTCATTTATTTCTGCTCTGATCTTTATTATTTCCTTCTACTTTCTCTGGGCTCTATTTGTTGTTCTTTCTGTAGTTCTTTTAGATGCAGTGTTGTTTATTTGAGCTTTGTCTTGCTTCTTAATATATACATATAATGCTATGAACATCCCTCTAAGGACTACTTTTGCTGTGTCCCATAAATTTTGAGTTGTATATTCATTTTCATTTAATTCAAGAAAATATTTTATATTTTCCTGTATCTTGTTTTTAATCCATTTGTTATTTAATAACATGCTATTTAGCTTTCAAGTGTTTGAAAATTTTTCAGTTTTTCTATTGCAGTTGATTTCTAGTTTCATGCCATTGAAATCATAGATGCTTGATATAATTTCAGTCTTTTTAAATTTATTGAGACTTGTTTTGTGTCCTAACATTTGGTCTATCCTTGAGAATGTACCATGAGCATTTGACAAGAATTTATATTTTTCTTTTTTGGGGTGAAACATTCTGAAGATATCAATTAAATTCAGTTAATCTACTGTAGTCATTTAAGGCTTCTATTTCTTTGTTAATTTTCTGTCTGGAGGATCTATCCATTGATGCTAGGGGGGTATTAAAATTTCCTACTATTATAGTATTGCTGTTGATCTCGACCTTTATGTCCACCAAAATCTGCTTTATATATTTAGGTGCTCCTGTATTAGGCACATAGATATTTACAATGATTATATCCTCCTGTTGGATTGCTCGCTTCATCATTATGTAGTGACCTTCTTTATCCCTTACTATAGCCTTTGTTTTAAAGTGTATATTGTCAGATATAACTATAGCTACTCCAGTTTTTTGTTTGTTTGTTTTCTTTTACATAAAATACTTTTTTCCATCCCTTCACTTTCAATCTTTATGTATCTTTTCTTCTAAAGTGTGTCTTTTAGATAGTATATGTATGGGTCCTATTTTCTTATCCATTCAGCTATCCTATGTTTTTTGATTAAAGCATTTAATCTATTTACATTTAAAGTTATTATAGATGTGTACTTTTTATTGCCATTTTAGTCTTTAATTCTACAATCCTCTTTTTCTCAATTTCTTTTATTTTCCTTCACCCATTTTATGTCTGGTTCCTTAACATTTCTTGCAATACTGGTTTTATTTGTAATAAATTACTTGAGTCTTTTTTTGGTCTGATAAGCATTTTATTTCTCCTTATATTTTAAATGATAGCCTTGCTGGATAAAGTAGTCTTGGTTTTAGGGTTTTGTTTTGCATCACTTTAAATATTTCTTGCCAATCCCTTCTGGCTTCAAGTGTTTCTGTTGTAAAGTCAGATGCTATCCTTATAAGGGCTCCTTTGTAGGTAATTAACTGCTTTTCTCTTTTAGTATTCTTTCTTTGTCTCTTAACTTTGACACTTTAATTATAACGTGTCTTGGTGTAGGCCTCCTTGGGTTTCTTTTTAATGGAACTCTCTGTGCTTCTTGAAATTGTGTGACTCTTCATCAAATTACAGAAATTTTTAAATATGGTTTCTTCAAAAAGGTTCCTTTATTGTTGAATAACCAATGAGGGAACAGTTTGAGTTCCAGATTTTTATTTGTTATACATTAAACTGTGCCATCCAAGAAGATGTCAAAGTCCTAACACCTGGTACTACAGAATATAAATTTATTTGAGACAGAATCATTACAGATGTAGTACGTTAAAATGAGATTATACAGAAGTAAATGGTCCCTTAATCAAATGACTGGTGTCTGTTGGAGAGAATTACCCCACTCTATCCTTCTTTAGTTCTCCTGGCTGGACTAGTCATAAAATAAAAACTTTGACATGACT
Organism: Rhynchonycteris naso; assembly: GCA_037038555.1. NCBI lineage: Eukaryota > Metazoa > Chordata > Mammalia > Chiroptera > Emballonuridae > Rhynchonycteris > Rhynchonycteris naso. The sequence continues at coordinate 127,500,381 of CM072999.1, forward strand.
AGACTCAAATTTAAAAATTTAATTTAACATATGTGCATGGGAGAATCCTAATATGATGCTCAGAAAATAAAATGAGATAAAAGAATAAACTAGGTGGCCCTGGCCAGTTACTCAGTGGTAGAGTGTTGGCCATCATGTGGAAGTCCTAGGTTTGATTCCCAGCCAGGGCACTCAGGAGAAGCACCCATATGCTTCTCCACCCTTCCTCCTCTCTTTCTTCTTTATCTCTCTCTTCCCCTCTCGCAGACAAGGCTCCATGGGAGCAAAGCTGGCCTGGGTGCTGAGGATGGCTCCATGGTCTCCACCTCAGGTGCTAGAATGGTTCCAGTTGCAGCGGAACAACTCCCCTGATGGGCCAAGCATCGCCCCTAGTGGGCATGCCAGTTGAATCCTGGTTGGGTCCATGTGGGAGTCTGTCTGCCACTCTCCCTCCCCTTCTCACTTTGGAAAAAATACAAAATAAAAAAAGGAATGAACTAGGCATTTTTAATACTTTTTAGACAAAGAAACAATAAATGTGTATGAAAGTAACAGGACAGAGAAAGTTAGTGCTCACCAGAAAAAAATCTAAGCATGTTTTGGGTTTAGGTCATAAATTAGTAAAGGTGTTAAGAAAGTTTGTTTATACAGATAAGGGCAGATAAAATATATTATGCTTACTTTGTTAAAGATGGCGCTGCCACATGAAAGCCCATTGCTCAGGTGATATTAGTTGCCCTTATGCTTGGGATGGGCATAATTATATTAATGTGTGGGGGGGACAGGCTGTAAGCAGGCAGAGTCGTTATAGCCCAAGGCTTAGTTTTAAGAGTAAACCTTTCCCAACCTTTCTGATATATGGTGGTGCACTCTCATAAGTAAAGTGACCAGATTTTAAAATTGGTAAAGCGGGACACCACTGACGGGAGGGAGGGGTTCTTGATTAAATATTTGGTCTATATGGAGAAAAAAAATTTTCATAGAATGCAAAAATAGTATTGTAATATATATTTTAAAATTTCAACATAAGTACAATTTACAAATATAATACATTAAATATTATGTATAGTATTATTTTATTCTTTGGCATATTTCTCATTTGAGTCAATTTTTTTAGTAAATTGCTGTCATTGTTTAAAAGATCATGATATTTCTCACAAGAATTCGTTAAATTATATTTCACACATAAAATGGCTTTCAAAGTCTCAAGACTTAATTGTGATTTTTCTGATGTCCACAGTTTATTTAGTGTAGAAAAAACGCGTTCAGTGGAAGCATTAGTTCCTGGTAAAGACAGTGAGTATTCCACAATTTTTAGTGCATCATTGTATGGAACATGGTTTGTTTCCAAATGATGAACTATTTCTAACCATTTGTTCTCTATTGTGCATTTTGCTGATGCCCAAGATATAAACTTTTCCTTATCAATCTATTTTTTTAATAATGACACCTCATAAACAAGATTATTTTTGGAAATATTACTATATGGGAAATTTTGAGTGAGCCAGAGGGATTGGGTTACATAGTCCTGAAACCGATGCCAGAGCTGTACGAGCAGGCGGGAGCAGGCAGGGCAGTGCTACCAGGGCACTCAGTGGCTGCGCTCCCTGTGTCCAGCCCCGCTGCCCTCTGGAGACTGAGAAGCTTGTGCCTCATGGAGCCTGGAGCCACACACTGGCGTCTAGGACATGGGCCTATGGATAGTTAGGGGACTTGACAGCCACCGCTCCAGCAGGTACATCTCTCCGGAAGTTTTTTTGGGGGGTCCCGCATGGGGAAGCCAGCTCTTGTGGCAGTGAGGGCACTTCCAGGTCAAGGCAGGGTCTCCCCACCAAAACCCATATATTCCCTTTCTGTTCTCCTGCTGTTCCCTAGCTTTTCATGCATTCTTTCAAAAAATTGCTACTTTTTTAAAAAGCTGCAGGACGTGGGACAAATTGTTAAAAATCAGGACTGTCCCACCAAAAACGGGACGTCTGGTCATCTTACTCATAAGGAATCCCATTATGCCTCAGATAAGTAACTTTGTATCAGAGACTTCCTTGTTTGTATATTGGATTAAAGGTTTTGAATCTACACTATAAAGTGGGGCAGACCGGAAACTTGCTACCTCTAGATTCCTGAGATTAACATTAGGGTGGAGGCCAGGAAAGACAGTCAAGATGGTGGAGTGCTAAAGCAGAAGCCAGTTTGTGCAGAGAGGAGATGGGAAATAGAGGTGAATAAGGCTGGTCAGATACAAACCTTTGATTCTAGGAAACTCGGATAAGTCAGTAGTTGTGTGAGCACTGAATGAGTGGGTTTTGGAGTCCATTGTGTGTTTTTACTTGCCCGCTGGGTGCAAGCTAGGATAAAAGATGATGGCCCACTAGTTTTGGCTCCGTTGTTTCATTACCAACTGTCTGAATCCAATGCAAACCTGCATGGGCCAGGCGGCTGTGATGCTGGCCATGGCTACTGGCTTTACAACAGGCTTTTCTGACTTAAGGCTTTGTAACTAGTGATAAGGTTGTCTCTCTACCCTCAGAGGCAGAGGAGCCAGAGAGCTCTTTCTGTTTCTGCTGCTTTTCAGGTGATTTTAGTTTGAAATAATCAGCATGCAACAGTGGGGTGTGCTGGGATGCCTGCCCTGGGTCCCAACATATCCTTTTTTAAAAAGAGAGAGAAAGAGAAACAGAGAAGAAAATGGCATTTGGAGATACAGAGGGACAGCATGTGACAACAGAGGTGGAGGTTGGAGTGATGGAGATACAAATCAAGGAACTTTTTTTTTTTTTTTTACAGGGACAGAGAGAGTCAGAGAGAGGGATAGATAGGGATAGACAGACAGAAGCAGAGAGAGGTGAGAAGCATCAATCATTAGTTTTTCATTGCCGTCTGAACACCTTAGTTGTTCATAGATTGCTTTCTCACATGTGACTTGACCGCGGACCTTCAGCAGACAGAGCAACCCCTTGCTGGAGCCAGCAACCTTGAGTCCAAGCTGACAAGCTTTTGCTCAAGCCAGATGGGCCCGTGCTCAAGCTGGTGAGTTCGGGGTCTCGAACCTGGGTCTTTCGCATCCTAGTCTGACGCTCTATCTACTGCGCCACCGCCTGGTCAGGCTAAATCAAGAAACTTTATGAACCAATTTCCTCCATCAGAACTTAGGAAGAAGCGAGGAATAATTCCCCTACAGGTTCCAGAAGGAGCTTGGCCCTGTCTACAACTTGATTCCAGACTTCTAGCTTCCAAAACTGAGACAAAATATTTCTGTTGTTTTAAGACCCTCACATTGTTACAGTAGCCCTGAGAAACTGAAATATCACCTTTGCCTGTTAAAACTGATATATCACCTTTGTGTCCTCTTGGAACAGAAACTTGCATCTATTTGTTTGTGGGATAATCAAAGAATGTGTGCAGAAGATATGAAACAGGCATATTCAGTCTCTTTTTCAATCTCCCCTATAGATAGTCATGTTTGGTGAAGAACAAGGGAAGGAGAAGGAAGAAAGGTTAGAAACTACCTTTTCATCTAAGAGGTTGGAAGTTTCTCTTTTGTAGTCTTGGTTATCTTTACATTCTACAATGTAAAGATAAAATGAAACAGTTTGCCTTTTGCCTAGTAATCCTCAAGGATTTGGTGGCTTTACCTAAAACAATTAGGAGAGTTTGAAGGTTGTTTTGTGTGTGTTTTATTTTGTTTTTGTATAAGTTATGGTGTAGAAGCACACAATTATATTTTCATTTTGAAAAAATTATTTGCCTCCCATGAGCAGAATGAATTAGAGAGGTCCCAGAGGTGGATAACTCTCCTAGTTTTAAAAGAGGGATTCTAGAAACCTGTCCTGAGATGATTTTATTGGAAATGAAATAGTTTGAGAGAAATCTTATTGTAAAAATCTTCACAATTGGATGGCAAATTGAATATGACAGTGGAGTGGAGGTATAGGAATAATAAATTACCAGGTGAGAAAATTTGAGCAGAAGAAAATAAGATTTATAAAAACAATAAGAAAATCAAAAACAATACAAAACAAAAACAGAGGACAAAGAGTAGATTAAATACACATAGATTGCATGGTTCATAACATTTGTCAGGTGATAATGCCACATTATTACCTCTGAGATTGCCAGAAAACTGCATACAATTTCTTACAGGACTTATTTGTTTAAAAGAAGCCTAAGAATTTCTGATACCAGGGCTGCCCATTGCCCCCAGGGCCACCTCACAATGAAGCTGTTTCGTAACTGAGCCATAATACTACTGAACTGTTTGTTACACAGCCATACTGTTTCATAGTCTTCATGTATCATGCTTGACCTGTTTGCACTAAATAAATCTCCTCCTTCACCCCACCATACCCCTGAAATAAATTCTCTATACTAAGACTCAAATGAAATTTTTTTCTATGGTTTTTTATTAAAAAAAATACTTTACAATTCATCAAACAGCATTCTTGCCAAAACGGTTGCAATAACTACATCAGTAAGAAAATTATGCTCAGTTCAATTCAAAGCTAACATTTTAAACTCTTGCTAAGTATGAATTTTTTGTACTGTTTGGCAATCCTAGTATGCATTTAATCTCTCAGTGACGTGTCATGTTGCAATAGGTTGGTTCAGTGGTACCTTGACACATGAATTTAATTCATTTCATGGCCGAGCTCATGACTCAATTTGCTCATGTGTCAAATCAAATTTCCCCATTTAAATGAATGGGAATGCAATTAATCTGTTCTGGCTCCCAAAAACCAAAATAATTTTTGTTTTATATGATTTTAAATAGAAAAATGTAATTTTTAAATAACAAATACACACACACATAATAAGAGAGAATGTAAAGAAATAAACGTATTTATGAAGTGTATTTACCTTCAAGGTCAGGTGAAGATGCTGGTGGAGGGGGAGGGGACTGGTGGAGGAGGTTTGGTTTCATGAACTATTGCTTAACATAACTTACTCTCTACACACTTAACGCTACTTTTAATTGCAAATTTTAACTTACACACTACGTATGATATGTAACTTTACTGCTAAACTTAATTGCTACATTTTTTACTTTGCTTAATCATCATTTTATTCACTGAATTTTGGCTTCTTGCCACAGTTTCCTCACTTTCTCTTAGAGGACATTTCAATAATAACCTTTCCATGGAAGTTTGTTTCTTCCTCCCTTTCAGAACATTCGGCAGGCCATCTAGTGGAGGGTGGCAGAAGCTCACGATTCAAATGTCTGCTGGTGACTTAAAGCAAAAAATCCCTCAAGTGACTGCTCATCTCTCAAATTGCTCATGATTTAAAATGCTCATATGTGAATGAACCACTGTACCACTCTCCTATGGGATTAAGTGACTCACCAGACAGCTGGCATTTGTTTATGGAAATTGAGAATTATAAAAAGAATAGGGTCTACGCAGAAGGATGTCTTACCACTGCTCAGAAAAATTTTAAGATGACATCCTTGTCTGGAAAAAGAAGTTTTTTTAAAGCCAGAGTGAGAGAAGACAGACAGGGACAGATAGGAAGGGAGGGAGATGAGAAGCACCAACTCATAATTGTGGTGCCTTAGTTGTTCATTGATTGCTTTCTCGTATGTGCCTTGAAGAAGGAGGGGGGGGGGGTCCAGCCAAGTCAGTGACCCCTTGCTCAAGCCAGTGACCTTGGGTTCAAGCCAGTGACCTTGGACTTCAAGCTAACAACTTTTGGGCTCAAGTCAGAGACCATGGGGTCATGTGTACAATCCCACGCTCAGAGACCATGAAGTCATGTGTACAATCCCACGCTCAAGCTGGCAACCCTGCGCTCAAAACAGATGTGCCCCCACTCAAGCCAGCAACCTTGGGGTTTCAAACTTGGGTCCTCAGTGTCCCAGGCTGACACTCTACCCACGGGAACCACCGCCTGGTAAGGCTGGGAAAAGATTCTTGAAAAAAAAAGAAAGGCAAATTTTCAGGATGGAAACAGAGAATGAAGGCCCTGAGGTTTCATGTATAACAGAAACTTGTAGACCCTAAATAAGTAAATACATAGGCAGCTTTTGTATAAACAAAACAATTGTCATGGAAAGCCTCTAATAATGTAGTCACAAATTTCTTGAAAAAGTTAACGCATATAAATAGGACCAACATTTTAATTTATTAACTAAGGTTTGTATCTACAAGTATTTTCAAAAAATAGAATAATTGGCATTCCTGGTATGGGGAGTGAGAAGCTGCACACTCAGCTATCCATGTAAGGTGACCCTGCTTCATGTAGTAACATCTGCCACAGTTGAATGGATTTGGTTTGTTTCACTTCTAATGTGTGCTATTAAAAGTTTATTACATTTTAATATTTATTATTAGTAAACAAATATATTTTCAAAACTACATGTACAGAAAGTTGAAGGCGTCACATAAGTTTTTTCAGTTGTAACTGAAGACCCAGGTACAAGTAGGGTAAATAAAAGGCCTTTGTTATCTTATATAAAGAGGTTCAGAGGAAAGCTCATTTCTAGAATGAGTTCATTTAGGGCTCAGTGGTACCCCAGCATTTGTATGTTTCTTTTTTATATTCAGCATGCTTGTCATGGTTCACTCTGTTGATGAGACCCACAATTCCAGGCATCAAACACAGAAGCAACACCACCCAATGGAGTACTAGGCATGTTTTTCCTATCTGCCTCTTGTATATAGCAAGGGAAACCTCTGTAAGAACCAAGATTTCTATCTCATACCATTGCTAAGGACTCTGACACATATCCGTGCATAAACCAATAAATGGCTGGAATCATAAGGCCTTAATGATAGGGTTAGCAATTCATCATTTACTCTAGGCCCTCAGGGTGAGTGAGTGCTACACCCATGCCTTCTGAGACCCAGATTGCATGTTAAAAAACTACTCATGAAATTAATGTGTTTTCAGTGAGGAATAACAATGGCAGAGGATGTTGCCATCAGAGTGGCTGCACAATGGATGAAAGCACTTACTATAAAAGGTGAGATGAAATACCATACTGAGGATCTTATACATGTTTTATTTTGCTTCTGTTGTAAGGGAAAATAATTCATTGCCTCCTGCTGGCTTAAGAAAGTAGGGGGAGAGAATTAATACAAAAGAGGGAATAAATCAGTTGACTATTAATATAGAAGAGTAGCCAGGTCTTTGAAAAAAATAAAGAAGCTCTTCGGCGATTGCCATTGTTGTTGCTGTTGTTTTGCAGTAAGGAGAAAGGCCTCTTGCTGATGGAAAGTCCAGATCTACAGTGAAGGAGAAGAATGTACTCTGTGTTTTTAGGATTTGTTAGAAAATTTTAAAACCCTGCAATTAATCCTGGAAGATCTGGGAAAAAGAAGGATGGAAGATTTCATTAAAGGTTGACTTCTGAGCCTTTTGAGTTAAGTATCTCCAGGATATAAAAACCTTAAAGAAGTAATTCCAGTCTAATCTGTTTTACATTAAATTATTTATTTTTATTAAAATTCATTCAAAATTAAGAGTTACTATATGACACAATTTGTCTAGATATGTCATTACCTGTTATAATTATTAATAGGTCATTTTATTTCTCTTTTCTCTTTTCTCCACATTGTCCTTGAATGCAAACTATCATTATCCTCTTTCTTTTTTATTATTTTATTTTATTTTAAAATTAAATTTAATGAGATGACATTGATCCACAAGAGTACATAGGGGTCTGACCTGTGGTGGCACAGTGAATAAAGCATATAGACCTGGAACACTGAGGTTGCCGCTTCAAAACCCTGGGCTTACCTGGCCAAAGGACATATGGAAGGTGATGCTTCCTGGTCCTCCTCCCTTCTTTCTCTCTCTCTCTCTCTCTCTCTCTCTCTCTCTCTCTTCCTCTTCTCTAATATGAATAAATAAAATATTTTTTAAATAAAAGAGAAAATAGGGTTTGGTGGACATCTCTATAACCTTTAAGCTGCTGACTGTGCTGCATACCAACCACCCAAAGTCAAATCATTTTCTGTCACTGTCTATAAGTCCCCGTTTTCTCCCTTTTCCCATCCTCTCCTCCAGGTAACCATTTCACTTTTATTTATGTACATGAGTCTCAGTTTTGTATCACACCTATGTGGGATATATATTTGTCTCTTTATTCTTTAACCCCCAGTCCCTCTCCCCCTGGTAAACACTTCACTTTTATCTATGTCAATGAGACTCAGTTTTAAATCTATCTGTTTTTCTATGATGATGTCATTTCCTTATGGATTAGACTAAAATACTGAGTGAAAAATACAGAAAGCCAAAGGCCCATCTCTCACTCCTAACTTAATCTCATCTGCTGATATAAGTTTGCATTTGTTTTATAGACACGAAAAAGTGCAAATCACTGTGTGTGCATGCAGAACACACTGGCCAAACCACCTCCTGCTTGCAAGACAACTGCCATCACTTAAGATAAAAACAAACAACCATCCCAAGCCCAGCTGTCTCATGATGATAACCACAATGCCCTTGAAAACCCAATAAAAGACAATCTCACTTGGGAATGTTACTTTTCTCTTGGTGCCTGGCTATTTACTCTCTTGGAAAGTAATAAATTCTTCTACTTCAGCTCTTTTCTCTCTTTGTAGATTCTTTCACAACCTGTGTCTCTGGCTAACCGAACATTGACCATCAATGCCTCTCATCCACCACCTCCTTCTTCTTTGTCTCTTAGAACAGAATATCTTCAGGCACCTTTTATATTCCACTCTCTTGACAATCTCCAACTTCTGATCTATGCTGTGATGTATGGTAATCTGATGTATGCATTACATACAATTTTTCTGTTTAGTTTCTACCTGGATAACCAAAGACTGTGAAATATAAATATCCAACTTACTATGGTATATCACAACCTGGAGATTTCTTATTCTATCATTCATTTGGCTTATTAAAACAATTCAGTTTCTTGCAATTGGAGCACTGAAGTTCCCATTTCCTTGCTGCTATCACTGCCTAGAATGTGGAAATAGTTGTATTTATCTCCTTTGAAAGATCATTCTGGCAACAATTTGGAATTTAAACCATTCGGTAGTTCCAGTCAGATAGAACCTGTCCTCTCTGAGGTACAAGAGTTGTGTGCTTCATGGCCAGTAGCCACCGCCATTATGGCCATTCACATGCAGGTTCTCATTGAATTCGGACAGATGGTAAAGAAACAGTGGAGCCAAAAAATGGTTGGCCATTTTGTTTTTTAAAGTCTCACAATGGCCATAGAGCAAACACACAGAGAAAACACTTCTCTTTTCATTGAGAGTTCCCAAAACCCTGATGCATTCTCTGGTTCCACAACCAGGAGAATCTTCTCCTGGTTCCTCCCAGAATCAAAGGACCCCACATGCCTCAGTAGGGCTCACAAAGCCCCTCAGCTCTGGTTCCACATCTGCACAACTTATCTCTCTGCAAAACTGGCTTCTTCAGCACTCTGCATTCTCTCCACTCTCTCTGCACAAACATGACTTCTTTCTGCCTCTTCTCTTTCTTCTCTCTCTTTTCAAAACTTTCTGGCATGAAAACCACTCCTGCAGCAAACATTAGCAAAACAGTGGCCCTTCCCAAGCAGGAAGGTAATTTGCAATTTCATAGACCACATATATCTGGCACTGCCCAGTGCCATTTTGTAAAACAATAAAAGTGAGCAAACTCAAAACATACAAATTTTACAATCTCATTTGCCCAACATGTGCTAATGGGTAAGATAATAGTCAGGAGGCTTAACAAAAATAGCCTGTGTAGACCCTGACAGGTTGTCTTGGTGGTAAAACATCGGCCCAGCATGCGGATGTTGCGGATGTTTCGGGTTCTATTCCTGATCATGGCACACAGGAGAGGTGACTGTCTGCTTCTTCACCCTTTCCCCTCCACCTTCTCTCTATATATCTCTCTCTTCTCCTCTCAAAGCCATGGCTTGATTGGCCCTGAGTGCTGAGAATGGTTCCATGGAGCCTTCAACTCAGGTGTTAAAAATAGTTCAGTTGTGAGCATAGCCCCAGGTGGGCAGATCATCAGCCCCCGACAGGGATTGCCAGGTGGTTCCTTGTTGGGGCACATTCGGGAGTCTGTCTCTCTATCACCCCTCTTCTCACCTTAAAAAAGAAAAAAATATGGCATGTGTTTTGAAAACTGGTGATAAAAATAGGGGGGGAACTGACTTAGGATAAATAAAAGAACTTCAGAGGTCACTGGGACTATCACAAATTTATGATGATAATAAACTACCTATTTTGCGACTGTGTTTTTTCCTATCAACACTACCCAGCTCATAGCAGAAGTGATTCAGAGAGAGCCTGAGACAGATTGTAAGTGAATTGTTTTCAGAGCAGAGATAAAGAAATCAGGATGCATGGACATGAGAGAGTGAGTAGGGAGAGTAATTCAAGTGATTGGCAGTATTGGGCTCTAGAGAAGGGGATTTGGTCAAAAGCAACATTCTGCAGTGATCAAGGTCCTTCAGAACAAGTTGATGGAGATGAGAAGATTGGACTGAGAGGAGATTGGTGTTCATTATTGGGATATGGAAATGAAACAATTAAAATAACGAGTCTAGGAAAATCTATTTGCCTAAAGAATGGTTACAGGCTTACACTGCTAATGTTAGTGGGAGTACAGTTCACTCTTATTTGATGTCTTACCTTTCATTTCTGACTTGGATAGACTTTAGAACATGCATTTTCCCGGAGAGAGTACGTAACTATCATCAGGTTTTTAAAGGCTTTGTAAGCGCCAAAATGTTAATACCAAATTAGATTATGAGGTGAATCTAACAATAAGAAGATGAATACATTTAATAAAAATGTTATCAACAAATTCTTTATGGTTTTTCTACTTATGTTGGCTGTAATTATCTTATTTCTTGCCTGTGAGCTATATTATCTCCTTTAATTTATTATCTTTCTTAACAGTTTATAGAAAGTTGTTTTGAGCAGGGTCCAGAACATATTTGCTTTGTTCTTTTCAACAATCAATTTTACCTATCTAAGAACATGGCATTAGATTTGATAGCGAAAAATCATGTTCTTTTAAAACATCAAATTTTAATGGGACATACAGTAAATAAAAATTTATTTATGTGTGTTGCAGTATGAGAGAGAATTCCCACACTCCACACTTCTTTAGCTCTTATGTCTCACCTACTTATAAAATAATAAAATTGACACAAGACTGGATTAACAGGAGAAAGAACAATTTAATATATGTGCACAGGAGAATCATATTATGATACTCAGAGCATAAAAGGAGGTTCAAAGAAGTGATGAAACTAGGCATCTTTTAATACTGTACTTGTCAGACAAAGAAACAATACGTTTGTGAGAAATTGACAGGACAAAGGAAGTTAGTGTTCTGTAGAGAGGAATCGAAGCAGGTTTGAGCATTAGCAAGGCATCTAAACAAAGTTGGGACTTGGCTAGTAAATTTCTAATGGGGTTACACTCCTTGTTTATACAGGCTTTCTAGACCTGGATTTTATAACTCTTGTGATAAGGCCCTTCCTCAGTCCTTCGGAAGTGAGAAAGTCACTTATTATAATGATTCGTTTCCTACTTTTAGGGAGACAGGAGAGTCGGCTCTTCTTGATCTTACTGTTTCTTGGGTGATTTTAGTTCAAAATAATCAATATGTCATTTTAAGGGCAGCCTGATTTGGGACTCAATATGTGAGCATATTTGATCAGAAATTACCCATACATATTATTGAAAACGAACCTGAATCAAAGAATTTCTTGCATTTTACTTTACTTATTTAAATTAATTGCCAAAAGAACTTAATTCCAAAATAAGTCAGATGTTTATAATATGACAATTATTATAGGACCATAATAAAAATTACCTAGAGCTGTATTCTTTTAATCTGATTCTAAGAACTTCTAAAGGTTTTTCCTTTAAGTTTCAAAGTTGATTTTATGTTTTACTAATGCACTGGAATCATACATGAATATGAAACGCAGATGAGCAAAGTGTTACTTAAAAATATCCAAGAGAGGACTCCCAGAACCAAAGTGGATTATAACTCAATTTTAAGAACCATCATCTGGATAAACCAACTTGGAGCAAAACTAAGTGGACTCTTCAACCAAGGAACACTGCAGAAGCCACACCGAGACTGGTAGGAATAGCGAAAACGCGAAGAGGGCTGCCCAGCTCCCCGGAGCAAACGGCAGCCCGGAGAGATCCGCGTGGCGGGAGGAGAGTTTGGCGGAGAGGGAGGGACCTGGGTCCCAGGAACCAAGCCCCAGACTGCAGTCCCAGACCCTAGAAGAGCCGATTGGACAGTATCGAGCTGTGAAGTAAATGAGGATACTATTTGGGAAAAAGAGAGAGTCTTCTCAGACCCAAAAATCTTTTTAAAGGGACAGCTCAGAAAGCCTCTCTCACAACCACGCACCCGGGGCTCCGGGGAACTGGGACAGAGGAGAGGAACAGAGCAGCGGGAACAAAGAGTGGACTGAAGGCACGAGGACACTCTGAGGGACAGCCACCCCGACCCATGGGCTAAGTCACTTCCCTAATCGAAAACGAATATTTCCCCTGGAGCTAGCAATACCAGCAAAGGGAGACAGGACACTAGCCAAACAAGCTCTCCCGCGGCAATTAGAGCAGACCTGCCTAGAGGGAGGGAGCTCCCAAGCCTACAGTGTGGAGACTTAGGGCACTTCTAGCCCCCTGAGGTTGCTGAAGCCTATGGTCGGGACAGGACGCCGAAACGCAGTCCTGTCGGTGTGGGCGGAACAGTGAGTGCTCGGGCTAGCCTAGCAGGGGCAGAGGTGACGCGCTAGAGCTGTCCGGCAGCTGCGGGCAGCCTGTGACCCCACTTGTGGGGAAAAATACGGGCAGAGATCAGCCCTGCGACCCTGCGCTAGCCGGCCCTGACCACGGGCACCGGGCTAAGACCAGGGACGGGTGAGGGGCCGAGGCTCACGTTGCCAACCCCGCCCAGAAGGAGAAACCTCGGCGTGCCATTTGTGGGCGCGAGCGGGCTCCTAAGTCGGAGGCGAGGGAGACACTGAGACCAGGGGAAGTTCCCTGCGGAGATCACGCTGCTCTCCCTGCCCGGCCGGAGAAACCGCGGAGTACCACTCTACGTGCGCGAGCTTTCTCCGAGCGTGGGGGCGGGGTAGGAGTCGGAACGACCGGAAGCTAGCCGCGGTGCGCACGCCAGCAAACACGCCCGGCCCAATAATCCCCGGTTTTCGGTTTCAGTCCCTGAGCAGGAGGGCCCTGGCCTCGAGGGCGGGGCTAAATTCTGGACGGGCAAAGGGTCACAGCTGAGAGCACGTCAAAAGCCCCGCCCAACCCACAAAACGGTGGCGAGCAGGCTCGGACTGAGGGGGCTGGGCATAAGCCTTCCGGGAAAAGTCCGGGTCCCCAGCTGAGCAAAGGTGCTCACCTCTGCACTGCGCGCTAACGCTAGTGGCTTGAGTGACAGCCCCTCCCGCAAAGGAGAGGCAGAAACCACAGCAATAGCTGCAGTGAGCCGGCTCTGGCAACGCCCACACCAAACCGCCCTAGGCAGCGACAGAGGGGGTGGCAAGCCTGCAGACAGACCACACCTGGAGAACACAAAGGCAACACATACTGGACTCCAGTGGCCACAACGTGCTTACACTCAGATAAAATGGGCAGGCAGAGGAATGCAAACCAAATCAACCAAGAGAAATCCCCAAGGAAGGTCCTGAATGAACCAGATATAACCAAACTACCAGAAGCAGACTTTAGAATAATGATAGTTAGGATGTTCAAAGAAATTAGAGCAACAATGGATAGTCACTATGAGCACCTAAATAAAGAGATAACAAGTATAAAAAATGAAATTGAAATAATAAAAAAGAACCAGACAGAAATGACAAATACAGTATCAGAACTGAAGACCACAATGGAAGGAATTAAAAGCAGGATAGATAACGCTGAGGATCGAATCAGTGAGTTAGAGGACACAATAAACATAGTTACAGAAGCAGAGAAAAAAAAGGAAAAGAGATTCAAAAAATGTGAGGAAACTCTAAGGGAGCTCTGTGACAACCTGAAGAGAAACAACATTCGCATCATAGGGGTACCTGAAGAAGAGGAAAGAGGACAGGAAATGGAAACTTTGTTCAATCAAATCATAGCCGAAAACTTCCCTAAATTAAGGCTGGGAAACACTCTACATGTCCAAGGGGCGCACAGAACCCCATTAAAGAGAAACCCAAAAAGATCTACACCAAGACACATCATAGTTAAAATACCAAAGCTAATAGATAAAGAAAAAATCTTAAAAGCTGCTAGAGAAAAAAAGACTCTCACCTACAAAGGAGCCCCCATTAGGATGACATCGGAGTTCTCAACAGAAACACTTCAGGCCAGAAGGGATTGGCAAGAGATAATCAAAGTAATGCAGAACAAGAACCTACAACCAAGACTACTTTATCCAGCAAGGCTAACGTTTAAAATAGAGGGAGAAATAAAGAGCTTCCCAGACAAAGAAAACCTCAAGGAATTCATTAAAACCAAACCAATCCTGCAAGAGATTTTAAGGGGCCTAGTGTGAACAGTTCAAAGGGAGAAAAGAATATAGCAAAAAAAAAAAAGAAAAATACAGCTTTAAAGAATAAAATGTCAATAAACAACTACATATCAATAATAACCTTAAATGTAAATGGACTAAATGATCCAATCAAAAGACATAGGGTAGCAGCGTGGATAAAGAAACAGGACCCATACATATGCTGTCTGCAAGAGACACACCTTAAAACAAAAGATACTCATAGACTGAAGGTAAAAGGATGGAAAAAAATATTTCATGCAAATGGAAATGAAAAAAAAGCCGGGGTAGCAGTACTTATATCTGACAAAATGGACTTTAAAACAAAGACTGTAGTAAGAGATAAAGAAGGACACTACATAATGATAAAGGGAACAATTCAACAGGAAGATATAACTATTATAAATATCTACGCACCAAACATAGGAGCCCCGACATTCATAAAGCAGACTTTGATGGACATTAAGGGCGAGATTAACAGTAATACTATCATAGTAGGGGATTTCAATACCCCACTAACAACACTGGATAGATCCACAAGAAAGAAAATCAATAAAGAAACAGCAGATTTAAAGGATACACTAGATCAACTTGATTTAATAGATATATTCAGAACTTTTCACCCTAAAGCAGTAGAATATACATTCTTCTCAAGCGCTCATGGTACGTTTTCTAGGATAGACCACATGTTAGGACACAAAAAAGGCCTCAACACATTTAAGAAGATTGAAATTATATCAAGCATTTTCTCTGATCACAATGCCATGAAACTAGAAATCAACCACAAAAGAAAAACTGAAAAATACTCAAACACTTGGAAACTAAATAGCATGTTATTAAATAATGAATGGATTAACATTGAGATCAAAGAAGAAATAAAAAAGTTTCTAGAAACAAATGATAACGAGCATACGTCAACTCAAAATCTATGGGACACAGCAAAAGCAGTTCTGAGAGGGAAGTTTATTGCACTACAGGCATATCATAAGAAGCTAGAAAAAGAACATATAAGCAACTTAACCCTGCAGCTAAAAGAACTTGAAAAACAACAACAAATAAAATCCAGGACAAGTAGAAGGAAGGAAATAATAAAGATCAGAGCAGAAATAAATGACATAGAGGCTAAGGAAACAATTCAGAGGATCAATGAAACCAGAAGCTGGTTCTTCGAAAAGGTAAACAAGATTGATGAACCCTTAACTAGACTCATCAAGAAAAAAAGAGAGAGGTCTCAAATAGATAAAATTAGAAAGGACACTGGAGAAATTACAACTAATTCAACAGAGATACAAAGCATTGTAAGAAAATATTATGAAGAACTTTATGCCAAAAAATTTAACAATCTAGATGAAATGGACAAATTTCTTGAATCATATAAACTTCCAAAAATCAATCTGGAAGAATCAGAGCACCTGAACAGACCAATTACAACAGAGGAGATTGAAACAGTTATCAAAAAACTCCCAAAAAAGAAAAGTCCTGGGCCTGATGGCTTCACAAGTGAATTCTATCAAAAATTCAAAGAAGAATTAACTCCTATCCTCCTCTAGCTATTTCAAAAAATTCAAGAGGAAGGCATACTTCCAAACTCCTTTTATGAGGCGAGCATAATTCTGATCCCCAAACTGGGCAAAGACAACACAAAGAAAGAAAATTATAGGCCTATATCCCTGATGAATTTAGACGCTAAAATTCTCAACAAAATATTAGCCAACCGGATTCAGCAATATATGAAAAAAATCATACACCATGACCAAGTGGGATTTATTCTGGAGAGGCAAGGCTGGTACAATATTCGCAAATCAATCAATGTGATTCATCACATAAACAAAAGGAAGGACAAAAATCACATGATAATTTCAATAGATGCAGAAAAGGCATTTGATAAAATCCATCACCCATTCATGCCTAAAACTCTCAATAAAGTGGGAATACAAGGAACATTCCTTAACATGATAAAGGCCATCTACGACAAACCCACAGCAAACATCATACTTAATGGACAAAAATTAAAAGCAATCCCCTTAAGATCAGGAACCAGGCAGGGTTGCCCACTTTCACCACTTTTATTCAACATAGTTCTGGAAGTCCTAGCTACAGCAATCAGACAAAAAGAAGAAATAAAAGGCATCCAAATTGGAAAAGAAGAAGTAAAACTGTCACTATTTGCAGATGATATGATATTGTACATAGAAAACCCTAAAGTCTCAGTTAAAAAACTACTGGACCTTATAAATGAATTCAGCAAGGTGGCAGGATATAAAATTAATACCCAGAAATCAGAGGCATTTCTATATACAAACAATGAACTGTCAGCAAAAGAAATTAAGGAATCAATCCCCTTGCAGCCAAAAAAATAAAATACCTAGGAGTAAATTTAACCAAGGAGGTTAAGGACTTGTACTCGGAAAATTATAAAACATTGATAAAAGAAATCAAGGAAGATACAAACAAGTGGAAGCATATACCGTGCTCATGGCTAGGAAGAATAAACATCATTAAAATGTCTATATTACCCAAAGCAATTTATAAATTCAATGCAATACCAATTAAAATACCAATGACATACTTCAAAGATATAGAAAACATACTCCAAAAATTTATATGGAACCAAAAAAGAACACAAATAGCCTCAGCAATCTTAAAAAGAAAAAATAAAGCAGGAGGCATCACTCTTCCGGATATCAAGGTTTACTACAAGGCCATTATACTCAAGATGGCCTGGTACTGGCATAAGAACAGGCACAGTGATCAATGGAACAGAACAGAAAACCCAGAAATAAACCCACAGCTTTATGGACAACTGATATTTGATAAAGGAGGAAAGAACATACAATGGAGTAAAGACAGCCTCTTTAACAAATGGTGCTGGGAAAATTGGACATCTACCTGCAAAAAAATGAAACTAGACCATCAACTTACTCCATGCACAAAAACAAATTCAAAATGGATAAAGGACTTAAACATAAGCCGTGAAACTATAAGCATCGTAGAAGAAAACATAGGTAGCAAGCTCTCCGACATCTGTAGCAGCAATTTATTTGCCGATTTATCTCCACGAGCAAATGAAATAAAAGGCAAGATAAACAAATGGGACTACATCAAACTAAAAAGCTTTTGCACAGCTAAAGACAATAAGAACAGAATAAAAAGACAAACTACACAATGGGAGAACATATTCGACAGCACGTCTGATAAGGGGTTAATAACCAAAATTTATAAAGAACTTATAAAACTCAACACCAGGAAGACAAACAACCCAATCAAAAAATGGGCAAAAGAAATGAATAGAAATTTTACCAAAGAAGACATACAGATGGCCAAAAAACATATGAAAAAATGCTCAACATCACTAATTATTAGAGAAATGCAAATTAAAACCACAATGAGATATCACCTCACACCAGTCAGAATGGCGCTCATCAGCAAAACAACACAGAACAAGTGCTGGCGAGGATGTGGAGAAAAGGGAACCCTTCTGCACTGCTGGTGGGAATGCAGACTGGTGCAGTCACTGTGGAAAACAGTTTGGAGATTTCTCAAAAAATTAAAAGTCGAACTGCCTTTTGACCCAGCTATCCCACTTTTAGGAATATACCCTAAGAACACCATAACACTGTTCGAAAAGAAGAAATGCGCCCCCATGTTTGTGGCAGCATTGTTCACAATAGCGAAGAGCTGGAAACAGCCCAAGTGTCCGTCAGAAGACGAGTGGATTAAAAAGCTTTGGTATATATATACTATGGAACAATATTCAGCCATAAGAAATGATGACATCGGATCATTTATAACAAAATGGATGTACCTTGATAACATTATACGGAGTGAAATAAGTAAATCAGAAAAAAAGAAAAACTGAGAACAGCATGATTTCAAACATAGGTGGGACATTAAAATGAGAATACGAGACACGTACAAGAGTGTGGTGGTTACGGGATGGGGGGAGGGAGGGGAGGGTGGGATAGGGAGAAGGGGAGGGACACAGGGAAAAACAGATAGAAGGTGACAGAGGACAATTTGACTTTGGGTAATGGGTATGCAGCACAATTGAATAGGAGATAATCTGGAGTTGTTTTCATTGTACATATGTACCCTGATTTATTGGTGTCACCCCATTAAAGTTAATAAAAAAAAAAACTCAAAAAAAAAATATCCAAGAGATATTCTTATTGTCTACCTTTGTGGAAGAAGAATTTAGTATGAATTTGGATTTTCTAAGCTGTTTCATAACACGAAGGAAATGATTCTCATAAAAAGGGAAGAAGTAAAAATTTGTAAGCTGGAAATGACACATTTAAAAGCTTACTTTTGTAACAAAAATGTAATACTAAAATTGACAGTTGATAGATTTATAAATTCTTCAGTGTATGAAGGAAAATGATAAAATGACGAAAGAGAATGCTGCACAGAAATATTAATGAAGATTGAAACTCATTGTGCTAAAAAAGCCTTCCTACTGCTGAGTATATCATCAGACCTATTAACCAACCAGTATGCAAATGCCAAAACCACATACTTGTAGTGATTGATTAGGAAGTAATTGATGTATGCTATGTGCACTGGGCCAGAATAAAAAGAAAATAAACTTGCCACAAAGCACTAAGTTCCTTTTGTTCATGTGTGTGCATATATATATATATATATATATATATATATATATATATATATATATATATGTATCAAAGGAAGCTTGTATCCTTAATGCAATGAAAAGAGAAATAGCTTTCCTCCCCAAAAATAGGTCGCTAAATTTTATAAGGAATAGGAAATAAAGTAAGAAATAAACAGGAATAGGAACCAGTGATAGAGGAGAGAGACTTGAGCACCTTATATATTTTATTATGAGTTTCATTATAATACTTAAAATTACAAGTCACCATTCCAAACATTGTATATACATTAATCATCACTACAACTTTACAAAGTATTATTTATTGGTTTGTTCATTTTACAGATACGGAATCAGAGGCAAGGAGCAAGTAATTAGGTTTCCCAGTGACATAAGGTCAGTAAATAGAGCAAGGTTGTGATGCCAGTCTAGCTGCAGCACAGATTTCTTCTGCCACTTCACTAGGATGGGCCTGGTCACATCCATATATAATAGAAACTTATGTAAAAATTATACTCCCTCATAATCTAAGAAATTTAAGATGGGACCATGAGTACAAGATGTACATTATCAAATATTGTTTTAGATGGCGTTTTTGTATCACATTCTTTTAAAGTATATAGAAAAAACTGTTTATTAGTAATAATCATTCATTATAAGATGTTAAATTCATGTAAAATTTAGGAAATAGGAAGCAAGCAAGTAGGGTGATTTTTACAAAGAAGCAATAGAAGACCTTAGTTACACTAAATAATCTGATCCCAGGGTCTGAATTAAATCTACTCAAACTCCAACTTTATCACTTAAAAGATGTGTGAACTTAGATGAGCATTTAACTTCAATGGTCTCAGGGGTTAAATGGGAACATTACTTAATCTATTTAACAGGGTTATTTTTACAACTGCATGAGTTAATGTATGTGAAATGCTTAGTAAACCATCTGACAAATAGTAAGCAATTAACACAAACATCACAACAACAACAATAAAAGAAAATGTTTTTTCCTATTGTACTCAAAATTAAATATGTAAATAATATGAGATTTATTCATGAGGAAAATTATGGGTTTAAAAAATTTATCTTTCAACATTTGGTATAAGGAAACAATCAAATTGGAAAGAGATGTAGACTGTTAAAATATTGCACAAACACACACACACACAAAATCAGTTTTTTCTCTTAGATTTGAGAATGACTTGTATGATAAAAACTTTTTGTACCAAAAAAAATTTTAATTTAGTATTTAACTTTTAATGTAATGTATACCACAATTCACATTAGACTTTGCCAAATCTACAAATTGTTCTACAATACATACTTTAATAAACACACTTGATTGGCAGTTAGTATTGCCTCAGGCAAATCTTTCTCTTCCTGCTCTGTAGGATTGTTAAGAAAATATCCTTCTGTAGATGTTGAAAAAAATGACATTGCGGAGAACAACACAATAGCATAGTTTTACTTTACTCTAAATATTTCTGTCTTTGAGTTCTGCTAATACGAGTCTGACCAGGTGGTGGTGCAGTGGATAGAGTGTCGGACTGGGATGCGGAAGACCCAGGTTCAAGACCCTGAGCTCGACAGCTTGAGCGCCTGCCCATCTGGCTTGAGTAGAAGCTCGTCAGCTTGGACCCAAGGTTGCTGGCTCTACCAAGGGGTGGCTCAGTCTGCTGAAGATCTGCGGTCAAGGCACATGAGAGAAAGCAATCAATGAACAACTATGGTGCCCCTTCTCATCCCTCTCTGTTTCTGTTTGTCTGTCCCTATCTATCCCTCTCTCTGACTCTCTCTCTCTGTCCCTATAAAAAAAGAAAAATGTTCTGAGTTCTGCTAATAAGAAATACTTAAAATTTTATCAAATACTAGCTGGAAAAAAACTTTGTATAAAAATGTTTTATAGGAAATTCCCCCTAGCATATATTTTAATATATTTGCTTCAGGTTTTTTGTTATTTAGTTTCATTAGTTAAATATCACACCACATTTCAATATAAACCAGCATATAAAATCCTGTTTAAACTGTAAAAATTTATTCTTAATAATAGCCTTGCTTAATCTCTATTGTACCCAAAGCCATTCATGAACTACATTTTATATTTTCACTTTCTAGAAACACAAAATGCTTCAACTGAGTTTGTGGCTACTATCAGTTTATGTTTGGTGCTCAAATTTAGACTAATCCTTTGTGATTATAATTTAAAGTTTCAGCAAACCTATATATAAGAGAATTCCAAAACATATGACCATGTTTTTTTAAACACACTTTTGCCCCACAGAATTAGTCAGTAGTGATACAGATACAACTTTAAATTTCCCTTGACTAAATAGAATAGGAAAGTTATCACAATGGCAAATGTGAAAAATAATTATTCAGAAGTTACTCTTTTCTGTCTGTCCCATAATTAAAATACTAAAGTGTGTCATTTTTTACAAAAATGCTCAAACGCTGTTTAGTTGATTTGTTTATGGTGTACATGTCTAAAATATCTGACAGTGTGGCTCACCACTAACCTTTGTTTTCCCATTTCCTACTTTTAGAGTAAAACAAGATAAATATTAGGATTATGTGCAACTTTAAATAATGAAAAGTTTGGGTAGATTTTTCTTCAATTTAGAATAAAATGTAATGAATAGCACATTAATGCTTCATACAATAAAATTATCAATCCATAACATTATGGATAAACAATTAAAATTGATGGTTTTTATCTCTCAGTTCATTAATGTAATGGATACTAATCAAATTTTGAGAAAGATGCCTAAAATTTTTAACAAGAACTACACCTAATATTAGGAAGTGAGTAGAGAATTATATATACAAATATTATGTATAAAGGTATAATAATAAATCACTTTCTAAAATGGAAATCGTCTACATAATGTATAGTTCTATTCCTTATCATTTGTGTCCTTTTACTAATATGCATTCAGTTTTGACAGTCCTTCATGTGAACTTATTTCCCACCAATGAATATGTCTTCACCCTGGTATGACACTAATATGAATATTTTTTTACATTATTTTCATAGACTTCAGTTTTTAAATGGGTTAGTCCCTTTTATAAGCAGTCACAAGAAATAGCACTCAACAGAAAGGGTCTTCTAGTAGAGAAAATAACATTATTTATTTTATAAACATAAATAATTCTTGTGGGCTAAACTGATATGCTCTTGGAAAGCCAGAGACTTGGCTTCAGTTTCTTTACGACACTTCCACCCCTTTTCTTCAGCTGGCTCCACCTGCTCATGGAAGGGCCCTCCTTCAGCCTGTGTCTTGCTGAGTTCCACACAGAACAGGCCACCTACAGGATGGAGACAGCATTGGAACTGCATACAAACATCTCCCTTTCTGCATCTGAAGTCTATCTCTCCTCAGCCTTGGACTCAGTGTACCCCTAAGGCCCAATGTACCGGTTGCCATAAAGAAATAAATCACATAACACAGAAAGCTACAAATAATACTCCTAGTCCTACTGCACAGAGAAGCCTTGTTAATATTTTGGTGTATATTATTTCTATTGCCTTATACTACACACACACACACACACACACACACACACACACACACACACACAGCCATATAATACACACAAAAATATTGCTTTAGGTTGTATTCTCCTATAAGTAGACCCTGAATAAAATTAAAGAGAAAACAACTTTATTTGGGAGGTGAAACCAGGAGCTCCCATGGAGGAGCAGGGACATGGAGAATGGAATTAGTGTGGGGACTAAATGGATGTCACCCCTCTAAAAGACCAAGGCTCAGTCCTACTGAAAACATCTGGAAAACTCACCCAAAGAGTGAGGAATGAGAGGTTTTATTCACAAACTCCTACCCATTATTGGCTACAGGCTACCCTCAAGATTGTAAGCCAATCCCTGACATTTCAGACTTCTTTACATATTCCTGAGCCCAGAGAAAATCCTCAGGTTCTTGGAGAAATCAGGTGGACAGTATCCGGGGGATGGAGGGCAATAGGCATCACCTGTGCTTACAGAGTAATTCAAAGTTTTCTTTTTTTTAAATTTAGTGGGAGGTGGAGAGGCAGAGAAATAGAGTTCCACATGTGTCCCAACAGGGATCCACTCAGCAAGCCTCCTACCAGGTGATGCTCTGACCATCAGATATTGCTACTCCGTTGCTAGGCAACCAAGCTAATTTAGCATCTGAGGCTGAAGCCAGGGAGCCATCCTTAGTGCCTGGGACCAACTTGCTCCAATGGAGCCAAGGCTGCAGGAGAGGAAGAGAAAGAGAGAAAAAGAAAAGGGGGAAGGGTGGAGAAGCAGATGGTCACTTCTGCTCTGTGCCCTGACCTGGGAATTGAACCTGGGACTTCTACACACTAGGCCAACACTCTACTGCTGAGCCAGCAGGCCAGAGCCAAAGTTTTTTTACATTGTTTATTTATTTTATAATCTAATTCAATAGTTTTTATGTCAGTGCAGCCTTATCTTTTTTAACATTATTTTAAAAGCCTTATCCAACAGCTTTATTAGAAGATATGACTATACTATTTATTTCCTGTTTCCTATGTATGACATGTAAGTTAACCATAAATTTTCTGTTTAAATTTAAAATACAACAATTTATTTATTACTTTTTTTGGAATAAAACCTTGGAAGTAGTATAGTGCAATCAGAGTTTGCAAATTATCAATTTTGACTAATATTTCCTGATTACCCATCCTAAACACTGTTCCATTTTATACTCCCATCGATAGAAAAATTAAATGGCTGCTTCCTCACATCTTTTCCATCACTGTGTTTTATCAACCTTTCTAAACTTTGCCTGCTTTTTTCTTTTAAATCTGTACTATTCCTGTGCTGAAGTGTCAATAGCTCATTTATTCTTGAATTACATTATATACCAAGATGTTAGGTTTGCCTTCTGTACAAACTCTGAAGAAACAATGGTGTCTCCATTGATGGCACCTTGGAAAATTCAAAGAAGTTAATCTTTTGAAACTTGATATCTTCACCTATAATTTGAAAAAGTACTGTCATGCTTTTTCTAACTGGAGTTTTCCAAGATAAACATGAGTGATCTTGAAAGTTGGTCTCTCTCGCAGAACCCAGAAATACCTTCAAAATTTTAATTTGGAGGCCTCCATGTGTTGCTGATGCTGGCTCTATAGTTGAAGCTTTCATGTCATCTTCAGGTAGATGATCTTCAAAACATACTTGTTAAGTCATATGTTTTCAAACAAGAACACACTTTTTAATTTTACACATTTAAGACTTAATATAGAATGAGTTTTCTTAGCCACAAACCAAAATTTTGCTTTAAAATTTTACTCATGAGCACAAATGAATAAATGACATGCCTCTGTCAGCAAGAACTGTTCATGATTGTACCATCATGATGGCAAATCAAATTGAGGAAACACAAGTGAAGGACATAAATGCAGCACCATTGTTTTCTCTCACTTTGGATGAGTCAACAGACGTAAGTCATTTATCCTAGTTCAGCGTGATTGCAAGTTATACTGTTGGTGACACATTATGTGAGGAAAGTTTTGCTGTTTTTCCTATGAAAGAGACAACAGGAGGAGATGATTTATTCCAGTCTTTCACTGGGTTTGCTAAAGAAAAATATCTACCGATGGATAAACTTATTTCGGTGTGTACTGATGGTGCTCCGTCCATGGTGAGGAAAAACAGAGGATTCATAGTGCTTCTTCATGAACATGAAAAGAGACCCATCCTAAGTTTTCACTGCATCCTACATCAGGAGGTGCCTTGTGCTCACATATGTGGCAAGCAGCTTGGTAAGGGTATGTCGCTGGTCATTCTGATGGTCAACTTTATTGTTGCCCAAGCTTTAAATGATCGCCAGTTTAAAACACTGCTGGATGGAAAATGTGCAGAGAAATGGCGCCATGAGGAGCACTCCCGATACCTCTCCCCAAAATTTCAATAAGTTCTACAATCAGAGACAGAAAAATTGATCCCTGTAGCGTCTGTAAGTCCCACACACTAAACAAAAATGTATGATTGGGCAAAAAACTGGCTAAATTTATAAGCAACCCTGAAGGAAATAAGACAGAGAATGGAACACTCCGCCTTCCTCACTAACCTGAGCAAGGGCTGCTTTCACTTAAAACTGAGAGAGGGTGAGAGCTGGGGGCATGAAAGGAGCTGGGCTGGGACACAGACATGCATGCCAAGGAAAGAGTGTGCCCGTGGCGACTCACCCTGCGCAAGCTAACGCCAGTGCCGGACCCAGCAAAAGGCAGGTGAATAGCAACCTCCATTTCCCCGGATATCTTGGTTGGCAAGAGCAGGCAGTGAGTGTGCAAGAGTTTCCTCCTAGGGCCCTGGGCATGTGCGCACGTGTACCCCAGACAGAGGGGTAGGGTTAGAGACTTCTGCATGGGCTGCGACCAAAGTCACAGTGTAACCCCTGTTTCCCCAACAACAGCGCGCAAAAGCGCGGGAAAGCAAACTCCCCTATGGCTGGTCTCCTTCAGGCGGGCGGGGTGCTCCCGCTAGCCATTTAGGCTAGCATCCGGGGGGGGGGGGGAGACAAATACAAAAGCACTGGGGGGAGGGTGCACAGGCAGCTTGCACACAGTCTTCTCTAGATCAGATCTAAAGATCCAACTGCTGAAATTAGCTTAACCCAGAGTCTGCTCACCGCCCAACTGGCTTACATGGCTCTGGCTGACAAGAGCCTTACCCAAGAGCCTCTCTCAGCTCAGCGATCTAAGACAAGAGACATGATATTTTTAGTGCCTCTTGCTCGGCATGTAGGGGCATGGCAAAGTCCAGTCAGCCGATATAGGGTGAAAATCCTGCTTAAGCTAGTAGCTCTGATTAGCAGAGCTTTCATACTCAGGGCTGTGTGCTATAAAGAAGAACTTGGCAACTGTTCAGACCTCCTGTTCTGCAGGCAGTGACTAGGGCATCTTTTTCCCAGCCAAGACGGGTTACAAAGTGCAAAATGCCTGGGGAAAGTGGTCCCACAGAGTGCTGAGGCATATTGGACACACCTGGAGGCTCATAGAAAAACACCTTGAGAGCAACTGGCTTCCAGCCCTGCCTGACTATGCTGGCGGCTCTGATTGACAGAGTATTTTCCAGAGCCCTGCCTTGAGTGGAGATAGAATGGGGAATTTTTTGTAATTTTATTGCAATAGTTAATGAATACATTTTTAAAAGATTATCTTCAATATTTACTAAAGCCATCAGTAAATGACATTGTATTTTTCTAATTTATTAATTTCAGAAAAGAAAGAAGGGAGAGACAGACAGACAGGAACATCAATCTGTTTCTGTTAAGTGCCTTGACCAAAGATTGAGTCAGCAACTTCTGACCATCTGGGTGATGCTTTAAACCAATTGAGCTATCAAGCCGGGTCTGACACTGTGTTTTAATTTTTAAGTTTTATTTTTAGAAACTTGGCACAGCAAGAGAAACTCACAACAAAATAAACAGACAGCCAACTAAATGGAATGTGATATTTTCAAACAACAGCTCTGATAAGGGGCTAATATCCAAAATATACAAAGAACTCATAAAACTCAACAACAAATAAACAAACAATCCAATAAAAAAATTGAAAGAGGACATGAACAGACAATTCTCCCAGGAAGAAATACAAATGGCCAACAGGTATATGAAAAGATGATCATCTTCATTAGCTATTAGAGAAATGCAAATCAAAACTGCAATGACATACCACCTCATGCCTGTCAGATTAGCTATTATCAACAAGACAGGTAATAATAAATGTTGGAGAGGCTGTGGAGAGAAAGGAACCCTCATCCACTGTTGGTGAGAACGTAAGGTAGTACAATCATTATGGAAGAAAGTATGGTGGTTCCTCAAAAAACTAAAAATAGAACTACCATATGACCCAGCGATCCCTATGCTGGGTATATACCCCCCAAACTCTAAAATATTGGTACGTAAAGACACATGCAGCCCCATGTTCATTGCAGCATTGTTCACAGTGACCAAGACATAGAAACAACCAAGAAGCCCTTCCATAGATGACTGGATAAAGAAGATGTGGTACATATATACCATGAAGTACTACTCAGTCATAAGAAATGATGACATCGGACCATTTATAACAAAATGGATGGATCTAGATAACATTATACGGAGTGAAATAAGTAAATCAGAAAAAAACTAAGAACTGCATGATTCCATACATAGGTGGGACATAAAAAAGAGACTAAGAAACATGGACATGAGTGTGGTGGTTACCAGGGGGTGGGGGGTGAGGAGAAGGGAAAAGAGGGGAGGGGAGGGGGATGGAGAGGACCAGATGGAAGGTGACAGAAGACAATTTGACTTTGGGTGATGGGTATGCAAAATGGTTGAGTAATGAGATAGCCTGGAGATGTTTTCTTTGAACATATGTACCCTGATTAATTAATGTCACCCTATTAAAATTAACTAAAGAAAGAAAATAGAAAGGGAAATGTAAAGAGGTAATGGTATCAACAGCACAGGGTATCCTGCATATTAAATATAATATATATGGAACAAAATGTTCAACAAATGACATTAAAGCAAACAAACCCAACCAAAAATAAGTAAATAAATAAAACACTCCTGGGTGAAGTTGGGAATAATTATCCTGGTCTGCTTCTGCCCAGCAATGTGCATTGGTTGTCAAGAGGGAAGGTGCTTAGCTGTTTCACAACTTGTCTGAGAAAAATCCGGACTTTTCTTGATATGAAAAACATGGAGCATTCTGAGTTAGCTAACACTGAGTGGCTTCTGAAGTTGTACTATCTCATGGATATGACTGAACATCTGAGCCAGGTCAATATGAAAATGCAAGGTGTTGGAAATAGTCTTATCCCTTCAACAAGCAGTGTTTGCATTTGAAAACAAGCTAGAACTCTTCATCGCCAATATTGAAACAAGTCGTTTACTAAACTTTGAAAAACTGGGAGAGTTTAAAGATGCATGCACAGCAAGTGACCCTGCTCAACATCTTGATCTCCAGCAGCTAGCGGGCTTCACATCTAATCTCCTGCAGTCATTCAAAGCACGCTCTGGAGAATTTCATGAGCGCATTCGTCTTTTTAAGTTCATCACCCATCCACACGAGTGTGCAGTGGACAGTGCCAACCTGAGTTAAATCCCTGGTGTCTCCCTCAGAGATTTTGAACTACAAGCTGCTGACCTAAAGGTCTCAGACATGTGGGTGAATAAGTTCAAGTCGCTGAATGAAGATTTGGAAAGACCTGCATGACAGCAAGCACAGTTGGTGAGCAAACACAAGTGGGGAGAAATGAAAAAACTTGAACCCGCTGACCAACTGATTGTAAAAATTTGTAACAGTTTCCCATCACATACCACACATTGCAACATGTGAGAATTGCTGTACTGACAGTGTTTGGCTCTACATATGCATGTGAGCAGTCTTTCTCACATCTAAAGAACATTAAGACCAACCTATGATCATGTTTAACAAATGGAAGTCTCAACACCTGCTTGAAGCTTAACCTCACCATATATAATATACATATAATACATATAAATATATAGAGATAAATATATCTGTATAAAGACATAGCTACACATACCTATAGACAGAGATATAACTATATATAACTTATAAAGAGAAACTGTTTCCTTATTTCTGGGTAGAAAGGCTCTGAACTAAGGAGAAACATTGTAACACTATGTCTACCTGGAGTTATGTTTTAATTTCTATAGATACATATATATCTATATTCATTTTAGTAAGCTAACATGTTTTCTGTACAAAATAGGCTCTAAATTCAAAAGTCAGAGTATATGTTCCACTGTGTCACTTAGCTCAAATAGGTGATTTTTCTTTAAATTTTTTTCTTTTTAATTATCTTGTTTCAGTATTGAAGCCTTCCAGTGCAAAGTAAAATTTTAAATTGGCTTCATTTTTTCTGGAATAAGAACCCTTCGAAGACACTGTCACTCCAGAACAGCCAAATGACAATAAACACTGCAAAGTGGTAGCATTTGACTTTATCAGAAATAGATATTTTGATTTTGTTTTGTTTTAGCTATCACAAACTTGTCCCTCTACACCACACACATACACACATTCACACACACTATGGAAAATTAGCTCACATGATCACGAAGGTTGGAAGTTTCCAAAACCTGCAATTAGCAGTCTGGAGACTTGTAAGGCCAGTAGCCATGGCCACCATCACAGTGGCCTGGCCCATGCAGGTTCATATTAGATTCGGACAGATGTCAATGAAACAATAGTGCCAAGAACTGGTGAGCCATCATGTTTAATCCTAGCTTGCACGCGGTGGGTAAGTAAAAATACACACCGGGCTCCAAAACCCACTCATTCAGTGCTCACAAAGCTACCGACTTATCCAAGTTTCCTAGAATCAAAGGTTTCTATCTCACCAGGCTTATTCATCTCTGTTACTCATCTCCTTCCTTCTCTCTGCACAAACTCTGCCCAAACTGGCTTCTCATTCAACACTGGGATGCGAAGGACCCAGGTTTGAGACCCCAAGGTCACCAGCTTGAGCATGGGCTCATCTGGTTTGAGCAAAAGTTCACCAGCTTGGACCCAAGGTCACTGGCTTGAGCAAGGGGTTACTCAGACTGCTGTAGCCCCACAGTCAAGGCACATGTGTGAAAGCAATCAATGAACAACTAAGGTGTTGCAACAAAAAACTGATGATTGATGCTTCGCATCTCTCTCAGTTCTTGTCTGCCTATCCCTATCTATCCCTCTCTCTGTCTCTGTAAAAAAATAAATAAATAAAAATAAAAATAATCATGCTGTGCACCCTAGAAACTATTTTATTAATTTGAGTTGCAAAATCAAGACTATCCTGACAGTGAGGATGTTTTGGCTCATTTTGGCTGCTTCTCATTTTGGCTGCTTCTCCTGGCCTCTTCCATGTGGCCTTTCCCTGTTCTCCTTTATAATTCTTATCTCAGGAACTGAGAGAGGACAAGCTCCCAGTCTGCCCCACTTTATAGTGTAGATTCAAAACCTTTAATCCAATATAAGAACAAGGAAGTCTCTGATACAAGTCACTTATCTGAGGCATAATGGAATTCCTCATGAGAATGCACCACCCCACATGAAAAAGGTTGAAAACTAAGCCTTAGGCTATAAGGATCCTGCCTACTTACAGCCAGTCTCCCAACACACATTAATATAATCACCTGGGTGACAGGCTCTACGTGGGCAGCACCATCTTAAACAAAGTGAGCATTATATATATATATTTCTTTTTTTTTAAGAGAAAAGAAACATTCTATTCTTTCTAATTTCTTTTTATTTTATTCATTTTAGAGAGGAGACACAGAGTGAGAGAGAGAGAAAGAGAGAAAGGGGGAGGAGCTGGAAGCATCAACTCCCATATGTGCCTTGACCAGAACAGTGCAGGGTTTTGAACTGGCAACCTCTTTGTTCCCAGGTCGATGCTTTATCCACTGCGCCACCACAAGTCAGGCAAGCATAATATATTTTATCTGCCCCAAATGACTCAGGATGGCTAATGACGTACAGTGGTACATTGACACACAAGCACTTTCAATCATGAGCAATTTGAGAGATGAACTGTCACCCGCGGGATATTTTGCTCTAGTCAGCAGATATTTGAATCATGAATGTTGGGCAAATGAATTTGTAAAATTTGTGTTTTTTGAGTTTGCTCACTTTTTTTTATTGTTTTATTTTTTACAAGGACATAGAAAGAGTCAGAGAGAGGGATAGATAGGGACAGACAGGAACGGAGAGAGGTGAGAAGCATCAATCATTATTTTTTTGTTGTTGTTGCGACACCACAGTTGTTCATTGATTGCTTTCTCACATGTGCAGACCGAGGCACCCCTTGCTGGAGCCATCGACCTTGGGTCCAAGCTGGCGAGCTTTTGCTCAAGCCATATGGGCCCATACTCAAGCTGGCGAGGTCAGGGTCTCGAAACTGGGTCTTCTGTATCCCAGTCCAATGCTCTATCCACTGCACCACCGCCTGGTCAGGTGAGTTTGCTCACTTTTATTTTTAAAAATGGCGCTGGGCAGCCATGTGTGTGCTTGCCCTCAGAGCAGGGCAGTTGATTGCAAATTGCAGATTGTATCCCTGCTTGGGTAGGGCCATTGTTATGCTAATGTTGGCTGTAGGAGAGGTTTTGGCACCAGGAAAAATTTAAAAAGTAGAGAAGAAAGAGGAAGAGAAGAAGCCATAATGGCAGAGTGAGAGAAGAGAGGATGCAGGGTGCTGAAGGAGGAGCCAAGATGGCAGGGAAAGAGATAGAAGTCAAGATGGCAGGGTGCTAAAGGAGAAGCCATTTTTGCAGAGAGAAGAAGAGAAAAGGTGTGCAGATAGGGAACCCGAGGTGACTGAGATTAGTGGGGGTCTTTAATTCTAGGAAAAACTGGAAAAGATTTTCCACGTTGTGAAACCAGAGAATTATTTAAGTGGCTTTGGGAATCCTGTGTCCTCGTTGGCCAGTGTGAGTCTTGAATAAAGAAATGGCCCACCCTTTTTTGGCTCCACTGTTTCTTTACTGTCTTCCCAAATCTAATGGGAACCCGCATGTGTATGGCCACGATGGCCGTGACTACTAGCCATACGTTTGGAGTAGTTTGTGGCAGGATTCAGGTCAGATCAGTATGGAGCTGACACCACCCTTGAGGGTTGGGGTAGAGGACTGATTGTTGTAATGGTTCCCCATGGCTGTCCTTTTGGGGACTGTGGGCTGGCTGATTTTTACAGCCCTGTGAGAGGAAACCGAGAACTCTGTGCAAAAGGCTGCCGAGGCCTGCAAACTGAGGAGAGGAAGGAGTTGGAATGGCCATGTGAGGAGATGCAGATCCTGGAACTGGAGCAAGTGCTGGAGTAGGAGGCCAACCAGGTTCGAGAGTTTACCTGGAAATAAAGCAGTCTTTGGAGAAGGAATTACAGGTTCATGAGTTGCAGTTTGCCCTGGAAGTTGTGGAGAGCTGACAGCTGCTAGATCCTAAGATGGAGCTGTGCCAGTGAAGTAGATCTGAGTTGGCAGGGGCAGGCATTTCCAGCTCTTCTCCTGAGGATGAGGAGACTATGGCTGAAGTTGCTGTCCAAAGACTCCTGAAGGTAAAACCCCAGAAACAAAGAGTACCTACTAAGCCTCTGGTACATTTGGTATGATTATGGGACATAGATGGCAGCACGCTCTCTGGAGCAGAGGTAGAAATATTGACCGCCATTGCCACGTGTCCCCCCTAGGGGCAGCATCCCCCTTGGGGAGCTGCCAGGATGGTAGGGATGAAGGGGGAGGCCTGAGGCCCCATGTGCATGGATTGACTCTTGGGCTGCGACCAGAGGGGGCAGCAGCTCCCTTGTTAGATGGACATGTGGCTTTTGGACAACATGAGAGAACCTGATGTAGGAAGGAGCAAGTCTGGTTGAAATTGTATGACTTATGCTGTTGCAGTAATTTGTTTGTGTGATGTGCTTAATTCCTTGCACAGGAATGCCTGTGGTTGAATTGCAAAGTGAGCAAATGGGGTGGAATATTGGGCATATGAGTTTGCAAAATTTGTGTTTTTTGAGTCTGCTCACTTTTATTGTTAAAAATGGCACTGGACAGCTATCTATGAAATTGCAAATTACCTTCCTGCTTGGGAAAGGCCACTGTTATACTAATGTATCCCCCCCTCCTCCCCGTCCACCAGCATATTCGCCTGACCTTGAAGGTAAATATAAAACAAAAAATTCAAGTGTTTTTTGGGGCCCGGAATGGATTAGTTGCATTCCCATTAATTTAAATGGGGAAGTTAGATTTGACACACGAGCAAATTGAGTCACGAGCTCGGCCATGAAATGAATTAAACTCATGTGTCAAGGTACCACTGTAGTTCCAATCTGAATCTAGAGTCCTGAGAACCAGGAGAACTGATTTTTTTGATAAACAAATGTTTTTAGGTTTGCTCACTTATATTTTGTCTAAATTGGTGCATTAGCATGGAGCAGCTCTGTGTGTGTAGTTTACAGAAGGCTTCTGGTGCTTGCCCTCAAGGTGGCAGATTGCAAATTGCCAGTTGCCTTCCTGCTTGGGAGGGGCCACTGTTTGCTACTGTTTGCTGGAGAAGGGGTTTCCCCTCCAGCCTGTTTTGGCTGGAGAGTGCAGAAAGAGAGATAGTGCAGAGAGAGGGAGAGTCCAGAGGGTGTGTCCGGAGTATGTCTCTGGGTTGTGGAACCGGAGACCATGTTGGGGCTGAGTAGCCCTGATTTCCATCCTGCCTTTTTGGCTGGGGAGTGCTGAGTATGGTGGGGACCTATGAGTCCAGGTGAGTCTGGAATGCTGAGGGGATTGGGAGCCCTGCCTGCTTGCTGGTTCACTGTTACGAGACTTCAATAAACAGAACAGTCCACCATTGTCTGGCTCCACAGCTTCTTTACCATCTGCCTGAGTCCAATGTGAACCTGCATGGCGACAGCGGCGGCCCCTGGCCTAACACTGATGATGTGTGTTTCTGTTCAAAAGATGGCCAACTTGAGACCCTGGAAGAGATGATGTTCTAGGTCACGCAATCAGGAAGGAGGAATTTTTTTTCTCCCTATTCTTGGAAGGGTTGGCCTTTTTTTCTATACAGGCCATCAACAGATTGGATGAGGATTACCCACATTAGGGAAAGCACTTGCTTTACTCAGTTTATCAATACAAATTTCAGTAAAAAGCACCCTCACAGACAAACCCAGAATGATGTTTGACCAACTATCTTGGCACATTGTGTCCCAATCAAGCTGACACATAAAATGAATCATCACACCACATATTATCTGATGTGAATGAATAATTCAGTTGAAAATAAAGACCTCACTCTAGATGTAATAGCACTTGGAAGACAGGGTCAATGAAAACTTCATTGTAATGTAAAACACAAAAGCTGGGAGCAGGGGAGGACAAGGAGAGAAGGGAGCATTCACAAAGCAAGATCAATAAACAGAACATGACCAGCTCCCAGGAGTACGCTTCATGCCTTCCTGTCACTAATCACACTCTGTGAAGGAGAACCTAAATTAGTTTGTTTATATTGTGCTTAATTTAAATATAAATATACTAATTAATTAAAAATAATATTTAAAAATTATATTTAAAACCAATAATCATATTTTGAACTCACACAGTATCACAGTTCTTAAACAAGTTTCTCGGTCCAGATTATTTCTGTTGTTCTTACACAATGTTCTTATTGTGTAAGAACTGTGTCTTATTTTGACAACTTTCTTATAGTTTACTTTAGAACCTGCCTTCATATTTGAACCAGCATATTAACTCTGATATTGTTTGTTTTTGCTTTCTTTTGTCTATCGCCTGTTGCAAGTACTCTGCTCCTCTCCTATTTCCCAAATCCCCAACTGAATGTTTCCAGTCAGTAAAACTTGTGCTACTAGCAAAGTTAAAAATTAATTTTCTCCTGATTTGATTTTAAGCCTTCTGACATACAGCTTAGTTGCCCAGCACTGAGTTACGGGGAGGCAGACTTTGCCACCCCAAAATATGCCTTTTTTGGACAGCAAATATTTTAAGTTGGTTATTTTTAAGAAACAAAAGATTCAGTAATAGCCATTGACCTTCTCCCTAATTACAGAGGTCCTGTGGCAGGAAGGCAGATACCTTCAGAGATAAGTATAATATGAACTAGTGTGATAGGGAGACACTCCATTTGATCCAAGTCTTCTCTGTGTCTCATTGTTAAAGATGGCCCAACAAACATTTATTTCCATGTAAATTGCTTTCCTGCCTTTTGAAATCCAAAACCACAACCTCTATACCCTAGAAACTTTTCCTTAGTTTAAGAGGGTATATAAAGAAACCTTAACTGCCAGATTTATCTTCAGGTCCAATTATTAGGCAAACACCATATATGCATATGTAATAATAAATTGATCCTTTTCTCCTATTAAAGTTGCTACTGAATGCAGGTTCAACTGTCTGCCATGATAACAATTCAATATTCAGGTGACAGGTACTGGTGTAAAGGAAAGAGGTTTATCCAAGAGCCAGCAGCCTGAGAATATGGGAGGACTCTTCATTCTCAAAAACCCATTTTAACAGCTCAGATGCCTTGGCTAGATTATACAGGGGATTGGGGGGTGGGGGGTGGGAGGGAGATAATTCCTAGGAAGAGGGCTTGTGCCCATTTTTCTCACTGATGTCATCTCTCGATATGTGTCATCCAGAAGGGAACAGACCAGTTTACTGTACTGAGAACTTGGCCAAAGGTGAACACATAAGGTTGATTATATATACTTTTGATTTGTTACAGAATACATAACTTTGATTACTAAATTGGTAAAGTTAAATCATAGTTACAATTAGAGTAACAGATTGGGTTTAGTATTTACTAAAGTTAATATAATTCTTTTACAATATAAGCTTATTTTATTAGTAGATTTTAAAGTTTAATATTATTCTATGGTAAGACTAATATCAGTTATATAGCATATTCATTCCATGTTATAATCTATCTCATGTAGATCTGATTAACAGACCAGCCAGAAGAACTTGGAAGGGTAGAAGAAAAATTACTTTTCCTCCCCATAAACCTTTCACCTAATCTGAGTAACATGAGCCAAAAATATATGTCGAGAATCTTGTTAATCTCATACTAAATATGACTCACTTCTTCTATACCCAATTAAGGCACACAGAATATATTTAGGAGTTATTAATGATAATTAATATCACCATAAGTTGTTAGTAATAGACCAATATGACAAAATAACAAATAATAATTTAGTGTGATATTTACTCAACCAATTCCTCCTACTTGAGTTGAACATAATGCCGAATTTCTTAAAAGCATGATATGTTAGGCAGGACCAAGGGAAACAAGTAGATTTAGTTTACAATTCTCCATCCAGAAGTGATAGTTAAAATTAAAAATATATATAGTAGCATGGGCTCAAGACCTTCATGTCTGTCAAAGAAAGATTTATCTAACTAAGTAGTTCCAGAAACTACAGAAGCTAGGCCTTGTTAAATGTCTCCAATCTGAGGTTTCAGGATCTAAGTAGATAAAAGTGAATATATGTGTGTGCCTGAACAACTATTTATCATTAATGATGATGAAAATTTCATTTTTGTGCCTTACTGGTGATTGATATCAGGACTTTTGTCTGAGCACTCCTATAATAAAAGAGAACCTCACTCATTCCAGCAGACAGTAGAGTACTGAAAAGACTGGGAGAAGATAACACAGGAAGGCTCCAGAAATACGGAGTATTGATAAGCAAGTCTTCTGCTGAGCACCACCAAGAAGTGACATCTTTAAATAAGCAAAGGAGGACTGCATTTGTGTTCATAAGAAACTCATGATTCATAAGACAGTTTTCACCATCTAAGCTTAAGGAACTATTACTTTCATTTAATTGTACAGTTCTACTTGTGCATGCTATAGTATACTAGTTATATTGTGATTATCACCACGTGTTTGGGGTTTTCAGTTATCTTTTCATGTGCTTCCAAACTAGATTTCTCCACACCTATTTTCATTATGTTCTCCTACACATCTGGCATAGAGGCATAGTGTAAATTAGAATTGAGAATTTGGTACTCAATATATCTTTGTTGATTTTTGACTAGATTATTTTAATTCTATACAAAAAAAGTACTGATTTTAATGTGACGGAGATAGAGTCAACTAAATTAAAAAAATCTATTTGCAAACATAGATAATGAAAATAATTCTGTTAGCATGGTGTTTTGTCAGTTTGGTAACATTGGCCCCCTGCTCTTTCAAAAAATTTAAAGGCTATTCTGCCTGTTGGACAACTAAATTAGGTAAAAAGCAGGAAATTTACAACCTAAGTTTTACTTTAGTTTAAACTGTAATTAAAACTGGAGACTTTATTTAAGAAATAGAGAAAGAAATACCATCAGTATTAGAACACTGAGCTTTAAGAAGTTTAGGGCCAACAAATCTGTGCAGCTGTACTCGTGAGATAGTGCCTGATTCACTGTGCCACGGATGGAATGAGCTTCTGCCCCTGTTGTAATTGAAGAGATCATGTGAATGTTGATGTGCCAGATAGTAAAAGCCTTGCTAAGGGCCATTTTCTAGGAGGATGAAACTATAACCATTCCACAGAAAAGATGCATGGAGATAGATCAATGATGACGAGTAACACGAAGATGCCATAATATGTATGTCTTGATAGATTTTAACTTTATATTTATGCCATTCATCTGAAGAAGCCAATTTCCTGTTTTATAATTTAATTATATCAGTTGATTATCTAAGTGATGGAAAAAATTTTTACAATATCTAACTGCCATCACATCCACAACATAAAGAATTATATCCTCTAATAATAAAGTTTCATAAACATGGTTGAATTTCTTTTTAAATTAATAAGAGTTGCATAAGTAAATTACTTAAGAGTTGTTTAAGAGTATTATTGCAAACTAACCTAAACTGGTTATTAATTTATTTTCTTACTTTATATTTCTCTAAAACAGTATGTTTAGATTTACTTCTATTCAAATTTTATTATTTTAAAAGTACTCAAAGAAAACAAAACACTAACATTTACTTCTTGAAAGAACTGAACCTGAAGAAAATATCCATTGTACAGAGTTCTTCAAAATACTATTGTTTTTCTTTTGTTATATGTATTTTATTTATATTGAATATATCAAAGCAGAAAGGAGAGGTCAAATATCTAGTACAGCTCCCATAGTGGTATCTGTTATTAATGAAGACTCTGTACATCTTTTAAATTGTTTCAACCTGCACAAAAGCAATTATTAGAATTATTCCAATGTACATTTTGATACATTTCAATATATGCTACTATTTGGGTTAGCTCATTTGAAAAAAATTTGAGAGCATACATGTATACATAAAATTAATCACAATTTGTGGATTAGTGTAGATAGATACTTATGTAAGAAATATTTTCTCCAATTCCATGAATTGTCTTTTTGCTATCGTGAAGATGTCTTCTGAAGCACAAGAATTTTTTAAATTTATGAATTTTAATTTATCTAATTTTTCCTTTATCTTTTCCGTTATGCTTTTGGTACTGTATAAAAGAAACAGTGTACTGTACTCCTATGTTTCCTTTTAAGGGTCCTATAATTTTAGTTCTTACATTTAGATCTATAATGTGTTCTGATTAATTTTTTATGTAGTTTGAGGTTGGGGGCACAACTGTATAGCTGTTGTCTCCAAATCATTTGCTTGAAAAGACTGCTCTTTCCCCCACTGAATTTTCTTGACTCTACTTTCAAAAATTAGTTGCTTATAAATATATATACTTATTTTGGAATTCTCAGTACTATCCATCTGAAAAATGCTTATTCGTATGCCAGTACCACATTGTCTTGATTACTTTAACTTCATAAAAAGTTGTGAAATTGGGATATGTGAGTCATACAATTTTATTTTCTTTAAGACTATAATGCTAATCTGAATCCATTGCATTTCTACATTTAAGTTTTAGAATCAGCTTAACATTTTCTACAAAAAAATAATTAGGTAGTCATGATTTTCAATGCACAAAACACTGGATTTTTAGATTAATTTGGGGATTATTGCTGTCTTAGCAATAGTAAGTCTTCCAATCCATAAATTTGGGTGTCTTCTTGTTTATTTAGATCTTTAATTTCTTTTAACAATTTTCTGTAATTTTCAGTGTATAAGATTTAATATTTTGTTAAATTTATTCCTATTTTATTTTTTCATGCTATAAAATGTGTAATGCTGATGTAATATTTTTCTTAATTTTTGAAGTATTTATTGCTACTGTAAAGAAACACAACTGAGTTTAACATATTGATCTTTCTTGCAATCATACTAAATTTTTTTAAGAGTGTGGGGAAGTTTTTCTTTTAGGTTATATCATTATAGATTATTGGAACAGATTGAGATACTAGAAGCAGGATGCTATAAAACCACATTATAAATGTGTCATTAGCTTTGAGACCTGGTAGAAAAATGCTGGAGAAAACTTGAGACTATTAATGGAACCCTAGAGGGCCTTGATAAAGCTTTTGGTGGGTACAAAAGGTGGGGGAAAATGTCACTGGTAGTTAGATGAAGAGAGTACATTGTTCTGTCTTGGCAGACAGTTTTAGCAACATTGCTGCCTGTGTAACCATGAAAAATAGGTAAAATATACTTAATGAACTGAGTATCTAGACATAGGTATTTCCAAGCAAAGTACTAAAAGTTACACCTAGATTCTTCTATTTGCCGATAATAAAATGAAACATATTGTTTAATGAACAAATGGATAGATATAAAGGAGTCAAAATTCTCAAGTTTTGAAATAAAACTGTTTCTCATTCCCAGATTCTCCAGATGGCAAGCAATTTTCAAATTCTGAAAATGCTTGCTGGCAAAGACTAAATCTAGAATACTCTCAGGAAAACACAATCTATCGATAAAGCCAAGAGTGTGTGACCGTTAAATCCTTTATTAAGACCCCAGAAAGACTAGGCACATCAGACTCCCTTATAAGAAAAAAAAGACTCCAAGGATGTTAAGGGTGTGCCTTGAAGATCGCAAGTAAGTAAATCCTGGGGCTTCTAAGAATCTTAAGTGTTTACCTACACAATATTTCATAAAACCCTACAAAGTATTTAAAGAAATTGAGCCATTAAGAACACTACTAAAGGCCCTGGCCAGTTTGGTCAGTGGTAGAGCATCAACCTGGCATGGGGAAGTCTCAGGTTTGATTCCCAGTCAGGGCACACAGGAGAGGGGCCCATCTGCTTCTTTCCTCCTCCTCTTCTTGCTTCTCTCTCTTCTCTTTCCCTCTGGCAGTCATGGGTTGATTAGAGCAAGTTGGCCCTGGGTGCTGATGATGGCTCCATGGCCTCCGCCTCAGGTGCTAAAAAATAGTTCCATTGCAACAAAGCAAGGGTCCCAGATGGGCAGAGCATTGCCCCCTAGTGGGTTTGCCGAGTGGATCCTGGTTGGGGTGCATTAATCCCACCTAACAGTCAGCATTAATGTGGGAGTCCGTCTCCACCTCCCCTCCTCTCACTAAATTAAAACAAACAAACAAACAAACAAACAAACAAACACGACTAAAGGAAACAGAGATAGTGCAAAATGAAAACAGGCTTTTGGATACCTTAACTTCAATTTACATGAAGCAGACTTAGAATACTACTTAGCTGTAAGTACAAGCCTCTTTCAGTGGAAAATGAAAGAATGTTCAGAAGGCACATATTAAGATCCCAATGCTTGAAAAAAAATATTCCTAGAAAGTAGAAGTGAACCGTAATCAAGCAACTGTAAATATGTGCTGTAATTGTTTTCAGATTTTCTGTGACCACTTGGTTTCTCACATTCAGAGTTTATGAATAGTAGTTTTGTTATGCCTGCTCCACAATTATATTTTAAATGTTTGAGGAACCAGATACTTATTTCTTCAGACTGAGAGAAAGGAAGCTTATCTATACTTGGACATGATTTAGATGAAAAAAATCAGGACCTCAAATCTGAACAAAATGTTATGACTAAGGAGCAAATGTGTTCTGAATGTGCAAGTAATATAAATTATTTGTGGCCAGAAGAAAGATTGCAGTGGTTTTAAAAATGTCTACTAGTTTTGAAACCAACTTCTATCATGAAAAGGAGGAGTCTAATCCCTCCTTCTTAGAACGTGAGCTGGCACTGGTGACTCACTTCTAATGGAAAGTATGCAACAGAACTGATGTGACATGATTTCTGAGATTAGGTGGTAGATTTTCCATCGGGATTTCTCTGTTGGGATATGTGCTCTAGAAACCCAGTTACCATATTGTGATCATGTCCAGGTCACAAGGAAGGCACATGTCACTGGTCTGTCTGGTTGCATCAGCTGAAATCCCACCTAACAGTCAGCATTAATCATGAAACATGGATGTGAGTTAGCCTTCAGAATAAATTTAGTCCCAGCAATGATCTAACTACAATGTCATTAACAGACCTCAAGTGAAAACCAGCTTTGTGAGACTTGTCAACACCCAAACCATGACAGATAATACAAATAAGTGATTTTTATTATTTAACAACACTAAATTGGGAATTACGATGGGTAAGAGAATTTTATTAATATTCTTTTATTCTATGGAATTTCTGAAAAAAACATATCCTCCATATCCTCTCACTCTCTCTATTTATATATATATGTGTGTGTCTAGGTAGAGACATACATATACCTTCATTTATTCATTAATTTTTATTTTACAGCCCTGGCCGAATAGCTCAGTTGGTTAGAACATTGTCCCGAAGCACAGGGGTTGCCAGTTTGTTCCCCGATCAGAAAACAGGGAAGAGTTTAATATTCATCTCTCTTTCTTTCTTCCTTTCTAGGTCACTAAAATCAATAAATAAAAATAAAAAGCTCCTCTCTCAATTCCATTCCTCAGTTCACATTGTTCATTGGATTCCTCAAATGAGTGAGGTTATGTGATACTTTTCTTTCTCTTCCTGTCTTATCTCACTTAACATAATAGTTTCCAGGTCCATCCATGTTGTCGCAAAAGGTAAGATTTCCTTCTTTTTCATGGCCCCATAGTATTCCACTGTATATGTATAGCAAAGTTTTTTAATTCACTCGTCTACTGAAGGACATTTGGACTGTTTCCAGATCTTCGCTATTGTGAACGAATCTGGCATAAACATGGGGGTGCGTTTCTCCTTTTGAAATAGTGCTATGGTGTTCTTGGGGTATATTCCTAACAGTGAGAGAGCTAGGTCAAGAGAGTTCGATTGTTAATTTTTTAAGGAATCTCCATACTTTTTTCCACATTGGCTGCACCAGTCCGCATTCCCACCAGCAATGCAGGAAGTTCCCTTTTCTCCACATCCTCGTCAGCACTTACTGTGTTGTTTTGTTGATGAGCACCATTCTGACTGGTTTCAGGTGATATATCATAGTGCTTTTACTTTGCATTTCTCTGATTAGTGATGTTGAGCATTGTTTTATATGCCTATTGGTCATCTGTATGTCCTCTTCTTCTTGTCTGATTGCTGTGGCTAGGACTTCCAGAACTATGTTGAATGAAGGGGTGAAAGGGGGCACCCCTGCCTTGTTCCTGATCTTAAGGGGATTCCTTTTAATTTTTGCCCATTGAGTATGATGTTGGCTGTGGGTCTGTCATAGATAGCCCTTATCATGTTGAGGTTTTTTCTCTGTATTTGCACTTTGCTGAGAATTTTGATCATGAATGGGTGCTGGATTTTATCAAATGCTTTTACTGCATCTATTGAAATTATCATGTGGTTTTTCTCCTTTCTTTTGTTTATCAATCTAATTGATTGAATTGCGAAAATTGTACCAACCTTGTCTCCCCAGAATGAATCCCACTTGATTGCGGTATATGATTTTTTTCATATATAGCTGAATCCTATTTGCTAATATTTTGTTGAGAATTTTAGCATCTAAATTCATCAGGGATATTGGCTTATAATTTTTTTTCTTTGTGTTGTATTTGCCTGATTTGGAATCAGAATAGTGCTTGCCTCATAAAAGCAGCTTGAAAGTCTTCCTTCCCCTTGAATTTTTTGAAATACCTTGAGAATGATAGGAGTTAGTTCTTTTTTAAATATTTGGTAGCATGCACTTATGAAGCCATCTGTTCTTGGGCCTTTGTTTTTGGGAGATTTTTGATAACTGGTTTGACCTCATTTGTTGTAATCGGTCTTTTTAGGTTTTCTGATTCTTCCAGATTTATTTTTGAAAGATTGTATGTTTCAAAGAATTTTTCCATTTTGCCTAGGTT
This sequence comes from Rhynchonycteris naso, assembly GCA_037038555.1. Lineage (NCBI taxonomy): Eukaryota > Metazoa > Chordata > Mammalia > Chiroptera > Emballonuridae > Rhynchonycteris > Rhynchonycteris naso. The sequence continues at coordinate 127,543,155 of CM072999.1, forward strand.
GTCTAATACTTTGGCATACAGTTCTTCATAGCAGTTTTTTTTTTTACAATGCTTTGTATTTCTGTTGTGTCAGTTGTTATTTCTTCACTCTCATTTCTAATTTTTTATTTGAGTCCTCTTTCTTTTTTTCTTGGTGAGTCTGGCTAATGGATCATCAATATTTTTTATCTTTTCAAAGAACCAGATCCTGGTTTCATTTATCCTCGTATTGTTTCTTTAGACTCTATGTCATTTATTTCTGCTGTGATCTTTATTATTTCTTTCCTTCTACTACCTCTGGGCTTTACTTTCTGTTCTTTTTCTAAATCTATTTGATGCAGGGTTAAGTTGTTTATTTTAGATTTTTCTAGCTTCTTAAGGTGTGCCTGTAATGCTATGAACTTCCCTCTCAGGACTGCTTCTGCTGTGTCCCATAAATTTTGAGTTGTTATATACTCATTATCATTTGTTTCTAGGAATTATTTTATTTCTTCTTTGATCTCATTGTTAACTCATTCATTATTTAAGAACATGCTATTTAGTTTCAAAGTGTTTGAGTATTTCTCGGTTTTTCTTTTGTGGTTGATTTCTAGTTTCATGCCATTGTAATTAGAGAAAATGTTTCATATGATTTTAATCTTCTTAAATTTGTTAAGACCCCTTTTGTGCCATAACATGTCATCTATCCTAGAGAATGTACCATGATCACTTGAAAAGAATGTATATTCTGCTGTTTTACGGTGAAAGTTTCTGAAGATATCTATTAAATTCAATTGATCTAGTGTGTCCTTTAAGTCTGCTGTTTCTTTGTTAATTTATATTTTTCTTTAGGATCTAAGATCTAGTGATGTTAGTGGAGTATTGAAATCCCCTACTATTATAGTATTGTTGTTGATCTCACCCTTTATCTCCATTAAAGTTTGCTTTATATATTTAGGTGCTCCTATATTTGGTGCATAGATATTTATAATGGTTATATCTTTCTGTTAGATTGCTCCTTTTATCATTATATAGTGACCATTTTTATCTCTTACCATAGCTTTTTTTTGAAGCCCATTTTGTCTGATATAAGTACTGCTACCCCAGCTATTTTTATTTCCATTTGCATAAAATATTTTTTTCATCCTTTTACCTTCAGTCTATGTGCATCTTTTGTTTTGAGGTGTCTCTTGTAGACAGCATATATATGGGTCCTCTTTTCTTATCCATGCAACTACCCTATGTCTTTTGATTGGATCATTTAATTCACTCAAATTTAATGTCATTATTGATATATAGTTGCTTATTGCCATTTTATTCTTTAAAGCTATATTCCTCTTTTGCTATATTCTTTCCCCCTTTGATCTGCTTACAACAGGCCCCTTTACATTTTACAGCATTGTTTTGGTTGTAATGAATTCCTCAGACTTTTTTGTCTGGGAAGCTTTTTATTTCTCCTAGAGTTTTATATGATAGCCTTGCTGTATAAAATAGTCTTGATTGTAGGCTCTTGTTCTGGATTACTTTGAATATTTCTTGCCGTTCCCTTCTGGCCTCAAGTATTTCTGTTGAGAAGTTGGATGTCATTTTTATGGGGGCTCCTTTGTAGGTTATAGCCTTTTTTCTCTAGCAGCTTTTAATATTTTCTCATTATATCTTAGCTTTGGTATTATAATTATGATGTGTCTTAGTGTAGATTTCTTTAGGTTTCTCTTTAATGGAATTCTTTGTGTTTCTTGAACTTGTGTGATTTTTTTCTTCATCAATTTAGGAAAGTTTTCAGCTATGGTTTGGTTGAACAAAATCTGTATCCCTTGTTCTTTCTTTTCTTCTTTAGGAACCCCTATGATGTGGATGTTAGTTCTCTTCATTTTTCCTCAGACTTTTTGAGTTTCTTTTAGCTGCTCTGCTTCTGTGCCTTCATTTATCTTGTCCTCTAACTCGCTGATTTGATCCTCAGCTTCATCCATCCTGCTTTTAATTTCTTCCATTGTGGTCTTCATTTCTGATATTGTAGTTATCATTTCTGACTGATTCCTTTTTATTATTTCAATGTCCTCTTTTTACTTGCTATCTCTTTATTTAGGTGTTCATTGTGTCCATCTATTGTTGTTCTGAGCTCTTTGAGCATCCTAACAATTATTATTTTAAACTCTGCGTCCAGTAATTTGGTTATATTTGACTCGTTCAAGTCCTTTCTGGGGATTTATCTTGATTCATCTGGGTTGCATTTCTCTGCCTTTCCATTCTGTCTATGTATAAGAAGGGTGTGGCCACTGGAGTCCACTGGGTATGGCCTCTGTGTTTCCTAGGTGTGGTCTGTCTGCAGCCCTGCTACCCCCTCTGCAACTGCCTTGAGTGTTTGGGTATAGGTGTTGCCAGTGCCAGCCTGCTGCGGCAGTCACTGCAGTTTCCACCTCTCCTCTTGGGAGGGGCCTGGGATCTATTTTCTTATAAGACATTTGGTACATATCCAAATTTCTTTTTAAAACGGCAAGCTGCCATTATTGAATAGTTTTATTTCCTCAAGTAATTGATATATAAACTATGGGTTCAGAGCAGAGGTCCTCAAACTATGGCCTGCAGGCCAAATTGTGGCCACCTGAGGCCATTTATCGGGCCCCCACCACACTTCTGGAAGGGGTATCACTTTCATTGGTGGTCAGTGTATGGAGTACTGTATGTGGCAGCCCTCCAATGGTCTGAGGGACAGTGAACTGGTCTCCTGTGTATAAAGTTTGGAGACCCCTGGTTTAGAGGCACCTTTATAGACTAATGCACTAAAATATTCTTCTCAATTCTTTGTTTCTCAAAATTGTATTATTATTACTTGCATTTTTTATTATAAAGCTTTGCTCTTGGAAACCTTGAAAGAGAAAAATTTTAAGTTGGAAACTATAATATACATTTTAGTTTGAGTAAAAGATTTGAGTGTAGTTATATTTTTAGGAGATTTTGAAGACTTTTGGACTACAGAAAGTAAATGTGAGAGGAAAACCACTTAGGAAAGTGAAAATTTTAAAGATGGTAAGAAATAGAGAGCTGTATCATCTTCTTAGAAGTAAAATAGCTTCCAATAAAATAAATAGAGCTTCAGATTCAGAAACTTTACTTACATAAGCTCCTTCCAAGGTTCTAGGATGGGCTCCAACAATGAGTTCACATATTCTTTTTATACAATTTACAGTCTCTTTTGCATGTCTACTTTCCTTTATTCACATGTCCCCTGAAGTCAGACAGCGCTGAAGTGGACCTGGTAATTTGGTGATCTAGCTGAAAGGAAGGTATTAAGAGAATGCATTTAGCATGAACTTAGCAGAGTTATGGCTTGCAGACAGATGGATGTATGGATAAGTTACTGCTATTTGCTCTAGTGTTAAATTTTTTTTCAAGAAGATTTGAAAAACTCCCCATACCACCTAATCCAGCTGAGTGATACAAAGATATGCCGTCAAAGTGGTGTTTTTTTTAAATAATTATGAAAGCTGAAATATACCATTTACATGGCAATATGTAAGGACATTGTGTAAAGTTTCACTTGGAACAAGTGAAAAGACAGATTCTTCATTTGGCAGTACTTTCAAATTTATAAAAAGCTGAGAGAAATTGGTAAAAATAATTAATTATTTAAAAAACAATAAAAATAAATAATATTAGAAAGTATTCTGTAATCAAAAACCAAATTATTGCTAAAACTAATTTCAGAGCACATCCATAGCTTTAATTAAATACACAAAACTTGTAATTGAAATTATAAATAGGCTCTTGGATTTTTTAAATAATGCAATTAATGGAGAATACTAAATTTGTTGAGGTCATTAGAAAAACAATTTTTTTTGACAGAGACAGAGAGAAGGACAAATAGGGACAGACAGGGAGAGAGAGAGATGAGAAGCATCAGTTCTTCATTATATCACATTTGTTGTTCATTGACTGCTTTCTCATATGTGCCTTGACTGGGGGGCTACAGCAGAGCGAGTGATCCCTTGCTCAAGCCAGCAACCTTGAGCTTCAAGCCAGTGACCATGGGGTCATGTCTGATTCCACACTTAAGCCAATGACCCCATGCTCAAGCTGGTGAGTCTGACCTTGGGGTTTCCTATGGGTCCTCTGAGTCTCATTCTGATGCTCTTTCCACTGTGCCACCACCTGGTCAGGCAGAAAAATATTTAAGTACCATTCTGACTTGACTTTAAATGCTGACACCAATGAAGTAAGCATATAATGAGAGAAGGTATTAATAATAGTGGTAGTACATAGTTTAAGAAATGGCTCTCTCTCTCTCTAGCCTGACCAGGCAGTGGCGCAGTGGATAGAGCGTTAGACTGGGATGCCGAGGACTCGGGTTCGAGACCCCGAGGTCGCCAGCTTGAGTGCGGGCCCACCTGGCTTGAGCAAAAGCTCGTCAGCTTGGACCCAAGGTCGGTGGCTCGAGCAAGGGGTTACTCAGTCTGCTGAAGGCCCACGGTCAATGCACATATAAGAAAGCAAACAATGAACAACTAAGGTGTCACAATGAAAAACTGATAATTGAAGCCTCTCATCTCTCTTCGTTCCTGTCTGTCTGTCCCTGTCTATCCCTCTTTCTGACTCTCTCTGTCCCTGTAAAAAGAAAAAAAGAAATGGCTCTCCGGGAAAAAAAGAAAAACTAAACAAAGGCCTGCTTTTTTAGTTTTTGGCCAATGGTATAAATTACTCCCACCTTCACCAATTCAGTCTACTAATATGATGTCACTGACCTCAAAATTGGGAAGAGAGGTACACAATCAGCTCTTATGAATACAAGTAGAGAAATGGTCTCCAGTCTTCCCATCACTGTATTACAAGGCATATATCGACTGTAAACTGGCTCAATAGCATTGTCTGTTAATATTTAACAGTGCTCAATAGCCAAATAAAATTGAAATTGTTTTTGACAATTTATAGTTGATATATGGAAGAGAAAGGTTTTTCTCAATTTGACAACAATCTTAAAGATATACATGACATTTGTGATATTCATTTGTGAGGCTTAAAAAAACATTTATATGTTATCCATATAAATTTCAACAATTTTACTAGAAGAAAGACTGAACTGAGTTTCTATTCTTCAGAAGTGTTAGAAAATGAAGGTCAAATGAAGAGGAGATCAAAAATACGTAGCCAAAAAATAAAAGATTTTAAAGGTAGATCAGTCAGTTAATGAAAGCATATTACTTTTAAAAATGAGCTGTAATTTTTTTATATAATAGTTATTTATAATTTGCATGTATTTTTTCTTATTCTAAACAAATATTTGCTTTGTCTCTAATTTTGTATTCATAGTTGGTATTCTTTTTTTAAAGAAGACCCTTTGAACTTATGCTTTTAGACCCCACAGACCCCTAAATGTGCTCAGAATTGATTCATAATTCAGCTTTAGAGTCAACTTAACCTTCAGATGTTAAATGAGTCTGACCCCTAATGGTAAATTTCGAAGGAAACAATTTTTTGGAAAAAAGTATTCACAAATGAATTGTTTTCTTTAAGATCTACCACTTATTAAATTTTATTTTGGGGTGAGTAGTTGTTTTGAGTATTACTTCTTCATTTTGGAAATCAAATTAACCCATTTTTGTATATTTTCCAAGAAAATTACTTTGGGGAATCACGTTAAATGATGTATGAGAAAATACTCTTATAAAGTGATACATGTCATCCCTGAGCCTAGGTGTATTCTTATTTTACACACATGAGATATATTATGATATTAAGGTGAACTTCATCATAGTGACCTTCAAAACCAGCTAAATTTTCAGAAAAAACTTGGTAATACAACTATTTTAAAATGACCTATTTAAATAAATTTTTAAGACACATTTTCTTAAAGTTAAAATACATGTTAATACTATTAATGTGCCTCATTCCATAAAGGATATAAGAGGTTTTCAAGTAAGATGGTGAGGGAAGGAAACCTTCAGGATATACTCTGCCTCCAAATGCCTTTACATTGTCTTTAGAGCTATTTTTAAATAACATTTTGTGCAATTTTGAGAAGAAAAAAGTATCTTCCAGATTTAGTCAGCATTTTACAAATCCTCTTACTGCCAATAAAAAATTAAGAATTATTACTTCTTTGAAATCAAAATTATCACCAAAAATGGTATGTCATAGGCTTATTTTTCTCATTTACATTCATGTGTGGCTAGCACCATAAGTTTTTATGCTGATCACAAGCACTATTTGTGGTTAATCTACATTTTGTTGTTTAAGTGACTAAAGAAGCCACACTCTAAAATATTACTTTGTCAGGAGAGTAAGTCTTTATGTATGACCGATTAGCTCCTGGATGTTGACCTCAAGTTGAATCAATAAATAAACTGAAGCTGCTTTTGCTAGAGCTTAACAGCACTAGCTCTTGAATATATGAATAGAACAATAAAATAAACAAGTAGGAAGTAAATCTTTCTATATATGGATTTATAATTTAGCATATAATAGAATATATTTTCTATTATTAAAATAATATGATTTTATTCTTACAGAGAAAGCTTAACTAAAAGGAAAGTCGGAACATTACTTCCATCATTTTGCCCTTTAAATAAATAGGCAGGGACTTGGATCTAAAGACCAGAAAGTGCATGTACTCTATATGTGGGAGGGAGGATGTACAAGCTTCATACACACCACCCTAATCCCAGATCAATATTTCTTTAATTGTCTTACTGTACTAAGCCTTTTTAAGAGAGAAGGTCCTTTAAATATATATGTAAACTCTCTGTGTTGATCCATCATCTTTAATATGGCTTATTATTATGCTTTATTATAACATATTTCTTATTTCTTATATAAATTATATATTTATTATAGCATTATTTAAACATTTCTAAAACTACACATTAATTACCATATAAAACTGATTAATGACATAAATTTTGTACAAGTATGAAACCTAAAAAAGTAAAGTAAAAATTTACAAACAAAAGTCAATCAACTTCTAATGAGAATATTATGCACTAGTTCTCCCTAATTTAATCCTCACTTTTTTTTTTTCCTGATTGTCTGGAACAATGTTAAAAAAATCACTCATTCTGGGATAACTTAGCCTATGTTACCAAAGCACAAAGGTAAGTAGTGTACATACTCATTCTTATATCCAAAATAACAAATCTCCCCCAATTATCAAATGTATAAAATATAAGTCAAAAGATTAATTAGTCCATTGGGACTCAGCAGTTAAAATCATCTGACTATATTTCTATTCAGAAAATGTGCATTTTTCAATAGGTAAGGAGACCATATCGAATAAGGTTATTGAGAAACAAGCATCATGACCACCCAGTAGTCATGACAATAGATACCACTGGCTGATGGGATAAAGGCCAACTATAACCATGACTCTTTTACATTCACTATTCAACTCTAGGGAAACACAGTTAAATTGCTCTTCTGGGCTCTCAAATATATTGAGATAACAGCCCTCAGTGTTCCTTAGAAACACTAATGAAAATGACTGTTTATCATCAGTGGAGGAATCACACCTCACAAAGAGCCCACAGGGAATCACGATCTCTGAATCACAGTATATTGTCAAACAAGTGACAGAAAGCTGCATAATGCCACATTGATCAACAACACAGACTGTTCCAGCAGCAGGAGAGAAAATGCAGGGTGCATGTCAGTCAATATATCAGATTCCAATGCATACCATCCTTTTTTAATAACCGAATTTTATTGGGGTGACACCAGTTAACATAATTATACATGTTTCAGGTGCCCAATTCTATAACACATCTCCAGTACATATTATTCTTTGAGAACAAATTTGGGTTTAGTTCTTTGTGACATGATTGAAATGTGATCTCAAAGGAAAGGCAGTGCTGCATTGATCTGATAACAGAACTGTTCTTTTCCAGTCTTTGCATTAAGGGAGTATATTGAGAATTTGATTTTATTTACAATTTAGTGCGTATTCAAAATAATTAAAGGCTGCCTTGATGCATAACTAATCAATAAGTGCAGAATAGTGCATACCTCTTACAAAGAGGTTGTGGACTAGGAAAGAGAAATCATGGAGGAAAGACTTCTTCACAGTTGAAGCTGAAACCTAAGGTCTAAATATGTGTATCTGTCTGCTTTTTAAGGTTCCTAGAATATGATCTCCCCCTATCTATCTCCAAATTTATTATTAGTGGGCTATCTATTAGTAGCTTTAACAAGTTTGTTTTTTTCTATTTTTCTTTGGTATGCATAGTCAAATAATAGCATGCTGGAGCCAGCTGACTGGCTCAAAAGAGATGGTTATATGCATCAATCCCCACCTTCACATTCATAAATATCACAATGGTGGCTGAAACTGATGAGAGTATTTACACAACAGAAGTCAGCAAGCACTACAATTCAAAGCTTCCCTACCCCAGTCCCCAGGAACAGGATGTTAAACATTAACCAACACACCTCTGAACCTCAATAGTATTCTCATTCAAGTACTTATTGTTTTATGGGGCACACAATTTGCCAAAAACAGAGTACAAAACAATGAGGCAAATATAGTCCTTATTTTCACAGATCTTAAGTCTTATGTAGTTACCATGCACCCTTCTTACCTTACTCCTTATCTTCACTAATGAATGTCCCACTCGTTCTTTTAACTATCTCTATTTCATACAACACCAGTCTCCCTTTGCCAACCTTTTATTGCATTTATCAAAGTAGTAAATTTAACAAATAAGAAAAATTAAAATTATTTGCTATGTATCATCTTCTCGACAATATTTCAGGTTATTTCAAAACAGATGAATTTTATAGATTTTGAAAGGTTTGTTTAGCGTGATGTACATTGTGGGTAGCAGGAGTTGAGACACAGGGGAATATTCACATTTTGAAAATAATTGAGGGGAATGCTTTCTTTTAAATTTTAAATAGAAGGTGTGGCTTATGCATTTTCCACTGGCTCCTTTCTAATATCTGTATGGCTAAGAAAGGGAGTATAAGTAAAGAATCACAGTCTGGCTCTCCCTTTCACTTCCCACCCTCGCTGCTAGCCTGCTACTATGAGGGGTTCCTTATAGAAGTGTGGTAGGGTGAAGAACCTTCCCATTTTGCCTGGGACTGAGGGGTTTTGGAGGATGCAAGACTTCCAGGTGCAGAATGGGTACAGTCCCAAGCAAACCATGATTAGTCACTCATCAGATTAAGGAAAGAGGATTAGACCATTAGGCTCCGAGAGGGAAACAGCATCTGCTAGTCAGACAATTCTAGGGTTTTCAAGGCCGAAAGAATGGCTTAGACCAGGGGTACTCAATAGGTCGATCGCGATTTACTGGTGAATCGCGAAGGAAGTGTGGGTAGATTGCATGACATTAAAAAGACATTTGTCTTTTGATTGGCATACAGGGTAGCCAATCTGACGTCTGAACTTTTGACACCCTACGCATGCGCGTTAAACCGTGCTAACTTGTTCAGTTACATTGCTGTGTAGTTAGCCTTCAATTTAAAGTAAATACAACAAAGGGTATAAAAATGAATGCAGGTCTGAGTAAGAAGCCTAAAACCTACCACTTTCACACAGAATGGGAGGGGACTTTTTTCACTATGTTATATTCTAAGTGCGTTTGCCTCATCTGTCTGTGTGCCATTGCTATTCCAAAGAAGGGAAATGTGGAGCGGCTTTTTCGGACTGTTCATAAAAACTATGACATTGACTTTCCTCCGAAGAGAGAGCTGGGAAGAAGAATGGTGAAAGAAGAATACACAATATTAAATAGTAATAATAATAACTTAAATAATTATAATATAGAAGAAATAAATTTATGTTTTGTATTTTTATTGTAGGTAGATCATTTTGAGTTGGTCATCTTATAAGTAGCTCACAAGCTGAAAATGTGTGGGCACCCCTGGCTTAGACGGTGGTGGGGTGGGAGTAGTGGAGGTGCGAGCTTATCATGACACATGAATTCTGGTTGAGTGTCTTCCTTTCAGCTCACAGACTCTTCTGTCTTAGTACTATGAGAGACTCTGTGCATGTAGTAGTGCGGAGAAATACAACCATGTTTATAAAGTAAAGTATATTAAAAGCATGTTTAAGTTATCCTCACTCACTATTGACCACATTCTACAGTACCAGAGGATAAAACATGTGTAAAGCTCTGCAGGGGTATTGAATAAAAGATCAGGATCCCTAACTCAGCAAACAGGCTTTGTGCGATTGCACACCACCCGCCCTTATACAATGTGGGCTCACATTATTCCACTTACCTCCTCATCCACAGTCACGTTAGTCTTTAGTTTCTTAAATGGTCCATGTTCTGGCCTGCTTCGGAGTTTTCCATATGCCAGGCCCTGTATGCCTAATTCACAATGTAAAATCCCTATACTGATAGTCTTCCCTGCCCATTCCTCAGTCTAAATCAGGGCCTCACCCCAGGATTGTGGGACTTGCACTGCCTTCACTTTTTGGAACATTTTGTACTTTGTAATGTGATGACATATTATTGGAGTAGCATCTAAGTCACTTCCTAAACTGCTAAGCTCAGTGAGGGCAACACAACAATCAATTCCTACTTTACCTTCATATTCAAGCTTACATAGTAAATAGAAACTATTTGAGGAGACCAGGAAGGCAGAAATAAAGGATGGATGGAGATGTAAGCAACTTCTACATAAGATGTGAAACTACACTGGGAGTTTTTATATTTCTATTCTGATATGGGTATTTTGTAAAGCTTCACTCACTTCAAGTACAGGAGTTACTTTGTGACAACTTCTTTGTTTCCCTGTTAAAAAGAAATGATTGGAGGACTATACTCAAATTGGAAGGATTTGTTCCATGATGTCATGGATTTCTGAAATAGCAGGAAGGAATCAAAAGAGTTCAAAAACATGTAAGTAGGGGTTATAGACTTCTTGTAAATCTTTTTTGTCTTTTATTTTTCTCCTTCCTCACATGCTGATCCTAATCATAATATTTTTATAAAATCTAACATCAGAGGAGAAAAATATTTTAGAGTCATTCTCAGTAAGGTAAAAGATTAACAAAGCATAGTTACTTTTACATAGTTCCCAGCAGTTGTGACATCTGAAAATGTAAATAGCACTTGCTTGGTAGCTCAGCTGGTTAGAATTGCTCCTGATAAACCAGGGTTGCAGGTTCCATCCCCAATCAGGGCACAAACAGGAATCAGCTGAAGAATGCATGAAGAAGTGGAACAACAATTTGATATTTCTCTCACTCTAAAAATCAATAAATTTAAAAAATGCTAACAGCCTTAAGTTAAAAAATGCATTTGGTATTTCCATTTTGTAGATAACATTTTGAAATAAAATCATTCCATGAGGCCAAATACATAAAACATCTAAAGTGTCAGCTTTCCAAAGCAATTATCAATTAATATGTATACCGGACATCTCTTTACCCTTGTCACCACTCTACCCCAGCTCTTCCAGTGCTTGTCAGAGAGCCACACAAAGAAACCACTCTCCCCGAGAAGATGACCGCACACAACGCATAGAGAAACAGCAATCGGTGTATAAATGTTGAGGGGAGAAATCAACTCTAAAACATATGTTATTTATACAAACTAGTTACAGAATATATTGACTAGCGGGAGGAACCTCTCTTACTTAATCTCTAGGAAAACAATATTTATAACAAAGTCTAGGGCAAAAGCGCTCTACCCAAGAAGGTGTGGCTTCTTGAGCTTCGGCTGTGGTAGCCGCAAGTCCTCACGAGGCAACCTACGGGTGAGTATACCAAGACGCCTCTTTCCTCGCCTCAAGCCGGACCTAGGGTGGGGATGGCATATAAAGGACTCTGTACTCTGTGCTTCCGGGGCGGGTAGATGGGCGATGCACCAAGAACGCATGCGCAGAACGAGCTCGTGCCTCAAGTTCACCCTGCAACCGGTACTGCGGTAGCCATGGGCCGCCGCCCTGCTCGCTGTTACCGTTACTGTAAGAACAAACCGTATCCAAAGTCTCGCTTCTGCCGAGGTGTCCCTGATGCCAAGATCCGCATCTTTGACCTGGGGCGGAAGAAGGCAAAAGTGGATGAGTTCCCTCTCTGCGGCCACATGGTGTCCGATGAATATGAGCAGCTCTCCTCCGAAGCCCTGGAGGCCGCGCGCATTTGTGCCAACAAATACATGGTGAAAAGCTGTGGCAAAGATGGCTTTCACATTCGAGTGCGGCTCCATCCCTTCCATGTCATCCGCATCAACAAAATGTTGTCCTGTGCTGGGGCTGACAGGCTCCAGACCGGAATGCGAGGTGCCTTTGGAAAGCCTCAGGGCACAGTGGCCCGGGTCCACATTGGGCAAGTCATCATGTCCATCCGTACCAAGGTGCAGAACAAGGAGCAAGTGATTGAAGCCTTACGGAGGGCCAAGTTCAAGTTCCCTGGCCGTCAGAAGATCCATATCTCCAAGAAGTGGGGCTTTACCAAGTTCAATGCTGACGATTTTGAAGACAAAGTGGCTAAGAAGAGCCTAATCCCTGATGGTTGTGGAGTTCGATATGTTTCCAATCGTGGTCCCCTGAACAAGTGGCGAGCTCTGCATTCCTGAGGTCTTGGACTGTGCTTCTTCTTTTGGCCATACTGGTCCACCAGATTTATGCTTATCATTAAAATTTACTAGAAAAAATATGCATGTTTAATCTTTTAAATATTTTCTTAAATTTTTATCCAACTTTTAGAATACAGATAATTAGAGAAATAATTTTTATGTCAATGCCAGAAAGTTTTAATGGTGAATGATCACTTTCCTTTCAAGTGAGAGGGAAACAATTTGTGATTTAATCAAAAGCTATTATAATTCTAATCCAGTTTTAATTTAGGAGAGTCTGAGACATATGTCAAAAGTCTTGTTTGTAGTGAAGTTATAATTATGCAGCTATTATGACCTTGAATAAAAAATAGCTAGAGAAAATTAAAGATTGATAAAGAAAATCCTTATTGATTATAGAAAATAAACAGTAGGGATGAAAATAAGGGCAGGCTTTAGATACATTTCAACTGTAATGTCTTTGAAACTTACAAAGCCTGTTCTTAAACTTGTCATGTTTTCCTTATAAATTTCTAAACATTTGTTTTTTAGAATTACTTTTCACCTTCAACTATTAGCCTTAGGACAATTGGGTATCACTGCAAAAGGTTTCCCTAGGCAAGCCTTACATTGTCTCATACTCCGGACACAACAGCCCAATTTTTTATTAATCACAAAACGGTTATTGGTTGACAACGGAGTTCAGATTGCTTGAATCTGAGTCGCAGCAGAACTAACATAAAAGAGAAAATGACACTAATTCCACCACTTGTGCTATAAAATGACCTGAGAGAGTTTGTAATCTGTAAGTGTTTGCCTTACATTAGTTACACTGAGCACACAGATGATTTTTGTTGTTTTGTTTTATTTTAGAAACTATAAAATTATGTGTCTCCACTACATTTTAAAATTCCACTTAACTTAGTTTTTTAAATCTCAATCCTACAAAGAGAGCTTTAAATTTTATTAAACTGACAACTCATTTTCAGAGTTAACATATTGAATGAAAGCAACAAAAGAATAACTAAACAGTATAGAAATTTGATTTTACATTGTTTCCACTTAATTAAAAAAAATTCTATTTCGCCTGACCTGTGATGGCACTGCAGATAAAGCATTGACCTGGAACACTGAGGTCACCAGTTTGCAACCCTAGGTTTGCCTGGTCAAGGCACATATGGGAGTTGATGCTTCCTGCTTCTCCCCCCTTCTCTCTCTCTCTCCACCTCTACTCTCTAAAATGAATAAATAAATAAATAGAATTAAAAACTTTCTATGTCAATCTTAACATTTTGTATCTCACTTGATATTTATTTCAGGCTCTTACTATGAGAGTTTTCTATTTATTTTTAAGCAAAGTTGCAGATTTAAGCTATGTTACTTTTCATATTTATATAAAATGTAACAAATAATAATATGAATATATAGAAAGGGCTCTTCAGGAAGAAGAGAAAAAGGCACTGTACTTGACATACCTTACCCAATTCTTTAACATTCCTTAAGTTTTCTAGGAAATTACGTCCTACGCAATTTGTAAATGGGGTTAAACCTGAGCCTGGTCTTCTGACCCCTGTCCAGCCCTATTTACTTTACCACACTGTCTAAACCTCTAAAACATTAAAATAAGTTTCTTAATTATGTGTTACTACAACTATGATGCAATTTTGAAAATATTTTTTATTTTCATTATTCACCTTTCCCTTCGGTTTCAAAATTCTCAAAAATCTTGACCTTCAAACTTGAAACTCTGTACTCAGTAAATACAGGGAGAAAGCTAAGGATAAACCAATGAAAATCTTTGCCCTAAAAAACTGGTGACTATGGAGGAGCAAGATGGCGATGGAGTAGGCAGACGTACCAACTTCCAACTCCCAGAACCAAAGTGGATTATAACTCAATTTTAAGAACCATCATCTGAATAAACCAACTTTGAACTAAACTAAGTGGACTCTTCAACCAAGGAACACAGAAGAAGCCACATTGAGACTGGTAGGATAAGTGAATATGCGAAGAGGGCAGCCTGGAGAGACCCGTGTGGTGGGAGGAGAGTTTGGCAGAGAGGGAGGGACCTGGGTCCTAGGAACAAAGCCCCAGCCTGCAGTCGCAGAGCTTAGAAGAGGCATTTGGACAGTATTGAGCTGTGAAACAAGTGAGGATACTGTTTGTGAGAAAGACAGTTTTCTCAGACCCAAGATTCTTTTTAAAGAGACAGCGCAGAAAACCTCTCTCACAACCACGCACCCAGGGCTCCTGGGAATGGGGACAGAGGAGAGGACCAGAGCATCAGGAAGATAGTGTGAACTGAAGGCAAAGGGACAAACACTCTGAGGGACAGCCACCCTAACCCCTGGGCTAAGTCACTTCCCTAATCAAAAACAAATATTTCCCCTGGAACTAGCAATACCAGCAAAGGGAGACAGGACACCCGCCAAACAAGTTCTCCCGTGGCAATTAGAGCAGAGCTGCTTAGAGGGAGGGAGATCCCAGGTCTACAGTATGGAGTGTTAAGGCCCTTCCTACTCTGCTGAGAGTTGATGGAGGGATGGTGGCGGCGGGACGCTGAAATGCGGTTCTGTCAGCGGGGGTGGAGGCCCCACCGGTGTTAGCTCTGTCTAGCCCAGGAGGGGCGGAAGGGACGTACGAAAGCAGTCCGGCAGCTGCGGGCCCGCCTGTAACCCCACCTGCAGGGGGAAAATCGGGAGACCAGGAAAGGGGCAGAGATCTGCTCTGCAAACCTGCACAAGCCGGCCCTGACCGTGGGGACAGGGCTAGGGCCAGAGATGGGCGGAGGCTCGTGGTTAAGCGCACGTCGGCAGGTCAAACAGGCCAGAGAAACCGCGGTTTGCCATCCTGTGTGCGTGAGTTGGCTTTGAAAGCGGGGTTGGGGTAGAGTACAGGATGAGCAGATGTTCGCAGCTGAGCACACACCAGCAGCCATGCCAGGCCCAATAAACCTTGGTTGGCAAACCTGCGCATGACGGCCCTGGCCTCGAGAGCAGGGATAAAGCTCCAGACGGGCAAAGGCTCACAGCTGAGAGAACATCAGAAGCCCCATCCAACCCGCGAATCTGTGGCCAGTAAGCTCAGACCGCGGGTGCTAGATGGAAGCTCAGAAACATGCTGGGTCCGCAGCTGAGCAAAGATACTCATCTGTACCCTTGGTGCTGAGGCTTGTGACTTGAGTGACATCCCCTCCCGCGGAGGTGAGGTGGAAATCACAGCAACAGCCGAAGTGGGCTGGCGCTAGCAACGCCCATACCCAACCACCCTAGGCAGAGGCAGAGGGAGTGGCGGGCCTGCAGAAAGACCACACCTAGAGAACACAAAGGCAACACCTACTGGACTCCAGTGCCCACAACTTGCTTATACACAGATAAAAAGGGCAGGCAGATGAATGCAAACCAAATAAATCAAGAGAAATCCCCAGAGAAGGACCTGAATGAACCAGATATAACCTAATTACCAGATGCAGAATTTAGAATAATTCTGATGATAGTTAGGATGATAAAAGAAATTAGAGCAACAATGGATAGTCACCATGAACACCTAAATAAAGAGATAACAGGTATAAAAAATGAAATTGAAATAATAAAAAAGAATCAGACAGAAAAGATAAATAGAGTATCAGAACTGAAGACCACAATGGAAGGAATTAAAAGCAGGATGAATGAAGCTGAGGATCGAATCAGCAAGTTAGAGGACACAATAAACAAAGGCACAGAAGCTGAGAAGAAAAAGAGACTCAAAAAATGTGAGGAAACTCTAAGAGAGCTTTGTGACAACATGAGAGAAACAACATTCGCATCATAGGTGTTCTTGAAGAAGAGAAGAGAGGAAAAGAAATAGAAACTTTGTTCAATCAAATCATAGGAGAAAATTTCCCTAAATTTTGTCTGGGAAACATTCCACACTTTCAAGAAACACACAGAAGTCCATTAAAGAGAAACCCAAAGAAATCTATACCAAGACACATCATAGTTAAAATACCAAAGATAATGGATAAAGAAAAAATTTTAAAAGCTGCTAGGGAAAAAGAGGCTATCACCTACAAAGGAGCCCACATAAGGATGACATCTGACTTCTCAACAGAAACACTTGAGGCCAGAAGGGAATGGCAAGATATAATCAAAGTAATGCAGAACAAGAACCTACAACCAAGACTACTCTATCCAGCAAGGCTAACGTTTAAAATTGAAGGAGTAATAAAGAGCTTCCCAGAAAAAGAAAGCCTTAAAAAATTCATTAAAACCAAACCAATTCTGCAAGAGATACTAAGAGGCCTCTTATGAACAGTTTAAATGGAGGAAAGAATAGAGCAAAAGAAGAATACAGCTTTAAAGAATAAATTGGCAATAAACAACTACATATCAATAATAACCTTAAATGTAAATGGATTAAATGATTTAATCAAAAGACATAGGCTAGCTGCACGGATAAAGAAACAGGACCCATACATATGCTGTCTACAAGAGACACACCTTAAAACAAAAGATGCACATAGACTGAAGGTAAGAGGATGGAAAAAAATATTTTATTCAAATGGAAATGAAAGAAAAGCCAGGGTAACAATACTTATATCTGACAAAATGGACTTTAAAACAAAGGCTATAGTAAGAGATAAAGAAGGACCCTACATAATGATAAAGGGAACAATTCAACAGGAAGATATAACTCTTATAAATATCTAAACACCAAATATAGGAGCCCCAACATACATAAAGCAGACTTTGATGGATATAAAGAGTGAGATTATCAGCAATACTATCATAGTAGGCGATTTCAATACCCCTCTAACAACACTGGATAGACCCTCAAGAAAGAAAATTAATAAAGAAACAGCAGACTTCAAGGATACACTAGATCAACTCGATTTAATAGATATCTTCAGAACTTTTTACCCTAAAGCAGTAGAATATACATTCTTCTCAATCGCTCATGGTATGTTTTCTAAGATAGACCACATGTTAGGACACAAAAATGGTCTCAATAAATTTAAGAAGACTTAAATCATATTAAGCATTTTCTCTGGTCACAATGCCATGAAACTAGAAATAAAACACAAAAGAAGAACTAAAATATACACTAGCACTTGGAAACTAAATAGCATGATATTAAATAATGAATGGATTAACAATGAGATCAAAGAAGAAATAAAAAAGTTTCTAGAAACAAATCATAATGAGCATACATCAACTCAAAATTTATGGGACACAGCAAAAGCAGTTCTGAGAGGGAAGTTCATTGCACTACAGGTATACCAAAAGAATCTAGAAAAAGCTCAAATAAGAAACCTGACCCTGCATCTAAAAGAACTAGTAAAACAACAGCAAATGAAGCCCAGGACCAGTAGAAGGAAGGAAATAATAAACATCAGAGCAGAAATAAATGACATAGAGGCTAAGGAAAAAATACAGAGGATCAATAAAACCAGAAGCTGATTCTTTGAAAAGGTAAACAAGATTGATGAACCTTTAACTAGACTCACCAAGAAAAAAAGAGAGAGAACCCAAATAAATAAAATTAAAAATTACAGTGGAGAAATAACAACTAACACAACAGAAATACATAGTATTGTAAGAAAATACTATGAAGAATTCTAGGCCAAAAAATTGGACAATCTAGGTGAAATGGACAGATTTCTTGAATCATATAATCTTCCAAAAATTAATCTGGAAGAATCAGAACACCGAAACAGACCAATTACAACAAGTGAGATTGAAACAGTTATCAAAAAACTCCCCAAAATGAAAAGTCCTGGGCCTGATAGCTTCACAATTGAATTCTATCAAATATTCAAAGAAGAACTGACTCCTATCTTCCTCAAGCTATTTCAAAAAATTCAAGAGGAAGGAAGACTTCCAAACTCCTTTTATGAGGCGAGCATAATTCTGATAAAAAAAAAAACAGGCAAAGACAGCACAAAGAAAGAAAATTATAGGGCTATATACCTGATGAATTTAGACGCTAAAATTCTCAACAAAATATAAGCCAACCGGATCCAGCAATATATGAAAAAAATCATACACCATGATCAAGTGGGATTTATTCTGGAGAGGCAAGGCTGGTTCAATATTCGCAAATCAATCTATGTGATTCATCACATAAACAAAAGGAAGGACAGAAATCACATAATAATTTCAATAGATGCATAAAAGTCATTTGATAAAATCCAGCACCCATTCATGCTCAAAACTCTCAGTAAAGTGGGAATACAGGGAACATTCCTTAACATGATAAAGGCCATCTACGACAAACCCACAGCAAACATCATACTAAATGGACAAAAATTAAAAGCAATTCCCTTAAGATCAGAAACTAGGCAGGGGTGCTCCCTTTCACCACTTTTATTCAATATAATTCTGGAAGTCCTAACTACAGCAAACGAACAAGAAAAAATAAAAGCCATCCAAATTGGAAAAGACGGAGTAAAACTGTCATTATTTGTAGATGATATGATATTGTATATTGAAAACCCTATAGTCTCAGTCAAAAAACTACTGGACCTTATAAATGAATTCAGCAAGGTGGCAGGATATAAAACTATTATTCGGAAATCAAAAATCGAGGGCGGGGCTAAAGCTCTGGACAGGCAAAGGCTCACAGCTGAGAGCACGTCAAAAGGCCCGCCCAACCCGCGAAACTGTGGCGAGCAGGCTCTGACTGCTGGTTCTGGGCGGAAGTCCGGAAACAGTCTGGGTCCGCAGCTGGGCAAAGGTGCTCACCTCTACCCTTGATCCTGAGGCTTCAGGCTTCAGTGACAGCCCCTCCCGCGGAGGAGATGCGGAAATCACAGCAAAAGCCACAGTGGGCCAGCGCTGGCAACGCCCACATCCAACCACCCTAGGCAGTGGCAGAGGGGGTGGCGGGCTTGCACACAGACCACACCTAGAGAACACAATGGCAACCACTACTGAACTCCAGTGGCCACAACTTGCTTATACACAGACAAAATGGGCAGGCAGATGAATGCAAACCAAATGAATCAAGAGAAATCCCCAGAGAAGGACCAGAATGAACCGGAATTAACCAAATTAACAGAAGCAGAATTTAGAATAATGATACTTAGGATGTTCAAAGAGATTAGAGCAACAATGGATAGTCATTATGAACACCTAAATAAAGAGATAATAAGTATAAAAAAAGAAATTGAAATAATAAAAATGAACCAGAGAGAAATGACAAATACAGGACAAATACAGTATCAGAACAGAAGACCACAATAGTAGGAATTAAAAGCAGGATGAATCACGCTGAGGATCAAATAAGTGAGTTAGAGGACACAATAAACAAAGGCACAGAAGCAGAAAAGAAAAAGGAAGAGAGACTCAAAAAATGTGAGGAAACTCTAAGGGAGCTCTGTGACAACATGAAGAGAAACAACATTCGCATCATAGGAGTGCCTGAAGAAGAGGAGAGAGGACAGGAAATGGAAACTTTGTTCAATCAAATCATAGCAGAAAACTTCCCTAAATTAATGCTGGGAAACACCCCACAAGTTCAAGAATAACACAGAATTCCATTAAAGAAAAACCCAAAAAGATCTACACCAAGACACATCATAGTTAAAATACCAAAGCTAATGGATAAAGAAAAAATTTTAAAAGCTGCTAGGGGAAAAGAGGCTATCACCTACAAAGGAGCCCACATAAGGATGACATCTGACTTCTCAACAGAAACACTTGAGGCCAGAAGGGAATGGCAAGATATAATCAAAGTAATGCAGAACAAGGACCTACAACCAAGACTACTCTATCCAGAAAGGCTAACGTTTAAAATTGAAGGAGAAATAAAGAGCTTCCCAGAAAAAGAAAGCCTCAAAAAATTCATTAAAACCAAACTAATTCTGCAAGAGATACTAAGGGGCCTCTTGTGAACAGTTTAAAGAGAGGAAAGAATAGAGCAAAAGAAGAATACAGCTTTAAAGAATAAATTGGCAATAAACAACTACATATCAATAATAACCTTAAATGTAAATGGATTAAATGATCCAATCAAAACACATAGGGTAGCAGTTTAAATAAAGAAACAGGACCCATACATATGCTGTCTACAAGAGACACACCTTAAAACAAAAGATGCACATAGACTGAAGGTAAGAGGATGGAAAAAAATATTTCATGCAAATGGAAATGAAATAAAAGCCCTGGTAGCAGTACTTATATCTGACAAAATGGACTTTAAAACATAGGCTGTAGTAAGAGATAAAAGAGGACACTACATAATGATAAAGGGAACAATTCAACAGGAAGATATAACTATTGTAAATATCTATGCACCAAATATAGGAGCCCCAACATACATAAAGCAAATTTTGATGGATGTAAAGGGCGAGATTAACAGCAATACTATCATAGGAGGGGATTTCAATACCCCTCTAACAACACTGGATAGATCCTCAAGAAAAGAAATTAATAAAGAAAGAGCAGACTTAAAGGATACACCAGATCAATTTGATTTAATAGGTATCTTCAGAACTTTTCACCCTAAAGCAGTAGAATATACATTCTTCTCAAGCGCTCATGGTACGTTTTCTAGGATAGACCACATGTTAGGACACAAAAATGGTCTCAATAAATTTAAGAGGATTGAAATCATATCAAGCAGTTTCTCTGATCACAATGCCATGATACTAGAAATTAAACATAAAAGAAAAACTGAAAAATTCTCAAACACTTGGAAACTAAATAGCATGATATTAAATAATGAATGGATTAACAATGAGATCAAAGAAGAAATAAAAAAGTTTCTAGAAACAAATGATAATGAGCATAATCAACTCAAAATTTATGGGACACAGCAAAAGCAGTTCTGAGAGGGAAGTTTATTGCACTACAGGCATATCATAAGAAGCTAGAAAAAGCTCAAATAAGAAACCTGACCCTGCATCTAAAAGAACTACAAAAACAACAGCAAATAAAGCCCAGGACCAGTAGAAGGAATGAAATAATAAACATCAGAGCAGAAATAATTGACATAGAGGCTAAGAAAACAATACAAAGGATCAATGAAACCAGAAGCTGATTCTTTGAAAAGGTAAACAAGATTGATGAACCTTTAACTAGACTCACCAAGAAAAAGAGAGAGAGGACTCAAATAAATAAAATTAGAAAGAACAGTGGAGAAATAACAACTGACACAACAGAAATACAAAGCATTGTAAGAAAATACTATGAAGAACTATATGCCAAAAAATTAGATAATCTCGGTGAAATGGACAAATTTCTTGAATCATATAACCTTCCAAAAATCAATCATGAAGAATCAGAACACCTAAACTGACCAATTACAACTAATGAGATAGAAACAGTTATCAAAAAACTCCCAAAAAAGAAAAGTTCTGGGCCTGATGGCTTCACAAGTGAATTCTATCAAAAATTCAAGGAAGAACTAACTCCTATCCTCCTCAAGCTATTTCAAAAAATTCAAGAGGAAGGAAGACTTCCAAATTCTTTTATGCGGTGAGCATTATTCTGATCCCAAAACTGGGCAAAGACAACACAAAGAAAGAAAATTATAGGCCTATATCCCTGATGAATTTAGACGCTAAAATTCTCAACAAAATATGAGCCATCCAGATCCAGCTATATATGAAATAAATCATACACCATCATCAAGTTGGATTTATTCTGGAGAGGCAAGGTTAGTTCAATATTCGCAAATCAATCAATGTGATTCATAATATTTACAAAAGGAAGGACAAAAATCACATGATAATTTCAATAGATGCAGAAAAGGCATTTGATAAAATCCAGCACCCATTCATGCTCAAAACTCTCAGTAAAGTGGGAATACAAGGAACATTCCTTAACATGTTAAAGGCCATCTACAACAAACCCACAGCAAACATCATACTAAATGGACAAAAATTAAAACAATCCCCTTAAGATCAGGAACCAGGCAGGGGTGTCCCCTTTCACCATTCTTATTCAACATAGTTCTGGAAGTCCTAGCTACAGCAATCGGACAAGAAGAAGAAATAAAAGGCATCCATATTGGAAACGAAGAAATAAAACTGTCTCTATTTGCAGTTGATATGATATTGTATATAGAAAACCCGAAAATCTCAGTCAAAAAACTACTGGACCTTATAAATGAATTCAGCGAGGTGGCAGGATATAAAATTAATACTCAGAAATCAGAGGCATTTCTATATACCAACAATGAAGTGTTAGCAAAATAAATTAGGAAACAATCTCCTTCATTATTGCAGTCAAAAAAATAAAGTAGCTAGGAGTAAATTTAACCAAGGAGGTTAAGGACTTGTACTCAGAAAATTATAAAACATTGATAAAAGAAATCAAGGAAGATACAAACGAGTTGAAGCATATACCGTGCTCATGGCTAGGAAGAATCAACATCATTAAAATGTCTATATTACCCAAAGCAATTTATAAATTCAATGCAATACCAATTAAATACCAATGACATACTTCAAAGATATAGAACACATATTCTAAAAATTATATGGAACCAATAAGAACACGAATAGCCTCAGCAATCTTAAAAAGAAAAAATGAAGCAGGAGGTATCACTCTTCCGGATATCAAGGTTTACTATATGGACATTATACTCAAGACAGCCTGGTACTGGCATAAGAACAGGCATATAGATCGATGAAACAGAACAGAGAACCCAGAAATAAACCCACAGCTTTATGGACAACTGATATTTGACAAAGGAGGAAAGTACATACAACGGGTAAAGACAGCCTCTTTAACAAATGGTGTTGGGAAAATTGGACATCTACCTACAAAAAAATGAAACTAGACCATCAACCTACACCATTCGCAAAAACAAATTCAAAATGGATAAAAGACTTAAACGTAAGCCGTGAAACCATAAGCATCTTAGAAGAAAACATAGGCAGCAAGCTCTCCGACATCCCTTGCAGCAATATTTTTGCCGATTTATCTCCATGGGCAAATGAAATAAAAGGCAAGATAAACAAATGGGACTATATCAAACTAAAAAGTTTTTGCACAGCTAAAGACAATAAGAACAGAATAAAAAGACAAACCACACAATGGGAGAACATATTCGACAGCACGTCTGATAAGGGGTTAATAACTAAAATTTTTTAATAACTTATAAAACTCAACACCAGGAAAACAAAAAATCCAATCAAAAAATGGGCAAAAGAAATGAATAGAAATTTCTCCAGAGAGGACACACAGGTGGTTAATAGGCATACAAAAAAATGCTCAACATCAATAATCATTAGAGAAATGCAAATTAAAACCACAATGAGATATCACCTCACACCAGTCAGAATGGCACTCATCAGCAAAACAACACAGAATAAGTGCTGGCAAGGATGTGGAGAAAAGGGAACCCTTCTGCACTGCTGGTGGGAATGCAGACTGGTCCAGCCACTGTGGAAAACAGTTTGGATATTCCTCAAAAATTTAAAAGTTGAACTGCCTTTTGACCCAGCTATCCCCCTAATAGGAATATACCCTAAGAACACCATAGCACTGTTTGAAAAGAAGAAATGCGACCCCATGTTCGTGGCAGCATTGTTCACAATAGCGAAGATCTGGAACCAGCCCAAGTGTCCGTCAGAGGACGAGTGGATTAAAAAGCTATGGTACATATATACTATGGAATACTACTCAGCCATAAAAAATGATGACATCAGATCATTTATAACAAAATGGATGGACCTTGAAAACATTATATGGAGTGAAATAAGTAAATCAGAAAAAAGAAAAACTGAGAACAGCATGATTTCATACATAGGTGGGACATAAAAGTGAGACTATGAGACATGGATAAGAGTGTGGTGGTTACGGGGTGGGGGGCGGGAGGGAAGGGTGGGATCGGGAAGAGGAGAGGGACACAGGGAAAACCAAATAGTAGGTGACAGAAGACAATTTGACTTTGGGTGAAGGGTATGCAACACAATTGAATGATAAGATAACCTGGAGATGTTTTCATTGTACATATGTACCCCGATTTATTGGTGTCACTCCATTAAAATTAGTAATAATAAAATAAAAAAATAAAAGAAAAATCATAACATTAGATTCTCTTATAATGTATTAAAATAGATATCTACAAATATTAAAATAACAATAAAAATTATAAATGACATGCAAAAGAAAAAAGAAGAAGTATGAAAATATTTTAACAGTTTTATTGTTTCTTTGTTGGGCATTATTTAACATATATTCATTAGTATTTTATAACTCTTATAACAATCTAGTATTGAGTACCTCTTTTATTGCTCTTAATTATTTAACGCATGAAATAATAAACTACCTTTCAGTATATCATTTTTTTTAATTCTTTTTTTTATTTATTCATTTTAGAGAGGAGACACACACACACACACACACAGAGAGAGAGAGAGAGAGAGAGAGAGAGAGAGAGAGAGAGAGAGAGAGAGAGAGAAAGGAGGGAGGAGCTGGAAGCATCAACTCCCATATGTGCCTTGACCAGACCAGTGCAGGGCTTTGAACTGGCGATCTCAGTGTTCCCAGGTTGATGCTTTATCCACTGCACCACCACAGGTCAGGCCGAGTATATCATTTTTTCATAACTAAAATGGTCATTACGGCAGAGAACTGGTTGTTAAATTAACTAAATCCCACCACTGGTGCACTATATTAATTAGATTTGGAAAACCCTTTCACAAATGACCATTAGCTAATCCACCATCTGCCCCCTCAAAACATGGGTTTATACTAAGCATAATTATTTTGAAATCCTTAATTTTTACAAAAAAATATATGCTAGATTTGACATGAATTAGCTATCACTAACATTGGCAGGCATTTTGTTTCCACTTTCACAACTTTATACTGCCTACCCTCACATAATTCAAGCAGGGCTTTCTGGTTTCTAAGACTGTCACTATTGACCTATGGACTGAGCTGAAGTCATTTAGCCCCGTTCACCTGTTACCTTTATGTTAATGACATAAGTTTGGGGGTTTTATCTTAATAAAATGATGGCTTCACTGTTTTTATTCAAATGCTCACATTGTATTTTTCTGAAGCTAAGTATTAAAAATAATAATGAGTATAGTCAAAAGTAAATTAAGCCCTGACCAATTGGCTCAGCAGTAGAGCATTGGTCCAGCATGTGGAAGTTCCGAGTTCAATTCCTAGCCAGGACACACAAGAGAAGTGCCATCTGCTTCTCCACTATTCATCTTCCTCCTCTCCTTTCTCTTTGTCTCTCTTTTCCCCTCCTGAAGACAAGGCTCCAATGAAGCAAAGTTGACCCAGGCACGGAGGGTGGCTCCATGGCCTTCTTCTGGCACTAGAATGGCTCTGGTTGCAATGAAGCAACACCCCAGATGGGCAGAGCATCACCTTCTGCTGGTGAATCCCTGTCAGGCGCATGTGGGAGTCTGTCTCTCTCCCCACTTCTCACTTCAGAAAAAAAAGAGTAAATTAAATTTTACCATAAATAATAATTCAAAGTCAGGTCATTGTTAGGCTTAACAATGGAAAATAAGGGAAGTTTTGGCATCAGGAGAAAGATTTGTTTTTGTTTATATTTAAATATTACAAAAATATTACTCCATTTTAGGGAGGCGAAAGAGGCAAAGAGAGAGAAGGGGCATCAACTCCCATATGTGCCTAGACCAGGAAATCCCAGAGTTTCAAACCAGTGACCTCAGTGTTCAGTGTTCAACGTTTTATCCACTATGCCACCACACTTTAGGAAAGGTGACTGGATTTGAATGGCAGCTTCTTCACTTACTTGAGAAAATTAGTCTTCTCATTCCTTAAATTTTCTCAATTATGAAGTGAGGTTAAAACACTATAATTGCAGAGGTTTCTTCAGGTTTAAATGAGATTTTGTATAAAATTAATAGAATTATGCCTTGTACATATTAAGTACACAAAATTAATGTTAAATGTAACACTTAATATTGATGTTATCACATTTGTTTCTGCCTCACTGCACTCATAGTGTTATTTTATTCATGATTTATGACCTTAAAATTCTGCTTTGTTAGCCATAACACTGGGAAACAATTTTTTTTTTATTTTTAGTAACATGAGGTTTAAAACTTTTTCTATATATTTCTGCATCATTGATTCCAAATCTGAAATTCTTTTTTTGGTGCATGCACTAGTTTTTATGCAATTTTAATTTCTTTCTGTTACACTTAATGGCATTCATTTGTTTTTAAATTGGAGTTAAAGGGCAACGACTCTTGGATTGAACATAACCACAAGGCAATTAATGTTTTACAAACATCACTTTTACGTAATTGTAGATGTTTTTAAATGCAAAAAATTATTATCTGATAAAAATACCTTCTTATTTTGTTTTAAGATTGAATCATGGCTTCTTCAAGTAGGCATAAATGTAAGAATAGTCCTGACACCTTCTGTCGTATATGTGTCTGTTACACATTTCAACGACAAAAGCATAATATTTTATCATTTGTGACACATGCATATATTGCCTATGTTCAAGTGCCCCTTGCCAATCAAGATAAGAATTGGGCTCCTCATATTGTGTGTCATAATTGTGAGGAAATACTTTGTGACTGGACAAAAAAAAAATGCAAAGGAATACCTTTTGGTATTCCCATGGTTTGGCCTGAACCTAAAGACTACAGCAGTGACTGTTATTTCTGTCTGATCCATACAAAGGGCATTGGCAAAAAAAAAAGGCATATTATCCCATATCCTAATATTCCTCGGCAATACAATCTATTCCGCACTCTGAGACACTCCCAGTTCCAGTTTTCAATGGTTTTATTTCTTCTAAGGATAGAGAAAGTGAAGATGATGATCATTTTGATAAGATGCCTGAGGAAATGGTTGTAGAATCTGAAGGGTCTTCTTCTGATGCCAAGCAGTCATTAAGCCCTCAGCAGTTTAGCCAACCCCAATTGAATGACTTAGTAAGAGATTTGGGCCTATCAAAGAAAGCAGCTGAGTTATTAGCCTCCAGTTTTCAAGAAAATAATGTACTTCACCAGTCAACTAAAGTATCCCATTTCAGGAAGCATGAACAGATTTTGGTGCACTTTTTTCCCAAAGACAAACACATTGTTTACTGTCACAATATCAGTAGTCTTCTCAGCCAGCTAGGTGTTACACTTACAGTCCAACAGAATGGCAGCTTTTTCTTGACAGCTTGAAGGGGAGTATGAAATGTGCTCTCCTAAAAAACAGTAATGTTTATGCAGCAGTTACAATTGGTTATTCAACTCATCTGCGAGAAGATTATATTGACATTAAAATTTTCCTCAACTTTCTGAAGTATGAAGAGCATAACTGGATCATTTGTGTGGATCTTAAAGTGGTAAATTTTCTGCTAGGACAACAGAGAGGTTTCACGAAGTATCTTTGCTTTCTGTGATTGTGAGACAGCCGAGCTTGGGAGAAACACTGGACACAGAAGGAGTGGCCAAAACATGAAACTCTGAAAAAAGGGATGCAAAATATTGTGAATGAACCTGTAGTTAATTGAGACAGAATCATTTTCCCCCCACTTCACATCAAACTTGGCTTAATTAAGCAGTTTGTTCAAGCTTTGAATAGAGAAAGAAAGTGAATGCTTTAAACATATTTTTTCTGCTTTTCTTGCCTTGTCTTTTGAGAAGATAAAAGCAGGTGTATTTGATGGACCTCTAATTCGAACCCTCATACGTGATGAAGAATTTACCAGGAAGATGAATAAGGAGGAGAAAGCAGCATGGCAGTCTTTTGTGGCAGTTACAAAAAACTTCCTTGGCAATAAAAAAGCAGAAAACTATAAACTTCTTGTTCAAAAGATGTTGCTGTCTTTCCGCAACATTAGATGTAACATGAGCATTAAGATTCACTTCCTGAACAGTCACCTTGATAAGTTTCCTGAAAATCTTTGAGCTGTTAATGATGAGAAGACTATTGCTGTAGCATCAAACAAGATTGTCCTCAACAAGTACACAAATGTAAGAGCTACAAATGCATATTTTGCCTGAATTGAATTTATATAAATACTGCGCAAATTTTATGATTAGGATAAGTGTTTTAATATGTTTTAGCTTGAAATTGTAGACAAATTCTGATGCGATCTTATTTTTTAGTGTATTAGTGTATTTACTGCATTATATAAATTATTATATTTTCACAATGATGATGCCCAAGAAGACATCCTACTTCATTATGTTAAACTAAATGTTGAAAATTTTAGAATAAGAGGAAAACCTAAAATCTTGAATTTCAAAAACTGTAGCTTATAGAGAAAAACTAATGTCAGATTTGAGATCAACATACTCGAATTAGGCAAGAATAAGTGTTTTTGTGAATGCAACAGAAATTTTGTTCCCCAGTGTAATTTAGTTGTATAATCTTGAGTCTAGATTTAACTGGATTCAATATTCTGAGTTGAGGTTTTGGGGTTTTTTTATTTTTTAGTTTTGTTATTTCAACTTTTATATTATTCTATTTTCTCATATATTGTTGGATCTCCTTCTGATCAATTGTGGTTTACCAGTTAACCTCTATGTATGACTCACTTATGAAGATTTCCTTTATTTTCTTTTTTCTCCCCAAAACTGGATTTTTTATCCACCCAAACTTTCCATATCTTTTCTTATTTTTTTGAAAGAATGATTATATGGCTGTTATGCCATTATTTTCTTACTGCTTATATGTGATGTAGACTGTTCTGCCTAGAACTTCTATTTACTCTGAAAGATTGTGGGTGAATTTCTTTAGTCACCTTTCATAAAGTTATTATTCACTTAGTCTTTTCTCTGTAATTTCAGGTCTGTGCATTGCTATAAACTTTTCCAAAGCCTCAGGATGAGAGAATAGGAAAAGGAGAGACATGAATCGTTACTTAGGGCCTTTGGTGGATGCTGAATTATGATTCTTCTTCTCAGATCCCATAATTATCTTATACCAAGGCCCATTCCGCTCAGTCAATGCAGTCTACTCTTCTAGCTGTGGTGTATTTCTTATCCTTGCCCTGCTGCTATTCAGTTCAGAACACTGGAAAACAGGAAGCCCAGTTCCTGAGGATCTTCGATATGGCTTGGGGCTCTACTTGTCAATACCTCCCTAAGTAGCAACTTATGCACTCGGTATTTTTGTCTCTATTAGGGTATTAGTAAAATATTTTAAAATCTCAAGTTTCTTTAGAAGGGCTTGTAAGTGTTTAGGGAGTTTTGAAGTGGTACATTTCATAAATGATTGTTATAAAATCCACTATATCTTCCACCTCTCAAAATATGGCATTATACTAAAATTATATAGCCAGAAATTTTAGTTAAATAATAATAATAAAATAACAGCTCTGGAATATTACATGAGAGTACTGTCTTCATTTTATATCTTCTGGCTTAAATTTATGATATGCTCCTTTCTTTGATGCTTTTGACTATATTTCCTTTTCACATAATTTATTTCATTAGGTATTGGGGAAAGAGTTTTTTTGATCTTGTTTTACTTAAGTTTATTCATCCAGAATTCCTAAGAATGCCATAGTAAAAAATTATCTACTTCTGGAAATTTTAACTTTAAAATAATTCATGTAAAATATTTTCACATCTGTAACAACCTTTCAGTTACATTTTATTGGTGTGCATTTTAATTATAAGTCAAAATACTGTGACTATCAAAATAAAGAATTTTTTAACATAAAATATAAAAATTTTATGTTTGTGTTTCTGTCTGTATAGCATCTTATTAACTTTTATTACATGTTAAATAACTACCTAATTAATCAGTTCTGTATATTATATAATTTTAAAAGGTTTCTGAGCATTAGGTTTGTGCTCCAGGTATTTAAAGAATAGAATCATATGTGCAGTAGAAACTATGTATTTTGAGAATTATATTGTTAAACTCTTCAAGTGCAATCTTTATGAAACTCTTTCTTGTTCCAAGTTCACTGGTTACTGATTAAAACAAGATAATAGGTTGTGGAGGAGGCTGGCATCTTTGGGGCAAAGAAGAGTTCTTACAATAGCAACTATTTCTTCTACTCTCTGAGTGGGTGGTGGGACATTACTTTGGATTGTTTGAAAATAGTGATTTTCTTTTGCTTAAATGTTATAAGTCATCGAACAAAAAACAACAACAAACATACTGTCATCAAACAAAAATAACAACAAAAAACAATCATCAAATAAAAACAAAAAAAAAAGCAGTCATCAAACAAAAACAACAACAAAAGAAACAGTGATCAAACAAAAACAACAACTAAAAGACAGAGATGCTGGTGGTGAGGAATGTGAGGGATGGCAGGACTGAGAGACTGTTGGGTCATGAGATTTGGAAGGCAGAAATGAACCAACAAGGATTATACTCACAAAGTTGGTGCAGAGTGTCAGGTACCACTGCAGTCCATAAATGCTGTGGGTGATTTGCTGAGGCCTCATTAAAGGACGGCAACAACCAACGTCAGTTCCTCCAGCCCCTGCTAGACTTTATCCTTTCCTTTCTTTAAAACTCAGGCCAGCTACCCACCTGAGCAGCTGTGCTGATGGGCATAGCTTTCTGTTCAGTCACATAGCTTAAAACACTTGAAACCCAAATTTCAGATTGTCCTCATGGGGTTCATTTTGTTCTTGTGGGTACCATTTGTAGCATCAAGTTTATTCATATTTGACTATGCATTCAGATTTTTTTCTCAATTCTCTGTTTTTCTGAGTCATAACAACTTCAGGTCTACCACAGGGCAACAACGTTCACTAGACTTCTTCACGGTCCCTGGTTGGTGACTTTGTAGTCTTTTGTCTGATCACCCACTATCACTTTAGAACTATTTTCCCAGCCATTCCCATTATTCTACAAAGTATAATTCCTATAACATATTGATTATTCCATATGATTCTTAGTACTTCTGCTTCCTTGAACAAACTAGTGGATACAGGAATGATCATTAAAATCAGGACAATATTAAAAATTAGTTTGGTGTAGCTATTGGAAAAGGAAATGTTTTGGAATATATAAACTTTTCTCTGGATCCTGGTTCTACTCTCTACTTTCCTTGTAACCTTGACGGTTTATTGAAACTTTGAAACTTTCAAGGGGTTAGTTGCTTAAACTTTAAAACAATTTTAACTGTATAATTAAGATTATTATGACAATTATGAGAACATGCACTTAGCAGTTTCTGGGATATATTATACTCTGAATAAATGTTGCTGATTATTATTATTTATTATTAAATAACTAGAACTTGAAAAGAGTTCACTGTATATAAACTATGCTCATTAATATACTTACCATGACTACAAAGTGAAGTCTAAATTGTACCTAATTTTAATGGCAAAGTTTCAAAACCCTGATATTATCTTTAAAATTCAATACTAAAGTATATGTTCTTTCTATTTTATCTTTATAAACACAACAATGATTAAACATTTACATTTGGGGTAAAAATCTCTAATAGGCATCATACTCCCTGTTCCCTGGTAAATTATTTCTAATTTTTTACAGAAGACGCATAAAATGTTTGTGAAATAACTATCGCAGCTTGTAAAATTTGCCCAGATTTTAACTTTTTACTACATGTTAATGTATTTTAAAGCATTTAGATATCATTTTAACTATATTAATGTGATTATTTGTATATATTAAGAATGGAATATTAAAAAATAATTATGTTTTATGGCAGTATGAAATACCAAAAGAATTTAGTACTTCCTTCTTATAAGTTACAGAGGTACATTGGTATATTATTTTAGATTTAATGTCATGATAACTTATGACTAAGTTAGAAAACCCATTTTTAGTCACCATAATTTTTTATTTTATTTATTTATATTTTTGGTGAGAGAGAAAAACAGATAGGGACAGTGTTGGTCAAATAAGTTTGCAAATATGATGTATATGTTTGCTGGCTTATAGTTTGCATTGGATGTGGGGGGACAGGCTGTAAGCAGACAGTATCATTGCAGCCTAAGGTTTAGTTTTAAGATTAAGCCTTTTCCACCCTTTTTGAAGTGGTGCACTCTCATGAGGAATCCCATTATGCCTCAGATAAGTGACTTTGTATCAGAGACTTCCTTGTTTGTATATTGGATTAAACGTTCTGATTTCTATACTATAACGTGGGGCAGACCAGGCGCTTGCTCTCTCTCAGTTCCTGAGATTAGCATCAGAGGGAAGAGCAGAGAAAGCCATGTGGTGTATAGGAGAAGCAGCCATTATGGCAGAGTGCTGAAGGAGAAGCCAGTTTGTGCAGAGTTTGTGAAGAGAAAGGAGATGGGGAACAAAGATGAATAAGGCTGGTGAGCTAGAAACCTTTGATTCTAGGAAACTCAGATAAGTCAGTGGCTTTGGGAGTCCTGAATGGAAAGGGAAGTGTTTTTCCACTGTGTGTATTTCTTGCCCGCCGGGTGCAAGCAAAGATTAAAAGGTAATAACCCATCAGTTCTTGGTTTCGTTGTTTCATTACCATTTGTCCAAATCAAATGTGAACCTGCATGGGCTTGTGGCTTCAATGATGGCCGTGGCTACTGGTTTTACAGACAGACAGACAGGAAGAAAGAGAGATGAGAAGCATCAATCCTTCTTTGTGACTCCTTAGTTGTTCATTGATTACTTTCTCATATATGCCTTGACCGGGGACTACAACAGAATGAGTGATCCCTTGCTCAAGCCAGTGACCTTGGGCTTAAGTCAGAAACCATGGGGTCATGTCTATGAGTCCATGTTTAAGCCAGCAACCCCATGCTCAAGCCGGTGACATCAGGGTTTCAAACCTGGGTCCCCTGCATTCCAGTCCGAGGTTCTATCCACTGTGCTACCACCTGGTCAGGTTACTTACCATCATTTTAAGGGATATATTAACATATAAGAATGGATTGTATAAGTTAAAGTCTAAAAAAGCATAGATTTTAATCATATGATCATAAAGATACTAGCCTAGGCATTGTTTTTCACTTTGGATTTTATCCCACTAACCAACTCACACATAATTATAATTAGTGTTCATGCTAGATTTCTGACTTATAAATATACTCTCTCTTGGTCTCTCTGACTTACAATCTCCAATGCACACACACATTTTGAGATTGTTAGTGAATTTTCTAGCATATCAGTAGTTTCATAATTTGTTCAATCTAATTGCATGCCAATCAACTAAGAGAGAAAGAAAAAAAGATTCTCTTCTGGAATAAAACTTTTTGAATATGAACCATTTCTAAAAAAGTGTAATATTTAAAAATTCAAGCATTATGTTTTAAACTTTGAGAAGAGAACAAGAATTACTATACTGGTATACTATTACCATATAATAAGTAAGAATTGGAATATTTTTTTATAGAAGACATGGTTAATCTTACTCCTAACTGATTCCAATTATGACTCTGAGAAGTCTTAGGGCAAAATATAGTTTGAATAATATAAGTCTCATTATTAACAGACAAAATCTAATGCATTGTTCATGCAAATATGAAGTAGTAGCTATGTGGAAGGTAAAACGTATTTTGTCTTAAGATGGATATATTAGATCAACTATGTTCCACTTATTGGTTAAACTGCCATATCTTGAATACTTGTAGTGGGATGCATCAGACTGAGACAGAATGATATCTGTAAATCAAATCACTGGGGTGGGATTCCACTTCCATCTGAAAAGTAGAACACTGTCAACAGAGAATAAGGAGACAGGTAACTCTGGGAAAGCAGTGATTATAATTAATAAAATTTCAAGAAAGCTCTTGGTATATTTATAGATTGGTGGAAAAAAGCGATGGAAATTTCAAGACCAATGAGGTTTAGAAATTTTAATATGAGAAAGGTCTGGCAACAGATATTTTCAGACACAAGTCTTGAGAATTGAGGTTAGCCACATGATTCCAGCTCCTAATAGAAGAATTATCAAGAAATACATAAGAAAAAGCCCACAGGTCTGGAAAAAATATAGATTGTTTATCAATGTAGAGATGGATCAAGTAATCAGAATTGTTATAAATGATCAAAATGATGTTCATGATCATGGGATGTACATCTGACTTTAAACTTGGGTAAATTGAGGTTGTGCCCTAGTCCATGTACTTTATTTACTTCAATGTATACTCTCACAAGCAATGCATGAAAGTTTCCATTCCCAAATAGTTCACCATCATTGCTTGGTTTTATGAACTTTCAGACATAATAAATTCACAATTTTGAAGTGAGGTTTAATTGTAAGTTTAATTTGCGATTCTTCTGAGGAGCTTTTCACATATTTTCAAATGCTCTTTGGCCATTCATGTTTCTTCTTCTGTGAAATGACACATTCTTTCTTTTGCCCATGTTATACAAAGTTATTGTTATTTTGCCTTCAGATTTAGACATTTTCTGAAAACAAGAACTTTATTTTATATGCTGCTTCTATCCCCTGTTAATTTGTAGTTTATCTTTTCAATCTCTTTATAGCCTTTTAGATGAACTAAAACAAACTTTAGTGTGTTTGGATTTACCCAGTCATTATTTCTATTGTTTTTACTTCTCATATTTTCTTTTCAGAGACAGAGACAGACAGAGAGAGTCAGAGAGGGATAGATAGGGACAGAGAGACAGGAATGGAGAGAGATGAGAAACATCAATCATCAGCTTTTTGTTGTGGCACTTTAGTTGTTCATTGATTGCTTTCTCATATGTGCCTTGACCATGGGGCTACAGCAGACAGAGTAACCCCTTGATCAAGCCAGCAACTTTGGGTCCAAGCTGGTAAGCTTTGCTCAAACCAGATGAACCCACACTCAAGCTGGCAACCTCGGGATCTCAAATCTGGGTCCTCCGCATCCCAGACTGACACTCTATCCACTGCACTACCGCCTGGTCAGGCTTACTTCTCATATTTTCTTTAAGAAGTATTTCTCTGTTTTTTGGTTATAAGCATATTTACTAATTTTATTGTTTTTGCAAGTTTGCCTTTATTTTTAAAGTATTCAATCTACAGTTAACCTTTGTGTACAATAAGAGAGGAATCTAATTTTATATTTTAAATTATGAATCACCAATTTTTCTTATAATTTACTGAATTGTCCATCATTTTCCATAAATTTTTGTACCTAATTCTGGGTTCTTTCTTCTGGTCCATCTTATTATCTTTCTTATTATAACTTTATAAAACATCTTGGTATAATAGTAAGTTTCCTTTCATGTTCTCATTTTTCTTTCATATCTTTCCACTTCTATATTCAATTGAGATCAGCTAGTCAATTTTGAAGAACACATGGCATTTTAATTGGAACTGTGTTAAATCTATAGACGAAGATAAACAAATACATATGATGTTATATCTCTTTTTTCATAAGCATGTGATATCTTTTTAATGTTTTAGATTTTATTAAAGTCATTCATACAATTTTTAAAATTAAATTTTTGGGGTGAATTTGGCAATAAGATTATTTATTCATACAATTTTATAATTTTCCTTTTAAGAAAATTTACCAGATTTATTCCAAGAAAACAATTTTATTACTATTATATACTATATCTTTTAGTTCACATTTTCTAATTTGTTATTACTGGAATGGAGAAAAATAATTGAACTTATATACAGTGGTCCCTCATCTATTGTGAGGGATCGGCTCCAGAACCTCCTGCAATAGGCGAAAATCCATAAAATAGAGACCTTATATTTATTTTATTATTTATATTTATATATATATATTTTTTAAGGCTTTATAAACCTTTCCCACACTCTTATAAACATTTTCTATGCTCTTAAACACTTTCTAGACCCTTCAACCTATGAATTTTTAACAACATATAAAATTGTATATGGGTACTCACCAATGAATACTAATATGTTTTAATTAACATTTTTTATATTGTAAATTTTTTAGGCTAGAAAATGTTTTTTACTGCACAATTACAATAATAAATATATAAAAATATCTATATTGCAAAATCCCTCAATATAGAAAAATATCCGGGATCCAAAGTTAGGTACATACAATTTAAAAATCCATGATACAGTGAGACCTCGAAAAGTGAACCGCGATATGGTGAGGGATGACTGTATTAATCTTTTAACAAGTAATATTGTTAAACTCATCTGTTTATTCTAATGATTTATCTTTTGGTTCTTTTATTTTTCTTATTTTGTACATAGGCTGTGATATCTACTGCAAATTATGACAGCGTTTTAAGCAATCCAATCTTTATATATTTTCCATTCTTAGTGTGCATACCAAGGCCTCCAAAATGATGTTAAAAGAAGTGGAGATAGCCTGACCTGTGGTGGCGCAGTGGATAAAGCATCGACCTGGGAACACTGAGGTCGCCAGTTCAAAACCCTGCACTGGTCTGGTCAAGGCACATATGGGAGTTGATGCTTCCAGTTCCTCCCCCCTCTCTCTCTTTCTCTCTCTCTCTCACTCTGTGTCTCCTCTGTAAAATGAA
The DNA here is from genome assembly GCA_037038555.1 of Rhynchonycteris naso. NCBI lineage: Eukaryota > Metazoa > Chordata > Mammalia > Chiroptera > Emballonuridae > Rhynchonycteris > Rhynchonycteris naso. Next base: position 127,579,924 of record CM072999.1, read on the forward strand.
TAAAATAAAAAGAAATTAAAAAAAAAAAGAAGTGGAGATAATAGGTATTTTAGCCTAGGTCCTACAGAAACTAGAACTTGAAATGGTGTTCCTTTTGTGAGGTGAAAGGCTGCAATGTTAAGAGCTGCAAATATGTAAAAAAAAGTGAAGCAAGGTAATACGTAAAACAATAAAGATAATAAATGCAATGTGTCCCAATGAGCCACAAAAAGGTGATTGCTCATGAGGTGCGTTAGCTTTATATATGGGCTATCCAGAGAAAATAAAATGACATATCAGAGCCTTCTCCAGAAGAGAGAGAGACTCTATCTAGCCCTCTTCTGTCCCTCACTTTTCAGATGAGATTGGGCATGTTCACGGTGGTATGGCCTTAGACAAGTGGTTCTTAACCTTTTTTGAGGTACCGAACCCACCAGTTTCATATGCGCATTCACCGAACCCTTTTTTAGTGATAAATAAAATATAATTTTTGTTTCCAAATTCAAGACATAGGTATATATTTTTTATTATTATTAATTCTAATGGGGTGACACCAATAAATCAGGGTACATATGTACAATGAAAACATCTCCAGGTTATCTTATCATTCAATTGTGTTGCATACCCTTCACCCAAAGTCAAATTGTCCTCTGTCACCTTCTATCTGGTTTTCCCTATGTCCCTCCCCTCCTCCCTATCCTACTCTTCCCTCCCTCCCCCATCCCGTAACCACCACTCTCTTGTCCATGTCTCATATTCTCACTTTTATGTCCCACCTATGTATGAAATCATGCTGTTCTAAGTTTTTCTTTTTTTCTGATTTACTTATTTCACTCCATATAATGTTATCAAGGTACATCCATTTTGTTATAAATGATCCGATGTCATTGTTTCTTATGGCTGAGTAGTATTCCATGGTATATATGTACCATAGCTTTTTAATCCACTCGTCTTCTGACGGACACTTGGGCTGGTTCCAGATCTTCGCTATTGTGAACAATGCTGCCACGAACATGGGAGAGCATTTCTTCTTTTCAAACAGTGCTATGGTGTTCTTAGGATATATTCCTATAAGTGGGATAGCTGGGTCAAAAGGCAGTTCGATTTTTAATTTTCTGAGGAATCTCCAAACTGTTTTCCATAGTGGCTAGGTATATTTTTTTTACTGGTGTACAAAATGAGCCGTGCATGAACATCACCTTGCTCAAAGAACAAAACAAACAAAGTGCATGAATTCACAACAAATTACGGTATTACTTTATTCTGGCCTCTGCGACAGAGACTTCTCTGAACCCCTGAGACTGAATCATCAAACCCCTAGGGTTCTATAGAACCCAGGTTAAGAACCACTGGCTTAGACTGTCTCTCACTTTTCACTGGCCAAGATCCATTAATGACTGAACTTCTGATTTATACTGTCTGGTTGTTACTATGGAAGCCAGATTCCATTGTACAATTTTGTGCGGTATTTGTCTAAGTCTGAAAATGATAAGGTGCTATTAATAAGATGGAATCTGAGAAATATCACAAGGCTTGTCACCCTACAGAGCAAGCATCTTAGTCTGTTCTTGATTTTGTGGACTGACTTTAACATTTACCATTGGCTTTACATTTATTGTATGATTCAATAGATACATCATATTGATTTAAGGAAGTTCCTTTTTATTCCAACGTGTAGTTTTTACTTCTTTTTTTAATCAAGAATAAATTTTACATGAACAAAAAATAAAGACAAACCACACAGTGGGAGAACATATTCGACAATACGTCTGATAAGTGGTTAATAACCAAAATTTATAAAGAACTTATAAAACTCAACACCAGGAAGATAAACAATCCAATAAAAAATGGGCAAAAGAAATAAATCAACACTTCTCCAAAGAGGACATACAGATGGCCAATAAGCATATGAGAAAAATGTTCCACATCTCTAGTCATTAGAGAAATGCAAATTAAAACCACAAGGAGATACCACCTCACACCAGTCAGAATAGTGTCCATTAACAAAACCACCCATAGTAAGTGCTGGAGAGGGTGTGGAGAAAAGGGAACCCTCCTGCACTGCTGGTGGTGCAGCCACTGTGGAAAACAGTATGGAGATTCCTCAAAAAATTAAAAATGGAACTACTTTATGATCCAGCCATCTCACTTTTAGAAATATATCCTAAGAACACCAAATGACTGATTCAAATAAAAAATGTACCCCCCCCCCCTTGCCTGACCTGTGGTGGCGCAGTGGATAAAACGTCGACCTGGGAACACTGAGGTCGCCAGTTCAAAACCCTGCACTGGTTCGGTCAAGGCACATATGGGAGTTGATGCTTCCAGCTCCTCCCCCCTTTCTCTCTCTCTCTCTCTCTCTCTCTCTCTCTCTCGCTTACTCTGTGTCTTCTCTCTAAAAATGAATAAAAAAATAAAAGAACTGTTCTTTTAAAAAATATGTACCCCCCATGTTTATGGCAGCATTGTTTATAATAGCCAAGATCTGGAAACAGCCCAAATGTTCGTCTAGACAAGTGGATTAAAAATGGTGGTACATATACACAATGAAATACTATGTGGCCATGAAAAGACAGAAGTCTTACCTTTTGCTACAACATGGATGGACCTGGAATCTACTATGTTAAGTGAAATAAGCCAGGCAGAGAAAGAAAAATATCATATGACCTCACTCATTTGAGGAATCCAATGAACAATGTGAACTGAGGAACAGAATAGAGGCAGAGATGGGATAAAAGGACCAGAGGGAAAGCGGTCAGAGAAAGAGGAATGAGAGTATGGGATCAGAGAAGGGAAAGAGATTTTTAAAATTATAACACAGAGTTATAGAGAGCAGAAAAGCAAATCCTGGAGGGAAGAGGGGAGGGGGTCAAAGTAAATGCTGATGGGAACATGGAGGTGGGGTAAATGTATTTGGTGTGACACTTGAATTTATGTAAACACAATAAATTTAAATAAATAAAAAGAGAATAAATTTTACGAAAGATATGTAGATGCCAAATAAACTCATGAAAAGATATTCCACATTGTATGTCAGCAGGGATGTGCAAGTTAAAACAATGAGCTACCACTGCATACCTATTTAGACTGTCAAAAAGCCAGAACCCTGACATCAAATGTTGACAAATATATAAAGAAACAGGAACTCTCCTTTATTGATGTGGGAATGCAAAACAGTACAACCAGTTTAGGAAACAGTTTAGTGGTTTCTTACAAAACTAAATATGTTCTTTTTATGAGATCCAATAGTCATGTTCTTCAGTGTTTACCCCCAAAAGTTAAAAACCACACAAAAATCTGCACATGAATATAGATTTGTTCATAATTGCCAAAATTTGGAAGTAACCAAGATGTTCTTCAGTAGGTGAATAGATAAATAAACTGAAATGTTATTTAGTGCTGAAAAGAAATGGGCTATCAAATCATGAAAAGATATGGACTAAAATTAATTGCATATTACTAAGTGAAAGGTGCCAATATGAAAAGTTTACATTGCCTATGATTCCAACTGTATGACAGAGGAAAAGGCAAAGTAGAGACAGTAAAAAGATAATTGTTTGCCTGAGGTTGGGGTGGGGGATAGAGGGATGAATAGGTGAAGCACAAAAGATTTTTAGGGCAGTAATTGTCTTCTGTGTGGTCTATAATAATGGAGGTGTTATTACACAGTTGCCCAAACCCATAGAATGTGCAATACAAGATTGAACTATAATGTGAACTATAGATTTTGGATTATTATGGTGCGTCAATATAGGTTTATTCATTGTTACAAATATAGTGCTCTGTGGGGTTGGGGGGATGTTAATAATGGAGGAAGGAGGAGGTATAAGGGAAATCTCTGTACATTTTGTCCAATGTTGATGTGAGCTTAAACCTGTTCTAAAAAGATAGTCAAGAATGAATATTGGATTTTATTAGACTTTAATTAACATAATATACCTATTATTTAAGGCATTTATTATTTTTCTTCTATTATACAAAATGACATTCTGTCTTTTGTAATTTTCCTATAGAATTGTCACATGTCTTTTGATGAGGGGTAGTTCTTCATGTATAACAAATAGCAATCTATTATCAAGTTCACAAGTTTAATTTAGCAGCTATTTTTAGTTATATTAATACTAAATACTAAATATATTATAAAAGTGGCATTACAGATGGTTGAGTTTATGATGGACTATTCAATACATGGTGCTAGAATAATTGACACCTAACAGTTTAAAAATGTAGTTAATTTTTGTGAATTGTGACTTATTCATAGAGGATTATAAAACATATATAAAATTAAAGACTAATTAAAAACTGAAAACATCCTCCAGATTAAGAAATATACACTACCAAGTGTCTTAGAGAGAGCTTATTATTTTTGGATCACATCTTCTTCTTGCTTTATAAAGGGACCTGATTTTTATAGTAATGATTCCTTTGTTTTTTTAATGTTTTTAAAATAAATGTATCTATAATCATTATACTGCATAGTCTTGACTACTATTATATAAGCAAAATACCAATTATTTACTGTCCTTTGAAACCCCAGATACATTTTCTTTTCTTTTTGTTGTTTCTCAGTAAAGAATGCTCTCCCTATGGCAGTACCCTGAATCAAATTATCTGCTTAATCAAAGGTGGATTAAGGTCAGTTCAGGCCCCAGACACATAAGAAAATATAAGGCCCCTTAAAAAAAGAGAGAGAGAGACAGGAAAAATAAAGATACATGTTAATCATATTTTTAAATAAATAAAAAATATGTACAATTAATGTTAAAATTGCACATATGAAACCAAACTTGGTGTCATTAGAAAAAAATGTAAAGTTGTAATTTTGAGGGGCCCTTCAGAAGTCGGAGCCCAGAGTCTGTGTCCTGTGTGCCTGCAGTTAAATCTGCCTCTGTCCTTAATGCAGTTTGTCTTCCACAACACACTGTAACACAGGGGGTCCACACCCAGAAATGGATCTGACTTTATTGCAGGATCCCAAAGAAACCACAAGGAGGACCAGATGGAGCAGACATAGCCTGTTTTGCTTACATGCAGGACAGCACAGATGGCGGCCAGTCAGTGAAAGCTCTGAACCCTGCACGGTGGGGTTTAAATGGCTAAGCCCTGAGCAGTTACTTAAGAAAAATTCTGTCTACTGCAAGCAAGCAGATGACCAGGAGTAGGGGTCAGGATTCTATTCTGTGTTGTTCCTTCTTGGTACATATGTGGTGACTCAGTTCTATTACTCTTAGTAAAACCTTAGTTATAGTTCTACTACCACCCTCTGTCTCATGGCCTGCAGTCAATGTCTGTGACCACAGTGCCATGCGGCTGGGGAGGGGGAACGACCATCCAGCATCAACACCTCTCACACAAACAGCTGAAAATATGAGAAAGGAGAAGAAATCTTTTGAACAAGAGAAAACAGATTCAGATATACCAATGGTAACTTTGTATGTTTAATTGTGATATCAATGTTAAGAGATGATTTGCAAAAAGAGATAAAATTATAATTCCCATACAGATAAAAATATGAATGAATGTTAACCATGTTATTTAATTCTTAATGAGAAAACCAGAATAAAGTTATAATAAACTCAAAATTTAAAGAACAGACATATTTATGAATTAAGGATATTAAAGTGAGGCCTGACCAGATAACTAGGTTGGGTGGAGCACCGTGCTAAAGCACAGAGGTTGTCAAAGTTCGATTCCCAGTCAGGGCACATACAGGAGCAAATCACAGTTTCTGCCATCTCTGTCTGTCTCTCTCCTTTCCTCTCTCTCAAAAATCAATAAAATAAAACACTAAAAAATACATTTAAAAAGATAAACAGATGCTAACACTTAAAAAAGGAATATTAAAGTGAACGTATAAATGGAAGCAAAATTAATTTTTCCACAGCTGAGAGAAAGGTCAGTTGAACCACTGCCTGACAAGGCTGAGTTATATTTCTAAAGACAAAACATTTTCTGCTTTTGCTGTCCATTATATACAAATTATAGAGTTGTAAAATAGCTCCCAGAAAAACAAATCTCAAAAAAATTGAATGTTGTGCTATATATATAATACATAGTTTTCACTGAAACAATAACTTTCCCTATAGTGACATCAATCTTTTAGTCGCATTTATTTGGGTAATCAATATTGTCATATTTAGCACAACAAATGACTATGTGTGACAAATATTGCCATATTAATTTTCCTTTCTGTTATGTCTCCTTTCAAATCATCAAAATACTCATATTGGTCCCTTTGTATTACATTTTATGTTCCATCCACTGTGAAGCATCTTTAGCCTCAGTTTATTCTTCCTTTCTCATAAATCTACTCAGACTTGAAGTTTTCTCACCCAAGTGAAGACTTTGTAGTGCTTCATAGCTCAGGGCCAAAGAAGCATGGAGACCCCTGTTTTTTGGACAAACGATGTGTTTCAAGAATGGACATGAGATCAATTACTGTTTGATTGTTGTGTATTTGTACCTCTGGGCATTCTGAGATGATACTGTTTTTTATTAATTTTTTTAAATCTCTTTTTATTTATTTATTTTAGAGATGAGACACAGAGTGAGAGAGAGAGAGAGAGAGAGAGAGAAAGCAGGGAGGAGCTAGAAGCATCAACTCCCATATGTGCCTTGACCAGACCAGTGCAGGGTTTTGAACTGGCAACCTCAGTGTTCCCAGGTCGACGCTTTATCCACTGCGCCACCACAGGTCAGGCTGTTTTTTAAAGGGTGACATTAACCCCTGCTATATTGCAAGCCTTCTGTTTAAAGACTGCTTTTGTTTATCATTGTTTAAAATTGCTTTTTATAAATGAAAAAAATTTTATTTGATTCCAGGGAGGAGGTTTTGGTTAAGCAATTATAAGTTATGTCTGAATTTTATTATAAGTCATCATCAAGAATACCAGTTTTCTTAATTTGTTTTTCAAATTTATGTCAGGACCTAAGAAAAGGGCTGTGTTCCGTGTAGAGATTCCTCCTCTTATTCATTATACATCTAACATCCTTCTGTCTGAATTCATTTCTCCATATTTTAACTGTTTCTACTTATTTCTTTGTTGTTTGATGCTTCAAAATTTATTTCTTTTTTTTTTTCATAGCAACTGAGCTCCTATGCACAGAGATCATGAGTTTTCATGGGCAGTGGGGTAATGCAGGGACCAGGAGCATAGACTTGCTTCCATTCTCTGCCACTTACTAGTTGCCTACGTTTCTGAAGTGTTAGTTTCTTCTTATAAAAAATTGGTGATGGAGTGAAAATGAGATAATCTCTATAAAGTGCTTCATACATTGATCATAAAATATTTAATACTAAATAGTTATTAACTATTATTATGTCACAATTCCCTGCTTGCCCATTACCCTTGTTCTTGGGCCCTTCTCTATATTTGAATACAAAATAAAGGACTAAAAGATTTATGCACAGCAAAAGACGAATTAACAAAATAAAGAGACAACTCACTCAATGAGAAAACATATTTGCTGATATGATTGATAGGGGGATAGTAACCAAAATTTATAAAGAAATTGTAAAACTCAATACCAGGTAAGTAAACAATCCAATCAAAAAATGGGCAAAAGAAATGAATAGACACTTCTCCAAAGAGGACATACAGATGACCAATAGGCAGATGAAAAAATGCTCAATATCACTAATCATCAGAGTAATGCAAATTAAAACCTCAATGAGATATCATCTCACACCTGCCAGAGTGGTGCTTATTAACAAATCAACAAACAAGTGCTGGCGAGGGTGTGGAGAAAAGGGGACCCTCCTGCATTGCTGGTGGGAATGCAGACTCATGCAGCTATTGTGGAAAACAGTAAGGCACTTCTTCAAAAAATTAAAAATAGAACTGCCTTTTGACCCAGCTCTCCCACTTTTAGGAATATATCCTAAGAATACCAAATCACTGATTCAAAAGGAGAAATGCACTCCCATGTTTATTGCAGCATTGTTTATAATAGCCAAGATCTGGAAACAGCCCAAGTGTCCATCAGTGGACGACTGGATTAAAAAGCTGTTGTAAATTTACACAATGGAATACTACATGGTTGTGGAAAAGAAAAAAATATTACCTTTTGTGACAGCATGGATGGATCTGGAGATTATTTTGCTAAATGAAATAAACCAATCAGAGAAAGACAAATATCATATGATCTCACTTATATGTGGAATCTAATGAACATAATACTTTGAGGAACAAAGTAGAAACAGAGGCAGGGTCACAAGGAACAGATTGACAACTGTCAGAGGAAAAGGGTAAGAGGGTGCAGGATTAAAAAAGTGAAGTGGTTAGCCAAATTATATATGCATAACACATAGATACAGACAATAGGGTAACAAATCCCATAGGGAAAGAGGGGATGCAGGTAGGTGGCAGGGTGGGGGGTAATGGGGGTGAAATGGGAATGGAAAGAGAGTTTGTATGGGGCATGGAGGGCATGATGTAGGGGTTGGAGAGTGTTATATTGAGTGGGTCACTTGAAACCATGTCAACATAATAAATTAAAAATAAAAAAAACTAGTATTACTGAAAAAGTAATAATATGATAAGAGCTGATATTTAGTGTTAATTCACTGTATACAAATCAACAAATTAACTGTTATTTTTACACCTTTAAACAAAATTTTCTTCAAATTTTATTTGTGATTTAGTGTTTTAAAATAAAAACTTGAGATACAATGCATATACCATACAAACCACTTCAAAGTACAATTCAGTGTTTTTTAGTATACACAGAATTGCTCCACCATTATCACAAATATGTTCAGTTTCACCACTTAACCTCAAAAAGAAAGCTCATACTCATTAACTGTCACCATTATTTTTTCCCAAACCCCAGCCCTAGACAGTCACTAATTTAATTTCTTTCTCTCTCTCACTCTTATATGTACAAAACACTCCAAATAAATGAAATCATACAATATGTGGCATTTTGTTTCTGGTTTCTTTCATTTTGTATAATGTTTTCAGGGTTCATGGATATTATAGTATATGTCATACCTTAATTTTTTATTGCTGAATATTATTTCATGTAAGTATATACCACATTTTGTTTACTCTTATATTAGTTGATGAACAACATTTGATTTGTTCTGATTTCTGGCTTTTACCAAAAATGCTACAGTGACTATTTGCATACAAGTTTTTGATTGGACATACATTTTTATTTCTCTTGGGAATATACCCGAGAATATAGCAGGATCATATGTTAACTCTTTGTATAAACTTTTATTAAGTATGTACTAACTTATTATAGTAGCATTAGGAAAGTAATGTAGATGGCTTGGAAGAAAATGGGAGCAATGAAGAGCATGGGTAGATATTTTGGAGCTATGCACTATATATACAACATGATGATGGATTAGAGAGTGAAGATGGAAAAATAATAAGAATAAAAATTTTTTGATGGACATAACTAGTGTATTTGATTTGATGAATTTGGAGATACATATCCACCTATGAAAACATCCTCACAATCTTTTCCTGAAGTAAAAATCCATTTTTTTTCACTCTTAAAAAAATAACAACACATGCACATTTAGGAAGTATATTAAAATCCCAGATACTGATTAACTATCACAAAAAAAGGGAAAACATATCTCAGAGTGTGCTACCATTTAGTAACCCCAAAATCACTTCATCTATTTCAAGAGCTGTTCTGCTTTAAAACATTTCCCTGTTTACCTCTTTTGTTTAAAAGGAAGATATTCATGTATTTTTCAACTAAGTCTTTCTATGTTTCTTTGAAAAATCAATTTGTGACCCAAACACAATTATTTTATTCTTTTCTGAAAAGTAGAAGTTACAATTAAAAAGGCTGATTTTATATTAAATGACACGGACTGAACTCTGTCCAAATATATTTACTTTGAAGCAAAATGGGTCAGTGAAGTTGATTCTTCTTATCTCTTTAAATACAATTGAAAAAATAATGTGGTGTAGGCCGACAGTTTTAAGTGAGTGGAATTGTGATTTGTAATACTAAATGAAGTAGCAACAAAAGAGGCATCTGGCAGGTAAGTAGCTATATAAGTTTATAGAAATATTCTGGTTTACAGGTTTTACATACAATATTCAACACAAAATACACTTTCACATGAATTTTGTGTTAAGAAAATCAATCTGTGAAAGAAATTATCAAGTTCAGTATATTGTGATTAACAATGTCAAAGCAATTATATACTATAGTTGCCTTTAATGGAGTTTTTCTATTTGCAAACTTTAAACTAAAATGCTTTACTTAGCATCTTATTCATTTTATTGAACCTAGAAAATCCTGCATCTGTCTCTTTTTGGCAGAACAAATTCCTTTGTGTTTGACAAATGTAAACAAGTAACAGAAATTTCTGTGCACAAAGTGTTTTCCCCTTTGTTAGTAACAAGGTTCTGATCTCTGCAAGTTTTTGAAACCACTTGTATATAAAGAGCTTTGGATAGCATAAAATAAAACTTTTTCCCTCTAAAACAATATTAATATTTTTAAGAAGACATTTGCTTTGAAGACCATCATCATGCATTTTAGCTAAAAACTTTAAATCATGTTTTTCCCTTTATAGCATACTTTTGGTTGTGCAAGTATTACCTAAAAACAAGAGAATAAAAATAGAAAAAGTAAAAAGTGAAGATAGGTGAGAGTCCTCCATTTTATAATTAACCTGAAGGTCAAAAACAAAACCAGAGAACCAGGTATTCCTGCCACACCACGACTGCAAGGTCTACAGGACTAAGTATGATGAAAACGGTATGCAGGGAAAGGTGGGTTTGATGGGGGAGTTAGAGTTCAGTTCTAGAAACATGTAGGTCAGAGTTACTGTGAAAGTCACTAAGAGAGAAATATGAAGCAGACAAAGGCTATTGGCCTGCAGATAATGAGTATGGAAAGAGAACTTGCTAGATAAGCAGAGGAGGAAAAAGCATTGTTCTTGCTCACAGTTATGGCCCAGCAGCTTTCTAGCACACTGAAACTAGCTGTAATCACACATTTTCCTGTGCTCCTCTCTATCACCCCGATGGCCAATTTATCCACAGTAGCATATTTACAGATCTGTTTACAGAATTGAAATTTTTCACCGGAACTGAGGCTACATTGCCTTGGAGCACTATAGGATTTAATTAAACCAGCATGAAAGAACTGATGAATGGCTTTCCTTGCAGGGGAGAAAGTGGTGCAAGGCAGAATTTCTATAGAAGATTTTTAGCCCTTACTCAGTGGCTAGGATACAAAATTGCTACTATGTATTGAAAGCCAACCAGAAGTTATATTTATTTACTTTTGATTTTTTCAACATTGTTATTTTCACCTGTTGTTTTTAAGCTAGTCTTCTCAGGCTTTACTGAAGGTCAAAATGTGATTAATGAAAATTATATTCTCCACCTAATTTAGTGAACTACATAACTAATCCATATTTATTTATTTCCTCCACTATCTTACTACAAATGTAAATACTTTGTCATTTATAGTTTCTTTTCTATTCCAGGGAACATTCTTTTTCTACTCCATCTTTGTACTTTGATCTTATTTTCTATTTTCCTAGTCCCCACATTTCAACTATAAAATAAAATTTTGTTTTGTTAAAGGCTTTCTGGTTTTGCTTCAGTCTTTCTTTGATTTTTCACTCCATTCTACCTTTTTTACCCTCTGTTTTGGACATAGCTTCAAATTTGTCCTAATTAGGCACTGATCTTTCTCTTTCTCTCTCCCTCTTCCTCTCTCTTTCTCTCTCCATCCCTCTCCCTTTATTTTTTTATTTGAATGTTTCTTGGTCAATTATTATTTGCTTCTATCCCTTGATCCCTTTACCTTTTTACTTGTCTCCCAACAAGTTATATATCTTTTAATTTCTCTGCTTTTCCATTTACCTGTCTATATCAGGCTCCACAAATTACTACCCTGAATTTTATCCTGCAGTTGTTATACTTCTTTTGTTCACATCCTACTATTTACAGATAGCTCACAAATCTTCAATCAAGACATACGTATAATACAAAATATTCTTTCTCTTTGACTTGGAGATTTCACAATTACCTTTGAAGATTGTTTCATTTAATGTTCAGAAATTTTGAACACAAATTTGGAGACTTGCTCTTAAATGAGCTGATTTCTTTGTTTCCCACTTGACTTAATGACCTCACTTTGTACATAAATTTGGAGACTTGCTCTTAAATGAGCTGATTTCTTTGTTTCCCACTTGACTTAATGACCTCCATACAACTTCAATTTTTTTCTTTTCTTAATTATGAACCAGAATGTGAAGGATTCAAGGAATCAAGCTTAGGCAGAGCTGACGTTCTTTAAGCCTTCACTTGAACAAGATTAGGTGTGTTTTATTGAAAAAATATTTATATACAGAAAAGAAAGAAGTATATTTTTAACCAAGCATAAAAATATTAAAGACCACAGAGGCAAATGTGAGAAAAATACATAAGATTTCTAACAATGGGAAAATGGGGGGGGGGGAATGCAGGGTGATAGAAAATGAAACTATTTTCTCTTGATTACTTCCCTCTTGCTTAAGCTTGTATTTCTTGGAATTTTATTTTTATTTCTTACTTTACTTCTAATTAAAATTAAAAATCATTACATGTTCTTCCTAAATTTTATTGCTAGCCATTAAGAAAAGTACATTATATATATAAAAAAGTCCAGCCTAAAAATGTAAGATAGTACCTATAAGAGATTAGAAAATAAATATATTGGTTTATAAATATTTAACCAGTTATTGGCATAGAGTTTCTAAAAACCCTTATCATTTCTTAAGTTATAAGAATACTACAAGTGTCTCTTGTCCAAATATTTGGTCTTTGACCGAGTCCCTGACACATGTTTCTAAATCCTTATAAATCCCTACATGGTTAGAGCACTAAGAAGATTTTTTCTAAAGAAGTGACTCCAAGTGGGTTCTTGGGTGACTCCTCATGGGGTCTTGTCACTAAAAAGACCAAGCCATGATTAGGAAGTTGGGATTTTCAGCCTTCTTCTCCATCATTCAAAGAAGGGAGAAGGACTGGAAAAAGAGTTAATAAACATGTTTATGTGAGGAAACCACAGAATCCCAAGAGTACCAGATTGCTGGAAGGTGATGCACCCCAACTCTATGGGAACAAGAAGCCCTGGACTCAGGATACTCTCAGACCTCACCCTAGGCGTCTCTTCATCGGTTGCTCATCTATATCCTTATTATACCCTTTAATAAACTGGTAAACATAAGTAATTATTTCCTGAGTTTTGTGAGTCCTAACAAATTAATCAAACCTGAGAAGAAGCTATCAAAACCTCTGATTTATAGCCAGTTGGTTTAAAGCACAAGTGATAACCTAAGCTTAGAACTGGTGTCTGAAACATGTGTGTATCACAAGGAGAAATCAATCTTAGCATTATGAAACTGAAACCCTACCCTGTGGTACCTAACATTATCTCCAGGTAAATCATGTTAGAATTGAGTTTAATTGTAGGACACCCAGCTGCTTGTGTTCGAGAACTGCTCATTGGTCAGGGGGAAACTTCCACACAGTTGGCAACTAAAAGTGTCAAAAGTAAAGTGTTTTCTGTAAAGTTAGAGAAGATACACAGGACAAAGGAACCCACACTAGGAAAGAACTTAATTTCTTCCTACTGAGGAACGAGAAAATCTGAGAGTTTTTGCTTTGCAATACCTCAAAAACAAAAGTAATAAAATGAGCTAGTTTTAACTTCTAAGTCCCATAAATGTGTGTGTCTGTGTGCACGTGCATGTGTGAAGAGATGAGAAAGAAAAATGCAAAGGTGAACCAGAGAGCTTTTTTGAAAAAAGAATGAAGCTCCCATGGAAATTTTGGGATAGAAAGGCAAATATGAAGAAACAAGTTCAAGGAGATTTTGAAGTGGTGTGTGTGGGGGGAGGTACCTAAAGTAAAGGATGTGAAGCAGACTTCAGTTAGAATGAATGAGTTCAAGGGGGAAACTATATGTAGAATGAAGGAAAATCAAGAAAGATTCTCTAAAAACAGAGAGAGAGCTAAAGTCACCTTTAATTAAGTAGAGTTGACATTGCTAAGAAGAAACTATTATAGGCTCTGTGCTAGTTTGGATGTTACATATGTCATTAAAGGATTCCACTTAAAAAACATCGCATGACTACCTATTAAGGACTGTGCTCAGCAAGGACACAAGAACAAGTGAAACATGTTTTCTACACTCAGGAGTTTATAGCTTGTTACCAGGAAATGAGACACATATACAGGTAGTAAATACATAACATAATTTGACTAACTCTACATTTTAAGTACAGTATAGAAAATAGTTTTAGTTTTCTGCATAAATAAAGAGGAAAAGCTCAAAGCATGAAGTTGAATGTGAGTTGAATGATCAAGGATGAGCTGCATTTTGGTTTTGGGGATGAAATAAAGAGTATTCCAAATTAAAGGTATATAATTATAAAAGATATAAGTGGTCAGGACCTAAGGAGATAAATTACAGCACTTACCTGTGTAAATATTAGTGAAGAGTTTATTGCAATTATAAAAATATATTAGGAGGTGAATGGGATTAGATTATTATCTGTTACATACATTATTTTATTCTATTGGCTATAAAAAAACTAAGAAAATATTTTAATTAGAATACAGTACTGTGATCACAGTTATGCCTTAAGAAATTGCTACCTATACAAGGGTGATAAATTATTTGTAGAAGGAGATTAACAATATGCTGATATAATTGTTAAAGCAAGAAATAATAAGAACATTAGTACTTAAAAATGGAAATAACATTGGGGAAACATTTTTTGTTGCATTTACAAAAACACTTGTTATTACCTAATTTGAGTGTGCTGTTCTCAAATATGACACTGGTCTTTCTCTGTAAGCTACAGGTTTTTTTTGCAATTCAAGATTTTAGGTTTTCATCTTATTGTAAAATTTTCAACATTTACTTTAACATAACAAAGTACATTGTCTTCTTGGGCATCATCTTTGTGAAATTATAATAATTTATATAATGCAGTAAATACACTCATACACAAAAAGTTATGATTGCATCAGAATTTGTCCACAATTTCGAAATAGAACATATTAAAAAACTTATTTTAATCATAAAATTTGCACAAAACTTACTTAAATTCTGTTCAGGCAAAAATTTGTGTATGTACCTCTTGCATTTGTGTACTTGTTGAAGACAATCTAGTTTGATGCTCCAGCAGTAGTCTGTTCGTCACTAACAGCTCCAAGATTTTTGGGAAACTTATCAAGGTGACTGTTCAGGAAGTTAATCTTTTTTTTTTTTTTTTTTTTTTTTTTTTTTTTTACAGGGACAGAGAGAGAGTCAGAGAGAGGGATAAATAGGGACAGACAGAACGGAGAGAGGTGAGAAGCATCAATTATTACTTTTTTGTTGCCGTCGCAACACCTTAGTTGTTCATTGATTGCTTTCTCACATGTGCCTTGACCGCGGGCCTTCAGCAGACCAAGCAACCCCCTGCTGGAGCCACCGACCTTGGTCCAAGCTGACGAGCTTTTGCTCAAGCCAGATGGGCCCGCGCTCAAGCTGGCAAGCTCGGGGTCTCGAACCTGGGTCTTCTGCATCCCATGCCGATGCTCTATCCACTGCGCCACTGCCTGGTCAGGCAGGAAGTTAATCTTAACGCTCATGTTACAACCAATGTTGTGGAAAGCCAACAGCATCCTTTTAACCAGAAGTTCATAATTTTCTGCTTTTTTGTTGCCAAGGTAGTTCTTTGTAACTGCCACAAAAGACTGCCATGCTACTTTCTCCTCCTTATTCATCTTCCTGGAAAATTCTTCATCATGTATGAGGGTTCAGATTTGAGGTCTATCAAATATACCTGCTCTTATCTTCTTGAAAGACAAAGCAGGAAAAGCAGAAATAATATATTGAAAGCATTCACTTTCTTTCTCTATTCAAAGCCTGAGCAAACTGCTTCATTAATCTAAGTTTTTTTGTGAAGTGGGGAAAAAGTGCTTCTTTCTCGAGCATGAAAAATACAGGGTCATTCACAATATTTTGCATCCCTACTTCCAGAGCTTCACATTTTGGCCACTCTTTCAGTGTTCGGTGTTTCTCCTAAACTCGGCTGTCCCACAAACACAGAAAGCTAGGATACTTCATGAAACCTCTCTGTTGTCCTAGCAGGAAATTTAACATTTTAAGATTCACACAAATGATACAGTTATGCTCCTCATACTTCAGAAAGTCAAGGACAATTTTTTGTCATTATTATCTTCTTGCAGATGAGTTGAATAACCAATTGGAACTTCTGCATAAACATTACCGTGTGTAGGAAAAAACATTTCAGACTTCATTTCGAGCTGTCAAGAAATAGTCACCATTCTTTTGGACTCTAAGTGGTAACACCTAGCTACTGATATCATGACAGTAAATGAAGTGTTTGTCTTCGGAAAGAAAGTCCACAAAAATTTGTTCATGCTTCCTGAAATGGGATACTTTAACTGATCAGTGAAGTTCATTATTTTCTTGAAGCCTGGAGGCTAAGAATTCAGCTGCTTTCTTTGATAGGCCCAAATCTCTTACTAAGTCATTCAATTGGGGTTGGCTAAACTGCTGAGGGGTAAATGATTGCTTGGCATCAGAAGAAGACCCTTTAGATTCTACAACCATTTCCTCATGCATCTTATCAAAATACACTTGATCACCATGTTCACTTTCTTCGTCCTTAGAAGAAATAAAACCATTAAAAACTGGAACCAGGAGTGTTTTAGAGTGTGGGATAGGTTGTATTGCTGAAGGAATATTAGGATATGCAATCATATGCCATTTTTTCTTGCCAATGCCCTTTGTATGGATCAGGCAGAAACACCAGTCACTGCTGTGGTCCTTAGTTTCACGCCAAGCCATGGGAATACCAAAAGACATTTCTTTGCGTTTTCCTTTTGTCCAGTCATGAAACATTTCCTCACAATTATGACACACAATATGAGGAGCCCAATGCTTGTCTTGATTGCCAAGGCAAACTTGAAAATAGGCAATATATGCACATGTCACAAATGAGGAAATATTGTGACTTTGACATTGAAGTGTGTAACAGCCACATATATAACAGAAGGTGTCAGGACTATTCTTACATTTATGCCTACTTGAAGAAGCCATGATTCAGTCTTAAAACAAAATAAGATGGTGTTTCTATCACATAATAATTTTTTACATTTAAAAACAACTACAATTATGTAAAAGTGATGTTTGTAAAACATTAATTGCCTTGTGGTTATGTTCAATCCAAGATTTGTTGCCCTTTAACTCCAATTTAAAAACCAATGCATGCCATTAACTGTAACAAAAAGAAATTAAAATTGTATAAAAACTAGAGCATGCACCAAAAAATAAAAAACAAAACGGATTTCAGATTTTGAATCAATGATGTAGAGATATATGGAAACAGTTCTAAATACTTATGGAACAGAAAATGAAAAAAAATTGGTCCCCAGTGATAGTATAAGGAATAAATGAAAGAGAAAGTAACTCAACATATCAAAGCTTGAATGTCTGAAAGATGAAGTTCTCAATCTTAGACATTGATTTCTTCAAGTTAATGTTTTATTTACATGTAGTATGTAAATATAGCTGTATGGTCCCCAATAGCAATGTATTTCCAATCCTGTAGGAGAATACCCTGCATAGTAATTTAATATAATTTGTATAGTTATAATTTGTATAGTTTAAATAGACTTTATAGACTTTATGCAAGAAGTAGATATAAGGATCTTTTTTTCTTAAAAGGAGATGAATATATTTTAAACTTTAGTAACAGTTTGCTGAGAAAATCACAGATGTTTTGGGATTCCCTTCAAATTTGAAATAATATGAGACATAAAACTATTTTTTCTTAAATATCAGAAGAAAATATGAAAAATCTTTGAACATTTCTTTACCCAACTTCACACACCAAGTAAAGTGCCATGTTTAATGCCTGACTAAAGATTGTACGTATGTTTGGTTGGATGTATGTGATTGACAAGAAACATTTGCAATAGTGTTTGGGTTGAATTTTCTCACAGTTTTATTTCATGTCTTTTATGAAATCCTCCACGTGATGCAAAATAACTTTCTTGAGATGAAGTAATATTGACTGCTTGAAAAATATATATCTCATCAAGATCTAGCCATACCATGGGAGATCTCTCCAGGTCAAGGAAGAAGAGAAGAAAACAATGCCTTGAATAGAATAACCACTTATAGTTAAATATTGTTACTCAAGAGCCAATGAATAGCATAACCAGCAGCTTAAGCAGCTCTTTTACAGCTGTGTCTTAACACATGGTGAAAATACAAAATCTAGAACAAAAGCTGTTTCAATGCCCACGAACCTGAGTGTAGGCAGAAGACACCATTACTGAAGTCTAATCATTGGTCCTGTTAGAACACAGGAGTAAAGGCCAGGTCACGCATTGATTGGCATTTGAGCTAAGATAGGAGAAGGGCCAAAACACAATCTCTCTCCTGTGTGGAAAACTATAAAGTTAAGTAGGCTGCCTCCAGTAGAAGTGAGAGGTAGCTTTATCTTGGCCTGAGCTCTACATCCTAGATGTTGTCTGAAGATGCAGAAAGGACTCCAGTTAGTGCAGGTACAGGGAAAGGGGGAGGGTGTCCTCCCAAACGTTTTTCTCCTTCAATAAAAAAAACTCCAGTTAATGTCTTTTATATATTTGGTTTTGGCAAAGATTTTGTTGGAATAAAGTCTTCAGAAGCCAGTTTTGGTTTTTGTTGTGGTGTTGTTTTCTTTGAGAGTACTGGTGTAGACAGCATGATATTGGGAACCCTAATGAAAATATTAAAATGTAAAGAGGTTATATTTTCTAACTTGTCTACATTTTACATAACTGGGGCTGGGAATTCTTTGGAGAGACAAATTAAGGATGTTCAGGGGGATGTAATTCCTGACATCCTTGTATTAGATTTTACTTTTGAAATGCTTACAACTTTGTACAAAGAAAGAAAAAAGCAGTTATTCACTTCCCGAACTCTTTTACTCCTGAAAGTAGAAAATGATATTTAGAATTACAAAAATAAACTTATGGTGCTCAATATGTTTCCTTGCTCAAAAAGCAAGCAACTGAATCCTGAACCTTGTCAGTTTTTACTCCATAAAACCTGGGTCTTCCAGCTCCTCTTTGTCAAGTGTAGCTTTTATAGAGAGACAGACATACTCACACACACAGAGGCACAGATACTTGTGTGTGAAAAACAGAGGGAAGAGGGGAGGGAGAGGAAGACAGAGATACAGAGAGAGGGAATAGGTAGAGTGTAAGGCCACAGTTTTACAGAAAAGAAATACAGTTTTTTACTTGCCTGTTTAGTTTTGCTTCTTCTCTAAAAAGAACTTCTGCAGACATATGGCAAAATAATAGAATAAAGTCACAGAAATATTTGGTGCCATGAATAGCAATTAGTAATTTAAGACATTTTGGTAAATATAAAGCATAAAACTTTTAGACAACATTAAATACCACCATGTATTCCCCATTTTTCATTTCACTCGTTAGGCAAAGCTACTCTCCTAGTTCAATCTTAAATCTAGAGGAAAGAGTGGAAATGTAGATGGCGTTATTGGAATGAGGGGTGTTTGTTCTGAGTGCACGGGTTAAAGAGGGTTTAGAAAAAGCATCATACAGACAACCCTGGAGGGAAGGACCAAGTCGATGAGGCCTCTGTCATAATCACTGTAATGCCACTGCTCCACTATCTCCACACCCCAATAGCTGCTCTTCAGACTCAATTTTTTTACTAAGTTATTGAGGTTTGATAAAACTATTACTATTAAGATACCAAAAAAAGAAATCATAAAACTTTTCCCAGAAAAGTATAAATTTGTTTAATGCATATTCAAGCATCAGTAAGAAAAGTAGCAGAAGAAACATCTATCTAATCTGCCCTACTTTCTGCCAGATTCTTGTTGTATCCCTCACTATACATGTCACTATGAGACATGTATTATTGTCTCCATTTTATAGTGGAAGGCATTAAATCTCAGCCAAGTCTCTTGCCCAGTGCCACATAGTCCAAAAGGAAGCAGAACCAGAATTTGAGCCAAGAATTTGCTGAAAAGAATGTTCATGTTGTACATGGACTTCCAGCGGCAATTAAAGATAGAATTCAATGATAAATAAGAATAATTCTAATAATAGATGATCAGGCACTGTTGGTGGCTGGTGGTAGGTACATGTGTTCTCCTAACCATGTTACAGAATTTTTACCGCCCCACCTCACATACCATATCACTCTGAGGGAGAGATGTGTTCACAGAAGAACTGGAAATTATTATACTTCTTAGAAACCATGCACCCCAAATTCTATAAAGTCTCAGGACAAAAGAGAATTAAAATAAACTATTATTATATTATTACTTTATTCATATATTAAACTTACATGTGACTTGTGGGTAAATTTTTTTTTAAATGAAAGTCTTAGGTTCCTACCAGAATATGATTGTCTAAAGCTTAGTGGTTCTCTCTGTTGCAAAATTGAGCTGACATACATTCATTAAATATAATAATTTTTTTAAATTAAAAAAACAAGCCTCTTATGCAATTCTGAATTGCTTTCCTGGGTGTTTTCATCTTGAGAACAGCAGGTGAATATGAA
The DNA here is from genome assembly GCA_037038555.1 of Rhynchonycteris naso. NCBI lineage: Eukaryota > Metazoa > Chordata > Mammalia > Chiroptera > Emballonuridae > Rhynchonycteris > Rhynchonycteris naso. Next base: position 127,600,486 of record CM072999.1, read on the forward strand.
CAAGTTCAAACCTATTTTTATTTTCCAGTAATCCCAAATGCCTTAGCTTTGCAAGCTAATAGCTTCCAAAAAACATGTTGAGCTTGGCAGGAAGGAGAGTTCTGAAAGAGAGACCAGGCTGAGAGAGGGAACAAGCTCTGGGTTTAAAAGCAATATTTGCTCTGAGCAAATTTAAAAGCAATCAGTGTAAATATGAAATATTTAAGGCTTGTGTCTTTCTAATTCTAAAATTTGGAAGAATATGAACTGACTGAATTAACCTAAATTTCTTTTTATCCTAAATCAAAACATATTTTACACTAAAACCAGGTAAAGGGTTATGACAACAAACACCAGCTATACATAGTACCATAAAAAATACACAAATTATGGTCATTCAAATCAATACATATATTTTAATAAAAACAGTCATGACAACTTGTGAAATGGTGAAAAAAATGTAAAACCATCCTTTAGAATAATGTTGACAGTCTAATTATTATATTAATGCCACTTTGTTGAGATTTTGTGACTGAGAAAACTTACCTTCCCCCAAAAAAGATTTTATTTATTTTAATTATTTTTATTTTTATGTTCCTAAAAGTAACTGTCATTATGATTGAACACTTTCCCCTAAGTTTGATGTTTGCTTGTTCAATTATTTGGGTGCAAAAATTGTTCTTGTAATTATAATATAAATAATAGATTTTTAGAATGAACCTAATTTCCCACTTGCGTATTGAATAAATGATTGATTTTGCTTATTATTTATTACCTTATATGTAGCTTGGAGAATTGAAATTATATACCCTTGCTATACCTCTATTAAAAATAACACATTACTCAGAAATGGCAGGGCAAATATGTATTTTACATATTTTCGAAGGCATAGCAAGGAAGCATTTCAAAGGAAACTCTTTTTTACCTTTTGACACAGATGACAATGAATGGTAATAAAAATGAAATTTCTCTCTGCAAGAGCCATCTGGGCTCCTGGAAATATATATGTCTTTAAACTATACATAGAAAAAGTAAAGTTATAAATGTCCATAAGAGTGATGATAAGGCAAATTCTACACCAAGAGGCAGAGAGTGATGATAAGGCAAATTCTACACCAAGAGGCAGACACAAAATGGAGACATTTCAAGTGAATCAATGAAATCTCTTTTCTTCAGCCTCTACTTGGGGCATATTTTAAGGCTGTAAAGGAAGGTGGGGACCAATTGAGCCACAGCTGATGTTTCAGAAGTTGCAGTTCCAGTTCTATTGATGAACAACTTGGAGTTAATCCTTACCTTTCTGACAGATGGCCTGAAAATGAGCCATGGTCTTCCTTAACAAAGTGATCTCAGAGCCAGTGAGGTACAAGAGCTCACAACTCTGCTCCAAACAGTTTCATTTTTACTGTTATCATATGATTGCCAAAAATTAAATGAACCTCCTTTAGTAGAGTTTCTTGGTACACATTCAAAAATAGACTAAATATATAATACTATCCCAGCCATCTATGAGTAATACATTTATTTACAAAGGGATTGTTTGCAACACAACAAGGGAAAAAAATTTTAAACACAGAGCTACCCGTTAAGTAAAAATCAACAATAGCAATCATTTCTTCAATAAGCCCATGGGAATTTAAATATGCTCTGAAATGATTATTTATTATTGTTGTTATTATTTATGCTGTACCTTCAAGAGAATTTCTTGGAGAATTAACAAAGGAAACTTCTTGCCCCCAAACAACCACCCAAGCAATGAGTGCATAGAAGCATAAGAGATCAAAAAAGATATGTAATACTTGCTTTCTGGATTTATGCTTTTTAAACCTTTGGGACATTCAGACTGATGTTTACAAATGACTGTAGATATTCAGTTATAGAACTCAAGATTAAGTTCAATGATCGGTTAACAAACATAAATGAATGTCAGCATGTGCCCAGCATGCTGAAGGGTGCTGTGCTACACTGGGGAATTGAATAGACAATTCCTGTACACAGCTATCAGGCTAGTGGTGAAGACAGGATGGTGAAAATATAAGTTAAGAGAAATATTTCAATTTTTTAAAGTTATTATAAATAATAAAATTTCTGAGAGAATTGTGAGCCCCACTTCATCTGAAAAATACGAAAAGTCATCTCTGAGGCTCTCTTATTTATAGCAGGGCCAGAAAAAGAGAGATGTGAACTAGTAGTGTTCATTTCCATGTTAGATGGTGACATACCAACCACCAATGAGACTGCCCAGTCATGATGTTCAGAATGAGAAAGAAAAGGGCTAATAACAAATTTTTTTTTACTAATACCATATTGGACAGAGAGTGCAAAACTAAGATTTCTAATAATGTAAAAAGAACAACCAAAAATATAAAGAAAACTGAGAATGGAATTATTAAAAGGATAGAGAAGTAAATAAGGAAGAGTGGTGTAACAGAATATACCACATTTCTCCATGTATAGGATGCACCCTTTTTCAAAAAATTTGGTGTCTGAAAACTGAGTGCATCTTATACAGTGGTTGTCAAGTCATTTAAGAAGTGTGGCATTTTAAATGCCATAGATGTAACTGAGGACAAGGCAATATATGAAGACAGTGATTCATCATCAGACACAGATGGAAACAAGCTAATGGATGTCAGTTTTGACAGTAATGAGGAGTTGTATGAATTTTATAATGAATAAACTTGAGTTCAATAATTTTATGTAATACATTTTTTAAAAATTTTGGGTCCCAAAATTAAGGTGCGTCGTATACATGGGAACATCGTATACATGGGGAAATACGATAAGTGAAATAAAATCTGATAGGAGGCCATTGGGTTTTATAAATAGAGGATAAAAATGAACCTTAACAACTTTGAACATGGAAGTGTGGGAAGAGAGGGACACTAAAGCCAGAAAGTAGTGGGTCAAGGAGAGGAGAAAAAAATGGCAAATTCAACAATGCTTCCCAAAGAATGATGATGATTTTGGTGGCAACAGTAGTGAAAAAATGTGGGGAAGAAGAGAAGACAAAATCTTATATCCCTTTACACATAACAAACTTTTAAAGTAATTTCTTTATTCAGTTGTTTTATCTTCAGAGATGTAGTTTCTTATACGTGAGGAAATTAAGGGATAGAAAGTTTAAGCAATTTTTCCAATGGTCATCAAGCTAATAAATGGGGGAGCAGGAATTTCATCCAGGCAGTCTGAAGCCAGAGTCTATGTTCTTAACCTCTATACTAGTAAACATTATACTTAGCAACTGACATACAGTGTCTCAATTAATATTCAAAAAATCTTATGTTGAAGATAAAATTGTTATTCTCACTTTAGAAACACGGAAACTAAAGCTTAGGTAAATTAGGTAAGTTAAGTAAGTGTGGAAGTCATATCCAGATCTAATTTCTTATCCCTCCTCTTCCTTGTGTCCTCTAAGTCTCTCTCTATTCCTTGCCTTTGGCATTGAAAAGCTCAAGTATTTCTCATATTTAAATATACACACACAAATACTATTCCATAATGTTTCTTTCTTTAGCTTAATGCTTACTATTTATTTTTCCTAAGCTTCAGTTTCCTTGTCTCTGAATTTCTGTGCAAATATAAATTATGATTCTTTACAAAGACATTAAATTTCTTAGTACTACTATAATATGGCAATCACTCCTGGGAACTGCAAGACCATTACAGATGTGTCATAGTTATCATATTATCAATCATGCAAATGCAATCTAACACAAATGATACAGTGCCTATGACAAGTAAGTTTAACAGTTCTGAGCCTACTGCCATGATGTGTTATGTAGTGCAATATTTTCAAATTGGGTGATAATAAAATCTTATAGCACTTTCTTCTTTCCTTGTAATTATGAAATGAAACAAAATAAGTAGAGGAAACTATAAATTTCCAGATAAAATTTACTTTCTTCTTTGAAAGCCAATCATAATGATAACATTGTGAGATTAGAAATTGATTTCTACAAAATTTAATTTTTTAAAAGATTAACATTTTAGTCATTGAAAAAATTTCCTGAAATATTAATCAAAGCCCTAAATTCAGCATTTGCCTCCAAATACATTTCTTTATGAAATTATTCCTTGGCTCTTTAAATAACCTGTAAGTCTGTATGTACACAGATAACAAGAAAAATAATACAGTGTATTTGTCAAACACAAATATGCATGCTGCTAGTGATACTTAATTTGTCAGATGAGCCATTTAATAATATCATTGACTTCAGGTCAAAGTGGTATTCTTTATAATGACATTTGGACAAATATTTAAGCATAGAAATTACAGTATTGAACATAAGGAATATATTTCTCTTAGAGGTTTTATTTATTTATAGCTGTGGGAGAGCAGAGTCCACAAATATATGCTCCAAGAACTCCTGAGATCCCAGGTTTGCAAGCAACTGTTCATTTTTGGTTTATTTCAGCTGTTAATCTGCAAGTCATGTATAACATATGATATCATTACAGGAACAGAGTGAATATTGTGGAATACTGAACTTTTGTTTTTTCAGATGAGCAGGGTGACATGAAAGGTACGGAGAGCCATATTTGACAATGTCACTGACAAGTGAGCTATACAAGATGACCTCTTTAAACATTAAAATTCAGTAAGAGCTTATGGTTTGCAACCAAAATGACAAGAAGTTTGGCTTTGATATTTGTCAGTTGTACACTGTTGGCTAAAAAAAATGTGAGCCTTACTTTCCTTATCAATGAAAAGGATAGCAATAACTATCAAGATTGTCATAAGATTTACAAGTTTTGGTAAAAACTTAGCACTGGGTTTTGAATATTAAATATTCAATGATAGCTGTATTTTAACCCAGCAGTTTAATAATTTTAACACTAAAAATTTTCACTTACACATACAAATTTTAATGTAATCTAGTAGTTTGACATATCAGCTTTAGAACTTATTTTTAACCACTGTTTAGGAATTTTAGTTGACTTTTTAAAAATAACATTTCATTTTAAGATAACCTGACTTACAAAATATTGTAAATAAAAAGTAGTTTTCAATGTACCTTTCAATAAGCTTCCCTTATGTAACTATAATACATTATCAAACCCCAAAATTAATATTAATACAATATTATTAACTCAGGTAAAAATCTTTGACTTTTAGTATATACCAGTTTCTGTATTATCTTGCAATAAAATGATATATCTCAAATGGATGATCAACTGTATAAATTTAATTAGTCAGATTAAAATATTTAAAGCAAGTATAACCAAGATGCAGTATATATTGAGGTTTGGAGGAATCATTGAACTAGACCCAATTTCTTTATATGATGAGCCCAGAAATATATACATCATAATTTTATATCGGTGTTTCATCTTAACACACACATGATGCTTGGTATCAAATCTCAACATTTTCTGTACTTACCTGCGGTATAAACTTGGGAAGGTATTTTAATTTCTCTTTTGCTTTGTTTCCTTATCTGTGAAAGGTAGATCATAAGAGCATACTGTCATATTGTTGTGGTAAAATGTGTTAATATATGAGTTAATAGATGGTAATTTAGCTATTGTCTTTCAGCTCCAGGGTAACTATTTTATCCTCTGTTCTATGATGCTGAGACAAGAACTCTGCAAAGAACATTTTTCAGCTTTGTGCCAAATAATTGTTCGTGCCTATGACGTTCTTCCAATGGAAGGGCCACAAGATTGGAAAGTGGAACAATAACACTGCTTCTAAGGAAGACATTTCCTCCTTGTTACAAATTCTCATCAATAGCATATCATCACGGTCACTCAGTCTATAGCAATTCTATCTTTCCTTATACCACTTTGTCAATCAGACTGCAGCCTTGCACATGCCTCCTTTCCCAGAATGACACAGATTTACACGGAACATCTGGTGGAGACAGACTGTCTCCATGTCCAAGCATCCCTGTGCAGTTTTCCCCAGAGGACTACACACCATCCCCGAAAGTCCCACTGAGTTTCTGGCACTGGTCAGCCACTTTTTTTGTGTTCTCCCAGATCTAGAAGTGGTAGATGTCTCATGCTGTACTCTATAAATTCAGCATCCTTCTTGCTCTTTCAGCCTCCTAAAACTTCTATAACAAATTCTGTGTATGAAATCTATTTTTGAAATACCTAGTGTGGCTACTGTTTTTAGCTAATCTTAACTACTCTTATATGTGGGTGTCCAGAGTAGTTCCAGAGAGACAGACCCTCAAATACAGGATTTTAGTATTAGTTTACTTATGTTTTAGACGTTGAAACAAAAAATGAGCTCCTTACCAATGGAAAATAGGATTCAATTCTAGTCATCTCTGACACATGGTGGCATCACAGATATTAAATTATTAACACAAGTAGTTTGGGATAAAGTGTTTATTAAAATCAAGGTGTTGAGAAAGTGAATTGTTCTAAACTTAACTATTATGGTAGGAATTCTGATGGTAAGTACTACTAGGTATAATGTCTATCTTTATCTACACAAGAGATGTTTGTTGTTATTGTTGCTGTTTGAAAGAGGCAGGGAGAGAGAGACAGACAGGAACATCAAGCCCTGACCATGTACCCTGATTGGGAAATCAAACTGGCAACTGGGATGATGCTCCAACCAACCAAGCTTTCTGGCCAGGGTCTAATTTAAATTTTAATTGATTGATTGACTTTTAGAGAGACAGAGAGAGAAAGGGCAAGAGAGGGGAGGGGAAGGGAAGCATTCATTTGTTGCTCCACTCAGTTGTGCACTCATTGGTTTCTTTCTGTGTGTGCCCAAACCAGGGATAAAACCATCAACCTTGTTTCCAGACAACATTCTTAACCGACTTAGCTAACCGGCCAGGGCCTAAACTAGAGATGTTTTAAAAAGAAAATGAGAAATTGAGGGGTTTAAACTGTTAATGTCTTATCAGAAAAACCAGAGTCTCAAATTTATATCTATTTTTTTTTGTAAGCATGATAAACATGTAGCTAAAAATCTGACCAATATTTTAAATGTGCAGGTTGAAGAAATTAAATGCTATGTCTCTTCTCTGAATGTTGGGGCATTGATTAGGATGTCATGGTATCATGAGCCTTGGGATAGTAATACATAGTTCTATTAGAAGAAAATGGATTGTGAAATGCCTAAGCCTTCTTGAGCTTCCATTTTCCACAGAAGCAGTCCAGCCTTTTCTTCCTGAATGTGGATGCCAATCTTCTTTTGCTTAAAGAACTTATAATTATTGAACAAATGTGGTTACCTGCAAGAGAAATATTATTTTCCCCAACACCTACCCCCATCTTTTCTCACTGTCTTTAGATTTATAATTAGTGATGGGTCCTAGCCTGTTATAGGAGGAAAAAGTTCAGTCTGACTTAGAAGAAGATGTCTTATATCCTAGAAAAATTATATAACTTTATAATTTTTTGTATGCAGAATCCTAAAGAATGCATATAGAGATGTTAGGTTAAGCAGGAAAGAGGATTCCTTGGATTGTCCAGTTGATAGAGTTATGGGCACATGAACAGCAAGTTTGGATTTTAATGCATTAGTTTGAGCAGTTTGATTGACTATTTGACTGAAGCCTTAGGTCAATCAAGTCTAATGTTAGTAAGATTAAGATGATAAAACTTCCCTGGCATAATGTACAGGAAATAATCCAAAGGCTTAAAAACAAAAATGTAGAGAGGGATTTTATTGTATGCATGCTGCATATTCATTCTGCAGCGTATCTCTTAAAGGAAAGCAGAAACTTTTCTTTCAGTGAAGCAGTAAGAAGTAAAGAGGCATCAGCATCCTCCAACACCTCTGGGTATGTTGTTCTCTGCAGACTAAGAATACTGGTGAGGGTTGTTACTGTTGAGATGAGCTCCCTAATTTCAACCAGGATGAAACTCCCCCAACTGATACAATATACAAAATGTCTGGTAAAATATTTGTCATAAACTAAATGACCTATAAATGATAACTAACATTAATCCTACATTCTTTATCCCCTGATGAAAGAGTATCACCTTCCATTATGCTTGTATGAACACTATTATTAACAATAAAAAAAGACATTCTGCTAAGTTTATAATGTACTCTGTACAAACTAAATAGTAAGTCTATATATTCTTAGCATTCCCAGTTAAAAAATGAAAAATATATATTTTGCCAACCTTTGGTAAAATATATTTTATTAAATATTTCTTTTTTTGTTTTGTCAAAGTAGTGTATATTCAATAAAAATAAACTGACTATCATTTATATTACTAGCTAAATTTTCTCCTTTCATTTATAGGCAAATGATCTCTATTGTGTTCTTCTATATAAATGGTCACAATAAAAGCACCTGGATGTGTGAGAGCATCCTGGCTGACACAATGATGGAGGGAGGTGCTATTGGTGTTTAGGGGGCTGCAGATAGGAATGTCCTACACATTGCATGGCAGAGAACTGTCTTCTATCTAGCATTTTTTTCAAATATCTTTCCATAAGAAGCCTGCTATAAATCCATAACAACAAATTTTAAAATGTTTTATAAAAATTTCAAGAGTATGGTAGACATTTGTTATGCAAAAACACATTTAAATGAAATAAAGCCTTAAATGCACTAAAGATATTTTCTCAAATTTAATGAATAGCTTATTCACTTGGACATACTCTCTATTCTATGTATAATAGTATTAGCACTGAAACAAAAATTTAAAAGATTTTATTTCAGTTTACAGCAATTGCAAAAATAAATCTTATTGAAAATATTTAACAAAGAAATGTTTATTTTAACAAACTTTAAAAAAGCTATTTTTAAATGAGCAAGGACACAGAAAACCCAAAGATTCATTTGAATTTTATTAATAAATGTTATAAAATATCTTGTATTATAGCTTATTTTTAATTTATTTATCATTATAATAAAAGGCTATGATGAGATTATGTATTGAGATTATTTTTGTAGTTTGAGGTTTCAATCATAGAGGTAGATTTTATTGTTTATAAATATCATCCAGAGTAGTCATAGTTGGCAGTAGGTGTGACTGCACATGCACAGGTTAACATGTAATACAGTAACCCTTGTAAGGCCCTGCTATATGCCATGCACAGAGTTAATGACTTTTTATTTATAAACTTCGCTGATTTTCATAACTAATGTTTTGAAATTGATGCTTCTATTATTCATTCAGGTTGTGGATCCTCAGTATTGGTGATAAAATATAGAATTCAACATAGCTTGTTCAAAACTGAACTCCTGAAATTTCTCCTCAAATGAACCTGGTTGGTTAAGGAAACTCAAAGCTTCAAGGAGGAACACACAAAAATAAAACATCAAAACAAACCAACCACACATACATCTCTCTTATTCATATAACCCAGTGTTTAAGGAATACTATTGACTCTACCTTCAAAGTCTATCTAAAATACCTAATCACTCCTCATATTATCCACTCTATATTGGTTCAAGAGTGCTTCTCTTTCTCTCTTTCTTTTTTCTCTCTTTCCTAAATTATTGCAACAAGTTTCTAACTGGTATCTTTGCTTATACTTTTTTCTGATTGCATATCTATTGTTAATATAGCAACAATCCTTTTTTAAACACATAATTCCAATTGTTACTTCCTCTTGCTCAAAATACTACAGTGACTCCCCATTTTTTCTATCTTGGGATAAGAATAGTCATCCTTAAAATGGTCTACAAGGTCTGATATCATTAGTCATGTGATCTCTGTGATTTCATATTGTATCCCTCTGCCCATGTCACTTTGTCACTTAACTGTGACCACGCTGGTCACCTATGAGTTACTCCTCCACCAGTCAGGGTCTTTAAATTGACTGTTTTCTCTTATAAGGATGGTTTATGGCCTTCAAGTCTTTATCCAGTGTTTGCTGGAATGGCCTCTTTTTATCCATCACTCTATTTACAATTTCCCACAGCACTCTGCGCAACACTCATACACTCAATCCCGCTTTATTGCTCTTCTTACTGAACATATTTAAATTTGTCAGGGAAAAATTTGAACTGGGGAAAAAATAAGTTAGAAAGAATATATTCAGGGCTATTGCAATAGGGGAGAGAGACCCACAATCCATGCTGAAAGAAAGGGCTGGAGAGGTTTTAAGAGCTGGGACAGAAAGGGTCCTAAGTCACCTGTGTTTGCTAATTGGCCCTACCCAAAGAGAAGTCCATTTTCATCAACATTCATAACAGGAGGTAGTTTTACAACTTGGAGAAACGTGCCAACTGAATTTAGGCTCCTGACTTCTTATGGACTCTGAAGATAGAGTCATTATCATCTTTTATGATGACACTTCAAAGAGATGGTTCCCAGGTCCTTAAAAAAGACAGTTCTTGGTTGAAAAATTGACAAAAGGGTTTGTAAGAAGATGTGCATATTGAAGAGAAAGAGAAAAAAATTAGAAATGAGAAATTTCCTACAATAAATGCTCTAAAAAAGAAGGACATCTGCATTAGGCAGGCCTTCTGGATTCTGTAAGGGACCGAGTGAGAAGAAAGTCAGGGTCCTATAGGCAGAAAGAAGCCCACTTGACATTTAGTGAAGCCAAGGAAAAATTAATGCCGTCTTAGCTAAGTTTACATATCCTTTTCCACCCTTCCTTCCCCTAAAGCATACATTCCATAGGGGCAGGGTTTTATTTTATTCACTTTCTTTAAAAATGTAAAATCCTGGAGAAACTTTCTTCTGTTGGATGGAACCAAGGTAAGGATATAATTCATTCACTTTAGTATGATACAATACTTAAGGCAAAGAAATATTTTGTTCATAAAAATATTAAGTTGGAAGATTAATAGAGCAAAGGATAAAGTTAGGTTAATTTATAATGGCTAAACACTAGATATATGAAAACACCATTAGGTATGTTTACCTTAAAATTTTTTTCAACCTTCTTGTCCATCTGGTTTTCTGACCTGCATTTGTTTTTCATCATACTGGGAATACCAAATGAGTTTAAAGATGCCAGGCAGAGAAAGACAAATACTATATGATCTCACTTATATGTGGAATCTGGTGAACACAATAAACTGAGGAGAAAAACAGGAACAGAGGCAGATTTACAAGAAACAGATGGACAGCTTTCAGAGGGAAGGGGGAAGAAAGGATAGGATCAAAGAAGATGAAGGGATTAGCTAAATTATATGTACATAACACATAGATACAACAGTATAGCAAGTCCTAGACAGAAGGGGGGGGGATGAATGTATAGGGAGAGGGCAAAGAGGTGAAATAAAGATAGAAAGAGACTTTGCATAGAGCATGGGGAGTATTATGTGTGGAGAAGTGAAGGTGTTATTCGAATGGGACACTTGAAACCATGTCAACACAATAAATCAAAAATAAAAATTAGAAATGATATATACTTTTCTTTTGCTATATCTTTGTTTCTTAGACTTTTTTTTTCATAACTGCTGATCATATGAGCACTGTGAGTAGTAAAGAAAATGTTTTTATACAGGCTAGAAGATTTTAATAACGTAACTTATATAAACAAATCTAAACACTTCACTTTTACCTTATAGCTGGGCCCTATTTATTGGCTGTGTAGAACACAGTGATAGAGAAAGGGAGTAATTATTGTGAGGTTGCTGTATAAACTTTGGCTTAAAATTTGTCTTTAGAAAAGATCAGATATAAATATTAGGGAAATTAAATATTTCTCACAACTTACTTAAATAGTGAATGAATAAAAGATAGACCTCAATCAAATAGGATACATTCAATTCAAAGGAAACAATTATTATTAAGAAATAAAATGTTTTGTGGCCCAACTACAATATTTTGCAATCTTAGTACTTAGATTTTCTTTTGTCATCTTGGTATTATCATAATATGTACATACTAACATATGGGATAAAAATACTCAGTACTTTATATGAGTATGTATACCCCAAATATTTTATTTATGAATTTAAAAAGTTTATTTCAAATAATTATATTTTAACAAACACCAACTGTCCCTATGATAATTTGACCTTAAAATATGTGAAAAGTGTTTATATTAACAACACTACATTTAACTTGGTAATTTAGAGATTAAGTACTGGTAAGAAAATATGTGAATTATACTTTTAAAACAAATGATAATATTAAACATGAACAAATGTGTTTTGGTGAAAGTTTTTGGTATTTTACAAAAAAGAAAACTGAGGTCCCCAAAAGAGTTACATAGCTAGTTAAATGAGAAAAAGGACTAGAATAAAGGTTTCCTAATATGGTGCTCAGGTAGTTATCGCACAAAGCTCTTGATAAATGCTAGAGTACATCCCATGCTTCTTAAAAAAGCTTATGCCAGTTCTGACTTCTGATTTATTTTGTGTCCCATGCCACTTCTATTTTGAGAGGAGGAGAGATAGAGAGAGAGAGAGACAGATTTATGCATGTGATCCAATTGAGATCTACCCATCAACTCCCATTGAGACCAATGCTCAAATTCATTGAGCTATTTTTAGTGCCTGAGGTTGATGCACTGGAACCAACCAAGCTATCCTCAGCACCTGAGGCCAATGTTTGAAGAATGGAGCCACTGGTTTCAAGAGGGAAAGATAGAGAAAAGAGATGGAGGGGAAAAAAGCAGATGGTCACCTCTCTTGCATGCCCTGACCAGATTGAACCTGGGACATCCATAAGTCAGGTCGACACTCTATCTACTAAGCCAACTAGCCAGAACCAAACCATTTTAAAAATCTCTTTTTGGGTCTTCAAAGGATGCACATACTTTGTCAGGAGAAATTCATACTACCACTGTCATTCAATATTATCTTTATGATACAAAGCCAGGTTGTTATTCAAACCTCCAATGCTTATAATCACAGTGGGCACATTTCAGTTACCAGCAAATGGTTAACCTTGCAGATTATTTTTAAATTGGTCTTAAGTCTTAATTTATGGGCTATATATAAAAGCTTAAAAGAGCTTTTAAATGAGAACTACACTTATTTCTCTTTGACAAAAGAATAATTCCAACAGTTAGACATATTATTAAATATCCATCAGTAAAGTAGCCTCTTTGCTACTGAAAATAAAAAGAAGCTAAGGTTTGAAGTCTGTTATTTAGCTACAGAAATAAGTTTCAAGTACATTCAGACTGCTTTATTTTAACTCTTTTTTATTCTCTGAAACTCTTTAGAAAAAACCCTATATGAGTTATGAAGAAAAGACCACTAAAATCACAAAATTAATCTGAAGTTGAGCCACCAAGAGGATTGTCCCTTGATGGTTTCTGGTGTCAAGGTACTCTTGAATCAACCACATTTGAAAGGATAGACATATGGAATGCCTAAAAAATCAATACATTTTTCTCTAAAAAATAATTCTGAAGCAATTTCTATTTTTTGTAATTTGAAAAACAAAATGATATGTAATAAGTAATAAGAAGACATATGGAAACAAATTTAATAAAACAATTGAAACAGAATGAATTTTTATTAGATATATAAATCTTCTTTTCTTTTATTAAGTCCTGTGATGATTTATTAGATTTTCCTTGATTGGGAAACACTGCTGAATTGTAATAAAAGAGATGGATGGATTTTAATCCAGTTTTTATAATGATCCAATGGGTTGATTGCAGCATTTTGACTTAAGGAATGTAGAAATATAATAAAAGAAGATTTATTTTCAAATTACAGCTTTTAAAAGTTTTAAGTTTCTTCAGTACATTTGTCATTGGCCACTGGGTTTTCTCCTTAAAATCTTCTTATCAATTCTTAATTTAGATGAGTTTAAAACAAAAGACTTATTTTAAAAAAATAACCATAGACTTTCTAAATTAAAATCACACGGAAACATTGCATTTTTTGTAGCAAATATATCATAAATAAATGAAAATACTGTTGTGTTACAGTAGATAGATTTTTGAGCTATTCTTTTTTTGTGTGTGACAGAGAGAGACAGAGAGAGAGAGAAAGATAGAGACAGATGGACAGAAATGGAGAGAGATGAGAAGCATCAACTTTTTGTTGCGGCACTTTAGTTGTTCATTGATTGCTTTCTCAATATGTGCCTTGATGAGGAGGCTACAGCAGACCGAGTGACCTCTTACTCAAGCCAGGGACCTTGGACTTCAAGCCAGTGACCTTAGGGCTCAAGCCAGCGACCATGGAGTCATATCTATGATCCCACACTTAGTGACCTCACTCTCAAACTGGTGAGCCTGTGCTCAAACCGGATGAGCACGTGCTCAAGCAGTCAACTTCAGGTTTTCAGACCTGGGTCTTCTGCACCCCAGTCCAATTTTCTATCCACTGAGCCATTGCCTGGTTAGGCTGAGCTGTTCTTTACTAGACAACATAATATCTTCTCTATTTGGTCTCAGAGTAAAACATTTCTTCATTTAAAGCCAAAATTAATTGTTCTTTTTATAAAGCTCTCATTTTTTTCCCTCATCAACATAGTGTAATGTGTATGTGTATATGTGTTCCTGAAAAACATAGTCACATTTCTAACTCAAGTCTAGAAAAAGATTATAGCATAGACCAGTGGGAGTCAGTGCACTGCTCTGTTCAAATTATTTCCTATGGGTTACCCAAATAATTCATATTCCAGGTTCCATTTAAAAGAATCTCTCCTTGCTTGACCAGGCAGTGGTGAAATAGATAGAGCATCGAACTGGGATGCAGAAGACCCAGGTTCAAAACCCAGAGGTCACCAGCTTGAGTGTGTGTTCATCTGGTTTGAGCAAAGCTCATCAGCTTGAGGCCAAGGTCACTGGCTTGAGCAAGGGGTTACTCGGTCTGCTGTAGCCCCATGGTCAAGGTGCATATGAGAAAGCAATCAATGAACAACTAAAGTGCCACAATGAAGAATTGATGCTTCTCATCTCTCTCCCTTCCTGTCTGTCTGTCTGTCTCTATCTATTCCTCTCTCTGACTCTCTCTCTGTCTCTGTCAAAAAAAAAAGAATCTCTCCTCCTCCCCAGGAGCTCATTAATTCAATGATGTTGCATGAACTAGACTATAATATTTCTTATTCCTCTTCTTCATTCATTCAATAAATATAAGCTGGGAGCCTCTTACATGTCAATCTTCTTGTGGGTCTTGCAGCAAGGGAAGTAAACAAAATAGAATATGCAGAATATCTTTTCCCTTTGTAGAGCTTACAGATTAGAGAATAAGGACCATAAACAAATAAGTAAATATATATGTCAGGTAATGATAAGTGCAATGACATTTACTAAAGAGGTTCAACAAACATGGGAGATTGTAACACATTGTATTTAAGAATGGTGTACTATATTGCAGTGTTATTTGCAAGAGCCAGGATCTGGAAAAACCCCAAGTGTCCATCAGTGGACACGTAAATAAAAAAGTAATGGTATATTTACACAATGAAATACTATGTGGCCATAAAAGAGAAGAAAATCTAACCTTCTGCAACAGCATGGATAGACCTAAAGACTATTATGTAAGTGAAATAAGCCAGGCAGAGAAAGACAAATACCATATGATCTCACTTATATATGACATCTAATGAAAACAATAAACTGAGGAACAAAACAGAAACAGAGGCATGGTCACAGGGAACAGGTGGACAGCTGTTAGAGGAAAGGGAGATGAGGGGAATGGATCAAAGAATGTGAAGAAATTAGTCAAAAAAATATATACATAACACATGGATACATATAACAAAGTAGCAATAGCCAGAGGGAAAAGAAGGGTAGAGTTAAGGGGAGAGGGCAAAGGGGGAGAAATGGGAGTGGAAAGAGACTTTGCATGGAGTATGGGGGAGCATAATGTATGTGTGTAGGTGGTATAATATTGAGTTCTATACTTGAAACCATGTCAACACAGTAAATTAAAAAATAAACTAATAAAATAAAAGAAAGGTTTCTCTGATAATGTGGCTTAATTGGACACATATGAGAAGTGAAGCTTTGAAGTATGTGGATATCTGGAGGAATATGCTTGAAAGGAATATTCAAGGAAAGAAGTTTAGTGTGGTCAGAATGCAGTGAAGTAAGTGACAGTAACAGAAGAAATCACTAGAGTACGGATGACTTTTAAAGACAAGAGACTACATAAAATCATCCAGAAGGTCTGGAAAATAGAGAAAACATGGATACCACATCAAAGCTTAGAGTTAATGAATAAAAGGAACAAGCAGTACTTTTGTGGAGAAGATCTAAGAGAAAATGAATTTCTTGGATAAAATAATCGATCAAGATCAAGTTATGGGCACCTCAGTGTGAGTTCTTTGGAAAGCAGAGCGCAAGAAAAGCATTAGGTGGGGACGGTTTATCTGAGAGGTGATCATATAGCCAGAATAATGCAGAGAAAGTTGAACCCAAAAGGGGCAGTAGCAATCTAATTATCACTATAGGAAACTGCGGGTTTTAGGTATTAACCAATGAAGCCTGGAGAATTTATTCACCAGCTCTCATTTCCTCTTGATGGAGGATTGCTTCCTGGACATTGAAGCCATCCTCCCCTTCTGTCTCGTGCCATTTTACCAGGCTGCATCTGTGCACAGGATCTTATAGCTTCATGGGAGGTCCTGAACAAAAGCAGGAAAAATAAGATTTTACTCAAAGGGGGATAGTTCCAGAATAAGTCTAAACTTGCACAGAACTATCTACCATTACTGCAAACAAAATAAGTGGCCATGGGAATTGGACGTGGAGATAGAAAATGCAGTAAAAAGAAATTGCCGAAACATCTGGCTCAAAGTATTCAGCATATGTATTTTACCCCAGCAGCTACAGGGATGGATTTATGATCGGTACATGGCCCAACTTAACCCAGAGTCTTTTCTCTAACTTTGTTTTAATTTAGCTTGTAGAAAAACCTTCTTTACCTTCTTGTGGATTTGTGAGGATGTAAACTCTTGGCCACTTAGAGCCATTCCTCTAATATATGAGAAATGCTATTGTAGCAGAGAAAAAAAATCAATGCAAAGAAAACAAACACAAGTGTCAAGTTTTTAAAGTGTTAGCTGACAATTTTAGAACTTCCCTTACCCCAAAGCATCATGATGCTGGTTTCCTTTAGTCTCTGACCTACTCTTGTTTGGTAATAGCCCTCACGATTAATGTAGCTTGAGCTGTGTTTCTGTGATCAACAATGAAGAGAGTTCTGCCCTTTTATAAACACTGCTGTAATGTATTACATTTACTTTTTTCTACTGTCTCTTTTATCTTTATTTCAATTTTCTTAGCTACCCATTCTTATTTAGTATTAATGCTATATTTCAAGAATTCTCATAGACCACTTTAACTTATTTGAAAAATAAATTAAGTTCTGAATAAATTGTATAGAATCAACTGGTTTCTTCATGATAATAACTTTAAATTAAGATAAAGCACCACAAATAAGACTCACAGTTGTATTTTCTGTAATTTTATATGGAATCAATAAAAATATTATTCTACTTATAGGTGGAGTTTTTATAGATATTCTAGATATTTATCATTAGATCATAAGGTAGTTCTCCTTGAATGTACAAAAATGTTTATTTAGTGGTTGGGTGATTTAAAAAAACCCACTCATAATGTCATCCTACAGATTAGCCCTGCATAGTGGCGAAGCTTCAAGTACTGAAAGCCTGGAATAAGAAACTTGGAACTGCAATGAGAGAACTATTTTTTTCCCATGGATAACTTATTTGTGTAGTTGGATAAGCAAATTATTTCAGTGTAATGACTTTTTTTTCTAGTTAGCCAAACCAGAGTTATAAAACAGTTTTAAAACTAGATTCAGATAAGTTAATTTTATTATTTTTTTTAGGGTACTTATTTACCCCAGGTGACTTTTGGTTAATTTAAATAACATGCCAGCTACTAGATGATATTGATGGAGGGGTTCAAGAACATAGCCGATAAGAGTAATGTTTTTTGGCATCAGACTGCCTAGATTGGTAGCCTGGTTCCCTCAGATAAGGTAAGCTCTTTATCCTCAACAGTATATACCTTATGGGAATATGTGAGTTAACATATGAAAAGTTGTGTTTGGAATTATACTAAGTGGACAATCACTGTTTGCTATTATGTCTTAATAATGATGATTAAGGATAACGGTAATCAAGACTGTTTTAATTATTCTGTATCACACTGAGCTCTACATGTTTACTCACTAGACCAGTGGTCGGGAACCTTTTTGGCTGAGAGAGCCATGAACACCACATATTTTAAAATGTAATTCCGTGAAAGCCATACAGCTACCCATGTACGTTACGCATTATCTAATAAAATTTGGTGTTGTCCCGGAGGACAGCTGTGATTGGCTCCAGCCACTCTATCATGAACATGAGCGGTAGGAAATGAATGGATTGTAATACATGAGAATGTTTTATATTTTAACGTTATTATTTTTTTATTAAAAATTTGTCCACGAGCCAGATGCAGCCATCAAAAGAGCCACATCTGGCTTGTGAGCCATAGGTTCCTGACCCCTGCACTAGACTTTTGACAAGGATTCACTCTTTCTCAACTCCTATGCCTTTTCTCTTTCTTGATTTACTCCCATGTTATGCTACATATCTTCTAGTAACTTATTTAGAAACAATTTACGTGGTGAGTTTTGTTGAGAGTTGGTATGTCTAAAATGAGTTTAATCTGTTCTCTCACTTCAGTGGTTTTGGTTTTAAATCCCTCTATCCATATGTTTTCTGATGTATTGAAATTCCAGTACCAATGTCCTACTTTGTTCATTGAGATTGTTTGCTCAGATTCCAACATATCTCCTTTGTTATTAACTTTCCTGGAGAAAAGAAAGTGGGCCCATGTCCAGACCTCACTTATTACTGCTTAGAACCTAGATTATAAAAGGAAACACATGAAGGCATAATCAGTGACCCTGTTTTTTGCCTCCTACAACTTCAACTGACATATGGCATAGATATAGGGTTTAAATAAAGTGGCTCAAGCCTTTGCTACAGGCTGACCAGCTCCCAGACCTTTACCTATGAGTTTCTGATGAGTGCTTTAAAATTCTCTTCCTCTGCTTTTTGTGATATTAAAATGAACCTGAGAAAGAGAAACTATGTCTTGCCTCATAGTATGCCATTCTGGGGGGATCAAATTATGTTAGTTTTGTAGAATTTACAGACTAAAGAAAAAAATTGTTTTAAGTATAGCACAGATAGTCATAACCCTTTGTGTTTCTGTTTAGGATATTCCTCTATAACACACTTCTTATTTTTAATGAGAATCTTAATTTTCTAGATGTTAGTCTAATGAATACTACTATGGGTTGGGATTTATTTATTTAAAAAGTGCCTCAGTCTTCAGTGCAGGAAGGAAATATTTTTCTTGCTATTGTGTACTACATACATTAGATCTTTCTATGACATTGTTCTTAATATGGGTAGAATCTAGGGGTGGTAGGATAATTTTAAAACTAAGGTAAAAAGAAGGAACAGTTTTTGGCCTTTAATAAATGTCTTTGATATTCATTGATTACCTACTACAGAACAGTCTGCAAGACAACATACAAAAACATTTGAAGAGTATCATTATGCTGGTAGAAAAAGTGTCAACACTTTTGCTACATTAAATATCACTTTTGTTCAAATTCCTTGGATGAGAAAAAGTCAATGATTGGTTTAATTTGACTGTAGTTCAAAATATGTCCAATAGTATATTTGGGAGGAAATGTTGGAATAATGGTTGGAAACCATTTTTTGTTTCTTTTTGTTTTAATGAGATAAAATTTGCATGTTACACTATGTCACAGCATGTTGATTTAATACATTTA
This sequence comes from Rhynchonycteris naso, assembly GCA_037038555.1. Classification (NCBI taxonomy): domain Eukaryota; kingdom Metazoa; phylum Chordata; class Mammalia; order Chiroptera; family Emballonuridae; genus Rhynchonycteris; species Rhynchonycteris naso. Next base: position 127,620,093 of record CM072999.1, read on the forward strand.
TATATTTTAATATGATTTTTACCACAGCTTTAACTAACATCTTTATCATGTCACACAATTATCATTTCTTTGTGTGTGGTGAGAACATTTAAGATCTAATCTCTCAGCAATTTGGAAATATATAATAAAGTATAATTTATTATAATCATTGTATTGTGCATTAGATATCTAGAACTTATCCTTTTTTAATGTTTGCAAGTTTATACCTTTAACATTTCCCAAATTCACACCCTACAGACCCTGGTAACCACTATTCTAGTCACTGTTTCTTCGAGTTTCTTTTATATTTTTAGATTTCACATATAAGTGACATCATGCAATACTTGTTCTTCTCTGTCTGATTTATTTCACGTAGCATAATGATTTTTAGTTCCACCTATGTTGATGCAAATAGCAGGATTTTCTTCTCTATCATGGCTAAATAATATTCCAAAGTGTGCGTGTGTGTGTGTGACACCATCTTTATCTATTCATTCCTAGATGAACACAGGTGTGTTCTATTTAACGTCCCTGTTGGGTATTTCATAAACCTTTCATCACGGAAAGTAAACTGGTAAAGTGAACAAAATTTTTAAAGATATTTCTGGAAAACTTGCCCTTCAAAAATTTGAAGTGCATTGTAAATTTGACTTATTTAACACGTGTGATACAAAATTTAAATAGAGAAATGACAATTTATATTCTTCGAAAACTAGAGATGCCAAAGATTAATCCAAACTAAGATTACAAAAAACTAAAAGTAAGTCAACAATTAGAATGTGAGTTTTATTAAGCCAACATTAGTGTAATTAAATGCTAGAATAAAGAGAGTATAAAATAGATCTTCTATCATGTCCTAGTGTATAGTGAATGAATAAATAATTTGTATGTTAAAGATAATTTATCAAAAATTATTTTATAGCAGCCAAATAAAGATACATATAATATTTTAGTAAATCAGAATGATGGTTATACATTATGATATTCTGTTAAAAATGTTATATATTATGATATTCTAGATAAAATAAAATGAAAACAGATATTAAAAAAGAAAATATGCTACAAACACAACAGAGTATAGCCATTATCCAAGTCTAAAAAGTGTATCCAAATATGTTAGTATAATGGATGTTATATTTGAAATGTAGAAAAAGAAGTGTTCATATAAAAATGCAGAGTATTGTTAAATATTTGTATACTTGACTCTACAAGTGTTCTTTTTGTACGCTTCTTTAGACAGAATTTATTAATATTAGTATTTTATCCCTACAGATTATTAGAATATGGTGTCACTCTCACTGAATTGATTAAATAATTACAAGTTTAAATTATAAAGTATACTTATAACCTTATGAGTAATTCAAAATATTAAAATATAATTGACTATATATTTAAAACATATATCTGGGGAAGCAAGATGGCGACGGAGTAGGCGGACGTACCAACTTCCAACTCCCAGAAGCAAAGTGGATTATAACTCAATTTAAAGAACCATCATCTGGATAAACCAACTATGAACTAAACTAAGTGAACTCTTCAACCAAGGAACACAGAAGAAGCCACATTGAGACTGGTAGGAATAGCGAAAACGCGAAGAGGGCTGCCCAGCTCCCCGGAGCAAACGGCAGCCCGGAGAGACCTGCGGGGTGGGAGGAAAGTTTGGCGGAGAGGGAGGGACCTGGGTCCCAGGAACCAAGCCCCAGCCTGCAGTCCTAGAGCCTAGAAGATGCATTTGAACAGTTTTGAGCTGTGAAACAAGTGAGGGAGCTCCCAGGCCTACAGTGTGGAGTATTAGGTCCCTTCCTACTCTGCTGAGGGCTGCTTAAGGGCATGGTGGGGGGCAGGACGCTGAAACGCAGTTCTATCGGCATGGGCAGAGGCCAAGCCGGTGGGAGATCGGTCTAGCCCAGAGGGTAGGAGGGGACGCGCAAAAGCGGTCCGGAAGCTGCGGGCCCTCCTTTAATCCCACTTACGGGGACAAAGCGGGAGGCCAGGAACGGGCAGGCCCTGTGCAAGCCGGCCCTGACTGCAGGGACCGGGCTAGGACCAGGGACGGGCAGGGGCTCGCGGCTGAGCTGACGCTACCAGCCCCCCCACCCCAGGCCGGAGAAACCGCGGTTGGCCAGTATACATGCGCGAGCGGGCTCCGAGCGCGGGAACGGCTAGACCCCGAGACAAGTGGAAGCTCGCAGCTGAGCTCACGCTACTATCCCCGCCCAGCCGGAGAAACCGCGGATAGCATTCATACGTGCACGAGCGGGCTCCGAACGCGGGGGCGGGGTAGAGTCCGGGACGAGCGGAAGTACGCAGCTGAGGGGAAGCCAGCAAACACGCCCGCCCCAATAAACCTTGGTTTCCGACCCTGCGCAGAAGGGCCCTGGCCTCGAGGGCGGGGTTAAATCTCCGGACGGGCAAAAGCTTACAGCTGAGAGCACATCAAAAGGCCCGCCTAACCCGCGGAACTGTAGCGAGCAGGTTCCGACTGCTGGTTCTGGGCAGAAGTCCAGAAATAGGCTGGGTCCGCAGCTGAGCAAAGGTGTTCACCTCTACCCTTGGTACTAGGTCTTGTGGCTTCAGTGACAGCCCCTCCCACAGAGGAGAGGCAGAAATCACAGCAAAAGCCACAGTGGGCCGGCTCTGGCAACGCTCATACCCAACCACCCTAGGCACCGGCAGAGGGGGTGGTGGGCCTGCAAGAGACCACACCTAGAGAACACAAAGGCAACACCTACTGGACTCCAGTGGCCACAACTTGCTTATATACAGAAAAAATGGGCAGGCAGAGGAATGCAAACCAAATGAATCAAGAGAAATCCCCAGAGAAGGACCTGAATGAACCAGATATAACCAAATTACCAGAAGCAGAATTTAGAATAATGATAGTTAGGATGTTCAAAGAAATTAGAGCAACAATGGATAGTCATTATGAACACCTAAATAAAGAGATAACAAGTATAAAAAACGAAATTGAAATAATAAAAAAGAATCAGACAGAAATGACAAATACAGTATCAGAACTGAAGACCACAATGGAAGGAATTAAAAGCAGGATGGATGACGCTGAGGATCGAATAAGCGAGTTAGAGGACACAATAAACAAAGGCACAGAAGCAGAGAAGAAAAAGGAAAAGAGACTTAAAAAATGTGAGGAAACTCTAAGGGAGCTCTGTGACAACATGAAGAGAAACAACATTCGCATCATAGGGGTGCCTGAAGAAGAGGAGAGAGGACAGGAAATGGAAACTTTGTTCAATCAAATCATAGCAGAAAACTTTCCTAAATTAAGGCTGGGAAACACTCAACACATTCAAGAAGCACACAGAACTCCATTAAAGAGAAACCCAAAAAGATCTACACCAAGACACATCATAGTTAAAATACCAAAGCTAATGGATAAAGAAAAAATTTTAAAAGCTGCTAGAGAAAAAGAGGCTATCACCTACAAAGGAGCCCTCATAAGGTTGACATCGGACTTCTCAACAGAAACACTTGAGGCCAGAAGGGAATGGCAAGATATAATCAAAGTAATGCAGAACAAGAACCTACAACCAAGACTACTTTATCCAGCAAGGCTAACGTTTAAATTTGAAGGAGAAATAAAGAGCTTCCCAGAAAAAGAAAGCCTCAAGGAATTCATAAAAACCAAACCAACTCTGCAATAGATACTAAGGGGCCTCTTGTGAACAGTTTAAAGGGAGGAATGAATAGAGCAAAAGAAGAATACAGCTTTAAAGAATAAAATGGCAATAAACAACTACATATCAATAATAACCTTAAATGTAAATGGATTAAATGATCCAATCAAAAGACATAGGGTAGCTGCATGGATAAAGAAACAGGACCCATACATATGCTGTCTACAAGAGACACACCTTAAAACAAAAGATGCTCATAGACTGAAGGTAAAAGGATGGAAAAAAATATTTCATGCAAATGGAAATGAAAAAAAAGCAGGGGTAGCAATACTTATATCAGACAAAATGGACTTTAAAACATATATCTGTATATGGATATCACTTTTTACAAATGGGTAATTTTGTTTTAAATAACCAAAAGTTACTCTAACAAATATAAGTAAATAAAGAATTATTGTTTTGTACAAACAAGAAAATATATGTATGTTCAAAAGAAAAGTTGCTGACAGAGGCTCAGTAAAAGCAGAGAGCAGTGCAGCCCTGGGGATCTAAATCCTGAACTAAAGCACAACTTTACCAGAGTGTGCATCTATTAAAATGAATCCACCGAAGTCATTTCAGCCCTTAGGTCAATGTTTAATGTGTAGCAAAGAGCCATTGGTAGGTTTGTCTTCTCAAACCATGTGGACTTAGAGTATAAGAAGATTGATTCTGCAAAATATCTGGCTCTTACTAAAACAATAAGAAGGATTTCCAGATAGCTCTAAGTTATAAAGGTCAAGATCATTACTCATCTATAAAAATAATAAAAATGAAATATATATAATTTAGTGTTGTTGTGATATGGGAGAATAGTTATATTTGTATGTTGATAGTAAATTGCCTTGTTCTTTTAGGAGAGTAAATCTGTTGTATATATTAATAGCTATAAAATCACTCATATATTTCACCAATAAAATGTTACTTGAAAAATGTCGTCCAAGGGACTTATCCCCCAATTCTTTTGTTCTTTATTTTAT